>JASDFA010000003.1:67552500-70052500 GCA_035772735.1 Datura wrightii | reverse complement strand
TGGATAGTCGGGCTTTCAGACTCGACATCCTTAACCCTAACTAGATGGTACATGCAACCCTTAGAAATCATCTTCCTGGCCTTAAGGTAGGAAATGAATCGACCTACAGGCACAGCTGAACTACCCTTTTAAGACGGGCTCACATGGAAATCTTAACTCTACTGCCCGAGTTCTACAATTAACTAAAGCATAGCATGCAAATAGCCAATTCATGCCGAGAATAACATCGAAATTGGTCATGGCTAACTCTATCAAATCTACTGAGGTGACCTTATGAAGGACTGAGATTGGGCAACTCCTATACACTCATCTAGCTATAACTGAGTCACCTACTAGAGTGGAAACTGAGAGGGATTCTAACAAGACATCGGGACTGACTCCGAATCTACTGGTCACATATGGTGTCACAAAAGACAAGGTAGCCCCCGAATCTAGCAAAGCATAAACATAAACATGGAAAACTCGCAACATACCAGTGATCACATATGTGGAGACCTCCTCCTCCTAATGGGATGCTAAGGTTTAGAATCTGTTCTGGCGCTGACCGCCAGCTGTGCTAGTAGATGCCCCCTGATGTGCTGAGCGGCGAGAGGGGCTACTGAACCAGAAGCTGAGCCTCAACCCCCAACCTGATCCTTCCTCGCAACTGGACAATCTCTAATCATGTGTTCGGGTTGCCCAACCCCGAAACAAGCACCTGAACCTGCCAAGCACTGGCCTGTGTGCCCCCGACCACATCTGCGACAAGCTGGAATGCTAGAATATATGGGTTTGCTGCTCTAACCCCTCGAGCCTGATGATAGCCTTCTTTGATCATGTCTAGGCCTGGATGGCACACTCAATGCCGAAGATGCTGGGGCTGATGATCTCTGGTGAGTCTGCTGTCAGTGCTCACCACTGGATCTCTGCTGAGAGAATCTGTGGGCCTCGGTCCTGGCCCTCTTGGCCTTTCTCTCTCTCGAATGTGTCGCCTCCATCTGCTGGGCGTACAACACTATGCGAGGGAAGTCCATATCCTAGTGAAGCATAGCAATTCGGCACTCCTTGACCAAATTCCCTGCTATACCATGCACAAATCTGCTCACCCGCGTCCTCTGGTCAACCACTAACTCCGTGGCATATTTTGATAGGCGAGTGAACTCAAGGAAATACTCTTGCATTTTCATTCTTCCTTGCTTCAACTTTACAAACTCAGCTGCCTTCATCTCCCTCTTCTACTGAGGGAAGAACCGATCTAGGAATGCAACATAAAACTCCTCCCACGTGATCGGACCTGCTCCTACGACCCTGCTATCCTTCCGTTGGCGAAACTAGATATGTGCGACCCCCTTCAACTGGTAGGAGGCTAACTTTGCGCAGTTAAACTACTCACCCCCATGACTTGGGTGATATTGACAATCTCATCATAGAAATCATGCGGGTCCTCATCTACCTCTGACCCC
Organism: Datura wrightii; assembly: GCA_035772735.1. Taxonomy (NCBI): domain Eukaryota; kingdom Viridiplantae; phylum Streptophyta; class Magnoliopsida; order Solanales; family Solanaceae; genus Datura; species Datura wrightii. The sequence continues at coordinate 70,051,058 of JASDFA010000003.1, read as the reverse complement.
AAGAACTTCGGCGGGTTCATCCTCAAGAAGTCTCTGACCCGAGCAGCCGCTGTGTTGCCATTTTGCGGAACATGCGCAATGGCCTGCTGGTTTACCTGAGCGGTCAAGGCCTATGCAAGCATTTGAATAGCGGCCCAAAACTCAGCATGGGCAGCTGGCTCCAGTACCTGGGGCTTCGGAACTGGAGGGGCTTGCTGTTGCCCATGACCATTGCCATTCTCGTGGCCTTCACCATCTCCATTCCTCCATCTGTTCATTCTTTGAGGAGCCATGATTTTTCAATCGTGAATAGCACGAATTAGGATGATAGAAAGACTTTTTATCGCAAAACATAGATCATGAAAGAAGGGAACATTTTCTAAGTGTGGCGCACTTCACACCCATGAAAAAGACTCTACTTAACGCGGCTTTCAGGAACCCTAGGACACTTCAAACCTATGGCTCTGATACCATATTTTTCACGACCCGGGCGGAGACCCGGATCGTAATATGGGATAAGGAGCCCCGAGAGACCCTAAGTCGACCTATGGCATAAACATACATCTAACTCAATCAAGAACTGAACAACCATCAGTACCATCATAGAGGAAGTCTAACTTAAATATAACAATGAATATTAAATCCGAAGCTGAATACATACATATGTATGATAGCCTCTAAACATGACGAGTTGATGGGACAAGACCCCAACTAACTCAACAAGATGAAAACTGAAATACATAAGGAAAAGATAGATAGTCTGGTCCTCAAAAGATGAGGACTCACCAATAAGAAGACGCTAACCCCGATGAATTGTCTAAGAGCGGGGCTGAACCTAAGAGCTGAATCTTGTATCATGAAATGATACAACATAGAAATTATGCAGTCGGTATATGGAATGTACCAAGTATGCAAGGTAAGTATAACCGCTTGAGTAAAGTAAATCATTAAAAGCATTTCATAACATATCATAAGCTTTCAAATCTTAGAGGAAGGCATGCATGAATTTTTTCTAAAATCATAATCTTTTCATAGCATGGAAATACATAGCTTCATAACATCATAACTAACTCGCATGATTCAAAGCTGAAATATGACTTTTATAAGAAAAGCTGAACAATGAGTCAACCTTGCTTTTAGAAAATGCATGTATAAAATAATAACCATGAGTTATGAATATACAAAACTGAATCATATCGACAATGGGAGAATTTTCACTTAACCGACATACCACGATAGAGCTTAAGTGGTCCCGACAATTACACTCAAGTGGGAAAATCTGTCAGAAACCTTGCAAGGCTAAGAACGCTCCATGATATCAATATGAAGCTCATGGGCCATAGGGTCGGGGATAGCTCACAAGGGAGGTCCCAATAACATAATAGTATCAACCTATGTTGGCGCGTAGTTCTGGGGCATATGGTGATCGGCCCTTAGCCCGCTCAGTGCTAGACTCATCATCATCAAATCTCATCATCTTTGTACATTCATCATCATTCTCTTCTTTCATTAACTTCTCACCCATGGGCCTTTAATTTCAAAAAACTAGAAAAAAAAATTGATTGAAAACAATTTAAAATCAACCCAAGCTTCACAATTCATCAATAGAAACATAATCTAATCGTACCCATGTCGAAATTACAGAATTATGCAATTGGGTGAAAATCCCATAACTTGATCATAGGAATTTCTCATACTTAAATAGAGGTAGGGAATGGGTATGATAGGAAACACCAACTAATAACCCTACATACCTGGAAGGGATTTATTCCACCAAAATTATCCAAGAGAAATGGATGGAAACCTTGAATACTAGCCTTGAATCACCTCTTCAACCTCTCAAGCTTGCATGCATGGAATGAAATAACTTAGAATAGGATTTTCCCTCCTTGGACCCACTAAAAGGAGTTTTAAACCCCTCCTTGAAAACATTGTAAAACTTGCCCATGAATCATATTTCAACAATAAATACATGCTTAGAACATACCCATGGTAGAAACTTAGGAAATTCATGCATTGGGTTAAAACCCCATAGAATCAACATGTAGATTTTCATGAATTAGAGAGGGATTGGGCATGGGCGTGAACAATTTCACCCATTCACAACCTTACATAGAAATAATTGAGGAAGAACCTTGAGAGATTGAGCTTGATCACCCCTCTTGACTTTTAAACTTGCATGCGTGGAATAGTAATAGCTTAGAATGACTTAACCCTTCTTAAAATACTTCACTCTAACCTTAAAACTATGTAGGTCTTAGAAACATAGAAATTACGGAAAAACCCTTACTAAACTTGCAGGGAAAAACAGACTGTAGGGACTGGACGAGTCGTCGTCCTTGGCCACGACTCGTGGCCACAAGTCGTCAAGTATATTGCCAAAACTTCACCTGGGGGTTCACCACGGGGAACATAACAGGTCGTTACTAGTGACCATGATTCGTCCACCTCTCGTTGCCCTCACTGCCCAAAATTCTCCTTTCTTCAACCAACCTTGACCACGGCTGACCTAACGAGTCGTGGGGCTGACCACGACTCATGGTCATTCCTGTGATCACACAAAACATAAGATTTCCAACTAAGTGGAACTCCCCACTATGAGTCACTTAATGACTCATGGTCATCTTGACGAGTCACAGGATGAATCGTTCTGTGACCTGGTGCAGAAAATTCTGTTTTCTCCATTTCCACTCTCGTGTTTGATCTTAGGGCTTTCGGGGTATAACATAAATTTTCTATACACTGAGCTCCTCTATATTAAATAATGGATACTAGAATACCACGTAGTTAGACTACCTTATTAATTTAAAGCTTAACGTAATCTTTAGCTGCATATGTTATCCCGATTGGAAGAAAATGAACCGACTTCATCAACATGTCTATAATTACCCAAATAAAATTGTACTTTCGACAAGTACATGGTAAACCTGTTATAAAATGCATATTGATAACCTCCTATTTCCGAGCAGGGATCTCTATATTCTGAGCTAATCGCTGGGCCTTTGCGTCAACTTTCACCTGTTCACATTTCGGCACTAGGCTACAAACTCTACAATATTCCTTCTCATGCTATTCCACTAATATATTTGTCGAAGACCATGATATATATTTGTCACCCCTAGATGAACTAAATAAAGAGAATAATGTGCTTATGTAAAAATCTTCTTTTGGATCTCTCCACATTAGCTACACATAAACGACCTCAATGTCTAAGAACTCCATCCTTTTATGTTTAAACAATGGTTGCTTCTGCTGCGAAATTCCTTGCCTTAGTCTTATGAATTTTAGATGCTCATACTGTCATTTCTTAACCTCGATCACAAGGGAAGATTCTGCTGGATTCTAAACAACTCCATAATCATCTGCATCTAACAATTGAATATGCAAACTATCCAACTAATGCAATTCTTTCATCATCTCAATCTTGTTGTCTTCAATATGGATCAAGCTTCCATAGACTTACGACTAAGAACATCAATCACTACATTAGCCTTACTAGAATGGTATAAGATATCAATATCATAATCTTTTAATAACTATAACAACTTCTTTTACCTCAAATTCAACTCCTTTTGCTTAAATCATTAACGTAGGCTCTTGTGATCCATAAACATATCAACATAGACCTACCAAATAATGATGCTAGCTTCAAGGGTATGCCCTTACGCACCTCAAAAATGATTCTTGTAATTCCGTGAGCTTTTGCCCTTTTCCTTTAGCTTATCTACTACCATGCACAATCCTACAACTTTTAAAACCCACCATCCATGTCCAAAATAGTCCACAACAATAATAAATTGGAAAAACTTGATATCGGTAAGTCATCTCTAGCAACAACTTAGAAACATAGATTAATGATAGGCAAAAGTGTAGGAACATTTAACTTATAATAAAGAGGTATACCAATAATGAACTTGATGAATCCACAAGATTCTCCTTAAATTTACAACAAACTAACTTGAAAAAGATGGGAAGAACAGGAAATCGACATTCCTTATAACTTCCTAAACTTGGGATTTGTTTGGATTGAGTTGATTTCAAGTTTCTCCTCTCCAATTTTCTCATAAATCTTAGGAACACAGATGGGACATTTTGGTTTTAGGTTTAGGAAATGAATCTAAAATGTGCAAGACACATATATAGGGGCTGCCCAATTGTACTACCGTGATGCTAAGAGCTAAGTGGCTCACGTTGTAGTAGGCCATTTGGTCAGAGCCCTGGGCACTCTGCTGCTTCATGCAAAGTTTCATCCATAACCTCGATCCTCAACCTTTCTTCAATGTATGACATGTGGTAAAATAACTTATGTACGTATAAATGTGACAGATTAATCATTACAAAAGTATGATGTTTTACATTATAATAGGAACTAGTTTGTTTATATGATGACATAGCCATCTTAATACAGAGAAAATACTAACATATAAGAGATCGTAAGAGATCAACTTAAGAGGAAAGATGACAACTAGGCAGACATGTACTCATGAAGTGTGTAACATTTAAGCATACAATATGTTATAGCCATTAGATTGTTTTATTTTAAACAATTTCCTTTAGCTACTTGAGATCAACATGCCCTTATCACACCCCAAAATCGGGGAATAGCATGACTAGATTCTGATACCTGATTTGTGTCTAGCTTCTAATATCTGATTGATCGGAATGCTAGCTATATAACATCTGTATTTGTAATACTGAGGCCAATAAAGCCACTTGTCATAGTCAACTATATCTCAGGAATAGACTGACTAGGTCTTCACATACAAAATATAAGATAAGGTACCGACAAGGCCATAATAGAAGCTGAAATAACTGTGGAAAGCTAGCAAGGCTATAACACCCTAGAAGTCCCTAAGATCATATCCAAGAATTTCAGCAAAAAACAAGTAGGAAATTAGTACTTGGCCATCGCACGAATGCAAGGACCAGTTGTCGTATAAACCAATGACTCGTTGGTTTGCATTAAACTTCTAAAAAATGTCAAAATCAGCCCAAAACTGATGAGTGGATTGTATGACCCATTGTTAGATTGTACCATTCATTATTTTTAGTAATTAGATCAAGATCAAAGGATGAATCAGAGCAGGACAAGTGTTTAATGATTGAACCCACAGACTGTCCAGTGGATCAACAACCCATTGGTTTGGTTGTTTGTTCTGCTAGTTTTAGATTTTAGTTTGGAAGTTTGGGGGTATTTTGATAAAAAGCTATGTTTTAAACTCCTAAGAGACATCATTTTAGGTTTCCTAAAGGGATGATTAAAGGGTTAATCAAATCCTAAGCCCTCACTCTCTTCAAAACATAGTAGATTGGATTCCTCATTCAAGACAAAGCTAGGATTTTTCATCATCTTCTTATCAATTTATCTTGGGTCTCCAAGACAAGTTAAGGAATCATCAAACCTAGGTATGTAGGCTCATGAACAGGAGATTTTTTCCACCATCATGCCCAATTCCATGTCAATTTCATAAATTCAAGTCTCCAATCATGTTTTGATGAAATTCTAGTGTTAGACCCAATTCTTATGAAATCTATTATGATCTTCCATAAATTCAAGTCTCTTATGATCAATCCATGTTTTGTGATTATGAATGCATGATTTCTACAAGTATCTCTCATGAACTTATGATTTTCAATATGATGGTTTTACTCAAGTATATATGATTTTGTGAATCTCTCAAGCTTATATCTCATGTCCGATTTGGCAGTAGTGTTTTCAGTCTAGTTCATGTATGAAAAGTATGATTATAATTTTCATGCTTCAAAATAGCCCATGAAAACCAGGTATGTTTCACAATTATGTCCATGAGCACCGTGCATGTTTTGGCAGTAGTATCTAGCATCGAGTAGGTTGGGGTTCAACGCACCTAGGTCTCAGAACTACGTGCCACCATAGATATATATTCTTGTTTGGGGCCTTGCCAAAGAATGTTCCCCTAGCCCGACGGGGCTCACGAGTGATATCACGTCTTTATCATTCTTTTTCTTGACAAGGCTTAGGATGGGTTTGCCAACTTAAGCGAGATAGTTGGGTATCATGTGTTCATTCATGATGGTGTCGGTTATGATGAGTCTCCCACTGTCCTCATTTTTTAAGATATTCATGTACAGTATTTATGATATCATGGTCTATAGTATAATTGACCCATTGATCAGATTATGAGCTTTTATTTGCATTTTCAACATGTTAAACCATATGATTTTACTTTCAATAACCTTGGGTCATTATGTTTTAGCTTATGATGAATAATTTATGTTTATGACTATTCCCGATTATGATTTTAGCGTGTAGTCCTTACTCTCATGTTTTAGCTTGCTCTATACGTATGATTTCAGTATATCATTTTACTATCATATTTTAATTACTCTATATTCTCAATACATTCAAAATATTAACCACATACTTTTGCTCTATAACATATCATGATATAGGTTCGGGTGATTGGTCCCAATCCCGACATTAGCTTTGCTTCCGCATTAGTTTTGTCCAACCCTAGCTTCGGTGAGTCCTCTTGATTCGAGGAAAACAGTTTTGACATACATTTTTTCTTTTATGTCTTTCAGTTTTTAGATTTTGGTAGAGCTAGTTGGGAGTGTTATCCCATCAGCTCATCTATGAGTAGAGGCTTTTCAGATAGTTATGTGTAGATGTTTAGCGTTTTGACTTGTAGTTCCATTAACACTTTATGAGAATTCTAGACTTTCACTCATGTTATGATTTATGTTTTTTTTATCTTCCACTTAGTTATGTGCTCTTAATCATGCTATGTACACCATGGATTAGCTTGTAGCCATTTGTGGTTTTAGATCTCGTGTCGCGGTACGAGGTCCATGCTCGGGTTGTGAAAAACTTGGTATCAAAGTATAAGATTTAGGTGTGTCCTAGGTTGTCTAGAATCCATGTTAAGTATGGTCTTTTTCATAGGTGCGAAGCACACCACACTTATGAGGAAGAGGCTACTAGACATTTTAGGAAAACTTCCCTTATTTCATAATTTATTTCATGCGATGAAGTTCAACTCTCTCTATTTCTCTAACTCATTCTATATGCATTTGCAGAGATATGCCTCCTCTTCAAGTCAACGGAAGGAGAAATAGAAAGGGCAATGACCATGAGAATGGTAATAAAGATGGGCATAAGCCAGCCCCACCAGCTCCAGCTAATTCTTTGAATAAGCATGTGACTCATGCTGAGTTCAGGGCTTCATTTCAGATGTTGGCATAGGCCATGACAGCCTTGGTCAACCAGTAGATAGTTTCTCATATGCACATGAATGGAAATGCTGCAGCGGCTAGGGTGCGAGACTTTACCAGGATGAACCCGCTAGAGTTTCATAGTTCTAAGGTGGACGAGGATCCATGGGAGTTCATTAAGGAGATCCAGAAGATTACCCAAATTATGAGTGTTTCAGGAGAGGAGAGTGCAGACTTGGCCTCCTATTAGCTTAAAAGGTAGCTCAAATTTGGTTCTGAAGGAGAGCCATGGAGTTAGTACAGCTTCTATCGATTGGGATGAGTTCGTCACAGCTTTCTTGGATAGGTTCTTTCCCCGAGAGTTGAAGGAAGTAAAGGCTACTAAGTTCATCAATTTGAAGCATAATGACATGACTATTTAGGAGTATGCCCTGAAGTTCACCCAGTTGTCCAAGTATGCTCCGTAGATGGTTTGGGAACCAAGGGCTCGTATGAGCAAGTTCATGAACGGGGTTGCAAATTCACTGGTCAGTGAGTGTAGGACCACTATGCTAATTAGCAACATGGATATCTCTTGATTGATGATTTATGCTCATCAGATAAAGGAGGCGCAGATGAAGAAAAGGAAAGAGAGGCCAAGAGGGCAAGAACATGGAGCTTTGAGTATTCTCAGTAGAGGTCCAGTGGTGGACATCACCCATAGTCCCATCAGAGGTCATCAGCCCCAGCTCTATCATTAGCCAGTGTTCCATCCAGGCCCTGAGGTGATCAGAGTGGTAGAACAACAGGTTCTAGGGTCAGAGGAGTATGAAGTGGGAGCGCACTTTCCCAACTTGTAAGAAGTGTGGTAAGAGCCACCCAGAATAGTGCTTGGTTGGCTCAGGTGTTTGCTTTGGGTATGGGAAGCCCGAACTTATGCGCAGGGATTATCCTTCAGCTAGATAGTGTGATGGCAGAGGTCGTGCCCAAACCACCATTTCAATAGCTCCAGTAGCTCGCCCATCTCATCAGGGCGCATCTTCTAGTGCAGGTGGTGGGCAGTGCTAGAATAGGTTCTATGCAATATAATCTCATCAAGAGCAAGAGAGATCACCATATATGGTCACGGGTATGTTGAGAGTTTTTCATCTTGATGTTTATGCATTGCTAGACCAAGGGGCCATATTATCCTTTATGACCCCTTATGTTTCTATCAATTTTGGTGTCAGTCTTGAAATGTTTCTCTCAGAACCCTTCTTAGTCTCTACTCCAGTTGGTGAGTTAGTTATAGGTCGACGGGTATACAGAAATTTCCCTCTTTAGAAAGTCACCTCAGCCGACTTAGTGGAGAGAGATATGACAGATTTTGATGTTATCTTCAACATGTATTGGTTGTATGCTTGCTATGATCTAGTTAGTTGTAGAACCCGATCAATATAGTTTTGATTCCTGGGTGAGCCAACCCTAGAGCGAAAGGGTAGTTCAGTTGTTCCTATAGGTCGCTTTGTCTCCTACCTTATGTCCAAGAAGATGATCTCCAAGAGTTTTGTGTACCATTTTGTTGGAGTTAAAGATTACTAATCCAAAACCCTAACATCTTTAGTTAGTCCCTGTTCTATGTGAGTATCTAGAAGTGTTTGTAGGTGATCTACCAGGAGTCCCTCGCGAGTGGGAGATTGACTTTGATATGACCTTCTCCCTGATGCGCGGCCCATATCTATTCCTCCTTATCGAATGGCTCCAGCTGAGCTTAAGGAGTTGAAGGATCTCCTAGATAAGGGTTTCATCAAGCCTAGTAAGTGTTTGTGGGGTGGTCCCATTCTCTTCGTCCGGAATAAGGATGGTTCTCTTAGAATATGAATTGTTCATCGTCAGTTGAACAAGATCACAATAAAGAATAAGTATCCCCTCCCAAGGATTGATGATTTGTTTGACCAGCTTCAGGGTATCAAGTGCTTTTTGAAGATAGACCTCAGATCCGGCTATCACCAGCTTAGGGTTAGGAAGAGTGACATTCCAAAGACAGCTTCAAGACTCGGTATGGTCTCTATGAGTTTGTAGTTATGTCCTTTGGACTAATGAATGATCCTAAAACTTTCATAGATATGATGAATGTTCGCTCTTTGGCACACGTACAAGCGTACGCGGTCATACAAGCAGTAAACTGACTCTTTGATAGCTAGATGTTTAACACACAAGGACTAGATTAATTTTGTGAATTACCAAGTTCAAGTGTTAAGTCAAATTTCACAAGTGCTAATTTCCATGATTTTGTTTCTTCTTACTAAATCTAGTTTTGATAACAAAATAATTTGAAAAATAATAATGAGAAGCATCTACAGTTAAGGCCTAACAATCATGCAATGCTACATTCACATTGGCTAAAATATGCGACTTCATTTGTTGTCTCACAAAGTTAATGCAATGTTCATGGTCTTTCGAGCCACTAAACATAAGTGAATTAGCCACACAACTACCTCATTGAGCGGGGATGTGAAAACCTAATTCATAAGAAATTAACTATGTGCAGTGGTTTACGGGGTTAATGCCCTTGATTATGAACTTTCATACCTCTAACGACTTAACCTATAATTAATTTCACAACTACGTCTATGAGTGGTGATGTGACAATTTAATCCTAAGTGTCTTACTATCTTTCCGTTTAATAACCAAGCAAGGCGAATTAGGTATATTTCTATCCTAACCGCGTATCAAGTTTTGAAGACTTGAACTTACTTCTTACATTCCTTGTTCAAACCTAGGTTTTTCTTTTTCAAGTTTTGCCTAAGGTTAACAAATACATTTTAATGATGATCAAGCATTAAAACTATAAAAAGCAAGAATGCAAGTCAAACAACCATAAAAACTTGAACAAAGATGAAATTAAGCTAAACAATCATGCTATATGGCCTCAACTCTAGAAGAAGGGTTTTAGCCACTCATGCTAATACAAGAATTCATAATACCATTATAATTCATCTAAGAACAAGAGCGAATTAAGCGGGGAATTTTGAACCCTAGGTAGAGTTTTCTCCTTCTCTCCTTCGCTCATCTGCGTTTCTCAAATAAAACCGTGATAAAAAAATAAAATAACCCAAGTCTTGAACTTATGATTGCTAGAAATTGGTTGTGGGGCGACTACCTCCGTTCCATGCTGCCTATTGGCCAGCTTGCCCTCGATGGCACGGAGTAGTCATGCAAGCACACTGGAATGTGGAATGGCATGGCAAGGCTGGCTTGTGCCATCGCGTGTCGTCTAGCATAACACGACCCTCATCGCGGCACTAACGCCGCGTGGCACGCTGCTTGTCGTGCAGGATGCCAGGCATGGCACGAAAAAGACATGCGCAACTATTGCTTGGCTTTTCCTCGCGTGCACACACATGGCGTGGCACAATGCCTATCGCACTTGTGTGCCAGTGTGACACTGGGCTGTGCGGCAGCCTTCATTCCTTTCATCTTCAAGACATCTTCTTTGCAAATCATCTCGTGCTTTCTGCTTGCTCATGAAACTTCATAATTAGCCTCTTCCTTCGTATATTAAACCTATAAAATAGTCTAATCATGTTGGTTAGATCCGGCACACAAATATATAAAAATACATGAGAATATAATTAATTAAATTAGAAAACACGACTTAAAATTAGATATAAAATAGCACTTGGGCATGTAAATATGCCCAAGATCACTACCCCACACTTAAAGTCTTATTCATCCTCGAACAACTCCATTACATCTCACGCACATGAAGGACTCACACATCACCAATCGATGCAAGACGACTCAAGCTAAGGCTACCATGAATGATTTAGATGGCAAGTTCAAAATAGAGCATGCTACACTGACACTATTAAAATTGCATACAACCCAGTTAAGACCTTCTATCTCAAGAATCGACTCTAAAACACAACAACCTCATGCACATTAGCTAATTAAGACGTCCAACATGAATTCTATCTTTTTTCAAACATGTGATCCTCACAACAAGAGAGATACCTAATTTCGCTCATAGATTTTCAAATTATGGTAAGTATGGATATATGAATAATAATTACACTCACTCTCACAAAGAATTCAGCTGCAACATGCAACGACCCATATTCTTTCCTGTAATGTACCACTCCACTAATATTGGAATGTCCAAAAGTAAGATCAATTAGGACTTCATGGGCTGTAATGTAAGCTAAGGGACAGGTAGGTACTATTTTGGCCAGTAATAGTGACTATCTTTCCTAAGCGCTTTTAATACATCACTTTGTCTCATTAAGCATATGATCTTCTCTTACTCATTTACATCACCCTTTGTTCTTTTCAACTTTCACTTTCCTCTTTATTTTCCCAATTCTTTAAGCACACTTATGTTATGAGTAGGGAGTAATCAAACACTAAACACCTCATTATTCTTTTGTTCTTTTTTACACCCTACAAGTAATTAAACATTAAACACTTTATTATTCTTTTGTTCTTTTTGACACCCTACCAACACTTAGGCATTTTGAACAGTTTCACCCTTCACTCTTCTCTTCAACTTCCACAACAAACTATTTCCCTTCTTTTCAATATTCTTAGTCCTTTTACTCTTATGCATATTTCACTTAAGTGCCTAGAAGTTTTGGATCAAATTCAGGTTTATTAAAAGAAAAAGGATTAAGTTTTTATTGTGGCTAACAAAGAATAGGCTAAATTCTCAATAGGGCTAATTAGGATTCTGCATTAAGGGGTAGGTAAAGCAAAGGGTGCAAATAAGTTTATTCAACAAAATTCCTAAACCATCTCCTACAATTAACATTCCTCATTTCGATTTGGAAACACACCAAGCAAGTTCTAGATATTTCATGACATCATGGACTACACAATTTGTCACACTCATTGCATATGCTCAATTCAAGACAAACCCATACAAACTCTTAATACAGCTAATCCCATGAATTCAAAAATTAAGCATACAGCATGCAAAGTCATATTCCTGAGCCTAGGTGTCTCAAACTGTCACACCCCACCTTAGGAGGCGTAACTGGTACCTAATGCCACATTGGGACCTGGGCTGACCTGGCTGGGCATATGCACCTCCTCTGCCTGCCAGCAACTCAATGTCAAGAAAACAAACTACTATATCTCGATTGTAAACACAGCCTCAGTCCAACGAGGCCACGCAACTCCTGTACAAGAAAGCAGCTAACCCAGCCAACATAACAATAAAAGCGTCCTATGTGGGCAGACAAGACCACCATGTTGTTTAGTTATAACAGAATGAAAACAAGCAGTTATATTAACGCTATAACCGACAAGGATGCTAACTGACTAGCTAAACTAGGTCCCATATGGACAACACGCAAAATAAAATATACGTAGGCCCCACACAACCAACAACAACCAACTAACTAAAAATTGTAGTATGCAAGCCTTTAAGAGTGGAATAGTGGTCGGGACAGGGTCCTGACCTACCCAAAACTATACAACTGAAAGAGCAAACTTCCACTATATGGCAACTCTGAATGAAAGGAGATGACCGATATGATGACCCTAATAGATGCTAATGGAGGTCCTGAACTTTGTCTGTCTAAACCTGCAGGCAAGTATGCAACGTCCAATGCATAGGCGTTCGTACTGTCATGACCCAAATATAGGCCCGGATTGAGACACAGATCAAAGAACCCCGCGAGGCTCCAAGTCGACCTGGCATGAACATAACATCTAACTCATCCAAATTAAATGGAAGATCAACATGAATGACATAGCAGAAGTCTAAACATAACATCTGAATACATGACTTAAGTCTAAAGTTGAATACATCTATGTCTGAAAAGCCTCTAATTCTGACTAGTTTATGGGACAAGACCCCAACTAACTCACTATAGTATGAAAGCTGAAAATACATAATATATATGAATAGAAAGGCCCTTGCAAAATGAGGACTCACCAACTTTGATCGGAAAGTACTAAAACTGTGAATATGGCTATCAGCGAGACTGAGTCTGGATATCAAACCCTATATCATAAAACGATACAGCATAGAGTATGCGGTCAGTACGTGAAATGTACAGAGTATATAAGGTAAGCAAAATCACTAAGTAAGTAAAATCATAAATCATGTATATAATAAAATATAATCAAGATAAGATTCTGAGAGTAGAGCTCGCATGCTATTTTATGAAATCATGATCTGAACATAACTGAACCTCATAATTGAATCGAATGACCCAAAGTTGACAACTGATAATCATAAGTAAAACTAAACATTGGGTCAAACCTGCTGATAACATAATATCATGACTAATGAAATTGCATAACTGAAATTATAAGGAACAATGGGAGTTTCGGCTTATAATCAACATTAGCATGATAGAGCTTACGTGGTCCCGACTATTACAGTCAAGTGGATAGAGCCGCCCAAAGCTTTGCCAAGGCTAAGACGCTACCATGATATTAATATCAAGCTCAAGGCCCCTTGGGGGCAGGGGAAGCTCCAAGGCAGGTCCCAAAGTATATAAATATACCTACATTGGCATGTAGTTCTGAGGCATAGTGTTGACTGAACCTTAGCCTACTCGCTGCTAGACACTACTTCCAAAATATGCATATGCTCTCCATCTTTTTCCAATGAAGCTGACTGTCGTCTAGTGACGAAGCTGAATAATAACATATATGCATAATCTAAAATCATAACATGACGAACATTGGCTCAAACCATACTACAAGCTGAAAATAGTGGGAGTCTAGACTCCAAAACCATGCGGTAAGCTAAATCATGAAATAATGAAACATACTTGTTCATATAGGCTTGCCCAATACTTACAAATGCTTGAAATCAACTTGATTCTCTTGAAAACATGAACATAGACATGAGTAATTTGAAAAACATGATTTTCTCATATACGTCTCACCATATTTGAACATTCATATCATAATCTCAACTTGCCATGAACTTTCATGAATGGGCAATATAAATTGTAAAACTTGAAAATATAAATTTGTAATTGAAAACATTGTAAAACTTTCCCATGAATCATAATTCAACCTTTAGAACATGCTTAGGTCATACCTATGATAGAACTTAGAAAATTTACATATTTGTGTTAAAACCCCATAGATTCATCAATAAGGATTTCATGAAATAGAGAGGGATTGGGAATGGGTGTGGACAATTGCACCCATTCATAACCCTTCTGTCACGACCTGAATGGAGGCCCGGATCACAACACGAGACAAGGAGCCCCGAGAAACCCCAAGTCGGCCCATGGAATAAGCATACATCTAACTCAATTAATAAAACTGAATAATCGACAATATAATCATAGTGGAAGTCTAACTTAAACATAATATCAGAATACGAAATCCAAAGCTGAATTCATACAAATGTCGGAAAAGCCTCTAAACTTGAAGAGTTGATAGGACAACACTCCAACTAACTCAACAAAACTGAAACTGAAATACATATAGGAAATCTGAATAGTCTAGTCCTCGGGAGATGAGGACTTACCAACAGTGTACGATGTTATCTCAGAAGACAGACTATGAGCGGTGCTGAACCTAAGAGCGGGTCCTATATCATGAAACTATACAACATAGAATATGCAGTCAGTATGTGGAATGTACCGAGTATGCAGGGTAAGTAAAACCACTTAAGTAAGTAAAATCATTTAAAGACCCATAATGTAAACGTAAACATCAAGAATCTGAGAGTAGGGCTTGCATGCATTCTTTCTGAAATCATGATCTCATCATAACATAACCTATCATATCATAACATATCATAACATATGATTGGAGGGTGGTATAGGTCGCTCCATCCTCAAGCATGCTTCTTGCTTGACATCCTACTTCTTAAGTGTACTAGAGTCCTCAAAAACAATTTGATTAATTTTTCTTTGCAGCTCTAATATCACTCATTCACGTATTGCATCTTGCATTATAGTTGGTTTGGTTGGTTGACAAACTAACTTGACCTCTTCAAAGTCCAACTTCACTTCATTAACATGTTGAGCTTCATTTCATGAGTCAATTTGGACTAGGTCCGTTCATTCACTCCTCCTTGTTATGCTTCTAAATATCACCTCGGTTTCTTCTTTCATAGAATTATAGTTTTCTTCATGAGGTGATCCTTGGGCATCGAGGAGTTGACATCCTTCACCAAATTAGACTCTCGCTCCAAAAAAGCTTGGAGCATTGATTCCATGCGGCCACATGTATTGCTTCCTCCCTTACATGCTATGGCTTCATTCCTATCAATCTCAACAGCACAACTTCTATCATAGCCACCATAATGAGAAGTGAACTCATTTGGGCATCCACCCCAATGTCTACCATGACTGTTGCACCCCAACACACGTGCAAGAGTACGCAGTTATACAAGTAATATAGTGACTCTAAAAGAGCTGGATGTCCAACCAACAGGGACTAGACTTGTCACGACCCGAACGGAGGCCCGAATCGTAACAAAGGACAAGGAGGCCCGAGAGACCCCAAGTCGATCCATGGCATAAGCATACATCTAACTCAATCAAGAATGGAACAACCATCAGTACCTTCATAGCTGAAGTCTAACTTAAATATAACATACGAATATAAAATCCGTAGCTGAATACATACATATGTCTGAATAGCCTCTAAATATGACGAGTTGATGGGACAAGACACCAACTTACTCAACAAGCTGAAAACTAAAATACATAAGGAAAAGATAGATAGTCTGGTCCTTGAAAGATGAGGATTCACCAATAAGCAGACGCTAACTCCAATGAACTATCTAAGAGCGGGGTTGAACCTGAGAGACGGGTCCTGTATCATGAAACGATATAGCATAGAAAGTATGCAGTCAGTACGTGGAATGTACCGAGTATGCAAGGTAAGTAAAACCACTTGAGTAAAGTAAATCATTTAAAGCATTTCATAACATATGATAAGCTTTAAAATTTGAGAGGAGGGCTTGCATGCATTCTTTCTGAAATCATAATCTTTTCAAAACATGGCAATACATAGCTTCATAACATCATAACTAACTCGAATGACTCAAAGCTGAAATATGAATTTTATAAGAAAAGCTAAACAATGAGTCAACCTTGCTTTTAGAACATGCATGTATAAAATAATAACCATGAGTAACGAATATGCAATTCTGAATCATATCGACAATGGGAGACTCGTCACTTAACCGACATACGATGATAGAGCTTATGTAGTCCCGACTATTACACTCAAGTGGGTAGAGCTATCCAAAACCTTTCCATGGCTAAGGACGCTACCATGATATCAATATCAAGCTCATGGGCCATTAGGGTCTGGGATAGCTCACAAGGGAGGTCCCAATAATATAATAGTATCAACCTACGTTGGCGCGTAGTTCTGGGGCATGGGGTGACCAACCCTTAGCCCCCTCGGTGCTAGACTCTTCTCTCAAAACTTGCAATGCTCTACATCGTATATAACGAAGCTCAACAATGAAATCATGCATTAACTCAACATCATATGAAAACGAAGCTCAACATTGTCTATTGACAAAGCTTCAATAATGAAATCATGTATAGACTCAAGATTGTATGGAAACGAAGCTCAATAATAACATACATCTCAATTGTGAATTATGCGTATGAGAAGCTTTATTTTGAAACATACCACAAGCTCAAAGATAAGTGGGAGCCTTTACTCCAAAACCATGTGGTAAGCATACTTTAGAGATACTGCATCGTCATACTCAATATAAGGGCTTTGCCCAAAACTTTACCATGCTTGGATCTACTCAATTCATTTTGAAAATAATATCATAATCATGGGTAGCTTTAGAAACATACTTTTCATCATCAAATCTCATCATCTTCATACATTCATGATGATTCTCTTCTTTCATGAACTTCTCACCCATGGGCCTTTAATTTCATAAAACTAGAAAATACAATTTTGATTGAAAACAATCTAAAATCTACCAAAGCTTCACAATTCATCAATAGAAACATAATCTAACCGTACCCATGTATAGAAATTGAAGAATTATGCAATTGGGTGAAAACCCCATAACTTGATCAAAGGAATTTCTCATACATAGATAGAGCTTGTGCATGGGTGTGTAAGGAAACACCCACTTATAACCCTACATACCCGGAAGGGATTGATTCCACCAAATCTTTGATTATCCAAGAGGAAATTGGATGGAAACCTTGAATACTAGACTTGAATCACCTCTTCAACCTCTCAAGCTTGCATGCATGGAATGAAATAACTTAGAATAGGTTTTTCCCTCCTTGAACCCACTAAAGCGAGCCTTAAATGACGTAGTATAGGGCCTTAGGACGTAAGAATGATGGAAATACCCTTACTGATCATGCAGAAAAACTGCTCATTGGACCAAACAACGGACGACCGAACGGGTCATTGGAGGATACCATGACCCGTGGTATCTGTCCGTGCTATGCACTGTCCAGGCTTAGGCCTTGGCTCAAACAACAACTGAAACAATGATTCGTTCTTACCTTCAATGGGTCGTTCATACAATCCTGGGTTCCTTGTGCCAACTTTATACTTCCTCCCACCACGAGCCTTACTACTACTCGTTACTAGAACCCACGAGTCGTAATCTCATTCAGTCATGTACACTGGCCTTCTCACCATCCTAACAAAGACTACTCACCACTATCCATGGTACCTCATGACAGGTCATCGGGTGACCCGTTACTTCCCTGAATCTCAAGTCTACATCTTACCACAGCTACCAACAATGGCTCGTTGTTTCCCACAACGAGTCGTTATGCCGGTCGTTGTCTCCACTGCCCCCAAAACCACACACCTTCCACGGATCACTCCAACAGGTCATTGGTTGAACCAACGATCCGTAGGACCTCTCATTCTGCAACAATTTCCCCAGTTTCAGCAGTTTTAAAATTTTAAACTCCCGGGTCTAATATTATGCACTTCTGGGGCATTACAATATCTCCCCCTTGGGAATATTCATCCTCAAATGTTGGAAACAAGCAGCAAATAGAAACACACAATTATCATATTCCGATACTGATCATTTAACCCGAAAACTGACGAAATGACTACCTCCGATTCAAAATATACAGCTGAACTAGATTCACAAATCACATACACACTCATATACATAAAATAAACTTGCATATATGAACTGAACATGAAATTAAATAGACTCATAGAGCAAGACCTTACCGGAACTGAGCCGGTAGAGAATAAGTGTTGGTATTTAGCCATCATGTTCGCTTCGGCCTCCCATGTAGATCCTTCAACATGCTGATTCCTCCATAACACTTTAACTGAAGCTACTTCTTTGTTCCTAAGCCTCCGAACCTGACGATCCAATATTTCAACTGGAACTTCTTCATAGCTAAGGCCATCCTTTACCCCAACATTGTCCACTGAGACTACTAAGGCTGGGTCTCCCAAACATTTCTTCAAAAGTGACACATGAAACACAGGATGCACGGAAGATAACTCAGAGGGAAAGTCCAACTCATACATTACCTTACCAACTCTTCTCATAACCCGGTAGAGACCAACATAGCGGGGACTCAGTTTTCTCTTCTTCCCAAACCGCATGAATCCCTTCATGGGAGATACCTTCAAAAATACCGAATCATCCACCTCGAGCTCCAACCCTCTCCTCCTCTCATCAGCATATGACTTTTGATGACTCTAAGCAATTTTCGGTCTGTCCCTTATCAACTGAACCTTCATCATGGCCTCATGAACCGAATCTGCCCCCATCATAGTTGCCTCACCAACCTTAAACCATTCGATGGGTGATCTACATATCCGCCCATGGAGAGTCTCGAACAGTGCCATTTGGATACTAGTGTGATAGCTGTTATTGTAAGCGAATTCGATTAGAGGCAAGTGCTCATCCCAACTACCTTTGAAATCAATGATGCAGGATCTCAACATATCCTCAAGAGTCTGAATAGTACGCTCCGCCTGACCATCTATTTGCGGATGAAACACTATGCTAAGCTTGACTTGAGTACCAAGTCCCTTTTGGAAAGATCTCTAAAACTGAGAGGTAAACTGAATACCTCTATCCGATATAATGGACAAGGGCACTCCATTCAACCTAACCAACTCCCGGATGTATAACTTTGGCATAGTCCTCCGCTGAATTGGTAGTTTTGACCGGTAGAAAATGAGCAACCTTGGTCAACCTGTCCACCACAACCCAAATGGAGTTATACTGTCTACAGGTGCGAGGCAAACTTGTTATGAAGTCCATGTTAATTCCTTCCCACTTCCAAGTAGGGATGTTGATATCTTGTAGTACACCTCCCGACCTCTAATGCTCAACTTTCACTTGCTAAAAGTTCGGACACTTGGCTACAAATTCAGCAATATCCTTCTTCATGCCATTCCGCTAATAAATTTCCCACAAGTCATGATACATCTTGGTGGAACCCAAATGGATAGAATACCCATCCATGTGCCTCATGCAATATCTGGCCCCTCAAATTATCAACATCTGGAACACATAGATGACCCTGGTACCACAACACACCATATCCCCCTTAGGAGAAGACTCCACCTTCTAACTTCGAACAGCTTCCTTCAGCTTTACCAAAATCGGATCCTCATCTCTTCTAGCTTTCACATCAATCACCAAGGACGAAGATAAGGGAAGCTTTAACTCAAACCATACCACAATCTGAAAGATAATTGGTAGTCTTCGCTCCAAAACCATGTGGTAAGCTATGCATATGAAAAGCTTTAACTCAAACATACCACAAGCTAAAATATAAGTGGGAGCCTTCACTCCAAAACCAAGTGGTAAGCTTAATTCGAGAAATCATCAATCATACTTTGAACATGGGGGCATTTCCCAAAGCTTTGTCATACTTGAAAAATACTCAATTCATATCGAAAACATGACTATAAATGTGCATCTTAAAAACATACTTTTCATCATAATATCTCATCATCATCATACATTCATCACAAATCTCATCTTTTATGTACTTCTCATCAATGGGCTTTTACATTCATAAAGATAGAAACATAATTTTAATTTGAAAACATTATAAAACTCGCCCATGCTTCATAATTCAATAGTAGAACATATTTAAATCATACCCATGTAAAGAATTAGGAAATTCATGCATTGGGTTAAAACCCCATAGATTAGTCATAGATCAATCATGATTTAGAGAGGGATTGGGCATGGGTGTGAAAGGAATCACCCATTCATAACCCTACATACCTGTTGGTAGTTGATTCTTACACTTCTTTGAATGCCCAATAGGAAATTGAAAAGAAATTGATGAATGCTAGACTTGATCACCCTCTCTAGTATTCTACCTTGCATGCATGAATGAATAAGGACTAAAATGAACTTAACCCCTTTAAAAGTAATTATTCATAACACAAAACAACGTAGTTTAGGCCTTAGAAGCTTGGGAATTATGAAATAGCGCTCACTAAATTCATAGAAAATAACTGTTAGGTGGTCCCAATGAGGGACCTAATGACTCATCGTCAAGGGTCACGACTCGTGGCTTAGCTCATGAGGTTCACTGGTTCTCAAGTCTTCATGGCTCATAACGGACAACATAACGACTCATTCCTGGTGACCACGACTCATGGTCATCATCTGTGATGTACACTGCCTTGGTCTCAACAAAACTTATTCCATGCTTGATCACGACTCACCCCACGAATCGTGGGGGATGACCACGAATTGTGGGGGCCTACCATCTAGTACAATGTCTTCATTTTCCTCTTTCCTCAAGCATCACTCCCCACGACTGACCCAACGACTTGTGGGGACTGACCACGAGTCGTGGTTATCTCCGTGGGGATTCCATTTCCAAATCTTCTTAAGCTCATCACCTGGCCTCCCCACGAGTCACATCACGATGCGTGGGTTAATCTCACGGGTCTCCTCATGACTCGTTCTTAGTCTGATGCAAAATTTCAACTTCTTTTCTCCATTTCAACTCTCGGGTTTGATCTTTGGGCTTCCGGTGCATAATAATATCTCCCCCTTGGGAACATTTGTACTCGAATATTGGAAAACATATAGAAAAGCAGAGAAACACAATCATTATACTCAAGTACTGATCAATTACGCCGAAAACTGACAAAATGACTACCTCTGATTCATACTACATAGCTGAACTAAATTCACAAATCATACATACATCCATATACATAAAAGGAACTTGGACACATGAACTGAACATGAAAACTATGTTGAATTTTAGGTCAAAACTGATATCTCAAGCTGGAACTGAGCCGATAGAGAATAAATATGGGTATCTAGCCATCATATCCGCTTTGGCTTCCCATAGCTCCCTCAACATGCTGATTCCTCCATAATACTTTAACTGAAGCTACTTCCTAGTTCCTTAGCCTTCGAACCTATCGATCTAGTATTTCGATCGGAACCTCCTCGTAACTGAGGCTGTCTTTCACACCAACACTGTCCACTGAGACAACTAGAGCTGGATCACCCAAACACTTCTTCAAGAGAAACATATGGAATACATGATGCACAGAAGCTAATTCTGAAGGCAACTCCAACTCATAAGCCACCTTACCAACATGGCTCACTATCCAGTATGGGCCGACATAGCGGGGACTAAGTTTCCCTTTCTTTCCGAACCTCATCACTCCCTTGATGGGAGAAACCCTTAGGAATACCCAGTCATTGACTTCAAATTCTAATTCTCTTCTTGTCACGTCAGCATAAGACTTTTGGCGACTCTGGGTAGTTTTCAACTTGTCCATTATCAACTGGACCTTCTCCATAGCCTCGTGAACCAAAATCTGGTCCTATCATCGTCGCTTCGCCAATCTCAAACCACCCAATGGGCGACCTACACCTCCGCCCATAGAGGGCCTCAAACGGTGCCATCTGGATAATGGAATGATAACTGTTATTGTATACAAACTCGATATATGGTAAATGCTCATTCCAGCTACCTCTGAAGTCAATCACGCATGCTCTCAACATGTCCTCGAGGGTATGCCGCTTGACCATCTGTTTGCGGGTGAAATGTTGTGCTGAGCTTAACCTATGTACCCAATCCTTTTTGAAATGACTTCTAAAATTGAGAGGTAAATTGAGTACCTCTATTTGAAATGATGGATAAGGGCACCCCATGCAACTAGACTAGCTCCTGGATATATAACTTGGCATAATACTCCGCCGTTCGTGGTTTTGACCGGTAGAAAATGAGTGGCCTTGGTCAATCTATCTACCACAACCCAAATGGGTCATATTGTCAATGAGTACGGGGTAAAGCTGTTCATATTAATTTCTTCCCACTTTGAAGTAGGAATGCTGATATCCTGAAGTACACCACCCCATCTCTGGTGCTCGACCTTTACTTGCTGATAGCTCGGACACTTGGCCATGAATTTTGCGATATCTTTCTTTATGCCGTTCCACTAATAGATTTCCCGTAAGTCACGGTACATCTTTGCGGCATCTGGATGGATAGAATACCAAGATCCATGAGCCTCGTGCAACATCCGGCTCCTCAAATCATCAACATCTGGGATACATAGGAGATCCTGGTACCAAAGCACACCATCTCCCTCTTAGGAGAATACCTCTACCTTCTAATTCTGCATAGCTTCCTTCAACTTTACCAAAATTGGGTCCTCATCTTGTCTAGCTTTTACATTAGTCACCCCTACGATTTCGATCCATTCTGAACCATAACACCGCCATCGGTCGAGTCAACCAACCTAACTCCCAACCTTGCGAGTTGATGCACATCCTTTACCAACTCCTTTTCCCTTCATTCATATGGGACACACTCTTCATATAGAGCCTACTAAGTGCCTCCGCTACCACATTGGCCTTACCTAAATGGTAAAGCACACTCATATCGTAGTCCTTGAGTAGCTCCATTCACCTTCTTTGCCGAAGATTGAGATCCTTCTGTGTGAACAAATATTGCAAGCTCTTCTGGTCCGTAAATACATCCACATGGACCCCATACAAGTAATGTCGCCATACCTTCAACACGAATACCACCACGGCCAATTTAAGATTATGGGTCAGGTAATTCATCTCATGAACTTTCAACTGTCTCGGGGCATATGCTATAACCTTCCCGTGCTGCATCAATACACACCCAAATCTAATCCTTGAAGCATCAAAATACACCACGAACTCATCAGCACCCTCCGGTAGGGTTGACACAGGTGCTGAAGTAAGTCGGATCTTCAACTCTTGGAAGCTCTTCTCACAAGCCTCAGACCATTGAAATTTCACCTTTTTCTAGGTCAATTTGGTCAAAGGTTCTACAATCTATGAGAAACCTTCCACGATCCTTCAATATTATCCAGCTAAACCCAAGAAGCTCCGAATATCTGAAGGATTCACCGGTTTAGGCCAATTTTACCGCTTCTATTTTCTGAGAATCCACCTTTATACCCTCACTTGATACCACATGGACCAAAAACGCTACAGAGTTCAACCAAAACTCACACTTGCTGAATTTGGCATATAATTGGTGATCCTTGAGAGTCTAAAGCACTACCCTCAAATAAGCGGCATGTTCCTCCTCACTCTGAGAGTATATCAAGAAATCATCAATAAATACAATCACGAACATATCCAAATATGTGTTGAACAACCTGTTCATCAAGTCCATAAAAGTTGTAGAAGCATTCGTTAGTCCAAAAGACATAACTACAAACTCATAATGACCATACCGCGTCTTGAAGGTTGTCTCGGGATGTCACTCTCCCGAACACTGAGCTGATGATACCCGGATTTGAGATCTATCTTTGAGAAACACTTGGCACCCTGAAGATGATCAAATAAATCATCAATCCCGGGTAAAGGATATCTGTTCTTGACTGTGACCTTGTTCAATTGCCTATAATCAATACACATGCGAAGAGAACCATCTTTCTTTCAGACAAAGAGCATTGGTGCAACCCACAGGGACTTGCTCGATCTAATGAAACCCTTATATAATAGGTCCTTCAACTGTTCCTTCAACTCCTTTAGCTCGGCTGGAGCCATTCTATAAGGAGGATAGATATAGGCTGCATGTCAGGAAGAAGGTCAATACCAAAATTAATCTCCCTCTCGGGAGGGATTCCCAGTAAATCATCTGGAAATACCTTTGGATACTCACACACTACTGGAACTGACTGAATAGTCAGGGTCTCAGATTCAACATCCTTAACCCTAACTAGATGGAACACAACCCTTAGAAATCATCTTTCTAGCCTTAAGGTAGGAAATGAAACGACCTACAGGCACAGCTGAACTACCCTTCCATTCTAAGAGTGGCTCACCCGGAAATTTGAACTCTACTGTCCGGGTTCTACAATTAACTGAGACATAACATGCAAATAGCCAATCTATGCCAAGGATAAAATCAAAATCAGTCATGGCTAACTCTATCAAATCTGCTGTGGTGACTTTCTGTATGACTGAGACTGAGCAACCTCTATATACCCGTCTAGCTATAACTGAATCACCTAATGGAGTAGAGACTGAGAAGGGTTCTGACAATACTTCGGGACTGACTCCGAAGATACTAGTCACATAAATTCTTACAAAAGATAAGGTAGCCCCCGGATCAATAGAGCATAAACATGAAGATGGAAAACTCGCAACATACTATTGACTACGTTCGAGGAGATCTCCTGCTCCTGGTTGGATGCTAAGGCATAGAATTTGTTCTGGCATTGACCGCCACTTGTTCTAGTAGATTCTCCCTGATGTGCTAAGTGTGCGGGTGGGGCTGCTAAACTAGAAGCTGGGTCTCAGCCCCCATCATGATCCTGCCTTGCTACTGGGAAATCTTTGAGCATGTGTTCGGGCTTCCCACACATGAAACAAGCACCTGTACCTGCTAGACACTGGCCCGTGTGACCCCGGCCGCACCTGTGGCAAACTGGAACACTAGAATCTGCGGATCTACTGCTCTGACCCCTAGAGCCTTATGCTCGCCCCCTCTTATCATGCCTCTATCTGGATGGCACACTCAATGCTGAAAATATTGGGGCTGATGATCTCTGGTGGGTCTGCTGTCGGTGTCCACCTCCTAGCCTCGACTGTGACAATCTGTGGCCATCGGTCTTGGCCCACTTGGCCTCCCTCTCTCTCAGATGTGTCGCCTCCATCTGCTGGGCATACAATACTATCCAAGGGAAATCCATATCCTGATGGAGCATAGCAGTCCTGCAATCCTTATCCAAATAGCTTGCTACTCCATAAATCTACTCATCCACGCCTTCTGATTAGCCACTAACTTTGGGGTGTACTTTGATAGGCGAGTGAACTCGAGGGCATACTAATGCACCGCCATTCTCCCTTGCTTCAGGTTCACGAACTCAACTGCCTTCATCTCCCTCATCTCACGAGGGAAGAACCGATCTAAGAATGCAACATTTTTCTTCCCAAGTGACAAGACCTGCTCCAGCGACCCTGCTATCCTTCCATTGGCGAAATCAGATATGCGCAACCCCTTTCAATTGGTACGAGGCCAACTCCGCGCACTCAACTCCATTCACGCCCATGATTTGGGTGATCTTCACAATCTCATCTAGAAACTCATGCGGGTCCTCATCTACCTTTAACACGAGGAACTCTGGCGGGTTCATTCTCAAGAAGTCTCGAACTCGAGCCGCCGCTATATTGCCATTTTACTGAACATATGCAATAGCCTGCTAACTGACCTCAGTGGTCAAGGCCTGTGCAAGTATCTGAATAGCGGCCCGAAACTCAGCATGGGTAGCTAGCTCCGGTGCCTGGTGCTTCTAAACTGGTGGGGCCTGCTGGTGCCCATTTCCATTGCCATCCTCGAGGCCTTCACTATTTCGATTCCTTCTACCATTCATTCTTCGTGGAGCCATGATTCTGCGATGGTGAATAGCATGAATTAAAAGGATTGGAAGGCGTTTCATCGCATGACATAGATCATGAAAGAAGGGAACATTTCCTAAACGTTTCATAGCCTCTTCTTCATAAGTGTGGCGCGCTTCACACCCATAAAAAATACTCTAATTAATGCGGCTTTCATACACCCTAGGATACTTCAAACCTTTGGCCCTAATACCATGTTTATCACGATCTGAACAGAGGCCCGGATTGCAACAGGGGACAAGGATCCTCGAGAGACCCCAAGTTGACCTATGGCATAAGCATACATCTAACTCAATCAATGAAACTGAATAATCAACAATATAATTATAGTGGAAGTCTAACTTAAACATAATATCATAATACAAAATCCGAAGCTGAATTCATACATATGTCTGAAAAGCCTCTAAACATGACAAGTTGATGGGACAAGACCCTAACTAACTCAACAAAACTAAAACTGAAATACACATTGGAAATCTGAATATTCTAGTCCTTGGGAGATGAGGACTCACCAACAATGTACGATGCTATCTCAGAATACGGACTTTGAACAGGGCTGAAACCTGAGAATCGGGTCCTGTATCATGAAACTATATAACATAGAATATGCGTTCAGTACATGGAATGTACCTAGTATGCAATGTAAGTAAAATTGCTTAAGTAAGTAAAATCATTTAAAGACAATGCATAATGTAAACGTAAACATCAAGAATCTGAGAGTAGGGATTGCATGTATTCTTTCTAAAATCTTGATCTCATCAAAACATAATATATCATAACATAATTAATTGACTCAACGCTGAAACCGGATATTTATAAGTAAAGTTGAACATTGAGTCAAACCTGCTTTAGAACATTCTTATATATGTAAATCTCATGGGTAATGAACATGCATAATTGAAATCATGAGGAACAATGGGAGACTAGTCTTTTAACCGACATACCACGATAGAGCTTACGTGTTTCCAACTATCACAATCATGTGGGTAGAGCCATCCAAAGCCTTGTCAGGGCTAGGGATGGTACCATGGTATTGATATCAAGCTCATCGCCAATAGGGTTGGGGATAGCTCACAAGGGAGGTCCCAAAGTCATAATGTATAAGCCTATGTTGGCGCGTAGTTCTAAGGCATGGGGTGATCGACCCTTAGCCTGCTTGGTGCTAGACACTACTCCCAAAAACATGCATTTGCTCTACGTCATTATTCAATGAAGCTCAACATCATCTATTGATGAAGATCATAAATCAAATACATCTCAAAGAGGAAATCATGCATATGACAAGCTTTAACTCAAACCATACCACAACTGAAAATACCACAAAGAGGAAGCCATGCATATGAAAATCTTTAACTCAAAATACCACAAGCTGAAAATATAAGTGGGAGTCTTCGCTCCAAAACCATGCGGTAAGCTTAATTCAAGAAATCATTAATCATACTTTGAACATGGGGCATTGCCCAAAGCTTTATCATACTTGAAAATACTCAATTCATATCGAAAACATGATAATAAAAATAGGTAGCTTGAAAACATACTTTTCATCATAATATCTCATCATCATCATACATTCATCACAAATCTTATCTTCATGAACTTCTCATCAATGGGCTTTTTCATTCATAAAGCTAGAAACATGATTTTTAATTGAAAACATTATAAAACTCGCCCATGCTTCATAATTCAATATTAGAAACATATTTAAATCATACCCATGTAAAGAATTAGGAAATTCATGCATTGGGTTAAAACCCCATAGATTAGTCATAGATCATTCATGATTTAGAGAGGGATTGGGCATGGGTGTGAAAGGAATCACCTATTCATAACCCTACATACCTGTTGGTAGCTGATTCTTACACTTCTTTGAATGCCCAATAGGAAATTGAAAAGAAATTGATGAATGCTAGACTTGATCACCCTCTCTAGTATTCTACCTTGCATGCATGAATGAATAAGGACTAAAATGAACTTAACCCCTTTAAAAGTCATTATTCATAACACAAAACAACGTAGTTTAGGCCTTAGAAGCTTGAGAATTATGAAATAGCCCTCACTAAATTCGTAGAAAATAACTGTCAGGTGGTCCCAACGAGGGACCTAGCGACTCATCGTCAAGGGTCAAGACTCGTGGCTTAGCTCGTGAGATTCACTGGTTCTCAAGTCTTCATGGCTCATAATGGACAACATAACGACTCATTCCTGGTGACCACGACTCATGGTCACCATCCGTGATGTACACTGCGTCGGCCTCGACAAAACTTATTCCATGCTTGATCATGACTCACCCCACGAATCGTGGGGGCCTCCCGTCTAGTACATTGTCTTCATTTTCCTCTCTCCTCAGCATCACTCCCCATGACTGACCCAACAACTCGTGGGGCCTTACCACGAGTCGTGGTCATCTGCGTGGGGATTCCATTTCCCAATCTTCTTAAGCTCATCACTCGGCCTCCCCACGAGTCACATCACGACTCGTGGGTTGATCTCACAGCTCTCCTCACGACTTATTCTGAGTCTGATGCCAAATTTTTAATTTTTTTCTCTATTTCAACTCCCAGGGTCTGATCTTTGGGCTTCCAGGGCATAATACCTACATAACTAAAGAGATTTGATTTCACCACTTCCTTTAATACCCAAAGAGAATTGAGGAAGAACTTTGAAGAACTAGACTTGATCACCTCTCAACCCTTCTAAGCTTGCATGCATGAATTAGGATAGGCTTAGAATGACTTAACCCTTCTTCAAACAATTTATTATGATTTTAAAACGACGTAGTTTAGGCCTTAGGAACTTAGGAATTATGGAAAATTTCTTAATAAAATTCGCAGGGAAAAATATACTTCTAGTCCCAATGAGGGACTAGACGAATCGTTGTCAGTGACCACGACTCATGGTCACCCTCCGTCACCTTCACTGCCAAATTTATTGTAAGGGTCACCACAAGGGACACAATGACTCGTGGTGTACCCGACGAATCATGGTGATAACCCATTGGATGCACTGCCTTCTCTTCCTTCATCTTTCAACCACCTTTGACCACGGGTGACCTAACGGATCGTGGGGATGACCATGATTCGTGGTCACCCCAAACCTGAAATTTCCAAACATGGTCAAACCCCTTCCCAAGAGTCACTTAACGACTTGTGGTGTTCCTAACGGGTCACTGGACGACTCTTCCTGTAACCTGGTGCAGAAATTCCTATTTTCTCTATTTCAACTCCCGGGTCTGATCTTAGCATTTTCGGGGTATTACAAGTACAATATGTATTGAATATGTAAGGCAGTAATAGAAGCTAGATAGAAGATAATAAAGAACTGAAGGTAAATAGCAAGGAGGGGCAGAAGTTAACATGTAAGCTTTCTTATCCGTAACCTACATCTAGTAAATCACTACATGAATAAGAATTGAAACTGCACAGCTGTACATGCATAAACTATATCTAAAAAGAAAGTATACAAACAAGAACCTAACCTGGCCCTGATAAGCCTAGAAGGTACAATCAACACAAAGATAACCAACCTGGGCCACCATAAGCCCCGGCAGGCGCCAATTAGTCTATATACCCCTATTGGTGCCCCCGAGGCCCTGCAAGTAACTGTAACTGAACATACTTGGTCTCTTAAGAATATACTAGAGCCTTTTGGGCTCATATATTTGTATCTAAGCCATCTGGACTCCTGTAACTGTGTCTGAGCCATCTGGGCTCCTGTAACTGAGTTCGGGCCTTTTCTCCCCTGTGACTGTACCCTGAGCACACGAGGCTCTATGAAGAGTTTGTAGTGCCGCTATAGCATAGAAGAATTCCATAAGTGAATAGACTTTAATATGGCCACGTAGGCTCTACTTTAGTCCATACAGATGATATGTGGCTCTGTAAGCAATTCAGTAGCTCTGTAAGCAATACAATATCATAGCTCCATATGCAATCTATAGCTCCATAAGCATTTGCATCATAGCTCCGTAAGCAATTTACATCTCAGTAAGTAGTTTGTACAACTAGCAGCCTCTTAGCTATTCATGGTGAAAGGCAGAACGAAATACGATCTACCCCAACTAGGAACACTATGTTACAATCTATAAATCTAGTCACTCAAAAGGCGTATCTGGCCCCTCAGTTTTAACATGACCATTATTCTCACCTAGAATAGTCTATATAGCTGCCAACAGGGACACCCCGTGTGCCAACACCTGACCAGAAGGTCCTGGTAGTGACTATAATCTCTAACGGCCTAGACAGAATAGGGCGAGGTTCGGAGTGGCCTAAGCGATACTTTGAAGGTCATTCTAGGACAATGATAGATTATAAGTGAACAACAAGGTCGTAGGCGACTTACTGTATGATTCCTTTGCTTGGGACGACTACAGGGCTGCCACCAATAGGATACATTTCTAAGATGTCAGCCCCAACCCTCCGCAGGCAGCTTACTATAACTCTTAGCCTGGAAGTAACACTGTGATATTCTTGTTCTAGTCCCTTTGGACCTTAACTTAGTCTATCCAGATTACATATGGCTCCTCTGGTCGGTTTATAGCCACGTAGGCAGGTATATCTGGACCTAGCCCTTCATGGCAACATGTAACTAGGCAACTATATGAGTATCCTGGGATGTTGGCCTCACATCTCACTACTAATAAGGTTCCCTTCGTAGGGCGTCGACTAGTCTATTAGACTTGTAACAACTGGAGGGGTTTCTTGAGCAACCTGTAGGATAAGTATTTAGTCGACTAAAACTAACGGTCATTGAGTGTAGCCAATCATATTGCAAGTTGTTGCTTAGTTCACTAGGAAACCCAGGTGCCACTAACTCGAAAGTAAGACTGCCCTATACCAATTCTAGCCCTGGAGGCGTCAAGGTACGCCAACGGCCTCTGGTCGAGCTTTACTGACAATATAGATGTCAAGCTGAAAGTTATGTACGCCCAACTTCGCCCTATGTTGTCCAACTTTACCAAGTTAGGCCTAATAGCTATCCATAAGCTTCTAAGGCCTTGGCACGATAGCAAGGCATCAGAATCCGACTAATACTGACAAAAGAAAAGAGGAGTCCCTATAATGCTCTTTCCCGATGAGGGATAATATGATATAATCTCAATACGTCTTATAGATGCTAACCACAACATACATAGTCCTTATCTACTAGCAGCAGCTAATTACAACTTATAAGATCATTATCTACTGGCAGCAGCTAATCACAACATACAAGATTATTATCTAGTTTCGAGGGCATAGGTCGTATAACTATGCAACGAGAATAGCTTGCCGAATAGGTAAGCCTTAACATACCTTGAATCCTAATTCTCATTTCTCTATATAATTCCACCCTGTAGCTGGCAATTCCACTCAATTACGGCCTTTATGCTGAGAGAATATGGCTATTTTCAATAGTAGAAATCGAAAAATAACGATATCTTTAATTAATAGTAACTATAACTCAACTCTGTTTACTT
Organism: Datura wrightii; assembly: GCA_035772735.1. NCBI lineage: Eukaryota > Viridiplantae > Streptophyta > Magnoliopsida > Solanales > Solanaceae > Datura > Datura wrightii. The sequence continues at coordinate 70,019,625 of JASDFA010000003.1, read as the reverse complement.
TAGCCAAAAACTCATAAATTCCTGAGAGTTTAGAAGGTAGAAATGTTTACCTATCACTTGTAGTTGTGTAGGACTCAATTAGAAGTGATTTTGACAACTTTTACTCAGCAGGGTTTCAGTACTTCGAGAGAATTTTCAAGAAATAACTCCGCGGGGATGTTCCTCATAGGCCTAGAACTCATTATCCAAGATGAATTTGCATTTGGACGGAGTTTAACGGTGTAATTTGATGAGAAACAGATGAACTTGTCGCTTGCTCTCTGTTCTCAGTCGAGGGGAAATTTTAAAATGATCCAAGAAACTCACAAAGGGGATTATATAGATATTAAGGCGGTGGCCGAGTGGCACGACATGCCGGCCATAGCGCCAGGCCAGGGGTGCAACGCACCGGCCTGGCAGCGCGGCACGGCGCCCAAGGCGCCTGGCCTCTGTCCTCGGCCTCCTGCTCTCTCGATGTCGTGTTCATATACTTATCCCCTGGGCCCTTTCATGCATGCGTCGTATTCTAAAATTCTCAACATATGTACACATGCGTCAGTTAAATGATAGAAACTTATGGGGTGTAACATCATCCCCCCTAGGAACGTTCATCCTCGAATGTCATCTTAGGCTTAAAAGACTCAAATCCTTTAACTATTTCTAAAAAATTTTGGCAGAGTCTCCTCTGTAATATGGACTATCCAGATACTTGAAACACAGAAAAGTCAAACATGCCCACAGGGTGCTACAAGCAACATTACAACATAGCTCCATATCATACAGATGAATAACTAAATAGTACTGATGATATACGTAACAGCACAATAATTGAACAACAATATCACCTCAATTGTACAATTTTGGTCCAACCTGGAATAAGTGAGGATATCTAGACTTCATGTCTTCCTCAGCTTCCCAGGTCCTCACTTCCTCATTTTTGTTCCTCCATAGGACTTTAACGGAGACTACATCTTTTGTTCTCAATCTGTGCACCTGTCGATCTAGTATAACTATGCAAGTCTCTCCATGGAACAGTGGTTTTGTACCTTGAACATCCCTGATTAGATCAATCTGAGAAAAGGTCTTCTACGCGCTCGCGTAATATTGATAAAAAGATCTTAGTCCTGAGGACAACTCTAACCCATAGTCCACTTGGCCGATCCTTCGGAGGGTCCTATATAGCTTAGTGAATCTAGGGCTGGCTTGCCCTTCTCGACAAATCTCACAACGCCCTCCTTTGGCGAAGATATTTAGGAATACCCAATCATTGCTTCAATCTCCAACTCCCTGCGCCGTATCTTGGAATAAGACTTTTGACAACCCTGGGCTGTCAGTAAATACTCGTTAATGAGTTTAACTTTTTCCTTATGACTGAAGTGTTATGCTAGGTTCAATTAGCCCCGACTTATCTACTTCAAGCCATCTTATAGGGGACCTACTTTTCCACTCGCAATATATCTCTGAGCACCTAATCGTGTGCTCTGCTTGGCCCTTTGCCTGAGGATGGGATGTTGTACTCAACTTAGCTTATGTCTCAATCCGTTCTGACTCCTTTTCCAAAATCTAGCTAGGAGCTACGCCTCTCTGCCCGACTGAAATAGATACGGGGACCTCACACAGCCAGACTATCTCTTAAGTATTTAACTCAGTGTAGTCTTTAGCTGTAATGGGATTTTGACTGGAAAGAATGAGTTGATCTCATTAGTCTTCCAACAATGACTCAAATAGGGTCGAAGTTACACCTACTACGAGTTAATCCTATAGCTATATTCGTACTGACTACTTACCTCTTTCACGTAGGCACGACTATCTCCTGGATTAACCTGCTCGATCTCTAATATCCAACCTTTCCCTACTGACCATTGGAGCCCTGTACTACAACTCAACCATATCTTTCTTCTTCCCATTCCCTCCGTGGATCTCTTTGTTTCTTATAACTTGATGTGTTTCCGTCAAACTAGGGTGGAGGGAACAATGGACATAGTGTACTTAAGTATAGTCTACTAATAAGCCCTACCACATTTGGAGCTCGGAGTCAACCTTTGGGTCTCAAGACCCCATCCTATGCGATCTTAAAGGCCGATGACTCCTTCTGCTAGGCCTTGTCTCTGGATGCACTAGGCTAGGGTCTCCGTGCATTGTTCCTTCGCCTCCACAACTAGAGGTGATACGGAAGAATTCTAGATTACAATTTCACTACCCTTTAAAGGCCAGCCTGACACTCATTTCTCGACACTCAACAACGATTCCCAGCTTTATCAACCCGCTACAACCTAGAGGTGGTGCTGCTCTCTGCCAAAGCTCGATGTTCATGTCTTGCCCTTTCTTCTATAGGCCAAAAACTTGAGTTCGTGCCCCATGCATCATATTGGCAAGGATACTACTGGCCAAGTCTATCAACCTATATCCTCCTGCCCGCACTTAGGCTGGTCTCATATAGTCTCTCTGTCCTTCGACATAATAAACTAGCGCCATAGCCAGTATTCTTCAAGTATCCCCTATCGCCATCCACACACTGTGGTGGGTTAGTCTGTTTCTGACTTAAACTTTGCTATTGTTGGGAGTCTACTGCTTATGGACTCTCACCTATACCTGGGTGCTACTAGAAATCTTACCTACCATCCTGATTTACTAGTGTGAAGGTCTAGGTGACTTATTTAAGCACTACGGGTCTTAACCACTTGCTAATGCTTTTCTGGAATTAACGGATCTAGACCTCCTTTACTATTTACTCTAGGCAACATTGTGTTAATACTTACGTTCTCTGATATATTGAGAAAATGCTGAGAGGCGGGAAATAACCTTATCATTCTATAACAGGGATAAGGTGCGAAACTCAACGAACTATAAAAGATGGAGATACAAACCTCGCAATTACATAATCCTTCGCATACTTCGATTGCCCATCATTAACTATCATCCCTGTCTAATTCTAAATATCTACTAAGTAAGTCAACTCATATATATACCAGACTCTTGACCCCCTATTCCGAGGGTGTAGAAAGAACTGGGAATGGTGCTGGCATGTCTATTACCTTATGAGGTTCCTGGTGCCCCGGGAGAAAGCTGGGGAGATTAAAAAGACATCCCTTTTCACCTTCAGACTGGGCCATCCACCGACTGTGGCACCTTGCTGGTACTTTCTCCTGCTGCTGTAGCTAACTTGCGGCTGGCTGAAGTCTGTCCTGTATCAGACATTATTTTTGACAGACATAGCAATGAAAGCTTAGGGACTTAACCCCGTACAACTCAGCTCTATAGTATGATCTAAAAGAAAAAAGGGTAACCATACTATCATGCCTCGTAGCCTCTTGCTTATAGAATATGGTGCACAACATATTTATAAGCAAGAATCTACTAGACATGGCTTGCAGACTCCCTAGGATATGACGTGGCTCTAATACCAAGTTTGTCACGCCCCACCTTGGGAGGCATAATTGGAACCTAATGTCACACTGGGACTTGGGCTGACCTGGCTGGGCATATGCACCTCCGGTGCCTGCCAGCAACTCAATGTCAAGAAAACAAACTACTATAGCTCAGTTGTAAATACAGCCTCAGGCCAACAAGGGCATGCAACACCTATAAAAGAAAGCAGCTAACCCAACCAATATAACAATAAAGGGATCCTATGAGGGCCGACAAGACCACCAGGCTGTCTAGTTATAACATAATGAAAACAGGTGGTCATATTCATGCTATAGCTGACAAGGATACTAACCAACATGAAAAATATAACATACATAGGCCCCACACAGCCAATAACAAGCAACTAACTGAACACTATAGTCTGTAAGCCTCTAAGAGTGGAATAGTGGTTGGGACAGGGCCCCGACCTATCTAAAAATGTACGACAGAAAGAGAAAACTTACACTACCTGGCAACTCCAAATGAAAAGAGTTGACCAATCTGCTGACCCCGAATAGTTGCTAACAGAGGTGTTGAACCTTGTCTGTCTAAACCTGTAGGCAAGTATGCAGTGCCCCATGCGTGGCGTTAGTACAATATGTACCGAATAAGGCAGTAATAGAAGTTGGATAGAAGATGATAAAGAACTGAAATTAAATAGCAAGGAGGGGCAGAATTTAACCTGTAAGATTTCTTATCTATAACCTGCATCTAGTCAATCACTACATGGATAAGAACTAAAACAGCATGGATATACATACATAAACTATATCTAACGAGCAAGTATACAAACAAGAACCTAACCTGGCCCCCATAAATCTAGAAGGTGTCAATACAGAGATAACCTACCTGGGCCCCCATAAGCCCCGACAGGAACCAATCAATCTATATACCCCTATTGATACCCTTGAGGCCCTGCAAGCAACTGTAACAGAACTTACCTGGTCTCTTGAGACTATACCAGAGTCTTCTGGGCTCTTGTAACTATATTTGAGCCATCTGGGCTCCTGTAAGTGTATCTGAGCCACTTGGGCTCCTGTAACCGAGTTCGGACCTCACCTAGGTGACTGTACCCCGAGTACACGAGGCTCTATGAAGGGTCTGTAATGCCACTATGGTGTAGAAAAGTACATAAGTGAATATACTTTAATATGGCCTCATAGGCCCTACTTTAGTCATTACAGATGATATGTGGCTCCGTAAGCAATTCAGTAGCTTCGTAAGCAATATAGCATTATAGCACCATAAGTAATCTATAGCTCCATAAGCATTAGCAGCATTGTAGATTTGTAAGCAATTTATAGCTCCGCAAAAAGTTCGTACAACTAGAAGCCTCTTAGCTATTCATGGTGAGAGGCAGTACGAAATACGATCTACCCCAACAAGGAACACTATATTACAATATACAAATCTAGTAACTCAAAAGGCATATCTGGCCCCTTAGGTTTAATGTGACCATTACTCGCCCCTAGAAAATTCTATATAGCTACGAAAATGCACACCCCATGTGCCAACACCTGACCAGAGGGTCCTGGCAGTGACTATAATCTTAGCGGTTCATGGTGAAAGGCAGAACGAAATACGATCTACCCCAACTAGGAACACTATGTTACAATCTATAAATCTAGTCACTCAAAAGGCGTATCTGGCCCCTCAGTTTTAACATGACCATTATTCTCACCTAGAATAGTCTATATAGCTGCCAACGGGACACCCCGTGTGCCAACACCTGACCAGAAGGTCCTGGTAGTGACTATAATCTCTAACGGCCTAGACAGAATAGGGCGAGGTCCGGAGTGGCCTAAGCGATACTTTGAAGGTCATTCTAGGACAATGATAGATTATAAGTTAACAACAAGGTCGTAGGCGACTTACTGTATGATTTCTTTGCTTGGGACGACTACAGGGCTGCCACCAACAGGATACATTTCTAAGATGTCAGCCCCAACCCTCCGCAGGCAGCTTACTATAACTCTTAGCCTGGAAGTAACACTGTGATATTCTTATTCTAGTCCCTTTGGACCTTAACTTAGTCTATCCAGATTACATATGGCTCCTCTGGTCGGTTTATAGCCACGTAGGCAGGTATATCTGGACCTAGCCCTTCATGGCAACATGTAACTAGGCAACTATATGAGTAGCCTGGGATGTTGGCCTCACATCTCACTACTAATAAGGTTCCCTTCGTAGGGCGTCGACTAGTCTATTAGACTTGTAACAACTGGAGGGGTTTCTTGAGCAACCTGTAGGATAAGTATTTAGTCGACTAAAACTAACGGTCATTGAGTGTAGCCAATCATATTGCAAGTTGTTGCTTAGTTCACTAGGAAACCCAGGTGCCACTAACTCGAAAGTAAGACTGCCCTATACCAATTCTAGCCCTGGAGGCGTCAAGGTACGCCAACGGCCTCTGGTCGAGCTTTACTGACAATATAGACGTCAAGCTGAAAGTTATGTATGCCCAACTTCGCCCTATGTTGTCCAACTTTACCAAGTTAGGCCCAATAGCTATCCATAAGCTTCTAAGGCCTTGGCACGATAGCAAGGCATCAGAATCCGACTAATACTGTGAACAAAAGAAAAGAGGAGTCCCTATAATGCTCTTTCCCGATGAGGGATAATATGATATAATCTCAATACGTCTTATAGATGCTAACCACAACATACATAGTCCTTATCTACTAGCAGCAGCTAATTACAACTTATAAGATCATTATCTACTGGCAGCAGCTAATCACAACATACAAGATTATTATCTAGTTTCGAGGGCATAGGTCGTATAACTATGCAACGAGAATAGCTTGCCGAATAGGTAAGCCTTAACATACCTTGAATCCTAATTCTCATTTCTCTATATAATTCCACCCTGTAGCTGGCAATTCCACTCAATTACGGCCTTTATGCTGAGAGAATATGGCTATTTTCAATAGTAGAAATCGACAAATAACGATATCTTTAATTAATAGTAACTATAACTCAACTCTGTTTACTTTAGCCAAAAACTCATAAATTCCTGAGAGTTTAGAAGGTAGAAATGTTTACCTATCACTTGTATTTGTGTAGGACTCAATTAGAAGTGATTTTGACAACTTTTACTCGGCGGGGTTTCAGTACTTCGAGAGAATTTTCAAGAAATAACTCCGCGGGGATGTTCCTCATAGGCCTAGAACTCATTATCCAAGATGAATTTGCATTTGGACGGAGTTTAACGGTGTAATTTGATGAGAAACAGATGAACTTGTCGCTTGCTCTCTGTTCTCAATCGAGGGGAAATTTTAAAATGATCCAAGAAACTCACAAAGGGGATTATATAGATATTAAGGCGGTGGCCGAGTGGCATGACATGCCGGCCATAGCGCCAGGCCAGGGGTGCAACGCACCGGCCTGGCAGCGCGGCACGGCGCCCAAGGCGCCTGGCCTCTATCCTCGGCCTCCTGCTCTCTCGATGTCGTGTTCATATACTTATCCCCTGGGCCCTTTCATGCATGCGTCGTATTCTAAAATTCTCAACATATGTACACATGCGTCAGTTAAATGATAGAAACTTATGGGGTGTAACATCATCCCCCCTAGGAACGTTCATCCTCGAATGTCATCTTAGGCTTAAAAGACTCAAATCCTTTAACTATTTCTAAAAAATTTTGGCAGAGTCTCCTCTGTAATATGGACTATCCAGATACTTGAAACACAGAAAAGTCAAACATATGCGTCCCACAGGGTGCTACAAGCAACATTACAACATAGCTCCATATCATACAGATGAATAACTAAATAGTACTGATGATATACGTAACAGCACAATAATTGAACAACAATATCACCTCAATTGTACAATTTGGGTCCAACCTGGAATAAGTGAGGATATCTAGACTTCATGTCTTCCTCAGCTTCCCAGGTCCTCTCTTCCTCATTTTTGTTCCTCCATAGGACTTTAACGGAGACTACATCTTTTGTTCTCAATTTGTGCACCTGTCGATCTAGTATAACTATGCAAGTCTCTCCATGGAACAGTGGTTTTGTACCTTGAACATCCCTGATTAGATCAATCTGAGAAAAGGTCTTCTACGCGCTCGCGTAATATTGATAAAAAGATCTTAGTCCTGAGGACAACTCTAACCCATAGTCCACTTGGCCGATCCTTCGGAGGGTCCTATATAGCTTAGTGAATCTAGGGTTGGCTTGCCCTTCTCGACAAATCTCACAACGCCCTCCTTTGGCGAAGATATTTAGGAATACCCAATCATTGCTTCAATCTCCAACTCCCTGCGCCGTATCTTGGAATAAGACTTTTGACAACCCTGGGCTATTAGTAAATACTCGTTAATGAGTTTAACTTTTTCCTTATGACTGAAGTGTTATGCTAGGTTCAATTAGCCCCGACTTATCTACTTCAAGCCATCTTATAGGGGACCTACTTTTCCACTCGCAATATATCTCTGAGCAACTAATCGTGTGCTCTGCTTGGCCCTTTGCCTGAGGATGGGATGTTGTACTCAACTTAGCTTATGTCTCAATCCGTTCTGACTCCTTTTCCAAAATCTAGCTAGGAGCTGCGCCTCTCTGCCCGACTGAAATAGATACGGGGACCTCACACAGCCAGACTATCTCTTAAGTATTTAACTCAGTGTAGTCTTTAGCTGTAATGGGATTTTGACTGGAAAGAATGAGTTGATCTCATTAGTCTTCCAACAATGACTCAAATAGGGTCGAAGTTACACCTACTACGAGTTAATCCTATAGCTATATCCGTACTGACTACTTACCTCTTTCACGTAGGCACGACTATCTCCTGGATTAACCTGCCCGATCTCTAATATCCAACCTTTCCCTACTGACCATTGGAGCCCTGTACTACAACTCAACCATATCTTTCTTCTTCCCATTCCCTCCGTGGATCTCTTTGTTTCTTATAACTTGATGTGTTTCCATCAAACTAGGGTGGAGGGAACAATGGACATAGTGTACTTAAGTATAGTCTACTAATAAGCCCTACCACATTTGGAGCTCGGAGTCAACCTTTGGGTCTCAAGACCCCATCCTATGCGATCTTAAAGGCCGATGACTCCTTTTGCTAGGCCTTGTCTCTGGATGCACTAGACTAGGGTCTCCGTGCATTGCTCCTTCGCCTCCACAACTAGAGGTGATACGGAAGAATTCTAGATTACAATTTCACTACCCTTTAAAGGCCAGCCTGACACTCATTTCTCGACACTCAACAACGATTCCCAGCTTTATCAACCCGCTACAACCTAGAGGTGGTGCTGCTCTCTGCCAAAGCTCGATGTTCATGTCTTGCCCTTTCTTCTATAGGCCAAAAACTTGAGTCCGTGCCCCATGCATCATATTGGCAAGGATACTACTAGCCAAGTCTATCAACCTATATCCTCCTGCCCGCACTTAGGCTGGTCTCATATAGTCTCTCTGTCCTTCGACATAATAAACAAGGGCCATAGCCAGTATTCTTCAAGTATCCCCTATCGCCATCCACACACTGTGGTGGGTTAGTCTGTTTCTGACTTAAACTTTGCTATTGTTGGGAGTCTACTGCTTATGGACTCTCACCTATACCTGGGTGCTACTAGAAATCTTACCTACCATCCTGATTTACTAGTGTGAAGGTCTAGGTGACTTATTTAAGCACTACGGGTCTTAACCACTTGCTAATGCTTTTCTGGAATTAACGGATCTAGACCTCCTTTACTATTTACTCTAGGCAACATTGTGTTAATACTTACGTTCTCTGATATATTGAGAAAATGCTGAGAGGCGGGAAATAACCTTATCATTCTATAACAGGTATAAGGTGCGAAACTCAACGAACTATAAAAGATGGAGATACAAACCTCGCAATTACATAATCCTTCGCATACTTCAGATAGCCCATCATTAACTATCATCCCTGTCTAATTCTAAATATCTACTAAGTAAGTCAACTCATATATATACCAGACTCTTGACCCCCTATTCCGAGGGTGTAGAAAGAACTGGGAATGGTGCTGGCATGTCTATTACCTTATGAGGTTCCTGGTGCCCCAGGAGAAAGCTGGGGAGATTAAAAAGACATCCCTTTTCACCTTCAGACTGGGCCATCCACCGACTGTGGCACCTTGCTGGTACTTTCTCCTGCTGCTGTAGCTAACTTGCGGCTGGCTGAAGTCTGTCCTGTATCAGACATTATTTTTGACAGACATATCAATGAAAGCTTAGGGACTTAACCCCGTACAACTCAGCTCTATAGTATGATCTAAAAGAAAAAAGGGTAACCATACTATCATGCCTCGTAGCCTCTTGCTTATAGAATATGGTGCACAACATATTTATAAGCAAGAATCTACTAGACATGGCTTGCAGACTCCCTAGGATATGACGTGGCTCTAATACCAAGTTTGTCACGCCCCACCTTGGGAGGCATAATTGGAACCTAATGTCACACTGGGACTTGGGCTGACCTGGCTGGGCATATGCACCTCCGGTGCCTGCCAGCAACTCAATGTCAAGAAAACAAACTAGTATAGCTCAGTTGTAAATACAGCCTCAGGCCAACAAGGGCATGCAACACCTATAAAAGAAAGCAGCTAACCCAACCAATATAACAATAAAGGGATCCTATGAGGGCCGACAAGACCACCAGGCTGTCTAGTTATAACATAATGAAAACAGGTGGTCATATTCATGCTATAGCCGACAAGGATACTAACCAACATGAAAAATATAACATACATAGGCCCCACACAGCCAATAACAAGCAACTAACTGAACACTATAGTCTGTAAGCCTCTAAGAGTGGAATAGTGGTTGGGACAGGGCCCCGACCTATCTAAAAATGTACGACAGAAAGAGCAAACTTACACTACCTGGCAACTCCAAATGAAAAGAGTTGACCAATCTGCTGACCCCGAATAGTTGCTAACAGAGGTGTTGAACCTTGTCTGTCTAAACCTGTAGGCAAGTATGCAGTGCCCCATGCGTGGCGTTAGTACAATATGTACCGAATAAGGCAGTAATAGAAGCTGGATAGAAGATGATAAAGAACTGAAATTAAATAGCAAGGAGGGGCAGAATTTAACCTGTAAGATTTCTTATCTATAACCTGTATCTAGTCAATCACTACATGGATAAGAACTAAAACAGCATGGATATACATACATAAACTATATCTAGCGAGCAAGTATACAAACAAGAACCTAACCTGGCCCCCATAAATCTAGAAGGTGTCAATACAGAGATAACCTACCTGGGCCCCCATAAGCCCCGACAGGAACCAATCAATCTATATACCCCTATTGATACCCTTGAGGCCCTGCAAGCAACTGTAACAGAACTTACCTGGTCTCTTGAGACTATACCAGAGTCTTCTGGGCTCTTGTAACTATATTTGAGCCATCTGGGCTCCTGTAAGTGTATCTGAGCCACTTGGGCTCCTGTAACCGAGTTCGGACCTCACCTAGGTGACTGTACCCCGAGTACACGAGGCTCTATGAAGGGTCTGTAATGCCACTATGGTGTAGAAAAGTACATAAGTGAATATACTTTAATATGGCCTCATAGGCCCTACTTTAGTCATTACAGATGATATGTGGCTCCGTAAGCAATTCAGTAGCTTCGTAAGCAATATAGCATTATAGCACCATAAGTAATCTATAGCTCCATAAGCATTAGCAGCATTGTAGATTTGTAAGCAATTTATAGCTCCGCAAAAAGTTCGTACAACTAGAAGCCTCTTAGCTATTCATGGTGAGAGGCAGTACGAAATACGATCTACCCCAACAAGGAACACTATATTACAATATACAAATCTAGTAACTCAAAAGGCATATCTGGCCCCTTAGGTTTAATGTGACCATTACTCGCCCCTAGAAAATTCTATATAGCTACGAAAATGCACACCCCATGTGCCAACACCTGACCAGAGGGTCCTGGCAGTGACTATAATCTTTAGTGGCCTAGACGAAATAGGGCGAGGTCCGAAGTGGCCTAAGCGATACTTTGAAAGTCATTCTACGACAATGATAGTTCATAAGAGAACAACAAGGTTGTAGGTGACTGTCTATATGATTCCATTGCTTAAGATGACTATAGGGCTGCTACCAACCATATACATTTCTAAGCGGTCAGCTCTAACTCTCTACAGACATCTTACTATAACTCTTATCCTGGAAGTAACACTGTAATACTCTTGTTCTAGTCCCTTTGGACCTTAACTTAGTCTATCTAGATTTCATATGACTCTTCTAGATGGTTCATAGCCACGTAGGTAGGTATATCTGGACCTAGCCCTTTACGGAAACATGTACCTGGGCAACTATAAGAGTAGCATGGGATGTTGGCCTCACATCTCACTACTAATAAGGTTCCCTTCATAGGGCATCGACTAGTCTATCAGACTTGTAATAACTTGAGGGGTTTCCTAAGCAACCTATAGTACAAGTATTAAGTCGGCTGAAACTAACAGTCGCTGACAGTAGCCAGTCCAATGGCAAGCTACCGCTTAGTTCACTAGGAAACCCTAGTGCCACAGACTCAAAGGTAAGACCACCCTAACCTAATTATAGCCCTAGAGGCGTCAAGGTACGGCAACGGCCTCTGGGCGAGCTTTATTGATAATATAGGCATCAAGCTGAAAGCTATGTCACCTAACTGCGCCCTATGTTGTCCATCTTTACCAAGTTAGGCCAATAGCTACCCATAAGCTTCTAAGGCCTTGGCACGGCAGCAAGACATCAAATCCCACTAATATTGTGAACAAAAGACAAAAAGAGTCCCTATGATTCTCCTAGTGTTAGTCACACTTAACATACTTTTTTCCGATCAGGGATACTATGATATAGTCTCAATACGTCTTATAGCAGCTAACCATAACATACATAGTCCTTATCTAGTAGCAACAGCTAATTACAACATATAAGATCATTATCTACTGGCAGCAGCTATTCACAACATGCCAAATTATTATCTACTTTTGAGGGCATAGGTCGTATCACTATACGACAAGAATAGCTTACCGATGAGATAAACCTTAACATACCTCAAATACTAATTCTCATTTATCCAAATAGTTCCACCCTGTAGCTGGCAATTCCACTCAATTACGCCCTCTACACTAGGAGAATATGAATATTTTCAATAGTAAAAATCATCAAATAATGATATCTTTCAATTATAGTAACTATAACTCAACTTTGTTTAATTCGGCTGAAAACTTAGAAATTCCAGAGAGTTTAAACGGTAGAAATGTTTACCTATCACTTGTAGTCGCGTAGGACTCAATTAGAAGCGATTTCGACAACTCTTACTCGGCGGGGTTCTGGTACTCCAAGTGAATTTTAAAGAAATAACTCTGTAGGGATGTTTCTCGTAGGCGTAGAACTCGTTATCCAAGATGAATTTGCATTTGGACAGAGTTTAACGGTATAATTTGATGAGAAAAGGACGAACTTGTCGCTTGCTCTCTCTTCTCAGTCGAGGGGAAATTTTAAAATGATCCAAGAAACTCACAAAAGGGGCTTATATAGATATTAAGGTGGTGGCAAGGTGGCGCAGTGTGGCAACCATAGCGCCGACGGCGCGGCGCCTAGGATGCTTGGCCTCAAGCCTCGACCTCATGCTCACTTGATGTTGTGTTCGTATACTCATCCCCCGGGCCATTTCTGGTACGCGTTGTATTGCAAAACTCTCAACATACGTACGCATGCGCCAGTTAAATGATAGAAACTTATGGGATGTAGCACAAATAAAGTCATACAATTATGCTCACTATGCTCCACAATTATAACTCTATTTTCCTCTTACAATCATGTATAACACTCAACAAGAGCATCAAGCCATCAATCAGTTAATGGTGCAACAATAAAAACCTACTGACTAATTTTCCCTCAAGACGGTTGTCATCCATCCACCATCGGAAAAAGTCTTTAACTGTGACTAAGACAACTATTCACAATCACACAAAAATTTTATTCTCAGTTCAAAGTGCCCCTGTAATACCCCAAAAGTCCCTAAGACTAGACTCGAGATTTGAAATATGATTAGCAGAAAAAGTTTGAAAAATGACTCATAACGACTCGTTGTACGAGTCATCGGAAGAAGTAACGACTTGTGGGACTGCTTGTGGTCAGAATCAGCAGAAGGAGACCCTGTAGTAACAGGTCAAGGGACGACCCATTGGGTGATGTAACGGGTCATGGTGTGGGGTCGTTGTTTGTCCTAAGGTGTCAGGGTTGGATGGTACAAATCATGGTACAACTCATTGTGGGGAGTAATGAGTCGTGGTTTGTACTTGTGGGAATAAGCAATGGGAAATTTATGCTATGACAACAGAGGGTTCCACAACCCGTCACTGTGTCTATGGTAGAGATTTTAGAATCTATACTTATGGATTCAATGGGGATGATGAGAGGAAACAACGGGTTGTAGCGTCGAGTAATGACCCGTCCAATCTAGTCGTTGTTCGAAGGCCTGAGAACTGAGAATATTTGGAAGGAAGTAAAAAGAGATACCATGAGTCGTGGTATCAAAGGACAACCCGTGGTGTGAGTCGTGGCACCTGGCAGTGTGATTATTCCTATGAAATCAGTAAGAGTATTCCCGTATTTCTTAATCTCCTAAGCCCTAAAATACGTCATTTTAAGCTCTGAAAGAAGTGTATTACAGAATTTTAACCTATTTTAATTCATTCAACTCCCACACTTGCAAGTTTAGAAGTTTCTCTTTGAAGATCAAGCTTGAATCCTCCAAATTCATTCCCAATTCTCTTGGGCTTTCAAAGTCAAGTAGAGATTTAGCTTACCCAGGTATGTAGGGATATGAATGAGGTTCATGAATTTAAGTCTTAATTCATATTTATGATCTTATGGGTTTTTATCCTAATTTCATGAAATTCTCTATGATTTGTTTATGGGTCAATTCCCTTCATGTTTCATATCATGTTTTAAGATTCATGGGTAGATTTTATACCTATTTTTATTATACATTCATGATGTCAAGTTTTAAAAAATTATTCCCAATTATGCAAGTTTCATGAAAAGTCAAGTTTATGATTTATGATTTCAAGTAAAATGAGATATCTAGCATGAATTAATGTTTACAAATTACCCATGTATGAATCTATAATTTTAACTTATGAAGTGTATTTCAAGTATGCATGATTTTAAAATTTGGGCAAGCCCACACATGTTAAATATGATTTCATGATTTATCCAAGGCTAATAAGATCTGCTTAGCATATCTTTTGGAGTCAAGACTCCTACTACAGCTTAGGATATGTTTTGAAGTCGAGACTCCCCATGTTTAGATTTCAGACTATGCATGTTATTATGATTTCAGTTTCGTTAAAAAATGATGGAAACACTGTGCATGTTTTGGGAGTATTGTCTATCATCGAGTAAGCTTAGGGTTCCAAAGTTCCCCGATCTCAAAACTACGCACCAACATAGGTATATTTATATTTGGACCTCTCAACAGAGTTTTTCCCTACCCCAAGGGGCCTCCAACTTGATATTGATATCATGATAGTGTCCTTAGCCCTGACATGGTTTTGGACGGCTCTTCCCACTTGAATGTGATAGGTGGGGCATCTCATAAGCTCTGTCATGTTGGTGTCAGTTATGATGAGTCTCCCATTATTCCTCATGATTTCAGTTATTCATGTTCATGACTTATGATATTATGTTTTACAAAAGCTTTGACGCAATGATCAATTTATGATTTCAGCTATGACAAGTCATATGATTTCTGTTTTAGCTTTGGATCATTCCATTCAAATATGAAATTCAGCTTGTTATTAAACATGTTTTAGATTCAGACTTTAGCATGCATTCCTTACTCTCATGATCTTCTGATTTATGTTTATATGCATGGTTTTTAGATTATAGTTACTCAACGTGTTTTACTACCTTGCATACACAGTAAATTCCAAGTACTGATACAGGTACGGGCAATCAGACTCAGTTCTGTTGTTACTCGAGCTTCCCGTAGCTTAGCTCAGTTACCCATCGTTGTTGAATCCTCATCTTCCAAGGAACTTCAATTCGATATTGAGTTATGTTATGTTCAGTTTCAGATTTTAGCGAGCTAGTTGGGAATTTTGTACCGCCAGCTCAAGATACAGTTTAGAGGCTTATCAGATTATATGTAGGTTTTCAGCTTTGTCAAGTGTTGACTCTTTTTATGATTATTATGTTATTCAAACTTCTACTTATTCATATTTCAGTTATCAGATTCCACTTGTTGTATGTTCTTTAGTTATCATATTCATACTATGGGTCGACTTGGACCCATTCGTGGTTCTAGTTCCATGTCCCAATCTCGGGTCCCAGCTCGGGTCATGACAAACTTGGTATCAGAGCAAAGATTTACAGTATACTAGGGCGTCTAAAAGATGCGTTTAGTAGAGTCTTTACCATGGGTGTGATTGTTGTCGCCCAAGCGCACGCAAGTGCACGTAGTCGTACAAGAAATATAGTGGCTCTTTCAAGACGAATATCGGACCCACAGGGACTACAACTTAGTGATTTTTCTATTTTAGTATTCATAGTTATTCTACACAAGTGTGTAAGTAACACAATAAGCTATGAGTTTTATATATATAAGTAAATAAAGTAATAATCAATCAAGTAAAGAACATTGATTAAATCAATGAGCAAGAATATTCTATGGTTAAGGCATGAGACACAATCATGTACAACCTATATTTTTCTTCAGCTACGTTCTCTATTGGGTTGATGGTTATGAGGAATTAAAGTATGGCTATGGTCCTTCGGACCTCTAGACAATTGCCTAATTATGAACTTTACGACTTCACATCTTAAATTGTGATGCAATGATTCATCTTAGATCTAGAAGCATTTGTTCTCTTCGTTAACCGAATGTGGCGTTGCAGGAATATTTTTATCCCACACATTAATCCTATCTATAATTTATAGTAAAGATAAGAACACATTTCCCGATTCCTCATTCTACCCTAATAATTCTCCTTTCGATGTCACACTAAGGTTATAAATTTATCTTAATGTTTGCTAAACACTAAAATACAAAGAGCAGGAATAGGAGCACAACCATTCATGATAGAAAAACATCAAGCTGAAAATAAAATAAAATCATACAATCATGAAAATAGCCTCAACCTCAGAATGAGGTGAATTAGCCACTCATTCATTGATAAAACATCTCTAAAAAAGTTTGTAGTATAAGAACAATTGAAATTTAGAAGAAAAGAGAAGAGAAAGAACCGTAGAGTTTTCTTCAGCTCAACTGTCATTTTCCATGTTCTTGCTAATATTTTAGATAATGAATATAAGAATATCTAAATGTTCTATTTATAAAAGTGAAAAATAACATAGTGAATAACTAGCTCCGTGACACGGAGTTGTCGTAGATAGCTACTGGAATTTGAGGGAGCCCCGGTAAACCATGCTCCGTGTCATGGAGCTTAACGCGCCAAACGTGCTCCGTGACACGGAACCAATGCGCTCCTGCACTGGAAACATCTCAATCAGCTTACAACAAAAACACCTCAACGTGTCATGGAGGCCATCGCGCCACACCTCCTCTGTGGCACATTGCTATCGCAGAGGTTCATTGTTGCCTTCCAACTTTAAAATTATCTACCAAGTTCAAATGGAATGTTTTTTAACATGAACAATCTCCAACAAGGCACGGTATTAACTTCCAACATCAATTTTAAGCTCTCTTAACTTCCCACACTTTATCTCTAAGCATCCATCCTCAATATCAAGCTGAAATTATTGTATTTTCCACCTGGAAATAGTATAATCACATTTATTGGTCCAAAAGCATAATTCATTCAAAACATGCTTGAATACATTGGTATTATCCTTAACTAGGCTCCAGTATGGTTGAAAATATAGTGTTGGATCGTAAAAATATGCCCAAGATCACCACCCCACACTTATAACCTTTTTCGTCCTTGGGCATTCCTTTAACATCCTTGACATGATTTAAACATTATCATCAATGGAAACAGATCGCTCACACCTAGTTGTGCTAAACACTTTAATCATGGAATAAAATTCATTCAATCAAGCATGGTCTTCACTCACCACATTCATATGCAGAATCACACAAGCCCTAATGAATAACTTTTCAACCGAAAATCCGGCCAACATGGTTACATCATAGTAGTGAGGTTGTTAGCCTCACCAAAGTCTTAGATTCATGTGCCCTCACTTGTATGTGCTCTCCCTCTTCTCATGAGACCAATATGTCCACAATTAAGCAAATTCTACAAACGATTCGCTCAGATCCAAAGATTATTTCAAGCATATCTAACACACCATGAGTTAGACTGTAGTGTAATAGTCTACCAAGCATAACATCACTTGTAGGATCAAAAGGGCTTTTCATGATTGTAAAATCGGCTAAGGGATGGGTAGGATTATTTGGGTCATAGTGATTCTTATCCCTATGCACTTTAGACAATTACACATTTCATTTTTCAGCGCTTTACTTCTTTAGCACTTCACTCCACCTCTTTTAAGATTTTTTCCCTCACTTACTTATTCTTATCCAAGATGTAAGGAATGTGTAGCCATAACTTAGACTCATCAATACATTACACACACACACACACACATGCATTTTTTCATAATATTTAGCTTGTGAACAACAAATTCAGTACACACACCAATCCTTTCCCACCTTACTATTCGCCCTTTCCTTTCATCATTTCCTTTGAGATAATGTCTCAATAAAGTGTAATAGGACCTATCTGAATCAAATTAACATTCAGGCCATTTGAACAAACAAGATAAGGCTAATTATTACAGCTGTTCCAACAAAAATAGGCTTGAAGGCTCAAACGGGGCTCACTAGGGATAACGTCAAGGTAAGGCACAATGAGCGATAGAGGTAAACAAGTTAGGTTCACAAATAAGTGCCTTAATCATATCCGTCAAGTTTAATTCCACTTCCAGCTTTTTGTACTCACAAGGCATATTCTAGATGCTAGTTAGTGAGAAATATAGAAAGTTCTCACCACGCATGGCACAGAGGTTCAAACTTGGTTAGCCCAGACCTCTTTTACTATTTCATCCATATTGAGTGACAAGCACAATTAAGCCTACAATTTTACAATTTAGAGTTAAACACCAAGGTTTATGTGATCCTACCATTTTTCTCATCACTACTTGCTTTTTTTCGAATGAATATCCCATGAAGTCTAGCATCTGACCAAGTGGAGTACATTAGCCCACTAGCGATGGTTTTATTCCCTAAACATGACTAATTTCACTTAAGACAGTCGTCAACCATCTATCATAGGGAACAGTCTCTACCTATGAATAAAAAATAATCTACTCTGTTCAAAGGGACTATTCTTGAGAAAAGCACCAAAAACAAAAGTCGAGAAACCCAAAAAATGAAAATTCATTACAAGCAACAACATAGGAAAAGAAACAGATAATATTACTAGCTATTACATGCCAAATACCAAATCTTGTTCCTAGCTACGAATTACATGACACAACATATATTTGTTACAAGTTATTACATGCCAAAGTTTTCAGAGAATCACATATATAGACAAACACAAAATGACCATCCACACTTAAAATAAGCATTATCCCCAGTGCTTGCAACAAAACAATGTAAAATTAAAGTTAGGGTGGTGAAGAAGCCCCGATCAACCAACTGTATCGACCTCCTCATCTGGTGCAAAGGCCTCCTCACCGAGGTCAGGGTGGTCAAAGTCATCTGCCTCATTATCGTGTGACTCAATGTCTTAGTCTACTCGGTCTCTTTTAATCGGTGGGTATATCATCATCCATCGCCTCTCCAAACACTGGCCCAATCTTACACATAGTTGTGGCATGTTCATTCATAGGGTAGTCCTTATCCACCTATCATAACTCATCCTTTGTTTCTAGTCGTGCTCCAATTCGAAGTTGCAACATTTGTTGTCTGAACATCCTTGCAACATACCTATTATCTCGAGCATATTGCTCAGCTAATGTGAGTACTGGCCCATAAGTAGTGTCTAGCGCCTTAGTCTTTGTTACATCCACAACGTGCCATTCTACCCTTGGTAGATTGTCAAGAGCGTCCTCTTTTATGTCATGACCCCTCAAAAACTTGGTGAGCATAAAACCAAACCAACAAATGTGTCCCTAGTGCAGTCGTACCTTCTTCATGGCTGACTTAATGACAAACCCAACATTGATCTCAACATCGTGCATCAGGCGTATACCAAACAAACCCTATCTCAGGTAACATCAGTCATGTGCACCCCTAGAATAAGGCAACTGCAAATAATCTTTAGCCAGATTTGTGCCGCTCTATTCATTGAGTTGTATGGCAAGGTCTAGTGATAACGCCTCTCCCTATGGCGAGTCCACCTAGCTATAGATCTAGTGCCGCACAAGGTGTGTCTAATTTCTGCATAGGGTTATGTGATGATAAGCTGTTTCAGCTGGTGTGGATCTACATTGGGGTTTTCTAAGATGGCATTGATGTGGTGGGCCTCGAAAGATACTACTTGACCCCGTATTTTAACTGTGTGGATGCAAATTGTGGGGTCCCAGTTCACGTAAAATTCCCTCACTCTATACAGGTTGCACTCCCAAGGCTCATTGAAAATAGAGTCCATGCCCAAGGAGTGTAGTCTTTGCACTATGTGGGGAAACTCCTGTGCCAGACTATCCCTACCTATCTGCCCCTCAGGGAAGTTCTTAGACTCTTTATGCTTGGCATACCACTTCTTGCCTTCATCAACTACCCAGCGGGTACCACACCTCCTTATCTGGCCCCTAGGAACTAGTGGGGTAGTCGGCACAGATGTGCCAAGTCTGATCCTCTTTAGGCCTCCGTCGGAGGACGAAGCACCCTTTCCTTTGTCTTGCCTAGCAGATATTGTACCTATTCAATCACAATAAAGATACCAAATTAGTCGGCATTTAACATGGCTAGCCAACACTAAGTCGAGGCTTTGGTGGTCACCCTACACTTAGTTGCTACGTTCACTAGTCATAATTTTAGGGAACTCAAACTTCCCCTTCTCCACACCACTGTGACTAGTTTTTCCCACATTGAAGCATAATCGGCATTTTGACAAGATTAAGCAGACACAATGGTATACAACATTTGTCACTTGAGGCAATTTGCACTAAGAGGTTGAACTTGGCAGTTATCTTGTACCACTCAAACTTCATACAATCAAATAAACTAGACCCAAGCCACTAGCATTTACATAAAGTTCATATTGCTTTACTCAGACTTCAAGTAAATGGGAACTTGTAATTAGGAACAATTACATTCTATGCAAGCCCACATTTACAAAGAACAGAATTTTGGCACAATGGGGCATAGGCATAGTGTAGTATGCAGTATCATCTATCATGTCCGTACAAACTACATGTAACTGACAATTCACAATCATCATGTCACAGCCAAAAATAAAGGTCCCTACTCAACACTTTGTAGTTACCTCATCACTTCACCAAGTTTCCATCTTCACTCACCTCATTTCGACTATACCCCGAGGAAAACAGTGCATATTTAACAATTTTAACAACACTAGTTTTTTGAGCAAAGGCATGAATTCTCAATTTCATTCCGCATTTCACCCTTTGCACATTCCCTCAACCCCTCAAACACCCCCCACTTAGTTGCTATCAAAAATACAAGTAGCCATGTTGTTATCAAGTGTAAGAATCAAATATAATTAAATAAGAGTACGATTTCCCAACAAAATCATGATTCTACCAAGTTCACATGAATTAGGTTTTACATCTACCTAACCACATGTTTATCCTACGACTTTCCATGAGAGAAGAGAGGGAAGGACAAAGACATACCTGTGAATCTCGTTCTTAAGAAGAGGAGATAGGAGATTGAAGACCCAGTAGCGTGTCACGCTAAAGAGGGGAGGGGATTTGGGGATGTTGTTGCGGTGGTGAGTAGAATTTAGGACAAAATGAGGAATTGGGGATTAAAAAGGGAAGGAATAGGATGGGTCGACCCATTGTTTTAATGAAAAATGGTGCTATTTTTGCCTCAACGTTTCATGGAGGCTGTCGTGGAGTATCAGCTCCATGACACGGACCCATCGTGTAAGCCCCCTATTAATCTTCCAGTTTTGACTTATACCTTGACTTACGCAATGCAATTTTAACTACAATTTGTTTCCTTAGTCCTACCTTATCCTGTACTGCATCCAAAGAAAAATTAAATTAGAAAATAGTGGGTTGCCTCCTACTCAGCACCTTAGTTTTAGTCGTGGCACGACATTGTTTTTTATAATAAACCTAACGATTACATTACATTCACAGGTTGCCTCCCATACAATGCCTAATTTACTATCGCAGCACAACCCACTCACGTTCATTCGTCAGAGGTGATAGATGTCTTCTCTCGATTAACGCTCTCACCCCAATAATGCATGCACCTTTAACCATTTATCAAAAATATGGCACTTTTATCTTCTTGCCACATTTCAACTGCCTCGTATGGAGTCATTCGAGCAACCTCAAATGGTCCAGACCACTTGGACCTCAACTTCCCTGGAAATAACTTCAACTGGGAGTTTAATAGTAACACTATTTTCCCTGCCTTGAAGACTCGAGGAACTATGTGATTGTCGTGCCATCTTTTGGTCTTCTCTTTATATAGCTTCACACTCTCAAAGGCATGCCACCGAAACTCTTCAAGCTCATGCAATTACAACCGCTGCTTTTTCCCCGCTAACTCAAGATCTATGTTGAACTTCCTCATAGCCTAATATGACTGATAATCATGTTCCACAGGCAAGTTGCAGGCCTTCCCATTGACCAACCGATACGGTGAAGTCCCAATTGGCATCTTATAGGCAGTCCTATACAGCCACAAAGCATCACCTAGTTTGTTTGCCCAATCCTTTCATTGAGCATTCACGGTTTTCTGTAGAATCTTCTTGACTTGCTTGTTCCAGACTTCAACCTGTCCACTAGTCTGAGGGTGATATTCTGTAATAACCTTATGTTGGACCCCATACATTGGCGACAGTTTTCAAAACCAGTTATTTACAAAGTGCAACCCTCCGTCGCTAATAATAGCTCATGGGGTTCCAAACCTCAAAAAGATCAGCTTCATCACAAATTTGGCGGCTACCGTGGCATCATTAGTGAGGAAAGTCGTTGCCTCAACCCACTTAGAGATATAGTCCACTGCTACTAGAATGTATTGGTTGCCAAATGATGGTGTAAAGGGACCCATGAAATCTATCCCCCACACGTCAAATACCTTGACTTCCAAGATGTTGTGCAGAGGCATATCATGTTTTCTGCTTAATATACCCATCCTCTAGCATTGATCACACGCCTTGACATATGTTGCTTCATCCTTGAATAATGAAGGCCAAAAAAAACCTGACTGGAGCACCTTATAAGCAGTTCGCTCTCCTCCATGATGACCGCCATACCGCGAAGAATGACAACAGACCACCTGTGTCACCTGGCTCTCTGGAATACACTGTCTCATCACTTGATTTGGACCCTGCTTGAATAAATATGATTCATCCCACATGTAGAACCGGGACTCATATTTCAACTTCTTTCATTGTTGAGCTGTTGGCTCTGAGGGGTACACTCCAGTTACTATCAGATTCACTGTGTCTGCATACCAAGGGAGTTCTGTATCACCTAGTTCCAAAAGCTGCTCATCAGGGAACTCTTCTCGGATATGCCCCTCATCGCACACATGTGACCTGTCCTCTAACCGCGATAAGTGGTCTACTACTTGATTTTCACTGCCCTTTTTTTCTCAGATTTCTAGGTAAACTCCTGCAGCAATAATATCCACCTAATCAACTTGGGCTTGGCTTCCTTCTTGTTGAACAACGGATCGTAGCATGATCTGTGTACACCACCACTTTTGTCCCAACAAGATAGGACCTGAATTTGTCGAATGCATACACCAATGCTAGAATTTCCTTTTTTGTGAAAATATAATTCACCTAGGCCGCATCTAGAATTTTTCCTGCATAATATATGGAGTGAAAAATCTTTTCTCTTCTCTGCCCCAATACTGCACCCACGACCACATTACTGGCGTCGCACATCAACTCAAATGGGTGTTCCCAATTAGGAGCAATCAGAATAGGAGCTTCCACTAGCTTCTTCTTCAGCTCCTTAAAAGCATTGACACATTCTGCCCCAAACTCAAAATTTATATCTTTTCCAGTAGTCTGCTCATCGGTCTAGAGATCTTTGAAAATTTCTGAATGAACCGTCTATAGAATCCAGCGTGTCCCATGAAATTGCGGACACCCTTGACAGACAACTGGCAGTGGAAACTTCTCAATAACCTCTACCTTAGTATGGTCAACCTCCAAGGCTCTTTGTGGCACTTTGTGGCCAAGGAAAATGCCTTCCTTGACTAAAAAATGGCACTTCTTCCAATTGAGTTCCAGGTTCCTATCTTACACCTATCCAAGACCTTGTCTAGATTCTGCAAACACACAGCAAACAAATTGCCAAAAATAAAGAAATCATCCATAAATACCTCCACATAGTTTTCACCATGTCATGAAATATAGCCATCATGCATCGTTGGAAGGTAGCCGGTGCATTGCATAGCCCAAATGGCATATGACTGAAGGCATACTTCCCATATGGATAGGTAAATGTGGTCTTTTCCTGATCTTCTAGGGCTATGGCTACTTAATTATAGCCATAATGCATAAGAACCATCCAGAAAGAAATAATACTCCTTGCCTGCAAGTTTGTCCAACATATGGTCGATAAATGGGATAGGATAGTGGTATTTCCTGGTGGCCTCATTTAATTTTCTATAGTCCATGCAAATCCTCCATCCTGTGACCATGCGAGTCGGAATCAACTCATTCTTCTCATTAGTCATAACTTTCATGCCCCCCTTCTTTGGGACACACTGAATAGGGTTGACCTACTCCTTGTCAGAGATGGGATAGACCACTCCTCCATCTAACCACCTTATTACCTTCTTCGGCGCCGCATCTTTTATCACTGGGTTCAACCTCCTTTGATGATGCACAATCGGTTTGGATCCTTCCTCCATTATATCTTGTGCATGTAGCAGGTCAGACTGGTTCCTCAAATGTCTGACATTTTCCACCTTATGGCTCTCTTTCTCTTTTTCAAGACCACCAATGCTTCTTGAACCTGTGAATCTGTTAATCCTTATGAAATAATGAAAGGCAATGTATCATCTTCCCCCAAGAATGCATACTTGAGCTGTGGAGGCAATGTCTTCAGCTCCAGTTTGGCGGTCTCCTCAATAGATGGCTTAGATGGAGACTCCAAAGATCTCTATAGAAATTCAAACTCCTGCTTTCGAAAGAACATCTAGGAGACATTCAAAGCTTGAACCTTTTCATAAGTTGCAAGATCCCCGAACTGATCATGTCCTACCAACGCTCTTTCTAAGGGATCCTTTGGGCTAATGAGATGAAGTGCTGACTCTTGGTCAATAGCAGTAATGACCGATAATTCCTCGTAAATAACAGGTAGCTTCATGGCTTTATAGACATCAAACACTTCCACCTTGTCATGGGCTCTCATAGTTAGTTGCCTAGCAGCTACATCAATCAAGGCTTGTCCAGTTTCCATAAAGGGACGTCCCAAAATAAATGGGACTTTCGGGTCTGACTCAAAATTAAGAATTATGAAGTACACCGAAAAGATAAGGGAGCCCACTTGCACTAGCACATCTTCCACAATTCCATCAGGTCTAGCCAATGAGCCGTCTGCTAGTTGCGAAATCACATTTGGGTATTGGACTACCCAAACCCGACTTCTTGAACGTTGAGGTGGGCATCAAATTGATGCTCGCCCTAAGATCACATAAACCAAGGGCTCTAATGGCTACCCAATGGTGATCTGGATAGTAAAACTTCTCGGATCTTTGAGCTTTGTAGGCAGGCGGTTCTTATCCGTGATGTGCACTCCTCGACGAGTACAACTGGGGCATACTCTGTCAGTCTACTCTTGTTTGCCATAATATTTTTTATGTATTTTGCATATTTTGGAATACCTTGCAAAACATCTACCAGTGGAAGATTAATATGTACCTGCTTTAATACTTTGATAAATTTTTGGAAGCATGCTTCTTCCTTATGCTTCCTTAATTTCTGAGGGAAAGGGGGTGGTGGTGGTGACTTCAAAACTCCTGAAGAATTTCTACTCCTCACTTCTTTATCACTGTCTTCTGCCTCTTCCTTCATAACTACAACTTTTTGTGCTTGCACCAACTCCTTCAGCTGTTTACTACTCCTGGTGGTGAAAACATTTACCTGTTTTGGGTTGGTGTCTGTATCACTTGGTAACCCACCCCAGGGTCGAGTGTTCTGGGCTCCAGCTAGCTGTTCCAGCTGAATCTCCAAAATCTTTGTAGCCAACTGTTGATTTTTCACGTCAGCTGTCAATTTTACTTTGTCAGCTGCCGTCTGAGCATGGTTGGCTATAATTGTCTTCAACATATCCTCGATGTTGCTGGATTAAGTAGGAGAATTAGTCCCTCTGAACTAAGATTGGAAATTCTGATTTTCCCCTTGATTTCTATGCGGACCCTGATTCAAATTTTGGCCTTGGTGACTATTACTACCCCATGAAAAATTTGGATGACTCCTCCAGTTGGGGTTATAATTGTTGCCATAGTGCTAATTATTGCTCCTTTGTGCATTCCCTGCAAAATAAGTTGAGTATGGGTTAGCACCACATGTTTCTGCTGAGTGTTCACTACTACCATAAACTTCACACCACACTTGCTCGACCGCACTAACTGGAGCTTGCCGTTGTCCCAAGTTCTTATTACTGAAGTGAGTGTTCATCTAATTCTATAACGTATCTATTTGTGTAGGAATAACTGTTATCCCATCTACCTCTAAGAAACCTGTCTCTCTCTTCACCACACCTCTAGGTGTGTCAACATTCCATTATGGGTTGCCATGCAAGATTCGGTTCAGCAATGTATACAATTCCTCATAAGTATTTTCCAAGGCTTGTCCACCAACTGCAGAATCTAAAAGGATTTTGATGCGAGGCTCCAAGCCTTCTATAAATGTGTGCACCAACAAATCATTTGATTGGTGACGGTGAGGACAATCTCTCAGCATATACTTGAACCTCTCCCAAGCTTGGTACAGTGTCACGACCCGAACATAAACCAGAATTGAGACACAAGACAAAGAACCCTGAGAGGCTCCAAGTAAACCCATGGCATGAACATAGCGGCTAAGAGCATACACAAGTGGAACAAACATAATAAAACCTGCTTAAGCGAAAGTATGCATACATATCAATCTAAAACAGAGTCAACACTAACAATCTAATATTCTACATATTATCTGAAAAGCCTCTAACATAACAGATGAGCTAATGGGACAGCATCCCTAACTAGCTCGATAAAAGTATATAACAGAAATAACATAACAATGATCAAATAGAATGTCTTCGAAGGATGAGGTCCTTATACATTGCCTAGACTCCTGACTAAGGGGAAAGTAGAACTAATGGTGCGGCTGAGTCTGATCCCTAAGACCTATATCATGAAATGATACAACATAGAGTATGTGGTCAGTGCTTGGAATGTACCGAGTATGCAAGGTAAGTAAAAATGGTCAGTTAAAATACATAAGAGTTCGTAAGAGTAGGACAATATAAACATGAAGTGAATATCATAATATCAACATAAGGGCTCAAGGTTTTCAAACTATTCATAATTTGGTCATAGTCATAATCATAAGAGAAACCTTATAAAAACATAACATGAGCAAAAGTAACATAAACATGACAATGCATAAATCATAAGGAACAATGGGAGAACTCGTTTTAACTGACACCATTATGATAGAGCTTACATGATGCCCCAACTATCTCACTCAAGTGTGCAGAGCTGTCCCAGGCTTGCTAGGTAAGGGATGTGCATGATGTGATATCACAAGGGGGTCCATAAATACATATACCTACGGTGGCACATAGTTCTGATACCACGGGGTTTACCTCAACATCGGGTCTATTCGGTGCTAGACACTACTCCCAAAACATGCACATGAGGGCTCATGTAGTAATTGTGAAATCATTCTTGAAGTTCATGTCCAAATAAATCATAATATACTTGATAAAACTTGATCAATCATATCTACTTCGGCTTCCCATGTAGCTCCCTCAACATATCTACTTCGGCTTCCCATGTAGCTCCCTCAACATACTGATTTCTCCACAAAACCTTTACTGAAACTATTTCTTTGTTTCTTAGTTTCCGAACTTGACTTCAAGTATTTCAATCGGAACCTCTTCGTAGCTAAGACTATCCTTCACACCTACACTATCCACCGGAACAACCAAAGTCGGATCATCCATACACTTCTTTAAAAGTGACACATGGAAAAATGGATGTACTGAAGACAATTCTGAGTGGAACTCCAACTTATAGGCCACCTTCCCAACACGTCTCACAATCTGGTACAGGCCAACATAACAGGGACTAAGTTTCCCCTTCTTTTCCTACCTCATCATTCCCTTCATGGGAGACATCTTCAAAAACACCCAATCATCAACGTCGTACTCAAGTTCTCTCCTCCTCACACCCGTATAGGACTTTGGTGACTTTGAGCTATTTTCAACCTTTCCCTTATAAGCTAAACTTTCTCAATAGCCTCATGAACTGAATCTGGTAATATTAATGTAGCTTTACTGACTTCGAACCAACAATAGGCGATTTACACCTTCGCCCATAAAGAGCCTCAAATGGAGCCATCTGAATATGGTAATGGTAACTGTTATTATATGCAAATTCAATGAGAGGTAAATGATCATCCCAACTATCCTTGAAATCAATCACACACGCTCTCAACATATTCTCAAGAGTCTGAATGGTCCTTTAAGCCTGACCATCTGTTTGCGAGTGAAAAGTTGTACTAAGCTTGACCTGAGTATCGAGTCCCTTTTTGAATGATCTCCAAAATTGGGAGGTAAACTAAGTACCTCTATCTGATATGATGGGAAAGGGTACTCCATGCAATCAAACTAACTCCCAAATATACAATTTGGCATATTCCTCCGCTGAATCAGTAGTTTCAACCGATAGAAAATGAGCTGCCTTAGTCAGCTTATCCATAATCACCCATATGGAGTCATACTATCGATGAGTATGACAAAACCCTATAACGAAGTCCATATTGATTTCCTCCCACTTCCAAGTAGGGATGCTAATGTATTGAAATAAACCACCTGGCCTTTGATGCTCAACTTTCACCTGTTGACAATTTGGACACTTAGCCACGAACTCTGCTAAGTCCTTCTTCATGCGATTCCCCCAATAAACGTCCCATAGGTCACGGTACATCTTGGTGGCACCTGGATGTATAGAATATCTATAATCATAAGCCTCATGCAACATCCGCTCCCTCAAATCATCAACACTCGAAACACACAAACGACCTTGATATCATAGTACACCATCTCCCCCTTGGGAGAAAACCTCCACCTTCTGATTCTGAACAACTTTCTTTAACTTTACCAAAATAAGATCCTCGCTTTTCCTGGCCTTGACTTTGGTTACCAAGGAAGATTCTGATCTATTATTAACAATGATACCACCATCTACCGAGTCAAAAGGTCGTTCATGAATAGTAAAGGTCATTTTGTAAAGATTCTTTCATTAGAAATAGAAGGTAGACGGAAGCCAAAGGCATCCGCATTCCATACATTTTCTCTCATTACTACTTCCGCAAATCCCCAACCCCAAAATTGGTATCAGAGCCATAACATAAAATAAAACAATCTACCCAGAAAATATTCAGCTATGGAGAAATCTAGCAACGATGCAAATCTACAAACTAAGGTATGGAAATTCATAAACATGAATAGCTAAACTTTTATATTCCTTATAATATCCTAAGTATTATGTGATATTATCTTCTTGTTATACCGTACTTAACACCGTATACACAGCAACGGGAGACGAAATAGCTATGATACCCGAAATACATAAGGCCTTCATTACATACAAAAGAATTACCAAAGGGACTTTCTTCTACATAAAAATATATTCAGCCCCAGCAGAAATATTACTTGACGAGATAAAACCCATCATACAGGTGGTAAAAATTGGACTTACAAAAGAGATGATAATCCCTGAAAAGATAGACCAACAGGATGAAATAGCATGTGCAGAGATACCAGAGTTCTATGCCAAAAAAAGGATAATAGGACTCGCAACAATATTAAATGAATTAGCTAACAATTATCTAAACGGAAATGCAGTCTGGAATCAGGTTTTGCATCTTGAGATGTAATCTACAATTGTATTCTTTTCAGTCTTGATAACTTCAATTGTAAATGAGAAATTTAATATATTCAATACCAATCTCCTTATTTCTTTTGTTGTTACAGAATCTTGTACTTTTCTATTTATCCACCATTTCACTTGTGTATTATCTGTTCTAACAATAAATTTGTTATAAACAATATATGGTTCGAATGCAAGTAAACATTTATATAATGCAAATAATTCTTTTCTGTTTATCTCCCATTTAATCTGTGGTTCTGTATATGATCCTGAGTGATATCTACAGTGGTGTTCTACCTTTTCATTTTCATATTTGTATTTCAGTACTCCTCCATAACTATGGTTACTAGAATCTGATTCCACTATATAGGTAAATTGTTTATATTCATCCGGGAAATATAATTTTGGTAATTTTTTACACATTTCTTTTATCTTTTTTATGTAATTTCTATCTTTTTCATCGAAATTATATTCTACATCCTTTTTTAATTTTCTTTGTAATGGCTTTAGATTTTCTGCTAACTTTGGTATATATTCTCGTACTTGGTTAACTAATCCTAAAAAGGATTGTAATTTTTTCTTAGTATCTAATAATTCTTCAGAATTGATTATCTTTTGTACTATATGTGTTTGCATTTTTACTCCGTTCTTGTCTATCTATATACCTAGAAATTCTATTTGGTTTTTCAGTATTTCAGCTTTCTTTTTGCTTAAGCTTATTCCTGATATTTCTATAATGTGTACGAATTTTTCCAGTAATCTTATATGTTCTTCTTTCGTTCTTGAATAAAGTAATATGTCATCTATGTATACTATACAGTTTTCTAGTTGGTTAAAATAACTATCCATGAAGTGTTGATATCTACCTGGTGCATTTTTGTATCCAAAAGGTAATACGTTCCATTCGTAGAATCCTTGTGGTACAGTAAATGCTGTTAGTTGTTTTGATTCTTCTTCTAGCTTTAAGTGGTAAAATCCTGATTTACAATCGAATTTACTGAAGTAGTTATATCCTTGTATTTGCCTTATTTTTAGTACCTTATTTGGTATTGGGTAGTTATATGTTTTAGGTTTTGCATTTAGATTCCTATAATCTATTACCATTCTGCTTTTTCCTCTTTTTTGTTCATTATGCTTATTTACTATAAATGCTGGACTGTTATGTTTACTATTGCTTTCTTGTATGTAATTATTTTCTAGTAGTTCTTTTATATGCATCTGGAATTCTTTTTGATCTTCAAAATTATATCTCAATGGTTTTTGTGTTATTATACTATTTTCATCTATTAGTTCGATTTTTACTTTTGTTTTATGTTTTTCCCATCCTTGTAATGGGTTTTCATTATATAATGATTTTAACTTATCTTGTAATATTTGTATTTTATCTATTGTGAATATTATCATTTCAATCTTTTGGTCGTTTGGTGTTATATTTTCTAATTTTTGAGTAATTTTTTCGCTTCCTTTTATCCATGGCGTATTTTTTCTTATTTTATTGTTTACTCTTTCTGCTACTATTTTCTTATTACATGGGGTAGTAAACCACCAATATGTTTTTGTTATGGTATGTGGGTATAATTTTTCTAAAAATGGCATTCCTAATAATATATCTCTATTAGTGAATTCGTAACTATACATTTCTTCTATTATTAGTATTTTATCCCATATCTGTATTTTTATATTTTTAGCTTTATGTGTTATCATACTACCTTCATTGTTAAATCCAGTAACTATAAGTGGTGTTTTTAGTTTTTCTCATTTATCTTCTGGTAAGCAATTATGTTTACACATATTTGCTCCTGCTCCCGTATCTACCATAGGTGTGTAGTATCTATTGTAATATCCTTCTACTATAATTTTCATTAGTATATAGATTTTTGTCATTCTTTCATATTAAAGTTCTTTTAATGATTATCTTTTTATTTTCGTAATGTATTGTTAATTGCTTTTCATCTATATTGTATGGTTTTACTGTTTCCAGCCATTTTATTCCTAGAGTAATATTATCTTTTCCTTGGTATATTTTAAATTTTATTTTTATTGGTATTCCTCCAATAATTAATTCCTGTTCTGTACTTTGTTCCATATTTGTTAATATTCCTGGTAGTTCTGTGTTCATATTTTCGTTTTTACTAATTTCCTCTTCTCTTATTAGTTCTTTTGTAACATAGCTTTCATTTTGTCCTGTATCTATTTTTATTAAGTATTTTCGTTGGTTTAATATTCCTGTTATATAATATTGGTAGGGTTGTATTTCATCCATTCTTTGTTCTAGTAACCTCGGTTGTATTTCATATTCTATCCTTCTTGAGGTACTATTTCTAGATGATGATGGTGTATCATAATTTATTCTTTTTGATGTACTTAATCTTTCTCTTACTATTTCTAAATCTTCTTCAATATCCATTTCTTTGTAACTGTAGTCATTATTATCAATGACGGTAACTATTTTATCAAAAGGGTTTTCTATTTTAATTCTTTGAATTTTATTTTTAGCTACTATTTTGTGTTTTGTTGTTAATACATATAAGTTTTTACATCTAGCTGTAAATATTTTACTAACTGGTGCCAGCTCTATTCCTGACATTTTCCAGTATAATACTAATGATTTATCTATATTTCTATCATCTATTGCTACTGAGTAGTTTGCACTTATTATAAACTTAAATTTTTGATATATTAAGTTTCCCTTAACTGCACTTATTACGCTTTTTTCTATTGGGTGAACTATCCTGTCATCTGCTAAATGTAGTTCAATTGGTGTATCTATTCCTTCCCTAAAACATGCTTTTATAAGTATCTCTGTTGCTCCTAGGTGTACGTATTTTATTGGATTTTTTACTTTTATTTCTTGAATTTCTTTGTTTATTATCTTTTTATTTATTATAGGTATTTTAGCTTTACCTTGGGCATATTGGCAATCTATTATATGTTCTTTTTGACTAACTACATAATACTCTTCTTGTCTTAATTTAAAGAAATTTCTTAATTTAGGTACTTCTAATATTTTATCTATGCTTAAATCTAATTCTTTTCCTTTTATTTGTTCAAACATATTATTATCAAATATTATTTTTTGTTCTGAACTTTCGTTATCTTGATATTCTTCTTTACTTATGATTTTTATATCTGTTTCAGTCATTATCTATTTCGTATTCTCTTTTCTCGTTTTCATTATGTGTTCTTTCATATTCTGTTAATTCGTATATGCTATCTTCATCATTTAAGTCATAGTCTATATAATGTATTTGTTTATATTTTTCATCTTTGATTATTACTTCTACTTCTGATATTTGTTTTTTATTTATGTTTTTAGGTACTCGACAGTCTCTAGCTAAATGTCCTAATTTGCCACAATTGTAGCATTTACATTCTGATATATTTTTCTTAGCTGTATGAGGTCTTTTTTGTTTATAATTTTTTATATAATATCTTCTTCTTGGTTTCTTATACTTGTATTTAGTTCTAAAAGGTCTGTATTTTTTAATTCTCTTCTTATCTTTATATTTATTTGTGCATCCAAACTGCGGTGCTGTTCTAGTTGTGCAACATGCTAGATTTTTTACTAATATTTTTTCCATTTTCATATCTTCTTTATGTTTTTCACATAGTTCTGTAAACCATTTTTGTAGAAATTTTATTCTAGATCCTAGTGTATCTACTAATCCTGATTCTTGCCAGTCTTTAGTTATTTTTGAACTAAATGGTTCTGGTAATTTTGTATAGTATAATTTTCTTATTTCTTTACTTTCCTCATTTGTATATAGTCCTTTATAGTAGTATTCTTTAAATGCACATGTGTATTCATCCATATAACTCATTTTACATATACTTAATTTATTCATTAGATTTCTGTTTAGTTCTTTATCTTTTTGTCTTTCATCTATTTCTGTAGTCATACTACTAAATTCATTTCTAATTGCCATTTCGTATTTGTTTAGTATGTCTATAGATGTTGTTGTTGTTTCATTATTAATTTTCTTATTATTTCTTAATGTTTCTAAACTTTCTGGTGATAAATTTTGTAACCATATTTTTGTTGTTCCTATTAATGTTCTTTCTATATATCTAGGGGCATCTGTTATTAATATTTTATTATCTATTAATTGTTTTGAAATATATCCTATCCATAATTGGATTGTTTTATTTGTGTCTGCTACACAATCTAGGTCTAAGAAATTATATTGTTCTATATTTTGTTTAGGTGTCCATTTTTTATTTAATCTTTTATCCCATAGTGTTTTACTTCTGTTTTCCCTTTCGTAGGTATAATAAGTTGGTGTAATATTTAATCTTCTTGGGCTTCTAGTTCCTGACGTACTAGGCTTTTTATCTATATCTTCTACATTAATTTCTATGTTATTTTCTTTTTCTATTAGGTTAGTATAGGTTTCCGAGGTTTCTGAATATTGGTCTAAATTTTCTTCATCATCTTGTTCGCTTATGTCGTCTATTCCTATTTTAGGTTGATTTTCTATTGTTTCTGATTCTTCTAATAATATCTTAAATTTTTCTATTTCTTCTGTGAGTTTTAACTCTTCTCGTTGTTTTTCTTTAGCTTTTAATTTTTCTTCATATAATCTTTTAAGTTTTTCTAATTCTTTTTCTAGTTCTTGGATTCTCGTTTCTTTTTCTTCTTTAATTTGTTGTACTTCTATCTGTGCTTGTTTCCTAATTTTTTCTATTTCTTTTTTCTTGTCTATTTCTTCATTTTCTTTATTAATTCTTACCATTGCTGTTAAGCTATCTTCTAGTTTTGCTGATTCTTTTTCTAACATTAAATATAATTGGTCTCCTATTACTTTAAATCTTCGTCCTAAATTTGAGTGTATAATCTTTATTTCTGTTCCTTTTTGACTCATATATTTTTCTTCTTCTACTGCATATTCTTCTTTATTCATGGTAGCCCGTGTTGCAATTTATATTCTAGGTGTTGTAGTTTAATTTCTAGATAGAATATTTCTTTTCTTTGTGTTTTTATTGATATTTGACATACTCCTGCAAATATATTGTACTTTAATCTTTCTCTTCTAAATTCTATTTCATCTGTCAGTTCGTTTATTTTGTTGATTAGTTGTTGTCTATATTTTTCGTCGTTATCTATGTTGTCTTTCATGTTTTCTTTTTTAGATATTTTATATATTTATATTCTGTTGCTGAAATTAGATTTATCAGGTATTCAAGTCTATCATTATTTGTTCTGTTTAAACTTAGCTGTTTATATTCTGGGTATAATTTTTTTAATTGGTTTTTTAATCTTTTAACCTTTTTCTGAATATGTCCTTTTCTTGGTTTTTGTAGTTCTTTGTCCATCAATCCTGTGTAAACATTTTATTATAATACTCAATTTTTAATGGTTCTAATCTCTGTAGTTCTTTTATATTTTCGAATGCATACTCTAAATATTCTAGATTACTATTTCTCATATATTCCCTTATATTTTCTTCTAATAGAAGCTTCAATAGTCTTATACTTTCCATAGTAGATAGCCAATATTCCATATATTCATAGTTTATCATTTTTAATCTAAATTTTCGTCTAATTTTTTAATCTCTTCTATAGTTAATTCTGTCCATCCTTGGTTCATTAATTCTAAGGTTTCTCTAAGTTCTGTTATTTCTTTTGTTATCTGAACTAGGATTTTTATCATACATAAGATAAGTAGCTTATATCTAAGATCTCTACTTGGTAGGTTTGAATTCATTTCATGAATTTTTTCTAAACATAATATTCCTTTTAATCTCCTTAGGCATTATTTGAAATTATCTAATTCTTATATCGTTATTCTGAATTATCCTTTTGGGTCATTACTATGCGTTTTCAGCTATGATTAGTTACCCTAACAATGACTTCAACTTTGTGTACTTCCCTAAAACGGCTCTCCTGGCCTAACCGGTTTCCACATTAGGAGGTCTTAGTTTGGGCATACTCATTCATAACATACTAAACACGTACATAGCAAACTTAATAAGCCATTCATAAAAACGATATAACAAGAAGATATTAACAAATAATACTTAGCAGATTATCAGGAATATAGCAGTTTAGTTATTCATAATCATGAATTTCCATACCTCAGTTTGTAGTTTCGCATCACTGCTAGATTTTTCCATAGGTGGATAATTTTAAGGTAGATTATTTTTATTTTTTGATTATATGGCTCTGATACCAATGGGGGTTTGGGGAGTGCGGAAGTGAGAGATTGAGAGAGAATTGTGGAATGCGGATGCCTTTGGCTTCCGTCTGATGTTCTATTTATAATAAAATTTACAAACTATTACATTTGGCCTTTACTGTTCATGAACGACCTTTACTGTTCATGAATAGCGACTGGTGGCCGACAACTTTTACTATTTACTTTGCGACTTTCTTGCTAAAGTAGCCGCCCTCTACTGTATACTTTATGACTTTACAAAAACAAACAAAAATTTTACTTTACAGTTGTCCTTTACTTTCGGACTTCTATTTTATTTTTTTTATTTTTTTTTAAATCATATCTGACTCCTTCTTATCTGCTTCTTTTGATCTGATCTTTTGCATTCGTCGTTTTCTTCTTTTTCTGTTGGCCGACACCTTTATCTGTTGGCCGACATCTTCATTTTCTTCTATCTTCTTTCTTTTCAGCTTTTTCTCTATGTCATTTTCTTTGGTTTTATCTGAGCCTTTGCTTTTCCTCTTTTGTCCTTATCTTATTCCAGCTGTATAGATAAAGTACAAATATTACAAGATAAGTTAGAATCATTATATAATGAAAACCCACTACAAGGATGGGAAAAACATAAAACAAAAGTAAAAATCGAACTAATAGATAAAAATAGTATAATAACGCAAAAACCACTAAGATACAATTTTGAAGACCAAAACGAATTCCAGATGCATATAAAAGAATTACTGGAAAATAATTACATACAAGAAAGTAATAGTAAACATAACAGTCCGGCATTTATAGTAAATAAACATAGTAAACAAAAAAGAGGAAAAAGCAGAATTGTAATAGATTACAGAAATCTAAATGCAAAAACTAAAACAAATAATTACCCAATTCCAAATAAGATACTAAAAATAAGACAAATACAAGGATATAATTACTTCAGTAAATTTGATTGTAAATCAGGATTTTACCACTTAAAGCTAGAAGAAGAATCAAAACAACTAACAGCATTTACTGTACCACAAGGATTCTACGAATGGAACGTATTACCTTTTGGATACAAAAATGCACCAGGTAGATATCAACACTTCATGGATAGTTATTTTAACCAACTAGAAAACTGTATAGTATACATAGATGACATATTACTTTATTCAAGAACGAAAGAAGAACATATAAGATTACTGGAAAAATTCGTACACATTATAGAAATATCAGGAATAAGCTTAAGCAAAAAGAAAGCTGAAATACTGAAAAACCAAATAGAATTTCTAGGTATATAGATAGACAAGAACGGAGTAAAAATGCAAACACATATAGTACAAAAGATAATCAATTCTGAAGAATTATTAGATACTAAGAAAAAATTACAATCCTTTTTAGGATTAGTTAACCAAGTACGAGAATATATACCAAAGTTAGCAGAAAATCTAAAGCCATTACAAAGAAAATTAAAAAAGGATGTAGAATATAATTTCGATGAAAAAGATAGAAATTACATAAAAAAAGATAAAAGAAATGTGTAAAAAATTACCAAAATTATATTTCCCGGATGAATATAAACAATTTACCTATATAGTGGAATCAGATTCTAGTAACCATAGTTATGGAGGAGTACTGAAATACAAATATGAAAATGAAAAGGTAGAACACCACTGTAGATATCACTCAGGATCATATACAGAACCACAGATTAAATGGGAGATAAACAGAAAAGAATTATTTGCATTATATAAATGTTTACTTGCATTCGAACCATATATTGTTTATAACAAATTTATTGTTAGAACAGATAATACACAAGTGAAATGGTGGATAACTAGAAAAGTACAAGATTCTGTAACAACAAAAGAAATAAGGAGATTGGTATTGAATATATTAAATTTCTCATTTACAATTGAAGTTATCAAGACTGAAAAGAATACAATTGCAGATTACATCTCAAGATGCAAAACCTGAAGAAGGTAAAATGGAACAGATACTCGGACTCCTAACTACACTTTGTAAAAAAGTGGAAAGTATGGAGGAAGAGATACAACAGCTAAAAGGCAAAGCTAGTAGTCAGCAGCGTGACTCAAAAGACGCGGAACTACGTCGATCGGAAGACGTAAAACTTCCAGAGCTAAAAGGAGATGTTAGGAAACTCCATAAAACCCAAGCTAACATTTCACGTATTGCAGTTGCAGGTACCTCAAGATCTACAACAGAAAGAAGAGATACCATTAGAAAACAACTATTTGACAAGCCATTTACACCCAAGAAAAATATACCATTCACTCCACCACCACAAACTACAACATATAGGGAAAGCCTAAACCAAAATAAACAGACACATAACCATATTACCAGCAGATATATACAAAATATTCACAGAATCCAGACTTTCCTAAATAAAAATCCAAGATCTACTACCACAGATAACCCAGCAGAAGATTATGTTACCCAATATTTACAAGGATATAATAAATTGATTGCACAACCAAAAACTAATGCCAACTTAGTCAGAACTTGCTATGATTACGGGTTACTTAACACCGTATACACAGCAACGGGAGACGAAATAGCTTGATACCCGAAATACATAAGGCCTTCATTACATACAAAAGAATTACCAAAGGGACTTTCTTCTACATAAAAATATATTCAGCCCCAGCAGAAATATTACTTGACGAGATAAAACCCATCATACAGGTGGTAAAAATTAGACTTACAAAAGAGATGATAATCCCTGAAAAGATAGACCAACAGGATGAAATAGCATGTGCAGAGATACCAGAGTTCTATTCCAACAAAAGGATAATAGGACTCGCGACAATATTAAACGAATTAGCTAACAATTATCTAAATGGGAATGCAGTCTGGAACTATTATTCACGCGACCAGACAATTATCTATGCAAACTCAAAGGAATATAAGGAAGCTGACATGGAAGAACTTAGACAATGGATAATCAGCCTCCTAAAACCAGAAGAGATACCTACAACTAGAGCCATATGGAAAAATTACATCTCTCCAGCTCTACTAACAAGATACTGCAAGATAGTCGGACAAAAATATCCGGACCACCATTGCTCCAAGTGCCATGGTGAAGATAACGATCAGATACCGGATGTACAGCTGGAATAAGATAAGGACAAAAGAGGAAAAGCAAAGGCTCAGATAAAACCAAAGAAAATGACATAGAGAAAAAGCTGAAAAGAAAGAAGATAGAAGAAAATGAAGATGTCGGCCAACAGATAAAGGTGTCGGCCAACAGAAAAAGAAGAAAACGACGAATGCAAAAGATCAGATCAAAAGAAGCAGATAAGAAGGAGTCAGATATGATTTAAAAAAAAAAAAAAAAAACAAAGTCCGAGAGTAAAGGACAACTGTAAAGTAAAATTTTTGTTTGTTTTTGTAAAGTCATAAAGTATACAGTAGAGGGCGGCTACTTTAGCAAGAAAGTCGCAAAGTAAATAGTAAAAGTTGTCGGCCATCAGTCGCTATTCATGAACAGTAAAGGTCGTTCATGAACAGTAAAGGCCAAATGTTATAATAGTTTGTAAATTTTATTATAAAAAGAACATCAGACGGAAGCCAAAGGCATCTGCATTCCACAATTCTCTCTCAATCTCTCACTTCCGCACTCCCCAAACCCCCATTTCTAGAATATTTAGAGTATGCATTCGAAAATATAAAAGAACTACAGAGATTAGAACCATTAAAAATTGAGTATTATAATAAAATGTTTACACAGGATTGATGGACAAAGAACTACAAAAACCAAGAAAAGGACATATTCAGAAAAAGGTTAAAAGATTAAAAAACCAATTAAAAAAATTATACCCAGAATATAAACAGCTAAGTTTAAACAGAACAAATAATGATAGACTTGAATACCTGATAAATCTAATTTCAGCAACAGAATATAAATATATAAAATATCTAAAAAAGAAAACATGAAAGACAACATAGATAACGACGAAAAATATAGACAACAACTAATCAACAAAATAAACGAACTGACAGATGAAATAGAATTTAGAAGAGAAAGATTAAAGTACAATATATTTGCAGGAGTATGTCAAATATCAATAAAAACACAAAGAAAAGAAATATTCTATCTAGAAATTAAACTACAACACCTAGAATATAAATTGCAACACGGGCTACCATGAATAAAGAAGAATATGCAGTAGAAGAAGAAAAATATATGAGTCAAAAAGGAACAGAAATAAAGATTATACACTCAAATTTAGGACGAAGATTTAAAGTAATAGGAGACCAATTATATTTAATGTTAGAAAAAGAATCAGCAAAACTAGAAGATAGCTTAACAGCAATGGTAAGAATTAATAAAGAAAATGAAGAAATAGACAAGAAAAAAGAAATAGAAAAAATTAGGAAACAAGCACAGATAGAAGTACAACAAATTAAAGAAGAAAAAGACACGAGAATCCAAGAACTAGAAAAAGAATTAGAAAAACTTAAAAGATTATATGAAAAAAAAATTAAAAGCTAAAGAAAAACAACGAGAAGAGTTAAAACTCACAGAAGAAATAGAAAAATTTAAGATACTATTAGAAGAATCAGAAACAATAGAAAATCAACCTAAAATAGGAATAGACGACATAAGCGAACAAGATGATGAAGAAAATTTAGACCAATATTCAGAAACCTCGAAAACCTATACTAACCTAATAGAAAAAGAAAATAACATAGAAATTAATGTAGAAGATATAGATAAAAAGCCTAGTACGTCAGGAACTAGAAGCCCAAGAAGATTAAATATTACACCAACTTATTATACCTACGAAAGGGAAAACAGAAGTAAAACACTATGGGATAAAAGATTAAATAAAAAATGGACACCTAAACAAAATATAGAACAATATAATTTCTTAGCCCTAGATTGTGTAGCAGACACAAATAAAACAATCCAATTATGGATAGGATATATTTCAAAATAATTAATAGATAATAAAATATTAATAACAGATGCCCCTGGATATATAGAAAGAACATTAATAGGAACAACAAAAATATGGTTACAAAATTTATCACCAGAAAGTTTAAAAACATTAAGAAATAATAAGAAAATTAATAATGAAACAGCAACAACATCTATAGACATACTAAACAAATACGAAATGGCAATTAGATATGAATTTAGTAGTATGACTACAGAAATAGATGAAAGACAAAAAGATAAAGAACTAAACAGAAATCTAATGAATAAATTAAGTATATGTAAAATGAGTTATATGGATGAATACACATGTGCATTTAAAGAATACTACTATAAAGGACTATATACAAACGAGGAAAGTAAAGAAATAAGAAAATTATACTATACAAAATTACCAGAACCATTTAGTTCAAAAATAACTAAAGACTGGCAAGAATCAGGATTAGTAGATACACTAGGATCTAGAATAAAATTTCTACAAAAATGGTTTACAGAACTATGTGAAAAACATAAAGAAGATATGAAAATGGAAAAAATATTAGTAAAAAATCTAGCATGTTGCACAACTAGAACAGCACCGCAGTTTGGATGCACAAATAAATATAAAGATAAGAAGAGAATTAAAAAATACAGACCATTTAGAACTAAATACAAGTATAAGAAACCAAGAAGAAGATATTATATAAAAAATTATAAACAAAAAAGACCTCATAGAGCTAAGAAAAATATATCAGAATGTAAATGCTACAATTGTGGCAAATTAGGACATTTAGCTAGAGACTGTCGAGTACCTAAAGATAGACCAACAGGATGAAATAGCATGTGCAGAGATACCAGAGTTCTATGCCAACAAAAGGATAATAGGACTCGCAACAATATTAAATGAATTAGCTAACAATTATCTAAACGGAAATGCAGTCTGGAACTATTACTCACGAGATCAGACGATTATATACGCAAATTCTAAAGAATACAAAGAAGCTGATATGGAAGAATTAAGACAATGGATAATCAGCTTGCTGAAACCAGAAGAAACACCTACCACCAGAGCAATACGAAAAAGCTACATATCTCCAGCACTATTGACCAGATATTGTAAAATTATCGGACAAAAGTACCCCGACCACCATTGCTCAAAATGCCATGGTGAAGATATGGACAAGATACCGGAAGTACAGCTGGAGTAAGATAATACAAAGAAAAAGAAAAGCTCAGATAGTGGAAGATGACGTAAGAACAAACAGATAAAGAAGATAAGATATTTGTAAAGTTTTTTGTTTTGTTTCGTAGACAGATGTGAAGTTTACTTTTTCTTTTGTAAAAAAGTCGTAAAGTCTACAGTAATAGGGCGGCT
Organism: Datura wrightii; assembly: GCA_035772735.1. Taxonomy (NCBI): domain Eukaryota; kingdom Viridiplantae; phylum Streptophyta; class Magnoliopsida; order Solanales; family Solanaceae; genus Datura; species Datura wrightii. The sequence goes on along the minus strand of JASDFA010000003.1, from coordinate 69,977,529 downwards.
GCTTTAACAAAAGTCGCAAAGTAGAATAGTAAAGTGTCGGCCACAAATTACTATTCATAAACAGTAGAGGTCGTTTATGAACAGTAAAGGCCACTTGTAAAGAGTTACTTGTAAATTTTTGTTTATAAATAGACAGGAGACGGAAGCCAAAGGCATCCGCAATCCGCATTCCACAATTCTCTCTCAATCTCTCACTTCCGCACTCCCCAAACCCCCATTGGTATCAGAGCCATATAATCAAAAAATAAAAACAATCTACCTTAAAATTATCCACCTATGGAAAAATCTAGCAGTGATGCGAAACTACAAACTGAGGTATGGAAATTCATGATTATGAATAACTAAACTGCTATATTCCTGATAATCTGTTAAGTATTATTTGTTAATATCTTCTTGTTATATCGTTTTTATGAATGCCTGATACCAATGGGGGTTTGGGGAGTGCGGAAGTGAGAGATTGAGAGAGAATTGTGGAATGAGGATGCCTTTGGCTTCCGTCTGATGTTCTATTTATAATAAAATTTACAAACTATTACATTTGGCCTTTACTGTTCATGAACGACCTTTACTGTTCATGAATAGCGACTGGTGGCCGACAACTTTTACTATTTACTTTGCGACTTTCTTGCTAAAGTAGCCGCCCTCTACTGTATACTTTATGACTTTACAAAAACAAACAAAAATTTTACTTTACAGCTGTCCTTTACTTTCGGACTTTTATTTTATTTTTTTTATTTTTTTTTTAAATCATATCTGACTCCTTCTTATCTGCTTCTTTTGATCTGATCTTTTGCATTCGTCGTTTTCTTCTTTTTCTGTTGGCCGACACCTTTATCTGTTGGCCGACATCTTCATTTTCTTCTATCTTCTTTCTTTTCAGCTTTTTCTCTATGTCATTTTCTTTGGTTTTATCTGAGCCTTTGCTTTTCCTCTTTTGTCCTTATCTTATTCCAGCTGTACATCCGGTATCTGATCGTTATCTTCACCATGGCACTTGGAGCAATGGTGGTCCGGATATTTTTGTCCGACTATCTTGCAGTATCTTGTTAGTAGAGCTGGAGAGATGTAATTTTTCCGTATGGCTCTAGTTGTAGGTATCTCTTCTGGTTTTAGGAGGCTGATTATCCATTGTCTAAGTTCTTCCATGTCAGCTTCCTTATATTCCTTTGAGTTTGCATAGATAATTGTCTGGTCGCGTGAATAATAGTTCCAGACTGCATTCCCATTTAGATAATTGTTAGCTAATTCGTTTAATATTGTCGCGAGTCCTATTATCCTTTTGTTGGAGTAGAACTCTGGTATCTCTTCATGTGATATCTCATCTTGTGTTTCTATCTTTTCAGGGATTATCATTTCTTTCGTAAGTCCTATCTTTACCACTTGTATAATAGGTTTTATTTCTGTAAGTAGTATTTCTGCTGGGGCTGAGTATACTTTTATATAAAAGAAAGTTCCCTTGGTAATTCTTTTGTAGGTAGTGAAGGCCTTATGTATTTCAGGTATCATAGCTACTTCTTCTCCAGTTGCCGTATATACGGTATTAAGTAATCCATAATCGTAGCAAGTTCTTACTAGATTCGCATTAGTTTTTGGTTGTGCAATTAATTTATTATATCCTTGTAGATGCGGGGTTATTTGTGGTAGTAGATCTTGGATGTTTGTTTAGAAAGGTTTGGATTCTGTGTATATTTTGTAAGTATTTGGTAGTAATATGGTTGTAGGTTTGTTTATCTTGGTTCAAACTCTCTCTGTAGGTGGTAGTTTGTGGTGGTGGAGTAGGTGGTATATTCTTTTTGGGTGTAAATGGTTTGTCGAATAATTGTTTTTTGATGGCTTCTCTTCTTACTGTAGGTCTTGAGGTACCTGCAACTGCACTAGGTGAAATGTTAGCTTGGGTTTTAGGGAGTTTCCCAACGTCTCCTTTTAGCTCTGGATTTTTTACGTCTTCCGATCGACGTATCTCCGCATGTTTTAAGTCATGCTGCTGACTAATAGCTTTGCCTTTTAGCTTTTGTATTTCTTCCTCCATATTTTCCACTTTTTTACAAAGTGTACTCAGGAGTCCGAGTATCTGATTCATCTTACCTTCTTCAGTCTTTGAGTCTTGAGATGTAATCTGCAATTGTATTCTTTTCAGTCTTGATAACTTCAATTGTAAATGAAAAATTCAATATATTTAATACCAATCTTCTTATTTCCTTTGTTGTTACAGAATCTTGTACTTTTCTAGTTATCCACCATTTTACTTGTGTATTATCTGTTCTAACAATAAATTTATTATAGACAATATATGGTTCAAATGCAAGTAAACATTTATATAATGCAAATAGTTCTTTTCTGTTTATTTCCCACTTAATTTGTGGTTCCGTGTATGATCCTGAGTGATATCTACAATGATGTTCTGTTTTCTCGTTTTCATATTTATATTTTAATACTCCTCCATAGCTGTGATTACTTGAGTCTGATTCTACTATATAGGTGAATTGTTTATTTTCATCTGGGAAATATAATTTTGGTAGTTTTTTACACATTTCTTTTATTCTTTTTAAGTAGTTTTTATCCTTTTCATCAAAATAATATTCTACATCCTTTTTTAATTTTTTTTGTAATGGTTTTAGATTTTCTGCTAATTTTGGAACATATTCTCTTACTTGGTTAACTAATCCTAAGAAGGATTGTAATTTTTTCTTAGTGTCTAATAATTCTTCAGAATCAATTATCTTTTGTACTATATGTGGCTGCATTTTTATTCCGTTTTTATCTATCTGTATACATAGAAATTCTATTTGGTTTTTCAGTATTTCAGCTTTCTTTTTGCTTAAACTTATTCCTGATATTTCTATAATGTGTATGAATTTTTCTAATAGCCTTATATGTTCTTCTTTTATCCTTGAATAAAGTAGTATGTCATCTATGTATACTATACAGTTTTCTAGTTGGCTAAAATAATTATCCATGAAGTGTTGGTATCTTCCAGGTGCATTTTTGTATCCAAAAGGTAATACGTTCCATTCGTAGAACCCTTGTGGTACAGTAAATGCTGTTAATTGTTTTGATTCTTCTTCTAGCTTTAGGTGGTAAAACCCTGACTTGCAGTCAAATTTACTGAAGTAATTATATCCTTGTATTTGTCTTATTTTTAGTATCTTATTTGGAATTGGGTAATTATATGTTTTAGTTTTTGCATTTAGATTTCTGTAATCTATTACCATTCTGCTTTTTCCTCTTTTTTGTTCACTATGTTTATTTACTATAAATGCCGGACTGTTATGTTTACTATTACTTTCTTGTATGTAATTATTTTCCAGTAGTTCTTTTATATGCATCTGGAATTCGTTTTGGTCTTCAAAATTGTATCTTAGTGGTTTTTGCGTTATTATACTATTTTTATCTATTAGTTCGATTTTTACTTTTGTTTTATGTTTTTCCCATCCTTGTAGTGGGTTTTCGTTATATAATGATTCTAACTTATCTTGTAATATTTGTACTTTATCTATTGTAAATATTATCATTTCAATTTTTTGGTCATTAGGTGTTATATTTTCTAATTTTTGAGTAACTTTTTCGCTTCCTTTAATCCATGGTGTATTTTTTCTTATTCTGTTATTTACTCTCTTTGCTCCTATTTTCTTATTACATGGGGTAGTAAACCACCAATGTGTTTTTGTTATAGTATGTGGGTACAACTTTTCTAAAAATGGCATTCCTAATAGTATATCTCTATTGGTAAATTCATAACTATACATTTCTTCTATTAATAGTATTTTATCCCATATCTGTACTTTTATGTTTCTAGCTTTGTGCGTTATCATGCTTCCTTCATTATTAAATCCAGTAACTATTAATGGTGTTTTCAACTTTTCCCATTTATCTTCTGGTAAACAGTTATGTTTACACATATTTGCTCCTGCTCCCGTATCTACCATAGGTGTGTAATATCTGTTGTAATATCCTTCTACTATTATTTTCATTAATATATAGATTTTTGTCATTCTTTCATATTAAAGTTCTTTTAATGATTATCTTTTTATTTTCGTAATGTATTGTTAATTGCTTTTCATCTATATTGTATGGTTTTACTGTTTCCAGCCATTTTATTCCTAGAGTAATATTATCTTTTCCTTGGTATATTTTAAATTTTATTTTTATTGGTATTCCTCCAATAATTAATTCCTGTTCTGTACTTTGTTCCATATTTGTTAATATTCCTGGTAGTTCTGTGTTCATATTTTCGTTTTTACTAATTTCCTCTTCTCTTATTAGTTCTTTTGTAACATAGCTTTCATTTTGTCCTGTATCTATTTTTATTAAGTATTTTCGTTGGTTTAATATTCCTGTTATATAATATTGGTAGGGTTGTATTTCATCCATTCTTTGTTCTAGTAACCTCGGTTGTATTTCATATTCTATCCTTCTTGAGGTACTATTTCTAGATGATGATGGTGTATCATAATTTATTCTTTTTGATGTACTTAATCTTTCTCTTACTATTTCTAAATCTTCTTCAATGTCCATTTCTTTGTAACTGTAGTCATTATTATCAATGACGGTAACTATTTTATCAAAAGGGTTTTCTATTTTAATTCTTTGAATTTTATTTTTAGCTACTATTTTGTGTTTTGTTGTTAATACATATAAGTTTTTACATCTAGCTGTAAATATTTTACTACCTGGTGCCAGCTCTATTCCTGACATTTTCCAGTATAATACTAATGATTTATCTATATTTCTATCATCTATTGCTACTGAGTAGTTTGCACTTATTATAAACTTAAATTTTTGATATATTAAGTTTCCTTAACTGCACTTATTACGCTTTTTTCTATTGGGTGAACTATTCTGTCATCTGCTAAATATAGTTCAATTGGTGTATCTATTCCTTCCCTAAAACATGCTTTTATAAGTATCTCTGTTGCTCCTAGGTGTACGTATTTTATTGGATTTTTTGCTTTTATTTCTTGAATTTCTTTGTTTATTATCTTTTTATTTATTATAGGTATTTTAGCTTTACCTTGGGCATATTTGCAATCTATTATATGTTCTTTTTGACTAACTACATAATACTCTTCTTGTCTTAATTTAAAGAAATTTCTTAATTTAGGTACTTCTAATATTTTATCTATGCTTAAATCTAATTCTTTTCCTTTTATTTGTTCAAACATATTATTATCAAATATTATTTTTTGTTCTAAACTTTCGTTATCTTGATATTCTTCTTTACTTATGATTTTTATATCTGTTTCAGTCATTATCTGTTTCGTATTCTCTTTTCTCGTTTTCATTATCTGTTCTTTCATATTCTGTTAATTCGTATATGCTATCTTCATCATTTAAGTCATAGTCTATATAATCTATTTGTTTATATTTTTCATCCTCGATTATTACTTCTACTTCTGATATTTGTTTTTTATTTATGTTTTTAGGTACTCGACAGTCTCTAGCTAAATGTCCTAATTTGCCACAATTGTAGCATTTACATTCTGATATATTTTTCTTAGCTGTATGAGGTCTTTTTTGTTTATAATTTTTTATATAATATCTTATTCTTGGTTTCTTATACTTGTATTTAGTTCTAAATGGTCTGTATTTTTTAATTCTCTTCTTATCTTTATATTTATTTGTGCATCCAAACTGCGGTGCTGTTCTAGTTGTGCAACATGCTAGATTTTTTACTAATATTTTTTCCATTTCATATCTTCTTTATGTTTTTCACATAGTTCTGTAAACCATTTTTGTAGAAATTTTATTCTAGATCCTAGTGTATCTACTAATCCTGATTCTTGCCAGTCTTTAGTTATTTTTGAACTAAATGGTTCTGGTAATTTTGTATAGTATAATTTTCTTATTTCTTTACTTTCCTCATTTGTATATAGTCCTTTATAGTAGTATTCTTTAGATGCACATGTGTATTCATCCATATAACTCATTTTACATATACTTAATTTATTCATTAGATTTCTGTTTAGTTCTTTATCTTTTTGTCTTTCATCTATTTCTGTAGTCATACTACTAAATTCATTTCTAATTGCCATTTCGTATTTGTTTAGTATGTCTATAGATGTTGTTGCTGTTTCATTATTAATTTTCTTATTATTTCTTAATGTTTCTAAACTTTCTGGTGATAAATTTTATAACCATATTTTTGTTGTTCCTATTAATGTTCTTTCTATATATCCAGGGGCATCTGTTATTAATATTTTATTATCTATTAATTGTTTTGAAATATATCCTATTCATAATTGGATTGTTTTATTTTTGTCTGCTACACAATCTAGGTCTAAGAAATTATATTGTTCTATATTTTGTTTAGGTGTCCATTTTTTATTTAATCTTTTATCCCATAGTGTTTTACTTCTGTTTTCCCTTTCGTAGGTATAATAAGTTGGTGTAATATTTAATCTTCTTGGGCTTCTAGTTCCTGACGTACTAGGCTTTTTATCTATATCTTCTACATTAATTTCTATGTTATTTTCTTTTTCTATTAGGTTAGTATAGGTTTCCGAGGTTTCTGAATATTGGTCTAAATTTTCTTCATCATCTTGTTCGCTTATGTCGTCGTCTATTCCTATTTTAGGTTGATTTTCTATTGTTTCTGATTCTTCTAATAATATCTTAAATTTTTCTATTTCTTCTGTGAGTTTTAACTCTTCTCGTTGTTTTTCTTTAGCTTTTAATTTTTCTTCATATAATCTTTTAAGTTTTTCTAATTCTTTTTCTAGTTCTTGGATTCTCGTGTCTTTTTCTTCTTTAATTTGTTGTACTTCTATCTGTGCTTGTTTCCTAATTTTTTCTATTTCTTTTTTCTTGTCTATTTCTTCATTTTCTTTATTAATTCTTACCATTGTTGTTAAGCTATCTTCTAGTTTTGCTGATTCTTTTTCTAACATTAAATATAATTGGTCTCCTATTACTTTAAATCTTCGTCCTAAATTTGAGTGTATAATCTTTATTTCTGTTCCTTTTTGACTCATATATTTTTCTTCTTCTACTGCATATTCTTCTTTATTCATGGTAGCCCGTGTTGCAATTTATATTCTAGGTGTTGTAGTTTAATTTCTAGATAGAATATTTCTTTTCTTTGTGTTTTTATTGATATTTGACATACTCCTGCAAATATATTGTACTTTAATCTTTCTCTTCTAAATTCTATTTCATCTGTCAGTTCGTTTATTTTGTTGATTAGTTGTTGTCTATATTTTTTGTCGTTATCTATGTTGTCTTTCATGTTTTCTTTTTTAGATATTTTATATATTTATATTCTGTTGCTGAAATTAGATTTATCAGGTATTCAAGTCTATCATTATTTGTTCTGTTTAAACTTAGCTGTTTATATTCTGGGTATAATTTTTTTAATTGGTTTTTTAATCTTTTAACCTTTTTCTGAATATGTCCTTTTCTTGGTTTTTGTAGTTCTTTGTCCATCAATCCTGTGTAAACATTTTATTATAATACTCAATTTTTAATGGTTCTAATCTCTGTAGTTCTTTTATATTTTCGAATGCATACTCTAAATATTCTAGATTACTATTTCTCATATATTCCCTTATATTTTCTTCTAATAGAAGCTTCAATAGTCTTATACTTTCCATAGTAGATAGCCAATATTCCATATATTCATAGTTTATCATTTTTAATCTAAATTTTCGTCTAATTTTTTAATCTCTTCTATAGTTAATTCTGTCCATCCTTGGTTCATTAATTCTAAGGTTTCTCTAAGTTCTGTTATTTCTTTTGTTATCTGAACTAGGATTTTTATCATACATAAGATAAGTAGCTTATATCTAAGATCTCTACTTGGTAGGTTTGAATTCATTTCATGAATTTTTTCTAAACATAATATTCCTTTTAATCTCCTTAGGCATTATTTGAAATTATCTAATTCTTATATCGTTATTCTGAATTATCCTTTTGGGTCATTACTATGCGTTTTCAGCTATGATTAGTTACCCTAACAATGACTTCAACTTTGTGTACTTCCCTAAAATGGCTCTCCTGGCCTAACCGGTTTCCACATTAGGAGGTCTTAGTCTGGGCATACTCATTCATAACTTACTAAACACGTACATAGCAAACTTAATAAGACATTCATAAAAACGATATAACAAGAAGATATTAACAAATAATACTTAGCAGATTATCAGGAATATAGCAGTTTAGTTATTTATAATCATGAATTTCCATACCTCAGTTTGTAGTTTCGCATCACTGCTAGATTTTTCCATAGGTGGATAATTTTAAGGTAGATTGTTTTTATTTTTTGATTATATGGCTCTGATACCAATGGGGGTTTGGGGAGTGCGGAAGTGAGAGATTGAGAGAGAATTGTGGAATGCGGATGCCTTTGGCTTCCATCTGATGTTCTATTTATAATAAAATTTACAAACTATTACATTTGGCCTTTACTGTTCATGAACGACCTTTACTGTTCATGAATAGCGACTGGTGGCCGACAACTTTTACTATTTACTTTGCGACTTTCTTGCTAAAGTAGCCGCCCTCTACTGTATACTTTATGACTTTACAAAAACAAACAAAAATTTTACTTTACAGCTGTCCTTTACTTTCGGACTTTTTTTTTTTTTTTTTTTTTTTTAAATCATATCTGACTCCTTCTTATCTGCTTCTTTTGATCTGATCTTTTGCATTCGTCGTTTTCTTCTTTTTCTGTTGGCCGACACTTTTATCTGTTGGCCGACATCTTCATTTTCTTCTATCTTCTTTCTTTTCAGCTTTTTCTCTATGTCATTTTCTTTGGTTTTATCTGAGCCTTTGCTTTTCCTCTTTTGTCCTTATCTTATTCCAGCTGTACATCCGGTATCTGATCGTTATCTTCACCATGGCACTTGGAGCAATGGTGGTCCGGATATTTTTGTCCGACTATCTTGCAGTATCTTGTTAGTAGAGCTGGAGAGATGTAATTTTTCCGTATGGCTCTAGTTGTAGGTATCTCTTCTGGTTTTAGGAGGCTGATTATCCATTGTCTAAGTTCTTCCATGTCAGCTTCCTTATATTCCTTTGAGTTTGCATAGATAATTGTCTGGTCGCGTGAATAATAGTTCCAGACTGCATTCCCATTTAGATAATTGTTAGCTAATTCGTTTAATATTGTCGCGAGTCCTATTATCCTTTTGTTGGAGTAGAACTCTGGTATCTCTTCATGTGATATCTCATCTTGTGTTTCTATCTTTTCAGGGATTATCATTTCTTTCGTAAGTCCTATCTTTACCACTTGTATAATAGGTTTTATTTCTGTAAGTAGTATTTCTGCTGGGGCTGAGTATACTTTTATATAAAAGAAAGTTCCCTTGGTAATTCTTTTGTAGGTAGTGAAGGCCTTATGTATTTCAGGTATCATAGCTACTTCTTCTCCAGTTGCCGTATATACGGTATTAAGTAATCCATAATCGTAGCAAGTTCTTACTAGATTCGCATTAGTTTTTGGTTGTGCAATTAATTTATTATATCCTTGTAGATGCGGGGTTATTTGTGGTAGTAGATCTTGGATGTTTGTTTAGAAAGGTTTGGATTCTGTGTATATTTTGTAAGTTTTTGGTAGTAATATGGTTGTAGGTTTGTTTATCTTGGTTCAAACTCTCTCTGTAGGTGGTAGTTTGTGGTGGTGGAGTAGGTGGTATATTCTTTTTGGGTGTAAATGGTTTGTCGAATAATTGTTTTTTGATGGCTTCTCTTCTTACTGTAGGTCTTGAGGTACCTGCAACTGCACTAGGTGAAATGTTAGCTTGGGTTTTAGGGAGTTTCCCAACGTCTCCTTTTAGCTCTGGATTTTTTACGTCTTCCTATCGACGTATCTCCGCATGTTTTAAGTCATGCTGCTGACTAATAGCTTTGCCTTTTAGCTTTTGTATTTCTTCCTCACACTTGGAAGAAATACGTGATTAGTAAGCTGCGAGTAGGTAAGCCCAGACTATGCCATCCTAAGGTGGAAACCGGTAAGGCCAAGAGAGCCGTTTTAGGGGAGTACACGGTGTTGAGGCGCTGTTAGGGTAACTGATCAAAGCTGAAAACGCATAGTAATGACCGAAAAAGACTATTCAAAATAACGTTATAATAACTAGATAATTTCAGATAATACCTAAGAAGATTAGAGGGAATATTATGTTTAGAAAAATTCATAAAATGAATCCAAACCTATCAGGTAAAGATCGTAGATATGAGATACTTATCCTATGTATAATAAAAATCTTAGTTCAAATGTTAGAAGAAATAACAGAACTCAATGAAACTATGGAGCTAATGAACCAAGGATGGACAGAAATGACTATAGCAGATATTATAGAACTAGATATAGATTCAGATTAATAATGATAAACTATGAATATATGGAATATTGGTTAGAAACTATGGAAAATATAAGACTATTAGTAATTTTGTTAGAAACTAATATAAAAGATTACATAAGAGAAAGAAATCTAGAACATCTAGAATATGCACTGGAAAACATAAAAGAAATACAAAGGATAGAGCCATTAAAAAATAAATATTACGACAAAATATTTACACAAGACCCCGATAACGAATAATGGATAAAAAACTACATAAACCAAAGAAAGGACATATTCACAAAAAAGCCAAAAAATTAAAAAAACCAATTAAAAATACTATATCCCGAATATAAGCAATTAAGCTCAAGCAAAACAGATGATGTTAGACTTGAATACTTAATAGATCTAATTTCAAGAACAGAATATAATTATATAAAATATCTAAAAAAGAAAACATGAAAGACAATATCAATAACAAAGAAGGGTACAAACAACAACTACTTAATAAAATAAATGAAATAATAAATGAAATCAAATTTAGAAAAAAGAGACTAAATTATAACATAGTTGCAGGAGTATGCCATACATCAATTAAAGCACAAAGAAAAGAAATATTTTATTTAGAAATACAACTACAAAGCCTAGAATATAAATTACAACACGAATTACCATGAATAAAGAAGAATATGCCCTAGAAGAAGAAAAATATATGAGTCAAAAAGGACTAGAAATAAAAATTATACACTCAAGCTTAGGGAGAAGATTTAAAAAAATAGGAGATCAATTATATTTAATGTTAGAAAAAGAATCAGCAAAACTAGAAGATAGCTTAACAGCAATGGTAAGAATTAATAAAGAAAATGAAGAGATAGATAGGAAAAAAGAAATAGAAAAAATTAAAAAACAAGCCCAAATAGAAGTACAACAGATTAAACAAGAAAAAGATACAAGAATCCAAGAATTAGAAAAAGAATTGGAAAAACTTAGACAATTGTATGAAGAAAAATTAAAAGCTAGAGAAAAACAACGTGAAGAATTAAAACTCACAGAAGAAATAGAAAAATTTAAAACATTACTAGAAGAAACAAGTACATTAGAAGACCAACCTAGGATAGGAATAGATGAAATAAATGAACAAAATAATGAAAATTCAGAAGCAGATCTAGACCAATATTCAGAATCTTCAGAAACATATACTAACCTAATAGAAAAAGAAAATGATATAAAAATTAATGTGGAAGATGTAGATGAAAAACCTAGCACATCAGGAACTAAAAGCCCAAAAAGATTAGATACTAGCCCAATTTATTATACTTACGAAAGAGAAAATAGAAGTAAAACATTATGGGATAAAAGATTAAATAGAAACTGGACACCAAGACAAAACATAGAACAATATAACTTCTTAGATCTAGATTGTGTAGCAGATACAAATAAAATAATCCAATTATGGATAGGATACATTTCAAAACAACTAATAGATAATAAAATATTAATAGCAGATTCCCCTGGATATATAGAAAGAACCCTTATAGGAGCAACAAAAATATGGTTACAAAACTTATCAGCAGAAAGTTTAGAAACATTAAGAAATAATAAGAAAGCTAATAATGAACCAGCAACAACATCTATAGATATATTAAACAAATATGAAATGGCGATAAGGAATGAATTTAGTAGTATGACTACTGAAATAGATGAACGACAAAAAGATAAGATATTAAATAGGAACCTATTAAATAAATTAAGTATATGCAAAATGAGTTATATAGATGAATATACATGTGCATTTAAAGAATATTATTATAAAGGACTATATACGAATGAAGAAAGCAGAGAAATAAGAAAATTATATTACGCAAAATTACCAGAACCATTTAGCTCAAAAATAACTAAAGAATGGCAAGAATCAGGATTAATAGATACACTAGGATCTAGAATAAAATTCTTACAAAAATGGTTTACAGAATTATGTGAAAAACATAAGGAAGATATGAAAATGGAAAAAATCTTAATAAAAAACTTAGCATGTTGTACAACTAGAACAACACCACAATTTGGATGCACAAATAAATATAAATATAAGAAAAGAATCAAAAAATACAGACCATTTAGAACAAAATACAAGTATAAAAAACCAAGAAAAAGATATTATATAAAAAATTATAAACAAAAAAGACCTCATAGAACTAAGAAAAACATAACAGAATGTAAATGCTACAACTGTGGCAAATTAGGACATTTAGCTAGAGATTGTAAAGTACCTAGGAACATAACTAAAAAACAAGTATCAGAAGTAATAATAGAAAATGAAGAATACAAACAAATAGAATACATAGACTACAATTTAAACAGTGATGATAGCATATACGAACTAACAGAATATGAGATGACAGATAGTGAAAATGAGATAAGAGAATACGAAACAGATAATGACTGAGACAGATATAAGAATTATAAGTAAAGAAGAATACCAAGACAGTGAAAGTACAGAGCAAAAGATAATATTTGACAACAATATGTTTGAAAAAATAAAAGGAAAAGAATTAGATTTAAGCATAGATAAAATACTAGAAGTACCTAAATTAAGAAATTTCTTTAAGATAAGACAAGAAGAATATTATGTAGTAAGCCAAAAAGAACACATAATAGACTGTAAATATACTCAAGGTAAAGCTAAAATACCCATAATAAATAAAAAGATAATAAACAAAGAAATCCAAGAAATAAAAGGCTAAGAATCCGATAAAATACGTACACCTAGGAGGAACAGAAATACTTATAAAAGCATTTTTAAGAGAAGGAATAGATACACCAATTGAAATATATTTAGCAGATGACAGAATAATTCACCCAATGGAGAAAAGTATAATAAGTGCAGTTAAAGGAAATCTAATATACCAAAAATTTAAATTCATAATAAGCGCAAATTATTCAGTAGCCTTGGACGATAGAAATATAGATAAATCACTAGTACTATACTGGAAAATGTCAGGAATAGAGCTAGCACCAGGCAGTAAAATATTTACAGCTAGATGCAAAAACTTATACGTACTGACAACAAAACATAAGATAATGACTAGAAACAGTAAAACCTTATAATTTAGATGAAAAACAACTAATAGTACATTATGAAAATAAGAAGATAACTATTAAAAGAACTTTGATATAGAATAATGCCAAAAATCTATATATTAGCAAAAATTATAGCAGAAGGATATTATAATAGATACTACACACCTATGATAGATACATGAGCAGAAGCAAATATGTGTAAATATAACTGTTTACCAGATAATAAATGGGAAAAATTAAAAACACCATTAATAGTTACCAGATTTAATAATGAAGGAAGTATGATAACATATAAGGCTAAAAACATAAAAATACAAATATGGGATAAAATATTAACAATAGAAGAAATGTATAGTTATGAATTTACTAATAAGGATATACTATTAGGAATGCCTTTTTTAGAAAAACTATACCCACATACCATAACAAAAACACATTGGTGGTTTACTACCCCATGTAATAAGAAAGTAGGAGCAAAAAGAGTTAGTAACAAGGTAAGAAAAAATACACCATGGATAAAAGGAAGTGAAAAAATTACCCAAAAATTAGAAAATATAACGCCAAGTGATCACAAAATAGAAATTATAATATTCACAATAGATAGAATACAAGCATTACAAAATAAGTTAAATTCATTATATAATGAAAATCCGTTACAAGGATGGGAAAAACATAAGACAAAGATAAAAATTGAACTAATAGATGAAAATAGTATAATAACACAGAAACCACTGAGATATAATTTTGAAGACCAAAAAGAATTTCAAATGCATATAAAAGAATTACTAGAAAATAATTATATACAAGAAAGTAACAGTAAACATAATAGTCCAGCATTTATAGTAAATAAACATAGTGAACAAAAAAGAGGAAAAAGCAGAATGGTTATAGATTATAGAAATTTAAATGCAAAAACTAAAACATATAACTACCCAATACCAAACAAAATACTAAAAGTAAGTCAGATACAAGGATACAATTATTTTAGTAAATTTGATTGTAAATCAGGATTTTACCATCTAAAACTAGAAGAGGAATCAAAACAATTAACAGCATTTACTGTACCACAAGGATTTTATGAATGGAATGTACTACCTTTTGGATATAAAAACGCACCAGGTAGATACCAACATTTTATGGATATCTACTTTAATCAACTAGAAAATTGCATAGTATACATAGATGATATACTACTCTATTCAAGAACAAAAGAGGAACATATAAAATTATTAGAGAAATTTATGCATATAATAGAGATATCAGGAATAAGCTTAAGTAGAAAGAAGGCTGAGATATTAAAAAATCAAATAGAATTTCTAGGTATACAAATAGATAAAAATGGAATAAAAATGCAAACACACATAGTACAAAAAATAATTAATTCTAAAGAATTATTAGATACTAAGAAAAAATTGCAATCCTTTTTAGGATTAGTTAACCAAGTATGAGAGTATGTACCAAAATTAGCAGAAAACTTAAAGCCATTACAGAAAAAATTAAAAAAGGACATAGAATACTATTTTGATGAAAAAGATAGAAACCATATAAAAAAGATAAAGGATATGTGTAAAAACCTACCAAAACTGTATTTTCCAGACGAAAATAGACAATTCAATTATATAGTAGAAACAGATTCCAGTGACCACAGCTATGGAGGAGTATTAAAATATAAATATAAAAATGAAAAAATAGAACACCATTGTAGATACTACTCAGGATCATATAATGAACCACAAATAAAATGGGAAATAAATAGAAAAGAATTATTTGTATTATATAAATGTTTATTAGCATTTGAACCATATATTGTTTATAACAAATTTATTGTTAGAACAGATAACACACAAGTTAAATGGTGGATAACTAAAAAGGTACAAGATTCAGTCACAACAAAAGAAATAAGAAGATTAGTTTTAAATATACTAAATTTTTCATTTACAATTGAGATTATCAAAACTGAAAGAAATACAATTGCAGACTACCTCTCCAGATACAAATACTGAAGGAGGAAAAGACAAAATGGAACAAATACTCAATCTCCTTACTACACATAGTAAAAAAGTGGATAGTATGGACATAGAGATACAACAGCTAAAAAGCAGAGCTAACAGTCAGCAGCATGACTCTAAACATGCGGAGCTACGTCGATCGGAAGACGATAAAATTCCAGAGCTAGAAGGTGACGATGGGAAACACCAAAAAACCCAACCTAACAATTTGTTAAGTGCAGCTGCAGGGACATCAGGAACTGCAGGAGATAAAAAAGATATCACCAAAGGAAATGAGACACATGAAACATTTGAAGACATAGATGTTGAGATTGTTGAGCTAAATAATGAGTGTAATAGCTCAAGTGTAGAGAAGGAGAAGTACTCATAGGTTTCTAACTTCTTAGTATCTTTATCTTGTTCTGAAGATCCTTTTTTATAAGTTCAATCAAAGCCACTTCTCAAAAGAATTGCTTTCGATCCATATCTTGATTATGGTATATCTAATGGTGAGGTTAAGTTGTTTAACAAGAGAAAATATGGTATGTTTGTCTGGTATTCATATGCTTTTGGTCTAGCTAATGACCCTCTATTGTTTAAAGAGCTTATGAATTGTGTTTTAATTGCTTGTGTGGGTAATTACATTATTTTGTTAAATGGTGTAGTTCTTGGATATTTAAAAGGGATTTTTGTGCATAAAAGAACTAAATCGATTAAGTGGTTGCATGGTCACTACCTGGTGTTGTTCTTACCAAATGCTTTCTCTATTTTCTTTGTTTACCTCCTACTAATTTTTCTTATCATTTTTGTTATAGGTATTGGTCAAGATTTGAAGACAAATCTTCTTTAAGTGAGGGAGAATAATAAGTACCAAAAAGCCTCAAATCTAATGAAGGTGCAGATATAGCCAATGTCACGATTTGAGGATGAATCTTCTTTAAGAAGGGGAGACTGATAGCATCCATGACAGCTCATTGTCATTAAAAAATATGGATAAGGATTTGAAAGTTTCATCAAATATGAAATTTTAAGAAAAACTCGAATGGGCTGCAATTAGCTATTAGAAACTTTCTTGTGATGGAAGAAGATCTCAAGCCCAATGAAGATATTTTCTTCAACTCTTACATCTATTTAGAGGCCCAAATTAAAGTTCAAAGGAGATGAAATGGGGCCCAAATCAACCCCCAATGGTAGAAAATATTGCAGTAATTTTAATTAGTTTCTAGAATATTTAAGAGTTGTTTTATTCTATGTTGTCTTTCTAGGATTTTGTGTGTGGTAGCTTTCAATGCCATTTTGTGTTTTGTTTTAATCTATGTTGACTACATTGGTGTAAGTGTGGGAAGCCTTCTATGTCCCTAAGGAACATAATTTCTTTAATTGAGTCTTTAATTAACCCCTTCTAGGATTCTATATAAAGGGGGTTCTTTCTCTTCATTGTAACTAAATTTGATTTAATATATTAGTAGCAGCCTTGTGGCTTGTGAGACCTTTGTAGGGTTATGCCCTTTTTGTTCTACTTTGAACTAGAACTTGGATTCCTCCAATGGTAAGATTCCTTGTTTGAGTTCCCTCCCCCTTTTCTTCTTCTACTTCTTCTTAATTGATTCACCATTTCTTGTTTCTTCTCTTTTAAAGAATCAATTCCTTCCCCTTTCTAATCTTCTAATTTTTAGAGTCTTCCGTTGTCCGTATATAACACTGCCAACTCGAGGTCATGAGTCGAATAGTTCTTTTCATGGATTTCCAGTTGCCTAGAACCATAGGCTATAACATTACCGTGCTGCATTAATACACAACCAAGGCCGAACCTTGAGGCGTCACAATATACAATAAACCCATCAGTACCCTCAGGTAGAGTCAACACTGGTGCAGAGGTGAGTCAAGTCTTTAACTCTTGGAAGCTCTTCTCACAGGCTTCCGACCATTGAAACTTTATTTTCTTCTAGGTCAACTTAGTCAACGGTGCTGCAATGGAGGAAAAACCTTCCAAAAACCTCCTGTAGTAACCAGCTAAGCCCAAGAAGCTCCTTATATCTGAAGGCTAACTGGTCTAGGCCAATTCTTCACAGCTTCTATCTTTTGAGAGTCCATCTGTACACCCTCACTAGACACCACGTGACGCGAAAATGCTACTGAGTTTAATCAAAACTCACACTTGATGACTTTAGCATATAGCTGGAGATCCTTAAGAGTCTATAGCAGAACCCTAAAATAAGCGGCATGCTCCTCCTTGCTCCGAGAGTATATGAGAATGTCGTCTATGAATACGATCACGAACATGTCCAAATATGGCTTGAACACCCTTTTTATAGAATCCATAAAAGCTGCAGGAGCATTCATTAGTCCAAAAGGCATAACTACAAACTCAAAGTGACCATACAGAGTCCTGAAGGTTGCTTTCAGGATGTCACTCTCTCTAACACTGAGCTGATGATATCCACACCTGAGTTCTCTATTTGGAAAACACTTGGCACCATGAAGTTGGTCAAACATGTCATCAATTCTAGGAAGGGGATACCAGTTCTTGACAGTGACCTTGTTCAACTGCCGATAGTCAAACCACATTCGAAGGGAACCATCCTTCTTCCGAATAAAGAGTATTGGTGCACCCCATGGAGACTTGCTAGGTCTTATGAAACCCTTGTCTAAAAGATCCTTCAACTTCCCCTTCAACTTTCCCTTCAACTTCTTTAGCTTATATGGGGCCATTCTATAAGGAGGAATTGATATAGGCTGCATATAAGGAAGAAGGTCTATGCCAAAGTCGATCTCCTACTCAGGAGGAATTTTCGGTAGATCATCTGAAAACACTTCTGGATATTCGCACACTACAAGAATTGACTGGATGATCGGGGTTTCGTATGTAGCATCCATAACCCAAACTAGATGGTACATGCAACCCTTATAGATTATCTTTTTGGCCTTAAGGTATGAAATGAAGCGACCTATAGGCACTGCTGAACTACCCTTCCACTCTAGGACTGGCTCACCTGAAAATCGAAACTCTATCGCACGGGTTCTACAATTTAGTGAGGCATAACATGCATATAGCCAATCCATCCCAAGAATAACATCAAAATTTGTCATGGCTAGCTTTACTTAATTTGCTAAGGTGACTTTCTGAAGGACTGTAATAGGGCAATTTCTGTACCCCCGTCGAGCTATAATTGAATCACCGATTGGAGTAGAAACTGAGAAGGGTTATGATAGGATTTCGGGATTGACTCTGAAACAACTAGAAACATAGGGCATCAAAAAAGATAAAGTATCCCCTGGGTCTAACAATCTATATACATCAAAGTGAAATACTCGTAACATCCAGTGACCATATCTAGTGAAGTCTCCTGCTCCTGACGAGATGCGAGTGCATAAAACCTATTCTGGTGTTGATCACCACCTGCACTGGTGGATGCACCCTACTGAGCTGGGCATGCTGGTGGTGGTGCTGAACTGGTAGCCTGAGTACAGCCCCTACCATCACTCTGCTTAGCCAACAGACACTCCTGGCACCTGTGCCCGGATTTACCATACACAAAGCAAATATCCGATCCAATCAAGCGAGTACTCCCCTATGTGATTCTCACCACAATTCTCGGAGATCTGGTAGGTACGCTTTACCTGCATGCTCTCTGTCCCCTCGGACCTAATGCTTTGCTCCTCTTGTCATCCCGCTATCTAGATGGAGCACTGGCCAATGACGGTGCTCGAGCTAATGACCTCTGATGGGACTATTGACGATGTCCGCCTCCCGACCTCTACTGGGAGAACCCAAAACTATCTGCTCTAGCCCTCTTGGCCTCTTTCTCCGTCAAATATGCTGCCTCCATTTGCTGGGCATACAAAATTAATTGATGAAAGTAGATGTCCTAATGAAGCATAGCTGTCCTACAATCCTTGACCAGGTAGTCCGCTACTCCATGCACAAACCTGCTCACCCGAGCTCTCTGATCAGCCACCATCTCTGGTGCATATTTGGACAAGCGGGTGAACTCTAAAGCATACTCCTAGATTTTCATATTATTCTACCTCAGGTTCACAAACTTAGCTTCCTTGATCTCCCTAATCTCACAGGGAAAGAATCGATCCAAGAATGCGGTGAGGAACTCATCCCACCAATGGGACCCACTCCAACAGCTCTGCTATCCTTCCACTATTTGAACTAGATATGGGCAACCCCTTTCAGCTGATATGAGGCTAGGTCTACATACTCCTCCCCTGTCACCCCTATAATCTAGGTGATCTTCTAGATCTCGTTAATAAACTCCTGTGGATCCTCATCCACCTTTGATCCGAAGAACTCCGGAGGGTTCATCCTATGAAAGTCTGTGACTCTTGCCGCTGCCGCATTCCCATTTTGGGGAACAAGCGCTACTGCCTGCTGGTTGACCTGGGCGGTTAATGCATGTGCAAACATCTATATGGATGCCCTAAACTCTGCATGGGTAACCTGCTCGGGCACATAATCCTTGGGGGCTGGTGGGGCCAGTTGGTGCCCATCTCTGTGGACATTCTCATGGCCATTTCCATTTCTATTTCTTCTTCCATTAACTCGGTGAGGAGACATGATTCTGCACATGCATGTAGCATGAATTAGAGGGATAGAGAGACATTTTATCGCACGATATTGATCATGAAAGAAGGGAAATTTCCTAACTGTTTTGTAGCCTCTTCGACATAAGTGTGGCGCACTTCACACCCATGAAAAAGACTCTATGTAACGCGACTTTCAAACACCCTAGGACACTTCAAAACACAGTGCTCTGATATCAAGTTTGTCACAACCCGAACATAGGCTCGGATTGAGACACGAGACAAAGAACCCCAAGAAGCTCCAAGTTGACCCATGGCATAAGCATAGCGGCTAAGAGCATACAAAAGAGGAACCGATATAATAAAACCTACTTAAGCAGAAGTCTGCATACATATCAATCTAAAACATAGTCAACACTACAAAGTTGATATTCTACATATTGTCTTAAAAGCCTCTAACATAACTAATGGGCTAACGGGACAGCATCCCCAACTAGCTCGACAAAAGTATGTAACTGAAATAACATAACTATGACCAAACAAAATGTCCTCGAAGGATGAGGACTCACCAACACTAGCTAGACATGACTAAGGGGAAAGCAGAACTAATGGTGCCGCTGAGTCTGATCCATCGGCCCTGTATCATTTCATGATGCAACATAGAGTACGCGGTCAGTACTTACAATGTACTGAGTATGCAAGGTAAGTAAAAGCAGACAGTTAAAATACATAAGAGTTCATAAGAGTAGGACGGTATAAACATGAAGTGAATATCATAATATAAACATAAGGGCTCAAAGTTTTCTAACCATCCATAATTTAGTCATAGTCATAATCACAAGAGAAACCTTATAAAAACATAACATGAGCCAAAGTAACATAAACATGACAATGCATAAATCATGAGGAACAATTTGAGAACTCGTCTTAAATGACACCATCATGATAGAGCTTACATGATGCCCCAACTATCTCGCTCAAGTAGGCAGTTGTCTGAGGCTTTCCAGGCAAGGGACGTGTATGATGTGATATCACAAGGGGATCCATAAATACATATACCTACGGTGGCACGTATTTTAAAGACACAGGGTATACCTGAACAATGGGTCTACTCGCCCAAAACATGCACATGAGGGCTCATATAGTAATCGTGAAATCATTCATGAAGTTCATGGCCAAATAAATCATAAAATACTTGATCAAATTTGAATTACATGATTAGCCATGAATAAGGGCCCGTGAGTTATCCAAAAGTCATAAATTCATAAATCATGAATAACATGCATAATTGTTGCAATCCATATACTTGAAATTCATAAATCCATGAAGAGTACTTGAAGAGAAATCATGACGTAAATCATAAATCATAATTTAGGCTTACTAAGATCAAAATCTTAATAGAATCACTTGACTTTTCATGAAAACTTTGCATAACTGGGCATATATTGACTAAGATTTGAAATCATAAAATTATAACCAATTTAAGTATAAAATCTGCCGATAGGTCTTAAACAACATTTAGAGCATAAAGGGAATTGACCCATAATCAAATCAAAGAGAATCCCATGAAATTGGGGTTAAACCCCCATAAGATCACCAAATTTTCTTTAATACTTGAATTCATGAACATAGGGGAAAATTAGGGCATGAGAGTTAAGAGGAACTCTTATTCACAACCCCACATACCTGGAAAATCTAATCATACACTCTCCTTTGAAAGCCCAAAGGAATCTAATGAAACCTAAGTTCTGATCTTTTCCATGAGTCACCCCACGACTCGTACCTTCATCCAACGAGTCGTGGGATCCATATTTTATCATAATTGGGAGAGATTCCCTGCTCCTTCCTACGGGTGGAAGTAACGATCCGTGGTTCCTTACCACGGGCCATACCACGAGACATACGTTCCCTCTTGGCCATTCCAGAACCAACCCATGACTCCTACCAGCAAGTCATACCTTCAACCTACGAGTCGTTACAAGGCTCGTTGTTACCAACTTCATCCCACATAACTGCTAACCACGTGTGGTTCCTATGGCTCATTGGTCTTTCCCATGACTCGTACCATGAGTAGTCTTGAGTCAAAATATTAGATTTTTCCGCTGATCACATTCTCAAATCCCAAGTCTAGTCTTAAGCACTTCTGGCATATTACATATAGGTTCTCACCATCTCTTTGTTTGAAGTTTAAAATCTAACTTTCGAGCTTTGTTGTCTTCCCAGAAGGGAAGAACTTGATAAGAGATTTCCTCGCCAGATCATCCCATGTGGTTATAAATTTAGGTGGTTCAACTTTTAGCCACCTCTTTGCTTCCCCCAGGATGAAAAAAAGGAACAATGCAAGCCTTACATAGTCTGATGATACCCCTATGGGTATGTATATGTCATATATCTCCAAAATATTTTATATGTGTTGTTGTGGGTCTTCATGGGGAAGACCTGCAAACTATCTGTTGGTATGCAAGAGCTGCACCATATTCTGTTTTAGCTTGAATCTACCTCCTGGCTAGATCTGGTATGCGGATGCTAGAGGTAACATTATTCGCTTGTGGCATTGCCACTTCGCACACTGGTCTCACTGCCATCCTTTCTGGTAAATATTCTTCTTGTTTAACTGGTGGATCTTCCCCAGGTGGAGCATGTGGAACTAGTGTAATAGAATTTTGGAGAGCTGCCCTTCTCAATAAATGTAATTGTCTCTCAGGCTCCAAATATAGACCACTAATTCTCTGTCACGTGCCAGCTTTCAGAAATTGCCCTGTACCTACAAGTGTAATAGCTAAGATCAAGTTGTCAACACTTGTACAAAAAGTAGCAAAACTAAAACTCAAAATTTCAGTAATTTTGCAAGTCCCCAGCAACAGTGCCAAAAAGTTATTTGTCGCCCAAGCGCACACTAGTGCATGTGGTCGTACAAGTAATATAGTGGCTCTTTCAAGATGGATATCGAACCTACAGGGACTACGACTTAGTGATTTTTCTATTTTAGTATTCACAATTATTCTACATTAGTGTGTAAGTAACCCAATAAGTTATGAGTTTTATAAATATAAATAAAGAAAGTAACGACCAATGAAGTAAAGAACTTTGCTTAAATCAATAATAAAGAATATTCTAAGGTTAAGGCATGAGATACAATCATGTACAACCTATATTTTCCTTCAGCTACATTCTCTATCGGGTTGATAGTTATGAGAAATTAAAGTCTGACTATGGTCTTTCGAACCTCTATCCAATTTCCTAATTATGAACTTTGCAACTACACGTCTTGAATTGTGATGCAATGATTCATCTTAGGTCCAGAAGCATTTTTTCTCTTCGTTAATCGAATGTAGCGTTGCAGGTATATTTCTATCCCACACATTAATCCTATCTTTAATTTATAGCAAAGATAAGAACACATTCACCTATTCCTCATTCTACCCTAATAATTCTCCTTTCAGAGTCACACTAAGGTTATAAATTTATCTTAATATTGGCCAAACACTAAAATAAAAAGAGCAGGAATAGAAGCACAACCATTCATGCTAGAAAAACATCAAGCTGAAAATAAAATAAAATCATACAATCATGCAAACCTCAACCTTAGAATGAGGTGAATTAGCCATCATTCTTTGATTAAACATATCTAAACATGTTTTTAGCATAAGAACAATTGAAATTTAGAAGAAAAGAGAAGAGAAAGAACCTTAGAGTTTTCTTCAGCTCAACTCTCGTTTTCCACGTAATTGCTAATATTTCAGATAATGAATATAAAAATATCTAAATGTTCTATTTATACAAGTGAAAAATAACACAATAAATAACTAGCTCCATGACACGGAGCTCATTGTGGAGGAATTTCTCCATGACACGGAGTTATCGCGGATAGCTATTGGAATTTGAGGTAGCCCTAGTAAACCAAGCTCCGTGTCACGGAGCTTATCGTGCCAAATGTGCTTTGTAAGACAGACCCAACATGGTCCTACACTAGAAACACCTCCATTAGCTTACAACAAGAACACCTCAACATATCACAGAGGCCATCATGCCAAACCTCCTTCGTGGAACGTTGCTATCACGGAGGTTCACTGTTGCCTTCCAACTTTAAACTTTTCTACCAAGTGCACGTGGCAGGTTTTTGAACGCAAACAATCTCCAACGAGGCAGAGGATTAACTTCCAACATCAATTTTAAGCTCTCTTAACTTCCCACACTTCATCTCCGAGCGTCGATCCTCAATATCAAGCTAAAATTATTGTATTTTCCACCTGCAAATAGATAATCACATTTGTTAGTCCGCAAACATGATTCATTCAAAACATGCATGAATACATTAGCATTATCCTCAACTAGGCTCCAAAATAGTTGAAAATATGGAGTTGGGTCGTATAAATATGCCCAAGATCAGTGATGTGCGCCCACACTTATGGGGAAGAGAACAGAAGACATTCTAGGAAATTTCCCTTCTTTCATGATCTATGTCATGCGATGAAGCATCTCTCTATCCTTCTAACTCATGCTATATGCAATTGTAGAAACATGCCTCCTTGCCAAGTGAATGGAAGTAGGAATTGCAATGGAAAAGGCCACGATAATGGAAATGAAGATGGGCATCAACAAGCCCAGCCAACACCAATAGATCCTATTCCTGAGCAGGTCACTCGTACCGAATTTTGAGCGGCATTTCAGATGTTATCATAAGCAATGACTGCTCAGGTCAATCAACAGGTGGTGGCTCATGTTCCTCAGAATGGGAACATAGCGACGGCTAGAGTTTGGGACTTTCTCAGGATGAATCCACTAGAATTTTTGGCATGAAAAGTGGATGAGGACCCTCATGAGTTTATTAAGGAGGTACATAAGATCACCCAGATTATGGGGTAACTGGAGAGGAGATTGCAGATTTAGCTTCCTATCAGCTGAAGGGGGTTTCTTACATATGGTGTCACTAGTTGAAGGATGGTAGGGCAATGGGAGCAATTCCCGTGAGTTGGGATGAGTTTGTGATTTCCTTCTTGGATAGTTTCTTCCCTAGACAGTTGAGGGAAGCGAAGGCAGTGGGATTCGTCAACTTGAAGCAGTACCACAACACTGTCAAAAAGTATGCCTTGGAGTTTACTCGGCTGTCCAAGTACAGGCCAGAGATGGTTGCGGACTAGGGGGCTTACATGAGTAAGTTTGTGAATGGCATATCAAACTCACTTCTTAAGGAGTGTAGGACTGCTATGCTGAATGGAGGTCTAGACTTCTCACAATTGGTCATATATGCCCAGCAGATAGAGGCGGATCAGATGAAGAAGAAGGAGAGAGAGTCCAAGAGGGCCAGGATAGGGAGTTACAGACAGTTTTACCAGAGGTATGGTGGAGAACACCGTCAGCAATCCCACCAGAGATCATTGGCCCCAGCGCCATCATCAGCTAGTGTTCCTTCTAGGCCGAGGCGTGATCAGAGGGATGGGGCATCAGGCTCTAGAGGTCAGGGAAGCAGGTCAGGAGAGCCCAGCATTCCAGTTTGCGACAAGTGTGGTAGGAGGCACCCTAGAGAGTGCCTAGTAGGTTTAGATGCGTGTTTGGGTGTGGAAAGCCCAGACATCTGCTCAGAGACTGCTCTTCAGCCAAAAAGGGCCCTAGTAGAGGCCATGACCTAGCCACTAGTTTAGCAACTTCACTAGCACGCTCAACCCAGTAGGGTGCATCCACTAGTGTAGGTGGTGGTCAACTTCAGAACAGATTATATGCCCTCTCATCTCGTCAGGAGTTGGAGGTCTCTCCAAATGTGATCACTGCTATGTTATCAGTATTTCATCTTTATGTGTATGCATTATTAGTGTTATACCCCGTAGAATTCCCGGCACTTAGATGACCTATTCCCACGTTGGTTAAGCATATTTGAAGGCCATACGTGTTGGGGAAAGGCCCGGAAAAAGATCGGACGAGAAACCCGTCGAACCATCGCGGGAGGAGCCGAGGCAGAGCCCCTCCGCGATGGCAGCGTGTCACGGAGGAGAGGCCTCCGTGATGGCTCCGTGACACGTTGCCCAAGTTCAGGCCCAAGTATATAAAGCCCCCACTTTGGTTTAAAATCACTTATCACTTTATAAATTTCCAGAATACGCAGTAAGCAGAGGAAGACAAAGGAAAATTATATATTTCCGTCCGATTACGCTACTAAATGCTGCCCAAATTCAAATTAATCCCAGATACCGATGTATTTAGCAGCAGAGAGCATTCCTACGGATTCAATTTCGTAAAATACGGCCGACGAATCGTCGAGCCACCGAGCTAAGGTAAGTGGAATTGCTCTAAATTAGTGTCTATGTGTTCCTAGCTGAGAAGTGAATATTTCTCCCTTCTGGGCCGCTGAAAAATAGCGAGTTTCTGGCCGTCTTTCGATAAGCCTAAGTTTAGGCTATAAACTATATCGAAAGTGACGTTGCCTTTTGAAATAAAGTTGTATTTAGTGTTAATTGATATGTTTATGAATGGAGTTGGGAGAAAACAGTTGGAGTACCGGCTGAGCCTCGTCCGACAGACGAATAGTTCAAGATAAGGTATGTAAAGTTAGTTTCCTTTGGCAAGTTAAGTGATATCAGTATAGTGTAATAAATTACAGACCAGTAGAATGTTCAGAAGTCGAGTATTGCGTTATTATGAATATTGGTACGATGTGAGAAACATTGGGTTGTAATGTGTATGAAACCTATCAGTATGATATAGATTCTAACGCAAGTGTTAGAGATTGTCCAATATACTCAGTATGTGATGTGATATGCCATGTTAAGATATTGTTGTGTTCAGTTGGAACCCCGTGAAGTAGTACCGTATCCGTAAAGCACTTCAGAAATAGAATAGCAGACTAAAATGAAGTTTAGAAAGTATGTCAGGAATAGTAAATCATGTTACTATAGAAAATCAGTATACAGCATAGTTCAGCAGAAAGACTATATTCGTACACATATATATAGTACTTCCAGCCTCAGCATGTATTAAGCATGTACATATTTCTATCACTAGTCCAGCATTTAGCGTATACAGAAACCTAGTAAACAACAGAGTTTTCAGTAGAAACATTATCTTGTATAGCATTTGCCCCAGTACAGTCTGGCAGGGGATTATGTTCATATTTATATATATTCACCTGCCTCAGCACGTAACAGATACGTACAGATTACTATCATTAGTTCAGTATGTAATATATATACGGTACTTTACCCCTAGTAGCCTCAGCATGTGAGATACACAGATAGTATTACCAGTTGAGACCGTTGTATTGTTTGGGGTTGGATTACCTAGCATCCATGACCGCCCAGAGTTAATAGCTGTATCGACTCGTCCGCCAGAGGACGAGGATACGTCACTCTACGGAGTGGCATGCCGTCCCGCCAGGGGACGAAGATGGGATGCCAGTTTTTCCCCATATTTGTGCCTTGATCGGCCCTTACACACCCCAGTCGAGCGGATACGCCCGGGTGCAGATTCAGGAGTCCTCCGGACTCAGATGCAGTTATAGTCAGGGGCTCAGCGAGCCCAAGTGCATACCCAGGGGACCGGCGGGATGCTTGCAGCCATTATAGGAGATGGGATGACCAGGGTAGGGGTATAGATTCTGTGCTGGTTGTACCTCCCGGCTTATGGGGGCCGGGTAAGGTTTGTGTGTGCTGTGTTATGTTATTTCATGTTATGCCATGCTATGTTAGATACAAGTAGATCAGCAGTAGAGGGATATATCTCCAGGTATGACTTCTATTTCTTCCCAGTGTAAACGAGAAGGTATGACTTACATTATCAGACAGTTAAGCTATTCTTTCTATTTCAGTTTCCTCAGTTCTATTATTGTGTTCAGATGTTTCTTTCAGTTATTGCTTTACATACTCAGTACCAGCGGTACTGACGCCCGGTGGGGCGCTGCATTACTTGCCTGCAGGTACTCATAGACGAGCAGGTGACACCACGTGATTCCTGTCAGCGTTGAGCATTCAGCTCCTATCATCCGGAGGCTGAATTCCAGAGGTGTACTTCAGTTTCTGTTGTTATATAGTACGGGTAGGTCGGGGCCCTGTCCCGATCATTTCTATTGCCATTCCTAGAGGCTTGCAGTCTGTATATTCCCCTGTGGTCAGTTGAGCCGGTCGTGTGAGGCCGTGCAGTTGTTAGCTGTTAGTGCTTTTGCTTTCTTTTATGATGGCTGTGTGGGGCCATAGTTTAGCAGTAGTGGTGACCTTGCCGGTCACGTAGCTTTTCAGTACATTGTGATTGAGTTATAGACAGCTAGACAGCATGGTGGCCTTGTCGGCCCGTATAAGTTCCCTATAGTTGCATGTTCTGGTCAGCTGTTGTTGCAGGTACAGGAGGCTATAGGCCAATGGGCCGGGGGCTGTGTTTACAGCCGTTATATAGCCCTTTGTTTCCAGAAATGTGGGTTAGAGCTAGCCAGGCACCAGATGTGCCTAGGCTTACCAGTCTAGCAGTTCAGTTCCTCGTAGGGCACCAGGTGCCAGTCATACCCCCCAAGGCGGGGTGTGACAATTAGATCCAAGGGATACCTTATCTTTTGTGACTCCTTATATTGCTATTAGTTTCAGAGTCAATCTCGAAATCATATTAGAACCCTTCTTAGTTTCTACTCCAATTAGTGACTCAGTTATAGCTCAATGGGTATACAGAAATTTCCTTGTTGTTGTCCTTCAGAAAGTCACCTCAGCCAATCTAGTAAAGTTAGACATGACTGATTTTGATTTCATATTTGGTATGGATTGGCTACATGCATGCATGTTATGTCTCATTAAATTGTAGAACCCATACATTAGAGTTCCAATTTTTGGGTGAGCCAGTCCTAGAATGGAAGGGTAATTTAGTTGTGCCCATAGATTGCTTTGTTACCTATCTTAAGGCTAGGAAGATGATTTATAAAGGCTATGTGTACCATCTAGTTTGGGTTAAGGATGCGACATCCGAGACCCTAATTCTTCATTTAGTTCCTATAGTGTACGAGTATCTGGAGGTATTTCCAGATGATCTACCAGGGGTCCCTCCCCAGCGGGAGATTGACTTTGGTATCAACCTTCTCCCTAATACGTAGCCTATATCCACTCCTCCTTACAGAATGGCTCCATCCGAGCTAAAGGAGTTGAAAGAGCAGTTGAAAGATCTCCTAGATAAAGGTTTCATCAGGCCTAGTAAATCCCTGTGGGGTGCATCTGTTCTCCTTGTCCAGAAGAAGGATGGTTCTTTTAGAATGTGCAGTGATTATCGATATTTGAACAAGGTAACAATCAATAATAAGTATCCCCTCCCCAAAATTGATGACTTGTTTGACCAACTTCAGGGTGCTAAGTGTATCTCAAAGGTAGACCTCAGATCCGGATATCATTAGCTCAGAGTTAGAGAGAGTGACATCCTGAAGACAACTTTCAGGTCTCGGTATGGTCACTCTGAGTTCGTAGTTATATCTTTTGGACAAACAAATGCTCCTATAGCTTTTATGGATTTGCTGAACAGGGTGTTCAAGACGTATTTGGATATGTTCGTGATTGTCATTATAGATGATATTCTCATATACTCATGGAGCAAGCAGGAGCATGTCGCTCATTTGAGGATTATGCTATGGACTCTCAAGGATCTCCAGTTGTTTGCTAAATTCAGCAAGTGTGAATTTTGGTTAAACTCAACAACATTTTTGGGTCATGTGGTACCAAGAAACGCTGTGCAGGTGGACTCTCAAAAGGTAGAGGCGATGAAGAATTGGCCTAGACCAGTTGGTCTTTTTGATATCAGGAGCTTCTTGGGTTTATCTAAAGGATTTTTTTAAAGTATTTTCATCCATTGCAGCACTATTGACTAAGTTGACCCAGAAGAAGGTCAAATTTCAGTAGTCAAATGCTTGTGAGAAGAGTTTCCAGGAACTAAAGATGTGACTCACTTCAGCCCCAGTATTGACTCTACCTGAGGGTACGGATGGATTCATTATGTATTGTGATTCCTCGAGGGCTGGTCTTGTTTGTGTGTTGATACAACATGGTGGTCATTGCGTATGCCTCTAGACAGCTTAAGACTCATGAGAAAAATTACCCGACGCATGACCTAGAGTTGGTAGCAGTGAGTGCTTGCATTGAAAATTTAGAGACACTACTTGTATGGGGTGCATGCGTATATGTTTACAGGCCACAAGATCCTTCATTATGTGTTCAATCAGAAGGAATTTAACTTACGAAAAAGAAGATGGCTAGAGCTTCTAAAGGATTATGACATGAGTGTCCTTTATCGTCCGGGCAAGGCCAATGTAGTGGCGGATGCCCTTAGTAGACTGTCCATGGAGAGTGTGTTTCATGTGGAGGTTGGTAGGAAGGAGTTAGCGAAGAATTTCCATAGGGAGTTATAAAAAGGAGCACATCCTCTACCGGTCAAAACTACCAATTTTGCTGAGGACTATGCTAGATTGTACATTCGGGATTTGGTTCAATTGTACGAATTTCATTTGTCCATCATTTCAGATAGAGATACTCAATTTACATCGCAGTCTTGGAGATCCTTTTAGAAGGGACTTGATACTCAGGTTAAGCTTAGAATATCTTTTAACCCATAGATAGATGGTTAGGCTGAGCGGACCATTCAGACTCTTGAAGACATGTCTAGAGCATGTGCGATAGACTTCAAGGGTAGTTGGGATGATCATTTGCCTCTCCTTGAGTTTGCTTACAATAACAATTACCATTCCAACATTCAGATGGCTCCGTTTGAGGCTTTCTATGGGTGGAGGTGTAGATCTCCTGTTGGTTGGTTCGAGGTAGGTGAGGCTATGTTGATAGGGCCAAATTCTGTTCATGAGGCCATGGACAAAGTTCAGCTTATTAAGAAAAGGCTAAAAATATCTCAGAGTCGTCAGAAGTCATATGCGGATGTCAGATGGAGAGAGCTTGAGTTCGAGGTTGATGATTGGGTGTTTCTAAAGGTGTCTCCCATGAAAGGAGTGATGAGGTTCAGAAATAAAGAAAAGCTTATTCCCCGATATGTTGGTACTTATAGTATTTTGAGGCGGGTTAGCAAAGTAGCTTATGAGTTGGAACTACTAGTGGAGTTAGCTTCGCTACATCCAGTTTTCCATGTATCTTTATTAAAGAAGTTCATTGGTGATCTGGCCACGATTGTTTCGATGGAGAGCATAGGTGTGAAGGATAGCCTTACCTATAAGAAGGTTCCAGTTGGGATCCTTGAGCCTTAGGTTCAAAAGTTGAGAAACAAATAAATATCTTTAGTGAAGGTTTTGTGGAGAAATTAGCTTGTTGAGGGAAGTACGTGGGAAGCCGAAGCTTATATATGGCTAGATGCCCTTGTCTTTTCCCTTCCAGCTCAGTTCTAGCATGATGTATTAGTTTCCTCCTTAGTACTCTATTCAGTTTCATGAAAAGTTCATGTCTCTCATTTTTTTTCATGTTTTAACATGTATATATGAATCTCGAATTCAGTTCAGCCATTTATTTTAGCTCGGAGTCAGTCACTCTATCAGTTTCCAGTTTTAGATGTTCAGTATTTGGGATTTTAGTTCTTTCTGCAACCTTTTCAATATGCTTAGTCCACATTCGAGGACAAATATTACCAAGGGGAAGATATTGTAATACCCCGAAAGTCCCTAAGATTAGACTCGAGATTTAAAATGTGATCAGCAGAAAAAGATTGAAAAATGACTCAGAATGACTCATTGTATGAGTCGTGAGACCGCTCATGGAAGAATCTGCAGAATGAGGCTCTTTAGTAACGAGTCAAGGGATGACCTATTGGCTGATGTAATAGGTCATGGTCTAGAGTCGTTGTTTGTCACAAGGTACGACTTGTCACTATCTCTGTAGTGGAGATTCCAGAAGCCATACTTATGGAGTCAGTGGTGATGACAAGAGGACACAATGGGTCGTTGTGTCAAGTAACGAACCATCCTATGGAGTCAGGTTCGAAGGCCTAAGAACTGAGAAAATTTGGAAGGAAGTACTGAGTGATACCACTATTCGTGATATCAAAGGATGACCAGTAGTGTGAGTTATGGCACTTGACAATGTGATTTTTTCTGTGAAATCAGTAAGGATATTCTTGTAATTCGTAAGCTCCTAATCCTAAACTACATCATTTCAAGCTCTGAAATAAACTTATTAAGGGAGTTTAACCTATTCTAATTCATTCAACTCTCATGCATGCAAATTTAGAAGTTCTCCTTTGAAGATCAGGGTTGAATCCTTCAAATTCTTCCCTATTTCTACTGGGCTTTCAAAGTCAAGTAGAGATTCAGCTTACCTAAGTATGTAGGGCTACGAATGAGAGTTTTCTTTCACTCTCATGCCCAAATTTCTCCTCAATTTAATGAACTCAAGTTTATGATCTTATGGGGATTTAGCCCAATTTCACGAAAATCTTTGTGATTTGATTATGGGTCAATTCCCTTCATGCTTCAAAGCAGGTTTTAAGATTCATGGGTGGATTTTATACCTATTTTGATTATAAATTCATAATTTCAAGTTTTAGAAAATTATGTCCAATTATTCAAGTTTTATGAAAAGTCAAGTTTATGATTTATGATATCAAGTAAGATGAAATATCTAGCATGAATGAATGTTTAGAAATTACCCATGTATGAGTCTATGATTTTGACTTATGAAGTCTTTTTTAAGTATGCATGATTTTAAGATTCGGGCAAGCCCACACATGTTAAGTATGTTTTCATGATTTAGCCAAGGCTAATAAGACCCTCTTGTCATATGTTTTCGAGTCATGATTCCCACTATAGCTTAGGATATGTTTTGGAGGCAAGACTTCCCATGTTAAGATTTCAGACTATGCATGTGATTATGATATCAGCTTCATTGGAAAACGATGGGAGCATTGTGCAAGTTTTTGGTATATTTGTATTTTGGGCTACTCAAGAGAGTTTTCCCATGCTCTAAGGGGCCTTCATCTTGGTATCGATATTATGGTAGTGTCCTTAGCCCTGGCAAGGTTTTGGACGGCTCCGCCCACTTGAGTGTGATAGTTGGGGCATCATGTAAGCTCTATCATGATGGTGTCATTTATGACGAGTCTCCCATTGTTTCTTAGGATTTCAGTTATTCATGTTCATGACTTATGATATTATGTTTTACAACATGGTTGACCCAATGATCAGTTTACATTTTTTTACTTATGATTTCAGCTTTGACAAGACATATGATTTCTATTTTAGCTTTGGGTCATTCTATTCAGATATGATATTTAGCTTGTTATTAAACATGTTTCAAATTCAGATTTCAGCATGCAGTCCTTACTCTCATGATCTTATAATTTATGTTTATATGCATAATTTTTCATTTACAGTTACTTGGCATGTTCTACTTACCTTGGATACTGAGTACATTCTAATACTGATCGCATACTCTATGCTATACAGGTTTGGACGATCAAACTCAATTCCACCTTTAGTCCAGCTTCCCACAGCTTAACTTAGTTTCCCATCATTGGTGAGTCCTCATCTTTCGAGGACCTTCAGTTTTGTGTTGAGTTATGTTATGTTCAGTTTCAGATTTTAGTGAGCTAGTTGGGGATGTTGTTGCATCAGCTCATTAGACAGTTTAGAGGCTTATCAGTTTTAGCTTTGTCGAGTGTTGACTTTGTTTATGATTATTATGTTATTCATACTTTTGCTTATTCATGTTTAGTTATCAGATTCTTCTTGATGTAAGTTCTTTAGTTATCATGTTCATTCCATAGGTCGACTGGGAGAAATTCATGGTTCTAGGTCTCGTATCCCAATCCGGGGTCCCAGCTCGGGTTGTGACAAACTTGCTATTAGAGCAAAGGTATAGGTTGTCTCAGGGTGTCTCAAAGCCGCGTTGAGTAGAGTCTTTTCCATGGGTGTGAAGAGCGCCACATTTATAGGGAAGAGGCTACAAGACGTTCTAGGAAATTTTCCTTCTTTCATGATCTATGTCATAGGATGAAGTATCTCTCTATCCTTCTAAGTCATGCTATACACTATTACAGAAACATGCCTACTCGCAGAATAAATGGCAATGGAAATGGCCACGACAATGGCAATGGGGACGAGCATCAGCAAGCCCCGCCAGCACCAGCAGATCCTATTCCCAAGTAGGTCACTTATGCCGAGTTTAGAGCGGCATTTTAGATGTTGGCACAAGAGATGACCGTTCAAGTCAATTAGTAGGAGGTGACTGATGTTCCTCAGAATGAAAATGCAGTGGCAGCTAGAGTTTGGGACTTTTTCAAGATGATCTTTTTTACTTCATCGATAAACACATGCGGGTACTCATCCACTATTGTAGGTGGTGGTCAGTGTCAAAACAGATTCTATGCCCTCTCATCTCGTCAGGAGCAGGAGGCCTCTCAAGATGTAGTCACTACATGTTACGAGTATTTCATCTTGATGTGTATGCATTATTATTTCCAGGGGATACCTTATCTTTCGTGACTCCTTATGTTGCTATTAGTTTCGGAGACAATCCCAAAATCCTGTTAGAACCCTTCTCAGTTTCTACTCTGGTTGATGACTCAGTTATAGCTCGATGGGTATACAAAAATTGCCTTGTCACAGTCCTTCAAAAATTCACCTCACCCAATCTGGTATAGTTAGACATGACCAATTTCGATCTTATATTCAGTATTGATTGGCTACATGCATGTTATGCCTCAATAAATTTTCTTACCCGAATGGTAGAGTTTCGATTTCAGGATGAGCCAGTCCTAGAATGGAAGGGTAGTTCAGTTGTGCCGTTGAGTCGCTTTATTTCCTATCTTAAGACTAGGAAGATGATTTCTAAAGGTTATATGTACCATCCACTTCGGGTTAAGGATGCGACGTCCGAGACCTCGACTTTTCAATCAGTTTATATAAGGAGTTTGACTTTGGTATCGGCCTTCTCCCTGATACGCAACCTATATCTATTCCTCCTTATATAATGGCTCCAACCGAGCTAAAAGATTTGAAAGAGTAGTTGAAAGATCTCTTAGATAAGGGTTTCATCAGGCCTAGTAAATCCCCGTAGGGTGCACCAGTTTTCCTTGTCCGGAAGAAGGATGGTTCCCTTAGAATATGCATTGATCATTATCAGTTGAACAAGTTCATAATCAAGAACAAGTATCCCCTCCTCAGTATTAATGACTTATTTGACGAACTTGAGGGTGCTAATTACTTCTCAAAGATAGACCTTAGATCCAGATATCATCAGCTCAAAGTTAGAAGAGTGACATCCCGAAGATAGCTTTTAGGACTCGGTATGGTCACTATGAGTTCGTAGTTATGTCTTTTGGACTAGCGAAAGCTCCTGCAACTTTTATGGATTTGATGAACAGAGTGTACAAGACGTATTTGGATATGTTTGTGATTGTCTTCAAAGACGATATTCTCATATACTCACGCAGCAAGGAGGAGCATGCCGCTTATTTGAGGATTGCGCTACAGGCTCTCAAGGATCGCCAGCTGTTTGCTAAATTCAGCGTGTGAATTTTGATTGAACTTAGTAGCATTTTTGGGTCATGTTTTGTCAAGAGAGGGTGTGCAGATGGACTCTCAAAAGATAGAGGCGGTGAAGAATTGTCCTAGACCAATTAGTCCTTTGGATATCAGGAGCTTCTTGGGTTTAGCTACATGAGGTTTGTTGAAGTATTTTCATCTATTGCATCACTATTGACTAAGTTGACCCAGAAGAAGGTCTAATTTTCAGTGGTCGAATGCCTGTGAGAAGAGCTTTCAGGAATTAAAGACCCGACTCATTTTAGCCCCAGTATTAACTCTACCCGAGGGCACGGATGAATTCAATGCATATTGTGATGCCTAAAGGTTTGGTCTTGGTTTAGTGTTGATGCAGCATGGTAAGGTCATTGCATATGCCTCTAGACAGCTTAAGACTCACTAGAAAAATTACCCGATGCATGACCTAGAGTTGGCAGCATGGGTGTTTGAATTGAAGAATTGGAGACACTACTTGTATGGTGTGCATGTGGATGTGTTTATGGACCATAAGAGCCTTCAGTATGTGTTCACTCAGAAAGATTTGAACTTACGACAAAGGAGATGGCTAGAGCTTCTAAAGGATTATGACAAGAGTGTCCTTTGTCATCCGAGCAAGGCCAATGTAGTGGCATATGCACTTAGCAGACTGTCCATAGAGAGTGTGTCACATGTGGAGGTTGGTAGGAAGGAGTTAGCAAAGAATGTCCATAGGCTTACTCGTTTAGGAGTTTACCTTTTTGACTCGGCAGGTGATGGTGTCATTATTCAGAATGGTTCAGAATCTTCATTGGTGACCGAGGTCAAGGCTAGGCAAGATGAGGACCCTATCTTGGTGCAGTTAAAGGAAGCTATCCAGAATTAGAAGGTGGAGATCTTCTCCCAGGGGGAGATGGTGTACTTCGTTATTAGGGTCATTTATATGTTTTGGATGTTGATGACTTGAGAGAGCGTATATTAGGCGAGGTTCATGGCTTCGTTATTCTATCCACCCAGGTGCCACCAAGATGTACCGTAACCTACAAGTGGTCTATTGGTGGAATGGCATGAAGAAGGACATAACAGAGTTTTTGGCTAAGTGTCCGAATTGTCAATAAGTGAAAGTTGAGCATCAAAGACCTGGAGTTATGTTACAAGACATTAGTATCCCTACCTGGAAGTGGGAAGAGATCAATATGGACTTCATCACAGGGTTTCCTCGTACACATCAACAATATGACTCTATTTGGGTGGTTGTAGACAGGTTGACCAAAGCAACACATTTTCTATCGGTCAACACTACCGATTAAGCTGAGGATTACGCTAGATTATACATTCAGGAGTTGGTTCGGTTGCATGGAAATTATTTGTCCATCATTTCAGATAGAGGTACTTAGTTTACTTCACAGTTTTTGAGATCATTTCAAAAGGAACTTGGTACTAAGGTCAAGCTTAGCACGTCTTTAACCCGCAAACAGATGGTCAGGCCGAGCGGACCATTCACTCTTGAGGACATGTTGAGAGCATGTGTAATTGACTTCAAGGGTAGTTGGGATGATCAAAGTGCCCCTATAATACCCCAAAAGTCCTTAAGACTAGACTTGGGATTTGAAATATGATCAACAGAAAAAGTTTAAAAAAATGACTCAGAATGACTCATTGTATGAGTCATGGAAAGGAGTAATGATTCATGGGACTACTCATGGTCAGAATCTTCAGATGGAGGCCCTATAGTGAAAACTCAAGGGATGACTCGTTGGGTGATGTAATGGGTCATAGTATGGAGTCGTTGTTTGTCTTTGAGGTGTTAGGGTTGGATGATGACTCGTTATGGGGAACAATGAGTCGTGGTTTGTACTCATGAGAAGGAGCTGTAGGAAATTTATGCTGTGACAACGGAGGGTTCCACGACCCGTTATCACAAGGTATGACCCGTCGCTGTATCCATGGTGGAGATTCCAGAAGCTATACATATGGAGTCAATGGTGATGATGAGAAGACACAATGGATCTTTGTGTTGAGTAATTACCCATCCTATCGAGTCGTCATTCGAAGGCCTGAGAACTAAGAAAATTTTGAAGGAAGTAACGAGCGATACCACCAGTCGTGGTATTGAAGGACGGCTCATGGTGTGAGTCGTGGCACCTAGAGTGTGATTTTTCCTGCAAAATTAGTAAGGGTATTCTCATAATAATTAAGATCCTAAGCCCAAAATTATGTCATTTTAAGCTCTGAAAGAAGTGTATTAAGGGAGTTTAACCTATTCTAATTCATTCAACTCCATTGCATGCAAGTTTAGAGGTGTAAGACCTTGGATAATTTGAGCGATAAATCCGTACTTTTGGGGTAAGACTAAGAGTACTTAATAGTCTAAGAAGGAAGTGTTATGAGTTATTTGAGTCACCCTATAATTGTATCTAATATTGGATGTCAATCAAGTTGCAGAAGGAAATTAGGTAAAAGTTATCGCAAAATTTTCTTCTTAATATTCCCTGAAATTTAGGTCAAATGTCTCAATGCTTTTATTATACATAAGGAGTTGGGGGGGGGGGTGACGTACCAAATTAAAGGTTTATGAGTCTAGTTTTCAGTGCATTAAACCGTTCATCAATCTGACTTCAGAGAAGAGAGCTATGCGCATTTTGGTGAGACCGTGCAAGTAGGCACGTCACAAGGGTCTAAGGTGATGGAAGACTAAAAAAAGCCCCATGGTCGGTTTGTGGCTTTATTTTCTCATTTTATAGAATAACTCACGTCCAAAACCTTTCTCAAGCTCCCCTCTTCATGTACCATTGATTTTGGTGTGGGAAATTATGTTCCGATATGGTTTTGATGTCGGGAAAGTCGGGAATCACGTGTGGCTTGAGTTTTGGTGCCTTTCTGCGGTGTGGTGGTGGCTGTTTCGTGAGGCTGCTGTTTGGTAAGTTTTATTTTGTAGTTTCCTTGGTTATCTAGGTTGTTTATAGGTGTGTTAAAGTCAGTAGGTTGTT
This sequence comes from Datura wrightii, assembly GCA_035772735.1. NCBI lineage: Eukaryota > Viridiplantae > Streptophyta > Magnoliopsida > Solanales > Solanaceae > Datura > Datura wrightii. Next base: position 69,939,218 of record JASDFA010000003.1, on the reverse strand, counting down.
GTTTCAGAATTTCTACCATCGAATTTGTATAAATCTATCGGTTATGCCTCGCTTGTGTTTTCATCTTTGTTGAGTTTGTTGGATGTATTTTTGGCAGCATCTTGGACTGCCTTTAGGCAGTAGGTTCTTGATGTTGAAGGTTTGAGTTCTTCTAGGATTGAAGCTATTGTATGTTAGTCTTGTCCCTCCCTTTGTCGGCATGAATTTAGTAGCTGTTGTCGTCAGTGTTGATGTGTGTGTTGGCTGTTTTGTGAAGTCTTGTATTATGTTATTTTTAAACTCTTGTGCTTCTGTTTATATGGTGATAAAGTTGTGTATAAGGTGATGGTTTGGCTCGGGCTTGAGTGCGGAGAATCATAGTCATGGAAAATAATTAGGCTCGTATCGAGAGGCCGTGTGTGAGGCATGTGGTTCTTGTTGAAAGTTATGGGCAGTTTGTGTGAATAATATCAGGTGATGATATTTACAAGTTGATGAGGCCTTAGAGTGGTTAAGGTCTATGGTAGCTATGATCTTTTATTATATTATAATCGGCGGTCGTGTCGGCCATGTTGATGGCACGTGATGACCATGGTGACACTTGGGCTGGTTTGGCCGTGTCCCTTGATATTAGTGGTGAGCAGAATGGATTGTGTGCTACTTGTAAAGCCTGGGGATAGACTGGTTAGGATGGTGATCCTTATCTCGGCTAGTGGCTCTTCGATGGACGGCTAGATGTGAAAAAATACTACTATAGTGTGATAGTCGGTTGATGCGGTTTGGGAGCCGGTTATGGGTTGTTTTAACATGTATTGTTATTGTTATTGAATGTGAATGTTGTAATTGTGTGATTTTGTGTGTCACGTTGAGGACCTTGGGATTCGTGGGTATCCAACGCTGAGAATAGGTCTGGCCGCGGGGTTGAGTCCAAGGGTTGGAACAATTGGCCTATGGTTGAGTCGAGTTTGCCTCCCATAGGGCTGTTTTGACACATGCAAGATGGATGGAGAGGTATATGCCTCCATAGCCTTGTATATGTCTGTTCCAATTTTTTGGGATGGCAATTGGCTCTACCCAGATGGATGGGGATCTGCTAAATATGCGCAGCCAAGAGCGTGTCTAGCAATGTTTGTTTGATCATGTTGACTGACTAGTGTTTACTTTTGATTTGCTTGACATCATATTATGGTTGTTATTTTTATTATATGTTATCTGATAGCAGTGGATGCTAGATGTTGGCTGGTGTTAGCTGAGTCTATTGAGAGGTCTAGAGGCGATGATAGGTGAGTTGTGTTGGCTAGGTACCGCTTGGTGTTGTTTATTTTTTGAAATGTCGAGCTTATGGGGGCCAGGTAGGTTATGTTTGTATGTTTGCTTGTACTTTCTAGGCTAACAGGGGCCAGGTAGGTTGTATATGTTTATTCAAGTTGAATTCTCCTTTTGCAATATCTGGTATATCTGTTGATCTCTCATTTGAGTCTTGCAGTTGTTTCTGCCTTTCATACTCGGTGCATTGTTGTACTGACGCCCTAATCGGGGTGATGCATTCATGCCTGCAGGTGATGGTGGGCTGGTAGATCGAGTTCTTTGTTGTTGAGTGGAGTTCCTGCTGAGTCGATGCGCTCCAGGTCTTTCGAGTTGCCAGAGGTTACAGGTAGTTCGGGGCCCTATCCCAGACAGTTGATTTCTATAATATTCTTAGAGGCTCATAGACATTTGTTGTGGGTGTAGTGTCATTGTTGTAGGCTGGGTGGGCCTTGTTGTATAGATTGTTTTCCATTTTGTGGACCGGACGACCTATTGTATTTATTTTTGGTTGGTCAGATGAGCCAGCTTCCACTATAATCTAACATTTTACTCTGATTTTATAGTTGTTGTGTTGCCGAACCTCGTCGGTTCTAGCCTTTGTTTTATTTTTTTAGGAATCATGCATGCTCATATCGGGGGTGGCACTATGTGCTAGTCACGCCTCTCCGAGTTGGGGTGTGACAAGAAGTTCCCCTTTAAAGATCAAGCCTGAATTCTTCAAATTCTTCAGTAATTCTCTTGGGCTTTCAAAGTCAAGTTGAGATTCAGCTTACCCAAGTATGTAGGGCAATGAATGAGAGTTTCTTTTCACTCACATGCCCAAATTTCTCCTCAAGTTCATGAATTCAAGTTTAAAATATTATGGGGTTTTAGCCCAATTTCATGAAATTCTCTATGATTTATTTATGGGTAAATTCCCTTCATGTTTCAAAGCATGTTTTAATAGACATGGGCAGATATTATACATATTGTAATTATAAATTCATGATTTCAAGTTTTAGAAAATTATTACCAATTATGTAAGGTTCATGAAAAGTCAAGTTTATGATTCATGATTTCAAGTAAGATGAGATATCTAGCATGAATGAATATTTACAAGTTACCCATGTATGAATCTATGATTTTGACTTATGAAATCTATTTCAAGTATGCATGATTTTATGATTTGGGCAAGCCCACACATGTTAAGTATATTTCATGATTTAGCCAAGGATAATAAGATATGCTCATCATATGTTTTGGAATCAAGACTCCCACTACAGCTTACGATATGCTTTGGAGTCAAGACTCCCACTACAGCTTACGATATGTTTTGGAGTCAAGACTCTCCATGTTCAAATTTCAGACTATGTATGTGATTCTGATTTTAGCTTCGTTGAAAATTTATGGGAGCACTGTGTATGTTTTTAGGAGTAGTGTCTAGCACCGACTAGGCTTGAGGTTCCAAGGTTCCCGGTCTTAGAACTATGTGTCAACCAAGGTATTTCTTTTGGACCTCTCAAGAGAGTTTTCCCCTACCCCAAGGGGCCTTCAGCTTGATATCGATATCATGGTAGTGTCCTTAGCCCCGGCAAGGTTTTGGACGGCTCTACCCACTTTAGTGTGACAGTTGGGGCATCACGAAAGCACTATCTTGATGGTGTCGGTTATGAAGAATCTCCCATTGTTCCTCATGATTTCAATTATTCATGTTCATGACTTTTGATATTATGTTTTACAGCACGTTTGCCCGATGATTAATTTATGAGTTTTTACTTATGATTTCAGCTTTCATAAGTAATATAATTTCAATTTTAGCTTTGAGACATTCTATTCAGATATGATATTCATCTTGTTATTAAATATGTTTTAGATTCATATTTCAGCATGAAGTCCTTACTCTCATGATCTTATGATTTATGTTTATATGCAAGATTTTTCAGTTATAGTTACTCAGCATGTTTTACTTACTTTGCATACTCAGTAAATTCCAAGTACTAACTGCATAATCTTTACTATATCATTTCATGATACAGGTTTGGACGATTAGACTCAGTTCCGTTGTTAGTCCAGCTTCTCACAGCTTAGCTCAGTTTCCCATTGTTTGTAAGTCCTCATCTTCCGAGGACCTCCAGTTCAGTGTTGAGTTATGTTATGTTTTGTTTCAAATTTTAGTGAGCTAGTTGGGAATGTTGTCCCATCAGCTCATCAGACAGATTAGAGTCTTATCAGACAATAAGTAGGTTTTCAGCTTTTTCGAGTGTTGACTCTATTTATGATTATTATGTTATTCATACTTTCTCTTATTCATGTTTCAGTTACCAGATTTCGCTTGATGTATGTTTTTTAATTATCATATTCATTCCATGGGTCGACTCGGAGCCATTTGTTGTTCTAACTCCCATGTCCCGATCCGGGATCCCAACTTGGGTCATGCCAACCCCCCTTCGGAAGAGAACAGAAAAGAAAAATCAAAGGGTGGATGAATTGTGTTCAACTCAGACTTATAAATCAAACAATTTTTAAACCAAGCACCAGATTCACCCCAAGTCAACATCACAAAATTTTTAATCCCCTTAACCCACACTTAAAATATGTTATGTCCCCAAAGCATGAATTAAAATTAGAAACAAGGATTAGCGATACTTCTTGAGACCTCTAGGCCTAGCTAGCAGCATGTTTTCATCCTTTTTCATCACAAGGGTCATCAACCCCACATTTGTGGTTTTCCATGCTCCTTAGCTTCTGCTTCAAGGAGTATTCAGACTTCCCCTGAATCTGTTCTCTACTCAACAAAAAGAACAAGAAAAGTGAAAATAAATAAAATTAAAAACAAATGAAAAAGAAATTATATCTTTGGTATCCATAGGTTGTCTCCGAAGCAGTGCCTGATTTTACGTCGCGACACGACGTGATCCATCCTTTTCAGGATGTTCTCAAATATTTCTTTCCTTTCAGAAACCATCTCCTTTTCTCTTAACTTTTGAGGGAACAGCCTCCACACTTTACCTCTCCACATCTATCACAATTTTCATCATCACATCCTTTGAAGTATTACTCGCAGCAAATTTGGGTTCATTTATTGAGAGACCCTTCAGAAATGGACCTTTGGAATCCACCACGCCACACTCATCCTCTATCACTACATTGATTTTGCAAAGTTCTCTGTAGTGTGTTGGGGGGTGAATTTCTTGTTACACCCTGAACATCTCCTCCTCATCATTCACCCTCATTTTTAGGGTGCCAACTCAAACATCAATTATAGCTCCTCTAGTAGCTAGGAACAGTCGTCCCAGGATGAGGAATACCTTGTCATCTACCTCAAAATCAAAAACTATAAAATCCAACGGTATGATGAATTTACCTACTTTGATGAGCAGGTCCTCAATAATTCCCTTTGGGGCGACCTTTGACTTGTCAGCCTGCTGCAGTATCACTCTGGTGGGCCTTGGTTTTCCCAAACCAAGTATGTTGAACAGGATAGGGGAATCAAGTTCACTGTCGCCCCTAAATCACACAAGGCCCTCATTAATCTGTTCCACTTGTTTGTATGGGGAGGGTGAAACTCTCTAGGTCTTTGAGCTTTTTAGGAATTTTTCTCATCACCCTAAAATTGCACTCTTCAGTAAGTGCTACAGTTTGGACATCCACCAGTCTCGTCTTATTGGACACCACACCCTTCAAGTACCTAGCATACTTAGGCATTCCCTGCCAAACATCAATAAGAAGTAAATTTATGTGAAGTTCTTTGAAAGTATTAAAGAACTTCTAAAAATAGGCATCCTCCTTGATCTTGTTGAGCCTTTGCAGGAATGGTGGTGGGGGTATCTGTAGTGGCTGCACTACTGATTATGCACTTTCTGCTACAACTTTCTTCTCTGTGCTCTTTTCCGCTGATGGACCAGGTCTTGCCAAATCTAGCGACACCTTGTTTTTCTTCTCTTTTTGTAGTGCATCAACCAACTCTTTGCCACTTCTCAGACTGATGGCCATGACCTGTCGTGGGTTTGTGTCTGTATCACTGGGTAAAACCCCCGGTGGACTATTATGTTGCGCAGTTGCCAACTAGCCCATTTACTTCTCTAAGTTTCTGGTGGCCAGCTTCTGATTCTTTAACTCTGAGGCCATCTTTGCCTGATCAGCTGCCATTTGAGTTTAATTTTCCATGATCTTCTGCAACATCTCCTTAATACTGTTAATTGGCCACTATTCTACCTATTATTTTGCTGGTACTGCTGCTGCTGAGGCTGTTGATAACTCTAACATTGCCCCTAATTGCCACCCCAACAAAAATTTGGGTGATTCTGCCAGTTCCTATTATAGGTGTTCCCATAAGTGTGATTATTCCTCTGCACATTCCCACAAAATTGACGGACTCTAGTTTGGCCTCGCAAGAGTCTGCACTATGCCCATTGTTGCCACATATCTCACACCAACTAAAAGCTGATTGTACTGCATTGACTTGTGCTTGTGGCTGTGCTAAATTCAGCTTATTGAATTGAGTCATCATCTGGTACTGCAATGAGGCCAATTGAGCTGCTAAGGTATTCACACTCTCTACTTTAATCAACCATGCTACTCTCTTGCCTGCCCCTCTGGACAAATCACTATGCCACTCTGGATTTCCTTGTGCAATCCGGTTCAACAAAGTGTACTGCTTATCGTAAGTCTTCTCAAGTTAGCCCACTTGATGCAGGGTCTAGAAAGTTTTTTGCATGTGGGTCTAGACTCTCCACCAAAGTATGGGCCAACACTTCATTGCTTTGCGGTGATGGGGGCAGTCTCTCAACAAGGACTTGAATCTCTCCCAAGCCAAATAAAGATTTTCCTCCGGCCGCAGCTTGAAACTCATGATTTCACTTCTCAACTTTGTAGTCTTTCCAGAGGGGAAGAATTTGATGAGGAATTTCCTTGCTAGGTCATCCTAAGTAGTGATAGAGTTTGGTGGTTCTACCTTCAACCACCTTTTTGCTTCTCCCAACAGTGAAAATGGGAAAAGAGTTAATCCCACATAGTCAGTCGACACTTCGGTGGGGACGAACGTGTCACTAATCTCTTGAATGTTCTGTAGGTGCTGTTGTGGATTCTCATGTGTCATCCCTATGAATTTACCTCTACAATGCTGAAACTACACCATATTCTGTTTGAGCTCAAAATTACCTCCGGGCTCTGGCTTGCGGATACTCGAAGTAACATTCGTTGCTAGTGAGATTGCCACATCGCACACTGGTCGGGCTGCCATTACCGCTGGTGCAACCTCGCCTTGCTCAGCTGGTGGAGTTTCTACTAGTCCAGCCATTGGAACTTGTGGAATAGGATTTTGAAGAACTTCCCTCCTCAATAGATGTAACTATCACTATGGCCAAATACTGCTCCACCAAGTCTCTCTCACGTGCCAGCTTGCTACAAGGACAACCTGTTACCAGCAAAGTAAATGACCAAGACCAAGTTTTTAACACTTAAGAAAAATTAAAAACAACACAAAAACAAAAAATTCACCAAATATTGCTAGTACCGATAACGACACCAAAAAATTATTCGCGCTCCAGCGCACACGCAAGCATATGTGGTCGTATAAGTAGTAAAGTGACTCTTTGGGAGCTGGATGTCAAACCCACAAGGACTAGATTAATATTGTGAATTACCAAGTTCAACTATTAAGTCAAATTTCACAAGTGCTAATTTCCAAGATTTTGTTGTTTGTTACTAAATCTAGTTTTTATCTCAAAATAATTTGAAAGACAATAATAAGAAGCATTTGGAGTTAAGGCCTAACAATCATGAAATGGTACATTTAGGTTTGTTCAAGTATACGACTTCATTGTTGTCTCACGAAGTTAATGCAATGTTCATGGTCTTTTGAGCCTCTAGACATAAGTGAATTAGCCTCACAACTACATTGTTGAGCGAGAATATGACAACCTAATTCATAAGCAATTAACTATGTGGAGTGGTTTACGGGGTTAATGCCCTTGATTATGGACTTTCAAACCTCTAACTATTTATCCTAGAATTAATTTCATAACTAAGTCTATGAGTGGGGATGTCACAATTTAATCCTAAGTGTCTCGCTGTCTCACGTTCAGTAACCAAGCAAGACGAATTTAGGTATATTTCTATCCTAACAGTGTATCAAGTCTTGAGGACTTGAACTTACTTCATGCATTCCTAGTTCTAACCTAGGTTTTGCATTGTCAAGTTTTGCCTAAGCTTAAAAAACACATTTTAATGGAGGTCAAGAATTTAAATGATAAAAAGCAAGAATGCAAGATAAACAACCATGAAAACTTGAACCAAGATGAAATTAAGCTAAACAACTAGAAGAAGGGTTTTAGCAACTTATGCTTATAAAAGAATTCATAATACAATTATAGTTCATGTAAGAACAAGATTGAATTAAGAAAAAATTTTGAACCCTAGGTAGAGTTTTCTCCCTCTCGCCTTCGCTCCTCTGCGTTTCTCCAAATAAAACTGTGATTAAAAAATAAAATAACCCGAGTCTTGAATTTATAATTGCTGGAAATTGGTCGTTGAGGGTCTGCGTGCCATGCTGCCTATCGTGCAGCTTGTCCTCCGTGGCTCGGAGCAGTCGTGCAGGCACACTGGAATATGGCATGGCATAGCAAGGATGGTATGTGCCATCGCGCGTCATTTGGCGTGACACGACCCTCATCGCGGCACTGGTGCAACGTGGCATGCTGCTTGTCATGTGGGATGCCAAGACTATAATGGCATAGGCATGTGCAACTACTACTTAGCTTGTCCTCGTGCGCACACAGCATGGCGCGGTGCCTGTCGCACCTGTGTGCTAGCGTGACACACTTGGCTGTGCGGCAACCTTTATGTCTTGCATCTTCAAGCCATCTTCTTTGCAAATCATCCTGTGCTTACTCCTTGCTCATGAAACTTCATAATTGGCCTCTTCCTTAGCATATTACACCTAAAAAATAGACTAATCATATTTATTAGTTCCGGCACCCAATTATACAAAAATACATGAGAATATAATTAATTAAATTAACAAACATGACTTAAAATTAGATATAAAATAGCACTTGGGCATGTAAATATGCCCAAGATCAATGAACAGGATGTTCAAGCGGTATTTTGATATATTCATCATTGTCTTGATAGATGATATACTCATATACTCTCAGAGTGAGGAGGATCATGGTACTTATTTGAGGATTGTATTGCAGACTCCTAAGGATCAGTGATATTGGGCATATTCTTATGCCTATTTGCCATGTTTTTGCCCATATTTAGCCTTGTTTTGAGTTCATAATCCTTATGAAATTTATGACTTTCATGTTTTCATGTATCTTTTGAGCTAACAAATGTTTTTAGATGTTTTGAGCAGGAAACAACAAAAAAAGAACCCAAAAATGGCCCAAGGTGTGAAGAAAGAAGAGTTCGCGAAAATTGGCATGGGGCTATGGATGGCGTGGCGTGCCAACACTTGTGCTTCAGAGAGAACTACACCAAATTTGGCACTGTTGATAGCATGGGGAGCCAGGTCCCTGACTTCGGAGATAAGAATTTGACTAACACCTTGGCAAGATGGATGGCGTGTAGCCCCAAAAACATTCCAGAAATAGCAAATTTTCCCAACATTATGGTGCTATGGATGGAGTGAGGTGTCATAGGGGTCCTAAATCATATAAATTTAACTAACACTCTGGTGCTATGGATGGAGTGGTGTGTCAGAGGTGTCTAGAAGTGCAGAAATTTGGCTAACACCTTGGCGCTATGGCTGGAGCGGGGCGCCCGAAGCTATACTTCAGAGCAAAATTGACCCAGACTTGGGGCTATGGATGGGGCGGCATGCCAGACATCTGTCAAGATGGATTTTACTGATTTTAAGCCATTTACTTGAGGGAAAAGTGTCATTTGAAGGTTCACCTATAAATATAACATCTAGGGCTTTTTGGCACATCTTACATCATTTTATTTTATCGTTGAAAGATTGTAACACAAATTTTGGAGGAGAGATAAGTTCTACTTAGGTTTCATCTTTTTTTATCGTTTTACTTTGAAGGATGATGATTTCTATGTTTTTCTTCTTTTCTATGAGTGGCTAAATGTTCATTCTAAGATTTTGGCCATAGTTGATGGTTGAACTTTTGGAAAGAAAACTTGGGAAAGAAAATTGAAAGGGTTAAAACTCAATTTAAAATAGAAATTTGAAGATTCTTTGGCCCATTGGTTGGAGGTCAGAAGTTATTGTTGAGGATAGGGATATAGCCTTCAACCTTGTTAAGTTGAAATACAAGTAGGCATAACCGTCATTTCATATTTCTCCTGCGACAATAGGGATATAGGCGTTAGGGTTCATGAGATAGTTCTTGGAACTCGGGACAGTGGGATGAAATGGGATAGTAACTAGCAACTAGCAACTAGCAACTAGCAACTTTAGGAAGAATCAATCTAGCATAATCATGTCTTGAAAACTCATCTTGAAATGAAAGTGCCAATTTTCTAGATTTTCATCATCATTTGAAGTACAAAAAAGTTTGCAATAATCTCAGTTCTTCAGTTAATTTTACATTTCAAGTTTAGTAGTTTAGATCTTCAAAGAATTCACATTTTATTTGTTTTGTTAGAATAGAAAAATAAAGAAATAATCTTAAAACGATTGATTTGACAAATCTCTAAGGGGTCAATAATTGGGACTTCACCATCCTACTTGACGAGCACGTGCGCTTGGAAGACATCAAATTTTTGACGCTATTGTCGAGGACTTGAAGATTGATTGATCATTTGTAGGTTAGGATTTTTATTCCGCACTTCTATATTTTATGTTTTTTGTTTGTTTGTTTTTGAAGTTTATAGGTGTTGTGTGCTTAGTGTATGCCGGATACAAGAAATCAAGAATCCTGAAATTGAGAGAACCTTTCAAAGGTTAACTATGGAGAATAATGAGCAAGCATAGGGCAACAACCATGAGAGGGTTCTAGTGTTGAATTTTGCTGGGCTGAACTTGGAGAACCCTTCTAAAGAGATCATCAAGCCAACCATCACTAGAATCTTTGAGTTGAAGGAAGGGACCGTGCAACTGGTCCAAAACACTTGCCAATATCAGGGCAAGCCGCATGAGGATCCCAATAGGCATCTAATCACATTCGGGGAGCTGAGCGAGAACTTTCAGTATCAAAACACGTCAGATGAGTATGTTAAGCTCATATTGTTTCCATTCTCGTTGTTTGGTGAGGCCAAGGAGTGGCTTCAAAATGAGCCAGCAGGTTCTATCACTACTTGGGAGGTTCTTTCCAATAAATTCATCAGCAAGTTCTTCTCTTCAGGGAGGACAAAAGAATTGAGAGGGAAGATTTATGTTTTTTTGTAACCAGATGGTGAAACCTTGGCTCAATATTGGGAATAATACAAGGGCTACTTGAGAGATTGCTCCCACAACTTGCAGTCAAAGGAGGTTATTGGGCACAACTTTATATAAGGGTTGAAGCCGAAGTCAAAGATCTTCTTGATGCCACCACACAAGTACAAATTTTGTCCAAGAGCTATGATGAGATAGAAGCTCTTTCGAACCTCATGTCAGCAGGGAGTCAAGACTATCAGGACTCAAGTTGAGGATTCATATTAGCCAAGGGGCAGGAAAGCTCGAGGTAGATGGTGCGGAGGCAATCCTAGCAGATTTAAGTCAGCTGGTGAATGTGATTAGAAAACTTTTGACCACACTAGTAGGAAGTCAGGTTCAGCAGGTCCACCAGGTCCAGACTCCACCACCATCATGTAAGGTGTGTGGAGAAGGCCACGCTTATTCAGGTGTCCATTAAACACAGAATCTGTATTTTTTGTAAGACAACAAGGTCATAGTGGAGGTTTTGTAGGTAACAGCTATAACCAGGGGTACAGGAATGTAGCCAATCCCTCATGAGGAGGGAATCAGAATTTCCAAAGGCCCTAGAACGCCTATCCAAGGCCTCAAGACCAGCAGCCTGACAGTTCACTAGAGGAGATAATGAAGTAGTGGATGGCTAGCAGTCTTAGGTGGTTAATAAGATACAAAAGTCCATCCATGAGATGGAGAGACAGATGGGACAATTGGCCCTTCAACAGTAGTATAGACCGTAAGGGGCACTTCCAAGTCACACCGAGAAGAACCCCAAGGAAAATGTGAGCGTAATCTCTTTGTGCAGTGGTAAAGAGCTAGGTGAGCTGATCCCTGGAGGAAAAAAAAGCTAATGAAGAGTAGGTTGTGATGTCCAAAAAGGAGGTTGGTGAGTCAAGCAACTCAGAGCCGAAGTTGGTAGAAACCAGACCACCCCCTACATTTCCACAAAGATTTAAGAAGCAGAAGAAGGACTCAACTTGCTAGAAATTTCTTGATATGTTGAAGCAAGAACATGTTAACTTACCGTTAGTGGAGATTTCGCTGGAAGTTCCAAAGTATGCCAAGTATCTGAAGAACATTGTGGCTAACAAAAGGATGGTGTTGGAGTTTGAGACTGTGGCTCTCACGAAAGTGTACAGTTCTCAGGTGCAAAACAAAATTCCTTAGAAGCTGAAAGACCCCGGGAGCTTCACCCTTCTAGTGATGATTGGAAACAAATAAGTAGGTTCCACACTATTTGACTTAGGTGAAAGCATTAATTTGATGCCTGCATCCTTGTTCAGAACCTTGGACTTAAATTGAACCACGTCTGACCACAGTCATATTGCAGCTTGTCGATAGGTTCTCCTACTTATCCTAACGAAATCATAGAGGATGTCTTGATTAAGGTGGGACATTTCATTTTATCGATGGACTTCATAATCTTGGATTACAAACCAAATGAAGAAGTTTCCCTTATTTTAGGGAGAGGATTCTTAGATACCGCCAATGCTGTTATAAAGGTGAGTCGGGCAAGTTGTCAATGACTGTTCATGGTCAAGAGGTAGGTTTTGATGTCATTAGGGTGCCACCCCATTATGAGGAGCTTAAGGCCATCATGTAAGTAGAGCCAGAAATATCTACTAAGGCCTTAGAGCAGTATTTATCATAGGAAGATCCACTTGGGAGAGCATTGGTATATGAGAAAGAATAGGGAGATAACTTAGAGAAGATTGAATGCTTACTAGTCTTGAATGCCACCAACACCCATGTTAGCAGAGAGGGTCCTTTGGAGACACTTGAGAAACCTTTGACTTGGGAAAGGCTGAAGCCGTCCATTGAAAAAGCTCCAGTTCTTAAATTAAAACCTTTACCTACACATTTGAAATATGCTTTTCTAGGCAGTGATAATACACTGCCTATGATAATATCTGCTTTGTTGTCTAAGAAATAGGTTGACAAGTTACTGGAAGTGCTAAGGCATCATGTGACGGGCTTGGTGGATAATAGATTTGGTAACCTTTCCTCCGGTTGCTAGTCAAGAACTAATGCCAATGGATTAAAACTCTCGTATTTAACCCAACTTAAGAATCATGAACCGTCCACCTACATTTCTGTGATTAAATGAAAATTCATTCTAGCCATACAAACCCGGTTCCTAAATTGACTAATACGACTTTCAGGTATATTTCTATCCTAAAGGTAAATCAATTCTCAATTTTCCCAAACTAAGAAAGGATCATATCCTATTAATTCACAACTTTCCAATTTCTTGCTCTCTCGAACGAAACCGGACTTTTTAGATATACATTAACGTAGGCCACACATTAATGCAGTAAGAACAAGAATCAATAGAACAACCATGGAAGAAAAGATGAAAAACCAAAGAATCAATAATCACATTTCATTACAAGTGTTCTTAACCTCAGCAAGAAGAGGAATTAGCCACTCATTTGTGGATTAAACATCGTTAAATGAGTGTTAAACATACAAGCAATTGAATTCAAGGAGAAGGAAAGACAGAAAAACCCTAATAATTTCGTCCCCTCAACTGCCTGTAACCCACGTTCTTGCTCCACCAAGTCAGAACATTGAAAAATGAACCTAAGTGTTCTATTTAAACTAGTGGGAATTTTTCCCGGAATAACAAGCAACGTGTCACGGAGTGCATTGCGGAGCACTGCCTCCATGACACGCCACCGACGCGAACCTTCACTGGAAGTTGGGGGTCCAGGTAATCAGGCTCAACGTGGCACGGCATGCAACGCGGAGCCAGGCCACCATGCCACGGACCCAGCGCGAACCTTCACTGGAAATAGGCCGAAAATTCCCTATCCAGGCAGAAGGCCTCCGCAATGGCAGCGTGACACGGCTCCATCGCGGAGCCTCTTTATTTTGTGCCTTCCAATGCCTTGTCCTTTGCTCACATCCGAGTCCAACCCCGATCTCTTCCAACACGCATTTTAGCTTCCCAAAATTACATTTTACCTGCAAAACAATGCTAATCATGTTGGTTAGTATAAATTCACATTTTATTACCAATCACATGAGAATGTATAAACATTGATAAACAAGGCTAACATGACACATTTGAGTATCACTTGGGCATATAAATTTGCCCAAGATCAATAGATGCAAATGTTATCTACCCAATTTCGGACAGTCATTGGGTGAGCCCAGTTCAGTGTGTCCCAAAAAAGGGTGGGATGACGAAGGTGTGTAACAAGAGGAATGAATTGACACCCAAGAGAACAGTCACATGGTGGAGGATTTGTATTGACTGTCGAAAGCTTAATGTGGCCATCAAGAAAGACCATTTCTCATTTCCTTTCTTAGATCAAATGTAAGACAGGTTAGCCAGGCATGATTACTATTATTTTTTAGATGGGTATTCAGGTTACAATCAAATTATGATCGCACTAGGAGAAGACTACTTTTACTTCCCACTTTGGCACCTTTGCATTCCGAAGGATGCCATTTGGACTATGTAATGCTCCAGGAACATTCCAGAGGTGCATGCTAGCTATTTTTATAGACATGGTGGAGAAAATTGTGGATGTATTCATGGATGACTTCTCAGTCTATGGTAGTGATTTTGATGACTATTTGAATCATTTGGATTTTGTACTAGCCAGATGTGCTGAGACCAATCTTGTATTGTATTAGGAGCAATGCCATTTCATGGTACACGAAGACATAGTCCTATGCCATAAAATTTCAAAGGCATCTATTAAGGTAGACAGGGCTATGATTGAGACCATTTAAAAACTCCCACCCCCTGTCTCTGTAAAAAGGGGTGTGCGGTTTTTTAGGACATGCTAAATTTTACAGGAAGTTTATTCAATACTTCTCTAAAATAGCAAACACAATGTGCAAACTTTTGGAGAAGGATGTGAAGTTTGAGTTCAATAGAGAATATGTGTAGGCTTTTAATACATTGAAGGAGAAGTTGGCCACGTCTCTAATCATCATTGCCCTAGACTGGTCATTACCATTATTTGTGATGTGTGATTTTAGTGATTTAGCTATAGGAGCTGTTATATGGCAGAACAGGGGGAAGAGGTATCAGCCCATTACTATGCAACAAATCATTAGATACAACTCAAAATAATTACACTATTATTGAAAAGGAGTTATTGGTGGTGGTGTATGCGTTTGATAAATTCCAAGCTTATCTAGCGGGGACAAGGTTGGTAATGTACACAGATCATGCTACAATCAGGTACTTGTTTGCAAAGAAGGATGCTAAACCGAGGCTCATTCGGTGGATACTATTACTATAAGAATTTGACATTGAGATCAAAGAGAGGAAAGGCACATAGAACCACATAATAGATCATCTATCTCAGTTGGAGGATAGGGAGCATGTTGACTACGAGGCTGACATTATTGAGACATCCCTGATGGATAGTTATTTGTTGTGCAAAGTTTAGAGATGTCATGGTATACTAATGCCTCGAGATAACTTAAGACTCATGACAAGAATTATACGACGCATGACCTTGAGTTAGCAGCAATGGTGTTTGCTTGATGATTTGGAGGTACTATTTATATGGAGTGCATATGGATATGTTCACGGCCCACAAAATTCTTCAAAAAGTTTTTACACAGAAGGACTTGAACTTGCGGCAAAGAAGATAGCTTGAGTTTCTGAAGAGCTATGACATGAGTGTTATTTACCATCCGGTCAAGGCCAATATAGTGGCAGATGCTCTTAGTAGGTTTTCCATGGAGAGTGTGTCCCATGTTGAAGATGGGAGGAAAGAATTGGTGAGGGATTTTCACAAGCTTGCTCGTCTAGGGGTTCGCCTTACGGATTTGGCAGATGGTGGTATTGATTTCTCACAAGAGCACACAAGCGCACATGGTCTTCAAGTAATACAGGATTTTGAAGTCTAGATATCATACCCAAGGGACTTGTCAATTTAATCATTAAAAGGTTGTAACTTTAATTTCAATAATCTACAAAATAGTTAAAATGAAGATTGGTTTGGAAAATCAAACTACTAAAACTTCAAATATAAAATTAACTTAAAAATATTGTAAGCTTGATTGTGTCTCAATGATGGTGAAAGACTAGGGCAATTGCAGTTGGTTGGCTTCAAGTTGAGTTTTCAAGACATAATTAAACTGGTATGATTCTTCCTATGGTTGATAGTTGCAATTTACTTACCCAATTTTTTCACTATCCCTAGCATCTAAGAACTATTTCATGAACCCTACGCCTATATCCTTATGGCTGCAGGAGCATAATGAAATGATGATTATGCCTACTTGTATTTTAACTAAACGGGGTTGAAGGGTATATCTCTATCCTCAACAACAACTTCTATCCTATAACCAATGGGTTTAAGGGTCTTTAAATTCACGTTCTATATTTATTTTTAACCATTTCAGTTACACCCTGAAATTTATTTTGATGATTATTTGATGGTTATATGTCATATTAAGGGAATTATGGGTCGTATGTTGTCCGTAGGTGAGGAGGGAAACATGTACAAAGTGAAAAGCGAAGAGTATGTGAAGTTTGTAAATAAGGGTCAACTTTAAATGGTCATATCTCCAAGCATATAATGATACAGAAGTCCCTTAACCTATCAAATGAAAGATATCTGAGTCTAGTTTACAGTGAAAAAAAATTGCTCGTCAATTGAAGTTCGAAGTAAAAAGTTATGCTTATATGAAGACACCACTGTCAGCTGAAAAAGTCCCCATGCGCGCGAGCGCCGAGACCGGCAGGCAGCAGGCGCGCGTGCAAGGGCACGTCGCACGAGAGCCACACACGGGCACCGCTCAGCCCGCCTATATGAAGTAATTTTGAGCTAAAAAGCTCATTTCTACTCCGTTTCACCTCATTTTTCTTTCAAAATTCACAAAATTAAGATCTCTATCCAATGGTAAAAACAAATCCAAGGTAAGAAAATGGATAGGTATGTCATGAGCTTGTAAT
This sequence comes from Datura wrightii, assembly GCA_035772735.1. Classification (NCBI taxonomy): domain Eukaryota; kingdom Viridiplantae; phylum Streptophyta; class Magnoliopsida; order Solanales; family Solanaceae; genus Datura; species Datura wrightii. The sequence continues at coordinate 69,922,671 of JASDFA010000003.1, read as the reverse complement.
CATCGAGTTGTTGCGTTTTTGGGCAGTAGGGAGGTGAAGTTCTACCTTCATATTGGTGATAGTTGAGTACAAAAGGAGGTAGGTGTTTTTACTCTTTAAATTATCATCAATTAACAAGTTATGTTGGAAGTGAAGTTGGAATTTATGTGTTGCTTGGGCGTGTGTTGTTGCTGCGGTTTGGCAGCATGGTTGCTACATTTTTGGAATAGTATTTGGCTGAAAAGGAACTCCATGTGGGCAGGGGTTATACACAAGTGAAAGGTATGTGTTCCTACTTGGTTTATCCGCTCAAATTCCCAAGCTAAAGTAAGGAAATAAAATAAAGTCAATATGTGTTTTATGTGATATTTGACTGAGGTTTCTGCCCGTTTTTTGGAGGTTGTTACAACTATATAGATGCTGAAATTTATCCAAAATATGGAAGGAACACACCACACCTTTGGGGAGGTTAAACACCAAAAGCACGTAAGTGAAACTCTCTTGAATTGCCTCAAGTTTAAGACGACTAAGGTACATAGGTTTGCTGAAAATTATATTCTGATGTGGCTGTTTGGTTGTACATTTTGGGACATGAATTGTGACTGGGAACTTGGCATAAACTAGTCCTCATTCCATGTTTTGTAAGTAAGAAAGTTGAAGGTGTCGAAGTTTCTAGCAAGCGGAAGAAATTGGGTAGGAAGACGTGACGAAGTGAGGTATGTAAAGGCGTCCCTGTTCTTATTTTTAAAGCACGGAATCTTGTTTTTGATTAGGCCAATGTTCCTATGTTTTGTGTTCCTATTGAGGCATATTAGAAATACTTCATAGAGGCTTGAACAGTTAAATACGCTTGAAGTGAACAAATGTGAAGTGAAAGGCGTATTGTTTACATGTGTTAAATTTACTCAGTATAAGCTTTATTAGTTCCATTCATGATTATGATTGAGAATATTTTTATTTTTACCCCGGTATGGCACACCGGCTGGAGATGTTTTTATATTACCCCGGTATGACGCACTGGCTGGAGATATTTTTTTTACCCCGGTATAGTACACCGGCTGGAGATATTTTTATTTTTACCCCGGTATAGTACACCAGCTAGAGATATTTTATTTTACCCCGGTATGGCACACCAGTTGGAGATATTTTTATTTTTACCCCCGTATGGTACACTGACTGGAGATATTTTTATTTTTACCCTGGTATGGTAAACCGGCTGGAGATATGTTATTTTACCTTTGTTTGGTATACCGGCTGGAGGCATTTTTATATGGTTTTTATGGTCGGTTGGCTACCAACATTATAGTTATAGTTTTTATTGTGCATTACTTGGTTGAATTTGCACTTCAGTATTGACTTATTGTCAGGTTTCAGTTTCCAGGATTCCGGGTTGTAATTCCTTATTTCTGGCTCAGTTATCATTGCTATCTTACATGTTTGCAGTTTTCTACCTTACATAGCAGTACATTTCATTTGTATTGATGTCCCTTCGCCTGGGGACCTGCGTTCGTGCCGCAGGTGTAGGTAGAGATCGGGATTGCCAGTTGCAGTAGCAGTTCGTGAGATTAGCGGATGTGTTGGTATGCTCTTTTTTTTCTGGAGTTAAGACTGGTTTTGTTTCAATTAGAGTTTTGAGATGTTGTTATGGGTAGGTCGGAGCCCTGTTCTGACCATCAGTCAGTTTACTCTTTAGAGGCTTTGTGGACTTAGTGTGTACAATGGTATTCAATTTGTGGCCTTGTCGGCTTTTTGTTGTTTAGTTTAGCATACTCACAACCTTGTTTGCATTTCATTTGTTTACCATGTATTGTTGAGACATTATAGGTCCAGTTTGTGCTCCAGTTGATGGTGACAGGTGGCCTGGACGGCCTAAGTGTTACAATTACAGATGTCATATAGCCGGCTTCCTAGTCAGTCAGGTATGGGGAGCCAGTCGTGCCCTCCCCCCAGTTATGGGGCGTGACAGACTTGGTATCAAAGCAAAGTCGTATCCTAGGGAGTCCACAAGCCGTGTCTAGTAGAGTCTTGCTTATGGTTATGTTGTGCACCATACTTATAATCAAGAGGCTACAGAGCATTTAGGAGTTGTTTTACTTTGTTCATTAATAGATGGTGCTATAGAGCAAATATGTAAGAGGTGTGTTAAATCTAAATCGTGCATATGCTTTAAAATTCGCCTGGAGTAAGGCAAATTGCTATGAGATTTATCGGCACTGATGTTTGAAAGGGTCCCAATCGCTCTCCTGTCGATCCGAGAAATAGATTAGAGGCTCGAAGCGAGTTTCCCATTCCACATACCATAGTTCCTCCAAGTTCCAGTCGGAATTACTGTGTGAATGGATTCAGCCCCTCCTATTGTTTCAAATTCGATAGAGCTAAAATAATGTAGAGTTATTGATCCTTCAGCACCTGCTGTACCTTTCGATATATCAAAGGGATGAGATTTTGAGAAAGCATTTCAGATGTTAGCCCGAGCAATGACGTTTCAAAATAAATAGTTAAAATTAATGGTAGGGTCCAGGGGAACTTTTGAGAGCTCTAGTGCCCATAGGTTTTGAGCCTAAATCCCCTAGCCTTCACGAATCAGTACTTACCACGGGAACTTCGACGGGTTCGAGCTTATAAGGTTTTGTACCTAGAGCAGGGAAGCATGAGTATTCGCAAATATAGTCTCAGGTTTAATTCTTTGGCCCAATATGTTTCAGATAGGGTGCGGAATACAAGGGATAGAGTATATCGATTGTATTAGATTTGGGACCCCATTTGGTCCGAGAGTGTTTGGGAATGTCTACCCTGACAAAAATATCTACTACTTGGATGCTTGTATTTGCTCAAAAGACGGACAATCTGATTCACAGTCTCCCAAGTAATGACAAGGTAGTGGAAAAGAGTAAGGAAACTAGGTCAATAAGACTATTTAAGGACCCTCATAGTGCTTAGAGACCCCGGCCAACCAGACATTCAGTTTCTCCTTGAGATTCAATCTCTACGTTGTCCCTAGATTAGACTACAATTTCTTTTAGCCCCTGTTTCCAAGATAGGCAGTGATAGGCCGTGGTAAAAGCAAAGTTAAAAGAGCAACTTTAGGTTTGACACTGATTCTATATGTTCAGTGGTTAAGTTGTGATTTTCACTTTTTTTCTGTGATATTTCCTAATGGTATTAATGGAAAGGCAATATTGGAGTAAATCATAACTCCCATGGTAGTGTATTAATTTGCTTAGGGTTAGAAAAGTTACCGATTTTATGGTACTAAAGCATGTCTATCATACGTCAGATAAATAGATGGAGTTGAGTAAGTACGGTTTGATAAGAAGCGTCAATAGAAAGATCTTATGAAAAATGGAATCTATGTTAATGACACAAGACAAGGAAAAGTTAAAGATGTTATGGCTAAAGTTACGGCTACCGAGGTATAACCCTTATTCGAGGAAGAATGATTTTAAGGAGAGGAGGATGTTACACCTCAATTTTTTTTGATGATTATTTGATGGTTATATGTCATATTAAGGGAATTATGGGTCGTGTGTTGTCCGTAGGTGAGGAGGGAAACATGTGCAAAGGGAAAAAGCGAAGAGTATGTGAAGTTTGTAAAGAAGGGTCAACTTTAAATGGTCATATCTCCAAGCATATAATGATACATAAGTCCCATAACCTATCAAATGAATGGTATTTGAGTCTAGTTTACAGTGAAAAAAATTGCTCGTCAATCGAAGTTCGGAGTAAAACGTTATGCTCATTTGAAGACAACACTGTCGGCTGGAAAAGCCCCCATGTGCGCGAGCGCCGAGACAGGCAGGCAGCAGGAGCGCGTGCGAGGGCGCGTCGCACGGGCGCCGCTCAGCCCGCCTATATGAAGTAATTTTGAGCTTAAAAGCTCATTTCTACTCCGTTTCACCTCATTTTTTTTTTCAAAATTCACAGAATTAAGAGCTCTATCTAATGGTGAAAACAAATCCCAGGTAAGAAATTGTATGGATAGGTCAAATTTCCTTATAGTCCAAGCTTGGAAAGAGTTTCTTATGTCGTGAGCTTCTAATCGTCGAGTTGTTGCGTTTTTGGGAAGTAAGGAGGTGAAGTTCTACCTCCATATTGGTGAGAGTTGAGTACAAAAGGAGGTAGGTGTTTTTACTCTTTAAATTATCATGAATTAACAAGTTATGTTGGAAGTGAAGTTGGAATTTATGTGTTGCTTGGGTGTGTGTTGTTGCTGTGGTTTGGCAGCATGGCTGCTACATTTTTGGAACAGTATTTGGCTGAAGAGGAACTCCATATGGGCAGGGGTTATAAACAAGTTAAAGGTAAGTGTTCCTACTTTGTTTATCTGCTCAAATTCTCAAGCTAAAGTAAGGAAATAAAATAAAGTCAATATGTGTTTTATGTGATATTTGACTGAGGTTTCTGTCCGTTTTTGGGAGGTTGTTACAACTATATAGATGCTGAAATTTATCCAAGAGAAGGAAGGAATACACCACACCTTTGGGGAGTTAAACACCAAAAGCACGTAAGCGAAACTCTCTTGAAGTGCCTCAAGTTTAAGACGCCTAAGGTACATAGGTTTGCTGAAAATTATATTATGATGTGGCTGTTTGGTTGTACTTTTTGGGACATGAATTGTGACTGGAAACTTGGAATTAACCAGTCCTCATTCCATGTAGTGTAAGTAAGGAAGTTGAAGGTGTTGGAGTTTCTAGCAAGCGGAAGAAATTGGATAAAAAGAAGCGAAAATGTGAGGTATGTAAAAGCGAAAAGGCATCCCTATTCTTATTTTTCAAGCATGAAATCATGTTGTTGATCGGGCCAATGTTCCTATGTTTTGTGTTCCTATTGAGGCATACATGATTCTGCCCAAAGTATTAGAAATACTTCATAGAAGGCTTGAAGAGTTAAATATGCTTGAAGTGAACAAATGTGAAGTGAAAGGCGTATTGTTTACGATTTTTATTATTGTAGTTGTAAATCGAGTCTGAAATCCCCTTACCATGGGCGTCGTGAGCTGGTCCTTTATATTATTTCATGCATGCGATATCAAATGTGTTCAAAAATTCTAGTTTCTACGTGAAATTGGTAAAAAGGCAGGAAGACGACACGCGAACGAACTTAACGCTAGAAAACAATTTTAAGCTAAATAAGGGTAAATGAGAAAAACGAAATGAAAATATCTTACGATAGTTATCCACCCTCTTATGAACATGTTCTAAGGTATATAAGGCCAAGAGGAGATTCCTTGATTTCTCTCCCTTTATCTAACTGACTAGTTAACGAGTTTTAAAACCAACCGATATGTTGAACTTGAAAGATAGAACTCGAATGTGTAAATTATTGATATTTCTATGAAACCATATTTATGGGAAGGTTATACACAATATTTTAATATTAGTAGGTTATATGAAAATAAGTATATATTTACGCTTATGCTTATGTTCAAGTTACATGCTAGGGCAACAAAATTTGTCTTTAAAATGTCGCCGTAAATTTACTGTAACTCTTGTGCTATCTGAACCTCCTGAGAGTCGCCAAGGCATTAATTTAAATAAGTGATATAAATACATTATGTGGTAATGATATAATGAATATTAGGTGACGACCTTCTATAAAACAGCTAGAGTTGAACGTTTGTAAAATAGTAACTTATGTTAAAGAGAAGATCTCTGCTATACCCCTAGACGTTTATGTTTAGTTATCGATTCTAAGCTCTGCTATACCTCTAGATGTTTATGTTAAGTTATTGATTTTAAGTGTTGAAATTGTCTTCCATGACCGAAAAGGGTGATCCTAGGAGCTTCTAATCCATTTATAATGATGTAAGCTTTCTTGAGCTCCTCGGTTAATTAAGAAATTGTGAAAGTCAATCCAGCAGCGTCCGAATTATGGTTATAAGTCATTATTTGCCTATAAGGCAGTACTTGGAGAGTTGCTTATGAATTCTCAAGTTGAACAAATCCAAATCTCAGATTCATAAGTAATGTCTTCCAGTCCCTAAGTTATGTTGAAGTGTGTTATGCTAAGAATTTTTCAAGAGATCATATTTCGAGAATCATGCTAATTTCTCGATCAAGTATTTGAAGTTGTGTACCGGCCTAAGAACTTAAGTCTTTATATGTCTTTCCAGTAAGAAGTCTTAATGTATTTGATTTTCATATTATAACATACAGTTGAATTCTTTCAATTATATTCAAGTCATGCGTCTATATGTTTAGCTCTTGTTGAGTTATCATTTGAATTTCCTAAATTCAACGGAGAGATTCTCCCATTTACCAATGTTCCTAATGTCTAAGTAAGTATAAGCACAAGCTATGAAAATGATCAGTTAAACTTAGAACTTCTAATCCCAGGAAGCCACCTGGAGGTCACTCAGCTAACTAAATATGAGTTTATACGTTATATAGGAGTCTCATACATTGTATGTCTGTAATTCAGCTCTCAGCTCTACGTATATGTTAAGCATTATGACAAATAACTCTAAGCTCCAAGTTATAAGTCCCATGTTTTCCTGCAAATAAGGCAAATGAATTGAGAACTGTATGTGCTTATCAACGTGATAAGTTTGGCAATGAAATTCCAATGTGTAGTTGTCGATATATGTAAAGGAACCACCCTGTGGGCAGTCTACATATGTAGTTCCCAGATGTCAAAGGGTTGTATAGAAATGGGAATCTATGTGATTCTACTCAAGAGATACGTTAAATTGGTAAGACTATCTATAGGACATTGCTTGTAAGCCTACTAAAACTCTTATGTTGGCTAAATCTCCTGAAGGTCCGTCCAGTCACTGAGTTGACATGTTTGTATATAATTTGATAGCTTTACGTGATAGTGCATATTTGCTAATTTTACGTGGTATATGTGCTCACTTGCATTTATATGTTACGAAAGAGACCTATTACGTCTATAGATTAAGCATTTGTCATCTCAATGCTACATGTGTTAAATTGACTCAATATAAGCTTTATCGGTTCCATTCATGATATGATTGAGAATATTTTTATTTTTACCCAGGTATGGCACACCGGCTGGAGATGTTTTTATTTTACACCGTTATGGCGCATTGGCTGGAGATATTTTTATTTTTACCCTAGTATAGTACACCGGATGGAGATATTTTTATTTTTACCCCGGTATGGTACACCGGCTGGAGATATTTTATTTCACATCGGTATGGCACACCTGCTGGAGATATTTTTATTTTTACCTCGGTATGGTACACCTGCTGGAGATATTTTTATTTTTACCCCGGTATGATACACCGGCTGGAGATATTTTATTTTATCTTGGTATGGTACCCCGGTTGGAGGCATTTTTATATGGTTTTTATGGTCTGTTGGCCGCCAACATTACAGTTCTAGTTTTTCTTGTGCATTACTTGGTTGCATTTGCACTTCACTATTGACTTATTGTCAGGTTTCAGTTTCCAGGATTCCAGGTTGTTACTATTTCTTATTTCTGGCTCAGTTATCATTGCTATCTTACATGTTTACAGTTTTCTGCCTTACATACCAATACATTTCATTCGTACTGATGTCCCTTCGCCTGGGGACCTGCGTTCGTGCCGCAGGTGCAGGTAGAGGTCGGGATTGCCAGTTGCAGTAGCAGTTCGTGAGATTAGCGGATGTGTTGGTATGCTCCTTTATTTCTAGAGCTAAGACTGGTTTTGTTTCAGCTAGAGTTTTGAGATACAGTTATGGGTATGTCGGAGCCCTGTTCTAACCATTAGTCAGTTTACTCTTTAGAGGCTTTGTGGACTTAGTGTGTACAATGGTATTCAATTTGTGGCCTTGACGGCTTTATGTGTTTAGTTTAGCATACTTATAGCCTTGTTTGCATTTCATTTGTTTACCCTGTATTGTTGAGACATTATGGGTCCAGTTTGCGCTCCAGTTAATTGTGACAAGTGGCCTGAATGGCCTAAGTGTTACAGTTATAGATGTCATATAGCCGGCTTCCCAGTTAGTCAGGTATGGGGAGCCAGTCGCGCCCTCCCCCTAGTTATGGGGCGTGACAATTTCGATTCCCTTTTTCAAGTTCAATCGAAAGCCAATAGATTACTTACAAGGTGATCAATCTTATAAATAATAAATTAACACAAATAAATACAAACAACCATAATTGAAGAATCAACACCAAATTTAATTAGTCTTTCAAACAATCAACAATTCACCATGGCAAAAACCCTCGAATATAAGTTTAGCCACTCATAGACAAGTGAAAAAATGAATATTTAATCATCATCATACGAGAATACGAAATAAAGAAGAGAAAACCTAGTTGTAGGACTGATGAAGGGCGTACTCACACACTTTATAGACATAATGTTTCCCATAATTTGCTGTGTTTTGAGGACAAATTATGTGTGTTTGCATGGGTTTATGTTACATATTTGTGAAAATAGCTAATGCATATGATTAGATGCTTTTAGGTCTAAAATCAATGGATTTTGGTCTATTTGATGCTTTGGAATGAATTTGAAGAAAATGGAATAAAGTGAGGACTGGGAGGAGAAAATCTGAAGAAGTGTCCAGTGAAGGTAACGAGTGACATAACGAGTTGTCGTGTGAAGTGATGACTCATCGTCAGACACTGTGAGCATCCTTCAAGTACACTGGAGGATGTGCTGATCCAAGGCCACGAGGGAACCAACAACTCATGCCCAGTCCTAACGAGTTGTTAGGTGACCCATTGCCACGACTATCCCTAATGTTGAGGACAACTGTGCTTGACTGATCACGACTCGTTTGAGGCCCTCACGAGTCGTTACTTAACCCATGACCACTGAAGACCTGGAGTCCATTTTTAATTAGTAAAAGGAGCTAAAATCCTAAATTAAATTCATGAAGAAACAAAAGAAGCTGCAATGTGGCAAGGCTTCCAAAACGGGCAAAAATTGGATTTCCTACTTCAACTAGGAAAGAAAAATTAAATCCCAAGCCAAATTCAACAAGGAATGAGGAAAGCATCTAACTACTATAAATACCCTTTATTTTCATGTAATAGTAATCAAGCTTTAGATCAAGTTTCAAGTTCAAAATTCTTCAAGTAGGATTAGAGTTTTAAGTCTCAAGTTTTTAGATACAAGTTTGGTGTATTACTTTTTGAACTTCAAGACAATTGTTGAATTGTTCTTCTTTATTATTGCAATAATCAAGTGAGTTTCTTCCCATCAATGTTGTAAGTATTAATTTTTTCTTTTATTTATGAAATCTATTAATTTACTTATAAACATGATAGGTTAAAACCACCAAAACTAGGGTTATGGGAACCATGACAAATTAACACACATAGGTAAAATTCTTAGTGATTCTTGAATGGAGTTTATGCATGTATTGTTTCTTCCTTCGTTTTAATTGACTCTTGAGGGTTGCAAATGTTAGGACTTGCCTTATTCTTACTTACCGGATCAAGGAAGTAAAGAATGGGAAAAGGGATTAACAACGGAGATTTGAGGCTACCAACCCTCATCTAATAGCTTGGCCTTGTCCGGGAATAGCTAATATGATATTAATAATAAGGGTCAATTAAAGTACGCCCGTAGACGGACCAAGTTGCGTGGTCAAAATCATCTAGATAGGGGACCAACCATTTAGGTGAACCTAACTTACCGATATTTCATGCTAAGCACCGGAATAGATCACTAGTATAAAAACGCCTTGTGGTTATGAAGTCATGGGAAACACTTACCCTAGTTAGTTGCATTAATTTGAAAACAACAAACAATTTCTCAACATTATTATTTATTACTTTTACAAATTCCCCCCTCTTACGAAATAATTAACTAAAAAGCTTAAGCACTAGCGTTCTTCTACATCCTTCCGTATTCTCTATGGGATCGACCCCAACCTCTAGTTGGGTTCTTTATTGACAACGTCCGCTTCATACTTCATAAGGAGGTGTGGTTTGAGCCTTATCAAAATGTGGCGCCATTACCGGGTAATATGGCTTAGGATTAGATTAATTGCTTGTGTTTAACTTTTAGTCTTTATTTCCTATTTTTTGTTTTTCTTTTATTTTCTGACGTGTCACAGGGCGGCGTGGTAAAACAAGCGGCAAAGATGTGACCACGGTCTCAACAGGTATGTTGCTGAAGTCTGAGTAATCAAGATACCTGTGTCGTGCCATGACCTTAAATCAGGCGCTACTTGGGAGGCAACCCAAGAATTTTTTTTTACTTTTATGTGTTTGTTCAAGTGTGTAGGTGATAGCTCATAAGTTTCAACAAAACAACTTGAGCATGAAATACATAGATGGGGGAAGCTGTTCTTACCCCCATAGACGACGAGGAGTGGAGGCCCAGGTAGTTCTTCTTGCACTCTACTGTTACACCCCGTAAGTTTCTAACGTTTAGTATGCCTAATCGTATGTTGGTTGAGAGTTTTAGAGTGTCATACGTACGAGGAAAGGGCCCGGGGAAAGGCCGAACGAGTGCAAAGTCGGGATTTATGGGAGAAGGCCGAACCAAGCTGCCCAGAGGGGAAAAGTGGCACGGAGCAGCTCCTCCGCGTTAGCCAATGTGGCACGCTCGTAAATTGACGCGTTCGGTGGAGTGCCACATTGCCTTGTCTGCTATCTTAAGTATATACAGGCCTTACACTTAGATGTTATGTTATTTCCATACAAATCATGGCTAGAACACAGGGAAATTGAGGAAAACATTTGGAAATCATAAGATTACGCCTCTAAACGCCGTCCAAATCCAAATTAACTCCGGGGATTGAAGTATAAAGTTTAGGGAGCATTGCTACGGAGTTATTTTTGTAAAATGCACCCGGAAAATCATCGTCCCACCGAGCTTAAGTTGATGGAATTATTTCAAACTAGTTTCAATACAATCGCGTGCCTAAAGTAAGTATTTCTCCCTTCTAGATTCACAAAAATTACGAGTTTTTGATCGTCTTTCGATAAGTTGAAGTATTGTCAATATATATATATAAAAGTTATTGTTTTCTTCGAATATGGTAATAAAGTATCCCTATTCTTCCATTAATATGATTACAGTTGAGAATGACAGTTGAACACGAGCCGAAACTCGCCAGTTATCGGTAAACAGAGAACGAGGTATGTTAAGGCATTTTCTTTCGGCAAGTTAGTTTCTTCAGCATAGTAGTCCAGTATGAATCCCAGTAAAGCATGTCAGGAGTACGTTATCATGTCTAGTTGTTGTCAGTCGAGACTCGTAAATTGTATTGTTTTGGGTTGGACTATACCTGTATAGTTTCCGTGACTACCCCAGGGTTAATAGCTGTGTTGCCGCCCACAAGGGGCGAGATTACGTCACTCTACGGAGCGGCATGCCGTCCATAAGGGACGAAGATGGGGATCCAGATCCTCATATGCTGTGGTTGGCCTTATACACACCTCCGCCGAGCGTTTATGCCCGGGATGTAGATATCAAGAGTCCTCCGGACTCAAACACAGCTAAAGTCAGGGGCCGAGCGGGCCCAGTTGCAGACTTAGGGGATCGGCAGGATTCTTATAGCTGGTAGTTGACTCAGTATGACCTGGATAGGGGTATATAGATTGAGGTGTACTCACTAGGGCTAATGGGGGCCCAGGTGGGTTATTTGGTGCTGATTGTACCTTCCGGCTTATGGGGGCCAGGTAAGGTTTATGTTTGCTTTAGTTACTGATAGTTAGACAGTAAGATGCCTCGCTTGTCAGGTATGACCCCTACCCTCCTTGTTACAGTTATGTTTTGCCTTGATTTCACTACTTCAGTCATCTTCAGTCTGTTTTCTTTACTTCAGTCATTGTCAGTTCTATTTCTTACTTTCAGTCATTTAAAGTTACTACTTTACATATTCAGTACCTGTGGTACTGATGCCCTCTTCTGGGGCGCTGCATTACTTGCCTGTAGGTGCAGATAGACGAGGAGCAGATCCCTCGTAGTTCCAGTCAGCCGTACAGAACCGTCAGCTCCGTTCTTCTGGAGCTTGTGTGATAGAGGTTTATTCCTTTTATTTATACAGTATGAGTAGGCCGGGGCCATGTCCCAACCATCTTATTACTCCTAGAGGCTTGCAGATTGTGTTACTTCGCTGTGGTTAGATGATATCGGCCGTGTGGGAACCATATGTGTTTTAGATTATGTGTGTTGGCCGTGTGGGTCCCTGTTTAGCTGTTGATTGGCGGCCTTGTCGGTCATAGTTCAGTTTAGCATCTGATTTTTCTTCCAAGTTATAACTTGATATCATGGTGGCCTTGTCGGCCCGCATAAGACTCCCTATGACTGTTTGTCTCTGGTTAGCTGTTTACTTTCACAGGTGGCTATAGGCCTTGTCGGCCGGGGGTTGTATTTACAGTCGCGATATAGCCCATTGTTTTCTTGATTCTAGAGTTAGAGTCAGCCCTGCACCAGAGGTGCTTAGGCTCAGTCACTTCAGTAGTTCAGGCCCTAGGAAGGCACCAGGTTCCAGTCATGCCTCCCAAGGCGGAGCGTGACAAACTTGGTAACAGAGTAGGTCATATCCAAGGGAGTCTGCAAGCCGTGCTATCTAGTCTTGTCTATGGATGTGTTGTGCACCACATACTATAGGCAGGAGCCTGCAAGGCATGATAGGATGGTTACTCTTTCTTCTTATTTAGTCGTGCTATAAAGCGGTAAAGTATAGGGTTGAGTCCCTAAGCTCATTATACTCTTTTGCTAACAGAGAAATGTCGGACCAGCGACACCATACGACATGCAGGAGGCTAGATGTAGCAGCGGGAGAGGGCACCAGCAGGGTGCCTCAGCCTCGATCAGAATTGACCCGATCTCGACCTCCCCAGCAATCTCTACCACGTCAGAAGCTGCTTGGGACAGCCGGTGTGACGGAACCGCCTCCGGCAGTTTCAATACCCGTACCATCCGACCAGGAGGTCAGGAGCGCAGTGGTTATGTTATCGCATATGATGGCTTCTCAGCGCTAGCCAGTGCCACCTGCAGTTGCAGAATCCTTAGGAGGGCCTAGTAGCTCGAGGGTCCGAGAGTTCCTAGCACTAAGTCCCCCGCAATTTATAGGGACAGATCGGACTGAGGACCCTCAGGACTTCTTAGACCACATACAGAGGATTTTCAGGGTGATGCACTACACCTACAGAGTCGGTTGAGTTGGCGGTATTCCGACTACGGGATATCGCCGTGCTGTGGTATGAGAGTTGGGAAAGGTCTCGGGGGAGAGATGTTTCCCCTCTGACTTGGCCCAGCTTCTCAGAGGCTTTCTAGGATCATTACCTACCGCAGGAGATTCGGCAGGCCCGGGTTGATCAGTTCCTACACTTGAAGCAGGGGTCGATGAGTGTTCGGGAATATGCCATGCGGTTTGATTCCTTAGCTTGATATGCGCCAACTTTTGTGGACACAATGCCAGCCAGGGTACACCGCTTTATTATGGGGCTGAACCTGGAATATGTTGAGACCTGCATCACAGCCACACTGCGAGAGGATATGGATATCGCCCGTGTGCAGGCTTTTGCTCAAAATATTGAGGGTGTCAGACAACAACAATGGGAGATTAGGAGGACAAGTCAGGAGTAGTGCCGCAGGGACAGACCGGGTGAATTACAGGAGGAGTCCCGGGGAGGACCTAGGCCACAGTTATCAGATAGGCTGCCTAGACCCCCGCCTCCACGACAGTGACAGAGGAGTAGGTCTAGCCGTCGAGGGCATCCAGAGCCCGGCGAAGGTTCGCGAGCAGTAGGTTCACAGCAGCAGAGGGGAGTGGAGCAGAGTGGGTTTACAATACCACTTTGCCCTATTTGCAGTCGATGACACTCTGGAGCATGCAGGTATGGTTCCACCGCATGCTACATTTGTGGACAGGAGGGTGACCAGATGAGGAATTGTCCAGCTAGGGGTCAGGGTGACCGGGATCGATAGAATAGGTCCTCGGTAGGATCACGAGCTCCAGCATCCTCGGTAGGGCATAGACCCTCAGTTTCAGTAGGCAGAGGCCGAGGCAGATCAGGGGCCTCCAGTTCAGGTGCCGGCCCAGACCATACGTATGCACTACCGGGACGACAGGAGTGAGAGTCTTCACCAGATGTTGTGATCGGTATGCTTAACATTTTCTCTTATCCTACTTACGTGTTGATATATCCAGGATCCACCTTGTCCTATGTTGCATCGTTAAGTGACTCAGAAGTTTAGTATTATGCTGGAATTGCTTCAGCGACCTTTTTCAGTGTATACACCCGTTGGTGACTCTATTATAGCAAAAAGGGTCTATCGGGAGTGTACACTAGAGGTTGCCAGTCGTCAGACTACGACAAATTTGATAGAACTAGAAATGGTTGATTTTGATGCCATTATGGGTATGGATTGGCTAGCTCCATGCTATGCCAATGTCGAATGTTGGACCAAGATTGTCTGATTCCACCTTCTAGGGAGGCGGTACGGGAGTGGAAAGGTAGTACAGCCATGCCAAAAGATAGGTTTATTTTCTATCTTCGAGCGAGAAAATAGATGGCAAAAGGGTGCATTTCTCATATTGTCAGAGTTCATGATGTTCGGGAAGAGCCTCCGACCCTTCAATCTATTCCAGTGGTTAATGAATTTCCCAACGTATTTCTAGATGAGCTTCCTGGTATTCCCCCAGAAAGGGAAATTAATTTCGCAATCGATCTATTACCAGGCACTCAGCCTATATCTATTCCTCCATATCGAATGGCTCCTGCTGAACTCAGAGAACTAAAGGAAAAATTGAAGGATTTACTAGACAGGATTTGCTAGACAAGGGCTTTGTCAAGCCGAGTACCTTACCATGGGGTGCGCCAGTTCTGTTCGTGAGGAAGAAGGACGGCTCCCTCCGTATGTATGTAGATTATCGACAACTGAATAAAGTCACTATCAAGAATAAGTACCCACTTCCCAAAATAGATGATTTGTCTGATCAGCTACAGGGAGCGAGGTATTTTTCAAAGTTTGACTTAAGATCAGTATAATCAGGTCTGAGTTCATGAAAAAGATATTTCAAAGACTGCCTTCAAGACCATATTCGGCCACTTTAAATTTCTAATCATGTCCTTCGGACTGACAAATGCCCCAGCAGTGTTCATGGACCTGATGAACAATGTTTTCAGACCATACCTGGACTTGTTCGTGATAGTATTTATCGATGATATTCTGGTGTATTCCCGCTCAGAGGAAGATCACCAGGATCATCTACAGACAGTGCTCCAAATTCTCAGAGATCGCCAGCTATATGCAAAATTTTCTAAATGTGAATTTTGGTTGAATTCACTAGCCTTCTTGGGCCATATTATGTTAGATGCTGGTATACAGGTAGATACGCAGAAGATAGAGGCAGTGAAAACATGGCCTAGACCTACCACTCTGACCAAGGTACGTAGTTTCCTGGGGTTAGCCGGGTATTACAGAAGGTTCGTGGAAGGATTTTTCACGTCAGTAGCACCTTTAATCAAATTGACGTAGAAGGAAGCAAAATCCCATTGGACTGAGGCATGCGAGCAGAGCTTTCAGGAACTGAAAGACAGATTGACATCAGCACTGGTGCTAGTGTTGCCAAAAGGAATAGAGGGTTATGCAGTCTATTGTGACGCTTCGGGTGTTGGGTTAGGATGTGTTTTGATGCAGCATGGTAAGGTGATTTCCTATGCTTCCAGGCAGCTGAGGAAGCATCAGAAAAACTACCCTACCCATGACCTGGAGTTAGCCGCAGTGATTCATGCCTTGAAAATATGCAGACACTACCTATATGGCGTCCAGTAGATATTTTCACTGATCACAAAAGGATGCAGTATATTTTCACCTAGAAGGAGTTGAATTTGCGGCAGCGTCGCTGGTTGGAGCTATTAAAGGATTATGAAATATTTTATATCACCCAGGAAGGGTTAATGTTGTAGCAGATGCCCTTAGTTGCAAATCCATGGGCAGCTTGGCATATTTACAGCCCGAGCGGTAGGAATTGGCCCGAGAATTGCATCAGCTAGCCAATTTAGCCGTTTGTATAGTAGTATCAGGAGACAATGGAGAAGTAATTTAGAATACTGCAGTGTCATCATTGGTTGTGGAAGTGAAGAATGGTAGTATAAAGATCCTATCCTGGTTCAGCTTACAAATAGGGTCCAGTGAGGGGAAGTGACAGATTTCCAGGCAACCGAGGACGGAATTTTGAGATATAGGGATCGCCTCTGCGTTATAGACGTAGCAGGGCTTCACCAGAAAATTATGGGCGAGGTACAGTATGCCCGTTACTCTCTCCATCCAGGTTCAAAAAAAATGTATCATGACGTAAAAGAGATTTACTGGTGGTCGGGAATGAAAAAGGGGATAGCAGAATTCATAGCTCAATGTCCCAATTGCCAACAGGTGAAAGCTGAACATCAGAAACCAGGCGGACTGACACAGAATATAGCCATGCCTTTATGGAAATGGGAGGCAGTTTTTATGGATTTCATAGTAGGGTTACCTTGTACCAGGCGTAAATATGATTCTATCTGGGTAATTGTTGACAGGTTGACAAAATCAGCTCACTTTCTGCCAGTAAGGGCTACCTTTTCAGCCGAAGATTATGCTGAGCTGTATATTAGAGAAATAGTTTGATTGCATAGTGTTTCGTTGTCAATTATCTCCGACAGAGGGGTGCAGTTTACAGCTAAATTTGCCAATCTTTTCAGAGGGACCTGGGGATGCAGGTTAACCTGAGCACAGCCTCCCATCCTTAGACAGATGGGCAGGCAGAACGTACAATCCAAACGCTCGAGGATATGTTACGGGCGTGTGTGCTAGATTTTGGAGGCAGCTAGGATGAACATCTACCGGTTATTGAGTTTGCCTATAATAACAGTTATCATTCAGCAGTTCAGATGGCTCCTTATGAAGCGTTATATGGGTGGAAGTGCAGGTCTCCAACTGGTTGGTTTGAGGTAGGAGAATCGACATTAATTGGGCCAGATATTATTCATCAGTCAGAAGAGAAAGTAAAGCTTATCTGGGAACGTCTGCTGACAGCTCAGAGCTGCCAGAAATCTTATGTTGAAGTCGGGCTAAGAAACCTAGAGTTTAATATGGGTGACTGGGTATTCCTGAAGGTTTCACCGATGAAGGGTGTGACAAGATTTGGTAAGAAAGGCAAGCTTAGCCCGAGGTTTATTGGACCTTATCAGATTCGACGAAGGATAGGCCAGGTCTTATGAATTGGATTTACCTCCAAAATTAGGATCCGTTCACCCAATTTTTCATGTATCAATGCTGCAAAAGTGCATAGGAGATCCCTCCCGGATTGTCCCAGTCAAAGACGTTCGAATCACTGAGGAGTTAGCTTATGAAGAAGCTCCAGTACCCTTACTAGATCGGCAGATCCGCAGACTAAGAACTAAAGATGTTGCTTCCGTTAAAGTGTTATAGCGGAATAAGAACCAAGAGAAGATGACCTGGGAAGCAGAAGATGATGAGATATCCTCAGTTATTTCAGACTTAGTCAAATTGTGCAGCTAGAGGTATATTGTTGTTATTGTTTGATAAGTTGCATTATATGCATGTGTATGTGAGATAATTGACTTTAGTTTATTGTGAATTGAATGTTATAGTATTATGTGAAGTACCTATATTGGACTTTTCTACATTTCAGGGTTTTTGGATAGTCCATATTACAGGGGAGACTCCACCAAAATTTTTCCAGAATAAGTAATTGCAAGGTTAAGGTTCTTGCAAGCAGAAGTTAAAATTCGAGGATGAATGTTCTTAAGGGGGAGAGGATGTTATACCCCGTAAGTTTCTAATGTTTAGTCGACTTATTCGTATGTTGGTTGAGAGTTTTAGAGTGCCATACGTACGAGGAAAGGGCCCGAGGAAAGGCCAAACGAGTGCAAAGTTGGAATTTCATGGGAGGAGGCCGAACCAAGTTGCCCAGAGGGGCAAAGTGGCACGGAGCAGCTCCTCTGCGTTAGCTAACGTGGCACGCCCGTAAAATTTCCACGTTCGGCGAGTGCCACGTTGCCTTGTCTACCGCCTCAAGTATATAAAGGCCTTACACTTAGATGTTATGTTATTTCCATACAAATCACGACCGGAACAGAGGGAAATTGAGGAAAACATTTGGAAATCATCCGATTACGCCACTAAACGCCGTCCAAATCCAAATTAACTCCGGGTATTGAAGTATAAAGCTATAGGGAGCATCACTACGGAGTTATTTTCGTAAAATACGCCCGGCAAATCGTTGTCCCGTCGAGCTTAAGTTGATGGAATTATTTTAAACAAGTGTGAATACGATCACGTGCCTGAAGTAAGTATTTCTCCCTTCTAGATTCTCGAGAAATTATGAGTTTTTGATTGTCTTTAAATAAATTGAAGTATAGTCAATATATATATAAGAGTTATTGTTTTCTTCGAATATGGTAATAAAGTAGCCCTATTCTTCCGTTAATGTGATTACAGTTGAGAATGACAGTTGAAACGTGCCGAAACTCGCCAGTTAATTTGTAAACAACGAACGAGGTATGTTAAGGCATTTTCTTTCAGCAAGTTAGTTTCTTCAGCATAATAGTCCAGTATGAATCCCAGTAAAACATGTCAGGAGTATGTTATCATGTCTAGTTGTTGTTGTCAGTCGAGACTCATAAATTGTATTATTTTGGGCTGGACTATACTGGTATGGCTTCCGTGACCACCCCAGGGTTAATAGTTTTGTCGACGCCCGCAAGGGGCGAGATTACGTCACTCTACGGAGCGGAATGTCGTCCATAAGCAACGAAGATGGGGATCCAAATCCTCATATGTCGTGGTTGGACTTATACACACCCCCGCCAAGCGTTTACGCTCGGGGTGTAGATATCAGGAGTCCTCTAAACTCAGACACAACTACAGTCAGGGGCCGATCAGGCCCAGTTGCAGACCCAGGGGATCGGTAGGACGCTTATAGCTGGTAGTTGACTCAGTATGACCTGGATAGAGGTATATAGATTGAGGTGTACTTACTAGGGCTAATGGAGCCCCAGGTGGGTTTTTTGGTGCTGATTGTACCTTCCGGCTTATGGGGGCCAGGTAAGGTTTATGTTTGCTTTAGTTACTGATAGTTAGATAGTAAGACGCCTCGCTTGTCAGGTATTACCCCTACCCTTCTTATTAAAGTTATGTTTAGCCCTGATTTCACTACTTCAGTCATCTTCAGTCCGTTTTCTTTACTTTAGTCATTGTCAGTTCTATTTCTTATTTTCAGTCATTTAAAGTTACTGCTTTACATATTCAGTACCTGTGGTACTGACGCCCCCTTCTGGGGCGCTACATTACTTGCCTGCAGGTGCAGATAGATGAGGAGCAGATCCCTCGTACTTTTAGTTAGTCGTACAGAACCGTCAGCTCCCTTCTTTTGGAGCTTGTGTGATAGAGGTTTATTCCTTTTGTTTGTACAATATGGGTAGGCTGGGGCCCTGTCCCAACCATCTTATTACTCCTAGAGGCTTGCAGATTGTGTTACTTCCCTGTGGTAAGATGATATCAGTTGTGTGGGGCCCATATGTGTTTTAGAAATTTTGTGTGTTGGCCGTGTGAGGCCCTTTTTAGCTATTGATTGACGGCCTTGTCAGTCATAGTTCAATTTAGCATATGATTTTACTTTCCAGTTATAACTAGATATCATGGTGGCCTTGTAGGCCGCATAGAACTCCCTATGGCTGTTTGTCTCTGGTTAGCTGTTTACTTTCACAGGTGGCTATAGGCCTTGTCGGCCGGGGGATGTATTTACAGCTGCTATATAGCTTGTTGTTTTCTTGATTCTAAAGTTAGAGTCAGCCCTGCACCAGAGGTGCTTAGGCTCAGTCAGTTCAGCAGTTTAGGTTCTAGTAAGGCACCAGGAACCAGTCATGCCTCCCAAGGTGGAGCGTGACATCTACTACTTTATGCTTATTTTTTTAGCACTGGGGACAGTGTAACCAATTAAGTGTGGGGTGGGAGAAGTGAATTTCATATTACCATGCATGCCTTAATTGCTAAATTTGCACATGGTAGGCCTTGTTTTGTTGGAATTTATGTTTCGTCATGCATGCTTGTTTGTTTGTAGTATTTTTAGTTTTATTTTATTTTGGGTTCCTTCGATTTTTATTTTTTGATACTTTTTCGGTGGATAGTCCCTTAGAACTGATTAGAGAGTCTAGATTTTTTTATTTTAGTTATTCAGTCATGACTTTGCCCGATGATGGATGGATGACGACCGTCTTAAGGGTAAATTAGTCATTAGGAAGAACAAGACTTGAGCCTTACGAATGCTAGGTGCTTCACTTTAGGTATCATTGAGACTTTATTAAATTCACTATAAATTCATGAAAAAGATAGAAACACTTAGTCTTTTGGGAACTTGACTCTTGTACTTGAAAAAATGGGCTTAATTATGTTATGCATGTAATATTGATATATGTGTTTATGTGATCTTTATCTCCATTGTTAAACCATCTTGTGCCAATGTGTGAAGAATTATTTTTGATATGCTCCATGCTTGTAAATTGATGTCTAGAACTTGCCCGATGTCTGTGCAAAGCGAAATAAGAATGATGAATTTAGGAAGCGATATAGACATTTCTTTGATAGCCTTATTTTTATCCAATTTTACCTACCTTGATTGTAATTATCCTAGTTAGCCATGTTGAGCCTTAGCCTATTCTTTTTGATAGCCATATTATAAGCTTGAATCCCTTTTTGCTCTATTGACTTATATTTGATCCAAATGACTCCTAGAGCACTTTAGTGAAAAAATTTTGTAGGAAAGGAGCATAATTGGAGAAGTAAAGGGAAAAGCTAAAAAGTGTGGTGAATTGGAAGAAAAGATAAAGGTGAAATTTTGCTAAACAAGGAGGGTGAGTTTTAGTGGAAAAACAAAAAGAAGAAAGATCCTTGAAAAATTGAAGATGAAAAAAAATCATGATTTACCGAGTAACCGTACCCATATGTTTACAATGAACCTGTTTTGGCCCTGGTCCTTCCTTGGACATTGTGAACCTCAACATAAGAAAAATGCTTAAGTTGAGGGTGGCTAGAGTAGGGGTGTGTAAAGGGTGGGAATGGAAGAAAGGAAAAGAGAAAGAGAAAAAATGTGTGTCAATAAGCTCAATGATGGAAAGAAAAATCCCCACGAGTCACCTAAGTTGAAAAAAATTGAAAAATAAAAAGAGGTATAAGGAGAAAATTTGGAAATTGAAGAATGTGCTTAAAAATCAAAGTGTTGTGAAGTATTAATGTGCTTGGGGAGATTAGTCACTATCTTGGCCAAATAGTTCCTACCCATCCCTTAGCCTATATTACAATCAAATTAAAGTCCTAATTGATTCTTGGTTCATAATTCTATATTAGTGGAGTATTACACTAAGGGAAAGCCTATGGGTCATCTTTTGCATGTATGTTGAGTTCTTTTCTGAGAGTGAGCGAAATTATTTTATTTATGCCCAAGTTAATCTTATTCTATATCTTGTTTGAAAATGGGCATCTCTCCACATTATGAGGGGCACAATGGTAAGACTTTGGTTTAATCTTGATTGCTAAATTACATATAATTCATGTTGGCCCAAAATATGTCTTGATGAGTTAGTTTTCAAAAGCTAAGTGATTTCGAACGTCAACATTTCAATGTTGATCCTATATGCATGCGAGTGAGTTGTTTGAGCTTAATTGATTAGTCTCATGATCCCAAGCACAAGTAGACCTGTTCGTAGGATGAACTTTGTGCTTAAATGTTAGAAGGAAAGTAGTAGATTGTTCGAGGACGAACAATAGTTTAAGTGTGGGGTGTTGATGAAGGGCCTACTCACACACTTCATAGACATAATTTTTCCAATAATTTGCTATTTTTTGAGGACAAATTATGTGTGTTTGCATGGGTTTATGTCACATATTTGTGAAAATAGCTAATGCACATGATTAGATGCTTTCAGGTCTAAAAGCGATGGATTTTGGTCTATTTGATGCTTTGGAATGAATTTGAAGAAAATGGAATAAAGTAAGGACTGGGAGGAGAAAATCTGAAGAAGTGTCCAGTGAAGGTAACGAGTGACATAACGAGTCATCGTGTGAAGTGACGACTCGTCGTCAGACACTGTGAGCATCCGTCAAGTACACTGGAGGATGTGATGATCCAAGGCCACGAGGGACCCAAAAACTCGTTCCCAGTCCTATCAAGTCGTTAGGTGACCTGTTGCCACGACTAGGCCTAATGCTGAGGACGACTGTGCTTGACTGATCACGACTCGTTTGAGGCCCTCACGAGTTGTTACTTAGCCTGTGACCACTGACGACCTGGAGTCCATTTTTAATTAGTAAAAGGAGCTAAAAATCCTAAATTAAATTCATGAAGGAACAAAAGAAGCTGCAATGCGGCAAGGCTTCCCAAACGGGCAAAAAATGGATGTCCTACTTTAACTAGGAAAAGGAAAAATAAATCCCAAGACAAATTTATCAAGGAATAAGGAAAGCATCTAAATACTATAAATACCCTTTATTTTTATGTAATAGTAATCAAGATTTAGATCAAGTTTCAAGTTCAAAAGTCTTCAGGTAGGATTAGAGTTTTAAGTCTCAAGATTTTAGATACAAGTTTGGTGTATTACTTTTGGAACTTCGAGACGATTGTTGAATTGTTCTTCTTTATTGTTGCAATAATCAAGTGAGTTTCTTCCTATCAACGTTGTAAGTATTAATTTTTGCTTTTATTTATGAAATCTATTAATTTACTGTTACACCCCGTAAATTCTAGACATGTAGATGGCCTATTCGCGTGTTGTTTAAGAGTTTTAGAATGCCATACGTGCGAGAAAAGGGCCCAGGGAGAGACCGGACAAGCGCCAAGTCGGCGCGTCGCAAGGCAAATGCGACTTATAAATCACATTCGACGAATGCGACTTAAAGGTCCCAAGTATAAAAGCCCCCTCTTCGGTTTTTAATGATAGAAATTCATAATTTCCAGAGAGTAAATAGAGAAAACAGCTGAGAACAGAGGGCACGAAGATTTCTTGAAAATTTCTATCCGATTACGCCACTATACGCGGTCCAAACTCGAAATAATCTTAGGTAGTGAGGTATTAAGCTGCAAGGAGCATTCCTACGAATTTAGTTTCGTGAAATTCGGCCAGCGAACCGTCATCCTTCCGAGCTAAGGTAAGTGGAATTTCTCCAAATTAGTGTCAATATACTCCTTGCCCTTAAGTGAGTATTTCTCCCTTCTGGACTTCCGAGAAATAGCGAGTTTTCGGTTGTTTTTCGATAAGTTAAAGTTTGGGCTATATATATATTCAAAGTAGTATTTTCTTCCAGAATATTGATGAATTTAGTTCTAATTGATATGAATGTGAATACAGTTGGAAGAAATAGCGGAATATTGGTCGAGTTACGCCAGTTAGCCGGAAAGCCGACAACTGAGGTATGTAAAGCTAGTTTCTTTGCCAAGTTAGCAATTCTACCATAGTAAAATAGAATAAATTATAGAAGGAAGTTCCAGAAACCGAGTATTAAGTAGGTTTGTATTGTTATGCCATGTTCAGACTAAAAGTCAGTAGATTGGTATTAAACAACAAGATATTATTTCAAACTCAGTACCAGATTCAGTTTAATCCAGCCAAAGAATCAGAACAAAATATCAAAGCATGAACAGTATGATCAGATTTATTATACATGTTATATGTGATTATTGTTGTTTGTTGAGACTTGTTTGTGATATGTTGGCACCCTTAGAGCTTCTTTGCTGCCCCAGGGTTAATAGCTGTGTCGACTCGCCCGCTAGAGGGTGAGGATACGTCACTCCAAGGAGTGGCATGTCGTCTGCAGTAGGACGAAGATGGGATGACGCATTCCCCATATCAGGCTGATCAACATTACAGTATACCTCGTCGAGCATTTGCGCCCAGGGCACAGATTACAGATTACAGATACAGATCTCAGATTACAGTTACAGGAGTCCTCCGGACTCAGTTACAGTTATAGTCAGGAGCCCAGAGAGCCCAAGCTGCATACCCAGGGGGCCGGTAGGGTGCTCGTAGTTATTAGGTGAGTGGAGTGAATTTATTTTTGGATGGTTTGACCCGGGTAGGGGTATATAGATTGCATGTTGATTGGCACCTTCCGGCTTATGGGGGTTGGTATAGGTTCTTGTATGCTATATATATATACAAACACACACACACACACACACACACACACATATATATATATATATATATATATATATATATATATATATGTTACTTACTAGAGATATATACATGTTACTTATAAAATGGATAATTAGCAGGACGCCGCATCGACAGGTATGAGTCTTATCTTCCTTCCAGTGTAGTTAAGCTCAGTACAGATTCTGCTATCCCGGATAGTTTTAGCTACCCCCTGTCATTTCAGCAACTATCAGTATTACTGTTTATCTTCAGTTATTTTCGGTTTTGCTTTGCATACTCAGTACCAGTGGTACTGACGTCCGTTTGGCGCACTGCATTACTTGCCTGCAGGTACTCATAGATGAGGAGCCGATCCCTCGTG
Organism: Datura wrightii; assembly: GCA_035772735.1. NCBI lineage: Eukaryota > Viridiplantae > Streptophyta > Magnoliopsida > Solanales > Solanaceae > Datura > Datura wrightii. The sequence continues at coordinate 69,898,250 of JASDFA010000003.1, read as the reverse complement.
ATTCCAGCCAGCACATAGAGTCATCAGCTCCTGTCTTCCGGAGCTATACAGCTAGAGATTTATTTCTTTTCTTTTGTTGTACAGTATGGGTAGGCCGGGGCCCTGTCCCGACCATCTTATTAGTATTCTTAGAGGCTTACAGATTGTATATTCCCTATGGTTAGCTGTACCGGTTGTGTGAGGCCGTTTGTATGTTTTAGCTTGTTTATAATGGCCGTGTGGGGCCTTACTCAGTTGGTATTATCGGTCACGTAGCATTTTAGCACCTGTTTTCTTAATTCAGAAGTAATTAGACCGCATGGTGGCCTTGTCGACCCGCATAGGTTCCTTTATAGTACTTTATTCTGGTTAGCTGTTGTTGTCTTACAGGTGACTATAGGCCTAATCGGCCGGAGGCTGTTTTACAGTAGTTATATAGCCCGTTGGTTGCATGAACCCAAAGTTAGAGCCATCCTGGCACCAGAAGTGCTTAGGCTCAGTAGTTCAGCAGTCCAAGTCTTAGTAGGGCACCAGGTGCCAGTCATGCCTCCCAAGGCGGGGCGTGACAAACTTGGTATCAGAGCAGGTCGTGTCCCAGGGAGTCTGCAAGTCGTGATAAGTAGAGTCCTATCTATGGATGTGTTGTGCACCACATACTATAGGCAGGAGGCTGCAAGGCATAATAGGATGGTTGCTCTTTCTTCATATTCAGTCGTGCCATAGAGCAGTACAGTATAGGGTTGAGTCCCAAAAACCTATCATACTCTTTTTTTAAAGATTAAAATGGCAGACCAGCGACACCCTGCCACAGGCAGAAGACTGGATACCGCAGCATGAGAAGGCACCAGCAGGATGCCTCAGCTTCATTTAGAATCAGCCCGATCTGAGGGCGATACAGAGGCATCATCACAGCCTTCTCAGCAGTCCCCACCTCACCAGGAGCCATTCGGAATGACACCACCTCCGACAGCTCCTGTACCTACACCATCCGACTAGGAAATTCAAAGTGCAGTAGTAATGTGGGCACAAATGATGGCTACTCAGCGCCAGTCAGTGCCACCTGTAACAGTAGAGTCATCCGGTGGGTCTGGCAGTTCGAGGGTCCGAGAGTTTTTGGCACTAGGTCCCCCGCAGTTCACAGGGTTGGATCAGGCAGAGGACCCCCATGATTTCCTGGACCAGATGCAGAGAATCTTCCGGGTCATGCATGTGACATCTACAAAATAAGTTGAGTTAGCGGTATTTCGGCTGCGGGATATTGCTTTGTTGTGGTGTGAAAGTTAGGAAAGGTCCCGAGGGAGAGATGTTGCCCCTCTGACCTGGTCCAGCTTTTCAGAGGCCTTCCTGAATCGTTATTTTCCACGAGAAATTCGACAGGCCCAGATGGATTAGTTTTTGCACTTGGAGCAGGGGGCGAGGAGTGTGCGGGAATATGCTCTACAGTTCGATTCCTTGGTCTCTGTGCTCCAGCTATTTTGGACACCATGCCATCTAGAGTCCACCGGTTTATTATGGGTCTCAGCCCAGAATACATTGAGGAATGCATGACAGCTACGCTGCAGGAGGATATGAATATTGCTCGGGTGCAGGCCTTTGCCCAGACTATTGAAGGCCTTAGACAGCGGCAACAGGATAGTAGACATATAAATCAGGAGCAGCGCCGCAGGGATAGATCAGATGAAATACAGAGGGAGATTTAGAGAGGACCCAAGGCCCGGTTGTCTGACAGGCCACCTAGAGCCCCACCTCCATCACAGCAGCAGAGGGGTAGATTTATTCGCCGAGGACAGTCAGAGTCTGGTGGTAGTTCTCGAATGGTAGATTCACCTCAGCAGAGGAGGGCAGAGCAGAGCAGGTACACACCCCCACCTTGCCCTATTTGCAGCCGACCCCACACTGGAGCTTGCAGATATGGCTCCACAAGGTGTTATATATGCGGGCAGGAAGGTCACGTGATGAGAGACTGTCCAGCCAGAGGTCAGGGTAGCCGAGATAATCAAGACAGGGCGTCAAAAGGGCCGCGAGCTCCAGCAGCCTCGGCAGGGCGTAGGCCCTCAGGTCCAACAGGTAGAGACTGAGGTAGATCAAGGGCTTCTAGTTCAGGTACGGGCCCAAGACGTACCTATGCATTACCAGGGAGGCAGGACTCAGAGGCATCTCCAGATGTGGAAATAGGTATAATGACTATTTGTTCTCACCCTGCTTATGTATTGATTGATCCAAGGTCTACTTTGTCCTACATTACCCCATTTGTGGCCCAAAAGTTTAGTGTTGTACCAGAGTTGCTTCAGCAACCCTTTTCAGTATCTACACCTGTCAGTGACTCCATCATAGCCAGAAGGGTTTATCGAGAGTGTACAGTAGAGGTTGTTGACATCAGACTACAGTAGATCTGGTAGAATTAGAGATGATTGATTTCGACGCCGTTATGGGTATGGATTGGCTGGTGTCGTGCTACGCCAATGTAGAATGCTGGACCAAGACGGTCCGATTCCACTTTCTAGGGGAGGTAGTACGAGAGTGGAAGGGCAGTACAGCTACGCCAAAAGGTAGGTTTATTTCCTACCTTCAGGCGAGGAAGTTAATAGCAAAGGGATGCATTTACCACCTAGTCAGAGTCCAGGATGTTCGGGTAGAGCCTCTGACTCTCCAGTCTGTTCTAGTGGTTAATGAATTCCCTGACGTATTTCCAGATGAGCTACCTGGTATTCCCCCAGAAAGAGAAATAGATTTTGCAATTGATTTGATACCAGGCACTCAGCCCATATCAATCCCTCCGTATCGTATAGCTCCTGCTGAACTCAGAGAATTAAAGGAGCAGCTGAAAGATTTGTTAGATAAGGGCTTTATCAGGCCGAGAACTTCACCTAGGGGTGCGCGAGTTCTATTTGTGAGAAAGAAGGATGGCTCACTCTGCATGTGTATAGATTACCGACAGTTGAATAAGATTACAGTCAAGAATAAGTATCCGCTTCCCAGAATAGATGATTTGTTTGATTAGTTACAGGGGGCAGATATTTCTCCAAGATTGACTTACGGGCCGGATATCATCAGGTTCGAGTTCGTGAAAGGGACATTCCAAAGACTGCCTTCAGGATCAGATACGACCATTTTGAATTCCTAGTCATGTCCTTTGGGTTGACGAATGCCCAACAGTATTTATGGACCTGATGAACAGCATCTTCAGACCACTAGACCTGTTCGTGGTAGTGTTTATTGATGATATTCTGGTGTATTCTCGCTTAGAGGCAGACCACCAGGATCATTTGCGAACAGTGCTCCAGATTCTCAAGGACCGTCAGTTGTACGCCAAGTTCTCTAAATGTGAATTTTGGCTGAACTCAGTAGGTTTTTTGGGGCATGTTGTGTCAGATGTGGGTATACAGGTAGACGCGCAGAAAATAGAAGCAGTAAAAACATGGCCCAGACCTACCACTCCGATCGAAGTCCGTAGTTTTCTGGGATTAGCAGGGTACTATAGAAGATTTGTTGAGGGGTTCTCCACCATAGCGGCACCTCTAACTAAGCTGACGCAAAAAGCAGTAAAGTTTCAGTGGATGGAGGCATGTGAGAAGAGTTTCCGGGAATTGAAAGACAGATTGACCTCCGCCCCAGTATTAGCATTGCCAGAAGGTATAGAGGGTTATGCTGTTTATTGTGACGCTTCGGGTATTGGGTTAGGATGTGTGTTGATGCAGCATGGTAAGGTAATTGCTTATGCCTCCAGACAGCTAAGGAAACACGAAAAGAATTATCCTATCCATGACCTGGAACTAGCCGCAGTGATCCACGCTCTAAAGATATGGAGACATTACTTGTACGGTGTCCATGTGGATATTTTCACTGATCATAAGAGCCTACAATATATCTTCACTTAGAGAGTTGAATTTGCGACAACGTCGCTAGTTGGAATTGCTAAAAGATTATGATGTAAATATTTTGTATCACCCAGGAAGAGCCAACGTAGTAGCAAATTCCCTCAGCCGCAAATCCATTGGGAGTTTGGCGTATTTGCAGCCCGAGCAGCGGGATTTGGCCAGAGAAATACACCAATTAGCCAGTTTAGCCATTCGTGTAGCAGAAAAAGAGGGCAACAGAGCGGTAATTCAGAACACCGACGTGTCATCATTAGTTGTGGAGGTAAAGGAACGGAAGTACGAGGATCCCGACCTGGTTCAGCTTAAAGACAGAGTTTAGCAAGGGAAAGCGCCAGATTTTCAGGTAACTGAGGATGAAGTGTTGCGATGTAAAGGCCACCTTTGTGTTCTAGATATTTCAGGGCTTCGCCAGCAGATTATGAGTGAGGTACATTATGCCCGCTATTCTCTCCACCCAGGTGCGACGAAAATGTACCACGATATCAAAGAAATCTACTGGTGGCCAGGTATGAAGAGGGAAATAGCAGAATTCGTAGCCCAGTGTCCTAATTGCCATCAAGTAAAAGAAGAACACCAGAAACCAGGCGGATTGACTCAAGACATAGTTGTGATTCTTTGGAAGTGGGAAGCAGTAAATATGGACTTTGTAGAAGGGTTACCCCGTACCAGACATAGAAATGACTCGATTTGGGTAATTGTTGACAGACTGAAAAAATTGGCCCATTTTCTGCCAGTAAGGGCTACTTTCTCTGCCGAAGATTATGCAGAGTTATATATTAGAGAAATAGTCAGACTGCACGGTGTTCCAGTATCCATTATCTCCGACAGAGGGGCGCAATTTACAGCTAGATTTTGACAATCATTTCAGAGAGGCCTGGGAACACAGATTAGTCTGAGCACAACATTCCACCCTCAGACAGATGGGTAGGCAGAACGTACTATTCAAACGCTCGAAGATATGCTACGGGCGTGTGTGTTGGACTTTGGAGGTAGTTAGGGTGAACACCTACCGCTTATTGAGTTTGCATATAACAATAGTTACCACTTAGCTATCCAGATGGCACCCCATGAGGCTTTGTATGGGCGAAAATGTAGATCTCCAGTTGGTTGGTTTGAAGTAGGAGAGTCAGCGCTGATTGGGCCGGATATTATTCATCAGTCAGAGGAAAAGGTAAAGCTTATCAGAGAATGCCTACTGACTGCTCAGAGCCTACAGAAATCGTATGCTGATGTGCGGCGCAGAAACCTGGAATTTAATGTGAATGACTGGGTATTTTTGAAAGTTTCTCCTATGAAAGGGGTGATGAGATTCGGCAAGAAAGGTAAGCTTAGCCCGAGATTTGTTGGGCCTTATCAGATTCATCGAAGAATAGGCCAAGTAGCATACGAGTTGAAATTACCTCCAGAATTAAAGTCTGTTCATCTAGTTTTCCACGTCTCTATGCTGAGGAAGTATATAGGAGACCCCTTCAGAGTTGTTCCAGTTCAGGATGTCCAAGTTAGGGAAGAGCTAGCTTATGAAGAGGTTCCAGTAGCCATACTAGACCGGCAGATTCGCAGGTTGAGAACTAAAGATATTGCTTCTGTCAAAGTATTATGGCGTAACCAGAACCGAGTAGATCTGACTTGGGAAGCAGAGGAAGATATGAAAGTCAGATATCCTCAACTATTCCAGACTTAATCAGCTAAAGGTACGTTAGTATTGTTGTCTTATGAATTGCCTTATGTTATGTAAATAAATGAAATAGCTGGCTTATGTAATGAATAATAGTGTTGTGTTGAGTCCCTAAAACTTATCATACTCTTTTTTTACAGATTAAAATGGCAGACAGCGACACCCTGCCACAGGCAGAAGACCGGATACCGCAGCATGAGAAGGCACCAGCAGGATGCCTCAGCTTCATTTAGAATCAGCCCGATCTGAGGGCAATACAGAGGCATCATCACAGCCTTCTCAGCAGTCCCCACCTCACCAGGAGCCATTCGGAACGACACCACCTCCGACAGCTCCTGTACCTACACCATCCGACTAGAAAATTCAAAGTGCAGTAGTAATGTGGGCACAAATGATGGCTACTCAGCGCCAGTCAGTGCCACCTGTAACAGTAGAGTCATCCGGTGGGTCTGGCAGTTCGAGGGTCCGAGAGTTTTTGGCACTAGGTCCCCCGCAGTTCACAGGGTTGGATCAGGCAGAGGACCCCCATGATTTCCTGGACCAGATGCAGAGAATCTTCCGGGTCATGCATGTGACATCTACAAAATAAGTTGAGTTAGCGGTATTCCGGCTGCGGGATATTGCTTTGTTGTGGTGTGAAAGTTGGGAAAGGTCCCGAGGGAGAGATGTTGCCCCTCCGACCTGGTCCAGCTTTTCAGAGGCCTTCCTGGATCATTATTTTCCACGAGAAATTCGACAGGCCCGGATGGATTAGTTTTTGCACTTGGAGCAGGGGGCGAGGAGTGTGCGGGAATATGCCCTACAGTTCGATTCCTTGGCTCGATATGCTCCAGCTTTTGTGGACACCATGCCATCTAGAGTCCACCGGTTTAATATGGGTCTGAACCCAGAATACATTGAGGCATGCATGACAGCTACGCTGCAGGAGGATATGAATATTGCTCGGGTGCAGGCCTTTGCCCAGACTATTGAGGGCCTTAGACAGCGGCAACAGGATAGTAGACATATAAATTAGGAGCAGCGCCGCAGGGATAGATCAGATGAAATATAGAGGTGGATTTAGAGAGGACCCAAGGCCCGGTTGTCAGGCAGGCCACCTAGAGCCCCACCTCCATCACAGCAGCAGAGGGGTAGATTTATTCGCTGAGGACAGTCAGAGTCTGGTGGTAGTTCTCGAACGGTAGATTCACCTCAGCAGAGGAGGGCAGAGCAGAGCAGGTACACACCCCCACCTTGCCCTATTTGCAGCCTACTCCACACTGGAGCTTGCAGATATAGCTCCACAAGGTGTTGTATATGCGCGTAGGAGGGTCATGTGATGAGAGACTGTCTAGCCAGAGGTCAGGGTAGCCGAGATAATCAAGACAGGGCGTCAACAGGGCCGCGAGCTCCAGCAGCCTCGGCAGGGCGTAGGCCCTCAGGTGCAACAGGTAGAGGCCGAGGTAGATCAAGGGCTTCTAGTTCAGGTAAGGGCCCAAGACGTACCTATGCATTACCAGGGAGGCAGGACTCAGAGGCATCTCCAAATGTGGAAACAGGTATAATGACTATTTGTTCTCACCCTGCTTATGTATTGATTGATCCAAGCTCTACTTTGTCCTACGTTACCCCATTTGTGGCCCAAAAGTTTAGTGTTGTACCAGAGTTGCTTCAGCAACCCTTTTCAGTATCTACACCTGTCAGTGACTCCATCATAGCCATAAGGGTTTATCGAGAGTGTACAGTAGAGGTTGCTGACATCAGACTAGAGTAGATCTGGTAGAATTAGAGATGATTGATTTCGAAGCCATTATGGGTATGGATTGGCTGGTGTCGTGCTGTGCCAATGTAGAATGCTAGACCAAGACGGTCCGATTCCACTTTCTAGGGGAGGTAGTACGAGAGTGGAAGGGCAGTACAGCTACGCCAAAAGGTTGGTTTATTTCCTACCTTCAGGCGAGGAAGTTAATAGCTAAGGGATGCATTTACTACCTAGTCAGAGTCCAGGATGTTCGGGTAGAGCCTCTAACTCTCCAGTGTGTTCCAGTGGTTAATGAATTCCCTGACGTATTTCCAGATGAGCTACCTGGTATTCCCCCAGAAAGAGAAATAGATTTTGCAATTGATTTGATACCAGGCACTCAGCCCATATCAATCCCTCCATATCGTATAGCTCCTGCTGAACTCAGAGAATTAAAGGAGCAGCTGAAAGATTTGTTAGATAAGGGCTTTATCAGGCCGAGTACTTCACCTAGGGGTGCACCAGTTCTATTTGTGAGAAAGAAGGATGGCTCACTCTGCATGTGTATAGATTACCGGCAGTTGAATAAGATTACAGTCAAGAATAAGTATCCGCTTCCCAGAATAGATGATTTGTTTGATTAGTTACAGAGGGCCAGATATTTCTCCAAGATTGACTTACGGGCCGGATATCATCAGGTTCGAGTTCATGAAAGAGACATTCCAAAGACTGCCTTCAGGACCAGATACGGCAATTTTGAATTCCTAGTCATGTCCTTTGGGTTGACGAATGCCCAGCAGTATTTATGGACCTGATGAACAACATCTTCAGACCATACCTAGACCTGTTCGTGATAGTGTTTATTGATGATATTCTGGTGTATTCTCGCTCAGAGGTAGACCACCAGGATCATTTGCGAACAGTGCTCCAGATTCTCAAGGACCGTCAGTTGTACGCCAAGTTCTCTAAATGTGAATTTTGGTTGAACTCAGTAGCTTTCTTGGGGCATGTTGTGTCAGATGCGGGTATACAGGTAGACGCGCAGAAAATAGAAGCAGTAAAAACATGGCCCAGACCTACCACTCCGATCGAAGTCCGTAGTTTTCTGGGATTAGCAGGGTACTATAGAAGATTTGTTGAGGGGTTCTCCACTATAGCGGCACCTCTAACTAAGCTGACGCAAAAAGCAATAAAGTTTCAGTGGACGAAGGCATGTGAGAAGAGTTTCCAGGAATTGAAAGACAGATTGACCTCCGCCCCAGTATTAGCATTGCCAGAAGGTACAGAGGGTTATGCAGTTTATTGTGATGCTTCGGGTATTGGGTTAGGATGTGTGTTGATGCAGCATGGTAAGGTAATTGTTTATGCCTCCAGACAGCTAAGGAAACACGAAAAGAATTATCCTACCCATGACCTGGAACTATCCGCAGTGATCCACGCTCTAAAGATATGGAGACATTACTTGTACGGTGTCCATGTGGATATTTTCACTGATCATAAGAGCCTACAATATATCTTCGCTTAGAGAGTTGAACTTGCGACAGCATCGCTGGTTGGAATTGCTAAAAGATTATGATGTAAATATTCTATATCACCCAGGAAGAGCCAACGTAGTAGCAAATGCACTCACTCGCAAATCCATGGGGAGTTTGGCGTATTTGCATCCCGAGCAGCGGGTGTTGGGCAGAGAAATACACCAGTTAGCCAGTTTAGCCATTCGTGTAGCAGAAAAAGAGGGCAACATAGCGGTAATTCAGAACACCGACGTGTCATCATTAGTTGTGGAGGTAAAGGAATGACAGTATGAGGATCTCGACCTGGTTCGGCTTAAAGACAGAGTTTAGCAAGGGAAAGCGCCAGATTTTCAGGTAACTGAGGATAAAGTGTTGCGATGTAAAGGCCACCTTTGTGTTCTAGATACTTCAGGGCTTCGCCAGCAGATTATGAGTGAGGTACATTATGCCCGCTATTCTCTCCACCCAGGCGCGACGAAAATGTACCACGATATCAAAGAAATCTACTAGTGGCCAGGTATGAAGAGGGAAATAGCAGAATTCGTAGCCCAGTGTCCTAATTGCCATCAAGTAAAAGAGGAACACCAGAAACCAGGCGGATTGACTCAAGACATAGTTATGATTCTTTGGAAGTGGGAAGCAGTAAATATGGACTTTGTAGCAGGGTTACCCCGTACCAGACATAGAAATGACTCAATTTGGGTAATTGTTGACAGACCGACAAAATCGACCCATTTTCTGCCAGTAAGGGCTACTTTCTCTGTCGAAGATTATGCAGAGTTATATATTAGAGAAATTGTCAGACTGCACGGTGTTCCAGTATCCATTATCTCCGACAGAGGGGCGCAATTTACAGCTAGATTTTGGCAATCATTTCAGAGAGGCCTTGGAACACAGATTAGTCTGAGCACAACATTCTACCCTCAGACAGATGGGTAGGCAGAACGTACTATTCAAACGCTCGAAGATATGCTACGGGCGTGTGTGTTGGACTTTGGAGGTAGTTAGGGTGAACACCTACCACTTATTGAGTTTGCATATAACAATAGTTACCACTTATCTATCCAGATGGATCCCCATGAGGCTTTGTATGTGCGAAAATGTAGATCTCCAGTTGGTTGGTTTGAAGTAGGAGAGTCAGCGCTGATTGTGCCGGATATTATTCATCAGTCAGAGGAAAAGGTAAAGCTTATCAAAGAACGCCTACTGACTGCTCAGAGTCGCCAGAAATCGTATGCTGCAGTGCGGCGCAGAAACCTGGAATTTAATGTGAATGACTGGGTATTTTTGAAAGTTTCTCCTATGAAAGGGGTGATGAGATTCGGCAAGAAAGGTAAGCTTAGCCCGAGATTTGTTGGGCCTTATCAGATTCGTCGAAGAATAGGCCAAGTAGCATACGAGTTGAACTTACCTCCAGAATTAAAGTTTGTTCATCTAGTTTTCCACGTCTCTATGCTGAGGAAGTATATAGGAGACCCCTTCAGAGTTGTTCCAGTTCAGGATGTCCAAGTTAGGGAAGAGCTAGCTTATGAAGAGGTTCCAGTAGCCATACTAGATAGGCAGATTCGCAGGTTGAGAACTAAAGATATTGCTTCTGTCAAAGTATTATGGCGTAACAGGAATCGAGAGGAGATGAATTGGGAAGCAGAGGAAGATATGAAAGTTAGATATGCTCAACTATTCCAGACTTAATCAGCTAAAGGTACGTTAGTATTGTTGTCTTATGAATTGCCTTATATTATGTAAATAAATGAAATAGCTGGCTTATGTAATGAATACTAGTGTTGTGTGGAGTACCTGTATTGGACTTTTCTGCGTTTCAGGATTTTTGATATAGTCCATATTATAGGGGAGACTCTGCCGAAATTTTTCTAAACTAAGTCAAATAAGTTGAAATTTTTGCAAGTAGAAGTTTACATTCGAGGACGAATGTTCTTAAGGGGGGGAGGATGTTACACCCCGTAAATTCTTGACATGTAGATGGCCTATTCGCATGTTGGTTAAGAGTTTTAGAGTGTCATACGTGCGAGAAAAGGGCCTGGGGAGAGACCGGACAAGCGCCAAGTTGGCGCGTCGCAAGGCAAATGCGACTTATAAATCACATTCGACGAATGGGAATTATAAATCCCATTCGACGAATGCGACTTAAAGGTCCCGAGTATAAAAGCCCCCACTTCGGTTTTTAATGATAGAAATTCATAATTTCCAGAGAGTAAATAGAGAAAACAGCTGAGAACAGAGGGCACAAAGATTTCTTTAAAATTTCTATCCAATTACGCCACTATACGCGGTCCAAACTCAAAATAATCTTAGGTAGTGAGGTATTAAGCTGCAAGGAGCATTCCTACGGATTTAGTTTCGTGAAATTCGGCCGGCGAACCGTCATCCTACCGAGCTAAGATAAGTGGAATTGCTCCAAATTAGTGTCTATATACTCCTAGCCCTAAAGTAAGTATTTCTCCCTTCTGGACTTTCGAGAAATAGCATGTTTTCGGTTGTTTTTCAATAAGTTAAAGTTTGGGCTATATATATTCAAAGTAGTATTTTCTTCCAGAATATTGATGAATTTAGTTCTAATTGCTATGAATGTGAATACAGTTGGAAGAAATAGTTGAATATTGGTCGAGTTACGCCAGTTAGCCGTAAAACCGACAACTGAGGTATGTAAAGCTAGTTTCTTTGGCAAGTTAGCAATTCTAGCAGAGTAAAATAGAATAAATTCCAGAAGGAAGTTCCAGAAGTCGAGTATTAAGTATGTTTGTATTGTTCTGCCATGTTTAGAATAAAAGTCAGTAGATTGGTATTAAACAGCAACATATTATTTCAGACTCAGTACCAGATTCAGTTTAATCCAGCCAAAGAATCAGAATCGAATATCAAAGCATGAACAGTATGATCAGATTTATTATACACATTATATGTGATTATTATTGTTTGTTGAAACTTGTTTGTGATATGTGGGCACCCTTAGAGCTTCCTTGCCGCCCCAGGGTTAATAGCTGTGTCGACTCGCCCGCCAGAGGGTGAGGATATGTCACTCCAAGGAGTGGCATGCTGTCCGCAGTAGGACAAAGATGGGATGCAGCATTCCCCATATCAGGCTGATCAGCATTACAGTATACCCTGTCGAGCGCTTGCACCCAGGGCATAGATTACAGATTACAGTTATAGGAGTCCTCCGGACTCAGATACAGTTATAGTCAGGGGTCCAGAGAGCCCAAGCTGCATACCCAAGGGGCCGACAGGGTGCTCGTAGTTATTAGGTGAATGGAGTGAATTTATTTTTGGATGGTTTGACCCGGGTAGGGGTATATAGATTGCATATTGATTGGCACCTTCCGACTTTTGGGGGCTGGAATAGGTTCTTGTATGCTATATATATATATATATATATATATATATGTTACGTACTAGATATATATACATGTTACTTATAAAATGGATAGTTAGCAGAACGCCACATCGACCGGTATGAGTCTTATCTTCCTTCAAGTGCAGTTAAGCTCAGTACAGATTTTGCTATTCCAGACAGTTTTAGCTACCCCCTATCATTTCAGCAACTATCATTATTACTGTTTATCTTCAGTTATGTTCAGTTTTGCTGTGCATACTCGGTACCAGTGGTAGTGACGCCCGTTTGGGGCGCTGCATTACTTGCCTGCAGGTACTCATAGACGAGGAGCTGATCCCTCGTGATTCCAGCCAGCACATAGAGTCATCATCTCCTGTCTTCCGAAGCTAGACAGCTAGAGGTTAATTCTTTTCTTTTGTTGTACAGTATGGGTAGGTCGGGGCCCTATCTCAACCATCTTATCAATATTTTTAGAGGCTTGCAAATTGTATATTCCCTGTGGTTAGCTGTACCGATCGTGTGAGGTTGTGTATATGTTTAAGCTTGTTTATAATGGATGTGTGGGGCCTTACTCAGTTTGTAGCAGTGACCTTTTCGGTCACGTAGCATTTTAGCACCTGTTTTCTTAATTCAAAAGTAACTAAACCGCATGGTGGCCTTGTCGGCCCACATAGATTCCTTTATACTACTATTGTTCTGGTTAGCTGTTGTTGTCTTACAGGTGGCTATAGGCCTAGTCGGCCGGAGGCTGTTTTACAACCGTTAATAGCCCGTTGGTTCCATGAACCCAGAGTTAGAGCCAGCCTGGCACCAGAAGTGCTTAGGCTCAGTAGTTCAGCAGTCCAGGTCTTAGTAGGGCACGTGGTGCCAGTCATGCATCCCAAGGTGGGGCGTGACATTTACTTATAAACATGATAGGCTAAAACCACCACTACTAGGGTTGTGGGAACCATGACAAATTAAGACACATAGGTAAAATACTTAGTGATTCTTGAATGAAGTTTATGCATGTATTGTTTCTTCCTTTGTTTTGATTAACTCTTGATAGTTGCAAATGTTAGGACTTGCCTTTTTCTTACTTACCGGATCAAGAAATTAAAGAATGGGAAAATGGATTTACAAAAGAGATTTGAGGCTACCAACCCTCATCTAATAGCTTGACCTTGTTCGGGAATAACTAATCCAATATTAAGGGTAAGGGTCAATTAAAGTACACTCATAGACGAACCAAGTTGTGTGGTGAAAGTCATCTAGATAGGGGACCAACCATTTAGGTGAACCTAACTTACCGATATTTCATGCTAAGCACCGAAATAGATCACTAGTGTAAAATCGCCTTGTGGTTATGAAGTCATGGGGAACACTTACCCTGATTAGTTGCATTAATTTGAAAACAACAAACAATTTCTCAACATTATTATTTATTACTTTTACAAATTCCCCCCTCTAAGGAAATCATTAACTAAAAAGCTTAAGCACTAGCGTTCTTCTACATCCTTAAGTATTCTCTGTGGGATCGACCCCAACCTCTAGTAGGGTTTTTTATTGACAATGTCCGCTTCATATTTCGTAAGGAGGTGTGGTTTGAGCGTTATCAAGAACTGTATCCTTCCAAACATCTTATAAGCTTTCATAAACGAACTACCGAATGTAAAAACTGATTAAAGACTGCGCAAAGATGTCAAAAGTTGCTTATCAAATGACCTAAGTCCTCTATTTATATATGAGTATTTAAATGACGTTTCTACCCTTCAAAACTTGGCTTTAAAATTAGCATTTTCTTCAATGGAATGACCCTGGCGTGCCGCCCTATGTATCTCGCCACAAACTTAGCCAAATTTCCAACAATTTCAGCTCCGTACAAGGTCTGGCGCTCTGCCCCCTCTATCTCGCCAAGGTGTTTGTCAAATTTCTCTAATTCTGGACACCTCTGGCATGAGGCACCACTCATCTCTCTACGATTTGTGAAGTACAATTCTTTGACATTCAAGGGAGGGCTGGCGCGCTAGCAATAGCCCCAACCTAAAGTTTTATTCTCTGAAGTTCAGGACTTGGTGCGGGGCGCCAGCCATAGCATTAGGCCCTTCAGCTCCTCAAATCTTCACTCCTTGTATCATTTTCAGCCCATTTTGCTAAACTTCCAGCTCAAATCATTTGTTATCACATAAAACACACACATACAGGAATCTAAGCATAAATTAAGGATTATGAACTCAAAACATGATCAAATATGGGTAAAAACATGGCAAATGGGCATACATATATGCCCAACATCACCATCCCACACTTAAACCATTGTTTGTCCTCGAACAATCCTTAAAACATACCTAAACTCATGTTTTGACACCTCTATCAACTCTTACTCAACCAACTAGCATGGATCATTTACAGAGTGGTTTATCATCATACAACAATTCTCATAAAGCACATAGAAATATTTCACAATCAAGAACACACAACCTCTATAAATGACTCATCTTTTCAACACAAAGGGCCAACATGATTAAATGTGACATATGCCATAAGTAGTACACCAAATTAGACCTCTTGCGCCCCTCACTTCTAGTGATGCTCCGCTCTCAAATTTATCAATGTAAGGATATGGAACACAATAAGTACTCACACTCACAAATGATGTAATGCACATATGTAACATACTATAGGCTTTCCCTTCATGTATATTAATACTACCTAATCACTTCAAGAGATTAAGATCATAAGGATTGTACTCCTCACCCTCATCATCATCTTAGCCATCAACCTACATGGCACCAGTAGCAACATCCTCCTCCTCATTCATATCTAAGTCATCAACACCATTAGTAAGGATTGTTGCCTCATCATCATCAAGCAGCTCCTCGAAGGTTGGGCCCACTTGGCCCATCAACATAGCACTCTATGAGAAGATACCGTGCCTCAAAAGCTGTCATCTCTTATGCAGTAGCAGGTCGACCTCCTTGATTCCGCTGTAATTCCAGCATCACAAATATATGACATCAAGAGCTTTCCAATCAGCTATAGTAAGAAGAGGACCCATGGAAGGGACAGTCTCCTTCACCTTTGTGACATCTATCATCTTTCCAGCCAAAGGTAAGACAAGGTCTGCATCCTCCTCCTCAATACCTGCCTCCCTCAAGAGCATGGTCAAGAGACTATCGTGACAATATTTCCATCTACAATTATCTCGTGATCTTCTCATATTGTCACAAATCACAACACCAAAGTTGATCGATATTCCATTCATCAACATGTATACCAAGAAAATCCGCTCTCGAGTCACCTCTATCATATATGTCCTAGGGAGAAAGATAGCACACACCAACTTCACCCACACCTTTGTCTCCCTATTAAAATAAGCAAACGCAAGCATGGAATGAGTGCCATTATGATCCTTCGCCCAACGGGCGGATGGGTGCTCACCACATAAAGTGTGACTAATGCCTCTGTATGGAGGCTTCTCCAGCAAGATGAAATACTCCGAAGGGTCTATTGCAGGTGTCTCTAAGAAGGCACTGAACCTTTTAGCTGTGAATCGCACCACCTAACCTCTAAGCTTTACCTTGGTTCTCTTTCCGAATGAGGTATCCCAATTTGCATAGAACTCCCTCACCAATATAAGGTTGCACCTCTCCGACTCATTTAAGATGTAACCTGCTCCCAACTCACGTATCTTGTCCCGAGCGGCTGAGAACTCAAGTGCCTAGAGGCCGTCATCCATCTAATTTTCAGGTGCATATTTGGCTTCTTTTTGAGTGTTGAACCAAGTAATCCCATAAGGCTCTACTACTTTTGCTCCAAATCTCCTCGCAGGGCCGGCTTTGGAAGCCAAAGAACTAGCCTCCTTTTTGCCTTTTCTAGCCCTATTGAGACTTGGATCCGCACGAACCACCTCCTTTCCTTTAGATTCCATGGTACCTAACAAGTAAAAATCAAGAAGTTCACAAAAATTAGCTCATGAACAAAATGGCTAACTAACTAAGTTTTGAAGGTGCAAAATACAACCCACACTTAATTTGCTAGCATACTTGTGAGAATTTGTCAAATGGTTTACTCAAGACTTCTCCCATCATCATCTAGTCTCAACAATTCAATTTAATTCACAAACTTCATACTACACCAAGTTCATGGATTTTATTTTCTTGCTTTTCAACTCTTTTTTTATCTTTTAGCTTTTCAAGAATGCTTCACCTAGGCCATCCCTCTCACTTTCCTCCTCCAATTTATAATTCATGTAATTCATGTAATGAAGTAGCACTATTCAATTCAATCAACAGGAAATAAGAAATTTACTACCATTCATCATGAATTAATCAAGAATTTCAGCAACTCGAGCATTTATTCATATTCAAGAATTCAATAACCAAGTGCTTTCTCTATCTATAATGAATACATCTACCCACCAACATTCATAAATTAGTTCAAATCACCATATTCAACCAAGAATCAAGCTACCCAACAATGATAACATACTATTATGGAAGAATTTAAGACTTTAAGCTTATCAAACACAAAACATGAAATTCAAGATTTTCACCAACAATTATGATTTGGGTTCTAAATTTTGGGGAAGGGTGGTATGGGAGCATGCTTGCATCACTAATCAAACAATAGAAAATAAATATACTTACTTAAATTGAAGATGAGAGCTTCACCAAATTGTTGGAGAAGATAACGATGGTTGGGAGAGGGGAATGGGAAGCTACGGCTTAAGAGAGAAAAGAGGGAGAGAAATTTTTGCTTTTTAGTGTTCAACTCTTTGAGGGAAAAGACTAAATGGGACTTTAAATAAAGAATTAGGAATGGGATTTTATGTAATTTTAAGGTTTTCTGAGTCAACATTAACTCAAATTGACCAAAAATTGTCCATATAGACCCTGGCACGACGCACCCACTGTCTCACCACAAACTTAGAAAAAAAATTTCTCTGGAGACAAGAGGCTGGCGTGACGCCACGCCCGTAGCCTCACTTGACAATTTTTTTTCTTCTAAAATTTAACTCCTGGCGTCCCATGCCAAGCATCTCACTCTAGACTTACACTTTTTAGCTCAATGTCCTAGCTTGTTCTTGCCTCTTATGCCCTATTCGTCTCTATAAAACAAAGAAAAATATACAAAATGTAAGACGGATGGGTTTCCTCCCACCAATTGCCTTAGTTGTAGTTGTGGCACAACATTCATAGGTTGCGTCCCATGTAGTGCCTGATTTAACATCACGACACGGCTATGATTGTCGTCACTCCTTCATCCGAGTGGACTTGTGACCATGCTAAGGATCTACTAAGATTTCATACAACACATACTGCTCCACTAACTGATTACTACCTATAGGTTCTTCAGCTGGCTTCACTTTGAAGTTCTCATAGTGAGGTGGTATTCGTTCTGCTCTAAATACTTCAAACACTACCTCCTAACCATCTACTCTCATAGACATCTTGCGGCTAAACATGTATGACAGCGTCGGCAATGGCCAAAAATCATTTCCCTAAAATGAGAGGAGCTGCTCCATCTACCTCATAGTCTAAGATTATGAAGTCCAGCGGAAGGATGAAAGGTCCTACCTTAATTAAGACATCTTCAAGGATTCCTTCAGGATAGGCCAGAGACCGGTCCGCAAGTTGCAACATCACTCTGGTGGGACGTGATTCACCTAATCCCAGAGTTCTAAATAGGGATGTAGGTATCAAATTGATGCTCGCACCCAAACCACATAAGGCCGAACCAACATCCGTTCTCCCAATAGTGACAACGATAGTGAAGCTCCTAGGGTCCTTTAGCTTTTTAGGACTTTTGTTCTTAGTTCATGAACTACATTCTTCTGTAAGAGCCATGATTTCAAACTCCGTATGCCTCCTCTTTTGGCCACGATATCCTTGAGATACCTGACGTACTTTGAGACTTCCTGCAAAAGCTCCACTAATAGAATATTCACATGAACCTGCTTTAACAACTTAAGAAACTTACTACAAGTTGTGGCCTCTGTCATCTTCTTCAACTTTTGAGGGAATGGAGGAGGTGGTCTAGCTACCACAATCTTCGGTCATTGATTGCTAGACTCCCCAACCTCAGTCTTAGAACTCACGGCCTATTCTTTATCAACTTTTTCTTTTCTGGGGATAGCCTCACCCATATATTTACAATTACGCAAGAAGATTGCGCTCACATTTTCCTTGGGGTTCTTCTCGGTGTTAACTGGTAGTGCCCCCTATGGTCTATTGTTCTGCTGTAGGGCCAACTACCCCATCTGTCTCTCAAGCTCATGGATGGACTTTAACATTTCATTAACCACTTGTGACGGCTGCACCATCTATTGCTTCATTGTTTCCTCAAAAGAACTACTCTATTGCTGGCCCTGTGGCTTTTGATAATTGTTCTGCGGCCTTTGGAAGTTTTGATTCCCTCCCCCCGAGGGATTTCCTCCATTATGGTACCCCTGATTATAGCCATTACCTACAAAACCTCCACCTCGACCTTGTTGTCCCACAAAGTATACAGACTCAAGATTAAGAGGACAACCTGAATAGGTGTGGCTTTATCCACACGCCTCACATGATGGTGGTGGGATTTGTACGTGCTATACGTACTGTACTTGGCTTCCTGCTGGTGTGGTCACCAATATACTGATCGCATTCACCAGCTAGCTAGTGTCTACTTTGATTGCCGCGACACCATCCACCTCAAGCTTTACCGACACCTTTGCTGCAGTAAATCCTCTGTCTGAGTCTTGATAATCTTGACTCCCTGCAGACATGAGGTTCATGATAGCCTCAATTTCATCATAACTTTTGTATAGAATCTATCCCTGTGCGGTAGCATTTAGGAGTATCTTCAACTCGGGCTTCAGACCCTCTATGAAGTTGCACCCAATTATCTTCTTAGGTTGGATGTGGTGTAGACAATCCCCCAAGTAACCCTAGTAACGTTCCAATGCTTGAGCTATCTTTCACCATCTTTCTATATGAATCCAAAGATCTTTCCCCTTAGTTCTTTAGTTCTTCTCGAAGAGAAAAACTGGTTGATGAACTTATTAGAGAGGATCTCTCAAGTTGTGATGGATCCTACAGGCTCATTTTGAAGCAACTCCTTGGTTCTCCGATCAGTGAGAACGGAAATAGAGTCAGCTTGACATATTCATCTGACATGTTCTAGTAATGAAAATTTTCACTCAGCTCTACAAACATTATCAGATGCCTGTAGGGATCCTCTTGCGGCTTGCCCTGAAATTGGCAAGTGTTTTAGACTAACTACACGGTCTCTTTTTTCAGCTCAAAGTTCCTAGTAACGGCTGATTTGATGATCGCTTTAGAAGCATTCTCCAAATTATTTCTAGCAAAATGCATCACTGGAACTCTGTCGTTCTCTTCACTTGCTGCTATCCCGATGTTTTCCATAGCTAACCTTCGAAAGGTTTGCTCTATTTCAGGATCAAGAGAAGCCAAAGATGGTCCTGACTTCTCGTGCTTGGCATACACTAAGGCAAACAACCCTGTGAGTTTCAATAAAAACAAGAAAAAAATGTAAAATACAAATTACCGAAACAAAATTCAAACCTACAAACAATTAAACAATATTCAAGTCCCCGGTAATGGTGCCAAAAACATGATGTCGCTCAAGCACATGCAAGAACATGTGGTCGTCAAGTAATATACGATTTTGAAGTCCAGATATTGTACCTAAGGGACTTTCCAATTTAATCATTATAAGGTTGTCACTTTAATTTAACTAATCTACAAATATAGTTAAAATGAAGATTGGTTTGGAAAATTAAACTATAAAAACTTCAAATGTAAAATTAACTAAAAACAATTGTAGGCTTGATTGTATTTTGATGATGGTGAAAGACTAGGGCAATGGCACTTGGTTTCAAGTTAAGTTTTTAAGACGTAATTAAACTGGTATGATTCTTCCTATAGTTGATAGTTGCAAGTTACTATCCTATTTCTTGTCACTATCCCTAGCATCCAAGAACTATTTCATGAACCCTAACGCCTATATCCCTATTGTTGCAGGAGAATAATGAAATGACGATTATGCCTACTTGTATTTCAACTAAATGGAGTTGAAGGGTATA
Organism: Datura wrightii; assembly: GCA_035772735.1. Lineage (NCBI taxonomy): Eukaryota > Viridiplantae > Streptophyta > Magnoliopsida > Solanales > Solanaceae > Datura > Datura wrightii. The sequence continues at coordinate 69,878,064 of JASDFA010000003.1, read as the reverse complement.
TCCCTATCCTCAACAACAACTTCTATCATATCACCAATGGGTTCAAGGGTCTTTGAATTCCCGTTCTATATTTATTTTTAACCCTTTCAACTCCCTTTCCAAGTTCAATCGAAAGCGAACAGGTTATTTACAAGGTGATCAATATTTTAAACAATAAATTAACACATTAAATACAAACAACCATAATTGAAGAATCAACACAAAATTTAATTAGTCTTTCAAATAATCAACCATTCACTATGGCCAAAATACTAGAATATAAGTTTAGCTACTCATAGACAAGCGGAAAAATGAATATTTAATCATCATCAGACAAAAATATGAAGTAAAGAAGAGAAAACCTAGTTGTAGAACTGTCTCTTCCTTCCAAATGGCTTACAAGCTTTCATAAATGGACAATGAAATATTAAAATTGATTAAAGACTTCTCCAAGATGTCAAAAGCTGCTTAACAAATGACCTAAGGCCTCTATTTATAGATGAGCCCTCAAATGACCCTTCTGCCCTTTAAAACAGCTTTAAAATCAACTTTTTCTACCTTAGAGTGACCCTGGCACATCGCCCCATGTATCTCACCATAGACTTAGTGAAATTTCCAATAATTTTAGCTTCGGACAAGGTCTGGCGCGCCATCCCCTCTATCTCGCCAAGGTGTTCATCAAATTTCTCTAAGTCTGGACACCTCTGGCACGGGGTGCCACTCATCTCTCCACGATTTGTGAAGTGCAGTTCTCTGAAGTTCATGCGCCAGTCATAGCCCTAACCTGAAGTTGATTCTCTGAAGATTGAGACTTGGTGCAGGGAGCCAACCATAGTACCAGGCCCTTTAGCTCCTCAAATCTTCACTCCTTGCATCATTTTGAGCCCATTTTGCTTAATTTCTCGGTCAAATCAACTCAAATTATTTGTTAGTGCATAAAACACACACATACATGAAACTAAGCATAATTTAAGGATTATGAACTCAAAACATTATTAAATATGGGTAAAAACATGGAAAATAGGCATAAAAATATGCCCAACATCAAGTATCATTATTCAGAAAAGGTTAGAATCTTCATTGGTGAAGGAAGTTAAATTAAGGCACGATAAGGATCCTATCTTAGTGAAGTTGAAGGAAGCTACGGGGAATCAGAAAGTAAAGGTTTTCTCCCAAGGGGGAGATGGTGTACTTCGATATTAGGGTCGAGTGTGTTTTAAATGTGGATGACTTGAAAGAGTGAATGTTGAGAGAGGCTCATAGCCCTCGATATTCTATCCATCTAGGTGCTACCAAGATGTACCACGACTTATGAAAAGTCTGTTGGTGGAATGGCATGAGGAAGGATATTGAAGAGTTTGTGGCTAAGCGCCCGAATTGCCAACAGGTGAAGGTTGAGCATCAGAGACCTAGAGGTATGCTACAGGATATTAGTAATCCTACTTGAAAGTGGAAAGAGATTAATATGGACTTCACTATAGGGTTGCCTCATACAAGCCAAGTATGATTATATATGGATGATTGTAGATTGGATGACCAAGTCATCACATTTCTTACAAGTTAAAACTACAAATTTAGTCGAGGACTATGTTAGACTTTACACTCGAGAATTAGTTTGGTTGCATGGTGTTCCATTATCTGTCATCTTAGATTGGAGTACCTAGTTCACCTCTTAGTTTTGGAGATCATTTTAGAAGGGCCTCGTTCTCAGGTGAAGCTTAGCACAACTTTTCATCCACCGACAGATGGTCAGGCTGAGCAGACTATTTAGATTTTTGAGAACATGTTAAGAGCTTGTGTGATTGATTTCACATGTATTTGGGATAATCATTTGCCTCTCATCGAGTTTTATTACAATAACAGCTACCACTCTAGCAGTCAGATGGATACATTTGAGGCTTTTTATGGGAGAAGATGTAGATTACCTATTGGATAGTTTGGGATAGGTGAGGCTACATTGATAGGGCCAGATTTAGTTCATGAGGCCATGGATAAAGTTCAGCTCATTAGGGAAAGGTTGAAACAACTCAGAGTCATCAAAAATCATATGTGGAGTTAAGAGGAGAGAGCTTGAGGTTAAGGTCCATGATTGGGTGTTTTTGAAGGTGTCTCCCATGATAGGAGTCATGAGGTTTTTCAAAAATGGGAAGCTTAGTCCTTGATATGTTGGTCCCTATAAGATTCTGAGGTGAGTTAGCAAAGTGGCTTATGAGTTGGAGTTAGCTTCAGTGTACCAAGTTTTCCATGCGTCCTCACAGAAAAAGTGTATTGGTGATCTAGCTCTAGTCATTCCAGTAGAGATTATTGGTGTGAAGGATAGCCTTACCTATGAAGAGGTTCTAGTTGAGATCTTTTATCGTCAAGCTTATAATTTGAGGAACAACGAGGTAACTTCAGTGAATGTTTTGTAGAGGAATCAACTAATTGAGGGAGCTCTATGGGAAACCGAAGCAGATATAATGGCTAGATACCCGCATATTTTCCCTTCTTCTCGATCCCAGCACGACTACCAGTTTCCTCCTTAGTACTCTATTCAGTTTCATGTCTACTTCATGTCTCTCAGTTCCCTTCATGTTCTAGTATGCATGTATATTTCATGAATTCAGTTCAGTCATGTAGCTTAATCTGGAGTCAGTCACTTCGTCAGTTTTAGTTTATAGCCTTTCAGTTGTGGGATTATAGTTCATTCCCTATCCATCAGCTTAGTTAGCCTTTATTCAAGGATGAATGTTCCCAAAGGGGAGATGATGTAACAGCCTAGAAGTCTTTAAGATCAGATCTGATACTTTAAGTAGAAACGCAGCAGGAAAATGGCACTAGACCATTGGACGGATGCAAGGATGGGTCGTCCTATGAACTAATGACCCGTTTGTTTGCCCCGTAGTATCGTACTTCTAGAAAATGTTAAAATCCACCCAGAAATAAACGAGTGAATTGTTTGACCTGTAGTTAGATTGTACCATCCATTGTTTCTAGTCATTTGAGTAGGTTAAGAGGATAAATCAGAGCAGTACCAGGGTTCAATGATTGAACCCATGGACCATCCAACGGACCAACAACCCATTGGTTTGGTCATTGGTTCTACCAATTTCAGATTTTAATTCGGCAGTTCGAGGGTATTTTGGTAAAACTCTATGCTTTTAACTACTAAGTGATGTTTTTCTAGGATTCCTAAAGGGATGATTAAAGGGTTAATCTAAGACTAAGCCCTCACTCTCTTCAAAACACCATAGATTGGATTCCTCTCTCAAGAAAAAGCTAGGGTTCTTCATCATCTTCTTCTTAATTTCTCTTGGGTCTTCAAGACAAGTTAAGGAATCATCAAAACCAGGTATGTAGGGTCATAAATTGGGGATTTCTTCCACCCACATGTCCAATTTCAAGTCAATTTCATGAATCCAAGTCTCTAATTATGTTTTGATGAAAATCTAGAGTTAGACCATATTCTTATGATCTTCCATGAATTCAAATCTCTTGTGATTCAATCCATGAGTTATGTTTATGAATGCATGATTTCTACAAGTATCTCTCATGACTTATGATTTTCAAGTTATGATGGTTTTACTTAAGTATGTATGATTTCATGAATCTCTCAAGTTTATGTATTATGGATGACTCATTGGCATTGTTTTCATGTCTAGTTCACATATGACAAGTATGATTATAAGTTTCATTTTCAAACTAGCCCATGCAAACCAAGTATCTTTCATGATTATGTCTATGAGCACTATGCATGTTTTAATATGCGTTCTTTCTTTTATGTCTTTTAGTTTTTAGATTTTTGTAGAGCTAGTTGGGGGTGTTGTCCCATCAGTTCATCTATAATTAGAGGCTTTTCAGATAGTCATGTGTAGATGTTCAACGGTTTTGACTTCTAGTTCCCTTTATGCTTTATAAGAATTCTAGACTTCCGCTCATGTTATGATTTATGTTTTTTTCATTTTCCACTTAGTTAAGTGCTCTTAATCATGCTATGTATATTTCATGGGTTAGCTTGGAGTCATTGGTGATTTTAGGTCTTATTTCGTGGTCTGAGGTCCATGCTCGGGTTGTGAAAAAGGCCATATACTAAACTGAAACTATACAACTATATAATTATTCTATAAAAGCTTCTAAAAGAGTAATAAACTAAATGCACAAGATAGCACATCGGCTTACTATAATACCCCGAAAGTCCCTAAGATCAGGCATGAGGGTTGAGCAGAGAAAGAAGGAAGAAATCTGAACAAGCCACAGAATGACTCATCAGGTGACTTGTCAGATCAACCAATGAATTGTGGAGTGGCTCATGATGGGATGCCAGGCTAGTGAAAAGTCATGGTCGAGGGGTCTTCACGGGTGGTGAAACGAGTTGTGGTGTCACTTCTCGACTCGTCAAGTGGGTCATTGGCAGGATGGCTGAGATTGGAGGTTGGAATTCCAGTGGCGGCAATGGGACAAGGGACGACCCGTCAAGCTAGCTCGTGATCGTTGGGATTGGTAGTGTCAGTTTTCTTGCAAATTTAGTAAGGATGTTTTCCAAATTCCTAAGTCCATAAGTCCTAAACTACAATCATTTAAAACTTTGTTGGAAGGGTTTTCAGAGGGTTTAGCCTATTCGAAACTATTCCCTCCTAGGCATGCAAGACTAAGGCCTTTCCATTCAAGATTTATCCTAGATTTCTTCAAGTTTTTTTCCAAATATTTTGGGCTTACAAGCTAGAGTATAGATTCAACTTACCCATGTATGTAGGGCAATGAATGAGAGTTTATTTTTACTCTCATGCCCAAATTTCTCATCAAGTTCATGAATTCAAGTGTTTATGAAATTCTCTATACTTTATTCATGGGTCAATCCCCTTCATGTTTCAAATGATGTTTTAAGATTCATGGGCAGATTGTATGTAGTAATTGATTACACATTCATGATTCAAATTTTAAAAGATTATGCCCAATTATGCAAGTTCATGAAAAATTTTGTCTATGATTGATGATTCCAAGTATGATGAAGTATCTAACAAGTAATTGTGTTTATGAATTACCCAGATATGAAACTATGATTTTTGACTAGGAAAGTATATTTCAAGTATGCATGATCTTCAGATTTTGGGTAATCCAACTTAGTTTTAGCATGTTTTCATGATTCAGTTCAGTTATATAAATCAGCTTACCATAGGTTTGGAGTCTATACTTCACTATTCAGCTTATGGTATGTTTGGAGCCAGGACTCCCCATATTTAGATTTCAGATTATGCATGTGAATTCATTATCAGCTTAGTTGAAAAATGATGGAGAGCACTTTGCCTGTTTTTGGGAGTAGTTTCTAGCACCATGTAGGCTAGAGGTTCATGAAAACCCGTGTCTCAGAACTACGTGCCAACATAAGATTATCCAGTTACTTTAGGGCCTCCCTTGTGAGCTTCCCCTACCCCAAATGGGTCTTAAGCTTGATATCGATATCATGGTAGCGTCCTTAGCCCTGCCAAGGCTTTGGACGGCTCAGCCAACTTGAGTGTAATAGTTGAGATCATGTAAGCTCTATCGTTATAGTGTCGGTTATAAGACGAGTCTCCCATTGTTCCTCATGATCTTAGTTATGCATGTTTATAAGTTACGATATTATGCTTTCATCAAGTTTAACCCAATGATCAATTTATCCGTTTTACTTAAAAACCTCAGTTTCAACTTTGCTTAATTCATTGTTATGAGATCCAATTTATGTCTATTCATGTGTTCAGATATCAGCATACAACCTTTACTCTCAGAATCTTATGATATCATGATATATGATATGCATGATTTCAGTTTTTACTTAATCAGTCTGTTTTATTTTCCTTGTTCTATGTTGTATCATTTCATGATACAAGTTCAGATGTTCAGACTCAGTCTCGTTGCTAGTCAGTCTATCGAGCTTGAATCCAGTTCTGTAGTTGGTGAGTCCTCATTCTTTGAGGACCTTAAGTTAGTTGAGTTATGTTATTTTTAGTTCCAGACTTCCAGTGAGTTAGTTGGGGTTTTGTCCCATCTGCACGTCAGTATGTTAGAGGCTATTCAGATATACACTTGTATTTTCAGCTTCAAATTCAGTTTTATGATGTTACCGTTGGATAGACATGTTGTTATGCTTCTGCTATTTCAGAATTTAGTTATTAGCCTTGTTTATGATTATCTTTAGTTATCATATTCATGCCATGGGTTGACTTGAAGCCATTTATGATTCTAGGTTCTGTGTCTCGATCGGGTGTCTCAGCTCGAGTCGTGACAAACTTGTTATTAGGGCATCAGGTTTTGAAGTGTCCTGGGGTGTCTGAAAGTCATGATAAGTAAAGTCTTTTTTCATGGGTGTGATGTGCATCACATTCATGATGAAGAGGCTATTAGACGTTTTATGAAACTTCCCTTCTTTCATGATCTATGTCGTCTGATGTAGTATCTCTCTATCCTTCTAACTTCGCTTTACACGTTTGCAGAATCATGCCTCTACACCGAGTTAACGAAAGAAAAAATGGAAATGAAAATGGAAATGGCCATAAGGATGGCAATGGAGATGGGCACCAGCAAGCCCACAGGCCCCAGTGGATCCTGTGCTCGAGAAGGTTCCCATGGTGAGTTTAAGACAACCATTCAGATGTTAGCCCAAGTATTGACTACTCAGGCCAATCAGTAGGAAGTGGATCATGTTCCCCGAAATAGGAATGCAATGGTGGCGAGAGTCCTATATTTCCTCAAAATGAATCCTCCTGAGTTTCTTGGGTTGAGAGTGGGGGAGGACCCACACAATTTCATAGAGAATATCTAGAAGATAATACAAATTATGGGGGTGAAGGGGAATGAGTGTGTAGATTTAGCCTCCTATCAGTTGAAAGGGGTCGCTCATATATGGTATAGGCAGTGCAAGGATATCTAGGGAATCATAGTGGGTCCAATTGGTTGGGAGAAGTTTCTTATCGCATTCATAAATTGAGTCTTTCCTCGGGAAGTAAGGTAAATCAAGGCAATCGAGTTTGTGAATCTGTAACAAAACAACATGACCATCCAGGAGTATGCTCTAGAGTTCACCCGGTTGTCCAAGTATGTACCAGAGATGGTGGCCAATCAGAGGGCTCAAGTGAGAAAATTTGTGAATGGAGTAGCAGATTATTTGGTCAAGGACTGCAGGACAACCATGCTTCATCAGGACTTTGACTTCTCCTGATTGGTCTTGTATGCCCAGCAGATAGAAGTGGTGCAAATGAGGGAGAGGGAGAGAGAGGCCAAGAGGGCCAAGGTAGACAGTTTTGGGTTTTTCTAGCAGAGGTCTGGTGGTGAATATCGTCACCAATCCCACCATTGATCGTTAGCCCCAGGGCAGTCATCAACCAGTGTTCCATCAAGGTCTAGGCATGATCAGAAGGGAAAGACATCAGGCTCTCAAGGTCAGGGGAGAAGGTCAGTAGAACCCAATGTTCCAGTTTGTGACAGATGTGGTAGGAGGCACACTAGTGCTTAGCAGGTTTAGGGGCATATTTTGGGTGCGGGAAGCCCAGCCACATGCTCAGAGATTGTCCAGGGGACAAATAGGGCTATGGTAGAGACCATGACCCAATTACTAGTTCAACAGCTCCACCAACACGCTCAGCTCAGTAGGGGGATCCGCTAGTGCAGGTGGTGGTCAGCGTTAGAACAAGTTTTATCCCCTCTCATTATGATAGGAGCAGGAGATCTCCTCGAACGTGGTCACTAGTATGTTACGAGTATTCTATCTTGATGTATATGCATTTTTAGATCCGGGGGTGACCTTTCGTTTTGTGACTCCCTATATTGCTATTAATTTTGGAGTCAGTCTCAAAATTCTATCAGAACCTTTCTCAGTCTCTAGTCCAGTCGGTGACTCAGTTATAGCTCAACGGGTGTATAGAAATTGCCCTGTCACAGTCTTTCAGAAAGTCACCTCAGCTAATCTAGTAGAGTTAGACATGTCTAATTTTGATGTTATCTTTGGTATGGATTGGTTTTATGCATGTTATGCCTCAGTGAATTGTAGAACCCATACGTTAGAGTTTGGGTTTTCGGGTGAACGAGACTTAAAATGGAAGGGCAGTTCAGTTGTGCCTGTAGGTCATTTCGTGTCCTACCTTAAGGCCAGAAAGATGATTTCCAAGGGTTGTGTTTACCATCTAGTTCAGGTTAAGGATGCTACATCTGAGACATCGAATCATCAATCTGTTCCTATCGTATGTGAGTACCTGGAGGGTTTTCTAGATAATCTACTAGGAGTTCCTCCTGAGCGAGAGATTGATTTTTGTATTGACCTTCTTCTTGATGCACAACCTATATCTATTCCTCCTTATAGAATGGCTCCAGTTGAGCTAAAGGAGTTGAAATAGAAGTTGAAGGATCTCTTAGATAAGGGGTTCATAGACCTAGCAAGTCCCCATAGGGTGCACTAGTTCTCTTTGTTCTAAAGAAGGATGGATCCCTTCGTATGTGCATTGACTACCAACAGTTGAACCAGGTTACAATCAAGAACATACATCCCTTCCCCTGAACTGATGACTTGTTTGACCAATTTCAGGGTGCCAAGTGTTTCTCAAAGATAGACCTCAGGTCCGGTTATTACCAGCTCAAGGTTAGGGAAAGTAACATCCCAAAGACAGCCTTGAGGACTCGGTATGGTCACTATGAGTTTGTAATCATGTCTTTCTGACTGACGAATGCTCCTGCAACTTTTATGGATTTTATGAACAGTGTGTTCAATCCATACATGGATATGTTCGTGATTTTCTTTATAGACGATATCCTTATACTCATGAAGCCAGGAGGAGCATGCCGCTCATTTAAGGTTTGTGCTACAGACTCTCAAGGATCGCCAGCTGTTTGCTAAATTCAGCAAGTGTGAGTTTGGCTAAATTCAATAGCATTTTTGGGCAGCATGGTGTCAAGAGAGGGTGTGCAGGTGGACTCTCGAAAGATAGAAGCTGTGAAGAATTATCCTAGACCAGTTAATCACTCGGATATTAGGAGTTTCTTGTGTTTAATTGGCTACTGTAGGAAGTTTGTTGAAGGATTTTCATCCATTGCAGCATTGTTGACTAAGTTGACCCACAAGAAAGTTAAATTTTAGTGATCAGATGCCTCTGAGAAGAGTTTTCAAGAGCTAAAGACTCGACTCACTCAGCTCTAGTATTGACCTTATCTAAGGGTACAGACAGATTTTTTGTGTATTGTGATGCCTCTAGGGTTGGTATGGGTTGCGTGTTGATGCAGAATGGTAAGGAAATTGTGTATGCCTCTAGACAACTTAAGGCTCATGAGAAGAATTATCCGAATCATGACCTAGAATTGGTAGTAGTGGTGTTCGCATTAAAGATTTGGAGGCACAACTTGATGTGTTCATAGACCATAAGAGCCTATAGTATGTATTTACTCAGAAGGACCTAAATTTTGCGACAAAGGAGGTTGTTAGAGCTTCTGAAGGACTATGACATGAGTGTCCTTTATCATCTGGGCAAGGCCAATATAGTGCCGGATGCTCTTAGCAGGCTATCCATGGAGAGTGTTTCTCATGTGAAAGATGGAAGGAAAGAGTTAGCGAAGGATGTGCATCGGCTTGCACGATTAGGGGTTCGCCATGTTGATTCGTTGAATGGTGGTGTCATTGTTCTAAATGGTTCAGAATTCTCTTTGGTGACTCATGTCAAGGCTAGGCAAGATGAGGATCCTATTTTGGTAAAGTTGAAGGACGCGGTACAGAATCAGAAGGTATAGGTCTTCTCCTAAGGGGGAGATGGTGTACTTCGATCAAGATCGTTTGTGTGTTTTAGATATTGATGACTTGAGAGAATGGATGTTGCATGAGGCTCATGGTTCGCGGTATTCTATCCACCCTAGTGCCACCAAGATGTACTGTGACCTATGAAAGTCTATTGGTGGAATGGCATGAAAAATGACATAGCGGAGTTTGTGGCTAAGTGTCTGAATTGTCAGCAAGTGAAAATGGAGCATCAAAGACTAGGAGGTGTGTTACAAGACATCAGTTTCCCCACTTGGAAGTGGGAAGATATCAATATGGACTTCATCGCAGGGTTACTTGCAAAGTTGAAAGTATGACTCTATTTGGGTGATTGTAGACAGGTTGACTAAAGCAGCTCATTTCCTACCGATCAAAACTACTGACTCACCCAAGGATTATGCTAAGTTGTACATTCGTGAGTTAGTTCGGTTGCATGGAGTTCCCTTGTCTATCATATCATATAGAGTTATTCAGTTCACCTCGCCATTTTGAAAGTTGTTTCAGAAGGAACTTAGTACTCAGGTCAAGCTTAGCACAACTTTTCACCCCCAGACGGATGGTCAGGCCGACCGGACCATTAAGACTCTTGAGGATATTTTGAGAGCACGTATGATTGATTTTAAAGGTAGTTGGTACGATCATTTCCCTCTTATCAAGTTTTCTTATAACAATAGTTACCACTGGAGTATTCAGATGGCTCCATTTGAGGCTCTTTACCGGCGGAGGTGTAGGTCACCTATTGGTTGGTTCGAGGTAGGTGAAGCCAAGTTGATAGGGCCAGATTCAGTTCATGAGGATATGGAGAAAGTTTAACGTATAAGAGAAAAGCTGAAAACAGCTCAGAGTCGTCAAAATCCATATGCTGATGTTAGGCGGAGAGAGCTTGAGTTTGAAGTTGATGATTGGGTGTTCTTAAAGGTATCCCCCATGAAGGGGTAATGCAGTTTGGGAAGAAGGGACTGTTAGTCCCTAATATGTTGGTCCCTACCGAATTGTGAGAAGTGTTGGAAAGGTGTCCTATGAGTTCAAGCTACCAACAGAGTTGGCTTCAGTACATCCAGTCTTCCATGTATCATTGTTAAAGAAGTGCATTGGTGATCTGACTTTGATTGTTTCGGTGGAGAACATAGGTATGAAGGATAATCTTAGTTATGAGGAGGTGCCAATTGAGGTCCTTGATCACAGGTTAAGAAATAGAGGAACAAAGAAGTAGCTTCAGTAAAAGTTCTATGGAGGAATCAGCTTGTTGAGGGAGCTATATGAGAAGCCGAAGTAGAGATGAAAGCTAAATACCCGCATCTTTTCCCTTCCGACTCAATCCCAGCTTGAGGTATCAGTTTCCTCCTCAGTACTCTATTTCGGTTTCATGTTTAGTGCATGTCTCTCAGTTCCTTCATGTCAGTGCATGTATGTGTGATTCATGAATTCAGTTCAGTCATGTATATCAGTTTGGAGTCAGTCACTCTGTCAATTTTTAGCTACAAATATTAAGTATTTGGGATTGCAGTTCCTTTCCCTAGCTATTCAGTATATTTACCTATAGTCGAGGAGGAATGTTCCCGAGGGGGAGATATGGTAATACCCCAAAAGTCCCTAATCAAACCCGAGGGTTGAGCGGAGAAAGTAGGAAGAAATCTACAGAAGCTGTAGAACGACTCATCAGGTGACTCATCAAGTCAACCAATGAATTGTGGAGTGGCTCGTGATGGGATGCTAGGCCAGTGAAGAGTCGTGGTCGGGGGGTCTTCAGGATGGTGTAACGAGTCGTGGTGTCACTTCACTACTCGTAAAATGGGTCATTCGTAGGATGACTAATGTTGGAGGTTGGAATTCCAGTGGTGACAACGGGTCAGGGGATGACCCATCCGGCCGCTCACGATCCGTCCAGTCCCTCGTTGGGACAGGCAGTGTCAGTTTACCTGCAAATTAAGTAAGGGCATTTCCATAACTCCTAAGCACGTAAGCCCTAAACTATGTCGTTTTAAGTTCTATTAGGAAGGTTTTAAGAGGGTTTATCCTATTCTAACCCATTCCCATCCCATGCATGCAAGTTTAGAGGATTTCATAGGAGATCAAGCCCATAATTCTTTAAGTTTTTTCCCAAATCTCTTGGGCTTTCAAGGAAGAGTGTATGTTTAGCTTACCTAGGTATGTAGGGCCATGAATGAGAGTTTTCTTTCACTCTCATACCCAAATTTCTCCTCAAGTTCATGAATTCAAGTGTATGATCTTATGGGGTTTTAACACAAGTTTATGAAATTCTCCATACTTTATTCATGGGTCATTCCCTTCATATTTCAAAAGATGTTTAAAGATTCATGTGCAGATTTTATGTACTAATTGATTAAAAATTCATGATTTCAAATTTTAAAAGAATATGCCCAATTATGCAAGTTCATGGAAAAGTTAGTCTATGATTGATGATTTCAAGTATGATGAAGTATCTAGCATATATATGAATTATCCACATATGAATCTATGATTTTTAACTAGTGAAGTCTATTTCAAATATGCATGATCTGCATAATTTGGGTAATCCCACTCAGTTTTAGCATGTTTTCATGATTTAGTTCAATTATATAAATCAAATTACCACTTGGTTTTGGAGTCTATACTCCCCTATTCAGCTTATGGTATGTTTGGAGCTAAGACTCACCATATTCAGATTTTAGATTATACATGTGATTTAATTATTAGCTTAACTGAAAAACGATGGATTCAGCTTCATTGAAAAATGATGGAGAGCACTTTGCATGTTTTTGGGAGTAGTGTCTGACACCAAGTAGGATAGGGGTTCATGAAAATCTTGTGTCTCAAAACTATGTGCCAATGTAAGATTATCCAGTTACTTTAGGGCCTCATTTGTGAGCTACCCCTGCCCTGAATGAGCCTTTGGCCTGATATGGATATCATGGTAGCTTTCTTACCCCTGGCAAGGTTTTGGATGGCTCTGCCCACTTGAGTGTAATAGTTAGGATCACGTAAGCTCTATCGTGATAGTATCGGTTATATGACGAGTTTTCCATTGTTCCTCATGATCTCAGCTATGCATGTTTATAAGTTTTGATATTATGTTTTCAGTAGGTTTGACCCAATGATCAGGTTATCAGTTATACTTAAAAATCTCAATTTTAGCTTTGGGTCATTCGATTCAGTTATGAGATCCAGTTTATGTCTATTCATGTTTTTAGATATCAGCATGCAGCCATTACTCTCAGAATCTTATGATGTTATGATTTATGATATGCATGATTTCAGTTTTTACTTACTCAGTCTATTTTACTTACCTTGCATATTCAGTACCTTCTAAGTACTGACTGCATATTCGATGATGTATCATTTCATGATACATATTCAGACGTTCAGACTCAGTCCCATGGCTAGTCAATCTACCGAGCTTGAATCCAGTTCTCTAGTTGGTGAATCCTCATCCTTTGAGGACCTTCAGTTAGTTGAGTTATGTTATTTTGAGTTTTAGACTTCAAGTAAGTTATTTGGGGTGTTATACCATCAGCTCGTCAGTATGTTAGAGGCTCTTCAGACATAGACTTGTATTTTCAGCTTCAGATTCAGTGTTATGATGTTATTGTTGGATAGACATTTTGTTATTCATACATTCGCTATTTTAGAATTTAGTTATCAGCTTTGTTTATGATGTTCTTTAGTTATCATGTTCATGCGATTCTAGGTTCCGTGTCTTGGTCTGGGGTCTCAGCTCGGATCGTGACACCTACCCATATTGTACACAAATGCTCATAAGACAACAAGACCTCAACTCTTGAAATAGCGGGAGCATACCAACTCTAAAGAGCAACTCCTACTGCACTTGACGGTCTAAACCTCTATCTGTAAGTGCAGCATGATTGCAAGGTTCCCTAGGCGAACAAGCATCAGTATAAAAGAAATGTATTGTTATGTCAGAATGAAAGCTAGAAACATAACAATGCCAAAGATAATTGAACCAAAGAAAGAAATACAGTAAAAACTTGAAACTCTGGAAGAAATACAGTAAAAACTTGAAACTCTGGAAACTATCGCTTGATAAACTCTGGAACCTATCGCTTGTAGAAATACTGTATCGCTTGATAAATTATTGCTTAGCTTAAGGGAGGAGAATCATAGAATCTCTCTTTAGCCTTAAGTACCTCAAAACATATATGAGGGTGGATAAATATTTCATGGAATCATCATTTCAACAAACTTGTTTACCCTTTCTAAGATAACCATTATATTTTTAACTTACATTCATTCACATGTCATCGTCTTAGTCTCTTTACTAATTTCACATAGAAACCAGAACCTCAAACAAGATTGATATCATATATAGCATAATATAAAGGACCAGCTCATAGTGCTTATGCTGAGAGGTCTTCAGACTCAATTTACAGTTACGACAACATATGATATCACATTTAAATCGCCTCTTCGGGCTAGACATAATCTCATCGCTTCAAATCATTTAAATATACAATTTATAGCCTTAGGAGTAGCTCAAGGTACTTATTTCAAAACATTACAAGATCACACTCTCTTGATATCAACTTACAAATTTAATCATGTGTAAAGAAGGACGAGGGGTGGCTTACATACCTTAATACGCCGAATTTGTCATTCGCGGACCTACTCTTCTTTAAGCATAGCTTATAGCTTCTTCAACTGCTAGTTCACATGCATAACTCAACCACAACAACTTATTACAACATCTCTAGAAGTTCTAAGCAACAATAACACACAACAACCATAACAATTTAACACACAAGTTACTACAAGTCCTTCCAAGTTTTCCTTCACCAAACTTAAAGAAATCAAGGGGGAAGTTGGTTGACTTTACTTGAGGATATCTTTGGTTAATATAGGAGTACTCTCCTTAAAATTCACAGCCTATAATTGAGCTTAAAATGCAGCAACTTCACCAATTAAATATATAGAAATCTTTCTTCTAGGCTCATGAACTACCACCTGAATTTGCCTTGAATTTGGATAAGATTTGGAGGTTTAATCTTTCATGAATTTACTGGAATTTCCTCAAGAAAACTAAGGGAAAGGGATGGGAAATTAGCTGATAAGTTTGGTGGAAATTATAGGGGATTAGAAATTATATTTGGGATGGGTTTTGCCTTATAAAGCATCCAAACTGACCCAAACTCGTGACCCATTTCTGCCATATAGTCTATGGTAAATTGATAATAACTTTTTACTCTGATATTTGATTTATGAGAGGTTTAATATTCTAAGAACTAGACTCAAAGGCCTTTAATTTGATAAGTAGTAGGTCTCATAACTCTTTATATATCAGGAGATATTCTTATCACAAGTTTGATCACATATGAAACTTATTTTAAATACTTCCCGTAGTAAAAACCATGAACTAGAATTTTTGTTACCAAGCTCCCTTAACATGAGCATACATATATACTTTAATCATTCATCACACAAATAATTATATCATTTATATGGAAACAACAAAAAAAATTCGAGGTGAACCATCCTATGCCCTTAGAAACATTTGTCCTCAAATGAGGGTCAACTTAACTTCACATGTCTTAAAAGCTCGAAACATGTAACTTAAAGGGAATAATTTGTTAAGTACATACCTCAGGATCATATCAGTGTCACAAATAAGTGAGGATACTTCTTTCTCATTTCTTTTTCTGCTTTCCAAGTTACTTCCTCGATACTATTACTTCAGCATAATACATTAACTAAGGCGACTTCTTAAGTCCTAAGATTCCTGACTTGCTGATCAAGAATAGAAATTGGGACCTCTGTATAGGTCATCTCCTCAAAAATCTAGATATATTAAATAGGTATAATACGTGTTGGATCTCCTATACACTTTCGTAACATTGATACGTGAAACACAGGATGAAACTGCTGCTAGCTTTGCTAGAAAATCTAAGTCATAGCTACCTTTCTTGCCCTAGGAAACCTATATAGGGTCTGACATATCTGGGGCTCAACTAGCTCTTTATACCAAAACATGATGGTCTTCATAGGTGACACCTTTAGGAAGGTCTAATCGCCAACGAAAAACCCGATGCTCGGCGATGTACATTAGCATAAGACTTCTGTCAACTCTGAGTTGCCTGAAGGCTATCTCTAATAAGCTTCACTTTATCAACTTCTTGTTTTACTAAGTGTAGCCCCAATAACCTCACCTCATTGAGCTCAATCTAACCCACTAACATTCTACACTTTCACCTATATAAAGCTTCATAAGGAGCCATCTGAATACTCTCCTGATAGCTATTATTATAAGAAAACTCTATCAAAGAGACATGATCATCTCAATTTCCACCAAAGTCTAAAACACAGGAACGCAATATATCTTCAAGTATCTGAATAGTGCTCTCAACTTGTTCATCAGTCTGGGGATGGAATGTTGTACTAAGGCTCATCTAAGTGCCTAGCCATTTCTAAAAAGACTTCTAGAAGTTTGTTGTAAGCTATGCACCTCTGTTTGAAATAATAGATAGGGAGTGCCATGTAGGTGGACTATCTCACACATTAAAGTCAGGAATAATGCTCTGCAGCATAAGTTGTCCTGACTGGCTGGAAATGAGCTGATTCCATCAATCTGCCCAAGATCACCCACATAGAATCATATTTCCTATTCATCCGAGGCAACACTGTAATGGAATTCATATTAATTATCTCCCGTTTCCATGTTGAAATCTCTATATTCTAGGTTAGGCCTCCAGGCCTCTGGTGCTTATCTCACTTGCTGACAATTAGGGCATTGAGCCACAAAACTTGTAATGCCCTTTTTATGTCTTTCCACCAATATAGTTGCCTCAAGTCAAGAGACATATTCGAGGAACCTGGGTGTACTGAGTTCCTAGAGTGATGAGGTTCATTCATAATCTATTCCCATAGATTACCCACATCGAGCACACACAAATGACCCTGGTGTCTAAGAACTCTATCTGACCCACTATCATATAGGACCTACTTTTGTTGTGGTATGCTATCTCGCAATAACACCAATTTTGGATCATCATAATACTTTTGCTTAACTTCTGATACTAAGGATGATTCTGCATATTCTGTAAAATAATACCTCCACCCTCGGTATCCAGCAACTGAATCTGTATATTAGCTAAATTCCATAAAGCTTTCACCATTTCAATTCTGTTAGCCTCAACATGACTCAAACTATCCATAGACTTGTGACTCAATGCATCAGCTACAATATTCTCTTTACTTGAATGGTACAAAATACTCAAGTCATAGTCTTTCAGCAACTCTAACCACCTCCTCTATCTCAAATTCAATTCTTTCTGCTGAAATAGATACTATAGGCTCTAATGATTCGTAACTATGTCAACATGAACACCATATAAGTAGTGACACCAAATTTTTAGTGCAAACACTAAAGCTGCCAACTCTAGATTGTGAGTACGATAATTCTGCTTGTGTTTCCTTCGTTGTCTAGAAGCATAAGCAGTAACTTTGTTGTGTTGCATCAGAACATAGCCCAACCCAACTCTAGAAGTGTAACAATAAACACAATATCCCTATATACCTTCAAGAAGGGCCAAGATAGTTGTTGAAGTCAATCTATCTTTCAACTCCTAGAAGATTTGCTCACATGCCTCTATCCACTAAAATTTGGCTACCTTATGCGTCAACTTTTTCAATGGTGCGATGATAGTAGAAAAGCCTTCCACAAATCTACAATAATAACCTGCCAGTCTAACTATGAACCTCTGTGGGATTCAAAGGTCTGGACCAATCTTTTGTAGCCTCTAATTTCTGACTATCAACCTTGATACCTTCCTCTGTAATAACATGTCCAAGAAAAGCTACATATGTCAACCAAAATTCACATTTAGAGAACTTAGCGTACAACCTATGTTCCTGGAGGATATGTAGCATAGCTCTCAGGTGGTCTTCATGCTCAACCTCTGATCGTGAATAAATTAGAATGTCATCAATAAAGACGATCACAAATACATTTAAAAAGGATTAAACACCCTGTCATCCAATCCATAAAAGTTGTTGGGGCATTAGTAAGCCCAAATGACATAACCAGAAACTCATAGTGGCTATATCTGGTTCGGAATGTTGTCTTAGAGATATTATCTTCCCTAACCTGCACTTGGTGGTATCTAGACCTCAAGTTGATCTAAGAAAAACATTTTGCACCTTGAAACTAATTAACAAATCATCAATTCTGGGGAGGGGATACTTATTCTTAACCGTCACTTTCAATTGTCTGTAGTTGACGCACATTCTCAATGACCCATCTTTCTTTCGTATAAACAACACTGGTGCACCCCACATGATACACTAGGCTGAATGAAGCCCTTCTCGTTCAAATCCTTCAACTACTCCTTCAATTCCCTTAGCTGGAGCCATTCTGTAAGGAGGTATCAATATTAGCTGAGTGCCTGGAAGCAAATCGATAGAAAAATCTATCTCCCATTCGGGAGGAACTCCTAGTTAGTCTTTTGGGAAGACTGCTGGAAACTTATTTACCACTAGAACCGACTAAAAAGTCACCGACTAGCTATCCAGGTCTCTAACCCGAAGTAAGTAAGAAATACACCCTTTATGTATCATCTTTTGAGCCTTCAGGTATGAAATAAACTTACCTTTAAGCATAGTAACATTGCCTTTCCATTCCAGTATTGGTGTCACGACCCGAACATAGACCCCAAATATTACACGGGACCTAAAATCACGAATTGATCAAAGCTAACCCATGGTATATGCATAACATAAGCATAAGCATACAAACTAGGCAAAGAAAAACATAAGATATAACATAAGAGGAAGAAGTTTGAGATATCATAACGTATAACTAAGACAACAAGTCAAATTGTTGAATATATGTACATTATAGTCTGAAAAGCCTCAAAACATAAGAGGAGATGAAGGGGCAGGCCCCCAATTAGCTATACAAGGTCTGAAATTGAAATGACTAAAGAGAGATATAAACTAAAATTGTCGTCCTCGAATGATGAGGACTCACTAAAACAACTGTTGAATTTGGGATGAAAGTGTGTCGACCAACGGGGATGAGACTGAACACCTAAACCTGTATAATGAGATGATATAACACAAAAGTATGTGGTCAAAACTTTGAATATATGGAGTATGGAGAATAAGTAAAACATGAAGGTAAGGACAATATGCTAAAAATTAGTGATCTTGATATAGTCATAAAACATGAGGTTTTCATCATAAACTAAAGTATAATGACCCATGTTTTCAAAACAAAATCATAAAGCTTAATAGGTCTGAAATCATTAGTAAAACTTATAAACTGATCAAACGGCCAAAATACTATAAGTCAATACATTGTAAAACATGTACTTAACGGGACATGGGAAGGGAGGTTCTCATAACCGACATACTCCAAGTGAGCATCATGGAGCCCAACCCGTAACTCTACTTGAGAGGGTGTTTATGCATTGCCAAGGGTAAGACCCATGAATGGCATGATATCAATCATGAGCCCATCCAGAAGAAGAGAGAAACTATTAACTGGTGAGGACCTCTTATCTTTCAGGCAAAGGGAGACACTCTTAACTGGAAAGGACCCCTTATCCTACGGTGTCACGTAGTTTTGGACTTAGGTATTTGAACCCACATCCGCTCAATGCAAAGAAATACTCCTTAAACATACATAGTGCTCATAATCATACTTGAAAGATGGTAGGTTTACATGAGCTAGTTTAAAATCATGTAGATTCATAAACTCCATGACATACATGAACTAGCCATGAAATCTATGCTGAAAATTCAGCCATGATACTTAAACTTGATATTCATGAGATTCATATATAATTGGATAAATCATGCAAATTTGAAAATTGAGAATCATAGGAGTTTTTCATAGAAATCAACCTAATCAAAATCATGAAATACATGTAGAAACATGAGAGAATCAGTCCATGATAGAATATAGAGTTTTTGCATAAAAAGGGTCTAACCCTAGAAATTCATGAAAATCATAATTGGAGACATGGAAGAATTGAATTCATGAAATTGAGCTTGGGTTTGGGCATGAGGGTGCAAGAAATCCCTTATTGATGATCCTACATACCTAGGCTTGATGGTTCTTGAGTATAACTTCAGACCCGAGAATTGGAGAAGATAAACCCTAGCTTCCTTGAGAGCCTTGAGGAGCTTGATTTGAAACCTACAGTGTTCGGTGAAGAGAATTAGAGTTTAGGCTAAGTAGAACCCTTAAACATCACCCTTAGAATACCCAAAACAATGTGGTTTAGAAGTTAGAAGGCATAGTAAGTTATGAAAATACCCCTGGGAACTCGTATGTAGAAACTACCAAATTAGTCACCACGGATCATACCATGAGTCATTGGTTGACACCACGACTCATGGTGATCATTGGTCACTGTTGCTCCTGATTTTTCACTTTTTGAATCTCATACCATGGATAATCAGTATGAGTCATTACATGTCATCACGAGTTGTGATGATACTCATGGCTTCTAAAACACTTTGGACAATTCACAGAACTTGTTATCACAGTTCGTAGGATGACTCATTGCTTGACATTATAAGTAGTGATTTCTTTCCTGGTATCTGGACTGGTCCTACACAAATTGCAGAATCTCATCTCACGGCTGCTGAGGACGAGTCACTACTCCTCAAACGACTCGCCATCTGACTTGTGGGTTCTGAGGAAATATTGACAAGTTTCTAGACTAGACTATTCTACTTGTGATGAGGGATATGATGGGTTGTTACTTGACCCAATGACTCATAACATGAGTCTTGACATCTAGAACATGAAAACTCACAAATTGCTCACAACGAGTCTGATCGCAACTCGGGGTATCTCCAAATAAGTCGTACCATGACTTTTTCCTGTCGGAAAATTTTCCACTCTTTGTTGATTTTCTACTTCATGTCTAGCATCTGATCTTAGGAACTTTTAGGGTGTTACATTATCTCCCTCGTGGGAACATTCATTGTTGAATGGAGACAATAAAGTTGAAAAGAAAGGGAAAGAGCTGCAATCACAATACTGAATGTTATAGACTAAATACTGATGGAGTCACTTACGCCGAACTGAGACACATATGCTGAATAGATTTCATGAAACATGCATGCATACTAAGACATGAGAGGAACTGAAGGACATGAAACTGAGTAGAGTATTAAGGAAGAAACTAGTACCTCATGCTGGAGCTGAGCTGGAAGGGAAAAGGTGAGGGTACTTGGCTTATCATGTCTGCTTATGTTTCCCAAGTAGCTTTCTTCTATACTAGCTGATTCCTCCAAAGGACTTTCACAGAAGCGACCACTTTGTTCGTCACCTTTACGATCCTGACGGTCAAGAATCTCAAACCAGAACCTCTTCATAAGAGAGGCTATCCTTCACACCAATACTCTCTACAAGCACAACTAAATTCGGATCACCAATGCACTTTTTCAACAAGGATACATAGAAAACTGGATGTGCTAATGCTAACTTGGTGGGAAACTCCAACTCATAAGTGACATTGCTAACACACCTTAGAATCCTATAAGGACAAACATATCAAGGACTGAGCTTTCCCTTCATGCCATATTTCATCACCCCTTTCATGGGCGATGCCTTTAGAAACATCCAATCATCAACTATGAACTCAAGCTCTCTTCTACTTACATCCAGCATAGGATTTCTGATGACTTTGAGTTGTTTTCATCCTTTCTCTAATAAGCTAAACCTTCTCCATAACCTCATGAACTTAATATGTCCTTATCAACATAACCTCGCCTACCTTAAACCATCCAATAGTTGATCTATATCTCCGCGTATAAAGAGCCTCAAACGGAGCCATCTGAATATTGGTGAGATAACTGTTATTGTTGGCAAACTCTATGAGAGACAGGTGATTGTCATGACCTGAGCATAGGCCTCGAACCGCGACAAGGGACCTAAAATGACGAATGGCTCCAAGCTAACCCATGGCACATACATAACATGATTAAGAGCCTATAACTAAGTAGAAATAAAACATAAATCATATAACATAAGCTAAAGTCTATTATTTTATAAAGTGAAAATGGGACTACAAGCCACATTGCTAAATATCTACACATATTTTTCTAAAAAGTCTCTATTCATAGATGAACTGATGGGATAACACCCCCAACTAGCTTTACTAATATCTGAAAATTGAAAGACATCAAAGAAAGAACATTTATCAAAACTAAAGTCCTCAGATCATGAGGACTCACCTAGGCTGAAACTGGACTGGATTGAAGAGGGAGTGAAGCTAATGTTGACGCTAAGACTGATCACCCATACCTATATTATGAGATTATATAGAATAGAAGTATGTGGACAATACTTTGAATATATTGAGTATGCAGGATAAGTAAAACATGATAGTAAAACAGTAAAATAAGGCCAAGAGTAAAGGATGAGCTAAAATATGACAGTAGGGAAACATCCTAAAAACATGATCGTAAGATAGTCATAAATATGAGTTATTCATCGTAACCAAAGCATAATGACCCAACGTTTGAAAATTGAAATCATATAGTTTAATATGCTTGAAATCTCAAGTAAAAGCTAATGAACTGATCAATAGGTCAAATACACTTTAAAATAATATATCATAAATATTGAACATGAATAACATGGAGCATGAGCAACAACAGGAGACTCATCATAATCGACACCATCATGAATGAGCATGTGATGCCCAACTATCTTGCTCAAGTTGGCAGAACCTTTCTAAGCCTTGCCAAGGCAAAGAATGATAAAGGCATGATATCACCCGTGAGCCTCGTTGGTCTAGGGAAACAGTCTCTGGCGAGGCCCCAAACATGAATATATACCTACGGTGGCACGTAGTTATGAGACCTAGGTACGCTAAACCCCGACCTATTTGGTGGTAGATACTACTCCAAAAACATGCATATTGCTCGTATACATAATCATGAAACATACTAGATTTACATGGACTAGTTGAAAATCATGAAATTTATAAACATACTTGACACACATGAACTAGCCATGAAAACATTGTCGTTGAGTCGGTCATGATACGTAAGCTTGAGATTCATGAAAGTCATATATAATTGAGTTAAATTATCATAACTTGAAAGACATAGATTCATAAGAAATTCTAGTAGAAAACATGCAATCATAATCATAAATCATGGATTAAATCATAAGAGAATTGAATTCATAAAGGATCATGAGGGATTTCATCAAAATTAGATCTAACCCTAAAGTTTTCATAAAACATGATTGGACACTTGAATCCATGAGATCAAGATGAAATTGGGCATGAGAGTGGAACAAAATCACCCATTCACGACCCTATATACCTGGGTTCGATGAGTCTTTAACTTGATTTGAAGACCCAAGAGAAATGAAAAGGATAATGGAGAACCCTAGTCTTCCTTGAGAGAAAAATTCAATCTACGGTGTTTTGAAGAGAATAAGGAATTAGGATATGTTTAGACCTTTAATTAGACATTTAGGAAGCTCAAAATGACATCACTTAGGAGTTAAAAGCATAGGAAGTTACAAAAATACACCCAGGAAAATGCACTTAAAACTGCCATGTTGAACCTCTAACATCCAAAGTGATGGGTCGTCACTCACTTGACAGTCCATCATTCCCCCATCACCCTTAACCAGAACAACCCAAAAACTTGACCTAAATGATGGTCCAACTGATGGGATGTCACTCACTTGATGGTCCATCAGGTCCTTCGTCACCCTCAAAACAGGAAAACCTAGCCTTAATAGGGCAAGTGATGGTTCGTTGCCCAACTGAAAGCCGCCAACTCCACCATCAAGGGTGATGCCTCAAGTGACGATCGTCACTCACCTAACGGGCATCATCTATGCACTAGGTCTGAAACATTTAATCTTTTGCTACGAGAAGCAACTTCGGGATCTGAAGTGTTACAGTGATCATCCCAAATACCCTTGAAGTTAATCACACAAGCTCACAACATGTCCTCTATAGTCTGAATGGTCCACTCAGTCAGACCATCTGTCTGTGTGTGAAAAGTCATGCTAAGCTTGACCTGAGTACCAAACCCTTATAAAATGACTTTAAAAACTACAAAATGAACTGAGTACCCTTATCAGAAATGATGGAAAAAGGGACTCCATGCAATCTCACTAACTCCCAAATGTGAAGTCTAGCATAATCGTCAACTGAATTTGTAGTCTTAATTGGTAGAAAATATGCTAAATTAGGCATCTAGTCCACAATCACCTATATAGAATCATGTTGTCCACGCATACTAGGAAAACCTGTAATGAAGTCCATGTTTATCTGTTCCCATATCCAAGTAGGAATACTGATATCCTGCACCATACCTCTCAGTTTCTAGTACTCAATCTTAACCTGTTAGCAATTTGGACACTTGACCACAAATTCTGCAATATCCTTCTTTATGTCATTCTACCAATAGACTTCCCGTAGATTCCGGTACATCATGGTGACACCTAGGTGGATAGAGTATCGAGAGCTGTGGGCCTCTCTTAACATCTGTTGTCTCAAGCATCCACATTTGAAATGCATAATCAACTCTGATATCGAAGTACACCATCTCCCCCTTGGGATAAAACCTCCACTTTTTGATTTTGGACTATTTCTTTCAACTTAACCAAGTTGGATCCTCATCTTGTTTCGCCTTAATTTCTGTCACCAAGGAAGATTGCGAACCATTATGAACAAGGACACCACCATCTACCGAAACTTTAAGGTGAACCCCTAAACGAGCAAGCCTATGTACATCTCTAACCAACTCTTTCTTTCCATCTTCCACATGAGCCACACTCCCCAAGGACAACCTGCTAAGAGCATCAACCACTACATTGGCCTTCCCCTTATGACAAAGAACACTCATGTCAGAGTCTTTGAGGGGCTCAAGCCATCTTCTTTGCCTCAAACTTAGGTCCTTCTGACTAAACACATATTTGAGGCTCTTATTGTCCATGAACACATCAACGTGCACCCCATACAAATAGTGTCTCCAAATCGTCAAGGCAAACACCCACCGCTGCTAACTCAAGGTCATGTGTCGGGTAATTCTTCTCATGAGTCATAAGCTGTCTCAAAGCATAAGTGATGATCTTACCATCTTGCATCAATATACACCCGAGTCTAACTGTAGAGGTATCATAATCCACCATAAATCCATCTGTGCCCTCTGGTAGGATTATGATCGGATTGAAAATGAGTCGAGCCTTTAACTCCTAGAAGCTCTTCTCACACACATTGGACCACTGAAACTTGACCTTCTTTTGGTTCAACCAGGTTAAAGGTGAGGCAATGGATGAAAATCCCTCTACAAATCTCTTGTAGTAACTAGCAAACCCCCAAAAGCTTCTAATATCAGTGGGAGTGACAGGCCTAGGCTAGTTCTTAACTGCCTTAATCTTTTTAGAGTCTACCTTCACACCCTCACTCGACACCACATGTCCAATAAGTGCAACTAACTTCAGCCAAAACTCACACTTGCTGAACATGGCAAATAGCTAACACTCTTTAAGAGTTTGCAACACAATCCTCAAATAAGCAGCACGCTCGTCCTTACTCCAAGAGTATACAAGGATATCGTCTATGAAGACAATGAAAAACATATTCAAATACTTCTGAAAACCCTATTCATGAAATCCGTAAAATCTACAAGAGCATTCGTTAGTCCAAAAGACATAACTATAAATTTATAGTGACCAAACTGAGTCCTGAAGGCTGTCTTTGGAATGTCATACTCTAACTCTGAGCTGCTGATAGCCAAATCTGAGGTCTATCTTTGAGAAGCAACTAGCACCCTGAAGCTGATCGAACAAGTCATCAATCTAAGAATGGGTTATGTATTCTTGATTGTGACTTTGTTCAACTAGTAGTGGTTGATGCACATCCTGAGACAACCATCTTTCATTCGCACGAAAAAGAAAAGAGCACCCAATAGAGACTTACTCGGCCTGATAAAACCCTTATATAAGAGTTACTTCAACTCCTTAAGCTTAGTTGGAGTCATTCTGTAAGGAGGAATGGATTATGTTGCATATCAGGAAGGAGGTCTTTCCCAAAGTCAATCTCCCACTTAAGAAGGACTCCTAGTAGATCACCTCTACTCACGAATGATTGAGATTGACTGAAGAGTCGTTTAATACCCTGAAATCCCTAAGATCAGACCTGACAGGCTCCAATATCCACGCTCAGTCCCGCCGCTAGCTAGATTCCCAGCACTAGTACTTCCCGATCAGAGTTGGTGAATCCTCATCTTTTGAGGGCCTTTCTTATCAGATACATTTTGTATTTTTAGTTTTTAGATTATAGTGAGTTAGTTGGGGTCTTTTCCTATCAACACCTTAGTATTAGAGGCTTTTCGGACATAGTTTATATTCAGCTTTAGACCTTTGTATGTATTCAGATGTTATGTTATGTTTAGACTTACGTCATGCTATTCAAAATGATCTTCCATATTATTTGAATGAGTTAGATGTTATGTTCATGCCATGGGTCGACTTGGAGCCTCTCAGGGTTCTTTGTCCCGTGTCTCGATCCGGGCCTACGTTCGGATTTTGACATTTTATGGATTTGATGAAAAGAGTGTTCAAGCCATATTTGGATATGTTCGTGATCGTGTTCAAAGATGACATTCTCATATGCTCTCAGATCAAGGAGAAGCATGCCGCTCATTTGAGAGTGGTACTACATACTCTTAAGAATGGCCAATTATATGCCAAGTTCAACAAGTGTGAGTTTTGGTTAAACTCAGTGGCACTTTTGGGTCATGTGGTGTCAAGTGAAGGTGTACGAATGGACTCTCAGAAAATAAAAGTTGTGAAGAATCGGTCTAGACCAGTGAGTCCTTTGGATATCAGGAGTTTCGTGGGTTTAACTGGTTACTACAGGAGGTTTCTGGAAGGATTTTCATCTATTGCAGCACTGTTGACTAAGTTGACCCAGAAGAAAGTGAAGTTTCAATGGTCAGAGGCCTATGAGAAGAGCTTCCAAGAGTAGAAGACTCGACTCACCTTAGCACCAGTGTTGACCCTACTCGAGGATACCGATGGGTTTGTGGTATATTGTGATGCCTTGAGGATTGGCCTTGGTTATGTATTAATGCAGCACGGTAAAGTTGTAGCCTATTCTTCGAGGCAACTGAAAGTCCATGAAAAGAACTATCCAACTCATGACCTCAAGTTAGCGGCGATAGTATTTGCCTTGGGAGACACTATTTCTACGGGGTCCATGTAGATGTGTTTACGGACCACAAAATCCTACAGTACGTGTTTACCCAGAAGGATTTAAATCTACGTCAGAAGAGGTGGTTGGAGCTTTTGAAGGACTATGATATGAGCATCCTTTACCATCCGGGCAAGGCTAATGTGGTGGAAGACGCTCTTAGCAGGCTTTCTATGGGGAGTGTGTCCCATGTAGATGAGAAAAGAAAAGAGTTAGTGAAGGATGTGCATCAGCTTGCACGGCTAGGAGTTTGTCTTATTTACTAGATGGATGGTGGTGTCATTGTTCAGAATGGTCAGAATCTTCCTTGGTGATTAAGGTCAAAGCTAGACAAGCCGAGGATACTATTTTGGTAAAGTTGAAGGAAGCCATTTAGAATAGGAAAGTGGAGGTTTCTCCCAAAGGGGAGATGGTCTGCTTCAACATTAGGGTCATCTGTGTGTTCCGAGTGTTGATGATTTGAGAGATCAAATGCTGCACGAGGATCGTGGTTCTAGATATTCTATACATTCAGGTGCTACCAAGATGTACCGTGACCTACGGGAAGTCTATTGGTGGAATGGTATGAAGAAGGACATAGCGGAGTTTGTGGCTAAGTGTTCGAATTGTCAACAGGTGAAAGTTGAGCATCAAAGACCTAGAGGTGTGCTTTAAGACATTAGCATTCCTACTTGGAAGTGGGAGGAAATCAATATGGACTTCATTACGGAGTTGCCTCGTACTCGCTGACAGTATGACTCTATTTGGGTTATTGTAGACAGGTTGACTAAAGCAGCTCATTTCCTACTGGTCAAAACTACCGATCAAAGGAGGATTATGCTAAGTTGTATATTTGGGAGTTAGTTCAATAGCATGGAGCCCTTGTCCATCATATCAGATAGAGGTACGCAGTTTATCTCCCAGTTTTGGAGATCGTTTCAGAAGGGACTTGCTACTCAGGTCAAGCTTAGCACAACATTTCACCCGCAAATAAATGGTCTGGCTAAGCGGACCATTCAGACTCTGGAGGATATGTCAAGAGCATGTGTGGTTGATTTCAAGGGAAATTGGGATGATCATTTGCCTCTTATTGAGTTTGCATATAACAACAGTTGCCATTCCAGCATTCAGATGGCTCTGTTTGAGGCTCTGTATGCGCGAAGATGTAGATCGCCTATTAGTTGGTTCGAAGTCAGTGAAGCTACATTGATAGGACCAGATTCTGTTTATGAGGCTATGAAGAAGGTTCACCTTATAAGTAAAAGGTTGAAAATAGCTCAGAGTCATCAAAAGTCCTATGTGGATGTGAGGAGGAGAGAACTAGAGTTTGAAATTAAGGATTGGATGTTTTTGAAGGTTTCTGCCATGAAGGGAGTGATGAGGTTTGGAAAGAAAGGGAAACTCAGTCCCCATTATGTTGGTCCGTATTGGATTGTGAGATGGTTTAGCAAGGTAGCATATGAGTTGGAATTGCCCTCAAAATTGGCTTCAGTTCATCCGATGTTCCATGTGTCAGTTTTAAAGAAGTGCTTGGGTGATCCGGCTTTGGTTGTCCCGGTAGGCAGTGTAGGTGTGAAGGATAGCCTTAGCTATGAGGAGGTTCTGGTAGAAATACTTGATCGTCAGGTTCAAAAACTAAGAAATAAAGAAGTAGCCTTAGTCAAGGTTTTGTGGAGGAACTAGCATGTTGAGGGAGCTACATGGGAAGCCGAAGCAGATATGATGACAAAATACCAACATCTATTCCCTCCCAGCTCAGTTTCAGCTTGAGGTATCAGTTTCCTCCCTAGTACTCCATTCAGTTTCATGTTCAGATCATGCGTCCTAATTCCTTTCATGTCAATGCATGTATGTACGATTCATGAATTCAGTTCAGTCTGGAGACAGTCACTCCGTTAGTTTTCAGCTCTAGAAGTTCAGTATTTGGTGTGATGGTTGAATTTCTCATCTTTTCAGTATGTTTGTTCACGTTCGAGGAAGAATATTCCCAAGAGGGAGATATTGTAATACCACGAAAGCCCTAAGATCAGACCCGAGAGTTGAAATGGAGAAAATAGGATTTTCTACAGCAGGTCACAGGACGAGTCGTCCAATGATCTGTGAGGTGCACCATGAGTGATAGGTGACTCATGTAGTGAAGGGTGAGTTGGTAAGAATTTTGGGCCAAGGAGTTGACCACGAGAGAGGCCACGAATCGGGGTCAGGACCACGAGTCATTAAGCCTCTCGTGGTCAGTGGTGGGCTTGAAGGTGAAGATTTTGGGAAGTTCTCATCACGACTCAGTCATCATGAGTCATTGGTAACACCACAACTCGTGGTGTCCCTCGTGGTGATCCGCAGAGGTGTGAATTCTAGTATTGGCCACAAAAGGCAGACCGCGATTCATTCCTTCAGGCCACGAGTCATCCAATCCCTTATTAAGACTGGTAGTGTGTATTTTCCTGCAAATTTATTAAGGGTTTTCCGTTATTCCTAAGTTCCTAAGGCCTAAACTATGTCGTTTTAAGCTCAGATAAGTGTGCTTCGAGAGGATTTAGTTCATCCTAAGCCTATTCCTCTCTATGCATGCAATCTAAGTAGTTCTAAGGGGTGATGAGGCTTAGATTCATCATGTTTTTCCCCAAATTCCTTTGGGCTCTCAAGAGGGTTGTGAATCAGATTCTCCTAGGTATGTAGGGTTATGAATGGGTGTATCCATCCACTCCCTTGCCCAATCCCTCTTCAATTTCATGTGACTTCTACGTGGATGAATCTATGGGGTTTTAACCCAACTTGTGAATTCTCTAAGTATATATCATGGGTATTCTCTATGCTGGTTTCTAATGTTGAATTATAATTTATGGGCATGTTTTATAATATTTTCAATTACAAATTATGATTTCAAGTTCTACAAACTATGATGCCCAATTATGAAAGTTCATGAAAAGATGAGATTATGATATATGTTATAAAGTATGATGAGATGTATATGATAAATGTATGATTTTGAATTACCCATGCCTATGTTCATGTTTTGAGTAATCAAAGCCTATTTCAAGCATGTTTATGTATTGGGCAAGCCCATATGATCAAGTATGTTTCATGATTTAGTTAATTTCATGTTATTAGCTTACCACATGATTTTGGAGTCTAGAATCCCACTATTTTTAGCTTGTGGTATGGTTTGGCCCAAGGCTACTATGCATGTATGTTGTGATTCAGCTTCGTCACTAGACGATAGTTATCTTCTTTGGAAAACTATGGAGAGCATATACATATTTTTGTGAGTAGTGTCTAGCACTAAGTAGGCTAAGGGTCAGTCAATCATATGCCTCAGAACTACGTGCCAATGTAGGTATGTTCATATTACTTGGGACCTCCCTTGCGAGCTTCCCCTGCCCCCAAGGGGCCTTTAGCTTGATATCAATAACATGGTACCTTCCTTGCCCTGGCAAGCTTTGGGTGGCTCTGCCCACTTGAGTGTAATAATTAGGACCATGTAAGCTCTATCATGGTAATGCCGGTTATATGACAAGTCTCCAGTATTTCTCATGATTTCAGTTATGCATGTTATCAGTCATGTTATTATGTTTTAAGGAGGTTTGACCAAATGTTCAATTTTACTTATGATTAATAATTTTCATCTTTGGGTCATTCGATTCAGTTACAATATTTAGTTATGTTAAATCATGATTTCAGATAATAGCATGCAAGCCCTACTCTTAGACTCTTATGATGAAATGTTTATGATATGCATGATCTCTGATTTTACTTTCTTGTCATTTTTACTTACCTTGCATACTCAGTTCATTCCATGTATTGACCGCATACTCTATGCTGTATCATTTCATGATACAAGCTCAGACATTCAGGCTCAGTCCCGCCGCTAGCCAGATCTTCAGAGTTAGCATCTCCCAGTTAGAGTTGATGAGTCATCATCTTTCGAGGGCCCTTCTTATTAATTATATTCAGTATTTTCAGTTTCAGACTTTAGTGAGTTAATTGGGGTCTTGTCCTATCAACTCGTCAGTAATAGAGGCTTATCAGGCATAGTCTGTATTAAGCTTCAGACTTGTGCTATGTATTCAGTTATTTGATGTTATCAAATTTTCAGACTTCTGCTATGTCATATGTTAGATTTTCACATTTAAAATGTTGCGCGTAGATGATATGTTCATATCATGGGTCGACTTGGAGCCTCTTGGGACTCTTTGTCCCGTGTCTTGATCCGAACTTATGTTTAGGTCGTGACAAGTCGGGGTTTCGAACTTTGAATCCTTAGCCTGAACTAAATGATATTATACACAACCCTTGGAAATTATCTTTCTGGCTTTAATGTAGGAGACAAAGCAACCTACAGGCACTGTGGACCTACACTTTCATTCTAGAAATTAGAATTCTACGATTCGGGTTCTACAATAGATTGAAGCATAATAAGAATACAACATATCCATGCCAAAGATAATATCAAAGATGGTCATCTCTAACTCTGCTAGATCAGCTATGGTGACTTTCTGGAGAACTGTAATTGGGCAATTTCTCTATAGCCTCCCTGCTAAAACTTACTCATTGGCAGGAGTAGAGATTGAGAAGGTTCTAAGAGGATTTCGGTACTGACATCAAAGCTGATAGCAACATAGGGGGTCACAAAGGATTATGTGGCCCTTGGATCTAGCAATACATAAACATCAAGGTGAAAAACTCGTAACATACCCATGGCCAAAACTGGTGCGCTCTCCTGATCCTGGCATGATGAAAGTGCATAAAAATCGTCCTAGCATTATCCTCCACTGGCACTAGATATGGCACCCTGCTACAATGGGCGAGCTATTGGAGCTACTAAAGAGGTGGCTGGGGCACAACCTCTACCGTCTGCTCGCTTTCCTGAGGGACAATCTGTGAGTTTGTGACCGGGCTTACCGCACCAAAAACAAGCATCTGAGCCAACCAAACACTCTCTAGGGTGGTTCCTATCACACTTCTTGCAGGCTGGGAATGTTTATTCTCTAGACATGTTCCCTTGAGTCTTAAAGCCTGGTATTCTACCCCTCTAATCATCTCTGGTCCTGGGGAACGGGACTCTAGCTGACGATAGAGCTGGGGATGATGACCTCTGATGGGACTGTGAGCGATGCCCACCTTCTATCATATGTTGAGAGTACTAAAAGTTTCCTATTCTAGCCCTCTTGGTCTTCCTCTCCTTCTCCTTCAGCTTCTCCTCCTCAATCTACTGGGCATGAATCATGAGTTGAGAGATATTCATGTCCCCGATAAGCATAGCAGTCCTACACTCCTTGACTACTATATCTAAGACTCCCACTACAAACTTGCTCATTCAAGCCCTCAGCTCGACAACCATCACTGGAGCATATTTAGATAGCTGGGTGAATTCAAGGCATATTCCTGGACTATCATATTATTCTGCTTCAGGTTGATGAACTCTGCAACCTTTGCTTTGCTCATCTCCCGGGGAAAGAATCTATTCAAGAAGGTTGTCACGAACTCATCCTAATCAACAGTAGTTGTGCCTACCCTACGACTTTCTTTCCACTTCTTATACCATATGAGAGCTACCCCCTTTAGTTGATATGAGGCCAAATTCGAACTTTCCTTTTGGGTGATCCCCATAATCTGAGTGATCTTCTGGATAACATCTATGAACTCCTGTGGATCCACATCCACCTTTAAGCTATAGAACTCCGATAGGTTCGTCTTGGTGAAGTCTTGCACCCTAGCCACTACAACACTCCCATTTGGATTCACAGGTGCAATCTCCTGCTGGTTGACCTGAGTCGTCATGGCTTGTGCCAACATCTAAAAAGCAGCCTAAACTCCGCATGAGTCACTTGCTCATTCGACAGATCTATTGGAGTTGGTGGAGCTGGTTGGTTCCCATTGCCATTTCTCCTTCCATTGGCTCTTTGAGGAGGCATTTTTTGCAAATATGTATAGCACGAATTAGAAGAGTAAGGAGAGTTGGACTTTACCTCATGATACAAAACATGAAATAAGGAAAGTTTCCTAAAATTTTCATATCCTCTTCCTCATAAGTGTGGCGCGCTTAACACCTATAAAAAAGACTCGACCCAATGTGTCTTTCAGACACCCTAGGATACTCCTAAACCTGATGCTCTAATACCAAGTTTTTCATCACCTGAGTATAGACCTCGGACATAATACGAGACCTAGATTGACGAACAGCTCCAATATGACCTACGATACATGCATAACATAAGAATAAGAATACAAACTAAGCGGAAGCAAAACATAAGATATAACAAAAGCAGAATAAGTCTGAGATATCATAACATATAACTAAGACAATAAGTCAAATCGCTGAATATCTATACATGATAGTTTAAAAAGCCTCTAAACATAAGACGAGCTGAAGGGACAGGGCCCCACTAGTTCGACAAAGTCTAAAACTGAAATGGCTAAACAAAGACATAAACCAAAACTATTATCCTCGGATGACGAGGACTCACCAAAACAACTGCTGAATCTAGGATGAAAGAGTGTCTAGCAGTAGGGATGAGACTGAAGACCCGAACTGATATCATGAGACGATATAGAAAAGAAGTATGAGGTCAGTACTTTGAATGCACTTAGTATGGAGAATAAGAAAAATATGAAATTAAGGACAATATGCTAAAAAGTCATGATCATAGTATAGTCATAAAACATGAATTTTTCATCATAAATTATGACCTAAAGTTTTCAAAATAAAATCATAAAGCGTAACAAGTTTGAAATCATAAATAAAACTCATAAACTAATCAATGTATCATAAAACATGAACATGACGTGACATGGAACGGGATGTTCTCATAACCGACATACTCCAAGTGAGAATCAAGAGCCCAACCTGTAACCCTAGTTGGAAGGGTGTTCATCGTTTCCAAGGGTATGAATCACGACTAGCATGATATCATTCATGAGCCCATACGAAAGAAGGAGTACACTCTCAACTAGAAAGGATCCCTTATCCTTCGGGCGAAAGGCAACACTCTCAACTGGAGAGAATCCCTTATCCTATGGTGGCACGTAATTTTGGACTTAGGTTATCTTAACCCATATTCTCTCAGTGTTAAGTACTACTCCAAAACATACATAGTTCTAATAATCACACTTAAAACATGGTAGGTTTACATGGGCTAGTTTAAAATTATGTAGATTCATAAATCTCTTGACATACACAAATTAGCCACGAAAACTATGCTGAAAATTCAGCTATGATACATAAACTTGATTTTCATGAGATTCAAACATAATTGGATAAATCATGCAAACTTGAAAATTGAGAATCATAGGAGTTTTTCATAGAAATCAACCAAATTAAAATCATGAAATACATATAAAAGCATGAGAGAATCGATCCATGAAAGAATATAAAGTTTTTGCATAAAAAGGGCCTGACCCTAGAAATTCATGAAAATCATAATTGGAGACATAGAAGAATTGAATTCATGAAATTAAGCTTGAGTTTGGTCGTGAGGTTGAAACAAATACCTCATTGATGATCCCACATACCTGGTCTTAATGATTCTTGACTATAACTTGAGACTCTAGAGAATTACAGAACATGAACCCTAGATTTCTTGAGAACCTTGAGAGCTTGATTTGAAATATATGATGTTTGGAGAAGAGAATGAGAGTTTAGGATAAGTAAAAAACATAAATATCCCCCTAGGAAATCCAAAATTACCTAGTTTAGAAGTTAAAAGTATAGGAAGTTATGAAAATACCCTTGGGACCTCGTACATAAAAACTACCAAATTGGTCACCACGGGTCATACCACGAGTTGTTGGTTGGAACCAAGACTTGTGGTGACCATCCATCACTTGCGCTCCTAATTTTTTACTTTCTGAATCTCATATGACAGCTCATCAGTATGAGTCGTTACATGTCATCACGAGTCGTGATGACCACTCATGGCTTTGGAACACTTTGGACAATTCTCTAAACTTCTCATCATGGTTCACAGGCTGACTCATTACTTGACATCATGAGTCATGATTTCCTTTTATGGTATCTGGACTAGTCTTGATCAAATTGTTGAATCTCATCTCACGACTCCTCAGGATGAGTGGTTACTTCCTCCAATGACTTGTTATCTGACTCGTAGGTTTTGAGGAAATTTTGACAAGTTTTTGAACTAGACTGTTCTACCCGTGTTGAGGGACATGATATGTCATTACTTGACCCTATGACTCATCACATGAGTTTTGAAATTTGGAACATAAAAACTCATAGACTGCTTACCGCGAGTCTGACCACGACTTGTGGTATCACCCAACGAGTCGTACCATGACTCATCCTGTGGGAAAATTTTCCACTCTTTGCTGGTTTTTTGCTTCATGTGTAGGATTTGATCTTAGAAACTTTTTGGGTGAAATCTAACAATCTTGGCTCGGCAATCAACATTAGCATAACATGTTGCCAACCAATCCATGTCCATAATCACATTAAAATCAAATATGTCAAGCTCAACTAAGTCAGCCAATGTAGATCTATCATACACCAATATTGCACAGTCCAATAAACCCTTCTAGCTAACACAAACTTGCCAATAAATGTCAAAATAGAAATGATTTAGACAACAACTCAGGAACAATCTCAAACTGACTTGCAACCAATGGTGTAACATAGGAAAGTGTAGAACCAGGATCAAACAAAGCATATACTACACAGGAAAAGACAATTAATGTACCTATAACTATATCTAGCAAGGCCTCTTGGTCCTGGCAACCACCCGAAGCATAAAAGTACTTCTACATGGTCCTTGAACTAGAAGCCTCTCCCCTCCAGCCTTTACCTCGAACCCCTACAAGATGAGAATCGGGTCTAGAAGGATGAACTGAGGGTGAAGAAGTAGCCGTTGATCCTTTTGGTTATGCAATGTCACTTCAAGTCCTATTTGGACACTGTCGCATATAATGACCAGGCTCCGAAATGATAGCATGCACTCTGACCCGGATGGCACCGTCCCGTATGGTTCCTACCATACTGAGCATATGGGCCAGAGGGGGTCTCTCTTGACATTGAGAATGATATAGGTCAAACCTTAACCTCTCCTCTATCCTTTCAACTATGGTGGAGCACTCTCTACTAGATAGATCGACTACCTAGATGACTGAGCCCTTGGGTCTCCTCAAGACTATCTTTAATATCCTACAGTCCTAGCCCTCTTTCTCTGCTCCCTTCCCCTATGGATATCTCGCAAATGATAGATCAAATTTTCTACCCTCTGGGAAAAAGCTTGCATTCGTGCAATATCAATATCCACCTGGGTAGATACTCCTAAGAAATCATGAGCCAGATGAGGTCCTGACCCTGGCAGAAGGCAATGAACTCTAGCACTCATTTGTTTGTACCATATGTGGAGCATACCTGGACAAAGAATTAATCTTGAGGTTGTACTCATGGACACTCATACTGCCCTGCTGCAAATGTAAGAACTGCTCAGTACAAGCCTCTCAAAGCTCCCGTGACAGAAACTGATCTAGGAAGGCCTCTAAAAACTCCTCTCATTTTGCGAAAGGTGCGTTGGCTCCCCTGGATCGAGCCCAAAACTCATAACATCTATATGATGTAGCCTGAATGCTACAACTCCACTCCCTCAGTAACTCTAGCTCGCATCTGTAACACCCTAGATAATATGAGCGATAAAATTGTGCTTTTGAGGTAGGAATAAGAGTACATAACAGGCTAATAATAAAGTTTTATTAGTTATTTGAATCACTCTATGATCGTATTTAAGATTGGACATCGATCAAGTTGTAGAACAAAATTCAGAAAAAGTTATCGCAAAATTTCCTTCTTGAGATTCCTTGAAATTTAGGTCAAATGTATCAAAATGTTTCTCCTAATATATAAGGGGTTAGGGGGTGTGCGACCTATCAAATTAAAGATATATGAGTTTAATTTCGAGTGCATCAAACCGTCCGCCAATCTGATTTCGGAGTAGAGAGATATTCACATTTTTGCAAGACCGCGCAAGCAGACACCTCACAAGGGTCTAAGGCGATGGAGAACTATAAAAAGACCCTTGGTCGGTTGGTTGCCTTATTTTCTTATTGTCCAGAACTTCTCACGTCCAAAACCTCTCTCAAGGTTCTCTCCATGGTTTCCTTTGGGCTTTGGGGATAGAATCCATGGTTTAACATGATTTTGATGTCGGGAAATCGGGAGCTTGGTGTAGTCCGTGGTTTGGTGTCTTTTCCAAGTTGTTGGTGGCTGTTTCGTGGTGAAGCTTTTGGTAATCCTTCTTTGTTTTGTTCTCTTTAGTTTGTAGGTTGGTTATAGGTGTGTTAACGCCGGTGGGTTGTTTTCTTGGAGTTTCTACCGTCGAATTCCAATGAATCTTATTGACTATGCTTCATTTGTCTTGTTTTGTTGTTGAGTTGTGTTGGCCGCGTTTTGGAAGAATTTTGGACTGCCTTTAGACAGTAGGTTCATGGTGTTGAAGACTCAAGTTCTTCTAGGATTGAAGCTAAGGTATGATAGGCTTGTCCCTCCTTTTGTCGGCATGAATTCCATAGCCGTTCTCATTGGTATTGACGTGTGTGTTGGCTGTTTTGTGATTCTTTTTGTCATATTTTTAATCGACTCTTGTGCTACTGTTTATGTGGTGATAAAGGTGTGTGTAAGGTTCTGGTTTGGTTGGTGGCTCGGGTTTGAGTGCACAGAATCGTAGTCATGGCAAATTGTTAGGCTCATGTCGAGAGACCGTGTGTGAGGCGTGTGGTTCTTGTAATAAGTTGTGGGATGGTTGAGTGAATAAGATTAGGTGATTATATTGGCAAGTGAATGAGGGATTAGAGTGGTTAAGATCGATGGCTCAGACAATCTTTTGTTATATTTGAATTGGCGATCGTGTTGACCGTGTCGATGGCACGTGATGGCCGTGGTGACACTTGGGCTGATTTGGTCGTGTCCCTTGATGTTAGTGGTAAGTAGAGTGGTGTGTGCACTGTTTGTAAATCTTGAGGATAGACTGGTTAGGATGGTAATCTATAGCTTGGTTAGTGGCTCGTCGGTGAACAACTAGACGTGAAAGAATATATTGTGTTGTATTAGTCAGGTTGTGGGGTTTGAGAGATGATTGTGGGCTGTTTGAGCATGTATTATTATTGTTTTTGCTTGTTTGTGTGTTGTGTTGAGGCCTTGTGGCTTGGGGATACCCGATGCACGAGAGTAGTTCCGGCTAGGGATCGAGCCCGAGGTGCCTTGTGGCTTATGGATACCCGACGCACGAGAGAGTTTCCGGCTGAGGGGTTGAGCCCAAGGAATGAAATGACCTATGCGGTTTAGAATGATTTCCTCTGTAGTGTCGAGTTGAGACATGATTTGAGAGTGGTCCGACACGTTTGAGCCTTCCTGGGATCGTGATTTGGTTCCCCTAGATGGATTGAGCTCCGCTAACTGTGCGCAGCCGAGAGAGAGTCCGGCAGTGCTTGATTAATGATGTTCACTGGCTGGTGTTTACTTTTGATATTCTTGGAATTATATTGTAATTGCTTCTTGTGTTATATGTTCTGATAGCAGTGGATGCTAGATGTTGGATGGTGTTAGCTGGAGGCCGTTGAGAGGTCTAGAGGCGATGACAAGTAGGCTATGTTGGCTAGGTGACACTGTGTTATCGTTTACTTTTGGACTTGCCGGGCTTATGGGGGCCAGGTAGGTTTTGTTTGTATTTTTGTTTGTACTTGCCGGGCTTATGGGGGCTAGGTAGGTTCTATGTGTTTACTTATGTTGAGTCTCCTTTTCCGATATCTGGTATATCTGCTGATCTCTAATCTATGTCTTCCAGTTGTTTTTGCTTTTCATGCTCGGTACACTATTGTACTGACGCCCTAGTTAGGGCACGGCATTCATGCCTATAGGTGATGATGGGCTGTTAGATCAAGTTCTTGGTTTCTGAGTGGAGTTTTAGCTAAGTCAGTGTGCTCGAGTTCTTTCAGAGTTATCAGAGGTTGAGTTATGGGTAGTTCGAGGCCCTGTCCCAGATAGTTGATTTCTATTATATTTTTAGAGGCTCGTAGACATTTGTTGCGGGTGTAGTGTCATTGTTATAGGCCAGGTGGGCCATGCTAGTTGTTTTCCATTCCATGGCCTTGATGACATGTTGTTGTTTTTTTTTGCTTGGTCAGGTGAGCCAGCTTCCGCTATAGTCTATCATCTTATTCAGATTTTATAGTTGTTTTGGTTTTAACCTCATCGGTTCTAGACTTTGTTTTATTTTTGGGCGTCGAGTATGCTAATATCAGGGGCGGCACCAGGTGCCAATTACGCCTCCCTGGGTTTGGGGTGTGACAGCATCACCCACAACATCCTATAGGTTTGATTGATAAAATCCTGAGGGTCCTCTCTCGAATCAGATCTAGTGAAAGCTGGAGGACTCAGACTCACAAACTCACGGGCTTTGGAGCTCTTGGATGTCTATCCTCTAGGTCCTTCTACTACTTCCAATCGCTAGTTCTATCTATAGGGGCCTTTAACTTAGCTCCCTCAATATCCCATCCTTCCGAGGTGCGACAGGCGTAGGAGATCGGCAACTCTGTCACCTTCAAGTACTACTGGAGGATCATCAAAAGGGCGACTAGTACCCTCTTTAGCAATAGTGCCGATCAAATGCATATCCATTTCTATTGTCACCGGCATACTCTAAATTATAAGGACAATTTAGATATTAAGAAACTTTATAACTCGGCTCTATAGAACAAACTATTAGTCAAAGATGTGGAGAAACTCCTAAATATCTTGTAGCCTCTTGATTATTAGTATGTTGCACAACAAACCCATAAGAGAGACTCTACTAAACATGACTTTGTGGACTCCCTGGGACACGACTTGGATACCAAGTTTGTCACACCTCAAAACTGAGGGACGACACAACTGGCTTTCAATACCTGACTGATTGAAAAATCAGCTATATAACGTTTATAATTGTAATACTCAAGCCAACTAGGCCACATGTTGCAGTACGCTATAACTTATGAATTGATCGACTAGGTCTCAACATACACAATATAAGATAAGATGCCAGCAAGGCCATAATTGAAGCTAAAATAATTGCGGAATGCTAGCAAGGCGACACCTGAACTAAAATCATATAATTGTATAACTAGTCCACAAAAGCCTCTAAAAGAGTAATAAACTAATGTACGGGACAAGGCTCTGACCTACTCATACTATATAATAAAAGCTCAAATGAAAATAAGACCTCAGCTCCTAAAAGAAGGGCAGCGTACCAACTCTCTGCTAAAGAGAAACTCCTACTGTTGTTGATAGTCGGAACATCCATTTGTACCTATAGCACGATTGCAAGGGTCCCTAGGCGAAGGAGTGTTAGTACAAAAGAAATGTATCAGTATATAAGATTGAAAGTTGTAAACAGAATAATGCCAAAGATATCTGAACTAGAGAAGAGAATATAGCAACAACCACACACTCTGAAACCTGTCAACATAAACAATGGCAAATAACAGCTAAACATAACTCAAGAGGTAGGGTAGGGAGAGACAACCAGTAACTCTATAACCTGCTACCCTACATGCATACTCTATGCATAAGCGTAACTTAACTGACTCATATGCAAAAACTTGTAATACTTGGACCGAAATTTATGAGAATCGACTCGATGAATACATGATACTTGGACCAGAATTTTGGTATGGCTACTTAATACTCAAACTAGGATTTATAAGAGTTACCTGATACTCGGACCAGAATTTCCATGGCCGACCTGGAACATGGACCAGAATTTTATATATATCACTTTGCACCAATAGCTCTGTAATACTTAGACCAGAGAAGACATACTCCGATACTTGGACCATGATACAAGAAGTAAAGTAAATGATAGCTAGCTAGACACAAAATTTAAAGGATAAGCAACCCTTGTTAAGGAACAAAAACCTCAAGTCTACAATTCAACAAGCACCAAGTTCTAGAAAGACCTCAAAGGAGATGATCTACTCTTGCAACCCTTCTTTCTACACAAAAAATAATCCAAAGCTTTAGACAAGCTCTCTATACACTCAAAATAATATATCAAATTTCAAGCCATAAAAATCTACAACTCAAATCAAATAAACAACTATTTATTCTAAAAAGGAAGTAAAAGGCTATTACAAATATGTCCCTAATGAATAAGGGTCTTGTTTGGGTGGTCATCCTTTTTCTTGAAAATCAAGATTAACCAAATTATACAATTAGCCATTTTCTTCCTTCTTTTGGCCATCTTGTGCTCCTTCATCCCCAAGCTATGATCCAAGCATGAGCCCCTTTGGATTGCATCATTCTCCCCTTCTTGAAAAGGATTCATCCTCGAATTTTAACCTTCATAGAAAAGACAAACAGCAACAAAGAACCTTAGAGAATGAGAGTTTAATTTGGCCAAATCAACAAACATACATTCAAAGGGCCACCAACATCAAAAGGAAATGATATCTATTCATTTTGGTCAAAACCACAACCAATCATCTCAATGAAAGCCCTTCTCTCATAAAGAAATCCCTCAAAACAAGCATTAGTATCATCATAAGCAAAGAGATAATAAAGAAAGATGTCAGACTAGGCAACTTTATTCAAAGTGTCCTCATATATAAAAGCACCACTAGCGACAAAAGCATCATTAAGCATATTATCAAAAATTGGGACACTCAAAAAAGTACCTATTTGAATTTAAGAATCACTTTCTTTATCAACATTCCATAGTGAGTTATCGTACAAGTTATATACATAGATGGATACACCACTATCATGTTGAACAACACTATGCTTGACATTAGAAGTGATCTCATCATCATCAAATAAGACATTGTACTTTAAGAGAAAATAATCAAACAAAGATGAAGAGTCAAAGCATGCAATATCATTTTCAAAAAGATCAATCTCATCATTCAAAGCATTTTCATTCATGTGACTTCTATGAGCAAAACAAGTAATAGGATCGAAAAGGGAGATGCTCAAAGAGTCACACTTTTTTAAATGTCCAACTTCATCAATATCATCATTAAATTGAGACTCATTAACCATATTAAAAAATTTCTCAATTAGTGGACAAGTATCACAAATAATTTGATCATTACAAGCTTCACATGATAATGTATTATCGAATACATAGCAAGTGTTAACACTAGGTGGACACAAATTCATCCTGTAAGAAGAATCGATTTGGTCATCGAAAGTATCGACTAGTGTTTAGGCACTCTCAACATCAATGTAATCAAGACATGGAAGAGAATCATTAAGCATACAAGAAGATAAGCTATCACTAGCACTTTGTTCATTGAAAATATTTGAAGTGTTATGTTTAGTTGTTACCTTGACGTTCACAAGAATGATCATCCATAGACTCACTTATCATGGTTCACCTAATTAGATATAATGGAATAGTGAGCTCCCCTTCTTGAGGAATATGCTTGATTATCAAGGCCCGCTTGACAACTCCACTCCAATCTCCTCCACACGCTTCTCATCTTTAGGATCCTCAAATGTCAACACCCTCAACATCATTCAACTCATCATAGCAAGGAGTTTCATCAACCATGACAAGGAATGTCGCCGATTGGGGCACTTTCTCATTCTATGGCCAAAGCCTTGACATTTGAAGCATTTAAGAGGGCAAGAAGAACTACTTCCTTCCGTTGGAGGAAGTAGGGAATAAAGAAAAAAGCACGAAAAAATTTGACTAAAAAAACTATACAATAAAAAGTAGGATGAATTACTTGATGTTAACTAGTTTTTGGGAATTAATGGGATGAAAAATGATTTAAAAAAATAATTAAAAGTTTTAATTAAATGTTAATTAGTGTAGAAATCGTAAGAAAAATGAGTTTGGAAGAAGAACCATGAAGTTTGGACACCTAAAAACATTTTGGGGCCCAAAAAAGTCTCAACACTTAGCAAAATTTTGGCTAAACACCAAAAATCTGCAGGCTCTAGTCTCTGAAAGTAGGCCACACGCGCCAACTGGCGCGGCTAGGCAGCAGGCACTGATGTGGTGCTGATGTGGCGCTAAGTTGATTGCTGATTGGCTACCTTGCTGGCAGTCCAGTGGTGCTTAAGTGGTAGATTTCTATTGGTTGGGCGCTGATGTGGCTGCTGACAAGGCGTCCACATAGATTCTTAATAATTTTGTTTTTACGAATGAAATTTTTTTAAAAAGTTTGAATTTTTTCTTTTTATTTCAAATAAGAATATTCGTAAGTGGGGCCACTAACACATTTTGCCAATAATTTAAAGGAGAAGATAGATCAAATGTACCTTAGTGTTATCTTCTTCATCTTGAAGATATGAAGGTCTTCAAGAACATGAAGAACAAACCCTCGATCAAAACTTCTCCAAATCACCTCAAAATTTAGCATTATGTTCCCCTTGATATAGAGAACAAACCCCAATCAAAATTAAGCTCCAAATCAAGCTCCACCAAAAAACTCAACTGCAAATTTCTTCAAATCTTCAATCCAAGATCTTCAATGAGAAGCTTCTCTACAACTCCAAATCGTTTCAAACTTTAATATTATGTTCCCCTTGATGTATAGAACCAATCTCAATCAATATTAAGCCAAAAATCAAGCTCCCCCAATAAGTCCCGAATGTCAATTCCTTTAAGTTTTCAAAGCTCCAAATCTTCAATAGTAGAATCAAGTATACAACTCAAATGTCAAGAGAAACCTAAGATCTAGACATAGAACACTAAGAAACAAGAATCTAAACACAACAAATCAAGAAAGAAAATTTTCGGATTTTTTAAAGAACGTCAATTTTTTTAAAAATTTTTGATTTAATACCTAAATTCCAAGATTAGGGTTGTAAGAACAACACTAATTCTAGCTCTAATACCATATGATACAAGAAAAGAAGTAAAATAGCTAACTAGACACAAAATTAGAAGGACAAACAGTCCTTATGAACGCACAAGGACCTCCAATTCACAAATCAAGTAGCACCTAGTTCCTAGAAAGACTTCAAGGAAGATGATCTATCCTTGCAATCCTTCTTTCTACACAAGAAACAATCTAAAGCTTTAGACAAGTTCTCTTTACAATCAAAATAACGCATTAAATTCCAAGTCACAAAAATCTACTACTCAAATCAAATAAACTAGTATATATGCTAAGTAAAGCAAAAGGAAAGGCTATTACAAATATGCCCTTAATGAATAAGGGCCTTATTTGGGTGGTCTTCCTTTCCTTGAAAATCAAGATTGGCCAAAATTACGCAATTAGCTATTTTCTTCCTTTTTTTGGCCATCTTGTGCTCCTTCATCCCCGAGATATGATCCAAGCATGGACCCCTTTGTATTGCATTTGACCAGATAATATGAAAAATAGGCAAAATGAGTCAAGCTGATATTTAGAATGGTAAACTGAATAATGAA
Source organism: Datura wrightii (assembly GCA_035772735.1). NCBI lineage: Eukaryota > Viridiplantae > Streptophyta > Magnoliopsida > Solanales > Solanaceae > Datura > Datura wrightii. The sequence continues at coordinate 69,833,791 of JASDFA010000003.1, read as the reverse complement.
ATGTAATTGACTCAAAGGATGTGTCCTACTCGAGGACCAACTGAATATTTTGATAACGTCCAAAATACACTCTTCGTTACAAAAGAGCATAAACAGTCGTTTTATCAAAATAAATATCCCAACATATGTCAAGGTCAAATCCCATAGAGACTAACAAATGATATTCTGTCATGATCCGAGCATAGGCCCGGATCGAGACACGGGACAAGGAGCCCCGAGAGACTCCAAGTCGACCCATGGAATGAACATATATCTAACTCAATCAATAAAAGCGAAAGATTTATCATAATAAACATAGCGGAAGTCTAAACATAACATAACATCAGAATACAACATGAGTCTGAAGCTGAATACAATTTATGTCTGAAAAGCCTCTATTTCTGATGAGTTGACTGGACAAGACCCCAACTAACTCTCTAAGTGTGAAACTGAAAATATAAAGATAACTGATAAGGAAGGGTCCTCGAGAGATGAGGATTCACCAACTAAGATAGGATGCTAACTCCAAGAACTGGCTAAGGACGGGGCTAAGTCTAGATGTCGGAGCCCGTATCTTGAAAAGATACAACATAGAGTATGAAGTCAGTACGTGGAATGTACCGGTATGCAAAGTAAATAAAATCACTTAAGTAAGTAAAATCATTAAAACATGCATAATATAAAACATAATCAAGACAAGAGTCTGAGAGCAGGGCTTGCATGCTGTTTTCTAAAATCATGATCACATACTTGAATATCACAACTGATTTGAAAGACCAAAAGCTGAAAACTAATAATCATAAGTAAAACTGAACATTGGGTCAAACTTTCTTGAAACATACATACATACATACATACACACACACACACATATATATATATATATATATATATCATGAATGATAAACAAGCATAATTGAAATCATGAGAAGCAATGGGAGACTCGTCATATGACTGACATTACCATGATAGAGCTTACGTGATCCCGGCTATCACACTCAAGTGGGCAGAGTCGTCTAAAGCCTTGCCAGGGCTAAGGACGCGACCATGATATTGATATCACCTTGGGGCAAGGGAAAGCTCTAAAGGAGGTCCCAAATAATCTAATCATACCTACATTAGCTCGTAGTTATGCGGCATAGGGTTGACTAAGCCTTAGCCTACTCGGTGCTCTACACTACTCCCAAAAACATGTATACCCTCTCTATCGTTTTTCAATGAAGTTGACCATCGTCTAGTGGCGAAGCTGAATAATCATATACATATGAAATCTGAAATCATACATGAGGAGCCTTAGCTCAAAGCATACCACAAGCTGAACATAATTAGGAGTCTTGACTCCAAAACCATATGGTAAGCTAATTCGTGAAATCATAAATCATACTTGAACATATGGGCTTGCCCAATACATAAATATTCTTGAAAAATATTTGATTCACTTGAAAACATGATCATAAACATGGGTAACTTGAAAACATGCTTTTCTCATAAATATTTCATCATACTAGAACATACGTCATGGATATCAACTTTCATGTACTTCCATGGATGGGCATCATAATTTATAAACTTGAAAACATGATTTATAATTGAAAACATTGTAAAACTTGCCCATGAATCATAATTCAACAATAGAAACATGCTTAGATCATATCCATGGTAGAAACTTAGAAAATTCATGCATTGGGTTAAAATCCTATAGAATCGACATGTAGATTTTCATGAATTTTAGAGAGGAATTGGGCATCGGTGTAAACAAATTCACCCATTCATAACCCTACATACCTGAGAAGGATTGATTCTACAACTCCCTTGATTTCCTAATGAAGGATTGATGAAGAACTTGGAGAACTAGACTTGATCACCTCTCTAAAACCTTTAAACTTGCATGCATGAGTTAAGAATAGCTTAGAATGAACATACCCTTCTTAAAACTCACTATTCAGAGCTTAAAACGACGTAGTTTATGCCTTAGGATTATAGGAATTACGAAAAATCCCTTAATAAACTCACAGGGAAAAACATACCGTCAGTCCTAACGAGGGACTGGACGAGTCGTCGCCATAGACCACGACTCGTGGTCAGAAGTCATTAAGTACACTGCCAACCTTTCACCTGAGGCTCATCACAGGGGACCCAATGAGTCATTACTGTGACGACGACTCGTGGTCACCTCTCGTTATCTTCACTGCCCACAATTCCCCTTCCTTCAACTAACCTTGACCACGACTGATTCAACGAGTTATGGGGCAGACCACGACTCGTGGTCATGCCCGTGGTGACCCAATAACATGAATTTCCAGCTTAAGTCATACACCTCACCACGAGTCACCTAACGACTCGTGGTCATCCTGACGGGTCACAAGACCACTCATTCTGTGACCTGGTGCAGAAAATTCTATTTTCTCCATTTCAACTCTCGGGTTTGATCTTAGGATTTTCGGGATATTACAATATCGCCCCCTTGGGAATATTCATCCTCGAATATTGGAAAACACACAAAAAAGAAAAGAAGTGCAATTATCCTATACAAATACTGATCATATAAGCTGAAAAACTGACAGAACGACTACCTCCGAACTGAACTACATGACTGAACTAAATTCATGAATCATACATACATACTTTTTCATGAAAGAAATTGCGGCACATGAATTGAACATGACACTTAATAGAGTTTTAGGTTAACAACTGATACCTCAAGCTAGAACTGAGCCAGAAGGGAATAGATATGGATATCTAGCCATCATATCTACTTTATCTTCCCACCTAGCTCCCTCAACATGCTGATTCCTCCATAAAACCTTTATTGAGGCTACTTGTTTGTTTCTTAGCCTTCGAACCTGATGATCCAATATTTTCACCGAAACCTCTTCATAACTAAGGCTGTCTTTCACACCGACACTGTCCACTGGAACAACTAGAGCTGGAGCACCCAAATACTTCTTTAAGAGCGATACATGGAAAACTGGATGGACTGAAGCTAATTCGGAGGGTAAACTGAGTACCTCTATCTGATATGATGGACAATGGCACTCTATGCAACCGAACTAACTCCCGAATTTACAACTTAGCATATTCCTCCACTAAATCGATAGTTTTGACCGGTAGGAAATGAGCTACTTTGGTCAACCTATCCACCACCACCCAAATAGAGTCGTACTGTCAACGAGTGCGAGGAAATCCTATGATGAAGTCCATATTGATCTCCTCCCACTTACAAGTAGGGCTACTGATATCTTGAAGCACACCTCTCGGTCTTTGATGCTCAACCTTCACCTATTGACAATTGGGACAGTTAGCCACAAATTCTGCTATGTCCTTCTTCATGCCATTCCACCAATAGACTTCCCGTAGGTCACGGTATATCTTGGTGGTACCTGGATGTATCGAATATCTGAACTATGAGCCTCATGCAACATCCGCTCCATCAAATCATTAACGTTCAGAACACACAAGCGACCCTGATATCAAAACACACTATCTCCCCCTTTGGAGAAGACCTCTACCTTCTGATTCTGAACAACTTCCTTCCATTTTACAAAAATAGGATCCTCATCTTGTCTCGCTTTTACGTCAATCACCAAGGATGCTTTTGATCTGTTCTGGACAATAACACCGCCATCGGACGAGTTGATCCTTGAAGCATCACAACATACCACAAACCCATTGGTACCCTCAAGTAGGGTTAGCACATATGCCGAGGTGAGCCAAGTCTTCACCTCTTGGAAGCTTCTCTCACAAGCCTCTGACCATTGAAACTTCACTTTCTTTTGGGTCAATTTGGTCAATGGTGCTGCAATAGATGAAAACCCCTCAACAAACCTGCGATAATAACCAGCTAAGACTAAGAAACTCCTGATATCCGAAGGACTCACTAGTCTAGGCCAATTCTACACCGCTTCTATCTTTTGAGAGTCTACTTGTACACCCTCACTTGACACCACATGACCCAAAATGCCACTGAGTTCAAACAAAACTCACACTTGCTAAATTTAGCATACAATTGGCGATCCTTAAAGGTCTGTAGCACCACCCTCAAATGAGCAGCATGCTCCTCCTCGCTCCGAGAGTATATCAAGATATCATCTATGGACACAATCACGAACAAATTCAAGTATGTCTTGAACACTATGTTCATCAAATCCATAAAAGCCGCAGGAGCATTCGTTAGTCCAAAAGACATAACTACAAACTCGTAATGACCATACCGAGTACTGAAGGCTGTCTTCAGGATGTCACTCCCCCAAACCCTGAGCTGATGGTATCCGGATTTGAGATCTATCTTCGAAAAGCACTTGGCACCCTGAAACTGGTCAAACAAATCACCAATCCTGGGAAGAGGATACTTGTTCTTAATGGTAACCTTATTCGATTAACGATGATCAATACACATGCAAAGAGAACCATCTTTCTTTTGGACAAAGAGGACTTGTGCACCCCACGGGGATTTCCTCGATCTGATGAATCCCTTGTCTAAAAGGTGTTTCAATTGCTCCTTCAACTCCTTTAACTCGACTGGGGCCATTTTGTAAGGAAGAATAGATATAGGTTGCGTCTTTGGAAGAAGGTCAATACAAAAATCAATATCCTGCTCGAGAGAGATTCCTGGTAAATAATCTGGGGAAGACTTTCGAATATTCACATACTACTGGAACTGACCGGATAGTCTAGGGTATCGGACGTAGCATCCTTAACCCTAACTAGATGGTACACGCAACCCTTGGAGATCATCTTTCTGGTCTTAAGGTAAGAAATGAAATGACCTACCGGCATAGTTAAACTACCATTCCACTCTAAGGCTGGCTCACCCGGAAGTCGGAACTCTACCGCACGGGTTCTACCATTAACTGAGGCATAACATGCAAATAGCCAATTCATGCGGATGATAACATCAAAATTGGTCATGGCTAACTCTCCTAAATTTGTTGAGGTACTTTTTTGAAGAACTGTGATAGGGAAATTTCTATACTATCATCGAGCTATCACTAAATCACTAACTGGAGTAAAGACTGAGGTTCTAATAGGATTTCAGGACATACTCCAAAACAACTAGCATTGTAGGGCGTAAGAAAAGACAAATTAGCCCTTGGATCTAACAATGCATATACATCAACATGGAATACTCGTAACATACCAGTGACCACATCCAGGGAGACCTCCTGCTCCTGACAGGATGCTAGGGTATAGAATCTATTTTGGCACTGAACGTCACCTGTGCTAGTAGATGTTCCCTGCTGAGATGGGCGTGCTGGTGGGGTTGCTGAACTAGATGCTGGGCCTCGGCCTCTATCATGACCTTGTATGGCTGCTGGACAATCCTTAAGCATGTGTCTGAGCTTCTTGCACCCAAAGCAAGCACCTGTACCCGCCAAACACTGACTCGTGTGTCTCCGGCCACACCTATCGCAAACTGGGATATTGGAATCTGTGGCCTGCTACTCTGGTCTCTAGATCCTGATGCTCGTCCTCTCAGATCGTGCCTAGATCTAAATGCCACACTCATAGCCGACAATACCAGGGCTGACAATCTCCGGTGGGATTGCTGATGGTGTCTACCACCTGGTCTCTGTGGGAGAACCCATAATTGTCTGTCCTAGCCCTCTTGTCCTCTCTCTCCCTCATATGCACTGCCTCCATCTGTTGGGCGTAAAGACTATCCAAGGAAAATCCATATCCTGATGGAGCATGGTAGTCAGGCAATCCTTGTCTAGGTAATCCGCCACTCCATGAACAAACCTGCTCACTCGAGCTCTCTCATCAACCACTAACTCTGGTGCGTACTTGGACAAACAAGTGAACTCTAAGGCATACTCCTACACCGTCCTTTTCCTTTGCTTTAGATTCATGCATTCGGCCGCCTTCAGCTCCCTCATCTCATAAAGGAAGAACTGATCTAGAAAAGCGACATGGAACTCATCCCAACTGATAAGGCCTGCTTTGAATGGCCTACTATCCTTCCATTGCTTAAACCAGATGTGCGCAACGCCTTTCAACTGATATGAGGTTAAGTCGGCACACTCTTCAACAGTCACCCCTATGACCTGGGTGATCTTTAGAATCTCATCAATAAATTCATGTGGATCCTCGTCCAACTTTTGACCCAAGAAATTCTGGAGGGTTCATCCTTAGAAAATCTCTGACTCGTGTTGCCGCTGCCTGCGGATTGACCTGGGCGGTCAAGGCCTCTACTAGCATCTGAATGGCTGCCCTGAATTCAACATGGGCAACCGACTCCAGTGCATGGTTCTCATGGGCTGGTGGGGCCTGCTGATGCCCGTCGCCATTGCCATCCTCGCGGCCATTTCCATTTCCATTTCTCTTTCTATTAACTCTGTGGAGAGGCATGATTTGCTAACGCGTATAGCATGAGTTAGAAGGATAGAGAGACCCACATCATGACATAGATCATAAAAGAAGGGAACATTTCCTAAACGTCTCGTAGCCTCTTTGTCATAAGTGTGGCACACTTCACACCCATGATAAAGACTCTACGTAATGCGGCTTTCAGACACCCTAGGATACTTCAAAACCTAATACTCTGATACCAAGTTTGACATGACCCGAACATAGGCCCGGATCGAGACACGAAACAAGGCACCCCGAGAGACTCTAAGTCGACCCATGACATGAACATATATCTAACTCAATCAATAAAAGCAGAAGATTTATCATAATAAACATAGCGGGAGTCTAAACATAACATAACATCAGAATACAACACAAGTCTGAAGCTGAATACAATCTATGTCTGAAAAGCCTGTATTTCTGATGAGTTGATGGGAAAAGACCCCAACTAATCTCTAAGTCTGAAACTGATAATATAAAGATAACTAATAAGGAAGGGTCGTTGGGAGATGAGGACTCACCAACTGAGACTGGATGCTAACTCTGGGAACTGGCTAATGATAGGGATGATTCTAGATGTCGGAGCCTGTTCATGATACAACATAAAGTATGCGGTCAATACGTAGAATGTACTGAGTATGCAAGGTAAGTAAAACCACTTAAACAAGTAAAATCATTAAAACATGCATAATATAAAACATATTCAAGATAAGAGTTTGAGAGTAGGGATTGTATGTTATTTTCTAAAATCATAATCTGAACATAACTGAAAATCATAACTGATTGGAATGACCTAAAGCTGAAAACTTATGATCATAAGTAAAACTAAACATTGGGTCAAACCTATTTGAAACATATATACATACATGCATACATACATGCATACATACATACATATATATATATATATATATATATCATGAATGATAAACATGCATAGCTGAAATCATGAGGAACAATGGGAGACTCGTAATATAACCGACATTACCATGATAGAGCTTACATGGTCCCAACTATCACACTCAAGTGGGCAGGGCCGTCCAAAGCCTTGCTAGAGCTAAGGACACTACTATGATATTGATATCAAGATGAAGGCCCCTTAGAGCAGGGGAAAGCTCCAATTGAGGTCCCCAATAATCTGATCATACCTACATTGGTGTGTAGTTCTGAGACATAGAGTTGACTGACCCTTAGCCTACTCGGTGCTAGACACTACTCCCAAAAACATGCAGATGCCCTCCATCATTTTCAAAGAAGATGACCATCTTCTAGTGGCGAAGTTGAATAATCATATACATATAAAATCTAAAATCATACATGAGGAGCCTTGGCTCAAACCATACCACAAGCTGAACATAATTGGGAGTCTTGACTCTAAAATCATGTGGTAAGCTAATTCGTGAAATCATAAATCATACTTGAACATATGGGCTTGCCCAATGCTTAAACATGCTTGAAAATACTCGATTCACTTGAAAACATGATCATAAACATGGGTAACTTGAAAACATGCTTTTCTTATAAATATCTCATCATACTAGAACATACATCATGGATCTCAACTTTCATGAACTTTCATGGATGGGCATCATAATTTATAAAACTTGAAAACATGATTTATAATTGAAAACATTTGTTAAACTTTCCCATGAATCATAATTCAACAATAGAAACATACTTAAATCATTCCGATGGTGGAAACTTAAGGAATTCATGCATTGGGTTAAAACCCCATAAAATCAACGTGTCGATTTTGATGAATTAGAGAGGGATTGGGCATGGGTGTGGAAAAATTCACCTATTCATAACCCTACATACCTGAGAAGGACTGATTCTACAACTCCCTTGATTACCCAATGAAGAATTGATGAAGAACTTGGAGAACTAGACTTGATCACCTCTCTAAAAACACTAAAAGCTTGCATGCATGAATTAGGAATAGCTTAGAATAAACTTACCTTTCTTAAAACTCAGAATTTAGAGCTTAAAATGATATAGTTTAGGCCTTAGGATCATAGGAATTACGGAAAAGGCCCTAATAAACTCGCATGGAAAGATAGACTGCCAGTCCCAACAAGTTACTGGATGAGTCGTCACCCTGGACCACGACTCGTGGTCAGAAGTCGTTAAGTACACTTCCAACCTTTCCCCAAAGGCTCATCACAGGGGACCCAACGAGTCGTTACTGGTGACCATGACTTGTAGTCACCTCTCGTTATCTTCACAGCCCACAATTCCCCTTCCTTCAACCAACCTTGACCATGACTGACTCAATGAGTCGTGGGGCTGACCACGACTCGTGGTCATACCCGTGGTGACCAAAAAACATAAATTTCCAACTTAAGTCATATACCTCACCACGAGTCACCTAACGACTCGTGGTCATCCTGATGAGTTACAGGATGACTCGTTCTATGACCTGGTGCATAAAATCCTATTTTCTCTATTTCAACTCTCGGGTCTGATCTTATGGTTTCTGTCGCATTACGTATGCACAAGTGTTGTTTGAAAAATTGAAATTAGTTTGCTCCGCTCAAAAATAACAAAGCAATAATAAACATTTTGGGGGAGACTTGATGTTAACAATATGGTATGAAATTCTAACTCGGCTAATTAGAAAAGAAAAATAACCAAAGTTGTCCACAATAATGAGGACTAGAGGTCTGGTGTAGATGATGTGCTAATTAAACAAGGCTATGCTAGATCTCATTAGTTCAAATTGTGTAAATAACTTTAGGCAGGTGGACATTCTATATTTTTCAATCTCATAAATGCCACTTGCTAGAGTTCTTTCGAACCACTAAATACAATTAAATCAATCCAATCAAGTTTGGATTAATTAGGTGTGAGAATGTGGGTTAGGCTATATCTAACCCAACTTCCACAACATCACATCCATTTCCACCATTAAATTCTCTCCCAATACTCAATTCATCTCTTTCAAGCAAAAATCAAGTAAGAAAAGTAGACCCATATCTATAACTATGAATCTTCAATTATAAATTGGAAAGAACTTAACAAATTTACACTAATTAAACAATATTGAATGAGTCTAGCAATACCAATCTAATTAATCACTAACCACCATACACCTCTAGTTAATGATTTAGCTACTCATGGTTACAAAATTAAAAAGCATATTTAACAATAAACTCATTGATTTCAATAATAAGAGTAGCAAAATGAAATTCAGTAATAAGTCTTCAACAATGGTGGTACCTTGCTATAGAGGAAGAAGAAGAATAAGAAAAATAATCTTTTACAATTTCCACCAATAGAATTTTACTTTCTTCTTCTACTAAGACAATGTTCTCAAAAGCTAAAAGTTAAGATCTGATAGGTACATAATACTTCTCTCTAGAATATATCTAAAAGTTAGGTAACCAAGACTCTTTTTCAGTGTTGGACACATTTGCCCCTACTAAGGCATTCTTGTACTTGTGAGAGTACCGGCGGTTCGCCGGTTACATTCCACGAACCACCAGCTATAATTGAATGCTTCTTTAGTGAATTTCAGTGTTCTTCGGCAGTTCAATCGACGTCTTTCCAGCTCCCAACATGCTCCGCCAATTTCTTTCTCTTTGATCCAGCACTTTCATGTGTCAGTAGGTGAGTTAACCGGTGAGTCACTGGTTGATGTCCGCGACCACTGATTGCTTTAGTTCCCTAAGGCAGTGGTCTTTGGTGTTTCGCCGATCTTATCTGATGAAGTGTCGGTTCTCACCTGATTCCCTTCTTTTTACTCCCGTTCTTGCTCTTTTCTACAAATCAGATATCTGCACACAAAAAGGAAAACATGTCATAAAATCCAACTAAACGACTTGAAAACTAAGCTAAAGCTCATGCTTAAGAGCCTAATGAGTTGGTAAATTACCAACTCATCAAACCCCCAAACCTGAACCATTGCTTGTCCTCAAGAAATGTAGTTATTATCATATGAAGAACATGCCACTCCACACAAGTTTATACATCAATGACAACTTGACTCATGGCAACCCAAAAATGCTCACCAACTTACCGAAAAAGAGAAATAATTTCCCTAAAAAAGCAAGAAAAATGGAAAGTTTTCAAGAGGTCACCCCATTCAAAAACATGATTCACAAGAGTTTCCCTTTTGCCAAATGAGGGCATAGCTTATCCACAAAGTATACATAGAATCTCAATTCATAATCATTGGATATTCAAAGTTTTCCTTAGAGCTTGCACTTCTCATGTCTTATGCACACATTTACCCTTAATGCAATTGTGTCCTCAAAACGGATGATACCACTCACAGAAGAGATAGTCCCTATTCTTTATCATGAAGTCAATGCATTCACATAAGCGATTGTAAAAAGATGAGATTACACTTACTCTCCCAAAAGAAAACTTCATGCACACAACTCAACCCATAGGCTTGTCGTTCGTGTAATTCACCACTAATGTAGAGTATCTGCACTTAAAATCACTTAGGACTTGTGGGTCATAATGTAGGATAGGGCTAAGGGTAGGATAAATGTTTAGCTTTAGTGACTACTACCTCCTTAATGCCTTTACAAACATGAAACATTCCATCATCTTGTTCAAATCACTCCCCTTCATTTTTTTCCTTGTTTATCATCTTCATCTTTATGTTGTAACACAAGCCACCCTTATAACATCTATGAATTTCACACCCAGCCTTCTCTATGCAAGAGATAGCACCTATCTACAATTCTTCCTCTTTTGATGATTCAATGTCTTTCAACTCATTGGTTCACTCATCTCATCAAACGTTTTGGTGCTACCTCAATTTTACGCTAATCATTTTTCCCTTTACTATTGCTGACCTCCAAACTTAGGCCTTTGCCTCATCTCACATTTGACTCCCTTATTGATCTTCATTTCTTGGGCTTTAGCCCCATTTTTTTTATTAGGGAGGATGGGTGCCAAAGATAAGGATTAAAAATAGTCATTAGGCTTATAATGTGTTCTCTAAGAAAGGGTTCAAGGCTCAAACGTTGACTATCAAAGATTACTGTTCAAGGTGGTCATTTTGGGTGAAGTGACTTAACAAAAGAGAGCCTATGATCATGTTTTAAGTGCTGCTACATCTAGGATTTCACCTTGAGTCACACTTAGGGCATGTGCTAGAAAAGAAGCTATGCATGAGATTCACAAAAATTCTTAACACACAAGGCATCATACCTAAAGAGTCCACAAAATTCATTATCCACACAAGATCTTGATTTAAGATATTAGAACATGCAAATCCATAAGTCAAGTGAGGAATCTACAAGGTATGACAAAGAGTGCTACATTCTCATTTCAAATGCCCATTCGTCATTTCTCATATTCATGCCACATTTGAAAATTTGATTTTCAAATTTTTTTTTGTGGTACCTCTCAAAATAGCTCCACACAAGACTCAAACACGACATGGAATTTTCCCTTAAGAAAGTCAGCTCATAATCTATCATCGGAAAGTGCCAACCCGATTTGACAATAAAGGAAAAGAAAAAGATAAATGCTCCTCAGAAAAAAATCATGGTATGAAGAAAACTCTTGTAATTTGATTACTATTCTACTATTTACACAGGCGAACAAAACAAAAGACTTGGGTCATAAAGAAATTGTCAAAAATTCAAAACAAGGACCCAATTTTCACCATTAGGACACTAACATCAAAGAACTCATCTATGTCATTCATTTTTATCAACATAACCCCAACAAGGGCAATCATCAATAAGACTAAAAATGAGCCCAACAAAGGCTCACAATCCCTCATCACATAAAAACAAAAGCCCAACAAGGTCTACATCAAATCATCTCAAAATAAAACAAAAATCACCCCCCAACAAACACCCATCCCACCCCCAACTTAGAGAATACATTTTCCCTAATGTATGCATGCAAAATATAAGGGGGCGAGAGACTCCCTAAATGGGTCACTCCTAATCATCATCAGCAGCAGCTTCACCTGTTCCTGTGGCACCATCAAATCCTGCCTCTTCTAGATCATCGGTGTCATCCCCCAAGCCCTCAAACAGATCATCAATGGGGCCTCGAACTGTGGAAGGGGCAATCATTATTGTATCAAGAGCGCTCATGTCAGGCACCTCCATAGATGTCCGACTCTTCCACTCCCTCGCCTCAGTTTGAAGAGAGGTGACAGGCCCCTCCACTACATCCACGCGTTTGCACAAATTTTTAAGGCTCTCATACATCGATTTCATCTCCCTTTTTACTGTTTGACCAATGAGTGTAGGGAGGCTCTTAGCCAACTTTTGGAGTTGTCTCTCCTGAGTGTTGGTCATTTCCATGAGTTTGTGGAGACCACTCGGTTGGGAGGATGTTGGAGGGGGTGATGCTCCCCTAAGAGATGTGTCACCGGAGGTTTGCCCCGTAGCTTCTTGGTGAGACACGTTCTAGTCTAGGGCTTTTGGCGACTGCTCTGACCCATGGGATAGTGATCCCTCTGCCAACCCAAAAGCTTGCATTTTCTTCCTCTTAACTATGGGTGCCTCGACATCTCTTTTCCTGTCTAAGGTGATCACTCATGAGGTAGAGATAAGGGTCTCATTAGGGAACAATGGCACTCTCGCTTGCAAACACAACTGAGAAATGAGGACAACATATGTCATGGAGGTGCTGGCCTTTCTTGCCTTTTAATTCATTTGGTAAGCCACAATCTCCCCAAAGTTAATGGGGACTCCCGACATGATGTAGGCTCTGATAATCGAGGTCTCTAAACTGACCCGCTGTTCATTTTTATAGGGAATGATGCGACATAGATGAAATCCAACCATAACTTAGCCTCGAACTTTAGATCATGGCGAGAAATTTTGCCGCCCATGGAAGCCTATAGAGGAGTGTCAACTGTAATAGTCGGGTCTATCCAAGTGAACTGGTTTTACTTGTCCACAATCCTGGCCATGTACTCTGAGCCAGTGTCGATTTCATCTTTCCAAAATGGATAGTTGATCGCTGCTGGAGTTATGTCCACCTCCATCCCTCGTACCATGACTGATGGTAGGCAGGAGAACTCATCGGTTTCGCCTCTATGTTTCATACTATCCTACCTAGCCTGGTAGGAAGCATAGAACTCCAACACCAAGCTGGGATAGTAGTCTGGGAAAAGATTGATGAAAGCGGGCCATTGCCTATCCATGAACTAAGCGGTGATGTTGGGAAGGTCATCGCATAGTCCGGCCAAATCAAACCTCTTTTTCACCGTTATCAGCCGGCCCTAGCATATGGAGTACTGCCCTTTCACATTGGGCACACAGAATATGATGGCCTCCCTATAATTGGCGGGTGTTGCGGAGGCCTTGGCTTTACCTTTTCCTTTGGTTCTTGAGGAGGCTGGGGTGATGCCCTTCCCGATGTTCCTAGATGAAGACATTTTTCTGCAAGCAAGATGTTAGTGGAATCCACAATGCGTTGAAATGAAATAACCTAACACTACTCTAAAATTGAAATGATAAGTAAAGATGAAAAATTATCATTATAAGAATTAGCAGCACCGACGAAGCACCAGTGAGCCGCAAGATGGTATTCGTGAATCATTGCTAACTCACCACTTAGAAATAATAAAATGGGTCAGTAGGTGTTCCACTAGCGACAAAGCGGTGAGTCACCGGTCCCGTTCCACGAACCGCCAATATAATGCAACATCAAAGAAGTGGCCTGAAGCCACCATTAGATCGAACCGGTGTTCCGTCGGCATTTCGCGAGACCTGACCAGCGAATAGCCAATAGTCACCATCCCTAACGCATTCCCATGAATTTCAATGGCACTATTTCACATGCACTTACTCACATCATTCCAATGTAGCAACTCTACATATGAAAAAGAGTAAAATGATGATTTACCCTTAAGAATAGCGTCACCCAATCTATCATAGGGCAAAGCATGACTTTTTAGTCCATTTGGGTTACTTAGACTTCATCCCATTTAAGTATACACAATAATCAAGAACCATAAAATTAGTTGGTAGAATGAATTTATCCATCCTTACCAATACATCTTCTAACACCCCCATAGGTTTTTTTATGGAGCGATCAGCCATTAGCAACCTCATTGATTTGGGTTTTGTGTTCCCAAGGCCCAACATCTTGAAAATGAATCGGGGCGTCATATTTATGCTTGGGCCAAGATCGCAGAGGGCTTTCTTAAACACACACATCCAAATCGCACAAGGGATTGTGAAGGCTCCTAGATCCTCCCGCTTTGGGGCAAGATTGCTCATCATCATCGCACTACAATGGTGCGTTGTCTCCCCGCTGCCCACATATACCACCTTCTTCTTTTTCAACAACTCCTTCATGATTTTGGCATATCCAGGCATTTGAAGTAGGCCATCCATCAATGGTATATTAATGAATAATTTATTGAACATGTCGATTAATTTGATGAACTGATCATCCTTCTTTTTCTTAGCTAACCTTTGTGGGTAAGGGGGTGGAGCTCTTGGTTCAAGTTCTTCATCATTTGAGGCGTTCATGCCTGCCTCTTCTTCATCAACATGTGAGGAACTTCATCATCCTTTCCCTTAGCTTCATCTTCACTATTTTCACCACCACTTGGTGCTTTTGGCACCATATCAGCTTCATTTCCATCATTTGATTTAGGAGAAACAACCTCCTTAGGTTTCACACTGGCATCTCCAACTATTTTACAACTCCTCGTAACAATGACCATGCATTGACTATCTTTCTTCGGGTTTGGCATTGTATCACTTGGGATTGTTCCCTTCATTCGGGGCTCGTTTGAGTGGGAAAAGTGGTTTATTTGAGCTTTCAAATGCTTAATGGAGGTTGAATGAGAACTCACCATTTGGGCGAGATTACACACCTCCCCTTTCAATTCTTTTACCCTACTGATTCAACTTTCTTGAGGACTATTGCTAAAATCTCTTCAATTTTTAAGCTACCTCCATCGCTCACACCTAGCTGATTTTGGGCATTCTCAGCTTTAGGAGGGGGAACATATGGGTTTGAACTTCAGTGATAGCGGTCCCCTTCTCTATTTTGCTCTCTAGTGCCCCATCTTTCATTTTTATCGGGCCATCCTTGTGCGTCGTAGTTTCCAACCTTGATTCTCTTCCATTGAGTGCCAGGGACCTTGATTAGTCCTTTGAAACCTAGGTCGAGAACCCCCATTTGATTTTCCATGTATTGGCATTCCTTATCATTCTTTGGTGGAGACAATTCTCCTTCAAAGTGCAATGGACCTTGCATACCTACAACATTCACAACCTTGGGCCCTGCCCCCATCACATGTTTTGTCATTAGTTCCAGCTGCATCATCATTTTAGCAAGATTTTCATCTCGCTCTTCATCTCTATTTGGCAACTCAGCTACCAACACACTAGAACCAATATCATGTGTCGATACATTAGTCTCTCTCATATGCCATGCCCGATTTGTCTTTTTCATTCTATCCAAGAGGGCCTTAGCTAATCCGTATGTCTGATCCATGATTGGTCCTCCGACTAAATTATTGGCAACAGATTTGTTAATGGAGTCTAGGGCTCGGTAAGAACTTTGAAGGAGCACTTCATTCGAGAGACCATGGTTGGGGCAAAGGGAAACCTTCTTCTTGAACCTTAGCCGTTCTTCATGCAATGGTTCTCCTGGCTCTTATCATCCCTCAGTTGTAACATTTTTGACGGAGGGAAGAAACGATCTAAGAATGCTTCAGTCAGTTCTTGCCACGATGTAATGCAACTAGGAGGGAGTTCCTCCAACAACATAGTTGCCTCTCCCATTAGGGAGAAAGGAAAGAGCCTGAACCCGATCGACTCTTGAATTATATTAGTTATGTTGGAATGATGGCATATCTCTAAGAAATTCCTCAAATGGCGATTTGCATCCTCACACAGTTTACCCCGAAGAGCCCTTTCATCTGTAGCAAATGTAGCATTGTACTTGTGACATGGAACACGGTATTCCCTACCATAGGTGGTAGGGGAATGGCTCCTACAATTTCGAGCATCACCGGATTAGCTTCTTCATGCTCCATATTACCCTCAACTTAGCTATCCCTTCTTGTGAGTGATGACTCATGTGACTTTACCCTAACAAACACATCAAGATTAATGTCAACACTTACAATGCAAGACTAATTCATATTAACAATCAACACGAGAATATCAAGCGCTAGTCCCCAATTACAGTGCCATTTTGATAACGCCCAAAATACACTCTTCGTACAAAAGAACATAAACTGTCGTTGTATCAAAACAAATATCCCGACGGATGTCGGGGTCGGATCCCACCGATACTAATAAATGATATGCACAAGTGTTGTTTGAAAAATTGAAATTAGTTCGCACCACTCAAAAATAACAAATCAATAAACATTTTGGGGGAGACTTGATGTTAACAATATGGTATAAATTCTAACTCGGCTAATTAGAATAGCAAAATAACCAAAGTATAATGAGAACGGCTAGAAGTGTGGTGTAGATGATGTGCTAATTAAACAAGGTATGCTAGATCATCTCATTAGTTCAAATTGTGTAAATAACTTTGGGCAGGTGGGCATTCTATATTATTCAATCTTATAAATGACTCTTGCTAGAGTTCTTCCGAATCACTAGACACAGTTAAATCAACCCAATCAAGTTTGGATTAATAGTTGCACTAGTCTCTAGCTATTATCTATTAATTAGGAGTGAGAATGTGGGTTTGGCTATATCTAACCCAACTTCCACTATATCACATTCATTTCCACCATTAAATTCTCTCTCAATACTCAATTCATCTCTTTCAAGCAAAAATCAAGTAAGAAAGTAGACCCACATCTTCAACTATGGATCTTCAATTATAAATTGGAAAGAACTTAGCACCTCTAGTTAAACTAATTAAACTAATTAAACAATATTAAGATGAATCTAGAAATACCCAATCTATTTAAGCACTCATCACCACACACCTCTAGTTAATGATTTAGCTACTCATGGTTAAGAACTTAGAAAGCATATTTAACAATAAAGTCATTTATTTCAATAATAAGGGTAGCAAAATCAAATTCAGCAATAAGTATTCAACAATGGTGGTACCTTGCAATAGAGGAAGAAGAAGAAAATGAAAAACAATCTTTTACAATCCACCAATAGAATTCTACTTTCTTCTTCTACAAAGAGAATGTTCTCAAAAAGCTAAAAGTTAAGATCTGATAGGTATAGAGTACTTCTCTCTGGAATATATCTAAAAGTAAGGTTACCAAGACTCTCTTTTCCAGTGTTGGACATATTTGCCCTTACTCAGGCATTCTGGTACCTGAAGAAGATCAACAGGTGGTGGAAGCTGCCAGAACACCAAAGAAAGGTAGAATGGTACAAAGATACCTACACTCTTAGACAAAGAACCGCATTCACAGATAAGTGGTTCAAAGATATGAAAAGATTCAAGACTGAGATTGAATTTTTTAAATGGTTTGAATGCTCAGGACAGATTGATGACAAGCAGTCATCACTCCAGGTATTGGTTAACAGGTGGTACACCAAGGACCAAGTGATTGACAGTATTACTCCTCCCCTTGAAGGTTTGTCTATTCCTTATAAAAAGGAAGTTCTCACTGCTTCCCCCTTCAAAAAACTCAAAGGAAAGACAGGTTCTACTACTGTTTCTACTGAGGACATTGACAAGATCCTCGAACAAAACAACTACACAAACCAGATTCTTCATGTTGTCTATAGACAAATTGAGGAGAAAAACTCTCATTATCCCTTAGCCAAACCAAGTACTTCCAAAGTTAGTTCCAAAATTGAGACTAACCCTATCTTCAAAATCCCTGAGTTCTCTAAAGAAAAATATCCAGATCTCTCGAAAGATTTCACAAGTTCCCCTGACCTTCTTGAAAGGATCAATGAGCAGCTCTCCAAACTTAAAGTAACCCAAGGAAGTGACAAGAAAATCAGTACTCTTCTTGAAAGACATCCAAACAAAAGGAATTTCTATCCTAGACCTTCTTTTCCAGATGTCCAATTTGAAGAAGATACCCTTCACCCACAATCTACGGCTGATGGAATGGGAATCACAGAATGGAACATTGATAGAATGGCCGAAAGCCAAATCTACAATAAACTCCAAGAGATAGGCATGAACATTACTGCCTACAAGATGAAAGGTGCCAGTGATAGACATGCAGCTACCATGATAACTGCTTGGTTCACTGGAACACTCAAAAATTGGTGGGATAATTACCTCACAGAACAGAACAAGAACGAGATCTTCAATGCAACTGCCACTCAGACGGTAGTAAAAACTGAAAATGGAGCTCAGACCTCAGAAATTACTACTACGGAAGATGCTACTGCCACTCTGGTCTACAGTATAGCAAAGCACTTTGTAGGAGAACCTAGACTCTTCCAAGACAAAAGTCTGGAAATCCTTAACAATTTGTACTGCAAAAAACTAACTGATTTCAGATGGTACAAGGACATGTTCCTCAACAAGGTCATGATCAGACCTGACTGCAACAATGAGTATTGGAAGGAACGCTTCTTAAGCGGACTACCTCCTCACTTCGCCGAAAAGGTAAAATCTAAAATAAGGGACAGGTGCGATGGTAAAATCCCTTATGATCAACTTTCTTATGGTGACTTGATTAGCATTGTTAATGAGGTTGCCATTGAGCTTTGCACAGATATCAAGCTGAAGAAACAGCTTAAGGAAGACCAGAGGACTTCACCAGCAGAATTAGGAACATTCTGCCAGGACTTCGGATTTCCCTTGCTAAAACCGCCTTCTGCCAGGAAACCAAGTAAAAGGGAAAGAACTACAGGAAAATACAGAAAAACTTCCTCCAAAAAAGGAAGAGATTTCAGAGAAAAGAAATCTAAAAGAAAATTCAGAGGAAAGAAGTCTGAAGAATCTTCGTCCCAAGAGACATGTTGGACATGTGGCAAGAAGGGCCACAGAGCTAATAAGTGTCCTAGAAATAACAAGAAGAAGAAAAATATTAACCTTCTCCAAGTTGATGAAGAAATCAAACAAAAGCTATACTCGATTCTTGAAGAAGAAGAATCAGAGTCTGAATACACTTCTGAAGAAGAAGAAAGTGAGGACGAAGAGTTCTTAAATGTTGCTCAGCATTCAGAGTCAGAAGAAGGAGTTTCTGACTGTAATTGCAATGGTGCTTTCTGCCTCTGCGATAGCAAGTCCATCAGGGTTATCTCAGAAAAAACAGCAGAAACACTCTTTTCTACAATCGAGCACATCCAGGATGACGATGCTCAGAAGAACTACCTCATTGAGCTTCAGAAGCTCGTCACTAACCAAAGGGAAGAAAGACCCAAGGTAACCCCTTTTAGCATGAAACAGGTCATGCAGAGGTTTGAGAATAAGAAGGAAGAACCTTCTATTGAGATCCTTCGAAGAGAGGTCAACATTCTAAAGGAAGAAGTCAAAGAAGTCAAAAGCAGACTTCACAAGATTGAATTAGACGCTCTCACAGAACAAGTTCTGAAAGGAGTTAATAATGAAGCCTCTACCTCCAAAGGAAAAGGTATCTTGGATTCAGACCATGATCAATCTGATGATCAAACTGATAACCTCATAGAAGAATCAGAAGGTAATGCTGGCCTTGGAGTCATCACAAAGGTAAGACCACAGTCTTCTCACATTCTAATTAAGCTTGTTATTAACAATGATTTAGTTCTTAACAAGATTGCTTTGTTAGACAGTGGTGCAGATAGAAACTGCATTTCAGAAGGTTTGATTCCTACCAAATACCTAAGCAAGGGTACAACTAGATTGTATAGTGCTACTGGTGAGCGCATTGCCATCAACTATAAGTTGAATAAGGCGCATATCTGCAATAATGGTATATGTCTTATTAATGATTTTGTTATTACAAAAAACATCAATGAAGATATTATTCTGGGAATTCCCTTTATTACCCAGATTAAACCTTATGTTTCTGATTTCAAAGAAATTCGCACAAAAATTTTGGGAAAAAGGATTTCCTTCCCTTTTATTTCCTCGAATATTGGAAAACACACAAAAAAGCAAAGAAGTGCAATTATCCTATACAAATACTGATCATATAAGCTGAAAAACTGACGGAACGACTACCTCCGAACTGAACTACATGACTGAACTAAATTCATGAATCATACATACATACTTTGTCATGAAAGAAATTGCGGCACATGAATTGAACATGACACTTAATAGAGTTTTAGGTTAACAACTGATACCTCAAGCTAGAACTGAGCCAGAAGGGAATAGATATGGATATCTAGCCATCATATCTACTTTATCTTCCCACCTAGCTCCCTCAACATGCTGATTCCTCCATAAAACCTTTATTGAGGCTACTTGTTTGTTTCTTAGCCTTCGAACCTGATGATCCAATATTTTCACCGAAACCTCTTCATAACTAAGGCTGTCTTTCACACCGACACTGTCCACTGGAACAACTAGAGCTGGAGCACCCAAATACTTCTTTAAGAGCGATACATGGAAAACTGGATGGACTGAAGCTAATTCGGAGGGTAAACTGAGTACCTCTATCTGATATGATGGACAATGGCACTCTATGCAACCGAACTAACTCCCGAATTTACAACTTAGCATATTCCTCCACTAAATCGATAGTTTTGACCGGTAGGAAATGAGCTACTTTGGTCAACCTATCCACCACCACCCAAATAGAGTCGTACTGTCAACGAGTGCGAGGAAATCCTATGATGAAGTCCATATTGATCTCCTCCCACTTACAAGTAGGGCTACTAATATCTTGAAGCACACCTCTCGGTCTTTGATGCTCAACCTTCACCTATTGACAATTGGGACAGTTAGCCACAAATTCTTCTATGTCCTTCTTCATGCCATTCCACCAATAGACTTCCCGTAGGTCACGGTATATCTTGGTGGTACCTGGATGTATCGAATATCTAGAACTATGAGCCTCATGCAACATCCGCTCCATCAAATCATTAACGTTCAGAACACACAAGCGACCCTGATATCAAAACACACTATCTCCCCCTCTGGAGAAGACCTCTACCTTCTAATTCTGAACAACTTCCTTCAGTTTTACAAAAATAGGATCCTCATCTTGTCTCGCTTTTACGTCAATCACCAAGGATGCTTTTGATCTGTTCTGGACAATAACACCTCCATCTGACGAGTTGATCCTTGAAGCATCACAACATACCACAAACCCATTGGTACCCTCAAGTAGGGTTAGCACATATGCCGAGGTGAGTCAAGTCTTCACCTCTTGGAAGCTTCTCTCACAAGCCTCTGACCATTGAAACTTCACTTTCTTTTGGGTCAATTTGGTCAATGGTGCTGCAATAGATGAAAACCCCTCAACAAACCTGCGATAATAACCAGCTAAGACTAAGAAACTCCTGATATCCGAAGGACTCACTGGTCTAGGCCAATTCTACACCGCTTCTATCTTTTGAGAGTCTACTTGTACACCCTCACTTGACACCACATGACCCAAAATGCCACTGAGTTCAAACAAAACTCACACTTGCTAAATTTAGCATACAATTGGCGATCCTTAAAGGTCTGTAGCACCACCCTCAAATGAGCAGCATGCTCCTCCTCGCTCCGAGAGTATATCAAGATATCATCTATGGACACAATCACGAACAAATTCAAGTATGTCTTGAACACTATGTTCATCAAATCCATAAAAGCTGCAGGAGCATTCATTAGTCCAAAAGACATAACTACAAACTCGTAATGACCATACCGAGTACTGAAGGCTGTCTTCAGGATGTCACTCCCCCAAACCCTGAGCTGATGGTATCTGGATTTGAGATCTATCTTCGAAAAGCACTTGGCACCCTGAAACTGGTCAAACAAATCACCAATCCTGGGAAGAGGATACTTGTTCTTCATGGTAACCTTATTCGATTAACGATGATCAATACACATGCAAAGAGAACCATCTTTCTTTTGGACAAAGAGGACTTGTGCACCCCACGGGGATTTCCTCGATCTGATGAATCCCTTGTCTAAAAGGTGTTTCAATTGCTCCTTCAACTCCTTTAACTCGACTGGGGCCATTTTGTAAGGAAGAATAGATATAGGTTGCGTCTTTGGAAGAAGGTCAATACAAAAATCAATATCCTGCTCGAGAGAGATTCCTGGTAAATAATCTGGGGAAGACTTTCGAATATTCACATACTACTGGAACTGACCGGATAGTCTAGGGTATCGGACGTAGCATCCTTAACCCTAACTAGATGGTACACGCAACCCTTGGAGATCATCTTTCTGGTCTTAAGGTAAGAAATGAAATGACCTACCGGCATAGTTAAACTACCATTCCACTCTAAGGCTGGCTCACCCGGAAGTCGGAACTCTACCGCACGGGTTCTACCATTAACTGAGGCATAACATGCAAATAGCCAATTCATGCAGATGATAACATCAAAATTGGTCATGGCTAACTCTCCTAAATTTGTTGAGGTACTTTTTTGAAGAACTGTGATAGGGAAATTTCTATACTGTCGTCGAGCTATCACTAAATCACTAACTGGAGTAAAGACTGAGGTTCTAATAGGATTTCAGGACATACTCCAAAACAACTAGCATTGTAGGGCGTAAGAAAAGACAAATTAGCCCTTGGATCTAACAATGCATATACATCAACATGGAATACTCGTAACATACCAGTGACCACATCCAGGGAGACCTCCTGCTCCTGACAGGATGCTAGGGTATAGAATCTATTTTGGCACTGAACGTCACCTGTGCTAGTAGATGTTCCCTGTTGAGATGGGCGTGCTGGTGGGGTTGCTGAACTAGATGCTGGGCCTCGGCCTCTATCATGACCTTGTATGGCTGCTGGACAATCCTTAAGCATGTGTCCGAGCTTCCTGCACCCAAAGCAAGCACCTGTACCCGCCAAACACTGACTCGTGTGTCTCCGGCCACACCTATCGCAAACTGGGATATTGGAATCTGTGGCCTGCTGCTCTGGTCTCTAGATCCCGATGCTCGTCCTCTCAGATCGTGCCTAGATCTAAATGGCACACTCATAGCCGACAATACCAGGGCTGACAATCTCTGGTGGGATTGCTGATGGTGTCTACCACCTGGTCTCTGTGGGAGAACCCATAATTGTCTGTCCTAGCCCTCTTGTCCTCTCTCTCCCTCATATGCACTGCTTCCATCTGTTGGGCGTAAAGACTATCCAAGGAAAATCCATATCCTGATGGAGCATGGTAGTCAGGCAATCCTTGTCTAGGTAATCCGCCACTCCATGAACAAACCTGCTCACTCGAGCTCTCTCATCAACCACTAACTCTGGTGCGTACTTGGACAAACAAGTGAACTCTAAGGCATACTCCTACACCGTCCTTTTCCTTTGCTTTAGATTCATGCATTCGGCCGCCTTCAGCTCCCTCATCTCATAAAGGAAGAACTGATCTAGAAAAGCGACATGGAACTCATCCCAACTGATAAGGCCTGCTTTGAATGCCCTACTATCCTTCCATTGCTTAAACCAGATGTGCGCAACCCCTTTCAACTGATATGAGGTTAAGTCGGCGCACTCTTCAACAGTCACCCCTATGACCTGGGTGATCTTTAGAATCTCATCAATAAATTCATGTGGATCCTCGTCCAACTTTTGACCCAAGAAATTCTGGAGGGTTCATCCTTAGAAAATCTCTGACTCGTGTTGCCGCTGCATTCCCATTCTGAGGGACATGCGCTATCGCCTGCGGATTGACCTGGCGGGTCAAGGCCTCTACTAGCATCTGAATGGCTGCCCTGAATTCAACATGGGCAACCGACTCCGATGCATGGTTCTCATGGGCTGGTGGGGCCTGCTGATGCCCGTCGCCATTGCCATCCTCGTGGCCATTTCCATTTCCATTTCTCTTTCTATTAACTCTGTGGAGAGGCATGATTTGCTAACGCGTATAGCATGAGTTAGAAGGATAGAGAGACCCACATCATGACATAGATCATAAAAGAAGGGAACATTTCCTAAACGTCTCGTAGCCTCTTTGTCATAAGTGTGGCACACTTCACACCCATGAAAAAGACTCTACGTAATGCGGCTTTCAGACACCCTAGGACACTTCAAAACCTAATACTCTGATACCAAGTTTGACATGACCCGAACATAGGCCCGGATCGAGACACGAAACAAGGCACCCCGAGAGACTCTAAGTCGACCCATGACATGAACATATATCAAACTCAATCAATAAAAGCAGAAGATTTATCATAATAAACATAGCGGGAGTCTAAACATAACATAACATCAGAATACAACACAAGTCTGAAGCTGAATACAATCTATGTCTGAAAAGCCTGTATTTCTGATGAGTTGATGGGAAAAGACCCCAACTAATCTCTAAGTCTGAAACTGATAATATAAAGATAACTAATAAGGAAGGGTCGTCGGGAGATGAGGACTCACCAACTGAGACTGGATGCTAACTCTGGGAACTGGCTAATGATAGGGCTGATTCTAGATGTCGGAGCCTGTTCATGATACAACATAAAGTATGCGGTCAATACGTAGAATGTACTGAGTATGCAAGGTAAGTAAAACCACTTAAACAAGTAAAATCATTAAAACATGCATAATATAAAACATATTCAAGATAAGAGTCTGAGAGTAGGGATTGTATGCTATTTTCTAAAATCATAATCTGAACATAACTGAAAATCATAACTGATTGGAATGACCTAAAGCTGAAAACTTATGATCATAAGTAAAACTAAACATTGGGTCAAACCTATTTGAAACATACATACATACATGCATACATACATGCATACATACATACATATATATATATATACATACATATATATATATATATATATATATATATATATATATATATATATATCATGAATGATAAACATGCATAGCTGAAATCATGAGGAACAATGGGAGACTCGTAATATAACCGACATTACCATGATAGAGCTTACATGGTCCCAACTATCACACTCAAGTGGGCAGGGCCATCCAAAGCCTTGCTAGAGCTAAAGACACTACTATGATATTGATATCAAGATGAAGGCCCCTTAGAGCAGGGGAAAGCTCCAATTGAGGTCCCCAATAATCTGATCATACCTACATTGGTGTGTAGTTCTGAGACATAGAGTTGACTGACCCTTAACCTACTCGGTGCTAGACACTACTCCCAAAAACATGCAGATGCCCTCCATCATTTTCAAAGAAGCTGACCATCTTCTAGTGGCGAAGTTGAATAATCATATACATATAAAATCTAAAATCATACATGAGGAGCCTTGGCTCAAACCATACCACAAGCTGAACATAATTGGGAGTCTTGACTCTAAAATCATGTGGTAAGCTAATTCGTGAAATCATAAATCATACTTGAACATATGGGCTTGCCCAATGCTTAAACATGCTTGAAAATACTCGATTCACTTGAAAACATGATCATAAACATGGGTAACTTGAAAACATGCTTTTCTTATAAATATCTCATCATACTAGAACATACATCATGGATCTCAACTTTCATGAACTTTCATGGATGGGCATCATAATTTATAAAACTTGAAAACATGATTTATAATTGAAAACATTTGTTAAACTTTCCCATGAATCATAATTCAACAATAGAAACATACTTAAATCATTCCGATGGTGGAAACTTAAGGAATTCATGCATTGGGTTAAAACCCCATAAAATCAACATGTCGATTTTGATGAATTAGAGAGGGATTGGGCATGGGTGTGGAAAAATTCACCTATTCATAACCCTACATACCTGAGAAGGACTGATTCTACAACTCCCTTGATTACCCAATGAAGAATTGATGAAGAACTTGGAGAACTAGACTTGATCACCTCTCCAAAAACACTAAAAGCTTGCATGCATGAATTAGGAATAGCTTAGAATAAACTTACCTTTCTTAAAACTCAGAATTTAGAGCTTAAAACGATATAGTTTAGGCCTTAGGATCATAGGAATTACGGAAAAGGCCCTAATAAACTCGCATGGAAAGATAGACTGCCAGTCCCAACAAGTTACTGGATGAGTCGTCACCCTGGACCACGACTCGTGGTCAGAAGTCGTTAAGTACACTTCCAACCTTTCCCCAAAGGCTCATCACAGGGGACCCAATGAGTCGTTACTGGTGACCATGACTTGTAGTCACCTCTCGTTATCTTCACAGCCCACAATTCCCCTTCCTTCAACCAACCTTGACCATGACTGACTCAATGAGTCGTGGGGCTGACCACGACTCGTGGTCATACCCGTGGTGACCAAAAAACATAAATTTCCAACTTAAGTCATATACCTCACCACGAGTCACCTAACGACTCGTGGTCATCCTGATGAGTTACAGGATGACTCGTTCTGTGACCTGGTGCATAAAATCCTATTTTCTCTATTTCAACTCTCGGGTCTGATCTTATGGTTTCTGTCGCATTACGTATGCACAAGTGTTGTTTGAAAAATTGAAATTAGTTTGCTCCGCTCAAAAATAACAAAGCAATAATAAACATTTTGGGGGAGACTTGATGTTAACAATATGGTACAAAATTCTAACTCGGCTAATTAGAAAAGAAAAATAACCAAAGTTGTCAACAATAATGAGGACTAGAGGTCTGGTGTAGATGATGTGCTAATTAAACAAGGCTATGCTAGATCTCATTAGTTCAAATTGTGTAAATAACTTTAGGCAGGTGGACATTCTATATTTTTCAATCTCATAAATGCCACTTGCTAGAGTTCTTTCGAACCACTAAATACAATTAAATCAATCCAATCAAGTTTGGATTAATTAGGTGTGAGAATGTGGGTTAGGCTATATCTAACCCAACTTCCACAACATCACATCCATTTCCACCATTAAATTCTCTCCCAATACTCAATTCATCTCCTTCAAGCAAAAATCAAGTAAGAAAAGTAGACCCATATCTATAACTATGAATCTTCAATTATAAATTGGAAAGAACTTAACAGATTTACACTAATTAAACAATATTGAATAAGTCTAGCAATACCAATCTAATTAATCACTAACCACCATACACCTCTAGTTAATGATTTAGCTACTCATGGTTACAAAATTAAAAAGCATATTTAACAATAAACACATTGATTTCAATAATAAGAGTAGCAAAATGAAATTCAGTAATAAGTCTTCAACAATGGTGGTACCTTGCTATAGAGGAAGAAGAAGAATAAGAAAAATAATCTTTTACAATTTCCACCAATAGAATTTTACTTTCTTCTTCTACTAAGACAATGTTCTCAAAAGCTAAAAGTTAAGATCTGATAGGTACATAATACTTCTGTCTAGAATATATCTAAAAGTTAGGTAACCAAGACTCTTTTTCAGTGTTGGACACATTTGCCCCTACTAAGGCATTCTTGTACTTGTGAGAGTACCGGCGGTTCGCCGGTTACATTCCACGAACCACCAGCTATAATTGAATGCTTCTTTAGTGAATTTCAGTGTTCTTCGGTGGTTCAATCGACGTCTTTCCAGCTCCCAACATGCTCCGCCAATTTCTTTCTCTTTGATCCAGCACTTTCATGTGTCAGTAGGTGAGTTAACCGGTGAGTCACTGGTTGATGTCCGCGACCACTGATTGCTTTAGTTCCCTAAGGCAGTGGTCTTTGGTGTTTCGCCGATCTTCTCTGATGAAGTGTCGGTTCTCACCTGATTCCCTTCATTTTACTCCCGTTCTTGCTCTTTTCTACAAATCAGATATCTGCACACAAAAAGGAAAACATGTCATAAAATCCAACTAAACGACTTGAAAACTAAGCTAAAGCTCATGCTTAAGAGCCTAATGAGTTGGTAAATTACCAACTCATCAAACCCCCAAACCTGAACCATTGCTTGTCCTCAAGAAATGTAGTTATTATCATATGAAGAACATGCCACTCCACACAAGTTTATACATCAATGACAACTTGACTCATGGCAACCCAAAAATGATCACCAACTTACCGAAAAAGAGAAGTAATTTCCCTAAAAAAGCAAGAAAAATGGAAAGTTTTCAAGAGGTCACCCCATTCAAAAACATGATTCACAAGAGTTTCCTTTTGCCAAATGAGGGCATAGCTTATCCACAAAGTATACATAGAATCTCAATTCATAATCATTGGATATTCAAAGTTTTCCTTAGAGCTTGCACTTCTCATGTCTTATGCACACATTTACCCTTAATGCAATTGTGTCCTCAAAACGGATGATACCACTCACAGAAGAGATAGTCCCTATTCTTTATCATGAAGTCAATGCATTCACATAAGGGATTGTAAAAAGATGAGATTACACTTACTCTCCCAAAAGAAAACTTCATGCACACAACTCAACCCATAGGCTTGTCGTTCGTGTAATTCACCACTAATGTAGAGTATCTGCACTTAAAATCACTTAGGACTTGTGGGTCATAATGTAGGATAGGGCTAAGGGTAGGATAAATGTTTAGCTTTAGTGACTACTACCTCCTTAATGCCTTTACAAACATGAAACATTCCATCATCTTGTTCAAATCACTCCCCTTCATTTTTTTCCTTGTTTATCATCTTCATCTTTATGTTGTAACACAAGCCACCCTTATAACATCTATGAATTTCACACCCAGCCTTCTCTATGCAAGAGATAGCACCTATCTACAATTCTTCCTCTTTTGATGATTCAATGTCTTTCAACTCATTGGTTCACTCATCTCATCAAACGTTTTGGTGCTACCTCAATTTTACGCTAATCATTTTTCCCTTTACTATTGCTGACCTCCAAACTTAGGCCTTTGCCTCATCTCACATTTGACTCCCTTATTGATCTTCATTTCTTGGGCTTTAGCCCCATTTTTTTTATTAGGGAGGATGGGTGCCAAAGATAAGGATTAAAAATAGTCATTAGGCTTATAATGTGTTCTCTAAGAAAGGGTTCAAGGCTCAAACGTTGACTATCAAAGATTACTGTTCAAGGTGGTCATTTTGGGTGAAGTGACTTAACAAAAGAGAGCCTAAGATCATGTTTTAAGTGCTGCTACATCTAGGATTTCACCTTTAGTCACACTTAGGGCATGTTCTAGAAAAGAAGCTATGCATGAGATTCACAAAAATTCTTAACACACAAGGCATCATACCTAAAGAGTCCACAAAATTCATTATCCACACAAGATCTTGATTTAATATATTAGAACATGCAAATCCATAAGTCAAACGAGGAATCTACAAGGTATGACAAAGAGTGCTACATTCTCATTTCAAATGCCCATTCGTCATTTCTCATATTCATGCCACATTTGAAAATTTGATTTTCAAAATTTTTTTGGTGGTACCTCTCAAAATAGCTCCACACAAGACTCAAACACGACATGGCATTTTCCCTTAAGAAAGTCAGCTCATAATCTATCATCGGAAAGTGCCAACCCGATTTGACAATAAAGGAAAAGAAAAAGATAAATGCTCCTCAGAAAAAATCATGGTATGAAGAAAACTCTTGTAATTTGATTACTATTCTACTATTTACACAGGCGAACAAAACAAAAGACTTGGGTCATAAAGAAATTGTCAAAAATTCAAAACAAGGACCCAATTTTCACCATTAGGACACTAACATCAAAGAACTCATCTATGTCATTCATTTTTATCAACATAACCCCAACAAGGGCAATCATCAATAAGACTAAAAATGAGCCCAACAAAGGCTCACAATCCCTCATCACATAAAAACAAAAGCCCGACAAGGTCTACATCAAATCATCTCAAAATAAAACATAAATCACCCCCCAACAAACACCCATCCCACCCCCAACTTAGAGAATACATTTTCCCTAATGTATGCATGCAAAATATAAGGGGGCGAGAGACTCCCTAAATGGGTCACTCCTAATCATCATCAGCAGCAGCTTCACCTGTTCCTGTGGCACCATCAAATCCTGCCTCTTCTAGATCATCGGTGTCATCCCCCAAGCCCTCAAACAGATCATCAATGGGGCCTCGAACTGTGGAAGGGGCAGTCATTATTGTATCAAGAGCGCTCATGTCAGGCACCTCCATAGATGTCCGACTCTTCCACTCCCTCGCCTCAGTTTGAAGAGAGGTGACAGGCCCCTCCACTACATCCACGCGTTTGCACAAATTTTTAAGGCTCTCATACATCGATTTCATCTCCCTTTTTACTGTTTGAGCAATGAGTGTAGGGAGGCTCTTAGCCAACTTTTGGAGTTGTCTCTCCTGAGTGTTGGTCATTTCCATGAGTTTGTGGAGACCACTCGGTTGGGAGGATGTTGGAGGGGGTGATGCTCCCCTAAGAGATGTGTCACCGGAGTTTTGCCCCGTAGCTTCTTGGTGAGACACGTTCTAGTCTAGGGCTTTTGGCGACTGCTCTGACCCATGGGATAGTGATCCCTCTGCCAACCCAAAAGCTTGCATTTTCTTCCTCTTAACTATGGGTGCCTCGACATCTCTTTTCCTGTCTAAGGTGATCACTCATGAGGTAGAGATAAGGGTCTCATTAGGGAACAATGGCACTCTCGCTTGCAAACACAACTGAGAAATGAGGACAGCATATGTCATGGAGGTGTTGGCCTTTCTTGCCTTTTAATTCATTTGGTAAGCCACAATCTCCCCAAAGTTAATGGGGACTCCGGACATGATGTAGGCTCTGATAATCGAGGTCTCTAAACTGACCCGCTATTCATTTTTATAGGGAATGATGCGACATAG
Organism: Datura wrightii; assembly: GCA_035772735.1. Lineage (NCBI taxonomy): Eukaryota > Viridiplantae > Streptophyta > Magnoliopsida > Solanales > Solanaceae > Datura > Datura wrightii. Next base: position 69,802,820 of record JASDFA010000003.1, on the reverse strand, counting down.
ATGAAATCCAACCATAACTTAGCCTCGAACTTTAGATCATGGCGAGAAATTTTGCCGCCCATGGAAGCCTATAGAGGAGTGTCAACTGTAATAGTCGGTTCTATCCAAGTGAACTGGTTTTACTTGTCCACAATCCTGGCCATGTACTCTGAGCCAGTGTCGATTTCATCTTTCCAAAATGGATAGTTGATCGCTACTGGAGTTATGTCCACCTCCATCCCTCGTACCATGACTGATGGTAGGCAGGAGAACTCATCGGTTTCGCCTCTATGTTTCATACTATCCTACCTAGCCTGGTAGGAAGCATAGAACTCCAACACCAAGCTGGGATAGTAGTCTGGGAAAAGATTGATGAAAGCGGGCCATTGCCTATCCATGAACTAAGCGGTGATGTTGGGAAGGTCATCGCATAGTCCGGCCAAATCAAACCTCTTTTTCACCGTTATCAGCCGGCCCTAGCATATGGAGTACTGCCCTTTCACATTGGGCACACAGAATATGATGGCCTCCCTATAATTGGCGGGTGTTGCGGAGGCCTTGGCTTTACCTTTTCCTTTGGTTCTTGAGGAGGCTGGGGTGATGCCCTTCCCGATGTTCCTAGATGAAGACATTTTTCTGCAAGCAAGATGTTAGTGGAATCCACAATGCGTTGAAATGAAATAACCTAACACTACTCTAAAATTTAAATGAGAAGTAAAGATGAAAAATTATCATTATAAGAATTAGCAGCACCGACGAAGCACCAGTGAGCCGCAAGATGGTATTCGTGAATCATTGCTAACTCACCACTTAGAAATAATAAAATGGGTCAGTAGGTGTTCCACTAGCGACAAAGCGGTGAGTCACCGGTCCCGTTCCACGAACCGCCAATATAACGCAACATCAAAGAAGTGGCCTGAAGCCACCATTAGATCGAACCGGTGTTCCGTCGGCATTTCACGAGACCTGACCAGCGAATAGCCAATAGTCACCATCCCTAACGCATTCCCATGAATTTCAATGGCACTATTTCACATGCACTTACTCACATCATTCCAATGTAGCAACTCTACATATGAAAAAGAGTAAAATGATGATTTACCCTTAAGAATAGCGTCACCCAATCTATCATAGGGCAAAGCATGACTTTTTAGTCCATTTGGGTTACTTAGACTTCATCCCATTTAAGTATACACAATAATCAAGAACCATAAAATTAGTTGGTAGAATGAATTTATCCATCCTTACCAATACATCTTCTAACACCCCCATAGGTTTTTTTATGGAGCGATCAGCCACTAGCAACCTCATTGATTTGGGTTTTGTGTTCCCAAGGCCCAACATCTTGAAAATGAATCGGGGCGTCATATTTATGCTTGGGCCAAGATCGCAGAGGGCTTTCTTAAACACACACATCCAAATCGCACAAGGGATTGTGAAGGCTCCTGGATCCTCCCGCTTTGGGGCAAGATTGCTCATCATCATCGCACTACAATGGTGCGTTGTCTCCCCGCTGCCCACATATACCACCTTCTTCTTTTTCAACAACTCCTTCATGATTTTGGCATATCCAGGCATTTGAAGTAGGCCATCCATCAATGGTATATTAATGAATAATTTATTGAACATGTCGATTAATTTGATGAACTGATCATCCTTCTTTTTCTTAGCTAACCTTTGTGGGTAAGGGGGTGGAGCTCTTGGTTCATGTTCTTCATCATTTGAGGCGTTCATGCCTGCCTCTTCTTCATCAACATGTGAGGAACTTCATCATCCTTTCCCTTAGCTTCATCTTCACTATTTTCACCACCACTTGGTGCTTTTGGCACCATATCAGCTTCATTTCCATCATTTGATTTAGGAGAAACAACCTCCTTAGGTTTCACACTGGCATCTCCAACTATTTTACAACTCCTCGTAACAATGACCATGCATTGACTATCTTTCTTCGGGTTTGGCATTGTATCACTTGGGATTGTTCCCTTCATTCGGGGCTCGTTTGAGTGGGAAAAGTGGTTTATTTGAGCTTTCAAATGCTTAATGGAGGTTGAATGAGAACTTACCATTTGGGCGAGATTACACACCTCCCCTTTCAATTCTTTTACCCTACTGATTCAACTTTCTTGAGGACTATTGCTAAAATCTCTTCAATTTTTAAGCTACCTCCATCGCTCACACCTAGCTGATTTTGGGCATTCTCAGCTTTAGGAGGGGGAACATATGGGTTTGAACTTCAGTGATAGCGGTCCCCTTCTCTATTTTGCTCTCTAGTGCCCTCTCTTTCATTTTTATCGGGCCATCCTTGTGCGTCGTAGTTTCCAACCTTGATTCTCTTCCATTGAGTGCCAGGGACCTTGATTAGTCCTTTGAAACCTAGGTCGAGAACCCCCATTTGATTTTCCATGTATTGGCATTCCTTATCATACCTTGGTGGAGACAATTCTCCTTCAAAGTGCAATGGACCTTGCATACCTACAACATTCACAACCTTGGGCCCTGCCCCCATCACATGTTTTGTCATTAGTTCCAGCTGCATCATCATTTTAGCAAGATATTCATCTCGCTCTTCATCTCTGTTTGGCAACTCAGCTGCCAACATACTAGAACCAATATCATGTGTCGATACATTAGTCTCTCTCATATGCCATGCCCGATTTGTCTTTTTCATTCTATCCAAGAGGGCCTTAGCTAATCCGTATGTCTGATCCATGATTGATCCTCCGACTAAATTATTGGCAACAGATTTGTTAATGGAGTCTAGGGCTCGGTAAGAACTTTGAAGGAGCACTTCATTCGGGAGACCATGGTTGGGGCAAAGGGAAACCTTCTTCTTGAACCTTAGCCGTTCTTCATGCAATGGTTCTCCTGGCTCTTATCATCCCTCAGTTGTAACATTTTTGACGGAGGGAAGAAACGATCTAAGAATGCTTCAGTCAGTTCTTGCCACGATGTAATGCAACTAGGAGGGAGTTCCTCCAACAACATAGTTGCCTCTCCCATTAGGGAGAAAGGAAAGAGCCTGAACCCAATCGACTCTTGAATTATATTAGTTATGTTGGAATGATGGCATATCTCTAAGAAATTCCTCAAATGGCGATTTGCATCCTCACACAGTTTACCCCGAAGAGCCCTTTCATCTGTAGCAAATGTAGCATTGTACTTGTGACATGGAACACGGTATTCCCTACCATAGGTGGTAGGCGAATGGCTCCTACAATTTCGCGCATCACCGGATTAGCTTCTTCATGCTCCATATTACCCTCAACTTAGCTATCCCTTCTTGTGAGTGATGACTCATGTGACTTTACCCTAACAAACACATCAAGATTAATGTCAACACTTACAATGCAAGACTAATTCATATTAACAATCAACACGAGAATATCAAGCGCTAGTCCCCAATTACAGTGCCATTTTGATAACGCCCAAAATACACTCTTCGTACAAAAGAACATAAACTGTCGTTGTATCAAAACAAATATCCCGACGGATGTCGGGGTCGGATCCCACAGATACTAATAAATGATATGCACAAGTGTTGTTTGAAAAATTGAAATTAGTTCGCACCACTCAAAAATAACAAAGCAATAAACATTTTGGGGGAGACTTGATGTTAACAATATGGTATAAATTCTAACTCGGCTAATTAGAATAGCAAAATAACCAAAGTTGTCGACAATAATGAGAACGGCTAGAAGTGTGGTGTAGATGATGTGCTAATTAAACAAGGTATTCTAGATCATCTCATTAGTTCAAATTGTGTAAATAACTTTGGGCAGGTGGGCATTCTATATTATTCAATCTTATAAATGACTCTTGCTAGAGTTCTTCCGAATCACTAGACACAGTTAAATCAACCCAATCAAGTTTGGATTAATAGTTGCACTAGTCTCTAGCTATTATCTATTAATTAGGAGTGAGAATGTGGGTTTGGCTATATCTAACCCAACTTCCACTATATCACATTCATTTCCACCATTAAATTCTCTCTCAATACTCAATTCATCTCTTTCAAGCAAAAATCAAGTAAGAAAGTAGACCCACATCTTCAACTATGGATCTTCAATTATAAATTGGAAAGAACTTAGCACCTCTAGTTAAACTAATTAAACTAATTAAACAATATTAAGATGAATCTAGAAATACCCAATCTATTTAAGCACTCATCACCACACACCTCTAGTTAATGATTTAGCTACTCATGGTTAAGAACTTAGAAAGCATATTTAACAATAAAGTCATTTATTTCAATAATAAGGGTAGCAAAATCAAATTCAGCAATAAGTATTCAACAATGGTGGTACCTTGCAATAGAGGAAGAAGAAGAAAATGAAAAACAATCTTTTACAATCCACCAATAGAATTCTACTTTCTTCTTCTACAAAGAGAATGTTCTCAAAAAGCTAAAAGTTAAGATCTGATAGGTATAGAGTACTTCTCTCTGGAATATATCTAAAAGTAAGGTTACCAAGACTCTCTTTTCCAGTGTTGGACATATTTGCCCTTACTCAGTCATTCTGGTACTTGCGAGAGTACTATTGGTTCACCGGTTACATTTCGCGAACCGCTGGATATAATTAAATGTTCCTTCAGTGAAACTAGTGTCCTTCGGTGGTTCAATCGGCGTCTCGCCGACCTCCAACCATGCTCCGCCGACTTCTTTCTCTTTGATCCAACACTTTTAGGTGTCAAAGGGGAGTTAACCAGCGAGTCATCGGTTGATGTCCGTGACCGCCGGTAGCTTTAGTTCCCCAAGGCAGTGGCCTTCTGCGTTTGGCCAGCGTTTCACCGGTCTTCTCTAGTGAAGCACCGATTTTCACCTGATTCCCTTCTTTTTACTCCCCTTCTTGCTCTTTTCAACAAATTAGACATTTGCACACAAAAAGAAAAAAAGGCATAAAATCTATCTAAATTGCTTGAAAACTAAGTTAAAGCTCATGCTTAAGAGCCTAATGAGTTGGTAAATTACCAACTCATCATACATTACCCCTAACAACTGACAGGAGGGGACATAGGACTTAGCTTGACGCAAAAGCTTATAAATTTCTTGAAATCAACTTTGGATACAAAGACCCAAAATTGAATACTCAGACTCTACTTTTGAATACTTGAACTCAAGCAGAATGCCTAGACTCAAACTTCTAGAGTACTCGGACTCAACTCAAAGTGATTGGACTCGTCTTTAGAATACTCAAATTCATTTAGAGCTCTCAGACTCATTTGAAATACTTAGATTCATTTAAGATGCTTGACGTAGAGCTTAGAAACTCGATAACTTATCACTTAGCTTAAGGGAGGAGAATCATAGAATCTCTCTTTATCCTTAAGTACCTCAAAACATATACATATGAGGGTGGACAACTATTTCATGGAATCATCGTTTCAACAAACTTGTTTACCCTCGCTAAGCTTAACATTATATTTTTAACTAACGTTCATTCACATGTTGCCGTCTTAGTCTCTTTACTAATTTCACATAGCAACCCGAACATCAAACAATATTGATATCATATATAGCATAATATAAATAACCATCTCACAGTGCTTATGTTGAGGGGTCTCCAGACTCAATTTATAGCTACTACAACAACAATACGATATCACATTTCAATCACCTCTTCAGACTAGACATAATCTCATCGCTTTAACCTCATTTCTATAAACAACTTATAGTTTTAGGAGTAGATCAAGGTACTGATTTTAGCACATGTCAAGAGCACACTCACTCAATATTAACTTACAAACTTGATCATGCACAAAGAAGGATGAGGGGCGCCTTGCATACATTACTATGCTGAATCCGACTTTCGCCGAACAACTCTTCTTTAAGCATAGCTTGTAGATTCTTTAACCCTTAGTTCACAATTATATCTCAAACACAAAAACTTATTACAGCATATCCAAAAGCTCAGGGAAGCAAAAACACACAACAACCATAACAATTCAACACACAAGCTACTAGAATTCCTTCTATGTTTTCCTTCATCAAACTTATAGAAATCAAGGGGGAAGTTGGTTACCTTTACTTGAGGTTATCTTTGATTAAGATAGGAGTATTCTCCTTCAAATTCACTGCCAGGAACCAAGCTTAAGATGCAGCAACTTCACCAACTGAATCTGTAGAAACCTTCCTTCTAGCATCACAAACTACTACCCAAATTTGCCTTGAATTTGGATGAGATTTGAAGGTTTAATCTTTCATGAATTTGCTGGAATTTCCTCAAGAAACTAAGGTAAAAGGGAGGGGAAACGAGCTGATAAGTTTTTGGAAATTATAGGGGATTAGAATGATATTTAGGCTGGGTTTTGCCTTATAAAGGCATCCAACATAACCTAAACCTGTGACCCATTTCTGTCGGACATCCATGGTAAAATGATCATCACTTTTTACTCCTATATCGGATTGAAGAGTGGTTTGATATTCTGAAAACTAGACTCAGACACCTTTAATTTGATAGGTAGTAGGCCTCATAACTCCTTATATATCAAAATATATTCTTATCTTAATTTAAATCACATACAAGACTTATTTGAAATACCTCTCGTAGTAAAAATCATGAACTAGAATTTTTGTTACCAAGATCCCTTAACATTAGCATACACATATACTTTAATTGTCCATCATATGAATACTTATTTAGGTGGAAACAAAAAAAAAATTTCAAGGTATAATAGTCCTACTAGGCCTCTATATAATCACCTGAATTATAACACATGATTATCGTACATTGGGTTTAAGGGATATTGACCTGACTTATAACACAATATTATGTATACTGTGGCCACTCCTAGGGCGTAATGACTACACGTTGACATTAATGTAAATAATCCAAATAAGGCATACAATAAGTAAATCAATTATAAGCATTATGATTCACTTTACCTTACCTTATCTTCTTTAACACTTTAAACTTTCATCTTTAGTCATACATTAGGAACTAATTCTATAAGCTAGTTATGCAGAAACTTATTCTTTAAGCTAATTGAGCTAGAAACTGATTCTTTGGGCTAGTTACATTAGGAACTTATTTTTAAAGCTAGTTATGCTAGGAACATATTCTTTACGCTTGTGATACTACAACTATTTCAATTTAGAGGGTCTTGTAGCATTCCAATCCAGCTATAAGGATAACTTACATGAAGACTTACAAGACCCATTATCACTTAACTTTAAAAGAGGGCAGAAAGTAAACAATTGAAGTGTATAACGTGTGAAAACTCCTATTACACATAGTTTAAGGTCTTATTGACTCATATAAGAGTAAAACATGATATGGAGGTCATTCCTTAGTGAAGAAAAGAAGTTTTAGCTTTACATAGCTTTACATGCCTTATTGACTCATGAAGTGCCAATTTGTCCTTTAAGGAGATAATTTTTATCTACAATAAATGGCATGTAATAAGGATAATATTAACATCGAACCAATCAAATTAATAAGGCTAATTTTAACATCAAACCAATCAACATAGAATATTCTTAACTTACCCAAATAGTAGTCGAGCAGTAAGCCTATAACTTTTCAATTTAATGGTGGTTTATATGATTTTGCCCTGTTATAGCTATTCACATAAAATGACCTTCTCATGAGGTCTCCTGGCACTCCCCCAGCATCATAATATATACTCAAAAGTACCCAAACATGGGACGGGCAGTGAACTTACACAACTTTAAATTAAATGGTGTGTCGTCACATGCTTCAAATCTTCCCCATAATAACTTTACCCAAATATTTCCTAAGGTTAGCCATGACCTCCCATACTCTAATACACAATAATACAGCCCTCAAACATATTGAAATACATAGAAAACTTTAACTCACAACTTTAGATCACTATCCCGTGAGTTTCAATAAATAAGTGTGTATAGAATGCTCAAACGAGCTTATTAATAGAGGTTGGGGAAGCACCATGGGTTGTCTATCTCAATATTTTATTTTACTTCAATTAATGCCTATGTAACTTTATCCAAACCACTAGAATAGGAAAGAAAAATCAACACAAGCATCATGTGAAAATAGAAAAAAAAACCCGAACTTATAAACCATGAAATCCTTACCTTAAACTTGGAAGAGAATGGTTGCGCCTTGGCTGCCAACACCTATGTCCCTCTACCCTCTACTTCCTTTGAAGAACTCTCAAAATACTTGAAGCCAAGGAATAGACAAGGTGATCTTGCGGGTTGTTCAAAAACCTTAAAGAACACTTAAAACCATACTTTTGGGGAAAAGGGATTGCTATGGAAAGAGAAGAGAGAGGACTTGTGAGATGGTCATTTTCTATGTAAAAAGTGAGAGAGGATTTAGGCGAGGTAAGTAGGTAGAAGACACTTGACCCATATATTTTAAGTAGGTGATCCACCTACTTGCCTTTTCCTTTGCCATTTCTCTCTTTTAATATGGTCTATTTCTTTTTAGCAGGTAGGTCACCTACTTAGGTTTTTAAGTTTCCTTAATCACGTGGTTTGTCTTCATTATGCAAGTAGGATATATAAGAAAGTAGCTCAATTAAGTAGGATAGGTAAGCAAGTAGCTCGACCAAGTGGGACATGTTCCATCAAGCATGTGGAACACCTACTTTTCACCTACTTGCTTAAGTAGGTGATGCACCTATTTTCACATGCTTGGTTAAGTAGGTGATGTACCTCATCACCTACTCAAGTATGTGATGTGAGTAGGTAAATTATTTATATCATTTGTCAAATCATAATTTAATTTTAACTTAACACATTAATACACTTTGATGCTTAGACTTTATGCTCATATATCACTATTATCTTCCTAGTTTTAAATACCTTTTGTCAACATCATATTAGTCGTGTACTAATTTTCTAACACCCCGGAAGTCCCTAATATCATACTTGAGGGTTGAGCGGAGGAAGCTAGAAGAAATTTGCACAAGTCACAGAAAAACTCGTCAAGTGACTCATGAGGTCACCCAACGAGTCATGGAGTGGCTCGTGAGGAGGGTTCCAGGCCTGTGACTTGCGACAAGTGTGGCAGGAAGCATCCCAGAGAGTGCTTAGTAGGTTCAAGAGCATGTTTTGGGTGCGGGAAGCCCGATCATATGCCAGAGACTGTCTAGTGGCCAGGCAAGGCCATGGTAGAGGTTGTGACCCATCTTCCAGTTCAACAGCTCCACCAGCACGCTCAGCTCAGTAGGGTGCATCCACTAGTGCAGGTGGTGGTCAGCATTAGAACAGATTTTATGCCCTCTCCTCGTTTGGAGTAGGAGGTCTCTCCAGATGTGGTCACTGGTATGTTACGACTATTTCATATTGATGTTTATGCATTGTTAGATCTATGGAATACTCTATCTTTTTAGACACCCTATGTTGCTAGTAGTTTTGAAGTCAGTCTTAAAATCCTATCAGAATCCTTCTAAGTCTCTACGCTAGTCTGTGACTCAGTTATAGCTTGATGGGTATACAAGAATTACCCTATCTCAGTCCTTCAGAAAGTCACTTCAATAGATTTAGTAGGGTTAGACATGATAGATTTTGATGTTATCTTTGGCATGGATTGGCTACATGCATGTTATGCCTCAGTAAATTGTTGAACTCGTGCGGTAGAATTCCAATTTCGGGGTGAGCTAGTCCTAAAATGGAAGGGTGGTTCAATTGTGCCTGTAGGCCATTATGTTGCCTACCTTAAGGCCAGAAAGATGATTTCCAAGGGTTGTGTTTACCATCTAGTTTGGGTTAAGGATGATACATCTGAGACTCTAACTCTTTAGTTTGCCTCTACTGTGTGTGAGTATCTACATGTCTTTCCAGATAATCTACCAGGAGTCCCTCCCGAGGGGGAGATTGGCTTTGGTATCGACCTTTGTCCTGATACGCAGTCTATATCTATTCCTCCATACAAAATGGTTCCAGCTGAGCTAAAAGAGTTGAAAGAGCAGTTAAAGGATCTTCTAGATAAGGGATTCATCACACCTAGCAAGTCCCCATGGAGTGCAACGGTTCTATTTTTCTGAAAGAAGGATGGTTCTCTTCGTATGTGCATTGACTATTGGTAGTTGAACAAGGTTATAATCAAGAACAAGTATCCCTTCCTCGGGATCGATGACTTGTTTGACTAACTTCAGGGTGCTAAGTGTTTCTTAAAGATAGACCTCAGATCTAAATATCATCAGCTCCGAGTTAGAGAGAGTGACATTCTGAAGATAGCTTTTAGAACTTAGTATGGTTACTATGAGTTTGTAGTTATGTATTTTGGACTAATGAATGCACCTGCAGCTTTTATGGATTTGATGAACAGGGTGTTCAAGCCATACTTGAATATGTTCGTGATTGTCTTCACAGACGACAATCTCATATACTCTTGAAGCGAGGAGGAGCATGCCACTCATGTGAGGATTATGCTACAGACTCTCAAAGATTGCCAACTATTTGCTAAATTCAGCAAGCGTGAGTTTTGGCTAAACTCAGTAGTATTTTTGGCCCATGTTGTGTCAAGTGAGGGTGCACAAGTGAACTCCAAAAAGATAAAAGCTGAAAAGAATTTGCCTAAACCAGTTAGTCCTTCAAATATTAGGAGTTTCTTAGGTTTAGCTGGCTACTACAGAAGATTTATTGAAGGATTTTCATCCATTGCAGCACCTTTAACTAAGTTGACCTCGAAGAAGATCAAATTTCAGTGGTCGGATGCTTGTGAGAAGAGTTTTTAGGAGCTAGAGACTTGACTCACTTCGTCCCCAGTATTGACCCTACTAGAGGGAATGGATGCATTTGTTGTGTATTGCGATGCCTCTATAGTTGTTCTTAAATGTGTGTTGATGCAGCGTGGTAAGATCATTGTGTATGCCTCTAGACAGCTTAAGACTCACGAGAAGAATTACCTTATGCATGACCTAGAATTGGCAGTAGTGGTGTTTGCATTGAAGATTTGGAGGAACTATTTCTAGTGCATGTAGATGTGTTCACCAACCATAAGAGCCTACATTATGTGTTTACTCAGAAGGACCTGAATTTGCGACACAGGAATTGGTTAGAACTCCTCAAAGATTACGACATGAGTGTCCTTTATCATCTGGGCAAGGCCAATATAGTGGTGGATGCTTTTAGCAGGCTATCTATGGAGAGTGTTTCTCATGTGAAGGATGGAAGGAAAGAGTTATAGAAGGATGTGCATCGGCTTGCACAATTAGGAGTTTTACTCGTTGACTCAAGAAATGATGATGTGGTCGTTCAAAATAGGTCCGAATCTTCTTTGGTGACCGAGGTCAAGGATAGTCAAGGCGTGGATCCTATTTTGGTAAAGTTGAAGGAAGTAGTTCAGAATCAAAAGGAGAGGTTTTCTCCCATGTGGGGGATGGTGTACTCGGTATTAGGGTCATTTGTGTGTTTTTGATATTGATGACTTAAGGGAGTGGATGTTTCATGAAGCTCATGGTTCTCAATATTCTATACATTCAGGTTCCACCAAGATGTACCATGACCTACAGGAAGTCTATTGGTGGAATAACATGAAGAAGGACATAGTAGAATTTGTGGCTAAGTGTCCGAACTGTCAAAAAATGAAAGTTGAGCATCAAAGACCTGGAGGTGTGCTATAAGACATTAGTATCTCCACTTAGAAGTGGGAAGAGATCAGTATGGATTTCATGACCGGGTTGCCTCGTACATGTCAATAGTATGACCTATTTGGGTGGTCATAGATAGGTTGACTAAAGCAGCCTATTTTCTATCGATCAAAACTACCGATCCAGCCGAAGATTATGATAGATTGTACATTCGAGAGTTAGTTCAATTGTATGGAGTTCCTTTGTCCATCATATCAGATAGAGGTACTCAATTCACCTTGAAATTTTGGAAGTCGTTTGAAAAGGGACTTGGTACTCAAGTCAAGCTTAGTACATCTTTTCACACGCAGACAATGGTCAGGCTAAGTGGACCATTCAGACTCTTGAGGATATGTTGAGAGCATGTGTGATTGACTTTAAAGATAGTTGGGATGATCATTTTTCTCTTATCGAGTTTGCATATAACAACAACTATCACTCCAGCATTCAGATGGCTCTATTAGAGGTTCTTTATGGGTAGTGGTGTAGATCTCCTATTAGTTGGTTTGAAGTAGGTGAAGCTACGTTGATAGGGCCAGATTCAGTTCATAAAGCTATGGAGAAAGTTCAACTTATAAGGGAAAGGCTGAAAACAGCTCAAAGTCGTCAAAAGTCCTATGCGGATGTAAAGAGGAGAGAACTTGAATTTGATGTTGATGATTGGGTATTTCTGAAAGTGTCTCCCTTGAAGGGAGTGATGAGATTCAGAAAGAAAGGAAAGCTTAGTCCCTAATATGTGGGCCCGTATAGAATGTTGAGACTTGTCGGCAAGGTGGCCTATGAATTGGAGTTGCCCGCGGAGTTAGTGTCAGTGCATCTAATTTTCCATGTATCGATATTAAAGAAGTGCATTGGTGATCCAACTTTGGTTGTTCCAATGGAGAGCGTTAGTGTGAAGGATAGCCTTAGCTATGAAGATTTTCCGGTTGAAATCCTTGATCATCAGGTGCAGAAGTTGAGGCACAAAGTGGTAGCTTCAGTAAAGGTTCTATGAAGAAATCATCTTATTGAGGGAGCTACGTGGGAAGACGAAGAAGATATGATGGCTAAATACCCCCATCTTTTCCCTTCCGGCTCAGTTCCTTCTTGAGGTACCAGTTTCCTCCTTAGTACCCTTTTCAGTTTCATGTCTAGTTCAAGTCTCCTAGTTTATTTCATGTCAGAGCATATATGTGTGATTCATGAATTCAGTTCAGTCATGTATTTCAATCAAAGGTCAGTCACTCCGTCAGTTTTTCAGCTTCAGATATTCATTATTTTGGATGACATTTCCTTTCCCTAGTTATTCAGTATGTTTACCCACATATGAGGATAAATGCTCCTAATGGGGAGATATTGTAACACCCCAAAAATCTCTAAGATCAGACCCGAGGGTTGAGCGGAGAAAGCTAGAAGAAATTTGCACAAGTCACAGAACAACTCGTCAGGTCACCCAATGAGTCGTGGAGTGGCTAGTGAGGAGGGTGCCAAGCCAGTGAATAGTCGTGGTTAGGGGATCTTCACGGGTGGAGCCACGAATCGTGGTGTCACTTAGTGGCTCATGAGATGAGTCTTGGTTAGGATGGTGGAGTTGAAGGTTGGAATTCCAATAGAGGTCAGGGGTGAAGGTCAGGAGTCGTCCCTCCACTTCACGACCCGTGATGTCACTCATTGGGACTGGCAGAGTGATTTTTCCAAAGAAATTAGTAAGGGTATTTTCATAATTTCTAACCTTCTAAGCCCTAAACTACATCGTTTTAAGCTTTGTTAGATCAGTTTTTAAAAATGTTTAGCCTATTCTAAATCATTCTCTCCCATGCATGTAAGTTTAGAGGTTCCATAGAAGGTCAAGTCTAAGAATTTTCCTAGTTCTTCCCCAAATCTCTTAGGCTTTGAAGGAATGGTTTGGAATCAGCTTACCCGGGTATGTAGGGCCATGAATGAGAGTTTCCCTTCACTCTCATACCCAAATCCCTTCTCAAGTTCATGAATTCAAGTGTATGATTCTATGGGATTTTAACCCAAGTTTATGAAATTCTTTATCTTTAATTCATGGGACAATTTCTTTCATGTTTCAAATGTTATTTTAAGATTCATGGGCAGTTTTCTATGTACAAATTGATTATAAATTTATGATTTCAAGCTTTAGAAGAATTATGCCCAATTATGAAAGTTTCATAAAAAGTCGAGTTTATGATCTATGTTTCAAGTATGGTAAGATATTTAGCCTGAAAGATTGTTTATGATTTACCCATGAATGTAATTATGATTTTACTCATGATGTCTATTTCATGCAAATATGATGTTAAGATTTGGGCAAGTCCACTCAAGTTAAGTATGATTTCCTGATTTAGCCAAGGCTAATAAGTTCAGATATCTCAATTTTTGGAGTCAAGACTCCCCATATGTTAAGATTTAAGTTATGTTTTAATATATGATTATATGAGCATTATATATATTTTGAGAGTAGTGTCTAGCATCGAATAGGCTAGGGGTTCTAAGGTTCCCCAGTCTCATAAACTACGCGCCAACGTAGGTATACTTTGGAGCCTCTCAAGAGAGCATTTCTCCGGCCCAAGGGACCACCATGATATCACACCTTACTTAATCCTTTACCCTGGAAAGGATTAGGATGGCCCTCCTCCATGTGGGCAAGTTATGGTATCATCATGCGTTCATACATGGTGATTGTCGGTTAAGACGAGTCTCCCATTGTTCCTCATGATTTCAATAATGCATATACTATAAGATATCATATCATGTTTTCAGTAGGTTTGATCCAAGGATCAGCTTATGAGCTTTTACTTATGATTTCAGATATGGCAAGCCATATGCACTTATTTCAATTTATTTTTATTCATGTTCTGAGATATCAGTATACAACCTTTACTCTTAGAATCTTATGATGTTATGATTTATGATATGCATGATTTTAATTTTTACTTACTCCGTCTATTTTACTTACCTTGCGTACTCAGTACATTTCAAGTACTGACCGTATACTCTGTGTTGTATTGTTTCATGATATAGGCTCAGTCGCTCAGACTAAGTCTCGCCGCTAGCCAATCTCCAAAGTTTATCCCAGATAGCTTTTTTGGTGAGTTTTCATCCTTTGAGGACCTTCAGTTAGTCGAGTATTATTATTTTCAGTTTCAGACTTCTAGTGAGCTAGTTAGAGTGTTGTCCCATCAGCTCATCCGTATGTTAGAGGCTTTTCAGACATAAAGTTGTATATTCCACTTTGGATTCAATGTTTAGATATTTTTGTTGGTTAGATGCTTTACTATTCATACTTCTGCTATTTCAGAATTTGATTTTTGATTTTGCTTATGTTGAGCTTAAGTTATCATGTTAATTTCATGGTGTTGACTTGGAGCCATTTATGGTTCTAGGTTCCATGTCTAGATCCAAATCTATGTTCGGATCGTGACAAATTCAAGTGTGAGGCGTTATGTCATAACTTAACCTAAAAATAGAAAAAAATTATTGCAATTTCTACACTAACACTTCGTCTTTATTCTAAAACTCTTATTTGTACCTACATACCAAAAAGATCCTTTGGCTTGGGTCTCATCAAACAAGTAGATTGGTTTGAGATTTAATCTAAAGGTACGAGATATTACATGATTTTTGCGTAATTTTATTGATTGTTATTCATTTGCATCATTAGATTAACATCCCCAAATTTTATGCTTAGATGTTGTGTATAAACCATAAGTCTTTAACATGTTCAGTTGGGATACATGTGTTACATGCGTAAATATAAGTTTCATATAATCTTGATTTCTAACCTAGGATCTAACCCTACGTATCTCATTCCAAATCTTTCTTAACACAGTCAATGTATGATTATCTAGAATCAATTCAACAATTGGATGATTGTTTGTTCGATTTGTTTCCAATCCTGTTTAAAGTATGACTCACAACAACATGCTTTATATGCTAATTATAGTAGCCTTGAGTGTTTTTACTTGATACAAATTCTTTAGTATGACTTTGATTTTCTTACCTTTTTGAATTCAAATTAGTACATGCTTTACCGACTAAATATGGAAACCAGAATAATTTTACCCTATGAATGAATTTGAAGTCGCGTGACAGTATTTTGATATGTTATTTAACCAAAATCCTTGATTTGGTTTTTACTTATTCAGTGTAAGAAAGGTGTTTTATGATTCATGTTCTCTTATTGATTTCCTTTAACTAATTATGGATAGTTTCGGTACTCATGTATATGTGGGAAAATTTGATACTCAAGTCAATTTATTCCCTTTCTCTTCTACCTCCTTAATCATGAGACAGGTTTTGTTAGATGATTTTTTATGCTAACTGGTAGATTCTACTTTATGCACCTTGATACAAAAACATGTGATAATTTTATTATCGTCTATGTATTTGCAATAACTTTGGCTAATTATCTATTTGTCCTTTCTATAACTTGGCACATAAAAGTCTTCTAGGCTAAGTATGGTAACTTAGATTTCATGTCTATCTAATTAACTTTCAAATAGTATAACCACTTTAATTTTTTCATTTTTATTCTATACCTAATTGATTAAGTTATTTAATTAAGGAAAGAATTCCTTTGATTCTACTGAGTATTTCTTCCCCTCTTAATTCCTTAAGTGATTATGATTCTTTAGCTATATAAGCAAAACTTTGGCTCATATTCTTATCATCTACTGAATATTGTTCTATCCGCTATATATTCTTACTTCAAGCATCTCTATATCTGGACTTCTCACAATTTAAGCTTCACTTCTCTATTCTCTCTGCTCTCCTACTTCTCTGTCGGCTGTAAGCTGAGGTGAAGTAATTCTGCAATCCCTCCTCAACATGATCACTACTGAAAATCCTTGAGATATTCGTGAAACTTGATATGAGTTGAGGTTTGGGTACCGAATGTGATGAGGCGCTATTTGAAACTGCTGATACATACTAATTGTTGCTGATTACTTGTTCTAGAATTCTTATTAACTTGTTTATTGTTGATTGGTTAGTCCCATAAATGAAATAATTTCAATTTTCAATATGGTAGTTCTATGTAGATTTAGTTTTTGCATTAGTTTAAAAGGTTTGAATGTTTTAAGCATTTTATGAAAAGAATACATGTATGTCTTTTGACCCTAGTTGTAATCTTGAATCTAAAGCCATCTTTTAGCTAAGTGGGTCTTTGAGTCCCATGTTGTTTATTCTAACATTGTTTGGTGATAAACAAAGAGGGGGGTGAATTTTAAAAAATTAATTTAAATATAGACCAGTCGACTCTCAAGAACATAGTCGATTGTGTTTCTGTAGAAGATGTTAGTGCGATAATAATCAAGATGCAGTAAAGTGCAAGAATATAAATGAAACAATAGGTTTATACTAGTTCGGATCACCAGGGTGGTGCCTAGTCCAGTCTCCTTGGTTACCAGGGTTTCCTTAGAGCTTGAGAGAGGTTGGACTACGATATGGTTCACCAAATGTTGATATGACACAGCCTTTACCTGTATATCTACCTAACTATTTCTCTCTTTTATGATCACTAATATTTCTTTTTAAAATACAATGAATGAGTAAGACAAGAAGTTTTCAGGTTGATCAAGTGAAGTTGCATAGTCTTCATGAAAGTCTTCAATACCTTTTTGTAGGCGAGAAATCGTCTGAAGAAAGGTAGAAGATCAATCCTTTTGATCTTGATTGATTTTCTCTAAGGTAGCCCAAGGGATTTGTTATCTCAATCCTGTGGAGGCGAGTGGAGGAAACATGTGCGTCAAGCACATCTATGATTTTGGAGAAATAATTATTACTAGTAAAGGAGTTGGCCTGGTCAATAGATAGACACGTGATTGAGATCTTGGTGATCGCCAGTTGAGATGTCGTGCATATCTTTTCTCTCTGATGGTATTTTTACTTCCTTTTGTAGAACCCTTGAATCTTGTCTCCTTGATATAAATTCTTCGGCTTTCTAATTCTTCCTTCTTCATTGATGATTTGATTTGCTCCTTAGCTGATTGATAGCTGACTGACTCTGATACTTTGATTTGCTCTTTAGCTGATTGATAGCTGATTGATTTCGCTCCTCTTTCATTCTTTTGATGATTTGGTTTTCTTGTAGGCGATTGATCCATATCTAGACAGGATATCTTGACCTTTGTTAATTGATTTGATATCTTTTGATATTTTGATTCACAGTCCTTCATTGACTTCGAGCCCTTCCTTTAATAGTGTATTTGCCTGCATAAAATAGAATTGATTAGTCATCATTAAAATAATATAAATGATTTTAGTTCAACAATCTCTCTCCTTTTGATGATGACATTTCTGGGGATGTGATTTAGAGACACCTCCCTGAAGATGCGATCTTCTTTTTGGTTTCTCCCCCTTACTTGATGCATGTTGTTCTGATTGTTCTCTCCCTCACTTGATGCTTGTTGCTCATCTTGCATATGCTGTCTACACGGACTTGACAGAGCATGCTAGAAGCAATTTTTCTTTGAGACATATTAAGTAACAGTGAAACATAAGTCAGATCTTACAAAAAATGAGACATGTAGCTAGTAGACAAGAAATAGTTGTAAATTATTATAAGCATAAGTCATAGTTAGAACCAAAACATCTGAAACATCTAGAATCAAAACATCAAACGTCAAGAACTAATCACCCAGACCATACAAGTTCTCCCCCTTCATCACAAAAAGGGACACAAAGACATAGCCCATGCAGGGGTAGAGAGTTCGAAAAATAGGATTTCAACAAACATAGAGTTAACGACGACCACGAAAGTACTTCAGCATATTTATGTTATGCTCAGAGAAGGAGCGATAGGATTTTTCAATGCGAGTAGAGAGAGAGGAGTAGGAGTTCTGAACGGCAACAGCTAATTCATTGTCTAAGACTTCGACTCAGGAAGCTACAGAGTACTATATCATAAACAGATCCTCCCCTCCACACCAATCACGAGTTTTTCTCTATTCCTCTATATCATTGTATGTGACAGTTCCTCTGACATTTTCTTGCAATCTTCCTCCCAATATCTTTAACAAGGTTTTTTTCCCACTGGGAAAAGGCCCCATTAAGGCAAGTCTCATTGCCTGCAGGGAAAGAAGCCATTGGCTGCAAGTGGATTTAAAAGATCAAGCATAAAGAAGATGGTTCGGTAGATAGATACAAGGATAGATTAGTAGCTAAAGGATTCCTTCAAGAATATTGAGTCGAACCCCTTTCCTTACAGTCAAGTGGCCCAAGGGCCCTTCTGTAGTTGATGTTACGGATTAGCGTCACTCTTCAGGAGAGCAGCTTTGCTCAGCATTTTCTACCGACTATCAGCCTGTTCAGCTGACCTCAGAGGATTCCTATCAGTCCGCACAGAATATTTATTCTCGGCGGCGATTACAGTCTCTTTCCCAGTGTCAGGCTACACCAGAAGATCAGCAGTCTAGCCCAGTTTCTTCCCTTCCAGTCGCTTCCTCAAATTCTGGATCCTGCTCTCAGCTTCGTCGATCCTCTCAATTTTCTTATCCTATTAAAGGCTTATGAATCGTTTTCGCCAAAATATTGAGCTTACCTCATCTTAGTTCAATCTTCTCATGAACCTGAATCATTTGCTTCAACTTGCTTGAGCACCAGGTTGAAGGATTTACCCCTTCCTTTTGAATGAGAGAAATTTGAGCTTGCAGACTTGTTATATCGGTGGACAGCTTCCCCAGAAGTTCAGTGCACTTGTGGAGGTTGCCTACCATTACACCAAGTGACTGTTTGATTTCCTAGGCTTCATATAAGAGAGAGTTGAGAACAGCACCTTGAGCATCATCTAACTTGACACTGCTCGAACCTTCAGGAGACACATGCTTGACTTTGGGTTTGTAGGTAGCCTTCTTTACCCAGACTTCTGCATCTAGAACATAACTGATACTGGCGAAGGCTCAATCATTATAGGTTGAGGAGATTTCTTTCATAGGGAAGCATGAAACATCAACACACGTGGATTTTATTATCCAAGTCACAATCATCCTATAGGGAAGGTTGGTGTTACCACCAGGGTCTTGGAAGCTTTCTAGCATGAAACCGAAAATCCATTCCGCGCCAATTTAACTTCAGCTTCTTCAAAAGACAGTAGACAACAAACACATCTCTTATAGACAGAGTGCTTTAAGAGCCTTTCCGGGGAGAAGTGTTGTGGCCATTCGATTCTCAAAATGGATAGTGGTAGGTCCGAAATCACCAAGTAGGGTACCATCATCGGCTATGAAGGATTTTGCTTCATCAAGGGAAACCTCAAAATTGTCAAGCCATGAACCAGAAAATAAGGGTATGTATCTAGAGATGTGACCATCAAAACCTTTTCAAAAAATACTGTGACTTTGGATGATTCTTTTTTCCAGCACTAGAGTTTTCAGATCACCACAGTCATTACAAATTCTAAGATTTGCATAAAACATCCTGATGGGCTCTTCTACTGCTTCATTAGCACACAGTAGGATCAGACTATCCAATCCTTGAAAGGTGAAAAGATGACTTACAGAGCAATGAGATTCTTTAAGTTTTTCAAGACAGATGACTCGGCCATGAGCAAACGGTTGATCTTTGAAGGAAATTAATCTTTTTTTCTTGAAAACACTCCAAAACTTTTTCATGTCGTCCAAATCAAACGAGACAGATGAATCAGTTATTCCCTTCTTGGGAATAGAGGAAGAGGGTTTCTTGAGAGAGGAGGTGGATTCAGGACATTTGTCGGAAGAAGAATCAAAAATCTCAACATGAGATGCGGAATGAGTTGAAATCTTAAGCCTTTTGCTGGAGCAGCGAGATCCTTTAGGAGGGGTTTTCTCCATGAGAGAGTCGAGAGGAGAGGGAGATGAGTGGAGAGGAACTAAGGAGATGAGGGTTTTAAATAAAGGAGGAAACCGATGATTCAGAGGGATGTGAAAGGGTGAAATACTTGAAGGGACATAAGTGAAAAGATGGGTTATAATGACCTAGGGAATGATCACAAATGAAATGATGTTTTATATCAATATGCTTAGCTCTACAATGATGCACAGTGCATTTAGACAGACTAATAGCACTAGTGTTGTCACATAAGATAGGAATACTATCATAATTAAGATCATAGTCTAACAATTGATGTTTCATCCATAATAACTGAACACCACATCTTCCAAGGGCCAAGTATTCGGCTTTGTAGTTGAGAGAGCAATTGAATCTTGTTTCTTGCTTTGCTAGGATGTAAGAACTTCTCCAAGAATTTGACATGATCCGCTTGTACTTTTTCTGTCGAATTTATCACCTGCAAAATCTACATCTGAATAACCAATTAGATCAAAATTTGTTGATTGAGGGTTCCATAGACTGAATTTTTGGGTTCCAATGAGATAACGGATGATTCATTTTACAGCAGTCAGATGAGATTCCTTGGGAGTCGACTGATATTTAGCACATTTCCACACTAAACATGATATTTGGTCAATTGGCTGTAAGGTAGAGCAATGAGCCAATCATTCCTCGATAGAGTTTTTCATCTATATTTTTCCCTGAAGGATCAGTCTCTAGACACGTTGAGGGGCTCATAGGAGTTCCGGTCGCCTTTCTATTTTCCATACCAAACTTTTTGATTAATTCCTTGGTATATTTTGTTTGGCTGGTGAAGGTTTCTTTAGTTGACTGATGAATATACAATCCTAGATAGAATGTCAGTTCTCCCATCACTCTCATCTCAAATTCTCCCGTCATAAGGTTTGCGAAATTCTTGCAAAGAAAGGCGTCAGAGCTGCCAAAAATGATATCGTCTACATAAATCCTTATAATTAAAATGTTAGAGGAGGAATGCTAAATAAAAAGAGTGTTATCAATTTTCCCTCGACTAAAATCATTTTCAATAAGAAAAGAACTTAGTCGCTCATACCAAGCTTTTGGGGCTTGCTTCAGACCATAAAGAGCTTTAGAGAGTTTGAAAAGATGGTCAGGGCAAGAGGAATTTTCAGAACTAGGAGGTTTTTTGACAAACACTTCTTCTTTAATAAATCTAAAAAGCGCTTTTGATATCCATTTGAAAAAGCTTAAAGTGTTTGGAAGCAATATAGGCTAATAAAATATGTATAGATTCCAACTTGGCTACGGGAGCAAAAGTTTTATCGTAATCGATACCTTCTTGTTGAGAGTATCCTTGAGCAACTAACCTTTCCTTGTTTCTGACTACTTTACCTTCTTCATTCAGGTAATTTCTAAAGATCCATTTTGTCCCGATTACGGATGCCTTGTTAGGTCTAGGTACAAGAGTCCATACGTGATTCTTTTCAAACTATTCCAGTTCTTCTTGCATATCTTTCTACCAGGATTCATCAACGAGAGCTTCTTCAATTCTTTTAGGTTCAAGCTGAGATACTAGAGCCAATGAAGATTGATTTTGGAGAGAGGATCTTGTTTGTCATTGAGTATTTGATGAACAATAATAAAGTCATTAGGATATCTTGCTTCATTTCTCCATTCTCGTGGAAATTTTTGAAACTTTAATAGATTCGGTGGCTTTTGTTTCACTTTGATCCAGTGTCACAGAAGGGTTCAAATTTGACACTTCACCAACAAGCCTTTCTTCAGATCTCGATGTATCAACATGGTGAGAACTAGATTCATCATCTTCCCCTTCATCATTCTCAATAGTACTCGGAGAAGGATTAGAATCATTGAATACAACATGAATGGATTCCTCCACAGATAAAGTACGTTTGTTAAAAACTCTAAAAGATATGCTTAGAGGAGCGTATCCAAGAAATATACTTCATCACTTCTCGGATTGAACTTACCAGGA
Organism: Datura wrightii; assembly: GCA_035772735.1. NCBI lineage: Eukaryota > Viridiplantae > Streptophyta > Magnoliopsida > Solanales > Solanaceae > Datura > Datura wrightii. The sequence continues at coordinate 69,780,511 of JASDFA010000003.1, read as the reverse complement.
TTGTCTTTACCATTATTGTGAATAAAACATTACACCTAAATGGTGAAAGTCGCTAATATTTGGAATTTTACCTTTCCATAGTTCATAGGGAGTCTTTTTCAAAATAGGCCGAATGAGACATCTGTTAAGAATATGGCATGCAGTACTTATAGCTTCAGCCCAGAAGTGATCAGGAAGATTTTATTTGGTGAGCATGGTTCTAGATGTTTCCTGTATAGAGCGATTTTTCTCTCAACTATCCCATTCTGTTGAGGAGTACAGGGTGGGGAGAAGGTCTGAGTATACCCCTGCTTGTTATAGAATTCTTTGAAAGATTGATTCTCAAATTTTAACCCATGATCACTATGAATGGAAGTGATAAAATATCCCTTTTCTCGTTGAACTTTTTGAAGAAGATTTTAAAGTTTGCAAAGGCTTCATATTTGTGAGCTAAGGAACATAACCCATGTAAAACGTGAGAAGTCATCAATAATAACAAATGCATATTTCTTACCACCAATGCTAGCAGTTCTTGTAGGACCAAATAAATCCATATGAAGAAGTTCAAGGGGTTTAGAAGTACTCACAATGTCTTTGGATTTAAAAGAGGATCTGGTCTGCTTACCCAGTTGACATATATCACACAGAGATTTGTTTGAAAATTTTATTTTTAGGTAAACCAAGAACTAAATTAAGTTTACAAAGCTTTTCAATAGTATGCATGGTTGCGTGACCAAGTTTCCTGTGCCATATACCTGGATCATTTGAGACTGCTGCAAGACATGTTAGAGTCGGTAAGTCAATATTATCTAAAACATAGATATTTTCCACATGGTCACTAATAAGAACAATATTTTTAGAGATAGTGCTGATGGTGCACTTGATAGCATTGAACAGTAAATCAAATCCAGATTCACACAGTTGATTGATGCTTAGAAGGTTGTGTTTTAAACCATTAACCAGCTATACTTCAATCAGGTAACATGAGGGGCTTATGGTGATAGATCCAACTCCAACCACTTCGCCTTTAGCATTATCTCTGAATCTGACATATCCTCCATCAATTCTTTTAACAGATCTGGAAATTTTCTTTCGTTCCAGTCATGTGTCGGGAGCATCCACTATCAATTACCCCCATTTTCTTTTTATATCTTACTTTTGGTTGCTTCTACAAAACAAGATAATTAATTTCTTTTAGGTACCCAAGTTTTCTTGGGTCCTGATGAGTTAGTGGGAGGAGGATCAGGTAACAGATTCCTTTTCCTCCAAATCCATCGGTCATAAGTTGGTCTATAAAACTTGTAGTTAAAGGATTTATGACCAATTTTTCCACAAGAAGAACATACAGGAGATAAAGAAGATCTAGAAGAGTAAAAACTGGTGGAGGAGTAATCAGAACTTTTTTATTTAAGTTGACTTAGTTGTGACTAGGTGATTTCTTGATGCTATTTAATTGCATCTTTACATCACCTAATTCTTCTTGAAGCAAGTCTACTTCAATTTGAGTTGCTTCAAGAAGAATTTGCTAGTCTTTCTTTTCTTTAGCGAGTTTGTTATATTCATCAATGATTTTTTGAAGTTCATTTGTGATAAGATCCAATGAGTCCTGAAGATCTTGACACTTAGCACATGAGTTAAATGTTACCTTACTTGATCCTTCAAGGTCCATGAAACAGATATTTGTGGCTTCTTCAGTTTCTTCATCTGTGGCTTCTTCATCACTCCATGCTCCTATGAATTTTGAATTTTTGTTTCTTCTGAAGTTTCTTTTCTTTAGCTCAGGGAAATTTTGCTTACCGTGTCCTGGTTTTCCGCAGTGATAATAATGATCTTCACTTTTTTCATTATTTAGGTATTCCGCTTGAGGCCTCTGTTATCTTTTTCTGAGAATGTGTCAAACTCCTCGGTTGATTAGAGTCAATTCTTCACTATCCTCTTCTTCTTGCTTTTGTTCATCATCATTTAGCATAGCATTGAAAGCTACTAACTTCTTCTTTTCTTCCTTGGTATATCTGTTGAGATGATTCTGCTCGTAGGCCATCAGATTTCCTCGAAGTTCATCATAAGTGAATTTTTCCAGATCTCCATCTTCAAGGATTGTTGTTTTTGTTTCCCATGCTTTGGGAAGACTCCTGAGAAGTTTATGACTTGCATACTGTTTGGGTATACCATTCCAAGAGATTTTAGTTCTCCAACTATCTTACTGAATCGTGAGAACATGGATTCAACGTTCTCTTCATCTGTCATTTTAAATAGTTCATATTCATTGACCAATATATTAATTCTAGCTTCTTTCACTTTTGTGGTGCCTTCATAAGTTACTTCGAGCTTGTCCTATATCTCCTTAGCGGGTGTCACTGGTGGAGATCTTATCGTATTCTGTTCAACTAACTGCACAGTAAAGCAAGCTAATAGCTCTGGCGTTAGTATGGATTACCTCTTGTTGTTCCTTGATAACTTCAAAAGTTTCCAGATCAGTCTTAGTAGTATCTGTTACTCCAGGAATGGGCATGAGACCTTTCTTGATTACTACCCACGCTTGAAAATTATTTGCTTGAACAAATATTTTGAAACATTCTTTCCAGTGGGAGTAGGTTGGCCATTGAAGTAAAGTGGTCTGGATGATAAGTGTCTATCCTGCAAATTTGCTCCAGGGATTTGATAGGAAGCCATGGGATCTTTTTCTCACCTTGCTATTAAGAAATATGAATGAGACCAAATCTGATACCAACTGATAAACAAAGAGGGGGTGAATTTTAAAAATTAATTTAAATATAGACTAGTCGACTCTGAAGAACGTTTAGTCGACTGTGTTCTTGCAAAAGATGTTAGTGCGATAATAATCAAGATACAGTAAAGTGCAGGAATATAAATGACACAGCAGGTTTATACTGGTTCAGATCACTAGGGTGGTGCCTAGTCCAGTCTCCTTGGGTTACAAGGGTTTCCTTTGAGCTTGAGAGAGGTTGGATTACAATGTGATATGACACAGTCTCTACCTGTATATCTACCTAACTATATCTCTCTTTTATGATCACTAATATTTCTTTTCAAATAACAATGAATGAGTAAGACAAGAAGTTTTCAGGTTGATCAAGTGAAGTTGTGTAGTATTCATGAAAGTCTTCAGTGCCTTTTTGTAGTGCGAGATATCAGTTGAAGAAAGGTAGAAGATCAATCCTTTTGATCTTGATTGATTTTCTCTAAGGTAACCCAAGAAATTTGTTATCTCAATCACGTTAGATGGATACGTGATTAAGATCTTGATGATCGGCAGTTGAGATATCGTGCATATCTTTTCTCGCTGATGGTATTTTTCTTTCTTTGTTAGAACCCTTGAATCTTGTCTTCTTGATATATTCTTTGGCTTTCCAATTCATCCTTCTTCATTGATGATTTGATTTGCTCCTTAGCTGATTGATAGCTGATTGACTCTGATACTTTAATTTGCTCTTTAGGTGATTGATTTCGCTCCTTTTTCCTTCTTTTGATGATTTGGTTTCCTTGTAGGCGATTGATCCATATCCAGACAGGATATCTTGACCTTTTTTAATTGATCTGATATCTTTTGATATTTTTCTTCACGGTCCTTCCTTGACTTCGAGCCCTTCCTTTAATAGTGGATTTGCCTGCGTAAAATAGAATTGATTAGTCATCATTATAATAATATAAACGGTTTTAGTTCAACATTTGATTTGTCTAAGTGCTAAATGTATGGTTACTATTTAGAGAGGTGTGTTTCTGGAAGGTATGTCCATATTCTATTTCATTTATCTCAGAAGAATATACTGTTAAGACTTATCTTACCAAGTGCCTAATTAAGTTTACCATTTGGAAGTATTTTGCATATACTACCTCTCTTGTGTCGATTGTATATATTTTGAAGTAATACTCTTAAGATCTGCTTAGCTTTGCCTTGGTTAAGAAATAATAATAAAAAGATTCTGCCTAAATTTAAAGACGAGACATGGTTGTGCTCATTTGTTCCCTTTTCGGTTGCGCTGGTAATACCCAAATACCATGTTCAGAGGCACCACATATTTTGTCTAAGTGATATGGATTAGGATACCCCAAACTAGTGCCAACAGTAGCATATAGATAGGGTATAAGTCTTTACTAAACCTCTAATGTCATGTCTGGGGGATATCATATAATGAATTTTGTGTTGGCTTTGTATTGAGGTATTCTTTCTCTTCTCTATAAGTCTAGTTCCCTCGACATGTATTTACTCTATATCTTCAGAAGGTTTAGATATCATGCCTACGAAACTTATTAATCTATTTGTGTGACTATACGTTGTCTGAATCTTGAATATTCAGTATGTGTGTTTGGTTCATATATTTCATGTGTATACTTATGATTACATGGAATCCACGATTAAACATTGTGAAATGCTTGAAGAGTCGCCTGGGCAATAATTTGGGAGAATCTAATAAGACTATCTAGTTGATGGATAGCCGATCAGATTTCTTATTTTCATGTTTCCAACTATTCATTCTTTTGGATTTGTAATAGTGTCGAAATTCTATAATATAAGAACAAGAGCTATCATGGGGGGAGGGGCCTATGTACTATCTGATATTTATCTTTGTTGCTTGACATCATGTTTGGTTTAATATCTCTTATCTAGAAACTGTGGCCTATAGGATTTAATTATATAATTTCTTGACATACTAATGAAATAATTAAATATCATGCTTACAGATATTAATATTATCTTGCTAGCATGTTAAGCACTTGTTAATGTTTAACTGATTGAGTGGTTCACATGAAACATTAGATGCTACTTGTTCTAGTCCATTGTTATTTTTGTTTGGCGCTAAATACGGACTAGTAAACAACCTTAAGCTTTTATTATGTCTAACTCATATCCAAATAGTAGGTCCAATGCCTGTTAGATGTTAAGGTCGAAACGAGTTGGCATATTTAGGGCATTTAGCCTTTTATCATTTCTTTTAGAGCATTATCACATAAATAATAATAATTATTAACCAACCAATCTAATTAGGTAGTAGTGTGAGATGATAGTCTATTGCTCACTGAATAATATGAGCAACCATTAAGTTGGTTGTAAAGTATTATTGAAGTTGCAGAGGGTGATCTCATAAGCGTAAATTAACCCTTCTCTTTTTTCCTCCTCGGGAGTGATCTACATAATAAACTTATAGTATGATATCCATTGCACTTTGGATTAAAAAGTAAGGCTTTGCACTGGGTTGAGTGACCATTCCCGACTTATAATTTTTGTTTCAAATTAACGCGGTCACAACTTTATTCGTACATTTGTAATTTTCTATTTGTTTGAGGTAGTTCAGAATTTTTCTTTCATTAAATTGTGAACTTACTGATAATTGTAACGTCTATACCAATTTGTATAAAAGTAATGTTCCTTTCCTTCCTTTTCCTTTTAATTATTATCTCAAATTATTACTATATGATCAATTTTTTGTAGGGGTATTGAATAGTAACAAGTAAATGATTTGCGTAGGAAAAGATAATCATGAAACCTGGGCCAATGTATTTAGTGGCTTGTATAGTTTGTTGACAATAATTTGACCTTATAATACAGTTGAATTCTTTGGTCCAATTATTGTTTTTGTTGGATCTTATATATTTCATAGAATGAAGTAACATATGAGTACATATATATATATACACTACACACACACACACACACATATATATATATATAATCACTTATGTTATGATCTTCTATATCCTGAGTCTTCCCATTTCGGGGAGCAATTTACTTACAGTACTTAGTTGACATTCATAAAAAGCATCTAATGAGTTATAAATGCAATCCATCCCTCTCGCTTAGCGCTGCTAATAATTTAGCATGTTTAATCACCTAGTTTTCTATACATTTGGTTTTTTAGTACTTAAGAGATGGTTCCCATGTATAGATTTTATTTATTCACTCAAAATATTAAGTTCGCATGCTTAATCGTATAATCATTTTAATTTAATAAAATTAATCTTTTCTTATGGATTAATCATGTTTAATCATAGAGTTCCAATGTCTATTATCTCAGATAGGGGAGCTAAGTTTACAACAAACTTCTAGAAGTTTTTCCAGAAAGGCTTAGGGACTCAGGTGAATCTCAGTACAACATTTCACCCTCAGACTTACGGACAAGCTAAACACACCATTCAACACTTGAAGGTTTTCTATGTGTGTAATTCCCCGAAAGCCTTAAGATCAGACAGAGGAGTTGAAATGAAGAAAACAGAAATTTCTTCACCAGGTCACAGGACGAGTCATCTAGTGACCCGTCGGAACACCACGAGTCATTAAGTGATTATGGGGAGAGGGTTATACTTGGTTGAATTTTATGTTCAGAGTTACCACGGGGGAGTGACCACAAGTCGTGGTCAGCACCACGATCCGTTAAGTCATCTGTGGTTAAGAGAGGTTGATGGATCAAGAATCTTGGGCAGTGCACCTAAGGAATGGTAACCACGAGTCATTGGGTACACCACGATTCGTGGTGACCCTCAGGAGAGTTTTGGCAGTGTAGACGACAACTGGCAGACTACAAGCCGTGGTCAAGGGCAAGGACTCGTCCAGTCCCTCGTTGGGACTGGCAATCTGTTTTTCCTGTGAATTTATTAAGGGTTTTTCTATAATTCCATATTCCTAAGACTTAAACCATGTCGTTTTAAAGTCAAAATGGAGTATTTTAAGAAGGGTTAAGTCATTCTAGCCTATTCAAAACTCATGCATGCAAGTTTAAGAGTTCAGAGAGCGATCAAGCATAGTTCATCAAGGTTCTTCCCAAAATCGTCCTTGGGCAATCAAAGAAGTGGTGAAATCATATCCTCTCAGGTATGTAAGGTTATGAATGGGTGCAATAGTCCACACCCATGTCTAATTCCCTCTCAATTCATGAAAATTCAAATTGTTGAATCTGTGGGGTTTTTACCCAATGTGTGAATTCTCTAAGTATTGATCATGGATACGATCCAAGCATGCTTTTAAAGTTGTTTGATGATCTATGGAAAGATTTTGTGACTATTTTAAATATAGGTTTATAGATTTTGTTTTTAAATCCAATGATGTCCAGTTATGAATGTTTATGAGAAGTCAAGCTATGAATTCATGATAATCTTGATCTGAACTAGCCCAATTATGATTTATGCTTTATGATTCGATTTCTCTCAAGTACTTATGATGGATTTATAAAATATCAAGTTTATACATGTTTACAAGTATGCATGGATTTCATGATTTATGGATTTATAACTCTTGGCCAATTCATGGGCCCTTATTCATGGCTAAACATGTATTTTAAATGAGAATCATTGATGTTGTTATTTATTTGGCTATGAACTTCATGAATGATGTTAGGGTTACTATACGAGCCTAATGTTAATGTTTTTGGGAGCAGTGTCTAGCACCGAGTAGCCCAGTGTTTAAAGGACTACGTCAGTATTTCAGAAGTACATGTCACCATAGGTTTATATATATATATTTCAATATTAATGGATCCCCTCTTCGTGATATCACATACTGCACGTCCCTTGCCTGGCAAGCCTAGGAAGACTCTGCACACTTGAGTGAGATAGCTAGGGCATCATGTAAGGCTCTACCGTGATAGTGTATGTTATGAAGAGTCCTCTCATTGTTCCTCATGATTTATGCATGGTTATGTTTATGCACTTTGGCTCAAGTCATGTTTAATAAAGCTTTTCACTTATGATTATGATTATGAATGATTTATGAACATTTTGAAAACCTTGAGCCTTATGTTTACATTATGATATCTATGTTATGAGCATGTCATCCTACTCTTTTGAACTCTTACATATTTTTAACTGTCCGCTTTTACTTACCTTGCATACTCGGTAAATTTCACGTACTGACCGTATACTCTATGCTATATCCAAACTCTATCCTGCTACTAGATAGACCTCCGGAGTTAGCACCTCTCAATCTCAATTGATGAGTCCTCATCTTGGGAGGGCCTGTCACGACCCGAACGTAGATCTAGATCGTAACACGGGACAAGGAGCCCCAAGAGACTCCAAGTCAACCCGACATAAACATACATCTAACTGAATATCAATTAAGTGGAATACTTAGCATAACGACATAGCGGAAATATAAACATAACATAACATGGCAAGCGGAACGTACTACATACATAACAACTGAATACTACATATAGTCTGAAAGCCTCTAACATCTCCGATGGGTTGATGGGACAACATCCCCAACTAACTCGACAAGTCTAGAAAACTGAGCATGAGAAGATAATTGATATCAAATTGCTCCTCGGAGAATGAGGACTCACCAAAGAGTTGGATGCTAAATTTCGAGATGAACTACTAACGGTGTTGGGTCTAAAGATCGGAGTCTGTATCATTTCATGATACAACATAGAGTATGCGGTCAGTATGTGGAATGTACCGAGTATGCAAGGTAAGTAAAAAGGACATTTAAAAATATATAATAAAAGAAACTCATAAAGGATCATAAGAGTGGGGCAACATAGTCATAACATAAGTATCATAACATAACATAAGGCTCAAGGTTTTCAATTCCAATCATTACCATAGCCATATGAGAAACTTTATAAATTATCACTAAAAGAACATGATATAATAATGCATAAAACATGCGGAATAATGGGAGATTCTTATAACCGACATACCCCATATGAGTGCTCACATATGGAGCCCGACCTATAAATCCCTAGTTGGGAGTGTTCGTACTTTGCCAAGGGTAGAACTGTGAAGGGCATGATAACACTCATGAAAGGCCCATTTGATCAAAGGGGACAGTCTCAAGGGAGGTCCCATCATGTCTTACAGTGGCACGTAGTTCTGAGATTTGGGGCAAAACCTGGACCACAAACCTACTCGGTGTTAAATACTACTCCCAAAATATATATACTGCTCATAGTATCGTATGCATGAAATACATGGGCTAGTTAAATCATAATAATCATAAGCATGCTTGTAAATATGTGAACTAGCCATGAGAGTAAGGCCCGTGAGTCTATCAAAATTGTAAATCATAAATCATGAGGTTCATGCATACTTGGAACTCTTGTATATGCTTTTTAAATCATAAATTCGTAATGGGAATTTGATTAAATCCATACCATGACTCATAAATCATGATGAGTTTATGAATATCAACAATAGTGGTAAAGATCATAACTCGATTCATTGTAGAACATGCATAATTAAGCATAATTTAATAGAAATTGAAATAAATAAATTTATTATTGAATTAATGGTAAAATATAATCATAATTCGTAAAATATGGTGTGAAACATGAGAAGTAATAACCCATGTATAGATCATTAGAATTTCACAAGATTAAGATAAAACCCCATAAGATTTTTAAACAAAACTTCATGAATTAAGAGAGGCTGGGCATGGGTGTGAACGAAAACACCCACTCATAATCCTACTTACCTGATTATAGCTGATTCTTACACTTCCCTGATTGCCCAAGAAGAATTTGAGAAGAATTGGAAGGGCTAAGGCTTGATCTCCTCTCTAACTCTCTAACTTGCATGCATGGGTTTTGAATAGGTTAGAATGACTTAACCTATCTTAATACACTCTGAAAATAACTTAAAACAATATCGTATAGGATCTTAGAGCAAAGGAATGATGAGAATACCCTAAATAATTTTGCAAAAAATAATTGTTCGTCAGTCCCCACGAGGGACCTAACAAGTCGTTGCCACCTTGCACTAGTCGTTACCTTAGTCGTTGGGTACACTGCCAAGTTTCACCTGGAACTCGTAACGGGCCATCCCATAAGTCATTACCGGTGACCACAACTCATGGTCAATACTCATTATCCCCACTGGCTCGACCCTCAATCTTTATCTTCCTGATGACCACGATCCACTAAATGAGTCGTGGTGTCTGACCACGATTCGTGGGGTCTACCTATTAGGTGCACTGCCTTTCACTTTTCCCCCTTCTTAATTCCCTTGGCCACGGGTGACCTAATGAGTCATGGGGCCTGACCATGACTCGTGTCATGCCCGTGATGACCCCCTTCAATACTTCTTTGAACTCAACCCAGCACTTCACCACGAGTCACTTCACAACTCGTGGTCATCCCCCATGGGTCACAGAATGACTTGTTCTATGACCTGGTGCAAAATTTTCAGTTTTCTGCATTTCAACTCCGGGGTCTGATCTTCAGGCTTTCGGTGTATAACAATATCTCCCCCTTGGGAATATTCGTTCTCGAATGTTGGAAAACATACAGAAATGTAGAGAAATGCAATCATCATACTTAAATACTGATCATTTGAGCCTAAACTGACGGAATGACTATCTCCGATTCAAACTACATGGCTGAACTAAATTCACGAACCATACATATATCCATATACATAAAAGAAACTTGGGCACATGAATATAACATAAAAACTAATTAGAGTTTTAGGTCAAAATGGATACCTCAATATGGAACTGAGCCGTTAGAGAATAAATGTGGTATCTAGCCATCATATCTGCTTCAGCTTCCCATGTAGCTCCCTCAACATGTGGATTCCTCCATAACACATTAACTGAAGCTATTTCCTTATTTCTTAGACTTCGAACCTAACGATCCAGTATTTCCACTGGAACCTCCTCATAACTAAGGCTGTCTTTCACACCAACACTGTCCACCGGGACAACTAGAGATGGATCACCCAAACACTTTTTTAAGAGCGACACATGAAAAACAGGATGCACGGAAGCTAATTCTGAGGGAAACTCCAATTCATAAGCCACCTTGCCAACACGTCTCACAATCCGATACGGGCCGACATAGCGGGGACTAAGTTTCCCCTTCTTTTCGAACCTTATCACTCCCCTTCATGGGAGACACCTTCAGAAATACCCAATCATTAACTTCAAACTCAAGTTCTCTTCTTCTCACATCGGCATAGGACTTCTTGGCGATATTGAGCTGTTTTCAACCTATCCCTTATCAACTAAACCTTCTCCATAGACTTATGAACTGAATCTAGTCCTATCAATCATCGTTTCACCAACCTCAAACCAACCAATGGTCGATCTACATCTCCGCCCATAGAGAGCCTCAAACGGTGCCATCTGAATAATAGAATGATAGTTGTTATTGTATGCAAACTTGATAAGAGGAAAATGATCATCCCAGCTACCTTTGAAGTAAATCACACATGCTCTCAACATGTCCTCGAGATTTTGAATTTTCCTCTCTACTTGTCCATCTATTTGCGGGTGAAATATTGTGCTGAGCTTAACCTGAGCACCAAGTCCTTTTTGAAATGACCTCCAAATCTGAGAGGTAAATTGGGTACCTCTGTCTGATATGATGGACAAGGGAACTCCATGCAATTGAACTAGCTCCCGGATATATAGTTTGGCATAGTCCTCCACCAAATCTATGGTTTTGACCTGTAGAAAATGAGTGTCCTTAGTCAACCTGTCTACCACAACCCAAATGGATTCATACTGTCTGGGAGTGCGCGGCAAACCTATTATAAAGTCCACATTGATCTCTTTCCACTTACAAGTAGGGATGTGAAGGTCTTGGAGCACACCTCTAGGTCTTTGGTGCTCAACCTTCACCTGTTAATAGTTTGGATACTTAGCCACAAATTCTGCTATGTCCTTCTTCATGCCATTCCACCAATAGATTTCCCATAAGTTAGGGTACATCTTTGGCGGCACCTGGATGGATAAAATACTTAGATCCATAAGCCTCATGCAACATCCGGCTCCTCAAATCATCCAAATCTGAAACACATAAGCGACCCTAGTATTGAAGCACACCATCTCCCCCTTAGGAGAAGACCTCTACCTTCTGATTCTGGACGACTTCCTTTAACTTTACAAAAATTGGGTCCTCATCTTGCCTAGCTTTTATATCAGTCATCAAGGACGATTCCGATCTGTTCTAAACCATCCTAACTCCCAACCTTGTGAGGACATCCTTCACCAGCTCCTTCTTCCCCTCATCCACATAAGACACACTCTCCATAGAGTCTACTAAGTGCGTCTGCTACTACATTGGCCTTACCCGAATTGTAAAGGACACTCAATATCATAGTCCTTGAGCAGCTCCAACCACCTCCTTTGCTGAAGATTGAGATCCTTCAGGGTAAACACATATTGTAAACTCTTATGGTCCGTAAACACATCCACATGTACCTCGTACAAATAGTGTCGCCATATCTCCAAGGCGAATACCACCGCGGCCAATTCAAGATCATGGGTCGGGCAATTCTTCTCGTGAACTTTTAGCTGTCTAGAGGCATATGCTATAACCTTCCCATGCTGCATCAACACACACTCAAGTTTGGTGCTGAAGTAAGTCGAGTCTTCAACTCTTGGAAGCTCTTCTCACAAGCTTCTGACCATTGGAATTTCACCTTCTTCTGGGTCAATTTGGTCAAAGGTGCTACAATCGATGAGAAGCCTTCCACGAATACTCGATAGTAGCCAACTAAACCCAAGAAGCTCCGAATATCCAAAGGATTCACCAGTCTAGGCCAATTCTTCACCGCTTCTATTTTTTGAGAGTCTACCTTTATAACCTCACTTGATACCACATGGCCCAAAAATGCCACTGAGTTCAACCAAAATTCGTACTTGTTGAATTTGGCATATAGTTGGCGATCCTTGAGAGTCTGCAGCATGATCTCGGGTAAAATAGCGTGCTCGAGTGATACTTTATAACTTAGTTTCGTCTTGTTTATCAACTTAATTATATGCATTTTCATGTATTTCTATGTAAATGTGAATATATATACTAACCAACATGATTAGTTCTTGTTTTTGTTGGTTTACAATGAATTTGAGGAACTAATCCATGAGTTGGTGAAGTGGAGGCATGGAATCGGAAGTAAAACGCAAATGTCGGCAAGGAGGGTGTGCGAAACATCCCACCTGCGCGTTGGCAACGTGCCACGGCAGGCAGGCTGCACGACATGGGCGTGAAACGCCACCGAACGCGTTGCCCAAGCAGCGTGACATGCTGCCAATGCGGACAGCTTCTGCTTGGCGACTGTTTTGCTTTCCAGTGTGCCTACGCGACCTCCGTGTCACGGAGGCATATTGGCACGATAACCTCCGTGACACAGAGATATTCCATGCCAGGCATAATTTTATACATCTCTCATTTACTATAAATAGATCCCTTAGCTCCTAAAAACATTTTGTCATGATTTTATTCTGAAAAACCACCTAGGAGTGAAGGGAGAAGTGGGAGACTCACCTAGGGTTCATCAATTTCATCTTCTCTTCTACCAATTCTTGTAAGTATGTTACTTTAACAATGTTTTCTTGTAATTTTATGAACTTGAATGGCTAGAACCCTTCCTCTAGGGTTGAAGCCATGAGTTATGATTGTGTTTTTACGAATTTGTTTGGAATTAAGTTATTGATTGTTGCTTTGTCTTGCATTCTTAATTATGGTTGTTTTTATGATTGATCACCATGAAAACACACACGTTAAGCGTAAGTAATTGCTTGAGAAAGCAAACCTAGGCAAGAACATAAGAATGTAGGAAGCAAGTTCTTGTCTTTTGATAAGATTTGTGGTTAGGATAGGAATATGATAAAATGGGAAGATAGAAAGACACCAACTTAGAATCGTACTCCACCACTTGTAGGAGTAGTTGGAAGCTAAGTTTGGTTAAATGGTTGGAGGTACAGAAGTACCCAATCAAGGGCATAAACCCCATAAACCACATCCACGTAGTGAATTTCCCACGAACTAGAAATGACATCCTCGCTCAACAATGTAGTAGTGAGGCTAGTTTGTCGTGTTTAGAGGTTCGGAACACCATGAACATGCAATTTTAATTATGTGAGACGACAATTGATAGTTTCATACTTAAACCATTGCAAATCGTAGTATCGCATGATTATCCGGCTTTAACTCTAGTTGCTCCTTGAATGAATTCAGGGTATTTCGTTGACCACCCCTAGACTTAATTAAACTTTATCAAAAAAAGTCTTTAATCAACACTTGCGAAAGTTAATATCACAAATGGACTTGATAATTAGCTGAATTGGTTCAGTCCCTGTGGGTTCGACATCCGGCTCTTAAAAAGAGCCACTATATTACTTGTACAACCCGTACACTTGCGGGCACATCACAACACTACTCTCAAATGAGCGGCATGCTCCTCCTCGCTCCGAGAGTATATCAAGATGTCATCAATAAACACAATCATGAACATATTAAGTATGGCTTGAACACCCTGTTCATCAAGCCCATAAAAGCTGCAGGAGTATTCATTAGTCCAAAAGACATAACTACAAATTCATAATGAACATACCGCGTCCTAAAGGATGTCTTCGGGATGTCGCTCTTTCGGACTCTAAGCTAATGGTACCCGAATCTGAGATCTGTTTTCGAAAAGCACCTGGCGCCCTGAAGCTGATCAAATAAATCATCAATCCTGGGTAGGGGATCCCAGTTCTTGACGGTGACTTTTTTCAATTGCTGATAATCAATGCACATCCGAAGGGAACCATCCTTCTTTCGAACAAATAAAACTGGTGCACCCCATGGAGACTTGCTTGGTCCGATGAAACCCTTATCTAGGAGATCCTTCAACTGCTCTTTCAACTCTCTTAGCTCGGATGGAGCCATTCTGTAGGGAGGAATAAATATAGGTTGTGTGTTGGGAAGAAGGTCAATACCAAAATCTATTTTCCTCTCGGGAGGAACGCCCGGTAAATCATCAGGGAATACTTTGGGGTACTCACACACAACTGGAACTGACTGGATAGTCGGGGTCTCGGACTCAACATCCATAACCCTAACTAGATGATACATACAACCCACGGAAATAATCTTCCTGGCCTTAATATAGGAGATAAAATGACCTACAGGCACTGCCGAACTACCCTTCCACTCCAAGACTGACTCACCCAGAAAGTGGAACTCCACCACATGGGTTCTATAATTAATAGAATCATAACATGCCTACAACCAATCCATACTGAGAATAATATCAAAGTCAATCATGGCTAACTCTACAAGGTCTGCGAAGGTGACTTTATGCAATACTGTGATCGGGCAACTCCTATACACCTGCCTAGCTACAACTGAATCACCAACGAGATTAGAGACTGAGAATGGTCTGAAAAATTTTTGGGAATGACTCCAAAGCTACTAGCAATATAAGGTGTCACAAAAGACAAGGTATCCCTTGGATCTAACAAAGCATAAGCATCAAGGTGAAACAATTGTAACATACCAGTAACCACATCCGGTGACGTCTCCTGCTCCTGACGGTTCATAAGGGCATAGAACCTATTCTGGTGCTGACCGCCAGCTGAACTAGTCGAAGCACCCTGCTGGGAGGGACGTGCTACTGGAGCGGCTGAACTAGCGGCTGGTATACGAGCTCCGCCGCCCCTTGATCTTGTCGAAGGGAAATTCTTGAGTCTGTGTTCGGGTTTGCCACACCCGAAACAAGCATCTGAGCTAACTAGGCACCTCCCTAGGTGATTCTTGTCGCACCTAGCATAGGCTGGGAAGGTGCACTCTATTTGCATGCTACCCTAACCCCTCGAATCTGAAGCCCTGCTCCTCCGATCCCCTCGTGATCTAGATGGCGCACTAGCTAATAATGGTGCTAGAGAAAAAGACCTATGATGAGACTGTTGGCGCTGCCCGCCCCACGATCTAGGTTGAGAAATCCCATAGTTATCTGTCCTAGCCCTCTTGGCCTCCCTCTGCCTCTGATACACCGTCTCCATCTGTTGGGCATGTAACACTAGGCAGGAAAAATCTATGTCTCGGTGTAGCATGGCGATCCTACATTCCTTAACTAGGTAGTCCCCCACACCATGCACAAATCGGTTCACCCGAGCCCTTTGGTTTGCCACTAACTCTGCTGCATACTTGGATAAACGGGTGAACTCCAGGGCGTACTCCTGAACTGACATATCACCCTGCTTTAGAATTACAAACACGTCTTCCTTCAGTTCCCTCATCTCACGAGGGAAGAACCGATCAACAAAGTCCGCATGAAACTCTTCCCAACCGATAGGGACTGCTCCCACTACCCTACTATCTTTCCACTATTTAAACCAAATATGCACAACTCCTTTCAGCTGATAAGAGGCCAAATCAATGCATTCTCCATTTGTCACCCCCATAACCTGGGTGATGTTTAGAATCTCATCGATGAATTCATGCAGGTCCTCATCTACTTTTGACCCGAGGAACTCTAACTGGTTCATTCGCAAGAAATCCTTGACTCGAGCCGCCATTGCATTGCCATTTTGCAGAACATGTGCAATTGCCTACTGATGACCTGAGAGGTCAAGGCCTACGCAAGCATCTAAATAACTGCTTGAAACTCAACATGAGCAATCGGCTTCGGTGCAAGGTGCTCCTGAACAGGTGGGGCCTGTTGGTGCCCATTTCTGTTGCCATCCTCATGGCCTTCTCCATTCCCATTCCTCAAATCATTTACTCTACGGGGAGACATGATTCTTCAATCGTGAATAGCATGAACTAGAAGGATAGAGAGACATTTCATCACATGACATAGATCATGAAAAACGGGATAATTTCCTAAACGTCTCGTAGCCTCTTCGTCATAAGTGTGCCGCGCTTCACACCCATGAAAAGACTCTACCTGATGTGTCTTTCAGACACCCTAGGACACTTCAAAACCTATTTCTCTGATACCAAGTTTGTCACAACCCGAACGTAGACCCGGATCGTAACACGGGACAAGGAGCCCTAAGAGACTCCAATTTGACCTATGGAATGAACATACATCTAACTCAATATCAATTAAGCGGAATACATAGCATAAAGACATAGAAAAAATATAAAGATAACATAACATGGCAAGCAGAACATACTACATACATAACAGTTGAATACTACATATAGTATTAAAGCCTCTAACTTATCAGATAGGTTGATAGGAAAACATCCCCAACTAACCCGACAAGTCTAGAAAACTGAGAATGAAAAGATAACTGATATCAAATTTGTACTCAGAGAATGAGGACTCACTACAGAGCTGGATACTAAACTCCGAGATGAACTACTGACAGTGTTGGGTCTGAAGATCCGAGCTTGTATCATTTCGAGTATGCAGACAGTACGTGTAATGTACCAAGTATGCAAGATAAATAAAATGGACATTTAAAAATATATATATATATATAAAGAAACATATAAAGGATCATAAGAGTGGAACAACATACTCATAACATAAGTATCATAAGATAACATAAGGCTCAAGATTTTCAAATCATTTGTAATCCATTCATCAGCATAGCCATAGAAGAAACTTTATAAATCGTCACTTGAGCCAAAATAACATGAACATAATAATGCATAAAACATGGGAAACAATGGGAGATTTGTTCGCGTGATTTGTGGGGTATAAAACGACACGCAAGTGCACGTGGTTGAACAAGTAGTAAGTGGCTTTAGTAAGCCAAGTATCGATCCCACAGAGACTTGGATGAAGTGTAATTTGCTCAAGTGAACTATATTTTACTTCTAAAAATGCAGACAACAGTGTAACCAAAAGTTTGATAGTTTGTTATATAATTTTTATACTAAAGCTAAAACAATTATCTACTTTGAATCTGAACTATGAATGAGAGCATGCTGAGGTAAAACGAACATGTCATTAAATTAATTATCATCATACTTTGGTTAATCTTTTCCTCCAGTTGCTAGCCAAGAACATTTGCCAAGAGATTAAAAGTCTCGTATTTAACCTCACTTAAGAATCATGAACCATCCGTCTACATTTCTGTGATCAAATGCAATTCATGTTCTAGCCATACAATTCCGATTCCTAAATTGACTAATACGACTTTCAGGTATATTTCTATCCTGAAAGCAAATCAAAACTCAATTTTCCCAAACCAAGTAAAGAACATATCCTATTAATTCACAACTTTCCAATTTCTTGCTCTCTCGAGTGAAACCGGACTTTTTAGATGTACATTAACGTAGGCCACACATTAATTCAGTAAGAACAAGAATTAATAGAACAACATGGAAGAAAAGATGAAAAACCAAAGAATCAATGATCAAACTTCATCACAATTGTTCATAACCTCAGCAAGGAGAGGATTAGCCACTCATTTGTGGATTAAACATCTTAAAATGAGTGTTAATAATACAAGCAATTGAATTAAAGAAGAAAGAAAGAGAGAAAAAACCCTGATATTTTCGTCCCTCAACTGCCTGTAACCCACGTCCTTGCTCCACCAAGTCAGAATATTGAAAAATGAACCTAAGTGTTCTATTTATACTGCTGGGAATTTTTCCCGGAATAACGAGCAACGTGTCACGGAGTGCATCGCGGAGCACTGTCTCCGTGACACGCTGCGGACGCGGACCCTCACTGGAATTGGGGGTCCAGGAATTAAAGCTCAACGTGGCACGGCGTGCAACGCAGAGCCAGGCCACCGTGCCACGGAGCAAACGCGGACCCTCTCTGGAATTTGGGTGAATTTTCCCTATCCAGGCAGAATGCCTCCACGATGGCAGCGTGACACGGCTCCATCGCGGAGCCCCTTTATTTCATGTTGTCCAATGCCTTTTTCCTTGCTCGCATCCCAGTACAACTCCGATATCATCCAACATGCATTTAAGCTTCCCAAAGTCACATTTTACCTGCAAAACAATGCTAATCATGTTGGTTAGTATAAATTCACTTTTTATTACCAATCACATGAGAATGTATACACATTGATAGATAAACAAGGCGAAAATGGTACTTTTGAGTATCACTTGGGCATATAAATTTGCCCAAGATCTCTTACCCCACACTTAAATCCTTGTTCGTCCTCGAACAACAATCCTACACTTCATGCATTTACATACCAACCTCGCTACTTCGGTTCGACAATTTAGGCTACGGTCATACCGATTATTCAATACAACAAATCATCAAGAAAACATGCATGGTCTTATCAATGCAATGACCTTCAATACATTAAGACCTCCTAGACTATAAGAATCGACTCTCGATATTGGAAAACTCATGCAAATCAGCTGATCAAGATATCCGACACGAAAATTAATCTTTCATCAAGCATGTGCCCTTACAACACAAGAGAATCTTCCCCTTTTTGCTCATATGACTCACAAGAATTCAAGCAGGGGCATGTAAAAATAATTTCGCTCTCTCTCCCAAAAAAATTCACATGCATCATGTCATGACCCATAAGCTTGCCCTTAGTGTATTACTCCACTAATATAAAGAAGTGCGATGTAAGATCACGTAGGACTTTAACGGGTTGTAATGGAAGCTACGGAACTAGTAAATATTGGGTTAGCCAATAATAGCCACTATCATCCTTAAGCGCCTTTTCAACACCTCCCATCAACTCATGGACATTGTTTTTTTTTTTCATCATCCTATTCTTGATGATTTTCTTTAGTATGGCCCATTGCATTAAGCACACTTTACACAACAACAAAGATTATTCATGCACCTTCATTATCGTTTATTTATAGCAAGTGCACCTTCAACCTTTTCTTTTCTTCCCTCGCTCTGCTTTTTTTTTTCTTTTCACCATTCTCACTCTTTGACACTTAGGGAAAATGATTTTCTCTTCTTAAGTGCTTGAGAGTTTTGTATAGACTTTACGGCTAATGAAAAGAAGGAATTAAGCTCGGTTTACACTTTTTGGACAAAAGAAAAAATAATTGGCTAAAGGCTCAACGGGCTGACTAGGGTGTACAATCAAAAAAGGGGGGTATGACAAGGAAAAGAAATAGAAACTCTCGGTTAAAACAAAGAAATGCCTACATCCTTTCCTACAATACACCTCCTTCATTTCGTTTTGTACACACACCAAGCAAGTTCTAGACACTTCACAATAGCATGGAATATCAACACCTCACTTCACACTTTTTGCACATGCTCGTTTCAAGATGTATTCACAGACTCTTCAATCAGCTAATTACATGAATTCAAACATTAAGCCTCAATCACACTGAATCGAACTCTACAGCCTAGGTATCTCAACATATTTACAAAGTTGCATGCTTTCATACGAATCACCTTTGCATTTTAAATATCATGTACAACACGCAACCAGAATTTCGCAACCATAGAGTAACTACAGGTTTTGGGATGCAACCCACCAAAGAAAAAACTGAAAAATAATTGAAAAAATCTACTCCTAACGACTACATTTCTCTTAAGACGGTCGTCATCCATCCATCATAGGGAACGGTCACTAACTAAGACGTCGGTTCAATGGGACCATTCTCGGTAAAAGAACCAAAAACAAACACCGAGAAACCCAAGAAGTAAAAAAATGTTGAAAATATCGATCATTTCGATAGAAAAATATGTACAAAAAAAAATTTATCGATCATTTCAATAACAAAAAATATGTACAGAATCAGAATCAGCTAGCAACATTCAGCAACACACATCAATTTCACATAAATTTACAAATACAGAACAACACTTAACAATTCACAACTCACAGGGACAAACAACATACACGACAACAAAAGAGAGCATACATACAAAACAGCCTAGCCCAACACCTAACTACTCCTACCCCACACTTAGTTCGAACATTATCCCCAGTGTTCACAAAAAATAAAAGTAGCACAAAATCGGGTGGTGGAACTTCCTGATCAGTCAAAGTATTCCACTTCTTCGTTGGGTGCTGCTGCTTCATCTCCCATGTCTGAGTCGCCTCCATCGTCATCATCAGACTCCACATCGGAGTCTCTCGACGTGTCTCCTCGTCTGTGGGGACATCATCATCTATGGGCTCTACAAATGCTGGCCCCACTCGGCATAGAGCCCTAGCGTTTTCGCCGAAAGGGTAGTCTAGCTCGAGCTGCCATAGCTCCTCCTCTGTCGTCGGCCTCTCGCCTATCCTCAGCTGGAGCATCTGCATCCCATACATCCGAGCCATATATTGGTCATCACGAGCATGTCGCTCGGCAAGTGTAAGCACTAGCCCATGGGTGGTGTCGGGAGCCTTAGTTTTAGTAACGTCTAAGGCCTGCCGCTCCATCTGCGGGATATAGTCAAGGGCCTCCTCCTCAACATCGAGGCCCCTGAAGAAGGTGGTCAGTAGTCCACCAAAGCCATACATGTGCCCCTGGTGCAACCGGACTCTCTTCATGATGGAGATAATTACCGCCCCAACGTTGATCTCCAGCCCTTTCATCAGGGCATACACCAGGCATACACGATCCCGGGTTACATCTGTCATATGTACCCCCTGGATTAGGCATGAGCAGACTATCTTCAGCCAGATTCGGGCTTCCCTGTTCATCTGTGAATAGGGAAAAGTCTGGTGGTAGCCCCTCTCTTTGTGTCTGCTCCATCTAGCTGTTGATCGAGTCCCACACAATGTGCGTCTGATGTTCGCATACGGTGGGGTAATGTTCAGCTGTCGGAGTACGTGGGCGTCTGTGTCCTGTGCTCCTATGATGGCATTGAGGTGGTGGGGCTCCAAGGTGACTATTTGCCCTTTGATCTTGATGGTGTGACTTCTGATCGTCGGGTTCCAATTGGCATAGAACTCCCGAACCAAGTGCAGATTGCATTCCTTGGGCTCTTCAAAGATGAACTTGAGCCCAGCTGCCTCTATCCGGTGGACCATCCTGGGGAACTCCTGTGCCAATGGTTCCCGTGCTATGTGCTCCTCGGGGAAATATTTGTTTTCTTTGTGCTTTGCGTACCACTTTTTCCCCTCATCGGTCACCCATCTCGTTCCGTATTGGCGGCGCTGGCCGCGTGGAACTGCTGGTACAGCCAGGACTGCTGTGCCCAGTCTGATTCGCTTCCTTCCAGCGCCTGAAGTTGATGCGCCTTTTCTTTATCTTGCCGGTTTGCCATTTTACCTGTCAACACAAGTAAACAGGATAAATGTTAAGCTCACGGATATTAACTTCGGCTAAGGTTGGGTTACGCTAGGTTAACCCACACTTAGTTCTTAGCTACAGTTACAACACTACGGAAAGATTATCTTTATTTACACACAATAAACAACTATACAATCATGCTTAGTGCGTTCGAAAAATTCGACGGTATAACTTCTGCATACTACTCAGACTTCGTACAGCTAATCACAATCACTACCATCGCTAACATTTTACCCATCACACTTAGCAACGAAAAACAAAGAAACAAAAACAACAACCAAAAATTTATCTACCTGAACCTATACAACCAACCAATTCTTACAAATTTCAACATTTCCCCCAACCCGAGAATCAATCGTTCTATTAACATCCTAACAATTTGTACATCGACTCATCTCATTCAACACATCCATCCCGGCATAAAATTCACAATTTCAATACATTTTCAACTTCAAATTCCACATACAAGCCCTAGAATTGAGATTATCAATCAAATTCGATTAATTTATGCAATCGACAAGTTCAAGCAATCATAACGACATTCCAAACATTCATCAACAACAATTAACTTGAATCCATGATTAATTACTACGTAGGGCAATTTAGCTCACCTCCCATGCTCAATATCGAAGAAAATCGACAAGAATTTGAGAGGAAATCGGAAAACATACCTTGACTTTGAAGAATCGAAGAGAAATCATTGAATTTCTTGCCTTACTCCATGTCACGTTGATGGGGGGTGGGTTTTGGGGGGTTTGGTCGCGGAGGGATTAAAAAATGAGGGAAAAGGGAGGGTTTTCGGGGTTAAAAAGTACGGAAATCGCGCGGGTCACCCGACGACCCAGTGTGACCTGTCGCGATATACAAGGCAACGTGTCACGGAGTGCATCGCGGTGCACTGCCTCCGTGACACGGAGCCATCGCGAGACTATTCTGGAAATTTTTAAAATTTTCGGATTATACCTCAACGTGTCACGGAGGTAACGCGGAGGTCCACCTCCGTGACACAGAGCTGTCGCCTCAGCTCACTGTCTGCCACTTTTTATTAATTTTTCATACCTCGACTTTTCCTTCGCGATTCCGTGCATATTTTTCTCCGTTTGACCTGAAATTCATCTCACTATACAAAATTGGTTAGACATAGGTTTCACTCTAAATACAAATAAAACAAAAACAAAAATGAAAATTTTTGTAGTAAATCAAAAAAAGAAGAAAAAGAAAAATCTATTTACACTCTACAAAAAGAAAGAAAAAATTTTCCACGGGTTGCCTCTCGTGCAGCGCCTGGTTTACAGTCGCGGTTCGACGTCGTTAAGCTCAATTGTCCTCTAGGGTGATGGACAATTTCTCTCGATCACCGTCCTCCCCCCAGTAGTGCTTACACCGATCCGGTGGTTTTCCCATTAACACTCGTGAATCCTTCCTCTGCTCATCATCGCCTTGATCAACCACATTGATCACCGAGAGTTCTTCATGCACCGTCGGGAGCTTGGGTGCCTTGTACACATCGAACACCTCCACCTTGTCATGTGCTCGCATTGTTAGCTTCCCTGCAGCTATGTCAATTAGTGCTTTCCCGGTTGCCAAGAAAGGACGTCCCAAAATAAATGGGACTTCCGCGTCTGGTTCAAAATCCAGCACGACAAAATCTACCAGGAAAATTAGGAAGCCAACTTGCACTAGAACGTCCTCTACAATGCCATCAGGTCTGGCTAAGGATCGATCCGCCAACTGCAAGATTACCGTTGTGGGTCTAGGACTCCCTAGGCCCAACTTTTTGAATACCGAAGACGGCATCAAATTTATGCTCACTCCCAAATCACACAATCCACGAGCTCGGATGCTCTGCCCAATAGTAATCTGGATAGTAAAACTCCCAGGGTCTTTTAGCTTTGTGGGCAGTCTATTTTGGATCCGGGAAGTGCACTCCTCCGTTAGAGCCACCGTAGCATATTCAGTCAACCGACTTTTGTTTGCCACGATGTCCTTTATATACTTAGCATATTTCAGCACTCCCTACAAGACATCAACAAGAGGTAAGTTAATATGTACCTGTTTCAGCACCTCCATGAATTACTTGAAACACGCCTCCTCCTTGTGTTTCTTTAGTCGTTGAGGGAACGGAGGTGGAGGTCTTTCTGATTCATCTTCCTTAGTCTTCCCCCTTTCAGTACTTTGCTCCCTCTCAACTTCAGCTGCTCCCGACTGCTGAGGTGGTCTTTCTGGTTCCACCTCTTTCAGCTGCAAACCACTCCTTGTGGTCACTGCATTTACCTGCTTGGGATTGGGATCCGTGTCGCTCGGCAGTCCTCCTCTAGGCCTTGTGTTTTGGGCAGTAGCAAATTGCCCAAATTGATATTCAAGTGCCTTGGTAGCTAACTGGTTGTTTTTCACTTCGGCTGCCAATTTCACATAGTCAGCCTGCAATTGAGCTTGGTTAGCTATTCTTGAACATCTCCTCAATGTTGGGTGATGGTGGTGCATTGTTGTTTCTGAATTGAGCTTGATAATTCTGCTGCCCTCCTTGGTTCCTTTGCACACCCTGACCCAAACTTTGGCCCTGATGGTTGTTGCTACCCCATGAGAAATTAGGGTGATTCCTCCAATTGGAGTTGTAGCTACTACCATACTGCTGGTGGTTCCTTTGCGCATTACCCACAAAGTTTACCGAGTCAGGATTGGCTCCACAACACTCAGCTGAGTGCTCACTGCTTCCACACACTTCACACCACATCTGCTGTACTGCATTAACTGGGTCTTGAGGCTGGTTCAATGTCATGTTGCTGAAGTGGGTGTTAAGTTGATTTTGCAATGCAGCTATCTATGCAGTGATAGCTGTAAACCCATCCACTTCTAGCACTCCTGCTGCTTTCCTTGTCCCAGCTCTTGATGAATTAGCATTCCATTCTGGATTGCCCTGTGAAATATGGTTCAACAAGGTGTACAGCTCCTCATAAGTTTTCTCCAGCGCTTGCCCTCCAGCTGCTGTGTCTAGCAATATTTTGGTGTGGGGTTCCAAACCCTCTATAAATGTGTGCACCAGCACATCATTGGACTGATGATGATGAGGACAATCCCGCAACATGGATTTAAATCTCTCCCAGGCCTGATATAAATTTTCTCCCTCTCTCTATTTGAAACTTAGAATCTGACTTCTAAGTCTTGCTGTTTTACCAGAGGGAAAAAACCGTATCAAAAACTTCCATGCAAGATCATCCCATGTAAAAATAGAATTCGTTGGCTCAGCTTTCAACAACCTCTTGGCTTCTCCCAATAATGAGAATGGGAACAATGTAAGCCGGACATAGTCTGATGACACTCCAGCGGGGATGTAAGTGTCACTTATCTCCAAAAAATTTTGGAGATGCTGCTGTGGATCTTCATGAGGGAGACCGGTAAACTGCCCGCTAGTGTGCAGCAACTGCACCATATTCTGTTTAAGTTCAAATCTCCCTCCTGGCTCTGGTTTGCGGATACTAGATGTAACATTATTGGCATGTGGGATTGCCACCTCGCGAACCGGCCGTGCTGCTGCTTCTTCGGGCACTAACACTGCCCGTACTACCGGTGGATTCTGTTGTTGCTCCATGATCGTCTGTCTGAGCAACTGCAGCTTTCTTTGTAGACTTCGCTTCGTTTATTGTGAAATATCCTTTCTGGTTCTATATACGATTCCACCAGCTCCTTGTCTCTTGCCAGTGTTCAACAACAATTAAGTCTGCAAAATACAGGCTAAGACCAAGTTGTCAACACTAAGAAAATAAAAATACAGTAAATTAACACTTAAAACAAATTCACCAATTGCCAAGTCCCCGGCAACGGCGCCAAAAACTTGTTCGCGTGATTTGTGGGGTATAAAACGACACGCAAGTGCACGTGGTCGAACAAGTAGTAAGTGGCTTTAGTAAGCCAAGTATCGATCGCACAGAGACTTGGATGAAGTGTAATTTGCTCGAGTGAACTATATTTTACTTCTAAAAATGCAGACAACAGTGTAACCAAAAGTATGATAGTTTGTTTTATAATTTTTATACTAAAGCTAAAACAATTATCTACTGTGAATCTGAACTATGAATGAGAGCATGCTGAGGTTAAACGAACATGTCATGAAATTAATTATCATCATACTTTGGTTAATCTTTTCCTCCAGTTTCTAGCCAAGAACATTTGCCAAGAGATTAAAATTCTCGTATTTAACCTCACTTAAGAATCATGAACCATCCGTCTACATTTCTGTGATCAAATGCAATTCATGTTCTAGCCATACAATTCCGGTTCCTAAATTGACTAATATGACTTTCAGGTATATTTCTATCCTGAAAGCAAATCAAAACTCAATTTTCCCAAACCAAGTAAAGAACATATCCTATTAATTCACAACTTTTCAATTTCTTGCTCTCTCGAGTGAAACCGGACTTTTTAGATGTACATTAACGTAGGCCACACATTAATGCAATAAGAACAAGAATTAATAGAACAACATGGAAGAAAAGATGAAAAACCAAAGAATCAATGATCAAATTTCATCACAATTGTTCATAACCTCAGCAAGGAGAGGAATTAGCAACTCATTTGTGGATTAAACATCTTAAAATGAGTGTTAATAATACAAGCAATTGAATTAAAGAAGAAAGAAAGAGAGAAAAAACCCTGATATTTTCGTCCCTCAACTGCCTGTAACCCACGTCCTTGCTCCACCAAGTCAGAATATTGAAAAATGAACCTAAGTTTTCTATTTATACTGCTGGGAATTTTTCCCAGAATAACGAGCAACGTGTCACGGAGTGCATCGCGGAGCACTGTCTCCGTGACATGCTGCGGACGCGGACCCTCTCTGGAATTGGGGGTCCAGGAATTAAAGCTCAACGTGGCACGGCGTGCAATGCGGAGCCAGGCCACCGTGCCACGGAGCAAACGCGGACCCTCTCTGGAATTTGGGTGAATTTTCCCTTTCCAGGCAGAATGCCTCCGCGATGGCAGCGTGACACGGCTCCATCGCGGAGCCCCTTTATTTCATGTTGTCCAATGCCTTTTTCCTTGCTCGCATCCCAGTCCAACTCCGATATCATCCAACATGTATTTAAGCTTCCCAAAGTCACATTTTACCTGCAAAACAATGCTAATCATGTTGGTTAGTATAAATTCACATTTTATTACCAATCACATGAGAATGTATACACATTGATAGATAAACAAGGCGAAAATGGTACTTTTGAGTATCACTTGGGCATATAAAAATTTGCCCAAGATCAAGATTCTTATAACCGACATACCCCATATGAGAACACATGGAGCCCGACCTGTAAATCCCTAGTCGGGACGGTTTTCATACCTTGCCAAGGGTAGAACCATGAAGGGAGTGATATCACTCATTTAAGGCCCATTTGGGCAAACGGGACAGTCTTAAGGGAGGTCCCATCATGTCCTACGATGGCACGTAGTTTTGAGATTCGAGGCAAAACCTAGGCCCTGAACCTACTCGGTGTTAAATACTACTCCCAAAACATATATAGTGCTCATAGTATCGTATATAAATGGGCTAGTTAAATCATAATAATCATAAGCATGCTTGTAAATACGTGAACTAGCCATGAGAGTAAGGCCCGTGAGTCGACCAAAATTGTAAATCGTAAATCATGAGGTTCATGCATACTTGTAACTCTTGTATATGCTTTTTAAATCGTAAATTCGTAATGGGAATTTTATTAAATCCATACCATGACTCATAAATCATGATGGGTTTATGAATATCAACAATAGTGGTAAAGATCATAACTCGATTCATCATAGAACATGCATAATTAGGTATAATTTAATAGAAATTGAAATAAATAAATTTATAATTGAATTAGTGGTAAAATCTAATCATAATTCGATAAATACGGTGTGAAACATGAGAAGTAATAACCCATGTATAGTCATTAGAATTTCACAAGATTTAAGATAAAACCCCATAAGATTTTTAAACAAAACTTCATGAATTAAGAGAGGTTGGGCACGGGTTGAACAGAAGCACCCACTCATAATCCTACTTACCTAATGATAGCTTATTCTTACACTTCCCTGATTTCCAAAGAAGAATTTGAGAAGAATTCGAAGGGCTAAGGCTTGATCTCCTCTCTAACTCTCTAACTTGCATGCATGGGTTTTGAATAGGTTATAATGACTTAACCTATCTTAATACACTCTGAAAATAACTTAAAACGATGTTCGTATAGGATCTTAGAGCAAAGGAATGATGAGAATACCCTTAATAATTTCACAGAAAATAATTGTTGTCGGTCCCTACGAGGGACCTAACGAGTCGTTGCCACCTTGCACGTGTCGTTACCTCAAGTCATTTGGTGCACTGCCAAGTTTCACCTGGAACTCGTATTGGGCCATCCCATGAGCCGTTACTGGTGACCACGACTCGTGCTCATCACTCGTTATCCCCACTGCCTCGACCCCCAATCTTTATCTTCCTGATGACCATGATCTACTCAATGAGTCGTGGTGTTTGAACACGATTCATGGGGTCTACCCATTAGGTGCACTACCTTTAACTTTTCCCCCTTCTTAAATCCTTTGTCCACGGTTGACCTGACTAGTTGTGGGTCATGACCATGACTCGTGGTCATGCCCGTGATGACCCCCTTCAATACTTCTTTTAACTCAACCCAGCACTTCACCACGAGTTACCTCACGACTCGTGGTCCTCCCCCACAGGTCACAGATCTGTGACCTGGTGCAAAATTTTCAATTTTCTCTGTTTCATCTCCCGGGTCTGATCATCGGGCTTTCGGGGTATAACAGGGCCCTTCTTACTATTTTTATTACGTCTTTTCATTTTTTAGGCTTTAGTGAGTTAGTTGGGGTCTTGTCCTATCAACTCGTCAGTACTTGAGGCTTTTCGAACATAGTTGTATTTCAGCTCTAGACTTGTGCATGTAATCAGATGTTATGTTTTTCTTATACTTTTGCTATGTTATTTTCTATGATCTTCTACTTATCTATGATTGAGTTAGATGTATTTTTATGCCATGGGTCAACTTGGAGCCTCTCGGGGTTTCTTGTCCCATGTCTCAAATCCGGTCCTATGGTCGGGTCATGATAAACTTGGTATCAGAGCCTTAGGTTTTGAGGTGTCCTAGGGTGTCCGGGAGTGGCGTTAAGTAGAGTCTTTTTCATGGGTGTGAAGCGCGCCACACTTATGACAAAGAGGCTATGAGACATTTAGGAAATGTTCCCTTCTTTAATGATCTGAGTCATGCGATGAAATGTCTCTTCATTCTTTTAATTCGTGTTATACGCGTGTGTAGAAACATGTCTCCTTAAGGAACCAACGAGATTCATCCAGCCCCACAAACTCCAATGGATCCCATGTTGGGGCAAGTTACGGATGTAGAGCTCGGGACCCTTTTAGAGTGTTGATACAAGCCATGATCTCTCAATCTAACCAGTAGACTATTGCATTAGCGAACCCTACTAGAGAGCAGGCAGCTATTAGAGTTCAAGACTTCACGAGAATGAGTCCGACTAAGGTTGGTGGTTCGGGTATATAGGGGGAGTTCAAGGGGAAAGAAAAGGGAAGCAAAAGGCCCAGGACTTAGGATTTGGAGAGTTTCCAGCAAGGGTCAAGTTGTGGGAGTCACTCTAAAGCCCAGCAGAGGCCTTTAGCTCAAGTTTGAAGATACAAGCCCAGGGTAAGGGAGATCACTTACCCAATTTGCGGGCGTCGTCAAAAGAACCACCTAGGAAGATGTTTGATGGGGTTAGATGTTTGCTTCTATTGTGGCCGACCCGGTCCTAAACACAAAGATTGCCTAGCAGCCAAGTGGGATGGCCAAAGAGGTCCTACCCAGGCCACCCCTTCAACATCCCCATCCAGTTGGTTAGCTTGCCAATGGTGTGGTAGGAACCACCTGGGGAAATGTTTGATTGGCAGGGATGCTTTTTTCGGGTGCGGTAAGCTCGGACACAGACTCAAGGATTGTCCTTCAGCTAGACCAAGTGACGGTGGAGCCTAGGCCCCAACTATCAGATTAGTAGCACGCCAATCTCAGGAGCACAGGTTACCTAAAGCAGGTGGCGGCAATCCACACATGTAGTCACAAGTACTTTATAAGTTATCTTATCAAACCTTGTGTGCTGCTGAACCCAAGAACTACTGTATAAATTACAAGATCCTTTTGTGCATTTTAGTATGAGATTTATTTTGTGGAGGGTAGGGAATGGTTACAAGTAGGAAATCTTCAGTGATAACTTTGGAGGTGAATGGGAAATCCGGAGCTAGTGATATTAGTGTAACCTTAATGAAGGATGCTAGAGACTTATAATGGTGGCCTTAAACTAAGGGGGGAGATGGTAAGTGAAGGGACAAGTCAAGTCTTGAGTTCTATAGTAAGGAAGTTCTAGAAATAGTAAGTAAGGATAGTTAATCCATTCTCATTTAGGTGTTTCCCTTATGTTCGCTCGATGCTGCGCTCAACTCATGCTTATATTCAGAACTGTAAGATGATAGGTAACCTGATTAGTCAGAGATCCCAATATTACTCCATGACTCTATAAAAATTAGCTTCATGTCATGACCCTTGTTATGTATGTAAACTCATGTCTTTCAGCATGCTCGGTTCTATGAACTCAATCCTTAAGATTTGCCTTATCGGCTCATAAGATCGTACTTTATCAGGTATATGCGTCAGCTTAGATTTCTTGAATAATTCGTGCTTATTATTTCCCTTACTCTAAGCCCTATGAATGTTTCTCCATGATGGAAATGACAGTTAAAATAGGTACGTTCAGGGTAACTCCCTATCCCTGCCATAGGTGCCGGGCAGGTAGAAGTCTAGGATGAGTAGTTGTTAGTCATGTTGGGGAGTGTAATAACCCGCATGGTCATTTTATGATTGTTGGTTTGCATCCCTGTGTTGAACCTTTCTGTATCTTTATTTTGTTATTCATGACTTGCGGAGATGGATGACACCATTCCTGAGATGACCTAATGAAGATTGGGTGAGATTTTCGTTTTTTGGAGGGTTTGAAGTTTGAGGGGTTTGACCAAAGTCAACATTTCAGGTTAACAAGCTCAAATTTAGACTCTGAAAGCTTTGTTGGTTCGAGATGATTATTTATGACTTAGTTGGGTGGTTTGCATAGACCTCGAGGTGACTCAGGAGTGATTTGAATTTTCGATTGAAATTATGAGCTTTGAGGAAGCTAAGTTTGACCACGGTCAACTTTTGATCCAAACGATCTTATATCGGTGATTAGATAATTTCAACAGGTCTGGAAGGTGTTTTACGATTGAATTGCACATTTTTTTGGTGTCCGGAGGATTTCGGATGAGCTTCGGGTGGATTTAAATGTTTTTCGAGTTTAGCATGATTTTGAGCATAAAAATGTGACAACTCAGAGGTTTGGGACTTTTAAAATTCTTAGCAGGAATCATAGGAGTTCATTTTGCTTGACTCGAAGGATGGTGGTGCCATTATTCAGAATAGATCAAAATCTTCCATAACGACTGGGGTTAAAGCTAGGTAAGACGAGGATCTTATCTTGGTGAAGTTTAAGGAAATCATTCAGATCAAAAGGTAGAGGTCGTCTCCAAAGGGGAGATGGTGTGCTTCGATATCAGGATAGTTGGGATAACATTTGCCTCTCATTGAGTATACGTATAACAACATCTACCACTCTAGTATCCAGATGGCCCCATCTGAGGCATTATATGGTAGGAGGTGTAGGTCTCCTATAGGGTGGTTGAGGTTAGTGAAGCTACCCTACTAGGGCCAGACTCAGTTCATGAAGCTACGCAGAAGGTGCAACTTATCAGGAAGAGGTTGAAAACAGCTTAAAGCCGACAGAAATTCTATGCATCAGTAAGGAGAAGACAGTTAGAGTTTGCAGTGGATGATTGGGTTTATCTAAAAATTTCACCTATGAAAGGGGTAATGAGGTTTGGGAAGAAAGGAAAACTCATTTCGAGATGTGGGACCCTACAGAATTCTAAAAAGAGAATTGGCAGTGTGGCATATGAGTTAGAACTACCTCCAGAGTTAGTATCTGTGCACCCAGTCTTCCATGTGTCACTATTGAAAAAGTGCATCAGTGATCCAACTTCAGTGTGCCGGTAAATAGTGTGGGAGTGAAAGATAGTCTCTCTTATGAAGAGGTCCCAGTTCAGATCCTAGATTATCAGGTTCGTAAGCTAACAAACAAAGAAGTACCTTCAGTCAAGGTTTTGTGGGGGAATCAGCACTTTGAGGGAGCTACTTGGGAAGCCAAAGCAGATATGATGGCTAAATACCTGTATCTTTTCCCTTCCAGCTTAGTTTCAGCTTGAGGTATCAGATTCCTCCTTATACTCTATTCAACTTCATGTTCATCTCATGTGCCCAGTTTCTTTCACGTCAAGGTATGTACGTATGATTCAATTCAGTTCATGTAGTTCGGTTCGGATGCAGTCATTCTATCAGTTTTCAGCTTATATGATCAGTATATGAGTATGATGATCACATTTCTCTATGTTTCAATATGTTTTCCAACATTTGAGGACAAATGTTCCAGAGGAGGAGATACTATAATACCCCAAAAGCCTTAAGATCAGACCCGGGAGTTGAAACAGAGAAAACATGAATTTTTGCACTAGGTCACAGGACGAGTCGTCCAATGACCTGTTAGGAACACCATGAGTCACTAAGTGAGTCATGGGGAGAGAGTTAGACTTGGTTGAAATCTTATGTTCAGAGTGACCACGGGAGGGGGGGGGGTGACCACGAGTTATGGTCAGCACCACGACCCGTTAAGTCATCCGTAGTCAAGAGAGGTTGGTGGATCAAGAATCTTGGGCAGTGCACCTAATGACTGGTCACCACGAATCATTGGGTACACCATGATTCATGGTGTCCCTTGTGGTGACTCTCTGGAGAGTTTTGGCAGTGTAGGCGACGACTGGCAGACCACGAGCCGTGGTCTAGGGCAACGACTCGTCCAATCTCTCGTTGGGAATAGCAGTCTATTTTCCTGTGAATTTATTAAGGACTTTTCCGTAATTTCTATGTTTCTAAGGCTTAAACTATGTCTTTTTAAGGTCAGAATGGATTGTTTTAAAAAGGGTTAAGTCATTCTAGCCTATTCAAAACTCATGCGTGCAAGTTTATGGGTTTAGAGAGTGATCAAGCCTAGTTCATCAAGGTTCTTCCCAAAATCGTCCTTGGGAAATCAAAGAAGTTGTGAAATCAGATCCTCTCAGGTATGTAAGGTTATGAATGAGTGCAATAGTCCACACCTATGCCCATTCCCTCTCAATTCATGAAAATTCAAATTGTTGAATCTATGGGGTTTTTACCCAATGTGTGAATTCTCTAAGTATCGATCATGGGTACAATCCAAGCATGTTTCTAAAGTTGTTCTATGATCTATGGGTAGCTTTTTTGACTATTTTAAATATAAGTTTATTAATCTGATTTTTAAATCCAATGATGCCCAACTATGAATGTTTATGAAAAGACAAGCTACGAATTCATGATTATCTTGATCTTGACTAGCCCAATCATGATTTATGCTTTATGATTCGATTTCTCTCAAGTACTTATCATGGATTTATGAAATATCAAGTTTATACATATTTACAAGTATGCATGAATTTCATGATTTATGGATTTATGACTCTTGGCCAATTCTTGGGCCCTTATTCATGGATAAACATGTATTTTAAATGGGGATCAATGATGTTGTTATTTATTTGGCCATGAACTTCATGAATGATGTTATGGTTATTATACGAGCCTAATGTGCATGTTTTTGAGAGCAGTGTCTAGAATCGAGTATCCCGGAATTCAAAGGACTGTGCCGGTGTTTCAAAACTACGTGCCACCATAGGTTTATATATATATATTCCAATATTAATGAATTCCCTCTTCGTGATATCACATATTGCACGTCCCTTGCCTGGCAAGCCTGAGACGATTCTACCCACTTGAGTGAGATAGTTGGGGCATCATGTAAGGCTCTACCATGATGGTGTTGGTTATAACGAGTCCTCCCATTGTTCCTCATGATTTATGCATGGTTATATTTTTGCAATTTGGCTCAAGTTGTGTTTAATAAAGCTTTTCACTGATGATTATGATTATGAATGATTTATGAACATTTTGAAAACCTTGATCCTTATGTTTACATTATGATATCTATATTATGAGCATGTCGTCCTACTATTTTGAACTCTTATGTGTTTTTAACTGTCCGCTTTTACTTACCTTGCATACTCAGTACATTCCACGTACTGACCGCATACTCTATACTGTATCGTTTTATGATACAGGCTTCGATATCCAAACTCCATCCCGCCGCTAGTCAGACTTCCGGAGTTAGCACCTCTCAGTCTCAATTGGTGAGTCCTCATCTTGCGAGGGCCCTTCTTACCAGTTGTATTACGTCTTTTCAGTTTTTAGACTTTAGAGAGTTATTTGGGGTCTTGTCCCATCAACTCATCAGTATTAGAGGCTTTCCAGACATAGTTGTATTTTAGCTCTAGACTTGTGCATGTAATCAGATGTTATGTTTTATTTAGACTTCTCTATGTTATGTATGATGATCTTCCGCTTATCTACCATTGAGATAGATGTAGGTTCATGCCATGGGTCAACTTTGAGACTCTCGGGGTTTCTTGTCCCGTGTCTCGATCCGGGCCTATGTTTGGGTCGTGACAATGTGCCTGCATATTAGACTTTAAGAGGAGTTGGGATGAACATTTGTCTCTTATGGAGTTTTCATATAATAATACTACTATACAATAATTTAGATGGCTCCATATGAGGAACTATATGGGAAAAAATGTAGATCGCAGATTGGTTCATTTCAGGTCAAAGAAGTCGAGTTGTTAGGCCTAGATTTGGTGCAGTAAGCAATGGACAAGGTAATGTTTATTAGAGATAGATTAAATACATAAATCATATGCTAATGTACATCATCAAGCATTAGAATTTGATGTTGATGATTCGGTCTTTATGAATGTGTACTGGTAAAAGGTTGTCACGACTCGAGTTCACACCCTAGGGTCATAACATGGGACAAGGAACCCCAGGCTCCAAGTCGATCCACGGCATTATCATAGCATACACTTAACATGAGAACGGATAACAACATAAGTAAGCGGAAGCTAATAACCTGAATCTAATATAAACCATAAAGACAATTTAATAACCCTTAGATACAATGTTGAATCTGTCTAGACAAGTGTGAACGCCTTCTACTAAACTAATTAGTTGTTGGGACAAGCCCCCAGCTAACTCCTAAAGTATGAAAACTGAAACATAGAAAAAAAAATTGAACATAACCACGTCCTCGGAGGATGAGGACTCACCAATAGCTGCTGAATAGGGATGAGGCGTATCTAACCACGAGGCCGAGTCTGGAAACCTGAACCTATATCATAAAGTGATATAGCACAAAAGGCGTGCGGTCAGTACTTGGTGTATACTGAGCATGCGGGATAACATAAACAATTAAATAAACAAATATTCGATAAATATTTAATCAAATACATCAACAAAACTGCTTCAACATGCTATTCACATGCTTTATGATTCACATTCATAGATATAAACACGAAACTTCTCTTTGAATCTCATTTATATAACATCTTAGAACTCATGCATAAGGGTCAGGTTCTGAACATTTAATAAGTGCCAAATCTGAAGTTAGTATCACATACTGTACTGGATCATTACTGATAATCGAGACTGATCATCATCTTATTAAGCCGTTATAATCTGAAAGTTGGGTCATGCAAAACTAAGTTATACTTCTATCATCATTAATGGAGTCTCTCTTTACTATGGAGGATCCCGACTGTGCTAGGGAGTCTCTCTCGATTATGGAGGATCCCGACTGAGCTACGGAGTCACTCTCTACTATGGAGCATCCCAACTACTAGAATCTGAGAGGTACGGGTCTGACATTACTGCAGCTAGTCAGAAACATGAACATACTCTGCTTTCTTCATAGATCATTCATTTTGAAAGGACTAGGGACTACTTTCTGCTAACAATAAGCCCAAGATTCGAAAATTATTATTCTCATGCTTTATCATCATAACTCATATCATCATGGAGCCATACTAGTATTTCTTCATAGGCTTAACATTAATGAGCATCTTTAGTTTCACATCATGCATACTACTTTCTCATCATTAAAATTTCCGGCTTCGTATAAATCAACATGTATCATAGAGACATTCACGACCCATAGATTCAATTCGTAATTTAACATACATACATTGATTCATATAATCTAGATTTACAGGAAGCTAGGTGCTTACTCATGTCTCAAACATATACAACGGAAGCATGTGAGGAATGTACATCTTCATTTCATAAGACCCATTTCAAGATTTATTCCAATTCATAAGAAAGATGCATTGGATAAGCCACTATCATAGATTTACTTATCACCCAAATAATTCCATCAAGACATAAGGACATGCATATTTTACTCTCAATTATTCAAGTCCATGAACTCTAATTTAATCTCATCACATCTATCATTGACATATTCAGATTTTCAGGGATAATCATACAAGTTTCACATATTAAACATGGATGCAAGGGATTTGTGATAATGGAATGAACAATGACAAAGTCGTATTTAAATCTCGAATCATTCATGAAGAATATTTCATAACTCCTCACTTTTCATCACCAAACACATACTTCAAGGTAACTCTATCATTTTACGTCGTACTTATCTCATAATCACAATAGATATTGAAATTTAAAGGGTTGTAGGAGGATTCACCATCAATTTAAAACCCTAGGTCATGCATTTTCTAGCATAGTAGGAATTAGGCATTTTAATTAAAACATTCTGGGGAACATGGATGGAAGAGTATCCTTGTTGAAAAACACACATAACTGGTAGAGAATCCCAGCTTGAAATTTCCCTTGAAGCTTGATGAACACCTTGATGAAGTTCTTCAATCTTGAGAGGAGAGGAAGAAGAAGAGATTGAGAGATATCTTGAGAGAATGAGGGTTTAGGCTTGTAGAAACCCTTAAAATGTCCCAAACAATATACAAAACTACGTAGTTTAAAATTTAAAAGCATAGGAGTTAACACAAATTCCCCTATAGAAAACTAGGAAAATTCCCCGAACTGGAGCCATGACTCACGTAACAAGTCGTCGTCTAATCAAATGACTTGTCATCTCACCCGTTAAGCACACTGGAAAATTCACACAGATTCACCATTCTTCAAACCACGACCAATATAACGAGTCGTTACTTGCCCCAACGACTCGTTAGACCCACTCGTCAAGGACACTAGATAACACTTCAGGACTTAAACTCTTCACCACCCAACGACCAACCAAATGAGTGATTGCTAGGAAAGATGACTCTTCAGGTTGTTCGTGGCCACTGGGCTTGCCATCCCCTCCTTATAGTTCCTCACGGGTCAAACTAATACCTGTTAGGTCTCTTAACAAGTCGTTCCCCGACTCATTTTGAGGCAAATATCTGCTAATTTCTTAGCTGAGGTTCATCTAACTGCGGGGTCTGATCTCTAGGACTTTCGGGGTGTTACAATATCTCGCTCTTGTGAACATTCGTCCTTGAATGTTGGCTGAATATACTGATAAGACAGAGACGAAACAAATATCCAAATATCAATCAATCACAGCTAAATACTAACGGAGTGTTTGACTCTGGACCAACCCTATACACCGAATCTGAATATCCACATCTAACATGCATACCATGGCTCAAGGGAAACAGAAGAACATGAGACCAACATAAAACTAGAAAGAACACCAAAAGGGAATTCTTTCCCCTTTTTATCTGGCACAGAACTGATACAGACTGATCCTTTTTTCTCGAATCGCTTCTGATACTAAACTAACATTCACGATATAGAATCTAATTGAGGGTAGGGAATTCATAAGAACGAGTTATTCCCGACATCTAAAATTGAGCACATACAAGCGATAATCCATCTCTACTGATTTAATAAACAACTTCTAAAGACTGGGTTCGAGCTGACCACACTGGAGCACATAAATTAACACACATAACTTATTCATAACATTAAAATAAGCATAAAGAACTTATAGAGCAAGACTGGCATCACTTTCTGAAGAGGTTACTTCTAAACCTCAGAGTGAAGCACATAGGAATGGACATCACTTTAACTTCAACTGAAACACAAGGGAAATTATCTGAACCTTGAGGAGATCGACATACTGCAACTACTAAGGCTGAAACTTCTTTATGATCATTCTCAACGTCCGACTTTCTACACATACTCACTATCTCCCCGTTAGCTTAACATCATCATTCTAAGACTCCCGAATCTTCCTTAAGGTCAGGCCAATTTACAAACTCCTAGCTTCTCTTTCACCGCTAACCTTCACTACAAGCCTCACACTAACAGTTGTTCACATTACCCATAGACAATCTCTTCTTGCAATTAAACCAGGGCTTCTTATTCAATACTGGGCTAACATGATATAAGGGATCATACAAAATTTACAACATACTTGTGGCCACTACTGACGTCTTGTCTTTATCCTGGTGTGTTGTTCTAGCATGGGAGCGATTTTGACGACGCCGCCATCTGGGCTAGATACTGCATCCTGCTGAGATGGGCGAGCTATGGGGGCCACTGAAGAAATGGCCAAGGACCTACTCTCGCCTCGCTTTGCCGCTGCACAATCATGGTGCTTATGGCCTGACTGGACGCACCAGAAAAAAACATCTGACCCAGCCATACACTCTCCCAATGGTGCTTCCCATAGCTGGCACACATGGGATACGTGATCCCACTTACTCTAGGTCTGTATGGAGCACTGACTGTTGAAAATGCTGGGATGCCGACCTTTGCAGAGAAAATGGGCAGTGTCCACTACCCGTCCTTGGCGAAGAAGACTCTGAGTTTCCTCTCTTGGCCCTCTTGGCCTCTCTTCGCCTCCATTTGTTGTGCAAATATCACCAAACGTGAGGAGTCTATATCCCTGTGCAACATGGCAGTCTTGCACTCTTTTATCAAGGAGTCTGACACTCCATTCACGAACCTGCTCACTCGGGCCCTTTGGTCCGCTACCATCTCCGGGGCATACTTGGATAACC
This sequence comes from Datura wrightii, assembly GCA_035772735.1. Lineage (NCBI taxonomy): Eukaryota > Viridiplantae > Streptophyta > Magnoliopsida > Solanales > Solanaceae > Datura > Datura wrightii. Next base: position 69,741,571 of record JASDFA010000003.1, on the reverse strand, counting down.
AGGTAAATTACGATGCGTACTATTGTAATGTCATGTCGTTCTATTTCAGGTTGATGAATTCTACTGCCTTAGCCTCTCTTAACTTTCTAGGGAAAAACCTGTCGAGGAATGCAGTTTTATCCCAGCTTACGGGGCTTGCTCCAATCCCTCGATTGTCCCCCCATTGACAAAACCATATATAAGCATCTCCTTTTAGCTGGTAGGAGGCTTAGTCTACGCTCTCAACTCCCGTCACAACCATGATGTGAGTGATCTTCTGAATCTCTTCTAAGAACTCATACGGGTCCTCTTCTACCTTCGACCCCAAGAACTCAGGTGGGTTCATTCGGAGAAAATCCCTCACCCTTGTCGCCGCTACATTTCCATTCCGTGGAATACGGGCCATTTCTTGCTGATTAATCTGGGCGGTTACGTCCTGTGCCAACATATTAAGAGTTTGCCAAAACTCGGCATGGGTAACATGGTCGTCCCTTGGGTTCGCCGGGGCTGGTGGTACTTGTTGACAGTCATTACCATTTCTCCTTCCATTTTCTCATCTAGGATGCATTATCTGCAAGCGCGTAAATCACGAGTCAGGGGGAAAGAACAGTTTAGAGCTCCATACTCTACGCACGATAAGAATCATGAGAAAGGGAACATTCCTAAAATGCTTCATAGCCGCCCCGTCATAAGTGTGGCGCGTTTCAAACCCATGAAGAAGACTCTACTTAACGCGGCTTTCAGACACTCTAAACCTTTACTCTGATATCAAGTTTTTCACGACCCGAGTTCACACCCTAACCGTAACACGGGACAAGGAACCCCGAGAGGCTCCAAGTCGACCCATGGCATTATCATAGCACACACTTAACATGAGAACGGCTAAAAACATAAGTAAGCAGAATCTAATTACCTAAATCTAATATAAACCATAAAGACAATTTAATAACACTTAGATACAACGCTGAATCTGTCTGGACAAGTCTAAAAGCCTTCCACTAAACTAATGAGTTGTTGGGACAAGCCCCTAGCTAACTTCTAAAGTCTGAAAACTGAAACATAGAAAAAAAATTGAACATAACCACATCCTCGGAGGATGAGGACTCACCAATAGCTGCTGAATAGGGATGAAGCGTATCTAACCACGAGGCTGAGTCTGAAAACCTGAATCTATATTAAAAAATGATATAGCACAAAAGGCGCGCGGTCAGTACTTGGAATGTACTGAGCATGCGGGATAACATAAACAATTAAATAAACAAATATTCGATAAAGATTTAATCAAATACATCAACATAATTGCTTCAACAAGCTATTCACATACTTTATGATTCACATACATAGATATATACATGAAAGTTCTCTTTGAATCTCATTTATATAACATCTTAGAACTCATGCATAAGGGTCAGGTTCTGACCATTTAATAAGTGCCAAATCTGAAGTTAGTATCACATACTGTACTGGATCATTACTGATAACTGAGGCTGATCACTTATTAAGTCATTATAATCTGAAAGATGGGTCATGCAAAACTGAGTTATACTGCTATCATCATTAAGGGAGTCTCTCTTTATATGGGGGATCCCGACTGAGCTAGGGAGTCTCTCTCGACTATGGAGGATCCCGAATGAGCTAGGGAATCACTCTCTACTATGGAGGATCCGGACTATTGCTAGGGAGTCACTCTCTACTATTGAGGATCCGTACTGAGCTAGGGAGTCACTCTCTACTATGGAGGATCCCGACTACTGCTAGGGATTCACTCTCTACTATGGAGGATCGCGACTACTAGAATCTAAGAGGTACTAGTCTGACATTATATATATATATATATATCTGGTCTATACTACCAAAGCTAGTCAAAAACATGAACATACTCTGCTGCCTTCATACATCATTCATTTCGAAAGGACTGGGGGCTACTTTCTGCTAACAACAAGCCCAACATTCGAAAATTATCATTCTCATGCTTTATCATAATAACTCATATCATCATGGAGGCATACTAGTATTTCTTCATAGGTTTAACAATAATGAGCATCTTTATTTCCACATCATGCATACTACTTTCTCATCATTAAATTTTCGGCTTCATATTAATCAGCATGTATCATAGATACATTCACGACCCATAGATTCAATTCGTACTTTAACATACATACATTAATTCATATAATATAGATTTACAGGAAGCTAGGTGCTACTCATGTTTCAAACATATATAACGGAATCATGTGAGAAGTGTACTTCTTCATTTCATAAGACCCATTTAAAGATTTATTCCAATTCATAAGAAGGAGGCATTGGATAAGCCACTATCATAGATTTACTTCTTACCCAAAAAATTTCATCAAGACATAAGGACATGCATATTTTACTCTCAATTATTCAAGTCCATGAACTCTAATTTAATCTCATCACATCTATCATTGACATATTCAGATTCTCAGGGATAATCATACAAGTTTCACATATTAAACATGGATGCAAGGGATTTGTGATAATTGAATGAACAATGACATAGTCGTATTTAAATCTCGAATCATTTATGAAGAATATTTCATAAATCCTCAATTTTCATCATCCAACACGTAATTCAAGGTAACCCAATCATTTTACGTCGTACTTATCTCATAATAACAATAGATCTTGGAATTTAAGGGGTTGTAGGAGGATTCACCATCAATTTAAAACCCTAGGTCATGCATTTTCTACAGTAGTAGAAATTGAGCAGTTTAACTAAAATATTTCGGGGCACAAGGATGGAAGAGTATTCTTGTTGAAAAACCCGCATACCTGGTAGAGAAACCCAACTCGAAATTTCCCTTAAATCTTGATGAACACCTTGATGCAGTTCTTCAATCTTGAGAGGAGAGGAAGAAGAAGAGCTTGAGAGATATCTTGAGAGAATGAGGGTTTAGGCTTGTAGAAACCCTTAAAATGTCCCAAAAAATATACAAAATGACGTAGTTTAAAAGTTAAAAGCATAGGAGTTTACAAATATACCCCTAGAGAAAATTGGAAAAATTCCCCGAACTGGAGTCATGACTCACGTAACGAGTCGTCGTCCAATCAAATGACTCGTCGTCTCGCCCGTTAAGCATATTGGAACATTCCTACAGATTCATCATTCTTCAAACCACGACCAACATAACGAGTCGTTACTTGCCCCAATTACTCGTTAGACCCACTCGTCAAGTACACCGGATAACACTTCATGACTTCAACTCTTCACCACCCAACAACCAACCTAACAAGTCGTTGCCAGGAAAGACAACTCGTCAGGTCTTCCATGGCCACTGGGCTTGCCATCCCCTCCTTACAATTCCTCACAAGTTAAACCATGACTTGTTAGGTCTCTTAACGAGTCATTCCCTGACTCATTCTGAGGCAAATTTCTGCTGACTTTTCTGCTGAGCTTTATCTAACTCTGGGGTCTGATCTCTAGGACTACCAGGGTATTACAAAGATGTTATATGATTTTGTAAGAAGGGAAAGTTAATCTCTAGGTATGTTGGACCCTATAGATTCTTCTAACAGAATAGGAAAAATGGCTTATGAACTTGAGTTACCAGTAGAACCTGAAGCATTTCATCCAGTATTTTATGTGTCGATGTTACGAAAGTGTTTAGGAGATCTGGCACGTATTATTCCTGTTGAGAATGTTTAGAGCTTTGAAGAAATGACTTATTCGGAGGTAGCAGTTGCTATTCTTGATTGCGAGATCAGGAAACTTAAGACAAAGGAAGTTGCCTCAGTACAAATGTTGTGGAGAAGCGATAATGTTGAGGAGGTGACATGTGAAGGAAAGGAGGAGATGAGGCTGAGGTAACCTTATTTATTTACGGCTTAAGGCATCACCAAGGTACATGTTTGATAAACTTTCCCTTATGTTTAAGTTATGAATTCTAGAAGTGAAAGAAATGAGTTAACAAGTAATGTATAACCCTCATTCGAGGACGACTAATTCTAAGGAAAGGAGGATGTTACACCCCGTCTTTTTATCGTCTAATTTGACATGTGTATGTACATGTTATGAGTAGGAGGATCAGGGGCTGAGTACATAGATGAATCGATGGATGCACAGATGAAAGAATCGAAAGCCAGGCCAAGAGGCCTGTTGTGATGTAGAATGCGGCACCCCACAGGACATGGTAGGCCAACAAGGCAAGGAGTATATATAAGTGTATGTTATATACTTAGGTTCATTACAAATGTTTTCCCAAACATAAGAGTCGACCTCCACTCATCTTCTCCTTAGTTTTATTGCAAATTTGCAGCAAATCAAGGTAGGAAATCACCTCCAAACATCAACCCAACCTTGATAAAGATTATTGAGATCGTAAAAAACATCGTGACGGAGTTATTTTATCAAAATTGGCTCAAAGTTGGTCATTCCAAGGTGGGAGAAAATCTGGGAAGTTGAATTCCCTTTTAATTAAAGCTTCTAGAATTGAGGCGAGTATTTCCATCTTTCTATCCATAAGAAATTTCTAGTTTTCGCATTGTGTCGGAAATTTTAAGTAATCACCGCTATTATTATTCTTGTTATGTCGGTTGTTTGTATTTGTAAGGTAGTATAGTTATATGTATGAGTATGGTTGGGCTAGAATTTGAAGGATTTCAAGTTCAAACTAAAGTTGTTGTTGGTAGAGTTGAATTCATGGGATAGAGGTATGTAAAGTGAACTCTCCTTATTTCAATGCACGAATTGAAGTTGAAAAGTATTTATTGAGTCATGTGTATCTAAATTTCTTGTTGAATTTCCTCATAAAGTTCCTGAAGTTGAATACATAAGTTGAAGTTACATTGTCCTATGAGATATCATTATGTCACGCCTTAAAATTGGGTAGGGCGCAAGTGGCACTCAATTCTAAACTGATAGGAAAGCCAGCTATATAATATTTGTAATTGTAACTCTTAGGTTGTCAATGCCACCTGTCACAATCAACTAAAATGAATACTAGACCGATAAGGTGTCACGACCCAAATGTAGATTCGGATCAAGACTCGGGACAAGAAACCTTGAGAGGCTCCAAGTCGACCCATGACATGAACATAACGTCTAAATTCAACATGATAAAGCAGAAGTTTAACACACATAATAGCGAAAGTCTGCATACGTATATATATCAAGTTAGAACTGAATCAACAATGACAAGCTTATTTCTATATAATGTCTAAAAGCCTCTAACATAATTGATGAGCTGATGGGACAACACCACCAACTAGCTAGACAAAGTCTAAAACTGAAAGAACATAAAAAACTATGGATGACCAAACGTCCTTGAAGGATGAGGACACACCAACACTAGTTAGACATGTTTGAGAGGGAAGCAGGGGCTAATGATGCGGCTGAGACTGATCTCTCAAACCTGTATCATGAAACGATACAACATAGAGTATATGGTCAGTACTTGGAATGTACTGAGTATACAAGGTAAGTAAAAACGGACAGTTAAAATACATAAGAGTTCATAAGAGTAGGACAGGATGATCATAAAGTAAATTTCATAATGTAACATAGGGGCTCAAGGTTTTCAAAACATTTATAAATCATAATCATAATCATAATCATGGGAGAAAAGCTTCATTAAACATGACTTGAGCCAAAGTATCATAAACATAACCATGCATAAATCATAAGGAACAATGGAAGGACTCGTCATAACCGACACCATCATGATAGAGCTTACATGATGCCCCAACTATCTCACTCAAGTGGGCAGAGCCATCCTAGGCTTGCCAGGAAAGGAACGTGCAGTATGTGATATCACGAAAAGGGGATCCATTAACATTTGGATATATATAAGCCTATGGGGACATGTAGTTTTGAGACACCAGCGTAGTCCTTTGAACGCCGGGCTACTTGGTGCTAGACACTGCTCCCAAAAATATGCACATTAGGGCTCGTATAGTAATCGTAAAATCATTCATGAAGTTCATGGCCAAATAAATAGTAACATCATTGATCCCCATTTAAAATACATGAATAGCCATGAACAAGGGCCCATGGATTGGCCAAGAGTCATAAATCCATCAATCGTGAAATTCATGCATACTTGTAAAACATGTATAAACTTGACATTTCACAAAACCATGATAAGTAGTTGAGAGAAATCATATCATAAAGAATAAATAATAATTGTGCTAATTAAGATCAAGATCATAATGAAATTCTAACTTGACTTTTCATAAAACATACATGATTGGTCATAATTGGATTTAAATTCAAATCTATAAATTTATATTCTAAATGGTCATAAAATCTGCCCATAGATCATAAAACATGATTTAATACATGAAAGGAATTGACCATAGATGGATCATAGAGAATTTCACAAGAATTGGAATAAACCCAATAAGATCATGAAACTTGAATCTAGAATTGAAATTCATGGAAATTGAGAAGAATTTAGAGCATGAGAGTGAAAGGAACTCTCATTCATAACCTCACATACCTGGGTAGATAATTTCACACTCCCACTTGAAAGCACAAAGGAAATTGAAGAGAATTTGATGAAATTCCTCAAACTTGATCTTCAAGGAAGGCTCTAGGTTGCATGCATGAAGTAGGGATTCTTAGAATGAACTTACCCCCCTTCAAACACACTATTCAAAGCATAAAAAGACGTAGCTTAGGACCTTAGGGTTTAGGAATGATGAATATATCCTTAAATGAAAACTCTGGAATTTCTACACTGCCAGTGATAACGAGTGGTACAACGGATCGTTCTTTGATACCACGACTCGTGGTATCTTTCCGTTACTTCTTCTATCACCTTTTTAACTTCTCTGATCCTAATACAATGACTCGACAGAATGGATCATTACTCCGAATGATGACCCATTACTACCTCCTATTACCTCGCTAGATTCCAACTCAAGTAACCAACAACGGCTGGTTAGGACGAGTAGTTACTAGTACCAACGACTCATCATTTCTGGCCGTTACCACCATTGCTTATCTTCTGGAATTCCTCCCACTCATTCTTCCCAGCAACAAGTCATCCCATGACTTGTACCAGCCTTCTTTGCCTAAGACCATCCTCCTAATGACTCATCCCAACGATCCGTTACATCAACCAACGAGTCATCCTGAGACCCGTTACTTCCCAGCCTACTTTGCAGATTCTCACCACGGGCACTTCCAACAGGTCGTTACACGTACCAACATCCCGTACCACGATTCGTTATAAGAGGACATCTTAGATTTTCTAATACTTTTCATTTCAAATCCTGAGTCTAGTCCTAGGCACTTCCAGGGTATTACAACATTTCTCCCTTGAGAACATTCATCCTTGAATATAGGTAAACATACTGAAAAACTGGGAAATGCAACTACCATACCAAATACTGAATGTTTAAGCTGAAAACTGCCAGAGTAAATAACTCTGGACTAGAATACCTGACTGAGCTGAATTCACAAATCATACATACATACATTGACATGAAGGAAACCGGGAACATAAACTGAACATGAAACTGAATAGGATACTAAGGAGAAAATTGATACCTCAAGTTCTAACTGAACCGGAAGGAAATAAATGCGGGTATTTAGCCATCATATCTGCTTTAGCTTCCCACATAGCCCCCTCAACATGTTGATTCCTCCATAAAACCTTGACTGAGATACTTCCTTGTTTCTTATCTTTTGAACCTGACGATCAAGTATTTCTACCGGAACCTCCTCATAGCTAAGGCTATCTTTCACACCGACACTGTCCACCGGAACAACCAAAGATGGATCACCCAAACACTTCTTCAAGAGCGATACATGGAAAACTGGATGAACTGAAGCTAATTCTGAGGGCAACTCTAACTTATATGCTACTGATGTGCCGTGATTTTATGGAACTTATGAATCTTAAAACCAAGAAATTATGCACATTCCAGGTATGTTTATGTAGGTATGATGTGTTTTGTGCTTAATGTTGCAGGAAAACAAGTTCGGGAGTGAACTTGTCGAATTAATGTTGAAAACCACTGAAAAGGTGACTTTCAGGCACTTCACGAGTCCTTGGCAGGTTAGTGTACCTGACGAGTACAGTGTACCTGACGAGTTGAGGAAACATCTCGTTACAACTGGTAATGAGTCATGAGGTTAACCGTGAAAGCTGAAAAGGAAATCTTAACAAATTGGCCAGTGTAGTTGATGACATACATCACGAGTCGTCGCATGAAGGAATGACTCGTTGTCAGATCACTAGGACCAACCGTAAGGTGCACTGGAATTTTGGAGGAATAATACCACAAGGGACCTAACGACTCGTGCTCAGGAAAGACTAGTCGTTAGGTGACCCGTTGCCATAACTGGGTACGTTGCTGAGGACAATTGTTTTAAGCAAGGAACGACTCATTAGAAGGCCAAATGAATCATCAACAAGCCCGTTGCCACTGCTAACCTGGTTTCCAGTTTTAATTAGGAAATGAATTTCTTGGAACTATAAATACACAGTTTAGGTTTATTTTTGGAAGAAGATTTTCATACGATTTTTCTTACAGTTCTAGAGTAATTGAGAGAGCCGACTTTATTAATTTTCAACTAGAATGTTGGTATTGATCAATTGTTCTTGATTCAAGAAACAAAATCCACAATTGGAGTTTATTAATCTATTGTGGAGTTGTTATTCGATCTACGTGGTTTTTATTCTACGATAATTTGTAAGTTGCAATTATGATTTCTTCAATATTTTGTGATTGCAATAATAAAAGCATGAGTAGCCAAACCCATAAACTAGGTTTGTGGGAACCAAGATGAATTAACACACATAGGTAAAAACATTTAGTGATTCTTGAATGGGGTTTTATGTATGTATTTCTTTTCCCTTCATTTTGATTGATTCTTGACGGTTGCAAACTTTAGGACTTGCCTTATTCTTACTTATCGGACCATGGAGGTAATGAATAGGAAAAGGGGTTAACAACGGATATTTGAGGCTATCAATACTTATCTAATAGCTTGAACTTGTCCGGGGATAACTAATCTGATATTAAGGGTAAGGGTCAACTAAAGTACACCCATATACGGACCAAGTTGCGTGGTGATAATCATCTAGATAGGGGACCAATCATTTAGGTGAACCTAACTTACCAATATTGCATGTTAAACACTGGAATAGATCACTAGTGTATAAGCCATGTGGTTATGAAATCTTGGGGAACACAATCCTAGTCAAGTCGTTAATTGAATACAAACCGAATTTGATTTCAATATTTAGTAATTTTACTTTTTTTATTATTATATATTTTCCCACCTTCGAAAATAAGTAACTCAATAGTAATAGTTATTCGCATTAACTTAAGTTCTTACCATATTCCCTGTGGGATCGACCTCAACCTTTGTTGGGTTCTATATTTGATAATCGACCACTTATATCTCAATTGCGAGGTGTAATTTGGGCGACATCAAATTTTGGCGCCATTGCCGGGGTATACGGCTCAGGCTTTTGTTAATTGTGTTAACTTTACTATTGGTTCTTATTTCTTTTTTATTTTTCTTTTGTTGTTTTGGTTGCTTAACAGGTCTTAGGTTCGTGCATGCCCGATACTAGAAGCCAAGGAAATCCCCTGGTTCCAATTGATCACAAACTTTAGCTAACGTTAAGGAACCTTAGAAGAATGGCCAATATCCAAGAGCAAGAAACCATGGACCAAGCCACAACAAGAATGCTGGCTGAAGAGCAAGATTGGGCTAGAAATCGTGAGCTAGCCAGAGTTGCAGAAGAGCAGTGTCTAGCTGCAGAAGCTAAACGAGTTAGATGACCCATAGGTCCAGAACACCAACGGCACCGATATTTTGATGAGGAAGATGATGTGGATATAGATGAAGCTGGTGCCACTGGAGCTATAGTCCCTCCTCGTTTTCCTGCTGGGGCGAAGTTTGATATTACCAGTGCGATGATCCAACTGCTTAATATAAAGGGAATATTTGCGAGTCACGCATCTGATGATGCCCATGCTCACCTGACAAATTTCGTGGGAATATGTAAGGCATACAAGCAACCAGGGGTGAGCCAGGACGCTATCAGACTGAGGTTATTTCCATTCTCCCTAGGGAGTGAGGCAACAATGTGGCTGGCTGAGTTGCCGAATGATTCCATCACTACTTGGGGAGAGCTTAATAGAGCTTTTCTTGAAAGGTGTTTCCCTCCATTGCATTGCAGTTGAAGTATGAGATATATAACTTCAGAAAGCTAAATTTTGAGGCACTCACGAGACCTGGTTGCGTTTCAACAAAAAGCTCAAAAAGGTGCCGAATCACAAAATTCCGGATGATATGTTGTTGGAGATCTTTTATAGGTCTCTGAATGCCACCACCAAGGCAGTGGCTGATACCATCTCCGGAGGAACTTTTATGAGTCACACCTATGCAGAGGCTGCGGAGCTGCTAGACAGGATCACCAAAACCAACCAAGCTTGGCACACTAGAGAGTTGGAGGTTCCGGGTGGTTCTTATGCAGTTGGTATGTATTCTGAACAAAGGAGAAAAGATGAAGAGCGTGATCAGGATATCATAGAGATAAAAACCACCATGGGTTTCTTGCTAAGCACTTTATGGGAGTTGGAGCAGAAAAGGTAAATGTTGTAGGTTCTCAGGGCAAGGCCCCGACAAATGATGGTTGCGAGTCTGAGTCTGAAGAAGAAGTCAATTATTTGAATGATTAGAGGGCGGGTTTCCGGACCACCACCCAAGGGTCTAACCAAGATTCTTGGCGTCAAGTTCAAGGTAACCAAGGTCAGAACTTCTACAAAGATAATAATTATAACTGGGGCCAGTACCGAGACAATGGGGACTGGAAGAAGCGCGATGAGTTCAAAAATGATAGAGGCAGTCTGTACGTTCCACCAAGAAACCATGAGCCAGAGTCTAGTGGTTCAAGGGTTGAGGACATGCTCTCCAAAGTACTCAAGCAAATAGAGACAACAAATAGACACTTTAAGTAGCTCCGGGCTGATATTTTCGGTTTAAATAAAAAAGTGGAGTCTCATGCCGTGGCGATTAGGCAGAGCAGCAGATGAGTCAGATGTCTGTTGCAATGAATCAGACGCAAAAAGGCACACCTTCCAGCAATACTGTTCAAAATCCGAAAAATGACAGTCACTGCATGGTAGTCACTACTAGGAGTGGGAAGGCCATAGTTGATCCCCCAAGGCCAGTTGTAGTGAAAGCGTTAGACAAGCCCGTCATGTCAAATGAAGATGGTGTAGCGGACTTTGAAAACCCAACTTTGGTTGGGGATTCAGAGGTGCAAACTGCTCCAAGTAGTGCAAAAGAGCAAGGAGATGCCCATGGGAAGGAGAAAGAGACACAGCAAGAACTCACAACAATCCCTAGACCTCCTCCTCCTTATCCCCAGCGCTTGAAGAAGAAAGCTGAAGATAGGAAATATCAAAAGTTTATCTCGATGCTTAAGTAGTTGTTGGTGAACATCCCATTGGTAGAGGCACTTGAGCAGATTCCTGGATATGCCAAATTCATGAAGGACCTCGTCACCAGAAAAAGGACTGTAAGTTTGAAACCTACCGATAATCTGCACCACTGTGGTGCCATCACTACCAGGGTTCTAGCTCAGAAGAAGGAAGACCCAGGTGCATCTACAATACCTTGCATCATTGGGGAGGTTGAGTTTGCAAGGGAGCTTTGTGACTTGGGAGCTAGCATAAATCTGATGCCGCTAGCAGTGCTTAAAAAGTTAGGCTTGGGAACCCCCACACTGACTACTATGCAGCTACTGATGGCTAATAGAACAGTTAAAAAGACGGTGGGGATTTTGTTTGATGTACTAGTCAAAGTGGACAAATTCATATTCCCAGCAGACTCCGTGATTCTGGACTGCGAAGTCGATTCTAAGGTCCCCATCATTCTGTGGCGACCATTCCTTACAACAGGTAGGGCCCTAGTAGATGTGGAGGCAGGCTAGTTGAAATTCAAATTGAACAAAGAAGAGGTCACCTTCAACATTAGTCGTACCATGAAATAGCCAAAGGAATTCAGCATAATCTCAACTTTGGAGGATGGGGAAGAGTCACTTGACGAATTTTGAGTAGTCAAGTGACTTGCGTCGTGCTGCGACATTAAATCAGGCGCTGCATGGGAGGCAACCCATGGAGGTGTTTTCATGAAATCTAAGTAGCAAAAACACCAACGTCGTGCCACGACGTTAAATCAAGTGCTTCTTGGGAGGCAACCCAAGTCGTAAATGTAATAAATAAGTAGTGTTCACGTTTGTTGATGGGTGCAGGTGAATAAGATGAAAAATCTGAAGTTGGAACCAAAAACTGGAACTTCAGTTCTGGTGCAGAAAAATCACAAAACGAGTCATCGTCTGACTTGATGACTCGTTCAGTCAATCCATGAAGAGTACTGTAGAAAATAGGGGAGAAACGGTCGACTTAACGATTTGTGTCTTCAAGAAACGAATCGTCATGTCCCCCGTCATGTACACTAGAGTAAAGTCTGAATTAAAAGGAAAAGGGTGATAACAGCTCACTTAGCGAATCATTGGGAGACCAAATGAGTCGTCAAGTGGCACGTCTTGAAACTACGCCAACTCAAGGACCACGAGTCAGGTAATGACTCTTTGGGTTACACCACGAGTCGTTACTTGACTAGTTAGGTCCCAGGTAAGTTATCAAACTCAGGTAAAAGAATGAAGGGTAAAAATGATTTGTCTCATTACTTAATGACTCGTGTAGTTAGTCATTAGGTATTCTATTTAATTGTTATTCGATCATACCCAGGAGTGGAATTGGGGTGCTTTTTAAGTTATATCAACGAAAAACCCTATTCTCTCCCTTTTTCAAAATCGCACCATTATCCATCCCCAAAAACTTCAAATTTCCCTCTTCTCTTCTTCTTCTTCACTCAAACCCCATCGACAATACCTTCACCATTGCAAGCCTAGTCACTCAAGCACACTCACGAATAATTACACTCTATCTCTGATCAAGCACATTGTGAGTAATCTTCCCCATGAAATTTCAAATATTGTTGCATTTAAACAAGAATTGTTGAGGACCCATGTTGTGAATGAGCTTGAATGTATTTCAATTAATATTGTGTTTATCTGTGCCTCTTGATGAAAATAAACCCTAGGAAGATTTAAACAAAGATTTTGATCGTATTTCACTTGGGTTGATTTTGGATTATGAAGCTTTGTGTTTGTGGAGTTGAAGTTTGGGAAGATGATGAAGTTGAATGTCTGAACTTAAAATCTTGAGCACGAGCTACATCACGAGTCATTGGATCACCAAACGACTCATTGTGTAGCTCGTCCTGAGTGGAAAAATTAAACTAATGAGGCAGTGTACCTAACGACTCATTGCCTTTGGTAATGACTCGTTGGGAACAGTCGTCAAGTACACTGGACTAACATGAAGAAAGTCCAGTTTGGGATGACGAGTGACCTTACAAGTCATTGCCAGTGGCAATGACTCATTTAGTCACCCGTCGGGACCACTAGGCACCAACCCACAAATATTTTTTGTTTCATCTCATGTTTCACACTAACCTTGTTTCCATAGATACAATGGCTCCTAGAGGTACACCAAAGAAGGGTCCTACCAAGAAGCAAGCACCTGAGCGCAGTCAACCCTCATACCGTAGACTGCATGATGATCCATCATCCTCTAAAGAGTCGAGTGGCTCAGAGGAGGAATATGAAGTAGCGGAGGAGAAGCTAGTGAGGAGGACAACCAGGGCTAGGGCTCAACAAACTTCAAATCCGACATCCCTAGCTGATACTCCCACTCCACTTGCAAGAGATCCTCCCAGCCGCACCGATGAGAATGCTAGGGTTGCAGCTGCACTTGTTCCTGAGCCTCCCACAGCTAGGAAAAACACAGAGAGAGTTGATGAATCACATGACCAGTGAGGGAACTCTGATAATGAGCTAACAGAGACCTCGGACACATCAAATGAGCAATCGATAAATGTGCGGAGATGGTGTGTCCATGGCATGAGGGCTATATACAATCAAGATATTGCTCCCAATGAAAAAGGCAATCCAAAGAGCAGCATATACGAGGAGCCGAGGCTGGTCATACAGGGCTTAAAGATCTTCCAGAGCTACAGGCAGTGTTCGATAAATAGAAGTTTGGGTGGTTGACCGAGCTATCAGGTAGCTATATCCCATGTTTAGTTCGAGAGTTCTATGCAGTGTATGCGGCTACATTGTAGTGGTTGGCATTAGGCGTCTAGGATTGGAAGAAGAGGCCCGTATTGAATCAGGTGTTGGTGCATGAGACTCTAGTTGACATTTTTTAGCAGACAATCTCTAGGATGTTGTATGGGTCGGATTATCAAGCTTCGAGAAACACAATAGAATTTGATCACAAGCTATCTGAGCTGAAGAAAGTCAAAACCAAGAAGTTGAATAGCTAGGAGTGCATCTAGCAGTACACTTAGTTGTCACGGATTATTGCTACGAGAGATTCACTAGTAGAATGGCTGCATGGTATAGAGTCGCAGATAAAGAAGGCCACATTGAATTTTCAGGCAAAGTTTTGGTGGTCATTGGTGTGGCATAGGCTAGTACCAATCAGCAATGACATCATCCTTTCACCTGATAGAGCAGCTTTGGTAGCAAACATAATGGAGGGGTATGCCATCAACTCCCCGCAATATACTGCTGAGGAGATTCGAGAGCGGGCAATCAATGATGGCACTACCATTCTGTTTCCATATTTGATAGATAGACTCTATCAGGAGTCAAATGTTCCAGTATTTCCATCAGTGGACCAGAGAGTAGTGGTCCAAAAGATTACCAATATCGGGTTGATTCGAGATGATACAAACCCAGTATCGAGGGCGAGGACTCAGGCAGCTGCGTCCGTGGGAGCGACAATATTAGCAGAGGCATTTGGCAGCGGGATGCATACTGATGCAGCACAGATCGCTGAGTTGGCAGCTGAGCCTATGGAGGGAAGAGAGACAGGTAGCCAGCCTGAGGCTACAGATGCAGCGGATACCTCCACACCTGTCGATGTTCCTGAGTCTTCATCTACTGCAGCATCCCCGAGACCACCAGTTGCGCCTCCACGAGCCACCACAGTCGGCCTAGTCACAGTTTCACAGGAATTCTTAGTTGATATGGCTAGGAGGCTAGCTAAGGCCACACGACTCTACAGGTTAGAGTTATGATGGAGCAGGTCAAGTTGTGGGTGTCAAAGGAGTTGGAGACACTGTCCAGTTCAGTGCATGGCCGACTAGAAATGGGAGCGGAGTGAGATGGAGAGAGCACTGCGTGAATCGAGAGAGGAGGCTCGATAGAGAGACGAGACTGAGGCAGCGAGAGTTCGTGGAGAAGGCACAAGCTCTGTTCGATCTGAGAATGCACCGGTTCAAGCCGGTAATATTGGAGACGACATTAGAGGCATATCTACACCCTCCACTAACCAGGTAGCTGACACCTAGGTCGCACATGTATGTTCCCTATTTCCTTAGTTTTGTTTGGTATATATATGAGTCGAGGACGACACATGCTTTCTTGATGGGGATAGGGAGGGATACCTGTGCATTTTTTTTGCTGATAATTCGAGGGTTTTTCTTGCCGGATATCTTCTCTCGGGTGTTCCATATCTATTAGAACTGGCATGTATAGGATTTTATTTTATGTTTTTTGTGTCAGTTGGAAGAAAGTAGGAAAACTGAAAGCAGTCAAGCGCTGAAATTATTGAAAATAACTGTTGTTTGATAATTTGATACCCCTCCGAAATTTTTTTTGTATATGTGTATGTGAAAGTTGACAAGTATGACCTTTGTGAATCTTTGCATGGCATTGAAACTGTGAACTTGTTTATCATTGTATGGCTATACATGAACTAGCAATTGGTAGAAGTGATGATGTTGACCTGTGCTATGTGTGAGTGAGGTTTAATAGTTGAATTCGGTTATGTGTGTCAATCTAGAACTTGCCTGGTCAGTAGATAGAAGATAGGAAACTAGGAAAGGATCATAGGTCGTTTTTGATTTATGAGTCGACTTTAGCCTTAAAAACCTACCAAAAGTGAATAAAAGTCCCTTGATCCAAATGTTTGAGCTTAAATTGACCTTTCTTTTTGTTTACACCAATTCACCTGCCTGATTTTATTATGAATGAACCTGTTTTGGCTCTGGTCCCTCCTTGTACATTGTGAATCTCAACTCAGGAAAATCGCCTAAGTTGATGGTGGCTATTATAGGGGTGATTAAGAAGAGTCGGGTGGAAAGAAAATTGGTTAATGAAAAAGGAAAAGAACGGGTGCGGTATGCATGATGAAAAGAAAAATAAAAGTTGTTGTCGAAAAGAAAGAAAAGAAAAGAGAAATAATGTGTGACATCAACGAGTGTTTAAATAAAGAGAAACTGCATCCGTAGTTGCAAAACCAAAAAAAAAGCAGTTAAAGGAAAAAAGGAAGAAAATAGAAATAAAAGTGAAAAGTGGAGTCAAGCAGTGTGTAGTGCCAAGGAGGGTTGAGCTACTAATTCCATATGTACCATACCCAAGCCTGAGCCTATGTTACAAGCTTAGAAAGTCCTATAGTGATCCTAGCTACTTATCCGAAAATCGAGATATTGAAAGTAAAGGTAAGCCCATGGAATTGTATACACACAGTTCGAATTTCTTTATGAGAGTGCGTGAATCTTACCTAGTCCCAAGAGGAATTTATTTACATAATCATATGCACATGTGTGAGTATGGGACTTCTTTGAGGTGTGAGCATTTGATCAACAAAATCGTCTGCAAATTATCTGGGGAAGTGTTATAGATTTATGTGCGTGGTTGCAGGTGATAGTATTTTGCATGTTTTGATTCATTTGTGTTATAGTTGGAAATTTTGCATATGCATAGTGATTTGAGTTGATACGATGAGGGAGGGGTTAGAAAATTTGATTTTTATGTGTAAGTGTGACTGCCGTAAGTTTCCTAGAGTTCTTTCAATCAAAGCGTCGAAGTAGTTTAGTTTGTTTTGTTTTATTTTATTTTTGCCTGAGAACATGCAAAAGTTCTAAGTTGAGGGTGTTGATGTGCCGTGATTTTACGGTTCTTTTGACGCTTAAAACCAAGAAATTATGCACATTCCGGGTATGTTTATATAGGTATAATGTGTTTTGTGCTTAATGTTGCAGGAAAATAGGTTCAGAAGTGAACTGGTTGAATTAATGCTGAAAACCATTGAAAAGGTGATTGCCAGGCACTTCACGAGTCATTGGCAGGAGGCACGACTCGTTGCTTAAGGCTAGGGCAAAAGATGAATTTTTGATGATGCAAGACAGTGTACCTGACAAGTTGAGGAAACGACTCGTTACAACTGGTAATGAGTCGTGAGGTCAACCGTGAAAGCTGAAAAAGGAAATCTTAACAAAGTGGCTAGTGTAGTTGATGACAAACATCACGAGACGCCACATGAGGAACGACTCGTTGGCAGATCACTGGGACCAACCGTAAGGTGCACTAGAATTTTGGAGGAATAAGACAACGAGGGACCTAACGACTCGTGCTAAGGCACGACAAGTCATTAGATGACCCGTTGCCACGACTGGGTACATTGCTGAGGACGAATGTTTTAAGCAAGGAACGAGTCGTCAGAAGGCCAAACGAATCGTCACCAAGCCCATTGCCACTGCCGACCTGGTTTCCAGTTTTAATTAGGAAATAAATTTCTGGGAACTATAAATATACAGTTTAGGTTTATTTTTGGAAGAAGATTTTCATACGATTTTTTGTTACAGTTCTAGAGTAATTGAGAGAGACGACTTTATTAGTTTTCAACTAGAATGTTAGTATTGATCAATTGTTCTTGATTCAAGAAACAAAAGCAACATTGGAGTTTATTCATCTATTGTGGAGTTGTTATTCAATCTACGTGGTTTTTATTCTACGATAATCTGTAAGTTGCAATTATGATTTCTTCAATATTTTGTGATTGCGATAATACAAGCATGAGTAGATAAACCCATAAACTAGGTTTGTGGATACCAAGATGAATTAACACACATAGGTAAAAACACTAACTGATTCTTGAACAGGGTTTTATACATGTATTATTTTTCCCTTCGTTTTGATTGATTCTTGACGGTTGCAAACTTTAGGACTTGCCTTATTCTTACTTATCGGACCAAGGAGGTAAATAATGGGAAAAGGGATTAACAACAGATATTTGAGGCTATCAATCCTTATCTAATAGCTTGAACTTGTCCGGGGATAACTAATCTGATATTAAGGGTAAGGGTCAACTAAAGTACACCCATATACGGACCAAGTTGCGTGGTGATAATCATCTACATAGGGGACCAATCATTTAGGTGAACCTAACTTACCAATATTGCATGTTAAACACTGGAATAGATCACTAGTGTATAAGCCTTGTGGTTATGAAATCTTGGGGAACACAATCCTAGTCAAGTCGTTAATTGAATACAAACCGAATTTGATTTCAATATTTAGTAATTTTACTTTTTTTTATTATTATATATTTTTCCACCTTCGAAAATAAGTAACTCAATAGTAATAGTTATTCGCATTAACTTAAGTTCTTACCATATTCCCTGTGGGATCGACCTCAACCTTTGTTGGGTTCTATATTTGACAATCGACCACTTATATCTCAATTGCGAGGTGTAATTTGGGCGACATCAACTATCTTGCCAACCTGTTTCACAATTCGGTATGGACCAACATAACGGGGACTGAGTTTCCCTTTCTTTTTGAACCTCATCACTCCCTTCATGGGAGATACCTTCCGAAACACCCAATCCTCAACTTCAAACTCAAGCTCCTTCCTCCTCACATCCGCATAGGACTTTTGGCGACCCTAATATGTTTTTCAACCTCTCCCTTATAAGCTGAACTTTCTCCATGGCCTCATGGACTGAATCTGGTCCTATCATCGTAGCTTCACCGACTTTGAACCAACCAATAGGTGATCTACACCTTCACCCATAAAAAGCCTCAAACGGAGCCATTTGAATGCTAGAATAGTAGTTGCTGTTATATGCAAACTCAATGAGAGGAAAATGATCATCACAACTACCCTTGAAGTCCATTACACACGCTCTCAACATATCCTCCAAAGTCTGAATGGTCCGCTTCACCTGACCATCTATTTGAGGGTGAAATGTTGTCCTAAGCTTAACCTGGGTACCAAGGCCCTTCTGAAATAATCTCTAAAACTGGGAGGTAAACTGAGTGCGTCTATCTGATATGATGGACAAGGGCACTCCATGCAACCAAACTAATTCCTGAATATATAACTTAGCATAATCCTCCGCTGAAACCCTCCACTGAATCAGTAGTTTGATTAGAAGGAAATGAGTTGCTTTAGTCAACCTGTCCACAACCAAATAGAGTCATACTGTCCGCGTGTACGAGGAAACCTTGTAATGAAGTCCATATTGATCTCTTCCCACTTTCAAGTAGGGATACTAATATCTTGAAGCATACCTCCAGGTCTTTGATGCTCAACCTTTACTTGTTGACAATTCGGACACTTAGCCACAAACTCTACTATGTCCTTCTTCATGCCATTCCACCAATAGACTTCCCGTAGGTCACGATACATCTTGGTGGCACCTAGATGTATAGAGTATCTAGAACTATGAGCTTCATGCAATATCTGCTTCCTCAAGTCACCAACATCTGATACACACAAATGATCTTGACATAGGAGCACACCATGTCCCCTTTTGGAGAAGACCTCTACTTTCTTATTCTGAACGGCTTTCTTCAACTTCACAAAAATTAGGATCCTTATCTTTCCTAGCCTTATGATCAGTCACCAAAGATGATTTTGATCCATTTTGAACAATGACACCACCATCTGTTAAGTCAACCAAACGAACTCCTAGTCGTGCAAGTCGGTGCACATCCTTTACTAACTCTTTCCTCTCCTCATCCACATGAGATACACTCTCCATGGAAAGCCTACTAAGAGCATATGCCACCACATTTGCCTTGCCCAGATGATAAAGGACATTCATAGCATAGTCCTTCACAACTCCAACCACCTCCTCTGGTGCAGATTCAGATCCTTCTGGGTAAACACGTATGCTTTTGTGGTCCATAAACACATCCACATGGACCGCGTATAGATAGTGTCTCCAAATCTTCAAGGAAAATACTACCACCGCCAATTCGAGATCATGGGTCGGGTAGTTTTTTTCATGGGCCTTCAGCTGCCTTGAAGCATATGCTATAACTTTACCGTGTTGCGTCAATACACATCCCAGGCCGATCCTAGAGGGGTCACAATATACCACAAACCCATCAGCCTCAGGTAAGGTCAACACTGCTGCTGAGGCGAGTCGAGTCTTCAACTCTTGAAAGCTCTTCTAACAAACCTCCGACCATTGAAACTTCACTTTCTTCAGGGTTAACTTAATCAACGGGATTGCAATGGATGAAAACCCCTCAACAAATCTCCAATAAGAACCAGTTAAACCCAAGAAACTCCTGACGTCCGAGGGATCCACTAGTCTAGGCCAATTCTTCACCGCTACTATCTTTTAAGAGTCCACCTATACACCCTCACTCAATACCACATGACCCAAAAATGCCACCGAGTTCAACCAGAACTCGCATTTGCTGAACTTAGCATATAACTGACGATCCTTAAGAGTATGTAGCACCACCCTCAAATGAGCGGCATTCTCCTCCTTGCTCCAAGAGTATATAAGGATGTCATCTACGAACATAATCACGAACATATCTAATTATGGATTGAACACCTTGTTCATCAAATCCAGAAAAGCTGCAAGAGCATTCGTTAGTCCAAAAGACATAACTACAAATTCATAATGACAATACTGAGTCCTGAAGGTTTTCTTCAGAATATAACTCTCTCTAACTCTGAGCTGATGATATCCTCATCTGAGGTCTATCTTCGAAAAGAACTTGGCACCCTGAAGCGGGTCAAACAAATAATCAATCTTGGGGGAGGGGATACTAAACCACCATCCTTCTTGCGGACAAAGAGAACGGCGCACCCCATGGGGATTTGCTTGGTCTGATCAAACTCTTGTCTAAGAGATCCTTCAAATACTCCTTCAACTCCTTTAGCTTGGATGGAGCCATTATGTAAGGAGGAATAGATATAGGTTGCGCATCAGGAAGAAGGTCAATACCAAAATCAATCTCCCGCTCGGGAGGGGTTCCCGGTAAATCATCTGAAAACACTTTCGGGTACTCACACACAATAGGAACTGACTAAATAGTCGGGGTTTTGGACGTAGCATCCTTAACCCTAACTAGATGGTATACACAACCTTTAGAAATCATCTTTCTGGCGTTAAGGTAGGAAATGAAGTGACCTACAGGCACAGCTGAACTACCCTTCCACTCTAAGACTAATTCACCTGGAAATCTAAACTCTACTGAATGGGTTCTAAAATTGACTGAGGCATACATGCATGTAGCCAATCCATGTCGAAGATGACATCAAAATCGGTCATGGCTAGCTACTAAATCTGCTAAGGTGACTTTCTGAAGGACTGTGACAGGAAAATTTCTATATATCCGTCTAGCTATAACTAAATCACCGACTGGAGTAGAGACTGAGAAGGGTTCTGATAAAACCTTGGGACTAATTCCAAAATAACTAGAAACATAGGGCATCACTAAAGATAAAGTAGCCCCTGGATCTAACAATACATATACATCAAGGTGGAGTACTCGTAACATACTAGTAACCACATCTGGTGAAGTCTCCTGCTCCTAGCAGGATGTAAGGGCATAAAACCTGTTCTGGCGTTGGCTGCCACCTGCACTGGTGGATGCACCCTGCTAGGCTAGACGTACTGGTGGTGCTGCTGATCTGGTAGCCTGAGCATGGCCTATACCATCAGCTTGTCTAGCCAAGGGACACTCTCGGCGCATGTGTCCAGACCTACCACACCCAAAACAGATATCTAATCCCATCAAGCACTCTCCTGTATGACTCTTTCCACACTTCCCACGGGCCTAAAAGGTGCCGCTGTGTCTGCATGCTCCTTTGGTCCCTTAAACCTGAGGCCCTCCTTTGGTCCCTCAAACCTGAGGCCCTGCTCCTCTGATCACCCTGCGGTCTGGATGGGGCACTGGTCGATGATGGTGCTGGAGCTAATAAACTATGATGAGACTGTTGCGATGTCTGCCTCCCAATCTTTGTTGAGAGAACCCGTAACTATCTGTCTTGGCCCTTTTAGCCTCTCTCTCTCAGATGCACCGCCTCCATCTGTTGGGTGTACAAAACCATCTGAGGAAAATCAATATCCTGATGAAGCATGGCGATCCTACAATCCTTGTCCAGGTAGTTCGCCACTCCATGTACAAACTTGCTCACCCGATCTCTCTGATCAGCCACTAGCTCTAGTGCATACTTGGACAAACGAGTGAACTCCAAAGCAACTCCTGGACTATCATGTTACCCTGCTTCAGGTTTACAAACTCTGCTACTTTAATCTCGCTCATCTCATGAGGGAAGAACCGATCCAGAAATGCAGCATGAAACTCCTCCCAACCAATAGGGCCTGCTCCAACTGCCCTGCTATCCTTCCATTGCTTGAACCAGATCTGCACAACCCCTTTCAACTGATACGAGGCTAGATCGGCGCAACTCCTCTCCAGTTACGCCCATGATCTGGGTGATCTTCAGAACCTCATCAAATGAATTTGTGTGGATCCTCATCTACCTTTGACCCAAGAAACTCTGGAGGGTTCATCCTCAGAAAGTCTCTGACTCTTGCCGCCGCCACATTCCCGTTCCGAGGGACATGCGTTGATTGAACTTAGCGGTCAAGGCCTGGGCTAGCATCTGTATGGATTCCCTGGACTTTGCATGGGCAACCTGCTGTCATGACCCAAACGTACACCCGGATCATAGACATGGGACAAGGAACCCCGAGAGGGCCCAAGTCGACACATGGCATGAGCATACATCTAATTCAATCACATGAGTGGAAGACTCAACATAAAGAATGTAATCATAGCATAGCATAAGGAAAAAAATCAATACTAGACTTATACAATACGGCGAAATACAACTTGTAGTCTGATAAGCCTCTAAACATGAAAGGCGGATTGATGAGATAACTCCCCAACTAATCCAATATCCAGAAACTGAAAGAAATAACATAGAGTGTGAACATGCAGCCCTCGGAACATGAGGACTCACCAAGTATGCTGAGAGTAAGGCTGAACTAGCTACGGGTGAGGATGAGCCTGACAACTAGGACCTGTATCATGAAAGGATACAACATAGAAAATATGCAGTCAGTATGTGGAATCTTAAAACATATATGAAATTCATAAATGATTATAAAAGTAGGACATCATGCTCGTATCGTAAATCATAATATCATGTCATATGACTCAAGGTTTTTAAAACATTCGTAGCATAACTTAATCACAATCATAATAGAAGAGGTTTACCTAACATGACTTGAGCCAACATACATAATCATAACATGCATAAATCATGAGGAACAGTGGGAGATTCTCTTAACTGACATACCCCATATGAGCACACATGAAGCCCGACTTGTAACCGTAGTCGGGAGGGTGTTCGTACCTTGCCAAGGGTAGGAACAATGAAGGACGTGATCACACATGAAAAGGGCCATTTGGCCCGGGGACAAACATGAAAGGGTCCTAACATACCTGCGATGGCATGTAGTTCATGAGATCCTGGCTTAATCGTGGGCCCCAAACCTACTCAGTGTTTGATACTACTCCCAAACCATATACAGTGCTCATAATAATACATACCTGAGTTCATAGGCTAGTTAAATCATGATAATCATAAACATGCTTGAACATACATGAAGTAGCCATGATTTGAGGCCCCTGGGTCGGCCAAAAACGTAAGTCATGATTGATAGAATTCATACATACTTATAGATCATGCATGTAGCTTGAAATTCATAAGTTCATAGTAGATAACATAATAAATTCATAATTCATGTTGGGCCCATCAAAACACCAATGGATCAATGGATCATAAACCGATTCATCATGGGGCATGCATAAACAAGCTTAATTATTTAGAAATTCAAAATCATCAATATTATAATCAATTTAAATTCCAAAAGATGATAAAAATCAGTAGATTATGATAAGATTTCAAAATCACAAGACCCATAACTAAATCATTTAATTTTATACAAATCAATTACAAAATCCCATGAGTTTTTGATAATTTATAAGTAAAATCATAAAGTAGGAGCATGGTTGTGGAAGGAACCACACATTGATGACCTTACATACCTGAAAACACTTGATTCTTAATCTCCCTGAAGCCCAAGGTGGAATTTAGAGAAATTGGGGAAGAACACCTTGAATCACCTTCTAAACTCCTCTCTATACTCTTTAATGCATGAATGAGGCCTAACATGAGCTAATCCCCCTTAAAAGACCCCATTTGGAGCTTAAAACGACGTAGCTTAGGCCTTAGTAACTTAGGAATTACGAAAACACCCTTATTAAAATGCAGAAAAAAACACTGCCAGGGCCCCTAATGAGGGACCTCATGAGTCCTTGCCAGGGGCACGACTCGTGGCCTGAACCTATCATGCTCACTGCCTAAACTCCTCAAGGGACCCCATGAGGGATCCCACGAACCGTGGTGGCTGATCAGGACTCGTGGTCACCATCTGTGGTCTTTACTGCCCTTTCCCACTTTGCCAACTAGTCCACCTAGGCCACGGGAGACCTAACGAGTCATGTGGCCTCACCATGACTCGTGGTCATGCCCGTGGCCTTACCCCAAAACTTAACCGTGCCCTACTTGACCACGAGTCACTTCACGACTCGTAGCACTCCTCACGACCCACCTCACGGGATGTTCTGTGACTAGTATGAGTTTCCAGTTTTTCTCCGTTTTGACTCCCAGTTATGATCCTTGGGTTCATGGGGTATAACAATATCTTCCCCTTGGGAACATTCATCCTCGAATGTTAGAAACGTGAAGAAAACTCAGAAACAAGCAATCATCGTATGCAATTACTAATCATTTAAGCTGAAAATTGACGAATTGACTACCTCCGAAAAGAACTACATAACTGAATTGAATTCAGCATCACATACATTTAACACATCATAAAACAAACTTGTACGCATGAATGAAACATGAAAACTTATTAGAGGTTTAGGGCAAAAACTAATACCTTAAGCGGAAACTGAGCTGGTAGAGAACAGGTGTGGGTATCGGCCATCATATCCGCTTCGGCTTTCCACGTAGCTCCTTCAACATGCTGATTTCTCCATAATACTTTAACTGAAGCTACTTCTTTGTTCCTTAGCTTACGTACTTGACGATCTAAGATTTCCACCGGAATTTCTTCATAGCTGAGGCTATCCTTTACACCAACGCTGTCCACCGGGACTACTAAAGTTGGATCACCCAAGCACTTTTTCAAAAGTGACACATGAAATACAGTATGAACTGAAGATAACTCCGAGGGGAAGTCCAACTCATTCGCCACCTTGCCAACTCTCCTCACAACTCGGTAGGGGCCAACATAGCGGGCACTGAGTTTCCCCTTTTCCCCAAACCGCATGACTCCCTTCATGGGAGATACCTTTAGAAATACCCAGTCGTCCACATCAAACTCCAAGTATCTTCTCCTCACATCGGCATATGATTTTTGATGAATCTGAGTGGTTTTCAGCCGGTCCCGTATCAATTGAACCTTCACCATCGCCTCGTGAACCAAATTTGGCCCTATCATAGCTGCCTCACCAACCACAAACCATCCGATGGGCCTCAAATGGTGCCATTTGGATACTAGAGTGATAGCTGTTATTATAAGAAAACTCGATTAAGGGAAAGTAATCATCCAAACTACCTTTAAAATCCATTAACACATGCCCTCAACATATTCTCAAGAGTCTGGATTGTTCTCTTGTCTTGGCCATTCGTTTGGGGATGGAAGGCTGTACTGAGCTTAACTTGAGTCCCAAGTCCCTTCTGAAAAGTCCGCCAAAACTAGGAGGTAAACTGAGTACCTCGGTCTAAAATAATAGACAAGGGAACTCCATGAAGTCGAACCAACTCCCAAATATACAACTTGGCATAATCATCCGTTGAATTTGTGGTCTTGAACGGTAGAAAGTGGGTAGCCTTAGTTAACCTGTCTACCACCACCCAAATGGAATCATAGTGTTGTCAATTTCGAGGTAAGCCTGTAATGAAATCCATATTTATCTCTTCCCATTTCCAAGTGAGGATGTTAATATCCTGAAGTACGCCTCCCGATCTTTGATGCTCGACCTTCACTTGCTGATAGTTTGGACATTTGGCTACGAACTCTGCAATATCCTTCTTCATACCATCCCACCAATAGATTTCTTGCAAGTCCCGATACATCTTTGTGGATCCTGGATGAATAGAATATCTGGTATCATGTGTCTCATGTAATATGTGAACTCTCAAATTATCGACGTACGAAACATAGTCGACCGTGGTACCGTAGCACACCATCTCCCCCTTGGGAGAAAACCTCCACCTTCTGACTTCCAACGGCTTCCTTCTGCTTTACTAGAATTGGACCCTTACCTTGCCTGGCCTTCACATCTGTCACCAAGGACGATTCTGATTCATTTTTCACAACAATGCCGCCATCGGTCGAGTTGACCAATCTAACTCCCAACCTTGCAAGTCGATGGACATCTTTCACCAACTTATTCTTTCCCTCCTCCACATGGGACACACACTCCATAGAGAGTCTACTAAGTGCGTCCGCTACCACATTAGCCTTACTCAGTGTTAAAGGACACTCATGTCGTAGTCCTTTAGTAACTCCAACCACCTCCTTTGCTGAAGATTGAGATCTTTCTACGTGAACACATATTGCAAGCTCTTGTGATCCGTAAATACATCCACATGGACTCCATACAAGTAATTCCGCCATATCATCAACGCAAACGCCACCGTGACCAACTCAAGATCATGGGTCAGATAATTCTTTTTGTGAACTTTCAGCTACCTAGAGGCATATGCTATTACTAATTCTTTTTGTGAACTTTCAGCTACCTAGAGGCACATGCTATTACTTTCCCATGCTGCATCAACACACATCCCAGTCCGACTCTCGAAGTATCACATTACACCACAAAGCCATCCGTACCTCAGGTAAAGTCAACACTGGTGCTGAAGTGATTCGGGTCTTCAATTCCTGGAAGCTTTCCTCACAAGCCTCCAACCATTGGAACTTTACCTTCTTCTGAGTCAACTTGGTCAAAGGTGCCGCAATAGATGAGAAACACTCAACAAATCTTCGGTAGTAACCTGCTATGCCCAAGAAACTCTGAATTTCTGAAGGATTCACCGGTTTGGGCCAATTCTTCACCGCTTTGATTTTCTGAGAATCTACCTTAATGCCCTCACCTGAAAGCACTTGACCTAGAAATGCCACCATGTCCAACCAAAACTCACATTTGGTGAACTTTGCATATAACTGACGATCCTTAAGGACCTAAAGCACTACATGCAAGTGACTAGCATGCTCCTCCTTGCTCCGGAAGTATATAAGGATATGTCGATGAACAAAATTACAAACATGTCCAGATACTGCTTGAACACCCTGTTCATCAGGTCCATAAAAGTTGCATGAGCATTAGTTAGTCCAAATGACATAACTACAAACTCATAATAACCATACTGAGTTCTAAAGGCTGTCTTTGGGATATTACACTCCCAAACTCTGAGTTGATGATATCTGGACCTGAGATCTATCTTCGAGAACACCTGGCACCCTGGAGCTGGTCAAATAAATCATCGGTCCTGGGCAAGGGGTATTTGTTCTTGACAGTGACCTTATTCAGCTGTTGATATTTAGTACACATTCGAAGGGACCCATCCTTCTTTTGAACAAAGAGAACCGGTGCACCCCATGGAGGCTTGCTCGGCCTAATGAAACCCTTATCCAACAAGTCCTTCAATTGTTCTTTTAGCTCCTTTAGCTCGGCTGGAGCCATCCTGTAAGGAGGAATAGATATAGGTTGCATGTCAGGAAGAAGGTCTGTACCGAAATCAATTTTCCTCTACGGAGGAATACCTGGCAAATCATCGGGGAAAACCTCCGGATACCCACACCACTGGAAATGACTGAATAGTCGGGGTCTCAGACTCTACATCCTTAACCCTAACTAGGTGGTACATGCAACCCTTAGAGATCATTTTTCTCGCATTAAGGTATGAAATAAACCAACCGGTTGGTACAATAGAATTACCCTTCCATTCAAAAATTGACTCACCAAGAAACCAGAATTCTACTGCACTGGGTCCTACAATTAATCGAAGCATAGCACGCAAACAACCAATCCATACCCAAGATGATATCAAAGTCCATCATGGCCAACTCTACTAGGTCCGCGGAGATAACCTTATGAAACACTGTAATGGGGCAACCTCTAATTACTTGCCTAGCTACAACTGATTCACCAACTAGAGTAGATACGGAGAATGGTTCTAAAAAAATTTCAGGACTAACTCTGAAAATACTAGCAATATAAGGCATCACAAAAGACAATGTAGCTCCAGGATCTAATAAAGCATAAGCATAAATATGGAAGACTTGCAACATACCCGTGACTACATTTGGCGAAGCCTCCTGTTCCTAGCGAGGCACTAGGGCACAAAACCTGTTTTGGCGCTGACCGCCTGCTGAACTAGTGGGAGCACCTTGTTGTGGGGATCGTGCAGCTGGAGTGGTAGAACTGGCTGAAGGGCAATCTTTGATCTTGTGCCTCAGGTTTGCCACACCCGAAAAAAGCATTTGCACCGACCAGGCACCTCCCAGGATGATTTTTACCGCATCTCGCACAAGTTGGGAAAGTGCACTCCACCTGCATGCTACCTTGATCCCTCAAGCCTGTAGCCCTGCTCCTCTAGTCTCCCCAAAACCTGGATGGCATGTTGGCTGATGATGGAGCTGGAGCAATGGACCTGTGTTGAGTCTGCTGACGTGGTCCACCTCCTGACCTGGCTTGAGAAACCCCATACCTGTCGGTCCTGGCCCTCTTGGCCTCTCTCTGCCTCCTGTAGACGGACTCCTTATGCTACCCATGCAATACAATACGGGAAAATCGATGTCCCGGTGAAGCATGGCGATCTGACAATCTTTGTCCAAGTAGTCTACTACTTCATGCACAAAGCGGCTCACCCGTAGCCTTACCCTAAAACTTAGTTGTGCCCTGCTTGACCACGAGTCACTTCACGACTCGTGGTCACTCCTCACGACCCACCTCATGGGTCGTTCTGTGACCTGGTGCGAATTTTCAATTTTTCTCCATTTTGACTCCCGGGTCTAATCCTTGGGTTCCCGAGGTATAGCACCTGCTTGGTTACATGATCTTCATGGGTTGGTGGGGCCTGCTGGTGCCCATCTCTATTGACGTTATCATTGCAATTTCCATTTCCATTTTTTCTTCCTTTAGGCAAGGAGGTATGATTCTGCAAACGTGTATAGCACGAGTTAGAAGGATAGAGAGACATTTTATCGCACAACATAGATCATGAAAGAAGGGAACATTTCCTAAATGTCTGGTAGCCTCTTCGTCATAAGTGTGGCGTGCTTCACACCCATGAAAAAGACTCTACTTAACGCAGCTTTTAAACACCCTAGGACACTTCAAAACCTAATGCTCTAATACCAAGTTTGTCACGACCCAAATGTAAACTCGAATCGAGACAAGAAACCCCGAGAGGTTCGAAGTCGACCCATGGCATGAACATAACCTCTAAACTCAACATGATAAAGAGGAAGTTTAACACACATAATAACAGAAGTTTGCATATGTATATATATCAAGTTACAATTGAATCAACCACGACAAGCTGATTTAAACATAATGTCTGAAAGCCTCTAACATATCTTATGAGCTGATGAGACAGCACCCCCAACTAGCTCGACAAAGTCTAAAACTGAAAAAACATAACAAACTATATATGATTGAAAGTCCTCGAAGAATGAGGACTCATCAACACCGGCTGGACAGGTCTGAGAGGGAAGAGGGGCTAATGATGCAGCTGAGACTGATCCATCGGACCTGTATCACGAAACGATACAACATAGAGTATACGATCAGTACTTGGAATTTACTGTGATCGTGGGTAAAATAGCATGCCCGAGTGATGCTTTATAACTTAGTTTTGTCTTGTTTATCGAATTAATTATATGCATTCTCATGTGATTTTATGTAAATGTGAATATATACTGACCAACATGATTAGTCCTTGTTTTTGAAGGTTAATAATGCATTTGAGGAACTAATTCATTATTTGGTGAAGTGGAGGAATGGAATCAAGAGCAAAACGTGAAAGTCAACAAGAAAACATGTAATAACTGGCACCCTGCGCGATAGGGGCCGTGGCACGCTACCAACGCGGCAACACTTGGCCAAAATTTGCATTTTTTGGCACATTCCAGTGAGGGTACACGTTACCTCCATGTCACGGAGGTCAAGTAGGGCGTTCAGCTCCGTGACACGTTGCTGTTCCACCACAGGCCAAATTTTGCATTTTTTCAGCATAGTATAAATTGAACCCTTAGCTCCTAAAATCATTTTTTCACGATTTTATTCTGAAAAACCACCTAGGAGTGAAGGGATAAGTGGGAGAACTCACCTAGGGTTCGTCAATTTCATCTTTTCATCTACCAATTCTTGTAAGTATGTTACTTTAACAATGTTTTCTTGTAATTTTACGAACATGAATGGCTAAAATCCTTCCTCTAGGGTTGAAGCCATGAGTTATGAGTGTGTTTTTACGAATTTGCTTTGGAATTAAGTTATTGATTGTTGTTTTGTCTTGCATTCTTAATTATGGTTGTTTTTATGATTGATCACCATGAAAACACACATGTTAAACTTAGGCAAATGCTTGAGAAAGCAAACCTAGGGAAGAACATAAGAATGTAGGAAGCAAGTTCTTATCTTTTGATAAGATTTGGTGGTTAGGATAGAAATATACCTAATACCTTGCTTGGTTGATAAAATGGGAAGAGAGAAAGACACCGGCTTAGATTTGTCACTCCACCACTCGCAGAAGTAGTTGTGAAGCTAAGTTTGGTTAAATAGTTGGAGGTACGAAAGTACCCTAATCAATGGCATAACCCCATAAACCACATCCACGTAGTTAATTGACCACGAACTAGAATTAGCATCCTCACTCACAATGTTGCGGTGAGGCTAGTTTGTCGTGTTTAGAGGCTCGAAAGACCATGAACATGCAATTCTAATTATGTGAGATGATAATCGATAGGTTCATACTTAAACCATTGCAAATCGTAGTATCACATGATTATCTGGTTTTAACTCTATGTTGCTCCTAGAGTGAATTCAGAATATTTCGTTGACCATATTTATACTTAATTAAACCTTCTCGAAAACCTCTAGAATTAACACTTGCGAAAGTTAATATCACACTTGAACTTGAGAGTTAGCTGAATTGGTACAATCCCTGTGGGTTCGACATCCGGCTCTTAAAAAGGGCCACTATATTACTTGTACGACCCGTACAACTGCGCGGCGCATCACGTTTTTGGCGCCGTTGACGGGGACTCGGCGAAGTTTTGATAATTTATCTGTTTTTGTGTGATTTTTAAATTTCCTTAAGTGTTGAGAAACTTGGTCTTAGTCTGACTTATTTTAGGTGACAGGTTGTCTTGCCGAGCTGGCTAAGAATAGAGAGCTTGTGGAACCGTTGCTTGAACCTGAACATTAAGTCCATTTGCAAAGGAGAGTAGCTCTTGAGCAAAAGCTGAAAATACTTCAAGAAAAGGTACAACAACAACCACCGCAGGACAAGCACAATTGTCACCAGAAGCAATGGCAGCCAGACCAGTTCGCGAAGTGGCAATCCCACAAGCGACTAATGTGAACTCTAGTATCCGTAAATCGGAGCCTGGAGGGAACTTTGGATTGAAGAAGAACATGGTGCAGCTGTTACATTCTAGTGGTCAATTCACTGGGATGGCACAGGAGGACCCACAACAGCACTTACAGAACTTTCTTGAGATTAGTGACACGTTTGTCCCCACCGGCGTGTCCACAGATTATGTTCGACTTACCCTCTTCCCATTTTCATTGTTGGGAGAGGCAAAAAAGTGGTTGAAGGCTGAGCCACCGAACTCCATAACTTCGTGGAATGACTTGGCTAAGAAGTTCCTTATCAGATTCTTTCCTTCAGGCAAGACTGCAAAGTTGAGAAGTGAAATACTGAGTTTCAAGCAGAGGCCTGATGAGAATTTATATTTGGCTTGGGAAAGATTCAAGTCATTATTGAGAGACTATCCCCATCACCAGCAATCGAATGAAGTGCTGACTCATACCTTTGTACAAAGTCTAGACCCACGCACGAAAATATTACTAGACTCTGCATTGGGTGGGCAAGCCTTGGAGAAGACTTATGATGAGTTGTATACTTTGTTGAACAGAATTGCTCAAGGAAATCCAGAGTGGCACAGCGAGTCATCGAGAGGGGCAGGAAAGAGATCAAGGCTGATAGAGGTAGATAGTATGAATGCCTTGGCAGCACAGTTAGCTTCGTTCTAGCATCAGATGATGACTCAGTTTAATAAACTGAGTATGAACCAACAACATGGCTAGGTTAATGCAGTTCAGCAAGCTCCGAGTTGGTGTAAAATTTGTAGTAATAATGGGCACAATGCAGAATCTTATGGAGCCAATCTGGAATCAGTCAATTTTATTGATAATGTGCATAGGAATCAGAATTTTGGGAACAACTCCAACAGAAATTGGCATGGCCACCCGAATTTTTCTTGGGGTGGAAACCAAAAGCAGAATTATATGCAACCTCAACAACAGCAGTATAAGCAAAATAGGTAGAATGATCGGAAATTGAGTAGCAGCATTGAGGAAACACTGCAGAAAATTATGGAGACCCAAAATCAGTTAGCGGAAAATCAGGCGAGGATGGCAACAGACTTAATGAATCAGCAAGTAG
Source organism: Datura wrightii (assembly GCA_035772735.1). NCBI lineage: Eukaryota > Viridiplantae > Streptophyta > Magnoliopsida > Solanales > Solanaceae > Datura > Datura wrightii. Next base: position 69,708,664 of record JASDFA010000003.1, on the reverse strand, counting down.
CCACTTGCAATCTTGAAAAACAAATGGGTTAGATAGCAGCTGCTCAGAACATGAGGTCGCAGGGGGGATTACCAAGCGATGCAGATCCTAACCCCCGGCAAATCAATGCCATCAGTCTTAGAAGCAGAAAGCAATTAGCTGATGCAGTGCCTAAAGAGTTGAGAAAGTAGGTGCAGCCGGAGTTGGTTAGACCAGGACCATCCACCAACACTGGAGCGAATCAGAGTGTTGGGCAACAAAATGCACAGCCTGCATTGCATCCAGCACAAAGACCACCACCACCATTCCCTAGAAAGTCAGAAAGAGCAAGGAGGAGGAATGCTTCAAAAAGTTCTTTGAAAGTTTCAAAGAACTTCACATAAATTTGCCTCTTATTGATGTTTTGCAGGGAATGCCCAAGTATGCTAAATACTTAAAGGATGTGATGGAGAACAAAGTTAGGTTGATGGACGTCCAAACTATAGCACTGACTGAGGAGTGCAGTAACAGGGTATTGAGCAAGATTCCAAAGAAGCTCAAAGACCCAGGGAGTTTTACCCTCCCCATACAAATTGGTAAAGCTGAGGTGCTACGAGCTTTGTGTGATCTAGGGGCAGCAGTTAACCTAATGCCCCTATCCTTATTCAACACCTTGGAGTTGGGAAAACCGAGGCCGACGAGGTTGATGTTGCAGTTGGCTGACAAGTCGCGAGTGACACCTGATGGAATAATAGAGGACCTTCTCATCAAAGTAGGTAAGTTTATTATACCTGCTGATTTTATTGTTCTAGATTTTAAGGTCGATGACCAGGTACCCTTAATCTTGGGACGGCCATTCTTGGCCACCGGAGGACCGGTGATTGATTTGAGAGCAAGGACCCTGAAAATGAGGGTCGAGGATGAAGAAGAACTCTTCCGAGTATACCAAGAAATGAACCCATCCACACACTCCAGAAACCTTTGTCAGGTTAGTGTGTTGTTAGAGGATGAGTGTGGGGCGGAGGATGCCACAAGTGCATGGCCAAAGGAAATGACAAGTGTTCAGCCCGAGTCTGATAAAGGGCTTCAAATTGTGAAGAAGTTGGAGGAAGAGAGGAACAGAGTGGAGGCTGTTTCCTCTAAAAATCAAAAGAGAAGGAGATGGTTCTCGAACGGGAACCCAGGTATGAGGATGTCCTGAAAAGGACAGTCCACGTTGTGCCGCGACGGAAAATTAGGCGCTGCTTGGGAGGCAACCCAAGGGTACCACAGGTACCATTTTAATTTCTTGCATTTGTGTTGATTTTTTTTATTTTTCATCTTATGTTGTTTTTGGTGGAAAGTTAAGCACAGATGGAGGGGAAGTCTGAGTACCCCTGGAGGAGGAAGCTAAAAAGCATGGACGATAAAAAGTGTGGGGTCGACACACACTTGTGCAAAACTGAAGAAAAGCATGCTATTAGCTAGGCCTAAAGGCCTCAGGGAGTATTTCTCACCCTTTTTAAATTTTAATTTGATGTTATGAGGACATAGCAGGATTCAAGTGTGGGGTGAGGGAAATTTCAAAATTTTTGTGCTTAACGATTTTTGGTGAATGTAATGCTTGTGAGAAATATTGGGAAAATTCTTTTTGTGAGTCAAGCATGACTTCATCACCTGTTGGTTTTTCTTTTCGGTTCTTTTCCGACGGGGGGTCTATGAACCGAAGAATAAAAATTTTCTTTTTCTTTTCTTTGTCTGTATATAAGGTTTTTAGTCATAGCTAGGGACTGTTTCTGACGATGGATGGATGACGACCGTCTTGAGGAAAAATTAGTCGATAGGTTGTGGGTTTGTGAACCCGTAGCTAATCGATGCTTGAGGTTCTTGTTATGGGCTATAAATGATTGTAAGATGCAAGTATGTTCAGTGTTGAAGCATGCAAGTGTATAACTTTGTGTGTGACACTTAGGTTCTTGAATTTGACTCAATATGATTGAAGCTTAATTCTGAATTCTTGTGATTAGTTGAGTAAGAGTCTGCTGAATGTGTCTTGATTTGAGCATGTGCCATGAGTGTAAGGTTTTTGAGTATTCTGTGCTATTGTGGAATGTCTAGAACTTGCCTTGTGTGTATATAAAACGAAATGAAGGATGAGAATTGTAGGAAATGATTTAGGCATTTCTTTGAAGGAACCTAAATGTTATCCCTCATTTTACCTACCTTGAATAATTAATCCTAGTTAGCCCCATTGAGACTTGAGCCTATTCTTTGATAGCTGCAACATAAGCTTAATCCTTTTTCTTTCATTAGCCTTGAATTTGATCCAAAACTCCTAAGCGCTTAAGTGAATAATCCAAAAGAGTAAAGGAGTGAGAAAAAAAAGAAAAAGAAGGAAAAATGGAAGTTGTGGAAGTTGAGAAACGTCAAGGGTGCACTTGTTGGAATATGGTTGAGTATTAGTAGGGAGTAAGAAAATAAATTAATGAAAAGTTACTTATAGAACTCCTTACTAATAAGCCAAAAGTGCCTAAAGAAAAGGGGAACAAAAGAGGAAAAAGAAAGCTGAAAGGAGAAAAAGGTGAAGTAAGGGAAGGGAAGTTAGTGATGAGGGCGTGATGTATTAAAAGCACTTAGGGCAGATAGTCACTATTACTGGCCATAATAGTACCTACCCGTCCCTTTGCTACATTACAACCTAAGAAGTCCTACTTGATATTACATTCATACATCCTCAAATTAGTGGAATAAAACATTAAGGGCAAGCTTATGGGTCATTACATGATGCATGTGAATTCTTTGTGAGAGTGAGCGTAATTCTATTCATGTACCCACACATGTTGTGATTTAAAAAGTTTTTGCGTGTGAAAATGGGTAACTCTCATTCTGTGAGGGCACATGTTGAATGAAGGATATAATTCATGTGGGATTTCTTAATCAGTTGATTTGCATGACTTTGCTAAGATTGAGAGTCGCTTCTTGAGGTTAATAAGTCTTAGAGGAGTTGTATTTCATTTCAATAATTAAATCGTGCATGCTCTATTGTTAACTTGCTATCTTAAATAATCAGTACAGCCGTAGCCTGAATTTTCTTGCTAAATTAGCTATGGGTGAGTCTCCATAGGCATGAGATGTAAAAGGTTTGTTCGAGGACGAACAAGGCTTTAAGTGTGGGGTAGGTGATCATGGGTAAAATAGCATGCCCGAGTGATGCTTTATAACTTAGTTTTGTCTTGTTTATCGAATTAATTATATGCATTCTCATGTGATTTTATGTAAATGTGAATATATACTAACCAACATGATTAGTCCTTGTTTTTGAAGGTTAATAATGCATTTGAGGAACTAATTCATGATTTGGTGAAGTGGAGGAATGGAATCAAGAGCAAAACGTGAAAGTCAACAAGAAAACATGTAATAACTGGCACCCTACGTGATAGGGGCCGTGGCACGCTGCCAACGCGGCAACACTTGGCCAAAAATTGCATTTTTTGGCACATTCCAGTGAGGGTACGCGTTACCATGTCATGGAGGTCAAGTAGGGCGTTCAGCTCCGTGACACGTTGCTGTTCCACCACAGGCCAAATTTTGCATTTTTTCAGCATAGTATAAATTGAACCCTTAGCTCCTAAAATCATTTTGTCACGATTTTATTCTGAAAAACCACCTAGGAGTGAAGGGAGAAGTGGGAGAACTCACCTAGGGTTCATCAATTTCATCTTCTCATCTACCAATTCTTGTAAATATGTTACTTTAACAATGTTTTCTTGTAATTTTACGAACTTGAATGGCTAGAAACCTTCCTCTAGGGTTGAAGCCATGAGTTATGAGTGTGTTTTTACGAATTTGCTTTGGAATTAAGTTATTGATTGTTGTTTTGTCTTGCATTCTTAATTATGGTTGTTTTTATGATCACCATGAAAACACACATGTTAAACTTAGGCAAATGCTTGAGAAAGCAAACCTAGGGAAGAACATAAGAATGTAGGAAGCAAGTTCTTATCTTTTGATAAGATTTGGTGGTTAGGATAGAAATATACCTAATACCTTGCTTGGTTGATAAAATGGGAAGAGAGAAAGATACCGGCTTAGATTTGTCACTCCACCACTCGCAGAAGTAGTTGTGAAGCTAAGTTTGGTTAAATGGTTGGAGGTACGAAAGTACCCTAATCAATGGCATAACCCCATAAACCACATCCACGTAGTTAATTGACCACGAACTAGAATTAGCATCCTCGCTCACAATGATGCAGTGAGGCCAGTTTGTCGTGTTTAGAGGCTCGAAAGACCATAAACATGCAATTCTAATTATGTGAGACGACAATCGATAGGTTCATACTTAAACCATTGCAAATCGTAGTATCACATGATTATCTAGTTTTAACTCTATGTTGCTCCTAGAGTGAATTTAGAATATTTCGTTGACCATATTTAGACTTAATCAAACCTTCTCGAAAACCTCTAGAATCAACACTTGCGAAAGTTAATATCACACTTGAACTTGATAGTTAGCTGAATTGGTCCAGTCCCTGTGGGTTCGACATCCAGCTCTTAAAAAGGGCCACTATATTACTTGTACGACCCATACACCTGTGGGGCGCATCATACTGACTATGCAAAGTAAGTAGAAACGGACAATCAAAATACATAAGAGTTCATAAGAGTAGGACAGCATGATCATAAAGTAAATTTCATAATGTAACATAGGGGCTCAATATTTTCAAAACATTCATAAATTAATCATAATCATAATCATAATCATGGGAGAAAAGCTCCATTAAACATGACTTGAGCCTAAGTATCATAAACATAACCATGCATAAATCATGAGGAACAATGGGAGGACTCGTCATCACCGACACCATCATAATAGAGCTTACATGACGCCCCAACTATCTCACTCAAGTGGGCAGAGCCGTCCCAAGCTTGCCAGGCAAGGGACGTGCAATATGTGATATCACGAAAAGAGGATCCATTAACATTTGGATATATATATATATAAGACTACGGTGGCACGTAGTTCTGAGACACCAGCGTAGTCCTTTGAATGCCGGGCTACTTGGTGCTAGACACTGCTCCAAAAACATGCACATTAGGGCTCGTATAGTAACCATAAAATCATTCATGAAGTTCATGCCCAAATAAATAGTAACATCATTGATCCCCATTTAAAATACATGATTTTCCATGAAGAAGGGCCCATGAATTGGCCAAAAATCATAAATCCATCAATCATGAAATCCATGCATACTTGTAAAACATGTATGAACTTGATATTTAATAAATCCATGATAAGTACTTGAGGGAAATCATATCATAAAGCATATATCATAATTGGGCTTATTAAGATCAAGATCATAATGAAATCATAACTTGACTTTTGATAAAACATACATGATTGGGCATAATTGGACTTAAATTCAAATATATAAATTTATATTCATAATGGTCATAAAATCTTCCCATAGATCATAAAACATGATTTAATACATGAAAGGAATTGACCCATAGATGGATCATAGAGAATTTCACAAGAATTGATAAACCCCATAAGATCATTAAACTTGAATTTGGAATTGAAATTCATGGAAATTGAGAAGAATTTAGAGCATGAGAGTGAAAGAAACTCTTATTCATTGCTTCACATGCCTGGTTAAATCAATTTAACACTTCCACTTGAAAGCCCGAAGGAAATTGAAGAGAATTTGATGAAATTCCTCAAACTTGACCTTCAAGGAAGGATCTAGGTTGCATGAATGGAGTGAGATTCTTTGAATGAACTTACCCCCCTTAAAACACACTATTCAAAGCTTAAAATAATGTAGTTTAGCACCTTAGGGCTTAGAAATGATTAAAATACCCTTAAATAAAAAGTTTGAAGTTTTCGCACTATCAGTGATAACGAGGGGCACAACGGATAGTTCTTTAATACCACGACTCGTGGTATCCATCCGTTACTTCTTCTATCACCTTTTTTAACTTCTATGATCCTGATACAATGACTCGACAGAATGGGTCGCTACTCCCAATGAACCCGTTACTGCCTCCCGTTACATCGTTAGATTTCAACTCAAGTCTCCAAAAACGACTAGTTAGGATGAGTCTTTACTAGTCCCAACGCTCGTCGTTTCTGGCCGTTACCACCACTGCTCATCTTTTGGAATTCCTCACAAGGGACACTTACAATGACTCGTTGTTCCCAATAACGAGTCATCCAATGACTCATACCAGCCTTCTTTGCCCAAGACCATCTTCCTAACGACTCATTGCAAAGGTTCGTTACTTCAACCAACGGGTCATCCCGAGACCCGTTACTTCCCAGCCTACTCTGCAGATTCTCACCATGGGCACTTCCAACATCTCGTTAGACCTAGCAACGACCCGTACCATGAGTCATTTTGAGAGGAAATCTCATATTTTGTACTACTTTTTATTTCAAATCCCAAGTCTAGTCCTAAGAACTTTCAGGGTATTACATAAGGTCTCAACAATAATAACCAAACAATTGGAATACCAAAAAGGCCATCATAAATCTAAACTGATCAATATAAAGCTGACAACGCCTAAAATACTAAACTGAACTAAACTGTATAAGACTCATCCATAAAAGCCTTTAAAGAGCAAAATAAGTTAAACCAAGCGGGAAGGCTGAAAAGGCCATCATAAATCTAAACTGATCAAGGTTTTCAAAACATTCATAATATATTCGATATCATAATCATGATAGGGAAGCCGTATTGAACATAACATGAGCAAATATACATAATCATAAACATGAATAAATCATGAGGAATAGTGGGAGATTCTCTTAACCGATATACCCCATATGAGCACTTATGGAGCCCAACTTATAAACCTAGTCGGGAGGCCGTCCTACCTTGCCAAGGGTAGAACCATGAAAGTGTGATATCACCATGAAAAGGGGCAACTAGGCCGAGGACAATCATAAAGGAGGTCCCAACATACCTACGGTGGCACGTAGTTCATGAGATCTGGGGCAGAACCTGGGCCCCAACCTACTCGGTGTCTAATACTATTCTCAAAACATATATAGTGCTCATAGTATAATAAGCATGAATTCATGGGCTAGTTAAATCATGATAATCATAAAAATACTTGTACATACGTGAACTAGCCATTACATAAGGCCCGTGGGTTGGCCAAAAACATAATCATAAATCATAGGTTTCATGTATGCTCGTAGGTCGTACATATAACTTGAAAATCATCAAATCATGATGGGTCATTAATAAATCTATGTTTCAAATCATAAATCATGCTGGGTTTGTAAATATCAACAATTGAGACGTAGATCATAAATCGATTCATCATAGATCATGCAAAATTAGGATTAATTTCGTAGGAATCAAAATCAATAATTTTATAATCAAAGTAGTTGTAAAATCTAATCTAAATTCATAAAATATAATTTAAATCACAATATAAGACAACCCATTGGTAAATCACTAAAATACCACAAGATTTGAATTAAAACCTCATGAGATTTTTGATAGATTTTCATGAATTAATAGAGAACGGGCATGGATGTGAATGGATACATCCATTCGTAACCCTACATACCTGGGTAAGATTAGATTTCCAAGTTCTTGAATGCCCAAAGGAGAATTGATAGTGAAAAGCTTGAATCTATGTTTGACCTCTCTAGAATTCTCTTAGTTTGCATGTATGGTAAAGGCTTAAGAAAAAGGGACTTAACCTTTCTTATTATGCCCAAAAAAATCATGTAACAACATAGTTTATGACCTTAGAGTGTAGGAATAATGAGAATACCCTTAACGATTTTGCAGGAATTAATTGCTTGTCAGCCCCAAGGAGGGACCTAACGAGTCGTTGCCACCACCAATGAGTTGTCACCTCAGTCGTTAGGTACCCTGTCTATCAGATCACCTGGGCTCGTCACGGGGAACTTCATGAGTCGTTGTAGGTGACCATGACTCGTGGTCACCACTTGTCATCCTCACTGTCCTGATTTCAAATAAACCATATCCTGCTAACCACGACCCTCCTCACGAGTCGTGGTGTCTGACCACGATTTGTAGGGTCTATCCGTCAGGTGCACTACCTTACACTTTTCCCCTTCTTAATTCTCTTGGCCACGGCTGACCTGATGAGTCGTGGGACCTGACTACTACTCGTGGTCAGGCCCGTGAGGACCCCCTTCCACTACTTCCTTCAACTCAACCCAGTTCTTCACCTCGAGTCACTCACGACTCGTGGTCCTCCCCCACGGGTCACAAAACGACTCGTTCTGTGACCTGGTGCAAAAAATTTAGATTACTCAGCTTAAACTCCTGGGTCTGATCTTCGGGCTTCCGGGGTATAAAAATATCTTCCCCTTGGGAACATTCGTCCTTGAATGTTGAAAATCATACAAAAACGCAGAGAAATGCAATCATCACACTCAAATACTGATCATTTAAGCTGAAAACTGATGGAATGACTATCTCCGATTCAAATTACATGGCTGAACTGAATTCCCGAATCATATACACATCCACATACATAAAAGAAACTTAAACACATGATCTGAACATGAAAACTAAATAGAGTCATAAGGCAAAACTAATATCTCAAGTCGAAACTGAGCCGTTAGGGAATAAATGTGGGTATCTAGCCATCATCCGCTTTGGCTTCCCACGTAGCTCCTTCAACATGTTGATTCCTCCATAATACTTTAACTGAAGCTACTTCCATGTTCCTTAGCCTCCGAACCTAACAATCTAATATTTCCACCGGAACCTCCTCATAGCTAAGGCTATCTTTTACACCAACGCTGTCCATGGGGACTACTAGAGCTGGATCTCCCAAATATTTCTTCAAAAGCGATACATGAAACACGAGATGTGTGGAAGATAACTCTGAGGGCAACTCCAACTCAAACCCCACCTTGCCAACTCTTCTCACAATCCAGTAGGGATCAATATAGTGGGGACTGAGTTTTCCTTTCTTCCCGAACTGCATTCTCCCTTCATGGGAGATACCTTCAGTAATACCCAATCGTCCACCTCAAACTCCAACTCTCTCCTCCTCACATTAGCATATAACTTTTGACAACTCTCAGCGGTTTTTAGCCTGTCCTTTATCAACTGAACCTTCACCACTGCCTCATGAACCAAATCTAGCCCTATCAGCTGCCTCACCAACCTTAAACCACCTGATGGGCTATCTACATCTCCGCCCATAAAGAGCCTCGAACGGTGCCATCTGAATGCTGGAGTGATAGCTGTTATTGTAAGCGAACTCGATCAGTGGAAAGTGATCATCTCAACTACCTTTGAAGTCCATCACACATGCTCTCAACATGTCCTCGAGATTTTATATTGTCCGCTTTACTTGACCATCAGTCTATGGATGAAATGTTGTGCTGAGCTTAACCTGAGTCCCAAGCCCTTTCGGGAAAGACCGCCAAAACTGAGAGGTAAATATAGTACCTTGGTCTGAGATAATGGACAAGGGCACTCCATGTAATCGAACCAACTCCCAAATATATAGTTTGTATAATCCTCCGTTGAGTCCGTGGTTTTCACCGGTAGAAAATGTGTAGCCTTGGTCAACCTGTCCACCACCACTCAAATGGAATCATATTGTCAGTGAGTACGAGGTAGTCCTGTAATGAAGTCCATATTAATCTCTTCCCACTTCCAAGTAGGAAAGTTGATAACCTGAAGTACTCCTCCCGGTCTTTGATGCTCAACCTTTACTTATCACAGTTCGGGCACTTGGCTACGAATTCTGCAATATCCTTCTTCATGCCATCCCACCAATAGATTTCTCATAAATCACAATACATCTTAGTGGAACCTGGATGGATGGAATACCTAGATCCATGGGCCTCATGCAATATCGGGGTCCTCAAATCATCAACATCTGGAACATATAGGCGACCATGGTACCGAAGCACACCATCTCCCCCTTGGGAGAAGACCTCTACCTTCTGACTTCTAACAGCTTCTTTCAACTTTATCAAAATCGGGTCCTCATCTTGTCTAGACTTCACATCAGTCACCAAGGACGATTCGGAACCACTTGGCACAACAACACCGCCATCGGTAGAGTCAACAAGACTAACTCCTAACCTTGCGAGACGATGCACATCTTTCACCATCTCTTTCATTCCCTCCTCCACATGGGATACACTTTCCATCGAGAGCCTACTAAGTGCGTCTGCCACCATATTAGCCTTATCCAGATGGTAAAGGACACTCATATCATAGTCTTTGAGTAGCTCTAACCACCTCTTTTGCCGTAGATTGAGGTCCTTCTGTGTGAACACATATGGCAAGCTCTTGTGGTCTGTTATCACATCCACATGGACCCCATATAAGTAATGTCACCATATCTTCAATGCGAATACCACCACGGCCAACTCTAGATCATGGGTCGGGTAATTCTTCTGATGGACCTTCAACTGTCTAGAGGCCTATGCTATCACTTTTCCTCGCGGCATCATACACACCTGAGTCCGATTCTCGAAGCGTCAAAATACACCACAAAACCATCGGTACCCTCGGGTAGGGTCAACACCGATGTTGTAGTGAGTCGAGTCTTCAATTCTTAGAAGCTCTTCTCACAAGCCTCCGACCATTGAAACTTCACCTTTTTCTGAGTCAACTTGGTCAAAGGTGCTGCGATTGATGAAAAAGCTTCAACAAATCTTCGATAGTAGCCGAAGGATTCATCGGTCTAGGCCAATTCTTCACCGCCTCAATTTTCTGAGAATCTACTTTTATTCCTTCGCTTGATACCACATGGCCCAAAAATACTACCGAGTTCAACCAAAACACGCACTTGCTGAACTTTGCATACAATTGGCAATCCTTGTGAGTCTGAAGCACTACTCTCAAATGAGAAGCATGCTCCTCCCTGCTCCAAGAGTACATAAGGATGTCGTCGATGAACACGATCATGAACATATCTAAATATGGATTGAACACCCTTTCATCTGGTCCATAAAAGCTGCAGGAGCATTCGTTAGTCCAAAAGACATAACTACAAACTCATAATGACCATACCACGTCCTGAAGGCTGTCTTCGGAATATCACTCTCCCGAACCCTGAGCTGATGATACCCAGACCTGAGATCTATCTTTGAGAAAAACTTGGCACCCTAAAGCTGGTCAAACAAATCATTGATCCTGGGTAAAGGATACATGTTCTTAATAGTGACCTTGTTCAATTGCCGATAGTTAATGCACATCCGAAGAGAACCATCCTTCTTCCGAACAAATAACACTGGTGTACCCCATGGAGACTTGCTCGGTCTAATAAAGCCCTTATCTAACAGGTCCTTCAACTGATCCTTCAACTTTCTTAGCTCGGCTGGAGCCATGCTGTAAGGAGGGATATATATAGGCTGCGTGGTAGGTAGAAGTTCAATACCAAAATCATTCTCCTGCTTGGGAGGAACACTTGGTAAATCATCAGGAAAGACCTCTGGATACTCACGCACCACTGGAACTGACTGGATAGTGGGGGTCTCAGACTCAACATCCTTAACCCTAACTAAATGATACATGCAACCCTTGGAAATCATCTTTCTAGCCTTAAGATAGGAAATGAAATGACCTACAGGTACCGCCGAACTACCCCTCCACTCCAAGACTGGCTCACCCGAAAAACAGAATTCCACCGCATGGGTTCTACTATTTACAGAAGAATAACACACATACAACCAATCCATGCCAAGAATAATATTAAAATCAATCATGGCTAACTCTACAAGGTCTGCGGAGGTGACTTTATGCAGTATATTTACCGGACTTCCTCTATACACCCGCCTAGCTACAACCGAATCACCAACAGGAGTAGAAATTGAAAATGATTCTGACAGAATCTTGGGACTAACTCCAAAGCTACTAGCAATGTAAGGATTCATAACATAAAAAGTAGCATAAACATCAATACAAAAAACACGCAACATACAAGTGACCATATCTAGGGAGACCTCCTACTCCTGGCGGCATGCTAAAGCGTAAAACCTTTTTTAACGCTGACCGCTAACTGAACTAGTTGGGGCACCCTACTGAGGGGGACGTGTTGTTGGAGCGGCTGAACTGGCTGCTGGCATACAGGCTCCACCGCCCCCTAATCTGGCTGAAGGGTAATCCTTAGTCTGTCTCCAAGTTTGTCACACCCGAAACAAGCATTCGAGCGACTGGGCACCTCCCAGGATGATTCTTGCTGCATCCCGCACAAACTGTGAAATTGCGCTCCAACTGCATACTATCCTAGCCTCTCTAATCGGAAGCTCTGCTCCTCCGATCCCCTCAAAATCTCAATGGTGTACTGGCCAATGATGGTTGTTGAGCAATAGACCTGTGCTGGGACTATTGATGCTGTCCACCCCCTGATCTGACTTGAGAAGTCCCATAATTGACAGTCTTGGCCCTCTTGGCCTCTCTCTACCTATGATATACCAACTCCATCTGCTGAGAATGCAACACAATGCGGGGAAAGTCTATATCCCGATGCAACATGGCGATCCTACAATCCTTATCCAGATAGTCCACAACTCCATGTACAAAACGGCTCACCCGAGCCCTCTAGTCTGCCACCAACTTTAGCGCTTACTTGGATAGACGGGTGAACTCTAATGCATACTCCTAAACGGACATGTCACCCTGCTTCAAGTTAACAAACTCAGCCACCTTAAGCTCCCTCATCTCTCAAGGGAAAAATCGATCCAAGAATGTCGCGTGGAACTCTTCTTAACCTATAGGGCCTGCACCCACTGCCCTAGCATCTCTCCACTACTTGAACCATGTGAGCCACCCCCATTAGCTGATAGGAGGCCAAATCAACACAATCTCCATTAGTTACCCCTATAACCTGGGTGATCTTTAAAATCTCCTTGATGAAATCGTGCGGAGGCTCATTCACCTTGGACCCAAGGAACTCTAGAGAGTTCATCCTCAAGAAATCTCTAATCCTGGTTGCTGCCGTGTTGCCATTCTGTGGGATATGTGCAACAGTCTGCTGGTTGACCTGAGCGGTCAAGGCCTCTGCCAACATCTGAATAGCCGCTCGAAATTCCACGTGGGCAATTGGCTCTGGTGCTTGGGGCTCTTGAAAAGGTGGGGCTTGCTGATGCCCATGATCGTTTCCATCTCTGTGGCCTTCACCGTTCCAATTTCTTCTTTCGTTCATTCTTCTAGGAGCCATGACTCTACAATTGCAAATAGCACCAATTAGAAGGATTGAAAGACTCTTCATCACACGACATAGATCACGAAAGAAGGGGAACATCTCCTAAACGTCTCGTAGCCTCTTCATCATAAGTGTGGCGCGCTTCACACCCATGAAAAAGACTCTACTTAATGCGGCTTTCAGACACCCTAGTACACTTCAAAACCTATGGCTCTGATACCAAGTTTGTCACTACCTGAACGTAGACCCGGATTGTAACATGGGACAAGGAACCCCGAGAGGCCCTAAGTTGACCCATGGAATAAGCGTACATCTAACTTCATTCACTTTAAGCGGAAGGTTGAACATAAGGCATAGTTGAAATGTGAACATAGCATAACATATCATAATGTCTAGACATACACGCAAGCTGAGTACTACATATTGTCTGAAAGCCTCTATTGCATAAGATGGGTTAATGGGACAACACCCCCATTAACCCGGCCAAGTTCTGAAACATAAAATAACTTAAGGTCTAGTAAAACGACCCTCAGAACATGAGGACTCACCAACAAGATGAAGGTGAACTCTGAGATGATCTAAAGATGAGGATGAGCCTGAGAGTCGGGTCCTGTATCATGAAATGATATAGCATAGAAAGCATGTGGTTCAGTACGTGGAATGTACCGAGAATGTAAGGTAAGTAAAACGGACATTTAAAACATGTAAAAACTTATAAAACATCATAAGAGTAGGACATCATGCTCATATCGTAAATATCGTTACACAACATAAGGCTCAAGGTTTTCAAAACATTCATAATACATTCAAAATCATAATCATGAGAGGAAAGCCGTATTGACCATAACTTGAGCCAATATACATAATCATAATCATGCATAAATCATGACGAACAGTTGGAGATTCTCTTAACCGACATACCCCATATGAGCACACATGGAGCCCGACTTGTAAACCTAGTCGGGAGGCCGTTCGTACCTTTCCAAGGGTAGAACTATTAAAGTGTGATATCACCATGAAAAGGGTTAATTGGGCCGGGGACAGTCACAAAGGAGGTCCCAACATACCTGCGGTGGCATGTAGTTCATGAGATCCGGGGCAGAACCTACACCGCGAACTTATTCGGTGTTCGATACTACTCCGAAAACATATATAGTGCTCATAGTATAATACGCATGAATTCATAGGCTAGTTAAATCATGATAATTATAAACATACTTGTACATACGTGAACTAGCCATGACATAAGGCCCATGGGTCGTCCAAAATAATTCATAAATCATAGGTTTCATACATACTCATAGGTCATACATATAACTTGAAAATCATCAAATCATGATGGGTAATTGAATAAATCTATATTTCAAATCATAAATCATGCTGAGTTTGTAAATATCAACAATAGAGACATAGATTATAAATCGATTCATCATAGATCATACATAATCAGGCTTAATTTGGTAGGAATCTAAGTCAATAATTTTATAATCAAATAGTTGTAAAATCTGATCAAAATTCATAAAATATAATTTAAATCACAATTCAAGACAACCCTCATTAAAATTCCATAAGATTTGAATTAAAACCCCAAGAGATTTTTGATAGATTTTCATGAATTATAGAGAACAGGCATGGGTATGAATGGAAACACCCATTTGTAACCCTATATACCTGGGTAAGATCAGATTTCCAAGTTCTTGAATGCCTAAAGGAGAATTGATAGGGAAAAGCTTGAATCTATGTTTGACCTCTCTAGAATTCTCTTAGTTTGCATGCATGGGAAATGCTTAAGAAAAAGGGACTTAACCTATCTAATTATGCCTAGAAAAATACATGAAACGATGTAGTTTAGGACCTTAGAGCGTAGGAATGACGAGAATACCCTTAATGATTTCGCAGGAATTAACTGCTCGTCTGCCCCCACGAGGGACCTAACGAGTCGTTGCCACCACCCATGAGTCATCACCTCAGTCGTTAGGTACACTGTCTCTTAGATCATCCGGGATCGTCACAGGGGACTTCACAAGTCATCGCAGGTGACCATAACTCATGGTCACCATTCATCATCCTTATTGTCCTGATTTCAAATAAACCCTATCCTGCTGACCACGACCCTCCTCACGAGTCATGGTGTCTGACCATGATTCGTAGGGTCTATCCTTAGGTGCACTGCCTTATAGTTTTCCCCTTCTTAATTCTCTTGGCCACGGCTTACCTAACAAGTCGCGGGGCCTGACCATGACTCATGGTCAAGCCCGTGAGGACCCCCTTCCTCTACTTCCTTCAACTCAACCCAGTCCTTCACCATGAGTCACCTCACGACTCGTGGTCCTCCCCCACGGGTCATAGAACGACTCGTTCTGTGACCTGGTGCAAAAATTTCAGTTTTCTCTGCTTAAACTCCCGGGTCTGATCTTCGGGCTTCCGGGGAATAACATGGGGATTCCAGCAGGTATATGCACACATAAAATTCAGGAAACACCTTTAGGGAGGTACTTTCTTGAGTTACTCTTTTATAATAATACATAATGCCTTTCACAGGCAACACCTTTGGAGAGGTCCACTTGTTAATCTTATCTTTTAACATCCAACAATATACTCTTATCTTATATTTTTGGCTATCTTGAATTGTCTGCAGCTTATTTACGTTAGCTATGATCTAATATAACCTTAGTCTTTAACTTTTAGCTTCACTTAAAAATATATATTGGCTACATCATGCCTCATCTGGAGCTATTTGAATGTTCATAAAATATCAATTACCATAAATAGGCCTTGCTAGGAACAGTTATCTTTCCCAATCTTTTCTTAAGACCTTTGCCTTTACACCTTATAAGCTCTACTCTATTCAAAGTATCTTTTAAATTCACATTACCCAACCAGAAGAGAATTACTACGAGATCTATAGTTCATATTCATCATAAAGTAATTTTCCTCTTGCCCTTTCTCTAGCAAGTTTGTCACATTATTTCCTCAAAATCATAACCTGCCGACAATATTTGCAAAGTTGTCGTCATAACTTTTCTTACCTTTCCCTTAATAGTCCCGTAACTTCCATAAGCAATATTAACCTCTGTACTACTATTACTTATGTTACTATCTTGGTCCTGGGCTTTCAGACCCATTTCTCAAATATTTTCTTATAAATCCAAGTCCTTTCTTACCTGCTATACTTTTGAGGGGGAGTTCTTCCATATTACTTCACATCATATATGTAGCTTAGTACCTCTGCTATCTCATAATAGTCTTTACTAATATGAATCTCAAATGACCAAATGTCCTCAACCTAGAACCTTAACTGGGCACATCATGTAATTAAGTCCTATTTATAGCTGCTTCCCTGCTCATATGGATTTTCCAACAAGTTTCTTATTTATATTGACTTTATGCCAATCCATTCCTTCACTCAATACTATAGGTCATTAAATAACCCTTCTCATGGCTTCCTTCACAAAGACTCTTGCTAGTTAAAATAGGTAGCAATCTAACCCTTTTGAGACCTCAGCCTTAGCTATAAATGGAGGTACTTTAACCCTCTCCAAACTCAAGGAAATCAAATCTACATAGCCTTAATAATCTCTCTTACACTCAAGAGTATAAATAGACTCACATCAACACATTACTAGTTTACCTCCACATATTACTATCAACTCCTTCTGAATACAATTAATTCATATTTTATAGTTATACTCAAATCATACTCACTTAACTTTTTTGGAAAAGCACCATCACCATCCAATCTTGTTGCTTCATTCGACTGTAACTGATTCGCCAACCAGCATAGCTGTGATGTCTTAGCTCATATAGCTATCTCGCTTGCCTTAGTTTGTTTGTCTGAGATATTCCATCTTCCTCATCTTTGACTTACTTTTAAAGGAGTTTCATAGACCTCTTTTCCAATATTAAATAAAAGATATTATTAATCATGAGAACTTTCATCGTACTGCATTTACCTGGGCAATACTTTCTTGATACATTTTACTGGAAAGTCTTTACAGATATCATATCTTTCTTATCTCTCATTATGGCTCAGGACATACTATACTCATAATCATAATACAATCTCATCTTTTTGAAACTTAACATTCAAACTCCTGGTCTTAACAGAGCATCATTCATTTAGTAATCCACTCATTGGGGAGTTTGTAATTTAAAGTCATTCTAAAATATCTTTTATATCCATATAAACTCATATCCTTTACTTCATACTCTCTTTGCTTTTCACTACTCAACTGCTCAAAATGTACCACATACTTGAAATGTAATTGTTGTGGTACTATTATCTAAATTTAACGTTCAAAACATATTCCTGTTATCCACATCTAACAAACTAATGAATTAAATTTGGGAACACTAGGTCCCATGCTACTTCTCTTCTCAGAAACAGATAATATCTGAGTAGCTAGAATTGCTCGGAATTTCTTCTAGTTACTTTACTTCCTTATCCAAATGTTCCAAATAACATAAAAGCTCATTCAAATTTAAAGCCCAAGATTTAATGGGGAAAGATTCTACGGGTAGCCTCAAGCTGTACAATCTCCTTTAGAGCATCCGTATCATTTAGTAACCTTCAATCTGTTTTCAATCATCACGATAGGAACTTATAAGTCACAATTGATACTATGCTTTCCTTGACTCAGGTCTACTTGCACGATCAATAGATGAAAACAGTGAAACAACTCTAAAATGCCTTATAGCCTTCTGATTATAAGTATGGTGCACAACATAGCCATAAGTAGGACTCTACTAGATACGGCTTTGTGGATTCTCTGGGACACGACTTCACTCTGATACTAAGTTTGTCACGCCTTAAAACTGGGGTAGGGCTCAATTGGCACTCAATTCTAAACTGATCGAGAAGCCGGCTATATAACATTTGTAACTGTAACACTTATACTATCCAGGACACCTATCACAATCAACTGAAATGAATGTTGGACCCATAAGGTTTCAACAATAATAACCAAACAACTAGAATGCCGAAATGGCCATCATAAATCTAAAGTGATCAATAAAAAGCTGACAAGGCCCAAAATACTAAACTGAACTAAATTGTACAAGACTCATCCACAAAAGCCTTTAAAGAGTAAAATAAGCTAAACTACTTGGGACAGGGCTCCGGCCTACCCATACTATATCAAAACTCAAATACAACAAAACTGAATCTAGCTCTTTAAAGAAATGAGCATACCAACTCTTCAGCTAAAATCTGGACTCCTGCTATGACTATCGTCTAGAGCCTCTACTTATACCTTCAGCATGATTGCAGGGGTCCCTAAGCGAAGGGATGTCAGTACGAACGAAATGTACTGGTATGTAAAGCTAAAACTATAAACATGAATACATCCAAGATATTAAAAACAAGAGTAGGGAATAGAATCAACCTACGTCTCTGGAAGCTGATATCTAAACAAAATATGATACATTATAGGAATACAATAAAGTAAGCACATATACAAGTCATATTGTAATATCTATAAGCTATATAGTCCATAATCAAATAATGACCTAGCCTAATCAATTAATATTGTCCTACCGAGATAGCTGTCTCGGAGGTATCTGTAATGACCCTAACATAGGCCCGGATTGAGACACCGGACAAAGAACCCCGAGAGGCTCCAAGTTGACCCATGGAATGAACATGACATCTAAACTCAACATAATAATACAAAAGTCTAACATATCTATAACAAAAGTCTGAAAATCTGATAACTTCGAATATCTGAATGCATAACAGCGATCTGAAACTGTAAACATACTAGGTCTAATAACCCTCTATATACTGACGAGTTGATGGGACAAGACCCCAACTAACTCACTAACACTGAAACTGAAGATACTGAATAAAACTAAAAAAAGAGGTCCTCGGAGGATGAGGACTTACCAACTCTATCAAGAGGTACTACTCTGAGGATCTGGCTAACGATGGGGTTGAACCTGAATGTTGGAGCCTGTATCATGAAACGATACAACATAATATGCGGTCAGTACGTGGAATATATCGAGTATGCAAGCTAAGAAAAACCACTAAGTAAGTAAAAATTAGAAATCATGCATATCATAAAACATGTCATCATAAGATTCTAAGAGTAGGGCTTGCATGCTATTATATGAAAACATGATTTAAACATAACTGATTATAATAACTGAATCAAATGACCCAAAGCTGAAACTAATTATTCTTAAGTAAAAATAGAACATTGGGTCAAACCTGCTGAAACATAATGTCATGACTAATGAAAATGCATAACTGAAATCATGAGAAACAATGGAAGACTGGTCATATAACCGACATTACCACGATAGAGCTTACATGGTCCCGACTATTACAGTCAAGTGGCAGAGCCGTCCAAAGCCTCCAGGGATAAGGATGCTACCATGATATCGATATCAAGATGAAGGCCCCTTATGAAAGGGGAAGATCACAAGAGAGGTCCCAAATAATCTGATCATACCTATGTTGGCACGTAGTTCTAAGGTACAGTATTGACTGACCCTTAGCATATTCGATGCTAGACACTACTACCAAAAACATGCATATGCTCTCAATCGTTTTTCAACAAAGTTGAACCATCGTCTAGTGATTAAGCTAAATCATAATATGATATACATAATCTGAAAACATAACATGAGGAGCCTTGGATCAACCATACCACAAGCTGAAAAGAGTGGGAGTCTAGACTCTAAAATCCATGTGGTAAGCTAATAACATGAAATCGAGAGAAATCATGAATGTACTTGATCATATGGGCTTATCCAAATTTAAACATACTTGAAATAGATTTTGATAGTCAAAATATAAATATAGCATGGGTAATTCGAAATCATACTTTCATCATATACATCTCAACATACTTGAAAACATATCTCATAATCTCAACCATTCATAAACTTTCATAATTTGGCTTCATAATTGTAAGACTTTGAAAACACGAATTTGTAATTGAAAACATTATATAACATGCCCATGAATCATAATTCAAAATTAGAAATATGAATTGATTTTACCCATGATAGATATTTAGAAAATTCACAAGTTGGGTTAAAACCCCATAGATTCATCAACTAGAATTTTCATGAATTTGAGAAGGAATTGGATATGGGAGTGGATGGATACACCCATTAATAACCCTACATACCTGGGTACTTCTAATTTCTCAACCTTCTTGAATGGCCAAAGGAAATTGGAGAAGACTTGATGAATTTCTAAGCTTGATCACCCTTAGGAACTTCTAGGCTTGCATGCATGGAGAGGGATAGGTTAAGAATGAGTTAAACCCCCTTAAAAAACAACTATCTAAGCTTAAAATGACGTAGTTTAGGTCTTAGGAACATAGAAATTATGGAAAATCCCTTAATAAATTCACAGCGAAAAACACATTATCAGTCCCAACGAGGGACTGGACGACTCGTTGCCTGAGGGACAACTCATCACCTGCCTTTATCGCTAGCACTAGAAAACCTACCTCTACTGGTCACCATGAGGGACACCACGACTCGTGGTATACAAGATCACTCGTGGTGACTAATCATTGGGTACACTGCCAAACCCTTCAACGTCCAAATCAAACTCCTGACCACAACCAACCTTACGACTCATGGCCCTGACCATGAATCACGGCTTCACCCGCGGTCAACCCCCAGACCAAAAATCCAACCAAACTCTCCCTTCACTCCACGAGTCACCTAACGACTTGTGGTGCACCTCATGGGTCACTGGGCGACTCATCCTGCGACCTGGTGTAGAAATTCCTATTTTTTTCATTTCAACACTAGGGTCTGATCTTAGGGCTTTCGAGAATTACAATATCATAACTGAAGGGACATATACCCACCTAACATGAACGCATCTATGATAAAGTCATAAGTCTCATATATGAAAGGACAACTGTCCACCTAACATAACTGCATCAGTGGTAAGGTCATAAGTCTTATATCTGAAGGACAACTGCCCACCAGACATAATCGCGTTTGTGGTAAGGTCATAAGTCTCATATCTAAACTATATATACCCACCTGACATAACCTCATTGGTGGTATAACTTGAAGCCATAGCTATTTTCATATATGGAGTTGATCGGGCTCATTTCATGTTTGTCTAACACATATGGCATAAAAATTACAAATTGTGAAACTGTGACTTGAATTGGCCTCTTTCATAATTCATAGTTGCAAATAAGCATATATATCACAAAAATCTTTCAAATAGCACTTAGATACACATACTCAAAGACTTACACAGTTATATAGGGAAGACATAAGAAATTCAACAAGCTCTATAGCCAACACTTTGGCACATTAGGATTCGGAAACTCAATAACCTGATGTTTAGCTTAAGGGAGAGGAATCATAGAATCTCCCCTTAGCATCAAGTACCTTAAAACATATATATAAGTGATCTTGGGCATAATTACGTGCCAAAGTTCTATTTTATAAGTCAAGTTTGTAAATATAATTAATTATATTCTCATGTGATTTTTATTAATTACGTGCATAAACCAACCAACATGATTAGTCCTTGTTTTGTAGGTGTAAAATGCATGTGAGGGACTAAAATATGATGGTTGAAGTGAAGGAATAGAGTTCGGGATGGATTGCAAAAAATTGCAAGATGGCATGCCATGGCAAGGCTGGTCGTGCCAGGCAGCATGCCACGCTGTGCATGTGTTGCGCCAAGCGTCGTGACATGCTCATGCCATGCGCACACGAAGACATGTCATGAAAGGAGGCCTACGCGACAAAGCCGTGCCACGCTCGTCCATCAGCGCGACCAGTGCCCTACCACGCTTGGCGACGTGTACCAGTCCAGTGTGAGGACCTGCCGAGGGACAAATTCTAGTGGGCTTGCGCGTTTGCTCCATGTCACAGAGGCAAATTGAGGCGTCCAACTCCGTGAAACGGAGGCAGTCCATGGCTGGCCAAAAAGTGCAAATTTTCACTTACTATAAATTAAAACCTTAGCTCCAAAAATCATTTATCACGAAATATCTTTGAAAAACCGTAAAGGAGCGAAGGGAGAAGTGAAGAACTCTACCTAGGGTTCATTGTTTTTCATTCTGTTTTAATCATTCTTGTATTTACGTTACTTTAAACATGTTTTTGAGTATTTTTATGAACATGAGTGGCTAAAACCCTTCCTCTAGGGTTGAGGCTACGTAATATGATTGTAAATGCATGAATTCATCATTGGTTTGAGTTTTAGTTGTTGTTTTGTCTTACATTCTTTATTATTGTAGTTTTTATGCTTGAACACCATGAAAACATACACGTTAAGCTTAGGTGAAAGCTCGAAAAAGTAACCCTAGGCTAGAACATGGGAATGTAGGGAGCAAGTTCTTACCTTTATGATAGGGTTCGTGATTAGGATAGAAATTATACCTAATTTGCCTTGCTATGTTGCTAAAACGGGATGAGCTAGACACCGGCTTTGAATTATCACATCACCACTCGTAGAAGTAGTTGTGAAGCTATGTCCAGGTAAATTGATTAGAGGTATGAAATTACAATATCAGGGGTGCAAACTCCGTAAACCACATCCATATAATTAAATTGCTAACAAATTAGGATGTCACATCCCCACTCAATGATGTAGGTGTGAGACTAGTTTGTCGTGTTTAAAGGCTCGAAAGACCATGAGCATAGCATTTTAATTATGTGAGACAACAACCAAAGTTTTCATACTCGAATCATTTTGAATTGTAGCATTGCATGATTATTAGGCCTTAACTCTAGTTGCTTCTTATATTGTTTCTCGAGTATTTTGTGATCACCCCTAGACTTAATTAGAATTTTACGAAATTTCTATAATCAACACTTGTGAAGTTAATTTTAACACTTGAACTTGATAGTTCGCTGAACTGATCAAGTCCCCGTGGGTTCGACATCCGGCTCTTAAAAAGGGCCACTGTATTACTTGTACGATCGCGTATGCTTGCGAGTGTGCTGGAGCACAAAAAGTTTTTGGCGCCATTGCCAGGGACTGGCGAAGTTTATTGAATTTTTTTTGTTTTTGTGAGATTTTTAATTTCCTTAATTGTTGAAAAACTTGATCTTAGTTTGCTACATTGTAGGTAACAGGTTGTCCTTGCAGAGCTGGCAAGGAATAGAGAACTGGTGGAACCATTGTTGGAACCTGAACACCAACTGCATTTGCTCAGGAGGGAAGCTTTAGAGCAAAAGTTGAAAAGATTACAAGAGCAGTTGCAACCACATCCACCAATTGGGAAAGTAGAGTTGTTACCAGACCAAATGGCAGCCTAACCAATTCGCAAAGTGGCAATCCCACTAGCGACGAATGTGACCTCCAGTACCCACAAACCGGAGCCTGGAGGGACTTTGAGCTTAAACAGAACATGGTGCATCTATTACATTCTAGTGGTCAGTTGACTGGGATGACTCATAAGGACTCATAACAGCACTTACAGAACTTCTGGGAGATCAATGACACTTTCGTCCCCACCAGAGTGTCAACTGATTATGTCTAACTCACACTCTTTCCATTTTCATTATTGGGAGAGGAAAAGAGGTGGCTGAAGGCTAAGCCACCTAATTCCATTGCTTTTTGGGATGACTTAGCAAAGAAGTTCCTCATCAGATTCTTCCCTTGAGGCAAGACTGCCAAGATCAGGAATGAAATATTAAGCTTCAAGTAGAGGCCGGAGGAGAACTTGTATTTGGCTTGGGAGAGATTCAAGTCACTATTGAGAGACTGCCCCCATCACCAGCAGTCCAATGAAGTGTTAGCCCATGCCTTTGTGGAAAGTCTAGACCCACACGCAAAAATTTTACTAGACTCTACATCGGGTGGTCAAGCATTGGAGAAGACATATGATGAGTTGTACACTTTGTTGAACAGGATTGCTCAGGAAAATCTAGAGTGGCACAATGATTCATCGAGAGAGGCAGGTAAGAGAGCAACAGGGCTGATAGAGGTGGATGGTGTCAATGCCTTGGTGGCACAGCTAGAATCATTTCAACACCAGATGATGACTTAGTTCAACAAACTGAGTATGAACCAACTGTAGGGACAGGTGAATGCAATTCAGCAGGCTTCGAGTTGGTGTGAAATCTGTGGTAATAATGGGAGCAATGCAGAATTTTGCGGTGCCAATCCTGAAGCGGTCTATTTTGTTGGGAATGTTCAGAAAAACAATCAGAATTTTGGGAATAACTACAACAAGAATTAGTAGAGCCACCTAAATATTTCTTAGAGTGGAAATGTCAAAGCTACCAGCAACCTCAGCAGCAGTATTAGCAGCAAAACAGGCAGAATGGGGCCAGTCGAGCAGTAGCAACATAGAGGAGATGTTGCAAAAAATTATGGCTACCAGACACAATTCGCAGAGAATCAGGCGAGGATGACATCAGATTTGAAAAATCAGCAGTTGGCCACCCATAATCTAGAGAAGCAGATGGGTCAAATAGCAGCTGCTCAGCACACCAGACCTCAAGGAGGATTATCTAGTGACACAGATACAAACCCCTAACAGGTCAATGCCATCAGTCAAGTGGCATTGAGGAGGAATTGAAGTAGCGGAGGAGCGGCTAGTGAGGAGGACAACCAGGGCTAAGGCTCAACAAACTTCAAATCCGACAGCCCTAGTTGATACTCCCACTCCACTTGCAAGAGATCCTCTCAGCCGCACCGATGAGAATGCTAGGGTTGCAGCGGCACTTGTTCCTGAGCCTCCCACAGCTGGGAAAAACACAGAGAGAGTTGATGAATCACATGCCCAGTGAGGGAACTCTAATAATGAGCTGACGGAGACATCGGACACATCAAATGAGCAACCGAGAAATGTGCGGAGATGGTGTGTCCATGGCATGCGGACTATATACAATCGAGTTATTGCTCCCAATGAAAAAGGCAATCCGAAGAGGAGCATATACGAGGAGCCGAGGCTGGTCATACAGGTCTTAAAGATCTTCCAGAGCTACAGGCAGCGTTCGATAAATACAAGTTCGAGTGGTTGACCGAGCCATCAGGTAGCTATAGCCCATGTTTAGTTCAAGAGTTCTATGCAGCTTATGCGGCTACATTGCAGCGGTTGGCATTAGGGGGACAGGATTGGAAGAAGAGGCCCGTATTGAATCAGGTGTTGGTGCATGAGACTCCAGCTGACATTTTTGAGCGGACAATCTCCAGGATGTTGTATGGGACGGATTATCAAGCTCCGATAAATACAGCAGAATTTTATCACAGGCTATCTCAGCTGAAGAAAATCAAAACCAAGAAGTTGAATAGCCAGGAGCGCATCCAGCAGTACACTTAGTTGTCTCGGATTATTGCTATGAGAGGTCCACTAGTGGAATGACTACATGGTATAGAGTCGCAGATAAAGAAGGCCACATTGATTTTTCAGGAAAAGTTTTGGTGGTCATTGGTGCGGCATAGGCTCGTACCAACCAGCAATGACAACATCCTTTCACCTGACAGAGCAGCTTTGATAGCAAGCATAATGGAGGGGTATGCCATCAACTTTCCGCGATACATTGCTGAGGAGATTCGAGAGCGGGCAATCAATGATGGCATTACCATTCCATTTCCATGTTTGATAGATAGACTCTGTCAGGATTCAAAGGTTCCAGTATTGCCGTCAGTGAACTAGAGAGTAGTGGTCCAAAAGATTACCGATATCGGCTTGATTCGAGATGATACAAACCTAGTATCGAGGGCGAGGACTCAGGCAGCTACATCCGTGGGAGTGACAATATTAGCAGAGGCATTTGGCAGCGGGATGCAGACTGATGCAGCACAGATCGCTGAGTTGGCAGCTGAGCCTATGGAGGGAAGAGAGATAGGTAGCTAGCTTAAGGCTACAGATGCAGCGGATACCTCCACACCTGCCGGTGTTCCTGAGTCTTCATCTACTGTAGAAGCCCCGAGACCAACAGTTGCGCCTCTACGAGCCACCACAGCCGGCCTAGTCACAGTTTCACAGGAATTCTTAGTTGATATGGCTAGGAGGCTAGCTAAGGCTGAGAAGCAGCAGGCACACACAGCTCTATAGGTTAGAGTTATGATGGAGCAGGTAAAGTTGTGGGTGTCAAAGGAGTTGGAGACACTGTCCAGTTCAGTGCATGGCCGACTGGATGCATTTGAGAGAAGAATGGATGAGCGTCTTGCTCAATTACAGGCGCCAGAGTTATCTCGATGGTACTCAGAGCTAGGAGCGCTATGATCCGAGGTGCGGGACTTGGCCGCATGACAGATAGCTGCAGAACCTCCACCGGTACTTCCTGTGATAGAGGAAGAGTCTAAAGAAGAATTGCCACTTATTTTCGGCTTTATCACAGAGGAGCTGGTGGCACATGATAAGGGGAAGAGGCCTCATGAGGAGGCAAGTGTTAATGATGATGCTTCTCTGCTCCGTCAGCAAAAATGGGAGCGGAGTGAGATGGAGAGAGTGTTGCCTGAATCGAGAGAGGAGGCTCGACAGAGAGCTGAGACTGAGGTAGCGAGAGTTCGTGGAGAAGGCACGAGTTCTGTTGGATCTGAGAATGCACCGGTTCAAGCCGATAATATTGGAGATGACATTGGAGGCATATCTACACTCTCCACTGACCAGGTTGCTGACACCTAGGTCGTACATGTATGTTCCCTATTTCCTTAGTTTTTGTTTGGTATATAAATGCATCAAGGACAACGCATGCTTTCTTTATGGGGATAGGGAGGGATACCTGTGCATTCTTTTTTGCTGAACATAACCCGAGGGTTTTTCTTGCCTGATATCTTTTCTCTCGGGTGTTCCATATCTAGTAGAATCGGCATGAATAGGATTTTATTTTATGTTTTTTGTGTCAGTTGGAAGAAAGTAGGAAAACTGAAAGCAGTCAAGAGCTGAAATTATTGAAAATAACTATTGTTTGATAATTTGATACCCCTCCGAAATTTTTTTTGTATGTGTATGTGAAAGTTGACAAGTATGACCTTTGTGAATCTTTACATGGCATTCAAACTGTGAACTTGTTTATCATTGTATGGCTGTACCTGAACTAGCAATTGGTAGAAGTGATGATGTTGACCTGTGCTATGTGCGAGTGAGGTTTAATAACTGAATTCGATTGTGTGTGTCAAACTAGAACTTGCCTAGTCAGTCGCACCGAGATAGAAGATAGGATACTAGGAAAGGATCATAGGCCATTTTTGATTTATGAGTCCACTTTAGCCTTAAATACCTACCAAAAGTGAATAAAAATCCCTTGATCCAAATGTTTGAGCTAAAGTTGACCTTTCTTTTTGGTTACACCAATTCACCTGCCTGATTTTATTATGAATGAACCTCTTTTGGCCCCGGTCCCTCCTTGGACATTGTGAACCTCAACTCAGGAAAATCGCCTAAGTTGAGGGTGGCTATTATAGGGGTGATTAAGAAGAGTCGGGTGGAAAGAAAATTGGTTAATGAAAAAGGAAAAGAACGGGTACGGTACGCATGATGAAAAGAAAAATAAAAGTTGTTGTCAAAAAGGAAGAAAAGAAAAGAGAAATAATGTGTGACATCAACGAGTGTTTAAATAAAGAGAAACCGCATCCGTAGTTGCAAAAGCAAAAAAAAAAGCAATTAAAGGAAAAAGGGAGAAAATAGAAATAAAAGTGAAAAGTGGAGTCAAGCGGTGTGTAGTGCCAAGGAGGGTTGAGCTACTAATTCCATATGTACCATACCCAAGCTCGATCCTACGTTACAAGCTTAGAAAGTCCTATAGTGATCCTAGCTACTTGTCCGAAAATCAAGATATTGAAAGTAAAGGCAAGCCTATGGTATTGTATGCACACAGTTTGAATTTCTTTATGAGAGTTCGTGAATCTTGCCTAGTCCCAAGAGGAATTTATTTACATAATCATATACACATGTGTGAGTATGGAACTTCTTTGAGGTGAGAGCATTTGATCAACAAAATTGTCTGCAAATTGTCTAGGGAAGTGTTATAGATTTATGTGTGTGGTTGCAGGTGATAGTATTTTGCATGTTTTGATTCATTTGTGTTATAGTTGGAAATTTTGCATATGCATAGTGATTTGAGTTGATACGATGAGGGAGGGGTTAGAAAATTTGATTTTTATGTGTAAGTGTGACTGCCGTAAGTTTCCTAGAGTTCTTTCAATCAAAGTCGAAGTAGTTTAGTTTGTTTTGTTTTATTTTGTTTTTGCCTGAGAACATGCAAAAGTTCTAAGTTGAGGGTGTTGATGTACCGTGATTTTACGGTACTTTTGACGCTTAAAACCAAGAAATTATGCACATTCCGGATATGTTTATATAGGTAAAATGTGTTTTGTGCTTAATGTTGCAGGAAAATAGGTTCAGGAGTGAACTGGTTGAATTAATGATGAAAACCACTGAAAAGGTGACTTCCAGGCACTTCACGAGTCGTTGGCAGGAGGCACGACTCGTTGATTAAGGCGTGGGCAAAAGATGAATTTTTGATGATGCAAGATAGTGTACCTGACGAGTTGAGGAAACGACTCGTTACAACTGGTAATGAGTCGTGAGGTCAACCGTGAAAGATGAAAGAGGAAGTCTTAACAAAGTGGCCAGTGTAGTTGACGACAGACATTACGAGATGCCACAAGAAGGAACGCCTCGTTTGTAGATCACTAGGACCAACCGTAAGGTGCACTGGAATTTTGGAGGAATAAGACCACGAGGGACCTAATGACTCATGCTCAGGCACGACGAGTCATTAGGTTCCGTTGCCACGACTGGGTACGTTGCTGAGGACGACTGTTTTAAGCAAGGAACGAGTTGTCAGAAGGCCAAACAAATCGTCACCAAGCCCGTTGCCACTGCCGACCTGGTTTTCAGTTTTAATTAGAAAATGAATTTCTTGGAACTATAAATACACAGTTTAGGTTTATTTTTTGAAGAAGATTTTCATACGATTTTTCTTACAGTTCTAGAGTAATTGAGAGAGACGACTTTATTAGTTTTCAACTAGAATGTTGGTATTGATCAATTGTTCTTGATTCAAGAAACAAAAGCAATAATGGAGTTTATTCATCTATTCTAGAGTTGTTATTCAATCTAGTGGTTTTTATTCTACGATAATTTGTAAGTTGCGGTTATGATTTCTTCAATATTTTGTGATTGCGATAATACAAGCATGAGTAGATAAACCCATAAACTAGGTTTGTGGGAACCAAGATGAATTAACACACATAGGTAAAAACACTTGGTGATTCTTGAACGAGGTTTTATACATGTATTATTTTTCCCTTTGTTTTGATTGATTATTGACGGTTCCAAACTTTAGGACTTTCCTTATTCTTACATACCTGACCAAGGAGGTAATGAATGGGAAAAGGGATTAACAATGGATATTTGAGGCTATCAATCCTCATATAATAGCTTGAACTTGTCCGGGGATAACTAATCTGATATTAAGGGTAAGGGTCAACTAAAGTACACCCATATATGGACCAAGTTGCGTGGTGATAATCATCTAGATAGGGGACCAACCATTTAGGTGAACCTAACTTACCAATATTGAATGTTAAACACCAGAATAGATCACTAGTGTATAAGCCTTGTGATTTCAATATTTAGTAATTTTACTTTGTTTATTATTCTATATTTTCCACCCTTCGAAAATAAGTAACTCAATAGTAATAGTTATTCACATTAACTTAAGTTCTTACCATATTCCCTGTGGGATCGACCTCAACCTTTGTTGGGTTCTATATCTGACAATCGACCACTTATATCTCAATTGCGAGGTGTAATTTGGGAGATATCAGCTACCTTGCCAACCCGTTTCACAATCTGGTATGGACCAACATAACGGGGAATGAGTTTCCCTTTCTTTTCGAACCTCATCACTCCCTTCATGGGAGATACCTTCAGAAACACCTAATCCTCAACTTCAAACTCAAGCTCCTTCCTCCTCACATCCGCATAGGACTTTTGGCGACCCTGAGATGTTTTTCAACCTGTCCCTTATAAGCTGAACTTTCTCCATGGCCTCATGACTGAATCTGGTCCTATCATCGCAGCTTCACCGACTTTGAACCAACCAATAGGTGATCTACACCTTCTCCCATAAAAAGCCTCAAACGGAGCCATTTGAATGCTAGAATAGTAGTTTCTGTTATATGCAAACTCAATGAGAGGAAAATGATCATCCCAACTACCCTTGAAGTCCATTACACACACTCTCAACATATCCTCCAGAGTCTGAATGGTCTGCTCCGCCTGACCATCTATTTGCGGGTGAAATGTTGTGCTAAGCTTAACCTGGGTACCAAGGCCCTTCTGAAATAATCTCTAAAACTGGGAGGTAAACTGAGTACCTCTATCTGATATGATGGACAAGGGCACTCATGCAACCAAACTAATTCCCGAATATATAACTTAGCATAATCCTCCGCTGAAACCCTCCACTGAATCGGTAGTTTGATTGGAAGGAAATGAGTTGCTTTAGTCAACCTGTCCACAGCCACCCAAATAGAGTCATACTGCCCGCGTGTACGAGGAAACCTTGTAATGAAGTCCATATTGATCTCTTCCCACTTTCAAGTAGGGATACTAATATCTTGAAGCATACCTCCAGGTCTTTGATGCTCAACCTTTACTTGTTGACAATTCGGACACTTAGCCACAAACTCTGCTATGTCCTTCTTCATGTCATTCCACCAAAAGACTTCCCGTAGGCCACGGTACATCTTGGTGGCACCTAGATGTATAGAGTATCTAGAAATATGAGCTTCATGCAATATCTGCTTCCTCAAGTCACCAACATCTGATACACACAAATGATCCTAATATCGGAGCACACCATCTCCCCCTTTGGAGAAGACCTCTACTTTCTTATTCTGAACGGCTTCCTTCAACTTCTCCAAAATTAGGATCCTTATCTTGCCCAGCCTTATCATCAGTCACCAAAGATGATTCTGATCCATTTTGAACAATGACACCACCATCCATTAAGTCAACCAAATGAACTCCTAGTCATGCAAGTAGGTGCACATCCTTTACTAACTCTTTCCTCTCCTCATCCACATGAGATACACTCTCCATGGAAAGCCTACTAAGAGCATATGCCACCACATTTGCCTTGCCTGGATGATAAAGGACACTCATAGAATAGTCCTTTACAACTCCAACCACCTCCTCTGGTGCAGATTCAAATCCTTCTGGGTAAACACGTATTGTAGCCTTTTGTGGTCTCTAAACACATCTACATGGACCCCGTATAGATAGTGTCTCCAAATCTTCAAGGAAAATACTACCGCCGCCAATTCGAGATCATGAGTCAGGTAGTTCTTTTTATGGGCCTTCAGCTACCGTCTTCAACTCTTGAAAGCTCTTCTCACAAACCTCCAACCATTGAAACTTCACTTTCTTCTGGGTTAACTTAATCAACAGGATCGCAATGGATGAAAACCCCTCAACAAATCTCTAATAAGAACCAGCTAAACCCAAGAAACTCCTGACGTCCGAAGGATCCACTGGTCTAGGCCAATTCTTCACCGCTTCTATCTTTTGAGAGTCCACCTATACACCCTCGCTCGATACCACATAACCCAAAAATGCCACCGAGTTCCACCAGAACTCGTATTTGCTGAACTTAGCATATAAGTGACGATCCTTAAGAGTATGTAGCACCACCCTCAAATGAGCGGCATTCTCCTCCTTGCTCCAAGAGTATATAAGGATGTCATCTATGAACATAATCACGAACATATCTTATGGATTGAACACCCTATTCATCAAATGCAGAAAAGCTGCAAGAGCATTCGTCAGTCCAAAAGACATAACTACAAATTCATAATGACCATACAGAGTCCTGAAGGTTGTCTTCTGAATATCACTCTCTCTAACTCTGAGCTGATGATATCCTAATCCGAGGTCTATCTTCGAAAAGCACTTGGCACCCTGAAGCTGGTCAAACAAATCATCAATCTTGGGGAGGGGATACCTGTTCTTGATTGTGACCTTGTTCAATTGTCGATAATTAATGCACATCTGAAGGAAACCACCATCCTTCTTGCGGACAAAGAGAACGGCGCACCCCATGGGGATTTGCTTGGTCTGATGAAACCCTTGTCTAAGAGATCCTTCAACTACTCCTTCAACTCCTTTAGCTTGGCTGGAGCCATTATGTAAGGAGGAATAGATATAGGTTGCGCATCAGGAAGAAGGTCAATACCAAAATCAATGTCACACTCGGGAGGGATTCCCGGTAAATCATCTGAAAACACTTTCGGGTACTCACACACAATAGGAACTGACTAAATAGTTGGGGTTTCGGATGTAGCATCCTAAACCCTAACTAGATGGTAAACGCAACCTTTAGAAATCATCTTTCTAGCCTTAAGGTAGGAAATGAAGTGACCTACAGGCATAGCTGAACTACCCTTCAACTCTAAGACTAATTCACCTGGAAATCTAAGCTCTACTGAATGGGTTCTAAAATTGACTGAGGCATAACATGCATGTAGCCAATCCATGTCAAAGATGACATCAAAATTGTTCATGGCTAGCTACTAAATATGCTCAGGTGACTTTCTGAAGGACTGTGACAGGGAAATTTCTATGTATCCGTCTAGCTATAACTAAATCACCGACTGGAGTAGAGACTGAGAAGGGTTCTGATAAAACCTCGGGACTAATTTAAAAATTACTAGAAACATAGGGCATCAGAAAAGATAAATTAGCCCCTGGATCTAACAATGTATATACATTAAGGTGGAATACTCGTAACATACTAGTAACCACATCTGGTGAAGTCTCCTGCTCCTAGCAGGATGTAAGGGCATAAAACCTGTTCTGGCACTGGCTGCCACCTACACTGGTGATTCACCCTGCTAGGCTAGACGTGCTGGTGGTGCTGCTGATCTGGTAGCCTGAGCACGGCCTATACCATCAGCATGTCTAGCCAAGGGACACTCCCGGCGCATGTGGCCGGACCTACCACACCCAAAAAAGATATATGATCCCATCAAGCACTCTCCTGTATGACTCTTTCCACACTTCCCACAGGCCGAAAAGGTGCCGCTCTGCCTGCATGCTCCTTTGGTCCCTTAAACCTGAGGCCCTCGTTTGGTCCCTCGAACCTGAGGCCCTACTCCTCTGATCACCCCGCGGTCTGGATGGGGCAATGGTCGATGATGGTGCTGGAGCTAATAAACTATGATGAGACTGTTGCAATGTCTGCCTCCCAATCTTTGCAGAGAGAACCCATAACTATCTATCTTGGCCCTCTTAGCCTCTCTCTCTCTCTCAGATGCACCGCCTCCATCTGTTGGGTGTACAAAACCATCCGAGGAAAATCAATATCCTGATGAAGCATGGCGATCCTACAATCCTTGTCCAGGTAGTTCGCCACTCTATGTACAAACCTGCTCACCCGAGCTCTCTGATCAGCCACTAGCTCTAGTGCATACTTGGACAAATGAGTGAACTCCAAAGCATACTCCTGGACTATCATGTTACCCTGCTTCAGGTTTACAAACTCCGCCACTTTAATCTCCCACATCTCATAAGGGAAGAACCGATCCAGAAATGCGGCATGAAACTTCTCCCAACCAATAGGGCCTGCTCCAACTGCCCTGCTATCCTTCCATTGCTTGAACCAGATCTGCACAACCCCTTTCAACTGATACGAGGCTAGATCGGCTCACTCCTCTCCAGTTACTCCCATGACCTGGGTGATCTTCAGAACCTCATCAATCAATTCGTGTGGATCCTCGTCCACCTTTGACCCAAGAAACTCTAGAGGGTTCATCCTCAGAAAGTCTTTGACTCTTGCCGCCGTCGTATTCCCGCTCTGAGGGACATGCGCTACTTCTTGTTGATTGACCTGGGCTGTCAAGGCCTAGGCTAGCATCTGTATGGATTCCCTGAACTTTGCATGGGCAACCTGCTGTCATGACCCAAACGTACACCCGGATCATAGACATGACAAGGAGCCCCGAGAGGCCCCAAGTCGACCCATGGCATGAGAATACATCTAATTCAATCACATGAGTGGAAGACTCAACATAAAGAACGTAATCATAGCATAGCATAAGGAAAAAATCAATACTAGACTTATACAATACGGCGAAATACAACTTGTAGTCTGATAAGCCTCCAAACATGAAAGGCGGATTGATGGGACAACTCCTTAACAATCCAATATCCAGAAACTAAAAGAAATAACATAGAGTGTGAACATGCAGCCCTCGGAACATGAGGACTCACCAAGTATGCTGAGAGCAAGGCTTAACTAGCTACGGGTGAGGATTATCCTGAGAACTAGGACCTGTATCATGAAAGGATACAGCATAGTAAATATGCGGTCAGTATGTGGAATGTACTGAGTATGAAAGGTAAGTAAAAACGGATATTTAAAACATATATGAAATTCATAAATGATTATAAGAGTAGGACATCATGCTCGTATCGTAAATCATAATATCATGTCATATGGCTCAAGGTTTTCAAAATATTCGTAGCATAACTTAATCATAATAATAATAGAAGAGGTTTACCTAACATGACTTGAGCCAACATACATAATCATAACATGCATAAATCATGAGGAACAGTGGGAGATTCTATTAACCGACATACCCTATATGAGCACACATGAAGCCTGGCTTGTAACCGTAGTCGAGAGGGTGTTCATACCTTGCCAAGGGTAGGAACCATGAAGGGCGTGATCACACATGAAAAGGGCCATTTGGGCCTGGGACAAACATGAAAGGGTCCTAACATACCTACGATGGCATGTAGTTAATGAGATCCAGCGCTTAATCGTGAGTCCCGAACCTACTCGGTGTTTGATACTACTCCCAAAACATATATAGTGCTCATAATAATACATACCTGAGTTCATGGGCTAGTTAAATCATGATAATCGTAAACATGCTTGAACATACGTGAACTAACCATGATTTGAGGCCCGTGGGTCGGCCAAAAACGTAAGTCATGACTGATAAAATTCATACATATTGATAGATCATGCATGTAGCTTGAAATTCATAAGTTTGTAGTAGATAACATAATAAATTCATAAATAAATTCATAATTCATGTTGGGCTTATCAAAACACCAATGGATCAATGGATCATAAACCGATTAGGCATGCATAGACAAGCTTAATTGTTTAGAAATTCAAAATCAACAATATTATAATCAATTTAAATTCCAAAAGATGATCAAAATCAGTAAATTATGATAAGATTTCAAAATCACAAGACCCATAACTAAATCATTTAATTTTATACAAATCAATTACAAAATCCCATGAGTTTTTGATAATTTATAAGTAAAATCATAAAGTAGGAGCATGAGTGTGGAAGGAACCACCCATTTATGACCTTACATACCTGAAAACACTTGATTCTTAATCTCCCTTGAAGCCCAAGGTGGAATTTAGAGAAATTGGGGAAGAACACCTTGAATCATCTTCTAAACTCCTCTCTATACTCTTGCATGCATGAATGAGGCCTAACATGAGCTAATACCCCTTAAAAGACCCTATTTAGAGCTTAAAACGACTTAGCTTAGGCTTTAGCAACTTAGGAATTACGAAAACACCCTTATTAAAATGCAGGAAAAAACACTGCTAGGTCCCCTAACGAGGGACCTCATGAGTTGTTGCTAAGGGCACGACTCGTGGCCTGAACCTGACATGCTCACTGCCCAAACTCCTCAAGGGACCCCACGAATCGTGGTGGCTGATCACGACTCGTGGTCACCATCCGAGGCCACGGGAGACCTAACGAGTCATGTGGCCTGACCAAGACTCGTGGTCATGCCCGTGGCCTTACCCCAAAACTTAACCGTGCCCTACTTGACCACGAGTCACTTCACAACTCGTGGTCACTCCTCACGACCCACCTCACGGGACGTTCTGTGACCTGGTGTGAATTTTCAGTTTTTCTCCACTTTGACTCCTAGGTCTGATCCTTGGGTTCCTGGGGTATAACAGTATCTCCCCCTTGGGAACATTCATCCTCGAATGTTAGAAACATGCAAAAAACTCAGAAACAAGCAATCATCATATGCAATTACTAATCATTTCAGCTGAAAATTGACAGATTGACTACCTCCGAAAAGAACTACATAACTGAATTGAATTCATACATCACATACATTTAACACATCATAAAACAAACTTGTACGCATGAATGAAACATGAAAACTAATTAGAGGTTTAGGGCAAAAACTAATACCTTAAGCGGAAACTGAGCCGGTAGAGAACAGGTTGGGTATCAACCATCATATCCGCTTCGTCTTCCCACGTAGCTCCTTCAACATGTTGATTTCTCCATAATACTATTAACTGAAGCTACTTATTTTTTCCTTAGCTTACGTACTTGACGATCTAAGATTTCCACCGGAATTTCTTCATAGCTGAGGCTATCCTTTAAACCAACACTATCCACCGGGACTACTAAAGTTGGATCACCCAAGAACTTTTTCAAAAGTGACACATGAAACACAGTATGAACTGAAGATAACTCCGAGGGGAAGTCTAACTTATTCTCCACCTTGCCAACTATCCTCACAACTCGGTAGGGGCCAACATAGCGGGAACTGAGTTTCCCCTTTTTCCCAAACCGCATGACTCCCTTCATGGGAAATACCCAGTTGTCCACATCAAACTCCAAGTCTCTTCTCCTCACATCGGCATATGATTTCTGATGACTCTGAGCAGTTTTCAGCTGGTCCTGTATCAACTGAACCTTCACCATCGCCTCATGAACCAAATCTGGCCCTATCATAGCTTCCTCACCAACCTCAAACCATCTGATGGGAGATCTATACCTCTGCCCATAGAGGGCCTCGAGCGGTGCCATTTGGATACTAGAGTGATAGCTGCTATTATAAGTAAACTCGATTAAGGGAAAATGATCATCCCAACTACCTTTAAAATCTATTAACACATGCCCTCAACATATCCTCAAGAGTCTGGATTGTTCTCTTGGCTTGGCCATCCGTTTGGGATGGAAGGTTGTACTGAGTTTAACTTGAGTCCCAAGTCACTTTTGAAAAGACCGCCAAAACTAGGAGGTAAACTGAGTACCTTGGTCTAAAATAATAGACAAGGGCACTCCATGAAGTCGAACCAACTCCCGACCATACAACTTGGCATAATCATTCGTTGAATCTGTTGTCTTGATTGGTATAAAATGGGTAGCCTTAGTTAACCTGTCTACCACCACCCAAATGGAATCATAGTGTCGTCAAGTACGAGGTAAGCCTGTAATGAAATCCATATTTATCTCTTCCCACTTCCAAGTGAGGATGCTAATATCCTGAAGTACTCCTCCCGGCCTTTGATGCTCAACCTTTACTTATTGACAGTTCGGGCACTTGGCTACGAATTTTGCAATATCCTTCTTCATGCCATCCCACCAATAGATTTCTTGCAAGTCTTGATACATCTTTGTGGATCCCGGATGGATAGAATATCTGGTACCATGTGCCTCATGTAATATGTGAACTCTCAAATTATCGACGTCCGAAACATAGTCGACCCTGGTACCGTAGCACACTATCTCCCCCTTGGGAGAAAACCTCCACCTTCTGACTTCCAATGGCTTCCTTCAGCTTTACTAGAATTGGATCATCACCTTGCTTGGCCTTCACATCCATCACAAAGGACAATTCTGATTCTTTTTTCACAATAATGTCGCCATCGGTCGAGTCGACCAATCTAACCCCCAACCTTGCAAGTCAATGGACATCGTTCACCAACTCCTTCTTTCCCTCCTCCACGTGGGACACACTCTCCATAGAGAGTCCACTAAGTACGTACGCTACCACATTAGCCTTACTCGGTGTTAAAGGACACTCATGTCGTAGTCCTTTAGTAACTTCAACCACCTCCTTTGCTGAAGATTGAGATCTTTCTACGTGAACACATATTGCAAGCTCTTATGATCCGTAAATACATCCATGTGGACCCCATACAAATAATGCCGCCATGTCATCAATGCGAAAACCACCGTGACCAACTCAAGATCATGGGTCAGGTAATTCTTTTCATGAACTTTCATCTGCCTAGAGGCATATGCTATTACTTTCCCATGCTGCATCAACACACATCCCATTCCGACTCTCGAAGCATCACAATACACCACAAAGCAATCCGTACCTCAGGTAAAGTCAACACTGGTGCTGAAGTGAGTCGGGTCTTCAATTCCTGGAAGCTTTCCTCACAAGCCTCCAACATTGGAACTTTACCTTCTTCATAGTCAACTTGGTCAAAGGTGCCGCAGTAGATGAGAAACACTCAACAAATCTTCAGTAGTAACCTGCTATGCCCAAGAAACTCCAAATTTCTGAAGGATTCAACGGTCTGGGCCAATTCTTCACCGCTTCAATTTTCTGACAATCTACCTTAATGCCCTCACCTGAAACCACATGACCTAGAAATTCCACCAAGTCCAACCAAAACTCACAATTGATGAACGTCGCATATAACTAACGATCTTTGAGGACCTGAAGCACTATACGCAAGTGAGTACCATGCTCCTCTTTGCTTCAGAAGTATACAAGGATATCATCGATGAACAAAATTACAAACATGTCCAGATAATGCTTGAACACCCTATTCATCGGGTCCTTAAAAGCTACAGGAACATTGGTTAGTTCAAATGACATAACTACAAACTCATAATAACCATACCGAGTTCTAAAGGCTGTCTTCGGGATATCACACTCCCAAACTTTGAGTTGATGATATTCGAACCTGAGATCTATCTTCGAGAACACCTGGCACCTTGGAGCTGGTCAAATAAATCATCGATCCTGGGCAAGGGGTATTTGTTCTTGACAATGACCTTATTTAGCTGTTGATATTTAGTACACATTCGAAGGGACCCATCCTTCTTTCGAACAAAGAGAACCGGTGCACCCCATGGAGGCTTGCTCAGCCTAATGAAACCCTTATCCAACAAGTCCTTCAACTGTTCTTTTAGATCCTTTAGCTCGGGAGCCATCCTGTAAGGAGGAATAGATATAGGTTGCATGTCGGGAAGAAGGTCTATACCGAAATCAATTTTCCTGGCCCTCTTGGCCTCTCTCTGCCTCCTGTAGACAGACTCCTTATGCTGCGCATGCAATACAATACGGGGAAAATCAATGTCCCGGTGAAGCATGGCAATCCAGCAATCTTTGTCCAAGTAGTCTGCTACTCCATGCACAAAGCGGCTCACCCGTAGCCTTACCCTAAAACTTAGTCGTGCCCTGCTTGACCACAAGTCACTTCACGACTTGTGGTCACTCCTCACAACCCACCTCATGGGTCTTTCTGTGACCTTGTGCGAATTTTCAATATTTCTCCATTTTGACTCCCGGGTCTAATCCTTGGGTTCCCGGGGTATAGCACCTACTCGGTTACATGATCTTCATGGGTTGGTGGGGCCTGCTGGTGCCCATCTCTATTGTCATTCTCATTGCAATTTCCATTTCCGTCTTTTGTTCCTTTAACTTGGCAAGGAGGCATGATTCTGCAAACGTGTATAGCACGAGTTAGAAGGATAGAGAGACATTTCATAGCACGACATAGATCATGAAAGAAGGAAACATTTCCTAAATGTCTGGTAGCCTCTTTGTCATAAGTGTGGCGCGCTTCACACCCGTGAAAAAGACTCTACTTAAAGTAGCTTTCAGATATCCTAAGACACTTCAAAACCTAATGCTCTAATACCAAGTTTGTCACGACCCAAACATAAACTCGAATCGAGACACAGGACAAGAAACCCCGAGAGGTTTGAAGTCGACCCATGGCATGAACATAACGTCTAAACTCAACATGATAAAGAGGAAGTTTAACACACATAATAGCGGAAGTTTGCATATGTATATATATCAAGTTAGAATTGAATCAACCACGACAAGCTGGTTTCAACATAATGTCTGAAAACCTCTAACATATCTTATGAGCTGATGAGACAGCACCCCCAACTAGCTCGACAAAGTCTAAAACTGAAAGAACATAACAAACTATATATGACTGAAAGTCCTCAAAGGATGAGGATTCATCAACACCGGCTGGACAGGTCTGAGAGGGAAGCAAGGGGCTAACGATGCAGCTGAGACTGATCCATCGGACCTATAACACGAAACAATACAACATAGAGTATATGATCAGTACTTGGAACGTACTGACTATGCAAAGTAAGTAGAAACGGACAATTAAAATACATAAGAGTTCATAAGAGTAGGACAGCATGATCATAAAGTAAATTTCATAATGTAACATAGGGGCTCAAGGTTTTCAAAACATTCATAAATTAGTCATAATCATAATAATAATCATGGGAGAAAAGCTCCATTAAACATGACTTGAGCCTAAGTATCATAAACATAACCATGCATAAATCATGAGGAACAATGGGAGGACTCGTCATCACCGACACCATCATAAT
This sequence comes from Datura wrightii, assembly GCA_035772735.1. Classification (NCBI taxonomy): domain Eukaryota; kingdom Viridiplantae; phylum Streptophyta; class Magnoliopsida; order Solanales; family Solanaceae; genus Datura; species Datura wrightii. Next base: position 69,668,196 of record JASDFA010000003.1, on the reverse strand, counting down.
AGAGCTTACATGTTGCCCCAACTATCTCACTCAGGTGGGAAGATCCGTCCCAGGCTTGCCAGGAAAGGGAGGTGCAATATGTGATATCACGAAAAGGGGATCCATTAACATTTGGATATATATAAGATTACGGTGGCACGTAGTTCTTAGACACTAGTGTAGTCCTTTGAATGCCGGGCTACTCGGTGCTAGACACTGCTCAAAAAACGTGCACATTAGGACTTGTATAGTAACCATAAAATCATTCATGAAGTTCATGCCCAAATAAATAGTAACATCATTGATCCCCATTTAAAATACATGATTTTCCATGAAGAAGGGCCCATGAATTGGCCAAAAATCATAAATCCATCAATCATGAAATCCATGCATACTTGTAAAACATGTATGAACTTGATATTTAATAAATCCATGATAAGTACTTGAGGGAAATCATATCATAAAGCATAAATCATAATTGGGCATATTAAGATCAAGATCATAATGAAATCATAACTTGACTTTTGATAAAACATACATGATTGGGCATAATTGGATTTAAATTCAAATCTATAAATTTATATTCATAATGGTCATAAAATCTTCCCATAGATCATAAAACATGATTTAATACATGAAAGAAATTGACCCATAGATGGATCATAGAGAATTTCACAAGAATTGGAATAAACCCCATAAGATCATGAAACTTGAATCTAGAATTGAAATTCATGGAAATTGAGAAGAATTTAGAGCATGACAGTGAAAGAAACTCTCATTCATAGCCTCATATGCCTGGGTAAATCAATTTAACACTCTCACTTGAAAGCCCGAAGGAAATTGAAGAGAATTTGATGAAATTCCTCAAACGTGACCTTTAAGGAAGGCTCTAGGTTGCATGAATGGAGTGGGATTATTAGAATGAACTTACCCCCCTTAAAACACACTATTCAAAGCTTAAAATAACGTAGTTTAGCACCTTAGGGCTTAGGAATGATTAAAATACCCTTAAATAAAAAGTCTAAAGTTTTTGCACTGTTAGTGATAACGAGTGGCACAATGGGTCGTTCTTTAATACCACGACTCGTGGTATCCATCTGTTACTTCTTGTATCACCTTTTTAACTTCTATGATCCTGATACAAAGACTCGACAGAATGGGTCGTTACTCCGAATGAACCCGTTACTGCCTCCTGTTGCCTCGTTAGATTTCAACTCAAGTCTCCAACAACGACTGGTTAGGACGAGTCTTTACTAGTCCCAACGACTCGTCGTTTCTGGCCGTTACCACTACTGCTCATCTTTTGGAATTCCTCCCAAGGGACACTTACAATGACTCGTTGTTCCCAATAACGGTTGTCCCATGACTCGTACCAGCCTTCTTTGCCCAAGACCATCCTCCTAGCGACTCATTCCAAAGGTTCGTTACTTCAACCAGCGGGTCCTCCTGAGACCCGTTACTTCCCAGCCTACTCTGCAGATTCTCACCATGGGCACTTCCAACGGGTCGTTAGACCTACCAACAAACCATACCACGAGTCATTTTGAGAGGAAATCTCAGATTTTCTACTACTTTTTATTTCAAATCTCAAGTCTAGTCCTAGGCACTTTCAGGGTATTACATAAGGTCTCAACAATAATAACCGAACAATTGGAATACCAAAAAGGCCATCATAAATCTAAAGTGATCAATAGAAAGCTGACAAGGCCTAAAATACTAAACTGAACTAAACTGTATAAGACTCATCCATAAAAGCTTTTAAAGAGAAAAATACGTTAAACTGAGCGGGACAAGGCCGAAAAGGCCATCATAAATCTAAACTGATCAAGGTTTTCAAAACATTCATAATACATTCGATATCATAATCATGAGAGGAAAGCCGTATTGACCATAACTTGAGCCAGTATACATAATCATAATCATGAATAAATCATGAGGACCAGTGGGAGATTCTCTTAACCGATATACCCCATATGAGCACACATGGAGCCCAACTTATAAACCTAGTCGGGAGGCCGTCGTACCTTGCCAAGGGTAGAACCATGAAAGTGTGATATCACCATGAAAAGGGGCAACTAGGATGAGGACAGTCATAAAGGAGGTCCCAATATACCTACGGTGGCACGTAGTTCATGAGATCTGGGGCAGAACCTAGGCCCCGAACATACTCGGTGTTTGATACTACTCTCAAAACATATATAGTGCTCAAGTATAATACGCATGAATTCATGGGCTAGTTAAATCATGATAATCATAAAAATACTTGTACATACGTGAACAAGCCATGACATAAGGCCTGTGGGTTGGCCAAAAACGTAATCATAAATCATAGGTTTCATGAATGCTCGTAGGTCATACATATAACTTGAAAATCATCAAATCATGATGAGTAATTGAATAAATCTCTGTTTCAAATCATAAATCATGTTGGGTTTGTAAATATCAACAATTGAGACGTAGATCATAAATCGATTCATCATAGATCATGCATAATTAGGATTAATTTCATAGGAATTGAAATCAATAATTTTATAATCGAAGTAGTTGTAAAATCTGATCAAAATTCATAAAATATAATTTAAATCACAATATAAGACAACCCATTGGTAAATCACTAAAATACCACAAGATTGAATTAAAACCTCATGAGATTTTTGATAGATTTTCATGAATTAATAGAGAACGGGCATGGGTGTGAACGGTCCTTCCATTTGTAACCCTACATACCTGGGTAAGATCAGATTTCCAAGTTCTTGAATGCCCAAAGGAGAATTGATAGTGAAAAGCTTGAATCTATGTTTGACCTCTCTAGAATTCTCTTAGTTTGCATGTATGGGAAAGGCTTAAGAAAAAGGAACTTAACCTTTCTTATTATGCCCATAAAAATCATGAAACGACATAGTTTAGGACCTTAGAGCGTAGGAATAATGAGAATACCTTTAATGATTTTGCAGGAATTAATTGCTTGTCAGCCCCAACGAGGGACCTAACGAGTTGTTTCCACCACCCACGAGTCGTCACCTTAGTCGTTAGGTACCCTGTCTATCAGATCACCTGGGCTCTTCACGAGGGACTTCACGAGTCGTCACAGGTGATCACGACTCGTGGGGACTACTAGAGCTGGATCTCCCAAACATTTCTTCAAAAGCGATACATGAAACACAAGATGTGTGTAAGATAACTCTGAGGGCAACTCCAACTCATACGCCACCTTTCCAACTCTCGTCACAATTCGGTAGGGATCAATATAGCGGGGACTGAGTTTTCCTTTCTTCCCAAACCGCATTACTCCCTTCATGGGAGATACCTTCAGTAATACCCAATCGTCCACCTCAAACTCCAACTCTCTCTTCCTCACATTAGCATATGACTTTTGACGACTCTGAGCGGTTTTTAGCCTGTCCTTTATCAACTGAACCTTCACCACTGCCTCATGACCCAAATCTAGCCATATCATAGCTGCCTCACCAACCTTAAACCACCTGATGGGCGATCTACAGCTCCGCCCATAAAGAGCCTCGAACGGTGCCATCTGAATGCTAGAGTGATAGTTGTTATTGTAAGAGAACTCGATCACTGGAAAGTGATCATCCCAACTACCTTTGAAGTCCATCACACATGCTCCCAACATGTCCTCGAGAGTTTGGATTGTCCGCTCTGCTTGACCATCAGTCTGCAGATGAAATGTTGTGCTGAGCTTAACCTGAGCCCCAAGCCCTTTCTGGAAAGACCACCAAAACTGAGAGGTAAATATAGTACCTCGGTCTGAGATAATGGACAAGGGCACTCCATGTAATCGACCAACTCCCAAATATATAGTTGGCATAATCCTCCGCTGAGTCCGTGGTTTTCACCGGTAGAAAATGTGAAGCCTTGGTCAACCTCTCCACCACCACTCAAATGGATTAATTTTGTCAGTGAGTACAAGGTATTCTTATAATGAAGTCCATATTAATCTCTTCCCACTTCCTAGTAGGAAAGTTGATAACCTGAAGTACTCCTCCTGGCCTTTGATGCTCAACCTTTACTTATTGACAGTTCGGGCACTTGGCTACGAATTCTGCAATATCCTTCTTCATGCCATCCCACCAATAGATTTCTCATAAATCTCAATACATCTTAGTGGAACCTAGATAGATGGAATACCTGGATCCACGGGCCTCATGCAATATCCGGATCCTCAAATCATCAACATCTAGAACATATAGGCGACCCTGGTACCGAAGCACACCATCTCCCCCTTGCGAGAAAACCTCTACCTTCTGACTTCAAACAGCTTCTTTCAACTTTATCAAAATCGGGTCCTCATCTTGTCTAGACTTCACATCAGTCACCAAGGATGATTAGGAACCACTTTGCACAACAACACCGCCATCGGTAGAGTCAACCAGCCTAACTCCTAACCTTGCGAGATGATGCACATCTTTCACCATCTCTTTCATTCCCTTCTCCACATGGGATACACTTTCCATCGAGAGCCTACTAAGTGTGTCTGCCACCATATTAGCCTTATCCAGATGGTAAAGGACACTCATATCATAGTCTTTGAGTAACTCTAACCACCTCCTTTGTCGCAGATTGAGGTCCTTCTATGTGAACACATATTGCAAGCTCTTGTGGTCCGTAATCACATCCACATGGACCCCATATAAGTAATGTCGCCATATATTCAATGCGAATACCACCACGGCCAACTCTAGATCATGGGTCGGGTAATTCTTTCTCATGGACCTTCAACTGTCTAGAGACATATGCTATCACTTTTCCTCGCGGCATCAATACACACCTGAGTCCGATTCTCGAAGCGTAAAAATACACCACAAAACCATCGGTACCCTCGGGTAGGGTCAACACCGATGCTGTAGTGAGTCGAGTCTTCAATTCTTAGAAGCTCTTCTAACAAGCCTCCGACCATTGAAACTTCACCTTCTTCTGTGTCAACTTGGTCAAAGGTGCTGCGATTGATGAAAAAGCTTCAACAAATCTCCGATAGTAGCCATATAGACCTAAGAAACTCCGAATATCCGAAGGATTCACCAGTCTAGGCCAATTCTTCACCGCCTCAATTTTCTGAGAATCTACTTTTATTCCTTCGCTTGATACCACATGGCCCAAAAATGCTATCGAGTTCAACTAAAACACGCACTTGCTGAACTTTGCATACAATTGGCGATCCTTGAGAGTTTGAAGCACTACTCTCAAATGAGAAGCATGCTCCTCCCTGATCCAAGAGTACATAAGGATGTCATCGATGAACACGATCATGAACATATCTAAATATGGCTTCAACACCCTTTCATCTGGTCCATAAAAGTTGCAGGAGCATTCGTTAGTCCAAAAGACATAACTACAAACTCATAATGACCATACCACGTCCTGAAGGCTGTCTTCGGAATATCACTCTCCCGAACCCTGAGCTGATGATACCCAGACCTGAGATCTATCTTTGAGAAAAACTTGGCACCCTAAAGCTGGTCAAACAAATCATTGATCCTGGGTAAAGGATACATGTTCTTAATAGTGACCTTGTTCAATTGCCGATAGTTAATGCACATCCGAAGAGAACCATCCTTCTTCCGAACAAATAACACTGGTGTACCCCATGGAGACTTGCTCGGTCTAATGAAGCCCTTATCTAACAGGTCCTTCAACTGATCCTTCAACTTTCTTAGCTCGGCTGGAGCCATGCTGTAAGGAGGGATATATATAGGCTGCATGGCAGGTAGAAGTTCAATACCAAAATCATTCTCCTGCTTGGGAGGAACACTTGGTAAATCATCAGGAAAGACCTCTGGATACTCACGCACCACTGGAACTGACTGGATAGTGGGGGTCTCAGACTCAACATCCTTAACCCTAACTAAATGATACATGCAACCCTTGGAAATCATCTTTCTAGCCTTAAGATAGGAAATGAAATGACCTACAGGTACCGCCGAACTACCCCTCCACTCTAAGACTGGCTCACCCGAAAAACAGAATTCCACCGCATGGGTTCTACTATTTACAAAAGAATAACACGCATACAACCAATCCATGCCAAGAATAATATTAAAATCAATCATGGCTAACTCTACAAGGTCTGCGGAGGTGACTTTATGCAGTATATTTACCGGACTTCCTCTATATACCCGCCTAGCTACAACCGAATCACCAACAGGAGTAGAAATTGAAAATGATTCTGACAGAATCTTGGGACTAACTCCAAAGCTACTAGCAATGTAAGGGTTCATAACATAAAAAGTAGCCCCCGGATCTAGCAAAGCATAAACATCAATACGAAAAACACGCAACATACAAGTGACCATATCTAGGGAGACCTCCTACTCCTGGCGGGGTGCTAAAGCGTAAAACCTTTTTTGACGCTGACCACTAACTGAACTAGTTGGGGCACCCTACTAAGGGGGACGTTGTTGTTGGAGCGGCTGAACTGGCTGCTGGCATACGGGCTCCACCCCCCCCTAATCTGGCTGAAGGGTAATCCCTAAGTTTTTGTCTGAGTTTTTCATAATGCAGGGAAAGTCTATATCCCGATGCAACATGGCGATCCTACAGTCCTTATCCAGATAGTCCGCCACTCCATGTATAAAATGTCTCACCCGAGCCCTCTAGTCTGCCACCAACTCTTGCGCATACTTGGTTAGACAGGTGAACTCTAATGCGTACTCCTAAACGGACATGTCACCCAACTGCAAGTTAACAAACTCAGCTGCCTTAAGCTCCCTCATCTCTCGAGGGAAAAATTGATCCAAGAATGTCGCGTGGAACTCTTCTCAACCTATAGGGCCTGCACCCACTGCCCTAGCATCTCTCCACTACTTGAACCATGTGAGCCACCCCCATTAGCTGATAGGAGGCCAAATCAACACAATCTCCATTAGTTACCCCCATAACCTAGGTGATCTTTAAAATCTCCTTGATGAAATCCTGTGGATCCTCATTCACCTTGGACCTAAGGAACTCTGGAGAGTTCATCCTCAAGAAATCTCTAATCCTGGCTGCTGTTGCATTGCCATTCTGTGGGATATGTGCAACAGCCTGCTGGTTGACTTGAGCGGTCAACGCCTGTGCCAACATCTGAATAGCCGCTCGAAATTCCACGTGGGCAATTGGCTCTGGTGCTTGGGGCTCCTGAACAGGTGGGGCTTGCTGATGCCCATGATCATTTCCATCTCCGTGGCCTTCACCGTTCCAATTTCTTCTTTAGTTCATTATTCTAGGAGCCATGTCCTGCAATCTCCAATAGAACGAATTAGAAGGATTGAAAGACTCTTCATCGCACAACATAGATCACGAAAGAAGGGGAACATTTCCTAAACGTCTCGTACCCTCTTTATCATAAGTGTGTCGCGGTTCACACCCATGGAAAAGACTCTACTTAATGCGGCTTTTAGACACCCTAGTACACTTCAAAACCTATGGCTCTAATACCAAGTTTGTCACTACCTAAACGTAAACCAGGATTACAACACGGGACAAGGAACCCCGAGAGGCCCTAAGTCGACCCATGGCATAAGCGTACATCGAACTTCATTCACTTTAAGCGTAAGGTTGAACATAAGACATAGTTGAAATGTAAACATAGCATAACATATCATAATGTCTAGACATACACGCAAGCTGAGTACTACATACTTTCTGAAAGCCTCTACTGAATAAGATGGGTTAATGGGACAACACCCCCATTAACCCAGCCAAGTTTTGAAACATAAAATAACTTAAGGTCTAGTAAAACGGCCCTATGGAACATAAGGACTCACCAACAAGCTGAAGGTGAACTCTGAGATGATCTAAAGATGAGGATAAGCCTGAGAGTCGGGTCCTGTATCATGAAATGATATAGCATAGAAAGCATGTGGTTCAGAACGTGGAATGTACCGATAATGTAAGGTAAGTAAAATGGACATTTAAAACATGTAAAAACTTATAAAACATCATAAGAGTAAGACATCATGTCATATCGTAAATATCGTAACATAACATAAGGCTCAAGGTTTTCAAAACATTCATAATACATTCAAAATCATAATCATGAGAGGAAAGCCATATTGACCATAACTTGAGCCAATATACATAATCATAATCATGCATAAATCATGAGGAACAGTTGGAGATTCTCTTAACCGACATACCCCATAAGAGCACACATAGAGCCCGACTTGTAAACCTAGTCGGGAGGCTGTTCGTACCTTTCCAAGGGTAGAACCATTAAAGTGTGATATCACCATGAAAAGGGTTAATTGGGCCGGGGACAGTCACAAAGGAGGTCCCAACATACCTGCGGTGGCATGTAGTTCATGAGATCCGGGGCAGAACCTAGGCCGCGAACTTACTCGGTGTTCGATACTACTCCTAAAACATATATATTGCTCATAGTATAATACGCATGAATTCGTAGGATAGTTAAATCATGATAATCATAAACATACTTATACATGCGTGAACTAGCCATGACATAAGGCCAATGGGTCGTCCAAAAACATAATTCATAAATTGTAGGTTTCATATATACTCGTAGGTCATACATATAACTTGAAAATCATCAAATCATAATGGGTAATTGAATAAATCTATATTTCAAATCATAAATCATGCTGAGTTTGTAAATATCAACAATTGAGACGTAGATTATAAATCGATTCATCATCGATCATGCATAATTAGGCTTAATTTGGTAGGAATCTAAATCAATAATTTTATAGTCAAAATAGTTGTAAAATCTTATCAAAATTCATAAAATATAATTTAAATCACAATTTAAGACAACCCTCATTAAAATTCCACAAGATTTGAATTAAAACCCCATTAGATTTTTGATAGATTTTCATGAATTAATAGAGAACAGGCATGGTTATGAATGGCAACACCCATTCGTAACCCTATATACCTGGGTAAAATCCGATTTCCAAGTTCTTGAATGCCCAAAGGAGAATTGATAGGGAAAAAACTTTAATCTATGTTTGACCTCTCTAGAATTCTCTTAGTTTGTGTGCATGGGAAAGGCTTAAGAAAAAGGGACTTAACCTATCTAATTATGCCTAGAAAAATACATGAAAGGATTTAGTTTAGGACCTTAGAGTGTAGGAATGACGAGAATACCCTTAATGATTTCGCAGGAATTAACTGCTCGTCATCCCCCACGAGGGACCTAACGAGTTGTTGCCACCACTTACGAGTCATCACCTCAGTCGTTAGGTACACTGTCTATTAGATCATCTGGGCTCGTCACGGGGGACTTCACGAGTCCTCAACCTAGAACCTTAACTGGGCACATCATGTAATTAAGTCCTATTTATAGCTGCTTCCCTGCTTGTATGGATTTTCCAACAAGTTTCTTATTTATATTGACTTTATGCCAATCCATTCCTTCACTCAATACTATAGGTCATTAAATAACCCTTCTCATGGCTTCCTTCTTAAAGAATCTTGCTAGTTAAAATAGGTAGCAATCTAACCCTTTTGAGACCTCAAGGCCTTAGCTATAAATGGAGGTACTTTAACCCTCTCCAAACTCAAGGAAATCAAATATACATAGCCTTAATAATTCTCTCTTACACTCAAAGAGTATAAATAGACTCACATATGTGCATTACTACATTACCTCCACATATTACTGTCAACTCCTTCCGAATACAATTAATTCATATTTTATAGTTATACTCAAATCATACTCACTTAACTTTTTTTGGAAAATCACCATCACCATCCAATCTGGTTGCTTCATTCGACTGTAATTGATTCGCCAACCAGCATACCTATGATGTCTTAGCTCATATAGGTTTCTCACTTGCCTCGGTTTGTTGGTCTAAGATATTCCATCTTCCTTGTCTTTTACTTACTTTTAAAGGAGTTCATAGACCTCTTTTCCAATAGTAAATAAAAGATATTATTAATCATGAGAACTTACATCGTACTGCATTTACCTGGGCAATACTTTCTTGATACATTTTACTGGAAAGTCTTTACAGATATCATATCTTTCTTATCTATCATTATGGCTCAGGACATACTATACTCATAATCATAATACAATCTCATCTTTTTGAAACTTAACATTCAAACTCTTGGTCTTAACAGAGCATCAGTCATTTAGTAATCCACTCATCGGGGAGTTTGTAATTTAAAGTCATTCTAAAATATCTTTTATATCCCATATAAACTCATATCCTTTACTTCATACTCTCTTTGTTTTTCACTACTCAATTGCTCAAAATGTACCACAAACTTGAAATGTAATTGTTGTGGTACTATTATCTGAATTTAACGTTCAAAACATATTCCTATTATCCACATCTAATAAACTAATGAATTAAATTTGGGAACACTAGGTCCCATGCTACTTCTCTTCTCAGAAACAGATAATATTTGAGGAGCTAGAACTGCTCTGAATTTCTTCTAGTTACTTTACTTCCTTATCCAAATGTTCCAAAGAACATAAAAGCTCATTCAAATTTCAAGCCCAAACTTTAATGGGGAAAGATTCTACGGGCAGCCTCAAGAGAGGTCCCAAATAATCTGATCATACCTACGTTGGCACGTAGTTCTAAGGTATAGACCGCCTGACCCTTAGCATATTCGATGCTAGACACTACTCCCAAAAACATGCATATGCTCTCAATCATTTTTAAACAAACTTGAACCATCGTCTAGTGATTAAGATAAATCATAATATGATATACATAATCTGAAAACATAACATGAGGAGTCTTGGCTCAACCAAACCACAAGCTGAAAATAGTGGGAGTCTAGACTCTAAAATCCATGTGGTAAGCTAATAACATGAAATCGAGATAAATCATGAAATGTACTTGATCATACGGGCTTATCTAAATTTAAACATACTTGAAATAGATTTTGATAGACAAAATATGAATATAGCATGGGTAATTCAAAATCATACTTTCATCATATACATCTCAACATGCTTGAAAACATATCTTATAATCTCAACCATTCATGAACTTTCATAATTGGGCTTCATAATTGTAAGACTTTGAAAATACGAATTTGTAATTGAAAACATTATAAAACATGCTCATGAATCATAATTCAACATTAGAAACATGAATTCATATTACCCATGATAGATACTTAGAAAATTCACAAGTTGGGTTAAAACCCCTTAGATTCATCAACAAGAATTTTCATGAATTTGAGAAGGAATTGGATATGGGAGTGGATGGATACACCCATTAATAACCCTACATACCTGGGTACTTCTAATTTCTCAACCTTCTTGAATGGACAAAGGAAATTGGAGAAGACTTGATGAATTTCTAAGCTTGATCACCCTTAGGAACTTCTAGGCTTGCATACATGGAGAGGGATAGGTTAAGAATGAGTTAAACCCCCTTAAAACACAACTATATAAGCTTAAAATGACGTAGTTTAGGTCTTAGGAACTTAGAAATTATGGAAAAGCCCTTAATAAATTCACAGCAAAAAACACACTATCAGTCCCAATGAGGGACTGGACGACTCGTTGCTTGAGGGACAACTCATCCCCTGCCTTTATCGCTAGCACTGGAAAACTTACCTCTACTGGTCACCATGAGGGACACCACGACTCATGGTATACTCAATGACTCATGGTGACTAACCATTGGGTACACTACCAAACCCTTCAACGTCCAAATCAAACTCCTGACCACGACCAACCTTATGACTCGTGGCCTTGACCATGAATCATGGCTTCACCCATGGTCAACCTCCTGACCAAAAATCCAACCAAACTCTCCCTTCACTCCACGAGTCACCTAACAACTTGTGGTGCACCTCATGGGTCACTGGACGACTCATCCTGCGACCTGGTGCAGAAATTTCTATTTTTTTCATTTCAACCCTAGGGTATGATCTTAGGGCTTTCGGGTATTACAATATCATAACTGAAGGGAAATATACCCACCTAACATGAACGCATCTATGATAAAGTCATAAGTCTCATATATTAAAGGACAACTGTCCACCTAACATAACTGCATCAGTGGTAAGGTTATAAGTCTGATATCTGAAGGACAACTGCCCACCAGACATAATCGCATCTGTGGTAAGGTTATAAGTCTCATATCTAAACTATATATACCCACCTGACATAACCTCATTGGTGGTATAACTTGAAGCCATAGCTATTTTCATATATGGAGTTGATCGGGCTCATTTCATGTTTGTCTAACACATATGGCGTAAAAATTACAAATTGTGAAACTGTGACTTGAATTGGCCTCTTTCATAATTCATAGTTGCAAAGAAGCATATATATCACAAAAATCTTTCAAATAGCACTTACATACACATACTCAAAGACTTACACAGTTATATAGGGAAGACATAAATTCAACCTGATGTTTAGCTCAAGGGAGAGGAATCAAGAATCTCCCCTTAGCATCAATTACCTTAAAACATCTATATAAGTCATCTTGGGCATAATTACGTGCCCAAGTGCTATTTTATAAGTCAAGTTTGTAAATATAATTAATTATATTCTCATGTGATTTTTATTAATTATGTGCATAAACCAACCAACATGATTAGTCCTTGTTTTGTAGGTGTAAAATGCATGTGAGGGACTAAAATATGATGGTTGAAGTGAAGGAATGGAGTTGGGGATGGATTGCAAAAAATTGCAAGATGGCATGCCATGCTAAGGCTGGCCGCGCCAAGCAGCATGCCACGCTGTGCATGTATCGCGCCCAGCATCGTGCCATGCTCATGCCATGCGCACGTGAAGACATGTCATGAAAGAAGGCCTGCATGACAAAGCCGTGCCACACGCGTCCATCAGCGCGATCAGCGCCGTGCCACGCTAGGCGACGTGTACCCGTACAGTTTGAGGACCTGCTGAGGGACAAATTCCAGTGGGCTTGCGCGTTTTCTCCGTGTCACAGAGGCAAATTGAGGCGTCCAGCTCCGTGAAATGGAGGCAGTTCATGGCTGGACAAAAACTGCAAATTTTCACTTACTATAAATTAAAACCTTAGCTCCAAAAATCATTTATTACGAAATATCTTTGAAAATCCGTAAAGGAGCGAAGGGAGAAGTGAAGAACTCTACCTAGGGTTCATTGTTTTTCATTCTCTTTTAATCATTCTTGTATGTACGTTACTTTAAACATGTTTTTGAGTAGTTGTACGAACATGAGTGGCTAAAACTCTTCCCCTAGGGTTTAGGCTACATAATATGATTGTAAATGCATGAATTCGTCATTGGTTTGAGTTTTAGTTGTTGTTTTGTCCTACATTCTTTATTATTGTTGTTTTTATGCTTGATCACCATGAAAACATATGCGTTAAGCTTAGGTGAAAGCTCGAAAAAGTAACCCTAGGCTAGAACATGAGAATGTAGGGAGCAAGTTCTTACCTTTACGATAGGATTCGTGATTAGGATAGAAATTATACCGAATTTTCCTTGCTTGGTTGCTAAAACGGGATGAGCTAGACACCGGATTTGAATTATCACATCACCACTCATAGAAGTAGTTGTGAAGCTAAGTCCAGGTAAATTGATTAGAGGTACGAAAGTAAAATATCAGGGGTGCAAACTCTGTAAACCACATCCATATAATTAAATTGCTAACGTATTAGTATGTCACATCCCCACTCAATGATGTAGGTGTGAGACTAGTTTGTCGTGTTTAGATGCTCGAAAGACCATGAGCATAGCATTTTAATTATGTGAGACAACAACTGAAGTTTTCATACTCGAATCATTTTGAATTGTAGCATTGCATGATTATTAGGCCTTCACTCTAGTTGCTTCTTATATTGTTTCTCGAGTATTTTGTGATCACCCCTAGACTTAATTAGAATTTTACGAAGTTTCTATAATCAACACTTGTGAAGTTAATTTTAACACTTGAACTTGATAGTTCACTGAACTGATCAAGTCCCCGTGGGTTCGACATCCGGCTCTTAAAAAGGGTCACTATATTACTTGTACGACCGCATACGCTTGTGAGTGCGCTGGAGCGCAACAAGTTTTTGGCGCCGTTGCCGGGGACTGGCGAAGTTTACTGAATTTTTCTGTTTTTGTGTGATTTTTAATTTCCTTAATTGTTGAAAAACTTGATCTTAGTTTGCTACATTGTAGGTAACAGGTTGTCCTTGCAGAGCTGGCGAGGAATAGAGAACTGGTGGAACCATTGTTGGAACCTGAACACCAACTGCATTTGCTCAGGAGGGAAGCTTTAGAGCGAAAGTTGAAAAGATTACAAGAGCAGTTGCAACAACATCCACCAATTGGGCAGGCAGAGTTGTTACCAGACCAAATGGCAACCTAACCAGTTCGCAAAGTGGCAATCCCACTAGCAACGAATGTGACCTCCAGTACCTGCAAACCGAACCCTGGAGGGAGCTGGCAAGGAATAGAGAACTAGTGGAACCATTGTTGGAACCTGAACACCAACTGCATTTGCTTAGGAGGGAAGCTTTAGAGCGAAAGTTGAAAAGATTACAAGAGCAGTTGCAACAACATCCACCAATTGGGCAAGCAGAGTTGTTACCAGACCAAATGGCAACCTATCCAGTTCGTGAAGTGGCAATCACACTAGCGACGAATGTGACCTCCAGTACCCGCAAACCGGAGCCTAGAGGGACTTTGAGCTTAAACAGAACATGGTGCATCTATTACATTCTAGTGGTCAGTTCACTGGGATGACTCATGAGGACCCATAGCAGCACTTACAGAACTTCTTGGAGATCAGTGACACTTTCGTCCCTACCGGAGTGTCAACTGATTATTTATAGTTACACTCTTTCCATTTTCATTATTGGGAGAGGAAAAGAGGCGGCTGAAGGCTAAGCCACCTAATTCCATTACTTCATGGGACGACTTAGCAAAGAAGTTCTTCATCAGATTCTTCCCTTCAGGCAAGACTGCCAAGCTCAGGAATGAAATATTAAGCTTCAAGTAGAGGCCGGAGGAGAACTTGTATTTGGCTTGGGAGAGATTCAAGTCACTATTGAGAGACTGCCCCCATCACCAGCAGTCCAATGAAGTGTTAGCCCATACCTTTGTGGAAAGTCTAGACCCACACGCAAAAATTTTATTAGACTCTACATCGGGTGGTTAAGCATTGGAGAAGACATATGATGAGTTGTACACTTTGTTGAACAGGAATTCTCAAGGAAATCCAGAGTGGCACAACGATTCATTGAGAGAGGCAGGTAAGAGAGCAACAGGGCTGATAGAGGTAGATGGTGTCAATGCCTTGGCGGCACAGCTAGCATCATTTCAACACTAGATGATGACTCAGTTCAACAAACTGAGTATGAACCAACTGTAGGGACAGGTGAATGCAATTCAGAAGGCTTCGAGTTGGTGTGAAATATGTGGTAATAATGGGAGCAACGCATAATTTTGCGGTGCCAATCCTGAATCGGTCAATATTGTTGGGAATGTTCAGAGAAACAATCAGAATTTTGGGAATAACTACAACAAGAATTAGCAGAGCCACCCAAATTTTTCTTGGGGTGAAAATGTCAAAGCTACCAGCAACCTCAGCAGCAGCAGTAGCAGCAAAACAGGCAGAATAGGGCCAGTCGAGCAGTAGCAACATAGAGGAGATGTTGCAGAAAATTATGGCTACGCAGACCCAATTGGCAGAGAATCAGGCGAGGATGACATCAGATTTGAAAAATCAACAGTTGGCCACCCGTAATCTAGAGAAGCAGATGGGTCAAATAGCAGCTGCTCAGCACACCAGACCTCAAGGAGGATTATCCAGTGACACGGATACAAACCCCTGACAGGTCAATGCCATCAGTCCGAGGAGTGGCAGGCAATTGGTTGATACACTGCCGAAAGAACAGAAAAAAGAGGTGCAGCCGGAGCTGGTTAGAAAGGGACCATCTACTGACAAGGGAGATAAACAAAGTGTTGCACAACAAAATTCACAATCATCACTGCAGCCAGCACAGAGACCACCACCACCATTCCCGCAAAGACTTAAGAAGAGTAAGGAGGAAGAATGCTTCAAAACGTTCTTTGATATATTCAAAGAACTTCACATAAATTTGCCTTTTCTTGATGTTTTGTAGGGAATGCCCAAGTACGCTAAGTACTTAAAAGATGTGGTGGCCAAAAAAGTCAGATTGGTGGATGTTCAAAGTATGGCACTGGCTGAGTGCAGCCACAGAGTAATGAGCAAGATACCGAAAAACCTCAAAGACCCAGGGATTTTTACCCTCCCCATACAAATTGGTAAAGCTGAAGTGATAAGAGCTCTATGTGATTTAGGGGCAGCAGTTAATATAATGCCCCTATCTTTGTTTAACACCTTAGGGTTGGGTCAGCCGAGGCCAACACGAATGATACTGCAGCTGGCTGACAAGTCTCAAGTGGCATTAGATGGAATAATCGAGGACCTTCTCATCAAAGTGGGTAAGTTCTTTATACTCGCTGATTTCATCATATTTGATTTTAAAGTTGATGATAAGGTACTTCTAATCTTGGGACGACCATTCTTGGCCACTGGAGGAGCAATTATAAATGTAAGAGTAGGGACCCTGAAAATGAGGTTCGATGATGAAGAAGAACTCTTCTGGGTCTACCAAGAGATCAACCCACCCACACACTACAGAGACCTTTGTAAGGTCAGTGTGTTGTCAGAGGCTAAGTGTGGGGTGGCAGATTCCATAGGTCCACGACCACAAGAGATGATCACATTTCAGCCCGAATTTGATGGAGGGCTTCAGTCAGAGAAGAAGTTGGAAGAAGAGATGGAAAGAGTGGAGGTTGTTCCCTCAAAAAATAAAAAGAGAAGAAGATGGTTCTCGAAAGGGAACACTGGTTTGAGGAGGTCCTGAGAAGGATGGTCCACGTCGTGCCACGACGTAAAATTAGGCGCTACTTGGGAGGCAACCCAAGGGTACCACAGGTGCAATTTTATTTTCCTTTTATTTTGATTTTGTTTCTTTTCATTTCTTGTTGTTGTTTTTGGTGGTGAATTAAGCAAAAATTGAGGGGAAGTCTGAGTACCCTTAGAAGAGGAAGCTAAGAAGCACAAAAGAGGATGAGTGTGGGGTCGGTGACCCACTTGTGCAAAAACAAAAGAAAACATGCTGTTAGCTAGAGCTAGAGGCCTCGGGGAGTATTTCTCACCCTTTTTGTATTTTAATTTGATGCTTTGAGGATATATCATATTTTAAGTGTGAGGTGAGGGAAATTTCAAAATTTTGTGCTTAATGATTTCGGGTGGAATTAGCGCTTGTTATGGTAGTGGTTGATGAAAAATTTATTTGGGTTGAGCATAATTCACCCACTCATTGGTTTTTCTTTTCGGTGCTTTTTCGATGGGGGGGCACTTTGAACCGAGTAATAAAATTTTTCTGTGTCTGTACATAATTTTTTTAGTCATAACTAGGGACTTTTCTCGACGATGGATGGATGACGACCATCTTGAGGGAAAATTAGTCAATAGATTTTTGTTTTTGAACCCTTAGCTGATTGATGACTTGATGTTCTTGTTATGTGCTATATAAGATTGTGAGATGCAAGTGGTGTTAACTTTGAAGCATGTTAGCAAATGTATAACTTTTTTTGAGACACCTAGGCTCTTGAATGTGACTCTATGTGCTTAAAGCTGAATTTTGCATTCTTGTGATTAGTTGAGTTAAGAGTTTGCTGAATTTTTCTTGAATTGAGCATGTGTTGTGAGTGTAAGGTTTTTGAATATTTCATGCTATGGTGTAGTGTCTGTAACTTGTCTGGTGTGTATACAAAGAGAAATGAAGGATGTTGAGTGTGGGAGATGATTTAGGCATTTCTTTGAATGAGCCTAATTTTTATCCCTTGCTTTACCTACCTTGAATGTCTGATCCTAGTTAGCCCCATTGAGCCTTTAGCCTATTCTTTGCTAGCCACAAAATGAGCTTAATCCCTTCTTTTCAATAGCCTTGAATTTGATCCAAAACTTCTAAGAGCTTAAGTGAAAATGCAAAAGAAGTTAAGGAGTGAGGAGTTGGAAGAAGAAAGAAAAGAGTAGTTGTGGGTGTTAACGAAAAGACTAGAGGTGCACTTGTTTAAAAATGAATAAGAGTTAGTAGGAAGTAGAAAAAAGAAAGAGAAACAAAAAATTGCTTAAGTACTCCTTACTAATAGCTTAAGTGTGCCTAATAAAATGGGAAAACAAAAGAGGAAAATGGGAGAGGAAAGAATAAAGGTGTAGTAAGAAGATGGGAATTCCTAAGGAAAGTGTGATGTATTAAAAGCGCTTAGGGAAGATAGTATTTCTTATTTATATACCCATGCATGTTATAACTTGAAACCATATGAGTGAAAATGGGTAACTCTCTTGTGTGAGGGCACATGTTTGATGAAGGATAAAATTCATGTCGAATTCTTGATTGGTTAATGTGCATGAGTTTGTTGGGATTGAGAGTCGATTCTTGAGGCTAGGAAGTCTTTACGTAGTTATATTTTATTTTAATGGTTAGTTCTTGCATGCTCTATTTTTAACTGGCCATCTAAAAGAATCATTGTAGCCTTAGCTTGAATTGTTTTGCTTCTATTAGCTATGCGTGAGTCTTCAATTGCATGTGATGTAAAAGAGTTGTTCAAGGATGAACAAGGCTTTAAGTGTGGGGTAGTGATCTTGGGCATAATTACGTGCCCAAGTACTATTTATAAGTCAAGTTTGTCAATATAATTAATTATATTCTCATGTGATTTTTATTAATTATGTGCATAAACTAACCAACATGATTAGTCCTTTTTTTGTAGGTGTAAAATGCATGTGAGGGACTAAAATATGATAGTTGAAGTGAAGGAATGGAGTTCGGGTTGGATTGCAAAAGATTGCAAGATGGCATGCCATGGCAAGGCTGGCCGCACCAGGCAGCGTGCCACGCTGTGCGTGTGCCGCGCCCAACACTGTGCCACGCTCATGCCATGCGCACGCGAAGACATGTCATGGAAGGAGGCCTGCGTGACAATGCTGTACCACGCCCATCCATCAGCGCAACCAGCGTCGTGCCACGCTGGGGGATGCGCACCAATCCAACGCGAGGACCTGCCGAGGGACACATTTCAGTGGGCTTGCGCATTTGCTCCTTGTTACGGAGGCAAATTGAGGCATCCAGCTCCGTGACAAGGAGGGAGTCCATGGCCGGACCAAAAGTGCAAATTTTCACTTACTATAAATTAAACCTTAGCTCCAAAAATCATTTATCACGAAATATCTTTGGAAAACCGTAAAGGAGCGAAGAAAGAAGTGAAGAACTCTACCTAGGGTTCATTGTTTTGCATTCTCTTTTAATCATTCTTGTAAGTACATTACTTTAAACATGTTTTTGAGTATTTGTATGAACATGAGTGGCTAAAACCCTTCCTCTAGGGTTGAGGCTACGTAATATGATTGTAAATGCACGAATTTGTCATTGGTTTGAGTTTTAGTTATTGTTTTGTCTTACATTCTTTATTATTGTTGTTTTTATGCTTGATCACCATGAAGTACGCATTAAGCTTAGGTAAAAGCTCAAAAGAGTAACCCCAGGACAGAACATGAGAATGTAGGGAGCAAGTTCTTACCTTTACGATAGGATTCGCGATTAGGATAGAACTTATACCTAATTTTCCTTGCTTGATTGCTAAAATGGGATGAGCTAGACACTGGCTTTGAATTATCACATCACCACTCTAGAAGTAGTTGTGAAGCTAAGTCTGGGTAAATGATTAGAGGTACGAAAGTCCAATATCAGGGGTGCAAACTCCGTAAACCACATCCATGTAATTAAATTGCTCACGAATTAGGACGTCACATCCCCTCTCAACATTGTAGGTGTGAGACTAGTTTGTCGTGTTTAAAGGCTCGAAAGACCATGAGCATAGCATTTTAATTATATGAGAAACTGAAGTTTTCATTCTTGAACCATTGAGAATTGTAGCATTGCATGATTATTAGGCCTTAACTCTAGTTTCTTATTGTATTGTTTCTCGAGTATTTTGTGATCCCCCTAGACATAATTAGAATTTTATGAAATTTCTATAATCAACACTTGTGAAGTTAATTTTAACACTTGAACTTGATAGTTCGCTGAATTGGTTGAGTCCCCGTGGGTTCGACATCCGGCTCTTAAAAAGGACCACTGTATTACTTGTACGACTATGCACACTTGCGAGTGTTCGGGTGGTTTTGGATTATAAAACCGACACGCAAGTGCACGTGGTCGAACAAGTAGTAAGTGGCTTTAGTAAGCCAAGTATCGATCCCTCAGAGACTTGGATGAAGTGCAATTTGCTCAAGTGTACTATATTTTACTTCTAAAAATGCAGACAACAGTGTAACCAAAAAGTTGATAGTTTGTTTTATAAATTTTATACTAAAACTAAGAACAATTATCTACTTTGAATCTGAACTACGAATGAAAGCATGCTGAGGTTAAACGAACATGTAATGAAATTGATTATAATCATACTTTGGTTAATCTTTTCCTCCAGTTGCTAGCCAAGAACATTTGCCAAGAGATTAAAACTCTCGTATTTAACCTCACTTAAGAATCATGAACCATCCGTCTACATTTCTGTGATCAAATGCAATTCATGTCCTAGCCATACAATTTCGGTTCCTAAATTGACTAATACGACTTTCAGGTATATTTCTATCCTGAAAGCAAATCAAGACTCAATTTTCCCAAACCAAGTAAAGAGCATATCCTATTAATTCACAACTTTCCAATTTCTTGCTCTCTCGAGTGAAATCGGACTTTTTAGATGTACATTAATGTAGGCCACACACTAATGCAGTAAGAACAAGAATTTATAGAACAACATGGAAGAAAAGATGAAAAAACAAAGAATCAATGATCAAATTTCATTACAATTGTTCACAACCTCACCAAGGAGAGGAATTAGCCACTCATTTGTGGATTAAACATCATAAAATGAGTGTTAATCATACAAGCAATTGAATTAAAGAAGAAAGAAAGAGAGAAAAAACCCTGAACTTTTCGTCCCTCAACTGCCTGTAACCCACGTCCTTGCTCCACCAAGTCAGAATATTAAAAAATGAACCTAAGTGTTCTATTTATACTGCTGGGAATTTTTCCCGGAATAATGAGCAACGTGTCACGGAGTGCATCGCGGAGCACTGCCTCCGTGACACGCTACGAACGCGGACCCTCACTGGAACTGGGGGTCCGGGAATTTAGGCTCAACGTGGCACGGCGTGCATCGCGGAGCACTGGCTCCGTGCCACGGAGCAAACGCGGACCCTCTCTGGAATTTGGGCGAATTTTCCCCATCCAGGCAGAATGCCTCCGCGATGGCAGCGTGACACGGCTCCATCGCGGAGCCCCTTTAATTCATGCTGTCCAATGCCTTTTCCCTTGCTCGCATCCAAGTCCAACTCCGATATCATCCAACATGCATTTTAGCTTCCCGAAATCACATTTTACCTGCAAAACAATGCTAATCATGTTGGTTAGTATAAATTCACATTTTATTACCAATTACATGAGAATGTATACACATTGCTAGATAAACAAGGCGAAAATGGTACTTTTGAGTATCACTTGGGCATATAAATCTGCCCAAGATCACTTACCCCACACTTAAATCCTTGTTCGTCCTCAAACAACAAACATACAATTCATGCAATTTACATCCCAACCTCGCTACTTCGGTTCGACAAGTTAAGCTACGGTCATACCGATTATTCAATACAACAAATCATCAAGAAAACATGCATGGTCTTATCAATGCAATGACCTTCAATACATTAAGACCTCCTAGACTTTAAGAATCGACTCTTGATATCGGCAAACTCATGCAAATCAGCTGATCAAGATATCCGACACGAAAATTAATCTTTCATCAAGCATGTGCCCTCACAACTCAAGAGAATCTTCCCTTTTTTGCTCATATGACTCACAAACATTCAAACAGGGGCATGTACACACAATTTCACTCTCTCTCCCAAAAGAATTCACATGCATCATGTCATGACCCATAAGCTTGCCCTTAGTGTATTACTCCACTAATATAAAGAAGTGCGATGTAAGATCACGTAGGACTTTAACGGGTTGTAATGGAAGCTACGGAACTAGTAAATATTGGATTAGCCAATAATAGCCACTAGCATCCTTAAGCGCCTTTTCAACACATCCCATCAACTCATGGACATTGTTTCCCTTTTTTTTTCATCATCCCCTTCTTGATGATTTTCTTTAGTATGGCCCATTGCATTAAGCACGCTTGACACAACAACAAAGATTATTCATGCACCTTCATTATCGTTTCTTTTATAGCAAGTGCACCTTCAACCTTTTCTTTTCTTCTATCACTCTATTTTTCTCTTTCTTTTCACCATTCTCACTCTTTGACACTTTGGGAAAATGATTTTCTTTTCTTAAGCGCTTAAGAGTTTTGTATAGACTTTACGGCTAATGAAAAGAAGGAATTAAGCTCGGTTTACACTTTTTGGACAAAAGAAAAAAATAATCGGCTAAAGGCTCAAAGGGCTGACTAGGGTATACAATCACAGAAAGGAGGGTATGACAAGGAAAAAAAATAGAAACTCTCGGTTAAAACAAAGAAATGCCTACATCCTTTCCTACAATACACCTCCTTCATTTCGTTTTGTACACACACCAGGCAAGTTCTAGACACTTCACAATAGCATGGAATGTCAACACCTCACTTCACACTTTTTGCACATGCTCGATTCAAGATGTAATCACAGACTCTTCAATCAGCTAATTACATGAATTCAAACATTAAGCCTCAATCACACTGAATCGAACTCTACAGCCTAGGTATCTCAACATATTTACAAATTTGCATGCTTTCATATGAATCACCTTTGCAATTTAAATATCATGTACAACACGCAACCAAAATTTCACAACCATAGAGTAACTACAGGTTTCGGGATGCAATCCACCAAAAAAAAATGAAAATTTATTGAAAAAACTACTCCTAACGACTACATTTCCCTTAAGACGGTCATCATCCATCCATCATAAGGAACGGTCACTAACTAAGATGTCGATTCAATGGGGCTATTCTCGGTAAAAGAACCGAAAACAAACGCCGAGAAACCCAAAATTTACAAAATGTCAAAAATATCGATCATTTCGATAGAAAAACTATTTACAAAATATTTTGAAAATTTTTAAAAATATCGATCATTTCGATAACAAAAATATGTACAGAATCAGAATCAGCTAGCAACATTCAGCAACACACATCAATTTAACAAACATTTACAAATACAGAACAATTTAACAATCCACACTCACAGGGACAAACAACATACACGATAATAGAAGAGAGCATACAAACAAAACACCCCAGCCCAGCACCTAACTACTCCCACCCCACACTTAGCTCGAACACTGTCCCCAGTGTTCACAAAAATTAAAATAGCACAAATTCGGGTGGTGGAACTCCCTGATCAGTCAAAGTATTCCACTTCTTCGTCGGGTGCTGCTGCTTCATCTCCCATATCTGAGTCGCCTCCGTCGTCATCATCAGACTCCACATCGGAGTCCTCCCGACGTGTCTCCTCTTCTGTGGGGACATCATCATCTATGGGCTCTACAAATGCTGGCCCCACTCGGCATAGAGCCCTGGCGTTTTTTCCAAAGGGGTAATCTAGCTCGAGTTGCCATAGCTCCTCCTCTGTTGCCGGCCTCCCACCTATCCTCAGCTGTAGCATCTGCATCCCATACATCCGAGCCATATACTGGTCATCACGAGCATGTCGCTCGCCAAGTGTAAGCACTGGCCCGTGGGTGGTGTCGGGAGCCTTAGTTTTAGTAACGTCTAAGGTCCGCCGCTCCAACTGCGGGATATAGTCAAGGGCCTCCTCCTCAACATCGAGGCCCCTGAGGAAGGTGGTCAGTAGTCCACCAAAGCCATACTTGTGCCCCTGGTGCAACCGGGCTCTCTTCATGGCGGATATAATAACCGCCCTGACATTGATCTCCAGCCCTTTCATCAGGGCGTACACCAGGCATACACGATCCCGGGTTACATCTGTCATATGTACCCCCGGGATTAGGCATGAGCAGACTATCTTCAGCCAGATTCGGGCTTCCCTGTTCATCTGTGAATATGGCAAAGTCTGGTGGTAGCCCCTCTCTTTGTGTCTGCTCCATCTAGCTGTCGATCGGGTCCCAGTCTGATATCCGCATACGGTGGGGTAATGTTCAGCTGTCGGAGGACGTGGGCGTCTGTGTCCCGCGCTCCTATGATGGCATTGAGGTGGTGGGGCTCCAGAGTGACTATTTGCCCTCTGATCTTGATGGTGTGACTCCTGATCGTCGGGTTCCAATTGGCATAGAACTCCCGAACCAAGTCCAGATTGCATTCCTTGGGCTCTTCAAAGATGAACTTGAGCCCAGCTGCCTCGATCCTGTGGACCATTCAAGGGAACTCCTGTGCCAATGGTTCCCGTGCTATGTGCTCCTCGGGGAAATATTTGTTTTCTTTATGCTTCGCGTACCACTTTTTCCCCTCATCGGTCACCCATCTTGTTCCGTATTGGCGGCGCTGGCCGCGTGGAACTGCTGGTGCAGCTGGGACTGCTGTGCCCAGTCTGATTCGTTTCCTTCCGGCGCCTGAAGTTGACGCGCCTTTTCCTTTATCTTGCCGGCTTGCCATTTCACCTGTCAACCCAAGTAAACAAGATCCACGTTAAGCTTACAGATATTAACTTCGGCTAAGGTCGGGTTACGCTAGGTTACCCCACACTTAGTCCTTAGCTACAGTTACAACACTACGGCAAGATTATCTTTATTTACACACAATAGACAACTATACAATCATGCTTAGTGCGTTCAAAAAATTCGACGGTATAACTTCTGCGTACTACTCAGACTTCGTACAGCTAATCACAATCACTACCATCGCTAACATCTTAACCATCGCACTTAGCAAAGAAAAATAAAGAAACAAAAACAACAACAAAAATTTACCTACATGAACCTATACAACCAACAAAATTCTTACAAATTTCAACATATCCCCCAACCCGAGAATCTGTCGTTCTATTAACATCCTAACAATTTGTACATCGACTCATCTCATTCAACACATCCATCCCGGCATACAATTCACAATTTCAATACATTTTCAACTTCAAATTCAACAACAAGCCCTAGAATTGAGATTATCAATCAAATTCGATTAAGTTATGCAATCGACAAGTTCAAGTAATCATAACGACATTCCGAACATTCATCAACAATAATTAACTCGAATTCATGATTAATTACTACGTAGGGCAATTTAGCTCACCTCCCATGCTCAAAATCAAAGAAAATCGACAAGAATTTGGGAGGGAATCGAAAAACATACCTTGACCTTGAAGAATCAAAGAAAACTCGGTGAATTTCTTGCCTTACTCCGTGTCACATTGATGGGGGATGGGTTTTGGGGGGTTTGGTCACGGAGGGATTAGAAAATGAGGGAAAAAAGAAGGGTTTCGGGGTTAAAAAGTAAGAAAATCGCGCGGGTCACCCGGCGACCCGATGTGACCCGTCGCGATATACAAGGCAACGTGTCACGGAGTGCATCGTGGTGCATTGCCTCCGTGACACGAAGCCATCGCGAGACCATTCTGGAAATTTTTAAAATTTCCGGGTTATACCTCAACGTGTCACGGAGGGTAACGCGGAGGTCCTCCTCCGTGACACGGAGCTATCGCCCCAGCTCACTGTTTTCCACTTTTTGTTAATTTTTCATACCTTGACTTTTCCTTCGCGATTCCGTGCGTATTTTTCTCTGTTTGACCTGAAATTCATCTCACTATACAAAATTGGTTAGAATTATAGGTTTCACTCTAAATACAAATAAACAAAAACTAAAACGAAAAATTTTGTAGTAAATACGAAAAAGAAAAAGAAAAATCTATTTACACTTTACATTATGAAAGAAAAAAATTTTCACGGGTTGCCTCCCGTGCAGCGCCTGGTTTACCGTCGCGGCTCGACGTCGTTTAAGCTCAATTGTCCGCTAGGGTGATGGACGATTTCTCTCGATCACCGTCCTCCCCCCAGTAGTGCTTACACCTTTCCGGTGGTTTTCCCATTAACTCTCGGGAATCCTCCATCTGCTTATCATCACCTTGATCAATCACATTGATCACCGAGAGTTCTTCATGCACCATCGCGAGCTTGGGTGCCTTGTACACATCGAACACCTCTACCTTGTCATGTGCTCGCATTGTTATCTGCCCCGCAGCTACGTCGATTAGTGCTTTCCCGGTTGCCAAGAAGGGACGCCCCAAAATAAATGGGACTTCTGCGTCTGGTTCAAAGTCCAGCACGACAAAATCTACCAGGAAAATTAGGGAGCCAACTTGCACCAGAACGTCCTCAACAATGCCATCCGGTCTGGCTAAGGATCGATCCGCCAACTGCAAGATTACCGTTGTGGGTCTAGGACTCCCTAGACCCAACTTTCTGAATACCGATGAAGGCATCAAATTTATGCTCGCTCCCAAGTCACACAATCCACGAGCTCGGATGCTCTGCCCAATAGTAAGCTGGATAGTAAAACTCCCCGGCTCTTTTAGCTTTGTGGGCAGTCTATTTTGGATCCAGGAAGTGCACTCCTCCGTTAGAGCCACCGTAGCATACTCAGTCAACCGACTTTTGTTTGCCACGATGTCCTTTATATATTTCGCATATTTCGGCACTCCCTACAAACCATCAACAAGAGGTAAGTTAACATGTACCTGTTTCAGCACCTCCATGAATTTCTTGAAACACGTCTCCTCCTTGTGTTTCTTTAGTCGTTGAGGGAACGGGGGTGGAGGTCTTTCTGATTCAGTTTCTTTAGTCTTCCCCCTCTCAGAACTTTGCTCCCTCTCAACTTCTGCTGCTCCCGACTGTTGAGGTGGTCTTTCTGGTTCCACCTCTTTCAGCTGCAAACCACTCCTTGTGGTCACTGCATTTACCTGCTTGGGATTGGGATCCGTGTCACTCGGTAGTCCTCCTCTAGGCCTTGTGTTTTGGGCACTAACAAATTGCCCAAATTGATATTCAAGTGCCTTGGTAGCTAACTGGTTGTTTTTCACTTCGGCTGCACATAGTCAGCTTGCAATTGAGCTTGGTTAGCTATCATGGTCTTGAACATCTCCTCAATGCTGGGTGATGGTGGTGGAGGAGGTGCATTGTTGTTCCTAAATTGAGCTTGATAATTCTGCTGCCCTCCCTGGTTCCTTTGCGCACCCTGAGCCGAACTTTGGCCCTGATGGTTGGTTCTACCCCATGAGAAATTAGGGTGATTCCTCCAATTGGAGTTGTAGCTACTACCATACTGCTGGTGGTTCCTTTGTGCATTACCCACAAAGTTTACCGAGTCAGGATTGGCTCCACAACACTCAGCTGAGTGCTCACTGCTTCCACACACTTCACACCACATCTGCTGTACTGCATTAACTGGGGCTTGAGGCTGGTTCAATGTCATGTTGTTGAAGTGGGTGTTCAGTTGATTTTGCAATGCAGCTATATGTGCAGCGATAGCTGTAAACCCATCCACTTCAAGCACTCCTGCTGCTTTCCTTGTCCCACCTCTTGATGAATCAGCATTCCATTCTGGATTGCCCTGTGAAATCCGGTTCAACAAGGTATACAGCTCCTCATAAGTCTTCTCCAGCGCTTGCCCTCCAGCTGTTGAATCTAGCAATATTTTGGTGTGGGGTTCCAAACCCTCAATAAATGTGTGCACGAGCACATCATTGGACTGATGATGATGAGGACAATCCCGCAACATGATTTAAATCTCTCCCAGCCCTGATATAAATTTTCTCCCTCTCTCTGTTTGAAACTTAGAATCTGACTTCTAAGTCTTGTTGTTTTACCAGAGGGAAAAAACCTTATCAAGAACTTCCGTGCAAGATCATCCCACGTAGAAATAGAATTTGGTGGCTCAGCTTTCAACCACCTCTTGGCTTCTCCCAATAATGATAATGGGAACAATGTAAGCCGGACATAGTCTGATGACACTCCAGCGGGTATGTAAGTGTCACTTATCTCCAAAAAATTTTGGAGATGCTGCTGTGGATCTTCATGAGGGAGCCCGGTAAATTGCCCGCTTGTGTGCAACAATTGCACCATATTTTGTTTAAGTTCAAATCTCCCTCCTGGCTCTGGTTTGCGGATACTTGATGTAACATTATTGGCATGTGGGATTGCCACCATGCGAACCGGCCGTGCTGCTGCTTCTTCCGGCACTAACACTGCCCGTACTACCGGTGGATTCTGTTGTTGCTCCATGATCGTCTGTCTGAGCAACTGCAGCTTTCTTTGTAGAGCTTCTCTTCGTTTACTGTGAAATATTCTTTCTGGCTCTATATACGATTCCACCAGCTCCTTGTCTCTTGCCAGTGTTCAACAGCAATTAAGTCTGCAAAATACAGGCTAAGACCAAGTTGTCAACACTTAAGAAAATAAAAATACAGTAAATTAACACTTAAAACAATTTCACCAATTGCCAAGTCCCCGGCAACGGCGCCAAAAACTTGTTCGGGTGGTTTTGGGTTATAAAACCGACACACAAGTGCACGTGGTCGAACAAGTAGTAAGTGGCTTTAGTAAGCCAAGTATCGATCCCTAAGAGACTTGGATGAAGTGCAATTTGTTCAAGTGTACTATATTTTACTTCTAAAAATGCAGACAACAGTGTAACCAAAAAGTTGATAGTTTGTTTTATAAATTTTATACTAAAACTAAGAACAATTATCTACTTTGAATCTGAACTATGAATGAAAGCATGCTGAGGTTAAACGAACATGTAATGAAATTGATTATAATCATACTTTGGTTAATCTTTTCCTCCAGTTGCTAGCCAAGAACATTTGCCAAGAGATTAAAACTCTCGTATTTAACCTCACTTAAGAATCATGAACCATCCGTCTACATTTCTGTGATCAAATGCAATTCATGTCCTAGCCATACAATTCCGGTTCCTAAATTGACTAATACGACTTTCAGGTATATTTCTATCCTGAAAGCAAATCAAGACTCAATTTTCCCAAACCAAGTAAAGAGCATATCCTATTAATTCACAACTTTCCAATTTCTTGCTCTCTCGAGTGAAACCGTACTTTTTAGATGTACATTAATGTAGGCCACACATTAATGCAGTAAGAACAAGAATTAATAGAACAACATGGAAGAAAAGATGAAAAAACAAAGAATCAATGATCAAATTTCATTACAATTGTTCACAACCTCAGCAAGGAGAGGAATTAGCCACTCATTTGTGGATTAAACATCATAAAATGAGTGTTAATCATACAAGCAATTGAATTAAAGAAGAAAGAAAGAGAGAAAAAACTCTGAACTTTTCGTCCCTCAACTGCCTGTAACCCACGTCCTTGCTCCACCAAGTCAGAATATTAAAAAATGAACCTAAGTGTTCTATTTATACTGCTGGGAATTTTTCCCGGAATAACGAGCAACGTGTCACGGAGTGCATCGCGGAGCACTGCCTCCGTGACACGCTACGAACGCGGACCCTCACTGGAACTGGGGGTCCGGGAATTTAGGCTCAACGTGGCACGGCGTGCATCGCGGAGCACTGGCTCCGTGCCACGGAGCAAACGCGGACCCTCTCTGGAATTTGGGCGAATTTTCCCCATCCAGGCAGAATGCCTCCGCGATGGCAGCGTGACACGGCTCCATCGCGGAGCCCCTTTAATTCATGCTGTCCAATGCCTTTTCCCTTGCTTGCATTCAAGTCCAACTCCGATATCATCCAACATGCATTTTAGCTTCCCGAAATCACATTTTACCTGCAAAACAATGCTAATCATGTTGGTTAGTATAAATTCACATTTTATTACCAATTACATGAGAATGTATACACATTGCTAGATAAACAAGGCGAAAATGGTACTTTTGAGTATCACTTGGGCATATAAATCTGCCCAAGATCAGCGAGTGCGCTGGAGTGCAACAAGTTTTTGGCGCCATTGCCGGGCTGGCGAAGTTTAGTGAATTTTTCTATTTTTTTGTGATTTCTAATTTCCTTAAGTGTTGAAAAACTTGGTCTTAGTCTGCTGCATTGTAGGTAATAGGTTGTCCTTGTAGAGCTGGCCTTAGAGAGCTGGTGGAACAATTCTTGGAACCTGAACTCCAATTGCATTTGCTCAGGAGGGAAGCTTTAGAGAGAAAGTTGAAAAGATTACAAGAGCAGTTGCAACAACATCCACTAGTTGGGCAAGCAGAGTTGTTACCTGACCAAATGGCGGCCTGACCAATTTACGAAGTGGCAATCCTACTAGTGACGAATGTGACCTCCAGTATCCGCAAACCGGAGCCCCAAGGGAACTTTGAGCTTAAACTGGGATGACTCATGAGGACCCACAACAGCACTTACAGAACTTCTTGGAGATCAATGACACTTTCGTCCCCACCGGAGTGTCAACTGATTATGTCCCACTTACACTCTTCCCATTTTCATTATTGGGAGAGGCAAAGAGGTGGCTGAAGGCTGAGCCTCCTAATTCCATTACTTCTTGGGCTGACTTAGCAAAGAAGTTCCTCATCAGATTCTTCCCTTCAGGCAAGACTGCCAAGCTCATGAGTGAAATATTAAGCTTCAAGAAGAGGCCGGAGGAGAACTTGTATTTGGCTTGGGAGAGATTCAAGTCACTATTGAGAGACTGCCCCCATCACTAGCAGTCCAATAAAGTGTTAGCCATACCTTTGTGGAAAGTCTAGACCCACACACAAAAGTTTTACTAGACTCTGCATCAGGTGGTCAAGCATTGGAGAAGACATATGATGCGTTTTACACTTTGTTGAATAGGATTGCTCAAGGAAATCCAGAGTGGAACGACGATTCATCGAGAGGGGCAAGTAAGAAAGCAGACAGGTTGATAGAGGTGGATGGTGTCAATGCCTTGGCAGCACAGCTAGCATCATTTCAACACTAGATGATGACTCAGTTCAACAAACTGAGTATGAACCAACTGTAGGGACAGGTGAACGCAATTCTGCAGGCTTCGAGTTGGTGTGAAATCTGTGGTAATAATGGGAGCAATGCAGAATCTTGCGGTGCCAATCTTGAATCGGTCAATTTTGTTGGGAATGTTCAGAGAAACAAATAGAATTTTGGAACAACTACAACAAGAATTGGAAGAGCCACCCAAATTTTTCTTGGGGTGAAAATCAGAGTCAGAGCTACCAGCAACCTCAACAACGGCAGTATCAGCAGCAAAACAGGATGAATTGTGGCCAGTCGAGCAGTAGCAACATTGAGGAGATGTTACAGAAAATTATGGCTATGCAGACCCAATTGGCAAAGAATCAGGCGAGGATGGCATCGGATTTGAAAAATCAGCAGTTGGACACCCTCAATCTAGAGAAGCAGATGGGTCAAATAGCAGCTGCTCAGCATTTCAGACCTCAGGGAGGATTATCCAGTGACACAGATACAAACCCCCGATAGGTCGATGCCATCAGTCTGAGGAGTGGCAGGCAATTAGCTGATACACCACCAAAAGAAAAGAAAAATGAGGTGCAGCCGAAGCTGGTTAGAAGAGGAAAATCTACTGACAATGGAGATAAATAGAGTCTTGAAGACCCGACTCACTTCAGCACCAATGTTGACCTTACCCGAGGGTACCGATGGATTCGATGTCAATTGTGATTCTTCGAGAGTTGGACTGGGATGTGTATTGATGCAGCGTGGGAAGGTAATAGCATATTCCTCAAGACAGCTGAAGGTCCATGAAAAGAATTATTCAACCCACGATCTTCAGCTGGCCGCGATGGTATTTGCATTGATGGTATGGCAGCATTACTTGTTTGGGGTCCACGTGGATGTATTTACGGGTCACAAGAGTTTGCAATATGTGTTCACAAAGAAAGATCTAAATCTTCAGCAAAGGAGGTGGTTGGAGTTGCTTAAGGACTACGACATGAGTGTCCTCTACCACTCGGGCAAGGATAATGTGGTTGCAGATGCACTTAGTAGGCTTTCCATGGAGAGTGTGTCCCACGTGGATGAGGGAAAGAAGGATTTGGTGAAGGATGTCCACCGACTTGAAAGACTGGGAGTTAGATTGATCGACTCGACCGATGGCGGTGTTGTTGTGCGTAACGGGTCAAAAGCGTCTTGGTGGTTGATGTTAAATCCAGGCAAGATGAGGATCCCATTTTGAGGAAGCTGAAGGAGGTGATGCGGAGTCAAAAGGTGGAGGTTTTCTCCCAAAGGGGAGATGGTGTGCTACGATACCAGGGTCGGTTATGTGTCTCAGATGTAGGTGATTTGAGAGTTCAGATATTGCATGAGGCACATGGTACCAGATATTCTATTCATCTAGGATCCACGAAAATGTATCAGGATTTGCGAGAAATCTGTTGGTCGAATGGTATGAAGAAAGATATTGCGAAGTTCGTAGCAAAATGTCCAAACAGTCAGCAAGTGAACGTCAAACATCAAAGGATGGGAGGCGTACTTCAGGATATCAGCATCTCCACTTGGAAGTGGGAAGATATTAATATGGATTTTATTACAGGCCTACCTCGTACTCGCCGACACTATGACTCCATCTGGGTGGTGGTGGAAAGGCTAACAAAGGATGCACATTTCCTACCGATCAAGACCACAAATTCAGCGGATGATTTGCTAAGTTGTATATTCGTGAGTTGGTTCGACTTCATAAAGTGCCCTTATCTATTATTTCAGACCGAGGTACTCAGTTTACCTCTCAATTTTGGTGTTCTTTTCAAAAAGGACTTGGGATGCAAGTTAAGCTCAGTACAGCCTTCCATCCGCAAAACAAACGGTCAGGCAGAACGAACCATTCAGACCCTCAAGGATATGTTGAGGGCATGTGTTATGGATTTCAAAGGTAATTGGGATAATCATTTTCCCTTGATCGAGTTTTCTTATAATAACAGTTACGACTCTAGTATCCAGATGGCACCATTTGAGGCTCTTTACGAGCGGAGGTGTAGATCTCCCATTGAATGGTTTGAGGTTTGTGAGGCAGCTATGATAGGACCAGATTCGGTTCACAAGGCGATGGTGAAGGTTCAGTTTATAAAGGACCGGTTGAAAACCGCTCAGACTCATCAGAAATCGTATGCTGATGTGAGGAGAAGAGATTTGGAGATTGATGTGGACGACTAGGTATTTCTAGAGGTATCTCCCATGAAGGGAGTCATGCGGTTTGGGAATAAAGGGAAACTCAGTCCTCGCTAGGTTGGCCCCTACTGAGTTATGAGAAGAGTTGGTAAGGTGGCGTATGAGTTGGACTTTCCCTCGGAGCTATCTTCAGTTCATCCCATCTTTCATGTGTCACTTTTGAAGAAGTGCTTGGGTGATCCAGCCTTCGTAGTTTCGGTAGACAGCATTGGAGTGAAGGACAACCTTAGTTATGAAGAAATTCCCATTAAAATCTTGGATCGTCAGGTTCGGAGGCTGAGGAACAAAGAAGTAGCTTCAGTAAAGGTGTTATGGAGAAATCATCTTGTTGAGGGAACTACATAGGAAGCCGAAGCAGATATGATGGCTAAATACCCTCATTTATTCCTTACCGGCTTGGTTCCAACTTGAGGTATCAGTTTTGCCCTAAACCTTCAATCAGCTTTTCCCGTTCATTTCATGTGTACAAGTTTGTTTTATGATATGGTAAATGTATGTGATGTCTGAATTCAGTTTAACTATGTAGTTCCTTTCGAAGGTAGTCATTCCGTTTTCGACGTAAATGACTGGTAATTGTATATGGTGATAGCTTGTTTCTGAGTTTTATGCATGTTTCTAACATTCGAGGGCAAATTTTCCCAAGGGGGAGATATTATCATACCTCGGGAACCCAAGGATTAGACCCGGAAGTAAAAATGGAGAAAAATTGAAAATTCGCACCAAGTCATAGAACGGCCCATGAGGTGAGTCATGAGGAGTGACCACGAGTCGTGAGGTGACTTGTGGTCAGCGTGGTGTGGCAAGGCCTAAGTGAGGAGGCCACGGGCTTGACCACGAGTCGTGGTCAGACCTCACGACTCGTGAGGTCACCCGTGGTCGACCCTGGAGGATTGTCAAGTTAGAATGGACAGTGTAGGGTACGGAAGGTGACCACGAGTCATGGTCTGACCTCACGACTCGTGAAGTCACCCATGGGGTTCGGCAGTGGACTCAACAGATCAAGTCCACGAATCGTGCCCTGTGGCAACAACCCATTAAGTCCCTCGTGGGGATTGGCGATCAGAATTTCCTGCATTTTAATACAGGTGTTTTCATAAATTCCTAAGTTTCTAAGGCCTAAACTACGTCATTTTGGATATTTTTCTGAGTAACATAATATGGGTTAAGCCCTTTATGCATGCCTATTCTCATGCAAAAGCTTAGAGAGCTTTTTGGGAGATTCAAGGCCTTCTTCCCCAAATTTTCATCAATTTCTTTGTGGGTGTTCAAGGAACTTTAAGTCCATCCATTCCTAGGTATGTAGGGTTTTAAAATGGGTGGAATTCTTCCTCACCCATGCTCAATTTTGATTTAAATCATGAATCCTCCTCTTCAAATCTATGGGGTTTTACTCAAATGCATGAAATTGTGATTTCTCTTTGTGGGTATGATTTAATTGAGTTGTAATTATTGAATTATGAAAGATGGGCGGGTTTATTATTATTTTTTAATTCATGTTTCAAACTTTTAAATTCAAAATGCCCATTTGATGAAAGTTCATGGAAGTTATGATTTATGATGAATACTCTATAATTTGAGTTTATTGATGATGGAAAAGCATGACTTTCAAGTTACCCATGTTTAAGAGCATGTTTTGAAAGAATTGGATATGATGAAGTATTGGGCAATTCCCACATGTTGAAGAATGGTTTCCGATTTATGAAACGAATTTCATGATTTATCGATTTATGATGTTGGCCGATAAAAAGGGCCCATGATTCTTGATTAAGCATGTTTTAAAGGGGATCAATGATGATAAATGTTATATCTTAGCCAATGACTTTTTATGCATGATGTTAATGATTTATGTATGAGCCTATATGCATGTTTTTGGGAGTTGTATCTAGCACCGAGCAGCCCGGCGTTCAAAGGACTACGCTGGTGTCTCATAACCACGTGCCACCGTGGGTTGTAAATGATATAATTTATTGATAATGATTCCCTCAAATGTGATATCACGCCATATGGACGACCCTCGCCTGGCAAGCCAAGGTCGGCTCTGCCCACTTGAGCGAGACAGTGGGGCATCATGAAAGACTCTATCATGATGGTGTTGGTTATGACGAGTCCTCCCATTGTTCCGCATGTAATGCATTTTTATGTCTATTTTATTGGCTCAAGTTATGTTTTGATAAAGTTTACTTACGATTACGATAGTGAATGATTTATGAATGATTTAAAAGTCTTGAGCCTTATGTTTTCTTACCAAGATTTTGTATTACAAGCATGATGTCCTTCTCCTATGTTTATTTATGAGTTTTTTTTACTTTATAATGTCCGTTTTGCTTACCTTGCTTACTCGGTACATTCCACGTACTGACCGCTTACTTTGTATATTATATTGTTTCATGATACAGGGTCCGGATCTCAGGCTTATCCTCATCCTTAGTCCGTCTCAACCTTCGTGTTCTGCTTATTGGTGAGTCCTCATGTTCCGAGGGTCGTTTGACTAACTTTCATGTTGTTTATGTTCAGTTTTGGTCGGGTTAGTTGGGGATGTTGTCCCATCAACCCATCTTATGTATTAGAGGATTTCAGACAAGTATGTAGTGCCCCACCGTGTATACGCCTAGTATTTCTTGATGTTATGCTATAACTACGTTTTCTCTATGTTTTATGATTATCATTCGCCTCATTTGAATAAGATTAGTTGTATGCATGTGTCATGGGTCGACTTGGGGTCCCTCGGGGTCCCTTGTCCCGTGTCTACGATCCGGGTGTACGTTCGGGTTGTGACAGAGGCTCATGGATCCAGATATTCTATCCATCCAAGTGCCACCAAAATGTATCATGCCTTGCGGGAAATCTTCTGGTGGAATGGCATAAAGAGGATGTCGCAGAATTCATAGCCAAGTGCCCTAATTGCCAACAAGTGAAAGTCCAGCATCAGAGACCGGGGGTGTACTCCAAGATATCAGCATTCCTACTTGGAAGTGGAAATAGATCAATATGGACTTTGTAATAGGTTTACCCCGCACTCGTAGACAGTATGACTCCATTTGGGTTGTGGTGGACAGGTTGACCAAGGCTGCTCATTTCCTACCAATCAAAACCATTGATTCAGCAGAAGATTATGCCAAATTATACATCCGAGAGTTGGTTAGATTGCATGGAGTGCCCTTGTCCATTATATCAGATAGAGGTACTCAGTTCACCTCTCAGTTCTGGAGATCTTTTCAAAAGGGACTTGGCACACAGGTCAAGCTTAGCATGGAATTTCATCTGCAAATAGATGGTCAGGCGGAGCGGACTATCCAGACTTTTGAGGACATGTTGAGAGCTTGTGTTATTGACTTCAAGGGTAGTTGGGACGAGCATTTGCCTCTTATTGAGTTTGCCTACAACAACTATCACTCCAGCATTCAAATGGCACCGTTCGAGGCTCTTTACGAGCGAATGTGTAGATCGCCCATTGGGTGGTTTGAAGTTGGTGAGGCTTCGTTAGTGGGTCCATATTCAGTCCATGAGGCTATGGAGAAAGTTCAGTTAATAAGAGAAAAGCTGAAAACGGCTCGCCAAAAGTCTTATGCGAATGTGAGAAGAAGAGAGCTTGAATTCGAGGATTGGGTGTTTCTGAAGGTATCTCCCATGAAGGGAGTAATGAGATTTGGAAAGAAAGGGAAACTCAGCCCCCGCTATATTGGCCCATACCTGATTGTGAAACGAGTGGGTAAGGTAGCTTATGAGTTAGAGTTACCTTCAAAGTTGGTTTCAGTTCATCCCGAATTTCATGTATCGCTCTTTAAAAAGTGCATGGGAGATCCGGCCTTGGTGGTCCCGGTGGATAGTGTTGGCATGAAGGATAGCCTCAATTATGAAGAAATTTCTGTTGCAATCTTAGATTATTAGGTTCGAAGGCTGAGGAACAAGGAAGTAGCTTCAGTAAAGGTGTTATGGAGAAATCAGCATGTTGAGGGAGCT
This sequence comes from Datura wrightii, assembly GCA_035772735.1. Classification (NCBI taxonomy): domain Eukaryota; kingdom Viridiplantae; phylum Streptophyta; class Magnoliopsida; order Solanales; family Solanaceae; genus Datura; species Datura wrightii. Next base: position 69,631,152 of record JASDFA010000003.1, on the reverse strand, counting down.
ACGTGGGAAGCTGAAGCGAATATGATGGCTAAATACCCCCACCTGTTCTATACCGGCCTAGTTTCAGTTTGAGGTATCAGTTTTTTCCCTAAACCTCCAATCAGTTTTTCACGTTCTGTTCATGCGTGCAAGTTTGTTTTATGATATGATATATGTATGTGATGTCTGAATTCAGTCCAGCTATGTAATTCTTTTCGGGGGTAGTCATTCTGTTAGTTTTCGGCTTAAATCATCAGTATTTGCATATGGTAATTGTATGTTTCTAGTTGCTGCTTGTTTCCTACATTCAAGGATGGATGCTTTCAAAGGGGAGATATTGTAATACCCCAGAAGGGCCTAAGAATAGACCTGAGAGTTGAAGTTGGAAACTGCAGAAAAACCTAGAATTTTGCACCAGCACGACTCGAGGTACGAATCGTGTTGAGGACCTACGACTCATGACTCGAGTCGTGATGAATTTCGAGAGCCTGAGGTCACATCAAGGGTGGTCCTATGAGTCGTGACACGTACAATGACTCGTGGTTAAGAGTCGTGGTGAGATTCTCATTGGTGCCAGAGTGAGTCGTCACAGGTCATGGTACGACTCGTAGGATGTAGCAACGAGTCATGATGAGGAGTTGTGGTTAAGTCGTATTTGGTATGGGTAGATGGTACCACGACTGATAGTACGACCTGTAGGATGGTACTATGAGTCATGGTATGCGAGTCGTGGCTAGATTCAAAAGATTGAAAAGTGGTGAGGTGACCACGAGTCGTGACTTCGTGGTCGGTGCCAGATCTGTTTTTCAGGAAAATTTCATCAAGGGAAAATTCGACTTTTCTACGCTTTTGGACCCTAAACCACGTCGTTTTGAGGTCGGGACAGGGTCTTTTAAGGGGGAAAAGATCATGCTAAGTTTCATTTGACATTTGCAAGAACTAGAGAAGGGAGTCGGAGGAGATTCAAGGGTTCTTCTTCAATTCTTCAAATTTCCAACTAGGGTTTTTCAAGGGGGTTAAGAATCACGTAATTCCAGGTATGTGGAGTTTTGAATGGGTAGTTTAGTCCCTACCCATGCCAATTTGTCACGCCCCACCTTGGAAAGCATGACTGGCACCTGGTCCCCTACAAGAATCTGAACTGACTTAACTAGGCCTGTGCACTCCTGGTGCAAGCTTACTTCCCAAATCAAGAAAACAATGAGCTATATTTCGGCTGCAAATACAGCCTCCGACCGATAAGGCCTTATAGCCACCTGTAAAGGAAAACAACTAACCAAAACCAGGCAACAAAATGGAATCCTATGCGAGCCGAGAAGACAACTATGATGTCTAGTTATGACTGTAGAGTAAACCAGTGCTAACCTAAACTATGGCCGATAAGGTCGCTAATCTGTCAGCTAAACAAGGGCCCACACGGCCAACACGTAAACTAAAGAAGATATAGGCCCCACATGGCCAATAACAACTAACCACAGGGAAATAGAAATAATCTGCAAGCCTCTAGGAATAATATGATGGTTGGGACAGGGCCCCGACCTACCCAAAAACTGTACAATCAAAAAAAAAGTAAACCTTCTGTCTACAAGATCCGGAGGAAAGGAGCCGACCTTTCTAACAATCTTGGCGAAAGGTGAAGCGGGACTAGTTTCTCGTCTATCCACACCTGCAGGCAAGTAATGCAGCGCCCCTGAAAGGGCATCAGTACAATATGTACTGAATATGTAAGGCAATATTGTAAATGACTGAAATAAGGAGATAGAACTGAGAATAACTGAAATGAAGGGATAGAGGTCATACCTGAGTAATGGAACTTCTTACTATCTAATTTATAAATAACTAAAGAAAACAAACCTTACCTGTCCCCCATAAGCCAGAAGGTACAACCAGCACAGAATAACCTTCCTGGGGCCCCCATAAGCCCTGGTGAGTAAATTTTAGTCTATATACCCCTATCAAGGTCACACTGGAACAACTATTTGCTATAGCTGCCCTACCAGTCCCCTGGGTCTGCAACTGAGCCCGCTCGGCCCCTGACTGTAGTTGCGTCTGAGTCTAGTGGACTCCGATATCTGTACCCCAGGCACCAGGCTCGATGGGGGTGTATAGAGCCAACCACGGCATATGAGGACCTAGGACCCCATTTTCATCCCATGCGGGCGGCATACCTCTCCGTAGAGCGACGTCATCTCGCCCCTGGCGGGCGTCGACACAGCTAATAACCCTAGAGTCGGTCATGAAGTCTATACAAACATAATCCATCCCAAACTAAACATGGAATATGAGTTTCAACTAATAACATCAACTAACCACAATAGTCATGCTTCCGGTACTCTTACTGGGATTCAAACTGAGCTATCATGCTAAGAAAACTAACTTGCCGAAGGGAACTACCTTAACATACCTCGTTCGCCGATTGCTGATTAACTGATGAGTTTCAGTTCGAATTCAACTGATCTTCTCAACTGTAATCGTATTACTGGGGGAATATGACTAGTTTCAGTACTAAATTTGGCAAAAACGATAACTTTATATATAAATATTAACTATATTTCAACTTGATAAAACACAGACAAAAAGTCATAATTTCTCGAAAGTCCAGAAGGGTGAAATGCTTATTTGAATCCTGTGATCATATTGAAATTAGTTTGGAGCAATTCCAACAACTTTAGCTCAGAAGAGTTACGATTCGCCGGACGAATTTCTTGAAAATAACTCCATAGAAATGCTTCCTGCAGCCTTAAACTTTAATACCTGAAGTTAATTTGAATTTGGGTGACGTTTAGCAGCGTAAATGGAGGAAATTCTATCAATTTGTTCGTCTTCTCTTTCTGCTGGTTGAATATAACATGTATATACTCAAAATAATGAAGGGAGGACCTATATATACTTGGCGGCAATGCGCCAATTTTGGGTCGTGGCACGGAGCCCAACGCACCAGGGAGGGGTCCGTGCCATGCTGCCCCTTTGGGCGGCTAGCCCGGCCTTCTCCCGCACGGTCCCGACTTCGTGCTCGTTCAACCTTTTCTCGGGCCCTTTCTCGTACATATTATGCTCTAAAACTCTTAACCAACGTACGAATAAGCCATATAAACATTAAAAAACTTACGGGGTGCAACATCTTCCCCCCCTTAGGAACATTAATCCTCGAATGTTAAGTTTAGTTAACAGGAGTGTTATCCCTTTTAGCTGTTATCCTGGAAAAATTTCGGCAGAGTCTCCCCTGTAATATGGACTATCTGAAAATCCTAAAACGCAGAAAAGTCCAACACAGGTACTCTACACGACACTATAACAACTATTTCGTAACAAGGCTAGAGTCAACTGCACCAGATATATCCAACACAAATCATACAACAACAACTGAATCACTAAAAGTACCTTAACTGCATGGTCTGAGCTAATCCTGGAACAAATGATGATATCTGGACCTCATATCATCCTCATCTTCCCAAGTCATCTATTCTTTATTTCGATTCCACCACAGTACCTTAACAAAAGCGACATCTTTCGTTCTCAACCTGCGAACCTATCGATTTAATATAGCTACTGGAACCTCTTCATAGGCTAACTCTTCAAGTAACTTGGACATCCTTGACTGGCACAATCTGGGATGGGTCCCCTACGCACTTGTGTAGCATCGACATATGAAAAACTGGATGAATGGATTCCAATTTTGAAGGCAAATCTAGCTCGTATGCCACCTAGCCTATTCTCCGGAGTATTCGATATGGCCCAATAAACCTCGGGCTGAGCTTACCCTTTTTATCGAACCTCATTATGCCCATCATTGGCGAGACTTACAGAAACACCTAGTCATTTACATTGAACTCCAAGTTCCTACGCCGTACATCAGCATAAGATTTCTGGCGGCTCTGAGCTGTCAGCAAACGTTCTCTGATAAGCTTTACTTTCTATTTCTGATTGATGAATTATATCTAGCCCAATTAACCTTGATTCTCCAACCTCGAACCAACCAACTGGGGACTTGCATTTTCGCCCATATAAGGCCTCATAAGGCGCCATTTGAATTGTTGAATGGTAACTATTATTGTATCCAAACTCAATAAGCGGTAGGTGTTCATCCCAACTGCCCCTAAAATCCAAAACACACGCTCGTAACATATCCTCGAGCATTTGAATTGTACGTTCTGCCTGTCCATCTATTTAAGGATGGAAGGTTGTACTCAAGTTAACTTTCGTCCCTAAGCCCCTCTGAAAGGACTGCCAAAATTTAGCTCTAAACTGCGCTCCTCTGTCGGAAATAATCGATAATGGAATACCATGCAATCGAACTATCTCTCTGATATACAGTTCAACATAATTTTCCACTAACAAAGTAGCCCTTACTGGCAGAAAATGAGTTGATTTCGTCAACCTGTCAACAATCACTCAGATGGAATCAAATTTACGCCTGGTCAAAGGTAGCCCTGTTACAAAGTCCATATTAATTGCTTCTCATTTCCACATAGGCACAGCTATCTCCTGTGTCAGTCCACTAGGTTTTTGATGTTCATCTTTCACCTGTTGGCAATTAGGATATTGAGCTACAAATTCTGCTATCTCCTTTTTAATTCCCGGCCACCAGTAATTCTCTTTTACATCATGATACATCTTTGTTGAACCTAGATGAAGAGAATAATGAGAATAACGTATCTCACCCATAATCTGCTGGTGAAGTCCTGCCATGTCCGGAACACAGAGGCGACCCCTATATCTCAAAACTCAGTCCTCAGTTACCTTGAAATTTGTTACCTCCCCTTGTTGGCGATTCCTGAGAGTTTGGAGCACTGTTCATAGGTGCTCCCGGTGATCTGCCTCTGAGCGGAAATATACCAGAATATCATCAATAAATACTATCACAAATAGGGTCTAAAAATGTTGTTCATCAAGTCCATGAACACTACTGGAGAATTCGTTAGCCCGAAGGACATGACTAGAAATTCAAAGTGGCCATACCGGTCCTGAAAGCAGTTTTTGGAATATCCTTCTCTTGAACCCGAACCTGATGATACCCAAATCTTAAGTCGATTTTTGAAAAGCACTTTGCCCCCTGTAACTAGTCAAACAAGTCATCTATTCTGGGAAGCAGATACTTATTCTTGATAGTGACTTTATTCAGCTACTGGTAATCTATACGCATGCGGAAGGAGCCATCCTTCTTCCTTACAAACAGAACTGGTGCACCCCACGGTGAAGTACTTTGCCTGATAAAGCCCTTATCTAGCAGATCCTTTAACTGCTCCTTTAATTCTTTGAGCTCAGCAGGAGCCATTCGGTACGGAGGAATAGATATAGGCTGAGTACCTGGTAATAAATCAATTGCAAAATCGATCTCCCATTTTGGGAGAATGTCAGGAAGTTCATCTGGGAATACATCTAGAAATTCATTGAATACTAGAATGGACTGAAGAGACAGAGATTTTGCTTGGACATCCTAAACCCTGACAACATGATAAATACATCCTTTCACTATCAATTTTCTCGCCCGAAGATAGGAAATAAACCTACCTTTTGGCGTGGCTGCACTACCTTCCCACTCCCGTACAACCTCCCCTGGAAAGTGGAATCGGACAGTCTTGGTCCAATACTCAACATTGGCATAGCATGGTGTCAGCCAATCCATACCCATAATTGTATCAAAGTCAATCATTTCTAGTTCCATCAAATCTGCTAAAGTCTGATGACCAACAACCTCTACTGTGCATCCCCGATAGACCCTCTTGGCTATGATAGAGTCACCGACGGGTGTAAACACTGAAAAGTGTTGCTGAAGCGATTCTGGCATAATAATGAACTTCTAGGCTACTGATGGTATAACATAAAACAAGGAAAATCCTGGATCTATCAGTACATAAACAGAATGAAAGACAATGTCCAGCATACCTATCACCACATTCGGCGACGACTCTAATCTGTCTCCCCGTAAAGCATAAGCGCGATCTGGACTGGTGCTTGAACTAGATGCCCCTAGTCTGCCTCGGCCTCTGCCGGCTGGAGTTGAGGGCCTACGCCCTACTGGAGATGCTAGGGCACGTGCCCCTACTGAAGATCTATCCTGTCGGTCTCGATCACTCTGACCCCTGGCTGGACAATCTCTCATCTGACGACCCTCTTGTCCACAGGTATAACATGCAGTGGAACCATACCTACATGCCTTGGAGTGACGTCAGCTACAAATAGGGCAATGTGGTACAGTAAATATGCTCTGCTCCGCTCCTATCTACTGCTATGAACCTGCTGATCGTGAGCTCTCGTCGGGCCCTAACTGCCCTCGACGACCAGGTCCACTCCCCTGCTGCTGTTGTGGGGGTGGGGATCTGGGTGGTCTGTCTGAAAATCGTGGCCTGGGTCCACCCTGGGACTCCGCCTGCATGTCACTAGGTTTGGCCCAGCAGCACTGCTCCTGATTTTCCCTTCTTATCTCCCATTTCCGCTGTTTGATCCCTTAAATATTCTTAGCAAAAGCCTGAACGTGGGAAATATACATGTCTCACAGAGTGGTCGTAATACAAGTCTCCACATATTTTGGATTCAGCCCCATAATAAACCGGTGCACCCTAGCTGGCATGGTATCTACAAAAGATGGTGCATATCGGGCCAAGGAGTCAAACCTCATAGCGTATTCCGGGACACTCATCGACCATTGCTCTAAATGTAGAAACTGATCAACCCGGGCCTGTCAAATTTCTCATGGCAGGTAGTGATCCAAGAAAGCCTCTGAGAAGTTGGGCCAAGTCCGAGGGGAAACACCTCTCCCTCGGGACCTCTCCCAACTCTCATACCACAGTACTGCGATGTTCGAGGCCGAAATACCGCTAACTCAACCGACTCTGTAGGCGTGGCATGCATCACCCTAAAAATCCTCTGCATTTGATCCAAGAAATCCTGAGGGTCCTCCGCTCGATCCGTCTCGGTGAACTGCGGGGTACTCAGTGCGAGAAACTCCCAAACCCTCAAACTACCAGGTCCTCTTGAGGACTCTACGACCACGGGCACCATTGGATGATGTTGTGTAGCCATTATCTGAGCTAGCATCACAACAGCACTCCTAACCTCCTGATCTAATGGCATCGGTATAGAGACTGCTGGAGGCGGTGCCGTCACATGTGCCGCTCTGAGTGGCTCCTGGCGTGGTAGAGAGTGCTGGGGAGACCGAGATGAAGTCTCCCTGTCGCCCTTAGATCAGGATGACTCTGACTGAGGCACCCTGCGAGTGCCTTCCCCTGCTGCAACATCCAATCTCCTGCCAGTCGTGGTGTGTCACGGGTCTGCCATTTCTCTGTAGATAAAAGAATATGGTAATGTTAGGGACTCAATCCTATACTGTACAGCTCTATAGCACGACTGGATAAGAAGAAAGAGTAACCATCCTATCATGTCTCGCAGCCTCCTGCCTATAGAATGTGGTGCACAACACATATGGACAAGACTCTACTTAGCACGACTTGCAGACTCCCTGGGATATGACCTGCTCTGATATCAAGTTTGTCACGCCCCACCTTGGGAGGCATGACTAGAACCTGGTGCCCTACTAGGATCTTAACGGACTTAACTATGTCTGTGCACTCCTAGTGCAAACTTACATCCCAAATCAAAAAAACAACAGGTTATATCTCGACTGCAAATACAACCTCCAACTGACAAGGCCTTATAGCCACCTGTAAAGGAAAACAACTAACCAGAACCAGGCAATAACAGGGAATCCTATGCGAGCCGACAAGACCATCATGATGTCTAGATATGACTGTAAGTAAACCAGCGCTAACCTAAACTATGGCCGACAAGACCGCTAATCTATCAGCTAAACAAGGCCCCACACGTCCAACATGTAAACTAAAGCACATATGAGCCCCACATGGTCAATAACAGCTAACCACAAGGAAATAGAAACAATCTGCAAGCCTCTGGAAATTATGATGGCCGGGACAAGGCCCTGGCCTACCCAAAAACTGTACAATAAAAAAAAGTAAACCTTCTATCTACAAGCTCGAGAGGAAAGGAGCCAACCGTAACAATCCCAGCACAAGGCTAAGAGGGGCCAGCTCCTCATCTATCCGCACCTGCAGGCAAGTAATTCAGCGCCCCTGAAAGGGCGTCAGTACAATATGTACTGAATATGTAAGGCAATACTATAAATGACTGAAATAAAGAGATAGAACTGAGAATAACTTAAATGAAGGGATAGAGGTCATACCTGAGTAATGGGACTTCTTAGTATCTAATTTATAAATAACTAAAGCAAATAAAAACCTTACCTAGCCCCCATAAGCCGGAAGATACAACCAGCACAGAATAACCCACCTAGGGCCCCCATAAGCCCTGGTGAGTACACTTCAGTTTATATACCCCTATCAAGGTCACACTAGAACAACTAATAGCTATAGCTGCCCTACCAGTCCCCTTGGTCTGCAATTGAGCCCCCTCGGCCCCTGACTGTAGTTGTGTCTTAGTCTAGCAGACTCCTGATATCTGCACCCCAGGCACTAGGCTCGACGGGGGTGTATAGAGACAACCACGACATATGAGGACCTGAGACCCCATCTTCATCCCTTGCGGGTGGTATACCGCTCCGTAAAGCGATGTCATCTCGCCCCTGGCAGGCGTCGACACAGCTAATAACCCTAGAGCCGGTCATGAAGGCTATACAAACATAATCTATCCCAAACTAAACATGGAATACGAGTTTCAACTAATAACAACAACTAACCATAATAGTCATGCTTCTAGTACTCTTACTGGGATCAAACTGAGTTATCATGCTAAGAAAACTAACTTGCCGAAGGGAACTGCTTTAACATACATCATTCACCGATTGTTGATTAACTGATGAGTTTCAGTTCGAATTCAACTGTTCTACTCAACTACAATCATATTACTGGGGGAATATGACTAGTTTCAGTACTAAATTTGGCAAAAATGATAACTTTATATATAAATATTAATTATATTTCAACTTGACGAAACATGGCCAGAAACTCATAATTTCTCGAAATTCTAGAAGGGAGAAATGCTTACTCAAAGCCTGTGATCATATAAAAATTAGTTTGGAGCAATTCCAACAACTTTAGCTCGGTGGGCTTATGATTTTCCGGGTGATTTTCGTGAAAATAACTCCTTAGAAATGCTTCCTACAACCTTAAACTTTAATACCCGAAGTTAATTTAAATCGGGCTGCGTTTAGCAACGTAAATGGAGGAAATTCTATCAATTTGTTTGTCTTCTCCTTCTGCTGGTTGAATATAACATGGACACCAACGCACCGATTCTGGGTCGTACCACAGAGCCCAATGTGCCAGGGAGGGGTCCGTGCCACGCTGCCCCTTTGGGCGGCTGGCCCGACCTTCTCCCGCGCGGTCCCGACTCCGTGCTCGTTTGACATTTTTCCGGGCCCTTTCTCGTATGTATTGTGCTCAAAAATCTTAACCAACGTACGAATAAGCCGTCTAAACATTAAAAACTTATGGGGTGCAACACAATTTCTCCCAAATTCTACGTAAGTTACCAAAACTTTATGGGTCTTTATCAAATTGCATGATTCTTTAAAAATTTAAAATGAGCTTGTTGTAGTATGCCTAACTTATGAATTTCAAATTATTTGAGCTGATTTCACTTGTCAATATTTCATGATCTAACCTCTAAAAGTATAGATTCCCAATTATGAGGAATTTTTAGCAAAGATCATGGTCATGGTGATTCTGCAAGCATAGTACGAATTTTTGAATTTTAAGCATGTCTTCAACTACTCATGTTATCATGATCATGTTCCCATAAATTTAAGCATTTCAAGCATGATTGAAATTATGGACAATGCCCACATGTCGCTTATGATTTATGAACTATGATTTTGGCAGATTCACGGGCCCAATTCCATGGCTAGTATTACGAATTCTCAAGCATGATATGATTCTCACGATTTAACTAGCCATGCATGTCATGTATGAATTTCTATGAGCACATTGCATATTTTCGGAGTAGTACTTAACACCGAGTAGGTTCGGAGCCTAGGTTACGTCCCAAATCTCATAACTACGTGCCATAGTAGGTTATGTTTGGGACCTCCTCAGTGGCTGTCTCATATGCCCTGCGGGGCCTTCATAAGTATTATCACGTCTTTCATGGTTCATACCCTTGGCAAGGTATGAACAACCTCCCGACTAGGTTTACAGGTCGGGCTCCATGTGTGCTTATATGGGGTATGTCTGTGGTAGAAATCTCTCATTGTTCCTTATGGTTTTAATGCATGTATGATTATGTTCTTTTGGCTCAAATTATGTTTTATGAAATATTTTGCTCACATGTTATGACTATGACAGGTTTACGAATATTTTGGAAATCATGAGCCTTATGATATACTTATGATTTCAGTCTTATAATCATGATGTTTCCACTCTTATAACTTTTATGTTTTAAGTATTTTTTTGCATACCTTACATACTCAGTACCTTCCAAGTACTGATCCACATATTTTCAGGATTTGGTTTGCAGGTTCAGCATCGTTCCTAGCTTGCTCTCAGTTCCGTTCTCAGTTTTCAGTGGTGAGCTCTCATGATTCGAGGGCTTCAGTTCGGATCATGTCTATCTTTTGTTTTCAGAATGTTGGAGTTAGTTGGGTTCTTGTCCCTTCAACCCGTCTATTATGATTAGAGGCTTTCAGACTTTATTGTAGTATTCCACTATTTATGCTTGGATTATGTATTACCGTTTCTTATATTTCATGTCACGCTTCAATTAAACTCATGATTTTTAAGTTAAGTCTTCCTCCTTATGTGTATGAATTAGATATATGCTCACGCCATGAGTTGACTTGGAGTCTTTCGGGGCTCCTTGTCCCTTGTCTACGATTCCGGTGTACTCTTAGGTCAAGACAAACTTGGTATCAGAGCAATAGGTTTAGATGTGTCCTAGGGAGTCTAAAAGCCGCGTTAAGTAGAGTCTTTTTCATGGATGTGAAACGCGCCACACTTATGACAAAGAGGCTACTAAACGTTATAGGAAATATTCCCTTCTTTCATGATCTATGTCATGCGGTGAAAATCTCTCCATCCTTCTAATTCGTGCTATTTATGATTGCAGAAAATTATGGCTCCCAGAAGAATAAATGGAACGACGAACAGAAATGATGAAGGCCACGAGGGTGGCCATGATAATGGGTGTCAGCAAGCCCCACTTGTTCAGGAGCCCCAGGCACTAGAGTTAGCTGCCCACACCGAGTTTCGGGCGGCTATTCAAATGTTGGCGCAGGCCTTAACCGCTCAGGTCAACCAGCAGACTGTTGTGCATGTTCCACAGAACGGAAATGCAGCGGCAGCCCGGATCAGGGAATTTTTAAGGATGAACCCTCCTGAGTTCACATGGGCAAAGGTGGACGAGGAATCACACGAGTTCATTGAAGGGGTCTTGAAGGTCACTCAGGTGATGGGGATGACGAATGAAGAGTGCGTTGACCTGGCCTCTTATCAGCTAAAGGAGGTTGCTTATATTAGGTTCAAGCAATGGAAGGATGATAGGGAAGTGGGAGTGGGCCCTATCAGTTGGGATGAGTTCCACCTGGCATATCTCGACAGGTTCTTCCCGCGGGAGATGAGGAAATTGAAAGCAGTCGAGTTTGTTAACCTCAAAAAGGGAAAGATGACAGTGCTAGAATATTCATTTGAGTTCACTCGCCTGTCAAAGTATGCCCCAGAGTTAGTGCTGGACTAGAGGGCGCGGCTGAGCAGATTCGTGCAGGGAGTAGCCGAGTATCTGGACAAGGACTGCAAAACAGCCATGCTTCATCAGGATATGGACTACCCACGGATAGTCCTCTATGCCCAACCGATAGAGGCAGCTCATATCAGGCAGAGAGAGGCCAAGAGGGCCATAACTGATAGCCACAGGTTCTCCCAGCCGAGGCCAGGGGGTGGTCCTTACCAGTAGTCCCAGCACAGGTCCATTACATCAGCACCATCTTCAGCCAATACCCCATCCAGGCCTTGAGACGATCAGAGGAGCAGGGCCTTAAGTTCGAGGGGTCAGAATAGCATGCGCACAGAGCACACTTTTCCATCTTTCGCTAACTATGGCAAGAATCACCCAGGGATATGTTTGGTGGGCTCAGATGCTTTTTTCGGGTGTGGCAAACCCGGACACAGACTCAGGGATTGCCCCACACCTAGGTCAGGGGGTGGTGGAGCCCGCACTTCAGCATCTAGTTCAGCAGTTCCAGTGGCACGTCAGACTCAGCAGGGTGTTTCGACTAGTTCAGTTGGCGGCCAGCACCAGAACCGATTTTATGCACTTGGATCTCGACAGGAGCAGGGGACTTCTCCCGATGTGGTTACGAGTATGTTGCGAGTCTTTCATATTGATACTTATGCTTTGTTATATCCGGGAGCTACACTGTCTTTTGTGACACCTTATATTGCTAGTCTCTTTGGAGTCAATCCTGAAATTTTGTCAGAACCATTTTCTGTATCTACTCCGGTTGGTGATTCAATCGTAGTGAGGCAGGTATATGGAGGTTGCCCCATTACAGTTCTGCAAACTTAGTAGAATTGGCTATGATTGATTTTGACATCATCTTGGGCATGGATTGGTTGTTTGCATGTTATGCTTCTGTTAACTGTAGAACTCGAGCGGTGGAGTTTCAATTTCCAGGTGAACCAATTTTAGAATGGAGGGGTGGTTCAACGATACCTGTAGGTCGCTTTATCTCCGATCTCAAGGCCAGGAAAATGATTTTCAAGGGTTGTATTTACCATTTAGTTAGGGTTAAGGATGTCACGTCCGATACCCCGACCATTCAATCAGTCCCTGCGGTATGTAAATATCTCGAGCTATTTCCAGATGACCTACCAGGTGTTCCTTATGAGAGGGAGATTGATTTTGAAATTGGTCTTTTACCCGACATGCAGCCGATATCAATTCCTCCCTATTGAATGGCCCCAGCCGAGCTAAAAGAATTAAAGGAGCAGTTGAAGGATTTGTTGGATAAGGGTTTTATAGATCGAGTAAGTCCCCATGGGGTGCCCCGATGTTGTTCTTACGGAAGAAAGACGGTTCTCTTTGAATGTGTATTGACTATAGGTAGTTGAACAAGGTCACCATCAAGAATAAATACCCTTTACCCAGGATTGATGACCTATTCGATCAGCTTCAGGGTGCCAAATATTTCTCCAAGATAGATCTCAGGTCCGGGTATCACCAGCTCAAGGTTCGGGAGAGCGACATCCCAAAGACTGCTTTCAGAACCCGGTATGGCTATTATGAATTTGTTGTTATGTCTTTTGGACTACCCAACGCCCCTGCAGCTTTTATGGATTTAATGAACAGGGTATTCGAGGCATATCTAGACATGTGTCGTGATCGTGTTCATTGACGACATATTAATATGCTCCAGGAGCGAGGAGGAGCATGCCGCACACCTGAGGGTAGCACTTCAGACCCTCAAGGATAACCAGCTATATGCCAAGTTCAGCAAATGCGAGTTCTGGCTAAAATTAGTTGCATTCTTGGGACATATAGTGTCAAGTGAAGGTATCAGGGTGGACTCCTAGAAAATAGAGGCGGTAAAGAACTGGACCAGACCGGTAAACCCTTCAGAGATCAGGAGCTTTTTGGGCTTAGGGAGTTACTATCGGAGGTTCGGGGAAGGTTTCTCCTCCATTGCAGCCCCACTGACTAGATTGACGCAGAAAAAGGTGAAGTTCCAATGGTCGGAGGCTTGTGAGAAGAGCTTCCAGGAATTGAAGGCCAGACTTACTTCAGCACCGGTGTTGACTTTACCGGAGGGTACCGATGGCTTTGTGGTATATTGTGATGCTTCGAGAGTCGGACTAGGATGTGTATTGATGCAGCATGGGAAAGTCATAGCATATGCTTCCAGACAGCTAAAGATTCACGAGAAAAATTACCCAACCCATGATCTTGAGTTGGCTGAAGTGGTATTTGCTTTGAAGATATGGTGACACTACTTGTATGGGGTTCATGTAGATGTATTCACGGACCACAAGATCTTACAATATGTGTTCACATAGAAGGAACTAAATCTTCAGCAAAGGAGGTGGTTGGAGCTACTTAAGGACTACGACATGAGTGTCCTTTACCACCCGGGTAAGGCAAACGTAGTAGCAGATGCCCTTAGTAGACTTTCTATGGAAAGTGTGTCCATGTGAGTGAAGACAAGAAGGGGCTGGTAAAGGAGGTACATCGACTTGCATGGTTGGGAGTTAGATTAGTTGGTTCGACCGATGGTGGGGTAGTAGTTCAGGACGGTTCAGAGTCGTCCTTGGTAATAGAGGTGAAGGCTAAACAAGATGAAGTTCCAATATTGGTAAAGTTGAAAGAAGTTGTTCAAAATCAGAAGGTAGAAGTCTTCTCCAAAGGGGGAGATGGTGTGCTTCGGTACCAGGGTCGCTTATGTGTTTCGAACGTGGGGGATTTGAGGAGTCGGATATTGCATGAGGCTCACGGATCCAGATATTCTATCCATCCAGGTGCCACCAAAATGTATCATGCTTTGCAGGAAATCTACTGGTGGAATGGCATGCCACCAAAGATGCTCTGTCTGCACTCAGAGTGTTGTCATTGACTGTTGGTGCTAATCAGTGGTGCACTAATATCCAGCAGGCTTTTTCTATGAAGTTTAGTGAATCTTTAGTAACCTGCTTTCCACCTGAGACCCACTCTGCTTCCTCTTTATCCTCAGCTATAACTCCGGCCAACCACTGTAGCTGCCTCTATCTTTCCTCAAAGGCCAGTTTCCTAATTTTCTTCAATGCCTCCACCCGGTACTCATATTGTGGTGTGGCATGTGGAGGTATAAACTACGGCTCATATAGGATCTGAGAGATAGTGCGCTCGAAAATCAACCTCTCGACCTCTGACCATGACAATCTCCAGTCTAGGCTGATCTTTCACTTTCTGCCCTGTTTTTGCCTTCTCCTCCATGGTCGCCAAGTAGTTGGCGTAGAACTCACGGACTATCTCTGAAGTGTACTGGTCCAGAGTCCTAGCCATCCATTCGAGGCCATAAAAGTTGAATATCCGCTTCATCTCCTCTACTTCGTTCAATGTGTTGGTGAGGATCCGCGGCTCTTCTTGGATGCTCCTCCGGGGTTTGTTTTTGGCGGTGAGAGCAATGACCTGTTCATAGATCTCCTGTGCTCCGAGCACTCTC
This sequence comes from Datura wrightii, assembly GCA_035772735.1. Classification (NCBI taxonomy): domain Eukaryota; kingdom Viridiplantae; phylum Streptophyta; class Magnoliopsida; order Solanales; family Solanaceae; genus Datura; species Datura wrightii. The sequence continues at coordinate 69,616,013 of JASDFA010000003.1, read as the reverse complement.
CACTGGATGGTACGACTCTCCCTAGGCGGGATCTGCTGCTGCTCAGCATTAGGAGCCTCCTCCTCTGACTTAGCACTGCCACTTCCCTCTCCGGATTGGGTCTCCTCAGACCCTTCTTCTGTATTTGAGCCACTTTCCGACTCCTGATTACCTTCCTAGCTCCCTCCTCAGACTGGGGAGCTTCGGCGGATGTGGCAGTAGCTGCGATGGCTTGGGCTTTGGCCTTTTCCCTAGTGGTTTGGTTCCCGTCGGTGTCTGATGTATCGACCCTATACTCCTCAACTGAACCACTACGGGAACTGCCTGCTTGCTCAAGTTCAGAGGTCTCATCATGTAGTGTCCTCCGGGCAGTTGCTTTGGATTCTTTACGTTTAAGCGTCACTGTACCTATAGAAAAGAGAGTTAGAATTTCATATCTGAGAAAGAAAAGCAAGAAGCAAAGTCCTCTGTAACTAACCACGAGTCAACAGTACGGGTTGTACCTTGGAGGTACGACTCGTATGAAGACCCATGAGATCTTTGTTGTACATTATGACTCCCAGGTACGACTCGTACCATGAAGGTACGATCTGTACCTTGAGTCATATGAGGATGCCTTTTTACTAATAAATTCTCTGTATTTTTCCACGACTCATGGCACGACACGTAGGTCAATTCCACGAGTCGTAGGAAGGATCGCACTGCCTCATATGGACTTGACCCTTTCCAGATATTCGGTATGAATTCTTGGTATGACTCGTAGTGGCAAACCACAAACCGTACCATAGTTCATTCAGGTCTTTTCTAATTTTAGCTTGGGACAGTCCAATTGAGCCATCCTGCGAGTTGTAGTATCAAACCATGAGTCATAGGGAGGCTTGTGAAGCCTGTCCCTGCCTCAATTTTGGTCCAGTTTACAAGGAGTTTTTTTCATGTTTTGGCTACTCAGAATACCCCAGGTCTAGGCATGTAGTTCAACCCATTTACAACTACTCATCCCTCCCCTTTTTATTCACCACCCGTATAAGTTCATCAACTTCAAAATCTTCCCCAGCCGCATATAGTTCTATCACACCCCTGGTAATTTCCTCTTCCAATTTTTTTTCAAGAAAAAATGATGACTCACAAGGGTTTTAGCACACTTACACCAAGCATATAGGTTTTATCAATATTCAAAGCAGTACACTTACTTGTTACCTGCTTACTTCGACTGGTGGTCAGAATTTAGGGTTGAGAGGAACTTGATTGAGCAAGAAATTGCTCGATTGTTCATTGGTTTGGAGTTATGGGTGTGAGGGAGTCGTGAGTGTGGTTCATGACTTCGGTTTCGATCACGTGGGAGAAGGTTCTATTTAGGTTTGAACTTTAAATAAGTGAAAGGGAAGATTTTAAAAATCTGGGCCAAATCGGGTAATTTCAAGGATTTTGATCCGTCACGACTCGCACCACGAGTCGTAGGAAGTCCCCATGACTCGTCCCTTGGACCCGTAGTTCAGAGAGTTGAAAAGCTTAACTGGGGACCTACGAGTGCATCTTTTGACTCGTACCATGTGGGTATGGTCCGTGCTATGACTCGTAGGTCTTTGCCTTGTATAGATTGCATGGTTCATAGGCACAGTAAGTACTACGACCCGTACACTTGAGTTACGAGTCGTACGACCAACCGTACCCTAAACTCCTTCACTGAAGCACATCTTTGATATTCACCATGACTCGTGCTACGACTCATAAAACCCTCTCATGAGTCATACTGAGAGTCATATCACCGCTTTTCAGCAGTTTGCTGCCACCTATTTTTTTTGTTTTCCCTACACACTGAACACACATTATTTAAATCACTTGGGTTGCCTTCCAAGAAGCGCTTGATTTAACGTCGTGGCATGACGCAGGTGGCCCGGTAACTCAGACTTAACCAAGCCACCACTTGGGTTGCCTCCCAAGAAGCACCTGATTTAACGTTGCGACACGATTCAAGTCTCTTGACTACTCAGACTTCATCAAGGAACTCAGATTCGTCATCTATTGCTGAGACTACACTGTCCTCCTTCGGTTGCTGCATTGACCGGCAGATGTTGAGAGTGACCTCTTCTTTATTCAGTCTGAACTTTAGTTGGCCAGCCTCAACATCCACTAAGGTCCTCCCGGTAGAAAGGAATGGTGGCCCCAAGATGATGGGGACCTCATAATCAATATCGCAATCCAGGATCACAAAGTCTGCTGGGAATATGAATCTGTCAACTTTTACAAGCACATCAAACAGGATCCCCACTGGCTTCTTCACAGTTATGTCGGCCATCAGTAGCCACATTGTCATCGGTGTGGGGGCACCCAATCTTACTTCTTGAACACATCCAATGGCATCAAATTGATGCTTGCTCCCAAATTACATAGTGCCCTTGCGAACTTGACATTACCAATGGTGCAAGGTATAGTGAAAGCACCCAGATCTTCCCTTTTCTAGGCGAGGACTCGTGTAGCTATGGCACTACAATGGTGAACATTATCTACAGGTTCATAACTCACGGATCTCGTCTATGTCACCATGTCCTTCATGAACTTAGCATATCTCAGCACTTGTTCCAATGTCTCAGCCAATGGTATGTTCACAGATAATTGTTTGAGCATCGACAGGAATTTTTGAAACTTACCATTCTCCGCCTTCTTCTTCATTCTTTGGGGGAACGGTGGTTGTGGTCTCGGGATAGCCTTGTAAATTTGTGTTGCACCTTGTTCATCCTTAAACCCTTTTTCACTAGTTGGGGCCTCAGGCAACTTATCATTCTCAGCACCTTCTATCTCAGCATCATTGTCATCATCTTCAACTACACTCTCTTCCGTTCAACTATAACCGGTAGAGGGGGATCAATTGTGGTCTTACCACTCCTAGTCATCACCGCCATACAATGGGCATCATTCTTTAGGTTCTGGACAGTGTTTCTTGTTCGGGTTGTGGTGACTACACGCAAGTGCACGTGGTCGAACAAGTAGTAAAGTAGCTTAAGTAAAGCCAAGTATCGATCCCACAGGGACTGAGCTACGATACTAATTAACTTAAGTGTTAATGAACAATATCTTTAAGAATGCAGACAACCAAATAAATAATATTTTGAGAGTTTGAGTTTACTAATTAATAAGAATCTAAGGCAAAATTATAAAGTGAGTTTGAAAAATAGTAATGAGCAAGCTGAGGTTAAAACGAACATGCAGGGAATTAATTTATCAATACAATTCAGTTAATCTTTTCTTCGGTTGCTAGTCAAGAATTATTGCCTATGGATTGGAACTTTCGACTCCTATCCAACTTAAGAATCATGAGCCTTAATCTACATTTCTGTGATAAAAGAATTTCATGTTCTAGTCATACATTCCCGATTCCTTAATTGACTAATAAGACTTTCAAATATATTTCTATTCTGAATGTAAATCAATTCTCAATTTTGCAAACTAAGAAGAGATCATATCCTACCAATTCACATCTTTCCAATTTCTTTCCTTTTCAAAATCAAAATTGGATTTTTTAAATATACATTAATATTGGCCAAACATTAATGCAGTAAGAACAAGAATTGATAGAACAACCATTGAAGAAAAGATGAAAACTGAAATGATCAACAATTACATTCCACTACAATTGTTCTTAACCTCAGCAAGAAGTGAATTTAGCCACTCATTTGTGGATTAAACATCATTAAATAAGTATAATTCATACAAACAATTGAGATAAAAGATAAAGAGATAGAGAAGAACCCTAGAATTTTCGTCCCCTCAACTTCCTGTAACCCACGTTCTTGCTGAACCAAGTCAGAGTGTTTAAAATAAAACCTAAGTGTTCTATTTATACTGTTGAGAATTTTTCCCGGAATAACAAGCAACGTGGCACGGAGTGTATCGCGGAGCACTCCCTCCGTGCCACGGAGGTATCGCGGACCCTCACTGGAAGTCCGCTCTCAGGCAATTTCACCTCAACGTGCCACGGCTTGCATCGCAGAGCCTGGCCAACGTGACACGGCGCTATCACGCACCTTCATTGGAAATTGACCAAATTATTTCATCCGAGGCAGAGTGCCTCCGCGATGGCAACGTGACACGGCTCCATCGCGGAGCCTCTATTTTTGCTACTCTCCCTTGTCATTTTCCACTCCTAGTTTCCAAGTTCATTCCCGATCTTCACCAACATGTATATTAGCTTCCAAAATTTCCTTTTACCTGCAAAACAACACTTATCATGTTGGTTAGTATAAATTCACATTTCTACTAAAAATCACATGAGAATGTACACATAACAATCGATAAACAAGATGAAATGAAGCGTTTGAGTATCACCTGGGCATGCAATTCTACCCAAGATCATTGCTAGGTAGTGTACCCTTCTGTCTAGGGTTTAGTGATGCCGACAGTTGCCCCAACTATTGCTCAATCTGCTTAATGGTTGTCGCGTGAGATTCCACTCTCTGGCCCATGCTCTATATATCACCTCGAATTTCCTTCAACTGATCATCAATGGACCTCACCTTTTTCAGCATCTCAACCATCATGCTCTCTATTTTTGACTGTCTAGCGTCCCCCTCTCATGCATTGGGGGGCATATATACTCCAGCTCGGTCATTGCGGTAGCGTCATTCCTTCTCCAATCTCCTTCGCGCTCATGATCTCAGCTTTTGTCTCTGTACCCATTTCGATTGTAGTTATCTCTGTATTGGTTCCGACCTTGGTTTCCATAACCTTGGCACCAATTTTCTTTTCTAGACGCTTGCGCGTTGGCTCAGAAACCCGCCACCTGGCTATCCAGGAAATTTGCCTCCTCCCCGGAATTAGAGTGGTTTTCCCCTGACTCCAGTCCTTGTGTCCCCACTGCATTTATCTTTTTGGCTCCAGCTCCCATAATGTTCTTTGTAAGCAAATCCAATGATGTGCCCATATGAGCCAACTCCTAATCGCGTTCTTCTTCCTTCCTTCGTTGGTCTGCAGTCAAAGCAGCAGCATATGTACCGGCCGCTGCATCTGCCTCCCAGGTATTCCATGCCCTATTTGTTTTAGCCACCCTGTCAAGGATAGTAGCAGCTTTCTTCCAGGTGTGACTCATCAATGCTCCTCTTGCCACTGTGTCTGCTACAGCTTTTGTGTTATTGTTCAAAGACTTATAGAAAATTTTCAACAAACTATCATCTGGTATTTTATGGTTTGGTCACTTTGTCAACTTCTTCTTGAAAGGCCAGGTTTCATGAAGTGTCTCGGTTTTAAGTTGTTGGAAATTGTAAATCTCATCCTTAAGCTGCAACATTCTGGAGGTGGAAAAGAATCTCTCCAAGAAGGCTTGCTTGAGTTCCCTCCAGTTGGTTGTGGAGTCGTTGGGCAACTCTGATAACCTTAAAGTGGCTTCCCCTGACAAAGAAAAGAGGAAAAGTCTGAGTCTGATGGCATCTTGGCTAACTCCAGGAAACCTGTACGCCTTGCATATTCCAACAAAGTTCATCAGGTGCAGGTTGGCGACATCCGCTGCGTGACCACTGAACACCCATTTCATGTTTATTGTTGAATCATGGTGCTCGTGATGTCAAATTTGGCCCCAGTGGGTAGTGGTGGTGGTATAATTGCTCCAGTTGACCCAACTTCATTAATATTTGCGTCCTCATCATCGAAGAACTGAGGGGCAAATCTATGACCTCTATTGCCCCGCCCATGTCGACCAACATTAACCTTGTCTCTGGCATCCTCCACATCCTGAAGTGCATTTTGCCGAGCTAGCTCGGCTTGCCTAGCTTCTTCAGCTATATGGGCATCTCTCTACTCTTGGTTTTCCATTCTGCATAGTGCTCGTTCAATTTCGGGGTTCTACGGAATCAAGGGATTTCCACTACTCTAAATGCTTGGCATTCACCAGGCAACAACCTGTGGGTATCACAAACAAAAAGAAAATGTAATTAAGGAAATAACTACCAAAAGTCAAATACAAGAAATTAATCTAGTCTTAGCCGTATTCCCCGATAACGGTGCCACTTTTTGATAATGCTCAAACTCACACCTCCTGCTGAAGTATGAAGCGGATGTTGTCAATAAAGAACCCAACAAAAAGGTTGGATTCGAACCCACAGGGAATATGGAAGATCTAGACTAATGCCGGTAAGTGAACTTGTTGGTTAGTTACTCCAATTTGGGGATTTAAGAAAATAATAATTAAAACAATGATTGAAATTGTGATGTAAAATCAAGACTCAAGAATAACTAGGGTTTGTGTTCCCTATGGGTTCATAACTGCTTCGGGTATACACACGTGATCAATACCAATGCTTGTAAAACTGATAACTAGGGTTCATCCAAATGACTGATTCGGCCCTATTGGATGACAATACTCAATCACCGGGTTAGGTCTCATGAGCGATTTCAATTTAACCGTTATCAATTTGTTCTAAATTTTACTATCCTGTGATCACAGCTCAAGTTAATACAATGATCATCAAGATCAAGGCTTTGTTGTAATTCTCTTTTCCTAATCTCTATCTCTCTAGGCTTACAAAGGTGAGGAGGATGCAAGAATATGTGATTGAACCTTGGCGGAGGCGTTAATAATTGATTTTGTGGGTCTAGAAGAATATATTAGAGCTCCGCACCCGAAGAATGTAAAGCGAAAAGCACGGCGGTAAGTAAACAATTCAGGCAAATCCTAACGGTGTACACCATTAAGAAACTTTTAAGCATGAAGAGAATATAATACAAGCATTTTGCATTGATTTTGAATCACTTTTGTGTATTCCTAACTCATTAATCCACCATGGTTCCCACAACCCTAGCCATGGAGGTTTTAGCTTCTCATAGTTGCAAGGTTGTGATATGCATTCATAATTAAACACATAATTCAATACTTACAATCGTAGATGATAGAAAAGCTTCTTTGGTTATATACAAAATAACTCAAGAAAAATTCACAAAGATCAAGAAAGAAATCAAGGAAAGGTTGATCACAAGTCAACCAACTCAATCTATGTTTTCCTTCACTTTCTAACCTTCTCTAACTACTTCCAGCGTTCTCTATTGAAAATAAAATATAAAAGGTATTTATACAGACATAAGAATCCTTTTCCTAAGCTAACAAGGTGATTTTCCATAACTGGTGCCGCCTGAGCCACGATTTATCCTATGACCTATTGCAGGATTGTGCGGGTCGTACATGCTATCTGTAAGTCCTTGGCTTGCTGAAGTTTGGCTAAGTGTTGGGCCTTGGTATGACTCGTACATGTTTCTTATGAGTTGTACTTTGCTTCTGTGGCTTGATTCTGAGAACTCTGAATTTTTCAGAAATTTGTCACGAGTGTGATGGTACGACTTGTACCTCTCCGCCACGACTCGTATTGTGTATCCGCATTAGGAGTATGCCTCTTATGCAACTCTTTTGAATATTTCCACGGCCCAATGTTACAGCTCGTACAGGTGTTGTACGGCTCGTACTAAGAGTCGTAGGTTGCACTCTTCACAATTTAGCCATCTGAAACTTTTCACGATTCTTAGTACGGCTCGTACTAAGAGTCGTAGTTTGCACTCTTCACAATTTAGCCATCTGAAACTTTTCACAGTTCTTAGTACGGCTCGTACTGAGGCTGTGACTTTAGCCCATTTTCTGCACTTTCAGGCTTCTTTTGCACATTCTTGCTCCAACACTTATTTGTCGTGTAATCAAAGAAAAAGTGTCTTATATCCATATAAACACACCTAAGTTCATGCTATTTTCTTAGTTTTGAGCATCGAAAGTGATGTAAACCCACAGCACATCACTCACCTTTTAGATAAAATCCACAAATTCATCTGAATTAGTCTTGAATGAAATTTCCATAATCTAGAAACTTCAATAATGATTTGGTAATAATCTAGTGTTAGTTTGATGTAATTAACATAGAAATTTGAATAAAAAATCACCTTAGATTCTAGGGAGAATTCTCAAGTCAAAAACCCTCTCAAAATCTATTTTTAGGCTATACTTATAGATTACCAAAAAGGCTTAGGCTTCGAAATCAAATCCTACACAGATCAAAGTTTCTATTTTACAAGTCTCCAATAATATGATCATGATTCTTTGCTCAGGCCTCTGATTGACATGAATTTTATATGGTTAGAAAGATATTTAAAAGGAATACACTTTCATTTTTTGAACTTTTCCATTAACACATGAGAATTTTCCGTTTTTATGAATTTCTATCAGAACATGTATTGGACATTGATGAAGGGTGTATTTACGCATTTCTTAGCCATATTTTGCCCATACTTAGCTATATTTTAAGAATAAATTATGTGTGTTTTCTTGTATTTTATGATGTATTTTTGAAAAAAGAGCTAACACACATAATTAGATGCTTTCAGAGCTTAAAGTGATGGATTTGGATTTAAATGTGGCTTAAAAGTGCATGTATAGCATAATAGGGTTGACGAAACGACTATAATAAAAGTTAGCATTGTGCAACCACACCTGTGCAAAGAGCAAGGAGAGGTGCGACGCTCCAGGCCATATGGCGCATGGACCAGTGCAAGGCACAGTGCATTCCAGGCGTGCAAGGAGTCCAATCTCAGTTCTACTAGGAATAGAAGATGCAAAACCCAATTCCAATCCAAGAAGGAACAATGAAGGCTTAATCTACTATTATAAATACCTTTTATTACCATGTATTAGATGTGGAATTTGAGTGCTCTTTAGAGTTTATAATCATAGTGTTGCACAATTCATATTTTACGAATTTATGTAATAGCTTAGTTGAGTATTTTGGAGAATTCATCAAGTTCTTGTGATTCAATTTAGCTTTGGAGATTTTGTTAAACAAGTTTATATTAAAGTAGGTATTTCATTATGGTTTCTTCTACATCTTTTGTTTGTCTTCTCATAAACATGAGAGGCTAAATCTCTTAAGCTAGGGTTATGAGAACCATGATGGATTAACGAATATCAGCAAAATAAAATAGTGATTCTTGAGTGGTGAATTGGGTAGATTGTTATTTTCTTTATCTTAATGCTTAATTGCTTGTTTCTTCAACTTGCCCGACCAAGGAGGTTGAAGTTATGAAAAGAGAATAACAATGGCAATTTGAGGCTACTAACCCTCATCTAGATTAACTTGAGCTCTAATCGAGGATAGTTAAATTAAGACTTATGGAGAGAGAAAAATATACACACTTGACTCCTAGAGGAGATAAGTGCAATTTATCTATGAAGGTCGAGAGATGCTAGATGAACTTAATCGTCAGTCTTACACAAAATTTACCAGGAAAGGCCACTAGTAAAAGCCAACTAAATTATGAAATAATGGGAAATATAATCCTAGTTTTGTCTTAATAATTTGATAAACAACTCAATCATTGCTAACATTATTTTCTTCTTTATATTTGTAAATCCCCTTTCCGAAATATTGATTGTAAGTTAGTGTAATCATTGTTAACACATTATTTCTTCCTTATTCCCTGTGGGATCGATCCCAACCTAGTTGGGTTACTATATTTGACAATGACCATTTTATACTTTAATTGCAAGGTGTAATTTGGGCGTGATCAAATTTTGGCACCATTGCCGAGGAATACGGTTAAGAAATAGTCAATTGGTGTTTAAGCTTGACTTGTATTCTTTCTTTGTAATTTATGTTTTTTGTGTTCATTTTTTTGTTTGACACAAGTTAGCATGGAGAACCCTGTAGCACAGATTGATCTCCCACCTGAGGAGATGACCAAGGCACAAAGAGCTGAAGTTGCGCGCCTAGCAGAGGAAGCTCGACTAGCTAAAAGCAGCTAGGCGAGCTGAGGCTGCGAATTTTGCTACCGCTCTGGCAGAAAGGAACAAACAGAACCCCCTCGTCAACATGGACATAATGTCATAATGAATATACTCTTTGAGGGGGAGCACGAGCAAGAGGAGGTTGGCTACACAGGAAGCCATTGTTTCGCCCCCACTGCCAGCGAATACTAAATTCGATGTCACAGCACTATAATGCAGTTGCTAAGCATGAAAGGGTTTTTCAATGGTTTGTCCAGCAAAGATCCAAACCAACATCTAATAAATTTCACTGGTATCTGAAATGCTTACAGACTGCCCAGAGTTTCTCAAGAGGCTATTAGATCCATTTATTTCCATTCTCATTAGTTGGGGAAGCTACATTGTGGCTAATGAGCTTCCAGATGAATCTATCACTATTTGGGCAGAGCTGACTACAACTTTCTTAGAGAGATTCTTCCCACCCTCATAGATAATTAAATTGAGGGATGAAATTAATAATTCAACAATTACCCGGGAAAACTCTACATGAGGCATAGTTAAGGTTCAAGAAGAAATTGAAATAGTGTCTTAATCACAAGCTTCCTGAGGAGATCCTTTTGGAGATTTTCTATAGGTCATTAAGTGCCTCTAAGAAAGTTGTAGCAGATGGGATAGCTGAGGGTCCATGATGGCCCATACTTTTGCAAATGCCAATGATATACTAGATAAAATGACAAAGACTAATTGTAATACCCCGAAAACTCTACGATCAGACCCGGAGTAGAAACAGAAAAATAAAAATTTCTACACAAGGTCACTGGATGAGTCGTCCCATGACCCTTCAGGAACACCACGAGTCGTTAAGTGACTCATGGGGAAAGGTTTGGCCATGGTTGAAATTTTATGTTTTGGGGTGACCACGAGTCGTGGTCAGCACCACGATCCGTTAGGTCACCATGGTCAAGACTGGACTGAAGAATGAAGAAATTCGATAGTATTGGCAATGGGTTGGTCACCACGAATCGTCAGGTACACCACGAGTCGTGGTGACCCTCAAAAGGGATTTGGCAGTGCAGGCAACGAATGGCAGACCACAAGTCATGGTCCAGGGCACGAGTCGTCCAGTCCCTCGTTGGGACTGGTAGTGTGTTTTTTCCTACGAATTTATTAAGGTATTTTTCATAATTCCTAAGTTCCTAAGTCCTAAACTACATCATTTTAAGCTCAGAATAGAGTGTGTTAAGAAGGGTTAAGTCATTCTAAGCCTATCCTAATTCATGCATGCAAGTTTAAAGGTTTGAGAGGTGATCAGGCCTAGTTTCTTCAAAGTTCTTTCTCAATTCTCTTTGGGCAATCAAGTAAGTGGTGAAATCAGATCGTTCTAGGTATGTAAGACTATGAATGGGTGCAATAGTCCACACTCATTGCCAATTCTCTCTCTATTCATGAAAATGCTAATTGAATAATCTATGGAGTTTTTACCTAATGTGTGAATTCTCTAAGTTTCAATCATGGGTATGATCTAAGCATGTTTTAAATGTTGAATTATGATTAAAGGAAAGATTTTACAATATTTTTAATTATAAATTATGTTTTGAAGTTTTCTAAATTATGATGCCCATTCATGAGAAGTCCATAAAAGTTGAGATCTATGGGATATGTATTCAAGCATGATAAGATGTTTACGAAAAAAGTATGATTTTGAATTACCTATGTCTATGTTCATGTTTTCAAAGTGAATCAAGTTGATTTCAAGAATGTTTAAGTAATAGACAAGCCCATATGATCAAGTATGTTTCATGTTTTATCTAAACTTCACGTATTAGCTTACCACCTGGTTTTGGAGTCTAGACTCCCAATATGTTCAGCTTGTGGTATGGTTTGAGCCAAGGCTCCTCATGTTATGATTCAGATTTATGCATATATGTTATGAGTCAGCTTCGTCACTAGACGATGGTTTAGCTTCGTTGAAGAACGATGGAGAGCATATGCATGTTTTTGGGAGTAGCGTCTCGCACCGTGTAGGCTAAGGGTCAGTCAACCCTATGCCTCGGAACTACACGCCAACGTAGGTATGTTCAGATTATTTGGGACCTCCCTTGTGAGCTTCCCTGGCCCCAAGGGGCCTTCTGCTTGATATCGATATCATGGTAGCGCCCTTAGCCCTGGCAAGGCTTTGGACGGCTCTGCCCACTTGAGTGCTATCATAGAGACCACATAAGCTCTATCGTGGTAATGTCAGTTATATGATGAGTCTCCCATTGTTCCTCACGATTTCAGTTATGCATGTTCATCAATCATGATAAGTTTTCAGCAGGTTTGACTCAATGTTTAGTTTTACTTATGATTATCAGTTATCAACTTTGGGTCATTCAATTTAATTATGATATTCAGTTATATTCAGATCATAATTTCAAAAAATAGCATGCAAGTCGCACTCTCAGAATCTTATATTGTTTATGTTTTATAATATGCATGATTTATAATTTTACTTATCGATTTTACTTACCTTGCATATCGGTACATTCCACGTACTGACCGCATACTCTATGTTGTATCATTTCATGATACATTCTCCAATATCCAAACTCAGTCCCGCCGCTAGCCAGATTCCCAGCATTAGTACTTCCTGATCAAAGTTGGTGAGTCTTCATCTTTCGAGGGCCTTTCTTATCAGATATGTTTCATAATTTCAGTTTGAGACTATAGTGAGTTAGTTGGGGTCTTGTCCCTTCAACTCGCCAGTATTAGAGGCTTTTCTGACATAGTTTGTATTTAGCTTTAGACTTATGTATGTATTCAGATATGTATTATGTTCAGACTTCAGCTATGTTATTTATGTTGATCTTCCGCTTATCTATGTTTGGGTTAGATGTTATGTTCATACCATGGATTGATTTGGAGTCTCTCGGGGTTCTTTGTTCCGTATCTTGATCCGAGCCTATATTCAGGTTGTGACAAACTTGGTATCAGAGCATTAGGTTGTGAAGTGTCCTAGGGTGTCTGAAAGCCATGTTAAGTAGAGTCTTTTTAATGGGTGTGAAGTTCTCCACACTTATGAAGAAAAGGCTACAAAACATTTAGGAAATATTCCCTTCTTTCATGATCTATGTCGTGCAGTGAAGTGTCTTTCTATCCTTCTAACTCGTGCTATACGCATTTTTAGAATCATGTTTTCTCGCAGAGTTAATGGAAGAAGAAATGGAAATGAAAATGGCCACAAAAATGGCAATGGAGATGGGCACCAGTAGGCCCCACCAGTCCCTGAGGAGCATGTGCCTGAGCCAGTTGCTCAAGCTAAGTTCAAGGCAGCCATACAGATGTTAGCCCAGGCCTTGACCGCCTAGGTCAATCAGCAGGCGGTAGCGCATGTTCCTCAGAATGGAAATGCAGCGGCAAGAGTTAGAGACTTTCTGAGGATGAACCCTCCGTAGTTCCTTAGGTCAAAGGTGGACGAGGATCCACATGAGTTTATTGATGAGGTTCTGAAGATCACCCAGATTATGAGGGTGACTTGGGAGGAGTGCACCAATTTATCCTTGTACCAGTTGAAGGGGGTTGTTCACATTTGGTTCAAGCAATGGAAGGATAGGCCAGTTGAAGCAGGCCCTATCAGTTGGGATGAGTTTCATACCGCATTTCTGGATCGGTTCTACCCTCATGAGATAAGCGAGCTTAAGGCAGCCGAGTTTGTGAACTTGAAACAAGGGAAGATAACAATCCAGGAGTATGCTTTGGAGCTCACTCGTCTGTCCAAGTATGCACCTGAGATGGTGGCGGATCAAAGAGCCGAAGTGAGCAGGTTTGTACATGAGATAGCAGACTACTTGGTCAGGAATTGCCGGACCGCGATGCCTCTTCAGGACATTGACTTTTCTCGGTTAGTCCTGTACACCTAGCAAATGGAGGCGGTACAAATAAGTGAGCAGAAGAGAGAGGCCAAGAGGGCCAGGACTGATAGCTTCTGATTCTAGTCAGCAGTCCCATCATAGATCTTCAGCCCCAGCGCCTTCGGCTATAAGTGTGCCATCTAGATTCAGGCATGATCAGAGGGAATGAGCATTAGGCTCGAGAGGTCAGAGTAGTATACCCGTAAAGATCAGCCCTCTAGAGTGTAGAAGATGTGGCCAGAGGAAAACGAGTTAGTGTTTGGCGGGTACAGGTGCTTGCTTCGAGTGCAGGATGCTCGGACATATGCTTAGAGATTGCCCAGCAGCCAAACAAGGTCATGATAGTGGTCAAGGTCCAGCCTCCAGTTCAGCAGCTCCACCAGCGCACCCAGCTTAGCATGGGGCATCTACTAGTATGGGTGGCGAATAGTGCCAAAACAGATTTTATGCCCTAGCATCCCGTCAGGAGTAGGAGGTCTCCCTAGATGTAGTCACTAGTCTATTACAAGTATTCCACCTTGATATATGCATTATTAGATCCATGGGCTACTTTATCTTTTGTGACGCCCTATGTTGCTAGTAGTTTCAGAGTCAGTCCCGAAATCTTATCAGAATCCTTATCAGTCTCTACTCTAGTCGGTGATTCAGTTATAGCCAGATGGGTGTATAGCAATTGCCCTGTCACAGTTCTTCAGAAAATCACCTCTCAGCAGATTTAGTAGAGTTAGCCATGACCGATTTTGATGTTATCCTCGGCATAGATTGGTTATATGCATGTTATTCCTCAGTCAATTGTACAACCCATGCAGTAGAGTTCAGATTTCCGGGTGAAACAGTCCTAGAATGGAAGGGTAGTTCAGTTGTGCATGTAGGTCACTTCATTTCCTACCTTAAGGCCAAAAAGATGATTTCTAAGGGTTGCGTGTACTATCTAGTTAGAGTTAAGGATGCTACATCCGAAACCCCGGCTATCCATTCAGTCCTTGTAGTGTGTGAGTACCTAGAAGTGTTCCCAGATGATCTATCGGGAATCCCTCCCTAGCGGGAGATTGATTTTGGTATTAACCTTCTTCCCGATATGCAGCCTATATCTATTCTTTCTTACAAAATGGTTCCAGCTGAGCTAAATGAGTTGAAGGAGCAGTTGAAAGACCTTTTAGACAAGGGATTCATCAGACCTAGCAAATCTCCATGGGTGCACCAGTCCTCTTTGTCCGCAAGAAGGATAGTTCCCTTCGGATGTGCATTGATTATCAGCAATTGAACAAGGTTACTATCAAGAGCAGGTATCCTCTTCCCAGGATTGATGATTTATTTGACCAGCTTCAGGGTGATAAGTGCTTTTCAAAGATAGATCTCAGATATGGCTACCATCAGCTCAGGGTTCGGGAGAGTGACATCCCGAAGATAGCCTTCAGGACTCGGTATGGTCACTATGAGTTTGTAGTTATGTAATTTGGACTAACGAATGCTCCTCCAGCTTTTATGGATTTGATGAACAGGGTGTTCAAGCCATACTTGGATATGTTCGTGATTGTGTTCATAGATGATATTCTCATATACTCTTAAAGCAAAGAGGAGCATACCGCTCATTTGAGGGTGGTGCTACAGACCCTGAAGGATCGTCAGTTATATGCTAAATTCAGCAAATGTGAGTTTTGGTTGAGCTCTGTGGCATTTTTGGGTCATGTGGTGTCAAGTGAGGGTGTACAGATAGACTCTCAAAAGATAAAAGCGGTGAAGAATTAGCCTAGGCCGGTGAATCCTTCGGATATCAGGAGTTTCTTGGGTTTAGCTGGTTACTATCGAAGGTTCTTTGAGGGGTTTTCATCCATTGCAGCCCCATTGACTAAATTGACCCAGAAGAAAGTGAAGTTTTAATAGTCAGAAGCTTGTGAGAAGAGCTCCCAAGAGTTGAAGACTCGACTCACCTTAGCAATTGTGTTGACCCTACTTTAGGGTACCGATAGGTTTGTGGTATATTGTGACGCGTCGAGGATCAGCCTTGTTTGTGTCTCATGTATCATGGTAAAGTTATAGACTATGCTTTCAGGCAGCTGAAAGTCCATGAAAAGAATTATCCGAATCATGATCTCAAACTGGCGGCAATAGTATTTTCTGAAGATTTGGAGACACTATTTGTACGAGATCCATGTAGATGTGTTTACGGACCATAAAATCTTACAATATGTATTCACCCAAAAGGATTTGAATCTACGTCAGAGAAGGTGGTTGGAGCTTCTTAAAGATTATGATATGAATGTCACTTACCATCTCAGTAAGGCTAATGTGGTAGCAGATGCTCTTAGTAGAATTTCTATGGAGAGTGTGTCCCATGTAGGTAACAAGAAGAAGGAGTTAGTAAAGGATGTGCATCGGCTTGCACAGTTGGGAGTTCATCTGGTTGACTCAACGGATGGTGGAGTTATTATGCCGAATGGATCAAAATCATCTTTAGTGACTGATGTTAAAGCTAGACAAGATGAGGATCCTATTTTGGTAAAATTAAACGAAGTTGTTCAGAATCAAAAGGTGGAGGTCTTCTCCATAGGCAAGATGGTGTGCTTCGTTATCAGAGTCATTTGTGTGTTTCGGATATTGATGATTTGAGAGATCGGATGTTGCACGAGGCTTATGATTCCAGATACTCTATACATCCAGGTACCACCAAGATGTACTGTGACCTATGGGAGGTCTATTGGTGGAATGGCATGAAGAAAGAGACATAGCCGAATTTGTAACTAAGTGTCTGAATTGTCAACTACTGAAGGTTGAGCATCAAGGACCTAGAGGTATGCTTCAAGATATTAGTGTCCCTACTTGGAAGTGTGAGGATATCTATATGGACTTCAATCATAGGGTTGCCTCATACTTGCCAACAGTATGACTCTATTTGGATGGTTGTGAACAGGTTGACTAAGGCAGCTCATTTATTACCGGTCAAAACTACTGATTTAGCAGAGGATTATGCTAAGTTGTACATTCAGGAGTTAGTTCGGTTGCATGGAGTTCCCTTGTCCATCATATCAGATAGAGGTACTCAGTTTACCTTCCAGTTTTGGAGATCGTTTCAGAAGGGACTTGGTACTCAGGTCAAGCTTAGCACAACCTTTCACCCGCAGACAAATGGTCAGGCCGAGCGGACTATTTAGACTCTTAAAGATATGTCGAGAACGTGTGTGATTGATATCAAGGGTAGTTGGGATGATCATTTGCCTCTCATTGAGTTTGCATATAATAACATCTACCATTCCAGCATTCAGATGGCTCCGTTTGAGGCTCTTTATGAGCGGAGGTGTAGATTGCCTATTGGTTGGTCCGAGGTCGGTGAAGCTGCAATGATAGGACCAGATTCAGTCCATGAGGCTATGGAGAAAGTTCAGCTTATAAGGGACAGGTTGAAAATAGCTCAGAGTCGTCAAAAGTCCTATGCAGATGTGAGGAGGAGTGATCTTGAGTTTGAAGTTGATGATTGGGTGTTTCTAAAGGTGTCTCCCATGAAGGGAGTGATGAGATTCGAAAAAAAAGGAAAACTCAGTCCTCTTTATGTTAGTCCGTACCGGATTGTGAAACGGGTTGGCGAGGTAGCATACGAGTTGGAGTTGCCCTTGGAATTAGCTTCAGTCCATCCAATTTTCCATATATTGCTCATAAAGAAGTGCATGGGTGACCCGGCTTTAGTTGTTCCGCTGGAGAGCGTAGATGTGAAGGACAACCTTAATTATGAGGAGGTTCTGATTGAAATACTAGATTGTCAGGTTTGAAAGCTAAGAAACAAAGAAGTAGCCTCAGTCAAAGTTTTATGGAGGAAGCATGTTGAGGGAGCTACATGGGAAGCCGAAGCATATATGATGGCTAAATACTCACATCTATTCCATTCCGGCTTAGTTTCAACTTGAGGTATCAGTTTCCTCCTTAGTACTCTATTTAGTTTCATGTTTAGCTCATGTACCCCTGTTTCTTCATGTTAATGAATGTATGTGTGATTCAGGAATTCTGTTCAGCCATGTAGTTCAAATCGGAGTCAGTCACTCCGTCAGTTTTCAGCATGTATATTCAGTATTTGATTATGATGATTGCGTTTCTCTGTTTTTCAGTATGTTTTCCCACATTCGAAGATGAATGTTCCCAAGGCGGATATTGTAATATCCCGAAAACCCTAAGATCAAACTGGGAATTGAAACGGAGAAAACAGAAATTTCTACACCAGGTCACAGGACGAGTCATATCATGACCCGTTAGGAACACCACGAGTCGTTAAGTGACTCATGGGGAAAGATTTGGCCGTCGTTGAAATATTATGTTTTGGGGTGGCTACTAGTGTGATCACGAGTCGTGGTCAGCACTATAATGTTAGGTCACCCGTGGTCAAGAGTGGTCTGAAGGATGAAGAAATTCGACAGTGTTGGCATCGGGTTGGTCACCATGAATCATCAGGTACACCACAAGTCATGGTATCCCTCGTGGTAACCCTCAGAAGGAATTTAACAGTGCAGGCAACAAATGGAAGACCATGAGTCGTTGTTTAGGGCACGAGTTGTCCAATCCCTCGTTGGGACTGGTAGTGTGTTTTTCCCTGCGAATTTATTAAGGGCTTTTCTATAATTCCTAAGTTTCTAAGGCCTAAACTACGTCACTTTAAGCTTAGAATAGAGTGTATTAAGAAAGGCTAACTCATTCTAAGCCTATTCTAATTCATGCATGCAAGCTTTGTGGTTTGGGAGGTGATCAAGCCTAGTTTCTTCAAAGTTCTTCCTCAATTCTCTTTGGGAATCGAGGAAGTGGTGAAATCAGATCCTTCCAGGTATGTAAGGACATGCCCAATTCTCTTTCTATTCATGAAAATTCTAATTGAATAATCTATGGGGGTTCTACCCAATGTGTGAATTCTCTAAGTTTCAATCATGGGTATGATCTAAGCATGTTTTGAATGTTGAATTATGATTAATGGGCAGATTTTACGATGTTTTTCAATTATAAATTATGTTTTCAAGTTTTCTAAATTATGATGTCCACCCATGAAAGTCCATGAAAGTTGAGATCTATGGGATATGTATTCAAGCATGATGAGATGTTTATGAGGAAAGTATGATTTCGAATTAATCATGTCTATGTTTATGTTTTTAAAGTGAATCAAGTTAATTTCAAGCATGTTTAAGTAATGGGCAAGCCCATATGATCAAGTATGTTTCATGATTTATCTAAACTTCATGTATTAGCTTACTTCATGGTTTTGGAGTCTAGACTCCCAATAATGTTCAGCTTGTGGTATGGTTTGAGCTAAGGATCCTTATGTTATGATTCAGATTTATGCATATATGTTATGAGTTAGCTTTGTCACTAGATGATAGTTCAGCTTCGTTGAAGAATGATGGAGAGCATATGCATGTTTTTGGGAGTAGTGTCTAGCACCGAGTAGGCTAAGGGTCAGTCAATCCTATGTCTCAAAACTACGCGCCAGCTTAGGTATATTCAGATTATTTGGGACCTCCCTTGTGATCTTCCCTTGCCCCAAGGGCCCTTCAGCTTGATATCAATATCATGGTAGCGCCCTTAGCCCTGGCAAGGCTTTGGACGGCTCCGCCCACTTGAGTGTGGTAGTCGGGATCACGTAAGCTCTATTGTGGTAATGTTGGTTATATGACGAGTCTCTCATTGTTTCTCATGATTTCAGTTATGCATGTTCATCAGTCATGATATTATGTTTTCAGCAGGTTTGACCCAATGTTTAGTTTTACTTATGATTATCAATTTTCAAATTTGCATCATTCGATTCAGTTATGATATTCAGTTATGTTCAGATCATGATTTCAGAAAATAGCATGCAAGTCCCACTCTCAGAATCTTATATTGTATGTTCTATAATATGCATGATTTATGATTTTACTTACTTATCGATTTTACTTACCTTGCATACTCGGTATATTCCATGTATTGACCGCATACTCCATGTTGTATCATGAAAATGATACAAGCTCCGATATCCAGACTCAATCTCGTCGCTAGCCAGATTCCAACCATTAGTACTTCCCGATCAGAGTTGGTGAGTCCTCATCTTTCGAGGGCCTTTCTTATCAGATATGTTCTGTAAATTCAATTTCTGACTATAGTGAGTTAGTTGGGGTCTTGTCACATAAACTCATCTGTATTAGAGGATTTTCGGACATAGTTTGTATTCAGCTTTAGACTTATGTATGTATTTAGATGTGTGTTATGTTCAGACTTCCACTATTTTATTTATGTTGATCTTCTGCTTATCTATGTTTGAGTTAGATGTTATGTTCATGCCACGGGTCGACTTGGAGCCTCTCGGGATTCTTTGTCCTGTGTCTCGATCCGGGCCTATGATCAGTATGACACTAATAGGGCATGGCACGCCAGAGTGTCTGAGGCCAGTGCGATAAGCTATTCAAGAGGGATGACTGCAAAGCAACGTAAAAAGGAAGAAGAATGGGACCAAGACATGGCCCATCTCAAGAACCAGTTGGAGCTGATTACAAAGCACCTCATCACACAGAATACACAGAAGGTGCATGCGGTGAATGTGCAAGACAGGGGACCCAAGTATAAGGATCCCTACCCTCAGATGAAGAAGAATCAAATTTTATGAACAATCAAGGGGATTTTCAGGCCAATACCTAAAGGTCTAACCAAGACTCTTGGTGTCAAGGCCAAGGAAATCAAGGTTGGACTACTATGGGAACAATAACTACGATCGACGCAGGGGCGAGAGATAGGACCAAGGTCAATTGAGGAACAGAAAGGCACTAAAATATGATAGAAGTGGAGTTTATGTTCCTCCACAAGCAAGAGAGCCTGTTGTGAACGACTTTGGAACTGCAAGATCAGAAGATATGATCAGTCATATGATAAAAAAGTTGAATCCACTGAGATAGGAGTTAAAGAGATGAAAGGTGAGGGAATTTTCAAGTTTGAGTCAATTCGTGGACTCATATTCGACCTCCATCAAGCAATTGTAGCAGTAGGTAGGGCAAATCTCGGCCATATTAAATCAAAGGCAAAAGGGCATTTTGCCTAGTGATACCATTCCAAACCCTCGAAATGAGGGTCATTGCATGTGATCATGAGGCCAATAGGTATCCTGATGAAGTCTGAGCAATCAAGATACCCGCATCGTGTCACGACGTTAAATCAGGTGCTACTTGGGAGACAACCCAAGATGATTTGATTTTGTAATTTTTTTTGTTTGGTAAATGTGTTTGTTCAAATGTGCAAGAGTTAAGTCATAATACACAAAAAGAAGTTTTGAGCATAATGTTAAAAACGGGGAGCAAGAAAATTCGGTCTTGGCAGAGCACGACTATAATACCCCGAAAGTTTCTAAGACTAGATCCGATATTTGAAATGTGATTAGCAGGAAAAGTTGGAGAATTTCTTCAGTGCGACTCAACCTATGAATGGTAGGTTAGTGGTGCGTGTCATGGGAAGACCCGTGGTTCAGTTCGGAGATTTCTTTCCCCAGACCACAAGTCCCCACTAGGAGTTGTAGTGTGTGGGTATGATTCATGGTACAGATCTAACAAGTACTTTGGATTTTTCAGATGCTGACTGTACTAGTGTTGGCACGACTCGCGATAGCCTGTTATGGGTCATAGTATGATTCATGAAAATATTCATAGGATTGAAGGTTTTGGATTTGGTCAGTATGGGAGGATACCACGAGTCGTAGGAGGATTGTATGACTCATGGTACGAGTCATGACAGCTTATAGAATCAGTTTTCTTACGAATTTATTAAGGGTATTTTCATAAACTATAATCTACTAATCCCTAAACTATGTCGTCTTAAGCTCTGGAAAGAGGGTTTCAAGGGAGTTTAACCCATTCTAAATCATTTCCCCTACCATGCATGCAAGATTAGGAATTTCCCATTGAAGATCAAGCCTAGAATTCTTCAAGTTCTTTTCCAAATTTCTTGGGCTTTCAAAAACAAGTGTAGATTCAGTTTATCCAGGTATGTAAAGTTATGAATGAGGGTCCCTTTCAAGCTCATGCTCAAATTCTCCTCAATTTCATGAATCAAGTCTCAATCCAAGTTATGATCTAAAAAGGGTTTTAATCCAATCTTATAGAATTTTTTATCAATTGTTTATGGGCCAATCCCCTTTATGTTTTAAAATATATTTGAAGATTCATGGGAAAATTTTAAGCATGTTTTGATTACAAATTCATGATTTTCAATTTTTAGAAAATTATACCTAATTATGCATGTTCATGAAAAGTCAATTTTATTATTTATGATTTCAAGTATGATGAGATATCTAGCATAATTGAATGTTTACAAATTACCAAATGTATGAATTCATGATTTTACTTATGAAGAGTATCTCAAGTATGTATGATTTTAAGGTATGGGTAAGCCCACACAAATTAAGCATATTTTCATGATGCAGTTCAGTTTTATAATATTAGCTTACTATATTGTTTGGAGTGATACTCCCTATTTTCATCTTATGGTACGTTTGGGCGAGGACTCCCCTTATTCAGATTTAAGACTATGCATGTAATCACATTATCAGCTTCATTGAAAAATGATGGTTTAAGCTTCATTGAAAAATGATAGTTTCAGCTTCTTAGAAAATGATGGAGAGAACTTTAAATGTTTTCGGGAGTAGTATTTAGCACTGATTAGGCTAGGGGTTCATGTAAACCCCGGGTCTCAAAACTATGTACCAACGTAGGTTTATAGATATATTTACAGCATCTCAAGAGAGTTTTCCCCTGCCCACAAGGGGCCTTTAGCTTGATATTGATATCATGTTAGCGCCCTTATCCCTGGAAAAGCTTTGGATGACTCTGGCCACTTGAGTGTAATAATTGGGGCGTCACGTAAGTTTTTTCGTGATGGTGTCGGTTGCGATGAGTCTCCCATTATTCCTCATGATTTCAGTTATGCATATTCATGATTTATGATATTATGTTTTCAACAGGTTTGACTGAATGATCAGTTTTTAAACTTTTATTAATGACCTCAGTTATGGCAAGCCATATGATTCTATTTTCATCTTAGGGTCATTCAATTCAGATTGAGATTCAGTTTATCACTATACATGTGTTCAGATGTCAACATGCTGTCCTTACTCTTATGATTTATGTTGATATGCATGATTTCAGTTTATACTTATTAAGCATGTTTTATTTACCTTGCATACTTAGTACATTTCAAGTACTGACCGCATACTCTATGTTGTATCATTTCATGATACAGGCTCAGACGCTCAGAATCAAATCCGTCGTTAGCCAGTCTCCACAGCTTAGTCTAGTTCTCTTGTTGGTGAGTCCTCATCCTTCGAGCACCTTTAGAATGTTGAGTTGTGTTATTTTCAGTTTCATACTTTAGTGAGTTAGTTAGGGGTGTTGTCCTATCAGCTCATCAGACAGTTTAGAGGCTTATCAGACAAAATGTAGAATTTCAGTTTTGTCAGTGTTGACTATGTATGGTTGATATGTATTCAGACTTCCGCTTATTCATGTTTAGTTTATCTGTTTCCATTTAATGTATTCTCTTTAAGCACTATGTTCATGTCATGGATCGACTTGAAGTCATTCATAGTTCTAGGTTCCGTGTCTCGATTCAGGGTCTCAGCTTGGATCGTGATAACATCCTGGCGTGACACGTAGGAACTAGCACCGCATGAAGCAGCGTGACGCACAGTGCCTAGCACCACGTAGAGCACTGCATCACTTAGGGGCTTCCAAGGGGAAAAGTTCACGGATCGCGGGTCAAACCCGAACCAGGTGGGCATTTTAAAAGCAAAAACCGAATCTTTTTCATCCTATTCTCACCCCAAGCACGCCCCCCCCCCCCTCTCTAAAATTTTCTCCAAAATCTTCATCTTTCTCACAAATTCCTCTAAATATTTTCACCCAAATCATAAAATACAATATTTTTCTTGAAATTTCTCCAATAATGGCGCCAAAATCTAGCAAGGGGAAGGGAGTGGCTTCTTCAAACCATTGTTCTAAGAGGCAACGAGAGATAATGAAGAGAAAAATGAAGATGTGAGCTTAGCACAACAACCATTGAGGCATTTTGGGCTCCATTAGGTCACAACGCAAGAAGGTAAGAAATGGTTTAAGGAGCACAAAGAATCAAATTATTCACATGAGTTGTTTATTAATAGAGAAAGCTTAGCATCCGAATTTCATCACATTATAGATAGACTGCATACTCTTGGTCTTGCTTTGTGTTAAATGATCTGGGTGAATGTAACTTGAGCATGGTGAAAGAATTTCTTGCAAATTGGGAGCCAAAGGAAAGGTCAAACCAAGTAAAACTTTGAGGGAAAATTGTTAAATTTTTGCCCGCTATTTTGAATAGCACACTTGGTTCACCTAGCATTGACCCTCAGCTCTTTAAAAATTTGATTTTGACACCTTCCTATAGAGAAATTAGACACACTTTTAGTAGCCCAATTTTGGTTACAAGGTGGGCTCGCCACCAATAATATTGGTATCATGTATCTTTCCCTAATTCCCGTATGAGTAGAGAAGCTAGGATTCGGTTAAAGATTGCTTGTGCTTATTTGGTGCCCGAGAAGCATATGACTCATGTTACAAGGGAGAGTGTGTGTCTTTTCTATGATTTGATGACTGGATTGTCAGTTAATGTTAGTGCAATCATTAAGGATGTCTTGACGAGAGCAAGGGTGAAAAAGAGGCAAAGATTCAGTTTTGGAGGCCTCTTGACCTGATTTCTAAGAGGGTGCCAAATTGAGGAGTAGGTAGCAGATTATAGGCCTAGGTATAACCCGAAGGAAATTAATGTAACAAAGACTAAGGATCCTAAGTGCATACATGGTCTATTCCTTTCTATCAGTGAGCATAATGTGCGAATTTATAACATGTTGAGTCACATGTACGACATGCAGATGCTGCAATTGAAAATGAATGGAGTGACACAGGAGCAGCTACAACAGCTCAACATGGACTACCCCTTGAGCAAGCATTCAAGGGCTCTCTATAGAGTTGGGCCCGGATTTGAGGACGAAAATAATAGAATTAGGAAATCCTCTATTTACTATTTACTGAATAATAACTTTTTTGTTGACAAAAGAATAAAGATCATTTCTATTCCAAGGTGGGGAGTTTTATTTTCCCCATCGACCTATTTTCAGAATTCAATTAAAAAAAAATCTATATTTCCATTCTATTTCCATAGAAGAACGTATATAAAAATCTTTAGTGAAAGTTAAGAACTCATTGAACCTAATTGATTCTATTTTGAAACCTTTTTGTTTTGTCTAACTTTCTAACTTTTTATTTTCTCTGAATTATTATATAGACCCCCATGTATATCTTGCCCTTAGCCCAATAGAGAAAATTGCTTAAGGAAATTATGTATTGTATGACTACTTGTTAATTTTGAGCGATGCAAAATAGCTGCTTTTCTTTATATTTTGTCTTCAAAATACCTTTTTAGTTTTAGATTTATGAAAAAAAATAAATAGGAAATAGCTGATTAAGCAATGAAAACTAAAACTTTTTCAACTCTATTCCTTAATTGAGTCTAGAACAGTTTAGTTACAAGAGTTCAATTCAAGGAAAGCATAAAATATAGGAAAGTTGCAGGTTAAATAAAAAAATAAGACTCTAAACTCAAATCGAAAATAATGAACCTTCAACCTCAAATTCCTATTTGAACAAGCTTTTATTGTTATTGAACCATTTGAATCATTACTAAACTAAAATAGCTTACTCAATCTCGACGATTGCTTGTTGATAGCCCCTAGATGATGATGATGCCACTGACTTGGAGATTCAATAGTTGACTCTAATTTAGAGTCTGATGATGAGGATGACTCAGAGATGGGGGAAGCAGCTTTTTCCCCCACTGACAATGAGGACTAGAGGCCCCGGGAGTTTTTATTTCACTCTTTTACTTATGCTTTATTATTTTAACAATGAGAACAGTGCTACCGATTAAGTATGGGGTGGGAGAAGTAAACTTCATTATACCATACATGCTTTAATTGCTAAATTTATACATGGTGGGCCAGGATTTTAGTGATCATGACTTATCCTATTTTGCTTGTTTGTTTGTAGTAGTTACATTTTTTTGTTTTATTTGCTTTGAGTTTCACCGATTTTTATTTTCGGTACTTTTCCGGTGATTAATCTCTTAGACCAATTAGTGGGTCTTGAATTTTTTTAGTTATTGAGTCATGAATTTTCTCGATGATGGATGGATGACGACCATCTTAAGGGAAGATTAGTCATTAGGAGAGAAAGAACTTGAAACCTTACGAATGTCTGGTGCTTCACTTAGGTGTCATTGGGACTTTATGACATTCACTCAAAAATACATGAAATGGTAGAAACACTTAGTATTTTGGAACTTGAATCCTATGCTTGAAAAAATGGGCTTAATAATGTTATGCATACAATATGGATATGTGTGTTTATGTAATTTTGATTGCCATTATTGAACCATTTGTGGCATTGTGTGAGTAAGGTATTGTAGTATCCTCCATGCTTGCAAATTAATGTCTAGAACTTGGTCAGTGTGTGTGCAAAATGAAGTAAGAATGTTGAATCTAGGAAGTGGTATAGGCCTTTCTTTAATAGCTTATTTGTATCCTAATTTTACCAACTTTGATGTAACTATCCTAGTTAGCCATTTTGAGCCTTAGCCTATTCTTTTGATAGCCGTATTGCAAGCTTAATCCCTTTTATTGTATTGACCTTTATTTGGTCCAAATTATTCTTAGAGCACTTTAATTGAAAATTTTGCATAAAAGGAGCATAGGTAGAGAAAAGAGGGAAAAAGCCAAAGTGTGGTAAATTAGAAGAAAACAGTGAAAATTTGCTAAACAAGGAAGGTGATATTAGTGGGGAAAGAAAAAAAAAAGAAATGATGATGAACAAAAAGAAAAAAATTGCTTAATATTGAAAATTCCCTACTAATCACCTAAGTGAAAAAATAGAAAATAAAAGGAGGTATAAGGAAAAAAAAAAAAAAAAAGAGATTGAAGAATGTGCTACAAAGTGAAGTGTTGTGAAGTATTAAAATGCTTAGGGAGCTTAGACACTATCTTGGCCTAATAGTTCCTATTCGTCACTTAACCTACATTATAACCAACTTAAGTCCTAATTGATCCTTAGTTCAATTTTCTATATTAGTGAAGTATTACACTAAGGGCAAGCCTATGGGTCATCTTTTGCATGCAGGTTGAGTTCTTTGGGAGAGTGAGAGAAAATTATTTATTTATGCCCAAGTTGAAATTGTTTTATATATCTTGAGTGTGAAAGGGCATTTCTCCATATGGTGGGGGCACATAATGGTAAGATTTTGGTATATCTTGATTGCTAAATTACATATGATTTATGTTGGCCCAAATATACCTTGTTGAGTAGTTCTAGAAGCTAAACGATTTTAAAACTTTGATATTTGAATGTTGATCCTATATGCATGTGAGTGAATTGTGGAAGCTTTATTGATTTGTCTAATGATCCTAAGTGCAAGTAGACCTATTCGTACGGTGAATTTTGTGATTAAATTTGTGAAGGGAAGTAGTAGATTGTTCGTGGGCAAACAATAGTTTAAATGTGGGGTGGTTATGAAGAACGTATTTACGCATTTATTAGCCACATTTTGCCCATACGTAGATATATTTTGAGAACAAATTGTGTATATTTTATTTTGTTTTATGATATATTTGTGAAAAAAAATCTAACACACATGATTGAATGCTTTCAGGACTTAAAGTGTTGGATCTGGGTTTAAATGTGGCTTAAAAGTGCATGCATGGCATAACGGGATTGACGAAACGAGTATAATAGAAGTAGGCATCGCGCAGGCACATTTGTGTTATGGCCTGCATGATGTGTAGGCATGTTCAGAGCAAGGAGAAGCATGACGCGCCAGGCCATGTGGTGCATGGAGCAAAGTGAGGCACAGTGCATTCCAGGCGTGCAAGGAGTGCAATCTCAGTTCTACTAGGAACAGAAGCTGCAAAACTCAATTCCAATCTAAGAAGAAACAATGAAGGCTTAATGTACTATTATAAATACCTTTTATTCCCATTTGTTAGGTGTGGAATTTGAGTGCACTTTAGAGTTTATAATCATAGTGTTGCATATTTCATACTTTAAAATTTTGTGTAATAGCTTAGTTGAGTATTTTGAAGAATTCATCAAGTTCTTGTGATTCAATTTAGCTTTGGAGATTTTGTTGAACAAGTTTATATTAAAGTAGGTATTTCATTATGGT
The DNA here is from genome assembly GCA_035772735.1 of Datura wrightii. Taxonomy (NCBI): domain Eukaryota; kingdom Viridiplantae; phylum Streptophyta; class Magnoliopsida; order Solanales; family Solanaceae; genus Datura; species Datura wrightii. Next base: position 69,588,188 of record JASDFA010000003.1, on the reverse strand, counting down.
TTCTTCTACATCTTTTATTTGTCTTCTTATAAATATGAGCGGCTAAATCTCTTAAGCTAGGGTTGTGAGAACCATGATGGATTAATGAATGTAGGCAAAATAAAATAATGATTCTTGAATGGTAAATTGGGTAGATTGTTATTTTCCTCTTCTTAATGATTAATTGCTCGTGTATTCTACTTGCCCGACCAAGGAGGTTGAAGTTAGGGAAAGAAAATAACAATGGCAACTTGAGGCTACCAACCCTCATCTAGATTAACTTGAACTCTAACCAAAGATAGTTAAGTCAAGACTTATGGCGAGAGCAAAATATACACACTTTGAGTCCAAGAGGAGATAAGTGAAATTTATCTATGTAGGTCAAGAGATATTAGATGAACTTAATCGTCAGTCTTACATAAAATTCACCAGGATAGATCACTAGTAAAAGCCTACTAATTTATGAAAGAACACAATTCTAGTTTTGTCTTTATAATTTGATACACAACTCAATTATTGCTAGCATTATTTTGTTCTCTTTATTTGCAAACCCCCTTTTTCGAACTATTGATTGCAAGTTAGTTTAATCATTATTAACACATTATTTCTTTCCTATTCCCTATGTGATCGACCCTAACCTAGTTGAGTTACTATATTTGACAACGACCGCTTTAGACTTCAATTGCAAGGTGTAATTTGGGCGTGATCAGATATGTTGCCTATGAGTGAAATATGTGATAAGCGAGTGACTCTATAAGTCAACTTCAGAGATTTAAAATTTACCCAACTTTCAATGAAATTTAGGACCCCACATACGGAACGATATACGATCCATAAGTCAGTCATATTTTGACCCAGATTTTCCAACATTGCTTCTTTTCGATTCTTTTTAGTTCCAATCTATGTATACACTTTATATATATACTCAGATAGAAAAAATCATACATAAACACATATAAATTTCAATAGTTCGAGTCTAATCACAAGCATTTAATGAGTGTAAATCTAATCTAAATTTACGATGTGTTACACAAACTCAGGGGGATGGAACTTCTTCATCCAGTCATTTCCCAGCACAATGTCACATCCCTCTAATTTGAGAATTTTGGGATCTTTCTAAAGTGTCGCCTCTTATCTTCCATGTAAAACCAACGCAAGTGGAGCCGCAAAACATGTTATTACCACATATCACTATTACTCTAATAGGATAAAAGTACACAGTTTGATAGCCAGACTCCTTCATAGTTAATCCATTTATGAAGTTTATGCGTACTTCCATAGTCTATCAGCACAGATAAGGCCCTATTTTTATAATTCCACTAACCAAAATGGCATTGACTCCCATATTGTTCCCTGATAGGGCATTTAAGTGTACTACCTCTTGAATGTCTATTATTTCCACCAGTTCTATCTCAATTTCAAGAATCATCTCTTCGTGGATTTGGGGCATTTCTTCGATGGTCCCCACCATGCACTATAACTATTTCATTTTGCATCTGTGACCTGGACTATACTTTCTTCCACACCTAAAACCTAGGTGATTAGCGTTCCTGTGTTCATAGATTTCAGGGATCAGTCTGAGGGGGCTAGGCTTGGATGCAGTCACTGATCAAATCTTCTAAAGACTTGAATGACCTATCATTCTTATTTTCATTGGTTTTGGTCATAATTTTGTTCTTTCTTTCTTTGGGCAGCCTCAATTGCCTTTTCATGCATTCTGACTTCTTATATTGCAAAACTGAGAGTGGATGGCTTAAACATCTTTACAACATATCTAATCTCTTTCTTGAAAGCCACCACAAATTTAGGCAAAACATGAGATTCATTCAAAGCAGCGTTCCTAATTATAATTTGTTCTTTCAAATCCTCAAACTTCACCAAATATCTTCAACATTTCCAGTTTGAGTGAGCTTGTTAAATTCTTCAGCTATATTCAGTAGAATATTTTCAAACCTAACACATAATGCTTCCTTAAAATTAGTCCAAGTCACCACATTCCTACGTCGTAGTAGTGAGTTCTACCAAGTTTCAATATTACCATTCAAGTACAGTGCAAGCCTATGCATCTTCATATTCTCAAGCACTCTATACAAGTTAAAGTATCGATCATACCTTTCAAAGTTGGACCCAAAAGTTTCTTAGGTTAGACCCGAGGCTTACAGCAGAAAAATAATACCTGAACCAAACAACGAACCTCAGTACGGTTCGTTGTAGGGTCCAACAGATTGTTGGAGGTGCTCATTGTTTCGTGTCCAGAAAGCTGTCAGAAAATTTCCCATAACCCACCAGGGGATTGTACGGACTGTGATTTGATTGAACGGGTCATTTTTTATGGTCGTTGAAGCAGATTCAGAGAATTTCAGAGGAAGAATGAGGAAAACAACGGATGGACCAACTACCCGTTGTATGGGTCATTAGTTCTGCCAGTTTGTTGAAAATTTGGGGCCAAGTTTGGAACCGTTCTAGATATGTGAATAGATTCGAACTCGGTGAATTTATGAAAATCAAGGTGTTAAGATCATTTCTTAAGTGTGAGAAGTTCATTAGATACAATTAATGTCATAAGGAATCTCTAGCACAAAGTTGAGTTGAGAGTCTTCTTTCCAATTGAGTTTTCGTATAATTTCTTACAAGGGTCAACTTTAAATGACCATATCTTCAATTTTGCAAAGTTTCTTTGGGTGATTCAACACATAAAATTAAAACCCTTGGAGTCTTCTTTCCAATGCATCTGATCTTGCATCAGTCGGAGTCTAGAGTAAAAAGTTATGAGCAGTTTAATAAAGTAGCAACATGTATTCGACGACCCTCAGTACGGGTCGTCCTATCAAACAACGGCCCGTCCTGTTGGTCGTTGTAACTGCTAGTTTTAGGCTTTAATTCAGTAGTTTGGGGAATTTTGGTAAACTCCTATGCTTCTAACTCCTAAATGACGTTGTTTTGAGCTTCCTTAAGGTTATATTAAAGGGATTAACCTAGCCTAAATCCTCACCCTCTTTGAAAGATCGATAGTTGGATTTTCTCTCAAGAAAATAGTGAGTATTAATGCAGTTTGAAACTAAAATATCAGAAACTTATAATGGATTGGATAATACCTTGAAAATGTTAAACAAAGCCAACATCAAATGACAACATGGTAAAATTGATGTAAAAATTCATAGCTAGAGATCAACCGATATTTCATTTTTGTTTAAATAATAATCAATCACATTCAAAGAAAATCTTTTCTCATATAAAAAAAGTCCTGTTAAAAATGTTGGGATCAAAATAGCAAGGCATAAGCTAAAAATTGCAAAACATTGAACGACGACAAATCATACAACAAAGAAAAATTATAAAAAGGACTTTATAATATGTGTTTGGTCAATTGACCTACATATAAAAATTACTAATATTAAAAAAAATTTAAAACTATTGAGAGAATAAATCTCCCCCTATTGAAAAGATCTTCTATTTATGAAAGTTTAAATCTTCTCCTCCAAGAAAAAAGATAATTATGCTACGTCCTTTTCCACAGAAAATCTTATTTGCCAAGAAAACCTCTTTGAAGTAAGAACACAATTAAGATGTAAAATCCAAATAAAATTTCAAGGCAAACCCTAACAAAAAGAAACAGAAGAAACTTTATTCCCTTTACATTCATGTCATCTTTCTTTCCATTTTTTTTGAGTTTTAATCTTTACACCTTCACAAAAAAATACTCAAAAAGGAATTTCTTACATGTGATTCCTCCAATACATTGTTCATATATTGGTTTTCACTTCTTATAAACTAATTTTGGGAGGCCATTAAAGAGATTCAGAGATGAAGTTGTTAATCATCATAAAAGAGGAAGACGGGAGGGAGAACATTCAAGGTAGTCAGACGTAAATCTGACCAAGTGTTATAGCACATGCGGATGTGAGAATGTTGAAAGGAGGCGACTGTTGAAATCTGTAAGTATGTTTAACAAGGAGGCTATTGGTATTGTTTTTACGGAGCAAGTATATATTTATTTTTGTTTTTTTTGGTTAACAAAAGGAGAAAATAGGTCCCTCCTTTATATTATATATAGAAATAGATATAGATATAAATTTTGAATAGTATAAGGGTATATTTGGTCCTTTATCCGTTTTTCTTTTGTGCAAATAATATGGGTCAACATTGTTCTTAAACTGAATAGACGGGCTCAATAATTTCATTGCAGATGATGAGCAATTATATATAAGGAATGGAGGATAGAATCCTGTAAAGAAAAAGATTTAATTACAAATAAGAGGTGACATGAGTTATCAATTTTCACTTCTTCTGGAAGCTTAGCATGCCAATGAAAGCAATGATACGACTACCTAAACCTATGAGGAGGAGAATGCACAAAGAAAGACCCCAATCATGAAGACTGTATCCCCAGTTCATAAGCGCACCACAACGAGTTATGAGCCACACACCATAATACCTGAAATTACACAAACATAATGTCAAATTTGAAATTATGTACAACATCACACAGACTGACATTACTTTGGTGCATTTTCAATTTCTTACACTTTGTGGAAAATCATTCAAATAAGGAAAGTAAATAGTGCATCTTCTATGTCTTGCGTTCTGATCTAACTTCTCCACTTTCAACTTTAGCAGTTGTTGGAATAGGTTTTAATGATATTTGATGATGATTTAAAATATGCTTGAAACATTGAAATTGGAAGTTGGTTGAATAATACTTGTTATTTACCATTCGGCTATTAATTGATTAAAATTGAAAGATGGTCGAATAACTTGTGTTATTTAATAATTAGCTACTAACTTGTTGTAGATCTCAATTTAATAATTAGCTACTAACTAGTTGTAGATCTCTATTGCCTTGATTAATTTGCAAGAAAAGGAACAAAGAGCTAAAAGTCTACATGGATTCTACAAGGAAAGAAGTTCCTTTTAGTAAGGAAAGAAATAAATCATGGGCTGAAAAGGAAAGAAAATATTTGGTAAGAGATTGTTGAAGTCAACAAGGATTCTACAAGGAAAGAAATTCTTTTTCTAAGGAAAGAAATAAAGTGTGGGCTGAAAAGGAAAGGGAATATTTAGAATCCTAAAAAGAGTCAACAAGATCTTTCAAGGAAGGAAAATGAGTCCAAAGTTTCATTCTTTTAGTGGAAGACAAATTGAGCATTTGTGTGTTCTAAATAAAGAGTCTACCACGTCCAGAAACTCATTCACTCACGAAATACTCTTCAGCAAAATCCATTATTCTTAGGCGTTCAATTGGCATTCAAGTTGAAGAGAGCTGACCGGCGCTAGAGACTGTCCCCTAGATCTGTTCAGTTGCAGTCTAGGTCTAGGAGTCAGCTTGTGGTGAATCTGTGAACTTGTTTTAGTTTCAATTGCATTTTCATTCTCTTGAAATTGTGTTAAAGTTCATCTTGTTAAACTAAGGGTAGTTTATACAGGCTGGGAACTTTGTAAGGACTTAGAGGTAGGCCCTTGGATTGCGGGGAGTCGCAATCCGAATTTGGCTCGGTATCTAGTGAAGTTAAGTTGAAATCCTACTAGGGAGTAGGTAGTGGTTTTTACACCCATTCGAGTCTGGGTGGTTTTCCACGTAAAAATTCTCGTCTCTTGCTTTACTCTCCGCACTTTACTATTTTCTTCTTGAATTAGAATATAGCTCAAAGGAACAGAGTCAAGTCTGTTCCCGTCAGAAAAGATAATTCAAGAAAAGTTTTAATTTGGCAAAATAAGTGTTAGACCCAATTCACAACCCCCCCCCCCCCCTCTTAGGTCTAATTCTGAAGTCATTGCAAATAATAATTGATATCAGAGCAGGTTGCTCATTCATAGGTTAATTCCTTAGAGAAAGATCCATAAAAATGACTTCCGAAATAACTCTGCTTGAGGGACAATCTAGTACTCGACCTCCTCTCTAGTGGCCAATATTACAGTCTCTGAAAAAATCGAATGGAAATTTATGTGAAAGCTGAAGACTATCAGCTCTGCCTAATCACCCTAAAAGGACCTCTTGTTCCTACCAAAGTAAAATCCGACGGAATAAAGGTGCCAAAGAATGACAATGAATTTGATGCTGATGATTTCAGAATGATGGAGAAAAATGCAAAGGCTATAAAAATACTCTACTTTGGACTAGGCATTGACTAATACAACCGTATCTCTGGATGCTCCAATGTAAAAGAGATTTGAGACTCTCTCACTCTGGCTCATGAAGGTATGAATCAGGTAAAACAATCCAGAATTGACATGCTTATAAAGAAGTATGAACTCTTTGCCATGGGCGAAAATGAGTCAGTCAAGGATATAGTTTACCCGATTCACGCACATCACAAACGAGCTCAAATCTCTTGGGAAGGAATTTACAATTGAAGAAAACGTTACAAAAATTCTAAAAATCATGCCTGCCTCTTGGGAACCTAAAGTTACTGCCATCGAAGAAGCAAAATAAATGAGCACAATGCAAATGGATGAGCTCATTGGAAATTTGCAAACATGAACTTAAAAAGAGTGACAAAGTGGCTAAGGAACCCAAAAAGGAACGCAATCTCAGCCTAAAAGCTAAATCAGAATCTGATGACGAAGAGATGGAAATGTTTGTTCGAAGGTTCACAAAGTTCTTCAAAAAGGAAAAATCATAGAAGAGGGAGTCATGCAATAAAAACAAGTCATCTGAGAAGGGACAGTTCTAAGGATGCTTCAAGTGTGGCAAGATGGCTCACATGGTAAAAGACTGTCCCCTCCTGAAAGAATAACAAAGAAGAAACTCAAAGAAACAACAGGAATTGGCATCAAAGGCTTTCAAAAAGGCCATGAAAGCTACTTGGGAGAAACTACTGAGGAATCAGAAGGAGATGGTGAAGGTAATCTGGCCCTCATGGCTAAAAGTGACACAGACTCAGACAGCGACTCCTCCGAGGTAAGTCTCTCTGACCTAAAAACTCAAGTTCACAATCTATCAAAAAGAGAAGTGACTACATTTCTACTTTCCTTGATGGGTGAATGTTAGCAAATGAGTGTTGAAAAGGCTGAAATATTAAAAATTTTCTCTAGTTTGAAATCTGAATACAAAGTTTTAAAAAGGGAGAAAATTGAATCAGAAAATGCTATCAAAACACTCAATGCTGAAATTAGCAAGTTAGAGGAGACTGTCTCTGTTCAAAAAACTGAAAACAGAGTAAGCTGAAGGAAACAGTCTCGTCTCTAAAAGCTGAATTAAATATCATCAAAGATAAGAAAGCATCAAGCAGTGAAATAAACAACAATGATCAAGGTTTACATGAAGCCGAAATTGTTACCTTGAAAAACAAACTGTGCAAAGAGAAAAAAAAAAGAGCTTCAAGTAACCTTGAATCAAGCTAATAATGACCTTGCTCTGATGAAAAATGGAACAAATCTTCTAAAGCTTTAACCTGGCTAAATGAACATTATAACAAAGCTCGAACTGGTCTTGGCTACAAGAACAAACCTGTCAAATAGGATCGAAAAAGAAAATATGTTGGTTTGACAGAATATAAACTTTGTAGCCATTGTGGACATACCGGTCATGTTAGATATGAATGTTTAGCCAGGATAAAAACTCTTGAGAAAAATGAAAACATTGTTAGATGGATTAAAAAAGATTTGATTTCTCAAGTTTTCAAAAGAAGGGGAACCAAACTAGTGTGAGTTCCCAAATCTAACCCTTGACTGTGAGTGCAGGCTAAAGTGAGAAGGAACAACAAAAAAAAAGGTATCTTGACAGCAGTTGTTCCAAACACATGACAAGTAACAAAAACTTTTTCTCTCATTAACAGTCTTCAATGGAGGAACCGTGTCCTTTGGTGAAGGAAAGAAAGGCATAGTTGTGGGAATAGGTAAGATCGATTTGCACGAAAACGAAGATGAACAACATGAAATCGGCCTTGTTCCATCTTCAACCAAACAGGTAAGTACTCCAGCTTTGAATGAAGGAATGCTTTTGGAAATAGACTCCTTGAACGTTTCCTCAGAACCAAGGCATGAACTGGAAAATTCAAGGAGAACAAACTCTGAGACAGTGGTAAATTCAGAAAAAGGAACAGGGGAAGGAACACCATCTGACCCTGTTCCCGAAGCACAAAATGAAAACCCACAAGAATTGATTTTGAGGACCTGGAAGCACCAAAGTTCTCATCCCCTTGATCAAATAATAACTTATCTGAATAAGGGAATTCAAACCAGGGCCTCCATGAGAAACTTTTGTGCTCATTCAACTTTTTTATCTTATATTAAGCCTAACAATTATCATGAAGTCTTGCAGGACCCAAATTGGATAATGGCTATGCAAGAGGAGCTCAACCAGTTCGAAAGAAGCAAGGTATGACACCTGGAACCATCACCGATAGGATGTACTGTAATTGGAACAAAGTGGGTGTTCCGAAATAAACTTGATGAACAGAGAACAGTCACCAGGAACAAAACCCGTCTGGTGGTCCAGGGCTATAACCAAGAAGAAGGCATCAATTATGAAGAAACCTTTGCACCAGTCGTAAGGATGGAGGCAATAAGAATGCTAATTTTCTTTATTGCTCTTATATCTATGCAATTTTGTAAAACTGAGAATCAAAGTGCTGATATTTTCACTAAAGCTCTTGGTAGAGAATAATTTGAGATAATTAGGATGGAGCTTGGGTTAATCAAGATTAACTCAACATCTTGTTCATAATCTTCCTTCCTTTGGCAAAAAAGGGAGGTTTTTCCCGACGATGGATGGATGACGACCGTCTTGAGGGATATCTTTCATCATTTCTTTGGCTTTAGCTTCTCACATCAGCCCTAATTTTTATATTAACAGGACACTGGTATTTTGAAAAGACTGGAACGAACCTGATCACTACAGGAAACACAGTCAGGTATGGTTTCGAAGCTGCCACTTATTGCTACTACTATTCATGACGTTCTACCTCTCACATCCCTGTGTCAGCAATCAAATCACTGTCTATCCCTACTTAAATTTTCCAGATTTCTTTCCTTTTCCCACTGTGGCTTTTCGCCTACTTTTATGTTCCCTAGACTGCCCAAACTCAACTCCCTATATCCTTCTTTCTCTCTTTCTAAAACATAGGAGATAGACCACAGTGCATACCTTCAAGATTTTGTTCTCTATCCTCACCATGGTCACCACCGAGTTTACCCGTAAACTCACCACTACTATCAAAGCTACACCCAATTCTCCTTACCCCATGAAAACACAACAGACTGACTCACCGGATACCTCCATGGTCACAACCCCGACTTCACCATCTCCTCAAAGCCCGTCGGTTGGTTCCCCTGAGTCGGCATCTTCTCCTCAAATTGATCTTGAAATATTGTTTGCCGATATACGAAGCAGATACACTACTACTCAGAATCCCCCTCTATCTTCCTCATCATTCAATTCTCTTGATGGTGTACCCAATGAAGACGATTCCGATGACCAGGTCACTGAAAAACCACCATTTGTCAGATTCGGACAGTCTTGATGATTTGGTGCCTCTTGCCGCTTTAAAGAAAGGTGCCCAAAAATGCACTCTGGTAGAAGCTTTTCCTTCAACTCCGGCATTCAAGAAATCTTGTTCTAGTGGACCAGCTTCTCGCACCAGGGCCCATCGTCAAATTCAAAGGGTTTTTGACTGCTCATTACCCTTGCCATCAATCACTGGTCATACGCCTAAGGTAAAGGTGTTTGGTGAGAGGAAATTGCTTAAAGATAAAATGGTAGTTCCACCTAACAATATGCATATGGTGACCCTTTGGTCCAAAATTCAAGCCCAAGGATGGGGAGTTGCCTATAAATTTTCCTGGGTTGATGATGTCTTATCTGGTTAAGATTGCAGATGATGTTAGGCAAAATCATGCTTTACCTTATGGGTTTCTTTTGACAAAGGTGTTTGATAAACTCCGTGTTAAGTTCACTGCTCTCGCGTCTTATTCTATTTATGATGCTTTGGATTATTATGAGACTCGTGTTTCTCGTCAAGGAGTTAATGTGAAAGATTTGGGTACTGCACCCTCAACTGCTCAGACTTAGGTGTCTATTGACAATGAGAGATTGATGATTGAAAATGCTCAGCTTCGCTAGGAGAATGCTGACTTGAGGGCCCAATTGACTCGTAATGAGGAGATGGCTTCTGCCCGTCATGCTAAACTCTTAACTCTCATAAAGGCCTTGTACTCAATGTCTATGTCCTCTTCTGATGTTGCTACTACCTCCTAATCACCTGCCCCTGCTCCTTAGTCTGTTTCTGTGATTGTCATGAATGGTTCTAGTTGTATGTTGATTCAGTTTTTGGGAATGACTGATTGTTTTTCTATTTTGGTTTGACTAATTCTAGTAATAGTTACTGTTTGTTTAATATCAAGGATTACCTGGTGTGTTGATTGTTATTGCCTGTTTTTTTAATTTCTTTTCATTCCTGCCCTTGGTTTGATCTTTTCCTTTTCACTGACGCCAAAAGGGGGAAGGTTATGCTTGATTGTTGGTTTTGCTTAATTGTTGATTAACTGAAAAAGCGAATATATACTCAAGCATATTTTTATTTGTCATCATTAAAAAGGGGGAATTTGTTGGAATAGGTTTTAATGATATTTGATGAGATTTAAAATATTCTTGAAACATTGAAATTGGAAGTTGGTTGAATAATACTTGTTATTTACCATTCGGCTATTAATTGATTAAAATTGAAAGATGGTCGAACAACTTGTGTTATTTAATAATTAGCTACTAACTGATTGTAGATTTCTAGTTCCTTGATTAATTTGCAGGAAAAGGAACAAAGAGCTAAAAGTCTACATGGATTCTACAAGGAAAGAAGTTCCTTTTAGTAAGGAAAGAAATAAATCATGGGCTGAAAAAGAAAGAAAATATTTGGTAAGAGATTGTTGAAGTCAACAAGGATTCTACAAGGAAAAAAATTCTTTTTCTAAAGAAAGAATTAAAGTGTGGGCTGAAAAGGAAAGGAAATATTTAGAATCCCAGATAAACTTTTTTTTCTTTTTAAAAAAAAAAAAAGTAAAACAAAAGTCATCAACGAAGAAATGGAAAAATATGTATTATTGGGTCAAAACAATGGCTAGTAGAAAGAACAAAACAGTTGACCTCGTATCGAAGGAAAAAAGACAGTTCATGAAATATTTATTTGTTAGAAAAAGAGATAATCTGTTATTTTTCCTTTTAGAAAATCTAATAGAAGTCGGAATGGAATGCTCACCTGCCCAACTTTCATTGACCAAAGCGCCCATCAAACATTTTGCTACCTAGGTGCTTGCCAACTTCTTATATCCATTTCCACAAATTTTGAATATAATAACACTCTTTGTCTAGGTCAACGGATGCTTAAGCCCCCAAATTTGACAAGTAGATCCCGCCCCTGCCTAAGAATCTAAGCGAGTGAATGACGAGAAAATTCAACAAACCGTTAAGCTGAAAATGGCATTAAATGTAACTTCTCAAGGCAATGGACACAGAATACTAGAGATGCAAAGCACATGATCTAACCAAAGAGATGACTATAAATTCTCGATATCGTCACCTTCTACCAAATGTCTAGTCTATGAAACAATTTCAACTCTTAGGTTGTTACCTACCGAGAAAAATTCCCTCATTTTATTTAATAAAGCTCACAGCTAAAGACTTATTTTCTTTAATATAGGTAGGGTCGGAGAACGACTCTACTTCTTCACGTGAACAATAAGAAGAGTACTAAGATAGTCTAGTGGCACGTGATGCAAATGGACATAGTATCAAGTCAAGCTACAGCCCTACTGGATTACATGCATATATGCCCTTGCATTTAAAGCTGACATCTATAATTCCTATGGAACTCTGGTGCTTTGGCAAAGAAGAAGTATGAGTAGAAGCATCTCCCAAGCAGGCTAACTGCTAATTTACGACTTGGTCTTGTAAATTCCCCGGAGTTATGCACAGAAAAATGAATACTTCGGGAAATCTGTTGTTGCAACTGTTTCATCAATGGAAATCTTATTCAAGAAGTGGTCATCAAGAAGTAAATTTTGGCTATAATCGAGAAAGATATGAAAAAAATGTCAATCAAATGCATTTGTAAGAATAAACAACAATAACATTACCCGGTATGATCTCACATGGTGGGGTTTGGGGAGGTGTTGAGATATAGTGAGATATAGTTGATGTGCCCTAAATCCAATCTCACATGTAATGATTTGAACATATTTTTTATAAGCATTATTTGACTTAAATATATGGCATCTAATATTCTTTTATCATAATTATTATAAAATTATTTGATTAATATGATAAAGCCTCTAATTAAGTTTTGAGACTTGACATCATGATGAAAATCATGATAATGAGAGAGTCACGTCTCTAATAACTTAATTTAAAATTCTTCTTGATCATAGGATTACTAATTAGAAAATTAGTGATCCTGTTAGATCAATATATATGTGGTGGCCTTTAAAAAATAAATATTAGTTTATCTCATCAACTAAATCACATATATAGTTGATGCATACAGAGATATGATCATTGAACAGACTCATTAAACAATTCCTAGTAGTTAGAATTACCATAAAACTGTCACTAGGATAATATCTCGACGAATTTGATGTAAGAGTTTCCTTGACCTGAGATCATCATAGTAATTAATAAGTTATTTATTGTACCTTGATACCGGACATCTATGGCCCGACGAAAATGGTTGAAAGGATATTGGGTATTGTTAAGGAATGAATGTAGTTGTGTTCCTTAATGCATACATAGTTAGCATAATTGTAGATATTGATATCATATCTATAGGATCTCCTTTTTATTCTTTCCTTAGTTAGGACTCTATGCGTATCTATTTATACTTACTGATTCATGGAATAAGATATCAAGAATTCTTATCCCTTCGATTATATGATATCAGAGCCATAGGGCTCAAAGATTTTGCAAAGTCAGAAACTTTTTCTCTCAGTTGGAGAAAAGGCTTTGATATTTGGGCCACCCTAAAAGAGTGACTGGTTTGTGTCACCAGGAGAACGCAGCTAGGATCTTGATATGCTTCTTCGGCAACTGTTCTCAGGTATCAGGTGTGTTCGTTTCATTCTCTGTTCGATTTCTTTTGCTTTCTGGTATTCCAGTTCTTAATCAAAGTTGACGGGAGTCTGTTTTGGGTCGAAGTTTCATTCTTCGATTGTGAAATTATTTTGGACATTCTTGATCTATTTTGCTGCATTTTTGTTTCTATTTTGTTGCGCACTTCATAAAATTCTTGGCAGTATAAATATTGGTGAAAATGTCTGAAACTAAGTATGTTGTGACTGAAATTATTCCAGCCATGTCTGGAATCACTAAACATAAATTGAATGGTTCTAATTATTTGGGATGGAGTAAGACTATTCGAGTGTATCTGCGTAGTTTTGAAAAAGATGACCATTTAGTTCAAGAACCTCTTACTGATGAAACAAAAAAGGCTTGGATGAGAGATGATGCACGATTATTCTTGCAAATTAGATAGTGAAGTTGTTGGTTTGATTACTCATTGCGAATTTGTCAAAGAAAGAATGGACTATCTGGAGTTTTTATATTTTGGTAAAGGGAATATGCCCCGTATTTATGATATGTGCAAGAAGTTTTATCGTGCTAAGAAAGGGGATAAATCTCTCACTGCTTTTTTCATGGATTATAGTAATACTTATGAGGAATTGAATATCTTTTGCCATTCGGTACTGATATTAAGGTGAAGCAAACTCAAAGAGAATAGATGGCTATAATGGTTTTTTTTATCTTTCCCCCCTTCTAAATTTGAGACGGCTAAAATCTCAAACTCTTTCTAGCTCTGAAATTACATCTCTTAAACATGTCTTCAGTAGGGTGCTACATACAGAGAATGTGGCATGTGTTCGACAGAATATTCTTGTTGCTAAAGAGGAGGAACTAATCCAGGAAGAAGGACCGATTACAAGGGAGGAAGAAATAAGACTATGGAATCTAGCAAGGATTCCAACAAGGATGTTTGTCACAATTGCCATGAGCTTGGTCATTGGAAGTGAAATTGTAAGAAGTTGCAGAATTGTAATCAAAATGACATTCGAGGAAAGGCTAATATTGCAGCTACTCCTAGCCCATATTCTGATAGAACAATTCTTGTCTCAGCCAAGGAGTTTGCTACATTTTCTCAGTTTTAGTGAATCACTAAACGAATCCACTTCAGTTGTTGCTGCTAAGTCAGATAATGCATGTCTTGTATCTGCCTCAAACAAATGGGTGATTGATTCTAGTGCTTCAAACCACATGACAGGTATCCATATCCTAACACCTTTATCAGCTTTCACTCCAACACATCATCCTCTTTTATGACCATAGCTGACAGGTCAACCTACAATGAAATGGGATCTAGGACAGTTAAACCAACCCCCTCTATTACCCTGTCATCTATATTAAGTCCACCAAAATTTTCCTTTAATTTGATTTTTGTGAGTATACTTACCAAAGATCTAAATTGTTTCATCTCATTATTCCCTAATTATTATTTGTTTCAGGATCTTATGATGAAGCAGATTATTGGTAAAGGATATGTATCTGACGATCTCTGATCCTTGATGAATGTGTATCTCAGTCTGTTGTCTGCTCCGTGATATGTCTCCATTAGAAGCCCATTGCCGCTTGAGACATCCTTCTCTACCTACCTTGAAGAAGCTCTATCCTCAGTTCCAAAGTGTTTCTTCATTAAAGTGTGAGTCCTGTCAGCTCATAAAACATCATCGTAGCTCGTTAGGTCCTAGAGTTAATAAACGAGCGGCATCTGCATTTGACTTAGTCCACTCCAATGTATGGGAACCATGTCCAATTGTGTCCAAATTTGGGTTTAAGTATTTTATTACTTTTGTGAATGATTTTTCTCGAATGACTTGGATTTATTTTATGAAAAATTATTCTGAAGTATTCTCACTTTTGTACCATTTATGCTGAAATTCAAAACCCAACATGATACTACTGTACGCATACTAAGGAGTGATAATGCTAAAGAGTATGTCAGAATCCTTTCAGTCTTACTGATACAACCTGGGATTATTCACCAGTGTCTTGTGTTGATACACCTCAAAATGGAGTTGCTGAGAGGAAGAATAGGCATTTACTTGAGATGGCAAGAGCACTTTTATTTCAGATGAAGGTGCCTAACAGTTTTTGGATGATGCAGTCTCTACACATTGTTTCTTGATTAACCGTATATCATGTATGGTGCTTACAGGGGGTGTACCTTACGGTGTTCTTTTCCCAAACAAGTCACTACTCCCTGTGGAACCAAAAAGTGTTTGGAAGCACATGCTATGTTCGAGATACATGACCATCTGTTACCAAGTTAGATCTCAAAGCCCTAAAGTGTGTTGTCCTGGGCTATTCTTGACTTTAGAATAGATATCGTTGCTACTCTACTGATCTTGGTAAATATTTTGTCTGTAGATGTGTGGCATTCTCAGAAACTACACCATTTTTTATGCTCCCCCCCCCCCCCATGTCTACAAGTTAGGAGGAGGAAGATGAGCAGTTAGTCTATCAGGTCGTCAATGCTTTGGCAGAACAATCAGATGATGTTTCTCTTATAGCTCCTAGTTCTTCTATTGAGCATCCACCGACCACAATGCCTTCGGTTTCTACACCAGCAAGATCACCAATTGTTCAGATATATTCTAGGAAACGAGGGATCAATGACACATGTCCTTCTCTAGTTGCTTCGTCATCAAATCCTCCTCCGCTAATCCTCCAGAAAACTTTGAACTTCCTATTGCTCTACACAAAGGTACACGTCAATGCACATCCATTTATTTCATTGCTAATTTTGTTTCTTATAACCACTTATCTCCTACAGCTAGCATTTTGATTGCATCTGTAAACTCCATCTCTGTCCCTAAAACAGTAAAGAAGGCTTTGAATCACCTCGGATGGTACAATGCTATGCTTGAGGAGATACATGCTTTAGATGAAAATCACACTTCAATCTAGTAGATTTACCCAAAAGCAAGAAATCAGTGGGATGCAAGTGGATCTTTGTTGTTAAAGCTAATCCAGATGGATCTATGGCACGACTTAAGGCCAAACTTGTGGCTTTAAGGATATGCTCAAACATATGGGGTGGATTATTCGGACACTTTCTCCTTGATTGCCAAACTCACTTTTGTTCACTCATTTATTTCTCTAGTTGCTTCTGAGGATCGGACTTTGCATAAGTTGGATATCAAAAACACATTCCTTCATGGCGATCTACATAAAGAAGTGTACATGGAGAACCACCTGGTTTTGTTTCTCAAGGGAAGTATGGAAAGGTCTGTCATTTGAAGAAATCCTTTTATGGTTTGAAGCAGAGTCCCCGGGCTTGGTTTGGAAAGTTTTGCAAGATAGTTCAGGAGTTTGGGTGAAAAAGAGTAAATGTGATCACTCAGTCTTCTATAGGTAATCGCCAGCTGGTAGTATCCTCCTTGTTGTATATGTTGATGATGTTGTTATTACAATAGGTGATTTTGCTTGGATTTTCTCTCAAGTCCTTTGTGCATTCCAAATTTCACACAAAGGACTTGGGCTCGCTGATATATTTTTGGAAGTAGAAGTAGAAGCAAGAAGGGAATTTGTTTGTGTCGAAGAAAATACATTCTTGACCTACTTGTAGAAACTGGAAAGCTGACAGCCAAACCCTGTACTAGCCCAATGGTTCCTAATGAGTATCTTATGAAAGATGATGGTGATCCCTTCGACAATCCAAAGAGATACAGGAGATTAGTTGCTAAACTAAACTATCTCACTGTAACTCGTCCAAATATTGCTTTTGTTGTAAGTATTGTTAGCCAATTCATGTCGGCTCCTACAGTCAAAAATTGGGCAGCTCCGGTACATATTCTATGCTACTTAAAAGGACCCCTAGATTTGGCATATTATATAACAATTATGGGTATTCTCACATTGAGTGTTTTGTAGATGCAGATTGGGTTGGATCCAAGATTGATAGAATGTCTACTTTGGCTATTGTGTCTTTGTGGGTGAAAACCTAGTATCGTGGAGAAGTAAGAAACAGAATGTTATATCACGATCTAGTGCAGAATCTGAGTATAGAGATATGACACAAACGACGTGTGAGAATATGTGAATTCATCACCTTCTCGCAGAAATTGGGTTAAAGCATATTACACCTGACTACCTGACTCATATATATTGTTAAAGGAATCCTTTAATCCACCTAAAGAAATAGAGATTTCTTATACCATAATGAGGGTCTATGGTAAATTAGTAAAAATATCATTTAGATAAAAGTTCATATCTTTATGATACGTGTGAATATTTCTTATATTATTCCGTTATTTATGTACTTTATATTTGTCAAAATGTCTGCTATGTTATTACATGAACACTTGATGCCAATAAATTGGTAGGACCAAACTTTGATAATTACAATATAAACTTGAGAATTGTTCTCATACATGAAAAGCTAATTGATGTGATCGTTAGTCTTGAAAAAACAGTTCCATTTGAGGATGATACTAAGGCACGAAAATTTATAAAAAATATTTGAAAGAATGTCTTCTCGTCAAATGCATCATTCTCGCTTCTATGAGTTTCGAACTCCAGAGGAATTATTGGGATTTGGATTCACAATAAATTATTGAATATCTTAATAAGATGTTTAATTAGTGTAAGGTACAGAAAGCAGAACAACTAGATACTAGTTATCTAAGACTTTATTTTGGATTCAAGTTGATTGTAAATTCTTCAATTGAGCACGTGTCAATCATATGAATGATATTATTGAACAACTTGATAAGTTGTTGTGCAAATTGAGAAAGGAGTTTCTCAAGATTTAATCTTGTAGTCACAATCCGAATCTTGAGCAGAATGTTTCCATTTAAAGAAGAAAACACATTGGAAGAGAAATTGCAAGGAGTTTCTTGCAACTCTAAAGGACAAGAAACAAGGTAAGACTTTAATGAAAGATATTTTCATGATTTATTTAACCGCTATTGATTCTTCATTATGGGCATTAGATACCGATAATACTATGAAGATTTGCTATCTGTTGAAAGAATTCAATATTAGTAGAAGGCTACATAAAAGAGAAGTTAATCTACAAGTTAAAAATGGTGCAAGAGTTGCAAACATTAGTTGTATGATCAATTTCTCTGGTAATTCCTACAAGCGAAATACTTATGTTGGAAGGTTATTATTATGTTCCAATATTAGTTTCGAACATAATTTCAGTTCCTATGTTAGACGAAATTAGTTGTTAGTTAATCTACAAGTTAAAAATGGTGCAAGAGTTGCAAACATTAATTGTACGATCAATTTCTATATAAATGCCTACAAGTGAAATACTTATGTTGAAAGATTATTATGTTCCAAAATTTATTTCGAACATAATTTCAGTTTCTATGTTAGACGAGCAAAGTTTTCACATTGCTTTAAATGATGGCATGTTCTCTATTTCATGGTGATGAATTATATGTGAATGTCTTTTTAACATGATATTCATGTCTTACCTAATGTGAATGCTAATTTGATTATGCATGTTTCAAGTCTTAAGAGGAAAATAGATGATCAAGTAAATTATACAAGCCTTGGCATTGTAAGCTTGATTATATTGGAAAGAGATTTAACAAATTGTAGAAAGGAAAATTACCTTGAACAAGTATGATTATGAATCATAACTGGCTTGTGAATCATGTCTCAAAGAAAAAATAACCAAAACTCCGTTTACTGAAGTGGAGATATAGCTTTTGAATTATTGGGACTTAATTCATATAGATGGTTGTAGACCCATGCAAATTCAAGCTAAAGGTGTGTTTTCTTACTCTATTACCTTCAAGAGAGGTTGAAAACAGGTTTAAGGGGGGTTCATTTCTAAATCCAAGATGGTAAGGAAGACTTTGTCTAAAATTTTTTACCGAAGTGTTATCCATGTGGAATTTTCAACATTCTTGCTACTAAGTCTTAAGATATTAAGAAATTAAAAGTAAAAATCTTAAAATTAAAATAAAAATATTTTATAACCATTTTTAACCTTAATTTTAAACAAAGCAACAATCATATGTTGAAGATTATATGAAGAAGGTGAACCAAGTTTATTTTATCAGAAAATTAAGGCCAAGGGGAAGAATTGTTAGGTGTTTGTCCCAACTTCCTTATCTTATTTGGATTATCCTTCGTCTTGGATGAAGGGCAAAGCATTTACCATAATTATTTTTTCTTTCCTAAAAGAGAAATATAAAACTCTTTCCTCTAATTCTTTTCTTAAAGGAAAATGTTTTGGACGTCTACAAATTGATGATTCCTTCACACTTCACAACATTCACAATTGTAGTAATTTAGAGTTGGAGAATCTTGTTTAGGGGAGAATTTTCTCTAGATATTTGTTGTACTCACTTTTTATTAGTAAAATTTTTCATATGTAGGTCAACTGATCGAATCATACTAACGTATTACTCCCTCCGTTTTAATTTATTTATTTTACTTTCCGTTGTAGTCCGCTTATAAATAAGAATGTCACTTTCTATATTTAGTAACTATTTAAACCCAACGTCCTGCATGGCATATTCAAGACCACAAAATTCAAAAGACATTTTGGTACATTACACACATATTTAGTTTAAAACCACAAGATTCGGAAGTCTGCTTTGTTTCTTCAGCTCCATCCGAGTCAAACTAAGAAACATAAATTGAAACGGAGGGCATATATCTTTTTTGGTATATTTCTTTTTGTTCTGTTATTTATCACCATCCAAGATTTACTTTGTTAGCTTCCGTATGATACTCTGTTATTTCAATCTTAACACATCATGTCCCACTCTTCCCTCCTACTCTCTCTCTCTATATATATGTGTGTGTGTGTGTGTGTGTGTGAGTGAGTGAGAGAGAGAGAGAGAGAATATATACTTATATATACTTCTAATTCAAACATTTGAATGGTCTTCAGTCAGGGGGAAACCAAGATTTCACAACTAGAACCTTTAAAGTAAAAGCGCTGAACCATACATAGCTCAATTACTATATGGAATTGTCATAACATACCTTTCGGCATTTGCAATGACAAATGCCTCCAGCGCCCATTTCGGATAGCATAAATCTGCCACGATCTTGAGGAATTTACCACCATCAGTGCGAGATGCAATGAGCGTCAAAACCACAGGAACAAGTACCGAGCACTATATATAAGTGAAACATGTTAGTCAGAGGTATGAAAAGAAACTAACATTGTAGCAATATGACATGTTTCACAGGGAATTCATGCTTACCAGCTGGGAGGGACCTGGTGCTAGGAAGATGGAGAATGTGTAACCCATTCCAGTCACACAATACACAAGGCACAGTAACACAATGTAATTATCCGCAAAAGAAGATCTTGGATTGCAGAAAAAGTAGAACATCGATAGATATACAGCAGGCTTTATCACGGTGTTGAAATGATCTATTGTATCTTTGGCAACAAAATGAGCAATGCTACTAATGCCAGAAGCCCTTTCTCTCCAATACTGTAACTTGTCCAATGCAAATGTCCTCAAAGCCGCAATTTTGCATAACAAAGCTGAAGAAGAATTATAAGAAACAAACTGAATCAGAGATTCAGGAAAAGAAATTGTACTCTGAACTAGCATGATCCTTACAGCCTTGGATAATGGTTATTCAACTCACAGACAGCAATTATTGTGTGTGTATAGCCAGGTGCGCCAAAGCTTTCATCCCTCACTTTGGTTAGTGATCCTAAGCAAGCTCCAGCAACTAAGAGAATGAGATAGTCTATTGCTTGCAATTTTGCTTCTCGTAATCTTTGCTTGCTTACCCTGGGATATTCCAAAAGGAAAAACATTATATGAGAATTCAACTACAGCATCGAAAAGGTGATTTTGAAGCTTATTCAGTTAAATTTGCCCATGCATCTAGCAGTAAGTAAATACATGCTAATAACAGATTACATTTTCTAATAATTAAGTCAAACCAGACCTTCTCTGATGCTATAGCCCAATAATGACCTGATTTTCAACATAATTGTCAGGAGAAATTACAAAATTTCCAAATCTCCAAGTTCGATATCAACCTCAGTCGACTACACAATAACAACAACTTAGCCTCGATCCCAACCAAGTCGAGATCAGCTCTACGGATCCTCATTGATCATGCTGCTCCATTTAAGCTCATCCTAGATCCATGTTATACAAAAATACAATAATAATAATAATAACAGAAAAGGTCCAAATATGCCATTAAAGTATTGGAAATTGAACAGATATGCCCTTCGTTAATAGTTTAGCTCACACATGCCCTCACCATTCAATAGTTGGTCCAAGTATGTCCTTAATTTAACTGGAGCCCTCATTAACCTAATTAGCTGATTAACAAGCGAAAAAGGGCCAAATATGCCCTTAAAGTATGCAAAATTTAGCAGATATGCACTTCGTTAATAATACCCATGAATGATACTCAATCAAATATGAGTTTCTCGGCTTCAACCAAGCTATTGGTTGACAATCCCCTTTCAACCCCACGATTTTGTATAACAGTGTTTCTCCACTGAAAAAATCGACTCTTGAGGATTCTTATTATACCGGAAAATTATTGATTTAGACAATATAATTGAACTTTTAACACAAGATCCGCTTTTTTTAAAAATAAAATGACGGAAATTATCTCGTCCTTAATTTAGGACACAAGTATAGTGTAGAGAATATGTGAATCATTGTGAGAAAACTCAAAAAACTGAAGAGCGAAAAATACATTTATAAATTACTATTTTTATCACCACATGTATGAACATATGTTACATCGATTTATTATTTACATCCTTAGTATGTAAAAAGGATAACAATATTAACTTAAGCTAAACTATTTAAATTCAGATTTAAAAATTAGTGTTTGGCACTGATTGTTACATAAACACGAGTAGAAAAGAAATGTTAAATTTGTACATGTTAAGAAATGCTAAACGATTAACGAAGGACATATCTGCTCAATTTCGCATAATGTAAGAGCATATTTGGCCCTTTTTTTCCTTATTATAATCACCTAATTAGGTTAATTGGAGGCTCCCATTAAATTAAGGGCATATTTGGACCAACTATTGAATGATAAGGGCATATGTGGCTACACATTTAGCAAACGACATATCTTCTTAATTTCGGATACTTTAAGGTCATATTTGACCCTTTTCCGTAATAATAATAATAAATAATAAGTACTAGAAGTTTTGTATATTTTCTACTAGAGGATAAATCTCATATAGGAATAAAAGACAACTACAAAATATAAAACCTAAAGAAAACGTACTAACACAACTAAAACTTAGTCCCAACGAATAGGTATCAGAGACATTAAAAGAAGGAACACAAGAAACCTAATGCCTCTTTAAAATGCCTGAAAATGATGGGGCTGTTGATGATCCCAGCCATTGATGACAGAGCTTGAGAAGCTAAGAAGAAAGAGCAAAAGCAGTTACATAGAAGATGAAATTGTGGAAATTTTCTCTCTATTCAATCATAACTGTAAATATACATGTATTAGTCTATTTATAGACTTTAACAAACCATCTAACTAATATTGTGATTAGTAACTAACTAACTCTAACCGACTAACTGACTGGTTAATTACACCAGACTATATACATTAACTACTAACTTCTATACTCCCCTTCAAGCTGATGGATGAAAACAAATCTTTCAATCCCAGCTTGACTATTAGATATTCATGTTGAGGTGTGCACAAGCTTCTCCTTTGTTCCAATATGCAGTGTCTTTATCAGCCATTCTTGCAGCTTCTCTCCCACAAAATGACAATCAATGTCTATGTGTTTGGTCCTCTCATGGAAGATAGGGTGAGCTGCTATTTGAATTGCAGCTTTGCTATCACAAAATAGACTCACTGGCAAGGTAATAGTAGCACCAAGTTCCTTGAACAAGCCTGTTAGCCAAGTGATTTCAGCAACAGTAGTGGCCATACTTCTGAATTCTGCTTCAGCTGAACTTCTGGAGACAGTACTTTGCTTCTTGGATTTCCAAGAAATCAAAGCATCACCTAGCTTGATCACATAGCTAGTAACAGATTCTCTGGTCTCTACACATGCTTCCTAATCAGAGTCACAAAATGCAGTGAGTTCTAGACTGCCTCCTGCAGGCATGAAAATTCCCAGACCAGGTCTGCCCTTTATATATCTCACCACCCTCAAGCAGCTTCCCAGTGACTTTGTTTAGGATCATGCATATGTTGACTAAGCACCTGAACTACAAAAGCCAAATCAGGTCTGGTCATGGTTAAATAGAGTAATCTCCCTACTACTCTTTGATACATACTCTTATCCTTAAGCTGAATATCATCACTCATTGCCTTACTGTTGACAGCTTTGTCAAAAGCAACAGAGGTCAACTTGTGGTTGAACTCTAGAGGTGTAGCAGCTGGTTTGCTGCCTGATAGTCCCAATTCAGATACTAGTTCAAGAGCATATTTCCTTTGACACATTTGAATTCCTTTTTCAGATCTAGAGAACTCAATGCCTAGGAAATATTTTAAGGGTCCCAAATCTTTCATCCTGAACCTGATTTGCAAGTCCATTCTCACTTGATTAATAAGAGATAGAGAGCTACCAGTAATTAAGCGATCATCAACATACACAAGGATAACAAGCAGCTCAGAATCAACCCTTTGTGTAAAGAGTGAGTAGTCAAAGTGAGACTGACAGAACCCCATGTCAAGCAAAGCCTCAGTAAGCTTGAGATTCCACTACCTAGGTGCTTGTTTCAAGCCATACAAAGACTTGTGTAGTTTGCAAGCCTTGTTGTATGGCTCCCCCTAGCTTGAAAACCCCTTAGGAATATGCATATAAACCTCCTCAACTAAATCACCTTGAAGGAATGCATTGTGAACATCGATTTGAAAGATAGACCAGTTAGAGGCAGCAGCAAGAGCTACCACAGATCTTATGGTGACCATTTTGGCCACAGGAGAAAAGGTTTCTGTGTAGTCAAGACCTTCTTGTTGACTGTAGCCTTTAGCCACAAGTCTGGCCTTGTATCTCCTTACTTCACCAGTGGACTTATACTTCACTTTAAAAACCCATTTGCATCCAATAGGCACCTTATCAGGTGGAAGATCAACAATGGACCAGGTATTGTTGGCTTCCAAGGCAGAAATTTCCAACTTCATAGCATCCACCCAAAGTGGATCCTTGCATGCCTCAGCAAAGGACTTAGGTTCAGAGACAGCTGAGAAAGCCTTCAGAGAGGCAGCATAGGAAGGAGCCAAATGATCATAACAAACAGAGTCAGTGAGGGAAAAAGAACAGGAGTTAGAAGGGACCACAAAGTCTGTCAACCAGATGGGGGGTCTGGAGAGTCTAGAGGATCTTCTAGGCTCAGGAGGAACAAAAGGTGCAGCCTCAGGCACAAGTAGAGGTGCAGTGAAGTCTGCCTCAGGAATAAGAGGAGAAGCAGATGGAGTGGATGAAGTTGAAGAAGCAGGACGAATATCAAGGAAAGGCAGGCACCGGAAAGAGAGGAGGAGGAGGCTGTTTGGAAGAAAGGAAAGGAAAAATCCCTTCTCTAAAGTGAACATCCCTGCTTACAAAGAAGGTTTTAGAGCTGAGATCATAAAGAACATATCCCTTTTGGGAGGAAGAGTACCCTAGACAAACTGCTGGAATAGCTCTGGGAGAAAATTTTATCAGCACACCTAAGAGAGGTTGATACAGACTGCCAAAGACCCTGAGATGTGCAAGAGAAGGTGATCTAAGATACAGTCTCTCAAAAGGTGACTGATTCTTGAGGATAACGGAAGGAAGCATGTTGAGTATGTACAGATCAGTAGAAACACATTCTCCCCACAATTTCAATGGGATCCCATCTTGAAATCTGAGGGCTCTGGCCATATCCAAAATGTACCTGTGTCTCCTTTCAACTACTTCATTCTGCTGAGGAGTTTATACACAGGAACTTTGATGGATTGCACCAAGACTCTTGAGCAGTGATGATACTTGATGATTAAGGAACTCAGACCCATTTTCTAATCTTAGAACTTTCACACTACATTAGAACTGGTTCTTGAGGATAACGGAAGGAAGCATGTTGAGTATGTACACAGCAGTAGAAACACATTCTCCCCACAATTTCAATGGGATCCCAGCTTAAAATCTGAGGGCTCTGGCCATATCCAAAATGTACCTGTGTCTCCTTTCAACTACTTCATTCTGCTGAGGAGTTTATACGCAGGAACTTTGACGGATTACACCAAGACTCTTGAGCAGTGATGATACTTGATGATTAAGGAACTCAGACCCATTGTCTAATCTTAGAACTTTCACACTACATTAGAACTGGTTCTTAACAAGATGAAGAAAATCTTGAAGAATTACAATAGAGTCAGCCTTAGAAGTCATCAAAACAATCCAAGTAAATCTGGAAAAATCATCAACAATAGTCATAAAGTATCTTTCCCTGCATGAGTAGGTACTCTATATGGACCCCATACATCAGCATGAATCAAATCAAAGAAAGCAGTAGAACAAGTTTGACTTAAAGTGAATGGCAATCTTGATTGTTTAGCAATGGGACAAACTGTACAATCATGATCATGCAACTGAACATTATTCAAATCACTAACTTTCTTTAAGACTCTCAACGGAGCATGGCCTAGCCTCTTATGCCACAAAAAAGTTAGCTCACTAGATTTATTGACTGAGGTGTGAGCATTTTTTGAATCTGCATTGCACACATTTAAGCTATCAATCTTAACAGAATCTGCAGAGCAGGACTGCTGATTTAAGATGTCACTACAGAAAGAAGAAATGTCTGCAGAATGTTGCCTATCCTTCAGTAAGTATAATCCACCCTCCTCTTTACCAATCCCTATCACCTTCCCAGTGAAGAGCTCCTGAAAGAGACAGAAATCAGGATAAAATGCAGCCATACGCTGGAGTTCCTTCGTGATCTTAGAGACTAATAATAGGTTGTATTTGAAATCAGGGATATACAGGACATCCTTAACAGTTTTATCATCAAATACAAATGATTCACTAGTACTCTTAATGGAAACCTGTTCTCCATGAGGTAAATGAACCTGACTCCTTAGAAAATCAATTATCTTCTTTGACTTGATAAGCAGTTGTTCATTATGAACCATATGGTTTGTTGCACCTGTATCTACTGTCCAGGTATAGTTAGAAAGGTGAGATAAAAAAGCAGTGAGAATACCTGCACCTGTGGTGCCACAATGTGCAACATTGCCAGAGTGTGCGGCATTAGCAGCACGCTGAACTCCCTTTCCTTTGTCTATCATGTACTTGATCTGATTATACTGATCTGGTGTAAAAACAGGTGCAGAGACAGGTGGCTGAGAAGAACTCTGTTTGTGAGTGTGAGCAACCCTTTGATACTGTTGGGGCTGTATATAGAGATCTACTAATTGAGAGTGTGAATCCTCAGAGGTTGCACTATTGGCATGGTTGACTCCTTTCTTCTTAAACTTGAAATTAAAATCAGGTGGATATCCATGTTTTGTATAACAAATTCTTTCAGTGTGACCCTTGAGATGACAGAAATCACATTGTTGTTGAGATTTATCAACATAGTTGTGATTGAATTTCTCCTGATTGCTCCTTGGTTTGAAACCTTGCTTGGAGAATTTATTGCTCAGTAGAGCAGTTGTCTCAGTATGATCAGCAGGAGCAATACTACTACTACTTCCAACCTGGTCTATTCTCTGACTTTCCACATTCATGATCATAGCATAGGCTTGATTAATAGAAGGAACAGGCACAATCATCAGAATTTGACTCTTAGCATGTGAATACGACTTATTGAGTCCCATAAGAAACTGCCAAAGTTTTTGTGACTGGAAATGTAAACCGTACTCTCTAGATTCAGGGCATGAACAGGAAGGTGGAAGCATTAGAGCTTCAAACTCATCCCATAATTCTCTAAGTCTAGAGTAGTACACTGACACAGAACTAACTCCTTGTGTCAATGTAGCAATTGCCTTATGCAAATAGAAATCCCTAGAAGCATTCACCTTATCAAACCTTTCTCGCAAGTCTTCCCAGACTTTGTGAGCATGAAGCATAGATCACAATGCTAATAAGCTCCTTAGATACGGTGTTCATTATCCCGGCAAGAACAATAGCATCGCATCTGTCCCAAAGTTCATGTAGAGAAGCATCATATGAACTCTTTTGGCAAGTTCCTAGCACAAATCCTAATTTGTTCTTTCCTCTAAGAACTAATTTCATAGATCTATCCATAGAGAATAGTTTTCAAATCCTAGGAGTTCAACAGAAGTTAGAACCAGACCTTGCATATCGGAAGGATGAATGAACAGCGGATGATTGTGATGTACTGGATTGAATGACTGGGCAGCATTTGCACGTGAATTACCAACATCAGAAGCAATACCACTGGTAGTTTCACCTTGCTTGTTATTAGTCATTGTATCTGTCAGATCTCAGATCGATGTCTTCAGAAGTGTTGATAGATCGCAACGTAGTGCGACAGCAAATCTACCCTAAATGCAATCGAAATTTCAAAATGGAACTATCTCAGATGACTGCACAAGCTCTGACACAGCTGAGAATCATGGATCTAACCATGACAGCTCTGATACCATGTTGAAGATCCCAGCCATTGATGACAGAGCTTGAGAAGCTAAGAAGAAAGAGTAAAAGCAGTTACACAGAAGATGAAATTGTGGAAATTTTCTCTCTATTTAATCATAACTGTAAATGTACATGTATTAGTCTATTTATAGACTTTAACAAACCATCTAACTAATATTGTGATTAGTAACTAACTATGTAACTAACTAACTCTAACCGACATTGGTTAATTACACCAGACTATATACATTAACTGCTAAGTTCTATAGGGGCACAGTAATTTGATACGGAATGATCAACTTTCTTAAATGCTAGCTGTGTGCAGGCACTATGTCTTATACATAGGTCTTAAGATGACAACTTAACACAAGGGGTCAAATAAGGAGACAAATAAAGAAGAAGAGGGATGCACTTCTTTTTATTTCTTTAGTTTGCACATATTTCTTCTTTTCTATTGCTTCACTTTTACTTTTGGCGGTCAGAAAGGATGGTTTAGGAATTAAGAGATGAATCACTTCATAAGTTTCAGAAGGTTGAGTAATTGCCAACGGCTAGAAAAGTTTCATCTAGATAGATTCAGTTGATGACATATAATCCAAGGAACGACAGAATTCCCTTTAATCAATACCAAATCAGAATGCTGGAATTTCTGTGAGGAGCTTTGTTCGAGAAGTAGTGGATCTTATAAAAATTGACCGGCCTTCTTCATTTTGATGGAGAAAACCTTGATCTCTGAAAGCGTTCTTAGCTCTTCCTTTTAGGGTTTACTTTTAGTCACAAACAGGGAATAAGCAAATGTGTCCCAAAGTGTAAGGTTATGTTAACAACCATCATCTTTTCTTTGTTTGTATCAACAAAATGACTTGGCTGTGGAACTGATGCTCAAGACATTAGACAACTGTAGGAGATTCAAAATATTGCTCATTCTTGCAGGCAGCTTCAGCTACACTTCTCCTCTTCAATGGCTTAAGATTCTATAGTGGGATATTGCTCACACTGGATAAATTGATTGCCTGTTAATACGGATGTAACTCAACTAAAACTAGATACTGGTTACGATAACAGCAAGCAGTTATAATATCAATTATCAGGCAATTCCAAGAAATTATTCGGTCACATAAATATGCAGGCAACTTTGTTAAACTTGTGGGCAGTGTCAAAATTAGTGAAAGTGAGCCAGGTGATGGGTATAGAGATGATTTGGGACACCGATTCCCAGACCAATGGTTCAATACTTAAGAAATTCTTCAACTTCCCTTTTTGTAAAGCTTTTTTTCTATATTATTAATTCATAATAAAACAATGAAAAAACTCTCCAATGAAAGGAAATTGATTTTGTGAATATGTACCTTCCAATGAAGTACTTATATTGCAGAAAAACATTTGGAGTTCTCCGGTTGGAAAGGTCCTTTGACCTCATAAAGTTGTGCAGTATAATATCACGTTGGCGCTCCACGTTAGTCTTCATGTCTTGCCACATTTCACCAGCAAAGGAATTTTCCTCTGTTACATGATCAAAAATTGCTTGATTTCCAACATTTAATTCCACTGGTGAAGATGCAAGCACAGCAGCACTCTGTTGCATTTCTGGGGGCACAAAATAACCATTGTGAAGCATCCACAACACGGGAAGCTCCTTGTAGTTCACATTTGAACTGGTGCTTGGTTTCACCAGCCCTTCCAAAATATCTATGAAGTAATCCGGAGGATTAACTCGTTCCGGGACATCGATACCAAGGCTTGCAAAGTAGTCTTCAACTTTCAGCACAGGACCATGGTAGACTACAAGACCACCTTTTGCTAAGAGTATCAAATCATCGAACATCTTGAATAAGGTGTAGCTGGAACAGCAAAGTGGCAAAAAGGTGATTATGAGAAAAGGAAATAATTAGCAGCCTAAAAGGTCCACTTCACTGTATTTGCAGTTCCAAAATTGATTGTTTTTTGTGGACTTCTGGGTTGATTTCCAATATATGATGAAAGCTAACTGCCTATTGTTGGAGAACTAAGCAAGCATTTCACTCACAAGACAACCAAAAACATATTTATCAATCAGAAGGAACCTCCACTAGCTAGAAGAAGATTTCTTCTGTTCTAAAAATTATTCAATTAATTTATAGCTTCCTGACATTACAATTAGAGACTGCCTGCTTTTGCAGTAGTATTCTGCAAGACTAGTACCTATAAACAGAAAGGATGAATGTAAATGTAGTATCTAAATCCAAGTCAACAAACTTCGAAGGTTACCTTGGCTGGTGGACAACCATGCAGATATTGACTCCTTCAAGGGCTTCACGTCGAAGTGCTCTAAGAAGTAATTGAGAAGATGCACTGTCCAGTCCAGAAGTAGGTTCATCCAGAAATAGAAGTGATGGTTCCATTACCAACTCTAGCCCCACATTCACTCGTTTCCGTTGGCCTCCAGAGATACCTCGCTTCTCCACTGTTCCAACCAAGGAACCCCGCACACTATGTAAGCCCAAGAAATCAATGACTCTCTCAACAATAAGAACCTTGTCTTGCTTTTGCAAATCTGCTGACAACCTTAAAAAAATACAAAAGGTTACCAAGTTTATCTTTTGAACTAACAGCTACAGGAATCAGATCAACTTTGAGATACAGGCCAGCTGTAGTCAATAGAACAATGTGTTTGCTGCTTGATATGCTGATTTAGAAGTAACTGACAATTTTGAAATGTGCCCTGTGCTGAACATTATAACATGAGTTCCAAGGACTTGTTTTAATGATAAGATAATGGAGAGTCCAAGGACATAATATATGATAGAACCAACTAATTACATACCTGCACCTTGCGCTGAACCATAGATTCTCCTCAACAGTCAAGTTGCCATGCACAATATCATCTTGTGGCACAAAACCGACGATTTTTCTGTACGAACTGATTGGTTCTGATTTTCCATTTATAAGGATGGAACCAGAAGTTGTACACCCAATAGTTTTTCCTGCCAGAGCTGAAAGGAGAGTAGTTTTCCCTGCTCCTGATGGACCCATGACAGCAGTAATACGACCAGGCATGGTTTTTCCATTAACAGATCGTAACAGATGCTTCTTTTTTCCTTTCAAAGTAACAGTTAAATCTGTAAAACCTATCTCAATTACAGGTCTTTTCTTGTAATCAGTATTTGTAGCCATTGAGATTACACCAGAGAAAGTAAGGTTTTTATTCTGCTGTTGCTGAGCTTTTTCTCTCTCAAGTTGTGCATATGCATACTTAAAAATTTGGCTATGAGTATGAATATCTTTCCCTCTAGGCTTTTTGGTTTTCAAATTTTTTTCTTTGATCTCCAAACTGAAAGATTCTGAACTATCAAAAGTTTGTTCTTCAATTTCATTAATCATCTTCATCAAGGGACTGGATCCTATTTCCTCTACTTCAAATGTGCTTTGAGATTTCTTGGACACTGAAGAAGTACTATGCTCCTCTGATGGATATGAATTACCATCTGTATCAGTATATTCCTCATTCAGTACTGTGACCTTGTCATTGATTGTGACATTTCGCTTGCGAGAAAATTTGCGAGAAAGTTGGCCTTGTAATTCAACAGCATGCTTTTTAGCAGCCTCTTTTGCGGCTTTCCATCTTGCACGTGCCTGTATCTTTTCTTTTACAACTTTTGCAGCTGCTTCCCGGGATCTAGCAAGTCTCCTTTCTCGTATGGTGATGATTTGGTCCGAACAGTTGTAAATTATAAGTAGAAGTGTGGCTAAAGCTGCCTGCAAGGATGAACTACTTGAATCTCCTGTGGTGGTATAATGTCTTGAACATCAAACAATGAAGAAATTCAAATACTAAAGAGCGGGACCAATTTTAACTTCAGCACTAGGAAGGTAGCACAACAGTATCTGGAATTTTTTATCACCAGAAAGGTTATGGCAACAGAACAGTAAACTTCAATTGAAACCACAGTTATTTTTTTGCATTACTGAATCCAGTTCTCACTTGATATAAACCTAGAAACAGATAGAAACTATGAAGAGATATGACAGCTCCATGGGCAAGGATGATGACATAGAATCCCTAAGGACACTGTCTAAGGTCACAAACTAAGGAGTTACAAGCCAAGGTTGTTGGGCTTCACTGGCAAATCAAGAAGATGTTTTTTGTGGAAGAATAGCCTAAGAACAAGTCCAAGAATTATGAGGAAGAATGGGCTAAGTGTTACACATATTTAATGGCTCAAGTTCAAGTCCAAGCAGAGGAAGATTGGGGCCATTGGAGTCCCAAAGACCTGAACTTCAAGGCCCACAAAAGGGCTGAAATTTTGCCCAAAAGAGGGGGCTGATTCACGCCCAAGTCTGAAGTTAGGCGTGAATTTCGGTTAGGAATTTGGAGACTTTACTTATTTTATTAGGAATGAATTTTGGTATTATTCTTACATATTTTCCTAGTTTTAATGTTTCCGTGCTAGGTTTTATTTATTATTTCCATAAAAGTAGATTCTAATCCCATGTTATTTGGGATAGTTTTCCCCCATATATAGGGGTGGATTCGTTATTTTATTAGACAACATTATTATTAATTGAGAGTTTCGTTTCTTTACACCTTTGTGTGTGGCTACTTGGGATTTATCTGATGACCTTATAAGAATTCTTTAAGAGGTAAGTATAATTCTTTAACTTGATATCTTTGGTTTTTATTTAAAAATTAAAAAAGGTAATTAGTCTTATACTAATTATTGTCTCTAATTTCTTCGAAATAGGGTCTAAATCACCTTTTGATCTAAGTTCTTGAATTGATTCAATTAGTATCATAATTAGTTTTAATCCGCTAACTTAGAATACTAAGATCAATTAGGGTTCTTAGCACTTAATCTTGAAATTTGGGGATTTTATTCTCGAATGTTTCATATCTTTAAATTTTGTCTTTAATCTTTGTATTTTTGCTTCCGCATTATTTTCTTGTTTTTATTCAAGTAACCCGATTCTTATCAAGTGGCATCAGGCAGGCAGTGACTTGGTAATAATCAAAACTTACTATGAGCATCGCCCCATATGCATGAATATTCTGACTTGCAGTATTTGGATTACATGAAGTCAACTTGAAGCATCCTGCAATTCCATCAAGAGGTGAATGTTACATGAAGCAGTGCCATTGGAGAAAGAATCAAAATTCATGCAAACTCAAAATATGCAATGGAAATACAAATGCATTTGTTATTTATTTTGCATGAAAAGACTACTATTTTAACAATGTATTGCAAATAATTGGTCATGCTCAACCTGGAACTTACGTTTTTCAGCTGTAGAACCCGTGGGGCAGTAATTCCTGTAGTTACAGTGTAAAGATTAGCCTAGAAAGGACATACGAGGAGTAAAACTGATGTAATATCACCAAAGAAGTGTGTTGTGCAAGTATAACTAAGTGATAAGGATTTCCCAAGGGATTTCTGTACTCAGATATCAGCCTGATTTAAGAATTTTACACCTAGAAGTAATGGTGACTTTTATCAGGTGTTCTGAGAGAAAATACTACCCACTACTGCAAGGGTTCTTCTCTGTATTTGTTGCACAATATGATCCCGCGGAACAGAATACCTCTGAGCTGCTGCGAACATCAGACCAAATGTTTGCCCCACCACATGTATGACTTGGCTGCCCAGGAGGTAATTGATAACTATATCTAGAGACATACCAATAAACATGTTATGCAAACAAAAAGAGGGCAGTAGGAAGTAAAAAGTCAGAGAGGCTTTGTATCAAGAATCTGAACTCACGGTTCGCATATTCCAGTATTTACATTGAGTGTGGCAAGTGGGCAGTAGGAACCTAAAGGGCAGGCTAGAAAAATGAAAAAGCTATCAGACATCTTTTCTTTTGTTAATAATCAGCAAGCAAGGTACTTATCAGAAAGAAATAGAAACTAAGATTAAAGTTGTATACATGTAACCAAAATAAGTAAAAAATAGAGTAACACTTAACTATTCCATGTAATGCATACATATATTGAAGGCATAGTAGCAAAACATCAAATTACTGGATGTGGCACTACATATGCCGAGTCAACAGCAATCCCTTTTACGAAACTTGTTCATGAAGGATGTCAATATATAAGTTAATTATATATATATATGCAACAAAGCTTGAACTAAAATATCATCATCTAGAGACAGATTCAGTACATCATAACAGAACCTTTGCACAAGCAGTTTATGAGAACCTAACCAGCTATTTTAACTCAGGATTCAGGGAAGGGAGTAAAAAGTAGGAACAACTGTTAGGTTGCTAGTCCTATGTACAATCAACTAATTAGATAATCTTGTTTATATTCCAATAAAACAACAATAAAGGCCTCCTTGTTCAACTGTAGCTGCAGTATGCTAGTTATCTCTTATATTATTTTACCATAAGGCTACTGCAGACATGCTTACATACAAGAATTTACTGTCCACTCACAGGAATCTAGAAGATAGTGTTAAATAACTTCCTTGATACTAGAGCATAAATGAAAACAAGTCCTTGTAATAACAGAAGAATTAACTTCTAAATTTTAGTCTTTCCTCATAAATGGTTGAAGAAGAAGCTATTGAAAATTTTGTTTTATTTTTTTATTTTTATTTTTTATTTTTGTTTTTGTAAAGCTGATAATATTGGCTATATACTTACGTATCATACAAGTAAGACCATGAGGACAGAAGAAACCCTCACAGCAAGGCTGACAAGCAACAGTTCTCACTGGTATTTCTCTAGAATTTCTTAAGTCAGGATTCTGATCTGAGTCAGTGGTACAGGCCCATCCTGGTTCACAGCCTGGAACCCAAGAGGTCAAATTACAGTTTCTGTTGGGCGTTAAATAATTGGACCCTGATGTTATGGTGTTACTGAAGTAGAAACTAATTTCTGCAGCAGTACACAACCTTCTTTGAATATCCCCTGTTCAATATATAACTTTCATCAGATCTTCGAACTGTACTGTAGCCTGAAGAGAGTGATTAATGGCACAAAATATTTAGGAATAAGTAAGAAAAAGACATCAGATCCAGTCTGTTCCAGCTTCATTTTCACTTCCACATAACAAACATCAATGAGAAGACAACAAACAATGATATAAAACTCAGAGGAAAAGGAAAAACAAAAGGAAAGGGAAAAAGTGTTTCAGTTCAGTGAGCTGCATTGGGTTAAATTCAGCACATACCATCTGGTGAGAAAAATTGGCAAACAAAATAACTGGACTACCTGACATGAAAATACATATAAGAGCAATCAGGTCAAACTAAACCAAATTAAATTTATGATTTCTAAAGAAATATGTTAACAATGGGACATATGTTGGTCGGGTGTAGTTGGTGGTATCAGTCAAAAGATATGACGGAGAAAGATTCCAGCATGCATTTGGTGGACAGTTGGAAAGGGAACGAACTTCAGATGTTTTGGGGACACAAGTAATTTCATCCAAAGGATAAAATCGAATTGTAAACCATTTTTCCTTTTGTGTAAACCAAGCTCTGTAAACGACTGGAACCCATCCTTGAAGTCATAGAATTCCTGTAAGTTTTTGTATAGGGAAATCTATAATGTTTTGTATCTGCTTATCAGCACCTTTGCACTGATGAATATATATGTGTGTATGTATATGTATATGAAACATATTACGAATTTCAAAAAATAATGGGACATATAGTGTAATACCCAAAAGTCCCTCAGATCAGGCTCGAGGCATGAAATAGAGAAAACAGCATAATTGCACCACATCATAGAACGAACCGTCAAGTGACCCGTTAGGACACTTGACGGATCGTCAAGTGATCTGTTAGGTGTAAAGAGTTGGAGAAATTTTGAGTTTCAGAGAGTCTTGACAACTGGAGTAGTTAACCAGAGGCGTTAAGTGAGGGTCAGAGAAATGAAATTATGCTTCAGGGGTGACAGATTGAGAAGGATGACCCGTCAAGTGGACTAATGGGTCATTAAGTGACCCGTTAGGTATGCTGGGTGAAATTTTCAGTTGAGTTATTAAGGGAATTTCCGTACATCCTATGTTCTAACTCCTAAACTAAGTCATTTTGAGCTCCTAAAAGGGTCTATCAGAGGATTTTATTCCTTCCTAACCCTCATTCCATTCCTAACATCTGAAGTTGAAGATCAAATCCCCTCAAATCTTCAAGCAATCAAGGTTCTCCTTCTTCTCCAATTCTCTTGGGTTTTGATCTCGGGCAAAATAGCATGCTCGAGTGACGCTTGAGAACTTAATTTAGTCTTGTTTAGCTAAGTAATTGTATACATTTTCATGTGATTTTATATAAATGTGAATATATGTGCTAACCAACATGATTAGTCCTTGTTTTGTAGGTTTCAATGATTTTGAGGAACTAATTTATAAGTTGGTGAAGTAGCGGAATGGAGTCGGGAGCAGATGCGGCAGGCAGGCAGCACCAGCGCGCCAGCAAAGTGCCACGCCGTGCCATCTACGCGACAGGGGTGTGCCAATGCGCTGCCCAAGCAGCGTGACACGCTGCCAACGCGGTGATACTCGGCAGTTTCAGCTTCTGGAGGCAATTTCCAGAGAGCTTTCGCGTTACCTCCGTGTCACGGAGGCAGTGCTCCGCGATACACTCCGTGACACGGAGCCATTCCACGACAGGCTAAATTGTGCACGTTTCTCATTTATTATAAATAGGACCCTTAGCTCCTAAAACCACTTGGTCACGATTTTATTCTGGAAAACTACCTAGGAGCGAAGGGAGAAGTGGGAGAACTCATCTAGGGTTTGGCAAATTCCCTTCTCATCTACCAAATTCATGTAAGTATGTTAGTTTAGTAGTAGT
Organism: Datura wrightii; assembly: GCA_035772735.1. Classification (NCBI taxonomy): domain Eukaryota; kingdom Viridiplantae; phylum Streptophyta; class Magnoliopsida; order Solanales; family Solanaceae; genus Datura; species Datura wrightii. The sequence goes on along the minus strand of JASDFA010000003.1, from coordinate 69,551,881 downwards.
TAGTTGTAGTTTTACGAACATGAATGGCAAGAACCCTTCCTCTAGGGTTGAGGCCATGAATTATGATTGTGATTTTATGAAATCGTTTTGGAATTAAGTTATTGATTGTTGTTTTTGTCTTGCACTCTGGATTGTTGGTTGTTTTTATGATTGATCACCATGAAAGCATATACGTTAGCTTGGGCAATTTCTTGAGAAAGAATTACCTAGGTCAGGACATGAGAATGTAAGGAGCATGTTTGTATCTCACGATATAATTTCGTGTTAGGATAGAAATATACCCAGCACCTTGCTTGGTTGATAAAACGGGGGTTATTAAGAGACCAACTTAGGATTATCACATCACCACTCGAAGAAGTAGTTATGAGGGTAAGTTGAGTTAAATGGTTAGACGCACGAAAGTCCCTAATCGTTTCCCCGTAAACCACAACATAATTAATTGCCCGCGAACTAGAAATTAGCATCCTCACTCACAATGATGCAGTGAAGCTAGTTTGCCGTGTTTAGAGGCTCGAAAGACCATGAACATGCAATTCTAATTATGTGAAACAACAACCGATACTGTCATGCTTAACCCATTGAAATTCGTAGTATCGCATGATTATCTGGTTTTAACTCTATGTTGCTCCTAGAGTAAATTCAGGATATTTTGTTGACCAAAACTAGACTTAATTAAATCTCTCTCGAAAACTTCTATAACCAACACTTGCGAAAGTTAATATCACACTTGAACTTGATAGTTAGCTGAATTGTTCCAGTCCCTGTGGGTTCGACATCCGGCTCTTAAAAAGGGCCACTATATTACTTGGACGACCCATACACTTGCGGGGCACATCAAGTTTTTGGCGCCGTTGCCGGGGACTCGGCGAAGTTTTGATAATTTATCTGTTTTTGTGTGATCTTTGAAATTTCCTGAAGTGTTGAGAAACTTGGTCTTAGTCTGTTTAGTTGCAGGTGACAGGTTGTCCTGCCGAGCTGGCTAGAAATAGAGAGCTTGTGGAACCGTTGCTGGAACCTGAACGTCAAATCCATTTGCGAAGGAGAGTAGCTCTAGAGCAAAAGTTGAAGAGACTTCAAGAAAAGGTACAACAACAACCACACGGGACACGCACAATTGTCATCAGAAGCAATGGCAGCAAGACCAGTTCGTGAAGTGGCAATCCCACTAGCGACGAATGTGACCTCTAGCATCCGTAAACCGGAGCCTGGAGGGCACTTTGAGCTTAAACAGAACATGGTGCAGTTGTTACATTCTAGTGGTCAATTCACTGGGATGGCACATAAGGACCCGCAGCAGCACCTACAGAGCTTTTTAGAGATTAGTGACACGTTTGTCCCCACCGGCGTGTCCACAGATTATGTCCGACTGACCCTCTTCCCATTTTCACTGTTGGGAGAGGCGAAAAAGTGGCTGAAGGCTGAGCCACTGAACTCCATAACTTCATGGAATGACTTGGCTAAGAAGTTCCTTATCAGATTCTTCCCTTCAGACAAAACTGCAAAGTTGAGAAGTGAAATACTCAGTTTCAAGCAGAGGCCTGATGAGAACTTATATATGGCTTGGGAAAGATTCAAGTCATTGTTGAGAGACTGCCCCCTCACCAGCAATCAAATGAAGTGCTGGCTCATACCTTTGTAGAAAGTCTAGAACCACACACAAAAATATTACTAGACTCTGCATCGGGTGGGCAAGCCTTGGAGAAGACGTATGATGAGTTGTACACTTTGTTGAACAGAATCACTCAAGGAAATCCAGAGTGGCACAGCGAGTCATCGAGGGGGGCAGGAAAGAGATCAGGGTTGATAGAAGTAGATGGTTTGAATGCCTTGGCAGCACAGTTAGCTTCGTTCCAACATCAAATGATGACTCAGTTCAATAAACTGAGTATGAACCAACACCAGGGCCAGGTTAATGCAGTTCAGCAAGCTCCGAGTTGGTGTGAAATTTGTGGTAATAATGGGCACAATGCAGAATCTTGTGGAGCCAATCCGGAATCAGTCAATTTTGTTGGTAATGTGCATAGGAATCAGAATTTTGGGAACAACTCCAACAGAAATTGGCAGGGCCACCCGAATTTTTTTTGGGGTGGAAACCAAAAGCAGAATTATATGCAACCTCAACAATAGCAGTATCAGCAGAATAGGCAGAATGATGGGCAATTGAGTAGCAGCATTGAGGAAACACTGCAGAAAATTATGGAGACCCAGAATTAGTTAGCGGAAAATCAGGCGAGGATGGCAACAAACTTAATGAATCAGCAAGTAGCCACCCGCAATCTTGAAAAACAAGTGGGTCAGATAGCAGCTGCTCAGAACATGAGGTCGCAGGGGGGATTACCAAGCGATGCAGATCCTAACCCCCGGCAAATCAATGCCATCAGTCTTAGAAGCGGAAAGCAATTAGCTGATGCAGTGCCTAAAGAGTTGAGAAAGGAGGTGCAGCCGGAGTTGGTTAGACCAGGACCGTCCACCGACACTGGAGCGAATCAGAGTGCTGGGAAACAAAATGCGCAACCTGCATTGCAGCCAGCACAAAGACCACCACCACCATTCCCTCAGAAAGTCAGAAAGAGCAAGGAGGAGGAATGCTTCAAAAAGTTCTTTGAAAGTTTCAAAGAACTTCACATAAATTTGCCTCTTATTGATGTCTTGCAGGGAATGCCCAAGTATGCTAAATACTTGAAGGACGTGATGGCGAACAAAGTTAGATTGGTGGACGTCCAGACTGTAGCACTGACTGAGGAGTGCAGTCACAAGGTATTGAGCAAAATGCCAAAGAAGCTCAAAGACTCAGGGAGTTTTACCCTCCCTATACAAATTGGTAAAGCTGAGGTGCTACGAGCTTTGTGTGACTTAGGGGCAGCAGTTAATCTAATGCCCCTATCCTTATTCAACACCCTGGGGTTGGGAAAACCGAGGCCGACAAGGTTGATGCTGCAGCTGGCTGACAAGTGGCGAGTGACACCTGATGGAATAATAGAGGACCTTCTCATCAAAGTAGGTAAGTTTATTATACCTGCTGATTTTATTGTCTTAGATTTCAGGTTGATGACCAGGTACCCCTGATCTTGGGACGGCCATTCTTGGCCACTGGAGGAGCCGTGATTGACTTGAAAGCAGGGACCTTGAAAATGAGGGTTGAGGATGAATAAGAAATCTTCTGCGTTTACCAAGAAATGAACCCATCTGCACACTACAGAAACCTTTGTCAAGTTAGTGTGTTGGCAGAGGATGAGTGTGGGGTGGAGGATTCCACAGGTGCAGGGCCAAAGGCAATGACAAGTGTTCAGCCCAAGTCTGATAGAGGGCTTCAAATTGAGAAGAAGTTGGAGAAAGAGAGGAACAGAGTGGAGGCTGTTTCCTCTAAACAGCAAAAGAAAAGGAGATGGTTCTCGAAAGAAAATCTAGGTATGAGGATGTCCTAAAAAGGACAGTCCACGTCGGGCCACGACGTAAAATAAGGCGCTGCTTGGGAGGCAACCCAAGGGTACCTCAGGTACACATTGTTAATTTTGATTTTGTGTTGATTTGGTTATTTTCGTTTTGTTTGTGTTTTTGGTGGAAAGTTAAGCACAGATGGAAGGGAAGTCTGAGTACCGAGAAGGTGGAAGCTAAAGAGCATGGAATAGAAGAAGTGTGGGGTTAAACACCCACCTCTGAAAACTTGAAAGGAAAGCATGTTTTTAGCTTGGCATAGAGGCTCAGGGAGTATTTCTCATCCTTTAAATGTTAATTTGATGCTATGAGGACATAGCATGATTAAGTGTGGGGTGAGAAAAATTTCAAAATTTTTGTGCTTAACAAGTTTGTGGTGAATGTAATGCTTGTGTGGAATTTGGGAGAAATTTGAAAATTTTGAAATTTTTTTTTGTGACTTAAGTATGACTTCATCACCCGTTGGTTTTTCTTTTCGATTCTTTTCCGACGGGGGGGTCTTTGAACCGAAGAATAAAAATTTTCTTTTTCTTTCCTTAGTTTGTATATAGTGTTTTTAGTCATAGTTAGGGACTGTTTCCGACGATGGATGGATGACGACCGTCTTGAGGAAAAATTAGTCGATAGGTTTTGGGTTGTTGAAACCATAACTAATTGGTGCTTGATGTTCTTGTTAGGTGCTATACATGATTGTAAGATGCAAGTATGTTCAGTGTGAAGCATGCAAGTGTATAACTTTGTTTGAGACACTTAGGCTCTTGAATTTGACTCAATATGATTGAAGCTTAATCTGAATTCTTGTGATTAGCTGAGTTAAGGGTCTGCTGAATGTGTCTTGATTTGAGCATGTGCCATGAGTGTAAGGTTTTTGAGTATTTTGTGCTATTGTGGAATGTCTAGAACTTGCCTGGTGTGTTTATAAAACGAAATGAAGGATGTGAATTGTAGGAGATGATTTAGGCATTTCTTTGAATGAACCAAATTTTTATCCCTCATTTTACCTACCTTGAAAAATTAATCCTAGTTAACCCCATTGAGCCTTGAGCCTATTCTTTGACAGCTGCAACATAAGCTTAATCCTTTTTCTTTCATTAGCCTTGAATTTGAACCAAAACTCCTAAGCGCTTAAAGGAAAAATACAAAAGAGTAAAGGAGTGAGAAGAATGAAAAAAAAGGGAAAGTAGCAATTGTAAAAGTTGAGAAAGGTCGAGGGTGCACTTGTTTGAATACGGGTGAGTATTAGTAAGGAGTAAGAAAATAAATAAATGAAAAGTTACTTATAGAACTCCTTACTAATAAGTTAAAAGTGCCTAAAGAAATGGGGGAACAAAAGAGGAAAAAGAAAGCTGAAAGGAGAAAAAGGTGAAGTAAGAGAAGGGAAGTTCGTAATGAAGGCGTGATGTATTAAAAGCGCTTAGGAAAGATAGTCACTATTACTGGCCATAATAGTACCTACCCGCACCTGAGTTACATTACAACCTAAAAAGTCCTACTTATCTTACATTCATACATCCTTAAATTAGTGGAATAAAACACTAAGGGCAAGCTTATGGGTCATTACATGATGCATGTGAATTCTTTGTGAGAGTGAGCGTAATTCTATTCATGTACCCACACATGTTGTGATTTAAAAATTGTTTTTGCGTGTAAAATTGGGTAACTCTCTTTCCGTGAGGGCACATGTTGAATGAAGGATATAATTCATGTGGGATTTTTTAATCAGTTGATTTGCATGAGTTTGCTAAGATTGAGAGTCGATTCTTGAGGTTAAGAAGTCTTAACATAGTTGTACTTCATTTTGATGATCAAGTCGTGCATGCTCTATTTTTAGCTTGTTATCTTACGTAATCATTATAGCCGTAGCTTGAATAATCTTGCTAAATGAGTTATGGGTGAGTCTCCATATGCATGAGATGTAAAAGGTTGTTCGAGGACGAACAAGACTTTAAGTGTGGGGTTGTGATCTCGGGCAAAATAGCATGCCCGAGTGACGCTTGAGAACTTAATTTAGTCTTGTTTAGCTAAGTAATTATATACATTTTCATGTGATTTTATATAAATGTGAATATATGTGCTAACCAACATGATTAGTCCTTGTTTTGTAGGTTTCAATGATTTTGAGGAACTAATTTATAAGTTGGTGAAGTAGCGGAATGGAATCGGGAGCAGATGCGGCAGGCAGGCAGCACCAGCGCGCCAGCAAAGTGCCACGCCGTGCCATCTACGCGACAGGGGTGTGCCAACGCGCTGCCCAAGCAGCGTGACACGCTGCCGACGCGGTGATACTCGGCAGTTTCAGCTTCTGGAGGCAATTTCCAGAGAGCTTTCGCATTACCTCCGTGTCACGGAGGCAGTGCTCCGCGATCACTCCGTGACACGAAGCCATTCCACGACAGGCTAAATTGTGCACGTTTCTCATTTATTATAAATAGGACCCTTAGCTCCTAAAACCACTTGGTCACGATTTTATTCTGGAAAACTACCTAGGAGTGAAGGGAGAAGTGGGAGAACTCATCTAGGGTTTGGCAAATTCCCTTCTCATCTACCAAATTCATGTAAGTATGTTAGTTTAGTAGTAGTTAGTTGTAGTTTTACGAACATGAATGGCAAGAACCCTTCCTCTAGGGTTGAGGCCATGAATTATGATTGTGATTTTATGAAATCGTTTTGGAATTAAGTTATTGATTGTTGTTTTCGTCTTGCACTCTGGATTGTTGGTTGTTTTTATGATTGATCACCATGAAAGCATATACGTTAGCTTGGGCAATTGCTTGAGAAAGAATTACCTAGGTCAGGACATGAGAATGTAAGGAGCATGTTTGTATCTCACGATATAATTTCGTGTTAGGATAGAAATATACCTAACACCTTGCTTGGTTGATAAAACGGGAGTTATTAAGAGACCAACTTAGGATTATCACATCATCACTCGAAGAAGAAGTTGTGAGGGTAAGTTGAGTTAAATGGTTAGACGCGCGAAAGTCCCTAATCGTTTCCCCGTAAACCACAACATAATTAATTGCCCGCGAACTAGAAATTAGCATCCTCACTCACAATGATGCAGTGAGGCTAGTTTGCCGTGTTTAGAGGCTCGAAAGACCATGAACATGCAATTCTAATTATGTGAAACAACAACCGATACTGTCATGCTTAACCCATTGAAATTCGTAGTATCGCATGATTATCTGGTTTTAACTCTATGTTGCTCCTAGAGTAAATTCAGGATATTTCGTTGACCAAAACTAGACTTAGTTAAATCTCCCTCAAAAACTTATATAACCAACACTTGCGAAAGTTAATATCACACTTGAACTTGATAGTTAGATGAATTGGTCTAGTCCCTGTGGGTTCGACATCCGGCTCTTAAAAAGGGCCACTATATTACTTGGACGACCCGTACACTTACGAGGCACATCTGGTTTCTCTTGGGTTTTAAACTCTAACAAGATCCCTTCAAGCCCAGGTATATAGGGTCATGAATAGGGAAATCCTTCCACCCTCATGCCCAATTTCAAAGCAATTTCATGAATTCAAGTCTCCAATTATGATTTTTTTGAAATTCTAGGGTTAGACGCTGAAAATTCTCATGATCTTCTATGAATTCAATTATCTTATGATTCAATCCATGAATTATGATAATGATTACATGTTTTCTACTGAACTCTCTTATGAATGTTTTCAAGTTATGATGACTTACCCTATTATGTATGGATTTCATAAATTTCAAGCTTATGTATCATGGCCGACCTTCAGCATTGTTTTCATGGCTAGATCACGTATGTTATGCTATTTATGAACCTCATGATTTCTAACTAGCCTATGCAAAACCAAGTACGTTTCATGATTATGAATGACTATGAGCAATATGCATGTCTTAGGAGTAATATTTAGCACCGAGTAGGTTGAGGTTCAGCGCACCCAGGTCTCAAAACTACGTGCCACCATAGGTATGATTATGATAGGGGTCTTTGCCAGAGAGTGTTTCCTCTGCCTGAATGGGCTCATGATCAGTATCACGCCTTTATCGTTCTTTGTCCTGGCAAGGCTTAGCACAGCTCTGCTAACTTAAGCGAAATAGTTAGGCATTATGTGCTCATTCGTGATGGTGTCAATTATGAGAATCTTCCACTGTTCCTCATGTTTTAAGTTGTTCATGTTCAAGATTTGCGATATCATGTTTTATAGCATACTTGACCCATTGATCAGTTATGAGTTTCACTTATATTTTTGAACATATTAAGTTGTATGAGTTTTATTTAAAAACCTTGGTCATTATACTTCAGCTTGTGATGGATAACTCATGTTTTATGACCATCTCACGATTATGATTTATAGCACATTGTCCTTACTCTCATGTTTTACTTATCCTACATACTCAGTACATTCAAAGTACTGACTGCATACTTTTATGCTATATCGTCTCACAATATAGGTTCAGGTGATCAGTCTCAGTCACACCGCTAGATTCGATCTTGTCCAGCTTCAGCAAAGTCCTGGTGAGTCTTTATCATCCGAGGACATCAATTTTGATACATGTCCTTTTCTTATGACTTTTGGTTTCCGACTTTAGTGGATATGGAACTGTTAAGCCAACCTCCTCAATTACCCTGTCATCTAGGTTAAGTCTACTAAAGTTGGCCTTTAGTTTGATTTCTGTTAGCAAAATTTCCAGAGATCTTAATGTTATATCTCGTTCTTTCCGATCATTTTTTTTTTCACGATCTTAGGACAAATCGGGTTATTGGTAAAGGCATGTATCTGATGATCTCTACATCCTTGATGAATGGGAGTCTCAGTCTGTTGCCTGCTTTAGTGTCCTGTCTCCATTTGAAGCACATTGTCGATTGGAACATTCTTCTCTACTTCTGTTAAAGAATTTTTGTCCTCAATTCTAGAATATTTCTTCGCTGGAATGTGAGTCATATCGATTTGCAAAATATCATTGCAGCTCAGTAGGTCCACGGGTTAATAAGCGGGTTGAGTCAGCTTTTGAGTTAATTTATTCTGATTTTCGGGGACCATTTCTTGTCACTTACAAAACTGGGGCATAAGTATTTTGTCACTTTTATGGATGATTCTCTCGAATGACTTGAATTTATTTTATGAAGAGTCGCTAAAGTGTTTACTCACTTTTGTGCCTTTTGTGTTGAAGTTAAAAACTCAATTCAATGCTTCGATACATATTCTAAGAAGTGACAACCCTAAAGAATATATATTGGAGTTGTTTCAGTCATATATAAGACAACATGGCATTCTCCACCAGTTTCAAGTGTTGATACACCCTCTCAAAATGGAGCTGCTAAGAGGAAGAATAGACATCTACTTGAACTTTATTCCAAATGAAGGTTCCTAAACAGTTTTGGGCAAATGCAGTCTCTACGGCTTAATCGAATGCCACCTGTTGTGCTTGTTGGTAATATGCCTTACAGTGTTCTTTTTCCTAACGTCACTATTTACCTAAGGTGTTTGAAAGCACATATTATGTTCGAGATATTTGACCATCTATTACCAAATTAGATCCCAAGGCATTGAAGTAAGTTTTTCTAGGCTATTCTCTCCTTCAGAGAGGGGTATCCGTGTTATTCTACTGAAATTGGCAATATCTTGTGTCAACTAATGAGGTATTTTCATAACTACACCATTCTTCTATGCACTTCACGTTTCTACCGATCAAGAGGAGGAAGATGAATGGTTAGTCTATCAAGCCACCCGTGTTTTGACAGAACAATTTGTAGTTGTTCCTCCATCTCTCAGTTCTTCTATTGATCACCATCCGACTATTGTACCTTCAGTATCTGCTCCATCTATGGTAGATAGACCGCCAATTGTTCTACTCTACTCAAGGAGGCGAGAGACTGATGATACTTGTCATGCACCAGCTCTGTCACCTGATCTTTCAGCAAACCTTAACCTCCCATATTCCATTGCAAATTTTGTTTCCTATGACCGCTTGTCCACTACGTCTAGATCTTTGATTGCTTCTATAGACTCCATTGTACCCAAAAAAGTGAAAGATACTTCGAATTATCCTAGATGATCTGCTGCAATGCTTGATGAAATACATGCCTTAGATGGAAATCACACAAGAGATTTAGTGGATTTACCGAAGGGAAAGAAACTAGTGGGATATAACTGGATCTTCAGAGTTAAAATTAATCTAGATGGTTCTGTAGCAAGACTTAAGGCCAGACTTGAGGCTAAAGGGTATGCTCAAACATATGGAGTAGATTATTCAGACACTTCTCTCTGGTTGCCAAATTCACTTCTTTCGCTTGTTCATTTATCTAGTTGCTTCTGAGAACTGGCCTTTGCATCAATTAGACATCAAAAATGTGTTCCTTCATGGTGATCTTAAAGAGGAAGTGTATATGGAGCAACCACCGATTTTATTGCTTAGGAGGGGTATCAAAAAGTCTTATCATTTGAAGAAATTTCTGTAGGTCTTGAAGCAAAATCACCGGGCTTGGTTTGACAAACTCTAAGATCTACCTCACTGAACCTCAGCTCCAGTGATAAGAAAAAGTTGAAACTGACTGGTTATGCTTGGAACAGGCCTGGGAAAATACAGGGAGAAAAAAATAGCCGAAATAAATACCAAAAGGGACCTCACGTGCCGGCGTGTGGCACATGGGGGATTTTTGGCAGTGGATTTTCTAGGGATGAGACTCACAACATAGATAGACCTCTCAGTGGTGTTGGTTTGTGTATAGGACTGACCAAGAGTGGAAAATTGCTTCTGATAGAGACTTTTGCTGGAAAATTTAAGGAAAAGAAAAAGAGGAAACTCGATTTAGGGAACCCCAGTGCTGCAGAGTGAGGGAAACGCACCTCAAAAAGGCATATTTAGAATTTGAGAAGTAGAAAAAATTCCTTTCGTACTTCAGTATGTCTTTACATCCCATGAGAATGGGTATTTACACAATGAATCCTATAACTACTGAAAGATAATCAATTACAATAAAACTATTCTTACAATTACGCTTGGAAAAGGAACTATAAAGGTTCCTAAAATCATGCTAATTAATTAACACAACCAACAATAATCATGTTCTTGCACATTATTCATTCGTAGGCTCATAGATATAGTGGGTCGGTTTGTATATTTTAAGATGGGCACATATATGGCAAAATGAAAGACTCTTTGACTTTGTATATTTTGATATATTTATGATTATGCAAATATTTATCATCTTTTAATTGGAAAATGATTTAAAACTAAATGATTCACATGAATATGGGTAGTCTCAATGTTCACATGTGGTTCGCTTGATTAAAGTTAAGGTATTAAGTCCCGATCCATTCCTCTAGATTGAGGATTGACGGGGGGGAGGGGGGGGGGTGTTGTGAGTATTGTAAAGCCCATCTTATAAGTTATAACCTCATTAAAACCGATAGTTGGGACAAGCCGACCCATGAACTTGGCTGAGCCAACCAAAAAAAAGGACCTGGACTGGCTTAGATTATGTTAGTCTGGTTCAGTTTGGAACTATGGACCTAAATACCAGGATTGAGCCGATTCCAATGTTTTCTAGCATAGGATCAGCCTAAATGGAAAAGAAACTAGCCAAACTGGTCATTATTGCCATATGTCAAAATTGCACTTCCAACCCTTCTTGGACGACTTTTTTCTACGTTTTTATTTCTCAACCTTAACTTATTCACAATATTACCATTACAACTATAAACTATATAACCCCTCTAACTCCTTTTCTCACACTCAACTTTCATTCTTCTAATCTCAATTCTCTCTAAACTTTATCAATCCCAAGCTTCCAAGTTTCAACTTTTAAGCTCATTTGATGATTTGGAATTTAAAATCTTTGAAATTTGCAATTCAAGCTTGGACTTCCAATTTCAACTGTCTCAATTTAGGTTAATTTTGATAATTTGGTATATTCCTCCATTCTTAATGGCAAGGGTAATAATGGCCCGAAAGTGTAACAAACGGTAAATTTAATACATCTTGTATAGTAATGGGGTATGTTTGACCACTACACTAGAGATATTATTCTAGATCAGTTGGTTGTGTTTCATAAAGCTTTAGAGTAGATGATGCTAGATTTTATATCAAGGGAGTGAAAAGAAAAGGAGTAGTCGATATATAGGAAGATCCTAATTAGGAGTGGTAAATGAGGGGGTCAAGTCATGTATGGGCGGGTCAAAAACAAGTTAAATAAAAATGGATATAATAGCAACTCACCCATATTTAATACGTATAAAAAATGGGTTACCCAACGGATAATATGGCTATCCATATTATCCAAAGCTATTTTAAAGATGTTGGCTTCATGAGCTACTTAATAGTGATTCCAAAAAAAATAAATTGCTCAATTTTTTATCCATTACAGATAATAATATACATTGTGTAGCCTATAGCATTTATCTATTTCACCATTAAATTACCCATATTTTAAATGGATAATATGGGTTGATTTGTATTTAGCCCAATTTTAAACATCAGGTATCCAACCCATTAAAATAGATTGAGTTGGATGAATAATCACATGTATCACCCATTTTGTCAACCCTATCTTCCAAATGAACATTTGGGAGATGTAAAGAATTTTACTAAAAATTTTGCAACACCCGAGAAGGAGGGGTGGTTCATCAAGAATTAGTTTCTTCTAAAATAAAGGGAAGAACTAGGGAATGACCATATTTTGGTATCCTTTACAACACTTTACTTTCTGTGTCATTTAATCACTTTTTGCCAACAAAAAGTTACCAATAATATACAACAAATCTAGGAAAAAAAGAGATTATTTTTCAAGGAGTACAGCTGAAATTCGTTGAAAATACATAAACGAGGCAACACACAAAATATGAGGAAGATTGGAGGTGATTTGAATTGGTTTAGAGTCAAAATGACACATGTATCTCACATACAGGTCTACGTGAATATACACGGATATATAAGGGAAAAACATGGATACACACAAGATAAACATCTCATCTTCTCCCATGTTCATCGTCTACTTTGAAATTGACGTAAATTTCAACTCAAACCTCCATCAATTCGCCCCAAAATTGAGATTCAAACTCCTTAAGATGTACCCAATCCATTCCAACACCCAATCAAAACAATACTTAATTTTGAAAACCCGAACTTTCAAACTCAAGCTTAGGCCTCATTTGTTTTCATTAAAATTAAGACGTCTGAATCTGAATGCACATCTGAATGATTAAGATGTTGTCTCTAGATCTGAACATCGAATGATTCAGACTGTTTTTTTTTTCAGTATCTGAATATACATACTTTATTTATTTGTAAATATATTAAATATATAATTCAAATAAAAAAGTAATTAAATATTAAAAAATATTAATTTAATAAAATAAATTTATTATTTGATAAAAAATAAAATATTTATGTTTTCTAGTTATAGTGGAGATAGTTTGTAGTAGTGGTCGTGGTAATGATTGGTGTTAGTGGCTAGTAGTTATGATGGTGATAGTTACTAGGATTGATGGTGGTGATAGTTAATAGTATTAGTGGTGGTGATAGTTATGATGACGGGGGTAGTAGGTGTTGCAGTTACAGACGTGATGATGACGAAGTATAGTGGTGGTTATAGTTGATTGATGTTAGTATTTGACGGTGTTGATGGTGTTGGCTGAAGAATGCGTGGTGGTTGATAATCTCTTGGTAGTAGTTGGTGGCGGTGCTATTTGTAATGGTGAAGGTGGTTGGTAGTAGATATTGATCGCAGTTTTAGTAGTGAGTTATAGTGGAAGTAGAGGTGGCGGTGCTATTTGTAATGGTGAAGGTGGTTGGTAGTAGATACTGATTGCAGTTTTAGTAGTGAGTTATAGTGGTAATAGAGGTGGCGGTAATGTTGAGGATGATGGTGGCGGCGACGACGTCAGTGCATAAAATTATAATGATGAAAGTGGTATGTGTAGTAACGACTGAGACAATAGTGGTTAGCAGCAATGGTGATCGTCAGTGGTTGTTGTGATGTCAGGGGTAGTTGGCGACGGTAACAGTGATTAACAATGGTGGTAGAGATGGTTGGTGTTGGTGGTGGTGGTGGCGGTGGTGGCGGTGGTGAGGGTGGCTAGTGGTTGGCGATGGTAATGGTGGTGGTTGTGATAATAGAGGTGATTAATGGGGTGACTGGTAATGGATAGAGTAATGATGACATACACGTTGTTTCAGATCTTAATGATTAATACTTACTCAGACACAGTAAGTGCTTAAATCTTAATGACTTTCAATGGAGTTTCAGACCTCCATTAAGTACAAAAAAATGAGGCCAAGCAAGCTTCAATGGCTTTCGATGGAGTTTTAGCTCATTATAATTTAAGGTTGTGTTGTGGGATTGGGAGGAACTTTGAAATACCAATGTTTAATAAACCGAATGCATTTAAATTGGCCCTAATAAATACAGGTCTGCCTGGAGGTGTATTCTTTGCATTTTTATGGTTCTTCAAATATGGAAGATTGATGTGCTCGAGAGCACAGCCAATTGAGAATACAACAGTGCAAGTAAAGAGGACGGCTTGCTGGTAAATTCTAAGGCATTTGAGAGTGGATCCTAGTTGGGGAAAAAATACCGGAGCCTATGAGAGAAATAAGTGCTTAGGTTAAAGGCTAAAAACGTGAAAATTTGGCAGGAGAAGCAAGCACGCAGTAGCTTGAAACAGAGACAAGGAAGCTTTAGCCACTTTGTAATTAAAAAAAGGATTTCAGGCTAATATTAGTAGCATTTTATGGGTTGGGATAATATTGGTAGTTTTTTTGCTCTGGGCTGCACACTGAATAGTTTAATCAAAATATAATAGGACAAACAAGAAGAGATTGATATGATGTATACTTAAAAGCTTAATGTAATCCTATACAAGATTGTAATATCTTGAACGGTTTAGATGCGAGGGAAGTGACGGTCGGGGGAGAAGTCCACAGCCTGAAAATTCACTCTGCAATCTGCAATAACAAATAAATTTCCCTTGAATATGCCACCTAATTTATCTAATTGGTCCGTTGTGAACTAAACTTGTTTCACCCATCAAAAGAGTAAATGCTACCGTTTCAAATCACAGCTATATGACTTGATTAGCTAATCCACTCTTATATAGCATCAATTACTAACAAGAGTGACAATCTGACGATCTAACAAGGTGAAAGTAAATGCAACCACCACAAACTTATCATCAAAAGAAAACTGACTTTTATTTCAAAAAGATATCAAGAACACCACTAAGTGATCTACGTGAATCGAATAAATTTTGATGCTAATTGCATCCTCTCTTTTTTTTTTGGTAATTTAAGCCAGTAGTCTCATTTATCTCTTGATTATCGTTGCTACCTCAAAATCACAATTGTAAACTCACGAAAGAAAAAAGAAAAAAAAGAAAAGGAAAAAGAGACACGTAGTACATAAAGTCATTTTATCATCTTGCAAACATTATTTCGTGAAAATAGAACTTGAAAATTAAGTACCTTTTGTCCTGGTAACACAAGCACTGAGAAAAGCGAGATTGGATGAGTAATTGAAGGCATGGTTCCATTCTTCATCTCTGCAACATATCATATCATTAAAAATACTCTATATATCCGAGAACATAATGAATAAACCACAATTGGACCGACCATTTGCCTTTTTTACTTCAATTTATTTGTGTTTTTTCTTTTAGTCCATTTAAAAAAAAAACGTATATTTCCTTTTCTGGCAATTTTTAGTTTTAACTTTCCACCATTAAACATATATTAATTTAAGATCAAACTCCCTGCCCGTTAAAATTAGATAAACAAATTAAAAGGGAAGCAGTATAAATTATTTCATTTTCCCTGTCGTCTCTTCGTGATTCAACTCACCCCTTCCCACGCACTCAAAAACAAGTTAAGCAAATATTTACCGATTTAGAATGCAGAAGTTGAATTCATCCGCAAATTCGTTGTCGAAAAGGTTTTGCGTCAGATTGTATATATGGTTATATACAGTTCGAGTAACTAAATCAAGCACCGCCGGATTATCGAGTTGTGAGGCGGTGCCCGCACCGTTGTCTATGGATTGACTCCGAGCAAACTTGACTGAGCAGAACTGCAAATTTACTAAGCTCACCAGGAAGACAATGACGCCCAGTTGGAACGTGGACGACGGCAACTTTCTCCGCCGCCGGTGAGTCGCCGCCATAGCTTAGGATATGAAAAAAGGAGAAGCGTTTTAGCCAGCTTTTTTCTGATGTATATGTATGTAATATAACATATATATAATATATATATATATATATATATATATAAAATAAGGAGAAGAAAAGGGGAATGGTGAGATAGTGGGTCCCATTTTCTGCAATTCGAAGAAGACCACGTCTTGGTCTGAAAAAAATTTATTTGACGGAGTATAAAATTATACCACTCCCGTTGAACTTGCCGGCCTAAACCGGTGGTGGATTCAATTTCTTTGTTTTTATATCCTTTTTAACTTTTGTTTGACGAAGGCCGGCCAAGTGAAATCCTGAGTACTATCACTTTGACTTCTCCTATTTAAATTCTGCACACGACCTTTTTTACTTTCCCTTTCTTCTCATATTTCCATTCCATAAAGTTCACATATATTTTTAGCTTCTCATTTCTGCCTGAAATTCATGTTGCGTGCTTATTCTTTTTTAATTTTACACTGCATCTCTTTTGAGCAGCAAGAGTGTTTGTGAAAAAGTTATTATTTTGCCATAACAGTTAAATTTGTAAAAATAGAATTAAAGATAAGTAAATTATGGTCTTGGTCAAATTAAAAAAGCAAGAATAAATACAAGGATATGAACTACACGAGGAATATGAACAAGAATAAGAAGACTATGAATTATTTGTATTATTAGAGTTTGACAATGATGTTGTCTTACAAGTGAAGGTCAGATCACTACAAAAAACGACAGCCTGAAACCAAGCGGACCGGGTCAGTTAAAAAAAATTGATGGGAAAATCGACTCCGTTATTCGGTATTTTAATTTTTAATTTTTTTATAATTATTTTAATGTAATACGCACACTGTCTCTCGATTTTTTTTGCAGATTTTGGCGCGATTACTTTTATCTCTATTTAATAGAGAAAATCAACGGACAGGGTCGAGATTAATTAAAAAAAGTAAAAATAATTTAAGATGGCTTTTATTGTTAGATTTTAGGTTAAATTGTTAGATTTCATTGTTATTGTAATTATTAAATTATCAGATTTTATTGTTATTGTTATTGCTAGAATTGTTAGATTTCATTGTTAATGTTATTGTTAGATTTAGTTGAAACTTTGTTAGGTTGTTAGATTTCATTGTTAAATTGTAAGATTTCATTGTTCTTGAAACTTTGCTATAAGCTAAGTTAGAAATTGATCAAAAATTAAATTAAAATAAAATAATTTTGTCTATTAATTTAGTGTTTTGTATAATTTTAGTAATTAATCAATAAATATTAAATATATAATTACATTAAAATTCGACCTACTTTCGGGGGTGATTAAGTTAGAAATTAAAATTTAGTGATTATGTTGAGTTATATGCTAAGGTAGAAATTTACCAAAAATTAAATTAAAATAAAATAATTTTTTCATTAATTTAGTGCTTTATATAATTTTAGTAAATAATCAACAAATAGTAATGTAACACCCCAAAAGTCCCTAAGATCAGACCCGAGGCATGACACAGAGAAAACAACTGAAATTGCACCGGATAACAAAATGAGTCATTAGGTGCAGTAGGTTGGTGAAAACTTAGTATTTTAGAGAGTCTTAACGAGTGGTGAAGTGATCCGTTAAGTGTCATGACGAATTGCTAAGTGGAGGCGTTAAGAAGACACCAAAAAATTTGGAAAATGTTCCCAGGGGTAACGAGTCATGGTGAGGACTCATCAAGAGGCCAAACGAGTCATTAGGTTTGGCAGGGTTAAATTTCCGATTGGGTTATTAAGGGCATTTTCTTAATTTCTATGTCCCTAACTCCTGAACAAAGTCGTTTTAACTCCCAAAAGAGTGTTTTAGAGGGTTTTATTCATCATAAACCCTCATTCTACTCCTAACACTCTAAGTTGATGATCAAGACCCTCTCAAGCCTGAAGCATCAAGGTACTCCTTCTCCTCCAATTGTCTTGGGCATCAAACCCTAGCAAGAATCCCATCAAGCCCAGGTATATAGGGTCATGAATTAAGGAAATCCTTCCACCTCATGCACAATTTCATCTCTAACTCATAAATTCAAGTCTTCAATCAAGTTTTGTGAAAATTCTAGGGTTAGACCTAATTCAATAAAATCTTCTATGAGTTCAATTCCCTCATATTTCAATTGATGAAATATGGTTATTATGGCAGATTTGATCCTCAATTTCCTTATGAATTCATGATTTCAAGTTTATGATGATTTTATCTAATTATACATGATCTTATGATTTCCAAGTTTATGAGCCTATGATTTCAAGTATGTATGATTTTCATGAAACTCAAGTTTATGTATCGTGGCCAACTCAAATGGCATTATTTTCATGGTTATTTCATGGATGTTAAGTATGATTATGATTTCATGATTTAGACAAGCCCATGCAAGATCAAATATGTGTCAGGATGATGATTATGGGCCATGTGCATATTTTTGGGAGTAGTCTTTAGCACCGAGTAGGCCAGGAATTTAAGAAAAACCCGACTATCAGAACTACATGCCACCGTTACGTATTTATTAATGTTCAAGCTCTACGAGGATTCACGAGTGATATCACACCTTAATCATTCCTTGCCTTGGCAAGCTTTCGACGGCTCCGCCCACTTGAATGAGATAGTTGGGGCATTTTGTAAGCTCTATCATGATGGTATCGATTATTATGAGTTTTCCATTGTCCCTCATGTTTTAAGTGATTCATGCTCATGACTTATGATACTATGTTTTATAACGTATTTGACCAACTGATTAGTTTATGAGCTTTTACTTTGATTTCAAGTATGATATACTATATGATTTCTACTTTCAAACCTTGGGTCATTATACTTAAGCTTATGATGAATAACTCATGTTTATGACTATTATACGATTATGATTTCAGCATGTGCTCTATTCTCATGTTTTCAGTTTAGCCTTTACTTATAACGTTGTTTTACTATTTTACGAGCATGTTTTACTTTCTCTACATACTCAGTATATTCAAAGTACTGATCACATGCTCTATGTTATATCGTCTCATGATATAGGTTCGGGTGATGTCACTATCTGAGTCTATACCCTCGACGAGACACGGTACTTGGAGTCACAAGTAACCCCAAGCCATCTCATGGTCTATCATAACACTGGTAATCTGAGTAAACATATGCGGAAGCTTTAAATAATAAAATCATTTTAAAAAGCTAATTTGATAAAAGATCATACATCTGAAAAATAAATACTGAATGTCTGAGTCTATGTGTTATACCCCGTAAGATTCCCGTGTTATACCCCGTAGGATTCCCGGCACCTAGATGACCCATTCGCACGTTGGTTAAGCATATTTGAAGGCCATACGTGCTAAAGAAAGGCCCGAAAAAAAATCAGACGAGAAACCTGTCGAACCATCGCGGAAGGAGCCGAGGCAGAGCCCCTCCGCGATGGCAGCGTGTCACGGAGGTGAGGCCTCCGCGTTGGCTCCGTGACACGTTGGCCTTGTCCAGGCCCAAGTATATAAAGCCCCACTTCGGTTTTAAATCATTTTAAACTTATAATTTCCAGTGAAACAGAGGGGAAAGATCAGAGGGAGAAAGGGAACGAAGGGGGTAATATAATTTTCATCCGATTACGCTGCTAAACGTTGTCCAAACTCAAATTAACCTCAGATACTGAGGTATTTAGCAGCAGAGAGCATTCCTACGGATTTAGTTTCATGAAATACGGCCGACGAATCATCGAGCTACCGAGCTAAGGTAAGTGGAATTGCTCCAAACTAGTGTCGATGTGTTCCTAGCTGTGAAGTGATTATTTCTCCCTTCTGGACCTCTGGAAAATAGCGAGTTTTCGACCGTCTTTCGATAAGCCTAAGTTTAGGCTATAAATTACATCGAAGTGACGTTGTTCATTTAAAATAAAGTTATATTTGGTATTAATTGATATATATATGAATGCAGTTGGGAGGAATAGCTGAAATACCGACCAAGCTACGCCAGTTAGTCGGGAAATCAGAAACGAAGGTATGTAAAGCTAGTTTCCTCGGCAAGTTAGTAATCTCGGTACAGTAAAGTAATTTAAAGGCCAGTAGAATGTTCAGAAGTCATGTGTTATGTTTACTACGAATGTTGGTACGATATTAGAAGCATCAGGTCATAATTAGTACGACACCTGCTAGCACGATATAGATTCTAACACAAGTGTTAGGAACTGCACAGCATGCTCAGTACATGATGTAGTACAAAAGGTTAAAATGAAGTTTAGAAAGCATGTTAGAAATAGTAAATCATGTTACTATAGAAACTCAGCATACAACATAGTTTTCAGCAGAAAGACTATATCTTGTTCAGCACTAGACTCAGTACAGTCTGGCAGAAGATTATATTTATACATATATGCTATTATCAGCCTCAGCATGTATTAAGTACGTACATATTACTATTACTAGCTCAGCATATAGTATGTACAAATACCTTACTACTATTAGCTTCAGTATATGGGATATGCAGATAGTATTACTAGTTGAGACCACTGTATTGTCTTGGGTTGGATTACCTAGCATCCATGACCGCCCCAGGGTTAATAGCTGTATCGACTCGTCTGCCAGAGGACGAGGATACGTCGCTCTACGGAGTGGCATGCCGTCCCATAGGGGACGAAGATGGGATGCCAGTTTTCCCCATATTGTGCCTTGATCGGCCCTTACACACCCCTGTCGAGCGGATACGCCCGGGTGTTGATTCAGGAGTCCTCCGGACTCAGATGCAGTTATAGTCAGGGGCTCAGCGAGCCCAAGTGCATACCCAGGGGACCGGCAGGATGCTTATAGTGATTATAGGAGATGGGATGACCGGGGTGGGGGTATAGATTTTGTGCTGGTTGTACCTCCCGGCTTATGGGGGCCGGGTAAGGTTTGTGTGTGCTATGTTATGTTATGTTATGTTATGCCATGTCACATTAGATACGAGTAGATCGACAGTAGAACGATACATCTCCACGTATGACTCCTACTCCTTCCAGTATAGTTAAGAGTAGGCATAGTTCTACATTATCAGACAGTTAATCTTTTTCTTCCTATTTCAGTTTCATCAGTTGTATTGTTGTTTTCGGATATCTCTTTCAGTTATTGCTTTACATACTCAGTACCAGTGGTACTGACGCCCGGTGGGGCGCTGCATTACTTGCCTGTAGGTACTCATAGACGAGCAGGCGATACCTCGTGATTCCTGCCAGCGATCGAGTATTCAGCTCCTATCATCCGGAGACTGAATCCCAGAGGTGTATTTCTTTTTCTTTGTTGTACAGTACAGGTAGGTCGGGGCCCTGTCCCGATCATTTCTATTGCCATTCCTAGAGGCTTGCAGTCTGTATATATTTCCCTGTGGTCAGATGAGCCGGTCGTGTGGGGCCGTGCAGTTGTATAGCTGTTAGTACTTCTGTTTCCTTTATGTTGGCCGTGTGGGGCCATAGCTTGACAGTAGTGGTGACCTTGCCGGTCACGTAGCTATCCAGTATTTCATCGTTGAGTTACAGATAACTTGACAACATGGTGGCCTTGTCGGCCCGCATAGGTTTCCCTATATTGATATGTTTCTGGTTAGCTGTCAGCACAGGTACAGGTGGCTATAAGCCTAGTCGGCCGGAGGCTGTATTTACAGCCGTCATATAGCCCGTTATTTCCCTGAATCGGAGTTAGAGCCAGCCAGGCACCAGAGGTGCTTAGGCTCAGCAGTCTAGCAGTTCAGGTCCTAGTAGGGCACCAGGTGCCAGTCATACCCCTCAAGGCGGGGTGTGACAAACTTGGTATCAGAGCAGGTCGTATCCCAGGGAGTCTGCAAGCCGTGCTAAGTAGAGTCCTGTCCATGGATGTGTTGTGCACCACATACTATGGGTAGGAGGCTGCAAGGCATGATAGGATGGTTGCCTTTTATTCTTATTCAGTCGTGCTGTAGAGCGGTACAATATAGGGTTGAGTTCCTAAAAGCTTACTGTATTCTTTGGTTACAAATAATGTCAGACCAGCAACATCCTATCACAGGCCGGAATTTAGATATTGCAGCAGGGAAAGGCACCAGCAGGATGCCTCACCCTCGTTTAGAAACAGCCCGATCAGAGGGCACTATAGAGGCATCATCCCAGCCTTCTCAGCAGTCTCCACCACATCAGGAGCCACTTGGGGCGACACTACCTCCAGCAGTCCCTATACCGACACCTTCCGACCAGGAGGTTAGGAGTGCGGTAATTATGTTAGCACAGATGATGGCTGCTCAGCGTCAGCCAATGCCGTCTATAGTTGCGGAGTCGTCAGGAGGGCCCGGTAGTTCGAGGGTTCGAGAGTTCTTGGTCTGAATCCCCCACAGTTTACAGGTACGGACCGGACAGAGGACCCTCAGGATTTTCTGGATCAAATGCAGAGAATTTTCAGGGTTATGCATGCCACACCTACAGAATCAGTTGAGTTGGCAGTATTTCGATTACGGGACATCGTTGTGTTGTGGTATGAAAGCTAGGAAAGGTCCCAAGGGAGAGATGTTTCCCCTCCAACCTGGTCCAGCTTCTCAGGAGCTTTTCTGGATCACTATTTGCCGCGGGAGATTCGACAGGCTCGGGTAGACCAGTTCCTACATCTGGAGCAGGGGGCCATGAGTGTTCGGGAATATTCCTTGCGGTTTGATTCCTTGGCTCGGTATGCACCGGTCTTTGTTGATACCATGGCGTCCAGAGTACACCGCTTTATCATGGGGTTGAATCCAGAATATGTTGAGACTTGTATTACGGCTACACTACGAGAGGACATGGACATTGCTCGAGTTCAGGCATTCGCCCAGAATATTGAGGGCATCAGACAGTGGCATCGGGAGATCAGAAGGGCCAATCAGGAATAGCGTCGCCGGGACAGGCCAGTTGAGTTACAGAGGGAGGCTCGGGGAGGACCCAGGCCACGATTGTTAGACAGGCCGCCCAGGCCCCCGCCTCTGCCACAGCTGCAGGGGGGTAGATTCAACCGTAGGGGGCAGTCAGAGACTGGTAGAGGTTCGCAGATGGCAGATTCACCATTATAGAGGAGGGCGGAGCAGAGTAGGTATACTCTACCGCTCTGCCCTATATGCAGTCGATGCCATCCTGGAGCATGCAGATATGGCTCCACTGCATGTTATAATTGTGGCCAAGAAGGCCATCTGATGAAAGATTGCCCAGCTAGAGGTCGAGACGACCGGGATAGACAGGATAGGGCATCTGCAGGGTCACGAGCCACAGCATCCTCGGCAGGGCGCAGGCCCTCAGTTTCAGCAGGCAGGGGTCGGGGCAGATCAGAGGCCTCCAGTACAGGTGCGGGTCCAAGCCGCACATATGCTTTACCAGGGAGGCAGGATTCAGAAGCGTCACCTGATGTTGTGACAGGTATGCTAACTATCTGCTCACACCCTGCTTATGTATTGATTGATCCAGGGTCTACTTTGTCCTACATTACTCCATTTGTAGCACGAAAGTTCAGTATTGCACCAGAATTATTGCAGCAGCCCTTTTTAGTATCCACGCCCGTCGGTGACTCTATTGTGGCTAGCAGAATTTACTGAGGGTGTACAGTAGAGGTTGCTGACCGTCAGACCACAGTAGATCTGGTCGAGTTAGAAATGATAGACTTCGATGCCATAATGGGTATGGATTGGTTAGTGCCGTGCTTTGCCAACGTTGAATGTTGGACCAAGATGGTCCGATTCCACTTCCCAGGAGAAGCAGTGCGGGAGTGGAAGGGCAGTACCGCTACACCAAAAGGTAGGTTTATTTCCTACCTTCAGGCGAGGAAATTGATATCTAAGGGATGCATTTACCATCTGGTCAGAGTTCAGGATGTCCGAGCTGAATCTCCGACACTCCAGTCTGTTCCGGTGGTGAATGAATTCCCTGATGTGTTTCTGGATGAGTTGCCTGGTATTCCCCCAGAAAGGGAAATAGACTTTGCTATTGATTTATTACCAGGCACCCAGCCGATATCGATTCCTCTTTATTGCATGGCTCCTGCGGAACTCAGAGAATTAAAGGAGCAGTTGAAAGATCTATTGGATAAAGGTTTTATCAGGCCGAGTACTTCACCGTGGGGTGCGCCAATTTTATTTTTGAGGAAGAAAGATGGCTCGCTCCGAATGTGCATAGATTATCGGCAATTAAACAAAGTTACAGTAAAGAACAAGTACCCGCTTCCCAGAATTGATGACTTATTTGATCAGTTGCAGGGAGCCAGATACTTTTCTAAGATTGACTTGCGGTCCGGATATCACCAGGTTCGAGTACGTGAGAGGGATATTTCGACAGTAGAGCGAAACATCTCCATGTATGACTCCTACTCCTTCCAGCATAGTTAAGAGTAGGCATAACTTTACATTTTCAGTCAAGTTTAGTCTATTCCTCTCTATTTCAGTTCCATCAATTGTATTGTTGTTTTCAGATATCTTTCAGTTGTTGTTTTACATACTCAGTACCAGTGGTACTAACGCCCCTTGGGGGCGCTGCATTACTTGCCTGCAGGTACTCATAGACGAGGGGCCGATACCTCGTCATTCCAGTCAGCTCACAGGGTCATCAGCTCCAGTCATCCGAAGCTAGATAGCTAGAGGTTTATCCCTTTTCTTTTGTTGTACAGCATGGGTAGGCCGGGGCCCTGTCCCGACCATCTTATCAGTATTTTCAGAGGCTTGCAGTCTGTATATATTTCCCTATGGTCAGATGAGCCGGTCGTGTGAGGCCGTGCAGTTGTATAGCTGTTAGTACTTCTGTTTCTTTTATGTTGGCCGTGTGGGGCCATAGCTTGACAGTAGTGGTGACCTTGCCTGTCACGTAGCTTTCCAGTATTTCCCTCGTTTAAGTTTCAGATGACTAGACCGCATGGTGGCCTTCTCGGCCCGCATAGGTTCCTGATTATGAGTACGTTCTGGTCAGCTGTTATTACAGGTACAGGTGGCTATAGGCCAGTTGGCCGGAGGCTGTGTTTACAACCGTTATATAGCCCTTTGTTTCCAGAAATTTGAGTTAGAACTAGCCAGGCGCCAGCTGTGCTTAGGCCCTCCAGGTAGCAGTCCAGGTCCCACTAGGGCACCAGGTGCCAGTCATACCCCCCAAGGTGGGGCGTGACACTATGTCTGAAAGCCATCTACTAATGATGAGTTGCTGGGACAATCCCCCAGCTAACTCTAAAGTCTAACTGAAAGAAATTAACTAAAATAAAGATCGTCCTCGAAAGATGAAGACTCACCAACTACTGTTGCTGATATCGCCTGAAGGAATTGACTAACGATGCTGAGGCTAAGAACCTGCGCCTGTATCATGATACGATACAAGCGTCAAAACTTGGAATCACTAAGTAAGCGAGAGATATAATAATGCATGAAAGGACAAATAACTGAACTGAAATGACATGAAATGACCAATTGGAATACTAAAAACTGAACAACTGAATTATAACTGATATGGTCAATAATGACCCTAGCTGATGGTCATAGACATGTCATAAATCTGAATACTGAGTGAGCTAAATTGAACTGAAACGGAGCTGAGCTAAACTAAACTGAAACTGTACTGACTAGTGGGAGAATCTATAACCGACATATAACCACATGAGCTAGTTGTAGAGTTCGATGTATACGCCCCATTGATAGGACCCAATATACCTTGCCAGAGTATAAAGGCATGAACTGGGTGATCATAAATTTGGGGCCATAGGGCCAATAAAAGTAACCTACAGTGGCAATGTAGTTCTGGGAACCTGGCTGCGCTGGAACCCCGGTCCCCTCGGTGCTAAGTCCTACTCCCACTGGATAGTTCTAGTCTGACTACTAAGCTGATAGCTCAAAATTGGGGTCTAAGACTAAATCAGGGATACTTATCTGGAAGTACCCTGAGAGTCTTATCAGACCTGATTCTATAACTGATGTTCTAAGACTGGCCAGAGATGCTTATCTGGAAGCGTCGTAACCGTCTAAAGAAGAAACTGAAACTAAAGCTGGTGGTTCTAAGACTGGTCAGAGCTGCTTATATAAAGAACAAAATAATATCTGATAACTGTTAACTGAGTCTGATAACTGATATCTGGGAGGCACTACTAACACCTTAAGAAAAGACAATAGTCAAACTGATCAACTGAAATTTATGAAAATACTGAGTATGCTAATATTTTAACTAAAATTGGACTAGCATACAATTGACTGAGATTTCAACTGATATTAATAATATGGGAATCCCAACACTGATAGAATCAAGCAATATGAATAACTAATCAATTATGCAAGACTTTAGTTTGTTGCATTCAAAAACTAGGGCTAGAATCCATTTACAGGAATAAGTATCAACATAGTCACAAGATAGTAGAAATATAACAACAATTAACATGAATAATATTCCACACGATATAGACTGAATTGGGCTGCAAATTTATTCACATTCAAAAACTCAAGGCCTAAAATTGATAGGAAAATTTAGATGGATTTTGGAGAACAAAGGAAGAACAATTCCCTTGCTAAATTCTCACATACCTAGTGATGAAAACCCCAGAGGAAACCCTTGAGAAGATCTGAGAAGAAAAATTGAACCCTTTCTTCTGCTATGAGTTTTTCTGAAAAAGTTCTATGATCTGACTTCTGAGGGAATGAGAGGAATGAGCATAACATCGATTACCCCTCTAAATTTCCTAAATATAATCCAAAACTACGTAGCTTAGGGATTAAAAAGGTGGAAAGTTTCAAAAATAACCCTAGGAGAAAGTTTGGAAAAACTGCTCAACGGGGACCAGCGGGTCACTTAACGAGTCGTTGGTTGAGTCCACGACTCATAGGGACCAGTCGTTGGACCTGGGCCTAGATTTTGGCTTAGTAGAACTGGAAACAAGGGGGACCACGACTCGTTGGATGAACCAATAGGTTTTTGGTTCTTTCCATTGTCTGTACCACCCCAAAAGTTTCTAAGATCAGATCCCATACTTAAAGAAAGAATTCAGATAAAAAGTGGGAATTTCACCTTAGAACGAGTCGTGGAATGACCTGTTAGATGACCCATGAGTCGTGGTCATACTCGTGGTAAGCAGCTAAGGAGTGCAAGGTTGGTTCAGTGATCACAGACGACCTAACGAGTCATTAGGTAGGCAATGACTCGTTAGGTCGGCCGTCGGGTGGATACTAGAGATCAAGGATGGGTTCCCGAGGCAGTGGTGATCATGGAAGAGGAGACAAGTCGTCGTGCACTTGACGACTCGTCAAGTGACCCGTGGGGAGAGAAGAGCAGAAAAAGAAAATGAATCCAGTGTACTCCACGACTTAGCCCCACGAGTCGTTGCCAACCCCACGACTCGTGGAGTGCCTCGTGGGGACTGGCAAGGTGGACTTTTTCTGTGAATTTTCAAGGGTGTTTTCGTAAAATCCTATGCTTCTAACTCTTATACTACATTGTTTTGAGTATTATATGGGACGTTTTAAGGGTTTCTTCTAACTTAATCTCTCATTCTCTCAAGATACACTCTCAAACTCTTCTTCCTCCCCTCTCTCAAGACTCAAAGATTCAACAAGGGTTTCTTCAAAGGCTTCAAGGTTCAAGTTCAAGTGGGGATTTCTTCTAGTCAGGTATGTGAGTTTTTCAACAAGGACATCCTTCCATCCTTGTGCCCCAAGATTTTTATGAAAAACCCAAATCTCTTGTTCTAGAAAAGCATGGTTTAGGGTTTCAATTTATGGATGATTTCTTCTACGCCTTCTAGGAATTTTAAAACCCATTATGATTAACAATCATGTATGCTTATGGGATTACTTTCAATATCTCGAATTATGTACTTGATATGAGAAATGCATGATTTTAGAATTTTCACCATGAAATAGCCTAGAACTTCGAATGGGATTTCGTAATTATTCACATGCTCTTGTCATGAACTTGTATCCATGTCTAAAGTATATGAAGATCGTATGAATTCTCTTAAACCTAGAATATATGATTTAATAGATATGCTGAGATACGATTAGAACTTATGGGCTTTGATCAATGTGAAGTATGTACATGTTTTCACTATGATTTTGATGTAAATATGTTGGGTATGAGTTGAATCTATGGAGCTTTCATGAATCTAGAATATATGCTATATAAGGTGAATTCGAGATTTAAATGTTGTGGACATGCTTTTCATCAATAATATCTCATCATACTTGAACATTCATCATAATCTCAACTTTCATGACTTTCTCATAGATGGGCATTTTAATTTATAAAGCTTGAAACGTGATTGAAAACAATGTAAAACTTGCCCATGAATCATAATTCAATAGTAGAAGTATATTTAAATCATACCCATGTAGAGAATTAGAAATTTCATGCATTGGGTTAAAACCCCATAGAATTGACATAGAAAATTCATGACTTAGAGAGGGATTGGGCATGAGTGTGAAATGATTTACTCACTCATAACCCTACATACCTGGGAAATATTATATTCTATCACTCCTTGAAAGCCCAATGAAGGATTGAAGGAAAACTTGAAGAACTTACTTGATCACCTCCTAAACCCTTTCAATATGCATGCATGGATATGAATGAGCCTAGGATAGGTTTTACCCTCATAAAACACTGCATTTCGAGCCTTAAATGACGTAGTTTAGGACCCTAGGACTTAGGAATGATGAAAATGCCCTTAATGAATTCTCTAAAAATTTTGCACTGCCTGAGACCACGGACAATCGAAAAAAGTTGTGCCTTGATACCACAACTCGTGGTATCCTTCCATTGCACCCACTGCCCAACTTCACTTTCTTAGATTCGATCCCACGATTCGACAGGACGAATCATCGCTTCAGACAACGGTCGTTATATCATCTGCTATTTCCCCTTTGACGTCCTGCACCAAGACTTCCCACGAGCCACACCACGACTCGTTCCTCCTTTCAATGAGTCGTGGTTTCCTTCCGTTACCTCGATTGGAGGTTTTAATACTCCTTCCCACGGTTGCTCACCACTTTCCGTTATAGCTCACGACGAATCATCCCATGACCTGTTACTTCCTCTCAGGCTAAGGACCAGTCTCCCCACGACCTCAAACAATGACTCGTGGTATCAAAAAATGGGTCGTTACGTGACCCGTTAGTTCCAACTACCACCCGGTCAAACCTTACAACGGATGCTTCCCACGGGTCGTTGGTTGGACCAACGATCCGTTATATGACCCGTTTTATGGAAAATTTCCCAGATTCTGACAACTTTCATTTTTAAATTTCTGGTCCAGTCTTAGGAACTTCCGGGGTATTATATCTAGAAAAGTTTCAGGGTGTTACAATATCTCCTCCTCGGGATCATTTATCCTCAAATGAAGGCTATAACTGCTAGAAAACTAGAAAAAGAGCTGCAATTCCTCGACTAAGACTATGAACTGATTTCTGGAGGAATGACTGACTCCAAACTGATTTAACCATACTAACAGAGTTGATGCAACTATGATGCACATTGAAAATCTAAATAGAGAGCTGGTGAGTACGGAACTGAATAGAGTATTGAGGAGGAATTTAGTACTTGATGCTGGAACTGAACTAGAAGGGAATAAATGAGGGTATTTGTCCATCATGTCCGCTTCTGCCTCCCATGTGGCTCCCTCAACTAGCTAGTTCCTCCACAAAACTTTCACTGAAGCGACTTCCTTATTTCTTAGCTTACGAACTTGACGGTCTAGGATCTGAACTGGAAGCTCTTCGTAAGAGAAACTATCCTTCACTCCCACACTGTCTAGTGGCACATTTGCAGTTGGATCACCAATGCACTTCTTCAATAGTGACACATGGAAGACTGGGTGCACAAATGCTAACTTTGGAGGTAATTCTAACTCATAGGCCATACAACCAATTCGCCTTAGAATCTTGTGGGGTCCTACATACCTCAGACCGAGTTCCCCTTTCATTCCAAACCTCATCACCCCTTTCATAGGTTAAATTTTTAGGTACACCAATCATCTACAGTGAATTCTAACTCTCTTCTCCTCACAGCAGCATAGGATTTCTGTCGACTTTGTGCTATTTTCAATCTTTCCCTGATAAGTTGCACTTTCTGCATAGCTTCATGAACTGAGTCTGGCGCTATCAAGGTAGCTTCACCAACTTCAAACCACCCTATAGGAGACCTACACCTCCTACCATATAATGCCTCAAATGGGGCCATCTAAATACTAGAGTGGTAGTTGTTGTTGTACGCAAACTCGATGAGAGGTAAGTGATCATCCCAACTACCCTTGAAATAGATAACACAATCTCTTAGCATATCTTATAAGGTCTAGATAATCCGCTTAGCTTGTCCATATGTCTGAGGGTGAAAAGTTGTGTTGAGCTTGACCTGGGTACCGAGTCCTTTCTAAAATGACTTCCAGAAATGCAAGGTGAACTGGGTACCTCTATCTGAAATAATGGACAAGGGCACTCCATGCAGTTTGACTAACTCCCGGATGTACAACCTAGCATAATCCTCATCTGATTCTGTAGTTTTAACTCGAAGAAAATGTGCTGACTTGGTCATCCAATCCATTATCATCCAAATTGAGTCATGTTGCCGGCGAGTACGAGGTAGACCTGTAATAAAATCCATATTCACTTCTTCCCACTTTCATGTGGTATGATGATATCCTGAGTCATACCTCCCAGTCTCTAATGCTCCACCTTAACCTGCTGGCAGTTCGGGAACTTAGCCACAAATTCTGCGATGTCTCTTTTCATGTCGTTGCACCAGTAGATATCCCGTAGATCACGGTACATCTTAGTGGCACCTGGGTGGATAGAATATCTAAAACTGTGTGCTTCCTCCAGTATCTATTATCTCAAGTCACCTACATCTGGTACACATAGTCTACCCTAGTAACGGAGCACACCATCTCCCCTTTTGGAGAAAGCCTCCTCTTTTTTTTTCTTCTGAGAACTGCTTCTTTTAGCTTAAGTAGTATGGGATCTTCATTCTGCCTTGACTTAACTTCAACAACTAATGAGGAATCTGACCCACTTTGCATTACTACTCTGCCCTCCGCTGAATCTACCAACTGCACTCCCAACCGAGCTAACTTGTGAATATCCTTTGCTAGTTCTTTTCTACTCTCTTCAACATGAGCCACGCTCCCCATGGACATCCTTCTTAGGGCATCAGCCACTACATTGGCCTTGCCCGGATGGAATAACACACTCATGTCGTAATCTTTCAATAGATCCAACCACCTTCTCTGACGAAGATTCAAGTGTTTCTAACTGAACACATACTGAAGGCTCTTGTGATCAGTGAACACATCCACGTGAGCCCCATAAAGGTAATGCCTCCATATTTTCAACGCAGACACCACAGCTGCCAACTCGAGATTATGAGTTAGATAGTTCTTTTCATGAACCTTGAGCTGTCTGGAGGCGTAAGCTATCACCTTACCCCTCTGCATTAAAACGCAACCGAGTCCCACTCTGAAAGCATCATAATATACTACGAACCCATATGCTCCTTCCGGTAAGGTTAAAATGAAGCGGTAGTGAGTCGAGTCTTCAACTCCTGGAAACTCTTCTCACACGCATCTGACCATTGAAATTTCACCTTTTTCTGACTTAACTTGGTTAGAGGAGATGAAATCTAGGAAAATCCTTCTACAAAACATCCGTAATAACCAGCTAGACCTAAGAAACTTCTGATATCGGTTGGGGAAGTAGGTCTTGGTCAGTCTTTCACCGCTTCTATCTTTTGAGGATCTACCTAAATACCCTCACTTGAGACCATGTGACCCAAGAAGGTCACAAACTTCAACCAGAATTCACATTTGCTGAATTTAGAGAACAACTGGTGGTCTCTAAGCGTCTATAGCACTATCCTCAGATGGTTAGCATGTTCTTCCTCATTTCTAGAGTATATCAGAATGTCATCAATGAATACAATGCCAAACATGTCTAGATATTGCTTGAAAACTCAGTTCATCAGGTCCATGAAAGATGTAGGGGCATTATTAGTCCAAAGGACAAAACCACGAATTCATAGTGACCATACCGAGTTCTTAAGGCTATTTTCGGTATGTCACATTCTCTAACTCTAAGCTAATGATACCCCGACCTGAGATCTTCTTTGGAAAAATAACTGGCTCCTTGAAGCTGATCGAATAATTTGTCAATCCTGGGTAGGGGATACATGTTCTTAACTGTGACTTTGTTCAGTTGACGGTAATCGATACACATCCTGAGAATATTGTCTTTCTTTCACATGAATAATATTGGATCACCCTATGGAGAGATGCTGGGTCTGATGAAACCCTTATCAAGAAGGTCTTTTAGGTGCTCCTTCAACTCCTTAAGTTCGGCTGGAGCCATTCTGTAAGGAGGTATGGAGATGGGATGAGTATTTGGAAGAAGATCTATGCTGAAGTATATTTCCCGCTCGGGAGGGACTTCGGGAAGATCTTCGAGAAACACATCAGGGAACTCGCTGACAACTGAAACTGAATGGAAAGTTAGGGTCTTAGATTTGGAATCTTTGACCCGAACTAGGTGATAAATGCACCTTTTAGTAATGAGCTTCCTTGCCTTAGGTAGGAAATAAACTGACCCTTTTGGCGCTGAACTATTGCTCATCCACTCTAAAACTGGCTCATTAGGAAACTGAAATCCGACGACTCTAGTTCTACAGACAACTGAAGCATAACCGGAGTGTAACCAATCCATGCCTAGAATGAGATGGAAATCGACCATGTCTAACTCTACTAGATCAACTGGAATGAACTTATTCAATACTGAGACTGGGCAGTTTCTATACACCCGGCTGGCTCTAACTGACTCACCAACTGGTGTAGAGACTGAAAATGGTTTTGAGAGGACTTGTGGACTGATTTCAAACTGGAAGTTGCATAGAGAGTAACGAACGATAGTGTGGCTCCTGTATATAGTAGGGAATACACATCTAGGTGGAAGAGACGTAACATACCCATGACCACGTTAGGTAAGCTCTCCTGATCTTGACGGGAGGACAAAGTATAAAAGCGTTTTGGCGCTGATTGTCATCCGTACCAGAAGTGTTGGCTTGCTGGAGATGCTGAAGTGGTAGACTGTGATCTCCCCCATCCAGCCAATGGTGTCACGCCCCACCTTGGGAGGCATGACTGGCACCCGGTGCCCTACTAAGACCTAGACTGCTGGACTACTGAGCCTAAGCACTTCTGGTGCCAGGCTGGCTCTAACTCTGGGTTCATGGAACCAACAGGCTATATAACGGCTGTAAATACAACCTCTGGCCGACTAGGCCTATAGCCACCTGTAAGACCACAACAACTAACCAGAACAACAGTAGTATAAAGGAACCTATACGGGCCGACAAGGCCACCATGCTGTCTAGTTTTACTAAAAAGCTGAACTAAATGCTAAACTGCTCTGTGACCGACAAGGTCACCAACTATCAACTATACAAGGCCCCACATGACCATCATAAACAAACAAAAACATACACATGGCCTCACACGACTGGTACAACTAACTACAGGGAATATACAATCTGCAAGCCTCTAAGAATGATAATAAGATAGTTGGGACAGGGCCCCGGCCTACCCGTACTGTACAAGAAAAAAGAAATAAACCTCTAGCTGTCAAGCTCCGGATGACAGGAGCTGATGACTCTGTGTGCTGGCTGGAATTACGAGGGATCGGCTCCTCATCTATGAGTACCTATAGGCAAGTAATGCAGCGGCCCCAAACGGGCGTCAGTACCACTGGTACCGAGTTATGCAAAGAGAAACTGAACATAACTAAAGATAAACAATATACTGGTAGTTACTGAAATGATAGAGGATAGCTAAAATTGTCTAGAATAACAGAATCTGTACCGAGCTTAACTGTACTGGAAAGAAGATAAGAATCATACCTGTCGATGCGGCGTCTTGCTATCTATCAATTTAATAAGTAATATCATACAAGAACCTATACCAGCCCCCATAAGCCGGAAGGTGTGAATCAACACGCAATCTATATACCCCTACCCGGGTCGCCATCCAAAAATAAATTCACTCCACTCACCTAATAACTACGAGCACCCCGCCGGCCCCCTGGGTATGAAGCTTGGGCTCTATGGGCCCTTGACTATAACTGTATCTGAGTCCGGAGGACTCCTGTAACTGTAATCTGAGATCTATATCTGTAATCTGTAATTTGTGCCCTGGGCATTAGCGCTCGACAGGGTATGCTATAATGCTGATCAGCCTGCTATGGGGAATGCTACATCCCATCTTCGTCCTATTGCGGACGGCATGCCACTCCTTGGAGTGACGTATCCTCACCATCTGGCAGGTGAGTCGACACAGCTATTAACCCTGGGGCGGCAAGGAAGCTCTAAGGGTGCCCACATAAAACAATCAGGTCTCTACAAGCAACAATAATCACATATAACATGTATAATAAATCTGATAATACTGTCCATGATCTGATATTCTGTTCTGAATCTCTTGCTAAGTTAAACTGAAACTGATACTGAGTTATACTGAGTCTGGAATAATATTTCGCTGATTGATACTAATTTACTGACTTTTATTTTGAACATGGCATAATGATAATTCTAGCATGCTTACTGAATTCACATTGGACATAATACTCGGCTTCTGGAACGTTCTTCTGGAATTTACTCTATTTTACTATGCTAGAATTACTAACTTGCCGAAGAAACTAGCTTTACATACCTCAGTTACTGACTTCTTGGCTAACTGGTGTAGCACGGCCAATATCCAACTATTCCTTCCAACTGCATTCATAATTATGGCAATTAGAACTAAATTCATCAATATTCTGGAAGAAAACACTACTTCGAATACATATATAGCCCAAACTTTGACTTATCGAAAAACAACCGAAAACTCGCTATTTCTCGGAAGTCCAGAAGGGAGAAATACTCACTTTTGGGCTAGGAGTATATTGACACTAATTTGGAGCAATTCCACTTACCTTAGCTCGGTAGGATGACGGTTCGCCGGCCGAATTTCACGAACTAACTCCTTAGGAATGCTCCCTGCAGCTTTATACTTCACTACCCAAGATTAATTCGAGTTTGGACCGCGTTTAATAGTGTAAACGGAAGGAATTTCAAAGAAACTCTTTTTACCCTCTGTTTTCTGGTTTGTTCTCTGGAAATTCTGATAATTATCCTTAAAAACCCGAAGTGGGGGCTTTATATACTTGGGGCTGAACCTCACCTCCGTGGCACATTGGCCATTGCGAAGGTGAGCCCTCCGTGACACGTTAGCCATTGCGGAGGGGGTATGCCCAGCCTCCTCTTGCGATGGTTCGACGTGGCGCTTGTCCGGTCTTTCCCCGGGCCTTTTTCTAGCATGTATGGCATTCTAAAACTCTTAACCAACATGCGAATAGGCCATCTAAATGTCAAGAATTATGGGGTGTAACATCCTCCCCCCCTTAAGAACATTCGTCCTCGAATGTAAAATTCTACTTGCAAGAATTTCAACTTACTTGACTTATTCTAGAAAAATTTCGACAGAGTTCCCCCTGTAATATGGACTATCTCAAAAATTCTGAAACGCAGAAAAGTCCAATACAGGTACTCCACACAATACTATAGCATTCATCACGCAATAGCCTAGAGTCAACTATCTCATTTATACGCTTCATAAGGCAATTCATAAAACAGCAATACTAACGTATCTCTGCTGATTAAGTTTGTAATAACTGAGGGTATCTGACTTT
Organism: Datura wrightii; assembly: GCA_035772735.1. Classification (NCBI taxonomy): domain Eukaryota; kingdom Viridiplantae; phylum Streptophyta; class Magnoliopsida; order Solanales; family Solanaceae; genus Datura; species Datura wrightii. The sequence goes on along the minus strand of JASDFA010000003.1, from coordinate 69,516,642 downwards.
CATATCTTCCTCTGATTCCCAAGTCATTTCCTCTCGGTTCCTATTACGCCATAACACCTTGACAGAAGCAACATCTTTAGTTCTCAACTTGCGAATCTGCCTGTCCAGTATGGCTACTGGAACCTCTTTATAAGCCAGCTCCTCCGTAACCTGGATATCCTGAACTGGGACAAATCTAGAGGGATCTCCTATATACTTCCTCAGCATTGACACGTGGAAAACATGGTGAACAGACTCTAATTCTGGAGGTAAGTTCAACTTGTATGCCACTTGACCTATCCTTCGGCGAATCTGATAAGGCCCAACAAATCTCGGGCTGAGCTTGCCCTTCTTGCCGAATCTCATCACCCTTTCATTGTAGAGACTTTCAAGAATACCCAGTCATTCACATTAAATTCCAGGTTTCTGCGCCGCATGTCAGCGTACGATTTCTGGCGGCTCTGAGCAGTCAGTAGGCGTTCTATGATAAGCTGTAGTCAGTAGGCGTTCTCTGATAAGCTTTACCTTTTCCTCTGACTGATGAATAATATCCGGCCCAATCAGCACTGAGTCTCCTACTTCAAACCAGCCAACTGGCAATCTACATTTTTGCCCATACAATGCCTCATAAGGCGCCATCTGGATAGCTGAATGGTAATTGTTATTATAGAGAAACTCAATAAGTGGTAAGTGCTCATCCCAACTACCTTCAAAGTCTAACGCACACGCTCGTAGCATATCCTCGAGAGTCTGAATAGTGCGTTTTGCCTGCCCATCTAGTTGAGGGTGAAAAGCTGTGCTCAGGTTAATCTGTGTCCCTAGGCCTTTCTGAAATGATTGCCAAAATTTAGCTGTGAATTGCGCCCCTCTGTAAGAGATAATGGACACTAGAACACTGTGTAGTCTAACTATTTCTATGATATACAACTCAACATAATCTTCGGCAGAGACAGTAGTCCTTACTGGCATAAAATGGGCTGATTTTGTCAGTTTGTCAACAATTACCCAAATCGAGTCATTTCTATGCCTGGTGCCGGGTAATCCTGCTACAAAATCCATATTTACTGCTTCCCACTTCCAAAGAGGCACAACTATGTCTTGAGTCAATCCGCCTGGTTTCTGGTGTTTAGCTTTTACTTATTGGTAGTTAGGACACTAGACTACGAATTTTGCTATTTCCCTCTTCATACCTAACCACTAGTAGATTCCTTTGATATCGTGGTACATTTTCGTCGCGCCTGGATGGAGAGAATAGCGAACGTAATGTACCTCGCCCATAATCTGCTAGCGAAGCCCTGCAACACCTGGAACACAAAGGCGGCCCTTACATCACAACACTTTATCCTCAGTTACCTAAAAATCTGGCACTTTTCCTTGCTGAAGTCTATCTTTAAGCTGAACCAGGTCAGGATCTTCATACTGCCGTTCCTTTACCTCCACAACTAATGATGACACTGCGGTGTTCTGAATTACCGCTCTGTTGTCCTCTGTTTCTGCTACACGAATGTCAAAACTGGCTAACTGGTGTATTTCTCGAGCCAATTCCCGCTGGTTGGGCTGCAAGTACGCCAAACTCCCCATAGACTTATGGCTAAGGGAATCTGCTACTACGGTTGCTCTTCCTAGGTGATACAGAATATTTACATCATAATCTTTCAACAACTCCAACCAGCGACGCTTCCGCAAATTCAACTCTCTCTGGATGAAGATATACTGTAGGCTTTTATGATCAGTGAAAATATCCACATGAACGCCATACAAGTAATGTCTCCACATCTTTAGGGTGTGGATCACTGCGTCTAGTTCCAGGTCATGGGTAGGATAATTCTTTTCGTGTTTCCTCAACTGTCTGGAAGCATAAGCAATTACTTTACCATGCTGCATCAACACACATCCTAACCCAATACCCGAAGCGTCACAATAAACTGCATAACCCTCTGTACCTTCTGGCAATGCTAACACTGGGGCGGAGGTCAACTTGTCTTTCAATTCCTGGAAACTCTGCTCACATGCCTCCGTCCACTGAAACTTTACTGCTTTTTGCGTCAGCTTAGTCAGAGGTGCTGCTATGGTGGAGAATCCCTCAACAAATCTTCTGTAGTACCCTGCTAATCCCAGAAAACTGCGTACTTCGGTCGGAGTAGTAGGTGTGGGCCATGTTTTTACTGCTTCTATTTTCTGTGTGTCTACTTGTATACCAGCGTCCAACACGATATTCCCCAAGAAGGCTACTGAGTTCAGCCAAAATTCACATTTAGAGAACTTGGCATACAGCTGACGGTCCCTGAGAATCTGGAGCATTGTCCGCAAATGATCCTAGTGGTCTGCCTCTGAGCGAGAATACACCAGAATATCGTCAATAAACACTATCACGAACAGGTCCAGGTATGGTCTGAAGATGCTGTTCATCAGGTCCATGAATACTGCGGGGGCATTCATCAGCCCAAAGGACATGACTAGTTCAAAATGGTCGTATCTGGTCCTGAAGGCAGTCTTCGAAATGTCCCTTTCACGAACTCGAACCTGATGATATCTGGACCGTAAGTCAATCTTGGAGAAATATCTGGCCCCCTGTAACCGATCAAACAAATCATCTATTTTGGGAAGCGGATACTTATTCTTGACTGTAACCTTATTCAGCTGCTGGTAATCTATAGACATGCGGAGTGAGCCATCCTTCTTTCTCACAAATAGAACTGGTGCACCCCAAAGTGAAGTACTCGACCTGATAAAGCCCTCATCTAACAGATCTTTCAACTGCTCCTTTAGTTCTCTGAGTTCAGCAGGAGCCATACGATACGGAGGAATTGATATGGGCTGAGTTCCTGGTAGTAAATCAATTGCAAAATCTATTTCTCTTTCTGGAGGAATACCAAGTAGCTCGTCTAGGAATACATAGGGGAATTCATTAACCACTGGAACAGATTGGAGAGTCGGAGGCTCTACCCAAACATCCTGGACCCTGACTATATGGCAAATGCATCCCTTAGCCATCAACTTCCTTTCCTAAAGGTAGGAAATAAACCTACCTTTCGGCGTAGCTGTACTGCCCTTCCACTCTCGTACTGCCTCCCGTGGAAAGTGGAATCGGACCATCTTGGTCCAGCATTCTACATTGGCAGAGCACGGCACTAACCAATCCATACCCATAATGGCATCGAAATCAATCATCTCTAATTCTACCAGATCTACTGTGGTCTGACGATCAACAACCTCTACTATACACCCTCAATAAACCCTTCTAGCTATGATGGAGTCATCGACGAGTGTAGATACTGAGAAGGGTTGCTGAAGAAACTCTGGTACAACACTGCACTTTCGAGCCATAAATGGGGTAACGTAGGATAAGGTAGATCCTGGATCAATCAATACATAAGCAGGGTGAGAGAAAATAGTCATCATACCTGTTACCACATCTGGAGACGCCTCTGATTCCTGCCTCCCTAGTAATGCATAGGTATGGCTTGGGCCCATCCTGAACTCGAGGCCCCTGATCTGCCTCGGCCCCTATCTGCTGGGACTGAGGGCCTATGCCCTGCCGAGGCTGCTGGAGCTCGCGGCCCTGCTGACGTCCTGTCCTGTCTATCTCGGTTACCCTGACCCCTGGCTGGATAGTCTCTCATCACAAAAACTTCCTGCCCGCATAAATAACACCCTGTGGAGCCATATATGAAAGCTCCAGTGTGGGGCCGGCTGCAAATAGGGCAAGGTGGGGGTGTATACTTGCTCTGCTCTGCCCTCCTCTACTGGGGTGAATCTACCGTTCGAGAACTCCCACCGGACTCTGTCTGTCCCCGGCGACCAAATCTACCCCTCTGATGCTGTATAGAGACGGGGGTCTAGGTGGCCTATCTGACAACCGTGGCCTGGGCCCTCTCCAGATATCCCCCTGTATCTCATCTGCTCTATCCCTGCGGCGCTGTTCCTAATTTATTCATCTTCTATCCTGTTGTCGCTGTCTAAGGCCCTCAATAGTCTGGGCAAAGGCCTGTACCCAAGTAATATCCATATCTTCTCGCAGCGTAGCTGTCATGCATGCCTCAATATATGCTGGGTTCAGACCCATAATAAACCGGTGGACTCTAGATTGCATGGTGTCCACAAAGGCTGTAGCATAGCGGGCCAAGGAATCGAACTGCAGGGCGTATTCCCGTACACTCCTCGCCCCCTGCTCCAAGTGTAAAAACTAGTCCATCCAGGACTGTCGGATTTCCCGTGGTAAATAACGGCCCAGGAAGGACTTTGAAAAGTTGGACCAGATCGGAGGGGCAACATCTCTCACTCGGGACCTTTCCCAACTTTCGTACCACAATTCAGCAATATTCCGCAGTCGGAATACTACTAACTCAACCGACTCTGTAGATGTCACATGCATGACCCGGGAAGATTCTCTGCATTTGATCCAGGAAGCCCTGGGGGTCCTCTGCCTGATCCGACCCTATGAACTATGGGGGACCTAGTGCCAAGAATTCTCGGACCCTCGAACTGCCAGGCCCACCTGATGACTCTGCTGTTATGGGTGGCACTAACTGGCGCTGAGTAGCCATCATTTGAGCCAACATAACTAATGCACTTCGAATTTCCTGGTCGGATGGTTTGGTACAGGAACTGTCGGAGGCGGTGTCGTCCCGAGTGGCTCCTGGTGGGGTGGGGACTGCTGAGAAGGTCGAGATGACGCCTCTGTATCGCCCTCAGATCGGGCTGATTCTAAACGAGGCTGAGGCATCCTGCTGGTGCCTTCTCCTACTTCGGTATCCAGTCTTCTACCTGTGACAGGCTGTCGCTGGTCTACCATTTTATCTGTAAACAAAGAGTATGATAAGTTTTAGGGACTCAACCCTATATTGTACAGTCTATAGCACAACTGAATATGAAGAAAGAGTAACCATCCTATTATGCATTGCAGCCTCCTGCCTATGGTATATAGTTTACAACACACATCCATAGACAAGGCTCTACTTAGCACGGCTTGCAGACTCCCTAGGATACGACCTTCTCTGATACCAAGTTTGTCACGCCCCGCCTTGGGAGACATGACTGGCACCCGATGCCCTACTAAGACCTAGACTGCTGGACTACTGAGCCTAAGCACTTCTGGTGCTAGGCAGAACTTTGGGTTCATGGAACCAACGGGCTATATAATGGCTGCAAATACAACCTCCGGCCGACTAGGCCTATAGCCACCTGTAAGACCACAACAGCTAACCAGAACAACAGTAGTATAAAGTAACCTATGCAGGCTGACAACGCCACCATGTTGTCTAGTTTCACTAAAAAGCTGAACTAAATGCTAAACTGCTCTGTGACCGACAAGGTCACCAACTATCAACTATACAAGGCCCCACACAACCATCATAAACAAACTAAAACATACACACGGCCTCACACGATCGGTAAGACTAACCACAGGGAATATACAATCTGCAAGCCTCTAAGAATGATAATAAGATGGTCGGGACAGGGCCATGGCCTACCCGTACTGTACAACAAAAGAGAAAAAAACCTCTAGCTGTCAAGCTCCGGATGACAGGAGCCGATAACTCTGTGTGCTGGCTGGAATTATGAGGGATCGACTCCTCATCTATGAGTACCTGCAGGCAAGTAATGCAGCGCCCCCAAACGGGCATCAGTACCACTGGTATCGAGTATGCAAAGAAAAACTGAACATAACTAAAGATAAATAGTATACTGGTAGTTACTGAAATGACAGAGGATAGCTAAAACTGTCTGGAATAGCAGAATCTGTACCGAGCTTAACTGTACTGGAAAGAAGATAAGAATCATACCTATTGATGCGGCGTCCTGCTATCTATCAATTTAATATATATAGCATACAAGAACCTATACCAGCCCCCATAAGCCGGAAGGTGCCAATCAACACGCAATCTATATACCCCTAGCCGGGTCGCCATCCAAAAATAAATTCACTCCACTCACCTAATAACTACAAGCACCCCACCGGCCCCCTGGGTATGCAGCTTGGGCTCTCTGGGCCCCTGACTATAACTGTATCTGAGTCTGGAGGACTCCTGTAACTATAATCTGAGATCTATATCTATAATCTGTAATCTATGCCCTGGGCGCAAACGCTCGACAGGGTATGCTATAATGCTGATCAGCCTGCTATAAGGAATGATACATCCCATCTTCGTCCTACTGCGGATGACATTCCACTCCTTGGAGTGATGTATCCTCACCCTCTGGCGGGCAAGTCGACACAGCTATTAACCTTGGGGTGGCAAGGAAGCTCTAAGGGTGCCCACATAAAACAATCAGGTCTCTACAAGCAACAATAATCACATATAACATGTATAATAAATCTGATAATACTGTCCATGGTCTGATATTCTATTCTGAATCTCTTGCTGAGTTAAACTAAAACTGATACTGAGTTATACTAAGTCTAGAATAATATTTCACTGATTGATACTAATTTACTGACTTTTATTCTGAACATGGCATAATAATAATTCCAGCATGCTTACTGAATTCACACTGGACATAATACTCGGCTTTTGGAATGTTCTTCTTGAATTTACTCTATTTTACCATGCTAGAATTACTAACTTGCCGAAGAAACTAGCTTTACATACCTCAGTTACTGACTTCTTGGCTAACTGGTGTAGCTCGGCCAATATCCAGCTATTCCTTCCAACTGCGTTCATATTTATAGCAATTAGAACTAAATTCATCAATATTCTGGAAGAAAACACTACTTTGAATACATATATAGCCTAAACTTTGACTTATCGAAAAACAATTGAAAACTCGCTATTTCTCGGAAGTCCAGAATGGAGAAATACTCACTTTAGGGATAGGAGTATATTGACACTAATTTGGAGCAATTCCACTTACCTTAGCTCGGTAGGACAACGGTTTGCCGGCCGCATTTCACGAACTAACTCCTTAGGAATGCTCCCTGCAGCTTAATACTTCACTACCCAAGATTAATTCGAGTTTGGACCCCGTTTAATAGCGTAAACGGAAGGAATTTCAAAGAAACTCTTTTTACCCTCTGTTTTCTATTTTTTTCTCTGGAAATTCTGATAATTATCCTTAAAAACCCGAAGTGGGGGCTTTATATACTTGGGGCTGAACCTCACCTCCGTGGCACGTTGGCCATCACGGAGGTGAGCCCTCCGTGACACGTTGGCCATCGCGGTGGGGGTATGCCCAGCCTCCTCTTGCGATGGTTCGACGTGGCGATTATCCGGTCTTTCCTCGGGTTTTTTTCTAGCATGTATGGCATTCTAAAACTCTTAACCAACATGCGAATAGGCCATCTAAATGTCAAGAATTACGGGGTGTAACAAATGGATATTCCCTTAACCGGTGACCTAGGTGTCCACACCCAAAGCAACCCTCTTTGCCCTGGAGGCATTGACCTGGATGAATCATGCCACACTTAGGGCAAGATGGGTATCGATTGCTAGCGCTCTGACCTGGGACTGAGAGCCAGATGCTCCACCCTTCTGATCCTTGTGGGGCTAGAAAGTAGGGACACTGGATGAAGTGGGTGTTGGAGTCCTCTGCTGCTGCTGCTACTGTGGGCGGCTACTACCGCCAGACCTCTGGTGGCCATAATCTGATTGACCAGTTCTATCCCGCTTATTCTCCCATTCTATGTCTTTCAACTTTTCTACCTCAATCTGTTGGGCATGAACAATGAGGTTGGAGAGGTCAATATCTTTTATGAGCATCACAGTCCTGCACTCCTTAAGTACCAGGTTTGATACTCCATTGACGAACTTTAGCATGCGAGCCCTTGGCTCGACTACCATTTCTAGAGCATATCTTGACAACTGCGTGAACTCCAATGCATATTCCTCCACTGTCCTGTTCCCCTGCTTCAAATTTATGAACTCTGCAACCTTAGCTTCCCTTAGCTCCCGGGGAAAGAATCTGTGTAAGAATGTTGTGGTGAACTCTTCCCACTCCACCGGTTCTGCTTCTGCTGGACTTCTCTCTCTCTACTGATAGTACCAAATATGTGCCACCCCTTTCAACTGGTAGGTAGCTAGATCGGCACTCTCTGCAGAACTAACACCCATAATCCGAGTGATCTTCCGCACCTCATCTACAAACGAATGTGGGTCCTCTCTCACCTTAGATCTATGAAAGGCTGGAGGGTTCATTCAGGTGAAGTCCCAAAATCTGGCAGCTATTGCAGACCCGTTCGTGTTTACCGGAACCAACTTCTAGTTCACTTGGTTTGTTACTATCTGAGCCAAAAGCTGGATTGCCGCTTTGAATTTTGCTGAGGACACTTGGTCATCCTAAGGGGCTGCTGGAGCTGGTGGGGCAGGTCGGTTAGCATTGCCATCCCTTCTTCCATTTCCGCGTCTTGGAGGCATAGTTTCACTGAAATGAAGTAGAGTATGAGTTAGAAGAACGTTTCTTGAATTGAACTTCAATGCACGATAAGGAGGATGAACAAAAGGGAATTTTCCTAATAACATCTCGTAGCCTCCCCATCATAAGTGTGGCGCGCTTCACACCCATGAAAAGGACTCTACTCAACGCGACTTTCAGACATCCTGGGATACTCTAAATCTAGTGCTCAGTTTATTTATGAAAGTTGGTAGGCTGTTTAGAAGGAAGACATAGTTCTACAACTACGTTTTCTCTTCTTTACTTAGTATTTTCGTATGGTGATGACTAAATATTTGTTTTTTCGTTTGTCTATGAGTGACTAAACTTATATTCTATGATTGTGGCTGTGGTGAATATTTTATTGTTTGAAAGACTAATTAAATTTGGTTTTGATTCTTCAATTATGGTTGTTTGTATTTATTTTTGTTAATTTATTATTTATAAGATTGATCACCTTGTAAGTAATCTATTGGCTTTCGATTGAACTTGGGAAAGGGAATCGAAAGGGTTAAAAATAAATATAGAATGGGAAACCCATTGGTGATAGGATAGAAGTTGTTGTTGAGGATAGGGATATACCTTTTAACCACGTTTAATTGAAATACAAGTAGGCATAACCATTGTTTCGTTGTTCTCTTGTGACCATAGGGATATATGTGTTAAGGTTCATGAAATAGTTCTTGGATGCTAGGGATAGTGGCAAGAAATGGGATAGTAACTTGCAACTAACAACCATAGAAGAATCATGCCATTTTAATTACGTCTGAAAAATTCAACTTTAAATCAACCAAGTGCCATTTCCCTAGTATTTCACCATCATTGAAATATAATCAAGCTTGCAATTATTTTAGTTAGTTTTATATTTGAAGTTTTAGTAGTTTAATTTTCCAAAACAATCTTTATTTTAAATGTTTGGTAGATTAGTGAAATCAAAGTGACAACCTTATAATGATTAATTTGGCAAGTCCCTTGGGTACTATATCTGGACTTCAAAATCCTGTATTACTTGATGACCACGTGCACTTACGTGTGCTTGGGCGACATTGCCGGGGACTTGAATATTGTTTAATCATTTGTAGGTTAGAATTTTATTTCACTAGTCTATATTTTATGTTTATTTCTTATTTTTTCTGAAGTTCACAGAGTTGTTTGCCTCAGTGTATGTCAAGCACGAGAAGTTAGGGACCACCTTTGGCTTCTCTTGATCTTGAAATAGAAAGAACCTTTCAAAGGTTACCTGTGGAAAACAATAGGCAAGCAGGTGAAGAGAATGAGAGAGTTCCGGTGATGCATTTTTCTAGGCCTAATTTGGAGAACGCTTCTAAAGTGATCGACAAATCGTTCGTCACTGGGAACTTTGAGTTGAAAGAAGAGACTGTGCGGTTGGTCCCAAACACTTTCCAATTTCAGGGCAAGCCACATGAGGATCCCCACAGCTAGCTGATGACGTTTGTAGATCTGAGTGAAAACTTCCACTACCAGAACGTGTCAGATGAATATATCAAGTTAGCTCTATTTCCATTCTCACTGATTGGAGAAGCTAAGGAGTGGCTTCAGAATAAGCCTGCAGGATCCATCACCACTTGGGAGATCCTCTCCAATAAGTTCATCAACTAGTTTTTCTCTTTGAGAAGAACTAAAGAATTGTGGGGAAAGATCTCCAAATTCATACAGAAAGATGGAGAAAAGCTAGCTCAAGCATGGGAGTGTTAAAGGGTTACTTGAGGGATTGTCCACACCACATGCAACCTAAGGAGATAATTGGGCACAACTTCATTGAGGGTCTGAAGCCCGAGTCTAAGATACTCTTTGACGCTACACATTCTGTCCAAAAGTTATGATGAAATTGAGGCTCTCTTGAACCTCATGTTTGCAGGGAGTTAGTATTATCAGGACTCTGGAAGAGGATTTACAGCAGCAAAGGTGCTGGGAAAGATTGAGGTGGATGGTGTAGCGGCAATCAGGGCAGACATTAGCTAGTTGGTGAATGGGATCAGTAAGTTGGTGACCACACCATCAGGAGGCCATGTGCAGCAGGTAAATCAGGTACAATTCCCAACACCATCATGTGAGGCGTGTGGAGAAAGCCATGCCTATTCAGGTTGTCCTCTTAATCCTGAGTTTATATATTGTGGGACAACAAGGTCGCGGTAGAGGTTTTGCAGGTAATGGCTATAATCAGGAGTACCAGAATGGAGAAAATCCCTCATGGGGAGGAAATTAAAACTTCCAAAGGCCTCAAAACACTTTTCAAAGGCCAAGGGCCAGCAACAAAGCAGTTATCTTGAGGAGACAATGAAGCAATGGATGGTGCAGTTGACACAAGTGGTCAATGAAATGCAAAAGTCCATCCATGAGCTTGAAAGGCAAATGGGGTAATTGGCCCTACAGCAGAACGACAAACCACAAGGGCTTTCCCGGGAAACACTGAGAAGAACCCCCCAAAAAATGTAAATGATATTTTTTTCTGCTGTGGTAAGGAGTTGGGTGAGGCTATCCCCAGAAAAAAAAAGTTGCTGAGGAACAGGCTGCGAGTTCTAAGACTGAGGTGGGGGAGTCTAGTAACCCATAACCGAAAATTGTAGTAGCTAGACCACCTCCCCCATTTCCTTAAAGTTTGAAGAAGAAGACAGAGGATATAGCTTGTAGTAAGTTTCTTGAGTTGTTAAAGCAGGTTCATGTGAATATTCTGTTGGTGGAGCTTTTGCAGGACGTTCCAAAGTACACCATGAACTCAGGGCTATCGTGGCCAATAAGAGGAGGCATACAGAGTTTGAAACCATGGCTCTTACGAAAAAGTATAGTTCCTGAATCAAGAATAAAATTCCTAAAAAGTTAAAGGATCCTCGGAGCTTCACTATCCCTGTCACTATTGGGAGCAAGGAATTTGGTTTGGCCTTATGTGATTTGGGTGCGAGCATCAAATTGATGCCTGCATCCCTGTTTAAAACTATGGGATTAGGTGAACCACGTCCTACCATAATGACGTTGTAGCTTGCGGATCGGTCTCTGGCCTATCCTGAGGGAATCATTGAAGATGTCTTGATTAAGATAGGACCTTTCATCTTGCCAGTGGACTTTATAATCTTGGACTATGAGGCAGATGCAATAGTTCCCCTTATTTTGAGGAGAAGATTCTTAGCCACCGCCGATACTTTCGTACATGTTCAGTCAGGCAAGATGTTTATGGGAGTAGATGGTCAAAGGCAGTGTTTGAAGTGTTCAAAGCAGCACGCATGCCACCTCACTATGAGGACTTCAAAGTGAAGCCGGCGGGAGAACCTAGAGATTCTAATCAGTTAGTGGAGTAGCAAGTGCTGCATGAAAGTGTAACAGATCCTTGATATGGTCACAAGTCTACTCGAATGAAGGAGTGGTGGGGACTAGAGTCGTGCCACGACGTTAAATCAGGCACTACATCAAAGACAACCCATGAATGTCGTGCCACAACTATAACTAAAGCGCTTGGTGGGAGGCAACCCATCCTTCTAACATTTTGTATATTTTTCTTTGTTTGTAGAGTCAAACAGAGCGTAAGAGGTAAGAACAAGCTGGGAAATTGAGCTAAAAAGTGTAAATCTAGGGTGAGATGCCTGACATTAGGCACTAGGAGTTAAATCCTAGAAGAAATTTTTTTTTGTCAGATGAGGCTATGGGTGGCGCGCCGCTCCAGCCCCGTATTTCTACAGAAATTTTTTTTCCAAGTCTGTGGTGAGACAGAGGGGGCGACGCGTCAGGGGCTTGCTGGACAAAAAGTTTTGGTCAATATTGACCCAAAAGACCTTAAAATTACATAAAATCCCCACTTATTTATTTAAAGTCCAATTCATCCTTTTTCCTCAAAAAGTTGAAAAACAAAAAAACTCAAAAAGTTCCGCTCTCTCTTTCCCATTAGCCGTAGCTTCCTCTTTCCCCCCTCCATTTCTCCAACAAGTTGGTGAAGCTCTCATCTTCAATTCAAGTAAGTATATTTTGTCTCTCTTGTTTGATTAATGATGAAAGCATGCTTTGACACCCCTCTTCCCCAAGATTGAGAATCCAAAATCACCATTAATTGGTGAAAAGCTTGAATTTCATGTTTTGAATTTTATGAGCTTAATGTTTTAAATTCTTTCATGATTGTATGTTATTTTTGTTGGGTAGCTTGATTCTTGGTTGAATATGGAGATTTGAACTTGTGGGGATGTCGAGGATTGGTGAATTAAATTCTTGAATATTTGTTGGTAGATGCATTAATTATATAGAGAGAGAATACATGAGCTTTAAATTATTGAATGTGATAAATGCTTGAGTTGGTGAGATTCTTGATTAATTCATGTTGGATGGTAGTACATTGTTTTTTGCTTGTTGATTGAATTGAATATTGCTACTTCTAACATGGATGACTTGAATTATGAATTAGAGGAGGAAAGTGAGAGGGATGACCTAGTTGAGGCATTCTTGAAAAAGTTGAAGTTAGAAAGAAAAAAATTCATGAGCTTGGTGTAGTATGGAGTTAGTGAATTAAATAGAATTGTTGAGATTGGATGATGATGGGGGAAGTCTTGCGTACTCCATTGGACAAATTCTCACAAGCACGCTAGCAAATTAAGTGTGGGGTGGATTTTGCACCTTCAACACTTAAGTAGTTAGCCATTTTGTTCAAAATCTAATTTTGTGAAGTTTTTATTTTTGCTTGTTAGGTACTGTGGCATCATACGTAAAGGAGGTGGTTGTTGCGGATCAAAGTGTCAAGAGATCTAGAAAAGGCAAAACGGGGGCTAGTTCTTCGCCTCACGAGGAGATTTGGAGCAAAAGCGGTAGAGCCTTATGGGCTTACTTGGTTCAACACTCAAAAAGAAGCCAAGTATGCACCTGAGAATTGGATAGATGAGGGTCACTTGGCACTTGAGGAGCTAGTTATATCTTCAATGAGTCGGAGAGGTGCAACCTCACTCTGGTGAGGGAGTTCTATGCAAATTGGGATACATCATTTAGAGAGAGCACTAAGGTAAGATTAGAGGTTAGGTGGTGTGATTCACAACTAAAAGGTTTAATGTCTTCCTAGAGACACCTGCAGTAGACCCTTTGGAGTATTTCATCTTGCTAGAGCAGCCTCCATACAGAGACATCCGTCACACTTTATGTAGTGAGCACTCATCTGCCTGTTGGCTAGGGATCATAATGACACTCATTCCACAGTGGTTTTTGCTTATTTGAATAGGGAGGCAAAGGTGTGGTGAAGTTGGCGAGGGCTGTCTTTCTCCTTGGGACACATATGACAGAAGTGACTTGAGAGCAGATTGTCTTGGTATATATGACGATAAAGGGAATATTGATCAGCATTGTTGCTGTGATTCATGACAATATGAGAAGATCATGAGACAATTGTAGATGAAAATATTATCACGATAGTCTTTTGACCATATTCTTGAGGGAGACAGATATTGAGGAGGAGGATGTAGACCTTGTCTTACATTTGGAAGGACACTTAGTTGGAAAGATGATAGACGTCACAAAGGTGAAAGAGACTATCCCTTCCACAGACCCTCTTCTTACTATAGCTGATCGGTAAGCCCAGGATGAGAGTTGGCAGGGTCGTATATTTGGGATTCTGGAATTACAGCTGAAGCTAGGAGGTCGACCCGCCACTGTAGAGGAGATGACAACTTTAGAGACACGGTATCCGCTCACGGAGAGTGCTATGTTGATGTGTTAAGTGGGCCCAGCCTTTGAGGAGCCGCTTGATGATGATGAGGCCACAATCCTTACTAATGGTGTTGATGAATTAGATATGCATGAGGAGGATGATACTACTATGGGCGCCATGCAGGTTGATAGCGAAGATGAGGATGAGGATGAGGAGTACAATCCCGAGGATGATGCTTAGTTGACTCAGGAAGTTCTTTTTCTCTCCCTTTAATATGTGATTACGTGTGAACTGAGGACAGTCCACCTTTTTAAGTGTGAGGTGAAGGAAAGATAGATTCTTGTTGTTCTTTGATTGCTATATTTGTAGTAGGTCGTAGCATTATTATGTCATTCCTTGTAGTAGTAGCTTGATGATTCGTAGGCCATGAGTTGTAATAGCTAGTATGGTGGTGTTGACTTGGATGCCTGGGATATTTTGACTTGCTGTTCATCTTGACTATGTTATGTTTGATATTTTTATTTTGGAGTCAATTCTGTTTATTTTGTTTGAAGTCATTGTAGTCATAGAGTAATGACTTTTCCTGATGATAGATGGATGACGACCGTCTTAAGGGAAGTTTCTTCACATTTTTTATTTTTTAGGATTGAGTCGTAGGTCATCCGCTTGTATGCTCGTTTATATTCTGCTTAGCTGCTATGCTGGAGTAAATAGAGTGGTCATTTTTATTACATGAGTAAGGATCCATGAGAGACAAACATCTCTTTAATTTGACTCAACGTATCCTTAGGGCTTATTAATGAATAAACTTGTCATTTAATATGATTGTGTGAATGTGTAGCAGTAGAAACTGATTGGATTCTTGTTTCCATGAGAGGTGAGCTAAATTATCTTGTATGTATATATTATAGCATCTATAACATGCCTTAGTTTATGTAGGATAACTAGTTGATAGGGAGTCGAGAGATGATCAAGACATTTCTTTGGAAATCCATGTTTTCCCACATTTGTTTTACCTTCCTGTACATGCTCCCTAGTTACCCCTTTGAGCCTAAAAGCCTTATTCTTTCTTAGTCTCAATAGTAGCTTAATCCCTGTTTTTGTGAGACCTCAAACTTATTGATCCAAAGTAGTCTTAGGAACTTTGAGACTTGGAAGTCAAGGTCCACCAAGGTATATTGCAAGGGAAAAAGAAAAAGTTGTGGTAAGAAAAGAAAAGTGAGAATAAGGGGTGCCCATACAAAATTGTGTTGTTTACTTGCGTCTAAGGAATTGAAAAAGAGAGCTTTAATTGCAAAATTCTTAGTGATTCTATAATTAGAAAACTAGTAGTCGAGTACTGAAAAAATGGGGCATGAAAAGAAAAGAAAAAGGGTGAGTTAAGGGAGAGGTGAACAAACAAAGAAAAAGATGGTGGACAAGAAAAGTGAAAGATGTCTTAAAAGTGCTTAGGGTGGTAGTCACTATAAAAACGAAATATCAATCCTACCTGTCCCTTAGCCAACATTACAACCAAGAAAAGTCCTTGTGATCTTAATCTCTTGAAGCAATAGGTAGTCTTAACATACATGAAGGGCAAGCCTATGATATGGTTACGTATGTGCATGACATCATTTGTGAGTGTGAGTGTGCCTTACTTATTATGTTCTATGTTTTTATATTGATGAATTTGAGAGAGGAACATCACTAAAAGTGAGGGGCACAAGAGGTCTAATTTAGTGTACTACTTGTTGCATGTGTCACACTTAATCATGTTGGCCCTTTGTGTTAAAAAAATGAGTCATTTATAGAGGTTGTGGGTTCTTGATTGTGAAATCTTTATATGTGCTTTGTGAGAATTGTTGTATGATGATAAACCACTCAATGAGTGATCCATGGTAGTTGGTTGAGTATGAGTTGATAGAGGTTCAAGTGTGATGGTGAAACATGAGTTTAGGTGTGTTTTAAGGATTGTTCGAGGACGAACAATGGTTTAAGTGTGGGGTGGTGATGTTAGACATATTTTTATTCCCATTTGCCATATTTTTACCCATATTTGATCATGTTTTAAGTTCATAATCCTTAATTTATGCTTAAATTCATGTATGTGTGTGTTTTATATGCTAACAAACGATTTGAGTTTATTTGAGCAGAAAATTAAGCAAAATGGATTCAAAATGATGCAAGGAATGAAGATTTAAGGAGCTGAAGGGTTTGGTGCTATGGCTAGCGTCCTGCACCAAGTCCCAAACTTTAGATAACAAAGCTTCAGGTTGGGGCTATAGCGCGCCAGCCCTTACACTTCAGAGAAATGCACTTCACAAACTTGGCAAGATGAGTGGCGCCCCGCACTAGAGGTGTCCAAATTTAGAGAAATTAGACAAAAACCTTGGCGAGATAGAGGGGGAGGCGCGCCAAGCCTTGTCCAGAGCTGAAATTATTGGAAATTTGACTAAGTCTGTGACGAGATACATGGGGCGGTTCTCTAGAGCCATTTTGGGGCAAAAAATGCTGATTTAAAGCCAACTTTTGAAGGGCAGAAGTGTCATTTGAAGGCTCATCTATAAATAGATGCCTTAGGTCATTTGTTAAGAAGTTTTTTACTTCTTGGAGTAGTCTTTACTCATTTTTACATTCCATAGTTCATTTATGGAAGCTGGTAAGCGTTGATAGGAAGACACAGTTCTACAATTAGGTTTTCTCTTCTTTACTTAGTATATTCATATGATGATGACTAAATATTTGTTTTTCTGCTTGTCTAAGAGTGGCTAAACTCATATACTAGGGTTGTAGCCATGGTTAATATTTGATTGTTTGAAAGACTAATTAAATTTGGTTTTGATTCTTCAATTATGGTTGTTTGTATTTATTTGTGTTAATTTAGTATTTATAAGATTATTCACCTTGTAAGTAATCTGTTGAATTTCAATTTAACTTGGGAAAGGGAATCGAAAGGGTTAAAAATAAATACAGAACGGGAATTCAAAGGCCCTTGAACCCATTGGTGATAGGATAGAAGTTGTTATATACCCTTCAACCCGATTTAGTTGAAATACAAGTAGGCATAATTGTTGTTTCAATTATTCTCCTGCGATCATAGGGATATAGGGATTAGGGTTCATAAAATAGTTCTTGGATGCTAGGGATAGTTGCATGAAATGGGATAGTAACTTGCAACTAACAACCATAGGAAGAATCATGCCAGTTTAATTACGTCTGGAAAAATCAACTTAAAACAAATCAAGTGTCATTGCCCTAGTCTTTAACCATTATTGAAATACAATCAAGATTGCAATTATTTTAATTAATTTTATATTTGAAGTTTTATTAGTTTAATTTTCCGAAACAATCTTCATTTTAACTATTTGGTAGATTATTGAAAACAAAGTGACAACCTTATAACGATTAAATTGAGAAGTCCTTTGGGTGTGATATTTGGACTTCAAAATCCTATATTACTTGACGACCATGTGTGCTTGGGTGACATCAATCAGTCATGTCTAACTCTACTAGATCAACTGAGGTGACTTTCTGAAGGATTGCGACAGGGCAATTTCTATATACCCGTCGAGCTATAACTGAGTCATCGACTGGAGTAGAGACTAAGAAGGACTCTGATAGGATTACGGGACTAACTCTGAAACTAATGGCAACATAAGGAGTCACAAAGGATAAAGTATCCCTTGGATATAACAATACATACACATTAATATGAAATACTCGCAACATACCAGTGGTTACATCTGGAGAGACCTGCTGCTGCTGACGTGATGACAGGGCATAAAACCTGTTCTGACGCTGTCCACCACCTGCACTAGTGGATGCACCCTATTGAGAAGGACGTGCTGCTGGAGCTGCTGCTGAACTGGTAGTATGGGTACAACCTCTGCTATCACCCTGTCTAGCTAAAGGACACTCCATGCATATGTGCCTGGGTTTCCTACACTTGAAGCAAATATCTTATCTGACTAGGCACTCTCTGTGGTTCTTACCATATTTTTCACAGACTAGAAACGTGTGCTCTACCGACGTATCCCTCTGTCCCCTCGAACCTGATGCACCGCTCCGCTAATCACCCCAAGGTCTGGATGGGACACTGGCTGATGACGGCACCGGGGCCGATGACCTCTGGTGGGACTGTTGCTGATGTTCACCACTGGGCCTCTGCTGGGAAAATATGAAGCTGCCTGTCTTGGCACTTTTGGCCTGTATCTCCCTTTCACTCATTTGATCTACCTCAATCTGCTGGGAGTATATCACCAATCGGGAGAAATCAAGATCATTCTTCAACATTGCGGTCCTACACTCCCTGACCAGCAAATTTGACACCCCATACACAAACCTGTTCATACGGGCTCTCTGTCTGCAACCATCTCTAGCGCATACTTGGACAGCAGGGTGAACTTCAAGGTGTACTCTTGGATAGTCATATCATTTTGCCTCAAGTTAAGGAACTCCACCGCCTTTGCCTCCTACAACTCCCTAGGGAAGAATCTGTCTAAGAAGGCTGTCATAAACTCCTCCAAGCTCATGGGAACTGCACCTACTGCTCTACCGTCCCTCCATTGATGGTACCAAATATAAGCAACCCCCTTTAGCTGATAGAAGGCTAAATCTATATTCTCTTCTCCCATCACCCTTATAATCTAGGTGATCTTCTATATCTCTTCCAGAAACTCATGTGGGTCCTCATCCACTCTCGACCCAAGGAACTCAGAGGGATTCATCCTAAGGAAATCCCTAACTCAAGCTGCCTGTGCATTTCCATGCTGAAAGACATGGGCCACTGCCTGCTGGTTGACCTCAGCGGTCAAAGCCTGAGCCAACAATTGAAAAGCTGCCCTAAACTCGGCATGAGAGAAATGCTCGGGAAAAGGGCTTGCTGGTGCTGGATGGGCTTGCTGTTGCTCATCCCAAATTGCCATCCTCATGGCCATTTTTGTTCCCATTCCTTCTTCCATTCATACAACGTGGAGGCATGATTCTGCAAATGCATATAACACAAGTTAGAAGTAGATCATGAAAGAAGAAAAATTTTCTAAAACGTCTTGTACCCATAAGTGTGGTGTGCTTCATACCCATGGGAAAGACTCTACTTAACACAACTTTCAGACATCCTAGGACACACTGAACCTTTGCTCTGATACCAAGTTTTTCACGATGCTAAGACCTCAGACCGAGACAGGGGTCTAAAACCATGAATGGCTCTAAGTTGACCCATGACATGAACATAGCAGCTAAAGAACATAAACTAGCAAAAACTGATAAACTAAACATGAATAATAGGAATTCTACGCACATAATAATCATAAACCAAGTCAACACTGATAAGCTGAGATTCTACATACTGTCTGAAAAGCCTCTAACATAACTGATGAGCTGATGGAACAATATCCCCAACTAGCTCAACAAAGTCTTGTAACTGAAATAATAAAACCACAAACTAAGTTGAATGTCCTCGGAAGATAAGGATTCACCAACTTGGCTAAACAGAAATAATACAAAAGCAGGACTGGTGATGTGACTAAGTCTGATCTCTCGAACTTGTATTATTAAATGATACAACTAGAGTATGCGGTCAGTACTTTGAAAGTACTGAGTATGTAAGGTAAGTAAAATGGACTAAATAAATACATAAGAGTTTATAAGGGTAGGATATTTCAAACATGAAGTGATAATACTAACATAAACATGAGGGCTCAAGGTTTTCAAAACTATTTACAAACTAGTCATATTCATAATCATAATCATAAGAGAAACCTTGTAAAACATAACCTGAGCCAATGTATCGTAAACATGACAATGCATAAATCATGAGGAATAATGGGAGGACTCATCTTAACTGACACCATCATGATAGAGCTTACATGATGTCCCAACTATTTTACCTCAAGTGGGCAGAGCCGTCCTAAGCTTACCAGGCAGGAGACATAAATGGCGTGATATCACAAATGGGGATCCATCTAGAGTCCATGAATATAAACCTACGTTGGCGCATAGTTTTAAGACCACGGAGTTAACCTGAAAGCTAGGCCTACTCGGTGCTAGACACTGCTCCCAAAAACATGCACATGAGGGCTCATTTAATAATCGTGAAATCATAATGAAGTTCATGGCTAGTTAAATCATAACATACTTGATTATACTTGAAATACATGATTAACCATGAAATTAGGCCCGTGAGTCGGCCAAAATCATAAACTCATAAATCATGAAGGACATACTTGCTTGAGAAGATCACCATACTTGAGATTCATAAATTCATGAAGAGTAATTGTAGGAAAAAATAAATTTAGGCTTAGGAGAATCAACATCATAATAGAATCATATACTTGACTTTTCATGAAACTTGCATAATTGGGTATAATTTTTTTCTAAAATTTAAAATCATGAATTAATAATCAAAATAGGTATAAAATATACCCATATATCTTAAAATATGCTTTGAAACATAAGGGGAATGGACCAATAAATAAATCATAGAGAATAGTATAAAATTGGGGTAAAACCCATAGGATCATACACTTGAATCAACACTAGAATTCATGAACTTGAGGAAAAATTTGGGGATGAGAGTGAAGAGAAACTCTCATTCATGGCCCTACATCCCTGAGAAAACTGATTCTTAACTTGACTTTGAAAGCCCAAGAGATTTGGAGGAGAATTGGAGGATTCTTGGCTTGATCTTCAATGGAACCCTCTAACGTTGCATGCATGGGAGTTAAATGGATTAGAATAGGTTAAACTCCTCTAACACAATTCTTTCAAGGCTTAAAATGATGTAGTTTAGGACCTAGGAGCTTTGGATTTATGAATATACCCTTAATGAAAATTCTAAAAAATGGGCACTGCCAGTCGTCATGACTCTCACCACGAGTCATACCATGAAGTGACAACTCGTGGTCACCTTCCATTGGCACCACTGGTCATAATATTGATTCCTAAAGATCACATCACGAACGTCTTCTATGAGTCTTTACCTTTCATCACGGGTCGTAACACCTGTCGTTGTCACTCAGCCTCAATTGATACCTTTTCTGGATTTTTCCACGGCTTACAAACCACAGCTCATGGTTCCCTACAATGGGTCATAACACCACTCATAACAACCTATTCATACATAGAACCTTCAAACCACAACCCTCATCATGACTTGTTATTTCCCATAATGAGTCATACCATGATCTATCCTTTCCAAACATGGCATTCCTTCTGCCTCACCACGACTCCTAATCATGAGTAGTACCCACGCACCACGATTCGTGGTGTGACTCTTTTTCTAAGTGTCCAACTTCAGTATCTCACTATGACTCCTCCCACGATCCGTTATTTCTCACCACGACTAATACCACGAGTCATTTTGAGGCAAAAATATAGATTTTTTCTATTGAACTTATTTCTATTTCTCTTGTCTAATCCTTGGAACTTTTGGTGTACTACACCAGCCATTTTGGGTTTCCATAGGGGAGAGATCTCCAGGAAAGATCTGAAGTTTGAGGCCAAGTTGTGGCTTGATTTCATTTGCGGCCGCATCATGCCATCGAAGATTGATCAACGTGTCATTTAAAGGTGGCCATTCTCAATGCTTGCATTATGATAGGGGTACCCATAGACTTCGGGGAAATAGTGTCCATGCAAATGAAAAGAAAGACAAGGCTAACGGAACTTCAATTCCCTATGCCATGCTCATATCCTAGCTTTGCCTTAGAGCAGGAGTGCCATTATTCCCGGATGAATCCCCCATCTCTGCTACCGGTGTGATTACTGTTGATAGGAAGAGACACGTGGAGGCTCCCTAGAACAAGTGGAAGAGGAGAAAGACTTTGATGTTCCCAGAGGAGTCCATCTCCCATAGTAGAGGGAAGACTCCCATTGCCCCCGATCTCAACATGCCACATCCTAAGGCATCAGGCCATGCATACGGAGAAACGCCTATTAGAGGATCCTCACCTCTTTTCACATCCTCCCTTTCAAGTGGAATACAAAAGCTAGCTAAAATGGCTACTTCTCATGAAAGCCAGCTCCAAAAGCTAGCCCAGAGTCTCCCGACCCTTATTGCCAAAACCGTGAAGCGAGAGATGAAGAATGTTTATGATAGTTTAACCAAGTTTTGCTCCCAAGTGGATGTAGTTGAGGGAGCAGTGACATCTATTTGGGTTGATATGGGGAAATGGTGGGAAGGAGCGCCGCTGAAAGATCCAAATTTGAGTGCTCTTGATGTGGCAATGGCTGCCCCATCCACGGCCCGAGGCCCTAACGATGATTTATTTGAGGGCTTCGGTGAGGAGGAGGCGCCACATGTGGTTGACTTTGATGATGAGGATGAGGAGTATCCAGGAAGTTCCCACCACCCTTTCTATTTTTCATACATACATTGAGGACAATGTATTATTCTAGTTGGGGGTGGGATGAGTTTATCTCTCTTATGGTTATTTTTTTTGAATTCTTATGCCTTTGTCGGGCTTGGTTTTGGTATTTGTGTTGCCCTTTTTGGGAAAAATTTCTGATTTTGTGGATGTTTGGTAGTCTTAATTGTTGCTTGGTTATTGCCCTCGTCGGGCATGTGATGAATGGATGAAAAGTGTTCTTAAATTGTTAGTGTGAATGTTGGGTTATTTTAAATTGCAAAATATTTTTTACGCATGTTTCGATTATCGCCTTTTGGTTATAGTAGTTAGTGAATAAACTTCAAGAATTTTTTTTATGCCATGGTTCTTTCCCGAGGAGCGATTTTCTTTCTTTTCTTTTATAGTCGAACCGGGTGGCATTTCCCAATGATTGGATTGAGAGATGAATTTCTTATGGGAAAATGCCGAGTTTAAGTTCTTTTGAGTCAATTATTGCAATGTCTTCCGAGAAGTACCACCAGAAAAATTTTCTTAAATGGCATGGCTATTGAAAAAAATAAATTTTGAGAAGAAAGGGGCACTTGAATTTCAGAGTTGAGTAATATTTTGTTACAAATTACACATTCTTTATTTGGATTCTTGATTCTTATGTGATCTTGTTTTATGACTCTTGATGTGGTGATGAAAATGGTGTGAAACCCTTAGAGGATGATGCTTTGTGGGAAAGGTTTTAGTTTAATTCTCTTGTATGAACGATTGTCTAGAACTTGCCCCAAGTGTGACTCAAGGCAAAATCTTAGATGTGGTTGCACTTAGAAGATGATTTTAGTCTTTCTTTTGGATAGCTACTGTTATACTCCGGGAGCCCAAAGATCAAACCCGAGAGTTGAAACGAAGAAAAGTTTAAAAACTGGCATCAGGTACAGAACGAGTAGTGGGATGACTTGTTGGTGCAACCCACGAGTCGTAAGGAGACTCGTGGGGAGGCCAGTGAGGAAGTTCTAGAATTTGGGGGAAAAGGATTCTCATGGACATGACCATGACTCGCGGTCAGACCCCACGAGTCGTTAGGTCAGTTGTGGGGTGAGGGAAAAGTAAAAGAGAAGAGTGGAGGCAGTGTACTTAACGGGTGGTGACCACGAGTTATGGTCACCAGCAACGAGTCATGCGATTTCCCGTTAAGATCCCAGGTGAACTTTTAAGTAGTGAACCTAATGAGCTAAGCCACGAGTGGTGACTTGGGACCACGAGTCGTTAGGTCCCTCATTGGGATCCCCTGACAGTTATTTTCTGCGAATTTAGTAAGGGCTTTTCCATAATTTCTAAGTTTCGAGGGCCTAAACAACGACGTTGTGAGTTATGAATAGTGACTTTTAAAGGGGTTAAGTTCATTTTAGGCCTTATTCATTTATGCATGCAAGGTAGACAAGTTTGAGAGGGTGATCAAGCTACTGTTCCTCAATTTCCTTAAATTCTCTATTGGGCATTCAAAGAAGTGTTAGAATCAGCCACCAACAGGTATGTAGGGTTATGAATGAGTGGTTTCTTTCACACCCATGCTCAATCCCTCTATAAAGTATGAAATTCTATGTCTAATCCATGGGGTTTTAACCCAAATGCATGAATCTTCTATTTCTATACATGGGTATGATTTGATTACAATTCTATAATTGAATTATGAAGCGTGGACAATTTTATAATGTTTTCAATTTAACATCATGATTTTAGCTTTATGAATTAAAAGCCCATGTATGAGATGTTCATGACTGATGAGATTTGTGATGAATAGGTGATGATGATGAGATATTATGATGAAAAGCATGTTTTGAAGCTACCCATGTTTACAATTATGTTTTCGATAAGAATTGAGTATTTCTAAGTATAAAGCTTTGGGCAATGCCCATATTTTAAGTATGAATGATGATTTTCCCAAACTAAGCTTATCACATGGTTTTTGAGCGAAGACCCCTAATTATATTTGCAGCTTGTGGTATGTTTTGAGTTAATGTTTTTCTATGCATAGCTTACCACATGGTTTTGGAGCGAAGGCTTCCAATTATGTTTTCAGCTTGTGGTATGTCTTGAGCTAAAGCTTCTCAGATGCATGATTTCATATTTTAGATGTATTTGATCATTGAGCTTCGTCAATAGACGATGTTGAGCTTCATTATAAAATGATATAGAGCATATGCATGTTTTGGGAGTAATGTCTAGCACCGAGTAGGCTAAGGGTCGATCACCCTATACCTCAGAGCTACGCGCCAATATAGGTTTATACATTATGACTTTAGGAACTCCCTTATGAGCTTCCCCTGCTTGGATGGGCCTTCAGCTTGATATCAATATCATGGTATCATCCCTAGCCCTAGCAAGGCTTTGGAGAGCTCTACCCATGATCTCGGGCAAAATAGCATGCCCGAGTGATGCTTTATAACTTAGTTTTGTCTTGTTTATCGACTTAATTATATGCATTCTCATGTAATTTTATGTAAATGTGAATATATACACTAACCAACATGATTAGTTCTTGTTTTTGTAGGTTTAAAATGAATTTGAGGGACTAATCCATGAGTTGGTGAAGTGGAGGCATGGAATCAGAATTAAAACGTGAACGTCGGCAAGGAGGATGCGCGAAATAGGCCAACTGCGTGTTGGCAATGTGCCACGGTAGGCACGCTGTGCGACCAAGGCCTTGACACGCCACCTAGCACGCTGCACAACCAGCGTGACACGCTGCCAACGCGGTAAGGGGCTGCCTGGCGATGGTTTTGTGAGTTTCGAGTGTGCATCCGCGATGCCTCCGTGTCACGGAGGCATATTGGCGCGATAACCTCCGTTACACGGAGCTATTCCATGCTGGGCATAATTTTATACATCTCTCATTTACTATAAATAGGTCCCTTAGCTCCTAAAATCATTGGGTCACGATTTTATTCTGAAAAACCACCTAGGAGTGAAGGGAGAAGTGGGAGAACTCACCTAGGGTTCATCCAATTCATCTTCTCTTGTACCAATTCTTGTAAGTATGTTACTTTAATAATGTTTTCTTGTAATTTTACGAACATGAGTGGATAGACTCCTTCCTCTAGGGTTGAAGCCATGAGTTATGATTGTGTTTTTACGAATTTGTTTTGGAATTAAGTTATTGATTGTTGTTTTGTCTTGCATTCTTAATTATGGTTGTTTTTATAATTGAATCACCATGAAAACACACGCGTCAAGCTTAAGTACATGCTTAAGAAAGATAACCTAGGCAAGAACAAGAGAATGTAGGGAGCAAGATTGTATCTCACGATATAATTTGTGGTTAGGATAGGAATATACCTAATACCTTGCTTGGTTGATAAAATGGGAAGATAGAAAGACACCAACTTAGAATTATCACATCACCACTCGTAGAAGTAGTTGTGAAGCTAAGTCCGGTTAAATGATTAGAGGTACGAAAGTCCCTAATCAAGAGCATAAACCCCATAAACCACATCCACGTAAATGAATTGCCCACGAACTAGAATGTCACATCCCCGCTCAATGATGTAGTTGTGAGTCTAGTTTGTCGTGTTTAGAGGCTCGAAAGACCATGAACATGCAATTGTAATTATGTGAGACAACAATTGATAGTTTTGTACTTAAACCATTGCAAATCATAGTATCGCATGATTATCCGGCTTTAACTCTAGTTGCTCCGTCAATGAATTCAGAGTATCTCGTTGACCACATCTAGACTTAATTAAATTTCTCGAAAAAGTCTATAATCAACACTTGCGGCATTTAATATCACACTTGAACTTGATAGTTAGCTGAATTGGTCCAGTCCCTGTGGGTTCGACATTCGGCTCTTAAAAAGGGCCACTATATTACTTGTACGACCCGTACACTTGCGGACACACCAACCCACTTGAGTGTGATAGTTGAGACCATGTAATCTCTATCGTGGTATGTCGGTTAAAAGACGAGTCTCCCATTGTTCCTCATGATTTCAGATATGCATGTTTCACTACTTATGAGATTTATGTAAATGCATGTTCTAAAGTAGGTTTGACCCAATCTTCAGCTTTACTTATAAATGTCTGTAATACCCCGGAGAGGCCTAAGAATAGACCCGGGAGTTTTATTTGAAAAGTGTAGAAAACTTGCAAAAACATCATAGGACGGGCGTTACAACGACTCATGGTTGGATACCACGAGTCTTCATAAACTGTCGTGGTTTAGGAAGTTCAGGGAAGTAGTGGAGACAACGGGCGGTGTAACGACTCGTTGTCAGGAACAACGAGTCATTGTTACCAGTCGTTGGAAGGACTAGACTTAGGCTAAGGGGGAAATGACGGGGCATCCCACGATTTATTGTGAGAGGAAACGGCCCGTTGTTTCTAGTCATTGTTTGAGGGTTGAGGATTTCAGTGCATTCAACGGATGGATACCACGACTCATTGGATGCCACCACGAGTCGTGGTGAGGCTCGTGGAAAGGAAAGTCAGATTGGTCAAGGAGTTGATGACAGTCGATGCGACGACTCGTCGTTTGAAGTAACGACTCATCCTGACAAGTCATTTGAAGGATCTGAGATATGATATGATGTAGTGGACCCAATGACTCGACACCACGAGTCGTGGTATGTTGCAACAAACTGTTGGGTCGGTCGTTGGCCCATCTAGAACAGTCTTCAGGGAAATAATTTTAAGGGCATTTTTGACTTTCCACGTTTTAAGACCCTAAAACTACATCGTTTTTGATATTTTTCAGAGTGTGATAAGAAGAGTTCCTTTATGCATGCCCATTCTCATGCAAAATCTTGGAGAGATTTTTTGGAGATTCAAGGTCTTCTTCCCCAGGTTTCCATCTATTTCTTTGTGGGTATTCAAGGAACTTCGCATCAATCCATTTCCAGGTATGTAGGGTTTTAGAATGGGTGAAATTCTTCCTCACCCATGCCCAGATTTTGGTTTAAATCATGAATCCTCCTATTCAAGGTCTATGGATTTTTACCCAAATGCATGAAAATGTGATTTCTCTTTATAGGTATGATTTAATTGAGTTTTAGTTATTGAATTATAAATGATGGGCAGCTTTTATATTATTTTCTTAAAAATCACGTTTCAAGCTTATTAAATCTAAATTGCCCATTCATGAAAGTTCATGAAAGTTATGATTTATGATGAATATTTAATATTTTGAGTTTATTGATGATGAAAAATCACGATTTCAAGTTACCCATGTTTATGAGCATATTTTGAAAGAATTGAATATGATGAAGTATTGGGCAATGCCCGCATGTTGAAGAATGATTTATGATTTATGAAGCGAATTACTTGACTTATCAATTTACAATGTTGGCCGATGAAAAAAAGGGCCTTTGATTCTTGGCTAAGCATGTTTAAAGGGGATCAAGGATGATAAATATTATATTTTATCCAATGAATTTTAATGCATGATGTTATTGATTAAGTATGAGCCTATATGCATGTTTTTGGGAGCCGTGTCTAGCACCGAGCATCCCGACGTTCAAAGGACTATGCCGGTGTCTCATAACCACGTGCCACCTGATCTCGGGCAAAATAGCATGCCCGAGTGTCGCTTGAGAACTTAATTTAGTCTTGTTTATCTAAGTAATTGTATACATTTTCATGTGATTTTATATAAATGTGAATATATGTGCTAACCAACATGATTAGTCCTTGTTTTGTAGGTTTCAATGATTTTGAGGAACTAATTTATAAGTTGGTGAAGTAGCGAAATGGAGTCAGGAGCAGATGCAGCAGGCAGGCAGCACCAGCGCACCAGCAACGTGCCACGCCGTGCCAGCTGCGCGACAGAGCAAGGCCAACGCGCTGCCCAAGCAGCGTGACACGCTGCCAACGCGGTGGCACTCGGCAGTTTCGGCTTCCGGAGGCAATTTCCAAAGAGCTTTCGCGTTACCTCCGTGTCACGGAGGCAGTGCTCCATGATACACTCTGTGACACGGAGCCATGCCACGACAGGCTAAATTGTGCACATTTCTCATTTATTATAAATAGGTCCCTTAGCTCCTAAAACCATTTGGTCACGATTTTATTCTGGAAAACTACCTAGGAGTGAAGGGAGAAGTGGGAGAACTCATCTAGGGTTTGGCAAATTCCCTTCTCATCTACCAAATTCATGTAAGTATGTTAGTTTAGTAGTAGTTAGTTGTAGTTTTATGAACATGAATGGCAAGAACCCTTCCTCTAGGGTTGAAGCCATGAATTATGATTGTGATTTTATGAAATTATTTTGGAATTAAGTTATTGATTGTTGTTTTCGTCTTGCATTCTGGATTGTTGGTTGTTTTTATGATTGATCACCATGAAAACATATACGTTAGCTTGGGCAATTGCTTGAGAAAGAATTACCTAGGTCAGGACATGAGAATGTAAGGAGCATGTTTGTATCTCACGATATAATTTCGTGTTAGGATAGAAATATACCTAACACCTTGCTTGGTTGACAAAATGGAGGTTATTAAGAGGCCAACTTAGGATTATCACATCACCACTGGAAGAAGTAGTTGTGAGGGTAAGTTGAGTTAAATGGTTAGACGCACGAAAGTCCCTAATCGTTTCCCCGTAAACCACAACATAATTAATTACCCGCGAACTAGAAATTAGCATCCTCACTCACAATGATGCAGTGAGGCTAGTTTGCCGTGTTTAGAGGCTCGAAAGACCATGAACATGCAATTCTAATTATGTGAAACAACAATCGATAGTTTCATGGTTAACCCATTGCAATTCGTAGTATCACATGATTATTTTGTTTTAACTCTATGTTGCTCCTAGAGTAAATTCAGGATATTTCGTTGACCAAAAGAAACTTAATTAAATCTCCCTCGAAAACTTCTATAACCAACATTTGAGAAAGTTAAGATCACACTTGAAATGGATAGTTAGAGGAATGGGTCCAGTCCCTGTGGGTTCGACATTCAGGTTCTTAAGAAGAGCCACTATATTATGTGCACGACCCGTACACTTGCGGATGCGCGAATCGGGCACGAATACCACAGTGGGCTTCTAATGATATATTGTAATGATGATGATCCCCTCAAATGTGATATCACGCCTAATGGAAGATCCTCGCCTGACAAGCCAGGGTCGGCTCTGCCCACTTGAGCGAGATAGTAGGGCATCATGAAAGGCTCTACCATGATGGTGTCGGTTATGACGAGTCCTCCCATTGTTCCGCATGTTTTATGCATTTATATGTTTATGTTATTGGCTAAATTTATGTTTTGATAAAGTTTACTTATGATTATGAAAATGAATGATTATGAATAATTTGAAAGTCTTGAGCCTTATGTTTTATTATGAAATTTATGATACAAGCATGATGTCCTTCTCCTATGTTTATTTATGAGTTTATTATACTTTTAACGTCCATTTTACTTACCTTGCATACTTGGTTTATTCCACGTATTGACCATATACTTTCTATGCTGTATCATTTCATGATACAGGGTCCGGATCTCAGGCTCATCCTCACCCTTAGTCCATCTCAGCTTACGCTTTTAGCTTATTGGTGAGTCCTCATGTTCCGAGGGTCGTTTGACGGACTTTCATGTTATATATGTTTCAGTATTGGTCGGGTTAGTTGGGGATATTGTTCCATCAACCCATCTTATGTATTATAGGCTTTTAGACAAGCATGTAGTACTCAGCTAAGTATATGTCCCATATTTCCTAATGTTATGCTATAATTAGGTTTCTGCTATGATTTTATGATTCTCATTCCACTTATTTGAATGAGATTAGTTGTATGCATATGACATGAGTCGACTTGGGGTCTCTGGGGGTCCCTTGTCCCGTGTCTACGATCCGGGTGTATGTTCGGGTCGTGACAAACTTAGTCTTAGAGCAATAGGTTTGGAGTGTCCTAGGGTGTCTGAAATCTGCGTTAAGTAGAGTCTTTTTCATGGGTGTGAAGCGTTCCACGCCTATGAAGAAGAGGCCACTAGACTTTAGGAAACGTTCCTTTCTTTCATGTTCTATGTCGTGTGAATAAAAGCCTCTCCCTCCTTCTAATTCGTGCTATTCGCGATTGCAGAATTATGGCTCCTAGAAGAATGAACGGAAAAAGGAATGGAATGATGAAGGCTATGGGGGTGTTAATGACCATGGGAATCAGCAAGCCCCACCTGTTCAGGAGCCCCAGGCACCAGATCCAGCTGCCCACACCGAGTTTCGGGCGGCTATTCAGATGTTGGCACAGGTCTTGACCGCTCAGGTCAACCAGCAGGCTGTTGCGTAGGTCCCACAGAATGGCAATGCAGCGACGACTCGGATTAGAGACATCTTTAGGATGAACCCTTCTAAGTTCACGGATCAAAAGTGGATGAGGATCCACATGAGTTCATTGAAGGGATCTTGGAGGTCACTTAGGTTATGGGGGTGACAAACGGGGAGTATGTTGACTTGGCCTCTTATCAGCTAAAAGAGGTCGCTCATATTTCGTACAAGTAATGGAAGGATAGCAGGGCAGTGGGAGGGGGCCCTATCAGCTGGGATGAGTTCCACATGGCCTTTCTTGACAGGTTCTTCCCTTGAAAGATGAGGGAGTTGAAGACATCTGAGTTTGTGAACCTCAAGCAGGGAAAGATGATAGTGCTGAGATATTCTCTTGAGTTCACTTGTTTGTCAAAATATGCCCCAGAGTTAGTGATGGATCAGAGGGTGCGGGTGAGCTGATTCATTCATGGTGTGGCTAGTTTTTAAACAAGGATTGCAGGACTGCCATGCTTCACCAAGATATGGACTTTCCTCGCATAGTGTTGTACGCCCAACAAATGGAGGCGGCTCATGCGAGGGAGAGGGAGGCAAAGAGGGCTAGGATGGATAGTCATGGGTTTTCGCATCAGAAGTTCGGTGGTGGCTACCGTTCACAATTCCAACAGAGGTCACTAGCCCCAGCACCATCATCAGCTAGTGTTCCATCTAGGCCCAGGAGTGATCAGAGGAGTAGGGCTTCAGGGTCGAGGGATTAGAGGGACACCCAGTTAGAGTATACCTCTCTAGCCCGCGGGAAGTATGGAAAGAGTCATGCTGGGGAGTGCCTGCTCGGTTTAGATGTCTGCTATGTGTATGGTAGATCTGGGAACATGCGCCGAGGATGCCCATATGCTAGACAGGGTGATGATAGGGGTCGTGCACATACCACCAAGACAGTAGCAGCTCTATCCCTTTCCGCTCCGCAGGGAGCATCGACTAGTGGGGGTGGCGGATAGCGCCAAAACCGATTCTATGCCCTTGCCTCGTGCCATGATCAGGAGGCTTCACTAGACGCGGTCACTGGTATGTTACGTGTCTCTTATATTGATGTTTATGCCTTGCTAGATCCGGGAGCTACATTGTCTTTCGTGACTCCTTACATTGCTAGTAGCCTTGGAGTTAGTCTGAAGACCTTGTTAGAACCATTATCAGTTTCGACCGCTGTTGGTCATTCGATCGTAGCTAGACGAGTATATAGAGGATGCCCGATCACTGTGTTGCAGAAGGTTACCTCCGCAGACCTTGTAGAGTTAGCCATGACTGACTTTGACATTATTCTTGGAATGGATTGGTTGTTTGCATGTTATGCTTCAATTAATTATAGGACCTGTACAATGGAATTTCATTATCCGAGTGAGTCAGTTTTGGAGTGGAAGGGTAGTTCGGCGGTACCAGCAGGTCAGTTTATTACCTATCTTAAGGCTTGGAAGATGATCTCTAAAGGTTGCATGTACCACCTAGTTAGGTTTAAGGATGTGGAGTCCGAGACCCCGACTATCTGGTCAGTTTCGGTGGAGTGTGAATATCCGGAGGTGTTTTCCGATGATTATCCAAGTGTTCCTCTGGAAAGGGAAATTGATTTCGGTATTGATCTATTACCAGATACGTAGCGTATCTCTATTCCTTCTTATATAGTAACTCCAGCCGAGCTAAAAGAATTAAAAGAACAGTTGAACGACATGTTGGAAAAGGTTTCATTAGACCGAGCAAGTCTCCATGGGGTGCACCGGTTGTCTTTGTTCGAAAGAAGGATGGATCCCTTCGGATGTGTATTGATTATCGGCAGCTTAATAAGGTCACCGTCCAGAATAGGTACCCCTATGCCCAGGATTGATGATTAATTTTACCAACTTCAGGGTGCCAGGTATTTCTCGAAGATAGACCTCAGGTCCGGATAACACCAGCTCAGAGTTCGGGAGTGTGATATTCCAAAGAAAACCTTCAAAACCCGGTATGGCTACTATGAGTTTATAGTTTTATCTTTTGGACTAACCAATGCTCCAACAACTTTTATCGACCTGATGAACAAAGTGTTCAAGCAATATCTGGATATGTTCGTGATTGTGTTTATCGATGACATCCTTATATACTCTCAGAGCGAGGAGGAGCATGCCACTCATTTGAGGATAGTGCGGCAAACCCTCAAGATTCATCAACTGTATGCAAAGTTTAGCAAGTGTGAATTTTGGCTAAACTCGGTGGCATTTCTAGGTCATGTGGTATCAAGTGAAGGCATAAGGGTAGATACACAGAAGATCGAGGCTAAACTCGGTGGCATTTTAGTACCAATGTTGACTTTACCCCAGGGCACTGATGGCTTTGAAGTGTATTGCGATGCTTCGAGAGTTGGACTGGGATGTGTGTTGATGCAGCATGGGAAGGTAATAGCATATGCCTTGAGAAAACTAAAAGTTCATGAAAATAATTACCCGACCCACGATCTTGAATTGGCCGTGGTGGTGTTTGCATTAAAGATATGGCAGCATTACTTGTATGGGGTCCACGTGGATGTATTTACGGATCACAAGAGCTTGCAGTATGTGCTCACTCAGAAAGACCTAAATCTTTAGCAAAGGAGGTGGTTGGAGTTACTAAAGGACTACGACATGAGTGTCCTCTATCACCCGGGCAAGGCTAATGTGGTTGCGGATGCGCTTAGTAGGCTCTCTATGGAGAGTGTGTCCCACGTGGATGAAGGAAAGAAAGAGTTGGTGAGATATGTCCATCGACTTGCAAGGCTGGGAGTTAGATTGATTGACACAACCAATGGCGGTGTTGTCGTGTAAAACGGGTTGGAATCATCCTTGGTTGTTGATGTCAAGTCTAAGCAAGATGAGGATCCAACTTTAAGGAAGCTGAAGGAAGCAGTGCGGAGTCAAAAGGTGGACGTTTTCTCCCAAGGGGGAGATGGTGTTCTACGATATCTGGGTCGGCTATGTGTCCCGGACGTTGATAATTTGAGGGTTTGGATATTGCACAAGGCACATGGTACCAAATATTCCATTCACCCAGGATCCACCAAGATGTATCGGGACTTGAGGGAAATCTATTGGTGGGATGGTATGAAGAAGGATGTTGCGGAGTTTGTAGCCAAGTGTCCAAATTGTCAACAAGTGAAGGTCGAACATCAAAGGCCGGGAGGCGTACTTCAGGATATCAGCATCCCTACTTGGAAGTGGGAAGAAATTAACATGGATTTCGTTACAGGTCTACCTCGTACTCACCGACACTATGACTCCATTTGGGTGGTGGTAGACATGTTAACTAAGGCTGCACACTTCCTACTGATAAAGACCACGGACTCAGCGGATGATTATGCTAAGTTGTATATTCGGGAGTGGGTTTGAATTCATGGAGTGCCCTTGTCTATTATTTCAGATCGAGGTTGTCACGCCCCGCCTTGGGAGGCATGACGGGCACCTGGTGCCCTACTAAGACCTGAACTGCTAGACTGCTGAGCCTAAGCACTTCTAGTGCCTGGCTGGCTCTAACTCTGATTCATGAAACCAACGGGCTATATAACGGCTGTAAATACAGCTCCCGGCCGACTAGGCCTATAGCCACCTGTAAGACAACAACAACTAACCAGAACAACAGTAATATAAAGGAACCTATGCGGGCTGACAAGGCTACTAATTTCACTAAAAAGCTGAATCAGAAGCTAAACTACTCTGTGACCGACAAGGTCACCAACTATAGGCTGAGTAAGGCCCCACACGGCTATCATAAACAAACTAAAACATCTATATGGCCAATACAGCTACCCACATGGAATATACAATCTACAAGCCTCTAAGAATACTGATAAGATGGTCGGGACAGGGCCCTGGCCTACCCGTACTGTACAATAAAAGAAAAGGAATAAACCTCTGGCTATCAAGATTTGGATGACAGGAGCTAATGACTCTGTGTGCTGGCTGGAATCACGAGGAATCGGCTCCTCGTCTATGAACACCTGCAGGCAAGTAATGCAGCGCCCCCAAACGGGCGTCAGTACCACTGGTACCGAGTATGCAAAGCAATAATTGAACATATCTAAAGATAAGCAGTAATACTGATAGTTACTGAAATGACAGAGGATAGCTAAAACTATCTGGAATAGCAGAATCTGTACCGAGCTTAACTGTACTGGAGAGAAGATAAAAATCATACATGTCGATGCGGCATCCTGCTATCTATCAATTTAATAAGTAACATATATATATATATATATACATATATAGCATACAAGAACCTATACCAGCCCCCATAAGCCGGAAGGTTCCAATCAACATGCAATCTATATACCCCTACCCGGGTCAAACCATCCAAAAATAAATTCACTCCACTCACCTAATAACTACGAGCACCCCGCCGGCCCCCTAGGTATGCAGCTTGGGCTCTCTGGGCCCCTGACTATAACTGTATCTGAGTCCAGAGGACTCCTGTAACTGTAATTTGAGATTTGTATATGTAATCTGTAATCTGTGCCTTGGGCGCAAGCGCTCGACAGGGTATGCTATAATGCTGATCATCCTGCTATGGGGAATGCTGCATCCCATCTTCGTCCTACTATGGACGGCATGCCACTCCTTGGAGTGACGTATCCTCACCCTCTGGTGGGTGAGTCGACATAGCTATTAACCCTGGGGCGGCAAGGAAGCTCTAAGGGTGCCCACATATAACAAACAAGTCTCAACAAGCAAAAGTAATCACATATAACTTGTATATTAAATCTGAAAATACTATCCATGTTCTGATATTATATTCTAAATCTCTTTCTGTATTAAACTGAATCTAATACTGAGTTAAACTGAGTCTGGGATTGATATCTTGCTGTTTGGTACAAATTTACTGACTTTTATTCTGAATATGTCATAATAATACAAACATATTTAATACTCGGCTTCTGGGACTTCCTGCTGGAGTTTATTCTATTTTACTATACTAGAATTACTAACTTGCCGAAGAAACTAGCTTTACATACCTCAGTTTCTGACTTCTGGACTAACTGACGTAACTCGGCCAATATCCAACTATTTCTTCCAACTGCATTCATATACACACCAATTAGAAGTAAATTCATCAATATTCCGGAAGAAAACACTACTTTAAATATATATATAGCCCAAACTTTGACTTATCAAAAAACAGCCGAAAACTCGCTATTTCTCAGAAGTCCAGAAGGGAGAAATACTCACTTTAGGGCTAGGAGTATATTGACACTAATTTGGAGCAATTCCACTTACCTTAGCTCGATAGGACGACGGTTCGTCGGCCGAATTTCACGATACTAACTCTGTATGAATGCTCCCTGCAGCTCAATACTTCGCTACCCGAAGTCATTTCGAGTTTTGGATCGCTTTTAATAGCGTAATCGGATGAAATTTTATGTTGAAACCTCATTCTCCCTTGTTCTGGTCATGTTTTAGAAATAAAATTGGGTGAAATGAAATTAAAAACCGAAGTGGGGCTTTATATAGTGGAGCCTGGACAGGCCCTCCGTGGCACGTTGGCTATCGCAGAGGGATAACCTCCGTGGCATGTTGCCATTGTGGAGGGGGTAGGCCCGGCCTCCTCTTGCGATGCTTTAATGTGGCGCTAGACCCCATCTTTCCCCGAGCCTCTTTCTAGCATGTATGGCATTGTAAAACTCTTAACCAACATGAGAATAGGCCATCTAAATGTCAAGAATTTACGGGGTGTAACAGAGGTAGTCAGTTTACCTCTCAATTCTGGCGTTCTTTTCAAAAGGGACTTGGGACGAAGGTTAAGCTCAGTACAGCCTTCCATCCGCAAACAGACGGCCAGGCAAAGCGAATGATTCAAACCCTCGAGGATATGTTGAGGGCATGTGTTATGGATTTCAAAGGAAGTTGGGACGACCATTTGCCTTTGATCGAGTTTGCCCATAATAACAATTATCACTCCAGTATCCAGATGGCACCGTTCGAGGCTCTTTACGGGTGAAGGTGTAGATCACCCATCGGATGGTTTGAGGTTGGTGAGGCAGTCATGATAGGACCCGATTCGGTACATTAGGCCATGGTAAAGGTCTAGTTGATAAGGGACCGGTTGAAAACCACTTAAAATCATCAAAAATCATATGCCAATGTGAGGAGAAGAGACTTGGAGTTTGATGTGGACGACTGGATATTTCTAAAGGTATCTCCCAGAAGGGAGTCATGCGGTTTGGGAAAAAAGGGAGTCATGAAGGGGGTGAATGGAGTTGGGTGCGCAGAGTTGGCCTCTTACCAGTTGAAGGGGGTCGCGCATATCTGGTTTCACCAATGGAGGGATAGCAGGGTCGCTGGAGCAGGTCCTGTAGCTGGGGAAGAGTTCCATGTTGCCTTTCTAGAACGGTTCTTCCCTCTTGAGTTGAGGGAGCTAAAGGCAACTGAGTCGTGAATTTGAAGCAAGGGAGAATGA
Organism: Datura wrightii; assembly: GCA_035772735.1. Lineage (NCBI taxonomy): Eukaryota > Viridiplantae > Streptophyta > Magnoliopsida > Solanales > Solanaceae > Datura > Datura wrightii. The sequence continues at coordinate 69,479,653 of JASDFA010000003.1, read as the reverse complement.
CAGTACAAGAGTATGCCCTTTAGTTTACTCGCATATCAAAATATGCCCTAGAGTTGGTAGCCAATCAGAGGGTGTGGGTGAGTAGGTTCATCCATGGAGTAGCGGGCTGTTTGGACAAGGATTGTAGGACCGCTATGCTCCATCAAAATATGGATTTCCCATGTATAGTGTTGTAAGCCCAGTAGATGGAGGCGGAACATCTGAGAGATAGGGACGCCAAGAGGGCCAGGACCAATGACCATAAATTCTCCCAGCCGAGGTCAAGTGGTGGGTACCGACAGCATACTCACCAGTGATCATCAGCTCCAGGATCTTCGGCTTTGAGTGTGCCATCCAGGCCTAAACATGATTAGAGAGAGTGAGCATCAGGCTCGAGGGGTCAGAACAGCAGACCCATAGATCCTAGCATCTCAGCTTGTCGCAGATGTGGTCGGGGACACATAGGCCAGTGCTTGGAAGGTTCAGGTGCTTGTTTTAGGTGTGGGCATCCACGACATATGCTTACAGATTGTCCAACAGCGAGACAAGATCAGGTTGGACGCCGAGGCCTAGCTCCTAGTTAAGCAGCCCCTCCCGCACGCTCAGCCCATCAGGGAGCATCTACTAGCACAGCTGGCGGTCAGTGCTACAACAGATTATATGCCTTAGCATCCCGTCAGGAACATGAGGTCTCCTCGGATGTGGTCTGGTATGTTACGAGTTTTGCATATTAAAGTTTATGCTTTGTTAGATCCGGGGGCTACCTTGTCTATCGCGACACCTTATGTGGCTAGTAGCTTCGGAGTCAGTCCCAAACTCTTGTTAGAACCCTTCTCGGTTTCTACTCCAGTAGGTGACTCAGTTATAGCTAGATGGGTGTATAGATGTTGCCCAGTCTCAGTCCTTCAGAAGGTTACCTCAGCAGATTTGATAGAGTTAGCCATGACCGATTTTGATGTGATTCTCGGAATGGATTGGCTATTTGCATGCTATGATACAGTTAATTGTAGAACCTGGGCAGTAGAGTTCATATTTCTAGGTGAGCCAGTCTTAGAATGGAAGGGTAGTTTAGCTGTGCCTGTAGGTCGTTTCATTTCCTACCTTAAGGCTAGAAAGATGATTTCTAAGGGTTGTGTGTACCATCTAGTTAGGGTTAAGGATGTTGAGTCCGAGACCCTGACTATACAGTCAGATCCAGTAGTACGTGAGTGTACAAAGGTCTTTCCTGATGATTTGCCAGGTGTTCCTCCCAAGCGGGAGATCGATTTTGGTATTGACCTTCTTCCCGACACGCAGCCTATATCTATTCCTCCCTATAGGATGGCTCTAGTTGAGATAAAAGAGTTAAAAGAGTAGTTGAAGGACTTGTTATATAAGGGGTTCATTAGGCTAAGCAAGTCTCCTTGGGGTGCACTGTTCGCGTGATTGTGGGTATATAAAACGACACGCAAGTGCACGTGGTCAAACAAGTAGTAAGTGGCTTTAGTAAGCCAAGTATCGATCCCTCAGAGACTTGGATGAAGTGCAATTTGCTCAAGTGTACTATATTTTACTTCTAAAAATGCAGACAACAGTGTAACCAAAAGTTTGATAGTTTGTTTTATAATTTTTATACTAAAGCTAAGAACAATTATCTACTTTGAATCTGAACTATGAATGAGAGCAAGCTGAGGTTAAACGAACATGTAATGAAATTAATTATCATCATAATTTGGTTAATCTTTTCCTCCAGTTGCTAGCCAAGAACATTTTCCAAGAGATTAAAACTCTCGTATTTAACCTCACTTAAGAATCATGAACCATCCGTCTACATTTCTGTGATCAAATGCAATTCATGTTCTAGCCATACAATTCCGGTTCCTAAATTGACTAATACGACTTTCAGGTATATTTCTATCCTGAAAGCTAATCAAAACTCAATTTTCCCAAACCAAGTAAAGAACATATCCTATTAATTCACAACTTTCCAATTTCTTGCTCTCTCGAGTGAAACCGGACTTTTTAGATGTACATTAACGTAGGCCACACATTAATGCAGTAAGAACAAGAATTAATAGAACAACATGGAAGAAAAGATGAAAAACCAAATAATTAATGATCAAATTTCATCACAATTGTTCATAACCTCAGCAAGGAGAGTAATTAGCCACTCATTTGTGGATTAAACATCTTAAATTGAGTGTTAATCATACAAGCAATTGAATTAAAGAAGAAAGAAAGAGAGAAAAAACCCTGATATTTTCGTCCCTCAACTGCTTGTAACCCACGTCCTTGCTCCACCAAGTCAGAATATTGAAAAATGAACCTAAGTGTTCTATTTATACTGCTGGAAATTTTTCCCGGAATAACGAGCAACGTGTCACGGAGTGCATCGCGGAGCACTGCCTCCGTGACACGCTACGAACGCGGACCCTCACTGGAATTGGGGTTCCGGGAATTAAGGCTCAACGTGGCACGGCGTGCATCGCGGAGCCAGGCATCCGTGCCACGGAGCAAACGCGGACCCTCTCTGGAATTTGGGTGAATTTTCCCTATCCAGGCAGAATGCCTCCGCGATGGCAGCGTGACACGGCTCCATCGCGGAGCCCCTTTATTTCATGCTGTCCACTGCCTTTTCCCTTGCTCGCATCCAAGTCCAACTCCGATATCATCCAACATGCATTTAAGCTTCCCGAAATCACATTTTACCTGCAAAACAATACTAATCATGTTGGTTAGTATAAATTCACATTTTATTACCAATTACATGAGAATGTATACACATTGATAGATAAACAAGGCTAAAATGGTACTTTTGAGTATCACTTGGGCACATAAATTTGCCCAAGATCATGCACCGCACACTTAAATCCTTGTTCGTCCTCGAACAACAATCCTACACTTCATGCAATTTACATCCCAACCTCGCTACTTCGGTACGACAATTTAGGCTACGGTCATACCGATTATTCAATACAACAAATCATCAAGAAACATGCATGGTCTTATCAATGCAATGACCTTCAATACATTAAGACCTCCTAGACTTTAGGAATCGACTCTCGATATTGGCAAACTCATGCAAATTAGCTGATCAAGATATCTGACACGAAAATTAATCTTTCATCAAGCATGTGCCCTCACAACACAAGAGAATCTTCCCCTTTTTGCTCATATGACTCACAAACATTCAAGCAGGGGCATGTAAAAACAATTTCGCTCTCTCTCCCAAAAGAATTCACATGCATCATGTCATGATCCATAAGCTTGCCCTTAGTGTATTACTCCACTAATATAAAGAAGTGCGATGTAAGATCACGTAGGACTTTAACGGGTTGTAATGGAAGCTACGGAACTAGTAAATATTGGATTAGCCAATAATAGCCACTAGCATCCTTAAGCGCCTTTTCAACACATCCCATCAACTCATGGACATTGTTTCTTTTTTTTCCATCATCCCATTCTTGATGATTTTCTTTAGTATGGCCCATTGCATTAAGCACACTTGACACAACAACAAAGATTATTCATGCACCTTCATTATCGTTTATTTATAGCAAGTGCACCTTCAACCTTTTCTTTTCTTCTATCGCTCTGCTTTTCTTTTTCTTTTCACCATTCTCACTCTTTGATACTTTGGGAAAATGATTTTCTCTTCTTAAGCGCTTAAGAGTTTTGTATAGACTTTACGGCTAATGAAAAGAAGGAATTAAGCTCGGTTTACACTTTCTGACAAAAGAAAAAATAATAGGCTAAAGGCTCAACGGGCTGACTAGGGTATACAATCAAGGTGTGTACGACAAGGAAAAATAGAAACTCCCAATTAAAACAAAGAAATGCCTACATCCTTTCCTACAATACACCTCCTTCATTTCGTTTTGTACACACACCAGGCACGTTCTAGACACTTCACAATAGCATGGAATATCAACACCTCACTTCACACTTTTTGCACATGCTCGATTCAAGATGTATTCACAGATTCTTCAATCAGCTAATTACAGGAATTCAAACATTAAGCCTCAATCACACTGAATCGAACTCTACAGCCTAGGTATCTCAACATATTTACAAAGTTGCATGCTTTCATAAGAATCACCTTCGCATTTTAAATATCATGTACAACACGCAACCAGAATTTCGAAACCATCCAGTAACTACAGGTTCCGGGATGCAATCCACCAAAGAAAAAAACTGAAAAATTGAAAAATAATTGACAAAAATCTACTCCTAACGACTACATTTCCCTTAAGACGGTCGTCATCCATCCATCATAGGGAACGGTCACTAACTATGACTTCGGTTCAATGGGACCATTCTCGGTAAAAGAACCAAAAACAAACGCCAAGAAACCCAAGAATTAAAAAATGTTGAAAATATCGATCATTTCGATAGAAAAATGATTTACAAAATATTTTTTTTAAAAAAATCTTTTTAAAAATATCGATCATTTCGATAACAAAAATATGTACAGAATCAGAATCAGCTAGCAACATTCAGCAACACACATCAATTTAACAAACATTTACAAATACAGAACAACTTAACAATTCACACTCACAGGGACAAACAACATACATGACAACAGAAGAGAGCATACAAACAAAACAGCCCAGCCCAGCACCTAACTACTCCCACCCCACACTTAGTTGGAACACTGTCCCCAGTGTTGACAAAAATTAAAATAGCACAAAATCGGGTGGTGGAACTCCCTGATCAGTCAAAGTATTCCACTTCTTCATCGGGTGCTGCTGCTTCATCTCCCATGTCCGAGTCGCCTCCGTCGTCATCATCGGACTCCACATCGGAGTCCTCCCGACGTGTCTCCTCGTCTGTGGGGACATCATCGTCTGTGGGCTCTACAAATGCTGGCCCCACTCGGCATAGAGCCCTGGCGTTTTCGCCGAAGGGATAGTCTAGCTCGAGCTGCCATAGCTCCTCCTTTGTCGCCGGCCTCCCGCCTATCCTCAGCTGGAGCATCTGCATCCCATACATCCGAGCCATATACTGGTCGTCACGAGCTTGTCGCTCGCCAAGTGTAAGCATCGGCCCATGGGTGGTGTCGGGAGCCTTAGTTTTAGTAACGTCTAAGGCCCGCCGCTCCAACTGCGAGATATAGTCAAGGGCCTCCTCCTCAACATCGAGGCCCCTGAGGAAGGTGGTCAGTAGTCCACCAAAGCCATACCTGTGCCCCTGGTGCAACCGGGCTCTCTTCATGGCGGAGATAATTACCGCCCCTACATTGATCTCCAGCCCTTTCATCAGGGCGTACACCAGGCATACACGATCCCGGGTTATATCTGTCATATGTACCCCCGGGATTAGGCATGAGTAGACTATCTTCAGCCAGATTCGGGCTTCCCTGTTCATCTGTGAATAGGGCAAAGTCTGGTGGTAGCCCCTCTCTTTGTGTCTGCTCCATCTAGCTGTTGATCGGGTCCCACACAATGTGCGTCTGATGTCCGCATACGGTGGGGTAATGTTCAGCTGTCAGAGTACGTGGGCGTCTGTGTCCCGCGCTCCTATGATGGCATTGAGGTGGTGGGGCTCCAAGGTGACTATTTGCCCTCTGATCTTGATGGTGTGACTTCTGATCGTCGGGTTCCAATTGGCATAGAACTCCCGAACCAAGTGCAGATTGCATTCCTTGGGCTCTTCAAAGATGAACTTGAGCCCAGCTGCCTCGATCCGGTGGACCATTCTAGGGAACTCCTGTGCCAATGGTTCCCGTGCTATGTGCTCCTCAGGGAAATATTTGTTTTCTTTGCGCTTCGCGTACCACTTTTTCCCCTCATCAGTCACCCATCTCGTTCCGTATTGGCGGCGCTGGCCGCGTGGAACTGCTGGTGCAGCTGGGACTGCTGTGCCCAGTCTGATTCGTTTCCTTCCGGCGCCTGAAGGTGATGAGCCTTTTCCTTTATCTTGCCGGCTTGCCATTTCACCTGTCAACCCAAGTAAACAAGATCAATGTTAAGCTCACGGATATTAACTTCGGCTAAGGTCGGGTTACGCTAGGTTACCCCACACTTAGTCCTTAGCTACAGTTACAACACTACGGCAAGATTATCTTTATTTACACACAATAAACAACTATACAAACATGCTTAGTGCATTCGAAAAATTCAACGGTATAACTTCTGCGTACTACTCAGACTTCGTACAGCTAATCACAATCACTACCATCGCTAACATTTTACCCATCACACTTAGCAACGAAAAACAAAGAAACGAAAACAACAACAAAAATTTATCTACATGAACCTATACAACCAACCAATTCTTACAAATTTCAACATTTCCCCCAACCCGAGAATCCGTCGTTCTATTAACATCCTAACAATTTGTACATCAACTCATCTCATTCAACACATCCATCCCGGCATAAAATTCACAATTTCAATACATTTTCAACTTCAAATTCAACATACAAGCCCTAGAATTGAGATTATCAATCAAATTCGATTAAGTTATGCAATCGACAAGTTCAAGCAATCATAATGACATTTCGAACATTCATCAACAACAATTAACTCGAATTCATGATTAATTACTATGTAGAGCAATTTAGCTCACCTCCCATGCTCAAAATCGAAGAAAATCGACAAGAATTTGAGAGGGAATCGAAGAACATACCTTGTCTTTGAAGAATCGAAGAAGAATCGTTGAATTTCTTGCCTTACTCCGTGTCACGTTGATAGGGGATGGGTTTTGGGGGGTTTGGTCGCGGAGGGATTAAAAATGAGGGAAAAGGGAGGGTTTTCGGGGTTAAAAAGTAAGGAAATCGCGCGGGTGACCCGGCGACCCAGTGTGACCCGTCACGATATACAAGGCAATGTGTCACGGAGTGCATCGCGGTGCACTGCCTCTGTGACACGGAGCCATCGCGAGACTGTTCTGGAAATTTTTAAAAAATCCAGATTGTACCTCAACGTGTCACGGAGGTAACGCGGAGGTCCACCTCCGTGACACGGAGCTGTCGCCTCAGCTCACTGTCTGCCACATTTTATTAATTTTTCATACCTCGTCTTTTCCTTCGCGATTTCGTGCATATTTTTCTCCGTTTGACCTGAAATTCATCTCACTATACAAAATTGGTTAGAATTATAGGCTTCACTCTAAATACAAATAAAACAAAAACTAAAACGAAAAATTTTGTAGTAAATCAAGAAAAATAAAAAGAAAAATCTATTTACACTTTACAAAATGAAAGAAATTTTTTTTCACGGGTTGCCTCCCGTGCAGTGCCTGGTTTACCGTCGCAGCTCGACGTCATTAAGCTCAATTGTTCGCTAGGGTGATGGACGATTTCTCTCGATCACCGTCCTCCCCCCAGTAGTGCTTACACCTTTCCGGTGGTTTTCCCATTAACTCTCGGGAATCCTTCATCTGCTTATCATCACCTTGATCAATCACATTGATCACCGAGAGTTCTTCATGCATCGTCGGAAGCTTGGGTGCCTTGTACACATCGAACACCTCCACCTTGTCATGTGCTCGCATTGTTAGCTGCCCCGCAGCTACGTCAATTATTGCTTTCCCGGTTGCCAAGAAAGGACGTCCCAAAATAAATGGGACTTCCGCGCCTGGTTCAAAATCCAGCACGACAAAATCTACTGGGAAAATTAGGGAGCCAACTTGCACCAGAACGTCCTCAACAATGCCATCCGGTCTGGCTAAGGATCAATCCGCCAACTGCAATATTACCGTTGTGGGTCTAGGACTCCCTAGGCCCAACTTCCTGAATACCGAAACGACATCAAATTTATGCTCGCTCCCAAGTCATACAATCCACGAGCTCGGATGCTCTGCCCAATAGTAATCTGGATAGTAAAACTCCCAGGGTCTTTTAGCTTTGTGGGCAGTCTATTTTGAATCCGGGAAGTGCACTCCTCCGTTAGAGCCACCGTAGCATACTCAGTCAACCGACTTTTGTTTGCCACGATGTCCTTTATATACTTAGCATATTTCGGCACTCCCTGCAAGACATCAACAAGAGGTAAATTAACATGTACCTGTTTCAGCACCTTCATGAATTTCTTGAAACACGCCTCCTCCTTGTGTTTCTTTAGTCGTTGAGGGAACGGGGGTGGAGGTCTTTCTGATTCAGCATCCTTAGTCTTCCCCCTTTCAGTACTGTGCTCCCTCTCAACTTTAGCTGCTCCCGACTGTTGAGGTGGTCTTTCTGGTTCCACCTCTTTCAGCTGCAAACCACTCCTTGTGGTCAATGCATTTACCTTCTTGGGATTGGGATCCGTGTCGCTCGGCAGTCCTCCTCTAGGCGTTGTGTTTTGGGCACTAGCAAATTGCCCAAATTGATATTCAAGCGCCTTGGTAGCTAACTGGTTGTTTTTCACTTCGGCTGCCAATTTCACATAGTCAGCCTACAATTGAGCTTGGTTAGCTATCATGGTCTTGAACATCTCCTCAATGCTGGGTGATGGTGGTGGAGGAGGTGCATTGTTGTTTCTGAATTGAGCTTGATAATTCTGCTGCCCTCCTTGGTTCCTTACACCCTGACCTGAACTTTGGCCCTGATGGTTGTTGCTACCCCATGAGAAATTAGGATGATTCCTCCAATTGGACTTATAGCTACTACCATACTGTTGGTGGTTCGTTTGCGCATTACCCACAAAGTTTACCGAGTCTGGATTGGCTCCACAACACTCAACTAAGTGCTCACTGCTTCCACACACTTCACACCACATCTGCTGTACTGCATTAACCGGGGCTTGAGGCTGGTTCAATGTCATGTTGCTGAAGTGGGTGTTAAGTTGATTTTGCAATGTAGCTATCTGTGCAGCGATAGCTGTAAACCCATCCACTTCTAGCACTCCTGCTGCTTTCCTTGTCCCACCTCTTGATGAATCAGCATTCCATTCTGGATTGCCCTGCGAAATACGGTTCAACAAGGTATACAACTCCTCATAAGTTTTCTTCAGCGCTTGCCCTCCAGCTGCTGAGTCTAGCAATATTTTGGTGTGGGGTTCCAAACCCTCAATAAATGTGTGCACCAGCACATCATTGGACTGATGATGGTGAGGACAATCCCGCAACATGGATTTAAATCTCTCCCAGGCCTGATATAAATTTTCTCCCTCTCTCTGTTTGAAACTTAGAATCTGACTTCTAAGTCTTGCTGTTTTACCAGAGGAAAAAAACCGTATCAAAAACTTCCGTGCAAGATCATCCCACGTAGAAATAGAAATCGGTGGCTCAGCTTTCAACCACCTCTTGGCTTCTCCCAATAATGAGAATGGGAACAATGTAAGCCGGACATAGTCTAATGACACTCCAGCGAGGATGTAAGTGTCACTTATCTCCAAAAAATTTTGGAGATGCTGCTGTGGATCTTCATGAGGGAGACCGGTAAACTGCCCGCTAGTGTGCAGCAACTGCACCATATTTTGTTTAAGTTCAAATCTCCCTCCCGGTTCAGGTTTGCGGATACTAGATGTAACATTATTGGCATGTGGGATTGCCACCTCGCGAACCGGCCGTGCTGCTGCTTCTTCGGGCACTAACACTGCCCGTACTACCGGTGGATTCTGTTGTTGCTCCATGATCGTCTGTCTAAGCAACTGCAGCTTTCTTTGTAGAGCTTCTCTTCGTTTACTGTGAAATATCCTTTCTGACTCTATATATGATTCCACCAGCTCCTTGTCTCTTGCCAGTGTTCAACAGCAATTAAGTCTGCAAAATACAGGCTAAGACCAAGTTGCCAACACTAAGAAAATAAAAATATAGTAAATTAACACTTAAAACAAATTCACCAATTGCCAAGTCCCCGGCAACGGCACCAAAAAACTTGTTCGCGTGATTGTGGGTATTTAAAATGACACGCAAGTGCACGTGGTCGAACAAGTAGTAAGTGGCTTTAGTAAGCCAAGTATCGATCCCTCAGAGACTTGGATGAAGTGCAATTTGCTCAAGTGTACTATATTTTACTTCTAAAAATGCAGACAACCGTGTAACCAAAAGTTTGATAGTTTGTTTTATAATTTTTATACTAAAGCTAAGAACAATTATCTACTTTGAATCTGAACTATGAATGAGAGCATGCTGAGGTTAAACGAACATGTAATGAAATTAATTATCATCATAATTTGGTTAATCTTTTCCTCCAGTTGCTAGCCAAGAACATTTGCCAAGAGATTAAAACTCTCGTATTTAACCTCACTTAAGAATCATGAACCATCTGTCTACATTTCTGTGATCAAATGCAATTCATGTTCTAGCCATACAATTCCGGTTCCTAAATTGACTACTATGACTTTCAGGTATATTTCTATCCTGAAAGCAAATCAAAACTCAATTTTCCCAAACCAAGTAAAGAACATATCCTATTAATTCACAACTTTTCAATTTCTTGCTCTCTCAAGTGAAACCGGACTTTTTAGATGTACATTAGCGTAGGCCACACATTAATGCAGTAAGAACAAGAATTAATAGAACAACATGGAAGAAAAGATGAAAAACCAAATAATTAATGATCAAATTTCATCACAATTGTTCATAACCTCAGCAAGGAGAGGAATTAGCCACTCATTTGTGGATTAAACATCTTAAATTGAGTGTTAATCATACAAGCAATTGAATTAAAGAAGAAAGAAAGAGAGAAAAAACCCTGATATTTTCGTCCCTCAACTGCCTGTAACCCACGTCCTTGCTCCACCAAGTCAGAATATTGAAAAATGAACCTAAGTGTTCTATTTATACTGCTGGAAATTTTTTTCGGAATAACGAGCAACGTGTCACGGAGTGCATCGCGGAGCACTGCCTTCGTGACACGCTACGAACGCGAACCCTCACTGGAATTGGGGGTCCGGGAATTAAGGCTCAACGTGGCACGGCGTGCATCGCGGAGCCAAGCCTCCGTGCCACGGAGCAAATGCGGACCCTCTCTGGAATTTGGGCGAATTTTCCCTATCCAGGCAGAATGCCTCCGCGATGGCAGCGTGACACGGCTCCATCGCGGAGCCCCTTTATTTCATGCTGTCCACTGCCTTTTCCCTTGCTCGCATCCAAGTCCAACTCCGATATCATCCAACATGCATTTAAGCTTCCCGAAATCACATTTTACCTGCAAAACAATACTAATCATGTTGGTTAGTATAAATTCACATTTTATTACCAATTACATGAGAATGTATACACATTGATAGATAAACAAGGCTAAAATGGTACTTTTGAGTATCACTTGGGCATATAAATTTGCCCAAGATCATGCACCAGTCTTATTTGTCCGAAAGAAGGATGGTTCCCTACGCATGTGCATTGATTATCAGCAATTGAACAAAGTCACTATCAAGAACAGGTATCCTCTTACCAGGATCGATGATTTGTTTGACCAGCTTCAGGGTGCCAAGTGTTTCTCAAAGATAGATCTCAGATCCGGGTATTATCAACTTAGAGAGTGATATCCCGAAGACAGCCTTCAGGATGCAGTATGGTCATTATGAGTTTGTAGTTATGTCTTTTCGACTAATGAATGCTCCTGTAGCTTTTATGGACTTGATTACTCAAGCCATACTGGACATGTTCATGATCATTTTCATTGATGACATCCTTATATACTCTCGGAGCGAGGAGGAGCATGCCGCTCATTTGAGAGTAGTGCTTCAGACTCTCAAGGATCATCAATTATATGTCAAGTTCAGCAAGTGTGAGTTCTGGTTGAACTCCGTAGCATTTTTGGGATATGTGGTATCAAGTGAGGGCATAAAGGCAGATGCTCAGAAAATTGAGGCGGTGAAGAATTGGCCTAGACCAGTGAATCCTTTAGATATTTGGAGTTTCTTGGGTTGGCTGGCTACTATCGAAGGTTTGTTGAGGGTTTCTCATCTATTGCAGCACCTTTGACCAAGTTGACTCAGAAGAAGGTGAAATTTCAATGGTTAGAGGCTTGTGAGAAGGGCTTCTAAGAGTTAAAGACCCGACTTACCTCAACACCGGTGTTGACCCTGCCCGAGGGTACTGATGGATTCGTGGTGTATTGCGATGCTTCGAGAATTGGACTCGGGTGTGTGTTGATGCAACATGGGAAAGTGATAGCATATGCCTCTAGACAGTTGAAGGTCCATGAGAAGAATTACCCAATCCATGATCTTTAGTTGGCCACGGTGGTATTCACCTTAAAGAAATGGCGACATTACTTGTATGGGGTTCACGTGGATGTATTTACGGACCACAAGAGCTTACAATACCTGTTCATGCAGAAAGATCTGAATCTTCGACAAAGGAGGTGGTTGGAACTACTCAAGGACTACAATATGAGTGTTCTTTATCATCAGGTAAGGCTAATGTGGTAGCGGACGCACTTAGCAAACTATGTATGGAAAATGTATCCCATGTGGATGAAGGGAAAAAGGAGTTAGTGAGGGAGGTGCATCGACTTGCAAGGTTGGGAGTTAGGTTGGTTGACTCGACTGATGGCGGTGTTGTTGTCCAGAATGGATCAGAGTCGTCCTTGGTGACTGATGTGAAAGCTAGACAAGATGAGGATCCAATTTTGGTAAAGTTGAAGGAAGCCGTTCAAAGTCAGAAGGTAGAGGTCTTCTCTCAAGGGGGAGATGGTGTGCTTTGATACCAGGGTCGCTTATGTGTTCCAGATGAAGGCGATTTTAGGAGCTAGATGATGCATAAGGCTCATGGATCTAGGTATTCTATCCATCCAGGTGCCACCAAGATATACCGTGAGTTACGGGAAATCTATTGGTGGAATGGCATGAAGAAGGATATTGCAAAATTCGTAGCCAAGTTCCCGAATTATCAACAAGTAAAGGTTGAGCATCAAAGGTTGGGAGGCATACTTCAGGATATTAGCATTCCCACTTGGAAGTGGGAAGAGATTAACATGGATTTTATAACAGGATTACCTAGTACTCGCCGACAATATGACTCCATTTGGGTGGGCTGCTCATTTTCTACCGGTCAAAACCAAGGATGTGGCGGAGGATTATGCCAAACTATATATCCGAGAGTTGGTTCTATTTCATGGGGTACCCTTATCATTTAGAGTCGAGGTACTCAATTTACCTCTTCTATTTTGGAAGTCGTTTAAAAAAGGATCGGGTACACAAATTAAGCTCAGCATGATATTTCACCCGCAAACGGATGGTTAAGCGGAGCGAACAATCTAGACTCTCGAAGACATGTTGAGAGCATGCGTGATGGACTTCAAAGGTAGTTGGGATGATCACTTGCCTCTGTTTGAGTTTGCCTACAATAACAACTATCGCTCTAGTATTCAGATGGCACCATTTGAGGCTCTCTACGGGCGGAGATGTAGATCGCCCATCGGATGGTTTGAGGTTGGTGAGGCAACAATGATAGGGCGAGATTTGTTTCATGAAGCAATGGAGAAGGTTCAGTTGATAAGAGACAGGTTGAAAACTGCCCAGAGTCACCAAAAGTCTTATGCGGACATGAGAAGAAGAGAATTAGAATTTGAAGTCGATGACTGGGTATTTCTGAGGGTGTCCCCATGAAGGGAGTGATGCGGTTTGGAAGGAAAGGGAAACTTAGTCCCCGCTATATCGGCCCGTACCGGATAGTGAGATGTGTTGGCAAGGTGGCTTATGAGTTGGAGTTGCCTTTGGAATTAGCTTCTGTGCATCCCGTGTTTCATGTATCTCTTTTGAAGAAGTGTTTGAGTGATCTAGCCTTAGTTGTCCTAGTGGACAGTGTTGGTGCGAGAGAAAGCCTTAGCTTTGAAGAGGTAGGTTCCGGTAGAAATATTGGATCGACAAGTTCGAAGGCTAAGGAAAAAGGAAGTAGCTTCAGTTAAAGTATTATGGAGGAATCATCATGGTGAAGGAGCTACGTGGGAGGCCGAAGCGGATATGATGGCTAGATACCCATATATGTTCTCTACCGACTCAGTTTTAGCTTGAGGTATCAGTTTTGCCTAAAACTCTATTCATGTTCAATTCACGTGTGCAAGTTTCTTTTATGTATGTGGATGTATGTATGATTCATGAATTCAGTTCAGCTGTGTAGTTTGAATTGGAGGTAGTCATTCCATCAGTTTTTAGTTTAAATGATTAGTATTTGAATATTATAATTGCATATCTCTGCTTTTCTATGTGTTTTCCAACATTCGAGGATGAATGTTCCCAAGGGGGAGATACTGTTATACCCGGGAGCCCAAAGATCAGACCCGAGAGTTGAAACGGTGAAAAGTTTAAAAATTGGCACCAGGTACAGAATGAGTCATGGGATGACTCGTTGGTGCAGCCCACGAGTCGTGAGGAGACTCGTGGGGAGGCCAGTGAGGAAGTTCTGGAATTTGGGGAAAAGGATTCCCACAGACATGACCATGACTCGTGGTTAGACCCCACGAGTCGTTAGGTCAATCGTGGGGTGAGGGAAAAGTAAAAGAGAAGAGTGAAGGTAGTGTACTTAACGGGTGGTGACCACGAGTTCCGGTCACCAGCAATGAGTCATGCGATTTCTCGTTAAGAGCCCAGGTGACCTTTTGAGCAGTGAACATAACGAGCTAAGCCACGAGTCGTGACCTGGGACCACGAGTCGTTAGGTCCCTTGTTGGTACCCCTTGACAGTTATTTTCTGCGAATAGTGACTTTTAAAGGGGTTAAGTTCATTTTAGGCCTTATTCGTTCATGGATGCAAGTTGGACAAGTTTGAGAGGGTGATCAAGCTATTGTTCCTCAATTTCCTTCAATTCTCTATTGGGCATTCAAAGAAGTGTTAGAATCAGCTACCAACAGGTATGTAGGGTTATGAATGGGTGATTTCTTTCACACCCATGCCCAATCCCTCTATAAAGTATGAAATTCTGTGTCTAATCCATGGGGTTTTAACCCAAATGCATGAATCTTCTATTTCTATACATGGGTATGATTGATTACGATTCTAAAATTGAAAAAAAATTAAGGTGTTCATGTTCACATGACATAAAACGTTAATTTATTTTGTCATGTCAGGTTTTTCAAATGATAAAAATTAGATTGAGCTAAGAGAATAGTCCTAAATAAAGTGAGTTTATCGATATAAAATAAAATTAAAAGATTTCATCACATAATTTCTCATAATTAAATGACCTTTTCAAAAATTTCCCTCTAAAAAATAAACTACAATAAGGGATGTCATTTTAGAGTTGGGGTGAATCACCATTTCAGATGCTAGCAAAGGGAGTTATGCTGGGAAAATGCAGTGCCACAATTGAATTGTGAAGCATGGGTAAATTTTATAACATTTTCAATTTAACATCATGATTTTAGCTTTATGAATTTAAAGCCCATGGATGAGCTGTTCATGAAAGATGAGATTTGTGATGAATAGGTCATGATGATGAGATATTATGATGAGAAGCATCTTTTGAAGCTACCCATGTTTACAATTATATTTTCGATAAGAGTTGAGTATTTCTAAGTATAATAAAGCTTTGGGCAATGCCCATATGTTAAGTATGAATGATGATTTTCCCGAACTAAGCTTACCACATGGTTTTTGAGCGAAGACCCCCAATTATATTTGCATCTTGTGGTATGTTTTGGGTTAAAGTTTTCCTATGCATATCTTACCACATGGTTTTAGAGCGAAGGCTTTCACTTATATTTTCAGCTTGTGGTATGTCTTGAGCTAAAGCTTCTCATATGCATGATTTCATATTTGATATGTATTTAATCATTGAGCTTCGTCAATAGATGATGTTGAGCTTCATTATAAAATGATGTAGAGCATATGCATATTTTGGGAGTAATGTCTAGCACCGAGTAGGCTAAGGGTCGATCACCCTACGCCTTAGAACTACGCGCCAACGTAGGTTTATACATTATGACTTTGGACCTCCCTTTTGAGCTTCCCCTACCCGGATGGGCTTCATCTTTATATCTATATCATGGTATCATCCCTAGCCCTGACAAGGCTTTGGACGGCTCTACCCACTTAAGTGTGATAGTTGGGACCACGTAAGCTCTATCGTGGTATGTAGGTTAAAAGACGAGTCTCCCATTGTTCCTCATGATTTTAGATATGCATGTTTCACTGCTCATGAGATTTATGTAAATGCATGTTCTAAAGCAGGTTTGACTCAATGTTCAACTTTACTTATAAATGTCATAATTCAGCTTTGAGTCAATCGATTAAGTTATGATGTTATGAAGTTATGTTATGTTATGTTATGAAGAGATCATGATTTCAGAAAGAATGCATGCAAGCCATACTCCCAAATTCTTATGGTTGTCTTACATTATGATGGTCTTTGAATGATTTTATTTACTTTAGCGATTTTACTTACCTTTCATACTCGGTACATTTCATGTACTGACTGCAAACATTATGCTGTATCGTTTCATGATACAGGACCCAACTCTCAAATTTAGCCCAGCTCGTAGTCAGCTTATTAGGGATAAAACTCCTATCATGGGTGAGTCCTCATTTCCTGAGGACTAGACTATTCATCTTTCCTTTATGTATTTCAGTTTTAGTTTTGTTGAGTTAGTTGGGGTCCTGTCCCATCAACTTGTCATGCTTAGAGGCTTTTCAGACATTTGTATGTATTCAGCTTCGGATTTCATATTCTGATGATATGTTCAAGTTAGACTTCTACTATGATTATTTTTATTGATTATTCAGTTTCTTGATTAAGATTAGATGCATGCTTATTCCATGAGTCGACTTGGGGTTTCTCGGAGCTCCTTGTCCCGTGTTACGATCTGGGCCCACGTTCGGGTCGCGACAGCTACTATACCCATATGACCTCCTTGAACATAAATCCTTGTCAGCAAATGTTAAGCCTTTAAGCTTTTTACCTTGGAAAACACATTACAAGCCCAATACCCCTTTTGTAAACCCTCTTTGATACCCATCTCCCTAGTGCTAGTTGTGAGAAAAAATGCAAAAATGATGCTCGAAGTCCCAAAAGTGTGGGAATAGAAAAGGGAAAGATGAGGCAAAATCCTAAGTTTGGGGGTGGCAAGAAGGAAAATAGGAAAAACAATGTGAACTTCAATATGAGGTAGCACCACATCATGAAAAGAATAACGAATTTCTTGAGTGAAAAGAACAAAATTGTAAAAAGATGCTGCCTCTTGCTCAAATAAGAGGAAAAGTGGTTACTAAGAAGATATAAGGAGGGCTCTTGTTTCAAAAGTGGAAATGATGTTCAAGGAGAGATAAGGTGAAAATAATGTAAGAAGAAAATGGAGCATGCAATAAGATTCACAAAAGGCATTAGGGAGGTTCTAATCACTAGAACTTAAAAATCATCCTACCTTTACCCCTAGCCTATATCATAACCTCCAAGTCTTAAATTAATTTTAAGTGTATCAACTCTACATTAGTGGTGAGTTACATGAAGGGCAAGCCTATGGGTCAAGTTATCTCCTGAGAATTTCTTTGCGAGAGTGAGTGTATTTGTTTCGTTCTATAATCCCTTGAGTGTGAATTGCTTGATAACTAAATAGGATTCTCTTTTGTTGTGAGTAGCATCACCTCCTTTTGGGACATGCTTGCACATGCTAAATATATTATTGAGACAAGATTATGGTGAGCTTGAAGACAAACTTTGAATGTGAATTTTTAATGAGTTGAGATGCTTTATAAGCTTGCTGTGACCATCAAGGCCCCTTTTTTTGAATGAACAAATCAAATGTGAATCATGCCAAATTGATTGTGATTATCACTTGAAGCATTTGCATAAAGTGTTGAATCTCTTTTTTTTGTGTGTTGGTGAGTGATTTTTGTGTTTTCTTGGTTGTAGTGGTCTGTTTTGCATAATCTCATATGACATGCTTATTCCTAAAGTTCAAATGTAAGGAATTGCATTACTTGAGGACAAGCAATGGTTCAAGTTTGGGGGTTTGATGAGTTGGTAATTTACCAACTCATTAGGTTTTTAAATAAGAGCTTTTGCTTAGTTTTCAAGTTATTTGGGAGGATTTTATGCTCTTTCTCTTTAATTTTTGCAGGTATTTAATTTAAGGAGAGAAAGCAAGAACTTGTGCAAAAGCATGGAATTAAAGAAGAGGACTAAAGCTTGACCGGATGGGACGAGCACTCCACCAAATGGAGCCGGCGACTGGCCAGAGTAGAAGGTGCACCAATGGAACATGGGTCAGCACTTGTGAATCACCGGGGCTAGCTTCAATTGGACCCAGGTTCACTACCCTCGCACCTACAACGCAGCGGCATTCCTTGGATGGGCGCTGGCATAACGCCGGTGACTCACAAGTGACACTGCCTGCAGGAAGGGAAAAATCATCTAGCACAGGATTTTAGGAGCATTTTTGACCTATTTCTGTACATTCTTTAGAAAGTACCATATCATTCCATTCCTATTTAGTAGAATGTCAGAGAGAAATTTTGAGTAGCTTTTTCTTCTTCTTCTTAAAGGTAAACAACCTCTATTGAAGATTATTGTGAGCTTGAATTTAACTCATGATGATGAATGTCATGATTTTAATTGTTGATTTCATTTCGTATATTTATCAACAAGTAGCTAAATCTCTTTGCTAGGGGTGTGTGCATGAATTGGGGTTAAATTGGATTAGATGTTTCAAGATTAATCTTAGAGGTACTCATTTAATATAAATCTATTTTCTCCCAGTTTATAATTAAATTACTCATAGTTGTAAATATGGGTGATTTTTACTTACTCCAATTTTTCTTGAAAATGGAAAATTTAGTGTGGATAAGAAAGCAATGGAAGTTTGTCACACCCCACCTTGGGAGGCATGACTGGCAACTAATGCCACACTAGGATCGGGACTGACCTGACTGGGCATATGCACTTCTGGTGCTCACCAACGACTTAAAATCAAGAAAACAAAATGCTATATCTAGGCTGTAAATACAGCCTTGGGCCGACAAGGCCACGCAACACCTGTAAAAGAAAACAACTAATCCAGCCAACATAACAACAAAGGGATCCTATGCGGGCCGACAAGACCACCATGCTGTCTAGTTATAACTGAATGAAAACAGGCTGACAAGGATGCTAACTATCTAACGAAACTAGGCCCCACACAAGCAACACTTAAAATAAAATAAACATAGGCCCCACACGGCCAACAATAACTAACTAACTGAAGACTATAGTCAGCAGGCCTCTAAGAGTGAAAATATTAGCCGGAACAGGACCCCGACCAACCCAAGTTCTATACAAATAAAAGATAGATAAACCTCTACAACCTGGAAACTCCAAAAGAAAGGAGCTGGCCAATCTGCCGACTCTGAATAGCTGCTAGGAGATCCTGAAACCTATCTGTCTATACCCGAAGGCAAGTATGCAGCTCCCCATAGTTGGACGTCAGTATAATATGTACTGAATATGTAAGGCAGTAGTGAAAAGCTGAATAGAAGCTGATAAAGACTGAAAGTAAGTAACAAGAAGGGGAAGGAGATAACATGTAAGCTTTCTTATCCATAACCTTCATCTAGTAAATCACTACACATATATGAGTTGAAACTGTACTACTATACATTCATAAGCTATAGCTGGCAGGCAAGTATACAAATAAGAACCTAACCTGGACCTTATAAGCTGGGAAGGTACAAGCAACACAATAATAACCTACCTGGGCTGCCATAAGCCTCGACAGGAGCCAATTAATCTATATACCCCTGTTGGTAGCCCTCAGGCCCTGCAAGTAACTGTAACTGTATCTGAACCCTCTAGGCTCCTTTGACTGAATATGAGCTGTCTGGGCTACTGTAACTGAATATGAGCTGTCTGGGCTCTTATAACTGAATATGAGTCGTTTGGGATCCTATAACTGAATATAAGTTGTTTGGGCTCCTGTAACTGAATATGAACCGTCTGGGCTCTTTAACATAATATGAGTTGGTTGGGCTCCTGTAATTGAATTCGGGAGTTCTCGCCCCTGTAACTGTACCTCGAACACACGAGGCTCTACGAAGGGTCTGCAATGCCGCTACGGTGTAGAAGAAGCCCAGAAGTGAATAGACTTCAATATGGCCCCATAGGCAATTTTGTAGTTTTGTAAGTAATGCAACTTTGTAGCTCCGTAAGCAGTTTACATCTTCAAAAGCAGTTCGTACAACTAGCTGCCTCTTAGCTATTCTAAGCAAGAGGCAGTACGAAACACGATCTACCCCAATTAGGGACACTATGTTAGAATCTACAAACCTAGTCATTTAAAAGGCATATTTGGCCCCTTAAGCCTAATGCGACCGCTACTCTTTACTCACTCCTAGACTGGTCTACATAGTTTCCAAAAGGAACTATCTATGCGCCTACATCTGACTAGAGGGTCCTGGCAGTGATCACAACCTCCATCGACTTAGACGGAAAAGGACGAGGTTTGGGTGACTTAAGCAATAGTCTGAAGGTCATGCTGGGGTAAGATAACTCATAAGAAAACTATATGGTCATAGGTGGCCAACTATTTAGCTCCTCCACTTAGAATAACTGTGGGACTGCTACTAATCAGACATGCTCTGAAGCAGTCAGCCCTAACTCTCCACAGGAAGCCTACCATAACTCCTGGCCTAGAAGTAACACTGTGATACTTTGGTACTAGTCCCTTTAGACTTTAACTTAGTCTATTCAGATCTCATATGGCTTCTCTGGGTGATTTAGGTAGGTTTATCTAGACCTATCCACTTGGGGCAACCTGTACATAGACATCTATATGAGTAGGTCGGGGCATTGGCCCCACATCTAACTACTAATAAGGTTCCCTCCTTAGGATATTCACTGATCTATCAGACTTGTAGCAACTAGGATGATTTCCTGGGCAACCTGTATGACAAGCATTAAGTTGACTGGAACTAACGGTCACTGACTGTGGCCAGCCATATGGCAAGCTGTTGCCCAGTTCGTTAGGCAACCCTGGTGCCATCAACTCGAGGATAAGCCCACCCTATCTAGATTCCGGCCCTGGAGCTGTCAAGGTACGCCCTTGGCCTCTGGGAGCATTATTGACAATATAGGCGATAAACCAAAAGTTATATCACCTGACTATGCCCTAGGATGTCAATTTTAGGCATTTAGGCCAAACAGCTAAACATAGACTTCTAAGGCCTTGGCACGACAACAAAACATCAGAATACTTCTAGGTGGTAAACAGTGGAACAGGAAACTCTCTACAGCCCACCCAACGTTAGTCACACTTAACATGCCTTTTTCTCGGCGAGGGATACTACAGTATACTCTCAATACATCTTTTAGTATCTAACCACAACATATAAAATCATTATCTACTGACAATAGCTAATTACAACATACATAATCCTTATCTACTAGCAACAGCTAATTATAACATGTAGGGTTGTTATCTATGTTCCAGAGCATAGGTCGTATCATTATACGATAAGTGTAACTTGCAGAAGGGATAAGCCTTAACATATCTCGAATGCTGATTCTCGTTTACCCATGTAGTTCCAACCTGAAGCCAACAATTCTACTCAATTGTAGCCTCCATGCTGAGAGAATAATGCTATTTCAATAGGAATCGACAAATAATGACATCTTTCAAACACAATAACTACAATTCAAACTACATTCAATTCGGCCGGAAGCTTACAAATTCCCGAGAGTTTAGAAGGTAGAAATGCTTATCTTTCAGTTCTAGCCGCTTAGGACTTGATTAGAAATGATTCCGACAACTTTTATTCGGCGGGGTTTCGGTACTCCGAGTGAATTTCCAGGAAATAACTCCACAGGGATGTACCTCATGGGCCTAGAACTCATTATCCAAGATGAATTTGCATTCGGACGGAGTTTAATGACGTAATTCGATGAAAAATAGGAGAAACGCACGATACTCTCTTCTTCGGCCGAGGGAAATACTTGTTATGATCCAAACAACTCTAAAGGACCTTATATAGGTGGCGATGAGATGTCAGTGGGCGTGCGGTGCGGCTCCCATCTGGCCAGGGTAGGGGTGCACCGCGCTGCCCCTTTCAAAGGAGGGAGGTCCGTGATGCGCCGCCCCTTGCGGCCTGCCTCCGGTCTCTTTTCTCCCGCTTGCTTGATCGCGCGCTTTGGTGTTCATTCCCAAAGCCCTTTTGCATATGTGTCGTACTCCAAAACACTCAATATACATACGCACGTCTCGGTTAAATGACGGAAACTTATAGGGTGTAACATCATCCACCCCAGGAACATTCGTCCTCAAATGTAATCTTAGGGTTAAGAGACTCAACTCCTTTAATTGTTGCAAGAAAATTTTTAGCAGAGTCTCCTCTGTAATATGGACTATCCAGAAACCTGAAATGCAGAAAAGTCCAACATAGACGTCTTATTTAAACATAGCTACAACACATATATATAAAAAAATGAGAATAATAGCAACAAAAATAACTATACAACACCTGAACTACTGTAACACCCCGGATGTTCCTAAGACGGACCTTGGAGTTAGATGGAGTTCAGTAGAAAAACCAAAAAGATTGCCTCAGAACGAGTCCTGGAATAACTTGTTAGGTTACCTAACGGATCGTGGTCAAGCCCGTGAGAAGTAGTCGGAAAGTACAGCAGGTCTAGTGACCACGGACGACTTGACGAGTCGTCGTTTTAGGTAACGACTTGTTAGGATAGTCGTGGGAAGGAGAGTGTTATACCTAGGGAACCCAAGGATTAGACCTGGGAGTCAAATCGGAAAAAATTGGGAAAATGTTGCAGCAGTGCAGGATGAGTCACTAGAAGACTCGTGAGGAGGCCTCACGAGTCATCAGGTGGCTCGTGGGGAGGATGGAATAGGCTGAGGATCTTAGGTCCCCACGGGCATGGGAACGACTCATGGCCAACTACCGCGAGTCCCCAGGTCTCCCGTGGGGTGAGATTGAGCGTTATCTGGGAGGTCTAACTAGTGCACCTAACGGATGGGACCCAGGAGTCGTGGCCAGTCCCAATGACTCATGAGGTGGGTCATGAGCAAGCCTGTGGAAATTATTAAGGATGAAGCAATGTAGTTGACAGAAGATGACCACGACTCGTGGTCACTTGTGACGAGTCGTTGAGTCACCAGTTACGAGCCCAGCCTACCTGGTATCCAGTGTGCTTGACGGGAGACACGATGAGTCGTTGCCCGTCCTAACGTGTCATCATGTAACCCGTTAGGGTCACCTGGCAGTTATTTCCTATGAATTAGTAAGGGCCTTCTCGTATTTCCTACACTCCCATGACCTAAACTACGTCATTTTGAGGTTGGGATAGGATCTTTTAAGGGGAAATCATTCATGATAAACCTCATTTGATGCATGCAAGAGTAGAGAGGAAAGAGGAAAGGGATTCAAGTGTTCTTCTTCAAATTCTCCAAGTTTCCATCAAGGGCTTTTAAAGGGAGTTAAGAATCAAGAAGTTCCAGGTATGTGGGGTTTTTAATGGGTGTTTTAATCCCTATCCATGCCCAATTTCTCCCTAATCCTATGTTTAAAATTATCAAATCTCTATGATTCATAACCCAAATGTATGTTTCATTAAAAATCGATATGAGCATGTTGTAGTATGTCTAAAATCACGGGTTTCGAATTATTGGGCTATTTTCACTTATTTTATTCAATATTTGATGATTTAATCCCTAAAAGCACATGTGCCCAAATCGTGGATTTTTTTAGTGAAATTTATTATTATCACGATTTAACTAGCCATGCATGTCATGTATGAATTTCTATGAGCACGTTGCATATTTTGGGAGTAGTACTTAACACTGAGTAGGTTCGGGGCCTAGGTTAGGCCCCAAATCTCAAAACTACGTGCCCCCATAGGTTAAGTTTGGGACCTCCTCAGTGACTGTCCCTTTTTCCCTACGTGGCCTTTACGAGTGATATCACGCCTTTCATGGTTCATACCCTTGGCATTGGTATGAATGGCCTCCTGACTAGGCTTACAGGTCGGGCTTCATGTGTACTCATATGGGTATGTCGGTTATAGAAATCTCCCACTGTTCCTCATTGTTTTAATGCATGTTTGATTATGTTCTTTTGGCTCAAGTTATGCCTTATGAAATGTTTTTCTCTCATGTTATGACTATGACAATTTTACGAATATTTTGGAAGTCTTGAGCCTTACAATATACTTATGATTTCAGTCTTTATGATCATGATGTCCCCACTCCTATAACTTTTATTTTTTAAGTATTGTCTTGCATACCTCGCATACTCAGTACATTCCAAGTATTGACCCACATATTTTCTATGCTGTATCATTTTATGATACAAGATCCTATTCGCAGGTTCAACATCGCTCCTAGCTTGCTCTTAGTTTTGCTAACAATTCTTAGTGGTGAGTCTTCATGGTTCGAGGGCTTCATGTTCGGATCTTGTTTGTCTTTTAGTTTTTAGTATGTTGGAGTTAGTTGGGGTCTTGTCCCTTCAACCCGTCCATTATGATTAGAGGCTTTCAGACCTATTTGTAGTATTCAGCTGTTTATGCTTGGATCATGTATTGTTGTTCTTATGTTTCATGTCACGGTTCCTTTTGTTCATGATTATTAAGCTAATTCTTCCGCCTTATGTGAATGGTTTAGTTATATGCTCATGCGATGGGTTGACTTGGGGTCCCTCGGGGCTCCTCGTCCTGTGTCCTCAATTCGGGTGTACTCTCGGGTTGTGACAAACTTGGTATTACAACCAGGTTCAGATGTGTCCTAGGGAGTCTGAAAACCGCGTTAGGTAGAGTCTTTTTCATGGGTGTGAAGAACGCCGCACTTATGATGAAGAGGCTACTAAATGTTTTAGGAAATGTTCCCTTCTTTCATGATCCATGTCGTCCGATGAAAAATCTCTTCATCCTTCTTATTCGTGCTATTCACGATTATAGAAAATTATGGCTCCAAGAAGAACGAATAGAAGGAGAAGTAGAAATGATGAAGGCCATGGAGGTGGCAATGATCATGAGCGTCAGCGAGCCCTACCTGTCCAAGAGCCCGAGGCACCAGAGCCAACTGTCCACGCTGAGTTTTGTGTAGCTATTCAGATATCGGCACAGGCCTTGACCGCTCAGGTCAACCAGCAGGCTGTTGCACATGTCCCACAGAATGGTAACACAACAGCGGCTCGGATTAGATACTTTTTGAGGATGAAACCTACCGAGTTCACGGGATCAAAGGTGGACGAGGATCCACATGAGTTCATTGAAGGGATCTTGAAGGTCACCCAGGTTATGGGGGTGACAAATGAGGAGTGTGTTGATTTGGCCTCTTATTAGCGAAAGGAGGTCGCTTATATTTGGAATAAGCAATGGAAGGACAGCAGGGCAGCGGAAGCAGGTCCTATCAACTGGGATGAGTTTCACATGGCCTTTCTCGATAGGTTCTTCCCTCGGGAGATGAGGGAATTAAAAGCAGCTGTGTTTGTTAATCTCAAATAGGGAAAGATGACGGTGTTAGAATATTCACTTGAGTTCACTCGCCTGTCAATGTATGCCCCGGAGTTAGTGATGGACCAGAGGGCGCGGGTGAGCATATTCGTGTAGGGAGTAGCCGAGTATCTAGACAAGGACTGCAGAACAACCATGCTTCATCAGGATATGGACTACCCACGGATAGTCCTTTATGCCCAGCAGATGGAGGCATCTCATATGAGGCAGAGAGAGGCCAAGAGGGCTAGGACCGATAGCTACAGGTTTTCCCAGCCAAGGCCAGGATGTGGGCCTTACCAGCAGTCCCAGCACAGGTCTATTACACCAGCACCATCTTCAGCTAGTACCCTATCTAGGCCATGAGACGATCAGAGGAGCAGGGCCTTAGGTTCGAGGTGTCAAAATAGCATGAGCACAGATCTCACATTCCCATCTTGTGCTAGTTGTGGGAAGAACCACCCACGGAAGTGTTTGATGGGCTCAGATGCTTGTTTCAGGTGTGGAAAACCCGGACACAGGCTCAGGAATTTCTCCGCAGCCAGGTTGGGGGTGGTGGAGCCCGCACTCCAGCAGCTAGTTCTGGAGCTCCAGTGGCACGTCCTACTTAATAGGGTACTTCGACTGGTCCAGCTGGCGGCCAGTTCCAGAATCGATTTTATGCACTTGGCTCTCGATAGGAACAAGAGACTTATCTCGATTTTGTTACGGGTATGTTGCGAGTCTTTCATATTGATGCTTATGCTTTATTGTATCCGGGAGCTACACTGTCTTTTGTGACTCCTTACATTGCTATTAACTTTGGAGTCAGTCCTGAAATTTTTTCTGAACCATTTTATGTGTCTACTCCGATTGGGGATTCAGTCGTAGTGAGGCAGGCATATAGAGGTTGCCCCATTACAGTATTGCATAAGGTTACCTCCGCAGACTTAATAGAATTGGCTATGACTAACTTTGACATTATTTTGGGCATGGATTGGCTGTTCGCATGTTATGCTTCTATTAACTGTAGGACCCGAGAGGTGGACTTCTGATTTCCAGGTGAACCAGTTTTAGAATGGAGGGGTAGTTCAGTGGTACCTGCAGGCCGCTTTATCTCCTATCTCAAGGCCAGGAAAATGATTTCTAAGGGTTGTATTTACCATTTGGTTAGGGTTAAGGATGCCACATCCAAGACCCCGACCATTTAGTCAGTTCCCATGGTATGTGAGTATCCCGAGTTATTTCTAGATGACCTACCAGGTGCTCCTCCCGATAGGTAGATTGATTTTGAGATTGATCTTTTACCCGACACGCAACCCATATCTATTCCTCCTTACCGAATGGCCTCACCCGAGCTAAAAGAGTTAAAGGAGCAGTTGAAGGATTTGCTGGATAAGGGTTTCATCAGACCGAGTAAGTCTCCATGGGTGCCCCTATGTTATTCGTCCGGAAGGAAGATGGTTCTCTTCGGATGTGTATTGACTACAGGCAGTTGAACAAGGTCACCGTCAAGAATAGATACCCTTTACCCAGGATTGATGACCTACTTGATCAGCTTCAGGGTGCCAAATATTTCTCCAAGACAGACCTCAGGTCCAGGTATCACCAGCTCAGGGTTCGGGAGAGCGACATCCCGAAGACTTCTTTCAGGACTCTGTATGGCCATTATGAATTTGTTGTTATGTCTTTTGGACTAACCAATGCCCTTGCAGCTTTTATAGACCTGATGAATAGCGTATTCAAGGCATATCTGGACACACTTGTGATCATGTTCATTGACGACATATTAGTATACTGCAGGAGTGAGGAGGAGCATGCCGCACACCTGAGGGTAGCACTCCAGACCCTCAAGGATAACTAGCTATACGCCAAGTTTAGCAAATGTGAGTTCTGGCTAATTTAGGTGCATTCTTGGGACATGTAGTGTCAAGCGAAGGTATAAGGGTGGATTCCCAAAAAATAGAGGTAGTGAAGAACTGGACTAGACTGGTAAACCCTTCGGAGATTAGGAGCTTTTTGGGCTTAGTGGGTTACTATCGGAGGTTCATAGAAGGTTTCTCCTCCATTGCAGCCCCATTGACTAGATTAACTCAGAAAAAGGTGAAGTTCCAATGGCCGGAGGCTTGTGAGAAGAGCTTCCAGGAATTGAAGACCCAACTCACTTCAACACCGGTGCTGACTTTACCGGAGGGCACCAATGGCTTTGTGGTATACTGTGATGCTTCGAGAGTCGGACTGGGATGTGTATTGATGTAGCACGGGAAAGTCATAGCATATGCTTCCAGACAACTGAAAATTCACGAGAAAAATTACCCGACCCATTATCTTGAGTTAGCAGCAGCGGTGTTTGCTTTGAAGATATGGTGACACTACTTATTGGGGTTCATGTATATGTGTTCAATAACCACAAGAGCTTACAATATGTGTTCACGCAGAAGGATCTCAATCTTTGGCAACGGAGGTGGTTGGAGCTACTTAAGGACTATGACATGAGTGTCCTTTACCACCCGGGTAAGGCCAACGTGGTAGCGGATGCCCTTAGTAGACTCTCTATGGAGAGTAGGTATCTCCCATGAAGGGAGTAGTGAGATTCGAAAAGAAAGGAAAACTCAGCCCCCTATATTGGTCCATACCGGATTGTGAGATGAGTGGGTAAAGTAGCCTATGAGTTAGAGTTACCTTTAGAGTTGGCTTCAGTTCATCCTGCATTTCACATATTTCTCTTGAAAAAGTGCTTGTGAGATCCAGCCTTAGTGATTTCGGTGGAAAGTGTTGGTGTGAAGGATAGCCTCAATTATGAGGAAATTACCATTGCAATCTTGGATTGTCAGGTTCGGAGGCTGAGGAACAAGGAAGTAGAGTCAATAAAGGTGTTATGGAGAAATCAACATGTTGAGGGAGCTATGTGGGAAGCTGAAGCGGATATGATAGCTAAATACCCTCATTTGTTCCCTACCGGCTCAGTTTCAGTTTGAGGTATCAGTTTTTGTCCTAAACCTCTAATCAGTTTTTCCTATTTCATTCATGCATGCAAGTTTGTTTTATGATATGATATATGTATGTGATGTTTGAATTCAATCCAGCTATGTAGTTCTTTTCGAGGGTAGTTGTTCCATCAGTTTTCAGCTTGAATGATCAGTATTTGCATATGGTGATTGGTTGTTCCTGAGTTTTCTACATGTTTCTAACATTCAAGGACGAATGATCCCAAGGGGGAGATATTGTTATACCCCGGGAACCCAAGGATCAGACCTGGGAGTCAAACGGAGAAAATTGGAAAAATATTGCAGCAGTGTAGGACAAGTCACTAGACGACTCATGAGGAGGCCCCATGAGTCGTCAGGTGGCTCGTGGGGAGGCTGGAATGGACTGAGGAGCTGATGTCCCCACGGGTGTAGGAACAACTTGTGGCTAGCTACCACGAGTCGTCAGGTCTCCCGTGGGGTGAGATTGAGGGTTACCTGGGAGGTCTGACCAGTGCACCTAAAGGATGGGACCCACAAGTCGTGGCAAGTCCCAACGACACGTGAGGTGGGTCGTGAGCAAGCCTGTGGAAATTATTAAGGATGAAGTTGTGTACTTGACAGAAGGTGACCACGACTCGTGGTCACTTGTGACGAGTCGTTGAGTCACCAGTTACGAGCCCAGCCGACATGTATCAAGTGTACTTGACGGGCGACACGATGAGTCGGTGCCCGTCCTAACATGTCATCAGGTCACCCGTTAGGGTCACCTGGCAGTTATTTCCTGTGAATTAGTAAGGGCCTGCTCGTAATTTCCTACACTCTTAAGACCTAAACTACGTCGTTTTGAGGTCGGGACAGGGTCTTTTAAGGGGAAATCATTCATGATAAACCTCATTTGCATGCAAGAGTAGAGAGGAAGGAGGAAATGGATTCAAGTGTTCTTCTTCAAATTCTCCAAGTTTCCATCTAGATGTTTTCAAGGGAGTTAAGAATCAAGAAGTTCCAGGTATGTGGGGTTTTGAATGGGTGGTTTAGTCCCTACCCATGCCCAATTTCTCCCTAATCCCATGTTTAAAATTACCAAATCTCTATGGGTCATAACCTAAATGCATGTTTCCTCAAAAATCGATATGAGCATGTTGTAGTATGTCTAAAATCATGGGTTTCGAATTATTGGGCTGTTTTAACTTATTTTATTCAATGTTTGATGATTTAATCCCTAAAAGCACATGAGCCCAAATCATAGGGTTTTATTTAGTGAAATTTATGGTTATGGTGATTTCTCAAGCATGATATGAACTTTTGAATTTTAAGAATGTTTTCAATTACTCATGTTATTATGATCATGTTTCCTATAAATTTAAGCATTTCAACTATGATTGAAATTTTGGACAGTGCCCACATGTCTCTTATGATTTATGAACTATGATTTTTACCAATCTAAAAGCCCAATTTCATGGCTAGTATTACAAATTCTCAAGCATGTTATGACTATCACGATTTAACTAGCTATGCATGTCATGTATGAATTTCTATGAGCACGTTGCATGTTTTGGGAGTAGTACTTAACACTGAGTAGGTTCGGGGCCTAGGTTACGCCCCGAATCTCAAAACTACGTGCCACCAAATGTTAAGTTTGGGACCTCCTCAGTGACCGTCCCTTTTTCCCTATGGGGCCTTCACGAGTGATATCACGCCTTCATGGTTCAACTAGGCTTATAGGTCGGGCTCTATGTGTGCTCATATGGGGTATGTCGGTTATAGAAATCTCCCAGTGTTCCTCATTGTTTTAATGCATGTATGATTATGTTCTTTTGGCTCAAGTTATGCCTTATAAAATGTTTTTCTCTCATGGTATAACTATGATAGGTTTACGAATATTTTGGAAATCTTGAGCCTTACGATATACTTATGATTTCAGTCTTTATGATCATGATGTCCCCACTCCTATAACTTTTATGTTTTAAGTATTGTCTTGCATACCTCGTATACTCAGTACATTCCAAGTACTGACCCGCATATTTTCTATGTTGTATCATTTTATGATAGGATCCTGTTCGCAGGTTCAGCATCGCTCCTAGCTTGCTCTCAGTTCTTCTCATAGTTCTCAGTGGTGAGTCCTCACGGTTCGAGGGCTTCATGTTAGGATCTTTTCTATCTTTTACTTTTCAGTATGTTGGGGTTAGTTGGGTCTTGTCCTTTCAACCCGTCCATTATGATTAGAGGCTTTTAGACCTATTTGTAGTATTCAACTGTTTATGCTTGGATCATGTATTGTTGTTCTTATGTTTCATGTCATGGTTCCTTTTGTTCATGATTATTAAGCTAATTCTTCTGCCTTATGTGAATGGTTTAGTTATATGCTCATGCCATGGGTTGACTTGGGGTCCCTCGGGGCTCCTCGTCCCGTGTCTGCAATTCGGGTGTACTATCGGGTCATGATAGAGAGGCAGGAAATCGTGGACATCAGTGGCTACGGACGACCCGATAAATCGTGAGATAGGTAACGACTTGTTAAGTCAACCGCTGGGTGAAGGTTGAAGATTAATGCTGAGGGCCCGAGGTAGTGGAGACCACGTAAGGATGGATGAGTCGTCGTGCACCTGACGACTCGTCAAGTTACCCGTGGTGAGAGAAGAGCAGAAAAAGGAGATTGCTGTGCACTCCACGACTTGGCCCCACAAGTTGTTGCCTTCCCCACGACTCGTGGAGTGCCCCGTAGGGACTAGCAGGTGGAATTTTCCTGCATTTTTCTAGGGGTATTTTCTTAAAATCCTATGCTCCTAACTCCTAAACTACATCATTTTGAGTATGGTATGGTACGTTTTAAGAGGGGTAACTAGCCTAAATCCTCATTCTACATCAAATAACTCTCAAACTCTTCTTCCTCCTCTCTCTCAAGATTCAAGGACTCATCAAGGGATTCTTCAAAGGCTTCAAGGTCAAGTTCAAGTGGGAAATTCTTCGAAGCAGGTATGTGAGTTCTTCAACAAGGATATTCTTACATTCTTGTGGCCCAAAATGTTTTATCAAAAACCCGATTTCAAATATTCTAGAAAAGAATGACCTAGGGTTTGATTGATGGGTGATTTATTCTATGTCGTATATGAATTTTTTTAAAACCCATTATGATTATAGGTTAATTGTGATTATAGAATTATTTGGTTATCTTGAATTATGTGCTATATGGTGAAAAATGCATGATTATAGAATGTTCTTAATGACATGGCTTGAACTTTGATGGGGATTCTATTATGGTTCACTCAACTATAACAATAACTCATATCCATGTTTAAAATATGTGAAGATCATATGAATTCCTCTAAAAAATAGAATATGCCATTTGATAAATATGTTCAGATGAGATTAGGGTCTATGGGCTTGATCAATTGAAAGTAAATATGTGTTTTCATTATGTTTTCAATGAAGCTATCTTGGGTATGAGGTAAACCTATGATAATAGCATAATTATTGTACCTTTCTTACGAGTTGGAGTATAGTTTTGAAATGGGTTCTATAGAACGGAAAATGTATTCTTCTCCCACGATCTCGTTGTAAATGTTAATGGTATGAGTTAAGTGTAAGGGCTTTTCGTAAATCTAAATAAATGAAGCGATGTATATATGTTAGAGTGTAAATTGGATCTATGGATTTTGCATAACCCTATGTTATATGTTGAATGTTATGAACTCGGGACCTGAATGTTTTGGAGGTTTGTAAAGTACGATATGAATCTATAGATGTTCGTAAATGTAAAATGTGTGGATTAAGTGATGATTTGGTACTATGATGGTATGAATTATGATGATAAAGCATGAGAATGATATTTGAGACTATTGGGCTTGTTGTTAGTAGAAAGTAGCCCTTAACCCTTTCTAAATGAATGTCGTATGATGAAACCAGTAAATGCTCATGTTTCTGACTAGCTGTAGTAGCATAGACCAGATGTATAATGTCAGATCAGTATTTCTCATGTTCTAGTCAGCTAGGGACTCTCCATAGCCGAGAAAGTTTCCCTCAGTCAGCTCGGGACTTTCCATAGTAGAGAATGACTCCTTTAGTTAGTCAGGGACTCTCTATATCCGAGAATGTTTCCTTAGTCAATCAGGGTCTCTCCATACCCGAGAATGTTTCCCTTAGATTAGTCGGGATTCTCCATAGATGAGAACATTTCCCTAGTTCAGTTGGGACTCTCCATAGCAGAGAATGACTCCCTTAGTTTATGTTATCAGTATGGCTCAGTTCCATATAGTTCAGACTTCAGTTTAAAACAGATATAAAACTATGAAATGTGGACTCAGTTTTCAGCAGATATCCAGTACAATTAGTAATACTAGCCTCAACTTTGGCTCTCATTAAATGTTCAGTACTTGACCCTTATGCATGAGTTTGATGATGTTTCAAAGTATGCGTTCCAAATGAAAGTTTCGTGTATATATGTGTATTTGACTCAAAAAAGGCTTGTTGCTTTCTAAATCAGTTACATCTTGATGTACTTAGTTATTTCCTTTTTGTATACTTGTATGTTTAGTTTGTTTACGTTTCCCTTCATGCTTAGTACATTCCAGGTACTGACCGCATACTTTATGTGCTATATCATTTCATGGTATAGATTCAGGTATCCAGACTCAGCGCCGTCGGTAGACACGCTCTTTCTTCCATCTCAGCAGATTGTGGTGAGTCCTCATCTACCGAGGACTAGGTCTATGTTCTTATCCACTAGTATTTCAGTTTTCAGACTTTAGGAGTAAGCTGGGGACTTGTCCCAACAACTCATCAGTTTAGTAGAGGCTTTAAGACATGTGTAATCAGATTCAGTCTATGTATTATGCTTTTGTTAGATCATGTCCTTAAGTTTTAAAATTTTCTCATAAAGTTAGCTTCGGCTCAGTTACGTTCCTGCTAGCTATTTATATTGTTAAGTCTTATGCTATGATTATGCCATGGGTCGACTAGGGCCTTTCGGGGTTCCTTGTCCCGTGTTACGGCTAGAGTGTAAACTCGGGTCGTGAAAAACTTGGTATCAGAGCCAAGGTTTATAGTGTCCTACGGTGTCTGAAAGCCACGTTAAGTAGAGTCTTCTTCATGGGAGTGAAGCGTACCACACTTATGACGAAGAGGCTACAAGATGTTTTAGGAATGTTCCCTTTTCTTCATGATTCTTATCGTGCGTAGGTATGAAGATCTAATAGTTCCTCTCCTGATTCATGCTTTACACGCTCGCAGATAATGACTCCTAGAAGGGTGAATGGAAGAAGAAATGGTAATGGCCACCAACAGGCACCACCAGCCCCGGCGAACCCGACGGATGACCATGTTACTCATGCCGAGTTCTGGGCAACCATCAATATGTTGGCACAGGACATGACCGACCAAATTAATTAGTAGGCAATGGCTCGTGTTCCCCAAAATTGGAACGTAGCGGTGGAGAGAGTAAGAGAGTTTCTTCGGATGAACCCACCCGAATTTTTAGGGTCAAAGGTAGATGAGGACCCGTGTGAGTTCTTAGAAGAGATCCAGCAGATCACCCAAATCATTGGGGGTAATGGGGATGGAGAGCGCAGACATAGCCTCCTCCAGCTAAAAGGAGTCATGTATATATGGTTTTTCCAGTGGAGAGACAGTTGGGGAATTAGAGTAGGCCCCATAGGTTGGGATGAATTTATGACTGCGTTTTTGGACAGGTTTTTCCCTAGGGAGTTGAGAGAGGCATAGGCTGCAAAATTCATTAACTTAAAATAGAATGACGTGACTATCCAGGAGTACGCATTGGAATTTACCCGGTTCAAGTATGCACTGGAAATGGTAGCAGACCAGAGGGCCCGATTGAGCAGGTTCGTGAACAGAGTGTCAGACTCCTTGGTTAAAGAGTGAAGGATTGCCATGTTGCACAGGGATATAGATTTTCCGCATTTGGTGATATTCGCTCAACAAATGGAAGCAAAGCAAGTGAAAGAAAAAGGGAGAGAGGCTAAGAGGGCCAGGTTAGGAGATTTAGAGTTCTCCCCCCTAGAGGACGAGTGGTGGACACTGCTCACATTCCCAGCAGAAATCATCAGCTCCAGCACTTTCGAGAATTAGTGCTCTGTACAAACCTAAAGTAAGGAAGATTACGTATCCGTTGTGTCCCAGTTGTGGGAAGCATCACTTGGGAGAATGCATGGCCAGCTCGGATTTTGTTTTTGGTGCGGCAAGTTGGGCCATAAGCACCGAGATTGTGTAGCAGCGAAGTGAGGCGAGAGTAGATCCTCGGCCACCTCTTTAGTAGCTCTGATAGCCCGTCCGTTTTAGTAGGGTGCATCATCCAGCTCAGGGGGCGGACTTCATCAAAACTGCTCCTATGCCGTAGCAGCACACCCAGATAAGGGCAAGTCGCCAGTAGTGGCCACAGGTATGTTGTGAATTTTGTGTTACACTTGCATGTTACCAACCCCAGAACCCCAGTATTGAATAAGAAGCTCGATACTGGTTGTTGGGAAGAGATTGTCAATGTGTGATGTGAATAGTTGTGAGAGTAAGGCTTTCAGTGAAGGTTATTAGTGAAGGATAAGCTAGGAGTTAGTAATTTATCCCTAACCTTAAGAAAGATTCAGGAGCCTTAGAATGACGGCTTTAAGCCAAGGGGGAGATGGTAAGTATGTACGACAAGTCGTATCTTGAGTATGCTAATAGAGGAGTTCTAGCCCTAACAGTTGTGATATGTCAAACCCTTCAGGTTCAGATAACTTCTCTTGTATTTCAGTTGAAGCTAAGTTATTCCCATCCCTATGTGCAGACCCCTAGAATATCTAGATAACAGCTACAGAGAGCGACACGAGTGTTACTCTATGAATCCTTAAGGCTCAACCTCCTGTTATGATTCAGCTATGTGTGTTAACTCATGTTTTCCAGTATGATCAGCTCGAATTCAGTCCTTAGAAGTTTCTTGGTAGCTCTGTAGGATCAGGTTATCTCATGTATGTGCTCAGTTATAGATGTTATGAATGATTCGTGTTCATGAGTCCCTTATTTTTAGTTAGACCAGATATCATGAATTCTAACCCCATAACAAAAGTAATTTGAGAATGAAGGCTTAGTTCGTATCATTTCAGTGCCAATTAAAGGGAAAGAATCCAATTTGAGAATGAAGGCTTAGTTCGTATCATTTCAGTGCCAGTTAAAGGGAAAGAATCCTTCTCAGTGTTCTATTTAGTTCCATGTTAGTTTCATGTCCTCTAGTCCCTCTTGTGCCCTAACATGCATGTTCGATTTAGATATTTAGTTCAGATGTGTAAGGTCAGCCCGAAGTTAGATACTCCATTAGTTCTAGCTGTGGTTGATTGATTTTCAGATTTCAATTCCATCCCTATCCTTGCAGTATGTTTAGCCAACATTCAAGGATGAATGTTCCTAAGGGGGAGATATTGTAACACCCTAGATGTTCCTAAGACAAGACCTTAGAGTTAGATGGAGTTCAGCAGAAAAACTAGCAGGATTGCCTCAGAAAGAGTCATGGAACGACTCGTTAGATTACCTAATGGATCATGGTCAAGCCCGTGAGAAGCAGTCGGGAAGTATAGCAGGTCCAGTGACCACGGAAGACCTGACGAGTAGTCGTGCTAGGTAACGACTCATCAGGGAAGTCGTGGGAAGGAGAGCTAGGAAATTGTGGACTTCAGTGGCAATGAACGACCCAAAAAATCGTGAGACAGGCAATGACTCGTTAAGTCGGCCGTTGGGTGAAGGTTGGAGATTAACGGTGAGGGCCTAAGGCAGTGGAGATCACGGAAGGAGGGACAAGTCGTCGTGTACCTGACAACTCATCAAGTTACCCATAGGGAGAGAGGAGCAGAAAAAGGAGATTTAACCAGTGCACTCCATGACTTGGTCCCATGAGTTGTTGCCTACCCCACGACTCGTGGAGTGCCCCGTGGGACTGGCAGGTGGAATTGTCCTGCATTTTTCTAGGGTGTTTTTGCAAAATCCTATGCTCATAACTCCTGAACTACATCGTTTTGAGTATGCTATGGGACATTTTAAGGGGGGTAACTAGCCTAAACCCTCATTCTACATCAAATAACTTTCAAACCCTTCTTCCTCCTCTCTCTCAAGATTCAAGGACTCATCAAGGGATTCTTCAAAGGCTTCAAGGAAAGTTCAAGTGGGAAATTCTTCGAAGCAGGTATGTGGGTTCTTCAATAAGGATATTCTTCCATCCTTGTGC
This sequence comes from Datura wrightii, assembly GCA_035772735.1. NCBI lineage: Eukaryota > Viridiplantae > Streptophyta > Magnoliopsida > Solanales > Solanaceae > Datura > Datura wrightii. Next base: position 69,443,256 of record JASDFA010000003.1, on the reverse strand, counting down.
CCCAAAATGTTTTATCAAAAATCCAATTTCAAATATTCTAGAAAAGCATGACCTAGGGTTTGATTGATGGGTGATTTATTCTATGTGGTATATGAATTTTTTTTAAAACCCATTATGATTATAGGTTAATTATGATTATAGAATTATTTGGTTATCTTGAATTATGTGCAATATGGTGAAAAATGCTTGATTATAGAATGTTTTTCATGAGATGGCTTGAACTTTGATGGAGATTCTATTATGGTTCACTCGATTATAACAATAACTTGTATCCATGTTTAAAATATGTGAAGATCATATGAATTCCTCTAAGAATTAGAATATGCCATTTGATAAATATGTTGAGACGAGATTAGGGTCTATGGGCTTGATCAATTGAAAGTAAATATGTATTTTCATTATGTTTTCGATGAAGCTATCTTGGGTACGAGGTAAACCTATGATAATAACATAATTATTGTACCTTTCTTACGAATTGGAGTATATTTTTGAAATGGGTTCTATGGGATGGAAAATGTATGCTTCTCCCATGGTCTCATTTTAAATGTTAAAGGTATGAGTTAAGTATATGGGCTTTCCATAAATCTAAATAAATGAAGCGATGCATCTACATTAGAGTGTAAATTGGATCTATGGATCTTGCATGACCCTATGTTATATGTTGTATGTTATGAACTCGGGACCTGAATGTTGTGAAGGTGCGTAAACTACGATATGAATCTATAAATGCTCATAAATGTAAGATGTGTGGATTAATTGATGATTTCGTACTATGACGATATGAATTATGATGATAAAGCATTAGAATGATATTTCAGACTGTTGGGCTTGTTGTTAGTAGAAAGTAGCCCTAACCCTTTCTAAATGAATGTTGTATGATGAAACTAGTAAATTCTCATGTTTCTTACTAGCTGTAGTAGCGTTGACCAGATGTAAAATGTCAGATCAGTACTCCTCATGTTCTAGTCAGCTAGGGACTCTCCATAGCCGAGAAAGTTTCCCTTGGTCAGCTCGGGACTCTCCATAGCAGAGAATGACTCCTTTAGTTAAGTCGACACTCTCCATAGCTGAGAATGTTTCCCTTAGTCAGTCAGGGACTCTTCATAGCCGAGAATGCTTCCTTAGTCAGTCAGGAACACTCCATAGCCGAGAATATTTCCCTTAGATTAGTCAGGATTCTTCATAGATGAGAACATTTCCCTAGTTCAGTTTGGACTCTCCATAGCAGAGAATGACTCCCTTAGTTTATGTTATCTGTATGGTTCAGTTCCGTATAGTTCAAACTTCAATTTAAAACAGATATAACACTATGAAATGTGGACTCAGTTATCAGCAGATATCCAGTATAGTTTGTGATACTAGCCTCAACTTCGATTCTCATTAAATGTTCAGTACTTGACCCTTATGCATGAGTTCGATGATGTTTCAGAATATGGGTTCCAAATGAATGTTTTGTGTATATATGTGCATATGACTCCGAAAAGGCTTGTTGCATTCTAAATCAGTTACATGTCGATGTACTCAGTTATTTCCTTTTTGTATACTTGTATGTTTATTTGTTTATGTTTCCCTGCATGCTCAGTACATTCTAAGTACTGACCGCATACTTTATGTGCTATATCGTTTCATGATATAAATTTAGGTATCCAGACTTAGTGTCCTGGGTAGACACGCTCTTTCTTCCATCTCAACGGATTGTGGTGAGTCCTCATCTCCCGAGGACTAGGTCTATGTTCTTATCCACTAGTATTTCAGTTTTCAGACTTCAGGAGTAAGTTGGGGACTTGTGCTAGCAACTCGTCAGTTTAGTAGAGGCTTTTAGACATGTGTAATCAGATTCAGTCTATGTATTATACTTTTGTTAGATCATGTCCTTAAGTTTTAAAATTGGCTCTTAAATATAGCTTCCACTCAGTTATGCTCCTACTTGCTGTTTATATTGTTAAGTGTTGTGCTATGATTATGCCATGGGTCGACTTGGAGCCTTTCGGTGTTCCTTATCCCGTGTTACGACTAGGGTGTAAACTCGGGTCGTGACAACTACCTTGCCTTGACTGCAATTGTCTAAGTTTAAACACTATCGACGTAGAGCTTGGAACTACTAAGGATATCTAGTCCCACCGTCATCCTTAGCTTCTTAATTTATCTCTGCTAAATGCCTGTTCCTCTCTAAGATTTTTAATGGATCACATCTTTGATTTTCGAGATATCCCTTACGGACCTGGCGATCTAGTATAACTGTTGGAGCGTCCACCTGCAACAACTCTTTTGTAACCTGAGTGTCCTCGACTGGGTCAATTTGAGAAAAGGTCTCCTACGCGCTTATGTAGTGTTGAAAAATAGATCCTATCCCTGAAGGCAACTCTATCTCATAGGCCACTTGGCCGTTCTTCTGGAGGATCCGGTAGAGCTTAGTGAATCTAAGGATGGGCTTGCCCTTCTTTTCAGATCTCATAACACCCTTCTTTTGCAAAAAATTATTTTTAAGAGTACCCAATCGTTGCTTCAATCTCTAACTCCCTACTCCGTATCTTAGAATAGGACTCCTGATGACCCTGGGCTGTTAGTACACATCTTCTAATGAGTTTAACTTTCTCCCCCTAACTAATGACATATGCCCGGTTTAACTACTCCTTATATACCTGCTTCAGGTCATCACATAGGGGACCTACACTTCTACCCGTAATGCATATCCGGGAGTCTGAATTATGTGCTCTACTTCGCCATTCGTCTGGGGACGAGAAGTTGTGCTCAACTTAGCTTATGTGCTAATCCATTTTGATACCTTTCCAAAACCAAGCTATGGGTTGTTCTCCTTTGTCAGAAGTTAATAGACATTGAGACACCATATAGCTGGAATATTTCTTTAGTATTCAATTCAGCATAATCTTTAGCTGAACTATACGTCTGACCAGCAAGAAATGAGTTGATCTCGTTAGTCTTTTAACAATGATCCAAAAAGGGTCACGTCAACGCCTGCTACGAGGTAACCCTATAACTATATTAACATTGTCTAATTTCCACTTTCACGCTGGCATGACTATTTCTTGAATTAGCCTACCCAGTTCCTGATGTCCTACCACCTCTTGCTGGCCACTGGAGCTCTATGCCACAACTCGATAACATTATTCTTCTTCCTATGCCACCAATAGATTTCTTTTATAACCTGGTGTGTTTCCGTCAAACCCGGATAAGGGAATAACAAACATGATGTATCTTGGTACAGTCTACTAACGAAGCCCTGCCACATTTGGTACTCAGAGTCGACCTTCGGGTCTCAAGACTCTGTCACCTATTATCTCGAAGGCCGGTGACTCTTCCTATTAGGCCTTATCTCTGGTTACACTAGGCTAGGGTCTCCGCACTGTCACTCCTTCACCCCCACAACTAAAGGTGATATTGCAGTGTTCTAGGTGACTCGCTACCCTTTAAACGTTAGCCGAATACTCATTTCTTGACAATTAGCATCGATTCCAGGTTCTATCAGCCTGCTACAGCCTGGAGGTGATTCTGTTCTCCTCCGAAGCTAGATACTCATGGCTTCCCCTTACTTTTATGGCTGAGATCTGGGGTTCATGCCTCAAGCACCATACCGACAAGGATATTACTGGCCAAGCCTACCAACCTATATCGTACTGATCCGCACTCGGGCCAATTTCACTCATATAATCTCTCTGTCCTTCAACATAACAAACTAGGGCCATAACCATTATTCTGCAGGTATACCCTACTGTCATTAGCACACTGCGGAGGTTAGTCTATTCCTGACTTAAACTTTGCTATTGCTAGGAATCTATTGCTTATGGACTCTCACCCGCACTTGGATGCTGCTAGCATTCTTAACTGCCGACCTGATTTACTATCGTGAGGTCTAGGTGACTTTTTAAACACTAGGGATCTTAATCACTTTCTAACACTTCCTGGAATCAATGGTCCTAGCCATCCTTTACTATTCACCCTGGGCAACATCGTATCAATACTTACGCTCTCTACTATACTAAGAAAAGGCTAGGGGCGGGAAATAGTCCTATCATTCTATAACGGGGCTAAGGTGCGAAACTCAACAAACTCTAAAGAGATGGAGGTGAGGATCCGATAATTTCACAATCTGGCATACGTTTCAGACAACCCGACATTTATTGTTGCCCCTGTCTAATTCTGAGTATCTACTAAGTAAGACAACTCATATATATACTATACTCCTGACCTCCTATTCGAGGCTAAAGAAAGAATTGTGGACAATGCTAATATATCTGTTACCTTATGAGGTTCCTGGTACCCGGGGAGGATGCCGGGGAAATTAAAACACATCATCTACTTTCGCCCTCAGGCTGATTATCCCCAACTGTAGCACCTTACTGGTACCCTCTCCTACTATTGCAGCTAACTCGCGGCTGGCTGGAGTCTATCTTATATCAAACATTATCCTAGACACACATGACAATGAAAACTTAGGGACTCAACCCTATACAACTTGGCTTTATAGCATGATCTAAAAAGAAGGAGGGGTAACCATATTATCATGTCTCATAGCCCCTTGCTTATAAAATGTGGTGCACAACACATTTATAAGCAAGACTTTACTAGACACGATTTGCATACTCCCTGGGATATGACTGGCTCTGATACCAAGTTTGTCACGCTCCACTTTGGGAGGCATGACTGGCACCTAATTCCACACTGGGATTGGGACTGACCTGGCTGGGCATATGCAACTCTGGTGCTCACTAGCGACTCAAAATAAAGAAAACAAACAGTTATATCTCGGTTGTAAATACAGCCTCAGGACGACAAGGCCACGCAATACCTATAAAAGAAAATAGCTAACCCAACCAACATAACAATAAAGGGATCCTATGGGGGCCAAGAAGTCCACCATATTGTCTAGTTATAATAGAATGAAAACAGGCAGTCATATTCATACTATAGCCGACAGGCTGCTAACTATCTAACTAAACTAGGTCCCATACGGCCAACACGTAAAATAAAATAGATATAGGCCCCACATGGTCAACAACAACCAACTAACTGAAACTGTAGTCTGCAAACCTCTAAGAGTGAAAATATTGGCCCGGGACAGGGCTCTGACCTACCCAAGTTCTATACAAATAAAAGATAGATAAACCTTTACAACTTGGAAACTCTAAATGAAAGGATCTGGCCAATCTGTCGACTCTGAATAGCTGCTAGGAGATCCCAAAACCTGTCTATCTAAACTTGAAGGCAAGTATGCAGCACCCCATAGTTGGGCGTCAGTACAATATGTACCGAATATGTACGGCAGTAATGAAAAGCTGGATAGAAGCTGATAAAGACTGAAAGTAAATAGCAAGAAGGGTCAAGAGATAACCTGTAAGCTTTCTTATCCACAAACTGCATCTAGTAAATCACTACACATATATGAGCTGAAACTGTACGACTATACATTCATAAGCTATAGCTGGCAGACAAGTATACAAACAAGAACCTAACCTGGCCCCCATAAGCCGGGAAGGTACAAGTAACGCAGTAATAACCTACCTGGGCCCCTATAAGCCAGGAAGGTACAAGCAACACAGTAATAATCTACCTGAGCCCTCATAAGCCTCGGCAGGCACCAATTAGTCTATATACCCCTATTGGTACCCCTTAGGCCTTGCAAGTAACATTAATTGTATCTGAACCCGCTAGCCTCTTGTGACTGAATATGAGCCATCTGGGCTCCTGTAACTTAATATGAACCGTCTGGACTCCTGTAACTACATATGAGCTGTTTGGGCTCATGTAACTGAATTCGGGCCTTCTCACCCCTGTAACTGTACCTCAAGCACACAAGTCTCTATGAAGGGTCTATAATGCCGCTACAGCGTAGAAAAAATGCATAAGTGAATAGACTTCAATATAGCCCCATAGGCAATTCAGTAGTTCTATAAGTAATGCAGCATCGTAGCTCCGTAAGTAGTTTATAACTCTGAAAGCAGTTCATACAGCTAGCTGCCTCTTAGCTATTCCAGGTGAGAGGCAGTACGAAACACGATCTACCCCAACTAGGGACACTATGTTTGGGACCTTGGGGTTTGAGAAAACCCAAGGCAAAAGGCACCCTAGTGGTTGAAAAACACCGGGTGCCACCTTGTCCATGGCTATTTATATTCATGAGTAACATTTTGATTTCCTAGTGAATTCTAATCCAATTGAAGCCCTATTCATAGACATACTGCTAGCTCTTGCTCACTTTGTTAATTCCAGTTGGTTATCTTGTTGATTGATCAATATGTTTTTACATTTTAATTGTAATCTTTTGAACCCCCAAATTTTAATTTATTTGTTTTCAATACAATGATGCTTCTTAGTTTGACTTAATAGACAAATTTTATTCCACCTAATTACTATTCCCTGTGGGATTTGACCCTGACATTTATCGGGTATATTTGTTTTGCCAGCGACCATTTATACTCTCTCCTTACAAGGAGCGAATTCAGAAGTTATCAGGCCCTGACTACCTAAACTATCCATATAAATAATAGAACCTACTAACCCTTCGGTGGATGAACCATAACTTACCAACTAACCTAACAGTAGTTATACATTTATTTAACCAAAAATAAGGCATTAGAGAGATAAACATTAATGGTTTAAATAACTATAAAACAATCTGCAGATGTCTAGCTACTACAATTACAAAACCTGAAAGTCAATCACAAGTACTTTGACTCGCAATGTTAAAGAGTAGAAAAGGTGAAAGAAAACGTAAATAAATGTTTGAACGAGGACATCTATCTAGTGGAATATTTGTGGCAACTTGGATAGGAATACCATGTCCTCAAATTAGTCAATTGTCAACACTAGATGCGAGGTCATGAAGAAGACTCTAGAACTTATTCTGCACTCAAAGAAATGTGCAGGAGTAGCATCAATACAAACACTATATACTGGTAGGCATCATAGGCGGACTCAGATTAGCAATAAGTGTACATCACATAATAAATGAAAGTAATAAACAGGTATAACAATATGTAACTAATAATTTAGGTAATCAAGTAGTCAATGATACCCAAGTAAATACACCAATCTCAAACCTAATAATGCCAATCAACACGGGACATATAAGTCTCTAAACCAGACATAAGAAGACATCACAAGAATTTGCAAGTGTAATGCAATCACAACACAATCATGGAATTATACCCATACTAAATCACAATTGTATAGCCTTTGTGTCTCATCAGTCTCACTCTATACCATATTTGAACACACATCTATTCCTTATAGACACACATGCCAGTGGGTCTTTAATCTTTTCCAATAGTCATGACCTACAGGGGACCTTAGGTGTCCATGTACCATATCGACGTGGTATTCGCTCCACACATGGTCTCTCATCTGTAAGCTCATGTCATACTTGAGCCAATCATATCATTATCGGTATGGAACCTGGACGATTACATAAGCGCACACTAGTAAGCTCACATTGGACTCAAGCCACTCATATTTGAACCATATTTTTTACTGGTGCAGTATCCTCTCAATACACAATTGCTTGTCCGTAAGCTCACATCGAACATGAGAAACTCATTTCAGAATAATTATCTATTCCTCAATGTTTATCTGTTTAGTAATGATGAAAGATAATAATGACAAGTACACATTGATTATCACAAGTGCACACCACAATCACAAGTTATATTCAAATAGACGTCAGTAGTCAACAATTCTTTATTTACAGCCTATGTCTGAAGACCAATCATACATGCTTTATCAACTCATAACACATACAAGTGACCAATCAAAGTCTAACATCAAATAAACCATAACCTACCTCAACCAAAGAACTTGAACGAGCAAGCTACTTCACGTGAGCCTTTTCTTTCCTTAAAACGTCAGAATGATCAAAGTCTAAAGCTAAACAATAAAAGAGTTTTTAATCATCTACTCTTCAAATAAAATCTTTAGAAATTCAAACCCACACAATTCTACTCGTTATCAATGTTTAAATCATTACCCAAGGGTTAATTATCATAATATAGTTCTCCAATGATCACATCACACTAATTCACGGAGCTTTTACTCCTTTAACCCCCTTTATAGCAGTTTTTATGCTAAAGGTATCAATTTTTATTGGGCTCTAGGCCCCCAAATTACCACGATTATGCATTAGAACATCCAATTTCATCCTAGGAAGTGTAAATTAACAATTTTGAAGCAGAGTAAGCAATAAATATCTCATTCAATTCCCCATAACTTTCATAAGATCTAGGGTTCTAGCCCACAATTCAACATTAAGGCCACCCCCAATAGTTCTAGGATGTTAGAGGATTACTAGATGAAAGAATTGACGGGGTAAACTTACCTTGAAGGAGAATTATTACCTAGCCTTGGGAAAATTGCCTCACAGGTCTCTAGGTTTGAGTTTTGGGATTATTAGGTGAGAAACTTGAAATAAATGACTTAAACATATATTATGCTGCATGTTATTTTTTGCAATAGTCACCACCTTCGCAGCAAACCTACTATGGCAATCAATGCCTCTTCATGGAAAGACTTGGTATCTCACTGATACCCACTATGGCGAAACTCTGATTGCTATGGCAGTCTCACTGCAATGGAAAACTTACCGTTGCAATAGTGCCTCGTTAACCAACATCTCAGTAAAACACTAATACCAAGTTCCATTTCATAACACAATTATCAACTCAAGGCATCACAATTAAGCCCAAATGTGCAACCTATTGTAAAACATTGGTACGAATTTGTTCGTATTCTTAGATTCCCTACGGAGGTCTAGTTCACTAGGTTACCCCCTAAAAGAACATAATACAACCTAATTCTTCAGGAATATATGCAAGTTTCAATTTTAAATCTCCCCATATTTAATTTTTGTTTGCTTAATTTTTACTACAGGGACTCTAACAAGGGTACTATGGTCCTAACCACCCATAATAACCGAAAGAGTCATTACATCAGATACCAATTAAACCCTAATTCATTCTCGAACAAACAAGAAGGAAAACAAGGAAAGAAGTATCTAGCTCAGTGAAAAGTTAGGATACTTGCTATGCAAGTCTGATTTGGTCTCCCAAGTGGCCTCATAAATATGACAGTTTTTCCACTTGACCTTTATAGACATAATCTCCTTGGATCTCAACTTGCGGACCTCCCTATCTAAGATATCCACAGGCCCCTCTTCATAAGAAAAATTCTCCTCCAAAAATATCAAATCTCAGCGAATGATATAGGTACTATCACTGTGATACTTTTTCAATAAACATGAAACACCAAGTGAAACCCGAACGAACTTGGAGGCAAAGAAAATTCATAGGCCATCTCCCTAACACATCTAAGGATCTCAAATGGACCAATATATCTTGAATTAAGCTTACTTCGCTTTCCAAACCTCATCAAACCCTTAATGGGTGAGAGCTTGAGCAAAACCTGCTCTCAGAAGTCTAAAACATAACATAACATCAGATCTAACATTTACATCATACATGACAAGCTGATTACTATGCAAAGTCTGAAAGCTTCTAACATATCTGACGGGTTGATGGGACAACACCCCCAACTAACCCAACAAGTCTAAAATTGAAAGATGTAATACAATTGATAAGATAGGCCCTCACAAGATGAGGACTCACCAATAGAGCTTTATTATAGCTAACTCCGAAGATCTGACTAGTCATAAGATGATGCATCATAAATTATGTTGCCAGTACTTTGGAATATACTGAGTATACAAGATAAGTAAAACGGACAGTTTAAAATACATAAGAGTCCATAAGAGTGGGACAACATGATCATAACGTAAATATAATAATGTAAACATAATGCTCAAGGTTTTCAAAACATTCATAAATCATTCATAATCATATTCATAAGAGAAAAGATTTATTAAACATGACTTGATCCAAAGTATATAATCATAACCATACATAAATCATGAGGAACAATGGGAGATTCTTATAACTGACATACCCTATATGAGCCCACATGGAGCCCAACTTGTAAACACCTAGTTGGGAGGCTGTTCATACCTTGACAAAGGTATAACCATGAAGGAGGTGTGATATCACAACAAAGGGCCCATTTGGGCAAAGGGGAGTATCATGGAGGTCCCATTGCGGCTATGTTGGCGCGTAGTTCTGAGACTCGAGGTATGCTTGGACCCTAGATCTACTTGGTGTTAAATACTACTCCCAAAACATATAGAGTGCTCATTGGATAATATACATGAGATTCATGGGCTAGTTTAAAATCATTATAATTATAAGCATGCTTGAAATACGGGAACTAGCCATGAAAATAAGGCCCGTGAGTCGGCCATAATCATAAATTCGTAAATTATGATGTTCATGCATGCTTGTAAAAATGTATATACTTGATATCTCATAAATCCATGATAAGTATTTGAGAAAAATCATATCATAAGTCATAAATCATAATGGGTTAATGAACATCAAAATCAAAGTGGAATCATAACTTGAACTTTTATGAAATATGCACAATTGGGCATAATTTATAGAAAATTTAAATATAAATAGTTATAAAATCTGCCCAAGATTATAAAACATGAATTTATACATGAGAGGGATTAACCCATAGATAGATCGTAAGGATTTCATATGAATTGGGATAAAACCCATTAGAATTCTCAATAGAATTTCATGAATTAGAGAGGAATTGGGCATGGGTATGAAAATTTTCACCATTCATAACCCTACATACCTGAAAAAAACTGATTCTACCACTACCTTGATTTCCCAATGAAGAATTGATGAAAAACTTGAAGGACTAGGCTTGATCACCTTTCCAAAATATCTAAACTTGCATGCATGAATTAGGAATAGCTTAGAATGAACTTACCCCTCTTATGACTCACTATTCACAGCTTAAAATAATGTAGTTTAGGCATTAGTATCATAGGAATTATAGATGAGCCCTTACTAAATTTGCAAAGGAAAACATACTGCCAGTCCCAATGAGAGACTGGACGAGTCGTTACCTCCGACCACGAGTCATCGCCACAATTGTCAAGTGCACTGCCAAAGCTTTACCTGGAACTCACCACGGGGAACATCAGGAGTCGTTACTGTTGTGGTCACCACTCGTCCTCTAAATTGCCAAAATACCTAGGGGGGTCACCACGGGCGACACCATGACTCGTGGTGCTTCCAAACAAGTCGTGATAAGGACCCTTTAGGTGCACTGTCTCATACATCCTCTTCCTTCAACAATCCCTGACCAATGGTGACATAACGGTTTGTGGTGTTGACCACTACTCGTGGTCACACCTGTGTTCACCCCAGCTTGAAAATTTCCAACAAGTCAAATCTCCTCACCACGAGTCACTTAATGAGTCATGGTCATCTTGACGGGTCACAAGACGACTCATTCTGTGACATGGTGTAGAGAATCTTATTTTCTCTGTTTCAACTCCTGAGTCTGATCTTAGAGCTTTCGGGGTATAACAATAACCCCGGACTAAATATTCGAGATATACCTAGATTTGCGGCTCTAACCAACCTTTTCCAGTTGATGGTACTAGTTCACAGGGTTTACAAGACCGTAATCTTCAACATTTTTTTATATCATCTCATGGTCCAATTTTTGAAAAGGTATTTATACTCCACATTCTAAGAGTTCCAGTTAACGCATAGTGTTCACTTTTTCTTCTTCTTCTTCTTCTTCCTCTTTTTTTCTCTTTGTTGTTGGCTTTGCGGGGGAGATGCTGGCGAATTTTTTTTGTTCGTCTTTTCTTCTATTTGTTGCAACCTTGTTGGGATAGATGCTGGCAACTATGTATTTCATTTCAAGAATACAAATCAGTAACAATATCATATCCTCACTCACAAACCAAATATTCTCTATATGACATCTCCCCCAATAATATTGAATATGAGTGTTTCTACGGTTGTCAGACATCCTAATTCACATGATTTTATAAATGTTCCTACACCTTCTAATTCTTCTATTCCCTCTGTATTAGTTCCTTCTAGTATAACTTGTACTACACCAACTAGAAGATCCATTATAATTAAAAATGTCAATCCTCCTGATATATGGCAGATTATATGTTCAATGATGTTTATCTTACTAATTTAACCTATTTCACCTTGTTTAGTATCCTAATTTGGGTGTATTAATTTATTCACATTGTTCATTCAAACTCATTGCTTGTTGCGATTCAGATTGGGGATTGTGTCTTGATTCTCAAAGATCTATTAGTGGATTCTTCATTAGCCTTGGTCTTTTATATATCTTCATTTTGTTACTTGACACTTTTACCATATTTTACGAATGATCAAAGATTAGTGTATATCTAATTATTAATTTCTTTTTGTGTGTAGGAAAATCTGGATGATACAATTGGCAATGGTGGAAGAAAGTTGATTTGATCTTTTTGCGTAGGAAAATATGGATGATGCAATTGGAAATGGTGGAAGAAAGTCGATTTGATCTATTGATGTGAACGGCGAAGAATTTTGGGGATAATTAGGATGCACACAATTCGTGATACTATATGAATATATACATTCAGTTTAATTTGTGAAGTTTATTGGTACAATTTGATACTTGTTTTATTAGCATTTGTAGTACATGACTAAGTCGAAGTCTATTACAATTATATATGTATTTGAATTATTTTTGGCACTAATTAGATAATTTAGTTCTTCATATCATATATTTATATTCTTGAAATAAGAGAATCACGTGATATACCAAAAATGAAATTTTTAATTAGAAATCTTTTGGTAATAAGAATATTTAGAAATGTATTTTATGACTTAGCCAAATTTCCACGCTTTAAAAGTGTGGCTATAGGGATGGTACATCTATCATGAACATAGGCAAAGGCTACATTTTGTTAGTGTTCCAATAGAAGCCACACGTTTTAAGTGTTGCCTATAAATACTAAAGGCTATACTTCTAAAGTGTAGTTCTAGGATGAGAAAGTGGTTCCATATGGGGTATGACAAGTGTGATCTTAGTTTCCTGATAGACCATGCTTTTAGGCGTGGCTTGAAAGGAAACATTCGAAAAGCATGGTCTTAGGTCTAGGGTTACACTCATTTTTCCCACCCTTGTAAAGTGTTGCCAAAGGTCAAAAAAGTGTGGCTTTTGAACAAAGAAGTCACTACCCGAGTCTATGCCCTGGATGGGACATGGTACTTAGTACCACAAGTGACCCCAAGCTAACCCATGGTCTCTCATTACACTGGTAAACTGAGTAAACATAAGCGGAAGCTTTAAATAAATAAACCATTTAAGAACACTAGTTTGACAAGAGTCAATACATCTAAAAAAAATACTGAATATCTAGGTCTATGTCTGAAAGCCAACTACTAAATGATGAGTTGTTGGAACAAGCCCCCAGCTAACTCTAAAATCTGACTTTAAAGAACTAACTGAAAGTAAATATCATCCTGGAAGGATGAGGACTCACCAAATGTTGTTGCTAATATCGTCTGAGGGAACTACTGATGACGCTGAGACTGAGAACCTGCTCCTGTATCATGATACGATGCAACATAGAAGATATCCGTCAGTAACTTGAATGTACTTGAGTAAGTGAGAGATATAATAAGCATGAAAGAACAAGTAACTGAACTGAAATGACCAACTGAAATACTGAAAACAGATACAACTGAAATATAACTAATATGGTCAATAATGACCCTGACAGATGGTCATGGACATGTCCTGGATCTGAGATACTTAGTTGAGCTAAACTGAGCTGAACTGAGATTGTACTGACTAGTGGGAGAGTTTATAACTGATATATAACCACGTGAGCTAAACATAGAGTTTGATATATACGCCCCATCGAGAGGACCCAATATATCTTGCCAGGGTATAAAGGGATGAACTAGGTAATCACAAATTTGGGCCCATTAGGGAAAAATAACCTACGATGGTAACGTAGCTCTGGGAACCTGGGTGCGTTGGAACTCCGACCCTCTAGGTGCTAAGTCTTACTCCCACTGGATAGTCCTAACATGATTACTACTACCAAGCTGATAGCTCGAAGCTGGGGCCCAAGACAAAGTCAGGAATACTTATCTTGAAGTACCTTGAGAGTCTTATCGAATTGAATACTGTAACTGGTGTTCTAACACTGGTCAGAGCTACTTATCTGGAAGTGTCATAACCTTCTGTAGAACTAATTGTTAATTGATAACTGATATCTAGGAGGTATCACTGACACCTCAAGGAATGACTATAGTTAAACTGATCAGCTAACATTACTGAAAGATACTAAAGATAACATCATGAATGAAACTGAGCTAGCATGCAACTGACTGAGCATTTAACTGATAATAACAACATGGAATTTCCAACACTGATGAGTCAAACAACATTATGTCTATACAATTTGCAGGACCCTAGTTATTACACTTGTTGAATTAGGGTTAATGTCACTTTTCAGGAAACAAGTATCAACATGATTACTAGATGGTGGAAATATAGTAACAAATAGTATGAAAAACATTTCACATGATTTAATCGGAACATGACCAACAAATTCCTCTAATTCAAAAGTCTCAGGTTTTAGAACTGATAAAAAAATTTAGATGAATTTTGGGGCACAAGAAAGGACAATTCCCTTGCAATCACATACCTGGTGAAGGATTCCAGAGGAAATTCTTGAAAATCTGAGAAGAAAAGTTGAAACCCTAGCCTTGCTCTACGCTTCCTGCTAAACCTTTACATTCTGACTTTGAGAGAATGAGAGGAATGAAGAGGGAACGTTGTTCAACCCCTTTAATTCTCTCTAAAATGTGCTAAAAATGACAGAGTTTAGAGATAAAAAATTGGAAAGTTACTAAAATGACCATGGGAGAAAATATGGAAAACTACCCGTGAAGGACCAACGGGTCACACAACAAGTCGTTGGTTGATACCACGACTCATTGGGACCAGTCATCGGTCCTAGGCTTGAATCTTGGGCTAACTAGGAACTGGCAATGAGGGGGACCAAAACTCGTTGGATGAACCAACGGGTCGTTGGTACCTCCCGTGGCCATTGGCAAGGATTCGAGCAAACACTGGACCCCCTCTAACGGACAACACCACGACTCATGGTAACCGCCCGTCGTCACCACTGCCTTGTCCTGGAGGATTTCCCAATTCTTACAACGGATGGAAGCCACGAATCACTAGAGATGACAAGAAGTCTTGGGTTCCACTCATGGCTTTTGAGGGAAATTCCAACTTTTAATGGAATTCAACCAACGAGTACCAACAACAAGTCGTCGTAGCCAACAATAGTTTGTTGGATGACTCATTGTTTCTGGGATATGAGGGTGCAAGGTTCTGAGCTGGGAATACCATGGATGACAGGATGACCCGTTGCTCCTCACCACGAGTCATTCAATGCCTCGTTGGTTCTCGAAGACAACTGGCAGGGCAGACCACGACCCAGACAATGGGACGTTACGTCAGACAAAAACTCGTTGTTTTGGTCGTTATGAGATAAAATTTTGTGGTTTAATCTGCTGAGTTTGAGTTTGGTCTAGGAGAGTTTCGGGGTGTTACAATATCTCCCCCTTGGGATCACTTGTCCTAAAATGAAGACTAAAACTTCTGGAAAACTGATAAAAGAGCTGCAATTCCCAATTTGAGACTAGAAGCTAATTTATGAAGGAGTGACTGACTTTGAACTGATTTAACTATACTAACTGAGTTAACACAACTAGAGTGCACATTGAAAGTCCGAATAGAGCTGATGAGTATTGAATTGTACAAAGTATTGAGGAGGAATTTAATACCTGATATTGGAATTGAACTGAAGGAAATAAATGAGGGTGTTTGGCCATCATGTCTACTTCTGCCTCCCGTGTGGCTCCCTCAACTACCTAGTTCCTCCACAAGACTTTCACTGAAGCGACTTTCTTGTTTCTCAACTTACGAACTTTACGGTCTTGGATCTAAACTGGGACTTCTTCGTAAGAGAGACTATCTTTTACTTCCACACTGTCTAATGGTACAACTGAGGTTGGATCACCTATGCACTTCTTCAACTGTGATACATGGAAGACTGGGTGCACAGATGCTAACTCTGAGGGTAATTCTAACTCATAGGCCACATTGCCAATTCGCCTCAAAATCCTATAGGGTCTTACATACCTCAAACTGAGTTTCCCTTTCTTTCCAAACCTCATCACCCCTTTCATGGGTGAAATTTTTAGGTAAACCCAATCATCTACAACAAATTTTAACGCTCTCCTCCTCACATTCGCATATGATTTCTATCGGCTTTGAGCTATTCCCAAACTTTCTCTGATCAGTTGCACCTTCTGCATAGCTTCATGAACCGAGTATGGTCCTATTAAGGTAGCTTCGCCAACTTCGAACCACCCTATAGGAGACCTACACCTCATACCATATAATGCCTCAAAAGGGGCCATCTGAATGATGGAGTGGTAGTTGTTGTTGTATGCAAACTCAATGAGAGGCAAGTGATCATCCCAACTACCCTTGAAGTCGATCACACAAACTCTGAGCATATCTTCTAAGGTCTAAATATTCCACTCAGTTTGTCCATTGATGTGGGGTGAAAAGATGTACTGAGCTTGACCTGAGTATCGAGTCCTTTCTTAAATGACTTTCAGAAATGCGAGGTGAACTGTGTACCTCTATCTGAAATGATGGACAAAGGCACCTCATGTAGTCTGACTAACTCCCAGATGTTAACTGAAGCATAATCCTCAGATGAGTGCGTAGAATTAACTGGGAGGAAATTTGCTGACTTAGTCAACCGATCTACTATCACTCAAATTGAGTTATGCTGCTGACGAGTATGAGATAGACCTATAATAAAGTCCATATTCACTTCTTAATTTCCATGTGCGTATGCTAATATCCTAAGTCATACCCCCAGGTCTCTGATGTTCGTAGAAAATAGCTGCAAGGTAGTCCTAACGGAGGACCTAATGACTCGTTGCTCAGGGTCATGACTCGTGGAGTCATCCGTTATGTACATTGCCTTGCCTCGACAAAATTTATTCCATGCTTGATCATGAATCACCCCATGAATCGTGGGGGATGACCACGACTAGTGGAGACCTTCCGTCAAGTCCACTGCCCCTTTTCTTTTCTTTTCTTGTTCCCTCTCCCCACAGCTAACGTAACAACTCGTGGGACCTGACCACGAGTCGTGGTCATTCCCGTGGGGTTTCAGTTCTCTAGTTTTCAAATTCATTCCATGGCCTTTCCCATGAGTCACATCACAACTCGTGGGTTGATATCATGAGTCTCCCCACGACTCATTCTGAGTTTGATGCCAAATTTAACTTTTTCTCCATTTCAACTCCTGGGGCTGATCTTTTAACTTCAGGGGTATAACAATATCTCCCCCTTGGAAACATTCATCCTCGAATGTTGGAAAATACATAGAAAGGCATAGAAAATGCAATTATCATATTCAAATATTTATCATCTAAACCGAAAACTGACGGAATGACTACCTCCAATTCGAAACACATAACTGAACTGATTTCATGAATCATACACACATCCATATGCATAAAAGAAACTTGCGCACATGAACTAAACATGAAACTAAATAGAGTCTGAGAGCAAAACTGATACCTCAAATTGAAACTGAGTCGGTAGAGAATAAATGTGGGTATCTAGCCATCATATCCGCTTCGGCTTCCCATGTAGCTCCTTCAACATGCTGATTCCTCCATAATACTTTGGCTGAAGATACTTTCTTGTTCCTTAACCTTCGAACCTGGCGATCCAAAATTTCCACCGGAACCTCCTCATAGCTAAGGTTATCTCTCACAACAACACTGTCCGTCGGGAAAACTAGAGCTGGATCACCTAAACACTTCTTCAAAAGCGATACATGAAACACATGATGCACAAAAGCTGATTCTGAAGGCAACTCCAACTCATAAAACACCTTGCCAACTCGTCTAACTATCCGCTACGGGCCAACATAGTGGGGACTAAGTTTCCCTTTCTTCCCAAACTGCATTACTCCCTTCATGGGAGACACCCTCAGAAATACTCAGTTATCGACTTCAAATTCTAACTCCCTTCTTCTTACGTCGGCATAAGACTTTTGGCGACTCTGGGAAGCTTTCAACCTTTCTCTTATCAACTGAACCTTCTCCATTACCTCATGAAGTGAATCCAACCCTATCATTGCCGCCTCACCAACCTCAAACCATCCGATGGGTGATCTAGATCTCTGCCCGTAGAGAGTCTCGAACGACGCCATCTGAATACTAGAGTGATAGCTATTATTGTAGGAAAAATTGATCAGGGGCAAGTGATCGTCCCATCCACCCTTGAAGTCAATCACGCAAGCCATCAACATGTCCTCGAGAGTCTGGATTGTCCGCTCCTCTTGACCATCCGTTTATGGGTGAAATGCTGTGCTGAGCTTAATCCGCGTACCAATTCCTTTTTGAAATGACCTCCAAAACTGAGAGGTAAATTGAGTACCTCGATCTGAAATGATGGATAAGGGCACTCCGTGCAATCGAACCAACTCCCAGATATATAGTTTGGCATAATCCTCCGCTGAATCCATGGTCTTATCCGGTAGAAAATGAGTGGCCTTGGTCAACCTGTCTACCACAACCCAAATGGAATCATATTTTCAAGGAATACAAGGTAATCCTGTTATGAACTCCCTGTTAATATCTTCTCACTTTCAAGTGGGAATGCTGATATCCTGAAGTACGCCTCCCGGCCTTTGATGCTTAACCTTTACTTGCTGACAGTTCGGACACTTGGCTATGAATTCTGCAATATCCTTCTTCATGCCATTCCACCAATAGATTTCCCGTAAGTCACGATACATCTTGGTGGCACCTGGATGGATAGAATACCTAGATCCATGAGCCTAATGCAATATCCGGCTCCTCAAATCGTCCATGTACGGAACACATAAGCAACCCTGGTACCGAAGCACACCATCTCCCCCTTGGGAGAAGACCTCCACCTTCTGACTTTGAACGGCTTCCTTCAACTTTACCAAAATTGGGTCCTCATCTTGTCTAGCTTTCACATAAGTCACCAAGGACGATTCTGATCCATTCTGCACAATAGCACCGCCATCGGTCGAGTCGACCAACCTAACCCCCAACCTTTCAAGTCGATGTACATCTTTCACCAGCTCCTTCTTCCTCTCATCCACATGGGACACACTCTCCGCACAGAGTCTACTAAGTGTGTCCGCTGCCACCCGGATGGTATAGGACACTCATATCGTAGTCCTTGAGTAGTTCCAACCATCTCCTTTCTTGGATATTTAGATCTTTCTGTGTGAACACATACTATAAGCTCTTATAGTCTGTGAACACATCCACATGGACCCCATACAAGTAATGTTTCCATAAATAATAAGAACACCACTGCAACCAATTCAAGATCAAGGGTTAGGTAATTCTTCTCATGGACTTTTAACTGTCTAGAGGCATATGCTATCACTTTCCCATGCTGCATCAACACACACCCAATTTCGATCCTTGAAGCATCACAATACACCACGAATCATCCATTAGTACCCTCAAGTAGGGTCAACCTCGGTGCTTAAGTAAGTCGAGCCTTCAACTCTTGGAAGCTCTTCTCATAAGCCTCTGACCACTGGAATTTCACCATCTTCTAAGTCAGTTTGGTCAAAGGTTCTACAATAGATGAAAAACCATCAACAAATCTCCGATAGTAGCCAGCTAACCCCAAGAAACTCCGAATATCTGAAGGATTCACCGGTCTAGGCCTATTCTTCACCGCCTCTCTTTTTTGAGAATCTACATTTATTCCCTCACTTGATACCACATGGCCCAAAAATGCTACGGAGTACAACATAAACGCGCACTTGATAAATTTGGCATATGATCGAAGATCCTTGAGAGTTTGAAGCACTACTCTCAAATGAGTGGCCTGCTCCTCCCTGCTCCGAGAATATATAAGGATGTCATCAATGAACACAATTATGGCTGGAACACCCTATTCATCAAGTCCATAAAAGCTGCAGGAGCATTTGTTAGTCCAAAACACATAACTACAAACTCATAATGACCATACCGCATCCTGAAGGCTGTCTTCGGGATGTCACTCTCCCAAACTATGAGATAATGGTACCCGGATCTGAGATCTATCTTCAAGAAACACTTGGCCCCCTGAAGCTGGTCAAATAAGTCATCGATCCTGGGTAAAAGATACCTGTTATTGATGGTGACTTTTTTCAATTGACGATAATCAATACACATGCGAAGAAAACATCTTTCTTTCAGATATAGAGAACTGGTGCACCCCATGGGGACTTGCTCGGTCTACTGAAACCCTTATCTAACAAGTCCTTCAACTTCTCTTTCAACTCTTTTAGCTCGGCTGGAGCCATCCTATAGGGACGAATAGATATAGGCTGTGTGTCGGGAAGAAGTTCAATACCAAAATCATTCTCCCACTCGAGAGGGATTCCCGGTAAATCATTTGGAAAGACCTCTGGATACTCACGTACTACTGGAACTAATTGGATAGTCGAGGTCTCAGACTCAATATCCTTAACCCTAACTAGATGGTACACCCAACCCTTATATATCATCTTTCTGGCCTTAAGGTAGGAAATGAAACGATAGGCACAGCTGAACTACACTTCCATTCTAATACTGGCTCAAAACCCAGAAATCTGAACTCTAATGCCCGGGTTATACAATTAACTGAAGCATAGCATGCAAATAGCCAATTCATGCCGAGAATAACATCAAAATCGGTCATGGCTAACTCTATTAAATCTGCTAGGGTGACCTTCTGAACGACTGAGATTGTGCAACCTCTATACACCCATCTAGATATAACTGAATCACCTACTAGAGTAGAAACTGAGAAGGGTTCTGACAAGACTTCAGGACTGACTGTGAAGCTAGTAGCCATATAAGGTGTCACAAAAGACAAGGTAACCCTCGGGTCTAACAGAGCATAAACAAGGAAAACTCGCAACATACCAGTGACCACTCTGGGGAGACCTCCTACTCCTGACGGGATGCAAGGGCATAGAATCTATTCTGGCGCTGACCGCCAGCTGTGCTAGTAGATGCCCCCTGATGTACTGAGCATGCGGGAAGGATTGCCGAACTAGAAACTAGGCCTCGGCCCCCAATCTGATCATGTCCCACTGCTGAGAAATCTCTAAGCATGTGTCCAGGCTTCCCACACCTTAAACAAGCACCTGAACCTACCAAGCACTGGCCCGTGTGCCACCGACCACATCTGCAACAAGCTGGGATGATAGAATCTACGGGTCTGTTGCTCTGACCCCTCAAACCTGATGCTCACCCTCTCTAATCGTGTCTAGGCCTGGATTGCACACTCAATGATGAAGATGCTGGAGCTGATGATCTCAACTGAGTCTGTTGTCGGTGCCTACCGCCTGATCTCGGTTGGGAGAATCTGTGGTCATCGGTCCTAGCCCTCTTGGCCTCCCTATCTCTTAGATGTGCCACCTCCATCTACTGGGCGTAGAACACTATCCATGGGAAATCCATGTCTTGGTGGAGCATAGTGGTCCTACGATCATTTTCCAAGTAGCCCGCTACTCCATGGACGAATCTACTCACCCACGCCTCTGATCGGCTACCAACTCTGGGGCATATTTTGATAGGCGAGTGAACTCAAGGGCATACTCTTGTACTATCATTCTCCCTTGCTTCAGATTCACAAACTCAGCTGCCTTCATCTCCCTCATTTCATGAGGGAAGAACCGATCCAGGAATGCAACATGAAACTCTTCCCAAGTGATAGGATCGGTTCGGCTTCATGAAGTTCCCTTGTCTATTATTTCGGATCGAGGTACTCAGTTTACTTCTCAGTTCTGGCGTTCATTTCAAAAAGGGCTTGGGACTCAAGTTAAGCTAAGAACATCTTTTCACCCTCATACGAATGGCCAAGCGGCCATTCAGACTCTTAAGGATATGTTGAGGGCATGAGTTATGGATTTCAAAGGTAGTTGGGATGATCGTTTACCTTTCATTGAGTTTGCTTATAATAACAGTTACCACTCTAGTACCCAAATGGCACCGTTCGAGGCTCTGTATGGGCGAAGGTGCAGATCTCCCATCGGATGGTTCGAGGTTGGTGAGGCAGCTGCGGTAGGACCAGATTCGGTTCATAAGGCGATGGTGATGGTTCAGTTGATAAGGGACACCAGTTGAAAACCGCCCAGAGTCATTAGAAATCATATGCTGATGTGAGAAGAAGAGAATTGGAGTTTGATGTTGACGATTGGGTGTTTCTAAAGGTATCTCCCATGAAGGGAGTCATGCGGTTCGGAAAGAAAGATAAACTCAGTCCTCGCTATGTTTGGTCCATACTAGGTTGTGAGAAGAGTTGGTACGGTGGCGTATGAGTTGGACTTGCCTTCAGAATTGGCTCCAGTTCATCCCGTGTCCATGTATCACTGTTGAAAAAGTGTTTGGGTGATCCAGCCTTGGTGGTTCCAAAGACAGGATTAGTGTGAAAGACAGCCTCAGTTATGAAGAAATTCCGGTTGAAATCTTGGATCGATATGTTCGAAGGATGAGGAATAAGGAAGTAGCCTCAGTAAAGGTGTTATGGAGGAATCAACATGTCGAGGAAGTCACGTGGGAGGCCGAAGCAGATATGATGGCTAAATACCCCCATTTGTTCCTTACCAGCTCCGCGTCAGTTTGAGGTATCAAATTTTTGCCCTAAACCTCTATTCAGTTTTTCATGTTCTATTCATGCGAATAAGTTTGTTTTATGATATGATATGTGTATGTGATGTTTGAACTCTGACAAGCATGTGGTTCTCTTCAGGGGTAGTCATTCCGTTAGTTTTCGGCTTGAATGTCAATGAATAGCATCTATATATATATATATATAGTGATTGTTGTTTCTGGGATTTCTGCTTATTTATAACATTCGAGGATGAATGTTCCCAAGGGGGAGATATTGTTATACCTTGGGAACTCAAGAATCGGACCCGAAAGTGAATCAGGAGAAAACTGAAAAATGTTGCAACTGTTGTAGAATGGGTCACTTAACGACTAGTGAAGAGGCCAAATGAGTCGTCAAGTGACTCGTGGGGAAGGCCTGAGGTGATGCAGGACTCGAGGTCCCCACGGGCAATGTAACGACTCGTGGTCCCCACGGGTGATGTAACGACTCGTGGTCAGATACCACGAATCATCATGTCAGTCGTGGGGTGGTCCTAGAGAGAGACAGTGAAGCTTATCTAGTGTACTTGACGGATGGCATCCAACGACTCGTCGTCAGTCCTAACGACCTATTAAGTGGGCCGTTACCAAGCCAGTGGAGTTTTCATGAATGACGAGGAAGTGCACTTGATGGGTGAACCAACGGATTGTGTGCCCTAGTAATGAATCGTCAGGTCGTCAGTTAGGACCCCCCTGACAGTTATTTTTAGCGATTACAGTAAGAGCTTTTCCGTAATTCCTAAGTCCTAAGGGCCTATACTATGTCATTTTAAGCTC
The DNA here is from genome assembly GCA_035772735.1 of Datura wrightii. Classification (NCBI taxonomy): domain Eukaryota; kingdom Viridiplantae; phylum Streptophyta; class Magnoliopsida; order Solanales; family Solanaceae; genus Datura; species Datura wrightii. The sequence goes on along the minus strand of JASDFA010000003.1, from coordinate 69,419,806 downwards.
GTAATAGAGGGTTTTAAGCTGAGAAAGACCCATCTAGGCCATTTTCTTCATGCATGCAAGGGTGAGAACTTGAAGGGAAGAAAGTGAGGAGAAATTCAAGGTTTCCAAGGGAAATCTTAGCTGGGCAATTAGGAAGGCTTAGGATTCTTCATTCCCAGGTATGTAAGGCTATGAGTGGGTGCTTCCTTCCACAACCATGCCCATTCCCTATAAATTTGTGATTTGTTTGTGATGATCAAGTATGGGTCTTCAATTGATTGCAGATTCTTACATTTCTACTCATGGGTATGATTAAATTGAGTTGATATTGGTGATTTACTGAGCTTGGACGGATTCTATCTTAATTTCTTTTACAAAATTATTTTTCAAAAATTGAATCTAAAATGTCCACGTGTGGGTAGTTCATGATAGAATGTGACGATGATGGAGAAGATGATGAAAAGCATGTTTCCAACCTTAACCATGATTTTGTGTATGTTTTCAAAGAAGATTAAATAGACCCATGTATGATGAAGCTTTGGGTAGTGCCCAATGTTGAACATGAATGAAAGTTTTCATTAATTGACTTTATTACTTCATTTTGGAGTGAAATCTCCCATATTACAATATTTCCAAATAAATTTTATGAGTTAAAGCATGATAAGGTTTTGGGCAAGGCCTTTATAATGATGATGATGAAGTGATAATTCTAAGTAGGCTTACCACATGATATTTGGAGTAAAGTCTCCCATTATTCTTTGAGCTTGTGGTATGTATCGTAGTAAAGCTTCTCATATGCATGAAATTCATAATTGAGATGTATGTTGGCATATTAAGCTTCATTTCACATGATGTTGAGTCTAAGCATGATACCATTCTAGGCTTTGTCGAGACGACATTGTTGAGCTTCATATTTATATGATGTTTAGTGTATGCATGATTTCATAATGAGCTTTTCAATAGACAATGTTGAACTTCGTTTCATACGATGTTGAGTTTATGCATGATTTCATGTTGAGCTTCGTTACTAGATTATGTGAGCTTCATAATTATACGATGTAGAGCATTGCATGTTTTGAGAGAAGAGTCTAGCACCGAGCGAGCTAAGGGTCGACTATCCTATGCCTCAGAACTACGCGCCAATGGAGGTTAATTCTATTATATTATTCGGACCTCCCTTGTGAGTTATCCCCGGCCCGATTGGCCCTTTGAGCTTGATATCGATATCATGGTATCGTCCATAGCCCTGGCAAGGTTATGGACGGCTTTGCCCACTTGAGTGTAATAGTCGGGACCACGTAAGCTCTATCGTGGTGTGTCGGTTAAGTGACGAGTCTCCCACTGTCTATATCATTCGAGTTTCCATATCCATTACTTATGATGATTATCTTATGCATGCATGTTCGAAAAGCAAGGTTTGACTCATTGTTCAGCTTTTGATATAAATGTTATGATTTAGCTTTGAGTCATTTGATGTAGTCATGATGTTCTAAAGCCATGCATGACCATGTATTAAATAAGAATGATTTCATAATGAATGCTTGTGATCTTTTTTTATCCTTAAAAGCTATTATATATGTATGACTTGTTTTAAAAAGGCTATTATTTCTCAAGCGGTATTACTTACCTTGGATACTCGGTACATTCCACGTACTGACCGCATACCTTCTATGCTTCATCGTTTCATGATGCAGGATCTGGTTCTCAGGTTCAGCCCCGTTCGTAGCCGCTTCTCAGAGTTAATATTTGCTTGCTTGGTGAGTCCTTATCCTCCGAGGACTATACTTTCAGTTATTTGAGTGTACTTTCAGTTTCAGTAGTTCTGAGCTTGTTGGGGGTGTTGTCCCATCAGCTCGTCCAGATTAGAGGCTTATCAGACTTAGACATGTGTTCAGCTTCAGATGTTTATTCTGTTGTTATGCTAAGTTATAATTCTGCTGAGTTATATTTATGTTTCCTTCATGTTTATTGAATGAGATAGTGAATGCCTATGCCATGGGTTGACTTAGGGTCTCTCGGGGTCCTTTATCCCGTGTCTACGATCCGGGTCCCCTCTCGGGTCGTGACAGCTTGCATGCATTCTTTCTGAATCGTGATCTCTTAATAACATAACATAGCATAACCTCATAACATCATAACTGAATTGATTGCCTCAAAGCTAAATTCTAACATTTATAAAAAGCTGAACATTGAGTCAAACCTGCTTTAGTACATGCATGTATATATAAATCTCATGAGTAATGAATATGTATATCTGAAATCATGAGAAACAATGGGAGACTCATCTTTTAACCGACATACCACGATAGAGCTTATGTGGTCCCAACTATCACACTCAAGTGGGTAAAGCCGTCTAAAGCCTTTCCAAGGCTAGGGACGATACCATGATATTGATATCAAACTGAAGGCCCATTCGGGCAGGGAAAGCACAAGGGAGGTCCCGAAGTAATATGTAATGGTATCAACATGCGTTGGCACGTAGTTCTGAGGCATAAGGTGATCGACCCTTAGCCTACTCGGTGCTAGACATTACTCCCAAAACATGCATGTGCTCTACATCGTTTTACAACAAAGCTCAACATCGTCCGTTGACAAAGCTCAATAATCAATACATCTGAAATATGAAATCATGCATATGAGAAGCTTTAGCTCAAAACATACCACCAGCTGAAAATATAATTGGGAGCCTTTGCTCCAAAACCATGTGGTAAGCTATGCATAGGAAAATTTTAACTCAAAACATACCACAAGATGAAAATATAATCGGGAGTCTTTGCTTCAAATAAATGTGGTAAGCTTAATTCGGGAAAATCATCATTCATACTTAACATGTGGGCATTGCCCAAAGCTTTATCATACTTAGGAATACTCGATTCTTATCGAAAGAAAGTTGTAAACATAGTTAGCTTCAAAACATACTTTTCATCATAATATCTCATCCTCATCATATACTCATCACAAATATCATCTTCCATGAACATTTCATCTATGGGCTTTTAATTCATAAAACTAGAATCATGATTTTAAATTGAAAACATTATAAAATTTGCCCATGCGTCATAATTCAATAGTAGAATCATAATCAAATCATACCCATGTATAGAAATCGAAGATTCATGTATTTGGGTTAAAACCCCATATATTAGACATAGAATTTCATACTTTAGAGAGGGATTGGACATGGGTATAAAGGGAATCACCCATTCATAACCCTACATACCTGTTGGTAGCTGATTCTAACACTTTTTTAGATGAACAATAGGAAATTGAAAAGAAATTGATAAATGCTATGTTGATCACCCTCTCAAGTCTTCTACCTTGCATGCATGAATGAATGAGGCCTAAAATAAACTTAACCTCTTTAAAAGTCACTATTCATAACTCAAAACATCATAGTTTAGGCCTTAGGAACATAGGAATTACAGAAAAACCCTTACTAAATACGCAGAAAATAACTGCCAGGTGGTCCTAGCGGAGGACCTAATGACTCATTGCTCAGGGTCATGACTCGTGGAGTCGTCCGTTACGTACACTGCCTTGCCTCGACAAAATTTATTCCATGCTTAATCACAACGCACCCCACAAATCGTGGGGGCTGACCACGACTCGTGGGGACCTTCCGTCAAGTCCACTGCCCTTTTTCTTTTCTTTTCTTATTCCCCTCCCCACGGCTGACCTAACGACTCGTGGGACCTGACCTCCATTCGTGGTCATGCCCGTGGTGTCTCACTTCTCCAGTTTTCAAATTCATTCCATGGCCTTCACCATGAGTCACATCACGACTCGTGGGTTGATCTCACGAGTCTCCCCATGACTCATTCTGAGTTTGATGCCAAATTTCACTTATTCTCCATTTCATCTCCCGGGATGATCTTTGGGCTTCTGGGGTATAACAAAATCCTTGAGAAATTTTGAGAAGAAGAAGTCGAAACCCTTGCCCTGCTCTGTGCTTCCTGAATGTGATTCTACGTTCTAACTCTTAAGGTAATGAGAGGAATGAGGTGTGAACGTCGATTACCCCCCCCCCCCAAATCCCCTGAATATAACCCAAAATGATGTAATTTAGGGATTAAAAAAGTGAGAAGTTACAAAAATCCCCTAAAAGAAAATCTAGAAAACTGCCTGACAAGGACCAGCAGGTCACACAACGAGTCGTTGGATTGCACCACAACTCGTTGGTACCAGTCGCCTGTCCTAGGTTTAAACCTAGGGCTTAGTGGAACTGGCAACGGGTGGGGACCATGAATCATTGGAAGAACCAATGGGTCATTGGTACCTCCTGTGGCCACTGGTAGGGTCTTGAACAAAACACTGGGCCCGCTCCTCTAACGGGTGACACCACGACTCGTTGGTTGGTCCAACGAGTCATTTTCTACTATCGTCCTAGCTACTAAAATTTCCTGGGCTTGGCTCATGGATTGAAACAACGACTCATTGTAAGGGACAACAAGTCATTGTTTTCCCTCGTTGCCACTATAATGACTTTCTTATCTTCTCCCAACAGCTTAACAGAACAGGTCATTGGTCTCTTCCACAACCCGTTACTAGGCTCGTTGGTTCCAAAGGGAATTCCTGCAAGCTTGACAACGACTCAGATAATGGGTCGCTACAACTGACCACGACACGTTGTCTGGGTCATTTTGAGAAAAAAATTTCTGGTTCTTCTGGGTTTTTCATGCAAGGTTTGAGTTTGGTCTAGGAAAGTTTTGGGGTGTTACAATATCTCCCCCTTGGGATCATTCGTCCTTGAATAAAGGCTAAAACTGCTGGAAAACTAGGAAATGAGATACAATTCCCAGACTGAGATTATAAACTGATTTCTGTAGGAATGACTAACTTCAAACTGATTTAACCATGCTAACAGAGTTGATGAAACTAGGATGCATATTGAAAACCTAAATAGAGCTGATGGGTACAGAACTGAGCAGAGTTTTGAGGAGGAATTTAGTACCTGATGCTGAAATTGAACTGGAGGGGAATAAATGGGGATATTTGGCCATCATGTATGCTTCGGCCTCCCATGTGGCTCCCTTAACTAGCTGGTTCCTCCACAAGACTTTCACTGGAGCGATTTCCTTGTTTCTTAGCTTACGAACCTGACGGTCTAGGATCTGAACTAGGACCTCTTCGTAAGATAGACTATCTTTCACTCCCACACTGTCTAATGGCATAACTGAAGTGAATCACCTATGCACTTCTTCAATAGTGACACATGGAACACTGGGTGCACAGATGCTAACTCTGGAGGTAATTCTAACTCATATGCCACGCTGCCAATTCGCCTCAAAATCCTATAGGGTCCTACATACCTCGGACTGAGTTTCCCTTTATTTTCAAACCTCATCACCCCTTCCATGGGAGAAATTTTTAGGTAAACCCAATCATCTACAGAAAATTCTAACTCCCTCCTCCTCACACCAGCATAAGATTTCTGTCGGCTTTGAGTTGTTTTTAACCTCCCCTTTATAAGTTGCACTTTCTGCATAGATTCATGAACTGAGTCTGGTCCTATCAAGGTAGATTCACCAAATTCAAACCACTCTATGGAGACCTACACCTCCTACCATATAATGCCTCAAACAAGGCCATCTGAATACTGGAGTGCTAGTTGTTGTTGTATGCAAACTCGATGAGAGGCAAATTAATCATCCCAACTGCCCTTGAAATTGACCACTCAAGCTCTCAGCATATCTTTTAAGGTCTGAATGGTCTACTCATCTTGTACATTGGTCTGAGTGTGAAAAGTTGTGCTGAGCTTAACCTGAGTACCAAGTCCTTTCTGAAATGACTTCCAGAAATGCGAGGTGAATTGGGTACCTCTATCTGAAGTAATGGACAAGGGCACCCTATGTAGTCTGACTAACTCCCAGATATAAGACTAGCATGATCCTCAGCTGAGTCCGTAGTTTTAACTGGGAGGAAAAGTGCTGACTTAGTCATCCAATCCACTATCACCAAAATTGAGTCATGCTGCCGGCGAGTATGAGGTAGACCTATAATAAAGTCCATATTCACTTCTTCTCACTTCCAGGTGGGTATGCTAATATCCTGAGTCATACCCCCAGGTTTCTAATGTTCCACCTAGACCTGCTGATAGTTCGGGCACTAAGCCATAAATTCTGCAATGTCTCTTTTCATGTCATTCCACTAGTAGATATCCTGTAGGTCACAGTACATCTTAGTGGCACCAGGGTGGATAGAATATCTTGAACTGTGTGCTTCTACTAGTATCTATTGTCTAAAATCACCTACATCTGGTACATATAGTCTGCCCTGGTAATGAAGTACACCATCTCCCCTTTTGGAGAAAGCCTCCACTTCTTTTCTGAGAACTGCTTCTTTTAGCTTAAGCAGTATGGGATTTCATCCTGCTTTGACTTAACTTCAAAAACTACCAAAGAATTTGACCCACTCCGCACTACTACTCCGCCCTCAACTGAATCGATCAATTGTTCCCAGTCAAGCTAACCTGTGAATATCCTTTGCCAGTTCCCTTCTGCCCTCTTCAACATGAGCAACGCTCTCCATGGAAATCCTGCTTAGGGCATCAACCATCATATTGACCTTGCCTAGGTGGTATAGCATGCTCATTTCATAATCCTTTAGTAAATCAAGCCACCTCCTCTGAGGAAGGTTCAAATCCTTATGACTGAACACATACTGAAGGCTCTTATGATCGGTGAAAACATCCACATGAGCCCCATAAAGATAATGCCTCCATATGTTCAAAGCAAACACCACCGCTGCTAATTTAAGGTCATGAGTCGGGTAGTTCTTCTCATGAACCTTGAGCTATCTGGAGGCGTAATTTATAACCTTAGCCTGCTGCATCAGAACACAACGGATTCCAACTCTGGAAGCGTCACAATATACTACGAACCTGTCTGTTCATTCTGGTAAGGTTAAAATTGGGAGTGTAGTGAGTCGAGTCTTCAACTCTTTAAAACTCTTCTCACATGCATATGGCCACTGAAACTTCACCTTTTTCTGAGTTAGCTTATTCAGAGGAGATGCAATAGAGGATAATCCTTCTACAAATCATCGCTAATAACCTGTTAGACCCATGAAACTTTCGATATCAGTTGGGGAAGTAGGTCTTGGATAGTCTTTCGCCGCTACTATCATTTGAGGATCTACCTGAATACCCTCACCTGAGACCACGTGACCAAGGAAAGTCATAGAGTTCAACCAGAACTCACATTTGCTAAATTTAGCAAACATCTGTAGCACTATCCTCAGATGGTTAGCATGTTCTTCCTCATTTATGGAGTATACCGGAATGTCATCAATGAATACAATGACGAACATGTCTAGGTACTACTTGAAAACCCTATTCATTAAGTCCATGAAAGCTGAAGGGGCATTAGTAGTCCAAAGGACATAACCACGAATTCATAGTGACCAGACCGAGTTCTGAAGGCTGTTTTTGGTATGTCATATTCTCTGACTCTAAGCTGATGATTCCCCAACCTGAGATCTACCTTGGAAAAACAACTGGCTCCCTGAATTTGATCGAACAAGTCATCAATCCTAGGTAGGGGATACCTGTTCTTAACTATAACTTTGTTCAGTTGATGGTACTCGATACACATTCTGAGAGTACCGTCTTTCTTTCGCACGAACAACACTAGAGCACCCCATGGAGAGATGTCTCACCAACTAGGTTAGAGACTAAGAATGGTTCTGAGAGGACTTCTGGACTGATTTTAAAATGGACAGCAATATAAGGAGTCACGAAGGATAGTGTGGCTCCTAGATCTAGCAAGGCATACACATCTAGATGAAAGAGACATAACAAACTCACAACCACGTCAAGTGAGCTCTACTAATCCTGAAAAGAGGACAAAGCATAAAAGCAGTTTTTGGCGCTGACTGCCATCCGTACCTAAAGTGTTGGCCTGCTGAGCTGGTCAACCTACTGGAGCTACTGAAGTGGTAGACTGTGACCTCCCCCGTCCTGCTGAGGGACATTCCTTAAGCCTGCGGCTTAGCTGTTCACATCCAAAGAAACCCTCTTTGCCTAGAAGGCATTCACCCGGATGGTTCTTCCCACACTTAGGACAAGCAGGGTAGCGGTTGCTGGCACTATGACTCTGGGACGGAGAGCCAGGTGCTCCACACTTTTGATCCTTGTGGGACCAGAAAGTAGGGGTGCAGGCTAAAGTGGGTGTTGAAACCCTCTAATGTTGCTGCTGCGGGCGGCTACTGTTGCCGGACCTCTAGTGGCCATAATCTGATAGACCAGTTCTAGCCCGCTTGTTCTCCCGCTCCATATCTTTCAACTTTTCTGCCTCAATCTGCTTGGCATGAATGATGAGGCTGGAGAGGTCTATATCCTTTATGAGCATAGTGGTCCTGCGCTCCTTAAGTACCAGGTTTGATACCCCATTGAAGAATTTAAGCATGCGAGCCCTTGGCTTGTCTACCATCTCTAGAGCATACCTTGACAACCATGTGAACTCCACTACATAATCCTCCACAGTCCTGTTACCCTGTTTTAAGTTCATGAACTCTGTGACTTTAGCCTCCCTCAACTCCTGGGGAAAGAATCTGTCTAGGAATGCTGTGGTGAACTCTTCCCACTCTACTGGTTCCGCTCCTGCTGGTTTTCCCTCCTTCCATTGATTATACCGAATCTGTGCCACCCCTTTCAACTGTTAGGCCACCAGATCAGCACTCTCCGCAGAACTAACACCCATAATTTGGGTTATCTTCCACACCTCATCTACGAACTCCTGTGGGTCCTTTCCCACCTTGGATCCATAAAAGGCTGGAGAGTTCATTTGGGTGAAGTCCTGAACCTGGGCAGCTACTGCGGACCTATTTGTGTTTACCAGAACCACCTACTGGTTCACTTGGTTTGTTACTGTTTGAGCCAGCAACTGGATTGCTGCTCGAGATTCTGCTGAGGACACTTGGTCGTCCTGAGGGGCTGCTGGAGCTGGTGAGATAGGTCGGTTAGCATTGCCAGCCCTTCTTCCATTTTCTCATCTTGGAGGCATAGTTTTAATGAAATAAAATAGAGCACGAGTTAGGAAAACATTTTTGGAGTTAAACTTCATGCACGATAAGGAGTATGAAGTTTTCCTAATAACGTCTCGTAGCCTCCCCGTCATAAGTGGCGCGCTTTACACCTATGAAAAGGACTCTACTTGACTTGGATTTCAGACATCCTAGGATACTCTAAACCTAGTGCTCTGATACCAAGTTTTTCACAACCCGAGTCTATACCTTGGATGAGACACAGTACTTGGAGTCACAAGTAACCCCAAGCCAACCTATTATTGTCTATCATAACAACGGTAAACCGAGTAAACATAAGAGGAAGCTTAAATAAGTAAAATCATTTGAGAAAAACTATTTTGACAAAGTCCATACATCTAATAAACAATACTGGATATCTGAGTCTATGTCTGAAAGTCAACAACTAAATGATGAGTTGCTAGGACAAGCCTCCAACTAACTCTAAAGTCTAACTGAAAGTAAGTAACTGGAAATAAATATCATCCTCGAAAGATAAGGACTCACCAAATGTTGCTGCTGGTATCATCTAAGGGAAACTACCGATGATGCTGGGACTACGAACCTATGCCTGTATCATGATATGATACAACATAGAAGGCATGCATTAGTACTTTAAATGTACTAAGTAAGTGAGATATATGATAAGCATGAAAGAACAAGTAACTGAACTGAAATGACATGAAATGACCAACTGGAAATACTGAAAATCGGTACAATTGAAAATAACTGAGATGTCAATAATGACCCTGGCTGACGGTTACAAACATGTCTTGGATCTGAGATATTGAGTTGAGCTAAAATGAACTGAATTGCACTAAGACTGTACTAACTAGTGGGAGAGTCTATAACCGACATATAACCACGTGAACTAAACGTGAAGTTCGATATATATGCCCCATCAATAGGACCCAATATACCTTGCCATGGTATAAAGGAATGAACTGGGTGATCACAAATCTGGGGCTGTTGGGCCAATAAATTACCTACGGTGGCAATGTACTTTTGGGAACCTAGGTGCGCTAAAACCTCGGTCCGCTCGGTTCTAAGTCCTACTCCCACTGGATAGCCCTAATATGACCACTAAGCTGATAGCTTGAAGCTGGGGCCCAAGACTAAGTTAGGGACACTTATCTGGAAGTGCCCTGCAAGTCTTATCAGACCGAATACTGTAACTGGTGTTCTAAGACTGGTCAGAGCTGCTTATCTGGAAGCGTCATAATCATCTAAAGAACAAACTGATAACTGACAATTGATTCTGATAACTGATATATGATTCTAATAACTGATATCTGGGAGGCATTACTGGCACCTCAAGACAAGACTATAGTCAAACTGATCAGCTGACATTTCTGAAAATGCTAGAGATGCTAACATTTACTGAAACTGGTCTAGCATGCTACTGACTAAGAATTCAACTAATATTAATAATATGGGAATTCCAACACTAATAGAATCAAGCAACATGAATAACTAATCAATTACGTAAGACTTTGATTATTGTATTCAAGAGCTATGGCTAAAACTATCTTTAGAGGTACAAGTATCAACATGATGACTAGGTATTGGAAAAATAGCAACAATTAACATGAAAAACATTCCATATGAAATAGACCAAAACTGACTGATAATTTACTCACACTTGTAAACTCAGAGCTTAGAATTGATAACAAAGTTAGATGGATTTTTAGGGTACAAGGGAAGGACAATTCCCTTGATAACTTCCCACATACCTGGTAAAGGATTCCTATGGAAATCCTTGAGAAATTCTGAGAAGAAGAAGTCGAAACCCTTGCCCTGCTCTGTGCTTCCTGATTGTGATTCTATATTCTGACTCTTAAGGGAATGAGAGGAATGAGGTGTGAACGTTTGTTACCCCCACAAATCCCCTGAATATAATCCAAAATGATGTAGTTTAGGGATTAAAAAGGTGGGAAGTTACAAAAATTCCCCTAAAAGAAAATCTAGAAAACTGCCCAACAGGGACTAACGGGTCACACAACGAGTCGTTGGTTGACACCACGACTCGTTGGGACCAGTCATTTGTTCTGGACTTAAACCTAGGGCTTACTAGACTGGCAATGGGTGCGGACCATGACTCGTTGGAAGAACTAATGGGTCATTGGTACCTCCCTGTCACGACCCGAACGTAGACCCAAATGGAACCACGGGACAAGGAGCCCCAAGAGACTCCAAGTCGACCCATGGCATGAACATACATCTAACTCAATATCAATAAAGCGGAATACTTAGCATAACAACATAGAGGAAGCATAAACATAACATAACATGGCAAGCGAAACATACTACATACATAACAGTTGAATACTACCTATAGTCTGAAAGCCTCTAACATATTCGATGGGTTGATGGGACAACATCCCCAACTAACCAGGCAAGTCTAGCAGCTGAACATGAAAAGATAACTAATATCAAATTGGTCCTCAAAGAATGAGGACTCACTGAAGAGCTGGATGATAAACTCTGAGATGACTCGTGGTCACCTCTCATTAACTCCACTGCCCAAAACATCAAGTCTTTAACCCACTGCTGACCAGGACTCACCTAACAAATTTTGGCATCTAACCATGACTCGTGGTGTCCAGTCATGGGGTACACTGCCAGCTCATCCTTCATCTTTCAACTTCCATTGACCACGGGTGACCTGGCAGCTCATGGGGCTGACCATGACTCGTGGTCACACCTGTGGTCACCCTAATTTGAAATTTCCATGAAAGGCAACACTCCTTACCATGAGTCACTTAACAACTCATGGTCAACCTGATGGGTCACAGGAAAACTCGTTCTGTGACCTGGTGCAGAAAATCTTATTTTTTTCATTTCAACTCTCGGGTCTGATCTTTGGGTTTTGGGGGTACAACAATATCTCCCTCTTGGGAACATTCGTCCTCGAATGTTGAAAATCATACAGAAAAGCATAGAAATGCAATCATCATAGTCAAATACTGATCATATAAGCTGAAACTAGCAAAATGAATAACTCTGATTTAAACTACATGACTGAACTAAATTCATGAATCATACATACGACTTTTGCATGAAAGAAACTGGGGTACATGAGCTGAACATGGAACTGAATAGAGTTTAGAGCAAACATTGATACCTCAAGCTGGAACTGAGTCGGTAGGGAATAAATGTGGGTATCTAGCCATCATATCTGCTTCGACTTCCCATGTAGCTCCCTCAACATGTTGATTTCTCCACGAAAACTTAACTGAAGCTATTTCCTTATTTCTTATATTTCAAACCTGATGTTCTAGTATTTTTACCGGAACCTCCTCATAGCTAAGGCTATCTCTCACACCAACACTGTCCACTGGCACAACTAGAGCTGAATCCCCTAAGCACTTCTTTAAGAGTGATACATGAAAAACAAGATGAAGGGAAGCTGATTCTGGGGGAAACTCCAATTCATATGCTACCTTGCCCACCCGTTTCACAATCCGGTACAGGCCAACATAACAGGGACTGAGTTTCTCTTTCTTTCTGAATCTCAACACTCCCTTCATGGGAGACACCTTTAGAAACACCCGATCGTCCATTTCGAACTCAAGTTCTCTGCTTCTCACATTCACATAGGACTTTTGACGACTTTGAGCTGTTTTCAACCTGTCCCGTATGAGCTGAACTTTTTCCATGGCCGCACGGATTGAATCTAATCCTATTACCGCAGTTTCACCGACATCAAACCAACGAATAGGCGATCTACATCTCTGCCCATAGAGAGCCTTAAACGGAGCCATCTGTATGCTGTAATGGTAGTTGTTGTTATACACGAACTCAATGAGAGGCAAATGATCATCCCAACTACCCTTGAAGTTAATCACACATTCTTTCAACATGTACTCGAGAGTCTGAATTGTCCGCTCCGCTTGACCATCCATTTGCGGGTGAAATGTTGTATTGAGCTTGGCTTGAGTGCCAAGTCCCTTTTGAAACGATCTCCGAAATTGAGAGGTAAACTGAGTACCTCTGTCTGATATGATGGAAAAGGGCACTCTATGCAACCTAACTAGCTCTCAGATGTATAGTTTGGCATAATCCTCCGCTGAATCTGTGGTTTTGACCGGTAGGAAATGAGCGGCTTTGGTCATCCTGTCTAAGATCACCCAAATGGAGTCATACTATTGACGAGTGCGAGGTAACCCTGTGATGAAGTCTATATTGATTTCCTCCCACTTCCATGTAGGAATACTAATGTCCTGAAGTACACCCCCTGGTCCCTGGTGCTTAACCTGTATTTGCTGATATTTCGGCCACCTAGCCACAAATTCAGCAATGTCCTTCTTTATGCCATTCCACCAATAGACTCCCCGTAGGTCATGGTACATCTTGGTGGCACCTGGATATATCGAATATATGGAACCGTGAGCCTCATGAAATATTTGATTTCTCAAATCATCAATGTCCGAGACACACAAACGACCCTGATATCGAAGCATACCATCTCCCCCTTTGGAGAAGACCTCTACCTTTTGATTCTGAACGGCTTCCTTTAACTTTACCAAAATAGGGTCCTCGTCTTGTCTAACTTTCACATCAGTTACCAAGGATAATTCTAATCCATTCTGAACTACAATACTGCCATAGGCGAGTCAACTGAACGAACTCCCAACCTTGCAAGTCGATGCACATCCTTCACTAGCTCCTTCCTTCCCTTATCCACATGGGACACACTTTCTATAGAAAGTCTACTAAGTGGGTATGCTACTACATTGGCCTAACCCGGATGGTAAAGGACACTCATATCATAATCCTTGAGTAGCTCCAACCACCTCCTTTGGCGTAGATTTAGATCCTTTTATGTAAGCACATATTGTAGGCTCTTGTGATCTGTAAACACATCTACATGGACCCCATACGAATAGTGTCTCCATATCTTCAAGGAAAATAGCGTCGCCGCCAATTCAAGATCATGGGTTGGGTAAATCTTCTCATGAACTTTTAACTGTCTAGAAGCGTATGCTGTCACTTTACAATGCTGCATCAATACACAACCAAGGCCGATTCTAGAAGCATCACAATACACTACAAACCCATCGATACCCTCTGGTAGGGTTAACACCGGTGTTGAGGTAAGTCGAGTCTTCAACTCCTGAAAGCTCCTCTCACAAGCCTCTGGCCATCGGAACTTCACTTTCTTTTGGGTCAATTCGGTTAATGGCGCTGCAATAGATGAAAATCCGTCAACAAATCTCTGATAGTAGACAACTAAGCCCAAGAAGCTCCTGATATCTTAAGGATTCACTAGTCTAGGAAAATTCTTCACCGCTTCTATTTTCTGAGAGTCCACCTTTATGCCCTCACTTGACACCAGATGGACCAAAAATGCCATTGCGTTCAACCAAAACTTGCACTTGCTGAATGTAGCATATAATTGGCGATCCTTGAGAGACTGTAGTACCACCCTCAGATGAGCAGCATACTGCTCCTCACTCCGAGAGTATATCAGGATGTCATCAATAAACATAATCACGAAATATCCAAGTATGGCTTGAACACCCCATTCATCAAGTCCATAAAAGCTAGAGGAGCATTGGTTAGTCCAAAAGACATAACTACAAACTCATAACGATGATACCACATCCTAAAGGTTATTTTCAAGATGTCACTCTCCCGGACACTGAGCTGATGGTACCCGAATATGATATCTATCTTTGAAAAGCATTTAGCACCCTAAAGCTGGTCAAACAAATCATTAATCTTGGGAAGAGGATACCTGTTCTTGATGGTGACCTTGTTCAATTGCCGATAATCAATATACATACGAAGAGAACCATCTTTCTTTCAAACAAAGAGGATTGGTGCACCCCATGGGCACTTGCTCGGTCTGATGAAACCCTTGTATAATAGGTCTTTCAACTGCTCCTTAAACTCTTTTAACTCGGCTGCGTCCATTCTGTAAGGAGGAATAGATATAGGCTGCATATCGGGAAGAAGGTCAATACCGAAATCGATCTTCCACTCGGGATGGATTCTCGGTAATTCATCTGGGAAGACTTCTGGATACTCACATACTACTGGAATGGACTGGATAGTCAGGGTCTCATATGTAGCATCCTTAACCCTCACTAAATGGTACACGCAACCTTTGGGGATCATCTCTCTGGCCTTAAGGTAGGAAATGAACGACCTACAGGCACAACTAAACTACCCTTCCATTCTAAGGCTGGCTCACCCAAAAATCAGAACTCTACCGCCTAAGTTATATAATTAACTGAGGCATAACAAGCAAACAACCAATCCATGCCTAGAATAACATCAAAATCGGTCATGGCTAACTCTACTAAATCTGCTGAAGTGACCTTCTGAAGGACTGTGACTGGGCAACTTCTATACACCCTTCTGGCTACAACTAAATTACCCACAGGAGTAGAGACTGAGAAGAGTTCTGTCAAGATTTTGGTACTGACTCCGAAACTACTAGCCACATAAGGAGTCACAAAAGACAAGGTAGCCCCGGAATCTAGAAATGCATATACATCAATATGGAATACTCGTAACATACTGGTAACCACATCTGGTGAAGTCTCCTACTCCTGGTAGGAGGCAAGGGCATAAAATCTGTTTTGGCGCTGTTTGCCACCCCCATTGGTGGATGCACCCTATTGGGATAGGCGTGTTGGTGCTGCATGTTAGGCTCATTTAGTAACCGTAACATCATTCATTAAATTCATGGTCAAATAAATAACATCATCATTGATCCCCATTTACAATACATGTTTAGCCATGAACAATGTCCCATGAATTGGCCAAAAGTCATAACTATGTAAATCATGAAATCCATGCATACTTGTAAAACATGTATATACTTGACATCTCCAAAATCCATGGTAATCACTTGAGATAAATCATATTATAGTCCATAAATCATAATGGGTTAATGAACATCAAAATAAAAATGGAATCATAACTTGAACCTCCATAAGACATGCATAACTAGGCATAGTTTGTAGAGATTTAAATCTGTAAGTTTATGATTGAAAATAGTCATAAAATCAGCCCATGATTTAATAAACATGAATTTATACATGAGAGGGATTAATCCATAGATAGATCATAAGGATTTCATAAGAATTGGGATAAAAACCCAATAGAATTATCAATAAAATTTCATGAATTAGAGAGAGATTGGGCATGGGTGTGAACAAATTCACCAATTCATAACCCTACATACCTAGGAAAAACTTATTCTACCACTCCCTTGATTGCCCAATGAAGAATTGAGAATAACTTGGAAGAAATTGAGCTTGATCACCTCTCTAGACCTTTAGTTTTGCATGCATGAATAGGAATAGCTTAGAATGAACTTACCCCTCTTAAAACTCATTACTCATAGCTTAAAACGATGTAGTTTAGGCCTTAGAATAATAGGAATTACGGAAAAATCCTAATAAAGTCACAGGTAAAAATTGACTGCCAGTCCCAACGAGGAACTGGATGAGTCGTTACCCCTGACCACGACTCATGGTCTCCTGTCGTCAAGTGCACTGTCGGTTTTCCTCAAAGGGTCCCCACGAGGGAGCTAACGGCTCGTCACTGGTGACCATGACTCGTGGTCACCTCTCGTTATCTGCCCAAAACATCAAGTCTTTAATCCACTGCTGACCACGACTCACCTAATGAATTGTGGCATCTGACAACGACTCGTGGTGCCGATCATGGGGTACCCTGCCGCTCATCCTTCATCTTTCAACTTCCCTTGACCACGGGTGACCTAACGGCTCGTGGGGCTGACCACGACTCGTGGCCACCCTAATTTGAAATTTCCAGAAAAGTCAACACTCCTCACCATGAGTCACTTAACAACTCGTGGTCAACCTGACATGTCACAGGATAATTCATTTTGTGATTGGGTGCTGAAAATCCTGTTTTCTCTATTTTAACTCTTGGATTTGATCTTTGGGCTTTCAGGGTATAACACGAGTACACCACGAGTCATGTTGTCCCCCGTGGTTAGACCTAAGTGAAGTTAGGTGGTGTACTTGATGGATTGTGGCCAAGAGTCGTGGTCACTAGGTAGGACTCATCAAGTCCCTCGTGGGGACTGGCAGTCAGCTTTTCCCTGTGTGTTTATTAAGGGCTTTTCCATAATTACTATGATCGTAAGGCCTATACTACATCGTTTTAATCATATTTTTGATGAATTTAGAGGGGTTGAACGGTTTTTATCCCTCATTCATCACTTAGACTCTTAGAACAATGTTCGTAGAACTCAGGTCATTCCTCTTAAACAGAAACTTGAGCAGTCAACTGCTCCTCAAATTCTCAAGGGATTTTCTTCAGATTTTATCATTAGGTATGTGGGAATTCAACAAGAAAATAGTTCTTCTCTTGTGTCCCTAAAATTCTTTTCTAATTTTCTCTATCAGTTCAGCCATGTGGATTTGAAATGTAGAAAAATTGTCAAATTAATTTCGTTAAGATTTCAAGTGGTATATTTCTCATGATTTTAACTACTTATTATTCCCTATTTCTAGATATTTATGAGAATTGTATATTCTGGAGTAATTCAGTTCATTAGAATTTAGGATCTTGCGTATTTGACTAGTTTCCCTGTAGCTTGATTCTAACAGATTTGAAATCACCATATTATTAGTGTATGTGGAAATTTTAGTGAAATACTTACCTGTCCAGTCTCAGTAAGATTATTAGACTCAGTGTTGTCCATAAATGTCAACTGATCAGTTTGACAAAAGTTAATTCCTGAGGTGTTAGTGGTGCCTCCCCGTTAAGCGGTATTTAGACTCAAACATCAGTTATCAAATATTATTAGTTGGTTCTTTAGACGGTTAGGACACTTCCAGATAAGCAGCTTTGACCAGTGTTAGGACCAGCACTTCTAGTTATCAGTTTATTCTTTAAATAGTTACTACGCTTTCAACTAAGCAGCTCTGACAAGTCTTAGAACATGAGTTACTAAATCCGGTCCAATAAGACTCTCGGGGTACTTCTAGATAAGTATCCCTGACTTAGTCTTGGGTCCCAATTTCGAGTTATCATCTTGGTAGTAGTAGTCATGTTAAGACCATCCAGTGGGAGTAGGACTTAGCATCGAGAGGGGACCAGAGTTCCAGCGCACCCAGGTTCCCAGAACTACGTGGTCACTGTAGGTTATATTATATTGGCCTCATTTCCCTAGACCTATGATCACCCAGTTCATGCATCTATACCCTGGAAAGGTATATTGAGTCCTATAAGTGGGGTGTATACATCGGACTCCATGTCTAGCTCACGTGGTTACATGTTGATTATAGACTCTCCCACTAGTCAGTTTAGTTCAGTCTCAGATTAGCTTAGTTCAGTCTCAGATTAGCTCAGTTTAGAACAGTTTTTGATTATTTAATTCAAATCTGTTTAGTATAGTATATCACATTAGTATCTCAGATTTAGGGCATGTCTTTGACAATTAGACATGGTCATTTTGACCATCTCAGTGTATCACAGTTTATTCAGTTTCAGCATTTCAGTTGGTCATTGCATGTTTTTACAGTTTACTCGTTGTATTCTCCATGTTATTGTTTCTCCTACTTACTTAATACATTCAAAGTACCAATGCATACCTTTTATGTTGTATTATTTTATGATACAACTGCAGGTTCTCAATCTCAGCACCGTTAGCAGATCTCGCCCAGAAGTTTTCAATTGCATCATTGGTGAGTCCTCATCTTTTGAGGATGAGGATCATTTCTTTTCAGTTATATTTCCTTTAATTAGATTTAGAGTTAGCTGGGGGCTTGTCCCAGCAACTCATCAGATAGATGGCTTTCAGACACAAACAAAGTTTAAGATTTTTAGCTTTATTTCAGTTGTTTTAAAACTTTATGATTTAGTTCTTCTTCAGAAATGTTTTATTTTATTATTTTAAAGCTTCCGCTATCTTTCTACTCAGAATGCCACTATTATGATAGACCATGGGTTGACTTGGGGTTATTTGTGACTCCAAGTATCGTGTCTCATCCAGGGTATAGACTCGTTGCATGACAAACTTGGTATTAGAGCACTGGGTTTAGAGTGTCCTAGGATGTCTGAAAGCCGCATCGAGTAGAGTCCCTTTCATGGGTGAGAAGCGCGCCGCACTTATGATAGGGAGGATATGAGATGCTATTAGGAAAACTCTCCTTTGTTCATACTCTTTATCGTGCATTGAAATTCAATTCCAAGAACACTCTCCTAACTCGTGCTTTGTTTTGATTCTATGAAATCATGCCTCCACGATGTGGTAATAGAAGAAGGGCCAGCAACGCTCACCGACCTTCCCCATCAGCTCCTGCAGCCCCTCAGGACGACCCAGTGTCCTCCGCAGAGTTCAGAGCGGTTATCCAACTACTCGCACAGATAGTCACAAATCAGGTGAACCAGCAGGTGATTCTGGTCAACACTAATGGGTCCACAGTAGCTGCTCGAGTGACTTCACCCAGATGAACTCTCCAGCTTTCCATGGATCGAAGATGGGAGAGGACCCACAGGAGTTCATGGATGAGATTAGAAAGATCACCCAAATTATGAGTGTTAGATCCTCTGAGAGTGCCGACCTGGCTGCCTACCAGCTAAAAGGGGTAGCCTAGATTTGGTACGAACAGTGGAAGGAGGGGACACAAGCGGGAGCAGAACCGGTGGAATAGGAGGAGTTCACTACAGCCTTCCTAGATATATTCTTACCCCGGGAGCTTAGGGAGGCTAAAGTGGCTGAATTTATGAATCTAAAACAGGGAAATCGGATGGTGGAAGAGTATGCACTAGAGTTTACAAGGTTGCCTAATATGCTCCAAAGATGGTAGCCGAGCCAAGGGCTCGTATGCTGAAGTTTGTTAATAGAGTATCGAACTTGGTCCTCATGGAGTGCAGGACTCTAATGCTTATTAAGGATATCGATCTCTCCAGCCTCATAGTTCATGCCTAGCAGATTGAGGCAGAAAAACTAAAAGACTTGGAGCGGGAGAACAAATGGGCAATGATCTTGGGCAGAATTGCATGCCCAAGTGATACCCAAATGCTTCATTTTGACTTGTTTATCTATCGTTATGTATATTCTCATGTGATTTTTAGTTAAATGTGAATTTATACTAACCAACATGATTAGTGTTGTTTTGAAGGTAAAAGGAAATTTTGGGAAGTTAATATACATGTTGGTGAAGATCGGGAATGGACTTGGAAACAAGGACTGGAAAATGACAAGGGAGAGCAGCAAAAATAAGGGCTCCGCCATGGAGCTGTGTCACGCTGCCATCGCGGAGGCATTCTGCCTCGGATGAATTAATTTTGCCAAATTTCAGTGGAGGCTCGCGTTACCTTCGTGACACGGAGGCAGTGCTCCACGATGCACTCCATGTCACGTTGAGTGTAATTACTTGGAACCTCAAGTTCCAGTAAAGGTGCGTAATAGCACCGTGGCACGGAGGCAAGGCTCCGTGATGCAAGCCGTGCCACGTTGAGGTGCATTTTCCTGGTAGCCGACTTCCAGTGAGGGTCCGTGATACCCCTGTGGCACGGAGGGAGTGCTCCGCGATACACTCCGTGCCATGTTGCCTGTTATTCCGAGAAAAATTCTCAAGAGTATAAATAGCACACTTAGGTTTTATTTTAAACATTCTGACTTGGTTGAGCAAGAACGTGGGTTACAAGCAGTTGAGAGGATGAAAATTCTAGGGTTCTTCTCTTTCTCTTTCTCTTTAATATCAATTGTTTGTATGTATTCTACTTATTTGAGGATGTGTAATTCACAAATGAGTGGCTAAATTCACTTCTTGCTGAGGTTAAGAACAATTGTAGTGGAATGTAATTGTTGATCATTGCAGTTTTCATCTTTTCTTCAATGGTTGTTCTATCAATTCTTGTTTTTACTGCATTAATGTTTGGCCAATGTTAATGTATATCTAGAAATCCAATTTTGATTTTGAAAAGGAAATAAATTGGAAAGATGTGAATTGGTAGGATATGATCTTTTCTTAGCTGTAAAAAAATTGAGAAAAGATTTACATTCAGAATAGAAATATATCTGAAAGTCTTATTAGTCAATTAAGGAATCGGTTATGTATGGCTAGAGCATGAAATTCTTTTATCACAAAAATGTAGATTAAGGTTCATGTTTCTTAAATTGGATAGGAGTCGAAAGATCCAATCCATAGGCAATAATTCTTGACTAGCAACCAAAGAAAAGATTAGCTGAATTGAATTGATAAATTGCTTCCCTGCATGTTTGTTTTAACCTCATCTTGCTCACTGCTATTGTTCAGACTCAAATTATAATCTTAACTTAGATTTTTATCACGTAGTCAACTTTAACTCTCAAAACATTATTTATTTGGTTGTCTGCATTCATAAAGATAGAGTTCACTGACGCTTAAGTTAATTAATACCGTAGTTCAGTCCCTGTGGGATCGATACTTGGCTTGAAATAAGCCACTTTACTACTTGTTCGACCACGTGCACTTGCGTGTAGTCACCACAACACCGAACAAGTTTTTGGCGCCGTTGCCGAGGACTGGCAATTGGTAAATTTATTTTCTTAGTGTTAGTTTACAAATTCTATATAAGTGCTGACAACTTGATCTTAGCCCTTCTCTTGCAGATATTGAATTCTTCTGAACGCTGGCACGAGATAAGGAGTTGGTGGATTCATATATAGAGCCGGAGAGACAATTTCATCGTCAAAGAAGGGAAGCTCTAGAGAAGAAGCTGCAGTTGCTAAGACAGGCAATTCTGGAGCTACAACAGAATCCACCACTTGTGAGGGCAGTTTTAGTGCCCGAGGAAATGGCAGCAAGGCCGGTTTGCAAAGTGGCAGTCCCACATGCAAACAATATTACATCTAGTATTCGCAGACCAGAGCCAGGAGGGAGGTTTGAGCTTAAACAAAACATGGTGCAGTTGTTGCACACCAGCGGGCAATTCACAGGTCTCCCTCATGAAGATCCACAACAACATCTCCAAAACTTTTTGGAGATAAGTGACACTTACATCCCCGCTGGAGTATCATCCGATTACGTGAGGCTTACATTATTCCCATTTTCATTATTGGGGGAAGCAAAGAGGTGATTGAAAGCTGAACCACCTAACTCTATCACCACTTGGGATGATCTTGCAAGAAAGTTTTTGATACGATTCTTTCCATCTTGGAAAATAGAAATACTTAGAAGTCAGATTCTATGTTTTAAACAAAGAGAGGGTGAGAATCTGTATCAAGCTTGGGAAAGGTTCAAATCAATGTTAAGGGATTGTCCTCACCATCACCAGTCCAATGATGTGTTGGTGCATACTTTCATTGAGGGTTTGGAACCACATACAAAAATTTTGCTAGACTCAGCAGCTGGGGGACAGGCATTAGAAAAGACTTATGAGGAGCTTAATATTTTGTTAAATCATATTTCACAGGGAAATCCATAGTGGAATGCAGACTCATCACGAGGAGGAACAAGGAAAGCGGCAGGAGTCTTTGTGATGGATGGTTTTACAGCTATCGCTGCCCAGATAGCTGCATTGCAAAATCAACTCAAGACCCACTTCAATAGTATGAGCTTGAATCAAGCACAAGCCCCAGCCAATGTAGTGCAGCAGGTACGGTGTGAAGTATGTGGGAGTAATGAACACTCAGCTGAGTGTTGTGGTGCAAATCCAGATTCAGTAAACTTTGTTGGGAACATCCAGAGGAATAATAATCAACAGTATGGCGACAATTACAACTCAAATTGGAGGAATCATCCGTATTTCTCTTGGGGTAGTAATAGCCATCAAGGGCAGAGTTCAAATCAGGGTGTGCAGAGAAATCAAGGGGGGCATCAGAATTTTCAGTCGCAATACAGAGGAAACAATGCACCTCCTCCACCACCCAACAACATTGAGGACATGTTTAAAACACTTATAGCTAACCAAGCGCAAATGAAGGCTGATTATGTGAAATTAGCGACACATGAAAAATCAGCAGTTGGCTACAAAGTCCTTAGAGTACCAGTTTTGACAACTAGCCGGAGCTCCAAACACCAGGCCCAGAGGAGGACTACCGAGTGACACTGACCCAAATCCCAAGCAGGTCAATGTAGTGACCACAAGGAGTGGACTACAACTCAAGTAGGTGGAACTAGAAAGACCACCTTAGCAATCAGGAGTAGTGGCAAGAGAGGCCACAAATCCCCAGACTGTCCGAGAAACAGTAAGAAAAAGAAGAAGATTAATCTTCTCGGAGTTGATGAGGAAATGAAACAGAAACTCTTCTCCATCTTGGAAGAAGAAGAATCTGAATCAGAATACTCTTCCTCTGAAGAAGGAGAATCTGATGAGGACTACTTGAATGTAGCGCAAGAATCCGAATCAGAAGATTCAACGACAGACTGCAACTGTAATGGTGCATTTTGTCTATGCGACAACAATTCTCTCAAGGTTCTTTCAGAAAAGGCTGCGGAAACCTTGTTCGCTACAATCGAGCACATTCAAGATGATGAAGCTAGAAGAAAGTACCTTCTTGAGCTTCAAAAGCTTATGCTCAAGGAAAAGAAAGACAGACCAACTGTCACTCCATTTAGCATGAAGCAGGTTATGGAAAAATTCAGCTCAGAAAAGAGTAAGGAACCTTCCATAAATGATCTCAGAAAAGAAATTAGTCTCTTAAAGGATAGTTTTTCATTTTATAGGCAGTAATATTCATGCCACCTTTATTGAACAGGAAGTTGATTATTAGATCTGCAGGATCTAATAATAGCATATATAATAAACTTACAGTTTATTGATTGATTATGAACATGAGTACAGCAGCGGAAAACATTGAAAGCTTTTTCGAATATTACAGAGTATTTTTCTTTCTCCAATTTCGAATGCCTTCATAAATGAATTTTCATTGCCTTTTATAGGCAGAAAGGGATAAGGGAAGGGATAAAGTAAATCTAGATGCCTGTGTCTGATTGGCTCTTGGAGATTACTTCATCTGCAATCTTATCCTCTGGGTCCCTCATCTTGAGTGGGAATCTGATAATGGAGTTTTGCTTTCCGCAAAGTAAGTGGAGGATGCTTTTCCGCAAAGTATTGTCGGCCATCTGCTTTTGCTTCTGTCGGCCATTTGAATTGGTCTTTGTGGGACCGCCTTTGTCTTATCCAGACTTTAATCGATAATAATTCTGAACCTTTGGTTCTCTATTATCCTTTTCTTGATAATTCCGGTCTCTTTGAAACCTCTATCAGAAAAGCTGTTTATTCCGGAATTTAAATTCCTCAAACAGGATTAGTCTGATTCATAATTCAGATAAGACTGTGCTATACCTTTGGGATTTAGCATGTCTCCATTTTCTCCACTTTGGGAGGAAGATACTTCTTCAAGAAGTTGTGAGGCAGATTCTCCATCTGAGTTTTCTTCTAAATCTGAGAGGGCTTTCTGAAGCTTCTTCTTAAGCTCCTCTTTGGATTTATTACTTGACTTCTGTGCTTTCCCTTTTTTAAGAGATTGCTTTGAGTCATCCTTTTTGAGTGCCGGAGTCCATCCCTTGGCAAAGACTTCTTTTGACAAGTATTTGATCCTGTCAGATTCATGAACTGAAAACGTCCAAGAGATTATAAAAGATATTTTCTTCATAATAAAATATTTACATAATTTAATATGTTCAGGTAATGAAGAAATATCATTGTCAATTTGGAATTGACTGAATCTGTCAATAAAGTTTTTAGGGAGAACTTCAGAATTTCCCCCAAAGCAACTCCACCAGTCGTAAAACCATCTTGGAATGGTTCTGGTGCTTACCTCTGGCCCGTATTTGACAAACCAGGTGTGGTTGCTCGGCCTTAGGAACAGGAAGTTGAACCAAGCATCCCTGTAGTCGAACCAGTTGTAGGTTTGGGGCCTGAATGGCCTTGAAAGATTAATTGGTGTGTGGAGATGAGTCACCTGCCAATTAAACGGGGATAGAATTTTCTTCAAAGTAAATTTTGAGTAGGCAATGCTACTCGGATCAGCATCATCGCTGAGGACGTGCTCTATGTCAATTGAACCGGTATCAACTAGGATGAATTCATAGTATTTCCTAGTTTTGATCGGGTTGCTAGTTTCAATGAAGTTTTGATCAGTGTAGATAGGCCTGATCAGACTTTTAATATCAAAAGATTCAAACTCCTTATCTAAGGCTAAGACAGGAGTAACAAGGATTGAAACATTCTTGAAGACCTCTTTGACCTTCTGATTTTTGACAATCTCTTTTCCTTTGGAAGTAAGGTTGGGATTGACAGCTTGAGCAAAGCTTTCTGGGGCTTTGTAGGCGTAACTATCCCTAGATTGGATTTTAGAAAATCTAGGTTCGCCTGAAGGAGAAGAAGAACAAGGTTTAGGATCCTTTGTGAAAGGAGAAGTAACCTGAAGTTTTTCTACCTTTTGAGTAGGATTAGGAAGTGGTGGAAACGGAGTAATTGTTAACCTAGGGTCCAAAGGCGGAATCCTGGCTAAAGCTGAAAATTTGTTTAAATCGGAATGGTCATTCAAGGATGGCCGCAATGTAAAAGGAGAAGCCAATGGCCTCGGATTGTCCCTTCTGGAGGAACCACTTGTTGATGCGGTTGTAGGCTTGAGAGGCCTCATTGCCTATCCTGCAAAAATTCCCTGGTTAGATAATCAGGCAAAGAATTATTTTTTCCCTGTAGGAAATCAATGTCGAAATCAAAATTCGATAATAAGGCTTGCCACCTTGCAAATATTTGTTTGGAAACCAAATTTTTAACATCTTTTTGCAAAATGTCTTTGGCTGATTTACAGTCTACTCTAAGCAGAAAATTTTTGTTAATTAAATCATCTTGGAATTTTGTAATACACAAGACGATAGAGAGTACTTCCTTTTTAACGGTGCTGTAATTCTTTTGCGCAGAATTCCATACACCTGAGGTATATCTGACAAGTTGTTCAAAATCCTCGGGGGATTTTCTCTGCTTCAAAATACCACCGTAGCCAATGTCTGAAGCATCAGTTTCTACGATCATAAAGGCGTCCGGATTAGGGATACCCAAACAAGGAAGATCTTTAACAATCTCTTTGATTTTCTTAACCGCTTTGGTCTGTTCCTCAGACCATGGACATGGCTTCTTCTTGAGCCTATCAAATAGTGGCTTGCAGATGTGCCTAACCTTAGGAATAAAATCTGCCACATAGTTAATACTTCCCAAAAATCTTTGTAATTGGGTCTTGTCCGTAATAATATCCGGAAATTTACTAGAGAACTCAATAGCCCTGCAAATCGGCTTATAGGTTCCTTGATACAAGTCATGACCAAGAAATCTAATGCTCGTTTGAAAAAGCTTAATTTTCTTGGCACTAACGACCAAGCTATTTTTCTTAACTATATTAAAAAATATGTTAAGGTGTTTAAAATGAGAATCAATGTCCTCAGAGAAAATTAACACATCATCTATGTAAACTATGGACATATAGCTTACATGGTTGAATATGTCATTCATGATTTTTTGAAATTCGCTTGGGGTATTTTTAAGCCCAAAAGGCATTACATTCCATTCATATTGTCCAAACGGAACGTTGAATGCAGTTTTATACTTATCCTTTTCGGATATTTGGATTTGCCAAAACCCAGACTTCATGTCAAACTTGCTGTAGACATTAGCCTTAAAAGTTCGTTTCAAAAGATCCCTTTTATTAGGAATCGGATATCTGATCCATTTTAAAACGGAGTTTAAAGGTTTGTAATTAATCACAAGCCTCGGAGAGCCTCTTTCCTGCTCCGCTGCTTTGTTAACATAAAATGCCGAACAACTCCATGGGGACTTGGAGGGCCGGATAATTTTGTTTTCCAAAAGTGAGTTGATTTCTGTTTTACAGATTTCCATAAGTTCGTGACTCATTTGAATGGGCCTAGCTTTTGTGCTAATGGACCTTTCATTGAATCCGTCAACATATGGTAAATCAACAGTATGGGCTTTTCTGGCCCAAAAAGCATTTGGAAAATCAGAACAGATTTCAGTTTTAAATTTCTTCTCAAGAT
Source organism: Datura wrightii (assembly GCA_035772735.1). Lineage (NCBI taxonomy): Eukaryota > Viridiplantae > Streptophyta > Magnoliopsida > Solanales > Solanaceae > Datura > Datura wrightii. The sequence goes on along the minus strand of JASDFA010000003.1, from coordinate 69,392,825 downwards.
GGGCTATCTTAGTAACCATTCCCGAGGTTTTTAAAATCTGTTCTATTCTTTTGATTTTTAAATCATCCTTTAAAAACCCGATTTGGTTAGAAAGATGAAATAACTTGAATGCAGTTTTTTCATGCAAAAATTTGCTTTCATTTTTTGAAAGTGTTTTGACAAAAGGAAACTCAAGGCTTTTCCCCAAAATCTTGGTTTTAATTGATTCAAAACCTGAAATGAAGGGTTTAATTTGGGTGATAAAAGGGATCCCCAAAATAATCTCTTCATTTATATTTTTGGTAATAACAAAATCGTTTTTTAAAAAAATTCCATTATTACAAATATGAGCATTAGACAGCTTATAATCAATCTGTATACGCTCACCTGTTGCACTATACAACTTTGTAGTGCCTTTGGTCAGGTACTTAGTAGGTACCAATCCTTCGATTATGCAGTTCCTGTCTGCACCACTGTCTAACAGAGCAATCTTGTTGAATGTTAGATTTCCAATAATTAATTTAATAAAAATATGTGAACTCTGAGGTTTCACCTGTGTGATTGCAAGAACTCCTGGTTCTTCATTACCTTGATGAGAAGATTCTGCCTCTTCAATGATATCTGTGTATCTTCTTGGAGAGTCTGGTTCTTCTTCAGAGTCAGAAGCTTTCTGTTCTTCTTTTATTTCTTTTAGCAATTTCTTAGCCAGCTTTTCTACTTCAATGCTGCTAAGCCTTGCCTTGATATCTTTTATCTCATCCTTTAAGAGACTAATTTCTTTTCTGAGATCATTTATGGAAGGTTCCTTACTCTTTTCTGAGCTGAATTTTTCCATAACCTGCTTCATGCTAAATGGAGTGACAGTTGGTCTGTCTTTCTTTTCCTTGAGCATAAGCTTTTGAAGCTCAAGAAGGTACTTTCTTCTAGCTTCATCATCTTGAATGTGCTCGATTGTAGCGAACAAGGTTTCTGCAGCCTTTTCTGAAAGAACCTTGAGAGAATTGCTGTTGCATAGACAAAATGCACCATTACAGTTGCAGTCTATCGTTGAATCTTCTGATTCGGATTCTTGCGCTACATTCAAGTAGTCCTCATCAGATTCTCCTTCTTCAGAGGAAGAGTATTCTGATTCAGATTCTTCTTCTTCCAAGATGGAGAAGAGTTTCTGTTTCATTTCCTCATCAACTCCGAGAAGATTAATCTTCTTCTTTTTCTTACTGTTTCTCGGACAGTCTGGGGATTTGTGGCCTCTCTTGCCACATGTCCAGCAGGTGTCTTCAACAGTTTGGGGTCTTCTTGAACCTTTTCTTTTGGACCTTCTTTCGTCCTTTCTTTGTTTGGACCTTACTGAGGTCTTTCTTCTTCTCTTGAAAGGTTCTCCTTTCCTGGTCCTTTTGTCTGGTTTGGACGAAGGAGGCTTTAACATAGGAAACCCAAAGTCTTGGCAGAAGGTTCCTAAGTCTCTGCTAGAATCTCTTTGATCCTTTTTGATTTGTTCTTTGAGCTTTAAATCTGTGCAAAGCTCAAGAGCAACAACATTAATAAGACTAATAATATCACCATATGCAAGTTCTGCATACGGGATCTTACCGTCACAACGATCCCTTATCTTGGATCTAACCTTTTCTGCAAAATGGGTAGGAAGGCCGCTGATGAACCTTTCTTTCCAATACTCATTGTTACAGTCGGTCCTGATGAGTACCTTGTTAAGGAACATATCTTTATACCATCTGAAGTCTGTAAGCTTCTTGCAGTATAGATTGTTAAGGATTTCCAGGCTTCTGTCCTGAAACAATTTGGGTTCACCCACAAAATGCTTGGCGATGCTGTACAGTAATGTTGTCGTAGCATCCTCTTGCGTTTCATGGCTAACAAGCTCCTGGCCTGCATCAATTTTAACAATCGTCTTCAGTGCTGTGGCACTAAGAATCTCTTGTCTGTTTTGTTCGGTGAGGTAGTTGTCCCACCAATTTTTCAACATGCCAGTAAAACCTGCAATAATTAAACCGCAAGCTTCCTTATCAGAAGAGTTTTTCATTTTATAGGCAGTAATATTCATGCCTATTTCTTGTAGCTTGGCATAGATCTGTCCTTCAGCCATGCCATCAATATTCCATTCGGTGATGCTGGTTCCGTCAGCAGTACCCTGTGGATAGAAGTTGTTTTCCTCAAACTGCATGTCTGGGAATGAAGGCCTCTTGTAGAAGTTCCTGTTGTTGTGATGCCTCTTGCTGGAGCTTTCTGCAATAGCACCAATCTTTTGACCATTACTTTCTCCTTTGTTGAGGTTAAGTTTGGTCAGTTCTTCACTGATTTTCTCAAGAAGGTTTTGGCCTTTAAGGTACTTTGGAAAATCTTTTTTGGAGAATTCGTTTACCTTGAAAGGAGGTTCACTGATGGATGTGTGAACTGATTTGGAAGGACTCTGTTTGGAGCTGAAAAGACTAGTACTTGAAGTACTGGGGGAATTTTTGGTTTCTTCTATTTGCTGGGAAACAACATGAAGAATTTGGTTTGTATAATTATTCTGCTCATAGACTTTGTTCAAGTCTTCGGCAGTAATAGGAGCAGTAGGTTGGCTACTGGATTTTTTGAAGGGAGAGGCTTTTATAGTCTCATTTCTGTAAGGTATCAGGATACCTTCCAGTGGAGGGGTGACAGAGTTCACCGTTTTCTCCTTTGTGTGCCATTGCCTGACAATCATATTGAGAGAGGAGCTATTGTCTCCAAGCTGTCCAGTGACTTCAAACCACTTAAAGAATTCAAGTTCTGTCTTGAACTTTTTCATGTCCTTGTACCATTTATCCCTGAAAATGGTCCTTTCTTCTATGGTATAATTTGCCTTATACCATTCCTTTTTAACCTTATGTTTAGGAAGGTTCCACCATTCAGTTATCTTCTTCTTGTTGATCTCGTAATCATCGTCTGATGAGAGAACACCCAAAGAATCTTTTCTTCTCTGCTCAGGTCTCATTTCACTGGCAGTAGGACTGGTAGGCATATCACCTGTAGGTTCTTCATAGAAAACTTTAGGAATGGTGTGAGAATAATCAACGCCGTGGATTTTCCCTGGTTCACCATCATTATCTGAAGAATTACTATTATTACCCTCCCGAGGACAAAAAGAAGAAGGTCTAGCCGAAGACATTCTTCTACTTGAAGACGCTTGGCTACAAGAGTTGGATCTCAAAAATTTAAGATTTATGGATCCATCTGGAAATTGGATAACCCTGTCGTTCTGAAACCGTTCGGGTTGAAGAGGAGTAGGGTTGGTAATGGAATCGAATTTCCATTCTTCATCAGATAGGATGTCAGTCCATCTGAGAAGTCTAGGAACAAAGGTAGTACAGTGCTCTTGGTTAGCTTCCATGAGCATGGTAACCCCTTTGACACTAGCAGTAATAGCCTTTGGGGCTATCGTAGTTTTCATTAGCTTATAATATACCCTATATATTATAGCTATCTCACGGGTATCGACCCTGCTATTCATGTTCTTGGTCTTGACATTAAGTGTCAAGGTATCCAGGATGTTGGGGTCCTGAATATCGACCGAGAAGTTAGGATAGCAGTTAAAATAAACCGGGCCATTGGCGAGGTTACTTTCTAAGACTCCTAAAAGAGAATCATCAAAATTTAATAGTCTATCATCAAAACGTCCTATTTGTCTGCTTCTACGTGATGATAGACTATTAAATTTTGATGATTCTCTTTTAGGAGTCTTAGAAAGTAACCTCGCCAATGGCCCGGTTTACTTTAACTGCTATCCTAACTTCTCGGTCGATATTCAGGACCCCAACATCCTGGATACCTTGACACTTAATGTCAAGACCAAGAACATGAATAGCAGGGTCGATACCCGTGAGATAGCTATAATATATAGGGTATATTATAAGCTAATGAAAACTACGATAGCCCCAAAGGCTATTACTGCTAGTGTCAAAGGGGTTACCATGCTCATGGAAGCTAACCAAGAGCACTGTACTACCTTTGTTCCTAGACTTCTCAGATGGACTGACATCCTATCTGATGAAGAATGGAAATTCGATTCCATTACCAACCCTACTCCTCTTCAACCCGAACGGTCTTAGATCGACAGGGTTATCCAATTTCCAGATGGATCCATAAATCTTAAATTTTTGAGATCCAACTCTTGTAGCCAAGCGTCTTCAAGTAGAAGAATGTCTTCGGCTAGACCTTCTTCTTTTTGTCCCCGGGAGGGTAATAATAGTAATTCTTCAGAGAATGATGGTGAACCAGGGAAAATCCACGGCGTTGATTATTCTCACACCATTCCTAAAGTTTTCTATGAAGAACCTACAGGTGATATGCCTACCAGTCCTACTGCCAGTGAAATGAGACCTGAGCAGAGAAGAAAAGATTCTTTGGGTGTTCTCTCATCAGACGATGATTACGAGATCAACAAGAAGAAGATAACTGAATGGTGGAACCTTCCTAAACATAAGGTTAAAAAGGAATGGTATAAGGCAAATTATACCATAGAAGAAAGGACCATTTTCAGGGATAAATGGTACAAGGACATGAAAAAGTTCAAGACAGAACTTGAATTCTTTAAGTGGTTTGAAGTCACTGGACAGCTTGGAGACAATAGCTCCTCTCTCAATATGATTGTCAGGCAATGGCACACAAAGGAGAAAACAGTGAACTCTGTCACCCCTCCACTGGAAGGTATCCTGATACCTTACAGAAATGAGACTATAAAAGCCTCTCCCTTCAAAAAATCCAGTAGCCAACCTACTGCTCCTATTACTGCCGAAGACTTGAACAAAGTCTATGAGCAGAATAATTATACAAACCAAATTCTTCATGTTGTTTCCCAGCAAATAGAAGAAACCAAAAATTCCCCCAGTACTTCAAGTACTAGTCTTTTCAGCTCCAAACAGAGTCCTTCCAAATCAGTTCACACATCCATCAGTGAACCTCCTTTCAAGGTAAACGAATTCTCCAAAAAAGATTTTCCAAAGTACCTTAAAGGCCAAAACCTTCTTGAGAAAATCAGTGAAGAACTGACCAAACTTAACCTCAACAAAGGAGAAAGTAATGGTCAAAAGATTGGTGCTATTGCAGAAAGCTCCAGCAAGAGGCATCACAACAACAGGAACTTCTACAAGAGGCCTTCATTCCCAGACATGCAGTTTGAGGAAAACAACTTCTATCCACAGGGTACTGCTGACGGAACCAGCATCACCGAATGGAATATTGATGGCATGGCTGAAGGACAGATCTATGCCAAGCTACAAGAAATAGGCATGAATATTACTGCCTATAAAATGAAAAACTCTTCTGACAAGGAAGCTTGCGGTTTAATTATTGTAGGTTTTACTGGCATGTTGAAAAATTGGTGGGACAACTACCTCACCGAACAAAACAGACAAGAGATCCTTAGTGCCACAGCACTGAAGACGATTGTTAAAATTGAAGCAGGCCAGGAGCTTGTTAGCCATGAAACGCAAGAGGATGCTACGACAACATTACTGTACAGCATCGCCAAGCATTTTGTGGGTGAACCCAAATTGTTTCAGGACAGAAGCCTGGAAATCCTTAAAGATCTATACTGCAAGAAGCTTACAGACTTCAGATGGTATAAAGATATGTTCCTTAACAAGGTACTCATCAGGACCGACTGTAACAATGAGTATTGGAAAGAAAGGTTCATCAGCGGCCTTCCTACCCATTTTGCAGAAAAGGTTAGATCCAAGATAAGGGATCGTTGTGACGGTAAGATCCCGTATGCAGAACTTGCATATGGTGATATTATTAGTCTTATTAATGTTGTTGCTCTTGAGCTTTGCACAGATTTAAAGCTCAAAGAACAAATCAAAAAGGATCAAAGAGATTCTAGCAGAGACTTAGGAACCTTCTGCCAAGACTTTGGGTTTCCTATGTTAAAGCCTCCTTCGTCCAAACTAGACAAAAGGACCAGGAAAGGAGAACCTTTCAAGAGAAGAAGAAAGACCTCAGAAAGGTCCAAACAAAGAAAGGACGAAAGAAGGTCCAAAAGAAAAGGTTCAAGAAGACCCCAAACTGTTGAAGACACCTGCTGGACATGTGGCAAGAGAGGCCACAAATCCCCAGACTGTCCGAGAAACAGTAAGAAAAAGAAGAAGATTAATCTTCTCGGAGTTGATGAGGAAATGAAACAGAAACTCTTCTCCATCTTGGAAGAAGAAGAATCTGAATCAGAATACTCTTCCTCTGAAGAAGGAGAATCTGATGAGGACTACTTGAATGTAGCGCAAGAATCCGAATCAGAAGATTCAACGACAGACTGCAACTGTAATGGTGCATTTTGTCTATGCGACAGCAATTCTCTCAAGGTTCTTTCAGAAAAGGCTGCAGAAACCTTGTTCGCTACAATCGAGCACATTCAAGATGATGAAGCTAGAAGAAAGTACCTTCTTGAGCTTCAAAAGCTTATGCTCAAGGAAAAGAAAGACAGACCAACTGTCACTCCATTTAGCATGAAGCAGGTTATGGAAAAATTCAGCTCAGAAAAGAGTAAGGAACCTTCCATAAATGATCTCAGAAAAGAAATTAGTCTCTTAAAGGATGAGATAAAAGATATCAAGGCAAGGCTTAGCAGCATCGAAGTAGAAAAGCTGGCTAAGAAATTGCTAAAAGAAATAAAAGAAGAACAGAAAGCTTCTGACTCTGAAGAAGAACCAGACTCTCCAAGAAGATACACAGATATCATTGAAGAGGCAGAATCTTCTCATCAAGGTAATGAAGAACCAGGAGTTCTTGCAATCACACAGGTGAAACCTCAGAGTTCACATATTTTTATTAAATTAATTATTGGAAATCTAACATTCAACAAGATTGCTCTGTTAGACAGTGGTGCAGACAGGAACTGCATAATCGAAGGATTGGTACCTACTAAGTACCTGACCAAAGGCACTACAAAGTTGTATAGTGCAACAGGTGAGCGTATACAGATTGATTATAAGCTGTCTAATGCTCATATTTGTAATAATGGAATTTGTTTAAAAAACGATTTTGTTATTACCAAATTGAATGCAAACTCAATTGGTCATACTAAGATAGCCCATCTTAGTAAAATGATTTGCAAAATTGGTCGATTCCTAGAGAACCGATTGAAAAGGTTTACCAGACAGGAAACTTTTCTTTTTTCAAAAAATATAACATTAAGACTTGTGAATCAACAGTCGCTATCAACAATTCTTTAGAATGCATTAAGCTTCTTATCTCTGCTGATATTCAGAAATTTAAACATGACTTTAAATTCTTGCATATCGGTTTAGTACAAATTGCTGTTAAACCTCTCTTTAGAAAAGGTTTAAATATTCCTATTTGTCTGCTTCTACGTGATGATAGACTATTAAATTTTGATGATTCTCTTTTAGGAGTCTTAGAAAGTAACCTCGCCAATGGCCCGGTTTACTTTAACTGCTATCCTAACTTCTCGGTCGATATTCAGGACCCCAACATCCTGGATACCTTGACACTTAATGTCAAGACCAAGAACATGAATAGCAGGGTCGATACCCGTGAGATAGCTATAATATATAGGGTATATTATAAGCTAATGAAAACTACGATAGCCCCAAAGGCTATTACTGCTAGTGTCAAAGGGGTTACCATGCTCATGGAAGCTAACCAAGAGCACTGTACTACCTTTGTTCCTAGACTTCTCAGATGGACTGACATCCTATCTGATGAAGAATGGAAATTCGATTCCATTACCAACCCTACTCCTCTTCAACCCGAACGGTCTTAGATCGACAGGGTTATCCAATTTCCAGATGGATCCATAAATCTTAAATTTTTGAGATCCAACTCTTGTAGCCAAGCGTCTTCAAGTAGAAGAATGTCTTCGGCTAGACCTTCTTCTTTTTGTCCCCGGGAGGGTAATAATAGTAATTCTTCAGAGAATGATGGTGAACCAGGGAAAATCCACGGCGTTGATTATTCTCACACCATTCCTAAAGTTTTCTATGAAGAACCTACAGGTGATATGCCTACCAGTCCTACTGCCAGTGAAATGAGACCTGAGCAGAGAAGAAAAGATTCTTTGGGTGTTCTCTCATCAGACGATGATTACGAGATCAACAAGAAGAAGATAACTGAATGGTGGAACCTTCCTAAACATAAGGTTAAAAAGGAATGGTATAAGGCAAATTATACCATAGAAGAAAGGACCATTTTCAGGGATAAATGGTACAAGGACATGAAAAAGTTCAAGACAGAACTTGAATTCTTTAAGTGGTTTGAAGTCACTGGACAGCTTGGAGACAATAGCTCCTCTCTCAATATGATTGTCAGGCAATGGCACACAAAGGAGAAAACGGTGAACTCTGTCACCCCTCCACTGGAAGGTATCCTGATACCTTACAGAAATGAGACTATAAAAGCCTCTCCCTTCAAAAAATCCAGTAGCCAACCTACTGCTCCTATTACTGCCGAAGACTTGAACAAAGTCTATGAGCAGAATAATTATACAAACCAAATTCTTCATGTTGTTTCCCAGCAAATAGAAGAAACCAAAAATTCCCCCAGTACTTCAAGTACTAGTCTTTTCAGCTCCAAACAGAGTCCTTCCAAATCAGTTCACACATCCATCAGTGAACCTCCTTTCAAGGTAAACGAATTCTCCAAAAAAGATTTTCCAAAGTACCTTAAAGGCCAAAACCTTCTTGAGAAAATCAGTGAAGAACTGACCAAACTTAACCTTAACAAAGGAGAAAGTAATGGTCAAAAGATTGGTGCTATTGCAGAAAGCTCCAGCAAGAGGCATCACAACAACAGGAACTTCTACAAGAGGCCTTCATTCCCAGACATGCAGTTTGAGGAAAACAACTTCTATCCACAGGGTACTGCTGACGGAACCAGCATCACCGAATGGAATATTGATGGCATGGCTGAAGGACAGATCTATGCCAAGCTACAAGAAATAGGCATGAATATTACTGCCTATAAAATGAAAAACTCTTCTGACAAGGAAGCTTGCGGTTTAATTATTGCAGGTTTTACTTGCATGTTGAAAAATTGGTGGGACAACTACCTCACCGAACAAAACAGACAAGAGATCCTTAGTGCCACAGCACTGAAGACGATTGTTAAAATTGAAGCAGGCCAGGAGCTTGTTAGCCATGAAACGCAAGAGGATGCTACGACAACATTACTGTACAGCATCGCCAAGCATTTTGTGGGTGAACCCAAATTGTTTCAGGACAGAAGCCTGGAAATCCTTAAAGATCTATACTGCAAGAAGCTTACAGACTTCGGATGGTATAAAGATATGTTCCTTAACAAGGTACTCATCAGGACAGACTGTAACAATGAGTATTGGAAAGAAAGGTTCATCAGCGGCCTTCCTACCCATTTTGCAGAAAAGGTTAGATCCAAGATAAGGGATCGTTGTGACGGTAAGATCTCGTATGCAGAACTTGCATATGGTGATATTATTAGTCTTATTAATGTTGTTGCTCTTGAGCTTTGCACAGATTTAAAGCTCAAAGAACAAATCAAAAAGGATCAAAGAGATTCTAGTAGAGACTTAGGAACCTTCTGCCAAGACTTTGGGTTTCCTTTGTTAAAGCCTCCTTCGTCCAAACCAGACAAAAGGACCAGGAAAGGAGAACCTTTCAAGAGAAGAAGAAAGACCTCAGAAAGGTCCAAACAAAGAAAGGACGAAAGAAGGTCCAAAAGAAAAGGTTCAAGAAGACCCCAAACTGTTGAAGACACCTGCTGGACATGTGGCAAGAGAGGCCACAAATCCCCAGACTGTCCGAGAAACAGTAAGAAAAAGAAGAAGATTAATCTTCTCGGAGTTGATGAGGAAATGAAACAGAAACTCTTCTCCATCTTGGAAGAAGAAGAATCTGAATCAGAATACTCTTCCTCTGAAGAAGGAGAATCTGATGAGGACTACTTGAATGTAGCGCAAGAATCCGAATCAGAAGATTCAACGACAGACTGCAACTGTAATGGTGCATTTTGTCTATGCGACAGCAATTCTCTCAAGGTTCTTTCAGAAAAGGCTGCAGAAACCTTGTTCGCTACAATCGAGCACATTCAAGATGATGAAGCTAGAAGAAAGTACCTTCTTGAGCTTCAAAAGCTTATGCTCAAGGAAAAGAAAGACAGACCAACTGTCACTCCATTTAGCATGAAGCAGGTTATGGAAAAATTCAGCTCAGAAAAGAGTAAGGAACCTTCCATAAATGATCTCAGAAAAGAAATTAGTCTCTTAAAGGATGAGATAAAAGATATCAAGGCAAGGCTTAGCAGCATTGAAGTAGAAAAGCTGGCTAAGAAATTGCTAAAAGAAATAAAAGAAGAACAGAAAGCTTCTGACTCTGAAGAAGAACCAGACTCTCCAAGAAGATACACAGATATCATTGAAGAGGCAGAATCTTCTCATCAAGGTAATGAAGAACCAGGAGTTCTTGCAATCACACAGGTGAAACCTCAGAGTTCACATATTTTTATTAAATTAATTATTGGAAATCTAACATTCAACAAGATTGCTCTGGTAGACAGTGGTGCAGACAGGAACTGCATAATCGAAGGATTGGTACCTACTAAGTACCTGACCAAAGGCACTACAAAGTTGTATAGTGCAACAGGTGAGCGTATACAGATTGATTATAAGCTGTCTAATGCTCATATTTGTAATAATGGAATTTGTTTAAAAAACGATTTTGTTATTACCAAAAATATAAATGAAGAGATTATTTTGGGGATCCCTTTTATCACCCAAATTAAACCCTTCATTTCAGGTTTTGAATCAATTAAAACCAAGATTTTGGGGAAAATCCTTGAGTTTCCTTTTGTCAAAACACTTTCAAAAAATGAAAGCAAATTTTTGCATGAAAAAACTGCATTCAAGTTATTTCATCTTTCTAACCAAATCGGGTTTTTAAAGGATGATTTAAAAATCAAAAGAATAGAACAGATTTTAAAAACCCCGGGAATGGTTACTAAGATAGCCCATCTTGAGGAGAAATTTAAAACTGAAATCTGTTCTGATTTTCCAAATGCTTTTTGGGCCAGAAAAGCCCATACTGTTGATTTACCATATGTTGACGGATTCAATGAAAGGTCCATTAGCACAAAACTAGGCCCATTCAAATGAGTCACGAACTTATGAAAATCTGTAAAACAGAAATCAACTCACTTTTGGAAAACAAAATTATCCGGCCCTCCAAGTCCCCATGGAGTTGTTCGGCATTTTATGTTAACAAAGCAGCGGAGCAGGAAAGAGGCTCTCCGAGGCTTGTGATTAATTACAAACCTTTAAACTCCGTTTTAAAATGGATCAGATATCCGATTCCTAATAAAAGGGATCTTTTGAAACGAACTTTTAAGGCTAATGTCTACAGCAAGTTTGACATGAAGTCTGGGTTTTGGCAAATCCAAATATCCGAAAAGGATAAGTATAAAACTGCATTCAACGTTCCGTTTGGACAATATGAATGGAATGTAATGCCTTTTGGGCTTAAAAATGCCCCAAGCGAATTTCAAAAAATCATGAATGACATATTCAACCATGTAAGCTATATGTCCATAGTTTACATAGATGATGTGTTAATTTTCTCTGAGGACATTGATTCTCATTTTAAACACCTTAACATATTTTTTAATATAGTTAAGAAAAATGGCTTGGTCGTTAGTGCCAAGAAAATTAAGCTTTTTCAAACGAGCATTAGATTTCTTGGTCATGACTTGTATCAAGGAACCTATAAGCCGATTTGCAGGGCTATTGAGTTCTCTAGTAAATTTTCGGATATTATTACGGACAAGACCCAATTACAAAGATTTTTGGGAAGTATTAACTATGTGGCAGATTTTATTCCTAAGGTTAGGCACATCTGCAAGCCACTATTTGATAGGCTCAAGAAGAAGCCATGTCCATGGTCTGAGGAACAGACCAAAGCGGTTAAGAAAATCAAAGAGATTGTTAAAGATCTTCCTTGTTTGGGTATCCCTAATCCGGACGCCTTTATGATCGTAGAAACTGATGCTTCAGACATTGGCTACGGTGGTATTTTCAAGCAGAGAAAATCCCCCGAGGATTTTGAACAACTTGTCAGATATACCTCAGGTGTATGGAATTCTGCGCAAAAGAATTACAGCACCGTTAAAAAGGAAGTACTCTCTATCGTCTTGTGTATTACAAAATTCCAAGATGATTTAATTAACAAAAATTTTCTGCTTAGAGTAGACTGTAAATCAGCCAAAGAAATTTTGCAAAAAGATGTTAAAAATTTGGTTTCCAAACAAATATTTGCAAGGTGGCAAGCCTTATTATCGAATTTTGATTTCGACATTGATTTCCTACAGGGAAAAAATAATTCTTTGCCTGATTATCTAACCAGGGAATTTTTGCAGGATAGGCAATGAGGCCTCTCAAGCCTACAACCGCATCAACAAGTGGTTCCTCCAGAAGGGACAATCCGAGGCCATTGGCTTCTCCTTTTACATTGCGGCCATCCTTGAATGACCATTCCGATTTAAACAAATTTTCAGCTTTAGCCAGGATTCCGCCTTTGGACCCTAGGTTAACAATTACTCCGTTTCCACCACTTCCTAATCCTGCTCAAAAGGTAGAAAAACTTCAGGTTACTTCTCCTTTCACAAAGGATCCTAAACCTTGTTCTTCTTCTCCTTCAGGCGAACCTAGATTTTCTAAAATCCAATCTAGGGATAGTTACGCCTACAAAGCCCCAGAAAGCTTTGCTCAAGCTGTCAATCCCAACCTTACTTCCAAAGGAAAAGAGATTGTCAAAAATCAGAAGGTCAAAGAGGTCTTCAAGAATGTTTCAATCCTTATTACTCCTGTCTTAGCCTTAGATAAGGAGTTTGAATCTTTTGATATTAAAAGTCTGATCAGGCCTATCTACACTGATCAAAACTTCATTGAAACTAGCAACCCGATCAAAACTAGGAAATACTATGAATTCATCCTAGTTGATACCGGTTCAATTGACATAGAGCACGTCCTCAGCGATGATGCTGATCCGAGTAGCATTGCCTACTCAAAATTTACTTTGAAGAAAATTCTATCCCCGTTTAATTGGCAGGTGACTTATCTCCACACACCAATTAATCTTTCAAGGCCATTCAGGCCCCAAACCTACAACTGGTTCGACTACAGGGATGCTTGGTTCAACTTCCTGTTCCTAAGGCCGAGCAACCACACCTGGTTTGTCAAATACGGGCCAGAGGTAAGCACCAGAACCATTCCAAGATGGTTTTACGACTGGTGGAGTTGCTTTGGGGGAAATTCTGAAGTTCTCCCTAAAAACTTTGTTGACAGATTCAGTCAATTCCAAATTGACAATGATATTTCTTCATTACCTGAACATATTAAATTATGTAAATATTTTATTATGAAGAAAATATCTTTTATAATCTCTTGGACGTTTTCAGTTCATGAATCTGACAGGATCAAATACTTGTCAAAAGAAGTTTTTGCCAAGGGATGGACTCCGGCACTCAAAAAGGATGACTCAAAGCAATCTCTTAAAAAAGGGAAAACACAGAAGTCAAGTAATAAATCCAAAGAGGAGCTTAAGAAGAAGCTTCAGAAAGCCCTCTCAGATTTAGAAGAAAACTCAGATGGAGAATCTGCCTCACAACTTCTTGAAGAAGTATCTTCCTCCCAAAGTGGAGAAAATGGAGACATGCTAAATCCCAAAGGTATAGCACAGTCTTATCTGAATTATGAATCAGACTAATCCTGTTTGAGGAATTTAAATTCCGAAATAAACAGCTTTTCTGATAGAGGTTTCAAAGAGACCGGAATTATCAAGAAAAGGATAATAGAGAACCAAAGGTTCAGAATTATTATCGATTAAAGTCTGGATAAGACAAAGGCGCTTCAACAAAGACCAATTCAAATGGCCGACAGAAGCAAAAGCAGATGGCCGACAATACTTTGCGGAAAAACATCCTCCACTTACTTTGCGGAAAGCAAAACTCCATTATCAGATTCCCACTCAAGATGAGGGACCCAGAGGATAAGATTGCAGATGAAGTAATCTCCAAGAGCCAATCAGACACAAGCATCTAGATTTACTTTATCCCTTCCCTTATCCCTTTCTGCCTATAAAAGGCAATGAAAATTCATTTATGAAGGCATTCGAAATTGGAGAAAGAAAAATACTCTGTAATATTCGAAAAAGCTTTCAATGTTTTCCGCTGCTGTACTCATGTTCATAATCAATCAATAAACTGTAAGTTTATTATTTTCTTGTAAGTTTATTATATATGCTATTATTAGATCCTGCAGATATGGTATCAGAGCCGCGTAAAGCATGTAATTCCGCCCTTTATACGGTGTTGCACTTCATAGGGGGTTCTCACTGTGTGATCAGTGACGAAGCATAGGCTCTTACCCCTAGAAGATCCTACCCCGGTTTAAATAGGGAATGGCCAGCATGGGTTGCGAGCGTCGAGAGGCCTCGCGTAAAAGGCGGTTTCTGAGGTAGCTTGTGGAGTCACAGTGGCATAACCACTCAAGATCTGCAAGTGGGTGTTTGTTGCGACGCACCCCCTTATTCAGGTGTCTCCAAGATCCTGTTTAATGGTATCAAAAAGGATATAATAAACTTACAAGTTTATTGATTGATTATGAACATGAGTACAGCAGCGGAAAACATTGAAAGCTTTTTCGAATATTACAGAGTATTTTTCTTTCTTCAATTTCGAATGCCTTCATAAATGAATTTTCATTGCCTTTTATAGGCAAAAAGGGATAAGGGAAGGGATAAAGTAAATCTAGATGCCTGTGTCTGATTGGCTCTTGGAGATTACTTCATCTGCAATCTTATCCTCTGGGTCCCAAAAACTCTTCTCCATCTTGGAAGAAGAAGAATCTGAATCAGAATACTCTTCCTCTGAAGAAGGAGAATATGATGAGGACTACTTGAATGTAGCGCAAGAATCCGAATCAGAAGATTCAACGACAGACTGCAACTGTAATGGTGCATTTTGTCTATGCGACAGCAATTCTCTCAAGGTTCTTTCAGAAAAGGCTGCAGAAACCTTGTTCGCTACAATCGAGCACATTCAAGATGATGAAGCTAGAAGAAAGTACCTTCTTGAGCTTCAAAAGCTTATGCTCAAGGAAAAGAAAGACAGACCAACTGTCACTCCATTTAGCATGAAGCAGGTTATGGAAAAATTCATCTCAGAAAAGAGTAAGGAACCTTCCATAAATGATCTCAGAAAAGAAATTAGTCTCTTAAAGGATGAGATAAAAGATATCAAGGCAAGGCTTAGCAGCATTGAAGTAGAAAAGCTGGCTAAGAAATTGCTAAAAGAAATAAAAGAAGAACAGAAAGCTTCTGACTCTGAAGAAGAACCATACTCTCCAAGAAGATACACAGATATCATTGAAGAGGCAGAATCTTCTCATCAAGGTAATGAAGAACCAGGAGTTCTTGCAATCACACAGGTGAAACCTCAGAGTTCACATATTTTTATTAAATTAATTATTGGAAATCTAACATTCAACAAGATTGCTCTGTTAGACAGTGGTGCAGACAGGAACTGCATAATCGAAGGATTGGTTCCTACTAAGTACCTGACCAAAGGCACTACAAAGTTGTATAGTGCAATAGGTGAGCGTATACAGATTGATTATAAGCTGTCTAATGCTCATATTTGTAATAATGGAATTTGTTTAAAAAACGATTTTGTTATTACCAAAAATATAAATGAAGAGATTATTTTGGGGATCCCTTTTATCACCCAAATTAAACCCTTCATTTCAGGTTTTGAATCAATTAAAACCAAGATTTTGGGGAAAAGCCTTGAGTTTCCTTTTGTCAAAACACTTTCAAAAAATGAAAGCAAATTTTTGCATGAAAAAACTGCATTCAAGTTATTTCATCTTTCTAACCAAATCGGGTTTTTAAAGGATGATTTAAAAATCAAAAGAATAGAACAGATTTTAAAAACCCCGGGAATGGTTACTAAGATAGCCCATCTTGAGGAGAAATTTAAAACTGAAATCTGTTCTGATTTTCCAAATGCTTTTTGGGCCAGAAAAGCCCATACTGTTGATTTACCATATGTTGACGGATTCAATGAAAGGTCCATTAGCACAAAAGCTAGGCCCATTCAAATGAGTCACGAACTTATGGAAATCTATAAAACAGAAATCAACTCACTTTTGGAAAACAAAATTATCCGGCCCTCCAAGTCCCCATGGAGTTGTTCGGCATTTTATGTTAACAAAGCAGCGGAGCAGGAAAGAGGCTCTCCGAGGCTTGTGATTAATTACAAACCTTTAAACTCCGTTTTAAAATGGATCAGATATCCGATTCCTAATAAAAGGGATCTTTTGAAACGAACTTTTAAGGCTAATGTCTGCAGCAAGTTTGACATGAAGTCTGGGTTTTGGCAAATCCAAATATCTGAAAAGGATAAGTATAAAACTGCATTCAACGTTCCGTTTGGACAATATGAATGGAATGTAATGCCTTTTGGGCTTAAAAATGCCCCAAGCGAATTTCAAAAAATCATGAATGACATATTCAACCATGTAAGCTATATGTCCATAGTTTACATAGATGATGTGTTAATTTTCTCTGAGGACATTGATTCTCATTTTAAACACCTTAACATATTTTTTAATATAGTTAAGAAAAATGGCTTGGTCGTTAGTGCCAAGAAAATTAAGCTTTTTCAAACGAGCATTAGATTTCTTGGTCATGACTTGTATCAAGGAACCTATAAGCCGATTTGCAGGGCTATTGAGTTCTCTAGTAAATTTCCGGATATTATTACGGACAAGACCCAATTACAAAGATTTTTGGGAAGTATTAACTATGTGGCAGATTTTATTCCTAAGGTTAGGCACATCTGCAAGCCACTATTTGATAGGCTCAAGAAGAAGCCATGTCCATGGTCTGAGGAACAGACCAAAGCGGTTAAGAAAATCAAAGAGATTGTTAAAGATCTTCCTTGTTTGGGTATCCCTAATCCGGACGCCTTTATGATCGTAGAAACTGATGCTTCAGACATTGGCTACGGTGGTATTTTGAAGCAGAGAAAATCCCCCGAGAATTTTGAACAACTTGTCAGATATACCTCAGGTGTGTGGAATTCTGCGCAAAAGAATTACAGCACCGTTAAAAAGGAAGTACTCTCTATCGTCTTGTGTATTACAAAATTCCAAGATGATTTAATTAACAAAAATTTTCTGCTTAGAGTAGACTGTAAATCAGCCAAAGACATTTTGCAAAAAGATGTTTAAAATTTGGTTTCCAAACAAATATTTGCAAGGTGGCAAGCCTTATTATCGAATTTTGATTTCGACATTGATTTCCTACAGGGAAAAAATAATTCTTTGCCTGATTATCTAACCAGGGAATTTTTGCAGGATAGGCAATGAGGCCTCTCAAGCCTACAACCGCATCAACAAGTGGTTCCTCCAGAAGGGACAATCCGAGGCCATTGGTTTCTCCTTTTACATTGCGGCCATCCTTGAATGACCATTCCGATTTAAACAAATTTTCAGCTTTAGCCAGGATTCCTCCTTTGGACCCTAGGTTAACAATTACTCCGTTTCCACCACTTCCTAATCCTGCTCAAAAGGTAGAAAAACTTCAGGTTACTTCTCCTTTCACAAAGGATCCTAAACCTTGTTCTTCTTCTCCTTCAGGCGAACCTAGATTTTCTAAAATCCAATCTAGGGATAGTTACGCCTACAAAGCCCCAGAAAGCTTTGCTCAAGCTGTCAATCCCAACCTTACTTCCAAAGGAAAAGAGATTGTCAAAAATCAGAAGGTCAAAGAGGTCTTCAAGAATGTTTCAATCCTTGTTACTCCTGTCTTAGCCTTAGATAAGGAGTTTGAATCTTTTGATATTAAAAGTCTGATCAGGCCTATCTACACTGATCAAAACTTCATTGAAACTAGCAACCCGATCAAAACTAGGAAATACTATGAATTCATCCTAGTTGATACCGGTTCAATTGACATAGAGCACGTCCTCAGCGATGATGCTGATCCGAGTAGCATTGCCTACTCAAAATTTACTTTGAAGAAAATTCTATCCCCGTTTAATTGGCAGGTGACTCATCTCCACACACCAATTAATCTTTCAAGGCCATTCAGGCCCCAAACCTACAACTGGTTCGACTACAGGGATGCTTGGATCAACTTCCTGTTCCTAAGGCCGAGCAACCACACCTGGTTTGTCAAATACGGGCCAGAGGTAAGCACCAGAACCATTCCAAGATGGTTTTACGACTGGTGGAGTTGCTTTGGGGGAAATTCTGAAGTTCTCCCTAAAAACTTTGTTGACAGATTCAGTCAATTCCAAATTGACAATGATATTTCTTCATTACCTGAACATATTAAATTATGTAAATATTTTATTATGAAGAAAATATCTTTTATAATCTCTTGGACGTTTTCAGTTCATGAATCTGACAGGATCAAATACTTGTCAAAAGAAGTTTTTGCCAAGGGATGGACTCCGGCACTCAAAAAGGATGACTCAAAGCAATCTCTTAAAAAAGGGAAAGCACAGAAGTCAAGTAATAAATCCAAAGAGGAGCTTAAGAAGAAGCTTCAGAAAGCCCTCTCAGATTTAGAAGAAAACTCAGATGGAGAATCTGCCTCACAACTTCTTGAAGAAGTATCTTCCTCCCAAAGTGGAGAAAATGGAGACATGCTAAATCCCAAAGGTATAGCACAGTCTTATCTGAATTATGAATCAGACTAATCCTGTTTGAGGAATTTAAATTCCGGAATAAACAGCTTTTCTGATAGAGGTTTCAAAGAGACCGGAATTATCAAGAAAAGGATAATAGAGAACCAAAGGTTTAGAATTATTATTGATTAAAGTCTGGATAAGACAAAGGCAGTCCCACAAAGACCAATTCAAATGGCCGACAGAAGCAAAAGCAGATGGCCGACAATACTTTGCGGAAAAGCATCCTCCACTTACTTTGCGGAAAGCAAAACTCCATTATCAGATTCCCACTCAAGATGAGGGACCCAGAGGATAAGAAAGAAAAATACTCTGTAATATTCGAAAAAGCTTTCAATGTTTTCCTCTGCTAAACCGATATGCAAGAATTTAAAGTCATGTTTAAATTTCTGAATATCAGCAGAGATAAGAAGCTTAATGCATTCTAAAGAATTGTTGATAGCGACTGTTGATTCACAAGTCTTAATGTTATATTTTTTGAAAAAAGAAAAGTTTCCTGTCTGGTAAACCTTTTCAATCGGTTCTCTAGGAATCGACCAATTTTGCAAATCATTTTCAATTTTTGAAATTGAAACATTCATGCTATTTATATCATAAACATGGTGATTCATGTTAAAGCAAACTATCGCCTTTGAAATTGAAACATTCATGCTATTTATATCATAAACATGGTGATTCATGTTAAAGCAAACTATCGCCTTTGAGGTAAGAAAGCTAAGTATAGACTATGTTCATGTATAACTAATAATATAGAGCAATCAACTTAAACAACTGTATTAAATGGATGGCCGCAATGTAAAAGGAGAAGTTGGGGTTGATTATTCTCACACCATTCCTAAGGCCATCCATTTAATACAGTTGTTTAACTTGATTGCTCTATATTATTAGTTATACATGAACATAGTCATTACCATACTAGGCTAAGTTTTTATCGTCTGAGGTAGGAAGCATGAGTTAGATTCTTGTTAGGTCTAACTAATGACCTAGAACAACATGTTAATATACTGTTATAATGTTTAAACCAGATGGGGTTCTGGCAGATCTAAGGAAGATGATTATTGTACTACTGTTTATGTGATGAGTAGTTATACTCTTAGGATGTTAGAATATTTACTTGTTTAAGTATTGGGAATTCGGTGTATAGTTTCTGAGTTTAGACCATCCTGAAGGAATCGTAATTGCCGCTTAGCCGAGGGAAGGCGTTAGGCTTGATTCTTGGACTCGTAGTGTCTGAACAAAAGAAACTATTGTGATATCCAGATGAATTCTCATGTCAAATCTTAAACTTTTAAATATTTAAACATTTAGAGAGTCTTACTACTATTCATATAACTGTATGAACAGCATCATCCAATTAGATAGACTAGTCCAGAATTGATAACTAACTCTGGCCATCCATTTAATACAGTTGTTTAACTTGATTGCTCTATATTATTAGTTATACATGAACATAGTCTATACTTAGCTTTCTTACCTCAAAGGCGATAGTTTGCTTTAACATGAATCACCATGTTTATGATATAAATAGCATGAATGTTTCAATTTCAAAAATTGAAAATGATTTGCAAAATTGGTCGATTCCTAGAGAACCGATTGAAAAGGTTTACCAGACAGGAAACTTTTCTTTTTTCAAAAAATATAACATTAAGACTTGTGAATCAACAGTCGCTATCAACAATTCTTTAGAATGCATTAAGCTTCTTATCTCTGCTGATATTCAGAAATTTAAACATGACTTTAAATTCTTGCATATCGGTTTAGTACAAATTGCTGTTAAACCT
This sequence comes from Datura wrightii, assembly GCA_035772735.1. Taxonomy (NCBI): domain Eukaryota; kingdom Viridiplantae; phylum Streptophyta; class Magnoliopsida; order Solanales; family Solanaceae; genus Datura; species Datura wrightii. The sequence continues at coordinate 69,372,354 of JASDFA010000003.1, read as the reverse complement.
CTCTTTAGAAAAGGTTTAAATACTCCTATTTGTCTGCTTCTACGTGATGATAGACTATTAAATTTTGATGATTCTCTTTTAGGAGTCTTAGAAAGTAACCTCGCCAATGGCCCGGTTTACTTTAACTGCTATCCTAACTTCTCGGTCGATATTCAGGACCCCAACATCCTGGATACCTTGACACTTAATGTCAAGACCAAGAACATGAATAGCAGGGTCGATACCCGTGAGATAGCTATAATATATAGGGTATATTATAAGCTAATGAAAACTACGATAGCCCCAAAGGCTATTACTGCTAGTGTCAAAGGGGTTACCATGCTCATGGAAGCTAACCAAGAGCACTGTACTACCTTTGTTCCTAGACTTCTCAGATGGACTGACATCCTATCTGATGAAGAATGAAAATTCGATTCCATTACCAACCCTACTCCTCTTCAACCCGAACGGTCTCAGATCGACAGGGTTATCCAATTTCCAGATGGATCCATAAATCTTAAATTTTTGAGATCCAACTCTTGTAGCCAAGCGTCTTCAAGTAGAAGAATGTCTTCGGCTAGACCTTCTTCTTTTTGTCCCCGGGAGGGTAATAATAGTAATTCTTCAGAGAATGATGGTGAACCAGGGAAAATCCACGGCGTTGATTATTCTCACACCATTCCTAAAGTTTTCTATGAAGAACCTACAGGTGATATGCCTACCAGTCCTACTGCCAGTGAAATGAGACCTGAGCAGAGAAGAAAAGATTCTTTGGGTGTTCTCTCATCAGACGATGATTACGAGATCAACAAGAAGAAGATAACTGAATGGTGGAACCTTCCTAAACATAAGGTTAAAAAGGAATGGTATAAGGCAAATTATACCATAGAAGAAAGGACCATTTTCAGGGATAAATGGTACAAGGACATGAAAAAGTTCAAGACAGAACTTGAATTCTTTAAGTGGTTTGAAGTCACTGGACAACTTGGAGACAATAGCTCCTCTCTAAAAATGATTGTCAGGCAATGGCACACAAAGGAGAAAACGGTGAACTCTGTCACCCCTCCACTTGAAGGTATCCTGATACCTTACAGAAATGAGACTATAAAAGCCTCTCCCTTCAAAAAATCCAGTAGCCAACCTACTGCTCCTATTACTGCCGAAGACATGAACAAAGTCTATGAGCAGAATAATTATACAAACCAAATTCTTCATGTTGTTTCCCAGCAAATAGAAGAAACCAAAAATTCCCCCAGTACTTCAAGTACTAGTCTTTTCAGCTCCAAACAGAGTCCTTCCAAATCAGTTCACACATCCATCAGTGAACCTCCTTTCAAGGTAAACGAATTCTCCAAAAAAGATTTTCCAAAGTACCTTAAAGGCCAAAACCTTCTTGAGAAAATCAGTGAAGAACTGACCAAACTTAACCTCAACAAAGGAGAAAGTAATGGTCAAAAGATTGGTGCTATTGCAGAAAGCTCCAGCAAGAGGCATCACAACAACAGGAACTTCTACAAGAGGCCTTCATTCCCAGACATGCAGTTTGAGGAAAACAACTTCTATCCACAGGGTACTGCTGACGGAACCAGCATCACCGAATGGAATATTGATGGCATGGCTGAAGGACAGATCTATGCCAAGCTACAAGAAATAGGCATGAATATTACTGCCTATAAAATGAAAAACTCTTCTGACAAGGAAGCTTGCGGTTTAATTATTGCAGGTTTTACTGGCATGTTGAAAAATTGGTGGGACAACTACCTCACCGAACAAAACAGACAAGAGATCCTTAGTGCCACAGCACTGAAGACGATTGTTAAAATTGAAGCAGGCCAGGAGCTTGTTAGCCATGAAACGCAAGAGGATGCTATGACAACATTACTGTACAGCATCGCCAAGCATTTTTTGGGTGAACCCAAATTGTTTCAGGACAGAAGCCTGGAAATCCTTAACAATCTATACTGCAAGAAGCTTACAGACTTCAGATGGTATAAAGATATGTTCCTTAACAAGGTACTCATCAGGACCGACTGTAACAATGAGTATTGGAAAGAAAGGTTCATCAGCGGCCTTCCTACCCATTTTGCAGAAAAGGTTAGATCCAAGATAAGGGATCGTTGTGACGGTAAGATCCCGTATGCAGAACTTGCATATGGTGATATTATTAGTCTTATTAATGTTGTTGCTCTTGAGCTTTGCACAGATTTAAAGCTCAAAGAACAAATCAAAAAGGATCAAAGAGATTCTAGCAGAGACTTAGGAACCTTCTGCCAAGACTTTGGGTTTCCTATGTTAAAGCCTCCTTCGTCCAAACCAGACAAAAGGACCAGGAAAGGAGAACCTTTCAAGAGAAGAAGAAAGACCTCAGAAAGGTCCAAACAAAGAAAGGACGAAAGAAGGTCCAAAAGAAAAGGTTCAAGAAGACCCCAAACTGTTGAAGACACCTGCTGGACATGTGGCAAGAGAGGCCACAAATCCCCAGACTGTCCGAGAAACAGTAAGAAAAAGAAGAAGATTAATCTTCTCGGAGTTGATGAGGAAATGAAACAGAAACTCTTCTCCATCTTGGAAGAAGAAGAATCTGAATCAGAATACTCTTCCTCTGAAGAAGGAGAATCTGATGAGGACTACTTGAATGTAGCGCAAGAATCCGAATCAGAAGATTCAACGACAGACTGCAACTGTAATGGTGCATTTTGTCTATGCGACAGCAATTCTCTCAAGGTTCTTTCAGAAAAGGCTGCAGAAACCTTGTTCGCTACAATCGAGCACATTCAAGATGATGAAGCTAGAAGAAAGTACCTTCTTGAGCTTCAAAAGCTTATGCTCAAGGAAAAGAAAGACAGACCAACTGTCACTCCATTTAGCATGAAGCAGGTTATGGAAAAATTCAGCTCAGAAAAGAGTAAGGAACCTTCCATAAATGATCTCAGAAAAGAAATTAGTCTCTTAAAGGATGAGATAAAAGATATCAAGGCAAGGCTTAGCAGCATTGAAGTAGAAAAGCTGGCTAAGAAATTGCTAAAAGAAATAAAAGAAGAACAGAAAGCTTCTGACTCTGAAGAAGAACCAGACTCTCCAAGAAGATACACAGATATCATTGAAGAGGCAGAATCTTCTCATCAAGGTAATGAAGAACCAGGAGTTCTTGCAATCACACAGGTGAAACCTCAGAGTTCACATATTTTTATTAAATTAATTATTGGAAATCTAACATTCAACAAGATTGCTCTGTTAGACAGTGGTGCAGACAGGAACTGCATAATCGAAGGATTGGTACCTACTAAGTACCTGACCAAAGGCACTACAAAGTTGTATAGTGCAACAGGTGAGCGTATACAGATTGATTATAAGCTGTCTAATGCTCATATTTGTAATAATGGAATTTGTTTAAAAAACGATTTTGTTATTACCAAAAATATAAATGAAGAGATTATTTTGGGGATCCCTTTTATCACCCAAATTAAACCCTTCATTTCAGGTTTTGAATCAATTAAAACCAAGATTTTGGGGAAAAGCCTTGAGTTTCCTTTTGTCAAAACACTTTCAAAAAATGAAAGCAAATTTTTGCATGAAAAAACTGCATTCAAGTTATTTCATCTTTCTAACCAAATCGGGTTTTTAAAGGATGATTTAAAAATCAAAAGAATAGAACAGATTTTAAAAACCCCGGGAATGGTTACTAAGATAGCCCATCTTGAGGAGAAATTTAAAACTGAAATCTGTTCTGATTTTCCAAATGCTTTTTGGGCCAGAAAAGCCCATACTGTTGATTTACCATATGTTGACGGATTCAATGAAAGGTCCATTAGCACAAAAGCTAGGCCCATTCAAATGAGTCACGAACTTATGGAAATCTGTAAAACAGAAATCAACTCACTTTTGGAAAACAAAATTATCCGGCCCTCCAAGTCCCCATGGAGTTGTTCGGCATTTTATGTTAACAAAGCAGCGGAGCAGGAAAGAGGCTCTCCGAGGCTTGTGATTAATTACAAACCTTTAAACTCCGTTTTAAAATGGATCAGATATCCGATTCCTAATAAAAGGGATCTTTTGAAACGAACTTTTAAGGCTAATGTCTACAGCAAGTTTGACATGAAGTCTGGGTTTTGGCAAATCCAAATATCCGAAAAGGATAAGTATAAAACTGCATTCAACGTTCCATTTGGACAATATGAATGGAATGTAATGCCTTTTGGGCTTAAAAATGCCCCAAGCGAATTTCAAAAAATCATGAATGACATATTCAACCATGTAAGCTATATGTCCATAGTTTACATAGATGATGTGTTAATTTTCTCTGAGGACATTGATTCTCATTTTAAACACCTTAACATATTTTTTAATATAGTTAAGAAAAATGGCTTGGTCGTTAGTGCCAAGAAAATTAAGCTTTTTCAAACGAGCATTAGATTTCTTGGTCATGACTTGTATCAAGGAACCTATAAGCCGATTTGCAGGGCTATTGAGTTCTCTAGTAAATTTCCGGATATTATTACGGACAAGACCCAATTACAAAGATTTTTGGGAAGTATTAACTATGTGGCAGATTTTATTCCTAAGGTTAGGCACATCTGCAAGCCACTATTTGATAGGCTCAAGAAGAAGCCATGTCCATGGTCTGAGGAACAGACCAAAGCGGTTAAGAAAATCAAAGAGATTGTTAAAGATCTTCCTTGTTTGGGTATCCCTAATCCGGACGCCTTTATGATCGTAGAAACTGATGCTTCAGACATTGGCTACGGTGATATTTTGAAGCAGAGAAAATCCCCCGAGGATTTTGAACAACTTGTCAGATATACCTCAGGTGTATGGAATTCTGCGCAAAAGAATTACAGCACCGTTAAAAAGGAAGTACTCTCTATCGTCTTGTGTATTACAAAATTCCAAGATGATTTAATTAACAAAAATTTTCTGCTTAGAGTAGACTGTAAATCAGCCAAAGACATTTTGCAAAAAGATGTTAAAAATTTGGTTTCCAAACAAATATTTGCAAGGTGGCAAGCCTTATTATCGAATTTTGATTTCGACATTGATTTCCTACAGGGAAAAAATAATTCTTTGCCTGATTATCTAACCAGGGAATTTTTGCAGGATAGGCAATGAGGCCTCTCAAGCCTACAACCGCATCAACAAGTGGTTCCTCCAGAAGGGACAATCCGAGGCCATTGGCTTCTCCTTTTACATTGCGGCCATCCTTGAATGACCATTCCGATTTAAACAAATTTTCAGCTTTAGCCAGGATTCCGCCTTTGGACCCTAGGTTAACAATTACTCCGTTTCCACCACTTCCTAATCCTGCTCAAAAGGTAGAAAAACTTCAGGTTACTTCTCCTTTCACAAAGGATCCTAAACCTTGTTCTTCTTCTCCTTCAGGCGAACCTAGATTTTCTAAAATCCAATCTAGGGATAGTTACGCCTACAAAGCCCCAGAAAGCTTTGCTCAAGCTGTCAATCCCAACCTTACTTCCAAAGGAAAAGAGATTGTCAAAAATCAGAAGGTCAAAGAGGTCTTCAAGAATGTTTCAATCCTTGTTACTCCTGTCTTAGCCTTAGATAAGGAGTTTGAATCTTTTGATATTAAAAGTCTGATCAGGCCTATCTACACTGATCAAAACTTCATTGAAACTAGCAACCCGATCAAAACTAGGAAATACTATGAATTCATCCTAGTTGATACCGGTTCAATTGACATAGAGCACGTCCTCAGCGATGATGCTGATCCGAGTAGCATTGCCTACTCAAAATTTACTTTGAAGAAAATTCTATCCCCGTTTAATTGGCAGGTGACTCATCTCCACACACCAATTAATCTCCTCAAGATGGCCCAAGAATGCATCCTGCAGATTTTGTTTAAAAAACGATTTTGTTGTATGCAAACTCAATGAGAGGCAAGTGATCATCCCAACTACCCTTGAAGTCGATCACACAAACTCTGAGCATATCTTCTAAGGTCTAAATATTCCACTCAGTTTGTCCATTGATGTGGGGTGAAAAGATGTACTGAGCTTGACCTGAGTATCGAGTCCTTTCTTAAATGACTTTCAGAAATGCGAGGTGAACTGTGTACCTCTATCTGAAATGATGGACAAAGTCACCTCATGTAGTCTGACTAACTCCCAGATGTTAACTGAAGCATAATCCTCAGATGAGTGCGTAGATTTAACTGGGAGGAAATTTGCTGACTTAGTCAACCGATCTACTATCACTCAAATTGAGTTATGCTGCTGACGAGTATGAGATAGACCTATAATAAAGTCCATATTCACTTCTTAATTTCCATGTGCGTATGCTAATATCCTAAGTCATACCCCCAGGTCTCTGATGTTCGTAGAAAATAGCTGCAAGGTAGTCCTAACGGAGGACCTAATGACTCGTTGCTCAGGGTCATGACTCGTGGAGTCATCCATTATGTACATTGCCTTGCCTCGACAAAATTTATTCCATGCTTGATCATGAATCACCCCATGAATCGTGGGGGATGACCACGACTAGTGGAGACCTTCCGTCAAGTCCACTGCCCCTTTTCTTTTCTTTTCTTATTCCCCCTCCCCACAGCTAACCTAACAACTCGTGGGACCTGACCACGAGTCGTGGTCATGCCCGTGGGGTTTCAGTTCTCTAGTTTTCAAATTCATTCCATGGCCTTTCCCATGAGTCACATCACAACTCGTGGGTTGATATCATGAGTCTCCCCACGACTCATTCTGAGTTTGATGCCAAATTTAACTTTTTCTCCATTTCAACTCCTGGGGCTGATCTTTTAACTTCAGGGGTATAACAATATCTCCCCCTTGGAAACATTCATCCTCAAATGTTGGAAAATACATAGAAAGGCATAGAAAATGCAATTATCATATTCAAATATTGATCATTTAAACCGAAAACTGACGGAATGACTACCTCCAATTCGAAACACATAACTGAACTGATTTCATGAATCATACACACATCCATATGCATAAAAGAAACTTGCGCACGTGAACTAAACATGAAACTAAATAGAGTCTGAGAGCAAAACTGATACCTCAAATTGAAACTGAGTCGGTAGAGAATAAATGTGGGTATCTATCCATCATATCCGCTTCGGCTTCCCATGTAGCTCCTTCAACATGCTGATTCCTCCATAATACTTTGGCTGAAGATACTTCCTTGTTCCTTAACCTTCGAACCTGGCGATCCAAAATTTCCACCGGAACCTCCTCATAGCTAAGGTTATCTCTCACAACAACACTGTCCGTCGGGAAAACTAGAGCTGGATCACCTAAACACTTCTTCAAAAGCGATACATGAAACACATGATGCACAAAAGCTGATTCTGAAGGCAACTCCAACTCATAAAACACCTTGCCAACTCGTCTAACTATCCGCTACGGGCCAACATAGTGGGGACTAAGTTTCCCTTTCTTCCCAAACTGCATTACTCCCTTCATGGGAGACACCCTCAGAAATACTCAGTTATCGACTTCAAATTCTAACTCCCTTCTTCTTATGTCGGCATAAGACTTTTGGCGACTCTGGGAAGCTTTCAACCTTTCTCTTATCAACTGAACCTTCTCCATTACCTCATGAAGTGAATCCAACCCTATCATTACCGCCTCACCAACCTCAAACCATCCGATGGGTGATCTAGATCTCTGCCCGTAGAGAGTCTCGAACGACGCCATCTAAATACTAGAGTGATAGCTATTATTGTAGGAAAAATTGATCAGGGGCAAGTGATCGTCCCAGCCACCCTTGAAGTCAATCACGCAAGCCATCAACATGTCCTCGAGAGTCTGGATTGTCCGCTCCTCTTGACCATCCGTTTATGGGTGAAATGCTGTGCTGAGCTTAATCCGCGTACCAATTCCTTTTTGAAATGACCTCCAAAACTGAGAGGTAAATTGAGTACCTCGATCTGAAATGATGGATAAGGGCACTCCGTGCAATCGAACCAACTCCCAGATATATAGTTTGGCATAATCCTCCGCTGAATCCATGGTCTTATCCGGTAGAAAATGAGTGGCCTTGGTCAACCTGTCTACCACAACCTAAATGGAATCATATTTTCAACGAATACAAGGTAATCTTGTTATGAACTCCCTGTTAATATCTTCCCACTTTCAAGTGGGAATGCTGATATCCTGAAGTACGCCTCCTGGCCTTTGATGCTTAACCTTTACTTGCTGACAGTTCGGACACTTGGCTATGAATTCCGCAATATCCTTCTTCATGCCATTCCACCAATAGATTTCCCGTAAGTCACGATACATCTTGGTGGCACCTGGATGGATAGAATACCTAGATCCATGAGCCTAATGCAATATCCGGCTCCTCAAATCGTCCATGTACGGAACACATAAGCAACCCTGGTACCGAAGCACACCATATCCCCCTTGGGAGAAGACCTCCACCTTCTGACTTTGAACGGCTTCCTTCAACTTTACCAAAATTGGGTCCTCATCTTGTCTAGCTTTCACATAAGTCACCAAGGACGATTCTGATCTATTCTGCACAATAGCACTGCCATCGGTCGAGTCGACCAACCTAACCCCCAACCTTTCAAGTCGATGTACATCTTTCACCAGCTCCTTCTTCCTCTCATCCACATGGGACACACTCTCCGCACAGAGTCTAATAAGTGTGTCCGCTGCCACCCGGATGGTATAGGACACTCATATCGTAGTCCTTGAGTAGTTCCAACCATCTCCTTTCTTGGATATTTAGATCTTTCTGTGTGAACACATACTATAAGCTCTTATAGTCTGTGAACACATCCACATGGACCCCATACAAGTAATGTTTCCATAAATAATAAGAACACCACTGCAACCAATTCAAGATCAAGGGTTAGGTAATTCTTCTCATGGACTTTTAACTGTCTAGAGGCATATGCTATCACTTTCCCATGCTGCATCAACACACACCCAATTCCGATCCTTGAAGCATCACAATACACCACGAATCATCCATCAGTACCCTCAAGTAGGGTCAACCTCGGTGCTGAAGTAAGTCGAGCCTTCAACTCTTGGAAGCTCTTCTCATAAGCCTCTGACCACTGGAATTTCACCATCTTCTGAGTCAGTTTGGTCAAAGGTTCTACAATAGATGAAAAACCATCAACAAATCTCTGATAGTAGCCAGCTAACCCCAAGAAACTCCGAATATCTGAAGGATTCACCGGTCTAGGCCTATTCTTCACCGCCTCTCTTTTTTGAGAATCTACATTTATTCCCTCACTTGATACCACATGGCCCAAAAATGCTACGGAGTACAACATAAACGCGCACTTGATAAATTTGGCATATGATCGACGATCCTTGAGAGTTTGAAGCACTACTCTCAAATGAGTGGCCTGCTCCTCCCTGCTCCGAGAATATATAAGGATGTCATCAATGAACACAATTATGGCTGGAACACCCTATTCATCAAGTCCATAAAAGCTGCAGGAGCATTTGTTAGTCCAAAACACATAACTACAAACTCATAATGACCATACCGCGTCCTGAAGGCTGTCTTCGGGATGTCACTCTCCCAAACTATGAGATAATGGTACCCGGATCTGAGATCTATCTTCGAGAAACACTTGGCCCCCTGAAGCTGGTCAAATAAGTCATCGATCCTGGGTAAAAGATACCTGTTATTGATGGTGACTTTTTTCAATTGACGATAATCAATACACATGCGAAGAAAACATCTTTCTTTCAGATATAGAGAACTGGTGCACCCCATGGGGACTTGCTCGGTCTACTGAAACCCTTATCTAACAAGTCCTTCAACTTCTCTTTCAACTCTTTTAGCTCGACTGGAGCCATCCTATAGGGACGAATAGATATAGGCTGTGTGTCGGGAAGAAGTTCAATACCAAAATCATTCTCCCACTCGAGAGGGATTCCCGGTAAATCATTTGGAAAGACCTCTGGATACTCACGTACTACTGGAACTAATTGGATAGTCGAGGTCTCAGACTCAATATCCTTAACCCTAACTAGATGGTACACCCAACCCTTATATATCATCTTTCTGGCCTTAAGGTAGGAAATGAAACGATAGGCACAGCTGAACTACACTTCCATTCTAATACTGGCTCAAAACCCAGAAATCTGAACTCTAATGCCCGGGTTATACAATTAACTGAAGCATAGCATGCAAATAGCCAATTCATGCCGAGAATAACATCAAAATCGGTCATGGCTAACTCTATTAAATCTGCTGGGGTGACCTTCTGAACGACTGAGATTGTGCAACCTCTATACACCCATCTAGATATAACTGAATCACCTACTAGAGTAGAAACTGAGAAGGGTTCTGACAAGACTTCAGGACTGACTGTGAAGCTAGTAGCCATATAAGGTGTCACAAAAGACAAGGTAACCCTCGGGTCTAACAGAGCATAAACAAGGAAAACTCGCAACATACCAGTGACCACTCTGGGGAGACCTCCTACTCCTGACGGGATGCAAGGGCATAGAATCTATTCTGGCGCTGACCGCCAGCTGTGCTAGTAGATGCCCCCTGATGTACTGAGCATGCGGGAAGGATTGCCGAACTAGAAACTAGGCCTCGACCCCCAATATGATCATGTCCCACTGCTGAGAAATCTCTAAGCATGTGTCCAGGTTTCCCACACCTTAAACAAGCACCTGAACCTACCAAGCACTGGCCCGTGTGCCACCGACCACATCTGCAACAAGCTGGGATGATAGAATCTACGGGTCTGTTGCTCTGACCCCTCAAACCTGATGCTCACCCTCTCTAATCGTGTCTAGGCCTGGATTGCACACTCAATGATGAAGATGCTGGAGCTGATGATCTCAACTGAGTCTGTTGTCGGTGCCTACCGCCTGATCTCGGTTGGGAGAATCTGTGGTCATCGGTCCTAGCCCTCTTGGCCTCCCTATCTCTTAGATGTGCCACCTCCATCTACTGGGCGTAGAACACTATCCATGGGAAATCCATGTCTTGGTGGAGCATAGTGGTCCTATGATCATTTTCCAAGTAGCCCGCTACTCCATGGACGAATCTACTCACCCACGCCCTCTGATCGGCTACCAACTCTGGGGCATATTTTGATAGGCGAGTGAACTCAAGGGCATACTCTTGTACTGTCATTCTCCCTTGCTTCAGATTCACAAACTCAGCTGCCTTCATCTCCCTCATTTCATGAGGGAAGAACCGATCCAGGAATGCAACATGAAACTCTTCCCAAGTGATAGGACCGGTTCGGCTTCATGAAGTTCCCTTGTATATTATTTCGGATCGAGGTACTCAGTTTACTTCTCAGTTCTGGCGTTCATTTCAAAAAGGGCTTGGGACTCAAGTTAAGCTAAGAACATCTTTTCACCATCATACGAATGGCCAAGCGGCCATTCAGACTCTTGAGGATATGTTGAGGGCATGAGTTATGGATTTCAAAGGTAGTTGGGATGATCGTTTACCTTTCATTGAGTTTGCTTATAATAACAGTTACCACTCTAGTACCCAAATGGCACCGTTCGAGGCTCTGTATGGGTGAAGGTGCAGATCTCCCATCGGATGGTTCGAGGTTGGTGAGCCAGCTGCGGTTGGACCAGATTCGGTTCATAAGGCGATGGTGATGGTTCAGTTGATAAGGGACACCAGTTGAAAACCGCCCAGAGTCGTTAGAAATCATATGCTGATGTGAGAAGAAGAGAATTGGAGTTTGATGTTGACGATTGGGTGTTTCTAAAGGTATCTCCCATGAAGGGAGTCATGCGGTTCGGAAAGAAAGATAAACTCAGTCCCCGCTATGTTTGGTCCATACTAGGTTGTGAGAAGAGTTGGTACGGTGGCGTATGAGTTGGACTTGCCTTCAGAATTGGCTCCAGTTCATCCCGTGTCCATGTATCACTGTTGAAAAAGTGTTTGGGTGATCCAGCCTTGGTGGTTCCAAAGACAGGATTAGTGTGAAAGACAGCCTCAGTTATGAAGAAATTCCGGTTGAAATCTTGGATCGATATGTTCGAAGGATGAGGAATAAGGAAGTAGCCTCAGTAAAGGTGTTATGGAGGAATCAACATGTCGAGGAAGTCACGTGGGAGGCCGAAGCAGATATGATGGCTAAATACCCCCATTTGTTCCTTACCAGCTCCGCGTCAGTTTGAGGTATCAAATTTTTGCCCTAAACCTCTATTCAGTTTTTCATGTTCTATTCATGCGAATAAGTTTGTTTTATGATATGATATGTGTATGTGATGTTTGAATTCTGACAAGCATGTGGTTCTCTTCAGGGGTAGTCATTCCGTTAGTTTTCGGCTTGAATGTCAATGAATAGCATCTATATATATATATATAGTGATTGTTGTTTCCGGGATTTCTGCTTATTTATAACATTCGAGGATGAATGTTCCCAACGGGGAGATATTGTTATACCTCGGGAACTCAAGAATCGGACCCGAAAGTGAATCAGGAGAAAACTGAAAAATGTTGCAACTGTTGTAGAATGGGTCACTTAACGACTCGTGAAGAGGCCAAATGAGTCGTCAAGTGACTCGTGGGGAAGGCCTGAGGTGATGCAGGACTCGAGGTCCCTACGGGCAATGTAACGACTCGTGGTCCCCACGGGCGATGTAACGACTCGTGGTCAGACACCACGAATCATCATGTCAGTCGTGGGGTGGTCCTAGAGAGAGACAGTGAAGCTTATCTAGTGTACTTGACGGATGGCATCCAACGACTCGTCGTCAGTCCTAACGACCTATTAGGTGGGCCGTTACCAAGCCAGTGGAGTTTTCATGAATGACGAGGAAGTGCACTTGATGGGTGAACCAACGGATTGTGTGCCCTCGTAATGAATCGTCAGGTCGTCAGTTAGGACCCCCCTGACAGTTATTTTTAGCAATTACTATAAGAGCTTTTCCGTAATTCCTAAGTCCTAAGGGCCTATACTATGTCATTTTAAGCTCGTAATAGAGGGTTTTAAGCTGAGAAAGACCCATCTAGGCCATTTTCTTCATGCATGCAAGGGTGAGAACTTGAAGGGAAGAAAGTGAGGAGAAATTCAAGGTTTCCAAGGGAAATCTTAGCTGGGCAATTAGGAAGGGTTAGGATTCTTCATTCCCAGGTATGTAAGGCTATGAGTGGGTGCTTCCTTCCACAACCATGCCCATTCCCTATAAATTTGTGATTTGTTTGTGATGATCAAGTATGGGTCTTCAATTGATTGCAGATTCTTACATTTCTACTCATGGGTATGATTAAATTGAGTTGATATTGGTGATTTACTGAGCTTGGACGGATTCTATCTTAATTTCTTTTACAAAATTATTTTTCAAAAATTGAATCTAAAATGTCCACGTGTGGGTAGTTCATGATAGAATGTGACGATGATGGAGAAGATGATGAAAAGCATGTTTCCAACCTTAACCATGATTTTGAGTATGTTTTCAAAGAAGATTAAATAGACCCATGTATGATGAAGCTTTGGGTAGTGCCCAATGTTGAACATGAATGAAAGTTTTCATTAATTGACTTTATTACTTCATTTTGGAGTGAAATCTCCCATATTACAATATTTCCAAATAAATTTTATGAGTTAAAGCATGATAAGGTTTTGGGCAAGGCCTTTATAATGATGATGATGAAGTGATAATTCTAAGTAGGCTTACCACATGATATTTGGAGTAAAGTCTCCCATTATTCTTTGAGCTTGTGGTATGTATCGTAGTAAAGCTTCTCATATGCATGAAATTCATAATTGAGATGTATGTTGGCATATTAAGCTTCATTTCACATGATGTTGAGTCTAAGCATGATACCATTCTAGGCTTTGTCGAGACGACATTGTTGAGCTTCATATTTATATGATGTTTAGTGTATGCATGATTTCATAATGATCTTTTCAATAGACAATGTTGAACTTCATTTCATACGATGTTGAGTTTATGCATGATTTCATGTTGAGCTTCGTTACTAGATTATGTGAGCTTCATATTTATACGATGTAGAGCATTGCATGTTTTGAGAGAAGAGTCTAGCACCGAGCGAGCTAAGGGTCGACTATCCTATGCCTCAGAACTACGCGCCAATGGAGGTTAATTCTATTATATTATTCGGACCTCCCTTGTGAGTTATCCCCGGCCCGATTGGCCCTTTGAGCTTGATATCGATATCATGGTATCGTCCATAGCCCTGGCAAGGTTATGGACGGCTTTGCCCACTTGAGTGTAATAGTCGGGACCACGTAGGCTATATCGTGGTGTGTCGGTTAAGTGACGAGTCTCCCACTGTCTATATCATTCGAGTTTCCATATCCATTACTTATGATGATTATCTTATGCATGCATGTTCGAAAAGCAAGGTTTGACTCATTGTTCAGCTTTTGATATAAATGTTATGATTTAGCTTTGAGTCATTTGATGTAGTCATGATGTTCTAAAGCCATGCATTACCATGTATTAAATAAGAATGATTTCACAATGAATGCTTGTGATCTTTTTTTATCCTTAAAAGCTATTATATATGTATGACTTGTTTTAAAAAGGCTATTATTTCTCAAGCGGTATTACTTACCTTGGATACTCGGTACATTCCACGTACTGACCGCATACCTTCTATGCTTCATCATTTCATGATGCAGGATCTGGTTCTCAGGTTCAGCCCTGTTCGTAGCCGCTTCTCAGAGTTAATATTTGCTTGCTTGGTGAGTCCTCATCCTCCGAGGACTATACTTTCAGTTATTTGAGTGTACTTTCAGTTTCAGTAGTTCTGAGCTTGTTGGGGGTGTTGTCCCATCAGCTCGTCCAGATTAGAGGCTTATCAGACTTAGACATGTGTTCAGCTTCAGATGTTTATTCTGTTGTTATGCTAAGTTATAATTCTGCTGAGTTATATTTATGTTTCCTTCATGTTTATTGAATGAGATAGTGAATGCCTATGCCATGGGTTGACTTAGGGTCTCTCGGGGTCCTTTATCCCGTGTCTACGATCCGGGTCCCCTCTCGGGTCGTGACAGCTTGCATGCATTCTTTCTGAATCGTGATCTCTTAATAACATAACATAGCATAACCTCATAACATCATAACTGAATTGATTGCCTCAAAGCTAAATTCTAACATTTATAAAAAGCTGAACATTGAGTCAAACCTGCTTTAGTACATGCATGTATATATAAATCTCATGAGTAATGAATATGTATATCTGAAATCATGAGAAACAATGGGAGACTCATCTTTTAACCGACATACCACGATAGAGCTTATGTGGTCCCAACTATCACACTCAAGTGGGTAAAGCCGTCTAAAGCCTTTCCAAGGCTAGGGACGATACCATGATATTGATATCAAGCTGAAGGCCCATTCGGGCAGGGAAAGCACAAGGGAGGTCCCGAAGTAATATGTAATGGTATCAACATGCGTTGGCACGTAGTTCTGAGGCATAAGGTGATCGACCCTTAGCCTACTCGGTGCTAGACATTACTCCCAAAACATGCATGTGCTCTACATCGTTTTACAACAAAGCTCAACATCGTCCGTTGACAAAGCTCAATAATCAATACATCTGAAATATGAAATCATGCATATGAGAAGCTTTAGCTCAAAACATACCACCAGCTGAAAATATAATTGGGAGCCTTTGCTCCAAAACCATGTGGTAAGCTATGCATAGGAAAATTTTAACTCAAAACATACCACAAGATGAAAATATAATCGGGAGTCTTTGCTTCAAATAAATGTGGTAAGCTTAATTCGGGAAAATCATCATTCATACTTAACATGTGGGCATTGCCCAAAGCTTTATCATACTTAGGAATACTCGATTCTTATCGAAAGAAAGTTGTAAACATAGTTAGCTTCAAAACATACTTTTCATCATAATATCTCATCCTCATCATATACTCATCACAAATATCATCTTCCATGAACATTTCATCTATGGGCTTTTAATTCATAAAACTAGAATCATGATTTTAAATTGAAAACATTATAAAATTTGCCCATGCGTCATAATTCAATAGTAGAATCATAATCAAATCATACCCATGTATAGAAATCGAAGATTCATGTATTTGGGTTAAAACCCCATATATTAGACATAGAATTTCATACTTTAGAGAGGGATTGGACATGGGTATAAAGGGAATCACCCATTCATAACCCTACATACCTGTTGGTAGCTGATTCTAACACTTTTTTAGATGAACAATAGGAAATTGAAAAGAAATTGATAAATGCTATGTTGATCACCCTCTCAAGTCTTCTACCTTGCATGCATGAATGAATGAGGCCTAAAATAAACTTAACCTCTTTAAAAGTCACTATTCATAACTCAAAACATCATAGTTTAGGCCTTAGGAACATAGGAATTACAGAAAAACCCTTACTAAATACGCAGAAAATAACTGCCAGGTGGTCCTAGCGGAGGACCTAATGACTCATTGCTCAGGGTCATGACTCGTGGAGTCGTCCGTTACGTACACTGCCTTGCCTCGACAAAATTTATTCCATGCTTAATCACAACGCACCCCACAAATCGTGGGGGCTGACCACGACTCGTGGGGACCTTCCGTCAAGTCCACTGCCCTTTTTCTTTTCTTTTCTTATTCCCCTCCCCACGGCTGACCTAACGACTCGTGGGACCTGACCTCCATTCGTGGTCATGCCCGTGGTGTCTCACTTCTCCAGTTTTCAAATTCATTCCATGGCCTTCACCATGAGTCACATCACGACTCGTGGGTTGATCTCACGAGTCTCCCCATGACTCATTCTGAGTTTGATGCCAAATTTCACTTATTCTCCATTTCATCTCCCGGGATGATCTTTGGGCTTCTGGGGTATAACAAAATCCTTGAGAAATTTTGAGAAGAAGAAGTCGAAACCCTTGCCCTGCTCTGTGCTTCCTGAATGTGATTCTACGTTCTAACTCTTAAGGTAATGAGAGGAATGAGGTGTGAACGTCGATTACCCCCCCCCCCCAAATCCCCTGAATATAACCCAAAATGATGTAATTTAGGGATTAAAAAAGTGAGAAGTTACAAAAATGCCCCTAAAAGAAAATCTAGAAAACTGCCTGACAAGGACCAGCAGGTCACACAACGAGTCGTTGGATTGCACCACAACTCGTTGGTACCAGTCGCCTGTCCTAGGTTTAAACCTAGGGCTTAGTGGAACTGGCAACGGGTGGGGACCATGAATCATTGGAAGAACCAATGGGTCATTGGTACCTCCTGTGGCCACTGGTAGGGTCTTGAACAAAACACTGGGCCCGCTCCTCTAACGGGTGACACCACGACTCGTTGGTTGGTCCAACGAGTCATTTTCTACTATCGTCCTAGCTACTAAAATTTCCTGGGCTTGGCTCATGGATTGAAACAACGACTCATTGTAAGGGACAACAAGTCATTGTTTTCCCTCGTTGCCACTATAATGACTTTCTTATCTTCTCCCAACAGCTTAACAGAACAGGTCATTGGTCTCTTCCACAACCCGTTACTAGGCTCGTTGGTTCCAAAGGGAATTCCTGCAAGCTTGACAACGACTCAGATAATGGGTCGCTACAACTGACCACGACACGTTGTCTGGGTCGTTTTGAGAAAAAAATTTCTGGTTCTTCTGGGTTTTTCATGCAAGGTTTGAGTTTGGTCTAGGAAAGTTTTGGGGTGTTACAATATCTCCCCCTTGGGATCATTCGTCCTCGAATAAAGGCTAAAACTGCTGGAAAACTAGGAAATGAGATACAATTCCCAGACTGAGATTATAAACTGATTTCTGTAGGAATGACTAACTTCAAACTGATTTAACCATGCTAACAGAGTTGATGAAACTAGGAGGCATATTGAAAACCTAAATAGAGCTGATGGGTACAGAACTGAGCAGAGTTTTGAGGAGGAATTTAGTACCTGATGCTGAAATTGAACTGGAGGGGAATAAATGGGGATATTTGGCCATCATGTATGCTTCGGCCTCCCATGTGGCTCCCTCAACTAGCTGGTTCCTCCACAAGACTTTCACTGGAGCGATTTCCTTGTTTCTTAGCTTACGAACCTGACGGTCTAGGATCTGAACTAGGACCTCTTCGTAAGATAGACTATCTTTCACTCCCACACTGTCTAATGGCATAACTGAAGTGAATCACCTATGCACTTCTTCAATAGTGACACATGGAACACTGGGTGCACAGATGCTAACTCTGGAGGTAATTCTAACTCATATGCCACGCTGCCAATTCGCCTCAAAATCCTATAGGGTCCTACATACCTCGGACTGAGTTTCCCTTTATTTTCAAACCTCATCACCCCTTCCATGGGA
Source organism: Datura wrightii (assembly GCA_035772735.1). Classification (NCBI taxonomy): domain Eukaryota; kingdom Viridiplantae; phylum Streptophyta; class Magnoliopsida; order Solanales; family Solanaceae; genus Datura; species Datura wrightii. The sequence continues at coordinate 69,354,127 of JASDFA010000003.1, read as the reverse complement.
GAAATTTTTAGGTAAACCCAATCATCTACAGAAAATTCTAACTCCCTCCTCCTCACACCAGCATAAGATTTCTGTCGGCTTTGAGTTGTTTTTAACCTCCCCTTTATAAGTTACACTTTCTGCATAGATTCATGAACTGAGTCTGGTCCTATCAAGGTAGGTTCACCAAATTCAAACCACTCTATGGAGACCTACACCTCCTACCATATAATGCCTCAAACAAGGCCATCTGAATACTGGAGTGCTAGTTGTTGTTGTATGCAAACTCGATGAGAGGCAAATTAATCATCCCAACTGCCCTTGAAATTGACCACTCAAGCTCTCAGCATATCTTTTAAGGTCTGAATGGTCTACTCATCTTGTACATTGGTCTGAGTGTGAAAAGTTGTGCTGAGCTTAACCTGAGTACCAAGTCCTTTCTGAAATGACTTCTAGAAATGCGAGGTGAATTGGGTACCTCTATCTGAAGTAATGGACAAGGGCACCCTATGTAGTCTGACTAACTCCCAGATATAAGCCTAGTATGATCCTCAGCTGAGTCCGTAGTTTTAACTGGGAGGAAAAGTGCTGACTTAGTCATCCAATCCACTATCACCAAAATTGAGTCATGCTGCCGGCGAGTATGAGGTAGACCTATAATAAAGTCCATATTCACTTCTTCTCACTTCCAGGTGGGTATGCTAATATCCTGAGTCATACCCCCAGGTTTCTAATGTTCCACCTAGACCTGCTGATAGTTCGGGCACTAAGCCATAAATTCTGCAATGTCTCTTTTCATGTCATTCCACCAGTAGATATCCTGTAGGTCACAGTACATCTTAGTGGCACCAGGGTGGATAGAATATCTTGAACTGTGTGCTTCTACTAGTATCTATTGTCTAAAATCACCTACATCTGGTACATATAGTCTACCCTGGTAATGAAGTACACCATCTCCCCTTTTGGAGAAAGCCTCCACTTCTTTTCTGAGAACTGCTTCTTTTAGCTTAAGCAGTATGGGATTTCATCCTGCTTTGACTTAACTTCAAAAACTACCAAAGAATTTGACCCACTCCGCACTACTACTCCGCCCTCAACTGAATCGATCAATTGTTCCCAGTCAAGCTAACCTGTGAATATCCTTTTCCAGTTCCCTTCTGCCCTCTTCAACATGAGCAACGCTCTACATGGAAATCCTGCTTAGGGCATCAACCATCATATTGACCTTGCCTAGGTGGTATAGCATGCTCATTTCATAATCCTTTAGTAAATCAAGCCACCTCCTCTGAGGAAGGTTCAAATCCTTATGACTGAACACATACTGAAGGCTCTTATGATCGGTGAAAACATCCACATGAGCCCCATAAAGATAATGCCTCCATATGTTCAAAGCAAACACCACCGCTGCTAATTTAAGGTCATGAGTCGGGTAGTTCTTCTCATGAACCTTGAGCTATCTGGAGGCGTAATTTATAACCTTAGCCTGCTGCATCAGAACACAACGGATTCCAACTCTGGAAGCGTCACAATATACTACGAACCTGTCTGTTCCTTCTGGTAAGGTTAAAATTGGGACTGTAGTGAGTCGAGTCTTCAACTCTTTAAAACTCTTCTCACATGTATATGGCCACTGAAACTTCACCTTTTTCTGAGTTAGCTTATTCAGAGGAGATGCAATAGAGGATAATCCTTCTACAAATCATCGCTAATAACCTGTTAGACCCATGAAACTTCCGATATCACTTGGGGAAGTAGGTCTTGGATAGTCTTTCGCCGCTACTATCATTTGAGGATCTACCTGAATACCCTCACCTGAGACCACGTGACCAAGGAAAGTCATAGAGTTCAACCAGAACTCACATTTTCTAAATTTAGCAAACATCTGTAGCACTATCCTCAGATGGTTAGCATGTTCTTCCTCATTTATGGAGTATACCGGAATGTCATCAATGAATACAATGACGAACATGTCTAGGTACTGCTTGAAAACCCTATTCATTAAGTCCATGAAAGCTGAAGGGGCATTAGTAGTCCAAAGGACATAACCACGAATTCATAGTGACCAGACCGAGTTCTGAAGGCTGTTTTTGGTATGTCATATTCTCTGACTCTAAGCTGATGATTCCCCAACCTGAGATCTACCTTGGAAAAACAACTGGCTCCCTGAATTTGATCGAACAAGTCATCAATCCTAGGTAGGGGATACCTGTTCTTAACTATAACTTTGTTCAGTTGATGGTACTCGATACACATTCTGAGAGTACCGTCTTTCTTTCGCACGAACAACACTAGAGCACCCCATGGAGAGATGTTGGGCCTGATGAAACCCTTATCAAGAAGGTCCTTTAGTTGTTCCTTCAACTCCTTAAGCTCAGTTGGAGCCATTCTGTAAGGAGGAATGGAGATAGGCTGAGTGTCTGGAAGAAGGTCTATACCGAAGTCTATTTCTCGCTTGGGAGGGACTCTAGGAAGATCTTCGAGAAACACATTAGAGAATTTGATAACAACTAGAACTGACTGAATAGTTGGGGTCTCAGAGCTGGCATCTTTGATCTGAACTAGGTGATAGATGCACCCTTTAGAAATGAGCTTCCTTGCCTTATGGTAGGAAATAAATCGACCCTTAGGCGCGGAACTACTACCCATCCAATCTAGAACTGGCTCATTGGAAACTGAAATCTGATGACTTTAGTTCGACATTCAACTGAGGCATAATTGGAGTGTAGCCAATCCATGCTAAGAATGAGATTGAAATCGACCATGTCTAACTTTACTGGATCAGCTGGAATGACTTTACTCATGACTGAGTCTGGGCAGTTTTATACAGTCGGCTGGCTCTAACTGTCTCACCAACTAGGTTAGAGACTAAGAATGGTTCTGAGAGGACTTCTGGACTGATTTTAAAATGGACAGCAATATAAGGAGTCACGAAGGATAGTGTGGCTCCTAGATCTAGCAAGGCATACACATCTAGATGAAAGAGACATAACAAACTCACAACCACGTCAAGTGAGCTCTACTAATCCTGAAAAGAGGACAAAGCATAAAAGCAGTTTTTGGCGCTGACTGCCATCCGTACCTAAAGTGTTGGCCTGCTGAGCTGGTCAACCTACTGGAGCTACTGAAGTGGTAGACTGTGACCTCCCCCGTCCTGCTGAGGGACATTCCTTAAGCCTGCGGCTTAGCTGTTCACATCCAAAGAAACCCTCTTTGCCTAGAAGGCATTCACCCGGATGGTTCTTCCCACACTTAGGACAAGCAGGGTAGCGGTTGCTGGCACTGTGACTCTGGGACGGAGAGCCAGGTGCTCCACACTTTTGATCCTTGTGGGACCAGAAAGTAGGGGTGCAGGCTAAAGTGGGTGTTGAAACCCTCTAATGTTGCTGCTGCGGGCGGCTACTGTTGCCGGACCTCTAGTGGCCATAATCTGATAGACCAGTTCTAGCCCGCTTGTTCTCCCGCTCCATATCTTTCAACTTTTCTGCCTCAATCTGCTTGGCATGAATGATGAGGCTGGAGAGGTCAATATCCTTTATGAGCATAGTGGTCCTGTGCTCCTTAAGTAACAGGTTTGATACCCCATTGAAGAATTTAAGCATGCGAGCCCTTGGCTTGTCTACCATCTCTAGAGCATACCTTGACAACCATGTGAACTCCACTACATAATCCTCCACAGTCCTGTTACCCTGTTTTAAGTTCATGAACTCTGTGACTTTAGCCTCCCTCAACTCCTGGGGAAAGAATCTGTCTAGGAATGCTGTGGTGAACTCTTCCCACTCTACTGGTTCCGCTCCTGCTGGTTTTCCCTCCTTCCATTGATTATACCGAATCTGTGCCACCCCTTTCAACTGTTAGGCCACCAGATCAGCACTCTCCGCAGAACTAACACCCATAATTTGGGTTATCTTCCACACCTCATCTACGAACTCCTGTGGGTCCTTTCCCACCTTGGATCCATAAAAGGCTGGAGAGTTCATTTGGGTGAAGTCCTAAACCTGGGAAGCTACTGCGGACCTATTTGTGTTTACCAGAACCACCTACTGGTTCACTTGGTTTGTTACTGTTTGAGCCAGCAACTGGATTGCTGCTCGAGATTCTGCTGAGGACACTTGGTCGTCCTGAGGGGCTGCTGGAGCTGGTGAGATAGGTCGGTTAGCATTGCCAGCCCTTCTTCCATTTTCTCATCTTGGAGGCATAGTTTTAATGAAATAAAATAGAGCACGAGTTAGGAAAACATTTTTGGAGTTAAACTTCATGCACGATAAGGAGTATGAAGTTTTCCTAATAACGTCTCGTAGCCTCCCCGTCATAAGTGGCGCGCTTTACACCTATGAAAAGGACTCTACTTGACTTGGATTTCAGACATCCTAGGATACTCTAAACCTAGTGCTCTGATACCAAGTTTTTCACAACCCGAGTCTATACCTTGGATGAGACACAGTACTTGGAGTCACAAGTAACCCCAAGCCAACCTATTATTGTCTATCATAACAACGGTAAACTGAGTAAACATAAGAGGAAGCTTAAATAAGTAAAATCATTTGAGAAAAACTATTTTGACAAAGTCCATACATCTAATAAACAATACTGGATATCTGAGTCTATGTCTGAAAGTCAACAACTAAATGATGAGTTGCTAGGACAAGCCTCCAACTAACTCTAAAGTCTAACTGAAAGTAAGTAACTGGAAATAAATATCATCCTCGAAAGATAAGGACTCACCAAATGTTGCTGCTGGTATCATCTAAGGGAAACTACCGATGATGCTGGGACTACGAACCTATGCCTGTATCATGATATGATACAACATAGAAGGCATGCATTAGTACTTTAAATGTACTAAGTAAGTGAGATATATGATAAGCATGAAAGAACAAGTAACTGAACTGAAATGACATGAAATGACCAACTGGAAATACTGAAAATCGGTACAATTGAAAATAACTGAGATGTCAATAATGACCCTGGCTGACGGTTACAAAAATGTCTTGGATCTGAGATATTGAGTTGAGCTAAAATGAACTGAATTGCACTAAGACTGTACTAACTAGTGGGAGAGTCTATAACCGACATATAACCACGTGAACTAAACGTGAAGTTCGATATATATGCCCCATCGATAGGACCCAATATACCTTGCCATGGTATAAAGGAATGAACTGGGTGATCACAAATCTGGGGCTGTTGGGCCAATAAATTACCTACGGTGGCAATGTACTTTTGGGAACCTAGGTGCGCTAAAACCTCGGTCCGCTCGGTTCTAAGTCCTACTCCCACTGGATAGCCCTAATATGACCACTAAGCTGATAGCTTGAAGCTGGGGCCCAAGACTAAGTTAGGGACACTTATCTGGAAGTGCCCTGCAAGTCTTATCAGACCGAATACTGTAACTGGTGTTCTAAGACTGGTCAGAGCTGCTTATCTGGAAGCGTCATAATCATCTAAAGAACAAACTGATAACTGACAATTGATTCTGATAACTGATATATGATTCTAATAACTGATATCTGGGAGGCATTACTGGCACCTCAAGACAAGACTATAGTCAAACTGATCAGCTGACATTTCTGAAAATGCTAGAGATGCTAACATTTACTGAAACTGGTCTAGCATGCTACTGACTGAGAATTCAACTAATATTAATAATATGGGAATTCCAACACTAATAGAATCAAGCAACATGAATAACTAATCAATTACGTAAGACTTTGATTATTGTATTCAAGAGCTATGGCTAAAACTATCTTTAGAGGTACAAGTATCAACATGATGACTAGGTATTGGAAAAATAGCAACAATTAACATGAAAAACATTCCATATGAAATAGACGAAAACTGACTGATAATTTACTCACACTTGCAAACTCAGAGCTTAGAATTGATAACAAAGTTAGATGGATTTTTAGGGTACAAGGGAAGGACAATTCCCTTGATAACTTCCCACATACCTGGTAAAGGATTCATATGGAAATCCTTGAGAAATTCTGAGAAGAAGAAGTCGAAACCCTTGCCTTGCTCTGTGCTTCCTGATTGTGATTCTATATTCTGACTCTTAAGGGAATGAGAGGAATGAGGTGTGAACGTTTATTACCCCCACAAATCCCCTGAATATAATCCAAAATGATGTAGTTTAGGGATTAAAAAGGTGGGAAGTTACAAAAATGCCCCTAAAAGAAAATCTGGAAAACTGCCCAACAGGGACTAACGGGTCACACAACGAGTCGTTGGTTGACACCACGACTCGTTGGGACCAGTCATTTGTTCTGGACTTAAACCTAGGGCTTACTAGACTGGCAATGGGTGCGGACCACGACTCGTTGGAAGAACTAATGGGTCATTGGTACCTCCCTGTCACGACCCGAACGTAGACCCAAATGGAACCACGGGACAAGGAGCCCCAAGAGACTCCAAGTCGACCCATGGCATGAACATACATCTAACTCAATATCAATAAAGCGGAATACTTAGCATAACAACATAGAGGAAGCATAAACATAACATAACATGGCAAGCGAAACATACTACATACATAACAGTTGAATACTACCTATAGTCTGAAAGCCTCTAACATATTCGATGGGTTGATGGGACAACATCCCCAACTAACCAGGCAAGTCTAGCAGCTGAACATGAAAAGATAACTAATATCAAATTGGTCCTCAAAGAATGAGGACTCACTGAAGAGCTGGATGATAAACTCTGAGATGACTCGTGGTCACCTCTCATTAACTCCACTGCCCAAAACATCAAGTCTTTAACCCACTGCTGACCAGGACTCACCTAACAAATTTTGGCATCTAACCATGACTCATGGTGTCCAGTCATGGGGTACACTGCCAGCTCATCCTTCATCTTTCAACTTCCATTGACCACGGGTGACCTGGCAGCTCATGGGGCTGACCATGACTCGTGGTCACACCTGTGGTCACCCTAATTTGAAATTTCCATGAAAGGCAACACTCCTTACCATGAGTCACTTAACAACTCATGGTCAACCTGATGGGTCACAGGAAAACTCGTTCTGTGACCTGGTGCAGAAAATCTTATTTTTTTCATTTCAACTCTCGGGTCTGATCTTTGGGTTTTGGGGGTACAACAATATCTCCCTCTTGGGAACATTCGTCCTCGAATGTTGAAAATCATACAGAAAAGCATAGAAATGCAATCATCATAGTCAAATACTGATCATATAAGCTGAAACTAGCGAAATGAATAACTCTGATTTAAACTACATGACTGAACTAAATTCATGAATCATACATACGACTTTTGCATGAAAGAAACTGGGGTACATGAGCTGAACATGGAACTGAATAGAGTTTAGAGCAAACATTGATACCTCAAGCTGGAACTGAGTCGGTAGGGAATAAATGTGGGTATCTAGCCATCATATCTGCTTCGACTTCCCATGTAGCTCCCTCAACATGTTGATTTCTCCACGAAAACTTAACTGAAGCTATTTCCTTATTTCTTATATTTCAAACCTGATGTTCTAGTATTTTTACCGGAACCTCCTCATAGCTAAGGCTATCTCTCACACCAACACTGTCCACTGGCACAACTAGAGCTGAATCCCCTAAGCACTTCTTTAAGAGTGATACATGAAAAACAAGATGAAGGGAAGCTGATTCTGGGGGAAACTCCAATTCATATGCTACCTTGCCCACCCGTTTCACAATCCGGTACAGGCCAACATAACAGGGACTGAGTTTCTCTTTCTTTCTGAATCTCAACACTCCCTTCATGGGAGACACCTTTAGAAACACCCGATCGTCCATTTCGAACTCAAGTTCTCTGCTTCTCACATTCGCATAGGACTTTTGACGACTTTGAGCTGTTTTCAACCTGTCCCGTATGAGCTGAACTTTTTCCATGGCCGCACGGATTGAATCTAATCCTATTACCGCAGCTTCACCGACATCAAACCAACGAATAGGCGATCTACATCTCTGCCCATAGAGAGCCTTAAACGGAGCCATCTGTATGCTGTAATGGTAGTTGTTGTTATACACGAACTCAATGAGAGGCAAATGATCATCCCAACTACCCTTGAAGTTAATCACACATTCTCTCAACATGTACTCGAGAGTCTGAATTGTCCGCTCCGCTTGACCATCCATTTGCGGGTGAAATGTTGTATTGAGCTTGGCTTGAGTGCCAAGTCCCTTTTGAAACGATCTCCGAAATTGAGAGGTAAACTGAGTACCTCTGTCTGATATGATGGAAAAGGGCACTCTATGCAACCTAACTAGCTCTCAGATGTATAGTTTGGCATAATCCTCCGCTGAATCTGTGGTTTTGACCGGTAGGAAATGAGCGGCTTTGGTCATCCTGTCTAAGATCACCCAAATGGAGTCATACTATTGACGAGTGCGAGGTAACCCTGTGATGAAGTCTATATTGATTTCCTCCCACTTCCATGTAGGAATACTAATGTCCTGAAGTACACCCCCTGGTCCCTGGTGCTTAACCTGTATTTGCTGATATTTCGGCCACCTAGCCACAAATTCAGCAATGTCCTTCTTTATGCCATTCCACCAATAGACTCCCCGTAGGTCATGGTACATCTTGGTGGCACCTGGATATATCGAATATATGGAACCGTGAGCCTCATGAAATATTTGATTTCTCAAATCATCAATGTCCGAGACACACAAACGACCCTGATATCGAAGCATACCATCTCCCCCTTTGGAGAAGACCTCTACCTTTTGATTCTGAACGGCTTCCTTTAACTTTACCAAAATAGGGTCCTCGTCTTGTCTAACTTTCACATCAGTTACCAAGGATAATTCTAATCCATTCTGAACTACAATACTGCCATAGGCGAGTCAACTAAACGAACTCCCAACCTTGCAAGTCGATGCACATCCTTCACTAGCTCCTTCCTTCCCTTATCCACATGGGACACACTTTCTATAGAAAGTCTACTAAGTGGGTATGCTACTACATTGGCCTAACCCGGATGGTAAAGGACACTCATATCATAATCCTTGAGTAGCTCCAACCACCTCCTTTGGCGTAGATTTAGATCCTTTTATGTAAGCACATATTGTAGGCTCTTGTGATCTGTAAACACATCTACATGGACCCCATACGAATAGTGTCTCCATATCTTCAAGGAAAATAGTGTCGCCGCCAATTCAAGATCATGGGTTGGGTAAATCTTCTCATGAACTTTTAACTGTCTAGAAGCGTATGCTGTCACTTTACAATGCTGCATCAATACACAACCAAGGCCGATTCTAGAAGCATCACAATACACTACAAACCCATCGATACCCTCTGGTAGGGTTAACACCGGTGTTGAGGTAAGTCGAGTCTTCAACTCCTGAAAGCTCCTCTCACAAGCCTCTGGCCATTGGAACTTCACTTTCTTTTGGGTCAATTCGGTTAATGGCGCTGCAATAGATGAAAATCCGTCAACAAATCTCTGATAGTAGACAACTAAGCCCAAGAAGCTCCTGATATCTTAAGGATTCACTAGTCTAGGAAAATTCTTCACCGCTTCTATTTTCTAAGAGTCCACCTTTATGCCCTCACTTGACACCAGATGGACCAAAAATGCCATTGCGTTCAACCAAAACTTGCACTTGCTGAATGTAGCATATAATTGGCGATCCTTGAGAGACTGTAGTACCACCCTCAGATGAGCGGCATGCTGCTCCTCACTCCGAGAGTATATCAGGATGTCATCAATAAACATAATCACGAAATATCCAAGTATGGCTTGAACACCCCATTCATCAAGTCCATAAAAGCTAGAGGAGCATTGGTTAGTCCAAAAGACATAACTACAAACTCATAACGATGATACCACATCCTAAAGGTTATTTTCAAGATGTCACTCTCCCGGACACTGAGCTGATGGTACCCGAATATGATATCTATCTTTGAAAAGCATTTAGCACCCTAAAGCTGGTCAAACAAATCATTAATCTTGGGAAGAGGATACCTGTTCTTGACGGTGACCTTGTTCAATTGCCGATAATCAATATACATACGAAGAGAACCATCTTTCTTTCAAACAAAGAGGATTGGTGCACCCCATGGGCACTTGCTCGGTCTGATGAAACCCTTGTATAATAGGTCTTTCAACTGCTCCTTAAACTCTTTTAACTCGGCTGCGTCCATTCTGTAAGGAGGAATAGATATAGGCTGCATATCGGGAAGAAGGTCAATACCGAAATCGATCTTCCACTCGGGATGGATTCTCGGTAATTCATCTGGGAAGACTTCTGGATACTCACATACTACTGGAATGGACTGGATAGTCAGGGTCTCATATGTAGCATCCTTAACCCTCACTAAATGGTACACGCAACCTTTGGGGATCATCTCTCTGACTTAAGGTAGGAAATGAACGACCTACAGGCACAACTAAACTACGCTTCCATTCTAAGGCTGGCTCACCCAAAAATCAGAACTCTACCGCCTAAGTTATATAATTAACTGAGGCATAACAAGCAAACAACCAATCCATGCCTAGAATAACATCAAAATCGGTCATGGCTAACTCTACTAAATCTGCTGAAGTGACCTTCTGAAGGACTGTGACTGGGCAACTTCTATACACCCTTCTGGCTACAACTAAATTACCCACAGGAGTAGAGACTGAGAAGAGTTCTGTCAAGATTTTGGTACTGACTCCGAAACTACTAGCCACATAAGGAGTCACAAAAGACAAGGTAGCCCCGGAATCTAGAAATGCATATACATCAATATGGAATACTCGTAACATACTGGTAACCACATCTGGTGAAGTCTCCTACTCCTGGTAGGAGGCAAGGGCATAAAATCTGTTTTGGCGCTGTTTGCCACCCCCATTGGTGGATGCACCCTGTTGGGATAGGCGTGTTGGTGCTGCATATTAGGCTCATTTAGTAACCGTAACATCATTCATTAAATTCATGGTCAAATAAATAACATCATCATTGATCCCCATTTACAATACATGTTTAGCCATGAACAATGTCCCATGAATTGGCCAAAAGTCATAACTCTGTAAATCATGAAATCCATGCATACTTGTAAAACATGTATATACTTGACATCTCCAAAATCCATGGTAATCACTTGAGATAAATCATATTATAGTCCATAAATCATAATGGGTTAATGAACATCAAAATAAAAATGGAATCATAACTTGAACCTCCATAAGACATGCATAACTAGGCATAGTTTGTAGAGATTTAAATCTGTAAGTTTATGATTGAAAATAGTCATAAAATCAGCCCATGATTTAATAAACATGAATTTATACATGAGAGGGATTAATCCATAGATAGATCATAAGGATTTCATAAGAATTGGGATAAAAACCCAATAGAATTATCAATAAAATTTCATGAATTAGAGAGAGATTGGGCATGGGTGTGAACAAATTCACCAATTCATAACCCTACATACCTAGGAAAAACTTATTCTACCACTCCCTTGATTGCCCAATGAAGAATTGAGAATAACTTGGAAGAAATTGAGCTTGATCACCTCTCTAGACCTTTAGTTTTGCATGCATGAATAGGAATAGCTTAGAATGAACTTACCCCTCTTAAAACTCATTACTCATAGCTTAAAACGATGTAGTTTAGGCCTAAGAATAATAGGAATTACGGAAAAATCCTAATAAAGTCACAGGTAAAAATTGACTGCCAGTCCCAACGAGGAACTGGATGAGTTGTTACCCCTGACCACGACTCATGGTCTCCTGTCGTCAAGTGCACTATCGGTTTTCCTCAAAGGGTCCCCACGAGGGAGCTAACGGCTCGTCACTGGTGACCATGACTCGTGGTCACCTCTCGTTATCTGCCCAAAACATCAAGTCTTTAATCCACTGCTGACCACGACTCACCTAATGAATTGTGGCATCTGACAACGACTCGTGGTGCCGATCATGGGGTACCCTGCCGCTCATCCTTCATCTTTCAACTTCCCTTGACCACGGGTGACCTAACGGCTCGTGGGGCTGACCACGACTCGTGGCCACCCTAATTTGAAATTTCCAGAAAAGTCAACACTCCTCACCATGAGTCACTTAACAACTCGTGGTCAACCTGACATGTCATAGGATAATTCATTTTGTGATTGGGTGCTGAAAATCCTGTTTTCTCTATTTTAACTCTCGGATTTGATCTTTGGGCTTTCAGGGTATAACACGAGTACACCACGAGTCATGTTGTCCCCCGTGGTTAGACCTAAGTGAAGTTAGGTGGTGTACTTGATGGATTGTGGCCAAGAGTCGTGGTCACTAGGTAGGACTCATCAAGTCCCTCGTGGGGACTAGCAGTCAGCTTTTCCCTGTGTGTTTATTAAGGGCTTTTCCATAATTACTATGATCGTAAGGCCTATACTACATCGTTTTAATCATATTTTTGATGAATTTAGAGGGGTTGAACGGTTTTTATCCCTCATTCATCACTTAGACTCTTAGAACAATGTTCGTAGAACTCAGGTCATTCCTCTTAAACAGAAACTTGAGCAGTCAACTGCTCCTCAAATTCTCAAGGGATTTTCTTCAGATTTTATCATTAGGTATGTGGGAATTCAACAAGAAAATAGTTCTTCTCTTGTGTCCCTAAAATTCTTTTCTAATTTTCTCTATCAGTTCAGCCATGTGGATTTGAAATGTAGAAAAATTGGCAAATTAATTTCGTTAAGATTTCAAGTGGTATATTTCTCATGATTTTAACTACTTATTATTCCCTATTTCTAGATATTTATGAGAATTGTATATTCTGGAGTAATTCAGTTCATTAGAATTTAGGATCTTGCGTATTTGACTAGTTTCCCTGTAGCTTGATTCTAACAGATTTGAAATCACCATATTATTAGTGTATGTGGAAATTTTAGTGAAATACTTACCTGTCCAGTCTCAGTAAGATTATTAGACTCAGTGTTGTCCATAAATGTCAACTGATCAGTTTGACAACAGTTAATTCCTGAGGTGTTAGTGGTGCCTCCCCGTTAAGCGGTATTTAGACTCAAACATCAGTTATCAAATATTATTAGTTGGTTCTTTAGACGGTTAGGACACTTCCAGATAAGCAGCTTTGACCAGTGTTAGGACCAGCACTTCTAGTTATCAGTTTATTCTTTAAATAGTTACTACGCTTTCAACTAAGCAGCTCTGACAAGTCTTAGAACATGAGTTACTAAATCCGGTCCAATAAGACTCTCGGGGTACTTCTAGATAAGTATCCCTGACTTAGTCTTGGGTCCCAATTTCGAGTTATCATCTTGGTAGTAGTAGTCATGTTAAGACCATCCAGTGGGAGTTGGACTTAGCATCGAGAGGGGACCAGAGTTCCAGCGCACCCAGGTTCCCAGAACTACGTGGTCACTGTAGGTTATATTTTATTGGCCTCATTTCCCTAGACCTATGATCACCCAGTTCATGCATCTATACCCTGGAAAGGTATATTGAGTCCTATAAGTAGGGTGTATACATCGGACTCCATGTCTAGCTCACGTGGTTACATGTTGATTATAGACTCTCCCACTAGTCAGTTTAGTTCAGTCTCAGATTAGCTTAGTTCAGTCTCAGATTAGCTCAGTTCAGAACAGTTTTTGACTATTTAATTCAAATCTGTTTAGTATAGTATATCAGATTAGTATCTCAGATTTAGGGCATGTCTTTGACAATTAGACATGGTCATTTTGACCATCTCAGTGTATCACAGTTTATTCAGTTTCAGCATTTCAGTTGGTCATTGCATGTTTTTACAGTTTACTCATTGTATTCTCCATGTTATTGTTTCTCCTACTTACTTAATACATTCAAAGTACCAATGCATACCTTTTGTATTGTATTATTTTGATGATACAACTGCAGGTTCTCAATCTCAGCACCATTAGCAGATCTCGCCCAGAAGTTTTCAATTGCATCATTGGTGAGTCCTCATCTTTTGAGGATGAGGATCATTTCTTTTCAGTTATATTTCCTTTAATTAGATTTAGAGTTAGCTGGGGGCTTGTCCCAGCAACTCATCAGATAGATGGCTTTCAAACACAAACAAAGTTTAATATTTTTAGCTTTATTTCAGTTGTTTTAAAACTTTATGATTTAGTTCTTCTTCAGAAATGTTTTATTTTATTATTTTAAAGCTTCCGCTATCTTTCTACTCAGAATGCCACTATTATGATAGACCATGGGTTGACTTGGGGTTACTTGTGACTCCAAGTATCGTGTCTCATCCAGGGTATAGACTCGTTGCATGACAAACTTGGTATTAGAGCACTGGGTTTAGAGTGTCCTAGGATGTCTGAAAGCCGCATCGAGTAGAGTCCCTTTCATGGGTGAGAAGCGCGCCGCACTTATGATAGGGAGGATATGAGATGCTATTAGGAAGACTCTCCTTTGTTCATACTCTTTATCGTGCATTGAAATTCAATTCCAAGAACACTCTCCTAACTCGTGCTTTGTTTTGATTCTATGAAATCATGCCTCCACGATGTGGTAATAGAAGAAGGGCCAGCAACGCTCACCGACCTTCCCCATCAGCTCCTGCAGCCCCTCAGGACGACCCAGTGTCCTCCGCAGAGTTCAGAGCGGTTATCCAACTACTCGCACAGATAGTCACAAATCAGGTGAACCAGCAGGTGATTCTGGTCAACACTAATGGGTCCACAGTAGCTGCTCGAGTGACTTCACCCAGATGAACTCTCCAGCTTTCCATGGATCGAAGATGGGAGAGGACCCACAGGAGATCATGGATGAGATTAGAAAGATCACCCAAATTATGAGTGTTAGATCCTCTGAGAGTGCCGACCTGGCTGCCTACCAGCTAAAAGGGGTAGCCTAGATTTGGTACGAACAGTGGAAGGAGGGGACACAAGCAGGAGCAGAACCGGTGGAATAGGAGGAGTTCACTACAGCCTTCCTAGATATATTCTTACCCCGGGAGCTTAGGGAGGCTAAAGTGGCTGAATTTATGAATCTAAAACAGGGAAATCAGATGGTGGAAGAGTATGCACTAGAGTTTACAAGGTTGCCTAATATGCTCCAAAGATGGTAGCCGAGCCAAGGGCTCGTATGCTGAAGTTTGTTAATAGAGTATCGAACTTGGTCCTCATGGAGTGCAGGACTCTAATGCTTATTAAGAATATCGATCTCTCCAGCCTCATAGTTCATGCCTAGCAGATTGAGGCAGAAAAACTAAAAGACTTGGAGCGGGAGAACAAATGGGCAATGATCTTGGGCAGAATTGCATGCCCAAGTGATACCCAAATGCTTCATTTCGACTTGTTTATCTATCGTTATGTATATTCTCATGTGATTTTTAGTTAAATGTGAATTTATACTAACCAACATGATTAGTGTTGTTTTGAAGGTAAAAGGAAATTTTGGGAAGTTAATATACATGTTGGTGAAGATCGGGAATGGACTTGGAAACAAGGACTGGAAAATGACAAGGGAGAGCAGCAAAAATAAGGGCTCCGCCATGGAGCTGTGTCACGCTGCCATCGCGGAGGCATTCTGCCTCGGATGAATTAATTTTGCCAAATTTCAGTGGAGGCTCGCGTTACCTTCGTGACACGGAGGCAGTGCTCCACGATGCACTCCATGTCACGTTGAGTGTAATTACTTGGAACCTCAAGTTCCAGTAAAGGTGCGTAATAGCACCGTGGCACGGAGGCAAGGCTCCGTGATGCAAGCCGTGCCACGTTGAGGTGCATTTGCCTGGTAGCCGACTTCCAGTGAGGGTCCGTGATACCCCTGTGGCACGGAGGGAGTGCTCCGCGATACACTCCGTGCCATGTTGCCTGTTATTCCGAGAAAAATTCTCAAGAGTATAAATAGCACACTTAGGTTTTATTTTAAACATTCTGACTTGGTTGAGCAATAACGTGGGTTACAAGCAGTTGAGAGGATGAAAATTCTAGGGTTCTTCTCTTTCTCTTTCTCTTTAATATCAATTGTTTGTATGTATTCTACTTATTTGAGGATGTGTAATTCACAAATGAGTGGCTAAATTCACTTCTTGCTGAGGTTAAGAACAATTGTAGTGGAATGTAATTGTTGATCATTGCAGTTTTCATCTTTTCTTCAATGGTTGTTCTATCAATTCTTGTTTTTACTGCATTAATGTTTGGCCAATGTTAATGTATATCTAGAAATCCAATTTTGATTTTGAAAAGGAAATAAATTGGAAAGATGTGAATTGGTAGGATATGATCTTTTCTTAGCTGTAAAAAAATTGAGAAAAGATTTACATTCAGAATAGAAATATATCTGAAAGTCTTATTAGTCAATTAAGGAATCGGTTATGTATGGCTAGAGCATGAAATTCTTTTATCACAAAAATGTAGATTAAGGTTCATGTTTCTTAAATTGGATAGGAGTCGAAAGATCCAATCCATAGGCAATAATTCTTGACTAGCAACCAAAGAAAAGATTAGCTGAATTGAATTGATAAATTGCTTCCCTGCATGTTTGTTTTAACCTCATCTTGCTCACTGCTATTGTTCAGACTCAAATTATAATCTTAACTTAGATTTTTATCACGTAGTCAACTTTAACTCTCAAAACATTATTTATTTGGTTGTCTGCATTCATAAAGATAGAGTTCACTGACGCTTAAGTTAATTAATACCGTAGTTCAGTCCCTGTGGGATCGATACTTGGCTTGAAATAAGCCACTTTACTACTTGTTCGACCACGTGCACTTGCGTGTAGTCACCACAACACCGAACACGTTTTTGGCGCCGTTGCCGAGGACTGGCAATTGGTAAATTTATTTTCTTAGTGTTAGTTTACAAATTCTATATAAGTGCTGACAACTTGATCTTAGCCCTTCTCTTGCAGATATTGAATTCTTCTGAACGCTGGCAAGAGATAAGGAGTTGGTGGATTCATATATAGAGCCGGAGAGACAATTTCATCGTCAAAGAAGGGAAGCTCTAGAGAAGAAGCTGCAGTTGCTAAGACAGGCAATTCTGGAGCTACAACAGAATCCACCACTTGTGAGGGCAGTTTTAGTGCCCGAGGAAATGGCAGCAAGGCCGGTTTGCAAAGTGGCAGTCCCACATGCAAACAATATTACATCTAGTATTCGCAGACCAGAGCCAGGAGGGAGGTTTGAGCTTAAACAAAACATGGTGCAGTTGTTGCACACCAGCGGGCAATTCACAGGTCTCCCTCATGAAGATCCACAACAACATCTCCAAAACTTTTTGGAGATAAGTGACACTTACATCCCCGCTGGAGTATCATCCGATTACGTGAGGCTTACATTATTCCCATTTTCATTATTGGGGGAAGCAAAGAGGTGATTGAAAGCTGAACCACCTAACTCTATCACCACTTGGGATGATCTTGCAAGAAAGTTTTTGATACGATTCTTTCCATCTTGGAAAATAGAAATACTTAGAAGTCAGATTCTATGTTTTAAACAAAGAGAGGGTGAGAATCTGTATCAAGCTTGGGAAAGGTTCAAATCAATGTTAAGGGATTGTCCTCACCATCACCAGTCCAATGATGTGTTGGTGCATACTTTCATTGAGGGTTTGGAACCACATACAAAAATTTTGCTAGACTCAGCAGCTGGGGGACAGGCATTAGAAAAGACTTATGAGGAGCTTAATACTTTGTTAAATCATATTTCACAGGGAAATCCAGAGTGGAATGCAGACTCATCACGAGGAGGAACAAGGAAAGCGGCAGGAGTCTTTGTGATGGATGGTTTTACAGCTATCGCTGCCCAGATAGCTGCATTGCAAAATCAACTCAAGACCCACTTCAATAGTATGAGCTTGAATCAAGCACAAGCCCCAGCCAATGTAGTGCAGCAGGTACGGTGTGAAGTATGTGGGAGTAATGAACACTCAGCTGAGTGTTGTGGTGCAAATCCAGATTCAGTAAACTTTGTTGGGAACATCCAGAGGAATAATAATCAACAGTATGGCGACAATTACAACTCAAATTGGAGGAATCATCCGTATTTCTCTTGGGGTAGTAATAGCCATCAAGGGCAGAGTTCAAATCAGGGTGTGCAGAGAAATCAAGGGGGGCATCAGAATTTTCAGTCGCAATACAGAGGAAACAATGCACCTCCTCCACCACCCAACAACATTGAGGACATGTTTAAAACACTTATAGCTAACCAAGCGCAAATGAAGGCTGATTATGTGAAATTAGCGACACATGAAAAATCAGCAGTTGGCTACAAAGTCCTTAGAGTACCAGTTTTGACAACTAGCTGGAGCTCCAAACACCAGGCCCAGAGGAGGACTACCGAGTGACACTGACCCAAATCCCAAGCAGGTCAATGTAGTGACCCCAAGGAGTGGACTACAACTCAAGGAGGTGGAACTAGAAAGACCACCTTAGCAATCAGGAGTAGTGGAAAAAGATGGGGAACATGATGATGAGAGGGGGAAGGAAAAGGCAGCTGAAGTAGACAGACCACCACCCCCGTTCCCTCAAAGATTAAAGAAGCACAAGGAAGAAGCTTTCTTTAAGAAGTTCATGGAGGTACTGAAACAGGTACACATTAATTTACCTTTGGTTGATGTTTTGCAGGGAGTGCCGAAATATGAAAAGTATATCAAGGACATCGTAGCAAACAAAAGAAGATTGATAGAGTATGCTATGGTGGCGCTTACTAGGAGGGCACTTCCCAGATAAAGAAGAGGTTGCCAACGAAGCTCAAGGACCCTGGGAGCTATACCATTCAGATCACGATTGGGCAAAGTATCCGAGCTCGCGGACTATGTGATTTGGGAGCGAGCATAAACTTGATGCCGACATCGGTGTTCAAGAAGTTGGGGCTGGGCAGTCTTAGACCAACTACAGTGATCTTGCAGCTAGCAGACCGTTCTTTTGCCAGACCAGATGGTATTGTGGAGGATGTTCTAGTGTAAGTAGGCTCCCTCATTTTCCCGGTAGATTTTATTATCTTGGATTTTGAGCCGGATGCGGAAGTCCCATTTATTTTGGGACGTCCTTTCTTGGCAACCGGGAGAGCGTTGATTGATGTAGCTGCGGGGCAGCTAACCATGCGAGCGCATGATAAAGTGGAGGTGTTTGATGTGTATAAGGCCATGAAGCTTCCGGCCATTTATGAGGAGCTATCAACAATTAATGTGCTAAACCAGGAAGCAATTCTTCAGATTGTTGATTCTCAAGATCCATTGGAGAGAGCTTTGATGGGATCCGATCATTTCAGAGATAGGAATACGTATGAGATGGTGTAGATGTTGAACGAACCAAAATGGTTTCTCAGGAAGCAAGACTTTCAGCCATTATGAGGTCCTTGGAACCATTTCCAAAACCATCAATTGAGGAAGCACCAAAACTGGAGTTGAAGACATTGCCTCCACATCTGAAGTATATATTTTGGGGGGAAGATGACACCTTGCCAGTCATCATCTCCATGGAACTGACGGAGGCACAGGTTAAGGATGCATTGGTGGTTCTTAAGAGGAGGAAGAAAGCAATGGGGTAGCAAATGTCAGACATTAGGGGAATCAATCCAGCCTTTTGCACACACATAATTTTTATGGAGGAAGGAGCAAAGCCAACTGTACAACATCAGTGGAGGTTGAATCCGGTGATGAAGGATGTAGTTAGGAAGGATGTGATCAAGTGGCTAGATGCAGGTGTGGTCTATCCTATTTCAGACAGTGAATGGGTCAGTCCCGTTCAGTGTGGCCCAATGAAAGGAGGGATGACCGTGGTCACCAACGAGAAGAATGAGTTGATTCCTACATGCACAGTCACAGGCTGGCGAATTTGCATGGACTACAGAAAGCTCAATGAGGCCACAAGGAAAGATCATTATCCTATCCCATTTATTGATCAGATATTCTGGCTATAACCAAATAGCAATAGCACGGGAGGACCAGGAGAAGACCACTTTCACATGTCCTTATGGGACATATGCTTTCAGGCGGATGCCATTTGGTCTATGCAATGCACCCGCCACATTCCAGAGATGCATGATAGCGATCTTTAACGATATGGTGGAAGATTTCGTCGAGGTATTTATGGATGAACTTTATATTTTCGATAATTTGTTTGCTACATGTTTGCAGAATCTTGACAGGGTGCTAGCTTGATGTGAAACTCCAACCTTGTACTCAACTGGGAGAAATGTTATTTTTTAGTCAAGGAGGGTATCGTCCTTGGCCATAAGGTGTCCTACAAGGGGTTGGAAGTCGATCGTGTAAAGATCGAAGTGATTGAAAAGCTACCACCACCTGTGTCAGTGAAGAGTGTTCGCAGTTTTCTCGGACATGCAGGGTTCTACAGACGGTTCATCAAGAACTTCTCTAAAATTTCTAGACCGATATTCCGGTTGCTCGAAAAAGAGGTGAAGTTCAAGTTTGATGAGGATTGCGTTAAAGCATTCGAGGAGTTAAAACAGAAGTTGATAGAAGCACCTATTCTCATTTCTCTGGATTAGGAGAAACCGTTTGAATTAATGTGTGATGCAAGTGATGTGGCTGTAGGAGCTGTATTGGGGCAGTGGAGGAATAGAATTTTTCATTCCATTCATTATGCAAGCAAAACACTTGACGCAACCCAAGTCAATTATACAGTCACGAAAAAGGAGATGCTAGCATTGGTGTTCGCGTTTGATAAATTCAGGTCCTACTTGGTGGGTTCTAAAGTAGTGGTGTATACCGATCATGCAGCGATTCGGTATCTGTTTAACAAGAAGGATGCAAAGCCCAGGCTGATCAGATGGATATTGTTGTTACAAGAGTTTGACCTAGAGATTCGGGACAGAAAGGGGAGTGAGAATCAAGTGGCAGATCACCTATCGCGATTGGAAAGCCGGTTGCATGTGAAGGAAGGTAACATCATCAAGGAAGAGTTCTCGGATGAGCAGCTCTTGGCAATAAGGGAAGCTGAAATCCCTTGGTATGTAGACATTGTGAATTTGCGTGAGTGGAGACTATCCACCGGAGGCTACGGCTCAGCAAAGAAAGAAGTTGAGACATGATTGCAGGTATTACATTTGGGATGAGCTGTACTTGTTTAAGCAGGGACCGGATCAGGTGATGAGAAGATGCATTCCAGAGAGCCAGATTGCAGAAGTATTGAGGAGTTGTCACTCATCATTGTATGGAGGTCACCATGGAGGCGAGCGGACAGCGCACAAGGTGATACAATCAGGTTTCTTTTGGCCTACATTGTTTAAAGACTCTATGGCATATGTAAAAATGTGTGATAGATGTCAAAGAACAGGCACAATTGGTAGAAGGCAGGAGATGCCACTGCAACAGATATTAGAAGTGGAGATCTTTGATGTATGGGGAATAGATTTCATGGGCCCGTTCCCATCATCATTTGGTAATCGGTCGAAGCAACAGCTTGCCCCAGGAATGACAACAAGGTGGTAACAAAATTTGTGAAAAAGCATATTTTTACCAGGTTCAGGACACCTCGAGCCATTATCAGTGATGGAGGGGCTCATTTTGTAAATGCATGTTTCAAGAATTTGCTAGCTAAGTATGGGGTGCACCACAAGGTAGCAACAACGTATCATCCCCAAACTAGTGGGCAAGTGGAGGTGTCGAACAGAGAGATAAAGCAGATTCTATAGAAGACAGTGAATGCACAATGAATTGATTGGTCAAGCAAACTCGATGATGCATTGTGGGCTTATAGAACTGCGTACAAGACAACCATTGGGACTTCTCCATACAGATTGGTCTACGGAAAGGTGTGTCATCTACCTGTGGAGCTAGAACATCGAGCTTTTAGGGCCATGAGAAAGTTGAACAAGGACCCGGAGCTAGCAGGGAAGAAGAGGCTGATGCAACTCAGTGAACTTGATGAGTTTCGACGGCATGCTTATGAAAGTGCCAAATGCTACAAGGAGAAAACAAATAGGTGGCACGATAGGCATATGGTGCATCAGATCTTTGAGCCGGGTAGAACGTGTTTCTATTTAATTCGAGATTGAAGCTTTTTCCAAGCAAATTGCGGTCCAAATGATTAGGGCCGTTTGAAGTGGTCAGAATGACCCCACACGGGGCAGTGGAGTTGTGGAAAGAAGATAGATGTGCCACATTTTTAGTAAATGGGTAATGATGGAAGCATTATTAGAGTGAGGACGTCATTTGAGAGAAGACGTCCATCACTCTAGAGGATGATTGAGCATGAATGACATCGAGCCGCGGTGATAAATCCGGCGCTGCACGGGAGGCAACCCGTGAATGTGTTGTAATAGACGAGTAGAACTATTTAAAAAAAAATATAAAAGAGAAAAACAAAGAAAAAGAAAAATAAAATTTTTTGCGTTGAAACCTATGAATTCTAACCAATTTCTTGTGGTGAAATGATTTTCAGGTGGAACGGAGGGCAAAAATGCAAAGAAGCGCAAAGGAAAAAAATCGAGGTGAGAAAATAAAAATTGGCACATTAGAGTGAGCCTGCGCGATGGCTCTTTGTCACGGAGGAGGGCCTCCGCGTTACCCTCCGTGACACGTTGAGGCCTATTCCGAATTTTATAAAAATCCAGAACACTGGTGCGATGGCTCCGTGTCACGGAGGCAGTGCTCCGCGTTGCACTCCGTGACACGTTGAGTGTTATTTCGCGTCGGGTCACACCGGGTCACCGAGTAACCCGAGCGAAAAATAACTTTTAAACCCCAAGTTCTTTCAATTTCTTCCCACTTTCCCATCCCCTCCGTGACCCACACGCAAAATCCCCTTCTCCCCCAATGTGACACGGTCCTAAGGATCGAACTCCTTCAAGTTTTCTTTGATTTCATCAAATTAAAGGTATGTTCTTGAACTCTACCTCATTTTTGCTCAAATTTTCAATTCTTGAACATGTTTGGTGATTGAATCTTGCCCTAAGTGAGAAATGAGCTTGAATTTACTTGAGTTATGATTGAATGATGTTCATAGTATCGCTGTGAGTATATGAACTCAATGATTGCATGTGTGATTGAAATTCTTGCGAAATTGATAGCTAGAGTTGAAGATGGAAAAGGAAGATGACTAAATTCTTTTAAATGTTGAAAAAATTGGGTTGTGCATGTTGGGTGAAGTGAAATATATTGTGATTGATGTTGGATATGCCAAGTTAGAAGAGGGATTTTTGGGAAAATGCAATTGGAGAATTACATAGGTTATTGAAAAATTGCTAAGTGCTATGATGATGTAATTGAATCGATGGAAAAATTTGTATTCATTATACGAAGTCTGAGTAGTACATACTAATTGTTCCATCGACTTATATAAATGCACTAAGCATGTTGAATGAGAAGAATGGCAAAAGCATGAATGTCTTGTCGAATTGTTTTGATTGCGGCTAAAGACTAAGTGTGGGGTGCCCCAATTCCACCCAACCTTAGTTGTAGCTGATTATGACTTGAATAACATTGGGACTGTATGTTTGAATGTACAGGAACAATGTCAGGCAGACAAGACAAGGGCAAGGGCGCGTCCACATCGGGCGCCAGTAGAAAAAGGGTCAGATTGGGAACAGCAGTTCCAGCAGCACCAGCGGTTCCTAGAGGCCAACGCCAACACTACGGAACCAGATGGGTGACTGATGAGGGGAAGAAGTGGTGTGCTAAACATAAAGAAACCAAATACTTCCCGGAGGAGTAGATAGCACGGGAGCCGCTGGCACAGGAATTCCTGCGGATTGTACACAGGATTGACACCGCTGGGCTTAACTTCATCTTCGAAGAGCCCAGGGAGTGCAATCTCCATCTTATCCAGGAGTTCTATGCCAACTGGAACCCGACCTTACGTGGTCACACCGTCAAAATAAGGGGGCAGGTTGTCACTTTTGAGCCCCATCACTTGAATGCAATCCTGGGGGCGCGAGACACAAACGCTTATGTCCTCCGGCAGCTGAACATCACTCCACCCTATGTGGACATTAGACGCACCTTATGTGGAGCCCGATCGACAGCCAGGTGGGGTAGGCACAAGCAGAGGGGCTACCATCAAACATTGCCTTACTCTCAGATGAACCGGGAGGCCCGGATTTGGTTGAAAAATTGTGTGTTCCTGCCTGATCCCAGGGGTGCACATGACAGATGTCACTCGGGATAGAGTTTGCTTGGTGTATGCCCTGATGAAGGGGCTGGAAATCAATGTGGGGGCGATGATCATCTCCGCCATGCAGAGAGCCCGACTGCATCAGGGGCATAGATACGGGTTCGGTGGTCTGCTTACCATATTCCTGAGCGGCCATGATATTGAGGAGGAGGCCCTGGACTACATCCCACAGATCAAAAGGCGTTCCTTGGATGTCACTAAAACCAAGGCACCTGACACAACTTATGGGCCGGTGCTCACACTAGCCGAGAGACATGCTTGGGATGATTAGTACATGGCCCGCATGTACAGGATGCAGATGTTGCAGCTGCGCCTAGGCAGGAGGCCGGCAACAGAGGATGAGCTTTGGCAGCTCGAGTTGGACTACCCATTCGGCGAGAATGCCCGGGCTCTATGCAGAGTGGGGCCCACATTTATGGAGCCCGTAGATGATGATGTCCCTGCCGATGAGGAGACACGCTGGGAGGACTCAGATATTGAGTCAGACGAGGACGGCGGGGGCGATTCTGATATGGGAGACGAAGCAATGGCACCTGATGAAGAAGTTGAATACTTCGATTGATTAGGGAGTTTCACCACCCAATCTTTGTGATATGTTGAAATTATGTGAACACTGGGGACAGTGTTCGGTTTAAGTGTGGGGTGGGAGTAGTTAGGTGCCAGCTGCTTTGTTTATGTTTTATTTTTTTTATTGTTGTGCCTATGCTAAATGTGACCTTGTGACTCTGTGTTGTGTGTTCTGTAATTAATTTGGTGTTGTAATGAATGTTGAGCTGCTGTGTGTTGTGTTGAGCTACTGTTGGTTGTGTTGTGTAAATACTTTTCAAATTAATATTTTTTATCTTTTTCTATTGAAAATTTTTTGTTGAATTTCTTTTATGTTGGGTTTCTCGGCCTTTGTTTTCGATGCTTTTATCGAGAATAGTCCCATTGAATTAAAGTCGTAGATAGCGACCGTTCCCTATGATGGATGGATGACGACCGTCTTAAGGGAAATGTGGTCGATAGGAGTAGTTTTTTCTTTCTTTTCTTTCTTGTGTTTGTTTCCCAAATGTGTCGCTACTTCATGGTTCGAATTCTTGTTACGTGTTGTACATGATATTAAGATGCAAAGGTGATTCGTATGAAAGCATGCAAATGTGTAAACATGTTGAGATACCTAGGCCATAGAGTTCAATACGGTGTGATCTAGGCTTAATAGTGAATTCTTGTAATTAGCTGATTGTAGAGTCTGTGAATATGTCTTGAGTTGAGCATGTGCAATGAGTGCGAGGTGAGGTTTCGATTATTACATGCTATTGTGAAGTGTCTAGAACTTTCCTGGTGTGTGTACTAAACGAAATGAAGGATGTGTATTGTAGGAAATGATGTAGGCATTTCTTTGAATAAACTGAAAGTTTCTCCTTTATCATCCCTACCTTGAATGTGCATCCTAGTTAGCCCCATTGAGCCTTTAGCCTATCTTTTCTTTCTTTGAAGAGGTACAAACCGAGCTTAATCCCTTCTTTTTATTAGCCGTGAATTTGATCCATAACTCTTAAGCGCTCAAGAAAAACAATTTTCCCACAGTGTAAAGAAGTGAGAATTGTGAAAAGGAAGGAAAGCGGAAGTGGTGAAAATTAAAGAAAAGGTCAAAGGTGCACTTGTTGAAATTGAAAAAATAAAGATGCATGACTAATCTTTGCTAGTAAGTCGAGTGTGCTTAAATAAATGGGAACAAAAACAAAGAAAAATTTCAAGAATGAGAGGATGGAGGAAGAAACAATGCCCGTAATGAAGGTGGGATGTATTGAAAAGCGCTTAAGGAAGCTAGTGCTATCATTGGTTAGCCCAGTATTTACTAGTTCCTTAGCTTACATTACAACCCGTTAAGTCCTACGTGATCTTACACCACGTGTCCTTATATTAGTGGAGTAATACACCATAGGCAAGCCTATGGTTCATGACATGATGCATGTGAATTCTTTGGGAGAGAGAGCGAAATCGTATTCATATACCCCTACATGTAGTGCTTTGGAAATCATATGATGGCAAATGGGGTAATTCTCTTGTGTTGTGAGGGCACACGCTTGACGAGAGATTAAATTTCATGTCGGATGTCTTGATCAGTTGATTTGCATGAGTTTACCAAGATCGAGAATCGATTCTTGAGTTTAGGAGGTCTTAATGTGGTGTACTTCATTGTGTTGATGAGACCATGCATGTTTTCTTGATGATTTGCTATATTAAATAATCAGTATAGTCGTAGCTTGAATTGTCGAGCCAAATTAGCTATGTGTGGGTGTCAATTGCATGAGATGTAAGAGTATTGTTCGAGGACGAACAAGGTTTTAAGTGTGGGATAAGTGATCTTGGGCAGAATTGCATGCCCAAGTGATACTCAAATGCTTCATTTCGACTTGTTTATCTATCGTTATGTATATTCTCATGTGATTTTTAGTTAAATGTAAATTTATACTAACCAACATGTTTGCGGGTAAAAGGAAATTTTGGGAAGCTAATATACATGTTGGTGAAGATCGGGAATGGACTTGGAAACAAGGAGTGGAAAATGACAAGGGAGAGCAGCAAAAATAAACTCCCCAATGGAGCCATGTCACGCTGCCATCGCGGAGGCATTCTGCCTCGGATGAATTAATTTTGCCAAATTCCAGTGGAGGCTCGCGTTACCTCCATGACACGGAGGCAGTGCTCCGCGATGCACTCCGCGTCACATTGAGTATAATTACCTGGAACCTCAAGTTCCAGTGAAGGTGCGGATTGCACCATGGCACGGAGGCAATGTCCGCGATGTAAGTCGTGCCACGTTGAGTGCATTTGCCTGGTAGTCGACTTCTAGTGAAGGTCCGCGATACCCCCGTGGCACGGAGGGAGTGCTCCGTGATACACTCCGTGCCACGTTGCTTATTATTCCAGGAAATCAAGAGTATAAATAGCACACTTAGGTTTTATTTTAAACATTCTGACTTGGTTGAGCAAGAACGTGGGTTACAGGCAGTTGAGAGGACGAAAATTCTAGGGTTCTTCTCTTTCTCTTTCTCTTTAATCTCAATTGTTTGTATGAATTCTACTTATTTGAGGATGTTTAATTCACAAATGAGTGGCTAAATTCACTTCTTGCTGAGGTTAAGAACAATTGTAGTGGAATTTAATTGTTGATCATTGCAGTTTTCATCTTTTCTTCAATGGTTGTTCTATCAATTCTTGTTTTTACTGCATTAATGTTTGGCCAATGTTAATGTATATCTAGAAATCCAATTTTGATTTTGAAAAGGAAATAAATTGGAAAGATGTGAATTGGTAGGATATGATCTTTTCTTAGCTGTAAAAAATTGAGAAAAGATTTACATTCAGAATAGAAATATATCTGAAAGTCTTATAGTCAATTAAGGAATCAGTTATGTATGGCTAGAGCATGAAATTATTTTATCACAGAAATGTAGATTAAGGTTCATGATTCTTAAATTTGATAGGAGTCGAAAGATCCAATCCATAGGCAATAATTCTTGACTAGCAACCGAAGAAAAGATTAGCTGAATTGAATTGATAAATTGCTTCCCTGCATGTTTGTTTTAACCTCATCTTGCTCATTGCGATTGTTCAGACTAAAATTATAATTTTAACTTAGATTTTTATCACGTAGTAAACTTTAACTCTCAAAACATTATTTATTTGGTTGTCTGCATCCATAAAGATAGAGTTCATTGATGCTTAAGTTAATTAATACCGTAGTTCAGTCCTTATGGGATCGATACTTGGCTTGAAATCAGCTACTTTACTACTTGTTCGACCACGTGCACTTGCGTGTAGTCACCACAGCACCAAACAGGCAAGAGCTGGCCAGTCAGATTATGGCCACTAGAGATCTGGCGGTAGTAGCTTCCCACAACAGTAGCAATAGCAACAGTAGAGAAGGCTCCAGCACCCACTTCAGACAGTTCCCCTACTTTTCGGTCCTACAAGGATTGGAGGGGTGGAGCATCTAGCTTACAGTCCCAGAGTCATAACGCCGACAACTGCTATAGCTACCCAGCTTGCCCTAAGTGTGGCAAGAACCATCTAGAAGAATACTTTCAGGACCGAGAGGGTTGTTTTGGGTGTGGACAGCTTGGTCATTGGCTCAAGGAATGCCCATCAACAGGATGGGGGAGATCACAATCCACCGCTTCAGTAGCTCGAGTAGGCCGACCAGCTCAGAAGGCCAACACTTCAAGTAAAGATAGCGGCCAGTACCAAAACCATTTCTATGCTTTATCCTCTCATCAGGATCAGGAGAGCTCACCTGACGTGGTCACGGGTATGTTACGCCTTTTTCATCTAGAGTGTATGCCCTACAAAATCCAAGAGCCACACTTTCATTTATGACTCCGTATGTATCTTTCCAGTTTGATATCAGTCCAGAATTCCTCTCAAAATCATTCTCAGTCTCCTAGTTGCCGAGTCAGTTAGAGCCATTCGGGTGTATAGAAACTGTCTAGTATCAATCTTGAATAAGGTCATTCCATCTGACCTTGTAGAGTTATACATGGTTGACTTTGACCTCATTCTTTGCATGAATTGGTTACACTTTGGTTATGCCTCAGTCGACTGCAGAACTAGAGTCTTCAGGTTTTAGTTCCCTAATGAGCGAGCTTTAGAGTGTACGAGTAGTAGTTTAGCGCCTAAGGGTCGGTTTATTTCCTACCTTAAGGATAGAAAGCTTATTTCCAAAGGGTGTATTTATCATCTAGTTCGGGTCAAAGATTTTAGCTCTGAGACCCCAACTATCTAGTAAGTTCCGGTTGTCAGCGAGTTTCTTGATGTGTTTTCCAAAGATCTTCCTGGAGTCCCTCCTGAGCGAAAAATAGACTTCGGCATAGACATTCTTCTAGACACTCAGTCCATCTCCATCCCTCCTTATAGAATGGCTCCAGCTGAGTTTAAGGAGTTAAAGGACCAGCTAAAAGACCTTCTTGGTAAAGGTTTTATCATACCCAGCATCTCTCTTTGGGGTGCTCCAGTACTATTCGTGCGAAAGAAAGATGGTACCCTCAGAATGTGCATCAATTACCATCAATTGAACAAGTTCACTGTGAAGAACAATTATCCCTTACCAAGAATTGACGACTTCTTCGATCAGCTTTACGGAGCCAGTTGTTTCTCCAAGATAGATCTCAGGTCAGGGTATCATCAGCTAAGAGTCAGAGAATGTGACATACCGAAAACAACTTTCAGAACTTGGTATGGTCACTACGAGTTCGTGGTTATGTCCTTTGGACTCACTAATGCCCCTGCAGCTTTCATGGACCTGATGAATAGAGTCTTCAAGCAGTATCTAGACATGTTCGTCATTGTGTTCATTGATGACATTCTAGTATACTGTAGAAATGAGGAAGAACATGCGAATCACCTGAGGATAGTGCTTCGGACGCTCAGAGACCGCCAGTTGTTCACAAAATTCAGCAAATGCGAGTTCTGGTTGAAGTCTGTGACTTTCCTTGGTCACGTGGTTTTGAGTGAGAGTATTCAGGTGGATCCTCAAAAGATAGCAGCGGTGAAAGACTGGCCAAGACCTACTTCCCCAACTGAAATCAAAAGTTTCTTGGGTCTAGACGGTTATTATCGACGTTTTATGGGAGGATTTTCCTCTATTGCATCTCCTCTGACTAAGTTGACTCAGAAAAAGGTGAAATTTTAGTGGTTAGATGTGTGTGAGAATAGTTTCTAGGAGTTAAAGCTCGACTCACTACCGCTCCAGTGTTAATATTACCGAAAAGAACAGATGGGTTCGTGTTGTATTGTGACACTTCTAGAGTTGGACTTGGTTGCATTCTGATGAAGCGGGTAAGGTGATGGCTTACGCATCTAGACAACTTCAGTTTCATGAGAAGAACTATCTGACTAATGACCTGTTGTTGGCAGCGGTGGTGTTTGCGTTGAAAATATGGAGGCACTACCTTTACGGGGCTCACATGGATGTATTCACCGATCACAAGAGCCTTCAGTATATGTTCAGTCAAAAAGATCTAAATCTTCGTCATAGAAGATTGTTGGAGCTACTAAAGGACTATGACATGAGTGTGTTGTATCACTCAGGAAAAGCCAATGTGGTGGCTGATTCCCTAAGCAAGATGTCTATGGGGAGCGTGGCTTACGTTAAAGAGGGCAAAAAGGAGCAGATAAAGGATATTTATAGGTTAGCTCAGTTAGGAGTGTAGTTGGTCGACACAACTGAGGGCGGAGTAGTGGTGCAGAGTGGGTCAGATTCCTTGTTGGTAGTTGAAGTTAAGTCAAGGCAGGATGAAGTTCTCATATTGCTTAAGCTGAAGGAAGTGGTTCTTAGAAAAGAAGTGGAGGCTTTCTCCCAAGGGGGAGATGGTGTACTCCATTACAAGGGTAGGCTGTGTGTATCGGATGTAGGTGTTTGAGACAGCAGATACTGGCTGAAGCACATGATAACGCTCAAACCACTCTTCTAACTGAAGTTTGAAGTGGACGTTGTTAATAAAGAACCCAACATTGGGGTCTATCCCACAGGGATTATGGAAGATCTAGATTATAGCCGGTAAGTGAAGTTGTATGATAGTTACTTCACAATTGGGGGATTTATAATAATAATCAATAGTAAAAACAAAATAGTTGTCAAGATTATGGTTGTTAATCAATAATTAAAGGATAACTAGGGTTTGTGTTCCCCATGGGTTCATAACAGCTTTAAGTATACATTCGTGATCTTCACCAATACTTACTTACAAAACTCACAACTTAGGTTCATTCAAACGATCGACCAATCACTGTTGAATGACTATACTCAATTATTCGACCAAGCCTTATGAGCGTTTCCAAACTAACCGTTATCACAAAGTTCTAGATATAACTATCCTGCAACCACAACTCAAGTTAATACAATGATCATCAAGATCAAGGCTCCGTTGTAATTCTCTTTTCCTAATCTCTACCTCTTCGACCAAAGCAAGTAAAGAATTCGGGCACTTCCTAACGTTGTACACCGTTAAGAATTGTTAAAGATGAAGAGAATACAATATAAGCGTTTAGTATTGGTTTTAGACTCACTTTGTGCAACCCTAGCTTGTTATTCCACCATGGTTCCTACAACCCTAGCTATGGAGGATTTAGCCTCTCATAGCTGCAAGGTTGTGAAGTGTGTTCATGATTAAATACATAAAAACAATACTTACAAATATGATTGAGAAAAACACTTCCTTTAATTAATCCACAAAATCTTGAAGAACAAGTAGCAAGAACAATATGAATTCAAGAAAAGGTTGATCACAAGGTTGAACTAACTCAATTCTCTCTTTCAAAGATGTAAAATTGTCTACTACAATGTTTTCCAACTAAAACCTATTTTACTTAATGACACATATGAAAAATAAAACATAAAACATTTTTATATAGACATTAGAATCCTTTTCCTAGGCTAACAAGATGATTTTCCATATCTAGTGCCAACCTCATCACGGGTCATCCTATGACTCGTAGGAGCATCCTACGGTCCATGGAAGCTTCTCATGGTTGGATTGTTGGCTTATTTTTTAGATAAGTGGCGAGCCAAGGTACTATTCGTACCTCCTTCCTATGACTCGTACCAGGCTCCTGTGTCTTGATTCTGAATCTTTGCAATTTGTCTGAAGTTCACCACGATCAGTATAGTACGACTCGTACCAAGCTCTAATGCTTCGTGGTCTCCTCTTGTACTGAAATCAACCTCTTGTGCAATTCTTCTGGATTTCATCACGACTGCCTTACCACGACTCCTACAAGCTTGGTACGGTCCGTGGCAAGACTCGTAGGTTCATTCTTCTAGCTTCAGCCTTCTACTTCTTATCACGGCCATCAGTACAACTCATAGGTCCATCCTACGGATCGTACTGTGGACTGCATTTTTTCCCCGTTTTGCACACTTTTAGCTTCCTTTTGCAAATTTACTCTCCAACACCCATTTATCTTGAAATCAAAGGAAAAGTGCCTCATATCCACATAAATACACCTAAGTCGATGCTATTTTCTTAGATTTGAGCGTCAATAGTGCTGTAAATCCATAGCACATTAACACCCTCAACTTAAGACTTTTGCATGTCCTCAAGCAAAGAAAAAGAAAAACTAAACACGACGCTCAACTAGAAAATACACTTAAGATACTATAGCCAATGCTCAAACAAATTTTTACACTTTCTATATACACTCTATTGACCCTTCCTCATATAAAATCATCAGCTAATGCATTACAAGCAACATCAAAACATCATATACAGGGATCAAGACATGTGATCTAGCTATCAACAGGCAATCAAGTCATCACCAATGTTTTTCACACAGACCAATGGTAAAAGCAAACATAACTCATGTACCCTCACACAAATGAAGTCCCCACTCAGATATGAAGTATCAACCACAACATGGGACTAGGCAAGTGAAGCACTCACTCTCACAAGGAAGTTTGCAAGTATTATGCATCAGATACCATAGGCTTGCCCTTATTTTCTCTGTTTTGGTTTGTCAGATGTCCAAGTTAGGATCACTATAGGACTTGATATAGCTTGTAATGTACAGGCTTAGGGATGGACATGATAAAGATAAAAGATTTTATGAGTGACTATCCCTTCCTTGGCACTACATACATTGGCTACACCATTTACCTATTTCACGCTTCACTCTTTCATTTTCCTTTCTTCTCTTTTTCCCCATTTTAAGAATATTTGCATGGGTGAGGTTATTTTTCACATTTTTTTCATACAATTTCAAGGTCTTTTGAATTTTTTTTTCTTTTTTAAGACTCTTAAGATTTTCAGCTCTTTTGCTTTTTCACCTCACCACACCTCATTTTTAACCATATTTTCTCTTTTCTCTTCTCTTCTTTTCTTTTCCCTTCTCCCGCTCCAACTATTTATGCACCCCTACTCTAGCCACCCTCAACTAAAGCATTTTGCTTATGTTGACGTTCACAATATCCAAGGAAAGACCAGGGTGAAAATAGGTTTATTATAAACAAATGGGTACGGTTAATAGGTGAAACAAAGAAATATGGTCTATTAAGGCTCAAACTTGGGATCAATGGATTCATGAAACTTTTATAGGGAAATATAGCCTAAAAGTGAGCTAAAACAAAAATGGCCTATGATCATATCCTAACCAACCATCCTTAACCTATACAGAGACCAAGAAGACAAGTTCTAGATCCTCCACAACATACTGCAATGAATACTAAAACCTCACTCGCACATGGTACATGAACTTATTTTTACTTCACCTGTCTGGTTCATACATGACTTAACAAGAATAACTACTATTAATAACCAAATGACATAAAAGATCCACAGAAATCATGCTTGTTGTCATAAATGCATAGCAAAAATTTTGAACAGGGTCAATATTTCAAGAATAACAAAACTAGTGCATTTCTATCAGCTGATTATTCCTAAGTTACTTTCTAATCAAAAAAATCACAACTAAAAAAATTCTAACACATGCCGGTTCTACTAGATAGCATGCTTGAGGAAAAAGAAGCACGGCAAGGAAAACCCTCAGAAGAACAAAATTCCCAAAAATACAAGTACACCCTCCCCCCTTTTGATAAAGTGAGCTTCATCCCCAAAGATTAAGCTATAAGCATGTAAGGAAGAGAACATACCTGTGGCGCTCTAGGCGCTCCTATCATCTTGCGGAGGTGGTACCTCTGCAGTAGTACTGGCACTAGCAGTGGCCAGCGCGCTCAATGGTGCAACAATGGGGGGAGTAGTTCCCCCCCTCAGTGATCGCCCTCTGTATTAACTGGGGCTGAATGTGGCTCACCCGAAGGGTCATGGCCACTGGCAAGATCGGGCTGAGCTACTATGGAGCCGCTTGCTCCTCTGGCTCTCTCCTGCAGCTCAAACATATGCTCTTCATGAGCCTGTATACTCTCTGCTCTAGCCCGCTTTTGCTCTTTCCTCTCCTTCTTTCTCTTTTTTCTCAAACATTTCTCACCGGAATCTTCAGGAGCTCTCTTCTTGTGTTTATCACTAGCTGCAGTCGGCTCCCAGTATGCTGCCAAATCAATATCCTTATCAAGCTCGGCATCTAGTTCTGGAAGAGTGGGTGCTGCTATAACTGTTGGTTGTCATGATGACAACTCAACTACTTGGCTCTGAAAAGCCCCCAATTCTGTACAGAGATTGCTGGTGTCTGTCTGCTCCGCCATCCGCTAATTGAATCTGCTCTCAAAATTTTCCAGGCAGCCATGTAAATCCTAAGCTGCTACCTCTATCTTTGACTTGACCTATGGCTTGACATTATCCATCATGGCCTGAATCTTACGCTCTACCATGGCCAATCTCTTAGCTATCTTTTGGAGGAAGTCTTGTGGTACCAAGATGTACGCTGCTGGAGTCCGAGTTTGTATGTTGGGCAGTGGTGTAGCTGAGGTGCTGGGAGCTGACTCTAAATGACTGGCATTTGTAGCCGGTGTCTTGCTCTGCTCCGAGTATTAGGGACATTCACCTGTATGGTCCTTGCTGGCTGAGCTGCTGGGATAGTTGTAGGAATCCTAGATCTGCTTATCGGGTTCATATCATCCCGGATAAGGCCTATGTCTGCAATCCTCTGCCCCCCAATCTGCTGCTCATCAGTCCTTTGATCTTTCGCCTCCCTACATAAACTGAATACAAGGCTCGGGAATGGAATAGTAGTTCTTACTTCCACCGCCCGATCTCGTATCCAGTAGCTATGATCCTCGAAATATTAAGGGGGTAAAGAGACATAAGGCATGCCACCAAAGCTACCCTATCAACACTTAGTGTGTTTTCATTAATAGTCGGTGCTAGTCGATGGCGCACTAGTGTCCAGCAGGCTTTTGCTATGAAGTTCACTGAATTCTTTGTCACCTGCTTGCCACCTGTTGCCCACTCGACCTCGTCCTTGTTCTCATCGATCAGCTCTGCTAGCCATTGCAGTTTCCTCCGTCGCTCACCTCTACTCAGACTTTTGATCTGCTTTATTGACTCCACCTTGTAATCATACTCTGGTGTCATTATGCTCGGCAAGAACTATGGCTCGTAAAAGATTCGAGCGATGGTCCACTCAGATACATCAACCCGCAACCTCAGACCATCACACACTCCAGACACGGCTGATCCTTCACCTTCTTCCCTTCCTTTAGTTTCACCTCCATGGTGGCCAAATAGTTGGCATAGAACACCTGAACGCTGCCTTCTGTGTACTATGTTGGAGTCTTTGCCATCCACTCGAACCCATAGAAACTGAAAATCTGCTTCATCTCCTCAACTTTATTAAGTGAGTTTGTGAGGATCCACGACTCTTCTTATATGCTCCGTATTGGCTTATTTTTGGCGGTGAGAGAGATGCCTTGCTCATATATTTTTTTGGCTCCCAGCACTCTCCACAGAATTGTACGATTTTCTCTGGGTGGGGTCTGCTCTTGTTCCTGTGCTTCATTCAGAGCCTCCTCCTCCGACTCATTACTGCCACTTTCTTCTTCACTTTGGGTCTCCCCTAACCCTTCTTCAGCATTAGAGTTGTTCTCGGACTTTTATTGTTCCTCTCTAACTCCCTCTTCAGACTGGGGAGCTTGAGCGAATTTGGCAGTGGTTGCTTCGGCTTGGGACTTTTCTCTTTCCCTAGTGGTTCTGGTTCCATTGATGTTTGAGGTGTCTACTTGATAATCCTCAAGTGAACCACTAGGTGAATCTCCAGCATTTTCAGACTCTGAGTCAGTTGTTTCGTCAATTAATCTCTTTCGGGCTTGTGTTTTGTCTGCCCTGCGCTTGTATGTCATTTTACCTGTAGAGAAAGAGGTTAGCATTCCGTTTTTGTAAAAGAAAAATCAGATAAGAGAAGTTAAGAATCTCATCACGGGTCCTCACTACAAGTCATACCATGAATGTACAACTGATGAGAAGTACGACTCACAGGTACAACTTGTACCATGAAGGTACGGTCTGTACCTTGAGTCGTCTGATGAAGTCCCATGCTAGCAAATCTCTGTTTTTCACCATGACTCATGGTACGGCCCGTAGGTCGATTCCACGAGCCGTAGGGTGGACTTCTCAGACAAGCTTTTTGATTTGGTGGTACGAGCACTTAGTATGGTTCGTAGTATCAACTTAGGACCCGTACTGTGCTTCGTACCATTTTCAAACCTCATTCACGATTCTCTCTTGGACTTAGAACTGGTCTTTGAAGGAAGCAAAAAAAGGAGAGACTGGTAGAGCTCTTCTTTGTCAGCAGCCCACCAGAATGCCTATGAGATAGTGGTTGGCCTTTCGAATGCCTTCTTCCTGACTTTTCTGAGAATCCCTTTACGACTATACTACAAAGGACAGGGGGTGTTCACCTTTGGAAACTTAGCTTCTTTGTTCAATGTGTAGGTGTTTGTTTTGCACATTTTTGGGTACTCAGATTTCCCCCAGGTCTAGGCATATCATAGACTCCATTTTAACACTACCCAATCCTCCCCCCTTTTTCGACCACTACCCGTAACTTCATTCAAGGCCACAGTTCAACAATTTTTCTAGTGGGGTTTCCAGTCGAACTCCACCACATTAACCCTTCTCGTTTGTTTTTGCTTTAAAGTTTGATTTTCAGGCTTAATCAGTGATTCTCATGGGTTTTGATGTCCTTAAGTTCACTTCGAAGGTATTTGGAAACTGCAATGTACAACACTTACTTGATTGTGGCTTTGTTCGACTGGGTATCACTATGTAGGGTTGGCCAAACATGGATTGAGCAAACACTTGCTCGATTCCTTGTTGATTGTTGAGTTACGGGTTGTGGGGAAAGGTGATTTTAATGTTGTTAACTTGAGTGTTTAGCGTGGGAGAGGGGTGGATTTGATTTAAATAGCTTAAGGCCAAATCAAACAAATTTGGGCCGAGTTGGGTATAAGTGGTGTTTTTGACCCATCACGACTCGTGCGACGAGTCGTAGGAGGTACCTACGACTCATCTCCTAACCCATAGTAACTTTAATAGAAAGAACTTACCTGGTGACCTATGAGTCAAACCTACGACTTGTACAATTGAAGTACGACTCGTAGGATGAACCGTAGGCCTAACTTCTGCTTTGAACTTTCTCTACTTCTCACCACGCCTGCTACTACAGCTCGTCGGACCTTATCACGGGTCGTACTGAGAGTTTTGTAGCAGCTGATTTTTCAGCCACCTGCTTTTGTTTCCTTGCACACTGAGTACATATTAGTTAACATGGGTTGCTTCCCAAGAAGCGCTTGACTTAACATCGCGGCACGACGCAGGTGGTCTGGTTACTCAGATCTCACCAAACCACCACTTGGGTAGCCTCCCAAGAAGCGCTTGATTTAATGTCGTGGCACGACACAAGTCTCTTGACTACTCAGAATTCTTCAAGTGACTCATACTCATCCTCTATTGCTGAGATCACACTAAATTCCTTCGGTTGTTTCATGGTCCAGCAGATGTTGAAAGTGACCTCTTCTTTGTTTAGTCTGAACTTCAGTAGACCCACTTCCACATCTAGTATAGCTCTCCCAGTGGTAAGGAATGGTCACCGCAAAATGATGGGGACCTCATAATCGACCTCGCAATCCAAAATCATGAAGTCTTCTGGGAATATGAACTTGTCAACCTTGACGAGCACATCAACTAAGATGCCCACTAGTTTCTTAACTATTCTATCGGCCATCAGTAGCCGCATGTTAGTCGGTGTGGGGGCTCCCAATCCTAGCTTCTTGAAAACCACAAGGGAATTAAATTAATGCTAGCTTCCAGATCACAGAGTGCCCTTGCGAACTCGACATTACCAATGGTTCAAGGTATCATGAAGGTGCTTGGGTCTTCCTTTTTCTGAGCTAAGACCCTCATTGCTATGGCACTGCAGTGATGGACATTGTCAATTGGCTCATAGCTCACAGATCTCTTCTTTGTTCCCAGGTCCTTCATGAATTTTGCATACCCTGGCAACTGCTCTAGTGCTTCGACCAACAGTATGTTCACCGATAGTTATTTAAGCATTGAAAGGAATTTTTGGAACTTACCGTTGTCCGCCTTTTTCTTCATCCTCTAAGGGAATGGTGACGGTGGTCGTGGAATAGCCTTATGCACTTGGGTTCCCCCTTGATCAGTGTCGCCTTCCTTCTTACCTCTAGGGGCCTCTTGTAACTCACCATTTTGTGTCTCAGCACCCATCTCTTCTTCCTCAATCACGCTCTCTTTCATCCTTTCAACTTCATCTGGGAACGGGGGGTCAACTGTGGTTTATCACTCCTAGTCATCACTGCCATGCAATGAACATCATTCTTTGGATTATAGACAGTGTTGCTAAGGAGTGTACCCTTTTGTCTAGGGTTCATTAATGCTGACAGTTGCCCCAGTTGGTGTTCTATCTGCTTGATGGTGGTGGCGTGAGATTCTACTTTCTGGCCCATGCTCGATAAGTCACTTCGAATTTATTTTAATTGATCATAGTGGACCTCACCTTTTCAGCATCTCAACCATCACGCTCTCCAACTTTGACTGCCCGGCCTCCCCTTCTCGTGCATTGGGAGGCACATAGACTCCAGCCTGGTCATTGCGGTATCCATCACTCCTTCTCCATTCTCCCTCACGCTCATGACCATGGCTTTTTCCTCTGAACCCGTTCTTGTTGCAGTTGTCCCTAAATTGGTTCCGACCTTGATTTCCAAAACCTTGGCGCCAATTGTCTTGTCCAGACGCTTGGGCGTTGGCTTGGAAACCCGCCACTTGGCTATCTAGGAAGTTTGCCTCATTCTCAGAGTCAGAGTGAGTAGCTCCTTGCTCCCTTCCTTGAGTTCCCACTGCATTTACCTTTTTAGCTTCGACTCCCATGATAAACTTTGTCAACAAATCCAATGATGTGTGCATGTGAGCCAACTCCTGATCGCGTTCTTCTTCCTTCCTTCATTGGTCTGCAATCAAACCAAAAACATATGTACCTGCCACTACATCTACCTCCCTCGTATGCCAGGCCCTGTTTGTCTTAGTCATCCGGTCAAGGATAGTGGCTGCTTTCTCCCAAGTGTGACTCATCAATGCTCCTCCAGCCACCGTATCTGCTACAGCTTTGGTGATATTATTCAGAGACCTGTAAAAAACTTCCAATAAACTATCATTTGGAATTTTATGGTTCGAGCACTTAGTCAATTTCTTTTTTAACCTCAGCCAGGTTTCATGAAGTGCCTCCGTCTTAATTTTTCAGAAATTATAGATCTCATCTTTTAGTTGTAACATCCTTGATGGGGGAAAGAATCTCTCCAAAAAGGCCTGTTTAAGCTCCCTCCAGTTGTTTATGGAGTCGTTGGGCAACTCCGATAACCACAAAGTAGCTTCCCCTGATAGAGTAAAAGGGAAGAGTCAGAACCGTATGACATCCTGGCTTACTCCGGGCAACCTGTATGCTTTGCATATTCCTACGAAGTTCATTAAGTGCAGGTTGGCGGCATCCTATATGTGGCCACTAAACACCCCCTTCATGTTTAACAATTGAATCATGGTGCTCGTAATATCAAATTTGGCCCCAGCGGACAGTGATGGTGGCACAATTGCTCTAGTTTACCCAACTTCATCAATATTTGGGTCCTCATCATTGAAGAACTGAGGGGAAAATAACTGAGCTCGGTTGCCCCTCCCATGTCGATTAGAGTTTACCACCTCATTTTTGTCATCACCAGCCTGCTGAAGTGCAGCTAACCGAGCTAGCTCGGCTTGCCTAGCTTCTTCAGCTAAGCGGGCTTCTCTTTGCTCAGGGTTTTCCATTCTATGCAGTGCTCGTTCAATTTCAGGATTTAGTGGAACAAGGGGGTCTCCTCTACTCCGAGTGCTTGGAACTCACTGGAGGACAGCCTGTGGGTATCAAAAACACAAAAAAATAAACATAATTAAGGAAATAACTTCCAAAAATTCAAATACAAGCAAATAACCTAGTCTTAGTCGTATTCCCGGCAACAACGCCACTTTTTTATAACGCTCAAACCACACTTCTAACTGAAGTATGAAGCGGACGTTGTCAATAAAGAATCCAACTTAGAGGTTGGGGTCGATCCCACAGGGAATATGGAAGATCTAGATTACAGCCGGTAAGTGAACTTGTATGACAGTTACTTCACAATTGGGTGGTTTATAATAATAATCAATAGTAAGAACAAAACAACTGTCAAGATTATGGTTGTGAATCAATAATTAAAGGATAACTATGGTTTGTGTTCCCCATGGATTCATAACAGCTTTAGGTATACACTCGTGATCTTCACCAATACTTACTTACAGAATTGATAATTTAGGTTCATTCAAACGATCGACCAATCCTATTGAATGACTATACTCAATTACTCGACCAAGTCTCATGAGCGTTTCCAAACTAATCGTTATCACTAAGTTCCAGATATAACTATCCTGCGACCACAACTCAAGTTAATACAATGATCATCAAGATCAAGGCTCCATTGTAATTCTCTTTTCCTAATATCTACCTCTTCGACCAAAGCAAGTAAAGAATTCGGGCACTTCCTAACGTTGTATACTGTTAAGAATCATTAAAGATGAAGAGAATACAATATAAGTGTTTAGTATTGGTTTTATACTCACTTTTTGCAACCCTAGCTTGTTATTCCACCATGGTTCCTACAACCCTAGCTATGGAGGATTTAGCCTCTCATTGCTGCAAGGTTGGGAAGTGTGTTCATGATTAAAGACATAAAAACAATACTTAAAAATATTATTGAGAAAAACACTTTCTTTAATTAATCCGCAAAATCTTGAAGAACAAGTAGCAAGATCAATATGAATTAAAGAAAGATTGATCATAAGGTTGAACCAACTCAATTCTCTCTTTCAAAGATGTAAAATTGTCTACTACAATGTTTTCCAACTAAAACCTATTTTACTTAACAACACTTCTAAAAAAATAAAACATAAAACGTACTTATATAGACATAAGAATCCTTTTCCTAGGCTAAAAAGGCAATTTTCCATATTTGGTGCCGACCTCGTAACGGATCATCCTATGACTCGTAGGAGCATCCTACGATCCGTGGCAGCTTCTCATTGTTGGATTCTTGGCTGATTTTTTGGCTAAGTTTCGAGCCAAGGTACGATTCATACCTCCTTCCTACAACTCGTAACAGGCTGACGTGGCTTGATTCTGAATCTTTGCAATTTGTCTGAAGTTCACCACGACCGGTATAGTATGACTCGTACCAAGTTCTTACGGGTCGTGGTCTCCTCTCGTACTGAGAATCAGCCTCTTGTGCAATTCTTTTGGATTTCATCACAACTTCCTTACCACGACTCGTACAAGCTTGGTATGATCTGTGGCAAGACTCATAGGTTCATTCTTCCAACTTCATCCTTCTGTTTCTTATCACGGCCATTAGTACGACTCATAGGTCCATCCTACGGATCATACTGTGGACTTCATTTTTGCCCTGTTTTGCACACTTTTAGCTTCCTTTTGCAAATTTACGCTCCAAAACCCATTTATCCTGAAATCAAAGGAAAAGTTCCTCATATCCACATAAATACACCTAAGTCCATGCTATTTTCTTAGTTTTGAGCATCAATAGTGCTGTAAATCCACAACACATCAGCACATAATTCGAGATATTATATTCACCCAAGTGCTACAAAAATGTATCGTGATTTATGGGATATATACTGGTGGAACGGCATGAAGAGAGACATTGCAGAATTTGTATCTAAGTGCCTGAACTTCTAGCAAGTTAAAGTGGAACATCAAAGATCGGGAGGTATGACTCAAGATATCAACATACCCACATGGAAGTGGGAAGAAGTAAATATGGATTTTAATATGGGTCTACCTCGGACTCGTTTGCAGCACGACTCAATCTGGGTGATAGTAGACTGGATGACTAAGTCAGCACACTTCCTCCTAGTTAAAACTACAAACTCAACTGAGGATTATGCTAGGTTTATATTCGGGAGTTGGTCAGACTTCATGGGGTGCCCTTGTCCATTATTTTAGATAGAGGTACCCAGTTCACCTCACATTTCTAGAAGTCATTTCAGAAGGGACTTGGTACTTAGGTTAAGCTCAGCACAACTTTTCACCCACAAACAGATGGAGAAGGTATAACGTATCAGAGAGAGGTTGAAAAAAGCACAAAGCTGTCAGAAATCTTATGCTGATGTGAGGAGAAGAGAATTAGAGTTTGCAGTGTATGACTGGGTTTATCTAAAAATTTCACCCATGAAAGGGGTGATGAGATTTGGGAAGAAAGGAAAACTCAGTCCAAGATATGTTGGACCTTACAGAATTCTAAGGTGAATTGGCAATATAGTCTATGAGCTAGAATTGCCTTCAGAGTTATCATCTGTGCACCCAGTGTTCCATGTGTCACTATTGAAGAAATGCATTGATTATCCAACTTCAGTGTGCAACTAGACAATGTGGGAGTGAAAGAGAGTCTCACTTAGGAAGAGGTCCTAGTTCAGATCCTTGACCATCAGGTTCATAACCTGAGAAACAAAGAAGTAGCTTCAGTCAATGTTTTGTGGATATCAGCATATTGAGGGCGTGGGAAGACGAAGCAGATATGATGGCTAGATACCAACCTTTATTCCCTTTCGGCTCAATTTCAGTTTAAGGTACCAATTTTCTCCCTAAAACTCTATTC
The DNA here is from genome assembly GCA_035772735.1 of Datura wrightii. Classification (NCBI taxonomy): domain Eukaryota; kingdom Viridiplantae; phylum Streptophyta; class Magnoliopsida; order Solanales; family Solanaceae; genus Datura; species Datura wrightii. The sequence continues at coordinate 69,311,492 of JASDFA010000003.1, read as the reverse complement.
AGTTTCATGTGCCCCAACTTCTTTCATGTCAATGTACGTAAGTGTACTCATAAATTTAGTTCAGTCATGTAGTTCAGTTCAGAGGCAGTCATTCCGTTAGTTTTCAACTTATATGTTTAGTATTTAAATACGGTGATTGCATTTCTCTGCTTTTCTATGTGTTTTCCAATATTCGAAGATGAATTTTCCCGAGGGGGAGAAATTGTAATGCCCCGGAAACCCTAAGATCAGACCCGGGAGTTGAAATAGAGAAAATAGGATTTTCTGCACCAAGTCATAGAACGAGTCGTTCTGTGACCCGTGGGGTAGGCCACGAGTTGTGGATTGATTCATGGGGAAGGGTTCGGACTTGATTGAAAATTTGGGAATTTAAGTGACCATGGGTGTGACCACGAGTCATGCTCAACACCACGAGTCGTCATGTGAGTCGTGGCCAAGGGTTGGACGAAAGTTGGAAAAAATGCACTGTACCTGATGGATGGGTCAGCACGACTCGTCGGGTACACCACGAGTCGTGGGGTCCCCCGTGGTGAGCCCCAAGTGAAGTTAAGCAGTGTACTCGACGGATTGTGATTACGAGTCGTGGTCACTGGGCATGACTCAGCTTTTCGCTGCGAGTTTATTAAAGGCTTTTCCGTAATTTCAATAATCCTATGGCCTATAATACGCCGTTTTAAGCATATTTTTTGATGAATTTAGAGGGGTTGAACGGTTTTCATCCCTCAATCATCACTTAGGCTCTCAGAAGAATGTTTGTAGAACTCAGGTCATTCCTCTTCATAAGAAACTAGGGCATTCAACTTCTCCTCAAATTCTCAAGGGATTTTCTTTGGATTTCTTCATCAGGTATGTTGGAATTCAACAAGGGAATAGTTCTTACCTTGTGTCCCCAAAAACCTTTTCTAATTTTCTCTATCAGTTCAGCTCTGTGGATTTGAAATGTAGAAAAATTGTCAGATTAATTTCATTAAGATTTCAAGTGGTATATTTCTCATGATATTAACTACTTATTATTCCCTATTTCTAGACATTTGTGAGAACTGTATATTGTGGGGTAATTTATCCCTAAGTCTCAGTTCAGTAGAATTTAGGATCTTACGTGTTAGACTAGTTTCCCTGTAGATTGATTCTAATAGATTTGAGATCCCCATATTATTAGTGTATGTGGAAATTTTAGTCATATATTTACATGTCCAGTCTCAGTCAGATTATTAGACTAAGTGTTGTCCAGAAACGTTAGCTGATCAATTTGACAACAGTTAATTCCTAAGGTGTTAGTGGTGCCTCCCCGTTATCAGTATTTACACTTAGGTATCAATTATCAAATTTTAGTTGGTTCTTTAGACAGTTATGATACTTCCAGATAAGAAGCTCTGACCAGTCTTAGAACCATCACTTCCAGTTATCATTTTGTTCTTTAGATGGTTACGACGCTTCTAGCTAAGTAGCTCTGATCAGTCTTAGAACACCAGTTACTAAATCCGGTCCGATAAGACTCTCAAGGTACTTCCAGATAAGTATCCCTGACTTAGTGTTGGGACCCAGTTTCGAACTATCATCTTTGCAGAAGTAGTCATGTTAGGACCATCTAGTGGGAGTAAGACTTAGCACCGAGAGGGACCGGAGTTCCCGCGCACTCAGGTTCCCAGAACTACATCGCCACCATAGGTTATATTTTATTGGCCTCATGGCCCCAGACTTGTGATCACCCAGTTCATGCCTCTATACCCTGGCAAGATATATTGGGTCCTACAGATGTAGGTGTATACATCAGACTCCATGTCTAGCTCACGTGGTTACATGTCGATTATAGAGTCTCCCACTAGTCAGTTCAGTTCACTCTCAAATTAGCTCAGTTCAGAACAGTTTCAGACTACTCAGTTCAGATCAATTCAGTACAGTATTTCAAATTAGTATCTCAGATGTAGGGCATTTCTTCGACCATCATACAAGGTCATTTTGACCATCTCAGTATATCACAGTTTATTCAGTGTCAGCATTTTTGTTGGTCATTGCATGTCTTTATAGTTCAGTCATTGTATTCTCCACGTTATGGTTTCTCCTACTTACTCAGTACATTCAAAGTACTGATGCATTCCTTTTATGCTATATCATTTTATAATACAGTTGCAGATTCTCAATCTCAGCATCGTTAGCAAATCTCTCCCAGAAGTTCTCAGCTGCATCAGTGGTGAGTCCTCCTCTTTTGAGGACGAGGATTATTTCTTTTCTATTATATTTCCTTCAATTAGATTTAGAGTTAGCTGGGGGCTTGTCCCAACAACTCATCAAATAGATGGCTTTCAGACACAGGCAGAGTTTAAGATTTTTAGCTTTGTTTCAGTTGTTTTAAGACTGTATGATTTAGTTTTTCTTCATAAATGTTTTATTTTATTATTTTAAAGCTTCCGCTATGTTTCTACTCAAAATGCCACTATTATGATAGACCATGAGTTGACTTAGGGTTACTTGTGACTCTAGTACCGTGTCTCGTCTAGGGTATAGGCTTGGGGCATGACAGATATTTTGAGCCAAGGCTCATTATGAGTTTATAAACATCTATTATATTTGTCACTACCCGAGAGTGGACCTCGGATTTAGACATGAAACCTAGAATGTTATACCCCAGAAGCCCTAAGATCAGACCCGAGAGTTGAGGCGGAGAAAATAGGATTTTCTGTACCAGGTCACAGAAAGAATCATCCTCTGACTTGTCAGCTTGACCACGAATCGTTAAGTGACTCGTGGTGAGGAGTATGACTTGAGTTGCAAATTTCTGGTTTTGGGTCCCCACAGATATGACCATGAGTCGTGGTCATCCCCATGACTTGTTAAGTCAGTTGTGGTCAGGGAGGAGGTTCAGGTAGGAGGACTTGGGCAGTGCACTTAACGGGTGGGTCACCACAACTCATTGGGTGCACCACGAGTCGTGGTGTGCCTCGTGGTGAACCTAGGTATGTTTTAGCAGTGAAGACCACAAGTCGTGGTCACTAGTAACGAATAGTGTAGTTCCCTATGATGATCCCTAGGTGAAATGTTGGCAGTGTACACGACGGTTGGTGGCCATGAATCATGGCCTTGCATGAAGACTCGTCCAATCCCTCATTGGGATTGGCAGTCAGTTTTTCTCTTCGAATTTAGTAAGGGCTTATCCATTATTCCTATGATCCTAAAGCCTAAACTACGTCGTTTTAAGCTATGAATAGTGAGTTTTAAGAATGGAAAGTTCATTCTGGGCTATTCCTATTCATGTATGCAAACTTAGAAGCCTAGAGAGGTGATTAAGCTTAATTCCTTCAACTTCTTCTAAATTCTTCCTTAGGTAATTTGAGAAGTTGTAGAATCTGATTCTCTCAGGTATGTAAGGTAATGAATGGGTAAATTTTCTTATGCGCATGCCCAATCCCTCTCTAGTTCATGAAAATCCATATCTTGATCCTATGGGGTTTTAACCCAATGCATGAATTTCCGAAGTTCTACATGGGTATGATCTAAGTATGTTTCTATTATTGAATTATGATTCATGGGAAAGTTTTACAATGTTCTCAATTATAAATCATGTTTTCAAGTTTTATAAATTATAATGCCCATCCATGAGAAGTTTATGAAGGTTGAGATTTATGATGTATGTTCAAGTATGATGAGATACTTATGATGAAAAGCATGTTTTCAACTTACCCATGTCTATGATCATGTTTTCAAGTGAATGAAGTATTGGGTAAGACCATATTTTCAAGTATGATGTATGATTTCAAGTTATTTAGCTTACCACATGGTTTTGGAGTCAAGACTCCCAATTATGTTTAGCTTGTGTTATGGTTTGAGCCAAGGATCCTCATGTATGATTTCAGATTTTATATGTACATGATTATTTAGCTTCGTCACTAGACGATGGTCAGCTTCATTAAAAAACGATAGAGAGCATATGCATGTTTTTGGGAGTTGTGTCTAGCACCGAGTAGGCTAAGGGCTAGTCAACCCTATGCCTCAGGACTAAGCACCAATGTAGGTATGATTCGATTATTTAGGACCTCCTTTGTGAGCTTTCCCCTGCTCCAAGGGGCCTTCAGCTTGATATCGATATCATGGTAGCATCTTTAACCCTGACAAGGCTTTAGACTGCTCTGCCCACTTAAGTGTGATAGTTGGGACCACGTAAGCTCTATCGTGGTAATGTTGGTTATACGACAAGTCTCCCATTGTTCCTCATGATTTCGGTTATGCATTTATCATTCATGATATATATATATATATATGTGTGTGTGTGTTCTAAAGTAGGTTTGACCCAAATGTACAATTTTACATATGATTATCAAATTTCAGCTTTGGGTCATTCAATTCAGTTATGGTGTCAGTTATGTTCAGGTCATGATTTTAGAAAGTAGCATGCAGGCCCTACTCTCAGATTCTTATATTGATTATGCATGTTTTAAATGATTTTACTTATTTAATTGTTTTTACTTATCTTGCATACTCGGTACATTCCATGTAATGACCGCATACTCTATTCTATATCATTTTATGATACAAGCTCTGATCTCCAAACTCGGCCTTGTCATTAGTCAGCTTCTGGAGTTAGCATCCAGCTTCAGTGGTAAGTCCTCATCTACCGAGGACCATTTATTAGTAGTTATAATTGTATTTTCAGTTTTAGGACTTGTCAGGTTTGTTGAGGGTGTTGTCTATCAGCCCATAAGATATGTTAGAGGCTTTTAGACTGTATGTAGTACTCAACTTGTCATGTATGAAGTGATTTCCGGTTCTGAGGTTATGTTATGATTAGACTTCCGCTATGTTTATTATGTTAAGTCTTCCGCTTTATTTGATCGAGTTAGATATATGTTCATGCCATAGGTCAACTTGGAGTCTCTCCGGGCTCCTTGTTCTGTGTCTCAATCCGGGCCTATGTTGGGGTTGTGACAAACTTAGTATCAGAGCAGTAGGTTTTGAAGTGTCCTAGGGTGTCTGAAAACCGCGTTAGGTAGAGTATTTTAATGGGTGTGAAGGGCACCACACTTATGATGAAAAGGCTATGAGACATTTAGGAAATGTTTCCTTCTTTCATGATCTAAATCGTGTGGTGAAATGTCTCTCTATCGTTCTAACTCATGCTATTCGTGATTACAGAATCATCCCTCCCCATGGAGTCAACGCCAGGAGGAATGGAAATGGAAATGGCCACGAGGATGGCAATGGAGCCGGGCATCAACAGGCCCCACCAGCCCTTGAGCACCATACACCGGAGCTAGTTGCCGACGCTGAATTCAAAGCAGCCATTCTGATGCTAGTACAGGCCTTGACCACCAGGTCAACCAGCAGGCAGTAGCACATGTTCCACAGAATGGTAATGCGGCGGTAGCACGATCATAGATCTCTTGAGGATGAACCCTCTAGAGTTCCTTGGGTCAAAGGTGGACGAGGACCCATATGAGTTTATCAATGAGATTCAGAAGATCAACAAGGTCATGGGGGTGACTGGAGAGGAGTTTGCGGAGTTGGCCTCATATCAGTTAAAGGGGGTCACCCACATTTGGTTTTAATAGTGGAAGGATAGAAGGGAAGTCAGAGCAGGCCCTATTAGTTGGGATGAGTTTCATGTCGCTTTCATAGATCGATTCTTTCCTCATGAGATGAGGGAGCTGAAGGCGTACAAGTTCATGAATCTAAAGCAGGGAAAGATAGCAGTGCAGGAATATGCCCTAGAGTTCACTCGTCTGTCAAAGCACGCCCCAGAGTTAGTGGTTGATCAAAGGGCGCGAGTGAGCAGGTTTGTTCCTGGGGCGGCGGACTATCTAGATAAGGATAGCAAAACCGCCATACTACATCAGGATATGGATTTTCCTCAGATAGTCTTGTACGCCCAATAGATGGAGGTGGCACATCTGAGGGAGAGAGGCCAAGAGGGCCAGGACAGACAGCTTTAGGTTCTCTCAGCCGAGACTAGATAGTGGGCACCAACAATAGTCCCACCAAAGATCTTCAGCCCCAATATCTTCAGCGATGAGTGTGCCATCCAGACCTAGGCACGACCAGAGGGGACGAGCATCAGAGTTTAGGGGTCAGAGCAGCAGGCCCGCAGATTCCAATATCTCAGTTTGTGAAAGATATGGCTGGAGACACATGGTTTAGTGTTTGGAAGGTACAGGTGCTTTCTTCGAGTGTGGGAAGCCCATACATATGCTCATAGATTTCCCAGTCGCTAGACAGGGCCATGATAGGGCTGAGGCCCAGCTTCTAGTTCAGCAACTCCACCAGCACGCCCAGCCCAGCCGGGGCATCTACTAGCACAGGTGGCGGCTAGTGCCAAAACAAATTCTATGCCTTAGCACTCTGCCAGGAGCACGAGGTCTCCCCGGATGTAGTTACTGGTATGTTACGAGTTCTCCATCTTGATATATATGCTTTATTAGATCCAGGGGATACCTTGTCTTTTGTGATGCCCTATGTGTCTAGTAGTTTCAGAGTCAGTCCCAAAATCTTATCAGAACCTTTCTCAGTCTCTACTCCAGTGGGTGATTCAGTTGTAGCTAAACGGGTGTACAGAAGTTTTCTGGTCACAGTCCTTCAGAAGACACCTCAACAGATCTAGTAGAGTTAGCCGTGATCAATTTTTATGTTATCCTTGGCATGGATTGGCTATTTGCATGTTATGCCTCAGTTAATTGTAGAACACGAGTAGTAGAGTTCAGATTTTTGAGTGAGCCAGTCATAGAATGGAAGGGTAGTTCACCTGTACCTATAGGTCGATTCATTTCCTACCTTAAGGCCAGAAAAATGATCTCCAAGGGTTGAGTGTATATTTAGGTAGGGTTAAGGATGCCACATCCGATACCCCAACTATCTGGTCAGTCCCAGTAGTATGTGAGTATCCAAAAGTCTTACCAGATGATCTACCGAGAATCCCTCTCGAGCGGGAAATTGATTTTTTAATTTACCTTCTCCCCAATACGCAACCTATATCTCTTCCTCCTTACAAAATGGCTCTAGCCGAGCTAAAGGAGAAGTAGTTGAAAGACCTTTTAGATAAGGGATTCATCAGACCGAGCAAATCCCCATGGGGTGCACCAGTTCTCTTTGTACTAAAGAAGGATGGTTCTCTTCGTATGTGATTATCGGCAATTGAACAAGGTCACCATCAAGAACAGGTATCCTCTTCCTAGGTTTGATGATTTTTTTGACCAGCTTCAGGGTGCCAAGTGCTTTTTGAAGATAGATCTCAGGTCCGAATACCATCAGCTCAGGGTTCGAGAGAGAGACATCCCAAAGAAAGCCTTCAGGATGCGGTATGGTCATTATGAGTTTGTAGTTATGTATTTTGGACTAATGAATGCTTCTGAAACTTTTATGGACTTGATGAACAGGATATTCAATGCATACTTGGACATGTTCGTGATTGTGTTTATTGATGACATCCTAATATACTCTCGGAGCGAGGAGGAGCATGCCACTCATTTGGGGGTGGTACTACAGACTCTCAAGGACCACCAATTATATGCCAAATTCAGCAAGTGCAAGTTTTGGTTGAACGTAGTGGCGTTTTTGGGCCATGTGGTATCAAGTGAGGGTATAAAGGTGGACTCTCAAAAAATAGAAGCGGTGAAGAACTGACCTAGACCGGTGAATCCTTCAGATATCAGGAGCTTCTTGGGCTTAGTTGGCTACCATCAGAGATTTGTTGAGGGATTTTCATCTATTGCAGCACCATTGACCAAATTGACCTAAAAGAAAGTGAAGTTTCAAAGGTCGGAGGCTTGTGAGAGGAGCGTTCAGGAGTTGAAGACTCAACTTACCTCAACACCGGTTTAACCCTACCGGAGGGTACAAATGGGTTTGTGGTGTATTATGACGCTTCTAAAATTGTCCTTGGTTGTGTATTGATGCAGCATGGTAAAGTGATAGCATACGCTTCCAGACAGCTGAAAGTTCATGAGAAGAACTACCCGATCCATTATCTTGAATTGGCGGCGGTGGTATTTGCATTGAAGATTTGGAGACACTATTCGTATGGGGTCCATGTAGATGTGTTTACGGACCACAAGAGCCTACAATATGTGTTTACATAGGAGGATCTAAATCTGCGCCAAAAGGAGGTGGTTGGAGCTACTCAAGGATTATGATATGAGTGTCCTTTACAATCAGGGTAAGGCTAATGTGTAGCAGATGCACTTAGCAGACTCTCTATGGAGAGTGTGTTCCATGTAAATGAGGGAAAGAAGGAGCTGGTGAAGGTTGTGCATCGACTTGCACGGTTGGGAGTTCGTTTGGTTGACTCGACTGATGGTGGTGTTATAGTTCAGAACGGGTCGGAATCATCCTTGGTGGCTGATGCAAAAGCTAGACAAGACGAGGACCCTATTTTGGTAAAGTTAAAGGAAGCCATTCAAAATCAGAATGTAGAGGTCTTCTCCAAAGGCGGAGATGGTGTGCTTCGATATCAAGGTCGCTTGTATGTTTCAGACATTGCTGATTTGAGAAGTCGGATGTTCACGAGGACGGTTCTAGATAATCGATACATCCAGGTGCCACCAAAATGTACTATGATCTACGGGAAATCTATTGGTGGAATGGCATGAAGAAGGACATCGCAGAATTAGCTAAGTGTCCGAATTTTCAACAAGTGAAGGTTGAGCACCAAAGACCGGGAGGTGTGCTTCAAGACATTAGTATCCCTACTTGGAAGTGGGAGGAGATTAATATGGACTTCATCACAGGATTTCCTCGCACTCATCGACAGTATGATTCCATTTGGGTGGTCGTGGACAGGTTGACCAAAGCCGCTCATTTTCTACCTGTCAAAACCACTGATTCAGCAGAGGATTATGACAAATTATACATCCGAGAGCTAGTTCAGTTGCATGGAGTGCCCTTTTCCATCATATTAGACAGAGGTACTCAGTTTACCTCTCAGTTTTGGAGAATGTTTCAAAAGGGACTTGGTACTCAAGTTAAGCTCAGTACTGCGTTTCTCCCGCAAACGGATGCTCAACCGGAGAGGACAATTCAGACTCTCGAGGACATGTTGGGAGCATTTGTGATTGACTTTAAGGGTAGTTGGGATGACCATTTGCATCTTATTGAGTTTTCATACAATAACAGCCAGCATTCCAGCATTCAGATGGCTCCGTTTGAGGCTCTCTATGGCCGGAGATGTAGATCTCCTATTGGTTAGTTTGAAGTCGGTGAAGCTGCGAAGATAGGACCAGATTCAGTCCATGAAGCCATAGAGAAGGTTCAGCTTATACAGTACAGGTTGAAAACAGCTCAGAGTTGCCAAAAGTCTTATGCGGATGTGAGGAGGAGAGAACTCGAGTTCGAAGTGGATGATGGGGTGTTTCTGAAGGTGTCTCCCATGAAGGGAGTGATGAGATTCAGAAAGAAAGGGAAACTCAGTCCCTGTTATGTTGGCCCGTACCAAATTGTGAAATGGGTTAGCAAGGTAGCATATGAATTGGAGTTGCCCTCAGAATTAGCTTCAGTCCATCCAGTTTTCCATGTATCACTCCTAAATAAGTGTTTGGGTGATCTAGCTTTAGTTGTTCTGGTAGATAGTTTCGATGTGAAAGACAGTCTTAGTTATGAAGAGGTTTCGGTAGAATACTGGATCGTCCAGTTCGAAGGCTAAGGAACAAAGAGGTAGCTTCTGTTAAAGTTTTATGGAGGAATTAGAATGTTGAGAGAGCTACCTAGGAAGCCAAAGAAAATATGATGGCTAGATACCCACATTTATTTCCTACCAGCTCAGTTCCTAGTTAGACCTAGTCCTTAAAGAGTGTATAACAATGATGTTGATCAAAGATATCGACCTCTCCAGTCTGATTGTCTATGCCCAGTAGATTGAGGCTGAAAAATTGAGGGACATGGAGAGAAAGAATAAGCGGGCAAGGATTGGCCAGTAAGATCATGGCCATCAGAGGTCTGGCGGTAGCAACAGCCCACGGCAGCAGCAGTAGCAGAGGGCTCCAACGCCCAGTTCAGCCAGCGCCCCTACCTTTCGGTCTCACTAGGACCGGAGGGGTGGAGTATCTGGCTCTCAGTCTCAGAGCTACAGTGCCGAGAACAGGTATCCATCTTGCCCCAAGTGCAGCAAGAATCACCCAGGAAAGTGTCTTCAGGGTCGAGAGGACTTTTTTTGTTGTGGATAGCTTGGGCATCAGCTTAAGGAATGCCCATCAACAGGACGGGGGAGATCACAATCCACCACCTCAGCAGCTCCAGTAGGTTGACCAGCTCAACAAGCTAAAACATCAATTACGGAGGGCGGTCAACGCCAAAACCGTTTTTATGCATTATCATCTCGTCAGAATCAGGAGAACTCACCAGATCTAGTCACGAGTATGTTATTTATTTTCCACTTAGATGTACATGCTCTACTTGATCTGGGGGCCACACTATCATTCGTGACTCTCTACATAGCAGTTCAGTTCGATATCAGTCCAGAAGTACTATCAGAACCCTTCTCAGTCTCCACCCTAGTTGGCGAGTCAGTTAGAGCCAGCCGGGTGTATAGAAACTATCCAATCTTAGTCTGTAATAGAGTCATTCAAGCTGACCTGAGTTAGACATGGTCAACTTCGACCTCATTCTTGGCATGGATGGGTTACACTCTGGTTATGCCTCAATCGACTGCAGAACTAGGGACGTCAGGTTCTAGTTCCCTAATGAGCCAGCTCTAGAATGGTCGGGCAGTAGTTCAGCATACTTAGCCAGCAACTTTTTGAAACTTGCATTGACAAAATGAGCCCCTCCATCACTGATAATGGCTTGGAGTGTCCCAAACCTGGTGAAAATGTGTTTCTTCACAAATTTTGTTACCACCTTGTTGTCATTCCTGGGGCAAGCTAGTGCTTCAACCCACTTTGATACATAATCAACAGCCACCAAGATGTAACGATTACCAAATGACGGTGGGAACGGGCCCATGAAATCAATACCCCATACATCAAAGATCTCCATCTCTAGTATATGCTGCAGCGGCATCTCTTGTCTCATACCAATTGGGCCTGTCCTTTGACATCTATCACACATTTTGACGTATGCCATCGAGTCTCTGAACAGTGTAGGCCAAAAGAAACCTGATTGTAGCACTTTGTGAGCTATCTGCTCGCCTCCGTGGTGCCCTCCATACAATGAAGAGTGACAACTCCTCAAAACTTCTGCAATCTGGCTCTCTGGGATGCATCTTCTCAAAACCTGATCCGGTACCTGCTTAAACAAGTATGGCTCATCCCAAATAAAATACCTGCAATCATGCTTCAATTTTTTTCTCTGTTGAGCCGTAGCCTCCGGTGGATAGACTCCACTCACTAGAAAATTCACTATGTCTGCATACCACGGGATCTCAGCTTCCCCTATTGCCAAGAGCTGCTCATCCGGGAACTCCTCTTTGATGCAGTCACCTTCCTTCACATGCGACCGACTTTCCAATCGCGATAGGTGATCTGCCACTTGATTCTCGCTCCCCTTTCTGTCTTTAATTTTGAGGTCAAACTCTTGCAACAGCAAGATCCATCTGATCAGCCTGGGGTTTGCATCCTTCTTGTTAAACAGATACCGAATCGCTGCATGATCGGTATACACCACTACTCTCGAACCCACCAAATAGGACCTGCATTTATCAAATGCAAACACCAATACTAGTATCTCCTTCTCTGTGACTGTATAATTACTTTGAGCAGTGTTCAGTGTTTTTCTTGAATAATGAATAGAATGAAAGATTCTATTCCTCCGCTGCCCCAATACAGCTCCCACAGCCACATCGCTTGCATCACACATCAGTTCAAATGGTTGTTCCCAATCTGGAGAAATAAGGATAGGTGCTTCTATCAATTTCTGCTTCAACTCCTCGAATGCATTGACACATTCATCATCCAACTCAAACTTCACCTCTTTTTCTAGCAATCTGCATAATGGTCTAGAAATTTTGGAGAAGTTTTTGATGAACCGTCTGTAGAACCCTGCATGCCCGAGAAAACTGTGAACACCCTTCACCGACACCGGTGGTGGTAGCTTCTCAATAACTTCAATCTTAGCACGATCGACCTCCAACCCCTTGCAAGACACTTTGTGGCCAAGGACGATACCCTCCTTGACTAAGAAATGACATTTCTCCCAGTTGAGTACAAGGTTGGATTCTTCACAGCAAGCTAGCACCCTGTCAAGATTCTGCAAACAAGTAGCGAACGAATTACCGAAAACAGAAAAATCATCCATAAATACCTCGACGAAATCCTCCACCATGCCGTGAAAGATAGCTATCGTGCATCTCTGGAATGTGGCTGGTGCATTGCATAACCCAAATGGCATCCGCCTAAAAGCATATGTCCCATAAGGACATGTGAAGGTAGTCTTCTCCTGATCCTCCGGTGCTATGGCTATTTGGTTATAGCTAGAGTACCCATCAAGGAAATAATAATATTCTTGTCCCGCCAATCTGTCCAATATTTGATCAACGAATGGGATAGGATAGTGATCTTTACTTGTGGCTTCTTTGAGCTTTCTGTAGTCCATGCAAATCCGCCAGCCTGTGACGGTGCGAGTAAGGATCAGCTCATTCTTCTCATTGGTGACCACGGTCATCCCTCCTTTCTTTGGGACACACTAAACGGGGCTGACCCATTCGCTGTCCGAAATAGGATAGATCACACCAGCATCAAGCCACTTAATTAGTTCTTTCCTAACCACGTCTTTCATTGCCGGATTCAACCTGCACTGAGGCTGAACAGTTGGCTTTGCTCCTATTGATCTTGGGCAGATTTATATGCCCAAGTGATACTCAAAAGTATCATTTTCGCCTTGTTTATCTAGCAATGTGTATACATTTTTATGTAATTGGTAATAAAATGTGAAATTATACTAACCAACATGATTAGCATTGTTTTGCAGGTAAAATGTGATTTCGAGAAGCTAAAATGCATGTTGGATGATATCGGAGTTGGACTTGGATGCGAGCAAGGGAAAAGGCATTGGACAGCATGAATTAAAGGGGCTCCGTGATGGAGCCGTGTCACGCTGCCATCGCGGAGGCATTCTGCCTGGATGGGAAAATTCACCCAAATTCCAGTGGAGGTCCGCGTTTGCTCCGTGGCACGGAGCCAGTGCTCCGCGATGCACGCCGTGCCACGTTGAGCTTGAATTCCTGAACCCCCAGTTCCAGTGAGGGTCCGCGTTCATGGCGTGTCACGGAGGCAGTGCTCCGCGATGCACTCCGTGACACGTTACTCATTATTCCGAAAAAATTCCCAGCAATATAAATAGAACACTTAAGTTCATTTTTCAGAATTCAGACTTGGTGGAGCAAGGACGTGGGTTACAGGTAGTTGAGGGACGAAAAGTTCAGGGTTTTTTCTCTCTTTCTTTCTTCTTTAATTCAATTGCTTGTATGATTAACACTCGTTTTATGATGATTAATCCACAAATGAGTGGCTAATTCCTCTCCTTGTTGAGGTTATGAACAATTGTGATGAAATTTGATTATTGATTATCTGGTTTTTCATCTTTTCTTCCATGTTGTTCTATTAATTCTTGTTCTCACTGCATTGGTGTGTGGCCTACATTAATGTACATCTAAAAAGTCCGGTTTCACGAGAGAGAGCACGAAATTGGAAAGTTGTGAATTAATAGGATATGTTCTTTACTTGATTTGGGAAAATTGGGTCTTGATTTGCTTTCAAGATAGAAATATACCTGAAAGTCGTATTAGTCAATTAGGAACCGGAATCGTATGGCTAGGACATGAATTGCATTTGATCACAGAAATGTAGACGGATGGTTCATTATATATGAGAGTTTTAATCTCTTGGCAATTGTTCTTGGCTAGCAACAGGAAGAAAAGATTAACCAACTTATGATGATAATCAGTTTCATTACATGTTCATTTAACCTCAGCATGCTTTCATCCATAGTTCAGATTCAAAGTAGATAATTGTTCTTAGTTTTAGTATAAAAAATTATAAAACAAACTATTAACTTTTTGGTTACGTTGTTGTCGGCATATTTAGAAGTAAAATATAGTATACTTGAGCAAATTGCACTTAATCCAAGTCTCTGTGGGATCGATACTTGGCTTACTAAAGCCACTTACTACTTGTTCGACCACGTGCACTTGCGTGTCGGTTTTATAACCCAAAACCAACCGAACAAGTTTTTGGCGCCGTTGCCGGGGACTTGGCAATTGGTGAATTTGTTTTAAGTGTAAATTACTGTATTTTTATTTTTCTTAGTGTTGACAACTTGGTCTTAGCCTGTATTTTGCAGACTTAATTGCTGTGAACACTGGCAAGAGACAAAGAGCTGGTGGAATCTTATATAGAGCCTGAAAGAATATTTCACAGTAATAGAAGAGAAGCTCTACAAAGAAAGCTGCAGTTGCTCAGACAGACGATCATGGAGCAACAACAGAATCCACCGGTAGTAAGGGCAGTATTAGTGCCCTAAGAAGCAGCAGCATGGCCGGTTCGCGAGGTGGCAATCCCACATGCCAATAATGTTACATCAAGTATCCGCAAACCAGAGCCTGGAGGGAGATTTGAACTTAAACAAAATATGGTGCAGTTGTTGCACACAAGCGGGCAATTTACTGGTCTCCCTCATGAAGATCCCAACAGCATCTCCAAAACTTTTTGGAGATAAGTGACACTTACATACCCGCTGGAGTGTCACCAGACTATGTTCGGCTTACATTATTTCCATTCTCATTACTAGGAGAAGCCAAGAGGTGGTTGAAAGTTGAGCCACCGAATTCTATTTCTACGTGGGATGATCTTGCACGGAAATTTTTGATAAGGTTTTTTTCCTCTAGTAAAACAGCAAGACTTAGAAGTCAAATTCTAAGTTTCAAACAGAGGGAGGGAGAAAATTTATATCAAGCCTGGGAGAGATTTAAATCCATGTTGCGGGACTGTCCTCATCATCATCAGTCTAATGATGTGTTGGTGCACACATTTATTGAGGGTTTGGAACCCCACACCAAAATATTGCTAGACTCAGCAGCTGGAGGGCAAGCGCTGGAAAAGACTTATGAGGAGCTGTATACCTTGTTGAACCGGATTTCGCAGGGCAATCCAGAATGGAATGCTGATTCATCAAGAGGTGGGACAAGGAAAGCAGCAGGAGTGCTTGAAGTGGATGGGTTTACAGCTATCGTTGCATAGATAGCTGCATTGCAAAATCAATTGAACAACCACTTCAGCTACATGACATTGAACCAGCCTCCAGCCCCAGTTAATGCAGTCCAGCAGATGTGGTGTGAAGTGTGTGGAAGCAGTGAGCACTCAGCTGAGTGTTGTGGAGCCAATCCTGACTCGGTAAACTTTGTGGGTAATGCACAAAGGAACCACCAGCAGTATGGTAGTAGCTACAACTCCAATTGGAGGAATCATCCTAATTTCTCATGGGGTAGCAACAACCATCAAGGCCAAAGTTTGGGTCAGGGTGCAAAGGAATCAAGGAGGGCAACAGAACTACCAAGCTCAATTCAGAAACAACGATGCACCTCCTCCGCCACCATCACCCAGCATTGAGGAAATGTTCAAGACCATGATAGCTAACCAAGCTCAATTGCAGGCTGACTATGTGAAATTGGTAGCCGAAGTGAAAAACAATCAGTTAGCTACCAAGGCACTTGAGTATCAATTTGGGCAATTTGCTAGTGCCCAAAATACAAGACCTAGAGGAGGACTGCCGAGTGACACGGATCCCAATCCCAAGCAGGTAAATGCAGTGACCACAAGGAGTGGTTTGCAGCTGAAAGAGGTGGAACCAGAAAGACCACCTCAACATTCGGGAGCAGCAGAAGTTGAGAGGGAGCAAAGTTCTGAAAGGGGGAAAACCAAAGAAGCTGAATCAGAAAGACCTCCACCCCCGTTCCCTCAACGACTCAAGAAACACAAGGAAGAGGCGTGTTTCAAGAAATTCATGGAGGTGCTTAAACAGGTACATGTTAACTTCCCTCTTGTTGATGTCTTGCAGGGAGTGCCTAAATATGCCAAGTACATAAAGGACATCGTGGCCAACAAAAGTCAGTTGACTGAGTATGCTACGGTGGCTCTAACGGAGGAGTGCACTTCCCGGATCCAAAACAGACTGCCCACAAAGCTAAAAGACCCTGGGAGTTTTACTATCCAGCTTACTATTGGGCAGATCATCCGAGCTCGTGGATTGTGTGACTTGGGAGCGAGCATAAATCTGATGCCGTCTTCGGTATTCAGAAAGTTGGGTTTAGGGAGTCCTAGACCCACAACGGTAATCTTGCAGTTGGTGGATCGATCCTTAGCCAGACTGGATGGCATTGTTGAGGACGTTCTGGTGCAAGTTGGCTCCTTAATTTTCCCAGTAGATTTTGTCGTGCTGGATTTTGAACCAGACACGGAAGTCCCATTTATTTTGGGACGTCCCTTCTTGGCAACTGGGAAAGCACTAATCGACGTAGTTGCGGGGCAGCTAACAATGCGAGCACATGACAAAATAGAGGTATTTGATGTGTTAAAAGCCATGAAGCTGCCAGCTATACATGAGGATCTTTCAGCAATCAATGTGGTTGAACATGAAGAAATTCGTCAGATTGTTGAATCTCAAGACCCATTGGAAAGAGCGTTGATGCACTCCGATCATTTTGGAGACAGAGAGGCGTGTGGAATGGTCCAAATGTTGAATGGAGCACAAAATCATCCTAGGGGACAGGAATTTCAATCATTAATGAGATCTCTAGAGCCTTTGCCGAAACCATCCGTTGAGGAGGCACCGAAGCTGGAGCTGAAAGAATTGCCTCCCCATTTAAAATATATCTTTTTGGGGGAGGGTGAGACGTTACCAGTTATCATCTCTGCAGACTTGACGGAGGCACAGGAGAAGGCAGCATTGGGTGTCCTCAGAAAGGGGAAGAAAGCAATGGGTTGGCAAATGTCAGACATTCAGGGTATCAATCCAGCTTTCTGCACACACAGGATATTCATGGAGACAGGAGCCAAACCAACCGTTCAGCCGCAACAGAGACTTAATCCAGCAATGAAGGATGTGGTGAGGAAAGAAATAATCAAGTGGCTTGATGCAGGTGTGGTCTACCCAATTTCAGACAGTGAATGGGTCAGCCCCGTTCAGTGTGTTCCTAAGAAAGGGGGGATGACTGTAGTCACCAACGAGAAAAATGAGTTGATCCCTACCCGAACCATCACAGGCTGGCGGATTTGCATGGATTACAGGAAGCTGAATGAAGCCACGAGGAAAGATCACTACCCCATCCCGTTTATTGATCAAATATTGGATAGGTTGGCGGGACAGGAATATTATTGCTTCCTTGACGGGTACTCTGGTTATAACCAAATAGCCATAGCTTCGGAGGATCAAGAGAAGACTACCTTTACCTGTCCTTATGGGATATATGCTTTCAGGCGAATGCCGTTTGGGTTATGCAATGCACCTGCCACATTCTAGAGATGCATGATAGCTATTTTCCATGACATGGTGGAGGATTTTGTTGAGGTATTTATGGATGATTTTTCTGTTTTCGGTAATTCGATTGCTACTTGTTTGCAGAATCTTGACAGGGTGCTGGCTCGCTGTGAGGAATCCAACCTTGTATTAAACTGGGAGAAATGCCACTTCTTAGTGAAGGAGGGTATTGTCCTTGGCCACAAAGTATCTCGAGAGGGGTTGGAAGTTGATCGTGCTAAGATCGAGGTTATTGAAAAGTTGCCACCACCTGTGTCAGTGAAAGGTGTGCGCAGTTTTCTTGGGCATGCAGGATTCTACAGACGATTCATCAAAAACTTTTCCAAAATTTCTAGACCACTATGCAGATTGCTGGAAAAAGAGGTGAAGTTTGAGTTGAATGATGAGTGTGTTAAAGCATTTGAAGAGTTGAAGCAGAAATTGATAGAAGCACCTATCCTCACTTCTCCGGACTGGGAACAACCATTTGAGCTGATGTGTGATGCCAGTGATGTGGCTGTGGGAGCGGTATTGGGGCAAAGAAAAAATAGAATCTTCATTCTATCCATTATGCAAGAAAAACGCTGAATACGGCCCAAAGCAATTACACAGTCACAGAGAAGGAAATGCTAGCCTTGGTGTTTGCATTTGACAAATTCAGGTCCTATTTGGTGGGTTCGAAAGTGGTGGTGTACACAGACCATGCAGCGATTCGGTACCTATTCAACAAGAAGGATGCGAAGCCTAGGTTTATCAGATGGATCTTGTTGTTGCAGGAGTTCGACCTTGAGATCAAAGATAGAAAGGGGAGCGAGAATCAGGTAGCTGATCACCTATCACGATTGGAAAGCCGGTCACATGTGATGGAAAGTGATAACATAAATGAAGAGTTCCCAGATGAGCAACTCTTGGCAGTTGGGGAAGCTGAAGTTCCCTGGTATGCAGACATAGTCAACTTGCTAGTGTGCGGAGTCTACCCACCTGAGGCAACAGACCAGCAAATAAGGAAATTGAGGCATGATTGCCGGCACTTTGTTTGGGATGAACCATACTTATTCAAACAAGGACCAGACCAGGTAATGAGAAGATGCATCCCGGAGAGTCAAATTGCAGAGGTATTGAGGGGCTGTCATTCTTCATTGTATGGGGGTCATCACGGAGGCGAGAGAACAACACACAAGGTTCTACAGTCAGGTTTCTTTTGGTCGACACTGTTCAGAGACTCTATGGCGTATGTCAAAATGTGTGATAGATGTCAGCGTACAGGATAAATTGGCAGAAGACAAGAGATGCCGCTGCAGAATATACTGGAAGTTGAGCCCTTTGATGCATTGATTTCATGGGTCCATTCCCACCGTCATTTGGTAATCGTTACATCTTGGTGGCTGTAGATTATGTATCAAAATGGGTGGAAGCAATAGCTTGCCCCAGGAATGACAATAAGGTAGTAACGAAGTTTGTGAAAAAACACATCCTCACCAGGTTTGGGACACCCCGAGCCATTATCAGCGATGGAGGGGCTCATTTTTTCAATGCAAGTTTCAAGAAATTACTAGCCAAGTATGGGGTGCGCCATAAAGTGGCGACAGCATACCACCCCCAAACTAGTGGGCAAGTAGAGGTGTCAAATAGAGAAGTGAAGCAGATTCTCCAGAAAATGGTAAATACACAACGAAATGATTGGTCAAGCAAACTTGATGATGCATTATGGGCGTACAGAACTGCTTACAAGACACCGATTGGAACCTCACCATACCGACTGGTCTATGGCAAAGCATGTCATCTTCCGGTGGAATTAGAGCACCGAGATTTCTGGGCTGTCAGGAAGCTAAATATGGACTTAGAGCTGGCGGGCAAAAAGAGACTAATGCAGCTCAGTGAACTTGACGAGTTCCGCTGGCATGCCTATGAGAGTGCCAAGTACTACAAGGAAAGAACTAAAAGATGGCATGATAAGCATGTGGTTCATCGCATTTTCGAGCCGGGACAGAAAGTGTTGCTCTTCAATTCAAGGTTGAAGTTGTTTCCAGGAAAGCTGAGGTCTAAATGGTCGGGACCATTTGAAGTGGTAAGAATGACCCCGCACGGGGCGGTAGAATTGTGGCAAGAAGATCGGAGTGCCACGTTCTTGGTAAATGGCCAGAGGTGTAAGCACTACTGGGGGGAGGACGGTGATTGAGAGAAATCGTCCATCACCCTAGCGGACAATTGAGCTTAAACGACATCGAGCCGCGACGGTAAACCAGGCGCTGCACGGGAGGCAACCCGTGAAATTTTTTTTTCTTTCATTTTGTAAAGTGTAAATAGATTTTTCTTTTTCGTGATTGACTATAAAATTTTTCGTTTTACTTAGTGTTTTTATTTTTAGTTAGGTGAAACCTATAATTCTAACAAATTTTGTATAGTCAGCTGAATTTCAGGTCAAACGGAGGAAAATGTACACGGAATCGAGAAGGAAAAGTCGAGGTATGAAAAATTAATAAAAAGTGGAAAACAATGAGCTGGGGCGATAGCTCCGTGTCACGGAGGAGGACCTCCGCGTTACCCTCCGTGACACGTTGAGGTATAACCCAAAAATTTTAAAATTTCCAGAACAGCCTCGCGATGGCTCTGTGTCACGGAGGCAGTGCACCGCGATGCACTCCGTGACACGTTGCCGTGTATATCGCGACGGGTCACACCGGGTCGCCGGGTGAGCCGCGCATTTTTCTTCCTTTTTAACCCCGAAACCCTCCCTATTTCCCTCATTTTCTACTCCCTCCGTGACCAAACCCCCCAAAAACCATACCCCATCAACGTTCCACGGCGTAAGGCAACAAATTCACCGACTTTTCTTCAATTCTTCAACTTCAAGGTATGTTTTCCGATTCCCTCTCAATTTCTTGTCGATTTTCTTCGAAATTAAGCACGGGAGGTGAGCTAAATCGCCCTATGTAGTAATTAAGCATGAATTTGAGTTATTTGTTGTTGATAAATGTTCGGAATGTCGTTATGATTATTTGAACTTGTCGATTGCATAAATTATTCGAATTTGATTGATAAAATCAATTCTAGGGCTTGTTGTTGAATTTGAAGTTGGAAATGTGTTGAAATCGTGAATTTTATGTCGGGGTGTATGTGTTGAATGAGATGAGTCGATGTACAAATTGTTAGGATGTTAATAGACGACGGATTCTCGGGTTTGGGGGAAATGTTGAAATTTGTTTGAATTTGGTTGGTTGGATAGGTTCATGTGTATAAATTTTTGTTGTTGTTTTGTTTCTTTGTTTTTCTTTGCTAAGTGTAATGGTTAAAATGCTAGCGATGGTAGTGATTGTGATTAGCTGTACGAAGTCTGAGTAGTACGCAGAAGTTATACCGTCGAATTTTTCGAACGCACTAAGCATGATTGTATAGTTGGTTGTTTTGTGTGAATAAAGATATTCTTGCCGTATTGTTGTAACCGTAGCTAAGGACTAAGTGTGGGGTAACCTAGCGTAACCCAACCTTAGCCGAAATTAATATCCGTTAGCTTAACATTGATCTTGTTTACTTGGGTTGACAGGTGAAATGGCAAGCCGGCAAGATAAAGGAAAAGGCGCGTCAACTTCAGGCGCCGGAAGGAAACGGATCAGACTGGGCACAGCAGTCCCAGCTGCACCAGCAGTTCCACGCGGCCAACACCACCAGTACGGAACGAGATGGGTGACCGATGAGGGGAAAAAGTGGTACGTGAAGCATAAGGAAAATAAATATTTCCCCGAGGAGCATATAGCACGGGAACCATTGGCACAGGAGTTCCCCAGAATGGTTCACCGGATCGAGGCAGCTAGGCTCAAGTTCATCTTTGAGGAGCCCAAAGAATGCAATCTGCACTTGGTTCGGGAGTTCTATGCCAATTGGAACCCGACGATCAGGAGTCACACCATCAAGATCAGAGGGCAAATAGTCACACTGGAGCCCCACCACCTCAATGCCATCATAGGAGCGCGGGACACAGACGCCCACGTCCTCCGACAGCTGAACATTACCCCACCGTATGCGGACATCAGACGCACATTGTGTGGGACCCGATCAACAGCTAGATGGAGCAGACACAAAGAGAGGGGCTACCACCAGACGTTGCCCTATTCACAGATGAACAGGGAAGCCCGAATTTGGTTGAAGATAGTCTGCTCATGCCTCATCCCGGGGGTACATATAACTGATGTAACCCGAGATCGTGTTTGCCTGGTGTACGCCCTGATGAAAGGACTGGAGATCAATGTAGGGGCGGTTATTATATCCGCCATGAAGAGATCCCGGTTGCACCAGGGGCACAGGTATGGTTTTGGGGGACTACTGACCACCTTTCTCAGGGGCCTCGATGTTGAGGAGGAGGCCCTCGATTATATCCCGCAGTTGGAGCGGCGGGCCTTAGACGTTACTAAACCTAAGGCTCCCGACACCACCCACGGGCCAGTGCTTACACTTGGCGAGCGACACGCTCGTGATGACCAGTACATGGCACGGATGTATGGGATGCAGATGCTCCAGCTAAGGATAGCTGGGAGGCCGGCGACAGAGGAGGAGCTATGGCAGCTCGAGCTAGACTACCCTTTTGGCGAGAACGCCAGGGCTCTATGCCGAGTAGGGCCAGCATTTGTAGAGCCCACAGATGATGACGTCCCCACGGACAAGGAGACGCATCGGAGGACTCCGATGTGGAGTCTGATGATGACAACGGAGGCGACTCGAATATGGGAGATGAAGGAGCAGCACCCGACGAAGAAGTGGAATACTTTGACTGATCAGGGAGTTCCACCACCCGAATTTGTGCTAGTTTGACTTTTTGTGAACACTGGGGACAGTGTTCGGACTAAGTGTGGGGTGGGAGTAGTTAGGTGCTGGGCTGGGCTGTTTTGTTGTATGCTCTCTTCTGTTAGCATGTATGTTGTGTGTCCCCGTGTTTGTGAATTTTCCAATTGTTCTGTTTCACATTGTTCTGTGTTTGTAAATATTTGTGAAATTGATGTGTGTTGCTGAATGGTTGTTAGCTGATTCTGATTCTGTACATATTTTTGTTATTTTGTTATCGAAATGATCGATTTTTTTTTTGAAAATTTTAAAATTATAAAATATCTTGTAAATAATTTTTCTATCGAAATGATCGATATTTTCGACATTTTTTATTTTGGGTTTCTCGGCGTTTGTTTTCGGTTCTTTTACCGAGAATGGTCCCATTGAACCGACGTCTTAAGTAGTGACCGTTCCCTATGATGGATGGATGACGACCGTCTTAAGGGAAATGTAGTCATTAGGAGTAGTTTTTTTTTCCAATTATTTTTCAGTTTTTTCTTTGGTGGATTGCATCCCGGAACCTGTAGTTACTATATGGTTGCGAAATTTTGGTTGTGTGTTGTACATGATAATCAAAATGCAAAGGTGATTCGTATGAAAGCATGCAAAATTTGTAAATATGTTGAGATACCTAGGCTGTAGAGTTTGATTCATTGTGATTGAGGCTTAATGTTTGAATTCATGTAATTAGCTGATTGAAGAGTCTGTGAATACATTTTGAATCGAGCATGTGCATAAAGTGTGAAGTCAGGTGTTGACATTCCATGCTATTGTGAAGTGTCTAGAACTTGCCTGGTGTGTGTACAAAACGAAATGAAGGAGGTGTATTGTAGGAAAGGATGTAGGCATTTCTTTGTTTTAACCGAGAGTTTCTATTTTTTCTTGGCATACCCCCCTTTCTGTGATTGTATACCCTAGTCAGCCCTTTGAGCCTTTAGCCTATTATTTCTTTCTTTTGTCCAAAAAGTGTAAACCGAGCTTAGTTCCTTCTTTTCATTAGCCGTAAAGTGTATACAAAACTCTTAAGCGCTTAAGAAGAGAAAATCATTTTCCCAAAGTGTCAAAGAGTGAGAAAGGTAAAAAGAAAAAGAAAAGCAGAATGAGGAAAGGAAACGAAAAGGTTGAAGGTGCACTGGTTATAAATAAACGATAATGAAGGTGCATGAATAATCTTTGTTGTTGTGTCAAGTGTGCTTAATGAAATGGGCCATACTAAAGAAAATCATCAAGAATGGGATGATGAAAAAAAAAGAGAGAAACAATGTCCATGAGTTGATGGGATGTGTTGAAAAGGCGCTTAAGGATGCTAGTGGCTATTATTGGCTAATCCAATATTTACTAGTTCCATAGCTTCCATTACAACCCATTAAAGTCCTACGTGATCTTACATCGCACTTCTTTATATTAGTGGAGTAATACACTAAGGGCAAGCTTATGGGTCATGACATGATGCATGCGAATTCTTTTGGGGGAGAGAGTGAAATTGTGTGTACATGCCCCTGTTTGAATGTTTGTGTGTCATATGAGCAAAAAAGGGAAGATTCTCTTGAGTTGTGAGGGCACATGCTTGATGAAAGATTCATTTTCGTGTCGGATATCTTGATCAGCTGATTTGCATGAGTTTGCCGATATCGAGAGTCGATTCTTAAAGTCTAGGAGGTCTTAATGTATTGAAAGTCATTGCATTGATAAGACCATGCATGTTTTCTTGATGATTTGTTGTATTGAGTAATTGGTATGAGCGTAGCTTAAATTGTCGTACCATAGTAGCGAGGTTGGGATGTAAATTGCATGAATTGTATGTTTGTTGTTCGAGGACGAACAAGGATTTAAGTGTGGGGTAAGTGATCTTGGGCAGATTTATATGCCCAAGTGATACTCAAAAGTATCATTTTCGCCTTGTTTATCTAGCAATGTGTATACATTTTTATGTAATTGGTAATAAAATGTGAATTTATACTAACCAACATGATTAGCATTGTTTTGCAGGTAAAATGTGATTTCGAGAAGGCATTCTGCCTGGATGGGAAAATTCACCCAAATTCCAGTGGAGGTCCGCGTTTGCTCCGTGGCATGGATCCAGTGCTCCGTGATGCACGCCGTGCCATGTTGAGCTTGAATTCCCGGACCCCCAGTTTCAGTGAGGGTCCGCGTTCATAGCGTGTCATGGAGGCAGTGCTCTGCGATGCACTCCGTGACACGTTGCTCATTATTCCGGGAAAAATTCCCAGCAGTATAAATAGAACACTTAAGTTCATTTTTCAGAATTCAGACTTGGTGGAGCAAGGACGTGGGTTACAGGCAGTTGAGGGACGAAAAGTTCAGGGTTTTTTCTCTCTTTCTTTCTTCTTTAATTCAATTGCTTGTATGATTAACACTCATTTTATGATGATTAATCCACAAATGAGTGGCTAATTCCTCTCCTTGCTGAGGTTATGAACAATTGTGATGAAATTTGATTATTGATTATCTGGTTTTTCATCTTTTCGTCCATGTTGTTCTATTAATTCTTGTTCTTACTGCATTGGTGTGTGGCCTACATTAATGTACATCTAAAAAGTCTGGTTTCACTCGAGAGAGCACGAAATTGGAAAGTTGTGAATTAATAGGATATGTTCTTTACTTGATTTGGGAAAATTGGGTCTTGATTTGCTTTCAGGATAGAAATATACCTGAAAGTCGTATTAGTCAATTTAGGAACCGGAATCGTATGGCTAGGACATGAATTGAATTTGATCACAGAAATGTAGACGGATGGTTCATGATTCTTAAGTGAGATTAAATACGAGAGTTTTAATCTCTTGGCAATTGTTCTTGGCTAGCAACAGGAAGAAAAGATTAACCAACTTATGATGATAATCAGTTTCATTACATGTTCGTTTAACCTCAGCATGCTTTCATCCATAGTTCAGATTCAAAGTAGATAATTGTTCTTAGTTTTAGTATAAAAATTTATGAAACAAACTATTAACTTTTTGGTTACGTTGTTGTCGGCATATTTAGAAGTAAAATATAGTATACTTGAGCAAATTGCACTTAATCCAAGTCTCTGTGGGATCGATACTTGGCTTACTAAATCCACTTACTACTTGTTCGACCACGTGCACTTGTGTGTCGGTTTTATAACCCAAAACCAACCGAACACCTATCTCCATGAAAATTCTATGTGCGCAAAAAGCTGGATTGATACCCTGAATATCTGACATTTGCCAGCCCATTGTTTTCTTCCTTCTTCTGAGGACCACCAATGCTTCCTTTTCCTGTGCCTCCGTCAATTTTGCGGAGAGGATGACTGGAAAAGTATCCTCTTCCCCCCAAAAGACATATTTTAAATGGGGAGGCAATGTTTTCAATTCCAGCTTTGGTGCTTCCTCAATAGATGGTTTCGGCAATGGTTCCAGGGACCTCATTAAAGGCTGAAAGTCCTGCTTCCTTGGATACATTTGTGGTTCATTTAGCATTTGTACCACCTCATAAGTATCTCTATCTCCTAAATGATCAGAGCTCCATAATTCTCTTTCCAATGAATCTCGGGATTCAACAATCTGAAGAATTTCTGCTTGATCAAGCACACTGATTGCTGAAAGCTCCTTATATATGGCCGGAAGCTTCATGGCCTTAAATACATCAAATACCTCTACTTTGTCATGCACCCGCATGGTTAGCTGCCCTGCGGCTACATCAATCAAAGCTTTCCCGGTTGCCAAGAAAGGACGTCCCAAAATAAACAGGACTTCTGTATCCAGCTCAAAATCCAGCACAACAAAATCTATCGGGAATATAAGGGAGCCCACTTGCACCAGCACGTCCTCCACAATGCCATCTGGTCTGGCCAATGAATGATCCACTAACTGCAAGATCACTGTAGTTGGTCTAGGACTGCCCAGCCCCAATTTCTTGAATACCGATGTCGGCATCAAGTTAATGCTCGCTCCCAAATCACATAGTCCACGAGCTCAGATACTTTGCCCAATTGTGATTTGAATTGTGAAGCTCCCAGGGTCCTTGAGCTTTGTTGGCAACCTGTTCTGTATCCGGGAAGTGCACTCCTCCGTAAGAGCCACCGTAGCATACTCTGTCAATCTGCTTTTGTTCACCACGATGTCCTTGATATACTTTGCATACTTCGGCACTCCCTACAAAACATCAACAAGAGGTAAATTAATGTGTACCTGTTTAAGCACCTCCATGAACTTTTTGAAATACGCTTCCTCCTTGTGTTTCTTTAATCATTGAGGGAGCGGGGGTGGTGGTCTTTCTGGTTCAGCTTCCTTTTTCTTCCCCCTCTCATCATCGTGTTCCCTTTCTTGATCCACTACTCCTGATTGCTGAGGTGGTCTTTTTGGTTCCACCTCCTTGATTTGTAAACCACTCCTTGTGGTCACTGCATTTACTTGCTTAGGATTCAGGTCAGTGTCACTCGGTAGTCCTCCTCTTGGCCTGGTGTTTTGAGCTCCAGCTAGTTGCCCAAACTGGTACTCCAACGCCTTTGTAGCTAACTGATTTTTCTTTACATCTGCCGCTAACTTCACATAGTCAGCCTGCTATTGAGCTTGGTTAGCTATCATTGTTTTAAACATTTCCTCAATGTTGGGTGGTGGTGGTGGAGGAGGTGCATTGTTGCTTCTGTATTGTGTCTGATAGTTCTGCTGCCCTCCTTGATTTCTCTGTGCACCCTGATTCGAACTCTGCCCTTGATGGCTGTTACTACCCCAGGAGAAATTCGGATGATTCCTCTAATTAGAGTGTAGTTGTTGCCATACTGTTGGTGATTATTTCTCTGTACATTACCAACAAAGTTCACTGAATCTGGATTTGCGCCACAACACTCAGCTGAGTGTTTATTACTACCGCATACTTCACACCAAATTTGCTACACTGCATTAACTGGGGCTTGAGATTGATTTAAGATCATGTTGCTGAAGTGGGTGTTGAGTTGATTTTGCAACGCAGCTATCTATGCAGCGATAGCTGTAAAACCATCCGTTTCCAAGACTCCTGTCGCTTTCCTTGTTCCTCCTCTAGAAGAGTCTGCATTCCACTCTGTATTTTCCTGTGAAATACGATTTAACAAAGTATACAGCTCCTCATAAGTCTTTTCTAATGCTTGTCCCCCAGCTGCTGAATCTAGCAAAATTTTTGTGTGGGGTTCCAAACCTTCTATGAAAGTATGCACCAGCACATCATTAGACTGGTGATGGTGAGGAAAATCCCATAACATGGATTTGAATCTTTCCTATGCTTGATACAGATTCTCCCCCTCTCTTTGTTTAAAACTTAGAATCTGACTTCTAAGTCTTGCTGTTTTCCCAGATGGAAAAAACTGTATCAAGAATTTCCTTGCAAGATCATCCCAAGTGGTGATGGAATTAGGTGGCTCAGCTTTCAACCACCTCTTTTCTTCTCCCAATAGTGAAAATGGAAACAATGTAAGCCTTACGTAATAAAATGATACTCCAGCGGGGATGTAAGTGTCACTTATCTCCAAAAAGTTTTGGAGATGTTGTTGTGGATCCTCATGAGGGAGACCTGTGAATTGCCTGCTGGTGTGCAACAATTGCACCATATTCTGTTTCAGCTCAAACCTCCCTCCTGGCTTGGGTTTGCGAATGCTTGATGTAACATTATTAGCACGTGGGATTGCCACTTCGCGAACCGGCCTAGCTGCCATCTCCTCGGGCACTAACACTGCCCTTACAAGTGGTGGATTCTGTTGTTGCTCCAAGATTGTTTGTCTGAGCAACTGCAGCTTTCTCTCTAGAGCTTCTCTCCTTTGACGATGAAATTGTCTTTCCGGCTCTAAGTATGAGTCCACCAGCTCCTTGTCTCTTGCGAGTGTTCAACAGAATTCAATATCTGCAAAAGACAGGCTAAGATCAAGTTGTCAGCACAATATAGAAATCGTAAACTAACACTTAAGAAAACAATTTTACCAATTGCCAGTCCCCGGCAACGGCGCCAAAAACTTGTTCGGTGTGTTTCACGACTACACGCAAGTGCACGTGGTCAAACAAGTAGTAAAATGGCTAAAGTAAGCTAAGTATCGATCCCACAGGGACTGAACCAAGGTAATAATCGAATTAAGTGCTAATGAACTCTAACTCTAAAAATGCAGACAACAATGTAAAGAAGATTTTGAGAGTTGGTTTCCTAATTTATACTAATCTAAAACAAAATTATAAAGTGAGTCTGAACTATAGTAATGAGAAAGCTGAGGCTAAAACGAACATGCAGGGAAGTAATTTATCGATACAATTCGGTTAATCTTTCCTTCGGTTGCTAGTCAAGAATTATTGCCTATGGAGAGAAACTTTTGTATTCTACCCAACTTAAGAATCATGAACCTTTAACCTACATTTCTGTGATAAAAGAATTTCATGTTCTAGCCATACGAAACCGATTCCTTAATTGACTAATACGACTTTCAAATATATTTCTATTCTGAAGGTAAATCAATTCTCAATTTTCCCAAACTAAGAAGAGATCATATCCTACCAATTCACAACTTTCCAATTTCTTTCTTTTTCAAGATAAAATTGGATTTTTTAGAGATACATTAACATTGGCCAGACATTAATGCAGTAAGAACAAGAATTGATAGAACAACCATGGAAGAAAAGATGAAAAACCAAAATGATCAACAATTACATTCCACTACAAATGTTCTTAACCTCAGCAAGAAGTGAATTTAGCCACTCATTTGTGGATTAAACATCATCAAATGAGTATAAATCATACAAACAATTGAAATAAAGAAGAAAGAGTTAAAGAAGAACCCTAAGAATTTCGTCTCCTCAACGACCTGTAACCCACGTTCTTGCTCAACTAAATCAGAATAATTAAAAATAAACCTAAGTGTGCTATTTATACTAGTGGAAATTTTTCCCGTAATAACAAGAAACGTGTCATGGAGTGCATCGCAGAGCACTGCCTCCGTGACACGGTGCAAACGCGGACCCTCACTGGAATTTTATGTTCTAGGTAAATATGGGCAACGTGCCACGGCATGTAACGCGGGGCTTGGCCAACGTTCTACGGCCCCGACGCGGACCTTCACTGGAATTTGTCCAAGTAACCCACCCGAGGCAGACTGCCTCCGCGATGGCAGCGTGACACGGCTCCATCGCGGAGCCCCTTTGTTTGCTGCTTGTCCTTGACCTTTTCCACTTCTCGCTTCCGAGTCCATTCCCGATTTTCACCAACATGCAACTTATCTTCCTAAAATTACATTTTTCCAGCCAAACAACACTAATCATGATGGTTAGTATAAATTCACATTTTAACTACAAATCACATGAGAATGTACAAATAAGGATAGATAAACAAGACGAAATAGAGCATTTGAGCATCACTTGGGCATATAATTCTGCCCAAGATCAGCCAACGCCCACATGTTGATTTAAAATGATGAGTTTTCCCGAAATAGCTTACCACGTTGTTTGGAGCGAAGTCTCCCAAATTTCACATTATTAGCTTGTTGTCTGTTGAGTTAAATATTCGTACATATAGCTTACCACATGATTTGGTGTAGATGCTCCCATTTATATTTGAGCTTGTGGTATGTTCGAAATAGAGCTTCTCATATGCATAAATTCATAATTGAGATGTATGTTAATGTTGAGCTTCATTTTCATATAATGTCGAGTCTATGCATGATTTACTTATTGAGCTTTGTCAAAGGACAATGTTGAGCTTCGTTTCATGCAATGTTGAGTTATGCATGATTCATTTTGAGCTTCGTCAATAGACGATATTGAACTTCGTTATATACAATGTAGAGCATTGCATGTTTATGGGAGAATAGTCTAGCATCGAGCGGGCTAAGGGTCGATCACCCTATGCCCCAGAACTACACGCCAATATAGGTTGATACTATTATATTATTGTGATCTCCCTTCTGAGCTATCCCCAGCTCGATTGGCCCTTGATCTTGATATCGATATCATGGAAGCATCTTAGCCCTGGAAAGATTTTAGATGGCTCTGCCCACTTGAGTGTGATATTCAGGACCACGTAAGCTCTATCGTGGTATGTCGATTAAGTGACGACTCTCCCATTGTCTACATGATTCAGATTTTCATATTCATTACTCATAATAATTACTTTAAGCATGCATGTTCTAAAAGTAAGGTTCGACTCATTGTTCAGCTTTTTTGTAAATGTCGCATTTCAACTTTAAGTCATTCAAGTCGGTTATGATGTTATGAAGCTATACACGGTCATACTATGATAAGATTGTGATTTTAGAATGAATGCATGTGGCCCATCCTCTAAGATTTGAAAGCTGATGATATGGTATGAAATGTTTCAAATGACTTACTTTACATAAGCGGTTTTACTTACCTTGCATACTCGGTACATTGCACGTACTGACCGTATACTTTCTATGTTGTATCATTTTATGCTATAGGACCCAGCTTCCAGGCTCAGCCCTGTGTGCAGTCGATTGCCCGATTTAGCTCCTACTTGATTGGTGAGTCCTCATCCTTCGAGGGCTAGACATTCAGTTCCTTATGTATTTTTAGTTTTAGTATTATTGAGTTAGTTGGGGTCTTATCCCATCAACTCATCCATATTAGAGGCTTTTCAGACATAAGTATGTATTAGATTCGAATGATTATTCTGATGTGATGATGAGATTGACTTTTGCTGAGTTAAATTCATGATTTCTTAAGTTTATTGAATGAGGTAGTTGTATTCTTATGCCATGGGACGACTTGGGGTCTCTCAGGGTCCCTTGTCCCGTGTGTACGATCTGGACCTCCTTTCGGGTCGTGACACTCATCTAGCATAATCCGCCCCTAGTGTTGATGACCATGCAATGACCCTCATTCCTATGTTTTGGGACTATATCACATGGCAGGGTCCCTTTCTTTCTCTGATTAAGTACTATAGAGACTTGTCCCATTTGATGCTCCAACTGCTTAATGGATGTAGAATGTGAATCCACTAGCTGACTCAAACTCAATAATTCTCTGCACATCACTTTAATTCCCACTTTGGTAGAGTCAAGCTATTTCAGCATCCTACTCATCATATCCTCCATCCTTGCACTGCTGGAGTCATTTATAGCTAGCTCTCTAGCCCTTGGCGGCGCATATGCTCCATTCTTGTCATTTTTTGGGCCATCTCGATTTCCGCCAGTTTCTTTGATCTCTTTATCTAAACATAGACATGACAAATTTATTATTGCCATAGTAGTTTCGACCTTGATTTTCTTGGCCTTGCCACTAAGATTCTTTGTTAGACCCTTGGGTGTTGGCCCAAAAATCCCCCTGATTGTTGATAAAATTAGCCTCCTTTTTCATATTAGGGTAGTAATGATCATACCCGGGCACTTTTTCTTGAGAATTCACCTCTTGCGCCTTTTGTCTATTCATTTTCATCAAGTGTTTGGTGATCAATTCTAATTGGATTTTGAGATGTGCCATATCCTAATCCTGCTCTTCTTATTTCTTCTGTTGCTCTGCTATAGTGCCTCTAGAATAATTTATTGCAATAGCCTAAGATTATCGAGTGTGCTATGTCCAGCTTGTCACGCCTCGCCTTGGGGGGTATGACTGGCACCTGGTACCCTACTGGGACCTGAACTGCTAGACTGCTGAGCCTAAGCACTTCTGGTGCCTAGCTGGCTCTAACTCTGGATTCAAGGAAATGATGGACTATATAACAACTGTAAATACATCCTCCGGCCGACTAGGCCTATAGCCACCTGTACTATACATCAGCTAGCCAGAATCACATTCATATAGGGGAACCTATGCGGCCCGACAAGGCCACCATGCTGTCTAGTTAACTCTAAATCAATATAAAAAAATGCTGAAAAGCTACGTCATCGGCAAGGTCACCATTACTGACTGGATAAGGCCTCACACGGCCAACATAAACAACTAAAAATACGCACGGCCCCACACGACCAACACAACTAACCACAGGGAAATATATACAGACTGCAAGCCTCTAAGAATACTGATAAGATGGTCGGGACAGGGCCCCGGCCTACCCATACTGTACAACAAAAGAAAAGGGATAAACCTCTAGCTATCTAGCTCCGGATGACTGGAGCTAATGACCCTGTGAGCTGGCTGGAATCACGAGGTATCAGCTCCTCATCTATGAGTACCTGCAGGCAAGTAATACAGCACCCCCAAGGGGCGTCAGTACTGCTGGTACTGAGTATGTAAAACAACAACTGAAAAATATCTGAAAACAACAATACAACTGATGGAACTGAAATAGAAAGGAATAGACTAAACTGACTGAAAATGTAAAGCTAAGCCTACTCTCAACTATGCTGGAAGGAGTAGGAGTCATACCTGGAAATGTATCGCTCTATTGTCGATCTACTCGTATCTAGTGTAACATGGCATAACATAACATAACATAGCATAGCACACACAAACCTTACCTGGCCCCCATAAGGTGGGAGGTACAATCAACACGCAATCTATACCCCTACCCCAGTCGTCCCATCTCCTATAATAACTATAAGCATCCTGCCGATCCCCTGGGTATGCACTTGGGCTCACTGAGCCCCTGACTATAACAGTACCTGAGTCCGGAGGACTCCTGAATCAAGACCCCGGGCGTACCCGCTCGACGGGGGTGTATAAAGGCCAACCAAGGCACAATATGGGGAAACCGGCATCCCATCTTCGTCCCCTGTGGGACGGCATGCCACTCCGTAGAGTGACGTATCCTCGCCCTCTGGCGAACGAGTCGATACAGCTATTAACCCTGGGGCGGTCATGAATGCTAGGTAATCCACCCCAAGACAATATAGTGGTCTCAACTAGTAATACTAACTGCGTATACCGCATGCTGAAGCTAGTGATGATAACGTATCTGTACAAACTATATGCTGAACTAGTGATAGTGATATATATGTATTTAATACATGCTGAGACTGATAATGGTATATGTATATAATCTTCTGTCATACTGTGCTGAGTCTAATATTGAACAAGATATAGTTTTTCTTCTGGGAATCATGCTGTATAACTGAGTTTCATAGTAACATGATTTACTATTTCTACCATGCTTTCTAAACTTCATTTTAATCTACCATTCTACTTCTGAGATACCTTACAGATACTTATATTGCTTTACTAAGTTTCAACTGAATATGATAATATCCTAACATACTTTACTAAATCACATTCTGGGCATGCTGTACAAGTCCTAACACTTTGTACTAGAATTTATACTGTGCTAGCAAGTTTCACGCTATATATAATATGATGCTTCCAATATCGTACTAATATTCATACTAAACATAACACACGACTTCTGAAACATCCTACTGGCCTTTGAACTATCTTACTATTCCGAGACTACTAACTTGCTGAGGAAACTAGCTTTACATACCTTCGCTTCTGATTTCGCGACTAAGTGGCGTAGCTCGATCAGTATTTTTGCTATTTCTCCCAACTGCATTCATATATACGTCAATTCGTACTAAATACAGTACTATTCTGAAAGACGACGTCACTTTTGATATAATTATAGCCTAAACTTAGGCTTATCGAAAGACAGTCGAAACTTGCTATTTTTCAGAAGTCCAGAAGGGAGAAGTATTCACTTTACGGCTAGGAGCACATGGACACTAATTTGGAGCAATTCTACTTACCTTAGTCTGGTAGCTCGATGATTCGTCGGCCGTATTTCGCGAAACAAAATCCGTAGGAGTGCTCCCTGCTGCTAAATACCTAGGTATCTGGAATTAATTTAGATTTGGACTACGTTTGACAGTGTAATCGGATGATAATATGTTAATCCTCTTCGTCTCTCTCTGTTTTCTACGTTTTCTGGAGTTTATCAAATGTTTTTAATGAAAATAAATCGAAGTAGGGCTTTATATACTTGGGCTTGGACAAGCCCAACGTGTCACGGAGCCAACGCGGAGGCTCCACCTCCGTGACACGTTGCCATCGCGGAGGGGCTCTGCCCCGGCTCCTTTCGTGATGGTTCAATAGGTTTCTCGTCTGGTCTTTTCCCGGGCCTTTTTCTAGCAGGTATGGCTTTTAAATACTCTTAACCAACGCGCGAATAGGCCATCTATATGTTGGAAATTTTACGGGGTGTAACATCTCCCCCCCTTAAGAACATTCATCCTCGAATGTAAACTTCTATCTAGAGGACTTCTCAACTTAGTCAATTTGTTTCTAAGAAAATTTCGGCAGAGTCTCCCCTGTAATATGGACTATCCCAAAAACCTGAAACGCAGAAAAGTCCAATACGGGTACTACGCACAATATTTTAAGATTCACTTGATAGCTAAACATCAATCTTTCTCATTTATACATATGCAACCATAAGGTACTGCATAAGTAATAATACGGACATTCCTGTCGCCTGACTAGGCCTAGAATAAGTGAGGATATCTAATCTTCATATCTTCCTCCGCCTCCCAAGTCATCTCCTCTTGGTTCCTGTTACGCCACAATACCTTGACAGACGCAATATCTTTAGTCCTCAATCTGCGAATCTGTCTGTCTAGGATAGCTACTGGAACCTCTTCATAGGCCAGCTCTTCTGTAACCTGGATATCCTGGACTGGGACTACTCTGGACGGGTTTCCTATGCATTTCCTAAACATAGATACATGAAAGACCGGATGAACGGATTCTGGCTTTTGAGGCAAGTTCAACTCATATGCCACTTGGTCTATTCTTCGACGAATCTGATAAGGCCCAACAAATCTTGGACTGAGCTTAACTTTCTTGCCGAATCTCATCACCCCTTTCATCGGGGACACTTTCAAAAATACCCAATCATTCACATCGAATTCCATGTTTCTGCACCGCACATCTGCATATGATTTCTAGCGGCTCTGTGCAGTCAGTAAGCATTCTCTAATAAACTTTACCTTCTCCTCTGACTGCTGAACAATGTCTGGCCCAATCAACGCCGATTCCCCTATTTCAAACCAGCCAACCGGCGATCTGTATTTTTGCCTGTATAAATCCTCGAAAGGCACCATCTGAATAGCCGAGTGATAGATATTATTATAAGAAAATTCAATTAACGGCAAATGCTCATCCCAGCTGCCTCCAAAATCTAGAACACACGCTCGTAGCATGTCCTCGAGCGTCTGAATGATGCGCTTAGCCTGTCCATCTGTCTGAGGGTGGAATGCTGTGCTCAAATTAATCTGCGTTCCCAAACCTCTCTGAAACGACTGCCAAAATCTAGCTATAAACCGTGCTCCTCTGTCTAAAAAAATGGATACTGGTACTCCGTGCAACCTGACTATTTCTCGGATATACAACTCCGCATAATCTTCGGGCGAGAAGGTAGTTCTTACTGGAAGGAAATAAGCTGATTTTGTCAATCTGTCAACTATCACCCATATAGAGTCATGTCTATGTCTGGTACGAGGTAATCCTGCCACAAAATCCATATTCACTGCTTCCCATTTCCAGAGAGGCACAACTATGTCCTGAGTCAAACCGCTTGGTTTCTGGTGTTCCGGTTTTACCTGTTGGCAGTTAGGACGCTAGGCCACAAATTTGGCAATTTCTCTTTTCATTCCTGGCCACCAATAATTCTCCTTGATATCATGGTACATTTTCGTCGCACCGGGGTGAAGAGAATAACGGGCGTAATGTACCTCATTCATAATCTGCTGGCGAAGCTCTGAAACATCTTGAACACAAAGACGACCTTTACATAACAACACATCTTCCTCAGTTATCTGAAAATCTGTCGCTTTCCCTTGCTGAATTCTACCCTTAAGCTGGACCAGGTCAGGATCTTCATGTTGCCGTTCTTTTACCTCCTCAACTAATTAAGATACAATGGTGTTTTGAATTACCGCTCTGTTGCCCTCTATTTCTGCTACACGAACGGCTAGGCTAGCTAATTGATGTATTTCTCTGACCAACTCCCGCTTCACGGGCTGCAAATGCGCCAAACATCCCATTGATTTACGGCTGAGAGCATCTGCTACTACATTGGCTTTTCCCGGATGATACAGAATGTCCACGTCATAATCTTTCAATAACTCCAACCAGCGACGCTGTCGCAAATTCAGCTCCCTCTGAGTGAAGATATACTGTAGGCTCTTATGATCTGTGAAAATATCCACATGGACGCCATACAAGTAATGTCTCCATATCTTTAAGGCGTGGATCACTGCAGCTAATTCCAAGTCGTGGGTAGGGTAATTTTTCTCGTGTTTCCTCAGTTGTTTGGAAGCATACGCAATCACCTTACCATGCTGCATCAACACACAACCCAACCCAACACCTGATGCGTCGCAATACACTGAATAACCTTCTGTACCTTCCGGCAATGCTAACACTGGGGCGGAGGTTAATCTGTCTTTTAACTCCTGGAAGCTCTGCTCACATGCCTCTATCCACTGAAACTTCGCTGCTTTCTGCGTTAGTTTGGTTAGAGGTGCCGCTATAGTAGAGAATCCCTCAACAAATCTCTTGTAATATCCTGCTAACCCCAGAAAACTGCGGACTTCGGTCGGAGTGGTAGGCCTAGGCCAGGTTTTAACTGCTGCTATCTTCTGCGTGTCAACCCGTATACCAGCATCCAACACAATATGCCCCTAGAAGGCTACTGAGTGCAGCCAGAATTCACACTTGGTGAACTTAGCATATAATTGGCGGTCCTTGGGAATCTGGAGCACTGTCCGTAAATGAGTTCGGTGATCTGCTTCTGAGCGAGAATACACCAAAATGTCATCAATAAACATGATCACGAACAGGTCCAGGTATAGTCTAAAAATACTGTTCATCAAGTCCATGAATGTTGCTGGGGCATTAATTAACCCAAAGGACATAACTAAAAATTTGAAGTGTCCATATCGGGTCTTGAACGTCGTTTTAGGAATATCTCTTTCACGAACTCGAACCTGGTGATATCCGGACCGCAAGTCAATCTTTGAAAAGTATCTGGCCCCTTGTAGCTGATCAAACAAATCATCTATTCTGGGAAGCGGATACTTATTCTTTATTGTAACTTTTTTCAACTGCCGATAATCTATGCACATACGGAGCGAGCCATCTTTCTTCCTCACAAATAGAACTGGCTCACCCCATGGTGAAGTACTCGGCCTGATGAAACCTTTATCTAGCAAATCTTTCAACTGCTCCTTCAACTCTCTGAGTTCTGCAGGAGCCATACGATAAGGAGGAATTGATATAGGCTGAGTGCCTGGTAATGAATCAATAGCGAAATCTATTTCCCTCTCTGGGGGAATACCAGGTAACTCGTCTGAAAACACATCAGGGAACTCGTTCACCATCAGGACAGACTGGAGTGTCGGAGATTCTGCTCAAACATCCTGAACCCTGACTAGGTGGTAGATACATCCCTTAGTTATCAATTTCCTCCCCTGAAGGTAGGAAATAAGCCTACCTTTTGGAGTAGCTGTGCTGCCTTTCCACTCTCGCACTGCCTCTCCTGGAAAGTGGAATTGGACTGTCTTGGTCCAACATTCTACGTTAGCATAGCATGGCACCAACCAATCCATACCCATAATGGCATCGAAATCAATCATTTCTAACTCTACTAGATCTACTGTAGTCTGGCGATCAGCAACCTCTACTGTACACCCTCGATAAATTCTACTAGCTATAATGGAGTCACCGACGGGTGTAGAAACTGAAAAAGGTTGTTGGAGCAACTCTGGTGCAGTACTAAACTTTCGAGCCACAAATGGAGTAATTTAGGACAAAGTAGATCCTGGATCAATCAATACATAAGCAGGGTGTGAGTAGATAGTTATCACACCCGTCACAACATCAGGTGACGCTTCTGAATCTTGCCTCCCTGGTAAAGCATATGTGCGGCTTGGACCCGCACCTACACTGGAGGCCCCTGATCTGCCCCGACCCCTGCCTGCTGAAACTGAGGGCCTGCGCCCTGCCGAGGATGCTGTAGCTCGTGACCCTGCGGATGCCCTGTCCTGTCTATCCCGATCCTCCTGACCTCTGGCTGGGAAATCTCTCATCAGATGGCCCTCTTGGCCACAAATATAACATCCGGTGGAGCCATATCTGCATGCTCCAGAATGGCGTCGGCTGCATATAGGGCAAAGTGGTAGGGTATACCTACTCTGCTCCGCCCTCCTCTGTAATGGTGAATCTGCAATCTGCGAGCCTCTACCGGTCTCTGACTGCCCCCTGCGGCTAAATCTACCCCTCTGCGGCTGTGGTGGAGGCGGGGGCCTGGGCGGCCTATCTAACAATCGTGGCCTAGGTCCTCCCCGAGCCTCCCTCTGTAACTCAACTGGCCTGTCCCTGCGGCGCTGTTCCTGATTGGACCTCCTGATCTCCCGATGCCGCTGCCTGATGCCCTCAATATTCTGGGCAAATGCCTGAACTCGGGCAATATCCATGCCCTCTCGTAGTGTGGCCGTAATACAAGTCTCAACATATCTGGATTCAACCCCATGATAAAGCGGTGTACTCTGGATGCCATGGTATCAACAAAGGCCGGTGCGTACCAGGCCAAAGAATCAAACCGTAAGGCGTATTCCCGAACACTCATGGCCCCCTGCTCTAGATGTAGAAACTGGTCCACTCGGGCCTGTCGAATCTCCCGTGGCAAATAGTGATCTAGAAAAGCTCCTAAGAAGCTGGACCAGGTCGGAGGGGAAACATCTCTCCCTTGGAACCTTTCCCAGCTTTCATACCACAATAAAGCGATGTCCCGTAATCGGAATGCTGCCAACTCAACCGATTCTGTAGGCGTGGCATGCATAACCCTGAAAATTCTCTACATCTGATCTAGAAAATCCTGAGGGTCCTCTGTTTGGTCCATACCTATAAACTCTGGGGGATTCAGAGCCAAGAACTCTCGGACCCTCGAACTACCGGGCCCTCCTGACGACTCCGCAACTGTAGACGGCATCGGCTGACGCTGAGCAGCCATCATCTATGCTAACATGACTACCACACTCCTAACCTCCTGGTCGGAAGGTATCTGTATAGGGACTTCTGGAGGTAGTGTCTCCCCAAGTGGCTCATGATGTGGTGGAGACTGCTGAGAGGGCTGTGATGAAGCCTCTATATTGCCCTCAGATCGGGCTGACTCCGAATGGAACTGAGGCATCCTGCTGGTGCCTTCTCCAGCTACTGTGTCTAATCTTCTGCAGGTGGCAGGGTGATGCTGGTCTGCCATTCTTATCTGTAGACAAAGAATATGATAAGTTTTAGGGACCCATCCCTATAATGTACCGTTCTATAGCACGACTGAATGAGACAGAAGAGTACCCATCCTATCATGCCTCGCAGCCTCCTGCCTATAGTATGTGGTGCACGACACATCCATAGACAAGACTCTACTTAGCACGGCTTGCAGACTCCCTGGATCACAACCTGCTCTGATACCAAGTTTGTCACGCCCCGCCTTGGGGGGTATAACTGGCACCTGGTGCCCTACTGGGACCTGAACTGCTAGACTACTGAGCCTAAGCACTTCTGGTGCCTAATTGGCTCTAACTCTGGATTCAAGGAAACGATGGGCTATATAACGATTGTAAATACAGCCTCCGGCCGACTAGGCCTATAGACACCTGTACTATACATCAGCTAGCCATAATCACATTCATATAGGGGAACCTATGCGGGCCGACAAGGCCACCATGCTGTCTAGTTAACTCTAAATCAATATAACAAATGCTGAACAGCTAAGTGACCGGCAAGGTCACCATTACTGACTGGATAAGGGCTCACACGGCCAACATAAACAACTAAACATATGCACGGCTCCACACGACCTGCACAGCTAACCACATGGAAATATATACAGACTGCAAGCCTCTAAGAATACTGATAAGATGGTCGGGACAGAGCCCCGGCCTACCCATGCTGTACAACAAAAGAAAAGGGATAAACCTCTAGCTATCTAGCTCCGGATGACTGGAGTTGATGACCCTGTGAGCTGGCTGGAATCACGAGGTATCGTCTCCTCGTCTATGAGTACCTGCAAGCAAGTAATGCAGCGCCCCCAAGGGGCGTCAGTACCGCTGGTACTGAGTATGTAAAATGACAACTGAAAAATATTTGAAAACAACAATACAACTGATGGAACTGAAATAGAAAGGAATAGACTAAACTGACTGAAAATGTAAAGCTAAGCCTACTCTCAACTATGCTGGAAGGAGTAGGAGTCATACTTGGAAATGTATCGCTCTATTGTCGATCTACTCATATCTAGTGTAACATGGCATAACATAACATAACATAGCATAGCACACACAAACCTTACCCGGCCCTCATAAGCTAGGAGGTACAATCAACACGCAATTTATACCCCTACCCCAGTCGTCCCATCTCCTATAATAACTATAAGCATCTTGCCGATCCCCTGGGTATGCACTTGGGCTCGCTGAGCCCCTGACTATAACTGTACCTGAGTCCGGAGGACTCCTAAATCAACACCCCGGGCGTACCCGCTCGACGGGGGTGTATAAAGGCCGACCAAGGCACAATATGGGGAAACCAGCATCCCATCTTCGTCCCCTGTGGGACGGCATGCCACTCCGTAGAGTGACGCATCCTCGCCCTCTGGCAGACGAACCGATACAACTATTAACCCTGGGGCGGTCATGAATGCTAGGTAATCCACCCCAAGACAATACAGTGGTCTCAACTAGTAATACTAACTGCGTATACCGCATGCTAAAGCTAGTGATGATAAAGTATCTGTACATACTATATGCTAAACTAGTGATAGTGATATGTATGTATTTAATACATGCTGAGACTGATAATGGTATATGTATATAATCTTCTGTCATACTGTGCTGAGTCTAATGTTGAACAAGATATAGTTTTTCTGCTGGGAATCATGTTGTATAACTGAGTTTCATAGTAATATGATTTACTATTTGTAACATGCTTTCTAAACTTCATTTTAATCTACCATTCTACTTCTGAGATACCTTACAGATACTTATATTGCTTTACTAAGTTTCAACTGAATACGATAATATCCTAACATACTTCACTAAATCACATACTGGGCATGCTGTACAAGTCCTAACACTTTGTACTAGAATTTATACCGTGCTAGCAAGTTTCACGCTATATATAATATGATGCTTCCAATATCGTACTAATATTCATACTAAACATAACACATGACTTCTGAAACATCCTACTGGCCTTTGAACTATCTTACTATTCCGAGACTACTAACTTGCCGAGGAAACTAGCTTTACATACCTTCGCTTCTGATTTCCCGACTAAGTGGCGTAGCTCGATCAGTATTTTTGCTATTTCTCCCAACTGCATTCGTATATACGTCAATTAGTACTAAATACAGCACTATTCTAAAAGAAGACGTCACTTTCGATATAATTATAGCCTAAACTTAGGCTTATCGAAAGACGGTTGAAAATTTGCTATTTTTCAGAAGTCCAGAAGGGAGAAGTATTCACTTTACGGCTAGGAGCACATGGACACTAATTTGGAGCAATTCTACTTACCTTAGTCTGGTAGCTCGACAATTCATCGGCCGTATTTCGCGAAACAAAATCCGTAGGGGTGCTCCCTGCTGCTAAATACCTTGGTATCTGGAGTTAATTTAGATTTGGACTACGTTTGGCAGCATAATCGGATGATACTATGTTAATCCTCTTCGTCTCTCTCTGTTTTCTACGTTTTCTGGAGTTTATCAAATGTTTTTAATAAAAATAAACCAAAGTGGGGCTTTATATACTTGGGCCTGGACAGGCCCAACGTGTCACGGAGCCAACGCAGAGGCTCCACCTCCGTGACACGTTGCCGTCGCGGAGGGGCTCTGCCCCGGCTCCTTCCATGATGGTTCAACTGGTTTCTCGTCCGGTCTTTTCCCGGGCCTTTTTCTAGCAGGTATGGCTTTCAAATAATCTTAACCAACGCGCGAATAGGCCATCTATATGTTGGGAATTTTTCGGGGTGTAACATTCGCCCCCCCTTAAGAACGTTCGTCCTCGAATGTAAACTTCTATCTAGAGGACTTCTCAACTTAGTCAATTTGTTTCTAAGAAAATTTCGGCAGAGTCTCCCCTGTAATATGGACTATCCCAAAAACCTGAAACGCAGAAAAGTCCAATACGGGTACTACGCACAACATTTTAAGATTCACTTGATAGCTAAACATCAATCTTTCTCATTTATACATATACAACCATAAGGTACTGCATAAGTAATAATACGGACATACTTGTCGCCTGACTAGGCCTGGAATAAGTGAGGATATCTAATCTTCATATCTTCCTCCGCCTCCCAAGTCATCTCCTCTCGGTTCCTGTTACTCCACAATACCTTGACAGACGCAATATCTTTAGTCCTCAATCTGCGAATCTGTCTGTCTAGGATAGCTACTGGAACCTCTTCATAGGCCAGCTCTTCTGTAACCTAGATATCCTGGACTGGGACTACTCTGGATGGGTTTCCTATGCATTTCCTCAGCATAGATACATGAAAGACCGGATGAACGGATTCTAGCTCTAGAGGCAAGTTCAACTCATATGCCACTTGGCCTATTCTTCGACGAATCTGATAAGGCCCAACAAATCTTGGACTGAGCTTACCTTTCTTGCCGAATCTCATCACCCCTTTCATCGGGGACACTTTCAAAATACCCAATCATTCACTTCAAATTCCATGTTTCTGCGTCGCACATCTGCATATGATTTCTGGCGGCTCTGTGCAGTCAGTAAGCATTCTCTAATAAACTTTACCTTCTCCTCTGACTGCTGAACAATGTCTGGCCCAATCAACGCCGATTCCCCTATTTCAAACCAGCCAACCGGCAGTCTGCATTTTCGCCCGTATAAAGCCTCGAAAGGCGCCATCTGAATAGCCGAGTGATAGCTATTATTATAAGAAAATTCAATTAACGGCAAATGCTCGTCCCAGCTACCTCCAAAATCTAGCACACACGCTCGTAGCATGTCCTCGAGCGTCTGAATAGTGCGCTCAGCCTGTCCATCTGTCTGAGGGTTGAATGTTGTGCTCAAATTAATCTGCGTTCCCAAACCTCTCGAAACGACTGCCAAAATCTAGCCGTAAACTGTGCTCCTCTGTCTGAAATAATGGATACTGGTACTCCGTGCAACCTGACTATTTCTCGGATATACAACTCCGCATAATCTTCGACCGAGAAGGTAGTTCTTACTGGTAGGAAATGAGCTGATTTTGTCAATCTGTCAACTATCACCCATAGAGAGTCATGTCTATGTCTGGTATGAGGTAGTCCTGCCACAAAATCCATATTCACTGCTTCCCTTTTCCAGAGAGGCACAACTATGTCCTGAGTCAAACCGCCTGGTTTCTGGTGTTCCGGTTTTACTTGTTGGCAGTTAGGACACTAGGCCACAAATTCGGCAATTTCTCTTTTCATTCCTG
Source organism: Datura wrightii (assembly GCA_035772735.1). Classification (NCBI taxonomy): domain Eukaryota; kingdom Viridiplantae; phylum Streptophyta; class Magnoliopsida; order Solanales; family Solanaceae; genus Datura; species Datura wrightii. The sequence goes on along the minus strand of JASDFA010000003.1, from coordinate 69,267,891 downwards.
GCCACCAATAATTCTCCTTGATATCATTGTACATTTTCGTGGCACCGGGGTGAAGAGAATAACGGGCGTAATGTACCTCGTTCATAATCTGCTGGCGGAGCTCTGAAACATCTGGAACACAGAGACGACCTTTACATAACAACACTTCTTCCTCAGTTATCTGAAAATCTGGCGCTCTCCCTTGCTGAATTCTACCCTTAAGCTGGACCAGGTCAGGATCTTCATATTTTTGTTCTTTTACCTCCTTAACTAATGACGATACAGCCGTGTTTTGAATTACTGCTCTGTTGCCCTCTGTTTCTGCTACACGAATGGCTAGGCTAGCTAATTGATGTATTTCTTTGACCAACTACCGCTTCTCGGGCTGCAAATGCGCCAAACGTCACATTGATTTACGGCTGAGAGCATCTGCTACTACATTGGCTTTTCCCGGATGATACAGAATGTCCACGTTATAATCTTTCAATAACTCCAACCAGCGACGCTGTCGCAAATTTAGCAATCTCTGAGTGAAGATATACTATAGGCTCTTATGATCTGTGAAAATATCCACATGGACGCCATACAAGTAATGTCTCCATATCTTTAAGGCGTGGATCACTGCAGCTAATTCCAGGTCGTGGGTAGGGTAATTTTTCTCGTGTTTCCTCAGCTGTCTGGAAGCATACGCAATCACCTTACCATGCTGCATCAACACACAACCCAACCCAACGCCTGATGCGTCGCAATACACTGAATAACCTTCTGTACCTTCCGGCAATGCTAACACTGGGGCGGAGGTTAATCTGTCTTTTAACTCCTGGAAGCTCTGCTCACATGCCTCTGTCCACTGAAACTTCGCTGCTTTCTGCGTCAGTTTGGTTAGAGGTGCCGCTATAGTAGAGAATCCCTCAACAAATCTCCTGTAATATCCCGCTAACCCCAGAAAACTGCGGACTTTGGTCGGAGTGGTAGGCCTAGGCCAGGTTTTAACTGCTGCTATCTTCTGCGTGTCAACCCGTATACCAGCATCCGACACAATATGCCCCAAGAAGGCTACTAAGTGCAGCCAGAATTCACACTCGGAGAACTTAGCATATAACTGGCGGTCCTTGAGAATCTGGACCACTGTCCGTAAATGAGTCCGCTGATCTGCTTCAGAGCGAGAATACACCAGAATGTCATCAATAAACACGATCACGACCAGGTCCAGGTATGGTCTGAAAATACTGTTCATCAGGTCCATGAGTATTGCTGGGGCATTCGTTAACCCAAAGGACATAACTAAAAATTCGAAGTGTCCATATCGGGTCCTGAATGCCGTTTTAGGAATATCTCTTTCATGAACTCGAACCTGGTGATATCCGGACCGCAAGTTAATCTTGGAAAAGTATCTAGCCCCTTGTAGCTGATCAAACAAATCATCTATTCTGGGAAGCGGATACTTATTCTTTACTGTAACTTTGTTCAACTGTCGATAATCTATGCACATACAGAGCGAGCCATCTTTCTTCCTCACAAATAGAACTGGCGCACCCCATGGTGAAGTATTCGGCCTGATGAAACCTTTATCTAGCAAATCTTTCAAATGCTCCTTCAACTCTCTGAGTTCTGCAGGAGCCATACGATAAGGAGGAATTGATATAGGCTGAGTGTCTGGTAATAAAACAATAGCGAAATCTATTTCCGTCTCTGGGGGAATACCAAGTAACTCATCTGGAAACACATCAGGGAACTCGTTCACCACCGGGACAGACTAGAGTGTCGGAGATTCTGCTCGAACATCCTGAACCCTGACTAGGTGGTAGATACATCCCTTAGTTATTAATTTCCTCGCCTGAAGGTAGGAAATAAACCTACCTTTTGGAGTAGCTGTGCTGCCTTTCCACTCTCGCACTGCCTCTCCTAGAAAGTGGAATCGGACTGTCTTGGTCCAACATTCTACGTTAGCATAGCATGGCACCAACAAATCCATACCTATAATGGCATCGAAATCAATCATTTCTAACTCTACCAGATCTACTGTAGTCTGGCGATCAACAACCTCTACTGTACACCCTCGATAAATTCTACTAGCTATAATGGAGTCACCGACAGGTGTAGATACTGAAAAGGGTTGTTGGAGCAACTCTGGTGCAACACTAAACTTTCGAGCCACAAATGGAGTAATGTAGGACAAAGTAGATCCTGGATCAATCAATACATAAGCAGGGTGTGAGCAGATAGTTATCATACCTCTCACAACATCAGGTGACGCTTCTGAATCCTGCCTCCCTGGTAAAGCATATGTGCGGCTTGGACCCGCACCTACACTGGAGGCCCCTGATCTTCCCTGACCCCGCCTGCTGAAACTAAGGGCCTGCGCCCTGCCGAGGATGTTGTAGCTCATGACCCTGCGGATGCCCTGTCCTGTCTATCCCGATCCTCCTGACCTATGGCTGGGAAATATCTCATCAGATGACCCTCTTGGCCACATATATAACATCTGGTGGAGCCATACCTGCATTCTCCAGAATGGCGTCGGCTGCATATAGGGCAAAGTGGTAGGGTATACCTACTCTGCTCCGCCCTACTCTGTAATGGTAAATCTGCAATCTGCAAGCCTCTGCCGGTCTCTGACTGCCCCCTGCGGCTAAACCTACCCCTCAGCGGCTGTGGTGGAGGCGGGGGCCTGGGCGGCCTATCTAACAATCGTGGCCTAGGTCCTCCCCGAGCCTCCCTCTGTAACTCAACTGGCCTGTCCCTGCGGTGCTGTTCCTGATTGGTCCTCCCGATCTCCCGATGCCGCTGCCTGATGCCCTCAATATTCTGGGAAAATGCCTGAACTTTGGCAATATCCATGTCCTCTCGCAGTGTGGCCGTAATACAAGTCTCAACATATTCTGGATTCAACCCCATGATAAAGCGGTGTACTCTGGATGCCATGATATCAACAAAGGCCGGTGCGTACCGGGCCAAAGAATCAAACCGCAAGACGTATTCCCGAACACTCATGGCCCCCTGCTCTAGATGTAGAAACTGGTCCAACCGGGCTTGTCGAATCTCCCGTGGCAAATAGTGATCCAGAAAAGCTCTTGAGAAGCTGGACCAGGTCGGAGGGGAAACATCTCTCCCTCGGGACCTTTCCCAGCTTTCATACCACAACACAGCGATGTCCCATAATCGGAATGCTGCCAACTCAACTGATTCTATAGGCGTGGCATGCATAACCCTGAAAATTCTCTACATCTGATCTAGAAAATCCTGAGGGTCCTCTGTCCGGTCCGTACCTGTAAACTGTGGGGGATTTAGAGCCAAGAACTCTTGGACCCTCAAACTACTAGGCCCTCCTGACGACTCCGCAACTGTAGATGGCATCGGCTGATGCTGAGCAGCCATCATCTATGCTAACATGACTACCGCACTCCTAACCTCCTAGTCGGAAGGTATCAGTATAGGGACTACTGGAGGTAGTGTCGCCCCAAGTGGCTCATGATGTGGTGGAGACTGCTGAGAGGGCTGTGATGAAGCCTCTATATTGCCCTCAGATCGGGCTGACTCCGAATGGAACTGAGGCATCCTGCTGGTGCCTTCTCCTGCTGCTGTGTCTAATCTTCTGCCGGTGGCAGGGTGACGCTGGTCTGCCATTCTTATCTGTAGACAAAGAATATTATAAGTTTTAGGGACCCAACCCTATAATGTACCGTTCTATAGCACGACTGAATGAGACAGAAGAGTACCCATCCTATCATGCCTTGAAGCCTCCTGCCTATAGTATGTGGTGCGCAACACATCCATAGAAAGGACTCTACTTAGCACGGCTTGCAGACTCCCTGGAACACGACCTGCTCTGATACCAAGTTTGTCACGCCCCGCCTTGGGGGGTATGACTGGCACCTGGTGCCCTACTGGGACCTGAACTGCTAGACTGTTGAGCTGAGCCTAAGCACTTCTGGTGCCTAGCTGGCTCTAACTCTGGATTCAAGGAAATGATGGGCTATATAACGACTGTAAATACAGCCTCCGGCCGACTAGGCCGATAGCCACCTGTACTATACATCAACTAGCTAGAATCACATTCATATAGGGGAACCTATGCGGGCTGACAAGGCCACCATGCTGTCTAGTTAACTCTAAATCAATATAACAAATGCTGAACAGCTAAGTGACTGGCAAGGTCACCATTACTGACTGGATAAGGCCTCACACGGCCAACATAAACAACTAAACATACGCACGGCCCCACACGACTGGCACAGCTAACCACAGGGAAATATATACAGACTGCAAGCCTCTAAGAATACTGATAAGATGGTCGGGACAGGGCTTCGGCCTACCCATGCTGTACAACAAAACAAAAGGGATAAACCTCTAGCTATCTAACTCCAGATGACTGGAGCTGATGACCTTGTGAGCTGGCTAGAATCACGAGGTATCGGCTCCTCGTCTATGAGTACCTGCAGGCAAGTAATGCAGCACCCCCAAGGGGCGTCAGTGCCGCTGGTACTGAGTATGTAAAACAACAACTGAAAAATATCTGAAAACAACAATACAACTGATGGAGCTAAAATAGAAAGGAATAGATTAAACTTACTGAAAATGTAAAGCCAAGCCTACTCTCAACTATGCTGGAAGGTGTAGGAGTCATACCTGGAAATGTATCGCTCTATTGTCGATCTACTCGTATCTAGTGTAACATGGCATAACATAACATAACATAGCATAACACACACAAACCTTACCCGGCCCCCATAAGCTGGGAGGTACAATCAACACGCCATCTATACCCCTACCCCAGTCGTCCCATCTCCTATAATAATTATAAGCATCCTGCCGATCCCCTGGGTATGCACTTGGGCTCGCTGAGCCCCTGACTATAACTGTACCTGAGTCCGGAGGACTCCTGAATCAAGACCCCGGGCGTACCCGCTCGACGGGGGTGTATAAAGGCCGACCAAGGCACAATATGGGGAAACCGGCATCCCATCTTCGTCCCCTATGGGATAGCATGCCACTCCGTAGAGTGACGTATCCTCACCCTCTGGGGGACGAGTCGATATAGCTATTAACCCTGGGGCGGTCATGAATGCTAGGTAATCCACCCCAAGATAATACAGTGGTCTCAACTAGTAATACTAACTGCGTATACCGCATGCTGAAGCTAGTGATGATAATGTATCTGTACATACTATATGCTGAACTAGTGATAGTGATATGTATGTATTTAATACATGCTGAGACTGATAATGGTATATGTATATAATCTTCTGTCATACTGTGCTGAGTCTAATGTTGAACAAGATATAGTTTTTCTGCTGGGAATCATGCTGTATAACTGAGTTTCATAGTAACATTATTTACTATTTCTAACATGCTTTCTAAACTTTATTTTAATCTACCATTCTACTTCTGAGATACCTTACATATACTTATATTGCTTTACTATGTTTCAACTGAATACGATAATATCCTAACATACTTCACTAAATCTCATACTGGGCATGTTCTACAGGTCCTAACACTTTGTACTAGAATTTATACCGTGCTAGAAAGTTTCACGCTATATATAATATGATGCTTCCAATATCGTATTAATATTCATACTAAACATAACACACGACTTCTGAAACATCCTACTGGCCTTTGAACTATCTTACTATTCCGAGACTACTAACTTGCCGAGGAAACTAGATTTACAAACCTTCACTTCTGATTTCCCGACTAACTGGCGTAGCTCGGTCAGTATTTTCACTATATCTCCCAACTGCATTCGTATATACGTCAATTAGTACTAAATACAGCACTATTCTAAAAGAAGACGTCACTTTCAATATAATTATAGCCTAAACTTAGGCTTATCGAAAGACGGTTGAAAATTTGCTATTTTTCAGAAGTCCAGAAGGGAGAAGTATTCACTTTACGGCTAGGAGCACATGGACACTAATTTGGAGCAATTCTACTTACCTTAGTCCGGTAGCTCAACGATTCGTCGGCCGTATTTCGCAAAACAAAATCCATAGGAGTGTTCCCTGCTGCTAAATACCTCGGTATCTGGAGTTAATTTAGATTTGGACTACGTTTGGCAGCATAATCGGATGATAATATGTTAATCCTCTTCGTCTCTCTCTGTTTTCTATGTTTTCTGGAGTTTATCAAATGTTTTTAATGAAAATAAACTGATGTGGGGCTTTATATACCTGGGCCTGGACAAGCCCAACGTGTCACAGAGCCAACACAGAGGCTCCACCTCCGTGACACGTTGCCATCGCGGAGGGGCTCTGCCCGGCTCCTTCCGTGATGGTTCGATAGGTTTCTCGTCCAGTCTTTTCCCGGGCCTTTTTCTAGTAGGTATGGCTTTCAAATACTCTTAACCAACGCGTGAATAGGCCATCTATGTGTTGGGAATTTTACGGGGTGTAACACTATTGGTCTTTGTCATCTTATCTAGTATCTCATTGGCCTCTGCAAAAGTATGAGCCATTATTGACCCATCTTCTATTCCATCTTCTACGGCTTTGCTGGTGGCACTAAGTGACCTGTGAAATACCTCTAGAAGAACTTCCTTTAGAAGCTTGTGATTAAGGCACTGCTTCATATTCTTTTTGAATCTCAGTCATGCCTTATGTAAGGCTTCTCCTGGTAACTATATGGAATTATTGATCTCATCCATCAACTAAATCATCTGTGAGAGTGGGAAAAACCTCTCTAAGAAGGTTGTAGTCAGTTTGCCTAGGTGGTGATAGACTCATCTGGGAGCTCACTGAACCATAATGTCGCTTCCCTTATCATGAGAAAGGAAATAACCTGAGTGTAATATAGCATGTTGTATCACCCCTAGAAGTTGTATGCATTGAAAATTCCAGTGAAATTGATTAAATGCTGATTTGCATCTTCACCAAACAAACCATTGAACAACTCCTTTATGCTCACCAATTGCATCATTGTGCTAGTAATATCAAACTTAGCGTTAGCTGGCAATGGCGGTGGAACAATGGCTCCAGTGTAACCAACTTCTTTGAGATCAAACTCCCCCTTGAAGAGCACATTGCATATAGTATTACATTAATGATAACGAGGGGGGTTCTATCTATTTTATTCTGCTAAGGTGGCAGTTCTCCTAGCTGCATTGGCCAGTTGAGCTTCTTCCCCCAGTCACGTAGCTTCAACTCGTTGCGCCTCTATCAACCTCTCCTCCAAAAGGGAGGTCAAGCTATGCCACAGGGTTTGCCATGCTAACCTATGAGAAATCAAAAATAAAAACAAACAAAAATATAAATCATGTAATAAAGACTACAAGAAGGATTTAAACACCATTTAACTATTTATGAATCGTATTCCCCCGCAACAACGCTAAAACTTAGTCACGCTCAAATTACGCCTCACAATGAAGTATAAAGTGGTCATTGATAAATATAGTAACCCAACTAGGTTGGGGTCAATCCCCATAGGGAATAGGTCAAAATAATATATTAATAGTGAGTAAATCAACCAGTAGTCAATATTTCGGAGATGGGTTGCAATAAAAGAAAAAGTATTATTAAGTAGAGATTTTGTTGTTATCAAATTTATGAGAAGAAACTAGGACTGTATTCCCCATTAATTTATAATGTAATAGGCTTATTTTATTAGTGATCTATCCTGGTGAATTTTGTGTAAAACTGGTGATTAAGTTTATCTAACGTCTCTTGACCTAAATAGATGAATTTCACTCTAAATTCTCTGGGACTTTAGGTGTTCATATTTTTCACTCATCATATGTCTTGGATTAACTATCCTCGGTTAGAGCTCAAGTTAATTAGATAAGGGTTTGTTGCTTCAAATTTTTGCTATTATTCTTTTTTTTCCCACTTCAACCTCTTTGATCAAGTAAGTTGATGATACATGCACGTTTGAATATTTGCAACTGCTAAAACTAATTAAAACAAAGATAATAATAATCCATTCAATTCATCATTCAAGAATCACTATTTTATTTTGCCTACTTTCATTAATCTATCATGATTCCCACATCCCTAGCTAAAGAATTTAGCCGCTCATGTTCAAAGAAACAATCACATAATATTTATAAGAAGTCATGATGAATACTTACAATAATGTGAATCTATTTGAGAAATCTTGAAAGCTAAATAGAATCTCAAGAACTTGATGTTTTTCTAAATAATTGTATTGAATAATGTTTTTCACACTTGCAATGAATCAATAATTGACTAGAGTTAATGAATAAGTGGTGAATTGAACTTTGACAACTGATTGGACACCAAAAATGTCTTTAAGAGAGAGGGTATTTATAGTAGTATAATAAGTCTGCATCCTTTCCTACTTGGACTGGAATTCAACTTGCCAGACTTTGAGTTGGACACAGGGGTCCTCTTCGCGTCCTCCATCGTGCCACTATGGCACCACGTCATCTAACTAGGTGTACGGACATGCCTGCGCATCATGCAAGTCTTTCCTGTGCCTATGTTATGTGATGCCAACTTCCATTTTGATGCAAAACTTGTTCTTTTTGAGTTCGTCTTGGAAACACTTGCTCAAGCCCCAAATGAGTCAAAACCTGTTATTTTTATCCCTTCAAATATATAATCATATGTGCTAGCTCTTTTTCACAAATATCATATAAAACCAATGCAATCACACATTATTTGTTCTGAAAACGTAGCTAAGTATAGGGAGAATTTGGCAAATAAGTGCATAAATACGCCCAACATCAAGTGCCAATATAATGATCCAAAGTTAGTAAATTAAAGAAAGACGTTTCATAATGAAATAAGCCTAGTTTGAGGCATAGAAAAGATAAAATGCTCGGGTATTAAGCTTAATCATGTGAATCAGAAATAGGGAGATATCAGAAAGGAACACTAATAAGAGTTTAACATTTACAATATTTAATATACCCATGAACGAGATAAGTATACCATGACCAGAGTTTCGTCTAGTGGCAGTATAAACTAAAAAGAGATGTCACAAATATTGTGACTGAATATTTAGATTTTTAATAGTAAGTAAAGATAGGGAATCACGAGATCAAAGAGTTAAAGTCAAAATATAATTGTATAATAAAGAAATGGGAAGTCAGTAATATGGCTTACACTATGGGTTAAGGGTTCAGGGTTCGAAATCTAAAAATACTAACTTCAACTTGGAACATTCATACAAAATTACTAATCCTGCTATGTTAAAGATATACAAGTCAATTTTTTTCTTTTACATCGTCCAATGATGAAATGTCGGGAAAATAGGGTTGCAAATGAGGGGTCATATTAAGGAATTGATATATGAAGATGGTTGAAATATAAAACCGAATTTAGAGGCCAAAGAGAGCCTAGTAACAAAATTCTAGTTGACGATTTTATTACGGGAAAGTATTTCAAATAATCTCATATATGACATGATTTTGAGGGAGCATATCTCCTGATCTATAAAGATTAAGAGGTCTTACTACCTATCAAATCAAAGGTATACTAGTCTAGTTCTAGAATATCAAAATTTTCATCTATTCAACATCGATATAAGAAATTATAATTATTTTACCGTGAATTGTCTGGGATGAAAATAGATTGCGGGCCCCAGCTAGGTAGGGTCAGGTTGGCAGCCTATTTAAGGAAAAATTGTTGCACTATTTCATTATATTCACTATAGTTTCTAGAAATAATTAGTTCTCTCTCTGTCACGACTCAAGTCCACACCTTGGACGCGCTCGATACTTTGAACCACGAATGGCTCCAAGCTAACCCATGGCATAGTATAATCTGACCTGACTAACACTTAACATAAATACAGAGTGGAAGCATAACGGAATATCTACGTACTAAATATAATACTGAAAGAAAACTAGATAAACGGAAGTAACTGAATACTACAAAGTGTTTGAAAGCCTCTACTAAAGATGAGACACTAGGACAAGTCCCTATCTAACTCCAAAATAAAGATAACTGAAATAAAACTACCAAATGGAAAGAACTGCTCCTGTCCGTGGAAGACTCACTCACCAATAGATTACTATTGCATTGAATCTGAAGGAGAGACTAACCACGCTGCTGAGCCTGAGCCTATATCTTAAAATGATATAACATAGGAAATATGATACTTTGAATGTACTGAGTATGTGAGGTTACGAATTTAGAAACATAGTCATGCTGGTAAAAAAATATAAGTAAAACCACTAAATTCAATATGAAATGACCCTATGTGAAATCAGAAATACTGTAAACTGTATTAAATCTGAAAATACTATAAAGCTAGTAAAAACTAACTAAGGATCATAAACATATGCTGAGGCCTAAGACTACATTGTACTATACTGTGCTATGGGAGTGCCTGTTAACTGACATATAACCACGTGAGCTAGACCGTGGAGTTCGATGTTTACTCTCTATCGATAGGGCCCAACGTACCTTGCTAGGGTACAGTGACTAGGCTGTGTGATCACTAACTGTAAAACCCACTCGGGTTAAATGCTATAGTGGCAAGTAGTTCTGGGAACCTGGGTGCGCTGAACCTCGAACCAATCGACGCTAAGTACAACTCCCAACTGAAATCCTAAATATACCTAACTAAATTTGATTAGCTTGAAATAGAGGTCCTAGGGCTAAGTCAGAACTACTTATTTGGAAGTTTCTTGAGAGCCTAAAGGACTTGATAGCTACAAATACTAGCAATACTGATAGTACAGATGTTGCTGAGTATACCAAAATGTTATTGGTACTGTAAAGCATAAGACAAACATCATGTATATTTTTGAAAGGTCACGCTGCTCAATCATATTTCTAAATCGTAAAGTGAAATATCAAAGTCATACAAAAAATATCAAGAATTTGGTGGCATTTTTACTAGTTGAAAATAACATCTTAGTTACAACATGATACTAGTCATAGAAGCTTAAAAATATTGAGAAGCTAGGGAGTTTCAATAACTAGAAAGAAACCCTAGGTCATGATTTCTAAAATTTCAAGGCTAGGATTACTGAAATGCTTGGGACACACGGGTGAAAGGAAACCCTTGTTGAAGTCCCACATACCTGGAGAAGAAATTTCTTGAGAAGAAACTTGAATTTGTACAACTGACAAAGAGCCCTAGTTCTTGCTTGAGGGAAAAACCTGGATTCTACTATGATGTTCTGAAAGACTTAGGGGAGAATGATGGAGGAGAACCATTTACCCCTCTAAATCCTTTAATAATATACCCAAAAAGATGTAGTTTAAGGATTAAGAGAGTGGAAAGTTACTAAAATATACAGAAGTTTGAAAATTTTGGGTTGCTGCGCATTTGACGGGACAGGTGACGGTCCATTTTCCCCACCATCGGCCTTAAATAGAAAGGCCCAAAAATTTTACCCAAGCGACGCCACTATGATGGTCCGTCACTCACTTGATGGTCCATTGGTCCTCCATCACCATTTTAACAGACGGGCCTAATGATCAGGCCTAAGTGATGGTCTCCATGATGGGCCATCACTCGTTTGACGGTCCATCGTTGTCTCTATTTCCCTCAAGATGAAGAGATAAGATCTTGGTGGGACCAGTGATGATCCTTCGTCTGCCTGACGACTGTTAGATCCGCAGTTAGAGGTGTTACGGGACGTCACTTCCTCCGTCACCTTGACACTAGGTCTAAAACTTCTATTCTTTGCAGCATTAACTCCAAGGTCTAAGTTGTTACACACACACACTCTCTCTCTTCTTCCTCCATTAAAAACCATGGCTTCAAGGTGAGAAATCCAACAATCCAGTCAAAATTTCATTGTCCTTTAAGTTTGGGAAGTGTTTCTTTCATTGTAAGCTTCTTAGTGACACTAATTTGGTAGGTTTCTGTCATGGATGAATTGTTGGGGTGCTTTAGCAGCTTGTAAACATAAAAGGAGGAAGTGGGTAATGAAAGATAATGATTCCTATTGTACTCTCCATTGTTAATTTGAGTTTTTATATCATTGTCAAAGAACGACTTACCAATATTAGGGATTTTAAGATCTTGTTATAGTTGTGGACTATTTGAACATGGATGGTGGGTTGTAGAAGTTTGATTATCTAGTAGTAGCGGTATTTGAGTTGAAGGACGGAAGCTTGTGGATTACGAGAATCACTTTGGAGGTATGCAAAGGCATAAACCTTTTCTTCGGGTCGCACAAATTCAAGTTGTTGTATTGGTTGATTGAGACGAGTTTATCACTATTGTTGTTGTGAAATCCCTTGACTATAAGAATGAACTTTAGCTTCTATAATCATACATATTCTGCCCATATCAAATAAGAACTGTCGTGAATTCTATATCGAGCAAATTCTAGTTATTGTATGATTGACATATTGAGCTTATCATTTGTTATTATAGTAAGTCCTTTTTGAGAGGGAATTAATCTTTAGATACTTAGCTCTAAGTAATTTATTTGTATCAAGTATAAAATATGTCATTCCCTCAAGCCTAAGTGAGTTTGTAACAACTCAGACCACCAGAGTGAAATACTGCGAATAAAGTTGCAGATCTAGTGCCAGGGCTATGGGGGAAGTGACAGCCTATCACACCTCTGATAGTCGCTCTGACAGCTATCATCCTGGCACCCGTCATACATCTGATGGTGGATCTAACAGTCGTCAACTAGGCAATAAACCATCACTTGTACTGTCGAGGCCCAGTCCCTTAAGATTATGGGCGAAGCAGGTCTTGACATACCAAGTGAATGATGGCCCATCAAGGCAACCGTTACATAGGATAGAAGTTTAGGCTATTTTGGTTAAGGAAGGATGGAGGGCCGACGGACCTTCAGGTGTGTGATGGCTCATCACACTGACTGTCACTTAGGGGAAAATTTTGGGCAATTCTGTTTAAGCTCGACGGTGGAGACGACGGACCATTAGGATTGCATGACCCATCACCTATCTCGTCAGACGCGTAACGACCTAGAAATTTTAGATTTCTAAATATTTTCCCAGGAGTAGTTTCGTATATTTCCACTCTTTTAGTCCCTTAACTACATCATTTGGGAATATTTTCAAGGGATTTAAAGGGGTAATTGATCCTTCTCCCTCTTTCTTCACTCATACTTTCAGAATATCAGTTGTAGAACTTAAAGTTTCTCCCTGAAGTTAAGAGCTAGGGCTTCCAATTTTCTCAGAATTTTCAAGCTTCTTCTTCTAAATTTCTTCTTCAGGTATGTGGGAATTCAACAAGGGGATTATTTCATCCTAGTATCCGAAATTTAGCTCCAAAAATCTTTTCTATTCTAGCCCCGTAAGAGTGACCTAGGGCTTTTCAAATAACTTATGAATGTTCTAAAATTTCAGTTATTTTGCTAGTTCCTACCACCCTAGCATATGATCTCTACGTTCTTGTCTTAAATTTCATAGTATAATTTCTATCCCTAGTTTTAGTATGACTTTGGGTTGATTCTTGTTGAAAGCTGGTTTCAAATTGTTATTTTCCATGGGCTATTGTCTGACTGAAATTTTGTGTATGAATGTTCCAAGTTGAAGTTAGTATTTTTAGATTTCGAATATACTTAGTATCCTTCAGTAGTGTCAGCTGATTCAGTTTTCCCTTTAACATTATATCATTTAATTCAGTATCTCTAGTTATCACGTTCCGTAGGCTCACAGGGCATTTTTAGATAAGTCGTTCTATCTTAGCCTTAGGACACTAGTCTTGAGCTAATCAATCCAATTAGATATAACTAGAATTTCAGTTGGGAGTAGTTCTTAGCACCGAGCAGGCGGGGGTTCAGCGCACCCAGGTTCCCAAAACTACATGACACTATAGGTCTTTAGCTTGAATGGGTATTAGTTTAATAATCACACAACCATGCCTTAAAACCCTAGTAAGGTATATTGGGTCCTTTCAATGGAGCGTATACATCAAACTCCAAGTTTAGCTCACATGAATACATATTGGTTAATAGACTCTCCCATAGAGTAGTTCAGTCCAGTACAGTCATAGTCCCCACTCCAGTCTAGTCTTCCAAATTTTCAGGATTTTCATATGACTTTTAGTCAGCTATTGGTCCTCATAGTATTTTCAGATTTTGGTTCAGTATTTACATTTTTAGATATGGTTATAGCAAGTCATTTTATTTAGTTTATGTTTTATTAGTATTCTTACATTTAGCTTATATCTCACATACTCAGTACATTCAAAGTACTGATCACATCTTTCTATGTGTTATACCATTTTATGATATAGGCTCAGACTCTCAAGTTCACAGTAGGGTTAGCATCTCTTCCAGACATAAAACAATAGAATTCCAATTGTGAGTCATCATCTTCCGAGGACCATAGTTTTATCTTCAGTATTTGTTATTGTCAGTTTTATCTTCAGACATTAGAGTTAGCTGGGGTGTTTGTCCCAAAAACTCATCAATTCTTTAGAAGGCTTTCAAATAGAATATGTTAGTTTCAGCTTGAGTTTTCAGTTTTTAAGCGAATATTAGAAATTATCAGATGCTCTCATGTATTCAGTATTTTTTTTATTGTTTTAAATAGCTTCCGCTAAATATTATCTTTTAGTAAATCAGTCTTATCAGCATTATACTTTGCCATGGGTTTGCTTGGGGTCACATGTGATCCTAAGTACCATGTCGCGTCTAAGGTGTAAACTCAAGTCGTGAAAAATTTAGTATTAGATACATACGTATAGAGTGTTCTAGGATGTTTGAAAGTTGCATCGAGTAGAGTCCTTTTCATGGGTGTGAAGCGCGCAACACTTATGAGGGGGAAGGCTACGATTCATTTTAAGGAAAATTCCCTTCTTTATGATTCTTATCATGTGTAAAGTTTGGTTTCTGAAATGTTATCCTAACTCATGCTCTACCCTTTTTAGTTAATGATGCCTCCCAAGAGAGGAAGTGGAAGGAGGACCGAGAATGCTAACTAGCTAGCCCCACTGGCTCCAGTAGGTCGTCAAGATGATCAGGTGTCACATGCAAAGTTTCGGAATGCCATTCAAATGTTGGCTCAGGATATGACCAGTTAGGTCAACCTGCAGGTTGTACTAGTCAATACTAATGGGTCCGCAGCCACTGCTAGAGTCGACGATTTTACTCAGATAAACCCTCCAGCTTTTCACGGCCCCGAGGTTGATGAGGACTTGTAGGAGTTCATTGACGAGGTGCAGAAAATATCCCAAATCATGGGTGTTACTCCTATGGAAAGTGTAGATCTAGTTGTTTATCAGTGAAAATGAGTGGCTCAGACTTGGTATAAGTAGTGGAAAGAGGGAAGGCACAATGGTTTAGGTCCGGTGAAGTGGGATGAGTTTGCAATGACATTTATGGAAAGATTCTTTCCCTGGGAGTTAAGGAAAGCTAAGGCTGCCGAGTTTGTGAACCTGAAGTAGAATAACATGAAAGTGCAACAGTATTCCTTGAAGTTCATCCAACTGTCAAAGTATGCTCCAGAAATAGTAGCTGAGCTGAGGGATCGCATGCTCAAGTTAGTGAATGGAGTTTTAGATCTGGAATTTAAGGAGTGCAGGACTGCCATTCTTATCAACGAAATGGACATCTCCAGGCTCATTGTTCATGCCGAGCAGATAGAGGCAAAGAAAATGAAGGAGATAGAGAGGGAGAGTAAACGAGCGCGAACAGGTCAATTTGAGAACTCCCAATAGAGGTCAGGTGATGGTAATCACCCCCAGCAGCAACAGAGACCTCCAGTGTAACACCCTGGAAGTGTAGTTGATGGAAGGATGTGACGAGTCATTAAGTGTGGGAATGACTTTTCATGTCCGTTGTTAGATAGGAAGAGTTGAAGTTTTGAAGTAGTCTTCCAGTGCACTTAATGAATGGGTCTAATGAGTCATTGGGTGGAGTAATGACTCATTACGTTGGTCTTGGTTTGAAGAATGATAAAAATGTGTGAATATTCTAGTGTGCTTAACGGGCGAGATGACGAGTCGTTGGATAGGATGACGACTTGTTACGTGAGTCGTGACTCCAGATTCGGGGACATTTCTAGTTTTCTTCAGGGACATTTTTGTAAACTCCTATGTTTTAACATTTAAACTACGTTGTTTTGTGTATTGTTTGAGACGTTTTAAGGGTTTCTACAAGCCTAAACCCTCATTCTCTCAAGATATCTCTCAAGCTCTTCTTCTTCCCCTCCTCTCAAGATTCAAGAACTTCACCAAGGTGTTCCTCAAGCTTCAAGGAAGATTTCGAGCAGGGTTCTTCTACCAGGTATTTGGGTTTCTCAAGAAGGATACTCTTCCATCCTTCTGCCCAAAATGTTTTCACTTAAAATGCCCAATTTTTGCTGTTCTAGAATATGCATGACCTAGGGTTTTAAATTTATGGGGAATCCTCCAACAACTCTTTAAATTTCAAGATCCTTTGTGACTATGAGATAAGTACGGTGTAAAATGATTGGGTTATCTTGAATTATGTGTTGGGTGATGAAAAGTGTGGAGTTATGAAATATTCTTCATGAATGATTAGAGTTTTAAATAAGGTTTTTTTCATTGTCATTCAATTATCAAAAATCCCCTACATCCATGTTTAATATGTGATGATTATATGATTACGCATAAGAATTTGAATATGTCAATGATAGATGTGATAAGATTAAATTAGAGTTCATGGACTTGAATAATTGAAAGTAAAATTTGCATGTCCCTATGTCTTGATGGAATTAATTGGATAAGAAGTAAATTTATGATAATGGCTTATCTAATGTATTCTTCTCATGAATTGAAATAAATCGTGAAATGGGTCTCATGAAACAAAGATGCACACTCCCCATATGATTTTATTGAAGATGCTGAAATATGAGTAAGCACATAGCTTCTTATAAATCTAGATTATATGACTCAATGTATGCCTGTTAAAGTATGAGTTGAATGTATGGATCATGAATGTCTCTATGATACATACTGATTAATATGAATCAAGAATTTAACGATGAGAAAGTAGTATGCATGATGTGGAACTAAAGATTCTCATTAATGTTAGACCTATGAAGAAGTTCTAGTATGGCTCCATGATGATATGAATTGTGATGATAAAGCATGAGAATGATAATTTTCCGAATATTGGGCTTGTGGTTAGTAGAAAGTAGCCTCGATCCTTCCGAAATGAATGATGTATGAAGAAAGCATATTATGTTCATGTTTCTGATTAGCTGCAGTAGTAGAGACCAGATATACATATAATATCAGACTAGTACCTTTTAGATTCTTGCAGTAATAAGGATCCTCTGTAGTAGAGAGTGACTCCCTAGCTCAATCGAGATCCTCAATAGTAGAGAGTGGCTCCCTAGAAGTAGTCGGGATCCTCCAGAGTAGAGAGTGACTCCCTAGTACAGTCGGGATCCTCCATAGTAGAGAGTGACTCCCTAGCATCAGTCGGGATCCTCCATAGTAGAGAGTGACTCCCTAGTACATTCAGGATCCTCCATAATATAGAGAGACTCCCTTAATGATGATATCGGTATGATTTAGTTTTGCATGACCCAACTTTCAGATTATAATGGCTTAATAAGATGATTATCAGTCTCAATTATCAGTAATAATTCAGTACAGTATGTGCTACTTATCTCAAATTTGGTACTTATTATATTTTTAGAATTTGACCCTTATGCATTAGTTTTAAGATGTTATACAAATGAGATTCAAAAAGAAGCTTCATGTATATATCTGTGTATGTGAATCATAGAGTATGTTAATAGCATGTTGAAGCAGTTATGTTTATGTTTTTGATAAAATATTTATCGGATATTTGTTTATTTAAGTGTTTATGTTATCCCGCATGCTGAGTACATTCCAAGTACTGATCGCACGCCTTTTGTGCTATATCATTTCATGATATAGATTCAAGTTTCTAGACTTGGCCTTATGGTTAGATACGCATCTTCCCTATTCAGCAGCTATTAGTGAGTCCTCATCCTCCGAGGACGTGATTATGTTCATATTTTACTATGTTTAAGTTTTCAAACTTTAGGAGTTAGCTGGGGGCTTGTCCCAACAACTCATCAGTTTAGTAGAAGGCTTTTAGACTTATCTAGACAGATTCAGCATTGTATCTAAGTGTTATTAAATTGTCGTTATGGCTTTATATTAGATTCATGTTATTAGCTTCCGCTTATTTATGTTGTTAGTAGTTCTCATGTTAAGTGTATTCTATGATAATACCATGGGTCGACTTGGAGCCTCTTGGGGTTCCTTGTCCCATGTTACGGCTAGGGTGTAAACTCATGTCATGAAAAACTTGGTATCAGAGCAAAGGTTTGGAGTGTCCTAGGGTGTCTGAAAGTCGCGTTAAGTAGAGTCTTCTTCAGGGGTGTGAAGCGCGCTACACTTATGATGAGGAGGCTACGGGACGTTCTAGGAATGTTCCCTTTCTTCATGATTCTTATCGTGCGTAGTGTATGAAGCTCTAAACAGTTCCTCCATCTGACTCGTGCTTTACGCACTTACAGATAATGCCTCCTAGATGAGCAAATGAAAGGAGAAATGGTAATGATCGCCAGCAGGCACCACCAGCCCCGGCAAACCCGAGGGACGGCCATGTTACCCATGCTGAGTTTCGGGAAACTCTTAATATGTTGGCACAGGCTGTAACCGCCCAAATTACTCAGCAATAAATGGCCCGTATTTCCCAAAATGAATCCACCCGAGTTTTTGGGGTCAAAGGTAGAAGAGGAACCTTATGAGTTCTTAGAAGAGATTCAGAAGATCTTCCACATCATGGGGGTGATGGGAATTGAAAGCGTGGACTTAGTCTCCTACCAGCTAAAAGGAGTTGCTTACATTTGGTTTTGTCAATAGAGGGATAGTCGAGGGGTTTGAGCAGGCCCCGTGAGCCAGGATGAATTTAAAACCGCATTCCTGGATAGGTTTTTTCCTAGAGAGTTAAGAGAGGCTAAGGCGGCAGAATTCATAAACCTAAAACAAAATGACATGACAATACAAGAATACGCGTTGTAATTTACCCGGCTATCCAAGTATGCCCTGGAGATGGTAGCGGACCAGAGGGCCCAAGTAAGCAGGTTCGTGAATGGAGTGTCAAACTCCTTGATTAAAGAATGCAGGACTACCATGTTGCACAGTGATATAGACTTCTCACGTTTGGTGATAATTGCGTAACAAATGGAGGCAGAGCAAGTAATGGAAAAGGAGAGAGAGGCCAAGAGGGCCAGGAGAGGAAATTTAGAGTCCTCTTCGCCAAAGACGAGTGGTGGACACTGCCCATTTTCTCAGCAATGGTCGGCATCCCCAGCATTTTCGACAATCAATGCCCCATATAGACCTAGAGTAAGGGGGATCACGTATCCCATGTGTGCCAGCTGTGGGAAGCACCACTTGGGAGAGTGTATGGTTGGGTCGAATGTTTGTTTCTAGTGCAGCCAGTCAGGCCATAAGCACCGGGATTGTGTAGTGGCAAAGTGAGGCGAGAGTAGGTCCTCGGCTGTTTCTTTGGTGTCCCCCGTAGCTCATCCATTTCGGCAAGATGCAGTATATAGCCCAGATGGCGGACGTCGCCAAAACTGCTCCCATGGCAGCACAACACACAAGGATAAAGGCAAGCCGCCAGTAGTGGCCACAGGTATGTCGTAAGTTTTGTATAATCCCTTATATCATGTCATCCCAGTATTGAATAAGAAGCCCTATTGTGATTGCAAGAATTGATTGTCAACGGGTAATGTGAATAGCTGTTAGTGTGAGGCTTGTAGTGAAGGTTAGCGGTGGAAGAGAAGCTAGGAGATTGTAAATTGTCCTGACCTTAAGGAAGATTCAGGAGTCTTAGAATGATGACTACAAGCTAAGGGGGAGATAGTGAGTATGCGTAGTAATTCAGACCTTGAGGATTCTTATAAAGAAGTTTCAGCCTTAGCAGTGCAGTATATCGATCCCTTCAAGGTTCAGATTATTTCCCTTGTGATTAAGTTGAAGTTAAAGTGATGTCCAATCCTATATGCAGATTTCCCGAGGTTTAGAAGTAACCGCTTCAAACAGTGATGCCAGTCTTGCTCTATAAGTTCTTTATGCTCATTTGCATGTTATAAATCAGTTATGTGTGTTAATTTATATGTTCCAGTATGGTAAGCTCGAACTCAGTCTTTAGAAATTTTTTATTAACTCAGTAGAGTCGGATTATCTCTTGTATGTGCTCAGTTTTAGATGTCGGGAATAACACATGCTCATGAATTCCCTACCCTCAGTTAGATTTGATATCGTGAATGTTAGCTTAGTATCAAGACCCAATTCGAGAACAAGGGATCAACCTGTATAAGTTCTATGCCAGTTAAAAAGGGGAAAGGATTTTCTTTCAAGTGTTTTGTTTAGTTCTATGTTGGTCTCATGTTCTTCGGTTTCTCTTGTGCCATGGTATGCATGTTAGATGTGGATATTCAGATTTGGAGCATAGGGTTGGTTTTGAGTCAAATACTCCGTTGAAGTTTAGCTTTGATTGATTGTATTTCAATATCTGTTTCGTCTCTATCTTCTAAGTAATTTCAGCC
Source organism: Datura wrightii (assembly GCA_035772735.1). NCBI lineage: Eukaryota > Viridiplantae > Streptophyta > Magnoliopsida > Solanales > Solanaceae > Datura > Datura wrightii. Next base: position 69,247,495 of record JASDFA010000003.1, on the reverse strand, counting down.
AACATTCGAGGATGAATGTTCCCAAGGGGGAGATATTATAACACCCTGTAAGTCCTAGAGATCAGATCCCTCAGTTAGAAGAAGCTTAGTAGAAAAGTCAGCGTAAATTTGCCTCAGAACGAGTCAGGTAATGACTCGTTCAGAGACTTAAGGGGTCGTGGTTTGACCCGTGATAAACTATAAGGAGGGGATGGCAAGCCCAGTGGCCACAGACGACCTGGCACGAGTCATTTTGCCTAGCAACGATTCGTTAGGTTGGTCGTTGGGTAATGAATCAAGTGAGAAGTCAGTGTAGCTGATGGAAGGATATAACGAGTCATTAAGTGTGGGAACGACTCGTCATGTCCGTCATTGGATGGGAAGAGTTGAAGTTGTGAAGTAGTCTTCCAGTGCACTTGACGAATGGGTCTAACGAGTTATTAGGTGGAGTAACGACTTATTACGTTGGTCGTGGTTTGAACAATGATAAAACTATGTGAATTTTTCAGTGTGCTTAACAGGCGAGATGATGAGTCATTGGATGGGAAGTTGACTCGTTACATGAGTCGTGACTCTAGATTTGGGGGAATTTCTAGTTTTCTTCAGGGATATTTTTGTAAACTCCTATGCTTTTAACTTTTACACTACGTCATTTTGTGTATTGTTTGAGATGTTTTAAGGATTTCTACAACCCTAACCCCTCATTCTCCCAAGATATCTCTCAAGCTCTTCTTCTTCCCTCCTCTCAAGATTCAAGAACTTCACCAAAGTGTTCATCAAGCTTCAAGGAAGATTTCGAGCAGGGATCTTCTACTAAGTATGTGGGCTTTTCAACAAGGATACTCTTCCATCCTTGTTCCCCAAAATGTTTTCACTTAAAACGCCCAATTTCTACTATTCTAGAAGATGCATGAACTAGGGTTTTAGTTGATGGTTAATCCTCCTACAACTCTTTAAATTTCAAGATCCGTTGTAAGTACGGCGTAAAATGATTGGGTTATCTTGAATTTTGTGTTGGGTGATGAAAAGTGTGGAGTTATGAAATATTCTTCATGAATGATTAGAGTTTTAGATAAGGTTTTTGTCATTGTCATTCAATATCACAAATCCTTTGCATCCATGATATGAATTATGATGATAAAGAATGAGAATGATAATTTTCCGAATGTTGGGCTTGTTGTTAGTAGCAAGCAGCCTCGATCCTTCCAAAATGAATTATGTATGAAGAAAGCAGAGTATATATATATCTGGTCAATCGGGATCCTCAATAGTAGAGAGTGACTCCCTAGCAGCAGTCGGGATCCTCCTTAGTAGAGAGTGACTCCGTAGTATAGTCAGGACTCCCTAGCATCATTCGGGATCCTCCATAGTAGAGAGTGACTCCCAATATAGTCGGGATCCTCCATAGTAGAGAGAGACTCCCTTAATGATGATATCAGTATGATTTAGTCTTGCATGATCCAGCTTTTAGATTATAATGGCTTAATAAGATGATGATTAGTCTCAGTTATCAGTAATGATTCAATACAGTATGTGCTACTAATCTCAGGTTTGGCACTTATTATATGTTCAGAATTTGACCCTTATGCATGAGTTTTAAGATGTTATACAAATGAGATTCAAAAAGAAGCTTCATGTATATATCTGTGTATGTGAATCATAGAGTATGTGAATAACATGTTGAAGCAGTTACGTGGATGTGTTTGATTAAATATTTATTAGATATTTTTTATTTAATTGTTTATGTTATCCCGCATTCTCAGTACATTCTAAGTACTGACCGCACGCCTTTTGTGCTATATTGTTTCATGATATAGATTCAGGTTTCCAGACTCAGCCTCGTGGTTAAATATGCTTCGTCCCTATTCAACAACTATTTGTGAGTCCTCATCCCCTGAGGATGTGATTATGTTCATATTTTACTATGTTTCAGTTTTCAGACCTTAGGAGTTAGTTGGGGGGCTTGTCCCAGCAACTCATCAGTTTAGTACAAGGCTTTCAGACTTATCTAGACAGATTCAGCGTTGTATCTAAGTGTTATTAAATTGTCGTTATGGATTATATTAGATTCATGTTATTAGCTTCCGTTTATTTATGTTGTTAGTAGTTCTCATGTTAAGTGTATGCTATGATAATTCCATGGGTCAACTTGGAGCCTCTTGGGGTTCCTTGTCCCGTGTTACGGCTAGGGTGTAAACTTAGGTCGTGACATCCAGCACTCTCATTAGTCAGTGCTCCTTCTTTTAGGCCCTTCAAAGATTGGTGGGGTGGATGTAACACCCCTCAAGTTTGACGATGTTCAATTAAAGTAGAATTCAGAATATTTTTAAGTATATTTTATGCTTTATTATTTACAAAAATTGTTTTCAACTATGATATATTGATGTACGTGGTAAATTTTAAAAGATCATTATGTTTTGTTAATATTTTATTGAAAATATTAAATTTAACCATGAAGAGAAATTTTAGACGGTGTATTTTCAAACAAATCTGAATATAATGCGATGACTTATAAGTGAAGTGTTGCCACCTCCACTCCCATGTGGAAGTGGAGGAAATTACATTGTAAGTATATCAGAACTAGTCATCTAGTTGTAATGATCAACATAGAATTAATTATTACTTGATATAATGATCAAAGTCTTTGCTTTTAACTAGTATGAATTTAGTACTTAATTGTTGATAAAACAAAGTACTCATTCATTCATTATATTTTAACATCTTATTATATATACATATATATATATATATATATATATATATATATATATATATATATATATGTATATATGTATGTGTGTGTGTGTGTATATATATGCATTACTTCCCTTTTCCTTTAGCAAAATAATTATGCGTTGTAGTTGTAGTAATATATATGTTCGAATGCAGAAGATGGATTTGGTGGAAAATATACTCTTTATTCTATATCTGAATATGGCTTCAATATTAGAACTTCAAATTTATCGACTAGTTCGTATTGTGGTTGTTGTCGTCGTTCTGTGTTCGATGGCTGATTCGAATAGGCTAGTTGGGTAAGTAATATTCTCCTTTTGATATTCATTTTATTATCATAATTATGAATACATAATATTGTTAGATTCTTATTTTAGAGTTTCTAGAATTGGTTTCATAGGAACCTTAGCGTATTCATGTGGTACATGTTGTTTTCTTGTCAAATACTTGTAGTCTCGTGTGAAATGGTTGAGGGCTGTCTTGAGGCAGTATGTTGGTCATGTGAATTTGGCATAATTTGATTCCACGTTATAGAGGTATGTTAAGGCTTTCACTCTCTCGTTTTGGCATGATTTCCTTCAAAATTGAACTTGTGTTGTTGTCATACGAGTTTGTTGTCTTGTGGCAAGATAAGTGTGTTGAAAACTTGCGCTCTAGGGGCTACTGTATTGTGTTCTTTCCCTCACCTTTTGAGGCTGTGAAGTCAAGGCATTGGTACTAGTCGGTTGTCGTACGTCAGTAGAACGTCAAGAGGTGTTGACTTTGATATTACTTGATTTAGCTGGGGGATTGGTTTTTCGAATTTATGTTAAAGTGGTTGATTGTATTTGAAATGTCCTCTAGGTTGTATATTAAGCTTAGGGGAAAGAATTGTTAGGACATGATTTTTCGGTCATCGTTAAAACCTTGAGAAACGTCAAGGTGTGTAAAACTTAAGAATGAATTGTATACTGCCAATAGTTGGATTGGGATGTTGTTGTGTTGCCAAAATATATGGTTATATTTCTATGTAGTGTTGTTCTTGTTTGTTGATACGAGTGCCTCCAAGGGCTTAGCGGTACCCACGACTGTCGAGTTTATTCCAGCATGGTGGTTGAGCTTGAGGAGTAGCCAACCATAGTGGTTCTGGTAGTTAGCTCCATAATAGGTGGGCTTTTGTTGGGATTGTACATGCGAGTGTAACAACTATTAAGTTGTTCCAGCACACGTGAGTTTTGTACAGCTTATTGTGAGGCTAATGTTTGGTTGTTGAGCGATTCCAACACACTAGTAACCGTACTATGAGTGTGAGGCCGTTGAGATTTTCTGGTACACCTAGCTAGTATGTGAGGCGTGTCCCTGGCATGGCTGGAATGTGAATTGGCATGGCGGTGCATACTGTGTTTATATTATATAAAGGTTGTTGCCTTGTAGTATCTGTTGTTTGATACATGCGGATGCTAAATGTGATTAATAAATGAGGTCATTGAGGGGCCTAAGGTTGATTTAGGTAAGATAGTTAGATGGATTATGTGTTGTATAGGCGTGATAGGCGAGTTGTATTCGCTAGGTGCCAATTGATTATCTATTTAATCATTCATCTTATTATGCTGAACTTGTTAGGCTTATCGGGGTCAGGTAGGTTCTATTTGTTTACTTGATTTGTGATTTCCTTCATGTTATTATCTCATATACCTGTTGACACAAAATGTGAATATTGTTATCATTTCCGCCTTAAATACTCGATACATTTCTGTACTGAAGCCCTTGTTGGGGATGCTGCATTTATGCCTGCAGGTGCTGATTGACAGGTAGATAGAGTTCTTGGTCGCTGAGTGCGTATGCTCCAGGTCTTGCAGAGTTGCCCAGTGTTAAAGTTATAGGTAGTTCGGAGCCCTGTCCTAGACACTTATTACATTTGTACTCATAAGAGGCTTGTAGACATCTGCTGTGGTTGTAACATAGTTTTTGTAGTCCAAGTGAGCCTTTTGTATAGATTGTTTTCTGTGTTGTGGCCTTGATGGCCTATTGTATATATTTGGAGCTGGTCTGTTAGCCAACTTCCGCTTCTATCTCTTTACTCTTATCTTATAGTTGTTGTGATGCTGAAACTCATGGGTTTTGGCCTGTTGTAGCTAGAATTATAGCAAGTTATGCTCGATCAACTGCAATATAGTGTGCTAGTCACGCCTCCCTGCGTTTGGAGTGTGAAAGTGGAGCATCAGGCTCCTAGTCTCAAAGCCATGGCTCCAGTAGACACACTTTTCCAGTATGCTCGAAGTGTGGTAAGAACCATCTAGGTGAGTGCTGCCTTGGCAAGGAGGGTTGTTTTAGTTGTGGCCAGTTGGGTCACAGATTGAGAGATTGCCCGTTAGCAAGACGGGGGAAGGCCCAGTCCACCACATCAACATCTCCGCCAGGTCATTTAGCTCAGCAGGGTACTACCTCAGGGATAGGCAGCGGTCAGCGCCAAAACTGCTTCTATGCTTTATCCTCCCGTTAGGACTAGGAGATCTCACCTGACAAAGTGACTGGTATTTACGTCTCTTTCAGATAAATGTATATGCTTTACTAGATCCAGGAGCAACACTTTCTTTCATGACTCCTTACATTGCTGTTTAGTTGATATTAGTCCAAAAATTCTCACAGAATCCTTTTCAGTATCGGCTTTGGTTGGTGAATCAGTTAGAGTTAGTCGAGTGTACAGAAATTGTCTGGTCACAGTGTTTCATAAAGTCCCCTCAGTTGATCTAGTAGAGTTAGATATGGTCGATTTCGACCTCATTCTTGGCATAGACTGGTTACATTCTTTCTATGCCTAAGTAGATTGCAGAACCAGGGTCATTAGATTCCAGTTTCCTAACAAACTAGTCCTAGAATGGAAGGGTAGTACTTCAGTGCCTAAGGGTCGATTCATTTCATACCTTAAGGCTAGGAAAATGATTGGTAAGCGGTATATCTATCACTTAGTTAGGGTCAAAGTTTCTAGTTTTGAGACCCCGACCCTTTAGTTGGTTCTTGTTGTGAATGAGTTCCCCGATGTACTTCCCGATGATCTTCCTAGAGACCCTTCCGAGAGGGAAATAGACTTTGGCATACACCTTCTCCCAGATACCCAGCCTATCTCAATTCATCCTTACATAATGGCTCCAGTAGAGCTTAAAGAATTAAAGGAATAGCTGAAAGATATTCTAGATAAGGGCTTCATTAGACCCATCATCTCTCCATGGGATGCCCCATTCCTATTCGTGCGAAATAAAGACGGTACACTCAGAATGTACATTGACTACCTTAAGCTAAACAAGTCCACAGTCAAGAATAAGTATCCTCTACCCAAGATTGATGACTTGCTCGATTAACTTTCAAGGAGCTAGTTGCTTTTTCAAGGTAGATCTCAGATCAGGATACCACAAGCTAAGGATCAAAGAATATGACATTTCGAAGACTACCTTCAAAACTTAGTATGGTCACTACGGATTCGTAGTTATGTCTTTTGGACTAACCAATACTCCTGCAGCTTTTAGAGACCTGATGAACAGGGTATTCAAGCCATACCTGGACATGTTCATTACTTTATAGACGATATTCTTGTCTACTCAAGAATAGAGGAGGAGCATGCAAACACTTTAAGAATAGTTTTGCAGACTCTTAGGGACCACCAATTATTTTCTAAATTTAGCAAGTGTGAGTTCTAGCTGAAGTCGGTTGCATTTCTCGGTCATGTGGTCTCCAATGAGGGTATTCAGATGGATCCTCAAAAGATTGCAGCAATCAAGGACTGGTCAAGACCTACTTCTCCATCAGATATAAGGAGTTTCTTTGGCCTAGCCGGTTATTACCGATGGTTGGTAGAAAGGTTCTCCTCTACTTTCTCTCCTTTGACCAGACTAACTCAAAAATAGGTGTAGTTTAAGTGGTTTGATGCATATGAGAAGAGCTTTCAGGAGTTGAAGACTCGACTCATTACAACCACAGTTCTGACTCTGCCAGAAGGTTTAGACGGGTCTGTGATCTATTGTGATGCCTGCAGAGTTGGCCTTGGTTGTTTTCTGATGTAGCATGGTAAGGTAATAACTTACACCTCCAGACAACTCAAGGTTCATGAGAAGAATATCCTACCCAAGATCTCGAGCTGGCAGCGGTAGTATTTCCCTTGAAGATTTGGAGGCACTACCTTTATTGGGTACATGTGGATGTTTTTACTGACACAAGAGCCTACAGTATGTGTTCAGTCAAAAGGATCTGAATCTGCATTAGAGAAGATGGCTAGAATTATTAAAGGATTATGACATGAGTGTGTTGTATAACCTGGGAAAGGCCAATGTAGTTGCTGATGCCCTCAACAGGAAGTCTATGGGGAGAGTTACTAATGTAGAGGAGGATAAAAAGTAACTGGCGAAGGATATTCACAGACTGGCTTGGTTAGGGGTATTGTTGGTTGATTCAGTAGATGGTGGACTTGTACACCAGAGTGGGTCAGAATCCTCCCCGGTGGTAGAGGTTAAATCAAAGCAGGACGAAGACCCAATTCTACTTAAGCTAAAGGAAGCAGTCCTAAGGAATAAGGTGGAAGCATTCTCTAAAGGAAGAGATGGTATGCTCCGTTACCAAAGCAGGTTGTATGTTCCAGATGTTGAAGGTTTGAGGAAGAAGATACTAATGAAAGCTCACAACAGCAGGTACTCTATCCGTCCAGGTGCCATGAAGATGTACCGTGATCTACGAGAAGTCTCCTGGTTGAATTACGTGAAGAAAGACATTGCAGAATTCGTGGCTAAGTGTCCAAATTGCCAAACAGGTCAAGGTTGAACATCGGAGACCTGGGGTATGACTCAGGATGTTAGTCTTCCTACTTGGAAGTGGGAAGAAGTGAACATAGACATCATTATAGGTCTAGCTCGCACGCGCCGACTACCTGTCTTGGTTTGGGTGGTTATAGATCGAATGACAAAGTCAACATGTTTCCCACCAGTTAGAACCACAAACTTAGCATAGGATTATGCTAGACTTTACCTACGGGAGTTAGTAAGACTTCACGGAGTTCCCTTGTCCATCATTTTGAATAGGGTTACTCAGTTCACCTCACACTTGTAGAGTTATTTCAGAAAGGACTTGGTACTCAGGTCAAGCTTAGCACAACTTTTCACCCACAGACAGATGGCCAGGCTGCGCAGACTATTCAAAGTTTGGAGGATATCTTAAGGGCTTGTGTGATCTATTTCAAGGGTAGTTAGGACGATCACCTACCTCTTATCGAGTTTTCATACAACAACTACTGCCACTCCAGTATTCAGATGGCCCTGTTTGAGACATTATACGGTAGGAGGTGTAGATCTCCTATAGGGTGATTTGTGGTTGGTGAAGCTACCCTAATAGGACCTGATTCGACACATGAGGCCCATGCAGAAGGTTCAGCTTATCAAGGAATGGCTGAAATATCTCAAAGCCGAAAAAAATCGTACGCAAATTAGGAGAAGAGAGCTGGAGTTTGTTGTGGATGATTGGGTTTATCTGAAAATTTCACCTATGAAAAGGGTGATGAGGTCCATGAAGAAAGGAAAGCTCAGCCCCAATTATGTTGGTCCTTATAGAATCCCGAGACGCATTGACAATGTGGCATATGAGCTGGATCTGCCTGCGAAGTTAGCATCGGTGCATCCAATCTTCCATGTGTCTCTATTGAAGAGATGCATCGGTGATTCGACCTCAGTAGTGCCTTTAGAGAGCGTTGGTGTAAGGGATAGTCTCTCATACAAAGAAGTTCCAGATCATATTCTGGACCGTTATATTAGTAAGTTGAGGAACAAAGAGGTAGCTTCAATGAAAGTTCAGTGGAGAAACCAGCTAGTGGAGGGAGCTATGTGGGAAACTGAAGCAGATATGATGACTAAATACGCTCATCTTTTTCCTTCTGGCTCAGTTTCAACTTTGGGTACAAGTTTCCTCCTTAGCACTCTATCCAGTTTCTCATTAAGATTATTCCTATCGGTTCCTTTCATGTCATAGCAGTTTACAGTTTATCTATTCAGCTCAGTCATGTATTTCATTCTGGAGTCAGTCACTCCATCAGTTTTCAGGCTATCATTCTCATTTCTGGGATTGCAGCTTTTTTCATACCTTTTTAAGAATAGTTAGCCTCCATTCGAGGATGAATTTTCCCATACGGGAGATATTGTAACACCTCAGACCCCCGAAGTGAAACAGCAAAATAATAAAGTTGCAGACATGGTGCTAGGGCGACGGGGGAAGAGATGGCCTATCACACCTCTGACGGTAGATTTGACAGCCGTCAGCCAGGATATGGACCGTCACTTGTACCGTCAAGATCCAGTTCCTTTATCTTATGGGCATGAAGGTTTTGACAGACCATCAAGTGAGTGATGGCTCATCAAGGAAACCATCACTTAGGGAAGAAGCTTAGGCAGTTCTGGTTAAGGAAGGACGGAGCGCCGACAGACCGTTAGGTGTGCGACCCGGCCCGTCACGCTAACTGTCACTCGGGGAAAAATTTTGGGCAATTCTATTTAATCTCGATGGTGGAGATGATGGACCATCAGGATTGCGACGACCCGTTAGACATGCAGCGACCCAAAAATTTAAGATTTCTAAACACTTTCCCAGGGGTAGTTACATATATTCCCACTCTTTTAGTTCCTAAACTACGTCATTTTGGGAATATTTTCAAGGGATTTATAGGGGTAATCGATCCTCCTCCCTCATTCTTCACTCAAACTTTTAAAATATCAATTCCAGAACCCAAAGTTTCTCCTTGAAGCTAAGAGCTAGGGCTTCCAATCCTCTCAGAATTTTCAAGCTTCTTCTCTGAAATTTATTCTTTATGTATGTGGGAATTAAACAAGGGGATTCTTTCATCCTTGTGTCCCAAATTAATCTTTAGAAACCTTTTCTATTCTAGCCCTGTAAGAGTGAACTAGGGCTTTTCAGATAACTTATGAATGTTCTTAAAGTTCAGTTGTTTTGCTAGTTCCTACCACCCTAGCATATGAGCTTTACATTCTTGTCTTAGATATCATAGTATAATTTCTATCCCTAGTTTTAGCATGACTTTGGGTTGATTCTTATATGATTTTAAAGTTGGATTCAAATTGTTATTTTCCGTGGGCTATTGTCCGACTGAAATTTACTACATGAATGTTCCAAGTTGCAGTTAGTATTTTCATATTTCAAATATACTTAGTATCCTTCAGTAGAGTCAGCTAATTTAGTTGTCTCTTTAACATTATATCATTGAACTCAGTATCTTTAATTATCATGTCCCTTAGGATCACAGGGCACTTTCAAATAAGTTGTTCTATCTGAGCCTTTAGACACCAGTCTTGAGATAATTAGTCCAATTAGATATAACTAGAATTTCAGTTGGGTGTACTTCTTAGCACCGAGCGGGCTGGGGTTTAGTGCACCTAGGTTCTCAAAACTACATGCCACCATAGCTCTTAAGAACGAAAGGGTATCAGTTCAGTCACACAATCCTGTCTTTATACCTTGGAAAGGTATATTGGGTCCTTTTGATGGGGCATATACATTGAACTCCACGTTTAGCTCACGTGGTTACATGTAGGTTAATAGACTCTCCCACATAACAGTTCAATCCAGTACAATTATAGTCCCTAGTCCAATCAGGTCTTCTAGATTTTTAAGATTTGCTTATAACTTTCAGTCAGTTTAGTATTTACATTTTCAGATATGGTTATAGAAAGTCATTCAGTTTAGTTTATGCTTTATCAATATTCTTAAATTTAGCTTATATCTCACATACTTAGTACATTCAAAGTACTGATCAGATATTTCTATATGCTATATCATTTTATGATATAGGCTTAGACTCTCAGGTTCAGCAGCGGGGTTAGTATCTCTCCCAGACATAGTACAATAGGATTCCATTAGTGAGTCCTCGTCTTTCGGGGATCGGAGTTTTCATCTTCATCTTCAGTATTTGTTACTTTTAGTTTTATCTTTAGACATTAGAGTTAGTTGGGGGGGGGGGGTTTCCCATCATCTCATCAGTTCTTTAGAAGGCTTTTAGATAGAATATGTCAGTTTCAGCTTGAGTTTTCAGTTTTTGAATGAATATTAGAAATTATCAGATGCTCTCGTGTATTCCATATTTTTGTTATTGTTTTAAACAACTTCCACTAAATATTATCTTTTAGTAGATTAGTCTTATCAGCATTGTGCTTTGCCATGGGTTTACTTGGGTTCATGTGTGATCCTAAGTATCGTATCACATCTAGGGTGTAAACTGGGGTCGTGACAAAGTTGGACTATGCTCTATATGAACACGTAATATAATGTGCATAAATATACTAAATCATATTGCTCAATAAGCTTGAAAGCACATAATGGAAGCAAATAGACACATTCTGAGTAAGAAACTAAAGATGTACAATATTGGGGGTCTTCTAGCCCAAAGTGTACAAGTGCTAACATAAACTGAACAAAAGCACTTCACTAGTCTATGAAGCCCCTACTGAAGTCTTAAAAAAATTGCACACTAACATACTGTATGGATAGGACCTCGACCTACCTAACTATCCACATAAATAACAAAAGTACTGAACTCTAATCGGCTCCAGATAGATATGGACTTATCACTCCCTGAACCTACACCCTAGACGTGATTGGAACCCGAAACGCAAAGTGGACTGAGCGAACTCTTGGTCTGGCATACTACTGAAAGATACTGCGGAAGCTAAAGTAGGAATTGAACTTTTATAAAAAAATTAAATTAAAATTCATTAAACTAAAAGATGAAGTCATTTGAAAACTGATACAATTAACTGACTGACAATTTATGAAGCATCTACTAACATACTGAGTAATGTTTGCCAGGACAAGGTCCCCGGTCTACTACCTTTATTCAAAACTGGACTACAAAACTAAACTAGAAATAGCTAAGTCCCCCAAATGTAAGCAGGACTCACACAAGATAAGGAGATTGTATCTTAATAGAGCACTTGCTGATGGACCTGAGTATCTGTACCTACATTATGAAATGATGCAGCGCCAAATGGTGTCAACAATGGAATGTATGATATGTAACAAAGCTGAGTAAAGAAATACTAATAATTGATAAGCTGTACAAGGCGTGCATATTGTTACTCCTCAGAGTTATTTTTTTGTTTGTATGTTATGTTAAGAGAAGTACCGGCTGTATGTTAGTCGTAGGTGAGGAGAGAAAGATGTACGAAAGGAAAAGCGAATAGTATGTGAAGTTTATAAGCAAGGTAAACTTTAAACGATCATATCTCCCAATCTATAATGAGTTAGGAGTCCTAAAAACTATTAAATTAAAGGTATTTGAGTCTAGTTTTAAGAATATTTAATTGCTCACCAATCGATATTCCGTGTACAAAGTTATGAAAATGTTACTGAAGCACTACTGAGTGGTACGTGAGCGTGACGCCCTAGCGCCTCTACCACCCTACTTAATTAAAAATCAGATTTTTACTTATGGAAAACATTTCCATCCTAACCCAATTCGACCTGATTGATAAGAATTCTATTTTTGTATCATTTCCAGTAGCTATAACAAGGAAAATCAAGGAGGAAACACCAAGTAAAGTTCGACCAAGTACAAGCCAAGTGAAGGAGGTCATTTGCAAAATTGGTATAGTGAGTTGGTGGCTGCTTTTGCTGCGTTATGGTAGTGAGTTTGGGGTGTTCTTGCTGCATTTTTGGTGCAGTACGCTTCCTACATATTCCATTTTGGTAGGATTGGATACAAGGAATAAGGTAAGGATTCTACCCTTGCATGCTTGCCAAAACCGTAGCTAAGATGCTAGAAATCGGAAGCTAAACTAGGGTACTATGTTGGTGTATATTTGCTGAAGTTCTGTCCGTTTTTCTTAAGGTTGGGGAAGCTGTTTAAGCTAGAAATGTACTTCATATTAATGGGGATTTTTCACAAAGAAAACTAGGTAAATTCTCCTTTTCATTTCCCCTTAAAAAGTATGGAAACAAGCTAGAATAAGTGTTGAAATGTTGACTTGTTTGATTGTGTTGTGGCTGCCATTGGTGTGAAGTTTTGATGGATAACTTGGCTTAAAATAGCCTTATTTCATAGTTGAAATCTCAAGGAATTGAAGAGGGCCGAACTTTGGTTGTTGGAGGAAGAATCATCTTAGGGAACACGTCGACACAAGGTATGTAAGGGCCCCATTCCCCTTGTTTTTCAAGCAGGACTTTGTATCGTTGAAAGGACCTATACTTTTGTATTTTGAACTCAAGTTGGGACATGTATGATTCTATACAAAGGCTTACAAATTCTTGTCATCAAGCCTGATTTAGTAAGAGTGGATTGGAATAAGTAAATGCGAAGCCTAAAATGTCTTGCTTACATTTGTTGTTGTATTATGATTGTTGTAGATATAGATTGAGTCTTGAGACCCCTCAGCTTGGGCACTGTTTTCACGACCCAAGTTCACACCCTAGCCGTAACAAGGGACAAGGAACCCCGAAATGCTCCAGGTCGACCCTTGCATAATCATAGCATAACACTTAACATTAGAAATTACCAACAACATGGATAAGAGGAAGCTAATAACAAGAATCTATTAGAGACCATAAGAGCAATTTAATAACACTTAGATACAATGCTGAACCTGTCTAAACAAGTCTGAAAGCCTTGTACTAAACTGAGAGTTGTTGGGACAAGCCCCCAGCTAATCCTTAAGTCTGAAAACTGAAACATAAGAAAATATGAACGTGAATCACGTCCTCAGAAGATGAGGACTCACCACTAGCAGTTGAGAGAGAGAGTGAAGTGTATCTAACCACGCGGTTGAGCCTGGAGACCTGAATCTATATCATGAAATGATATAACAGAAGAGGCGTGTGGTCAGTACTTGGAATGTACTAAGCATTTGGGCTAAAATAGATAATCAAATAAACAGATATACCAAAAGAAATTAACTAAATACATCAACATAACTTATTCAACAAGCTACTATTATCTCATGATTCACATGTGCATATATGTACATAAAACCTTCCTTTGAATCTCATTTTATACAACATCATTGAACTCATGCATAAGGTTCACATTCTGAACATTTAATAAGTGCCAAAATTTGAATTTAGCATCACACACTAAACTGTATCACTACTGATAACTAAGACTGATTTCCATTACTTTAAGTCTATCATAAACATGAAATCTGGACCATTCAGACTGATTTATGCTAATAACATCTTTACGGGAGTCATCCTCTACTATGGGGAGTCCCAACTGAGCTAGGGAAACATTCCTGGCTAATGAGAGTCCTGACTGACTAGGAAAACATTCTTTGCTAACGAGAATCCTGATTGACTATGGAAACATTCTCTGCTAGTGAGAATCCCAACTGACTAGGGAAGCATTCCCTGCTAATGAGAATCCCAAATGACTAGGGAAAACATTCTCTGCTAATGAGAATCCCGACTGACTAGGGAAACATTCTTTGCTAATGAGAATCTCAACTGACTAGGGAAACATTCTCTAATAATGAGAATCCCGACTGACTAATGCTAATCTAAATTGCAACAGCTAATCAGAGACAAGGACATTAACTGATTTCGTCATACAACATTCTTTTTGAAAGGATAGGGCACTTTCTAATAACAACAAGCCCAACAGTTGCAATGTCATACTCATGCTTTATCATCATAATTCACCTCGTCATAGAGTCAAATGAACAATTACTTCAAGCATCTTACTCTAACGAGCATTCTATAAGTTCACATTCTGCATTATACTTTCACAATATCATGAAATTCCGAGTTCATCTCATTCATCATGTAGCACAGGGTCACGCGTGGTTTATGGGTCCAATTTATACTTTATCAATGATACATGGCTTCATTTATTTAGATATACAAACAACCCATGCATTCAACTCATACTTCACCATTTACAACATAATTCATAGGAGGAGCACACATTCATTTCATGAGACCCATTTCATAATTTACTCCAATTCATGAGAGAGATGCAATAATTAGGCCATTATCATCAATTCACCTCATACCTAATCAATTTAATCGAAATCATAATGATAATACATAATTTACTTTCAATTGGTCAAACCCATAATTCCAAACACATCTCAACATAATTATCAATGGCATAACCGGGTTATTAAGGATGACTATACGAGATTCACATAATTTGAACATGGATATGAATTACTACGATAAATTAAGTGAATAATAAGCAAGTCCTATTCAATGCCCAAGCCAATTTATGAAGAACATTCCACACCCATGCATCTCAATCATCTAATTCGCAATTCAAGACAACCCATTAATGTATATCCCAAATAATTTCATAATCTCATTAGATCTTAGAATTTAAGAAACATATAAATGAATTTACCAATCACACAAACCCTAGATAATGCTTTTCTAGATTAATTGAAATAAGGTTTTTAATGAAAACATTTTGGGCACAAGGATGAAAGAATATCTTTGTTGAAAGACCCACATACCTGGTAGAAGAAACCCCACTTGAAATTGCACCTTGAAACTTAGAGGAAAAACCTTGGGAACCTTGATATTGAGAGAAGAAGAAGGAGAGTTGAGAGAATGAGGGTTTAGGCATGAAAAACCCCTTAAAGATGTCCCCAAATAATACCTAAAACGACGTCACTTTAATGCTGGAAGCCTGAGATTTTACCAACTTCCCCTTAGAAAAACCTGAAATTTTCCCGAACTAGAACGAACGATCCTCAGAACAAGTCATTGTCTCATACAACAACCCGTCGTCTCCATTCGTTGGATGCACTGGACTTCCTTCAAACTTTCAGCTTCTCCAAACAACGACTGACAGGACGGGTCATTGTCACCTGCGACAACCAGTTATAACCACCCGTTGATTGCATTGCTTCCTTGACTGGTGACCCAACCACGACTGACATGACGAGTCATTGCTAGAACCAACGACTCATTGTTCCTTCTGTTGCCACCACTGGTCCATCCTTTACTTTTCTCCCAACGATGGATACAACGGATCATTGCTCCTTCAGATGACTCATTGTCTCCGTCCATTGTTACCACTTGGAAATCCTAAATACCAACCAACGACTGCCTCCAACGACTCGTTAGAGTGACCAACAACTCGTTGTATGAGTCGTTCTGAGGCACTACTGAAATTTTCTGCCGGGCACATTTTCAAACTCTGGTTTCTAACTCTTGGGAACTCTTGGGGTGTTACAATTGTGATCTGGTCCTTTACATTATGTTACATATGTGATGTTAAATATGTTCGGCATGTTGGTTTCTAGGAGGATTTAGTAAGAAAAGCTAAACCATGATGGCTAAACGAATCTAAGTATTTCAGATGTGTATGGTTGTCCTTTATCATATGTGTATGTTATGAAGTATGTTAGGCCAAGGGGAAACTTCATAATCCCTTTCTCGTAAGTCGAACGAAAAGCTAGCGAGTCTCCAAGCTCTAATGTCCCTTTGACCACGATCTATAAATCTTGTTGAAACTCTTTAGTCATCCACAGTTCTTTATGATTTTTAAGAGTCTTGAATATATGCATTTAAGTGTTATTTTCTAGATTTACATGTTATATGTTCTCACTTGCAGTTATGTGGTACGAAGGAGACCTATCAGGCCACAGATTTAGTATTCATCATTTCTATTCTATACTTGTTAAATTGACCTAGTATAAGCCCTATTAGCTCTATTTATGATTATGATAAAGATTTATTGATTTTACCCTGGTGTGGTGCACCGGTTGGAGGAATTTTAATTTACCCGATATGGTACATCGATTGAAGGCATTTTTATTTCACCCCAGTGTGGTACATCGGCTAGATTAGTTTTGTATGGACTTTATGGTCGGTTGGCTGTTGGCATTTTAGTTATAGTTTTTATTGTTCATTACTTAGTTGCATTTAGAATTCAGTGTTGAGTTATTTTCAGGTTTCAATTTCCAAGATTTCGGTTGTTACTTTCCTTATTTTTGGCTCCGTTATCATTGTTATCTTATATGTTTATAGTTTTCAACCTTACATACTAGTACATTTTATTCATACTGATGTCCCTTCATTTGGGTACCCCTTCTATAATTGTGCTGCAGGTATAGGCCGAGGTTTAGATCGTTAGCCGAAGTAGGAGCCATATTTCAACAAAATTGTGGTGTACTTCTCTCTTCTAGGAGCCATGTCCTAGTTTTGATTATTTTGAGTTTTGGATACAACATGAGTAGGCCAAGGCCCTGTCCCATGCATTTTAGTTTGTTTACTCTTTAGAGGCTTCTAAGGACTTTGTATAATTGTTCTAGTTGTGTAGTCGTGCCGGCTTTCCATTGCTCTGTTTAGCTTTATTATTTCCTTGTCGTATTTCCAAGTTTCTTATTCATTTTTTCGAGACCTTATGGTTGTGGAAGATGGCTTGGTCGGCCTTAATGTTACATTTACAAATGCTATATAGCCGGCATCTTGATCAATCACGAATTGAGTGCCAGTTGCGCCCTACCCCAGTTTTGGGGCATGACAAACATGGTATCGGAGCAAAGTCATGTCCTAGGAAGTCCACAAAGAAATGTCTTGTAGAGTCTTGCTTATGAGTATGTTGTGCACCGTACTTATAACGTGGAGGCTACAGGACATCCAAGAGATATTTCAGTTTTTCTACATGTAGTTCGTGCTATAGAGCAAGGTCATAAGTATTGTGATATCCAAATCATGTTTTTATTTTAGAGTATTGCCTGTGACAGGAATGATGACTATGATGTTGATTGGCATAGCCGCAGGAGAGGGTACTAGTTGCTCTCCAATGGATTAGGGAGACAGGTTAGAGGCTCTAAGTGAGTCTCCTGCCCTCTATATTACAGTTCCTCTAGCCCTAGTTAGAGCAGTGGCAGATAAACCTCTATCTCCTCCCTTACTAGCCATACCTGAGGGTGGTAGCATAGTAGACCCTCTTGTGCTTGTGATATCTCCGATTGTCCCAGAATTACAGGGTATTAAGGGAGCTGTTCAGCTGATGGCTTGTATAGCCGCAGGTCAAGAGCGACGATTAGAGGAGATAAAGAGACACAGAGGCTAGGCGATTGAGATTTCCAAGACCCGAAAGTTCTTGAGTTTAATCCTTCCAATATTCATAGGATCAAACCCGAACGAGGATCCTCAGGACTTTATTGATCATACATATAGGGTATTGAAGGTAATGCGACCTATAATGACTGAGGAAGTACAGTTGGCAGCCTTCAGACTACGTGATGTGGCTATATTGTGGTACGAGGCTTGGGCTCGATCTAAAGAAGCTGATGCACCGCCTACTAAGTGGAAAAGTTCTCCAAGGCCTTTGTGCACCACTATTTTCCTCGAGAGCTTCGACAAGCTTGAGCTGAGCAATTTTTACACATAGACCAGGGCAGTATGAATGTACGCGAGTATTGCCTTTGGTTGAATTCTCTGGCTAGGTATGCTCCGCACATGGTTCAGACGATGGAGGATAGAGTCCATAGGTTCGTGTTAGGGCCAGAGCTTCATATAGCTTGAGATTGTTTGGGGGTATCTACTCTGGAGCATGTGGAAATTGCACGAATTCAA
Organism: Datura wrightii; assembly: GCA_035772735.1. NCBI lineage: Eukaryota > Viridiplantae > Streptophyta > Magnoliopsida > Solanales > Solanaceae > Datura > Datura wrightii. Next base: position 69,229,240 of record JASDFA010000003.1, on the reverse strand, counting down.
CCTTTTGCCCAAAGGGCAGAGTATTTGGTTTATTAGTTGCGGGATACTCAAAGACAATAGGAGCAAAAGAAGAGAGCTATGACCATGGGTCCTTATTTAGGGTGTAATACAATTAAAGTCCCTGATGAGTTTGAAATTTACCAACCCATCTTGAGTTTTTGCCTAGTTTTCGAGTCATTTATGTGGATTTTATTCCCTTTCTCTTGAATTATTTGTAGGTACCTCCTGTGAGTAAAGAAAGAATAAAATCAAGAAAAACACATGGAATTTGAAAAGAAATTTGATGAGTTAGCATATGAGGGAGAGGAGACAAAGATAAGGGAAGATTTGAGCTCAAAAAGAGGTGCAAAGACGTGCTTTGAATCAGGAAAACGCGGATTTGAAAGGGCAAAACGTAGGCGAAACGCCGAAGCCACTGCCCGGACCGGCTAAACAACTGGCTCTTCACAGAATGGCACTAGCTAAAAGCCACTGAACCACCGGTTCCCCCCTGCCAGGCCACTATTTTCATCGGCTATAGTTTGGCTCTCCACGAATTGCGACCGGCGAAATGCCGGTTCCTCGCCGGATAGGCCGTCTAATGAAGGGTAAAAAAGGTCCAAAAAGGTATTTTTCATCTAGAAGCTCCAAGGACATTTGGGGAAAGTTGTAAACAATAAAGTACAGATATGTAACCTCCATTGTACACCAACCAATAGGGGAAAAATGGAATCAACAATTCATTCATCAAAACATCATCTTCTTCATAGAATTAAGAGTAGAATCCTTTCTCCATAGTTTTGTAGAGTTAGGTAGTACTTTTCTACATCTTTTTCTTTAACCCATTTTGGGGGAATTTCACCATTGTTGTAAGAGCTTGTGAAACAAATTTGTGAAGCTAATGCAATGAATGTGAGGGGAATCCATTGGTATCTTCTCTCTACCTCTAAGTATGCTTTATTAATTTGCTAGCTATAGGTATATTTATGGTGAGTTTGTTAATTTGATTGGGTTTTGATTAATTTCTCTTGGATTCTTATTGAATTATAGATGGGTATAGCTAGATTCATATTCACATTGTTCAATTAAGTGTAAATCTATTAGATTCTATTCAATCTATTAATGAAGATTCGTTGATGATGATATGGATCTATCTATCCTTGCTTGATTGTTGCTCGGGAGAGAATAATTAAGTATTGGAAGGGAATCTAGTAGTGGGCATGGATAAAAAATTGTAAAATTAAGCTAGAAATAGCTTAAATTACTTCCTCCTTCCTAATTGGTAGCTAATAACTAGGAATAGTGCAACTGCCAATCTAAATCAATTCGGGTTGATCCAAATCGTGGCTAGATTTTGAGAAAACTCTAGAAAGGGGTAGTCAATAGGCTGAGAAGTTGAGGCTACCTACTTCCCGAGATTATTTACACTTGAGTCTAAGACATTGAAGAAATTCCTGATTTAATTGTGGTCTCACCCATAGAATGTCCCTAGCCTCTCACTTGTGATTACTTCAATTGGAATCCCCCCAAATTAGTTTTAGTTTAGAATTAGTTTGTTAATTTTCCCTTTTTTCCCCTCAACTTTACTTTTTAAATGTTGAAATTATGCGCTCTAGTTTGAATTAGTTTATAACTTTTGAATTATCGACTCAATTCTCTATAGGATACGACCCCGACATCCGTCGGGAATATTTGTTTTGAGAAGAGACCGTTTACGCTCCTTCGTAAAAGAAGAGTGTATTTTGGATGTTATAAAAAATGGCGTCGTTGCCGGGGAATTGAGGTTTGATAAGCCATTAGTTATTTATTGATTCGAACTAGTTTTGCATTTTTGTTTTACATTTTGTTTTGCTTTTATTTTTTCTTTTGTTTTTTTTGCTTGTAGTTGAATGATGGCATCATGGAAAATGAAAGGAGGTTTTTTGGTGGCAACCCTTATTATGATGACCCACGTCTCTATTGTGGAGGACCACACTATAGCAAGATTGCAAATATTCCCCTAGAAAGGAGATGAGTGCACCTTCTCCTTCCTATGATGGGTATAGATGCACATTATGTGGTAGTCATGGGAGACATTGGGATGGATGCCCAAATGAGTTCACTTCCCACTATAATGGTTATGATAGGAGTTGTGCTCCCAAGCTTGAAAGAAATGAAGCCATGGCAAGTGAGGGAAGGAGAAGCACATGTGGATGCATAAAAGCCATGCTCCAAGCCTTTATGGAGCGGGAGTCTAATGCGGAAAAGAATACCAACCCCTCTATGCCAATGGAATTATCAAATCCGCTAGAAGAAAGATGTAAGTCTCTAAAAGAATAAGTGGAGGAGACATTGAGGAGCATAGCAAGAAGAAGTGAACAATGGGGCATAGCTCAACTTGACTCATGGGAGGAAGCTCAAAATGATGATGAAGTATGAGTCAGGGTGAATTTTGAAGAAGTCATATAGGTGCACAAACCAACGAACATTGCAAAAATGAAAGATGCCAAGGTTAAAGAAGTGACACTAGAGTCTCCAAATGATATCCAACAATTCATGATTGGCATTGTGCATGAGCTTTGGAAAAGAAAAAGAGGGGTATTTAAATGTGAAATGAGCACTCTCTTATCATGAATTATATATTCTTTGCTTGGCTTTTTGATTCGTAACTAGCTCATTAAAAGTCATCCTCTTAATGTGACAAAGAAAAAGTGTGAACTCCTTAGATTGTGATGCCTTGTGTGGTAAGGTTTTTGGCATAATTATTGTGTATGCATGATTGCCTATAACTTGCCCTATGTGTGATTTAAGGAGAAATGATAGATGTGCCTGCACTTAGAACATGATCTTAGGCCCTCTTTTGTAGTCACTTCACCCAAATAACCTCCTTGAACATTAATCTTTGATAGCCAATGTTTGAGCCTTAGACCCTTTCTTTAGAAACCACATTACAAGCCTAATGACCATTTTAATCCTTCTCTTTGGCACCCATCCTCCCTAATTGCTAGTGATGAAAGATAGTAAATAGGGAGTGATAAGGAAATGAATGTGAGATGAGGCAAAAGCCTATGTTTGGGGGTTTGCAAGATAAGGGGAAAAACGAGAAGCCTAAAAGTGAGTTAGCACCAAAATGTTGATGAGTTGAATGAATCGATGGGTTGAAAGACTTCAAATCATCAAAAGAAAAAAATAGTAAAAAGGTTCTATCTCTTGCATATATAAGGCTAAATGTGAAATTCACCGGTGTTATGAGGGTGGTTTGTGATACACAAATAATGAAGATTATGAACAAGGAGAAATAAGGTGGAGTGATATCAATAAGATGATGGGTGTTTATAAAGGCATTAGGGAGGTTTTAATCACTAAAGCTAAACATTTATCCTACCCTTATCCCTAGCCTTCATTATAACCTACAAGTCCTAATTGATTTTGAGAGTAGCAACACTACATTAGTGGTGAGATACATGAAGGGCAAGCCTATAGGTCAATTTGTTTGTACTCGAATTTCTTTATGAGAGTGAGAGTAGTCATTTTAACTTATAATCCCTTTGTGTGAAATGCTCAAAAATGTGTGGGATTCTCTCTTCTTGTGAGGGGCATCACTTCCTTGGAGTACATGCTTAACATTATTTTCAAAGAGAGGTATGATTAAGGTAAGCAGGTGGAGAACATTAAGGCATGTTTTGAATGTGAATTATCAATGACATGAGATGCTCTTTGAACTTGTTTTGGGGAACTATGCCCCTTGTTTGAATGAAATGAATGCATGAAAGATATGTTTGATGATTGTGGTTACCTATTGAAGAATGTGCAACATGGTTTGAGCCTTTTCTCTTTTTTTCTTGAGTTGGTGTATAATGTATGGGGTTGTCTTGCAGATTGATCATTTTGTGTACAACTACCATAATGCTCTAAGATTTAGCAATGTACTCTTGTGCAAGAACGTCTTGATTGGTCCTTGATGAAAAAACTCATAAATAGCATGTGGTTCATTCGCTCAATTGTAAAAAAATAGCATTACTTGAGGACAAGCAGAGGTTCAAGTTTGGGGGTTTGATGAGTTGGAAATTTACCAACCCATTAGGCTCCTAATCATGAATTTTTTCCTAGTTTTGGAGTCATTTATGTGGATTTTATGCCCTTTCTCTTGGATTCTTTGTAGGTACCTAGTATGAGTAAAGAAAGCATGAAATCGAGCAAAACACATTGAATTTCAGAAGAAATTTCATGAGTTAGCATATTAGGGAGAGGAGCTTTATAAGGGAAGATTTGAGCTCAAAAAGATGTGCAAAGACATGCTTTGAATTGGCTAAACGCGAATCTGAAAGGGCGAAACGCCGAAGTCACTGCCCAGACCAGCTAAACAACTGCCTTCACGGAATGGCACCGGCTAAAAGCCACTGAACCACCGGTTCCCCCCTGCCAAGCAATTGTTTTCAACCGGCTACAGTTTGTCTCTCCACGAATTGTCACCGGTGAAACGCCAGTTCCTCGCAGGAGAGGCCGTCTAATGAATGGTAAAAAGGGTACAAAAAGGTCTAAAAAGCATCTTGAAGCTCCAAGGACATTTAAGGAAAGTTGTACACAATAAAGTACAAATATATAACATCCATTGTACACCAACCAATAGGGGAACAATGGAATCAACAATTCATTCATCAAAACTTCATCTTCTTCATAGAATTAGGAGTGGAATCCTTTCTCCATAGTTTTGTAGAGTTAGGTAGTACTTCTCTTCTTCTTTTTCTTTAACCTATTTTGGGGGAATTCCACCATTATTGTAAGAGCTTGTGAAGCAAATTTGTGAAGCTAATGCAATGAATGTGAGGGGAATCCTCTTGGTATCTTTCCTCTACCGTTAAGTATGCTTTATTATTTTTCTAGTCAGAGGTATATTCATGGTGGGTTTGTTAATTTGATTGGGTTTTGATAAATTGCTCTTGGATTCTTATTGAATTATAGATGGGTATTGGTAGATTCATATTCACATTGTTCAATTAACTGTAAATCTATTAGATTCTCTTCAATCTATTAATGAAGATCCATTGATGATGATATGGGTCTATCTATCCTTACTTGATTGTTGCTCCGGAGAGAATAATTAAGTATTTGAAGGGAATCTAGTAGTGGGCATGGATAAGAGATTGTAAAATTAAGCTAGAAATAGCTGAAATTACTTCCTCCTTCCTAATTGGCAGCTAATAACTAAGAATAGTGCAACTTCCAATCCAAATCAATTCGTGTTGAGCCAAATCGTGGCTAGATTTTGAGAAAACTCTATCAAGGGGTAGTCAATAGGCTGAGAAGTGAGGCTACCTACTTCCCGAGATTATTTACACTTGACTCTAAGGCATTGAAGAAATTCCTGATTTAATTATGATCTCACCCATAGAATGTCCCTAGCCTCTCACTTGTGATTACTTCAATTGGAATTCCCCCCAATTAGTTTTATTTTAGAATTAGTTAGTTAATTTTCCCCTTTTTCCCCTCAATTTTATTTTTCAAATTTTGAACAATTATGCGCTCTAGTTTGAATTAGTTTATAACTTTTGAATTATCAACTCAATTCTCTATAGGATTCAACCCCGACATCCGTCAGGAATATTTGTTTTGAGCAGCGACCGTTTATGCTCCTTCGTAAAAGAAGAGTGTATTTTGGATGTTATCAGTCCTTAAGATCATACCCGATGGTTAAATCAGTAGAAATTGTAAATTCTGCACCAGGTCACAGAATGAGTCATTTAGTGACTCGTGGTGTGACTTAACGGGTCATCAAGTGACCCATTAAGTGGTGCCCAATGTGAAGAGGTTCCTTTTCTTAGGCAGTGGAAACGAATGACACGAAGAGCCATCGTGACTCTCAATGAATCATGTTATGACCCATCAAGTGGGTAGAAGTAGAGATTAAAGTATTGGTAATGGGTTGATGGGATGAGTCGTGGTGTCCTAGCAACTCGTTAAGTTGGTCATGGGGGTGAGAAGGTTGGGTGATTGGAAATTTCCAATGGTGGTGATGAGGGTGATATAACGAGTCGTCAGAGGACCTAAGGACTCGTTATATGCCTCGTGGTGACTGGTAGTGTCACTTTTCTAGGCAAATTATTAAAGGCATTTTCATAAATCTTAAGCCCTAAACTATGACGTTTTAAGCCCTGAAATGAGTGTTTTGAGGGGGGGGGGGGGTTATCCTATTCTATATCATTCAACTCCTATGCATGTAAAGTTTATAAATTCCTTTTGAAGATCAAGCTTGAATCCTATCAACTCCTCCCCAATTCTCTTGGGCTTTCAAAGTCAAGTTGAGATTTAGCTTACCCAGGTATATAGGGCTATGAATGAGAGTTTCTTTTCACTCTCATGCCCATATTTCTCCTCAAGTTCATGAATTCAAGTCTTAATTCAAGTCTATGATCTTATGTGGTTTTAACCCAATTTCATGAAATTCTCTATGATTTATTTATGGGTCAATTCCCTTCATGTTTCAAAGCGTGTTTCAAGATTCATGGGCAAATTTTGTATACAAATTGATTTATAAATTCATGATTTCAAAATTTTAGAAAATTATGCCCCCATTATGCAAGCTTTATGAAAAGCCAAGATTTCAAGTATGAAGATATATCTAGCATGAATGAATGTTTATAAGTTACCCATGTATGAATCTATGATTTTGACTTATGAAGTCTATTTCAAGTATGCATGATTTTAAGATTTGGGCAAGCCCACACATGTTTAAGTATGTTTTCATGATTTAGCCAAGGCTAATAAGATCAGCTTATCATATGTTTTGGAGTCAAGACTCCCCATGTTTAGATTTTAGACTATGCATGTGATTATGATTTCATCTTCATTGAAAAATGATGGGAGCTCTGTGCATGTTTTTCGGGAGTAGTGTCTAGCACCGAGTAGGCTTGGGGTTCCAAGGTTTCCCGATTTTAGAACTACATACCAACATAGGTATATTTATATTTGGGACCTCTAAAGAGAGGTTTCCCCTGCCCCAAGGGGCCTTCAGCTTGATATCAGTATAGTGATAGTGTGCTTAGCCTTGACAAGGTTTTGGACAGCTCTACCCACTTGAGTGTGATAGTTGAGGCATCACGCAAGCTCTATCATGTTGGTGTCGGCTATGACGAGTCTCCCATTGTTCCTTATGATTTCAGTTATTCATGTTCATGACTTATGATACTATGTTTTTCAGTAGGTTTGACCCAATAATCAGTTATGAGTTTATACTTACGATTTCAGTTATGACAAGTCATATGATTTTTATTTTAGCTTTGGGTCATTCTATTCAGATATGATATTTAGCTTATGAATATACATGTTTTAGAATTAGAATTCAGGATGCAGTCCTTACTCTCATGATCTTGTGATTTATGTTTATGTGCATGATTTCAGTTAGCAGTTACTCAACATGTATTTACTTACCTTGCATACTTGGTACATTCTAAGTACTGACTACATACTCTATTTTCCGTCGTTGTTGAGCCATTATATTTTGAGGACGTTCAGTTTAGTATTGAGTTATGTTATATTCAATTTCAAGCTTTATCTAGTTGGGGATATTGTCCCATCAGCCTATCTGACATGTTAGAGGCTTATCAGACATTATGTAAATTTTCAACTTTGTTGAGTGTTGTCTCTATTCTATGATTGTTATGTCATTCAAAGTTCTGCTTATTCATGTTTTAGTTATCAGATTTCTCTTGATTTATGCTCTTTAGTTGTTATGTTCATGTGATGAGGCGTCTTGGTGCCACTCGTGGCTCTAGGTCCCTTATATCGATTTGGGGTCCTAGCTCAGGTCGTGACAAACTTGGTATCAGAGAAAAGGTTTAAAGTGTCCTAGGGTAACGGAAAGCCATGTTGAGTAGGGAGAGTGGCTACAAGACGTTCTAGGAAATTTCCCTTCTTTCATGATCTAAGTCCTGTGATAAAGTATCTCTCTGTCCTCCTAACTCATGCTTTATGTGTCTACAGAAACATGCCTCCTCAGTGACTGAATGGATGAAGGAATGTCAATGGAAATAGCCATGACAATTGCAATGGAGATGGGCATCAAAAAGCCCCGCCAGCAACAACGATTCTACGCCTGAGCAGGTCACTTATGCTGAGTTTAGAGAGACATTTCAGATATTGGCACAGGCGATGACTGCTCAGGTCAATCAGCAGGTAGTGGCCCAGGTTCCTTAGAATGGGAATGCAGCGACGACTCAAGTTGAGACTTTCTCAAGATGAATCCACCTGAGTTTCTGGGGTTGAAAGTGGATGAGGACCCGCATGAGTTTATCGAGGAGGTGTAGAAGATCACCCAGATTATTGGGGTTACTGGAGAGGAGGGTGTAGATTTAGCCTTTTATTAGCTGAAGGGGTTTTTTTACATATAGTACCGCCAATGAAAAGATGGTAGGGTAGTGGGAGTAGTTCCTGTGAGTTGGAATGAGTTCGTGATTGCCTTCTTGGATAGGTTTTTCCCTAGAGAGATAACAGAGGAAAAGGCGGTATAATTTGTCAACTTGAAGCAGTACCACAGGACTATCCAAGAGTATGCCTTGGAGCTTACCTGACTATCCAAATATGCGTCGGAGATGGTTACAGATCAGAGGGCTCATATAAGCAGGTTTGTGAACAACGTATTAGACATGCTGGTCAAGGAGTGCAGGACCGCCATGCTGAATAGTGATCTTGACTTCTGATGATTGTTCATATGAGCCCAGCAGATAGAAGCGGACTAGATGAAGGAGAAGGAGAGAGGCCAAGAGGGCTAGGACAGGGAGTTACGTACTGTTTCAGTAGAGGTCAGTTGGAGGACATTGTCAACAGTCTAACCAGAGGTCATCGACCCCAACACCATCATCATCTAGTATTCCGTCTAGGCTGAGGCGTGACTAGAGTGGTGAGGCATCGGGCTCCATAGGTAAGGGGAGCCCAACATTCCAATTTGCGGCAAGTGTGGCAGGAGGCACCCGGAGAGTGGCTAGTGCATTCAGGTATGTGTTTCAGGTGTGGGAAGCCAGAACATCAGCTTAGAGACTGCCCTTTAGCCAGATAGGGACATAGTAAAGGCCATGAATCCTCCACTAATTCAACAGCTCCACCAGCACGCTTGACTCAGCAGGGTGCATCCACTAGTGCTGGTGGTGGTCGGCATTAGAACAGATTCTATGCCCTCTTATCTAGTCAGGAGTAGGAGGTCTCTCCAGATATGGTCATTGGTATGTTACGAGTATTTCATCTTGATGTGTATGCATTGTTAGATCCAAGGGATATCTTATCTTTTTTGACTCCCTATGTTACTATTAGTTTCGGGGTCAGTCCGGAAATCCTATCAAAACTCTTCTCAATCTCTACTCCAATCGTTAACTTTGTTATAGCTCGACGGGTATACATAAATTACCCTTTCATAATCCTTCAGAAAGTCACCTCAGCTGACTTAGTGGAGTTATACATGACTGATTTTGATGTTATCTTCGGTATGGATTGGTTGCATGTAGGTTACGCTTCGGTAAATTCTAGAATCGATTTTTGGGTGAGCCAGTCCTAAAATGGAAGGGTTGCTCAGTTGTGCCTGTATGTCGCTTTGTTTCCTATCTCAAGTCTAGGAAGATGATGTCTAAAGGTTGTGTGTACCATCTAGTACGGGTTAAGAATGCTATGTCCGAGACCCCGACTCTTCAGTTAGTTCCTATATTGTGCAAGTATCTGGAGGTGTTTTCAGATGATCAACCAGGAGTCCCTCCCTAGGGGGAAATTGACTTTGGTATCAACCTTCTCCCTGATACACAACCTATATAAATTTCTCCTTATAGAATGACTCTACACGAGCTAAAGGAGTTGAAAGAGCAATTGAAATATCTCCAATATAAGGGTTTCATCAGGCCTAATAATCCCGTGGGGTGCACTAGTTTGCTTTGATCGAAACAAGGATGATTCCCATAGAATGTGCATTGACTATTAGCAATTGAACAAGGTCAAAATCAAGAACAAGTATCCCCTCCCCAGAATTGATAATTTGTTTGACCAACTTCAGGGTCCTAAGTGTTTCTCAAAGATAGACTTTAGATTTGAATATCATCAGCTCAGAGTTAGAGAGAGTGACATCGCGAAGACAAATTTCAGGACTCGTTATGGTCACTATGAGTTTGTAGTTATGTCTTTGGGACTAATGAATGCCCCTGCAACTTCTATGGATTTGATGAACAGGGTGTTCAAGTCGTATTTGGATATGTTTTCGTGATTTTCTTCATAGATGATATTCTCATATACTCTCGGAGCGAGGAGGAGCATGCCGCTCATTTGAGGATTGTTCTACAAACTCTCAAGGATCACTAGTTGTTTGCTAAATTCAGCACATGTGAGTTTTGATTGAACTAAGTAGCATTTTTGGGTCATGTGGTGTCAAGCGAGGGTGTGCAGGTAGACTCTCAAAAGATAGAGATGGTGAATAATTAGCTTAGACCAGTATCCTTTGAATATTAGGAGCTTTTTGGGTTTAGCTGGCTACTATAGGAGGTTTGTTGAAGAATTTTCATCCATTGCAGCACTGTTGACTGAATTGACCCAGAAAAAGGTCAAATTTCAGTAGTCGAATGCCTGTGAGAAGATTTTTCTGGAGCTAAAGACATGACTCACTTCAGCCCCAGTATTGACTCTACCTGAGGGCACGGATGGATTCATTATGTATTTGATGCTTCGAGGGTTGGTCCTAGTTGTGTGTTGATGCAGCATGGTACGGTCATTGGGTATGCCTCTAGACAGCTTAAGACTCATGAGAAGAATTACCCGACGCATGACCTAGAGTTTGTAGTGGTGGTGTTTGCATTGATGATTTGGAGACACTACTTGTATGGGGTGCATGTGGATGTGTTCATGGACCACAAGAGCCTTCAGTATGTGTTCACTCAAAACGACCTAAATTTGCAATGAAGAAGGTGGCTAGAGCTTCTCAAGAACTATGACATGAGTGTCCTTTATCATCCGGGCAAGGCCAATGTAGTCGCGGATTCCCTTAGTAGACTATCCATAGAGAGTGTGTATCATGTGAAGGATGGGAGGAAGGAGTTAGCAAAGGATATTCATAGGCTTGCTCATTCAGGGATTCGCCTTGTTGACTCAACAGACGGTAGTGTCATTGTTCAGAATCTTCATTGGTGACCGAGGTCAAGGCTAGGAAAGATGAGGACCCTATCTTGGTAAAGTAAAAGGAAGTTGTCCAGAATCAAAAGGTTGAGGTCTCTCCCAAGGGGGAGATGGTGTACTTCGTTATCAGGGTTGTTTATGTGTTTTGGGTGTTGATGATTTGAGAGTGTGGATGTTGGGTGAGACTCATGGCTCTAGGTATTCTGTCCACCCAGGAGCCACCAAGATGTACCGTGACCTATGAAAAATTCTATTGGAGGAATGGCATGAAGAAGGACATAGCGGAGTTTGTGGCTAAGTGGCCGAATTGACAACAAGTAAAAGTTGAGTATCAGAGACCTTGAGGTAAGCTACAGGACATAAGTATCCCTACCTGGAAGTAGGAAGAGATAACTATGGACTTCATTATAGGATTTCCTTACACACACCGAGACTCTTTGTGTGTGGTTTGGACAGGTTGATCAAAGAAGCACATTTCCTACCAGTCAAAAACTACCGATTCAGCTGACGACTATGCTAGATTGTACATTCGTGAATAAGTTTGATTGCACAGAGTTTTTTGTCCATCATCTAAGATAGAGGTACTCAGTTTACCTCACAATTTTGGAGATCGTTTCAGAAGGGCCTTGGTACTCAGGTATTACTTAGCATAGCTTTTCACCCGCAGACAGATGGTCAAGTTGAGTGGATCATTCAAACTCTTGAGGATACGTTGAGAGTGTTTGCAATTGATTTCAAGGGTAGTTGGGATGATCATTTGCCTCTCATTGAGTTTTCTTACAATAAAAGTGTAACGACCTGAACATAAGCTAGGATAGAAACACAGGACAAGGAACCCCGAGAGACTCCAAGTCGACCCATGGCATGAACACATAAGCTAAGATCATACAATAAGAGGAAAATGATAAAATAAAACATGCTTAAGCGGAAATATGCATATATATTAATCTAATATAGAGTCAACAATGATAAGTTGATTTCTACATATTATTTGAAAAGCCTCTGGCATAACTGATGAACTGATGGGACAACATCCCCAACTAGCTCGATAAAATCTGTAACTGAAAGAACATAACAATGGATAACTGAACGTCCTGAAGGATGAGGAATCACCAACACTAGCAAGACAGGCTTGAGGAGAAAGCAAGACTAGTGATGCTGCTGAAACTGATCCCTCGGACCTGTATCATGAAACGATACAACATAAAGTATGCGGTCAGTACTTGGAATGTAACGAGTATGCAAGGTAAGTAAAAACGGACAGTTAAAATATATAATAGTTCATAAGAGTAGGACAACATGAACATGCAATAAATATCATAATGTAAACATAAGGCTCAAGGATTTCAAACCTTTCGTAATCCGATGATAATCATAGTTATAAGAAAAACTTTATAAAACAGAACTTGAGCCAAAGTAACATAAGATAACCGTGCATAAATCATGAGGAACAATGGGAGAACCCGTCTTAAATGACACCATCATGATAGAGCTTGCATGATGCCCCACTATTTTGCCCAAGTGGTCAGGACCGTCCATGGCTTGCGAGGCAAAGGACGTGCAGTATGGTGATATTATAGGGATCCATTAATATATTTATATGTCTACAATGGCATGTAGTTCTGAGACCATGGGGTTTACCTGAACGCCGGGTCTACTCGTTGCTAGACACTGCTTCCAAAAACATGTACATGAGGGCTTGTATAGTAATCATGAAATCATTCATGAAGTGCATGACCAAATAAATAACAACATACTGGATCCCACTTGAAATATATGATTAGCCATGAATAAGGGTCCATGAATCGGCCAACAATCATAAATTCATAAGTCATGAAGAACATGCATACTTGTGAAAATACATATACTTAGTATTCATTTATCCATGATGTGTACCTGAGAGAAATTATATCAATAATCATAAATCATAATATAGGGATTAAGAAGATCAAGATCATAATGGAATCATAACTTGACTTTTCATGGAACTTACATAATTGGGCATAATTTAATAAAGATTTTAAAACTATGAATTAAAAATCAAAATAGATATAAATCTGCCCATAGAATTTAAAACATAATTTGATACATGAAAGGTATTAACCCATAGATAGATCATAGAGAATTTCACAAAATTTGGAATAAGCCCCATAAGATCATGAACTTGAATCTAGAATTGAAATCTATGGAATTGAGAAGATTTTTGAGCATGAGAGTGAAAGGAACTCTCATTCATAGCCTTATATACCCGGGTAAATCTGATTTACACCCCCTCTTGAAAGTCCAAAGGAAATTGGAGAAAAATTGGGAAATTCCTCAAGCTTGATATCCAAGGAAGAACTCTAAACTTGCATGCATGGAATGGTAAGGATTAGAATAGGTTTAACACTCTTAAAATCCTTCTACTGAGCTTAAAACAACAAGAGCTTTGAAATTACAAAAATACCCTTAATGAAAAGTGTAGAAATTTTGTACTACTAATGACCACGATCAAGACCATGAGTCGTCCTTCGATACCACGACTCGTGGTATCCACCCGTTACTTCCTTCCATCATTTCTTACCTTTTTCTAGTCTTGTGACAATAACTTGACAGAACGAGTCGTTACTCCACACAACAATCCATTACTTCCTCCAGTTACATTGCTAAATTCCAAACTCGGGTCTTCAACCACGACTGGACAGGATGAGTTGTTACTAGTCCCAACAATTCGTCGTTTCTGCCTGTTGCCACCACTGCCCGCAACCACTCACCTTCTGATGTCCTCCCAACGTAAACATACCATGACTCATTGTCCCATACAACGAGTCATACCATGACTCATGCCATTCACCTTGACAAGAACCACTCTCACAACGACTCCTTACCAAGACTCATTACACTGACCAATGAGTCATTCCATGGCTTATTGGTCCTGGTCCTGCTGACCACATTTTCACAACTTTTCCCAACTTTTCTATTGATCTCATTCCCAAATACCGAGTCTAGTCTTAAACACTTTCGTGGTATTACAATATCTCTCCCTTGGGAACATTCATCCTCGAATGTGAATGAACATACTGAAAGCTGGGGAAATAGAACTGACATCTCAAATAATAAACATATAAGGCTAAAGATGATGGAGCGACTGACTCCAGACTAGATTACATAACTGAACTGAGTTCATGAATAACATGTATATACATTAACACGAAAGAAACTGGGACACATGAACTAAACATGAGACTGAATAAAGTACTAAGGAGGAAATTAGTACTTCAAAATGGAACTGAACAGGGAGGGAATAGATTTGGGATTTAGCCATCATATGTACTTCAGCTTCCCACATAGCTCCTTCAACATGCTGGTTCCACCAAAAAACCTTCGCTGAAGCTACTTCCTTATTTCTTAGCTTCTGAACATGAAGATCATGTATTTCCACTAGAACCTCTTCGTAGTAGAGGCTATCCTTCACAGCTATGCTCTCCATTGGGATAACCAAAGCCGAATCACCCATGCACTTCTTCAAAAGCGACACATGGGAAACTGGATGTACTGAAGAAAATTCTGAGAGCAACTCCAACTCATAAGACACTTTACCAACACGTTTCACAATCATGTACAGCCCAACATAGAGGGAACCGACTTTCCCCTTCTTTCCGAATCTCATCACTCCCTTCATGGGAGATACCTTCAGAAACAACATATCATCAACTTCAAACTCAAGTTCTCTCTTCCTCACATCCGCATAGGACTTTAGATGACTCTGGGCTGTTTTCAACCTCTCCCTTATAAGCTGGACTTTCTCCATCGCCTCATGAACCGAATCTGGTCCTATCAAAATAGCTTCCTCGACCTCAAACCAACCAATCGGTGATCTACACCTTTGCCCATAAAAAGCCTCAAACAGAGCCATCTGAATGTTGGAATGGTAACTGTTGTTATACGCAAACTTGATGAGGGGTAAATGGTCATTCCAACTACCCTTGAAATCAATTACACATGCTCTCAACATATCCTTAAGAGTTTCAATGGTCCACTCAGCCTGACTATCTATCTACAGATGAAAAGATGTGCTAAGCTTGACCTGAGTACCAAGTCCCTTCTGAAACGATCTCCAAAACTGGGAGGTAAACTGAGTACCTCTATATGATATGATGGACAACGACACTCTATGAAACTGGACTAACTTCCAAATATTCAACGTCGCATAATCCTTCGCTGAATTGGTAGTTTTGATCGGTAAAAAATGAGGTGCTTTAGTCAACCCATCTACAACCACCCAAGTAGAGTCATATTGTCGATGAGTATGAGGTAGCCCCGTAATGAAGTCCATATTGATTTCCTCTCACTTCAAAGTGGCGATACTAATTTCTTGAAGCACACCTCCAGGTCTTTGATGCTCAACCTTCACCTGTTGAAAATTCAGACACTTAGCCACAAACTCTGTTATGTCCTTCTTTAGTTCATTCTACCAATAAACTTCTCGTAGGTCACGATACATCTTGGTGGCACCTGGATGTATAGAATATCTAGAACCATGAGCCTCATGCAACATCCACTCCCTCAAGTCATCAACTCCAGGTACACACAAACGACCTTGATATCATAGTACACCATCTCTCCCTTGGGAGAAAACCTCCACCTTCTGATTTTTAACGGCTTGCTTCAACTTTACTACAATAGGATCCTCGTCTTGTCTAGCTTTGACCTCAGTCACCAAGGAAGATTCTAATCCATTCTAAACAATGAAACGACCATCCGTCGAGTCAACAAGACAAACTCCTAGTCGTGCAAGCCGATGCACATCTTTCACTAACTCTTTCCTCTCCTCATCTACATGGGTCACACTCTCAATAGAAAGTCTGCTAAGAGCGTTTTCCACCACATTAGTCTTGCCTGGATGATAAAGGACACTCATATCATAATAATCTTTAAGAAGCTCCAACCACCTTCTTTGACGTAGATTTAGATCCTTTTGGGTAAACACGTACTATAGACTTTTGTGGTCCATAAACACATCCAGATGGACCCCACACAGATAGTGTCTCCAAATCATCAAGGAAAATACTATGGCTTCCAATTCGAGGTCATGAGTTAGATGGTTCTTTACATGGACCTTCAGCTGCCTAGAAGCATAATATAACCTTACTGTGCTGCATCAATACACAACCAAGGCAGATCCTTGGGGCGTCACAATGTAGCACAAACCCATCGATACCCTCAGGTAGAGTCAACATTGGTGATGAGGTGAGTCGAGTCTTCAACTCTTGAAAGCTATTCTTACAGGCCTCTGACCACTGAAACTTCACTTTCTTCTGGGTCAACTTAGTCAACGGTGCTGCAATGGATGAAAATCCTTCCACAAACCTCGTGTAGTAACCAGCTAAGCCTAAGAAACTCCTGATATCTGAAGAACTCGCTGGTCTAGGCCAATTCTTCACAGCTTCTATCTTTTGAGAGTCCACCTATACGCCCTCATTTGACAACACATGACCCAAAAATGCTACCGAATTTAACCAAAACCCATATATGCTGAATTTTTAGCATACAACTGCTATCCTTAAGAGTCTGTAGTACCACTTTCAAATGAGTGGCATGCTCCTATTCACTCCGAGGTCATATGAGAACGTCACCTATGAACACAATCACAAACATGTCTAGGTACGTCTTGAAAACCCTTTTCATCAAATCCATAAAAGCTGCAAGAACATTCGTTAGTCCAAAAGACATAATTATAAACTCATAGTCACCATACCGAGTCCTGAAGGCTGTCTTCAAAATGTCACTCTCCCGAACCCTGAGTTGATGATACCTGGATCTGAGGTTTATCTTTGAGAAACACTTGGCACCTTGAAGTTGGTTAAATAAGTCATCAATTCTGGGAGAGTATACCTATTCTTGACGGTGACCTTGTTTTTGCTGGTAATCAATGCACATTCGAAAGGAACCATCCTTATTCGGGACAAAGAGAACTAGTGCACACCACGGGGATTTGCTTGGTCTAATGAAGCCCTTGTCTAAGAGGTCTTTCAACTGCTCCTTTAACTCCTTTAGCTCGACTGGAGCCATTCTGTAAGAAGGAATAGATATAGGATACTTATCAGGAAGAAGGTCAATACCAAAATCAATCTCCCCCATGAGAGAAATTCTTGGTAAGTCATTTGGAAACTCTTCTGATATTGACACACTACATGAACTGACTAGATTGTTGGGGTTTCGGATGTAGCATTATTAACCCTAACTAGGTGGTATATGCAACCCTTAGAAATCATCTTCCTGGCCTTATGGTAGGAAATGAATCGACCTACAGGCACGACTGAACTACGCTTCCACTATAGGACTAGCTCTCCTAGAAATCAAAACTCTACTGCACGGGTTCTACAATTTACTGAAGCATAACATAAATGTATCCAATCCATTACAAAGATAACATCCAAATTTATCATGTCTAGCTCTACTAAATCTACTAAGGTGACTTTCTAAAAGATTGTGATAGGGCAATTTTTATATACCCGTCGAGCGATAACTGAATCACCAATTGGACTGGTTACTTCTCATTCTATGAATCTAAGTACGAATACATATAAGGAGTACTTGGAACTTAGACATGGACTTAACATGTTCACATACGGCATGAGTACAGTATTACATAGACAGAAGTACGGAAGGACACCTGAATAAGCATGGATCGATCTCCCATAGTTACTGATCCTGGACCTTCACACTTAGAACTCAAGGCTTGCCATGGTCCTCCACCTTATAATCTCCACCTTAGCTTAAAGGTCATAATTTTGAGGATTGGATACCTTTCTTAAGGCTAGGTAGAAATCACTATCTCTTGACTTCCCATTCGCCTCAAAGGCTATCACAGAAGGCTTCAGACTATTCCTATCGTATTCCCCACTCTTTTGGTTTCTTACTTCAAGTTCATGAATTCTTCTGCCTTAGCTTCTCTTAACTCCTGCAGTGAGAAATAATTTGAGAGCGCCTCTTATTCCACTGACTGGCGTCATTCTTTGGGGTACGTGAATAAATGAGTTAGAAGGATAGAAAGATATCTCATCGAACGACATAGATCATGAAAGAAAAGAAATTTCCTAAAACGTTTAGTAGCCTCTTCATCATAAGTGTTGCGCACTTCACACCTATGAAAAAGGCTCTACATAACACAGCTTTCAGACACCCTAGGACACTTCAAAACCTAACACTTGATAACAAGTTTGTCACGATCCGAACATAGGCTCGGATAGAGAAACGGGACAAGGAACCCTGAGAGACTCTAAGTCGACCCATGACATGAACATAGAAGCTAAGAGCATACAAAAAGTAGAAAATGATAAAATAAAACATGCTTAAGCGGAAGTCTACATATACATCAATCTAAAATAGAGTCAACAATGACAAGATAATTTCTACATAATGTCTGAAAAGCCTCTAAAATAATTGATGAACTAATAGGACAACATCCCTAACTAGATCGACAAAGTCTGTAACTGAAAGAACATAACAATGGATAACTGAATGTCCTCAAAGGATGAGGACTCACCAACACTAGCTAGACAGGCCAGAGGAGAAAGCAAGACTAGTAATGCGGCCAAGACTGATCCCTCGAACATGTATCATGAAACGACACAGCATAGAGTATACGGTCAAACTTGGAATGTAATGAGTATGAAAGGTAAGTAAAAATGGACAGTTAAAATACATAAGAGTTCACAAGAGCAGGACAACGTGAACATGAAGTAAATATCATAACATAAACATAAGGCTCAAGGATTTCAAACTTTTTGTAATTCAATCATAATCATAGTTATAAGAGAAACTTTATAAAACATAACTTGAACCAATGTAACATAACATAACCATGCATAAATCATAAGGAACAATGGGAGAACTCGTCCTAACCGACGCCGTCATGATAGAGCTTACATGATGCCCCACTATTTCGCCCAAGTGGTTAGGACCGTCCCAAGCTTGCCAGGCAAGGGAAATGCAGTATGGTTATATCATAGGGATCCATTAATATATGTATGTAATTATGGTGGCACGTAGTTCTGAGACCACGGGGCTTACCTGAACGCCGGGTCTACTCAATGCTAGACACTGCTCCTAAACACATGCACATGAGGGCTCGTATAGTAATCGTGAAATAATTCATGAAATTCATGGCCAAATAAATAATAACATACTGGATCCCAATTGAAATACATGATTATCCATGAATAAGGCCCATGAGTCGGCCAACAATTATAAATTCATTAGTCATGAAGAACATGCATACTTGTGAAAATTCATATAGTTGATATTCATAAATCCTTAATGAGTACTTGAGATAAATCATATCAATAATCATAAATCATAATTTAGGGCTTAAGAAGATCAAGATCATAATGGAATCATAACTTGACTTTTCATGAAACTTTAATAATTGGACATAATTTAATCAAGATTTGAAAATTATGAATTAATAATTTAATTGATATAAAATCTGCCCATAGATTATAAAACATGATTTGATATATGAAGCGAATTGATCCATAGATAGATCATAGAGAAATTTACAAATTTTGGAATAATCCCTATAAGATCATGAACTTGAATCTAGAATTGAAATCCATGAAATGGAGAAGAATTTTGATCATAAGAGTGAAAGAAACTCTCATTCATAGCCTTACATATCTGGGTAAATCTAATTTACACCCCCTCATGAAAGCTCAAAGGAAATTGGAGAAATATTGGGGAATTCCTCAAGCTTGATCTCCAAAGAAGAACTCTAAAACTTGCATGCATGGAATGGTAAGGTTTAGGATAGGTTTAACACTCTTAAAACCCTTCTAACTAAGATTAGAACGATGTAGTTTAGGATCTCGAGCTTGGAAATTATGAAAATACCCTTAATGAAAAGTCTAGAATTTTTGCACTGCCAGTGACCACTATCGATACCACGAGTCATCCTTCGATACCATGCCTCATGGTATCCACCCGTTATTTCCTACCATCATTTATTACCTTCTCTGGTCTTGTGAAAACAACTCGATAGAATGAGTCATTACTCCATACAACAATCTGTTACTTCCTCCAGTCACATCGATAAATTCCAAAGTCAGGCTTTCAACCATGACTAGACAGGATGAGTCGTTACTAGTCCTAATGACTCATCATTTCTGCCCGTTGCCACCACTGCTCGCAACTACTCACCTTCTGGAAGTCCTCCCAATGGAAACATACCATGACTCGTTCCATACAACGAGTCGTACCATAACTCGTGCTAGTCACCTTGACAAGAACTACTGTCCCAACGACTCCTTACCATGACTCATTACACTGACCAATGATTCGTTCCATGGCTCGTTGGTCCTAGACCTACCGACCACATTCTCACCAGGACAGGGAAAAATGATCTGTGGGAGCTTTCCACAACTCGTACAATGGGTCATCTTGTGATATTTTTTCCAAGTTTTCTATTGATCTCATTCCCAAATCCCGATACTAGTCTTAGGTACTTCTGTGGTATCATAAACAGTTATCACTCTAGAACTCAAATGGCTTCGTTTGAGGCACTTTATGTGCAAAGGTACAGATCACCTATCGGATGGTTCAAAGTAGGTGAGGCTACATTGTTAGGGCCAGATTTCCTTCACGAGGCCATGGAGAAAGCTCATCTTATTAGGGAAAGGCTGAAAAGAAATCAGGCCCATCAGAAGTCATATGCGGATGTTAGGTGGAGAGAGTTTGAGTTCGAGGTTGATGAATGGGTATTTCTAAAGGTGTCTCCCATGAAGGGAGTGATGAGATTCGGGAAGAAAGGGAAGCTTAGTCCCCAAAAAGTTGGTCCTTATAGTATATCGAGGCAAATAGGCAAAGTGGCATATGAATTGGAGCTATCAGCGGAGTTAGCCTCCGTACATCCAGCTTTCCGTGTATCTCTATTGAAGAAGTGCATTGGTGACTTGACCTTGGTTGTTTCAGTGGAGATATTAGGTGTGAAAGATAGCGTTACCTATAAGGAGGTTCCATTTAAGATCCTTGATCATCAGGTTCGAAAGTTGAGAAGCAATGTAGTAGCTTCAGTGAAGGTTTTGCGGAGGAATTAGCTTATTAAGGGAGCTTCCTGGGAAGCCAAAGCAGATCTGATGGCTAGATACCCACATCTTTTCCCTTTCGGTGTTGTTTCAGCATGAGATATCAGTTTCCTCCTTAGTAGTCTATTCAGTTTCATGTTAAGTTCATGTATCTCAGTTGCTTTCATGTTTTAACATGTATGTATGAATCATGAATTTAGTTCAGTCATGTAGTTTAGTCCGGAGTTAGTCACTCCATCAGTTTTTATCTTCAAATGTTCAGTAATTGGGATTGTAGTTCCTTCCCGAACCTTTCAGTATGCTTAACCCACATTTGAGGATGAATGTTTCCAAAGGGGAGATATTGTAATACACCAAAAGTCTATGATCAGGCCCGAGGGTTAAATCAGAAGAAATAGAAAAATCTGCACCAGGTCACAGAATAAGTCATCCAGTGACTCGTTCTATGACCTAATGGGTCCTCAAGTGACTCGTTAAGTGGTGCCCAATGTAAAGAGGTTCCTCTTCTCATGCAGTGGCAACAAATGAGGTGACGAGTCATCATGACTCCCATTGAATCGCGGTATGACCCATTCAAGTGGGTGGGGGTGAGATTGCAGTGTTGGTAACAGGTCGAGTGGACTAGTCTTTGTTTCCCTAATGACTCATTAAGTTGGTCGTGGGGGTGAGAAGGTTGAGAGATTGGAAATTTCCAATGGTGGTGGTGAGGGGAGACAACGAGTCATTATTGAACCTAATGACTTGTTATGTCCCTCATGATGACTAGCAGTGTCAGTTTTTCAGGTGAATTATTAAGGGCATTTTCATAAATCCTAAGCTCTTAAGCCCTAAACTATGTCTTTTTAAGCCCTAAAAAGAGTGTTTTAAAGGGGACCTATTCTAAATCATTCAACTCCCATTCATGCAAAGTTTAGAAATTCGTTTTGAAGATTAATCTTGAATCCTATCAATTCCTCCCCAATTCTCTAGGGCTGTCAAAGTCAAGTTGAGATTCATCTTACCCAGGTATGTAGGGCTATGAATGAGAGTTTTCTTTCACTCTCATTTCCAATTCTCTCCACAAGTTCATGAATTCAAGTGTTAATTCAAGTTTATGATCTTGTGGGGTTTTAGCCCAATTTCATGAAATTCTCCATAATTTGTTTATGGATCAATTCCCTTCATGTTTCAAAGTAGGTTTTAAGATTCATTGGAAGATTTTATATACAAATTGATTTATAAATTCATGATTTCAAGTTTTAGAAATTATGTCCTATTATGCAAGCTTTATGAAAAATCAAGTTTATGATTTATGATTTCAAGTATGATGATGTCACGACCGGAAAGGGGCCTGGATCGTAACATGGGACAAAGAGCCCCGAGAGACCCCAAGTCGACCCATTGCATAAGCATACATCTGACTCAATCAAGAACTGACTAACCAACAATACAATCATAGCGGAAGTCTAATTTGAATATAACATCAGAATATATAATTCGAAGATGAATACATACATATGTCTGAATAGCCTCTAAACATGACGAGTTGATGGGACAAGACCCCAACTAACTCAACAAGCTGAAATTGAAATACATAAAGGAAAGATGGATAGTCTATTCCTCGAAAGATGAGGACTCACCAATAAAGCAAATGCTAACTCCGATAATCTGACTAAGAGCGGGGTGAAGCCGAGAGCCGGGTCCTGTATCATAAAATGGTACAGCATAGAAAGTATGCGGTCAGTACATTGAATGTACCGAGTATTCAAGGTAAGTAAAACCACTAAAGTAAATAAAATAATTTAAAGACAATGCATAATGTAAGCATAAACATAAGAATCTGATAGTAGGGCTTGCATGCATTCTATATGAAATCATGATCTCTTCATAACACAACATAACTTCATAACATCATAATTGAATCAATTGACTCAAAGCTGAACATTGAGTCAAACTTGCTTTAGAACATGCATTTACATAAATCTCATAAGCAATGAATATGCATATCTGAAATCATGAGGAACAATTGGAGAATCATCTTTTAACCGACATACCACGATAGAGCTTACGTGGTCCCGACTATTAAACTCAAGTGGGCAGAGCCGTCCAAAACCTTGCCAGGGCTAAGGACACTACCAAGATATTGAGATCAAGCTGAAGGCCCATCATGCAGGGGAAGCTCACAAGGAGGTCCCAAAGTCATAATGTATAAACCTATGTTGGCATATAGTTCTGAGGCATAGGGTGATCGACCCTTAGCCTACTTGGTGCTAGACATTACTCCCAAAACATGCATATGCTCTACATCATTTACAACAAAGCTCAACATCATCTATTGAAGAAGCTCAATGATCAAATACATCTCAAATATGAAATCATGCATACAAGAAGCTTAAACTCAAGTCATACCACAAGCTGAAAACATAATTAGGAGCCTTCGCTCCAAAACCATGTGGTAAGTTATACATAGGAAACTTTAACTCAAAACATACCACAAGCTAAATATATAAGTGTTTTCTCCAAAACAATGTGGTAAGCTTAACTTCGGAATATCATCATTCATATTTAACATGTGAGCACTTCCCAAAGCTTATCATACATAGAAATGCTCAATTTTCGTCGAAATCATAATTGTAAACATGTGTAGCTTCAAATCATGCTTTTCATCATAATATCTCATCATCATCACATATTCATCACAAATCTCATCTGTCATGAACATCACATCCATGGGCTTTTAATTCATAAAGCTAGAATCATGATTTTAAATTGAAAAAATTATAAAATATGCCCATGCTTCATAATTCAATCGTAGAATCATAATCAAATCATACCCATGTATAGAAATAGAAGATTCATGCATTTGGGTTAAGACCCCATAGATTAGACATAGAATTTCATACTTTAGAGAGGGATTGGGCATGGTTGTGAAAGAAATCACTCATTCATAACCTTACATACCTGTTGGAGGCTGAATCTTACTCTTCCTGAATGCCCAAAAGAAAATTGAAGGAGAAAACCTTGAATCACCCTTTGATCACCTCTCTATCACTCTTCTATTCTTTTGCATGCATGAATGAAGACATTAGGGTAGTTTTCCCCTATTAAACCCACCTTTCATAGCCTAAAACGATGTAGTTTTGGACCCTAGAGCATAGGAATTATGAAAAGACCCTTACATAAAACGCAGGGTTTTGCTGACTGTCAGTCCCCTCGAGGGACTGGACGACTCATCCCTTATGGCCATGACTCGTGGCCTCAATCCGTCAAATACACTGCCAAAATCCATCAGGGAACCCCACGAGGGACCCTACGAATCTTGGTGGCTGACCACAACTTGTGGTCTCCACCCGTGATCCTCAATGCTCAGCACCTTCTTGCCAACTCTCCCGTCCAGGCCACGGGTGACCCAACGAGTTGTGTGGCCTGACCACGACTCGTGTTCATGACCGTGGTGACCCCTCGAAACCACACTCATCTTTCCTTGACCACGAGTCACCCCACGACTCGTGGTCCCTTCTCACAGATCACCTAATGACCCGTCATGTGATCTGGTGCCGAATTTCTATTTTCCTCCGTTTCAACTCCCGAATCTAATCTTTGGGCTTCCGGGGTATAACAATATCTCCCCCTTGGGAACATTCATCCTCAAATGTTGGAAACACACCCAACAAAAATAGAGACATGCAATCACTATCTGCAAATACTGATCATCTAAGTTGAGAATTGACGGAATGACTACATCTGAAGAGATCTACATAACTGCACTGCATTCTCACATCACGTACATTTACCATACCATAAAACAAACTTGCGAACATGAACTGAACATGAAAACTGGTTAGAGGATTAAGGCAAAAGTTGTTACCTCAAACTGAAACAGAGCCGATAGGGAAAAGGTGAGGGTATTTAGCCATCATATCCATTTCAGCCTCCCACGTAGCACCCTCAACATGCTGATTTCTCCATAACACTTTAATTGAAGCTACTTCTTTATTCCTTAGCCTTCGAACCTATCGATCCAATATTTCCGCTGGAACTTCCTCATAGCTAAGGTTATCTTTTACACCAAAGTTGTCTATTGGAAATACTAGGGATGGGTCACCTAAACATTTCTTCAAAAGCGATACATGAAACACAAGATGCACAGAATACAACTCTGAGGGCAACTCCAACTCATACGCTACCTTACCAACTCTTCTCACGATCCGGTAGGGACCAACATAGCGGGGACTGAGTTTTCCTTTCCTTCCAAATCGCATCACTTCTTTCATAGGAGATACCTTCAGAAACACCCAATCGTCGACTTCAAATTCTAATTCTCTTCTTCTCATGTCCGCATAGGACTTTTGACGACTTTGGGCAGTCTTTAATCTCGTCTACTCATGTGGGTCCTCATCTACCTTGGACCCAAGGAGCTCCGTCGAATTCATCCTCAAGAAGTCCCTAACTCGAGCCGCCGTTACGTTGCCATTTTGCAGAACATGCGCAATGGCCTGCTGATTGACCTGAGCAGTCATGTCCTGCAAGCATCTGAATAGCAGCCTGGAACTCAGCATGGGCAGCTGGCTCCGGTACCTGGGGCTCCTGAAATGGTGGGGCTTGCTGATGCCCATGACCATTGCCATCCTCGTGGCCTTCACCATCCCCGTTCCTCCTTTTGATCACTCTTCGAGGATCCATGATTCTGAAATCTCGAATAACACAAATTAGAATGATAGAAAAGACTTTTTATCGCACGACAAAAATCATGAAAGAAGGGCACATTTCCTAAACGTCTCATAGCCTCTTCGTCATAAGTGTAGCGCGCTTCACACCCATGAAAAAGACTCTACTTAACGCAATTTTCGGACACCCTAGGACACTTCAAACCTATGGCTATGATACTAAGTTTATCACGACCCTAACGGGGTCCCGGATCGTAACAGGGGACAAGGAGCCCCGAGAGACCCCAAGTCGACCCATGGCATAAGCATACATCTGATTCAATCAAAAACTGAATAACCAACAATACAATCATAGCGGAAGTCTAACTTGAATATAACATCAGAATATAAAATCTGAAGTTGAATACATAGATATTTATGAATAGCCTCTAAACATAACGAGTTGATGGGACAAGACCCCAACTAACTCAACAAGCTGAAACTAAAATACATAAATAAAAGATTGATAGTATAGTCCTTAGAATATGAGGACTCACCAATAAAGCAAATGCTAACTCCGATAATTTGACTAAGAGCAGGGCTGAAGCTGAGAGTCGGGTCCTGTATCATGAAATGGTACAACATAGAAAGTACGCGGTCAGTACGTGGAATGTACCGAGTATGCAAGGTAAGCAAAACCGCTAAAGTAAATAAAATCATTTAAAGATAATGCATAATGTAAGAGTAAACATAAGAATCTTAGACTAGGGATTGCATGCATTCTATATGAAATCATGATGTCTTCATAACATAACATAGCTTCATAACATTATAACTGAATCGATTGAGTCAAAGCTGATTTTTGACATTTATACGTAAAAGCTGAACATTGAGTCAAACTTGATTTAGACCATGCATTTACATAAATCTCATAATCAATGAATATGCATATCTGAAATCATGAGGAACAATGGGAGAATCATCTTTTAACCGACATACCATGATAGAGCTTACGTGGTACTGACTATTACACTCAAGTAGGCGAAGCCATCCAAAACCTTATCAAGGCTAAGGATGCTACCATGATATCGGTATCAAGATGAAGGCCCATCCGGACAGGGGAAGTTCACAAGGGAGGTCCCAAAGTCATAATGTATTAACCTATGTTGGCGCGTAGTTCTGAGGCATAGGGTGATCGACCCTTAGCCTACGCGGTGCTAGACATTACTCCGAAAACATGCATATGCTCTACATCATTTATAACAAAGCTCAACATCATCTATTGATGAAGCTCAATGATCAAATACATCTAAAATATGAAATCATGCATATGAGAAGCTTTAGCTCAAGTCATACCACAAGCTGAAAACATAATTGGGAGCCTTCGCTCCAAAACCATATGGTAAGCTATACATAGGAAAAATTTAACTCAAAACATACCACAAGATGAAAATATAGTTGGGAGACTTCTCTCGAAAACAATGTGGTAAGCTTAATTTCGCAAAATCATCATTCATACTTAATATGTGAGCATTGCCCAAAGCTTCATCATATATAGAAATACTCAATTCTTGTCGAAATCATAATTGTAAACATGTGTAGCTTCAAATCATGCTTTTCATCATAATATCTCATCATCATCACATATTAATCACAAATCTTATCTTTCATTAACATCTCATCCATGAGCTTTTAATTCATAAAGCTACAATCATGATTTTAAATTGAAAACATTCTAAAATCTTCCCACGCTTCATAATTCAATCGTAGAATCATAATCAAATCATACCCATGTATAGAAATAGAAGATTAATGCATTTGGGTTAATACCCCATAGATTAGACATTTCATACTTTAGAGAGGGATTGAACATGGGTGTGAAAGAAATTTCCCATCATAACCTTACATACCTATTGGAGGCTGAATCTTACTCTTCTTTCAATACCCAAAAGAAAATTGAAGGAGAAAACCTTGAATCACCCTTTGATCACCTCTCTATCACTGTTCTATTCTTTTGCATGTATGAATGATGACTTTAGGATAGTTTTCCCCTCTTAAACCCATCTTTCATATCCTAAAATGACGTTTTTAAGACCCTAGAGCATAGGAATTACGAAAAGACCCTTACTTAAATCGCAGGGTTTTGCTAACTGCCAGTCCCCATGAGGGATTGGATGACTCGTCCGTTATGCTACGACTCGTGGCCTTAATCCATCAAGTACACTACCAAAATCCTTCAGGGAACCCCACAAATCGTGGTGGCTAACCATGACTTGTGGTCTCCACCCGTGATCCTCACTGCTCAACACCTCCTTGCTAACTCTCCCGTCCAGGCCACAAGTGACCCCACGAGTTGTGTGGCCTAACCACGACTCTTGGTCATGCCCTTAGTGACCCCTCCAGACTACACTCCTCTTTCCTTGACCATGAGTCACCCACGACTCGTGGTCCCTCCTCACGGGTCACCTAGCAACCCGTCATGTGATCTGGTGCAGAATTTTAGTTTTTCATTGTTTTAACTCCTGGTTCTGATCTTTGGGCTTCAGGGGTATAACAGATGAGATATATATCTAGCATGAATGAATATTTATAAATTACCCAATGGATGAAGCTATTATTTTGACTTACGAAGTCTATTTCAAGTATGCATGATTTTAATATTTGGGCAAACCCACACATGTTATGTATGTTTTTATGATTTAGCCAAGGCTAATAAGATCATCTTATCATATGTTTTGGAGTCAAGACTCCCCATTTTCAGATTTTAGACTATGCATCTGATTATGATTTTAGCTTCATTGAAAAACAATGGGAGCACTGTGCATGTTTTTGGGAGTAGTGTCTAGCACTGAGTAGGCTTTGCCAAGGTTCTCTGTCTCAAAACTACACAACGACGTAGGTATATTTATATTTAGGACCTCTTAAGAGAGTTTTCCCTGCCCTAAAGGACCTTCAGCTTGATATTGATATCATGGTAGTATCTTTAGCCCTGGCAAGATTTTGGATGGCTCCTCCACCTTTAGTGTGATAGTTAGGGCATCGCGTAAGATCTATCGTGATGGTGTTGGTTATGACGAGTCTCACATTATTCCTTATGATTTCAGTTATTCATGTTCATGATTTATGATATTATGTTTTTCAGCAGGTTTGACCCAATGATCAGTTTACAAGTTTATACTTATGATTTATTCTATCATAAGTCATATGATTTCTATTTTAGCTTTGAGTCATTCTATTCAGATATGATATTTAGCTTGTGACTATACATGTTTCAGAATTAGATTTCAACATGCAGTTCTTACTCTCATGATCTTGTTATTTATGTTTGTATGGATAATTTCAGTTAGCAACTACTTAGCATGTTTTACTTACCTTGCATACTTTGTATATTCCAAGTACTGATAACATACTTTATGTTGTCCTGTTTAATAATATAGGTCCAGACGATCAGACTCAGTTCCGCCGTTAGTCCTGCTTCCCGCAGCTTAGCTCAATTTCCCGTTGTTGGCGAGTCCTTATCTTCTGGGGACCTTCAGTTTAGTGTTTAGTTATGTTATATTTAGTTTCAGACTTTAGCAAACTAGTTGGGGATGTTGTTCCATCAGCCCATCAGACATGTTAGAGGCTTATTAGACATTATGCAGATTTATAGCTTCGTCGAGTGTTGACTCTGTTCTATGATTGTTATTTTATTCAGACTTTTGCTTATTCAAATTTCAGTTATCAGATTCTGCTTGACGTATTCTCTTTAGTTGTTATGTTCATGCCATGGGTTGACTTGGCCATTCATGGCTCTAGGTCCTATGTCTGTCATGACAGAGGGTCGTAGAGTGACCAGGGGCTTAGTCATATAGGTGATCAATTAGGCCTACAGGGGGTAACCCACTTCAACTTCAGGGACAGAGAAGAGACTAGGGCCCAGTTCCGTCTAACTCTCGATGATAAGAGGGGGTAGGGCAGAGACAACCACCATTGTCTCCTTGTCCTCAGTATGGAGATCCAATAAGGTCAGTGCTATCAGGGGCAGAATGTATGCTATCATTATGGATATCCAGGGCAGTTTATGAGGGATTGTTCAGATAAGGTCGAGGCGGATCAAGCGCGATCAAAGTGATCAACGATTTCTTTGTCATCCTTAGTTCAACCTCCTAAACCTGATCTTCAATTGTTAGTAGGCCATGGAAGAGGTAGAGGGAGAGAAACTTCTGGTTCTGGAGCAACCCAGAACTAATTTTATGCTTTGGGCGGTCGGAAGGACCAGGAGGCCTCACCTTATATATTTATAGGTACTCTAATTATTTATTCTTGTGTGATATATGTCTTGCTTGATCCTGGTTCTACACTCTCTTATGTTATTATGTTAGTTTCGAGTTAGTTTCAGACAGTCCTTGATTTATTATCTAGACCATTTGTTGTTTCTACACCAATTGGCGAATTTTAGTTAGCCAGACGGGTTTACCAGAATTGTGTAGTATTAGTATGTGATAGGTCGACCTTAGCTGATCTAGTTGGGTTTAAAATGGTTGAATTTTGATGTCAATTATGGGTATGGATTGGTTGGCAGCATGTTGTGCTAATGTTGATTGTAGAGCTAAGGTGTTTAGATACCATTTTGCCGGTGAGCCAACTTGGGAATGGCAAGGTAATGCTACTATGCCTAAAGGTAACTTTATTTCATACTTAAGGCTAAAAATTTGATATCCAAAGTCTATATTTCTCACTTGGCTCAGTAAGAGACTTGGAATGTGAGCTTGCAATTCTCCAGTCAATTCCTATTGTAAATGAGTTTCCCGAGGTCTTTCTGGAGGATTTGCCTAGAATTCCTCCTAAAAGGGTGATAGATTTTGCTATTGATTTACTTCCAAGAACTCAGCCGATATCCATACCTCCATGCAGAATGGCTCCTTTAGAACTAAAATAATTAAAGAAGCAGTTGAAAGATTTGCTCGACAAGGGTTTTATTCGGCCTAGTGTGTCGCCGTGGGGCACCAGTGTTGTTTGTGCGAAAGAAAGATGGGTCGTTGAGAATGTACATTGATTATAGGCATATGAACAAGGTGACCATTAAGAATAAATATCCACTTCCCAAGATAGATGATTTGTTTGATCAGTTACAGGGTGCCAGATGCTTTTTGAAGATTGATTTGAGGGCTGGATACCATCATCTTCGAGTAAGGGAAGTTGATATCCCTAAGGATGCTTTCAGGACCTGGTACGACCATTATGAGTTCCTGGTGATGCCATTTGGGCTTACTAATGCACTATCAACTTTTATGGACCCGATGAATCAGGTGTTTAGGCCCTTTCTTGATGTATCCGTGATCATCTTCATTGACAATATTCTGATTTACTCATGATCAGAGGCCAAGCATGTGATCATCTAAGATCAATATTGCAGACTCTCCAGGAGCACAAGTTATATGCTAAATTTTCTAAATGTGAGTTTTGACTAACATTTGTAGCTTTCCTTTGCCATGCGATTACAGTTGAAGGTATAAGGGTGGATGGACAGAAAATAGAAGCTATAAAGAATTGGTCCAGACCCTTCAATCCTACTGAGGTTCGTAGCTTTCTGGGTTTAACAGATTATTACCACTGGTTTGTGGAAGGTTCCTCTACTATCTCGATGCCATTGACAATGTTGACTCATAAAGCAGCTATGTTTCAGTGGACAGAGGCATGTGAGTGGAATTTTCAAGAGTTGAGGGATAGTCTAACTTCATCACCAGTCTTGACTCTTTCAGAGGGAGTCGAGCATTATATGGTGTATTGTGATGCTTCCAGTACTTGTTTTAGCAAAAAGAGTTGAATTTGAGGAAAAGAAGATGGTTAGAGCTGCTAAAATATTATGATGTGAGTATCTTGTATCATCTGGGAAAGGCAAAGGTTTTAGTTGATACACTAAGTTGCAAGTCTATGGGTAGCTTGAGTCATATTCAGGTGGATAGGATTAAAATGGCAAAGACTTTACAACGGTTGGCTGACTTACGAATTTTGTTACTAGATGCCGGAGATGGGGGTGTTGTTGTCCAAAACATATCAAAATCATCCTTAGTAGCGGAAGTAAAGCAACGACAATATGATGATATAGAGTTAGTCTTACTGAGGGACAGTATATTGCAGTAGATATAGAGCCTATTCGATTGCAGACCCGACGGAGTTCTTAAATACCAGGGCTGTCTATGTGTGCCTAATGTTGGTAAGTTATCGGAATTGATTATGAATGAAGCTCATTAGTCTTGATATTCAGTACATACAGGTGCCAAGAAGATGTATCGTGTCTTGAGGCAGCTATATTGGTGGAACGACATGAAAAAGGACATCACAAGTCCTGTGATTCAGTGTCCTAAATGCCAGCAAGTGAAAGTTGAGCGCCAGAGGCCTGGAGGTCTAAAGCGGGATGTAGAAATTCCATCCTGGAAATGGGAGGTTATTAATATGGACTTTATTATGGGATTGCCTCGGACGAGCAGGAAGCATGATTTTATCTAGGTAATAGTGGATAGATTGACTAAATCAACTTACTTCTTACCAATCACGACAACATATGCTGCAGAGGACTATGCTAGACTTTATATTCGGGAGATAGTTTGCCTACATGGCATCCCCTTGTCCATTATTTCTGACTGGGGTTCTCAGTTAATAACAAACTTCTGGAATTCTTTCTAGAAAGGCCTGGGTACTTAAATAAGCCTCAGTACTGCATTTCATCCTCCCAGTTGCTATTCTTGATCGGCAAGTCAGAAAACTTCGAACCAAATAAGTCTCCTCAGTTAAAGCTTGTGGCGAAGTAATAAAATCGAGGAAGTCAGTTAGGAGGCTGAGGAAGAAATTAAGAAGAAGTATCCTCACCTATTTATTATTTCGATGTGATATTGAGGTATGTATTTGATACCTAAGTTAGTGAGTATGTATTTTGAAGCATGTTAAGCGAAGTTAATTCTCATTCGAGGATGAATGTTCCTAAGAAGGGAGAATGTTACACCCCAAAAATTTTTTGGTGATTATTTGATAAGTATGCTATGTTAAGGGAAGTACGGGCTGTAATTGGTCGTAGGTGAGGAGAGAAACATGTATGAAGGGAAAAGCGAAGAGTATGTGAAGTTCATAAGTAAGGGGCAACTTTAAACGACCATATCACCCAGTATGTAATGATTTAGGAGTCATACCACCTATCCAATTAAAGAACTTTGATTCTAGTTTTCAGAACATCAAACCACTCATCAATCGAACTTCAAAGTAAAAAGTTATGTACATTTTACCGAATCACTATTGAGCGGTGACGTAAGTGTGACGCCCTAGCGCCTCCACTACTCTACTTACTCAAAAATCAGATTTCTACTTATGGAAAACATTTCCATCCTAACCCAATTTGACCTGCTTTCTAAGAATTCTATTTCTCTCTCATTTCCAGTAGCTATAACAATAAAAATCAAGGAGGGAACACCAAGTAAAGTTCAACGAAATACAAGCCAGGTGAAGAAGGTCATTTGCAAGATTGGTGTAGTGTGGTGGTGGCTGTTTTTGCTGCGTTTTGGCAGCGAGTATGGGGTACTCATGCTGCATTTTTGGAGAAGTACTAAGCTTCATACATACTCCCTTTTTGTAGGCATTAGATACTATTGCTCTCCAGCGCACTCGCAAGTGTACGCGGTCGTACAAGTAATACAGTAGCCCTTTTTAAGAGCCGGATGTCAAACCCACAGGGACTGGACTATTTTAGCAAATTAACACGTTCAAGTGTAAGATAACCTTACAAGCGTTGATTATAGAAGTTATTTTTAAATTATAATTAAATCTAGGGGTGGTCACAGAAATAATCTAAAACAATATAAGAAGCAACTAGAGCTAAGGCCGGATAATCATGCAATGCTACCCTTTGTAATGGTTCAAGTATGAAATTATCAATTGTTGTCTCACATAGTAGAAAATTCGATGTTCATGGTCTCTCGAGCCTCTAAACACGGCAAACTAGCCTCACAACTACATCGTTGAGCAGGGATGTGACATTCTAGTTCATGGGCAATTCAACTACATGGATGTGGTTTACGGGGTTTATGCTGTTGATTATGGACGTTCGTACCTCTAATCATTTAACTCAACTTAGCTTCTCAACTACTTCTATGAGTGGTGGAGTGACAATTCTAAGCTGGTGTCTTGCTATCATCCCGTTGTATCAACCAAGCAAGGCAAAATATAGGTATAATTTCTATCCTAACTGCGAATCATATCGAAAGATAAGAACTTGCTCCCTACATTCTCTTGTTCTTGCCTAGGGTTGCTCTTTCGAGCTTTTCCCTAAGCTTAACACATTTGTTTTCATTGTGATCAAGAATTAAAACAACCATAATGTAGAATGTAAGACAAAACAACAATTAACAACTCAAACCAAAATGAATTCATGCAATTACAATCATATCACGTAGCCTCAACCCTAGAGGAAGGGTTTTAGCCACTCATGTTCGTACAAATACTCAAATATATAATTAAAGTGATGTACTTACAAGAGTAGATAAAAGAGAAGGTAAATTTGGTGAACCCTAGGTGAGTTCTTCACTTCTCCCTTCGCTCCTTTACGGTTTTCAGAAAATATTTCGTGTCAAAATGATTTTAGAAGCTAAGGGTCCTATTTATAGTAAATAGGGAATGTACAATTTTTGCCTGTCATGGAGTGGCTCCATGGCACGAAGGTGGTCGCGCTAATTTTCCTCCATGACACGGAGGTATCGCGAAAGCACACTGGAAAGCACCTAAAAATGACATTCGTTTGAAGCTTGCCACGATGGCCGAAGTGGCATGCTGCCTGTGCGGCGCGATGGCCTGCGTGACACGCCCTTGGCGCGCAGATGTGCCTCGCGTGACATGGCACTGACGCGCAGATGGTCTGTTTGCTGCATTGTTCTCTCTCCTGGAATTGCCGTGGCACGACGCTAGCATCGGCACACGCACAGCGTGGCACGCTGCCTGGCGCGGCCAGCCTTGCCAAGGCATGGTTCCTTGCTGACTATTGTAATTTTCTTCCCATTCCATTACTCCACTTCACCCATCGTAAATTTGTTCCTCAAATGCATTTTTAACCTACAAAAACAAGGACTAATCATGTTGGTTAGTACATATCCAAATTTACATAAAATCACATGATGTAAGTGCATAAATAGACAAACAAGACTAAACTAAGTTATAAAATAGCACTTGGGCACACAATTATGCCCGAGATCACCACCCCACACTTAAAGCCTTGTTCTTACTCGAACAAACCTTTTACATCTCATGCACATGAAGACTCCCATATAGCTAATTTAGCAAGACAATTCAAGCTACGGCTATAATGACTATTTAAGATAGCAAGTTAAAAATAGAACATGTAAGATTTAACCATTAAAATGAAACATAACTATGTTAAGACTTCTTAGCCTCAAGACTCGACTCTCAATCTCAGCAAACTCATGCAAATCAACCGATCAAGAAATCTGGCATGAATGTTATCCTTCATTAACATGTTCCCTCACAACACAAGAGAGTTACCCATTTTTACTCACACATTTTTCGAATCATATCATGTATGGGTATATAAATGGAAATTAAGCTCGCTGTCACAAGGAATTCACATGCATCATGTAGTGACCCATAAGATGGCCTTTAGTGTATTACTCCACTAATTTAAGGATGTGTGAACGTAAGATCAAATAGGACTTATTGGGTTGTAATGTAAGCTAAGGGATGGATAGGTACTATTATGGATAATAACAGTGGCTATCTTTCCCAAGCGCTTTTAATACATCGCACCTTCATTATTGACATCTCTTCTCTTACTTCACCCTCGTTCTTTTCACTCTTGAATTTCCTCTTCTTGTTCCCACTTCTTTAAGCACACTTAGCTTATTAGTAAGGAGTACTTAAGCAACTTTTCATTCATTTATTTTCTTACTCCCTACCAATACTCAAGCATTTTCAAACAAGTGCACCTTTGACCTTTCTCAACTTCCACAACTTTTATTTTTCCTTGTTTTTCCTGATTCTCACTCCTTTACTCTTTCGGATTTTTCAGTTAAGCGCTTAGGAGGTTAGGATCAAATTCAAGGCTAATGAAAGAAAAATGATTAAGCTTATGTTGTAGCTATCAAACAATAGGCTTAAGGCTCAATGGGGCTAACAAGGATTCAATATTCAAGGTAGGTAAAGCAAGGGTTAGAAATTTGGCTCACTCAAAGAAATGCCTAAATCATCTCCTACACTCTATCTCCTTCATTTCGTTTTGTATACACACCAGGCAAGTTCTAGACACTCCACAATAGTATGGAATATTCAAAAACCTTACACTCTCAGCGCATGCTCAATTCAAGACACATTCAGCAGACTCTTAACTCAGCTAATCACATAAATTCAAAATTAAGCTTAGAATCACATCACGTCACATTCACAAGCTTAGGTGTCTCAAAAAAAGCTATACACATCTTACATGCTTCAACACTAACCACACTTGCATCTTACAATCATGTATAGCACACAGCAAGAACATCAAACAATCAATTAGCTACGGGTTCAAAACCAAAACCTATTGACTAATTTTCCCTCAAGACGGTCATCATCCATCCAATCATCGGAAATAGTCTCTAACTATGACTAAAAATACTATATACAGACAAAAAAAATTTTTATTCTTCGGTTCAAAGACCCCCCCGTCAGAAAAGAACCGAAAAGAAAAACCAACGGGTGGTGAAGTCATGCTCAACTCAAAGAATTTTTCCAATATGTATCAAGCACTACATTCACCAAAATAA
This sequence comes from Datura wrightii, assembly GCA_035772735.1. Taxonomy (NCBI): domain Eukaryota; kingdom Viridiplantae; phylum Streptophyta; class Magnoliopsida; order Solanales; family Solanaceae; genus Datura; species Datura wrightii. The sequence goes on along the minus strand of JASDFA010000003.1, from coordinate 69,192,673 downwards.
TTAAGAACAAAATTCTTGAAATTTCCCTCACCCCACACTTGAATCATGCTATGTCCCCAAAGCATCTAATTAAAATTCAAAAGGGTGAGAAGTACTCCTTGAGGCCTCTAGGCCTAGCTAACAACATGTTTTTCTTCATATTTGCATAAGTGGGTGTTTGACCCCACACTTTCCCTCTTCCATGCTTCTTAGCTTCCTCCTCCAAGGGTACTTAGATTTCCCCTCCATCTGTGCTTAAATTTCCACCAAAAACACAAACACGATGAAAATAAACAAACTCAACACAAACAACAATTACAAATTGTACCTGTGGTACCCTTGGGTTGCCTCCCAAGCAGCGCCTAATTTTACGTCGCGACACGATGTAAACTATCCTTTTCAAGAAATCCTCATACCTGGGTTCCCTTTCGAGAACCATCTTCTTCTCTTTTGATTTTTAGAGAGAACAGCCTCTACTCTGTCCCTCTCTTCCTCCAACTTCTTCTCATACTGAAACCCTTCATCAGACTCGGGCTGACAACTAATCATCTCCTTTGACCATGGACCTGTGAAATCTGCCACCCCACACTTATTCTCTGACAAAATAGTGATCTTACACAGGTTTCTGTAGTGTGTGGGTGGGTTAATATCTTGGTAGACTCGGAAGAGTTCTTCTTCATCCTCGACCCTCATTTTTAGGGTCCCTGCTCTTACATCGGTAATGGCTCCTCCAGTGGCCAAGAACGGTCGTCGAAAGATTAAGGGTACTTGATCATCAACATGAAAATCCAATATGATAAAATCAGCGGGTATAATAAACTTACCCACTTTGATGAGAAGGTCCTCTATAATTCCATCTGGTGCCACTCGGGACTTGTCTGCCAGTTGCAACATCAATCTCGTTGGTCTCGGTTGACCCAACCCCAAGGTATTAAACAAAGATAGGGGCATTAGATTAACTTCTTCCCCTAGATAACATAAAGCTCGTATCACCTTAGCTTTACCAATTTGTATGGTGGAGGGTAAAACTCCCTGGGTCTTTGAGCTTCTTAGGTATCTTGCTCATTACCCTATGGCTGCACTCCTTCGTTAGTGCTACTGTTTGGACATCCACCAATCTGACTTTGTTGGCCATCACATCTTTCAAGTATTTAGCATACTTGGGCATTCCTTGCAAAACATCAAGCAAAGGCAAATTTATGTGAAGTTCTTTGAAAATCTCGAAGAACTTTTGAAGCATTCCTCCTCCTTACTCTTTCTGAATCTCTGCGGGTGGTGGTTGTCTCTGTGCTGGTTGCAATGATGATTTTGCATTTTGTTGCGCAACACTCTGATTCTCTCCCTTGTCAGTGGATGGTCCTTTTCTAACCAACTCCGGCTGCACCTCATTTCTCTTCTCTTTCTGTGTCACATCAGCTAATTGCTTGCCACTCCTCAGACTGATGGCATTGACCTGGCGGGGGTTAGGATCTGTGTCACTGGGTAGTCCTCCCTGTGGTCTCGTGTGGTGAACAGCTGCTATTTGACCCATCTGCTTCTCTAGATTGCGGTTGGCCAACTGCTGATTTTTCAAATCTGATGCCATCCTTGCCTGATTCTCTGCTAATTGAGTCTAGGTCTCCATGATTTTCTGCAACGTCTCCTCTATGTTGCTGCTCAACTGGCCAACAATCTGCCTGTTCTGCTGATACTGCTGCTGTTGAGGTTGCTGGTAACTTTGCCTTTTATTTCCACCCCAAGAAAAATTTGGGTGGCTTTGCCAATTCTTGTTATAATAGTTCCCGAAATTCTGATTGTTCCTTTGAACATTCCCAACAAAATTGACTAATTACGGATTGGTCCCGCATGATTCTGCATTGTTCCCATTATTGCGATAGATTTCACACCAACTCGGAGCTTGCTGAACTGCATTTACCTGACCCTGTTGTTGGTTCATACTCAGTTTACTGATCTGGGTCATCATCTGATGCTGAAATGATGGCATGAGTCATGGAATGACTCATTGTTTGGGACAACGAATCGTGGTAGGTTTCCATTGGGGGGACTTCTAGAAGATGAGCAGTGGTGGTAACGGCCAGAAACTGCGATTCATTGGGACTAGTAATAACTCATCCTAACCAGTCATTGTTAGAGACCTGAGTTGGAATCTAGCAAGGTAACGGGAGGAAGTAACGAGTCTTTGTTTGGAGTGACAACCCGTTCTATCGAGTCATTTTTATAGGATCAGAGAACTGAAGGACGGAAGAATGGGTGGATACCACGAGTCGTGGTATCAAAGAACGACCCGTTGTATCACTCGTAGTCACTGGAAGTGCAAAAATTCCAAACTGTTCATTAAGGGTATTTTCATAATTCCCACGCTCTAAGGTCCTAAACTACATCATTTTAAGCTTAGTTAGCAAGGTTTTAAGGGTGTTAAACCTATTCCATGTCTTATCATTTCATGTTAGCAAATTAGAACTCTTCCTTGGAGATCAAACTTGAAGAATTTCCCCAATTCTCTCTAATTTCCATTAGGCTTCCAAGAGGGAGTGTAAATCATATTTATCCAAGTATGTAGGGTTATGAATGGGTGTATCCTTCCACTGCCATGCCCAATTCCTTCTCAAATTCATGGAAATTCTAGTTGATGAATCTATGGGTTTTTAACCAAACTTGTAAATTCTCTAAGTATCTATCATGGGTATACTCTATTTATGTTTCTAATGTTGAATTATGATTCATGGGTATGTTTTATAATGTTTTGAATTACAATTCATGCTGTCACAGTTTTACAAATTACGAAGCCCAATTATGAAAGTTCATGACAGGTTGAGATTATGACATATGTTTTCAAGCATGATGACATGTATATGATGAAAGTATGATTTCGAATTATCCATATCTATATTCATGTTTTTGTATATAAAAATCTATTTCAACTATGGTTAAATTTGGGCAAGCCCATATGGTCATGTATGTTTCATGATTTACCTCAATTTCATGTTATTAGCTTACCATATGGATTTTGAAGTCTAGACTCCCACTCTTTTCAACTTGTGGTATGGTTGAGTCAAGGCTCCTCATGTTATGTTTTCAGATTATGCATGTATTATTATGATTTAGCTTCGTCACTAGACGATGGTTCAGCTTCATTAAAAAACAATGGAAAGCACATACATGTTTTTGGGAGTAGTATCTACCACCAACTAGGCTAAGGGTCAGTCAACCCTGTGCCTCAGAACTACATGATCTTGGGCAAATTTATATGCCCAAGTGATACTCAAAGGTGTCATTTTAGCCTTGTTTATCTATCATTGTTTATACATTCTCATGTGATTGATAATAAAATGTGAATTTATACTAACCAACATGATTAGTGTTGTTTTGTAGGTGAAATATAATTTTGGGAAGCTAAAATGCGTGTTGGGAGAGATTGGGGTTGGACTCGGATGTTAGCAAGGGAAAAAGCATTTGCAGGCACAAATTAAAGGGGCTTCGCGATGGAGCCGTGTCACGCTGCCATCGCGGATGCCTTCTGCTTAGATAGGAATTTTTGGCCAAAATCCAGTGAGGGTGCGCGTTGGGGCCGTGACACGTTGACCAAGCCCCGCGTTGCACGCCGTGCCACGTTGGGCCTTATTACCTGGACAATCAATTTTCAGTAAGGGTCCGCGTCAGTGGCGTGTCACGGAGGCAGTGCTCCGCGATGCACTCCGTGACACGTTGCTTGTTATTCCGGGAAAAATTCCCACTAGTATAAATAAAACACTTAGGTTCATTTTTAATTATTCTGACTTGATGGAGCAAGAACGTGGGTTACAGGAAGTTGAGGGGACGAAATTATCAGGGTTTTTCTCTATCTCCTTCTTCTTTAATTCAATTGCTTGTATGTTTAACACTCATTTAACGATGTTTAATCCACAAATGAGTGGCTAATTCCTCTTCTTGCTGAGATTAAGAACAATTGTATTGAAATGTAGTTATTGATCAATTAGGTTTTTCATCTTTTCTTCCATGGTTGTTCTATTGATTCTTGTTCTTACTGCATTGATGTGTGGCCAACGTTAATGTATATCTAAAAAGTCTGGTTTCACTCGAGAGAGCAAGAAATTGGAAAGTTGTGAATCAATAGGATATGATCTCTTCTTAGTTTGGGAAAATTGGGAATTGATTTACCTTCAGGATAGAAATATACCTAAAAGTCGTATTAGTCAATTAAGGAATCGGTTTTGTATGGCTAGAACATGAATTTCGTTTAATCACAGAAATGTAGGTGGACGGTTCATGATTCTTAAGTTGGGTTAAATACGAGAGTTTTAATCCATTGGCAATAATTCTTGACTAGCAACCAGAGGAAAGATTAACCAAATATTGTATCGATAATTAGTTTCTATACATGTTCATTTAACCTCAGCATGCTCATATTCATAGTTTAGACTCAATTTGTATATTCGTTTATAATTAGCATAAAATTAGAAACCAAAATACCAAACTCTTTTTCACACTGTTGTCTGCATTTTTAGAGTTAAAATATAGTGACACTTGAGTAGATTGTACCCTAGCCCAGTCCCTGTGGGATCGATACTTGGCTTACTTAAGCCACTTTACTACTTGTTCGACCACGTGCACTTGCGTGTAGTAATTACCCCAGAGTAGACAGCGAACACTACATACCAATGTAGGTATGTTTAGATTATTTGGGACCTTCATTTTGAGCTTTTCCTACCCCCAAGGCGCCTTTAGCTTGATATTAATATCATGGTAGCATCCTTAGCTCTAGAAAGGCTTTGGACAGCTCTGCCCACTTGAGTGTAATAGTTGGGACCACATAAGCTCTATCGTGGTAATGTTAGTTATGTGAAGAGTCTCCCATTAATCCTCATAATTTCAGTTATGCATGTTCATCAGTCATGATATTATGTTTTTAACAGGTTTGACCTAATGTTCAGTTTTACTTATTATTATCAGTTTCAGCTTTGGGTAATTCGATTTAGTTATAATATTTAGTTATGTTTAAATCATGTTTTCGGATAATAGCATGCAAGCCCTACCCTCAGACTCTTACGATGATATGTTTTATGATATGCATGATCTCTGATTTTACTTACTTAGTGGGTTTTACTTACTTTGCACACTCGGACATTCCATGTACTGACTGCATACTCTATGCTGTATCATTTCATGATATAGGCTCCAACATTCAGGTTCAGTCCCGCTGTTAGCTAGATCCTCAAAGTTAGCATCTCTCAGCCAGAGTTGGTAAATCCTCATCCTTCGAGGACCTTTTTATTTAGCTCGTGTTCAGTATGTTCAGTTGCAGTTTTAGTGAGTTAGTTGGGTCTTGTCCCATCAACTTGTGAGTTTGTAGGGGCTTATCAGACATAATATGTTTTAGTTTCAGACCACTGTTATGTATTCAGATGTTCGATGTTATCATATTTTCAGATTTTCACTATTTTATATGTTAGACTTCTGCATTACTATGTTGAAATTTAGATACATGTTCATGCCATGGGTAGAGTTGGAGCCTTTTGGGGTTGTTTGCCCTGTGTCTCGATCTGGGCCTATGTTTGGATCGTGAAAACCGTCCTTCTAAAATTTATCCTCGGGAGCACCGCACTTACCATTGCACCACCCTGCTGAAACGTTTTGGTTTGAAGTTTGGTTTTGGGAGCGCAGCGCCTCCCAAAGCATCTATCTCATGAATTTTAGGGTCCGTGCCTCTCAATGCACCTAACTTTATAGTGCCTTAGTAAAATGCTAAGAACTTTTTACTCCGAGCTCCAATTGATGAAAGGCTGGATGTGTCACGCCCCAAAATTAGGGGAGGGCGCGACTGGCTCCCAATACCTGACTGACCAAGAAGCCGGCTATACATCATTTATAACTGTAACACTTGGGCCATCCAAGCCACCTGTCACAATCAACTAGAGTACAAACTAGACATGTAAGGTCTCAAAATTATAGGATAAATAATTGAAATGTTAATAAGGCTATGACTATGCTAAACCCAGCCACAAAACACCTACAAGGCCAAAACCTCAATAACATTGTACACACTAAGACAACAAAGTCTCTAAAGAATAAACTGAAATTGATGGTCAGAATAGGGCTCCGATCTACCCATAACTATAACTCAAAACACATGTTGAAATAACTAAGCCCTAGCTCCAGGAAGAAAAGAGCGTATCAACACATCCTATGATATCACAAATCGCTGCAGCAATTAGCAATCCTAGCCTCTACTTGCACCTGTGGCACGAAATGCAGGTCCCCAGGTGAAGGGACGTAAGTACGAATGAAATGTACTGGTATGTAAGGATGAAACTATAAACATGAGACAACAATAATGTAATAATTGAATCAACACATAAACATATAAAGTTTAGAGATAACCTGGAACTTTGCAACATGTAACTGATAACAACTCACTATAACATAAATAAACTCAAGATAACTGAATTATCAATAAGGAATAGTAACAATCTGGAGTCCTTGAAATCGAAACCTGATAATAACTCTATAGTAAGATGAAAATGCAATTAAGTAATGCACAAAAAAAAGTTATAACTGCAATACCGGTGACTCAACGACCATGAATTCATATATGAAATCTGTCTAGCCGGTGTACCACATTGGGGTAAAATAAAAATATCTATAGCCAGTGTACCATATCAGGGTAAAATAAAAATCTCTTCAGCCGGTGTACCATACCGGGGTAAAATAAAAATCTCTCTAGCTGGTATATCATACCGGGGTATTATAAAAATATATCCAATCAGTATACCATACCGGAATAAAATAAATATATCTCAATCATAATCATAAATGGAGTCGATAGGGCTCACACCGAGTCTATTTGAATACTGAAAACCATGACATATGTTGACTCAGTAACTATAATATGTGTAGGATCTTACCCCGATCCTGAATACTAAAATCATCACATGCACGTATAGGACTTTCATTTAGCAATTAATCACATACATATGGTGTTAATGACCTCTAAGGAAGTTCCTAGGACTGGAATAACACAAAGACCGTGTAGACATACGTTCATGAATTTAAACATCTCCTAGAAACTCTAACACGAGGTGCAGGGAGGAATAACTTAACTTATCATTTTCTATTACCAAACTTAACATTCATTTCGTGGTTATACTCGTTTGACTTTCATACATTCAAATTGTGAATTATGAGTGTACCTCGTTCATTAACATCATATCACATTTCAACATAACTTATGAACATGAAGACATAGCTCACATATCGCAAACTTGGTGCTCTTTAACATGAAAACTTGTACGCAAATGTCTAGGGGCTTCCTTAAGACAAATAAAGACATATAGTCATACTTTAGACAACATTATATTGGTTCGTATGGAACTTTACAATATCTTAGGAGCTTAGAGAAGCTTAAAGGCATTATAAGGAGTTTAGAAACTTCCAGGAATAATCCTTTAAGACTTGAAACATAATCCACCACTTAGGACAAATAACCAAAGATAATCGTTTAGAAAGCACGGCGAAGGACTTCTCTTTAACTTGAGTTACTATCTCAAAAACATTCAATTCTAATCATTTCATAAGAAATTAACACTTTATTGGCCATTCATCAACTTAACACATACTGAACATAAACTACTTTATTTATAACTCTTTTGCTAAACATCTTTAGAATAGGGTTATCTCGCTAGCCGTTTGCCTAACTCTTTCATAATTGTAGCCCTTATCGTCTAAGTTAACAACCAATAGCTCTACTTTCCTTATTTATCTTAACTTTTTTTCCAAACATGATTGGTCATTCCAACCTTAAGTCTTTACTCATGAGTTAACTATTTCATCAATTCTTGTACGCACTTACCTTTTTACCTAATTGAAAACCTTATCTCTTAAACCTTGTCTTGCTTATATTTTAATGTCGTTCAAAAGATTCTTGAAATTAATTTCAGACAGATAGCACATAACTCACATATTACCTTAAAAGGTCTAACATTTACTCTTATCTTTCCTCTGCTTACTAACGCCTCAACTTTTACACTTGGAGTAACTTCCTTACACATATACCACTTTCCAAGAGAATGTAACATGTGTACTTAAAGCCTTAAGCAATTCTCAGGAGTCCCAGATAAATCAAGAACTCTAATAAACATATAACGACATTCTAAAGGCAGTCCTTGCTGCCTTAGCACGTAACTTGAGCGTAAGCATAAGCTTATATATATATATATATATATATTCTTATTTTCGTATAACCTTACAACATTAACATACTTTGTATAACCTTCCAATAAATATTTTTCCATATATATATATATATATATATATATATATATAGATAGATAGATAGATAGATAGATAGTTTATGCATTTGAGTTCTATTTTGCAAGTTCAACTTATCAGTTGGTTCAGAAACTCGTTAACTAATTGGATAGCTTAAGGGAGAGGACTCAAGGAATATCCTCTTTGACTTATATACCTCAGAACATGTGTATAAGAGGGTGGGAAACTATCATAAGGCATTTCCATTTTGTTATTCTCATTTTCCCTTATTTAGCTTAAAATCGTTTTCTAGCGTCAAGTTCGTTCGGACGTCGCCGTGTTTCCCTTTTTACCAACATCACTTAGAAGCCAGCATTTAACACATTTGACACCACATGTATATAACATAAAGTAAAGGACCAGCCCACAGTTCCCTCCCGAGGGGTCTCCAGACTCAATCTATAGCTACGACAAAAATCATACGACAATAAGCATATAAATTACACCTTTTGCTTTACCTTCACAAGCTTCAACCCTTATACAATTATGGCTTATATTAAGCAACTTCTACCCTTGGACAGAATAATAATATTCTGCCAACATGAACTTAGCTGCATAAGAATGCCGAACTTGTCAACGGCATGAAAAAATGCTTGAAAATAAGAGATAACAGGCGTCTTACATACCTTGTTCCAACGTGCTTCTTTAGCCGACATTCCCCTTTAACAACCAGACCTTAACCTCCTCAATTTCTTGAGTTTATAACCATGAAACAAGGCTGTTTTGAGACAAATTCTCAATCCAGAACATCACGTCAATAGGAAGCCACAACAACAAATACAAGGCATTATTTCAACATTTTGTTACTAACTTTCCTTCACAAACTTTAAAGGAAATGGAAAGGGGGATTTTACCCAGTTTTCCTTGTGATTAACTCCTATAACAATGGAGTATATGTTAAGTATTATTATAGCTGCAACAACCTCATAAAACAATAGAAATTTCACACAACAACTCACGAAGAACAATACATAATTTTTAGCTTTCAACTTCTAGTTTTAACTTGAAAGTTCTTGTAGGTTGAAGGGGTAAAACTCTTACCTTTTCTTGTAATAATATCATACTATGGTGGAGTATATATGAAGATTGTTTCTTCCTCAAAATCACAGCAACAACACGTGCCCAAGATGCATCATTTCAACAACACAACAAGTAACACAAGTTCTACAAACTTCCTCCAAGTTCCTTTCATAAAACCTATAGGAATCAAAGAGGGGATTGCTTACCCTTACTTGGAGTTAACTTTAAACAAGATAGGAGTGATGTTCATCCTATTTACTCTGCACAAAACAAGCTCCAAAACAGCAGAAACTCACAAAAATTGTCCGGTAAAAACAATCTCATAAGCTCTATGAACTTCTTCACGGAATTTGCTTGCTTTTGGTGTGAATTTTAATTGTTGTTTTTCCTTGCTTATGGGACCCAGATCATAGACACGGGACAAGAGATCCCGAGAGACCCCAAGTCAACCCATGGCATAAGCATGCACTATCTCATTCAACAAACGTAAGGAAACATAAATATAACTCAGAGAAAGTCTAACTTAGCATAACAACAGAATAAACATCTGAGCTGAATACATGTCTAAGTCTGAATAGCCTCTAATCTGGATGAGTTGATGGGGCAACACCTCCAACTAGCTCGGAAATACTGAAACTGAAAGTACGCTCAAAATAACTGAAAGCCTAGTCCTCGGAGGATGAGGACTCACCAAGCAAGCGAATGCTAACTCTGATAGGCAGCTATGAACGGGGCTGAACCTGAGAACCTGATCCTGCATGATGAAATGATGCAGCATAGAAGGTATGCGGTCAGTACGTGGAATGTACCGAGTATGCAAGGTAAGTAAAACCGCTTTAATAATAAAATCAGCTAAACCCAGTCATACATATATATAATAAACCTTGAGAGTAAGTAGAAGAATACATGCATTATTTCTAAAATCGAACTTTATCATAACGTGCTCATGCATGGCTTTAGAACATCATGGCTGACTTGAGTGACTCAAAGCTAAATCATAACATTTATATCAAAGCTGAACAATGAGTCAAACCTTGCTTTCCCAACATGCATACATAAGATAATCATCATGAGTAATGGATGTGCAAATTCAAATGATATAGACAATGGGAGACTCGTCACTTAACCGACACACCACGATAAAGCTTATGTCGTCCCAACTATTACACTCAAGTGGGTAGAGCCATCCATAACTTTGCCAGGGCGATGGACAATACCATGATATCGATATTAAGCTCAAAGGGCCAATCGGGTCGAGGATAGCTCACAGGGGAGGTCCCAATAATATAATAGAATCAATCCTACGTTGGCGTAGTTCTGGGGCATAGGGTAGTCGACCCCTAGCCCGCTCGATGCTATGACTCTTCTCCCAAAACATGCAATGCTCTACATCGTATAAATACGAAGCTCAACATCGTCTAGTGACGAAGCTCAACATGAAGTCATGCATAAACTCAACATCGTATGAAATGAAGCTCAACATTGTCTATTGACAAATCTCATTATGAAATCATGCATGCATTAGACATCACATAAATATGAAGCTCAAAAATGTCATCTCGACAAAGCTTAGAATAAAATCATACTTAAACTCAACATCATGTGAAATGAAGCTTAATGCCAAGATACATCTCAATTATGAATTCATGCATATGAGAAGCTTTACTATGACACATACCACAAGCTCAAGAATAGTGGGAGGCTTCACTCCAAAATCATGTGGTAAGGCTACTTTAGAATTATCTCTTCATTATCATCAACATGAGAGCCTTGCCCAAAACCTTATCATGCTTGAACCCATTTGAATCATTTGAAAACATTTTATTTTCAAAGATTTCACTCCAACACGAAATAATATAGTCAATTCACGAAAATCGTCAATTTTACTCAACATTGGGCATTATCCAAAGCATCACTATACATGGGTCTATTAAATCTTCTTTGACAACATCATCAAAATCATGGATAAGGTCAAAGACATACTTTTCTTCATCTACTCCATCATCATCACATCATATAAGAAACTCCCCATATATGGGCGTTTTAGATTCAATTTTTAGAAAATAATTTTTGTAAGAAAAATTAAGTGAGAATCCACTCAAGCTCGATAAATCATCAATATCAACTCAATTAATCATGCCCATGAATAAAAATGTAAGAATCATGCAATTTGAATGAAAACCCATACTTGATCATCATAAATTAATCATAAATTAATAGGGAATGGGCATGGGTGTGGAAGAAAACACCCACTCATAGCCTTACATTCCTGCGATTTGAAGAATATTATCTCTTCCTAATTACCCAGCTGAGATTTCCTTTGAAATCCTTGAACTTCTCCTCACTTTCTCCCCTTCAAGCTCTCACCCTTGCATGCATGAAGAAAATGGCCTAGATGGGTTTATCTCAGCTTAAAACCCTCTATTACGAGCTCAAAACGATGTAGTATAGGCCTTTAGAACTTAGGAACTATGGAAAAGCCCTTACTGAAATTGCTGAAAATAACTGTCAGGGGGTCCAAACGGACAACCCGACAACTCGTTACTAGGGCTCACGATCCATTGGTTCACCCGTCAAGTACACTGCCTCATCTCTCAAGAAATTTCCATTGGCTTAGTAATGACCCACCTAACAGGTCGTTAGGACTGACGACGAGTCGTTGGGTGCCATCCATCAAGTACACTGGATAAGCTTCACTATCCTTTTCTAGGAACACCGCACGACTGACTCGACGACTCGTGGTGTCTGACCACGAGTCGTTACATCGCCCATGAGGTCCTTGAGCCCTCCATTATCCCAGGCCTTCCACACGAGTCACTTGACGACTCGTTTGGCCTCTTCACGAGTCATTAAGTGACCCGTCCTGCAACTACTGCAATATTTTCCAGTTTTTCTCCTGATTCACTTTCGGGTCTGATTTTTGAATTCCCGAGGTATAACATTATTGAATGGAGATGGAGAGAAAATATGTTCTCTAAGAAATCAAGTCTAACTTATATATGTATGAAATGTTTTACACAACTTAAAATTTTGATTTTTTAAGTAAGTAGGGCGGTGGAGGCGCTAGGGCGTCACTGCTCGGGAGTACTTTGGTAAAATACCCATAACTTTTTACTATGAACTTCGAATGATGAGCAGTTTGATGTTCTGAAGACTAGACTGAAATACCTTTAATTTGATAGGTTGTAGGACTTATAACTTATTATATATTGGGAGATATGATCACTTAAAATTATACCATATACAAGACTTGTTAAAAAATATTTTCTCATAACAACCATGAACTCAAATTTTGTTACCAAGCTGCCTTTGGCTTTAAACATCAATTCAATCCTTTAATCACCCCCATATATCCATTCCATGATTTAATCACCCCTTTGGATTTTCATTCTCCCGACACTTTTAAACGTTAATAATTTTTTAGGGTGTAACATCCTTCCCCCTTAAAATCATCTGTCCTCGAATGAGGGTTATACTTCGATTGACCTAACTTTAGCTATAAAATCTTTAATTTTTTCTTGCCTCATTTCATAAAAAGACATTCCATATATTTATATACATATCATTCTCTGTCATTGCTTTATATCAAATCGTACTTATTAAACTCAATCTACTTGTTTGACGTGAAATAGGCATGCTTTATTACCATATAATCGGTAACTTTTCTAGCCATAACCAAATTTATGCACTACCATGAGAGTGATGGTTAATTCTAGTACTACTCTTCCATTCATACTTTAGAAAATATTGCGGGAAAAAGCTACTCCTTTACCTTGGCTTTTACCACTGCCTATCACAGTCGATCCTAAAAATGGGGGCTAAAAGAAATCAAAGTCTGATCCAGAGACAAAGAAGGACTAAATCTCTAGGAGAAACTAAATATTTGGCCACTCGGGGCCTTGAAGCACTACAAGGGCCTTAAATAATCCTGTTGACCTGGTCTCCTTACTTTATTCTACTTCTCTATCGGTACTTGGGAGACGGTGAATTAGATCCACCATCTTCTAAGCAACCTCTTGCCTCTAAGAAATAGTCATATCTGTCAGGGTAGTCACTTGCAAACATTCTCGAACCAGATATGGTCCTAAACCTGATACAAATTGATGGACTTTATCACTCATATTTCATACCATGTTTGGAGCATATCAGGCCAGGGAATTAAACATGAGGCTATATCTGCGAACACTCTTACTGCTCTACTCTAGCATCAAAAACTAATCAGCTCAAACCTATCCATGTTCCTATGGAAAGTCCTGATCCATAAATTCTAGGGGGATTTAGGCTCAAAACTGACTACCTTAGAACTCTTAGAAGTATTTCCCTGGACTATGTGATTAATACCCACTGATGAGTTCGAAATTTACCAACTCATGAGGCTATTAAACATGAGCTTTTGCTTGATTTTCAAGTCATTTGGGAGGATTTTATGCTCGTTTTCTTTGGTTTTTGCATCCATTCAACTTAAATAGAGAAGGCAAGAAATTAGACAAAAGCATGGAATTAAAGATGAGGACTAAAGCTCTACCGTATGGGACCGGCACTCCACCGGATGGAACTGGTAAAACAATGGCTGAAATGCAGGAGCATACTGGTTATAAGTAGAAGGTGCACTAATGGAACGCGGGTCAACACCTTTGAACTGCCAGTACCAACACCGATTTGATCCCAAAATCACTGATCCCATGTATGACAAAGCGACATCCCACGAATGGGCACTAGTGAAATGCCGGTGACTCGCAAGTGAGGCCGTTTTTAGGAGGACAAAATCATCGAGCACTGGATTTGAGGAGAATTTTTTAACCTATTTATGTACATTCTATAGAAAGTACTCAATATTCCATTCAATATTTGTAGAGTTAGAGAGAGAAATATTGAATAGCTTTTCTTCTTCTTCTTCTTTCTCAAGGTACAAACCAACATTAATGATAATTTTGAGCTTGCTATTCACTCTTAATGATGAATTTTATGAATTTTTTTGTCAATATACTTTTGTATTATTCATCTATGGGTAGTTAGATATTTTGCTAAGGCTGTGTGCATGATTGGGGATAGATTGGATTGGGTATGGCTATATTAATCTTGTAATTTCTCATTTAATATAAATTGGTTGTTTTCTCCCAAATTATAATTGAATTAACCGTAGTTGTAAAAGTGGGTTATGTCTACCTATTCCATTTTTTCTTGGAAAAAGGAAATTGAATATGGGTGAGAAAGAAATGGTAGGAAATTGGGTCTTGAGTGTGTGGGATTGGTCTAGATATAGCCAAAACCCATAGTCATACACCCATTAGAGATTTAAGGCTAGAGATAGCACAAATCTTGCCTAAGCTATAATGGATTAATTAATTGAGGCCTTGGGGTTTGATAAAACTCAAGGAATAGAGCACCCAATTGGTTTGAAAATATCTGGTGTCACTTTATCCACAACTATTTATGCTTATGAGTAATAATTTAACTTTATAGTTAATCCCAATCTAATCGAACCCCCATCAGTAGCATACCCTTGGCTCTTTGTCATAATTGTTCATTCAATTTGATTGCCTTTTTCTTTTGATAGTTGATTTTAAATTCAAATTATGATATCGCTTTTTCCCCTAACATTTTATCTTATTTTCAATGCATGGATGAAATTTTTGTTCAAGTTAATAGACAACTTTTGCGTTATTCTATCGCTATTCCCTGTGGATTCGACCCTGACTCTTAGTTGAGTATTTATATTATGACAATCGTTTACACTACATCCTCATGAGGAGTGGATTTAAATGTCATCAAATTTGGTGTCGTTGCCAGTGAATAGGATTAGATAGCTTCTAGTTGATTGTTGATTTGAATTACTTTAGCATTTTGTGTTTTCTTTTTACAATTGTAGTTGTTTTTAGGTGTCTCTTAGGATGACTGATATTAGCCAACATTTGCAAGAAGGTTTAGTGGATGGTCATTCGGACCACGAGGATGATGACCCTATGATGGTCACACATAGCAGGTGCAATTCGCCTACCAACCATGGAAGGGAGTGCGGTGTTCTATGTGACCAGCACAATGTTACACTTGCTACAAATGAAAGGACTCTTTGGAGGTCAGCCGAGTGAAGATGCAAATCAACATCTTTGAAATTTCCTTGAGATATACCAACGTTTCAATGTCACAAATATAAGTCAAGAGTCGATCAAATTAAGGCTCTTTCCATTATCCTTGACTAGGGAAGCAACCATGTGGCTAGAGGAACTTCCTTCGGGATGTATCACTTTATGGCAAGAGTTGACTGAAGCTTTCTTGGATAGGTTCTTTCCTCCATCGAGGATGTTGTAGCTAAGAGATGATATTAACAACTTCAGGCAAATCCTGGGTTAACCTTTACATGAATCTTGGCTTCAGTTCAAGAAGAAAGTGGCCCTTTGTCCATCAACAAGTCCGTAGCCAATAACTTAGCTGGAGGATCCCTCGTGGACCAGCCCTATGGTATAGCCATATCTCTTTTGGATACAATGACCAAAACAAATCGAGCTTGGCATACGAGGGACACTGAAGTACCCTCAAATGATGCTAGTCCAAGTGTTGTGATTGCGGAGATACAAAGAAGAGATAAGGAAAGGAATGGGACCCTAGCAAAGATGATGATCCAGCTTTAATTGATGAAAAAGCATGTTTTGGGAACTGGGTAAAAGAACATTACTATTGTGGGGACTCAAATTCCTATGCAATATGAGAATGAAGATTCACTGCCAAGGCATGAAGAAGAGTGCGAATTCATGCAAAATCAAATGGGAGGTTCTCTACCAGGGTATCAAGGTGCCAATAAATGCCCTTGGCGCCCACGAGAAGAGAATCAAGTTGAAGAAACAGCGATAACCAAGTTTGGGTTGATAGAAATGACAGATGGGGTAATCGTGGTCAATACCATGATGGGGAATGTTATCATTGAAGATCAAACCCATATGGTCCCCCTCCAAAGGTTGAAAATCCCCAATTACAGCCTAGTGGTGAGTGATGTGGGAAGTTCCAAGATTGAAGAGATGCTGGCTAGAGTGCTAAAAAGGGTCGAATCAATGGATAGCGAGGTGAAAAAGCTCAAAGGGGAGGTGTCTTATCTATCCCAAATAGTGAGTTCACATTCCACTTCTGTCAAACACTTAGAATCTAAAATGAATCACTTGTCCACGCAAATGAACCCCACGATTGAAGGGACTCTCCCTAGTGACACAATGCCTAATCCCAAAAAGGACAATCATTGCATGGCTATTGTCATGAGGAGTGGTAAAGTGTAGATTGATGGGGCCGTTAACCCCAAAAATGTTATTGACCGAAAAGCAAGAAATGATGTGAATGATGAGGTACTAAAAGCACCAAATATTGTTGATGATTGATCTTGGGCAGATTTATATGCCCAAGTGATACTCAAACGTATCATTTTTACCTTGTTTGTTGTGCAATGTGTATATAATATCATGTAATTAGTAATAAAATGCGAATTTATACTAACCAACATGATTAGCATTTGTTTTGCAGGTAAATGTGATTTTTAGGAGTCTAATGCATGTTGGAACTATGTCGGAGTTGGACTTGGATGCGAGCGTGGAAAAGACCTTGGAATGCACATTTTATAGGGGCTCCGCGATGGAGCCGTGCCACGCTACCATCGCGGTAGCACACTGCCTGAACAGGAATTAAAATGGCAAATTCCAGTGTGCCTTCGCGTCAGCTCCGTGGCACGGAGAGAGGCCTCCGCGTTGGCTTCCGTGCCACGTTGAGGCTAATTTACCGGACCCTGAAATTCCAGTGAAGGTCCGCGTCCACGCCGTGTCACGGAGGCAGTGCTCCGCGTTGGCCTCCGTGACACGTTGCTTGTTATTCCGGGAAAAATTTCCCACTAGTATAAATAGCACACTTAGGTTTATTTTAAGGAGTTTTTAGTTTTTAGACTGAGTTCAGAAGTGGAGAGCAAGGACGTGGGTTAGGAGCAGTTGAGGAACGAAAAAGCTAAGGGATTTCTTCTCTTCTTTTCTTCTTTCTATCAATTGTACGTATGATTTACACTCATTTTAGGATGATCAATCCACAAATGAGTGGCTAATTCTCTTCCTTGCTGAGGTTTTGAACATGTGTAATGAATTTTGATTATAATTGATATGGTTTTCTTCTTCTTCTTTAATGTTGTTCTATTAATTCTTGTTCTTACTGCATTAGTGCTTGGCCAACATTAATGTACATCTAAAAAGTCCAATTTCACTCGAGAGAGCAAGAAATTGGAAAGTTGTGAATTAATAGGGTATTGTTCTTAACTTCATTTGGGAAAATTGGGTTTTGATGTGCTTTCCTGATAGAAATATACTTGAAAGCCGTATTAGTCAATTTAGGAACCGGAATTGTAGTGCTAGGTCATAAATTGCATTTGATCACAGAAATGTAGACGGATGGTTTATGATTCTAAAGTGAAATTAAATACGAGAGTTTTAATTTCTAGGCGAATGTTCTTGGCTAGCAACATGAAGAAGAGATTAACCAAATTATCATGATTATCAAGTTCATTACTTGTTTTTAACCTTGGCATGTTCATATCCATTGTCTAAATTCACAAGTAAATAGTTGTTATTAATTGTAGTATATATAGTTTAGAAACAAAAACTCAAGTAACTATTGGTTACATTGTTGTTAGCATAATTAGAAGTGAAATAGGAATATAGTAAACTAGGCAATTTTACGTATCTTGAGCCTCCTTGGATCGATACTTGGCTACTTAGCCACTTTATTACTTGTTTGACCACGTGCACTTGCGTGTCGGTTTATAATATATAATACCAACCCGAACAGTAGACCGAACAAGTTTTTGGCGCCGTTGCCGGGGAGGCTAGGCGATTTGTGAAATTGTGTTTAGGGAAAATTTACTGTATTTTTATTTTTATTTTCTTAAGTGTTAACAACTTGATCTTAGCCTGTATTTTGCAGATTTTGTTTCTGTGAACACTGGCAAGGGACAAAGAGCTGGTGGAATCTTACTTAGAGCCTGAACGTGAATTTCATAGTCAACGTAGAGAAGCTCTACGAAAGAAGTTGCAGTTGCTTAAACAGTCTATGATGGAGCAACAAAATCCACCAGTTGTGAGGGCAGTTTTAGTGCCCGATGAAGCAGCAGCAAGGCCGGTTCGCGAGGTGGCAATCCCACACGCTAATAATGTACATTCTAGCATCCGCAAACCAGAGCCTGGAGGGAGGTTTGAATTAAAGCAGAATATGGTGCAACTTTTGCACACAAGCGGGCAATTTACCGGTCTCCCTCATGAAGATCCACAACAACATCTCCAAAACCTTTTGGAGATAAGTGACACTTATATACCCGCTGGAGTGTCACCTGATTATGTTCGGCTCACCTTATTTCCATTTTCCTTACTTGGTGAAGCCAAGAGGTGGTTAAAAGCTGAACCACCCAATTCTATATCAACGTGGGATGATCTTGCACAGAAGTTTTTGATCAGATTTTTCCCTTCTGGTAAAACAGCCAGACTTAGGAGTCAAATCCTAAGTTTTAAACAGAGGGAAGGAGAAAATCTATATCAAGCCTGGGAAAGATTTAAATCCATGTTGCGGGACTGTCCTCATCATCATCAGTCTAATGAGATGTTGGTACACACATTTATTGAGGGTTTGGAACCCCACACTAAAATTCTGTTAGATTCAGCAGCTGGAGGGAAAGCGCTGGAAAAGACCTATGAGGAGCTGTACACTTTGCTCAACCGGATTTCACAAGGCAATCCAGAATGGAATGCAGACTCTTCAAGAGGTGGAGCAAGGAAAGCAGCGGGAGTGCTTGAAGTGGATGGGTTTACAGCTATCGCTGCACAGATAGCTGCTTTGCAAAATCAGTTAAACACTCACTTCAGCAATATAAATTTGAACCAGCCTTCAGCTTCAGTCAATGCAGTTCAACAGAGGTGGTGTGAAGTGTGTGGTAGTAGTGAGCATTCAGCTGAATGCTGTGGTGCAAATCCTGATTCTGTTAACTTTGTGGGCAATGCACAGAGAAATCAGCAGCAGTTTGGTAGTGGCTACAACTCAAATTGGAGGAACCATCCGAATTTTTCGTGGGGTAGCAACAATCAACAAGGCCAAAGTTCAGGGCAGGGTATGCACAGAAACCAAGGAGGGCAACAAAATTATCAAGCTCAATTCAGAAATCACAATGCCCCTCCTCCACCACCATCACCGACTATTGAGGAGATGTTCAAAACCATGATCGCTAATCAGGCACAATTGCAGGCTGACTATGTCAAATTGGCAGCCGAAGTGAAGAACAATCAGTTGGCGACCAAGGATCTTGAATATCAGTTTGGGCAATTTGCTAGTGCCCAAAATACTAGACCCAGAGGAGGACTACCTAGCGACACGGATCCTAATCCGAAGCAGGTAAATGCAGTGACCACGAAGAGTGGTTTACAGTTAAAGGAGGTGGAACCGGAAAGACCACCTCAAAAGTCAGGAGCAGCAGATGTTGAGGTAGAGCA
Organism: Datura wrightii; assembly: GCA_035772735.1. Classification (NCBI taxonomy): domain Eukaryota; kingdom Viridiplantae; phylum Streptophyta; class Magnoliopsida; order Solanales; family Solanaceae; genus Datura; species Datura wrightii. Next base: position 69,172,874 of record JASDFA010000003.1, on the reverse strand, counting down.
AATCTCAGATAAGGGGAAGACTAAAGAAGCTGAACCAAAAAGGCCTCCACCCCCGTTCCCTCAACGACTTAAGAAACACAAGGAGGAGGCGTGTTTCCAGAAATTCATGGAGGTACTTAAACAGGTACATGTTAACTTACCTCTTGTTGATGTCTTGCAGGGAGTGCCAAAATATGCGAAATATATTAAAGACATCGTGGCTAACAAAAGTCGTTTGACTGAGTATGCCACGGTAGCTTTAACGGAGGAATGCACTTCCCGTATTCAGAATAGGTTGCCCACAAAACTGAAAGACCCTGGAAGTTTTACTATCCAGCTTACTATTAGGCAAAGTATCCGAGCTCGTGGATTATGCGACTTGGGGGCAAGCATAAATCTGATGCCATCTTCGGTATTCAGAAAGTTAGGTCTAGGCCCTAGACCTACAACGATAATCTTGCAGCTAGCAGACAGGTCTTTAGCTAAGCCAGATGGCATTGTTGAGGATGTGTTAGTGCAAGTAGGCTCCCTCATTTTTCCGGTCGATTTCATTGTTCTGGATTTTGAACCAGATGTTGAAGTCCCATTTATTTTGGGACGACCCTTTTTGGCAACCGAAAAAGCATTAATTGATGTAGCTGCGGGTCAACTCACGATGCGAGCACATGACAAGGTCGAAGTGTTCGATGTGTACAAGGTACCTAAGCTCCCGACTGTTTATAAGGAACTCTTGGTGATCAATGTGATTGATCATGGGAATGCTAATGGAATGAGTGATTCCCGAGAGTTACTAGGTAGGCCACCGGATAAGGTTGAGAACTACTGGGGGGATGACCATGATCGGGACAAATCGTCCATCACCCTAGTAGACAAGTGAGCTTAAAGGACGTCGAGCCGCGACGGTAAACCAGGCGCTGCACGGGAGGCAACCCGTGAGAAAAATATTTTATTTTTTTCTTTTACACAGTGTAGTTAGTTTTTATCTTTATTTTTGTTTTTTTTTATTTGTCTATTTCCAAGTTTTATTTTTCTTTTTTTCTTGATTAGGTTTAGACTTTCATTTTAGTTAGTATTTTTTTATTTTAGTAAGGGAAATCTATTAATTTAACCAATTTTTGTTTAGTGAGGTGATTTCCAGGTATAACGGAGGAAATATACATGGAATCGAGAAAATGAGGCAAGGTATGAAAAATCAAATTAATTGAAGAAACAGTGCACTGGCGCGTTGGCGCCGTGTCACGGAGGTAAGGCACCGCGTTACCCTCCGTGACACGTTGAAGGCAAAATCCGGATTTTTCAAAAATCCAGTAAGCCAACGCGTTGGCTCCGTGTCACGGAGGAGGGGCTCCGCGTTACCCTCCGTGACACGTTGCCCCTTATTCAGTGCCGGGTCACACCGGGTTGCCGGGTGACCCGCGTGTTTTCTTTAAATAAACCCCCGATTTTGCCCATTTTTCCCCATTTCCCTTTTCCCTCCGCGACCAAACCCCCATTTCCCCCTCCCCAAGTACCGTGCCACGTTCCTAGGCAAGGAAAAACATCAATTTTCTTCGGTTCTTCAATTCAAAGGTATGTTTTCATCGTCTATCTCAATTTTTTGGCGATTTTTGTCAAATTTGGGCATGTGAGGTGAGATATATCACCCTAGGTAGAAATTAAACATGAATGTTGGATTATTTGTGATTGATACATGTTTGGATTGTTGTATCTGTCGTTTGAACTTATCGATTGCGTAAATAATTTGAATTTGCTTATAGAATTGTATTCTAGGGCTTGGGTTGTTGAATTTGATTTGGGCACTTGATAAGTCGGCAAATTAGATGCCGGGGGGTGTTTGTTATTTGAGAGAAGTCGTGGTAAATATTGTGTAAATGTCAAAGACGACAAATTCTTGAATTTTTGTGGGAAAATGCAAAAAGTGTGTAAATTGGTTAGATTGTTTGGATTAGATTGTATATAGAATGTTTTTATCGTTGTTTTTATTTTGTTGCTGTTTTTGTTGCGAAGTGCGATGTGTGAATTGTTAGCGATAGTAGGATTGGGATTAGCTGTATGAAGTCTGAGTAGTACGCTAACCGTTATGCTGTCGAAATTTATGTTGTGAACGCACTAAGCATGAAGTGTATAGTGTTGTCTGTGGTGTAATTAGAGTTATCTTTGCCGTAATTTTGTAGAAGTAGCTAAGGCCTAAGTGTGGGGTAAATGTTGTGTAACCCGACCTTAGCCGAAGTTAACAAGTGTTTAGCTTAACTTTGTGCTTGTTTGTGTAAATTGACAGGTACAATGGCAAGCAGACAAGATAAAGGCAAGGGTGCTTCTACCTCAGGCACAGGTAGGAAAAGGATGAGACTGGGCACCGCAGTCCCAGCTGCACCCGCTGTTCCGCGCGGCCAACGCCGCCAATACGGAACAAGATGGGTAACCGATGAAGGGAAGAAGTGGTACGCGAAACATAAAGAAAACAAGTACTTCCCCGAGGAACATATTGCAAGGGAACCACTCACACAGGAGTTCCCTCGCATTGTACAGAGAATCGAAGCAGCTGGGCTCAGCTTTATTTTTCAGGAGCCCAAGGAGTGCAACCTTCACTTGGTCCGGGAATTTTATGCAAACTGGAACCCGGCCATCAGAAGCCATACAGTGAAAATCAGAGGGCAGATTGTCACTCTGGAACCCCAGCAGCCGAATGCCATCGTTGGAGCGCGGGACACAGACGCCCACGTTCTCCGCCAGCTAAACATCACCCCACCGTACGCCAACATCAGACGTACGTTGTGTGGGGCTCGATCCACATCCCGATGGAGTAGACATAAGGAGAGGGGTTACCACCAGACTCTGCCTTATTCGCAGATGAACAGGGAGGCCAGAATATGGCTGAAGATTGTGTGTTCGTGTTTGATCCCGGGAGTTCATATGACGGACGTGACCCGTGACCGTGTCTGCTTGGTGTATGCCCTTATGAAAGGGCTTGAGATTAATGTGGGGGCGGTAATAATATCTGCCATGAAGAGAGCCAGACTGCACCAGGGCCACAGATACGGGTTTGGCGGACTCATCACCACCTTCCTCCGAGGCCTCGACATTGAGGAAGAAGCCTTGGATTATATTCCGCAGTTGGAGCGGAGGGCCCTCGACGTGACAAAGACTAAGGCCCCCGACACTACACACGGACCTGTACTGACTTTGGGCGAGCGACATGCTCGTGACGATTAGTACATGGCCCGTATGTTTGGCATGCAGATGCTACAGCTACGGATTGGTGGGAGACCAGCCACCGAGGAAGAATTATGGCAGTTGGAGCTGGACTACCCCTTTGGCGAGAACGCCAGAGCCTTATGTCGGGTAGGGCCAGCCTTCGTGGAACCGACAGATGACGATGTCCCTACTGATGAGGAGACACGTCGTGAGGACTCCGATGTGGAGTCCGATGACGATGATGGAGCTGATTCAGACATGGGCGACGAGGCCGCAGCACCGGATGAAGAAGTCGAATATTTCGACTGAGCAGGGAGTTCCATCACCCAAAATTTTGTGCTTTGTATTTTTGTGAACACTGGGGACAGTGTTCGATTTAAGTGTGGGGTGGGGAGTAGCTAGGTGTTGGGACAAGGCTCTAATTTGTTGTATGTTTGTTTTCCTTGGTTTGTATGGATGTTTGTGCTTTCCCTGTGGTGAACTGTTTGGTGATGTATCTGTATATATTTGTTTTGTGGCTGATGATGTGTGTTTTTGAAAGTTATGGTTGCTAGTGTAAATATTTTGTAAATTTTGTAAATATTTTTTTCTATCGACATGATCGATATTTTTCAAAATTTTTGCGAAGATAATTTGCAATTATCAAAATCTTTTGTAAATATGTTTCTATCGAAATGATCGATGTGTTGCAAAAAAATTTTCGATTTTTTTTAATTTTTTTTGGGTTTCTCGGAGTTTGTTTTCGGTTCCTTTACCGAGAATAGTCCCATTGAACCGATGTCATAGTTAGTGACCTTTTCCTATGATGGATGGATGGCGACCGTCTTAAGGGAAATGTAGTCGGTAGGAGTAGGATTTTTATGTGTTTTTAGTTTTCTTTGGTGGATTGCATCAATGAACTGTAGTTGCTTATGATTGCTAAAATTTCGTTGCGTGTTGTAACTGATGTTCAAAATGTGAAAATGATTCGTTTGAAAGCATGCAATTCTGTAAATATGTTGAGTTACCTAAGCTATAGAATTTGGTTCAGTATGATTGAGGCTTAATCTTGAATTCATGTAATTGACTAATTAAAGAGTCTGTGAATGCATCTTGAGTTTAGCATGTGCATGAAGTGTGAAGTAAGGTTTTGCTATTCCATGCAATTGTGAATTGTCTAGAACTTGCCTGGTGTGTATACAAAACGAAATGAAGGAGGTGTAGTGTTGGAAAGGATGTAGGCATTTCTTTGTTTTAACCGATAGTTTCCTTTTCTTTTCTTGTCAAATTCTACCTTTTTATATGTTGTATATCCTAGTCAGCCCGTTGAGCCTTTAGCCGTTTTCTTTCTTTCTTTTGTCCAAAATTGTATGAACTAAGCTTTATTCCTTCTTTTCATTAGCCTTAAAGTCTATAAGAAGCTCTTAAGCACTTACAAAGAACAGAAAATGTTTCCCAAAGTGTTAAAGAGTGAAAAGAGTGAAAAGAAAAAGAAAAGCAAAGTGAGGAAAGAAAAGATGATGTTGAAGAAGGCACTTGTTGTAATTAAATGATAGCGAGGGTACATGAAAACCCTCTGTTTTGTGTCAAGTGTGTTTGATGAAATGGGCTGTATGAAAGTAAACCAGCATGAATGGGAGAAAAAGAGAAAAGAGAGGAACAATGTCCATGAGTCGATGGAAATGAGTTGAAAAGGCGCTTAAGGATGCTAGCGACTATTATTGGCTAATCCAATATATATATACTAGATCCATAGCCCCGTTACAACCCATTAAAGTCCTACGTGATCCTATATTGCATTTCTTTATATTAGTGGAGTAATACACTAAGGGCAAGCTTATGGATCATGACATAATGCATGTGAATTCTTTTGGGAGAGAGAGTGAAATTAATTTTTATATGCCCCTACTTGCATGTTTGTGTGTTGCATGAACATAAAGGGGAAGTTTCTCTCGAGTTGTGAGGGCACATGCTTGATGAAAGATTGATTTTCGTGTCGGATTTCTTGATTAGCTGATTTGCATGAGTTTGCCGATATCAAGAATCAATTCTTAAAGTCTAGGAAGTCTTGATGTATTAAAGGTCATTGTATTGTACGACCAAGCATGTTTTCTTGATGATTTGCAAAAATTGAATAATCGGTATGACCGTAGCGTAAATTGTTGCACCATAGTGATGAAGGTTGGGATGTAATTTGCATGATTTGTGTATGTGTTGTTCGAGGACGAACAAGGATTTAAGTGTGGGGTAAGTGATCTTGGGCAGATTTATATGCCCAAGTGATACTCAAACGTATCATTTTTACCTTGTTTGTTGTGCAATGTGTATATAATATCATGTAATTAGTAATAAAATGCGAATTTATACTAACCAACATGATTAACATTTGTTTTGCAGGTAAATGTGATTTTTAGGAGCTAAAATGCATGTTGGAACTATGTCGGAGTTGGACTTGGATGCGAGCGTGGAAAAGACCTTGGAATGCACATTTTATAGGGGCTCCGCGATGGAGCCGTGCCACGCTACCATCGCGGTAGCACACTGCCTGAACAGGAATTAAAATGGCAAATTCCAGTTTGCCTTCGCGTCAGCTCCGTGGCACGGAGAGAGGCCTCCGCGTTGGCTTCCGTGCCACGTTGAGGCTAATTTACCGGACCCTGAAATTCCAGTGAAGGTCCGCATCCACGCCGTGTCACGGAGGCAGTGCTCCGCGTTGGCCTCCGTGACACGTTGCTTGTTATTCCGGGAAAAATTTCCCACTAGTATAAATAGCACACTTAGGTTTATTTTAAGGAGTTTTTAGTTTTTAGACTGAGTTCAGAAGTGGAGAGCAAGGACGTGGGTTAGGAGCAGTTGAGGAACGAAAAAGCTAAGGGATTTCTTCTCTTCTTTTCTTCTTTCTATCAATTGTACGTATGATTTACACTCATTTTAGGATGATCAATCCACAAATGAGTGGCTAATTCTCTTCCTTGCTGAGGTTTTGAACATGTGTAATGAATTTTAATTATAATTGATATGGTTTTCTTCTTCTTCTTTAATGTTGTTCTATTAATTCTTGTTCTTACTGCATTAGTGCTTGGCCAACATTAATGTACATCTAAAAAGTCCAATTTCACTCGAGAGAGCAAGAAATTGGAAAGTTGTGAATTAATAGGGTATTATTCTTAACTTGATTTGGGAAAATTGGGTTTTGATGTGCTTTCCTGATAGAAATATACTTGAAAGCCGTATTAGTCAATTAGGAACCAGAATTGTAGTGCTAGGTCATAAATTGCATTTGATCACAGAAATGTAGACGGATGGTTTATGATTCTAAAGTGAAATTAAATACGAGAGTTTTAATTTCTAGGCGAATGTTCTTGGCTAGCAACATGAAGAAGAGATTAACCAAATTATCATGATTATCAAGTTCATTACTTGTTCTTAACCTTGGCATGTTCATATCCATTGTCTAAATTCACAAGTAAATATTTGTTATTAATTGTAGTATATATAGTTTTGAAACAAAAACTCAAGTAACTATTGGTTACATTGTTGTTAGCATAATTAGAAGTGAAATAGGAATATAGTAAACTAGGCAATTTTACGTATCTTGAGCCTCCTTGGATCGATACTTGGCTACTTAGCCACTTTATTACTTGTTTGACCACGTTGACTTGCGTGTCGGTTTATAATATATAATACCAACCCGAACAGCAGACCGAACAATGATACTAAAGAATTTGATGATGAGAAAGTTGATGTTGACCCCGAAAAGGCTATTGAGGAGGAAACGAGCAAAGAGGCTTTACTTGAGATGGGCCAAGAGCCTAGGATTCCACCTCCTTATCCTTAGAGGTTAGAAAAGAAGAAGGAGGACAATCAGTTTCAAAAATTCATTGAGATGTTCAGTAAATTGTCCATCAATATACCTCTAGTGGATCATTGCTCCAAATGCCGGGTTATGCCAAATTAATGAATGAATTGTTGAAGAAAAAGAAGGTCATTGATGTTGGTGTAAGGGAAGTAACACACCATTGCAGTGCTATGATGACAAGCAATCTCGCTCCCAAAAGAGAGGATCCGGGAGCCTTTACTATCCCCTGCACCATTGGGTTGTGCGTGTTCAAAAAGGCCCTATATGATCTTGGGGAAAGATAAATTTGATGCCTCTCATAATTTTCAAGAAGTTGGGGTTTGGGAATCCCAAACCCACCTCAATGAGGTTGTTGACAACAGATCAATCGATAAAGAAACCGGTGGGAGTGTTGGAGGACATCTTGGTTCGGGTAGACAAGATCATCCTTCTAGCCGGCTTCGTCATGCTAGATTGTGATATGGATGTTGAAGTACCGATCATCTTAGGGAGACCATTGCTTTCCACGGGCAGAGCTTTGGTAGATGTGGAGCTGGGTGAGCTGAAATTTTGAGTGGGAGGTGAGGAAGTCACCTTAAAAGTTTGTCAAACAACTAAGCTCTCAGATAAGTGCAAGGTGATAGGGGTCTTAAATGATGAGGCAACACAAGACAAAATTTGGAATGTTGAGGTTGATTCATAGGATGACCCTCCAGAAAACTAACAATTGAGGAGGTATCTGTCATGCCATGATGTTAAATAAGGCACTTCTTGGGAGGCAACCTAAGTGTTTTTATGTTTTGATGCCTTGATGCTTTGTTGATTTTATTTTTGTAGGATGATTGGATGAGAAACAAGGAGAAGGAAAACAGGGTAGCCACTGCTCTAGACCAAAGAAATAAAGTGCTTAAGCACATGTCCCCGCCTTGTCGCATGAGAAAAGTAGAAGTGGGATAAAAAGGGAGGGAGCCAGCGTTCCACCGGTAAAACACCGGTGGCATTCTGTGGCATGCCGATCTGGCGCGGGTGTGAACTTGTACACCTAGAGGAAATTTGAAAATAAAAGGGTGAGTTGCGACTTACCAGTAAAATGCAGATGATGATCTGCGAAACACCAATCAGTCACAATCATAAAGCAGTGAACTGGGCATACAAGAGGTCACCTACGCTTGAACCGGCGGTCGCAGGTCTAGTGCAGATGAAGGTAAGTAATTGTATTTTGAATCTTTACTAATCCATTAACTAACCCGACCTGTAGCACACTAAAAATATAACAAATTCGGTCAAAACACCCTTTTACTTTCCAACACACTCTCTCTCCACCTTTTCACCTAACCACAACACTTTCCACTTTCCCAACTTTCCTCCATTAAACCCACCATTAACATCCACCTTTTCACCACCCAATCACACTTCCTCTCTTCAGCCTATAAAACCCCTATTCTCATTCTTTTCCTCTCACCACTACTCACTCAAACTCTCTCTTAGCAAAAGAAGCTCTCACTCCTTGGAACACCATTGTTGGTCAAGAAGAAAGCTTCAATCTCTTTATTTCTTCTCAATTCTATAATTGGTAGGTGTTCATGAGCTCTTACATTTCTTTCATCTGTTGTTGTTGAGAATTTGAATTTAAAAATTGGAGCATGTTGCATCTAATATTTTCAATACCCATTTCCCAATTTCCTATTTTGTGAGTTCCTTGTGTTGAATGATTTTTATGATGTGGGTATGTTGGGGGTTTGAATACTTGAATAATGTTGGGGATAGTTACCTATTTTGTGGAAATGTCTATTGAACTTGTGTGTTTGCCATAATAGTTGGGGGTGAAGTGTAAGTAACCCCATGTGTTTAAAATGCATGATTTTCCCGTTGATAGCTAGGATGACGTCGTTCTTAAGGGCAAATCGTTATTTTTATTTTTGTTGTGTTTCTTGAGTGAATAAATTGTAATGTCAATTTAGCGAGTAATTCATGCATTTGAGGGTATTCTGTTAGCTGAGTTGGGGGTTAAAATCACTGAGCAACGTCTGCTAGCGAACCACCGGTCAAGCCCGGCGAAACGCCAGTTGAAACGCAGGTTTGGCTGCAACGCTGAATTTAGGCAATGTTGACGCCCAAATGCACGCAAGTGTACGTGGACATACAAGTAATATAGTGGCTCTTTCAAGCCAGATATCGAACCCACAAGGACTATAACTTAGTGATTTTTCCTATTATAGTATTCACAATTACTCTATGCAAGTATGTAAATAACACAATGAATTAAGAGTTTTCTACATGGTAATATATAAATTAATACTAAGTGAACCTAAGAACGTTGATTAAAACAATAGATTGAATAGTCTAAGGTTAAGACATGAAATGCAATCATGTATAACTTGTATTATTCTTCAGCTACCTTCTCTTTCAAGTTGATGGTTGGGAAAGATTAGAGTCTGACTATGGTCTTTCAAACCTCTACCCGATTGCCCAATTATAAACCTTGCAACTACACATTTCTATGATGCAATAACTCATCCTAGGTCTATTCAAAATTTGTTCTCTTTGTTAACTGAATATGGTGTTACAAGTATATTTCTTTCCTTCTGTCACACCCCGCCTTGGGGGGTATGACTGGCACCTGGTGCCCTACTAGGACCTGACCTGCTGGACTGTTAAGCCTGGGCACATCTGGTGCCTGGCTGGCTCTAACCCACACTTATGGAAACAAAGGGCTATATAACGGCTGTAAACACAGCCCCCGGCCCATTGGCCAATAGCCTTCTGTACCTGTACTAACAGCTGACCAGAAACATATCACCTCAGGGAAACCTATGCGGGCCGACAAGGCCACCATGCTGTCTAGTTATCTGCAACTCAATCATGAAGTACTAAAAGCTACGTGACCGGCAAGGTCACCACTACTGGCAAACTACGGCCCCACACGGCCAACATAAAAGAAAGAAGGAATACTAACAGCTATACAACTGCACGGCCTCACACGACCGGCTCATCTGACCACAGGGAATATATACAGACTGCAAGCCTCTAGGAATAGCAATAGAACTGATCGGGACAGGGCCCCGACCTACCCGTACTATACAACAAAAAGGAACTGAAATACACCTCTGAAACTCAGCCTCCGGAAGATAGGAGCTGAATACCCGATCGCTGACATGAATCACGTAGTCTCGCCTGCTCGTCTATGAGTACCTGCAGGCAAGTAATGCAGCGCCCCACCGGGCGTCAGTACCGCTGGTACTGAGTATGTAAAGCAATAACTGAAAGCAAAATCTGAAAGCAATAACGTAACTGATGAAACTGAAGTAGGAAGAATGGCTTAACTGTCTGATAACGTAAGTCATACCTTTCTCGTTTACACTGGAAAGAAATAGAAGTCATACCTGGAGATATATCCCTCTACTGTTGATCTACTCGTGTCTAACATAACATGGCATAACATGGAATAGCATAACATGGCACACACAAACCTTACCCGGCCCCCATAAGCCGGGAGGTACAACCAACACAGAATCTACACCCCTACCCCGGTCATCCCCTCTCCTATAGTGGCTGTAAGCATCCCGCCGGTCCCCTGGGTATGCACTTGGGATCACTGAGCCCCTGACTATAACTGTACCTGAGTCCGAAGGACTCCTAAATCAACACCCGGGCGTATCCGCTCGATGGGGGTGTATAAAAGCCGACCAAGGCAAAATATGGGGAAACTGGCATCCCATCTTTGTCACCTTGCGGGACGGCATGCCACTCCGTAGAGTGACGTATCCTCGTCCTCTGGCGGACGAGTGGATACAGCTATTAACCCTGGAGCGATCGCGGATGCTAGGTACTCCAACCCCAAACAATACAACGGTCTCAACTAGTAATGCTGTCTGCGTATCTCACATGCTGAGGCTAACAGGGGTAAGGTACCGTATACATTACATGCTGAACTAATAATAATAATATGTACGTATTCGATACGTGCTGAGGCTGGTAAATATATATATATATATATGAATATAGTCTCCTGCTAAACTGTACTGGGGCAAAGGCCATACAAGATAGTGTTTCTGCTGAAAATTATACTGTACTAAGTTTCTGTGTTAACATGATTTCCTATTCCTAGCATGCTTTCTAGACTCCATCTTAGCCTACTATTCTATGTCTAAAGTGCTTTACGGATATTGCATTGCGAGGTTTCAACTGAATACAACACTATCTTAACATTTCGTATTACATCACATACTGAGCATGCTGTGCAGTTCTAACACTTATACTGGAATCTATATTGTACTGGTAAGTCCTACATAAGTTGTAGTTTAATACTTCTAAGTATCAACATTCACAATAACGCAACACTTAACTTTTGAATATTCTACTGGCCTGTGAATTACTATACTGTGTCAATATTACTTAACTTGCCGAGGGAATGAGCTTTACATACCTTATCCTTGAATTATTCGTCCGTCGGACGAAGCTCGGCCGGTACTTCAACTATTTCCTCCCAACTGCATTCATAAATATGTCAATTAATACTAAATACAGCTTTATTATAAAGAGCAATGTTACTTTCGATATAGTTTATAGCCTAAACTTAGGCTTATCCAAAGACGGTCGAAAACTCGCTATTTTTCAGCGGTCCAGAAGGGAGAAATATTCACTTCACAGCTAGGAACACATAGACACTAATTTAGAGCGATTCCACTTACCTTAGCTCGGTGGCTCGACGATTCGTCGGCCGTATTTTACGAAACTGAATCCATAGGAATGCTCTCTGCTGCTAAATACTTCGGTATCTGGGATTAATTTGAGTTTGGGCAGCGTTTAGCAGCGTAATCGGAAGAAAATATATATTCCCTCTTCGGCTTCCTCTGTTTTGCTGCGTTTTCTGGAAATTAAATGAGTGATTAATGAATTTCAACCGAAGTGGGGCTTATATACTTGGGCCTGAACCTGGACAACGTGTCACAGAGCCATCGTGGAGGCCTCACCTCCGTGACACGCTGCCATCGCGGAGGGGCTCTGCCTCGGCTCCTCCCGCGATGGTTTGACGGGTTTCTCGTCCGATCTTTTTCCCGGGCCTTTCTCCAGCACGTATGGCCTTCAAATATGCTTAACCAACGTGCGAATAGGTCGTCTAGGTGCCGGGGATTCTACGGGGTATAACATTCTCCCCCCCTTAAGAACATTCGTCCTCGAATGTACACTGTTATCTAGAGGACTACTTATTTTACTTTCTAGAAAAATTTCTGCAGAGTTTCCCTTGTAATATGGACTATAGCAAAAACCTGAAATGCAGAAAAGTCCAACACAAGCACTGCACACAACACTCTAAGATCCACTGAATAACTAGATATCAATCTTTCTTTATCATTTACAACATACAACCATAAGGTACGACATAAATAATAATACGGACATACCTGTCGCCTGATTAGGCCTGAAATAGGTGAGGGTATCTGCTTTTCATATCTTCTTCAGCCTCCCACGTCATTTCCTCCCGATTTCTGTTACGCCATAATACTTTGACAGATGCAACATCTTTAGTTCTCAGTCTGCGAATCTGTCTGTCTAAAATGGCTACGGGAATCTCTTCATATGCTAATTCTTCTGTAACCTGAACATCCTGAACTGGAGTTACTGTAGAAGGGTCCCCTACAAACTTCCTTAACATAGAAACATGGAATACTGGATGAACAGATGCTAACTCTGGAGGCAAGTTCAACTCGTATGCAACTCGGCCTATTCTTCGCCGAATCTGGTATGGCCCAATGAATCTTGGGCTAAGCTTGCCTTTCTTGCCAAACCTCATTACTCCTTTCATCGGGGACACTTTTAGATATACCCAGTTATTTACCAAAAATTCTAGATTTCTGCGCCGCCTATCTGCATAAGACTTCTGGCGGCTCTGAGCGGTCAGTAAACGTTCTCGAATAAGCTTTATCTTTTCCTCGGACTGCCGAACAACGTCTGAGCCAACTAATGCTGATTCTCCTATTTCAAACCAGCCCACCGGCGATCTACATTTTCGCCCGTATAATGCCTCGAAAGGCGCCATCTGAATAGCTGAATGGTAGCTGTTATTATAAGCGAATTCAATTAACGAGAGATGTTCATCCCAGCTACCCCCAAAATCTAACACACATGCTCATAGCATATCTTCGAGCGTCTGAATTGTACGTTCAGCCTGCCCATCTGTATGAGGATGGAATGCTGTGCTCAAGTTAATCTGCGTCCCCAAACCTTTCTGAAATGACTGCCAGAATCTAGCTGTAAACTGTGCTCCCCTGTCTGAAATGATAGATACCACCACTCCATGCAATCTAACTACTTCTCTGATATACAATTCGGCATAATCCTCAGCTCAGAAGGTAGCCCCCACTGGTAGGAAATGAGCTGATTTTGTCAGCCTATCAACTATTACCCAAATGGAATCATTTCTGTGTCTAGTACGGGGTAACCCTGTTACAAAATCCATGTTTATTTCTTCCCATTTCCACATAGGTACCGTTATCTCTTGCGTCAAACCGCCCGGTTTCTGATGCTCGGCTTTTACCTGCTGACAATTAGAACATCTAGATATAAATTCAGCTATCTCAGCTTTCATACCTGGCCACCAGTAGATGTTTCTGATATCGTGGTACATTTTCGTCGCCCCTGGATGAAGGGAATAGAGAGCGTAATGTACCTCGTGCATGATCTGCCCACGAAGTCCTGAGACATTGGGGACACAGAGGCGGCCCTTACAACGTAGCACATCATCCTCGGTTATCTGAAAATCTGGCTCCTTACCCTTCTGAACTCTATCTCTGAGCTGGACTAAATCGGGATCCTCGTACTGTCGTTCTTTTACCTCTGCAACTAATGATTACACCGCAGAATTCTAAATTACTGCTCCATTATTTTTTGTCTCCATTACTCGAACGGCTAGACCAGCTAACTGATGAATTTCTTTGGCTAACTTCTGCTTCTCAGGTCGCAAATACACTAAACTCCCCATTGACTTACGGCTCAGGGCATCTGCTACAACATTAGCTTTTCCGGGGTGGTATAGAATATTCACATCATAATCTTTTAACAGCTCCAACCAGCGGCGTTGCCGTAGATTCAACTCCCTCTGAGTGAAAATGTACTGTAGGCTCTTACGATCTGTGTAAATATCAACATGGACACCGTACAGGTAATGCCTCCACATTTTTAAGGCGTGGATTACTGCGGCCAATTCCAGGTCGTGGGTAGGATAATTCTTTTCGTGTTTCCTCAGCTGTCTGGAAGCATATGCAATCACTCTACCATGCTGCATCAACACACAACCTAACCCAACACCTGACGCGTCACAATAAACTGAATAACCTTCTGTGCCTTCCGGTAATGTCAACACTGGAGCGGAGGTTAATCTGTCTTTTAATTCCTGGAAGCTCTGCTCACATGTCTCTGTCCATTGAAACTTTGCTGTTTTTTGTGTCAATTTAGTTAGAGGTGCTGCAATGGTCGAGAACCCCTCAACGAACCTCCTATAATATCCTGCCAACCCCAGAAAGCTACGAACTTCAGTCGGGGTGGTAGGCCTAGGCCATTACTTAACTGCTTCTATCTTCTGCTTGTCTACCTGTATACCAGCGTCTGAGAAGATATGCCCTAAAAAGGCCACTGAATTAAGCCAGAATTCACACTTTGAAAATTTAGCATACAACTGGCGGTCCCTGAGAATCTGGAGCACTGTCCGCAAATGAGTCCGGTGATCTGCTTCAGAGCGTGAATACACCAGAATATCATCAATGAATACTATCACGAACAAGTCCAGGAAAGGTCTGAAAATACTATTCATCAGGTCCATAAAGACTGCTGGGGCATTCGTTAACCCGAAGGACATAACTAGAAATTCAAAATGTCCATATCGGGTCCTGAACGCTGTCTTAGGAATATCTCTCTCACGGACTCGGACCTGGTGATATCCGGACCGCAAGTCAATCTTAGAAAAGTATCTGGCTCCCTGCAACTGATCAAATAAGTCATCAATTCTGGGAAGCGGGTACTTGTTCTTTACTGTAACTTTGTTTAGCTGCCGATAATCTATGCACATTCGGAGCGAGCCATCTTTCTTTCTCACGAATAAAACTGGGGCACCCCACGGTGAAGTACTCGGCCTGATAAAACCTTTATCCAACAAATCTTTCAACTGCTCCTTCAATTCTCTGAGTTCTGCAGGAGCCATACGATAGGGAGGTATTGATATCGGTTGAGTGTCTGGTAACAAGTCAATAGCAAAATCTATTTCCCTTTCTGGGGGAATACCAGGTAACTCATCAGGAAACACATCAGGGAATTCATTCACCACTGGGACAGACTGGAGTGTCGGAGATTCTGTTTGGACATCCTGAACTCTGACCAGATGGTAAATACACCCTTTGGATATCAACTTTCTCGCCTGAAGGTAGGAAATAAACCTACCTTTTGGCGTAGCGGTACTACCCTTCCACTCCCGTACTGCTTCTCCTGGGAAGTGGAATCGAACTGTCTTGGTCCAACATTCAACGTTGGCAAAGCATGGTACTAACCAATCCATACCCATTATGGCATCGAAGTCTATCATTTCTAACTCGACCAGATCTACTGCGGTCTGACGATCAGCAACCTCTACTGTACACCCGCGGTAGATTCGGCTAGCTGTGATAGAGTCACCGGTGGGCGTGGATACTAAAAAGGGCTGCTGCAATAATTCTGGTGTAATACTAAACTTCTGTGCCACAAATGGAGTAATGTAGGACAAAGTAGACCCTGGATCAATCAACACATAAGCAGGGTGCGAGCAGATAGTTAACATACCTGTCACAACATCAGGCGACGCTTCTGAATCTTGCCTCCCTGGTAAAGCATATGTGCGGCTTGGACCCGCACCTGTACTGGAGGCCCCTGATCTGCCCCGACCCCTGCCTGCTGAAACTGAGGGCCTGCGCCTAGTTGAGGATGTTGTGGCTCGTAATCCTGCCGATGCCCTATCCTGTCTATCCCGGTCCTCTCGACCTCTGGCTGGGCAATCTTTCATCAAATGGCCTTCTTGGCCACAAATATAACATGCGGTGGAGCCATATCTGCATGCTCCAGGATGGCGTCGACTGCATATAGGGGAAAGTGGTAGGGTATACCTACTTTGCTCCGCCCTCCTCTGTAATGGTGAATCTACCATCTGCGAGCCCCTACCAGTCTCTGACTGCCCCCTGCGGCTGAATCTACCCCCCTGGGACTGCGGCGGAGGCGGGGGCCTGGGCGGCCTATCTGACAATCGTGGCCTGGGTCCTCCCCGGGCCTCCCTCTGTAACTCAACTGGCCTGTCCCGGCGATGCTGTTCCTGACTGACCCTTCTGATCTCCCGTTGTCGCTGCCTGATGCCCTCAATATTTTGGGCAAATGCCTGAACCCGAGCAATGTCCATGTCCTCTCGCAGGGTGGCTATAATACAAGTCTCAACATATTCTGGATTCAACCCCATGATGAAATGGTGCACCCTGGATGCCATGGTATCAACAAAGGCCGGTGCGTATCGAGCCAAAGAATCAAACCGCAAGGAATATTCCCGAACACTCATGGCCCCCTACTCTAGATGTAGGAACTGGTCTACCCGGGCCTGTCGAATCTCCCGCGGCAAATAGTGATCCAGAAAGGCTCCTGAAAAGCTGGACCAGGTGGGAGGGGAAACATCTCTCCCTCGGGACCTCTCCCAGCTTTCATACCATAACACCGCAATATCCCATAACCGGAATGCTGCCAATTCAACTGATTCGGTAGGCGTGGCATGCATAACCCTGAAGATTCTCTGCATTTGATCCAGAAAATCCTGGGGGTCCTCTGTTCGGTCCGTGCCTGTAAACTGTGGGGGGTTCAGGGATAAGAACTCTCGGACCCTCAAACTACCGGGCCCTCCTGATAATTCTGCAACTGTAGACGATATTGGCTGACGCTGAGCAGCCATCATCTGTGCTAACATAACTATAGCACTCCTAACCTCCTGGTCGGAAGGTATCGGTATAGGGACTGCTGAAGGTACTGTCGCCCCAAGTGGTTCCTGACGTGGTGGAGACTGCTGAGAAGGCTGGGACGATGCCTCTGTAGTGCCCTCTGATCGGGCTGTCTCTAAACGAGGGGGAGGCATCCTGCTGGTACCTTCCCCTGCTGCAATATCTAAGCTCCGACCTGTGATAGGATGCTGCTGGTCTGACATTATCTGTAACCAAAGAATATAATAAGCTTTCAGAGACTCAACCCTATACTGTACCGCTCTACAGCACGACTGAATAAGAATAAAAGGCAACCATCCTATCATGCCTTGCAGCCTCCTACCCATAGTATGTGGTGCACAACACATCCATGGACAGGACTCTACTTAGCATGGCTTGCAGACTCCCTGGGACACGACCTGCTCTGATACCAAGTTTGTCACACCCCGCCTTGGGGGGTATGACTGGCACCTAGTGCCCTACTAGGACCTGACCTGCTGGACTGTTAAGCCTGGGCACATCTGGTGCCTGGCTGGCTCTAACCCACATTTCTGGAAATGAAGGGCTATATAACGGCTGTAAACACAGCCCCCGGCCCATTGGCCAATAGCCTTCTGTACCTGTACTAACAGCTGACCAGAAACATATCACCTCAGGGAAACCTATGCGGGCCGACAAGGCCACCATGCTGTCTAGTTATCTGCAACTCAATCATGAAGTACGAAAAGCTACGTGACCGGCAAGGTCACCACTACTGGCAAACTACGGCCCCACACGGCCAACATAAAAGAAAGAAGGAATACTAACAGCTATACAACTGCACGGCCTCACATGACTGACTCATCTGACCACAGGGAATATATACAGACTGCAAGCCTCTAGGAATAGTAATAGAACTGATCGGGACAGGGCCCCGACCTACCCGTACTATACAACAAAAAGGAACTGAAATACACCTCTGAAACTCAGCCTCCGGAAGATAGGAGCTGAATACCCGATCGCTGACAGGAATCACGTAGTCTCGCCTGCTCGTCTATGAGTACCTGCAGGCAAGTAATGCAGCGCCCCACCGGGCGTCAGTACCGCTGGTACTGAGTATGTAAAGCAATAACTGAAAGCAAAATCTGAAAGCAATAACGTAACTGATGAAACTGAAGTAGGAAGAATGGCTTAACTGTCTGATAACGTAAGTCATACCTTTCTCGTTTACACTGGAAAGAAATAGAAGTCATACCTGGAGATATATCCCTCTACTGTTGATCTACTCGTGTCTAACATAACATGGCATAACATGGAATAGCATAACATGGCACACACAAACCTTACCCGGCCCCCATAAGCCGGGAGGTACAACCAGCACAGAATCTACACCCCTACCCCGGTCATCCCCTCTCCTATAGTGGCTGTAAGCATCCCGCCGGTCCCCTGGGTATGCAATTGGGCTCGCTGAGCCATTAACTATAACTGTACCTGAGTCCGAAGGACTCCTGAATCAACCCCCGGGCGTATCCGCTCGACGGGGGTGTATAAAAGCCGATCAAGGCAAAATATGGGGAAACTGGCATCCCATCTTCGTCCCCTTGCAGGACGGCAGGCCACTCCATAGAGTGACGTATCCTCGTCCTCTGGCGGACGAGTCGATACAGCTATTAACCCTGGGGCGGTCGCGGATGCTAGGTAGTCCAACCCCAAACAATACAACGGTCTCAACTAGTAATGCTGTCTGTGTATCTCACATGCTGAGGCTAACAGGGGTAAGGTACCGTATACATTACATGCTGAACTAATAATAATAATATGTACGTATTCGATACGTGTTGAGGCTGGTAAATATATATATATATATATATGAATATAGTCTCCTGCTAAACTGTACTGGGGCAAAGGCCATACAAGATAGTGTTTCTGCTGAAAACTATACTGTTTACTAAGTTTCTGTGTTAACATGATTTCCTATTCCTAGCATGCTTTCTAGACTCTATCTCAGCCTACTATTCTGTGTCTAAAGTGCTTTACGGATATTACATTGCGAGGTTTCAACTGAATACAACACTATCTTAACATTTCGTATTACATCACATACTGAGCATGCTGTGTAGTTCTAACACTTATACTGGAATCTATATCGTACTGGTAAGTCCTACATAAGTTGTAGTTTAATACTTCTAAGTGTCAACATTCACAATAACGCAACACTTAACTTCTGAACATTCTACTGGCCTGTGAATTACTATACTGTGTCAATATTACTTAACTTGCCGAGGGAACGAGCTTTACATACCTTATCCTTGAATTATTCGTCCGTCGGACGAAGCTCGGCCGGTACTTCAACTATTTCCTCCCAACTGCATTCATAAATACGTCAATTAATACTAAATACAGCTTTATTATAAAGAGCAACGTTACTTTCGATATAGTTTATAGCCTAAACTTAGGCTTATCCAAAGACGGTCGAAAACTCGCTATTTTTCAGCGGTCCAGAAGGGAGAAATATTCACTTCACAGCTAGGAACACATAGACACTAATTTAGAGCAATTCCACTTACCTTAGCTCGGTGGCTCGACGATTCGTCGGCCGTATTTTACGAAACTGAATCCGTAGGAATGCTCTCTGCTGCTAAATACTTCGGTATCTGGGATTAATTTGAGTTTGGGCAGCGTTTTGCAGCGTAATCGGACGAAAATATATATTCCCTCTTCGGCTTCCTCTGTTTTGCTGCGTTTTCTGGAAATTAAATGAGTGATTAATGAATTTCAGCCGAAGTGGGGCTTATATACTTGGGCCTGAACCTGGGCAACGTGTCACGGAGCCATCGCGGGGGCCTCACCTCCGTGACACGCTGCCATCGCGGAGGGGCTCTGCCTCGGCTCCTCTCGCGATGGTTTGATGGGTTTCTCGTCCGATCTTTTTCCCGGGCCTTTCTCCCGCACGTATGGCCTTCAAATATGCTTAACCAACGTGCGAATAGGTCGTCTAGGTGTCGGGGATTCTACGGGGTATAACACCTTCACACAAATCTTACCTTCGATTTACAGCAAAGATAAGAGCATATTCCCCTATTCCTAGTTCTACCCTAATCATTCTCCTTTCAGAGTCAAATTAGGATTATAAATTTATCTTAATGCTGGCCAAACATTAAAACAACAAAAATCAAGAATAGAAGAACAACCATTCATACGAGAAGAAAATTCAGCTGAAAATAATATGAAATTATACGATCCTGCAAATAACCTTAACCTTAGAATGAGGTAATTTAGCCACTCATTTGTTGATTAAACATCTCCAAAAAAGTTTTTATCATGAGAATAATTGAAATTTAGAAGGAAAGAGAAGAGAAAGAACCCTAGAATTTTCTTCAGTTCAACTGTTGTTTTTTATGTTCTTTCCAAAATGTCAGATAATGAAAAATAAAAGTCTAAGTTTTCTATTTATACAGGTGCAAAATTTCACAGTGATAAACCAGCTCCGTGGAACGGAGCTCATCGCGGTGAAATAGCTCCATGACACGGAGCTATCGTGGAGGTGCACTGGAAATGGGACAAAGCTGGAAACCCTTGCTCCATGTCACGGAGCTGAACGAGTAGGATTTTGTTCATGAAACGGAGCTGTCGCAGACCCTCACTGGAACTTTGGGATATCTAAATTCTTAAGCTCCGTGTCACGGAGCTTAATGCGCCAAGTCTTTTCCCTGACATGGACTTGTTGCGTACCCTTATTGTTTTGCGCCTTCCAAATTCAATAATTTTCTTCATCTACCCATGCACTGTGGCACGTTGTTCAAAGAGAACAATCCTTAACGTGACATGATGGTGAACTTCCAAATCAGTGTTAACGCTCTCCATACATTCCCATACTCCCACTTGAAGTTTCACTCGCTACTTCTCACTGAAATTTTTGTCTTATCCACCTGCAAATAGTCACAACACAATTATTAGTCTGAAAAAGAAAAACACATAATTAAATCAAAACATGCGTGAATACATCCATATTATCCTTAACTAGGCTCCCGTATGGTTGAAAATACAGAGTTTGGTCGTATAAATATGCCCAAGATCAGGAAACTACCCAGAACCGACGCTTCACCTGCGCATCATGGGTTGATACTGGGGATACGCCGGTGTGGCACTAGATAAAAACATTTTCACCTAGTCTTCTACCTAGAACTGGCGACTAAGTAGCAACTCGCGAGTCTCCACCTTCTTTTTGCCGATTGTACTGTAGGTACCACCAGTACTTGATTTTGATCCTATAAACTATTTGTTACACCCCGTAAGCTTCTATTGTTTAACTAACGCATGCGTACGTATGTTGAGAATTTTAAAGTACGACGTATGCGAAAAAGTGCTCGGGGGATGAGGATATGAGCACGACATTGAAAGGGTAGGAGGTCGGGGTCGGAGGCGAGGCGTATTGGGCGTCGAGCCGCACCGCGCTCCCCCTACCATCGCCTCATATATATTTGTATGTTAAGTGCCCAGATGTGTTTCATTTTAAAATTTTCCTTAAATTAGAACCTCAGCCCTTTGAAGCTTCCCCTCTATTTTCATCCATTTTTCACCGACTTACACTGTTAAACTCCGCCCAAAAGCAAATTCATCTTTGATAATGTGTTCCACGCCTACGAGGAACATCCTTGAGGATTATTTCTTGAAAATTTCCTTGGAATGCCGGAACCATGCTGAGTAAAATTTATAGAAATCGCTCCCAATGGAGTCCTAAGCGGCTACAAGTAATAGGCAAGCATTTCTACCTTTTAGACTCTTGGGAATTTGTGAGTTCTAGGTCGAATTGAATGAAGTTGGGTTATAGTTAATATTAATGAAAGATATCATTATTTGCCGAGTCTTAGTATTGAAAATAGCCTTATGCTCTCTGTTATACCCCGTAGAATTTCCGGCATCTAGATGACCTTTTCGCATGTTGGTTAAGTATATTTGAAGGCCATACGTGCTAGAGAAAGGCCGGGAAAAAGATCGGACGAGAAAACCCGTCGAACCATCGCGGGAGGAGCCGAGGCAGAGCCCCTCCGCGATGGCAGCGTGTCACGGAGGTGAGGTCTCTGCGATGGCTCCGTGACACGTTGCCCAAGTTCAGGCTCAAGTATATAAAGCCCCCACTTCGGTTTAATATCATTTAACTCATTTTAATTTCCAGAACACGCAGCAAAATAGAGGAAGACGAAGGAGGGATTATAATTTTCGTCCGATTACGCTGCCAAACGCTGCCCAAACTCAAATTAATCCTAGATACCGAGTATTTAGCAGCAGAGAGCATTCCTACGGATTTAGTTTCGTGAAATACGACCGACGAATCGGCGAGCCACCGAGCTAATGTAAGTGGAATTGCTCTAAATTAGTGTCTATGTGTTCCTAGCTGATAAGTGAATATTTCTCCCTTCTAGACCGCTGAAAAATAACGAGTTTTCGACCATTTTTCGAAAGGTTAAAGTTGGGCTAAATATATATATCTAAAGTGACAATTTCTCCCGAATATTAATGTGTTTAGTTCTAATTGACATGTATATGAATGTAGTTGGGAGAAACAGCAGAAGTACCGACGGAAATCACACCGGTCAGTCGGGTACTCAGAAACCAGGTATGTAAAGTTATTCTTTCGGCAAGCCAGGAAGTACAGCTTAGAAAGTAAATAGAATAAAGGCTATTAACCGATACCCAGCGTACAGGAACGATTTTAGTACAGTTTCCAGCAAGCATGCTAGTATGTTAATCACGTATCATGCGATAATCAGAATAGTAGATATTCAGGCAATACGTAGTACATCTGTTGAGATTGTATCCAGTAGTAGATGGTACATTTTATGTTATTGAGCTATATCCAGATATAATCAGATAGACAGATAAAGGCCAGGTAGCAGTTAGTCCAGCAATCAGAAATAGTGTAAAACAGAATATAGTATCAGTTGTTTAATACAAACTGGCCTTGAGATACAAGAAAAGAATATGATTAGTATTTTTCATTTAAGCATGCTTGCTGTGTATGTGTTTTGTATGTTGAGACTTGTTGTGGCATGTGGGCACCCTTTAGCATCCCCACCGCCCCTGGGTTATAGCTGTGTCAATACCAGATTCAGATACCGCCACCAGCTGGGCGATGTCGTCCGACTAAAGGACGATGATGGCCGACCACCATGATAATATGGTCCAGACCACCCTGCTTGCAGGGGTAGTTCAGTTTACTCTGCGCAGAGCTAGCACACCCTGTTTACAGGGGCAGACCACTCTGTGTGCACACCTGTGCCCAGAGGCAGGAGTCTTCGGACTCAGACACAGTTTATTGTCAAAGGCCAAGGCCTGAGCTACGTACCCAAGGGGGCTGGTAGGAGGAGCTCACAGTTATCAGATGAGTGGAGTGACTTGTTTTTGGTTGGTTTAGACCCGGGTAGGGGTAAATAGATTGCTTACTTGGTTGGCACCTTCCGGCTTATGGGGGTCGATCAGGTATTGTGTGTATTATTATGTATATTGATATGTGCTAGTAGATACTGATAGACAGAGGGACGACACGTCTTCAGGTACGCTCAGTTAGTTACAGAATGTATAAACTCTCCCCAGTTATCCTCAGCTAGATAGACTCAGCTACTTCTTGTTTAAATGTCATGTTATTGTGCTATTCGTTTCAGTTGCATATTTCAGTTTGCTTTACATGCTCAGAACCTGTGGTACTGACGCCCAGCGGGGCACTGTATTGCTTGCCTACAGGTACTCACGGACGAGGAGCCGATCCCTCGTGATTCCAGCCAGCCAGTGAGTCATCAGCTCCTGTCATCCGGAGTCTGATTCCCAGAGGTGTAGCTCCTTTTCTTTTGTTGTGCAGTATGGGTAGGTCGGGGCCCTGTCCCGATCATTTCTATTAGTTTCTTACAGTATTCGTAGAGGCTTGCAGTCTGTATATATTCCCTGTGGTTATTTGAGCCGATCGTGTGGGGCCGTGCAGTCTGCTGTAGCTGTCTGGTATTCCAGTTTATGTTGGCCGTGTGGGGCCTTAGTTTGACAGTAGTGGTGACTTTGCCGGTCACATAGTTTTACAGCAGTCTTGTGTTGAGTTACAGTTAACTAGACAGCATGGTGGCCTTGTCGGCCCGCATAGGTTCCTTGTTACAGGTCTATTTCTGGTTAGCTGTTGTTACAGGTACAGATGGCTACAGGCCAGTTGGCCGGAGGCTGTAGTTACAGCCGTTATATAGCCGATTTATTTCTTGAAATAGAGCCAAAGCCAGCCAAAGCACCAGATGTGCTCAGGCTGGACCAGTTAGCAGTCCAGAGTCTAGCAGGCACCAAGTATCGTCATACCCCCCAAGGTGGGGTGTGACAAACTTGGTATCAGAGCAGGTCGTATCCCAGGGAGTCTGCAAGCCGTGTTAAGTAGAATCTTGTCTATGGATGTGTTGTGCACCACATACTATAGGCAGGAGGCTGCGAGGCATGTTAGGATTGTCACTTTTCTTTCTTATTCAATCGTGCTATAGAGCGGTACAGTATAGAGTTGACTTTTGAAACTCACCACCCTCTTTGCTCACAGATATTATGGCAGACCAGTGGCACCCAGCTACAGGTAGGAGATTGGATACAGCAGCGGGCGAAGGCACCAGTAGGATGCCTCAGTTACAGCCAGATTCCGCCCGGTCTGAGAGCAATACAGAGGCGTCATCTCGGCCCTCCCAGCAGTCTCTGCCTCGCCAGGCACCATTTGAGGCAGCACCGCCTCCCACAGCTCCTGCACCCATTTCGTCTGATCAGGAGCTACGTAGTGCGGTGGTTATGTTGACTCAGATGCTAGCTGCTCAGTGTCAGCCAGCACCACCTACAGCAGCAGAATCCCTAGGGGGGCCAGGTAGTTCCAGGGTTAGAGAATTCTTGGCGTTGGGACCCCCTCAGTTTACTGGATCGGATTCAGCGGAGGACCCTCAGGACTTTTTGGACCAGATGCAGAGGATCTTTAGAGTCATGCACGTAACCCCAGCAGAATCAGTTGAGTTAGCAGTGTTCCGGTTACGGGATATTGCTGTTTTGTGGTATGAAAGTTGGGAGAGGTCTCGGGGAAGAGATGTAGCCCCTCCTACTTGGTCCAGCTTTTCAGAGGCCTTCCTGGACCACTACTTACCCCGGGAGGTCAGACAGGCTCGGGTGGACCAGTTCTTACATTTAGATCAGGGGCTAGGAGCGTCCGTGAATATTCCTTGCAATTCGACTCCTTAGCCCGCTATGCTCCAGCATTTGTGGACACCATGTCGTCCAGAGTCCACCGCTTTACTATGGGCCTAAATCCAGAATACATAGAGACGTGCATGACAGCTACTTTGAGAGAGGACATGGACATAGCCAGGGTGCAGGCCTTCGCACAGACAATTGAGGGCCTGAGGCAGCGACAGCGGGGTGACAGACAGGCGACTTCAGAGCAGCGCCGTAGAAGCAGACCCGCTGAGATTCAGAGGGAAATTCCTAGGGGGCCGAGACCACAGTTTTCAGATAGGCCACCCAGATCTCTACCACCGGTACAGCAGCAGAGGGGCAGGTTCATTCGCCGGAGTCAGTCGGAGTCCGGTAGCAGTTCACGAACAGTAGCCTCACCTCAGCAGCGGAGGGTAGAACAGAGTAGATTTACATCCACTCCTTATCCTATATGTCACCGGCTACATTCTAGAGCCTGCAGGCAGGGCTTCCCAGGGTGTTATTACTACGGACAGGAAGGGAATTTAATAAGAGATTGTCCAGCCAGGGGACAGGGTAGTCAGGATGATCTGGATAGAGCGTCAGCAGGGCCACGAGTTCCAGCAGCCTCAGCAGGGCGCAGACCCTCAGGTTCAGGGAATAGGGGCCGAGGTAGACCAGGAGCCTCTGGCTCAGGTGCAGGCCCCAGCCGTACCTATGCATTACCGGGGAGGCGGATTCAGAGGCATCTCCCAACGTGGTCACAGGTACATTGATTATCTGTTCATATCCTGTTTATGTATTGATTGATCCAGGGTCTACATTGTCATATATCACACCATTTGTGGCTCGAAAGTTGGGTATCGAACCAGAATTGCTTCAGCAGCCCTTTTCAGTGCTTACACCGGTCGGTGACTCGATTACAGCTAAAAGAGTTTACCGAGGGTGTACGGTAGAGGTTGCTGATCGCCAGACCACAGTAGACTTAATAGAACTTGAGATGGTCGACTTCGATGCCATTATGGGTATGGACTGGTTAGTGCCATGCTACACCGACTTAGAATGCTGGACCAAGACGGTCCGATTCCACTTTCCGGGGGAAGCAGTGCGAGAGTGGAAAGGGAGTACGCCTACGCCGAAAGGTAGGTTTATTTCCTACCTTAAGGCAAGAAAATTAATAGCAAAGGGATGTATTTGCCACCTAGTTAGAGTCCAGGACGTTCGGGTGGAACCTCCGACTCTTCAGTCTGTTCCAGTGGTCAATGAATTCCCTGACGTATTCCCAGATGAGTTGCCTGGTGTCCCTCCTGAAAGGGAGATAGATTTTGCGATTGACTTGTTACCAGGTACTCAGCCGATATCGATTCCTCCTTATCGTATGGCTCCTGCAGAACTCAGAGAATTAAAGGAGCAGTTGAAAGATTTGTTAGATAAAGGTTTTATCAGGCCGAGTACTTCACCGTGGGGTGCGCCAGTTTTATTCGTGAGAAAGAAAGATGGCTCGCTCTGAATGTGCATAGATTATCGGCAACTAAACAAAGTTACAGTGAAGAACAAATACCCGCTCCCGAGAATAGATGATTTGTTTGACCAGTTGCAGGGGGCCAAATGTTTCTCTAAGATAGATCTGAGGTCCGGATACCACCAGGTCCGGGTTCGTGAGAGAGACATTCCAAAGACTGCTTTTAGGACCAGGTATGGTCACTGTGAATTCCTAGTTATGTTTTCGGGCTGACGAATGCTCCCGTAGTGTTTATGGACCTGATGAACAGCATATTTAGACTGTATTTGGATCTGTTCGTGATAGTATTTATCGATGATATTCTAGTATACTCTCGTTCAAAGACAGATCACCAGAACCATTTACGAACAGTACTCCAGATCCTTAGAGAACGTCAGCTGTACGCCAAGTTTTCTAAGTGTGAGTTCTGGCTGAACTCAATTGCCTTTTTGGGGCACATCGTGTCGGATGATGGTATACAGGTAGACACACAGAAAATAGAGGCGGTCAAGACATGGCCCAGACCTACCTCTCTGACCGAGGTCCACAGTTTCTTGGGTTTAGCAGGATATTATCGGAGATTTGTTGAAGGATTCTCCACTATAGCAGCACCTCTGACAAAGCTGACACAGAAAGCAGAAAAATTTCAGTGGACGGAGGCATGTGAGCAGAGTTTTCAGGAGTTGAAAGACCGATTGACCTCCGCCCCAGTACTAGCATTGCCAGAGGGAACAGATGGGTATGCGGTGTATTGTAACGCTTCAGGTTTGGGACCTGGTTGTGTGTTGATGCAGCATGGTAAGGTGATTGCTTATGCTTCCAGACAGCTGAGGAAACACGAAAAGAACTATCCGACCCATGACCTGGAACTGGCCGCAGTGATCCACGCTCTGAAAATTTTGAGGCATTATCTGTATGGCGTCCATGTAGACATTTTCACAGATCATAAAAGTCTGCAATACATTTTCACACAGAGGGAGTTAAATCTGCGGCAACGTCGCTGGTTAGAATTGTTGAAAGACTATGATGTAAATATTCTCTATCACCCCGGAAAAGCTAATGTAGTAGCAGATGACCTGAGCCGTAAGTCAATGGGGAGTTTGGCGTATTTGCGGCCCGAGAAGCGGGAATTAGCCAAGGAAATTCATCAACTAGCTGGTTTAGCCGTTCGAGTAGTGGAGACAGAAAATAACAGAGCGGTAATTCAGAATTCTGCCGAGTCATCACTAGTTACAGAGGTAAAAGAACGGCAGT
Source organism: Datura wrightii (assembly GCA_035772735.1). Lineage (NCBI taxonomy): Eukaryota > Viridiplantae > Streptophyta > Magnoliopsida > Solanales > Solanaceae > Datura > Datura wrightii. The sequence continues at coordinate 69,144,982 of JASDFA010000003.1, read as the reverse complement.
ACGAGGACCCTGACTTAGTCCAGCTCAGAGATAGAATTCAGAAAGGTAAAGAGTCAGATTCCAAGTGACTGAAAATGAAGTACTACGTTGTGGGGCTCGTTTATGTGTCCCGAATGTTTCAGGGCTTCGCCAGCAGATCATGCATGAGGTACATTACGCTCGTTATTCCCTCCATCCAGGAGCAACGAAAATGTACCACGATATCAGAGACATCTACTGGTGGCCAGGTATGAAATCTGAAATAATTGAATTTGTATCTAGATGTCCTAACTGCCAGCAGGTGAAAGCGGAGCACCAGAAACCGGGCGGTCTGACGCAGGATATAGCTGTGCCTATGTGGAAATGGGAAGCGATAAATATGGATTTTGTAACAGGATTACCCCGTACCAGATGCAAATATGATTCCATTTGGGTAATAGTAGACAGGCTAACAAAATCAGCTCATTTCCTACCAGTGAAGGCTACCTTCTCAGCTAAGGATTATGCCGAATTATATATCAGAGAAATAGTTAGACTACATGGAGTGCCGGTATCTATTATTTCAGACAGGGGGGCACAATTCACAGCCAGATTTTGGCAGTCGTTCCAGAGGGGTCTGGGAACGCAGATCAATTTGAGCACAGCATTCCACCCTCAGACAGATGGACAGGCTGAGCGAACTATCCAAACGCTCGAAGATATGCTACGGGCGTGCGTACTAGATTTTGGGGGTAGCTGGGATGAACATCTGTCGCTGATTGAATTTGCTTATAATAACAGCTACCATTCAACTATTCAGATGGCGCCTTTTGAGGCATTATACGGGCGAAAATATAGATCGCCGGTGGGCTGGTTTGAAATAGGAGAATCAGCATTAGTTGGCCCAGACATTGTTCGGAAGTCCTAGGAAAAGATAAAGCTAATCCGACAACGTTTACTGACTGCTCAGAGCCGCCAGAAGTCGTATGCAGATATGCGGCGTAGAAATCTAGAATTTGCGGTAAGTGACTGGTATACCTGAAGGTGTCTCCGATGAAAGGGGTGATGAGATTTGGCAAGAAAGGCAAGCTTAGCCCAAGATTCATTGGGCCATATCAGATTCGGCGAAGAATAGGCCGAGTTGCATACGAGTTGAACTTGCCTCCAAAGTTAGCATCTGTTCACCCAGTGTTCCATGTTTCTATGTTAAGGAAGTTCGTAGGGGACCCTTCTACAGTAGTTCCGGTTCAAGATGTCCAGGTCACAGAAGAGTTAGCATATGAAGAAGTTCCCGTAGCTATCTTAGACAGACAGATTCGCAGGTTGAGAACTAAAGATGTTGCATCTGTCGAAGTATTGTGGCGCAACAGGAATCGTGAGGAAATGACGTGGGAAGCAGAAGAAGATATGAAAGTCAGATACCCTCACCTATTTCAGGCCTAGTCAGGCGACAGGTATGTCCATATTATTACTTATGCAGTACCTTATGGTTGTATGTCTGTGAATGATAAAGAGTGATATTTAGTTATCCAGTGGATCCTAGAATATTATGTGCAGTGCCTGTGTTGGACTTTTCTGCATTTCAGGTTTTTGTTATAGTCCATATTACAGGGGAAACTCTGCCGAAATTTTTCTAGAAAATAAAGTAAGTAGTCCTATAGATAACAGTGTACATTCGAGGACGAATGTTCTTAAGGGGGGGAGAATGTTATACCCCGTAGAATTTCCGGCATCTAGACGACCTATTCGCACGTTGGTTAAGTATATTTGAAGGCCATACGTGCTAGAGAAAGGCCGGGAAAAAGATCGGACGAGAAAACCCGTCGAACCATCGCGGGAGGAGCCGAGGCAGAGCCCCTCCACGATGGCAGCGTGTCACGGAGGTGAGGTCTCCGCGATGGCTCCGTGACACGTTGCCCAAGTTCAGGCTCAAGTATATAAAGCCCCCACTTCAGTTTAATATCATTTAACTCATTTTAATTTCCAGAACACGCAGCAAAACAGAGGAAGACGAAGGAGGGATTATAATTTTCATCCGATTACGCTGCCAAACGCTGACCAAACTCAAATTAATCCTAGATACCGAAGTATTTAGCAGCAGAGAGCATTCCTATGGATTTAGTTTCATGAAATACGGCCGACGAATCGGCGAGCCACCGAGCTAAGGTAAGTGGAATTGCTCTAAATTAGTGTCTATGTGTTCCTAGCTGAGAAGTGAATATTTCTCCCTTCTAGACCGCTGAAAAATAACGAGTTTTCGACCGTTTTTCGAAAGGTTAAAGTTGGGATAAATATATATATCTAAAGTGACAATTTCTCCCGAATATTAATGTATTTAGTTCTAATTGACGTGTATATGAATGTAGTTGGGAGAAACAGCAGAAGTACCGACGGAAATCACACCGGTCAGTCGGGTACTCAGAAACCAGGTATGTAAAGTTATTCTTTCGGCAATCCAGGAAGTACAGCTTAGAAAGTAAATAGAATAAAGGCTATTAACCGACACCCAGCATACAGGAACAATTTTAGTACAGTTTCCAACAAGCATGCTAGTATGTTAATCACGTATCATGCGATAATCAGAATAGTAGATATTCAGGCAATACGTAGTACATCTGTTGAGATTGTATCCAGTAGTAGATGGTACATTTTATGTTATTGAGCTATATCCAGATATAATCAGATAGACAGATAAAGGCCAGGTAGCAGTTAGTCCAGCAATCAGAAATAGTGTAAAACAGAATATAGTATCAGTTGTTTAATACAAACTGGCCTTGAGATACAAGAAGAGAATATGATTAGTATTTTTCATTTAAGCATGCTTGTTGTGTATGTGTTTTGTATGTTGAGACTTGTTGTGGCATGTGGGCACCCTTTAGCATCCCCACCGCCCCTGGGTTATAGCTGTGTCGATACCAGATTCAGATACCGCCACCAGCTGGGCGATATCGTCCGACTAAAGGACGATGATGGCCGACCACCATGATAATACGGTCCAGACCACCCTGCTTGCAGGGGTAGTTCAGTTTACTCTGCGCAGAGCTAGCACACCCTGTTTACAGGGGCAGACCACTCTGTGTGCACACCTGTGCCCAGAGGCAGGAGTCTTCGGACTCAGACACAGTTTATTGTCAGAGGCCAAGGCCTGAGCTACGTACCCAAGGGGGCCGGTAGGAGGAGCTCACAGTTATCAGATGAGTGGAGTGACTTGTTTTTGGTTGGTTTAGACCCGGGTAGGGGTAAATAGATTGCTTACTTGGTTGGCACCTTCCGGCTTATGGGGGTCGGTCAGGTATTGTGTGTATTATTATGTATATTGATATATGCTAGTAGATACTGATAGACAGAGGGACGACACGTCTTCAGGTACGCTCAGTTTGTTACAGTATGTATAAACTCTCCCCAGTTATCCTCAACTAGATAGACTCAGCTACTTCTTGTTTAAATGTCATGTTATTGTGCTATTCGTTTCAGTTGCATATTTCAGTTTGCTTTACATGCTCAGTACCTATGGTACTGACGCCCAGCGGGGCGCTGTATTGCTTGCCTACAGGTACTCACAGACGAGGAGCCGATCCCTCGTGATTCCAGCCAGCCAGTGAGTCATCAACTCCTGTCATCCGGAGTCTGATTCCCAGAGGTGTATCTCCTTTTCTTTTGTTGTGCAGTATGGGTAGGTCGGGGCCCTGTCCCGATCATTTCTATTAGTTTCTTACAGTATTCGTAGAGGCTTGCAGTCTGTATATATTCCCTGTGGTTATTTGAGCCGATCGTGTGGGGCCGTGCAGTCTGCTGTAGCTGTCTGGTATTCCAGTTTATGTTGGCCGTGTGGGGCCTTAGTTTGACAGTAGTGGTGACTTTGCCGGTCACGTAGTTTTACAGCAGTCTTGTGTTGAGTTACAGATAACTAGACAGCATGGTGACCTTGTCGGCCCGCATAGGTTCCTTGTTACAGGTCTGTTTCTAGTTAGCTGTTGTTACAGGTACAGATGGCTACAGGCCAGTTGGCCGGAGGCTGTAGTTACAGCCATTATATAGCCGATTTATTTCTTGAAATAGAGCCAAAGCCAGCCAAAGCACCAGATGTGCTCAGGCTGGACCAGTTAGCAGTCCAGAGTCTAGCAGGCACCAAGTGCTATCATACCCCCCAAGGTGGGGTGTGACACTCTCAGCAAAGGACTGCAATTTGGTGGAATTACTGACTACAGGTTGGCATTATTTTGGGTGAACGGAAATTGCATTTGAGGTATGTTAAGGCTAACCTCTTCGGCAAGTTATTCTTGTCTTAGAGTTGATACGACCTATATCTTTGTAAGTAAATTAAATGTATGTATGTTGTTATTAGCTACTGCAAATAGATAATGATTATATATATTGTGGTTTGCTATTGCAAGACAAATTAAGATTGCCTCATAGTATCCCTCAACATGAAAGAGTTTATTAAGTGTGAGTAACGCTAGGAGCATCATAGAGATTTCCCTGCTCACCCGTTTATCATTTAGAGAGATTCTGATATCTTGCAGTCATACTAAGGCCTTAGTAGATTGTAGCTAGTTGTTGGACCTGACTTGGTGAAGTTGGATAGCATATGGCACAGCTTGGTGATATAACTTTCTGTTTGATGCCTATATAGACAGTAAAGCTCACTCGTAAGCCGTTGGCGTACCTTGCCGCCTCCAAGGCCAGAATCTTGATAGGATGGTCTTACCTTCGAGTTGATGGCACCAGGGTTGCCTAATGAACTGAGTGATAGCCTATCATATGATTTTCTATTGTCAATGACCATTAGCTTCAACCGGTTTACTGCTTTTCATATTGGTCATTCAGGAAACCACCTTAGTTGTTAAAAGTCTGATAGAGTAGCTAATACCCTAAGGGAAGGAATCCTGTTAGTAGTTAGACATGGGGCCAACGCTCCGAGTTACTATTACAAGTGCCCATGTACATTCTGCCGCGAAGGGCTAAATCTAGATATACCTGCCTACGAGGCTATGAATCGCCCTGAGGGGCTATATGAAACCTGGACAGACCAAGTTAACGTCTAAGGGGATAGAACCATAGTAGTAAGGTATTACCTTTAGGCAAAGAATTATAGTAAGTTGCCTGTGGGAAATAAAGGCTGATTTCATAGGAGCATGTCTGACTAGTAGCAGCCCTACAGTCGTTCTAAGTAAAGGAACTAAAATAGTGGGTCCCTTGCAACCTTACTATTCGCTTATGAGCTATCACTGTTCTAGCATGACCATCAACCTATCACTTAGGTCACCCAACCCTCGTCCTTTTTTTTGTGAGCCAATGGAGGTTGTGATCACTGCTAGGACATTTTGGCCAAGTGTAGGCACACGAGGTGTGCCTGTTGGCTGTTATATAAACTGTTTTAGGGATGAGTACTAGTTGCGTTAGGCCTATGGGGATAGATACACCTTTTAAGTGACTAGATTTGTGGATTGTAGCATAGTATCCCTGGTTGGGGTAGATCGTATTTCGTACTGCTTCTTGCCATGAATAGCTAAGAGGCTGCTAGTTGAACTACATATGGAGTTATACACTGCTTATGGAGCTACAATGCTGTTACTGCTTACAGAGCTATAGATTGCTTATGGAGCTACGATGTTGTACCACTTACAGAGCTACTAAATCGCTTACGGAGCCATATATTGTCTGTAAGAACTAAAGTGAATCCTATAGGGCCATATTGAAGTCTATTTAGTTATGGACTTCTTTTGTGTCGCAGTGGCATTATAGAACCTTCGTAGAGTCCTGTGGGCTCGGGGTGTAGTCACAGGGGCCTGAAAGACCCGAACTCAGTTACAGGGGCCCAGGTGTCTCAGATACAATTATAGGAGCCCAGATGGCTCAGATACAATTATAGGAGCCCAGAAGGCTCCGATATAGTCCCCAATAGGTATGTTCAGTTACAGTTACTTGAAGGGCCTCAGGGGTACCAATAGGGCAATACAGACTGATTGGCACCTGTCGAGGCTTATAGGGGACCAGGTAGGTTATCTCTGTGTTGATTGCACCTTCCAGGCTTATGGGGGGCAGGTTAGGCTCCTGTTTATATACTTGTTTGCTAGGTATAACTTATGAATATAATCACACAACTTAAGCTCTCATTTGTGTAGTTGTTTACTAGATGCAAGCTATGGAATGAAAGTATACAGGTTAACTTGTGCTCTTTTTTGCTGATTACTTTCATTTCTTTATCAACTTCTATTCAGTTATTATTATTACCTTATATACTCGGTACATATTGTACTGACGCCCACACATAGGGCACTGCATACTTGCCTGTAGGTTTAGACAGTGTAATACCCCGAAACTTTCCTAGGCCAAACTCAGACCTTGCATGAGAAATCAGGAAAGAACATAAAATTTTATCTTAGAACGACCGAGACAATGAGTCGTTGTCAGAAGTAACAAACCTTTGTCTATCATGGTCAGCCCTGCCAGTTGTCTTCGAGAACCAACGAGGCATTGAACGACCCGTGGTGAGGAGTAATGGGTCATCCTATCATCCGTGGTATCCCCAGATCAGGACCTAGCACCAGCATGTCCCAGAAACAACGAATCATCTAATGAACTTTCATTGGCTACGATGACTAGTTGTAGGTACTTGTTGGTTGAATTCCAGCTAGGGTTGGAATTCACCTCAGAAACCACGAGTGGAACCCATGACTCATTGTCACCTCTAACGAGCCATGGTTTCCATCCGTTGTAAGAATTCAAAAATCCTCCAGGCCAAAGTCGTGGTGACGATGGGCAGTTACCATGACTCATAGGTTCTACCAATGAGCCATGGTGTTGTCCGTTAGAGCAGGGGTCCAGTGTTTTGCTCAAACCCCTGCCAGTGGCCAAGGGAGCTACCAACAACCTGTTGGTTCATCCAAAAAAATTCTGGTCCCCCCTCCCCCTCCCCATTTCCAATTTCCAATAAGCCCAAGATTCTAGCCCAGGACCGACGACTAGTCCCAATGAGTTGTGGTATCAACCAACGTCTCATTGTGTGACCCGTTGGTCCCCTACGGGGCAGTTTTCCATATTTTTCTCCCAGGGTTATTTTAGTAACTTCCCATCTTTTTACCTCTAAACCCTATCATTTTGAGCACGTTTTAGAGAGAATTAAAGGGGTTGAACGACTTTCCCTCTTCATTCCTCTCATTCTCTCAAAGTTAGAAACGTAAAGATTCAGTTAGGAAGCATAGAACAGGGCAAGGGTTTCGACTTCTCTTTTCAAATTTTCTCAAGAGTTTTCTTTGGGATTTCTACACCAGGTATATGAGAATTTAGCAAGGGAATTGTCCTTCCCTTGTGCCCCAAAATCCATCTAAATTGTCTTATCAGTTCTAAGCCCTAAGATTTTCAAATTAGAGGTATTTTTTGGTCATGTTCAGATTAAATTATGTGAAATGTTGTACATACTGTTTGTTACTATATTTCCACTATCTAGTAATCACGATTGATATTTGTTTTCCCGAAAAGTGACTTTAGCCCTAATTCGATAAGTGTAGTAACTAGGGTACTGCATTGTTTTATAGACATAATGTTGCTTGGTTTTATCAATGCTGGAAATTCCATGTTATTCTTATCAGTTAAATGTTCAGTCAGTTGCTTGTTAGCTCAGTTTCAATCACGATGTTAATATCTTTCGTATTTTTCAGTAATATTAGCTGATCAGTTTGACTATACTAAGTTCTTGAGGTGTCAGTAACGCCTCCCAGTTATCAGTTATCAGTTATCAGTATCAGTTATCAGTTATTAGTTAGTTCTTTTGGATGGTTAAAACGCTTCCAAATAAGCAGCTCTGACCAGTCATAGAACACCAGTTAAAGTATTTGGTCCGATGAGACTCTTAGAGTACTTCCAAATAAGTAACCCTGACTTAGTCTTGTGCCCCAGCTTCGAGCTATCTGCTTAGTAGACAATTTAGGATTATCTAGTAGGAGTAGTACTTAGCACCAAGCGGACTGGGGTTTCAGCGCACCCAGGTTCCCAAAACTATGTTGCGAACTTAGGTTATTGGCCCATCAGGCCCCAAATTTGTGATCACCCATTTCATGCCTTTATACCCTTGCAAGGTATATTGGGTCCTATCGATGGGGCATATATATCGAACTCCATGTCTAGCTCACGTGGTCATATGTCGGTATAGACTCTCCCACTAGTAGTATAGTCTCAGTTCAGTTCAGTTCAGTTCATTTAAGTCCAGTTCATTTTAGTTTAGCTCAGTTATATTTAAGTTGTATCAGTTTTTAGTATTTCAGTTGGTCATTTCATGTCATTTCAGTTCAGTTATATGTTCTTTCATACTTATTATACCTTACTTACTCAGTACATTCAAAGTACTGATGCATAACTTTTATGTTGTATCGTATCATGATACAGGCACAGGTTCTCAGTCCCATTTATTGTTGGTAGTTCCCTCAGCCAATATCAGTAGAAGCATTTGAGTGAGTCATCATCTTCTGAGGATGATATTTACTTTCAGTTAGTTCTTACAGTCAGATTTTTAGAGTTAGCTGGGGGCTTTCCCCAACAACTCATTAATTAGTAGTTGGCTTTCATACATAGACATGATATTAAATATTGTTTTTCGGATGTATTAGCTCTTGTCAAATCAGTTTTTCTTAAATGGTTTTATTTATTTAAAGCTTCTGCTTATGTTTTTATCAGTTTACCAGTGTAATGATAGACCATGGGTTGGCTTGGGGTCACTTATGGCACCAAGTACCGCGTCTCGTCCAGGGTATAGACTCAGGTTGTGACAAACAAGGTATCAGAGCACTAGATTTAGAGTATCGTAGGATGACTGAAAGCGGCATCAACTAGAGTCTTTTTCATGGGTGTGAAGCGCGCCATGACGGGGAGGCTACAAGACGTTATTAGGAAAACTCCCTTTTGTTCATACTCTTAATCGTCCATTAAAGCCTAATTCCAGAAATGTCCTCCTAACTCGTGCTCTATTCGCTTAAGTGAAACTAGGCCTCCAAAATGGGGAAATGAAAGGAGGGCTGGCAATGCCAAACGACCTACCCCACCAGCTCCAACAGCCCCTAAAGATGATGAAGTGTCCTCATCAAAGTACAGAGTGGCAATACAACTGCTGGCTCAGACGGTGACTAACCAAGTGAACCAGCAGGTGGTTTCGGTGAACACAAACGGGTCCGTAGCAGCTGCTAGGGTTCGGGATTTCACCCGAATGAACCCTCCAGATTTTCATGGATCTAAGCTGGGAGAGGACCAACAGGAGTTTGTAGATGAGGTGCGGAAGATCACCCGAAATATGGGTCTTAGTTCCGCAAAGAGTTTTGATATGTCCGCCTACCAGTTGAAAGGGGTGGCTCAGATTTGGTACGATCAGTGGAAGGAAGGGAGGCCAGTAGAAGCAAAACCGATAGAGTGGAAATAGTTCACCACAGAATTTTTAGACAAATTCTTCCCCGGGGAGTTGAGGGAAGCTAAGGTCGCAATGTTCATGAACTTGAAGCAGGGTAATAGGACCGTAGAGAAATATGCATTGGAGTTCACTTGATTATCGAGGTAGCGCCAGAGATGGTAGCCAAGCTAAGGGCTCGCATTTTTTTTATGTTTGTCAACGGAGTATCAAACATGGTACTTAAGGAGTGTAGGACCGCGATGCTCATAAAGGATATTCACCTCTCAAACTTCATGGTTCATGCCCAGCAGATTGAGGCAGAAAAATTTAAAAGATATGGAGCAGGAGAAAAAGTGGGCTTGAATGGGTCAATCAGATTATATCTGGTAGCAGTAGCCGCCCACAGAAGCAGTGGAAAAGGGTTCCAACACCCACCTCAGCCAGCGCCTCTACTTCTCGGTCCTGCAAGGACCGGAAGAGTGGAGCATCTGGCTCTTAGTCCCAGAGTCACAACACTAGTAACCGCTACCCAACTTGTCCCAAGTGTGGCAGAAACCATCTAGGTGAATTCCTCTAGGGCAAAGAAGGTTGCTTTGCTTATAGGAAACTAGGTCATAGACTAAAGGAGTGTCCATCGGCAGGGCAGGGGAAATCGTAGTCTACCACTTCAACAGCTCTAATAGGTCGTCCAGCTCAACAGGGTAACACTTCAGGTACAGATGGCGATCATCACCAAAATCGCTTTTATGCTTTGTCCTCTCGTAAGTATCAGGAGAGCTCACCTGACATGGTCATGGGTATGTTACATCTTTTCCATCAAGATGTGTATGCCCTACTAGATCCAGGAACCGCACTATAATTTGTGACTCCCTATTTAGTTGTTTAGTTTGAAATCAGTCTAGAAGTCCTCTCAGAACCATTCTCAGTCTCTACCCTAGTTGGTGAGTCAGTTAGAGCCAGCCGGGTGTATAGAAACTGCCTAGTCTCAATATTGAGTAAAGTCATCCCAGCTGATCTAGTAGAACTAGACATGGTCGATTTTGACCTCATTCTTGGCATGGATTTGTTACACTCCAATTATGCTTGAGTCGACTGTAGAACTACAGTCCTCATATTTCAGTTTTTGAATGAGCCAGTTTTAGAATGGATAGGCTGTAGTTCAGCGCCTAAGGGTCAGTTTTATTTCCTACCTTAAGGCAAGGAAGCGCATTCTAAAGGGTGTATTTATCACCTAGTTTTGGTCAAAGACTCTAGCTCCGAGACCTCAATTATCCAGTCAGTTTCAGTTGTCAGCGAATTCCTTGACGTGTTTCCCGAAGATCTCTACGGAGAGCCTCCCAAAAGGGAAATAGACTTCAGCATGGACCTTCTTCCAGACACTCAGTCCATCTCCATTTCTACTTATAGAAGGGCTCCAGCTGAGCTTAAGGAGTTGAAGAAACAACTAAGGGACCTTCTTGATAGGGGTTTGATTAGGCCCAATATCTCTACATGGGGTGATCCAGTGTTGTTCGTGTGAAAGAAAGACGGTACTCTCAGAATGTGTATTGACTACCGTTAACTGAAAAAGTTACATTTAAGAACAGGTATCCCCTACCCAGGATTGACGAATTATTCGATTAGCTTTAAGGAGCTAGTTTTTTTTCCAAAGTAGATCTCAAGTCGGGGTATCATCAACTTAGAGTCAGAGAATATGACATACCGAAAACAATCTTCAAAACTCGGTATGCTCACAATGAATTCGTGGTTATGACCTTTGGACTAACTAATGCCTCTACAGCTTTCATGGACCTGATGAGTAGAGTATTCAAGTAGTATCTAGACATGTTCGTCATTATATTCATTGATGACATTCTGGTATACTCTAGAAATAAGGAAGAACATGCTAACCATCTAAGGATAGTGTTAGAGATGCTCAGAGACCGCCAGTTGTTCACAAAATTCAGCAAATGTGAATTCTGGTTAAAGTATGTGACTTTCCTTTGTCATATGGTCTCAGGTGAGGGTACTCAAGTAGATCCTCAAAAGATAATAGCAGTGAGAGACTGGCCAAGACCTACTTGCCCAACAGATATCAGAAGTTTCCTGGGTCTAGCCGGTTATTACCGATGATTTGTAGAAGGATTTTCCTCTATTGCATCTCCTCTGACTAAGCTAACTTAGAAAAAGGTGAAGTTTTAGTGGTCAGATGCATGTGAGAAGAGTTTCTAAGAGCTAAAGACTCGACTCACCACAACTATAGTTTTGACCTTGCCAGAAGGAATAGATGGGTTCATAGTATATTGTGACACTTCTAGAGTTGGACTCAATTATGTTCTGATGTTGCGGGGTAAGGTGATAGCTTACGCCTCAAGATAGCTCAAGGTTCATGTAATGAACTATCCGACTCATGATCTTGAATTTGCAGCAGTGGTGTTTGCTTTGAAGATATGGAGGCTTTATCTTTATGGGGTTCACGTAGATGTTTTCACCAATCACAAGAGCCTTCAATACGTGCTCAGTCAGAATGACTTGAATCTTCGTCAGAGAAGGTGGTTGGAGATACTAAAGGACTACGACATGAGTGTGCTATACCACCCGTGCAAGGCCAATATGGTGGTTGATGCCCTAAGAAAAATTTCCATGGGGAGCGCTGCTCATGTTGAAGAGGGCAAAAAAGAACTGACAAAGGATATTCACAGTTAGCTCCATAGGAAGTGTAATTGGTCAATTCAGCTGCGGGCAGAGTAGTACTGCAGAGTGGGTTAGATTTCTCGTAAGTTGTTGAAGTTAAGTCAAAGCAGGATGAAGATCCCATACTGCTTAAGCTGAAAGAAACAGTTGTCAGAAAAGAAGTGGAGACTTTCTCCAAAAGGGGAGATGATGTGCTTCATTACCAGGGCAGACTTTGTGTACCGGATGTAGGTGACTTGAGATAGAAAATACTAGCAGAAGCACACAGCTCCAGATATTCTATCCACCCTGGTGCCACTAAGATGTACCATGACCTACGGGATATCTACTGGTGGAACAGCATGAAAGAGACATTGCAAAATTTGTGGCTAAGTGGCCAAACTACCAGCAGGTTAAGGTGGAACATTAGAGACCTGGGGGTATGACTCAGGACATCAGCATACCTACATGGAAGTGGCAAGAAGTGAGTGTGGACTTTATTATGGGTATACCTCGTACTCGTCGTTAGCATGACTCAATTTTGGTAATAGTAGATTAGACGACCAAGTCAGTACATTTTCTCCCAGTTAAAACTACAGACTCAACAAAGGATTATGCGAGGTTGTACATCCAAGAGTTAGTCAGACTGCATGGGGTGCCTTTGTCCATCATTTCAGATAGAGATACATAGTTCACCTCACATTTTTGAAAGTCACTTTCGAAAGGACTCGGTACTTAGGTCAAGCTCAGCACAACTTTTCACACCCAGACAGATGGACAAGCAGAGCGAACTATTCAGACCTTAGAAGATATGCTGAGAGCTTGTGTGATCAACTTCAAAGGTAGTTGGGATGATCACTTACCTCTCATCGAGTTTGCATACAATAATAGCTACCACTCCAGTATTCAGGAGGCCCCATTTGAGGCACTATATTATAGGAGGTGTAGGTCTCTTATAGGGTGATTTGATGTTGGCGAAGCTACCTTGACAGGACCAGACTCAGTTCATGAAGCTATGCAGAAAGTGCAACTGATTAGAGAAAGGTTGAAAACAGCTCAAATTTGACAGAATGATATATGGATATGAGGAGGAGAGAGTTAAAATTTGTTGTAGATGATTGGGCTAACCTGTAAATTTCACCTATGAAAGGGGTGATGAGATTTGGAAAGAAAGGGAAACTCAGTCCGAGGTATGTAGGACCCTACAGGATTCTGAGGCAAATTGGCAGTGTGGAATATGTTAGAATTACCTTCAGAGTTATCACCTGTGCACCCAATCTTCCATGTGTTACTATTGAAAAAGTGCATCGGTGATCCAACCTCAATAGTGCCACTAGACAGTGTGGGAGTGAAGGATGGTCTCTCTTACAAAGAGGTTCCAGTTCAGATCCTAGACCGTCAAGTTCTTAAGATGAGAAACAAGGAAGTCACTTCAGTGAAAGTCTTGCGGAGGAACCAGCTAGTTGAGTGAGCCACATGGGAGGCAGAAGAAGACATGATTGCCAAATACCCTCATTTATTCCCTTCCAGTTCAATTCCAACATTAGGTATTAAATTCCTCCTCAACACTCTGTTTAGTTCCATACTCATCAGCTCAATTCAGATTTTCAATATGCATTCTAGTTGCATCAACTCAGTTAGCATGCTTAAATCAGTTTGGAGTCAGTCATTCCTTCATAAATAAATTTATAGTCTTGGTCTGGGAATTTCATCTCTTTTCCTAGTTTTCTAGCAATTTTAGCCTTCATTCGAGGACGAATAATCCCAAGGGGGAGATATTGTAATACCTCTAAACTTTCCTAGGCCAAACTCAGACCTTTCATGAGAAATCAGGGAAGACCAGAAAATGTTATCTTGGAACGACCGAGGCAATGAGTCATTGTAAGAAGTAACGACCCGTTGTCTGGGTCGTGGTCAGCCCTTCCAGTTCTCTTTGAGAACCAATGAGGCATTGAATGACCAGTGGTGAGGATTAATGGGTCGTCCTGTCATCCATGGTATCCCCAACTCAAAACCCTGCACCAGCATGTCCTAGAAACAACGAGTTGTCCAATGAACCGTCGTTGTCTATGATGACTCGTTGTTGGTACTCATTGGTTGAATTCCAGTATGAGTTGGAATTTCACTCAGAAGCCAGGAGTGGAAACCATGACTCGTAGTAACCTTTAACGAGTTGTGGTTTCCATCCGTTGTAAGAATTCGAAAATCCTCTAAGCCAATGCAGTGGTTGCAATGGGCGGTTACCATGACTCGTGGATTCTCCCAATGAGTCATGGTGTTCCCATTTGAGGGGGGTCCAATGTTTTGCTTAAACCCCTGCCAGTGGCCACGGGAGGTACCAACGACCCGTTGGTTTATCCAACAAGTTGTGGTCCCCCCCTCCCCTTTGCTAGTTTCCAGTAAGCCCAAGATTCTATCTCAGGACTGACGACTGGTCCCAACGAGTCGTGGTATTAACCAACGACTCATTGTGTGACCCATTAGTCCCTAGCAGGATAGTTTTTCAGATTTTTCTCCCAGGATTATTTTAGTAACTTTCCAGCTTTTTACCTCTAAACCCTATCGTTTTGAGCACGTTTTAGAGAGAATTAAAGGGGTTGAACGATGTTACTCTTCATTCCTCTCATTCTCTAAAAGTCAGAAATGTAAAGATTCCCTCGGGAAGCACAGAGTAGGGCAAGGATTTTGACTTTTCTCCTAAGATTTTCTCAAGAGCTTTCTCCGGGATTTCTACACCAAGTATGTGAGAATTTAGCAAGGGAATTGTCCTTCCCTTGTGCCCCAAAATCCATCTAAATTGTCTTATCAGTTCTAAGCCCTAAGACTTTCGAATTAGAGGCATTTTTCGGTCATGTTCCGATTAAATCATGTGAAATGTTTTTCATACTATTTGTTACTATATTTCCACTATCTAGTAATCAGGTTGATATTTGGTTTCTTGAAAAGTGACTTTAGCCCTAACTTGATGAGTGTAGTAACTAGGGTCTTGCACAATTATATAGACATAATGTTGCTTGACTCTATCAGTGTTGGAAATTCCATGTTATTCTTATCAGTTAAATGCTCAGTCAGTTGCATGCTAGCTCAATTTTAGTCATGATGTTAATATCTTCAATATCTTTCAGTAATATCAGCTGATCAGTTTGACTATACTTAGTTCTTGAGGTGTTAGTAAGGCCTCCCAGTTATCAGTTATTAGTTATTTGTTACCAATATCAGTTATCAGTTATCATTTAGTTATATAGATAGTTACAATGCTTCCAAATAAGCATCTTAGACCAGTCTTAGAACACCAGTTACAGTATTCGATCTGATGAGACTCTAAGGGTACTTCCAGATAAGTATCCCTAACTTAGTCTTGGACCCAGCTTCGAGCTGTCAGCTTAGTAGATAAGTTAGCATTATCTAGTGGGAGTAGTACTTAGCACTGAGCGGACTGGGGTTTCAGCGCACCTAGATTTCCAGTACTACGTTGCCACCGTAGGTTATTGGCCCATCAAGCCCCAGATTTGTGATCACCCAATTCATGCCTTTATGCCTTGACAAGGCATATTAGGTCCTATCGATGGGCTATACTATATCAAACTCCACGTCTAGCTCACGTGGTGATATGTCGGTTATAGACTCTCCCACTAGTCAGTACAGTCTTAGTTCAGTTAAGTTCAATTCAGTTTAGTTCATCATAGCTTAGTTTAGGATCTCAGATCTGGGACATATCTATGACCATTCGCCAGTGTCATTATGGACCATATCAGTTATATTTCAATTGTATAAGTTTTTAGTATTTTAGTTGGTCATTTTAGTTAAGTTACTTTTTCTTTCACACTTATTATACCTCACTTACTCAGTACATTCAAAGTACTGACACATACCTTCTATGTTGTATTGTATCATGATACATGCGCAGGTTCTCAATCCCAGTATCATCAGTAGTTCCCTCAGATAATATCAGCAGCAGCACTTAGTAGTCCTCATCTTTCGAGGACGATATTACTTTCAGTTAGTTCTTTACAGGGGGGCTTATCCCAGCAACTCATCTTTAGTAGTTGGCTTTAAGACATAGACATAGATATTCAGTATTCTTTTTCATCTGTATTAGCTCTTGTCAAATCAGTTTTTCTTAAATTGTTTTATTTATTTAAAGCTTCCTTTTATGTTTTTCTTAGTTTACCAGTGTAATGATAGACCATGGGTTTGCTTGGGGTCACTTGTGGCACCAAGTACCGTGTCTTGTCCACGGTATATACTTGCGTTGTGAAAGACAGATAGACAGGTTTTGGGATCTTCTAGCAGCTATTTAGAGTCGGCAGATTGGTTAGATCCTTTCTATCGGAGTTGCAAAATTATATAGGATTGCCCATCTTTAGTTACATAAGTTTTGGGTAGGTCGGGGCCCTGTCCCGACCAATATTTTCACTTTAGAGGCTTGAAGACTACAGTCTTCAGTTAGTTGATTGTTGTTGGCCGTGTGGGGCCTATGTATGTTATATTTTACGTGTTGGTCGTATGGGGCCTCATATAGCTTGTAGGTAGAAGCCTTGTCGGCTATAGTATTAATATGACTACCTTCATTCCTACAGTTATGACTACACAGCATGGTGGTCTTGTCGGTCCGCATAGGCTCCCTTTATTATTGTGTTTGTTGGGTTAACTATTTTTTTACGGGTTGCTAGGTGGCCTTGTCTGCCGAGGCTATGTTTATAGCTGAGATATAGCATTTTGTTTTCTTAGTTTTGAGTTGCTGGTAGGAATTAGAGGTGCATATGTCCAGGTAGGTCAGCCCAGGTCCCAGTGTGGCATTAGGTGCAGTTACGCCTCTAAAGGTGGGGCGTGACAAACTTGGTATCAGAGCAACATCGTATCCTAGGGAGTCTAAAAGCCGTTTCTAGTAGACTCTTGTTTATAAATGTGTTGTGCACCACATTTTATACGCAGGAGGCTACGAGGCATATACGGTTATCCCTCATTCTTCTCAGATCGTGCTATAGAACCGAGTTGTATAGGGTTGAGTCCTTAAGCTTTCACTGTTATATCTGTCTAGAATAATGTTTGATATGAGACAGACTTTAGCCAGCTGCGAGTTAGATACAGTAGCAGGAGAGGGTACCAGTAGGGTGCCACAGTTGGAGGACAGCCAAGCCTAAGGGCGAAAGGGAAACATCTTTTCACTCTCCTCAGCATTGTCTCGTGGCACTCTGCTAGCACCGTTCCCAGCTCTTCCTACATTCTCAGATTAGGATGTCAGGAGTATAGTATATATGATGGCTTACCTAGTAACTATTCAGTATTAGATAGGGGTAGCAGTTAGTATTAGATTTACTAAAAGGCACGAGGGATTGTGAAATTATGAAACTCTTACCTTCAGCCCTTGAGAGTTTGTTGAGTCTCACACTTCATCCCTACTATAGTACGATATGATTAATTCGTACCTCCCAACCTTTCTCAATACAATAGAGAGCGTAAGTATTGACACTATGTTGCCAAGAGTAAATAGTAAAGGAGGGCTAAACATGTCAATTCTTGGGGAGTGTTATAAAAAGTGGTTAAGACCCCTAGTACTAAAATAAATCACCTAGACCTTCACTACAGTAAAAATCAGGATAGCAGGTCAGATTGCTAAGAGCAGCCACGCACATGTGTGAGTTCATAAGTAATAGACTCCCAACAATAGTAAAGCTTAGGTCAGAAATAGGCTAATCTCACCGCAGTGTGTTGATAGTAGTAAGGGAATTTCCTGGAGAATAAAGCATACAACCCCCAACCTATTATGTTGAGGGGCAGAGAGATTGATCTAGGAACTGAATATGTAGATAGAGTGGCTGAAAAAGAAAATTAGTTAAGCTGGATAGCTTTAGTCATTGCCAGTGGTCAGCCATTATGGGCCTTCATGGGCAGGGAGATTTCTAGGCATGACCTTAAGTTTAAAGCAAACCTATGGCTGGAGTTTGTGTGCGGCCAAATTATGCCATCAAAGAATGACCAAAGAGTGAATTTGGAGGCAGTTATACTCATCGCCTGTATCATGACAAGGGTGCCCATCAACTTCGAGGAGATTGTGGCTAACCAAATGAAGAGAAAGGACAAGCAACAGGGAACATCGATGACATATACGGTGACTATTTCTCAGTGGCACCCTTAGTGTAGGCGTGCCACTATTCCCTAACGAGTCTCTCAGCTCCTCCACCGGTGTAATGAATATGGAAGAAAAAAGGGTGTCGAGTCACCCAAGGTGAAGATAAAAAGGTTACAAGATTTTGAGGCTCCCGAAGGCTCCACCTCCCATGACATAGAATAGACCCCCGTGGCTCCCGACCATAATATGCCACGCCTCGAGACATCAGGTCATGTATCGGGGGAAGCACCATTTCGAGGCCCTTCACCTCCTTTCACGTCCTCTTATCCAAGCGAAATTCAAAAGCTTGCCAAGATGATACATACTCTGCCAACTCCAAAAGCTGGCTCAAAATCTACCGACCCTTATTTCCCTAATAGTAAAAAGGGAGATAAAGAATTTGTATGACATCTTCACCAAGCTATTCTCTCGAGTGGATGTTGTGGAGGGAATAATGACATCTCTTCGGGATGAAGTGCAAGAGTTGAGAAGCCGAGCACTAAGGGATACGAACAAGAGCGCACATGATGCAGCCATGGCTGCTCCACCTACAGCCCAAGGCCTCATTAATGATCTATTTGAGGGCCTAGGTGATGATGAGGAGACCTAGGGAGATGAGGGACATGATGCAGATGATGAGGCCAATATTGATGATGAGGAGTAACCACTTCAGGGAGTTCCCACCACCCTTTCTATATTTAATGCATACATCGGGGACAATATATTATTATAGTTTGGGGTAGGTTGAGCTCTCTTTTTCTCTCTTGTGGTTACTATTTAATTGTTCTGCCCTTGTCGGGATTGTTGTTTATATTTTGTTGCCCTTGTCGGGCTGATTTGACTTATTTCTAAGTTTCTTTGTTTGTTGGTTGCTGCCCTTGTCGAGCCTTTGGTGAATGAAAAGTTATTCTTAAGTTGTTAGTGACATTAATTGTGTTTGTGTTCAATATCCAAATGTTTCATGACCCAAGTCTCAATTAAAGTCTTTTGTTTATAGTAGTTAGTGAACAAACTCCAAGGATTTTCTTTATGCCACGATTCTTTCCCAAAGATCAATTTTCTTTTACTTTTTTATTGTTGAACCGGGTGGCATTTCCCAATGATGGATTGAGAGGAGACTTTCTTAAGGCAAAAATGTTGAGTTTGAAGTTCTTTTTGAGTCGATGATTGCAATGGCTTCTGAGAGGTACCACAAAAAAAATTTCTTAAATGGCATGGCTGTAAAAAAAATTAAATTTTGAGACGGAAAGGGGTATTTGAATTTGAAATCTAAGTACTCTTTTTTCCTAAGTTACACATTCTTTGTTTGGCTTCTTGATTCAATGATATCTTGTTTTATGACTCTTGATGTGGTGATAAAAATGGTGTGAACCCCTTGGAGAGTGACGCTTTGTGGAAAAGGTTGTAGTTTAATTCTCTTACATGAACGATTGTCTAGAACTTGCCCCAAGTGTGACTCAAGGCTAAATCCTAGATGTTGTTGCACTTGAAAGAAGATTTTAGGCTTTCTTTTGATAGATACTTTACCCATATGACCTCTTTGAGCATGAATCCTTGCTAGCCAATGTTGAGCCTTTAAGCCTTTTGCTTGAAAACCACATTACAAGCATATTACCCCTTTTGTAATCCCTCTTTGGAACCCATCCTCCCTAGTGCTAGTTGTGAGAAGAAATGCAAAAATGATGTTTGAAGTCCCAAAAGTGTGGGAATAGAAAAGGAAAAGATGAGGCAAAAGCCTAAGTTTGGCGGTTGCAAAAAGGAAAATGGAAAGAATGATGTGAACTTCAATGTAGGTAGCACCACATTATGAAAAGAATGAATGAATTATTTGGGTTAAAAGAACCGAATTGTGGAAAGGTGCTACCTCTTGCTTAAATGAAATGAAGAGTGGTAACTAAGGAAAAATAAGGAGGGCTTTTGTATAAAAACTGAAAACACTGTTCAAGGAGAGATACGGTGAGGGTGATCTCAAAAGAAAAAAATATGCAATGAAATTCATGATGTGCTGTGATTTACAACATTTTTGGCACTTAAAACTGGGAAATAATCATGGACTTAGGTTTATTTATATGAATATGAGGCACTTTTACTTTGTTTTCAGGAAAAATAGATGTTGAAGTTAAATTGTGCAGAAGATGGAGAAAATTGCAGAAAAGTGGCTATGTATGGACCTCAGTACGAGCCGTACCATACTGGTACAATCCGTACTGAGAGTCGTGCAAAAGTCTAGGCTAAGAGTGTTGAGGCAAAGGCAACTTACGGCTCAAGGTACGAGCCGTACCATGGTAGTCGTAGGGAACTTCAGAAGATGTTGCACAGGCTAAGTCTCCTGGGATGGGTAGCAACCACAAATCATAAGATCTACTTAAGACCTGTACTAAGGAACCATGGAGAAGTTCAAAAGAAGAGAAGACTGGCAGGTCTTAAGGTACGAGAAGGAGTCACGGGTCATAGAACTGAGGTATGAGTCATACCCAGCCATCCTTGATAAAGTTTAGAAGACTGCCAAAATTCTCAGTATCAAACCACAACTCATTGTACGACTCGTAGGTTCATGGTACGAGTCATACCAGTTCACAACACTTAGCGAGATTCAGTAGAGACCAGCCAACGTACTAGTCAAGATACGACTCGTACAATCTTTTTACGGGTCGTAGGTGAAGCCAGCGGGAGTTTTTAGTAGTTTCCCTGTTTACTTAGGAGAAGGTTCCAAATATTTGTATAAATACTTTTTAGGTTATTTATCAGTAGGGAGAGTCGAAGATTGAGTTTTCTTACATGAAACAGATTGAGAGACAAGTTGTTAACTTTTAATTCAAGTCTTGGAGATTTTCTTGCTTTGATTTTCTTCATTGTTCTTGAATAATTCTTCATAAATTCTTGCAATAATCAAGTAGGTTTTTTTTCAATCATCTTTGTAAGTATTAAATTATGTATTTGTCTATGAATGCTTAGAATTTTCTTACAATCATGTGAGGCTAAAAACTCCACAACTATGGTAGTGGGAACCCGCTGAATTAACAAACTAGGGTTGCATGAAGTGATTCTAAACCAAACCTAAAATACTTTTATTGTATTCTCTTCATCTTTAATATTTCTTAGCGGAGCGCAACGTTAGGACTTGCTCGAATTTTTTACTTGCTTGAACCTAGAGAAGTAGAGATTAGAAAAAGAGAATTTCAAAAAAGCCTTGATCTTTATGAGTCATTGTAAAACTTGAGCTTCGGTCACAGGATAGTTAATTTGGGACAAATTTGATAAAGGTTAAAGTAAAATTGCTCATGAGACCTTACCCTATGATTTAGTATAGTCATCCAATAAGGATGAACCAGTTGTTTGTATGAACCCTAGTTATCAAGTTCTACAAGTAATCATTGGATAGATCACAAGTGTAAAACTTGAAGTAGTTATGAACCCGTGGGGAACACTTGCCCTAGTTAATTGCATAATATTGATAAACAACAACCAATTCTCAATCTTGTCTTTTAATTGCTTAAATAAAACCCCCCTTTTTGGAGATAACATACATAAAAGTTTAAATACTAGCATTATTCTACATCCTTACTTTATTCCCTGTGGGATAAACGCCAACTTTTGTTGGGTTCTTTATTGATAACGTCCGCTCCATACTTTATCAAGAGTGTGAGTTTGAGTGTTATCAATTCAGAAAAAAGGCATCGGGGAGATTATAGTCACTAGAACTTAAAAGTTATCCTACCTTTACCCCTAGCCTTCAGCATGACCTAAAAGTCCTAATTGATTTTAAATGTAGCAACTCTATATTAGTGGCGAGTTACACGAAGGGCAAGCCTATAGGTCAGGTTATAAGCATGGGAATTTCTTTGTGAGAATGAGCATATTTGTTTTATTCTATAATCCCTTGAGTGTGAATTGCTTGAAAATTAAATGGGATTCTCTCTTGATGTAAGTAGCATCACCTCATTAGGGAGCATGCTCGCACGTGCCAAAAGATATGATTGAGACAAGAATATCGTGAGCCTGAAGGCACACTTTGAATGTGAATTTTTATGACTTAAGATGCTATATACGCTTGTTGTGATCAACCATGCCCTTGTTTCGGATGAAGAAATCAAATGTGAATCAGGCCAATTGATTGTGGTTATCTCTTGAAGAATTTGCATAAAGTGTTCAGTCTCCTCTTTTTCTTTGAGTTAGTGAGTGATCTTTGGGTTGTCTGGGTCATAGTGGTCCCTTGTGCATAATGTCATGTAGAATGACATGCTTATTCCTATAGTTCAATTGTAGAGAATTGCCTTGCTTGAGGACAAGCAATGGTTCAAGTTTAGGGGTTTGATGAGTTGATAATTTACCAACTTATTAGGCTTTTAAATATGAGCTTTTTCTTGGTTTTCAAGTCATTTGGGAGGATTTTATGCTCTTTCCCTTTATCTCTTTAGGGCATTCAACTTAAAGAGAGAAGGCAAGGGATTTGACAAAAGCATGGAATTAAAGAAGAGGACAGAGCTCTATCGGATGGGACCGACACTCTACTGGATGGAACAGATGAAACGCCAGCTGAAACGTAGGAGCGTACTAGTTATAAGTGGACGGTGCACACGCAGAACATGGGTTAGCACCTGTGAACCACCGGTGCCAATGCCGGTCAATTCCATAAAGTCACTGATCCCATCTATGACAAAGTAGCGTCACACGGATGGGCACTGACGGAACACCGGTGACTCGCAAGTGAGGCTGCTTTTAGGAGGGCGAAATCAGCCAACATGGGATTTGAGGAGCATTTTTTAATCTATTTTTGTACATTCTCTAGAAAGTACTGAATATTTCATTCCAGATTTCCAGAGTTAGAGGGAGAAATATTGAATAACTTTTCTTCTTCTTCTTCCTTAAGGTACAAACCACCATTGAAGAAAATTTTTGAGCTTGCTATTCACTCTTAATGATTAATTTTATGAATTTATTTTTCAACATGCATTTGTATTATGCGTCTATGAGTGGCTAGATATTTTGCTAGGAGTGTATGCATGATTGGGGATAGACTGGATTGCGTATAGCTATATTAATCTTGTAATTACTCATTTAATATAAATCTGTTGTTTTCTCCCAAATTATAAATAGATTACCCATAGTTGCAAATGTGGATTATGTCCACTTATTTCATATTTTCTTGAAAAAGGGAAATTGAATATGGGTGAGAAAGCAATGGTTGGCAATTGGGTGTTGAGTGTGTGGGGTTGGGCTATAGATAGCTAAAACCAATAGTCATACACCCATTAGAGATTTGAGGCTAGAGATAGCTCAAATATTCCCTAAGCTATAGTAGATTAATTAATTAAGGCCTTGGGTTTTGAGAAAACTCATGGAATACAACACCCAATTGGTTGAAAAATATTGGGTGTCAATTTATCCACAGTTATTTACGCTTATGAGTAATAATTTGATTTTATAGTTAATCCCAATCTAATTGAACCCCGCGCAATAGCAACCTGCTCTTGCTCATAATTGTAAATTCAATTTGGTTGCCTTGTTCTTTTGATAGTTGATTTTAAATTCAAATTGTTATCTCGCTTTTTCCCCAATTTTATTTTCAATGCATGGATGAAAATTTAGTTCAAGTCAATAGATAACTGTTGCATTATTCAATCGCTATTCCCTGTGGATTCGACCCTGACTCTTACTTTTGTATTTATATTGTGATGATCATTTACACTTCCTCCTCGTAAAGAGTGGATTTGAATGTCATCACTAACTGCTAATTTGCATAACCACCACTCGAGTTAACATCTGAAATACTTTATCAAAATTTCATCCCTTTCATACACCTGAAGGTACAACAGGTGCTAAAGGATCAACTACTCTATCTCTTCCTAGCTCTAGTTAAACTGCGATAACAGGAGGAGCTGAATCCTTTTCCACAGTGGCATGAACTAGAACTAAGGGACTATGACACGGGGAGTAGGAAACTCGCTTTGAGTCTCTAGTCTATTTCTCTAATTGACAGGAGGGTGGCTGGGACCTTTTCCAACATTAGTGCTGATAAATCTCATAGCCATATGATTCTGAAACATAAGCATGATTTAGATTTCAAACATCACTTTCAACTTCTCTCTATAGCACGATCTATTAATGAACAAAGTGAAACAACTCCTAAATGCCCTGTAGCCTCATGATTATAAGTATGGTGCACAACATACCCATACACAAGACTCTACTAGACAGGTCTTGTGGACTCCCTGGTATACGACTTCGCTCTTATACCAAGTCTTCCATGCCCCAAAACTAGGAGAGGGTGCGACTGGCTCGCGATACCTGACTAGCAAGGGATCCTGTTGTACATTGTTTATAACTGTAACACTTGGGCCATCCAGGCCAGCTGTCACAATCAACTGGAGTACAAACTAGACATATAAGGTCTCAACAATATAGGATAAATAAGTGAAATGCTGATAAGGCTATGATTATGCTAAACCCAGTGACGGACAACCAACAAGGCCACAACCTGAATAACACTATACACACTAAGTCCACAAAGCCTCTAAAGAATAAACTAAAATTTTTGGTCAGAATAGGTCTCTGATATGTTGAAATAACTAAGCCCTATCTCCTGGATGAAAGGACCAAACAACACATCCATTGATATCACGAACCGCTACAGCAATTGGCAATCCTAGCCTCTACCTTCACCTATGGCAATCCTTGTCGTTGTAGCACATAACTTGAGCATAAGCATAAGTGTATATATTCTTATTTTCATATAGCTTGATAACATTAAGATACTTTGTATAACCTTCCCATAAAACTTTTCCATAGATATATCGATAGTTTATACATTTGAGTTCTATTTTCCAAGTTCAACGTATTAGTTGGTTCGGAAATTCATTAACTAATTGGCTAGCTTAAGGGAGAGAAATCAAGGAATCTCCTCTTGGCCTTATATACCTTAGAACATTGTATAAAATGGTGGAAAACTATCATAAGGCATTTTCATTTCATTATTCTCATTTACCCTTACTTAGCTTAAAACTGTTTTCGAGTGTCAAGTTCATTCGGACGTCGTCGTGTTGCCTATTTTACCAACTTCGCTTAGCAGCCAGAATTTAACACACTTGACACCACATGTATATAACATAAAGTAAAGGACCAGCTCACAGTGCCCTCATTGAGGGGTCTCCAGACTTAATCTATAGCTATGACAACAATCATACGACAACAAGCATATAAATTACACCTTTTCCTTTACCTTTAGAAGCTTCAGCCCTTTTACAATTTTGGCTTATATTAAACAACTTCCACCCATGGACAGAATCATAATATGCTAACAAAATTAACCTAGCTACATAGGAATGCCGTACTTGTCAAGAACATGAAAACATGCTTGAAAACAAGAGATAACGGGTGGCTTAATACCTTGTTCCGATGTGCTTCTTTACCTGACCTTCCCCTTTATCAACCAGCCCTTAACCTCCACAATTTCTTGAGTTTATAACCATGAAACAAGTCTGTTTTGAGCCAAATTTTCCAACCAAAATTTCATGTCAATAGTCAGCCACAACAACATATACAAGGCATCATTTCAACACTTTGTTACTAACTTTTCTTCACAAACTTTAAAAGGAAATGGAATGGGGGATTTTATCAAGTTTTCCTTGTGATGAACTCCTAACACAATGGAGTATATGTTCAGTATAATTACAGCTGCATAAACCTCCTAAAACAGTAGCAACTTCACACAACAACACACGAAGAACAATACATAAATTTTGGCTTTCAACTTCTAGTTTTAACTTAAAAGTTCTTGCAGGTTTAAGGGGTAAAACTCTTACTTTTTCTTGTAATAAACTCCTACTATGATGGAGTATATACAAATATTGATTCTGCCTCAAAAACTCAGCAACAACACTGCCCAAGATGCAGCAGTTCAACAACACAACAAGTAACACAAGTTACTACAAACTTCCTCCAAGTTCCATTCACAAAGCCAATAGGAATCAAAGAGGGGATTGCTTACACTTACTTGGAGTTAACTCTAAAAAATAATGAGTGATGTTCATACTCTTTACTCTTCCCAGAACGAGTTCCAACACAGAAGCAACTCACAAAACAGTCTGGTAGAAACAGCAGAGGCTCGACGAACTTCTTCCTTTGCTAGCTTTTGGTGTGAATTTTAATTGCTTTTTTTCCTTGATTTTTAAATGTAAATGGAGAGAAAATATATTCTCTAAGAAATAAGGTCGAATTTGGATATGTATGAATTGTTTTCCACAACTTAAAAATCTGATTTTTATGTAAGTAGGGTGGTGGAGGCGCTAGGGCATCCCGCTCACATCATCGCTCGGGAGTACTTTGGTAAAATGCCCATAACTTTTTACGCCGAACTTTGATTGACGAGCGGTTTGATGTTCTGAAAAATAGCTTCAAAGACTTTTAATTTGATAGGTCATATGACTTCTAACTCATTATATATTGGGAAATATTTTCTCGTAATAACCGTGAACTCGAATTTTGTTACCAAGATTCTTTTGTCTTAAAACATAAATTCAATCCTTTAATCACCCCCCTATATCCATTCCATGATTTAATCAACCCTTTGGAATTTCATTCTCTTGACACTTTTAAACGTCAAAAATTCGAGGGTGCAACATCCTCCCCCCTTTAAAATCGTTCATCCTTTAATGAGGTACTTAAGTTGGCCTAACTTTAGCTATAACATCTTTAACTTTTTCTTGCCTCGTGTCATAAACTGAAATTCCATATATTCATATACACATCATTCTATGTCACTACTTCATATTAAAACGTACGTATTCAACTCGATCTACTTGTTTGACATGAGAAAGGATTGTTTTAGTACCATATAATCGGTAACTTTTCTAACCATAAAAAAATTTATACAGTACCAAGAGAGTGATGATTAATTCCAGTACCACTTTTCCATTCATACTTTAGGAAATATAGCGGGAAAAAGAGAAAATCATAACTTAACCACTTAAGATATAGAATCAGTGTCAAACCCGATGCTACTCCTTTGCCTTTGCTTTTACCACGACCTATCACTGCCAATCCAGAAAATGGGGGCTAAAAGAAATTGAAGTCTGATCTAGAGACAAAGAAGGGACTCTCCAGGAGAAACTGAATATTTTGCCACCCAGGGCCTTGAAACACTACGAGGGCCTTAAATAATCCTTTTGACTTGGTCTCCTTACTTTATTCTACTTCTCTATCGGTACTTAGGAGATGGTGAATCAGATCCTCCGTCTTCTAAGCAACCACTTGCATCTAAAAAATAGTCATATCTGTCTAAGTAGTCACCTCCAAACATTCTCGGACCAGATGGGGTCCTAAAACTGATACAAATCAATAGACTTTATCACTCATATTTGAGACCATGTTTGGAGAATATCAGACCAAGGAATTAAACTTGAGGCTATATTTGCGAACACTCTTACTTCTCTACTCTAGCCGCAAAAACTAATCAGCTTGAACCTATCAATGTTCCTGTGGAAAGTCCTAATCCATAAGGCTGGGGTGATTTAGGCTCAAAACTCATGGGCACTAAACTCCTAGAAATTTTTCCATAGACTATGCAATTAATACCAACTGCTAATTTGCATCAACACCAGTCGAGTTAATATCTAAAATACTTTCTCAAAATTTAATTCCTTTCATACACTTGAAGGTACAATAGGTTCTCAACGATCAACCACTCTATCTCCTTCTAGCTCTGCCGGAACTAGAATAATAGGGGGATTGAATCCTTTTCCATAGTGGCTCAAACTGGAATTAAGGGACTATGATATGGGGAGTAAGAAACTCTCTTGGAGCCTCTAATCTATTTCTTTGATCAATAGGAGGGCGACTGAGACCCTTTCCAACATCAATGTGATAAATCTCATAGCCATCTTCCTTATTGAAGGCGAATTCAGAAATATAAGCGTAATTTAGATTTCAAATATCACTTATAACTTTTCTCTCTATAGCATGATCTATTAATGGACAAAGTGAAACAACTCTCCTAAATGCCCTGTAGCCTCCTGATTATATGTATGGTGCATAATATACCCATAAGCAAGACTCTACTATACATGGCTTGTGGAATCCCTGGGATACGACTTCACTCTGATACCAAGTCTATC
The DNA here is from genome assembly GCA_035772735.1 of Datura wrightii. NCBI lineage: Eukaryota > Viridiplantae > Streptophyta > Magnoliopsida > Solanales > Solanaceae > Datura > Datura wrightii. The sequence continues at coordinate 69,116,772 of JASDFA010000003.1, read as the reverse complement.
AATCCCCAAAATTGGGGGAGGGCGCCACTGGCTCCCTATACCTAACTGACCTAGGAGCCGACTATACATTGTTTATAAGTGTAACACTTAGGCCGTCAGGAAACCTATCATAATCAACTGGAGAACAAACTGGACACATGGGGTCTCAATAATATACAATAAATAACTGACCGATAAGGCTATCACTACTCTAAACCTAGCCATGGATAACCTACAAGGCCACAACCTGAATAACACTATACACACTAAATTCACAAAGCCTCTAAAGAATAAACTGAACCTAATGGTTGGAATAGGGCTCCAACCTACCTATACCTATAAATAACTAAGCCCTAGCTCCAGGAAGAAAGGAGCATACCAACACATCCGTTGATATCACGAACCCCTACAGCAATTGGCAATCCCAATCTCTACCTACACCTGCGGCATGAACGCAGGTTCCCAGGTGAAGGGATGTCAGTACATATGAAACATACAGGTATGTAAGGCTGAAACTATAAACGTGAGATAACAATCATGTAGTAATTGAATCAACACATAAACATATAATGGTTAGAGATAACCTGGAACTCTGCAACCAATAACTGATAGCAACACACTATAAGAGAAATGAACTTAAGATAATTGAATCGGGAATAAGGAATTGTAACGACTCCGAATCCTGGAAAATGAAACCCGATAACAACTCTATACTAAGATGAAAATGCAATTAAGTAATGCATAATAAAAAGCAATAACTGTAATACTGGCGACACCAACCATGAACTCATATATAAAATCCATCTAGCCAATGCACCACACTGGGGTAAATAATAATATCTACATCTGGTGTACCATACCGAGGTAAAATAAAAGTCTCTGTAGCCAGCGTGACATATCAGGGTGGAATAAAAATCTCTCCAGCCGGTGTATCATATCAAGGTATTATAAAAATAGCTCCAGTTGGTACACCATACCGGGGTAAAATAAATAAATCTCAATCACAGTCATAAATGGAGTCGATAAGGCTTATACCGAGTCTATTTGCATACTGACAACCATGACATATGCTGAATAAGTAACTATAACATGTGTAGGTTCTTACCACGACCTTGAATACTGAAATCACGACATGCATGTATAGGACTTTCATTTGGAAATTAAGCACATACATATGTTGTGAATGACCTCTAGGGAAGTTCTGAGGAATGGAATAACATAATGACCATGTAGACATACATTCATGAATTTAAACATCTCCTAGCAACTCTAACATGAGGTGCAGGGAGGAATAACTTAACTTATCATTTTCTATTACCAAACTTAATATTCATTTTGTGCTAATACTCTTTTGACTTTCATATTGTGAATTGTAAGCGTACCTTGTTCATTCAACATTATATCACATTTCAACGTAACTTATGAACATGAAGAAATAGCTCGCATATCTCAAACATGGAGATCTTTAACATGAAAGCTTGTACGAAATTGTCTTGTGGCTGCCTTATGACAAATAAAGACATATAGTGGTACTTTAGACAACATAGGAATGGTTCGTATGAAACTTTACAATATTCGAGGATTTAGAGAAGATAATTAGGATGAATAATCAAAGATAATCATTTAGAAAGCACGACGAAGAACTTCTCTTTAACTTGAGTTACTATCTCAAAAATATTCAATTCTAATCATTTCATAAGAAGTTAACACTTTATTGGCGATTCATCAGCTTAACACATACTGAACATAAACAACTTTATTTATAACTCTTTTACTAGACATCTTTAGAACAGGGTTATCTTGCTAGCTGTTTGTGTACCTCGTTCACAATTGTAACCCTTATCATCTAAGTTAACAACCTTTAGCTCTACTTTCCTTATTTATCTTAACTTCTTTTCCAAACATGATTCGTCATTCCACCTTTAATTGTTTACTCTCGAGTTCACAATTTCGTCAATTCTTATACGCACTTACCTTTTTACCTAATCGATAGCCTTATCTCTTAAACCTTGTATTGATTATATTTAATGTCATTTAGAGGTTCTTGAAATTAACTACAAACAGATAGAACATAACTCACATATTACCTTAAAAGGTCTAACATTTACCCTTATCTTTCATTTGCTTACTAACGCCTCAACTTTTACACTTAAGGTTACTTCCTTACACATATAAACCTTTCAAAGAACATGTAAAGTGTCTTAGTGCATAAGTTGAGCGTAAGCATAAGCGTATACATATTCTTATTTTCATGTAACCTGATAAAATTAAGATACTTTGTATAACCTTCCCATAAATATGTTTCCATAGATATATTAATAGTTTACACATTCGAGTTCTATTTTCCAAGTTCAACGTATTAGTTGGTTCGGAAACTCGTTATCTAATTCGCTAGCTTAAGGGAGAGGAATCAAGGAATATCCTCTTGGCCTTGTATACCTTAGAGCATGTGTATAAGAGGGTCGGAAATTATCATAAGGTATTTCCATTTTGTTATTCTCATTTACCCTTATTTAACTTAAAATCATTTTCTAGCGGCAAGTTCACTCAGACGTCGTCGTGTTGCCCTTTTTGCCAACTTCACTTAGAAGCCAACGGTTAACACATTTGACACCACATGTATATAAATAAAGTAAAGGACCCGCTCACAATTCCTGTGCTGAGGGCTCTCCATACTAAATATATAGCTATAAAAACAATGATACGACAACAAGCATAAAAATTACACCTTTTTCTTTACCTTCACAAGCTTCAACCCTTTTACAATTATGGCTTATATTAAACAACTTCCACCCATGGACAGAATCATAATATGCTTCCAACATGAACTTAGCTACATAGGAATGCCGTACTTGTCAAGAACTTGAAAACAGGCTTGAAAACAAGAGATAACGGGTGCCTTACATACCTTCTTCTGACGTGCTTCTTTAGCTGACCTTCCCCTTTAACAACCAGCCCTTAACCTCCACAATTTCTTGAGTTTATAACCATGAAACAAGTCTGTTTTGAGCCAAATTTTCCAGCCAAAACTTTATGTCAATAGGCAGCCACAACAACATATACAAGGCATCATTTCAACACTTTGTTACTAACCTTTCTTCACAAACTTTAAAGGAAATGGAATGGGGGATTTTATCAAGTTTTCCTTGTGATTAACTCCTAACACAATGGAGTATATGTTCAGTATAATTACAGCTGCATCAACCTCCTAAAACAGTAGCAACTTCACACAACAACACACGAAGAACAACACATAAATTTTTGGTGTCAACTTCTAGTTTTAACTTAAAAAGTTCTTGCAGGTTTAAGGGGTAAAACTCTTACTTTTTCTTGTAATAAACTCCTACTATGATGGAGTATATACAAATATTGATTCTGCCTCAAAAACTCAGAAACAACACTGCCCAAGACGCAGCAGTTCAACATCACAACAAGTAACACAAGTTACTACAAACTTTCTCCAAGTTCCTTTCACAAAACCTATAGGAATCAAAGAGGGGATTGCTCACCCTTACTTGGAGTTAACATTAAAAATAAAAGGAGTGATGTTCATTATATGTACTCCAACTATAATGAGCTCCAACATAGCAACAACTCACAAAACGGTCCGGTAGAAACAATCTCAGAAGCTCTATGGACTTCTTCCAGAAATTTTCTAGCTGTTGGTGTGAATTTTAATTGCTGTTTTTCCTTGCTTCTTGAATGGAAATGGAGAGAAAATATGTTCTCTATGCAATCAGTCCAACATGGATAGGTATGAAATGTTTTCCACAACTTAAAAAAACTGATTTTTAAGTAAGTAGGGCGGTGGAGATGCTAGGCCGTTACACTCACGTCATTGCTCGGAAGTGCTTCAATAAAATTCTCATAACTTTTTACTCCTAACACCGGTTGATGAGTGGTTTGATGTTCTGAAAACTAGACTCAAAGATCTTTAATTTTGTAGCTATAAGACGTCTTACTCATTATATATTGGGAGATATGGTCACTTAAAATTAGACCATTTACAAGACTTGTTAAAAAAATATTTTCTAGTAATAACCGTGAACCAAGATCCCTTTGGATTTAAACATAAATTTAATCATTTAATCACCCCCATATATCCATTCCATGATTTCATCACCCCTTTGGAGTTTCATTCTCCTAACACTTTTAAACATCAAAAATTTTTCAGGGTGTAACAGGATGCATTGGAAATAAGACTCAAAGAACTTTAATTTGATAGGTCATGAGACACATAACTCTTCATATAATGGGAGAAATAGTAATTTGAAGTTAAACCTTATAAAAACTTATGTGAAAACTTCGATTAGAAGACTCTCAACTCAACTTTATGCTAGAGGTTCCTTATGACCTTAATTTATATCCAATGCACTTCGCACACTTGAGAATTGATCTTAACACCTAGTTTCAATAATAATTCACTGGGTTCAAATCTATCTATATACCTAGAATGGTTTTAAACTTATCCTAGGAGTTATAGAAGCTCACCAATCAATAGTTAAAGTACTGGAAAGGTTCCTAGTAGGGTGGTCTGCTGCCCTGTGAATCTAATCCTTCATTAAGAAATGCAGCACCCCCAAGCCAAGGGGAATGAGTACAAAATCAATGGTACCCGTATATAAGGAAAACTAAATAACATGACATAATTGAAAGACTTATAAGATAGAGATAGGAAAGATGACCAACCAGAGGTACCTGAAGCTAAAGATAGGATAATAACAATTTTATTATTTGTAATATCCCAAAAGCCCCTAATATCAAACCCGAGGCATGAAATGAAGAAAATAACAAAAATTGCACCAACACACAGAACAAGTTGTTTAATGACCTATTCTTTCAAGCTATATTACGAATTCCCTGATTTTCTTGTTATTTCAAGTCTCCCATGATTGTTAATGTGTAAAATTCATGTTTTTTTACTTTTGATTGTATAGTGGGTTTTCATAACCATGATTTTAGCATGATTTTTGGTAAAACCTGCATGATTCTGAATTTGGTCAGAAATGTCATTTATTATGACACTTTAGCATGGATTTTAGCATGAATGTTTCTCAATAAGAATTAGTATTTTTAGAATATCAGTATTCTCACAAATATCATCTTATTAGTTTATGAATATTATAAGGTTCTTTAGACTCTTAGGACACTTCCAGATAAGTAGTATTGACATAGTCTTAGGAGAACAGATTTCAAGCTATCAATACAATTAGATACAATTAGGTCTTCAGTTTGGAGTAGTACTTAGCACTAAGTAGGTCGGGATTCAGCGTACCCAGGTTGTCAGAACTACGTGCCACTGTAGATCTTTAACCCAAATAGGCCTCAGTTTAGTGATCATACAACCATTCCTTTATACCCTAGTAAGGTCTATCGGGTCCTATCGATGGGGCATATACATCGAACTCCATATTTAGCTCACATATGTCGGTTAACAGGCACTCCCCCAGTATAGTTATAGTCCTCAATCCAGTCTTAGTCTTAGATTTTAGGATATGTATATGACCCTAAACCTGTTTTACTAGCCTTGACATCATTTTTCAGATTTTCAAGCTATTTGCTGTATAATTTATTTTAGTTAGGGTCATTGCATGTCATTTCAGTGCTCTTAACAAATTTCACTAGCATGATTCTATTGTAACTGCATATCTCACATAATCGGTACATCAAAGTACTAACCGCATACCTCCTATGCTATATCGACTTATGATATAGATTCAGGTACTCAAGCCCAATAACACAGTTAGTGATGTTGGGGATTAGCGACAGATCTTTATTTCTCTTATAGAATTTTGCATGTTATTTAAATTGAAATTAATTAGAAAATAATCTTATTGTGCTATTTCTCTAGATCACAAGACATTGGATAAAGAAAGAAGCTAAGGCCAGAAAATTTGCCTAAATGACGAGGCAAAAGATGGACTGTCAGTCTGAAGAATGGTCCGTCCATTCCTAGCTGCGAATTCCAGAAACCTAGAAAATTAGGCCCCTAAAGTATGGTTAAAAAGATAGTATGCCTTTCTAAAGGACAACCCATCAGTTAATAGCTAAATCAGAGCTTGGCAGAATGGGATTTCTTCAGTATGAAGTGAAGTACAGACCGTCTTTTCAAAGGACGATTCGTCTCTCAAAGGACGATGAAGCAAGGGACAGAAGCAAAAGTAGAGTACGGTCCAAAGAACGGTCCGTCTTTGCACACTTGGCACTCTGATGTTCAAATTTAATGGGCTTTTTGGAGCATAGTGCAAATAGATTTTTCTTGTAATTTTTGAGAAATATTTCATTCCTTATTTCATGACTAGCATAAAGAGTATATTTCAGCCCTAGTTCTCAAATAGATTGTAGATTTAATTCTTGCAATTGAACATTATCATCAATCAAGTAGAGATCCATATTCCTTTTAGTAAGAATGTCTTATTACTTCTCGTATCTTTTTCTTATAGCCATGGGTAACTAAACCAAAATCTAGGGTTGTGAACCCTAACAATCCCAATTTGTTAAAATTGAGTTTGGGCTATTGAACATTTGACTAATCTTTTCTTTGTAGCTTGTGATTGGTGATGTCATTCAATCCTACTCAATTACCCTTATGAGGCTCGAAAGAGAAAATTTGGGTTTGTTTAGCATCAATCAACAATAACTCAAGGCATAACTCTTGTTTAATAGGTTCTCCTAGACATAGGTTGAAACCTAAATTGACAAATAAGTATTTGGGTAGAATGGAGTTCTATTCAATTTGATAAAATTGAAGTAGATTGACACCTATGGTGATGTTGAAAGACACTCATGAGTTGCCTAAGTAAATTGCTTGCATAGTCAACCCTAGCCCTATCTCAATTCTTTCACACTGGGTGATTTAGGGGAATCAACCCAATATTGGGGACACTTTCCTAGAATTATCTCTTATTTATTTCACTCATAGCTTAATATAATTGGTAATTGTAGTTAAAATACTTCATTATCAATCCGAATAGTTTCTAATCTTGTAATACTTACTATTTAACATTAGATAGTTAAGGCTTTGCGTATTCCCCGTGGGATTCGACCCCAACTCCTTGTTGGGTTTCTATATTTGCATCGATCATTTCCACTAGCCGACATTGGGAGTGTATTTGAATTACATCAAATATTATGGCATTGTTTCTAGGGACTATGACAGCCCTATCTAGCTCTAACAGTGTAGTTTGCTTGCTTAGATCTATTATTTTACCTTTTCTTTTTTGTTTTTGACTTGTGATATAGGATCATGGCCACTCTTCCAGTTGGAGATTGGAAAATGTGTTCGCAAATGTCAATGAGAGCCATCGTCCCACCAAGGGTAAATACTGCCTCATTCAAAGTTGATGGCAGTATCTACACTATGCTAGAAGAAGAGGGACAATTTTGCAACTCCACAAATGATGACCCTTATCAACACTTAAAAAGTTTCTTGGAGGTGTGCAACCTTCATAAGAAAAATAACATTTTAGATGATGCTATACGACTACGAGTGTTTAAATACTCGTTAGCCTATGGGGCAAGGGATTGGTTGCATAGTCTCCCTCCAAACTCAATTCATACTTGAAAACAGTTGGTGAGTGTCTTTCTGAAGAAATGGTTTCCACCTAGCAAAAAAGTGGAACAAAGGGACAAGATATTTTAATTTCGGCATGTGATATCTCGGAAGTTCCTAAGAATAGACTTAGGATTTGAAATGAAAAGTAGCAGAGAAACCAAAAATTTCCCTCAGAATGACTCATGGTACGAGTCGTTGGTAGGTCTGACGAATCGTGGGAAACAGTCATGGTGGGGATCTGCTGTGAGGAGTTCTGTGACAACGGGTCTAAGGACGACCCATTGGTTGATGTAATGAGTTGTTGTGGTGGAGATCATGGTCAAGGAGGTAGGCACGAGTCATGGTATGCTCCCGTTGGAAGGTTTCCAAAAAATGGGCAGTAGTGACAACGCATGGTCACCACGAGTTGTGGGAGCTAGGTACAACTCGTGGTACCTAGTGTGGGAGAAGGTCTGGGACTGGAAAATGGGCAGAAGAAACAAGGGGAGTAACGACCCGTTGGAGCCTGTAACAATCCGTTGGACCAGTCGTTGTCACTGGCAGTGTAGATTTCTCAGGTTTTTCATTAATGGTATTTTCATCATTCCTAGGCCCTAAGGTCCTAAACTACATTCTTTTAAGCTCAGTTAGTAGGGTTTTATACCTATTCTATGTATCTCCACTCCATGCATGCAACTTAGAGCCTTTCCTTGAAGATCAAGTTTGAAGAATTTCTTCAAATTCTCTCCAATTTCCTTTGGGCTTTCAAGTGGGAGTGTGAATCAGATTTACCCAGGTATGTGAGGCTATAAATGAGAGTTACTTTCACTCTCATGTTCTAAACTCTTCTCAATTGCATGAATTCCAATCCTAGATTCAAGTTTCATAATCTTATGGGGTTTATTCCAATTCTTGTAATATTCTCTATGATCTATCTATGAGTCAATTTTCTTTATGTATCAAATCATGTTTTATGATCTATGGTCAGATTATATAAATATTTTGATTATTGATTTATAGTTTCAACTTCTAATTAAATTATGCCCAATTATGTATGCTTCATGAAAAGTCAAGTTATATTCCATTATGATCTTGATCTTCTTAAGCCCTAAATTATGATTTATGATATGATTTCTCTCAAGTACTCATCATGGATTTATAATTATCAAGTATATACATGTTTTACAACTATGCATGGATTTCATGATTTATGAATGTATGACTCTTGACCGATTCACAGGCCCTTATTCATGGCTAATCAAATATTTCAAGTGGGATCCATCATTTTATTATTTATTTGTCCATGAACTTCATGAATGATTTTACGAATACGATATGAACCCTCATGTGCATGTTTTTGAGAGTAGTGTCTAGCACCGAGTAGACCCGACGTTCAGGTAAACCCATGGTCTCAAAACTACGTGCCAACTTAGGTATATATATGTGTGTGTGTGTGTGTGTATGTATATGTATGTATGTATGTATATATATATATATATATATATTATTGGATCCATGTGATATAACCATGCACGCACATCCCCCTGCCTGGCAAGCCGGGGACGGTCCTGACCACTTTGGTGAAATAGTAGGGCATCATGTAAGGCTCTATCATGATGTTGTCAGTTAAGACGAGTCCTCCCATTGTTCCTCATGATTTATGCATGGTTATGTTTATGTTACTTTGGCTCAAGTCACGTTTAATAAAGTTTTCTCCTATGATTATTATTACGATTGATTCACGAATGTTTTGAAAACCTTGAGCCCTTATGTTTACATTAGGATAGTTACTTTATGATCATGTTGTCTTACTCTTATGAACTCTCATGTATTTTAACTTTCCATTTTACTTATCTTGCATACTCAGTACATTTCAAGTACTGACCGTATACTCTATGTTATATCGTTTCGTGATACAGGCTCGGATATTCAGGCTCAGACCCGCTAGTAGCCAGACTCTCTGTTTTAGCATCTTTTACTATCAGTTGGTGAGTCCTCATCTTCCAAGGCCCCTTTATCAGCTGTATGGAGTATTTTTAGTTTCAAACTATAGTGAGTTAGTTGGGTGTCCCATCAACTTTTCAGTAGTAGAGGCTTTTGAGACATAGCATATATTCAGTTTCAGCCTTGTGTTATGTATTTAGATGTCATGATATTTTTAGACTTCCAATTTATTATACATGTTAGACTTCCACTTAATTATATTGATTTTATATATCATGTTCACTCCATGGGTCGACTTGGAGTCTCTGGGGGTTCTTTGTCCCGTGTCTCGATTCGGACCTATGTTCGGGTCGTGACACGGCAGCTATCGGGAGAATAGTTGTTTGAGGCATGGGAAAGATTCCGGCAATACATACATTAGGAACCCAACCATGGGTTATCATAGCATATTTTGTTGGAAAAGTTTTATATCGGTCTTGATGCATTGGCTCAGTCCGTTGACAACAGCGTTGCAGGTGGTAGCTTCATGGATAAGACCTTCAATAGAATTGCCATCATCTTTGACCAAATTGCAAGGCATAATAATGCTTGGCATGGTGGGAACCAAAGTGGAGGAATAAATGTTGGGAATCCTTCTTTATCCCATTTGATGAAGGAGAATCAGGAGCGTGATCAGATGATGGCCACTATGGCAACCAACATAGCTCTCCTCATAAGGAAGTTGATCAAGTCTTAGGTTGAGAAAGTGCATGCTATTAATGAGTCCATGATCGAAGTTCAATGCAGGCATTTATGCCCTCCTCCTCCTTACCAATATCAATCATTACTAAAGCCACCACCTTTTCAAGTGAAAGATGCCAACTATGTCGGCAGTTCATCTGCTGGCTACAGATCATAGTATCAACAGGACCACACATCTTCTTCGTACCAAGGGCAATGGAGACTTCAATCACAAGTCCAAGGTCAATATTACTCTAGTAACGACTTTGGTGGCCAAAATTAAGGTTGGCAACAAAATGGAAACTATCAGAACAGAGGATCACCTTCTTATGCTCCACCTAAAGGTCCTCCATCTAACTCCCAAAATTTGAGGGAGGGGCCTTCATAAGATCATGGGGGTCCAAAGATTGAAGGGATGTTAGAAAAGGTACTTTCCAACCAAAAGAGAATGGATCCATGTCTCAAGAGTCTCACAGAAATTGTAGGCTCACACATGACTTCCATTTAGAATTTAGAGCAATAGGTGCGAGACCTATCCCATGACCATAATCCTAAGTTGAAAGGCCTTCTCCCTAGTGACACAGTGGTGAATCGAAAAGGTCATATAGGATCTTCTAATGCTCAATGTATGGACATAGTCACTAAGAGTGGAAAGATTGTGTAACCTATTAATGTGGAGGTCGAAGATGGTGTCGTGGAGGACAATGCTAAAGTTGTGATTGAGTTGGATGACCAAGAAAGCAGGCCCAAAAGTCCTTGTGTTGATGAGATAGTTGAGGGTGGTTCAGAAAAGCCACCATGTAAAAAAAACTCAAAATGATATATGTCAGTTGTCCCGAAATAGATGGGGAATGCAAAAGGAGGAGTGAAAGACTTGGAAAATATTTTCCTCCACCTGTCCCTCTGTTTCCAAAAAGAATTGTTCAATAAGCCTTGATAAAAAAAATAGCAAAGCATATTGAGAGGCTTAAAGAGGCAACAATACTATTGTCGTTCATTGATGCCATCAAAGAGATGTCCAGGTTTGCTAAGTACTTGAAGATTCTGTTGACTAGAAAGCTGATGTAATCCCTAAAAGTTCCTAAGACTAGATGAAAAAAATGAAAATAAGTTCAGCAGAATAATATGCATTTTTGCCTCAGTACGACTCAACCTATGAGTCATAGGCTAGTAGTACGGGTCGTAAGGAGACTCGTGGAACAGGTCAGTGATTTTGTTCCCTAGACCACGAGTCCCCACTACGAGTCATTAGTATGTAGGTATGATCTATGTTCAGGAGTCATAGGAAGTCCTTGGAGTTGTCCACTATTTGATTGTACGGGTGATGCTACAACTCTAGTATGGTGTTACAAATCATAGTAGGATTCATGAAAATATTCAGAGGATTGAAGGTTTTGGACTTGGTTAGTATGGGAGGATACCACAAGTCTTAAGAGGATTGTACGACTCATGACACGATTCATGACAGCTGACAGATCATTTTTTCCTATGAATTCATTAAGGATATTTTCATGAATCCTAAGATCCTAACCCTTAAACTACACCTTTTTAAGCCTTGCAAGAAGTGTATTAGGGTAGTTTAACCTATCCTAATTTATTCAACTCCCTTGCATGCAAGTTTTGAGGGTTCCATTGAAGATTAAGCTTAGATATCTTCCAATTCTCCTCAAAATCTCTTGGGCTTTCAAAGTCAAGATAAGAATTAGTTTACCAGGTATGTAGGGCTATGAATGAGAATTTTGTTTCACTCTCATGCCCAAATTTCTCCTAAAGTTCATGAATTCAAGTGTTGATTCAAGTGTATGATATTATAGGATTTTATCCCAATTTCATGAAATTTTCTATGATTTATTTATGGGTCAATTTCCTTCATATTTCAAATCATATTTTAAGAACTATGGCCAGATTTTATACTTATATTTGATTATTAATTTGTGATTTCAATTTTTAGAAAACTATGTCCAATTATGCAAGTTTCATGAAAAGTCAAGTTTATGATTCCATTATGATGTTGATTCTCCTAAATTTATGATTTATGATTGTTAAACCCCCTATACTTCTATCGTTGAATGGAAGCGTGTGTGCATATATTGAGAGTTTTGGAATACGGCGCATGCGATAAAGGACCTGGGAGTTGAGTATACGAACACGACATAGGCGAGCAGCAGGCCGAGGCTAGAGGTTGGGCGCACTGGGCCCTGCGCCGCGCCTGCCGGCTGATGCTATGGTCAGCGCGCCGCACCTCCAGCCTTGCAGGATGGGTGGCACACCGTTTCCCCTGCCACCGCCTCACTTATATATAAATCCCTTCTTGATCAAATTAAATCATTCTTGATATTTCCCTCAATTGAGAAAAGAGAACAAGTGATAATTCCTTCCATTTTTTGTCGATTTACGCCGCTAAACTCTGTCCAAATGAAAATTCAACTTGGATATCGAGTTCTGGGCCTATGAGGAATGTCCCTGCAGAGTTATTTCTTGGAAATTCTCCTCGAAGTACCGGAACCCCACCAAGAAAAACTTTTTTGGAATAACTTTTAATTGACTTCTACGCGACTACAAGTGATAGGTAAGCATTTCTACCTTCTGGAAACTCGAAAAATTGTGTGTTTTTAGCCGAATTAAATAGAGTTGAAATATAGTTAATATTATTGAAAGATATCAATTGTTATTGAGTCTTAGTATTGAAAATAACCTTATTTTCTCAACATAAAGGCTGTAACTGAGTAAAATTGCCGGCTACAGGTTGGAACTAATCGGATAAACAAGATTTGGCATTCGAGGTATGCTAAGTCTATTCCTTCGGCAAGTTACTTCTGTCGTAACATTGATACGACTAACACTTTTGTAGTGACTTAGAAAATCAAAAGTTGCAGTTAGTTGTTACGAATAGATTTGAGATTGTAGTATAGCATCCTGATAGGGATAGGTCATATTCCCTACGACCCTGCGCTGTAAATAGCTGAGGAGCTGCTAATCGTACGAATTGCTTATGGAGCTATAAACTGCTTATGGAGTTATGATGCTGCTTATACCTGTGGGGCTATAAATTTCTTACAAAGCCATGATGCTGCAATTACTCACCCGAACTACAGAATTGCTTTCGAAGCCATTGTATTTCTTAGGAGCTATTGAATTGCTTACGGAGCGATTAAGTATCTGAAGGGACTAAAGTAAGCCTTCGGGGCCACGTTGGAGTTTTCTATAAACTGCTTCTATGTTAAAGATGATATTACCAGCCTTCTGAGGACCTAGTTTGTCTGAGATGCAGTTGCAGTCACTGATGGGGCCTCAGTGATAACACAAAGGTTGGGAATCCCAAAATTAGAGTATGAACTTAAAATAAATACAAAAGCAAAACTAGAAAACTGATTGAAAAGACTAAACAAGAACTAAGAGATATGGATTTGACAAGATCCAAGTAACAACGAATTGGCTATGGGTAAACTTGCCTTTACTTGAGAAACTAATCAAGTTTAGAATCAGATCTTGACCGCTTCATGAGTAACGCTAGACAACAATTAGTAAGTGTACTAATCGCCTTCTAAGAATACCAAGAAGAAACCAAAGATATCAAGAAAGAATTATCTTACTAACATAAACAATGAACTAGTTAGGTTGCAAGATAAATCCAAAAAGTAATCTTTCACAAAGGTTCAAAAGAACTCTCAAATATATTAATATTCAAAATTTGATTTTCATGAATGAACAAAGACCCCTTTATATAGTAGTGAAGAAGGGGTAGGTCAAAAGATATCATAAATGAAAATGATACTTCCTAGGACCTAGAAAACTATCACACACATTATCTTATGAAGTCAACATAGAACAAAACAACTATTAAATGGCATAGCAGGCTGCCACACACAATGTCCTAGGAGTCAACATTGAATAAAACAACTTTAAATATAATTCTAAAAACTAATTAAAAAAATATTGCAGTATTTTCTCCGTTTAGGGGATGATTTGGGCTCCATTTCATCTCCTATTGGACTTTAATTTAGGCCTTCAAATAGATGTAAGACTTGGAGAAAATATCTTCATTGGGCTTGAGATCTTCTTCCATCACAAGACACTTTTTAATAGCTAATTCCAACCCATTAAGTTGGTCTTCAAATTTCCTTAATTGAGATCTTGTAATGGGTCCTCTTGGAACTTCTTAAGCTTCCTTAGTTGATGATGAGTTTCCATGGATGTTATCATTCCCCTCTTCTTCAATAGAATTCGTCCTCGAATTCAATGTTGCATCAAATAAGGAAAGATCAACAACATTAAAGGTAACATTAACTTGATATTCACTAGGAAGATCAAGTTTTTAAGCATTGTCTCCAATCTTTTCAAGGACATCAAATGGACCATCTCCTCTTGGGTGTAACTTGGATTTTCTCTTGGTAGGAAACCTTTCCCTCCTAAAGTGCACCCACACTAGACCTCTAGGCTTAAAAATAACAGATTTTTGCCCCTTATTTCTTCTTAAGGTTGTTTGTTCATTCTTCCGTTCAATTGCAAGCCTTGTTTGTTCATGAATCTTCTTCATCATTTCGGCCTTCTTCCTACCATCAAGATTAACAATATCATTAGTAGGCAAAGGCAGCAAATCAAGGGAGGGGGGGGTGAGGGGATCAAATCCATACGCAATTTGAAAAGGAGACTTACCAGTAAAAAGAATGGATAGTTCTATTATAGGAAAACTCTACCATGGACAAATGTTCCTCCCAAAAGGTTAGTTTTCCCTTTAAAACAGCCCTTAACATATTCCCTAAAGTCCTATTAACTACTTCAGTTTGCCCATCAGTTTGCGGGTGACAAGATGTAGAAAATAACAATTTAGTTCCCAATTTCCCCCAAAGAACTCTCCAAAAGTGACTTTTTAACTTGGCATCCCTATCACTAATAATAGTTTTAGGTATACCATGTAATTTAACCACTGCTTTCACAAATAACTCAGCCACATGTGATGCATCGTTAGTCTTCAAACATGGAATAAAATGAGCCATTTTTGAAAATAGGTCTACCACTAAAAATATACTATCCTTACCATGTTTAGTTCTAGGCATGCCTAACACAAAATCCATGGAAATATCAATCCGAGGAGAAGTAGGAACAAGTAAAGGAGTATAAAGACCATGTGGTAACACTTTTGATTTGGCCTGTTTACATTCAAGACCCTGGGAAAACACTTTCTCAACATCCTTTCGCATGCCAAGACAAAAAAAATGTTCAACAAGGATATCCAAAGTTTTGGGAACTCCAAAGTGTCCCATGAGCCCACCACAATGTTCTTCCCTAACAAATAATTCATGCGAAGAGGTATTAGGAATACACAACTTATTTTCCTTAAAAAGGAATCCATCTTGAAGATTGAACCGCTCATAAGGACCCAACTTACACTTTTTGCAAAAATCTTGCCAAAATCGGAATCATTAGCATAAAGACCCTTGATTTGATCAAAACCCATCAATTTAGAAGTAAGAGTAGAAACCAAGACATACCTTCTTGAAAGTGCATCAACAACCACATTTTCTTTTCCTTGCTTGTAAGTAATCACATATGGGAAAGTTTCAATGAATTCAACCCATTTTACATGCCTATGATTTAGCTTACCTTGGCTCTTCAAGTATCTTAAGGATTCATGGTCAGTCTTAACCACAAACTCTCTAGACCACAAATAATGTTTCCATGTAGCTAAAGCTTTGACCAAAGCATATAGCTCTTTGTCATAAGTTGAGTAGTTCAATGTGGCTCCACTCGGATTTTCACTAAACTATGCAATGAACTTGGAATCCTGCATTAAAACAATACCTATTCCTCTTCCGGAGGCATCACATTCAACCTCAAAAGACTTAGAAAAATCAGGCAATTGCAAAAGAGGAGCAGAACACAATTTTTCTTTTAATAAGTTAAAACAGCATCTTGTTCTTTTCCCCATGTGAAAACCTTGTCCTTCTTAATAACTTCAGTCAAAGGAGCAAAAATGGTGCTAAAATCTCTAAGAAACCTCCTATAAAAATTAGCAAGCCCATGAAAACTCCTAATCTCAGTTACACTCTTAGGTTTAGGCCATTCTTTGATTGCCTTGATTTTCTCTTCAACTCCCTTAGAACTGACCACAAAACCCAGGAATACCACACGATCCACACAAAAGGTACACTTTTTGAGATTAGCAAACAATTGTTTCTTCTTAACAACTTCGAGAACTTTTTTTAGGAGTTCAACATGCTCATCCAGATTTTTAGAAAAGATCAAGATATCATCAAATAAACCACCACAAACTTTCCATGAAAATCCTTAAAAATATGATTCATCAATCTCATGAAAGTGTTGGGTGCATTAGTCAAGCCAAAAGGCATAACTAACCACTCATAAAGCCCATATCTGGTCTTTAAAGCAGTTTTCCATTCATCTCTAGGGTTCATTCGAATCTGATAGTAACCAGTTTTTAGATCAATTTTAGAAAAAATTTGAGACCCATGCAATTGGTCTAACATGTCATCTAGACGAGGACTAGGATGACGATACTTTACCATAATCTTGTTGATAGCTCAACAATCCACACACATCCGCCAAGATACATCCTTTTTAGGCACCAATATAATAGGAACAGAAAAAGGACTCATGCTCTCTCATACAAACCCCTTTTCAAGTATCTCTTCAACTTGTCTTTGCAACTCCTTTGTCTCTTCAGAATTACTTCTATAAGCAGGCCTATTTGGAATTTGTGCTCCAGGTACAAAGTCAATTTGGTGCTCAATGCCACGCAAAGGTGGTAGACCTTTAGGATTATCCTCAGGAAAAATATCAGCAAAATCCTGCAAAAGAGAAGTAACACTACTTGGCAAAGAAGATGTTAATATCTCAGAACTAATCAAGACTTCTTTATAAGTAAGTAGTATTATGGGCAGTCCCTCTTTTCTTGCATTCAAACACTCCTTGGCTTTTATATAGAAACTCTCTTTTTTCTTTTCCTTAGCCTCTTTCCTCTCACCAAAATTTTCTTTTTTTCCACTCGAGCCCCTTTTTACCTCTTTGCTTATGTTTTTCCCTCTTTTTCTCTCTCTTGGCCATATCTCTTTTTTTTCTAACTCTTGGCCAGAACTCTTTTCTTTTCCCTCAAGCTCACTTTTATTCCCTCCCTTTTGTTTTCTCATTGATTCCCGCAATCTCTTTTAATCTTCAAACACTTGTGAAGGAGTTAAAGGTGCAAGAGTATACTTCTTGCCATTAAGCTCAAGAGAATATCTATTCTTTCTTCCACCATGAAAAGTATGTCTATCAAACTGCCATGGACGACCAAGCAAGATATGACAAGCTTGCATAGGAATCATATCACATAGAGTGTCATCCTCATACCTACTAACATGGAATGAAATCATGCATTGTTTGTTGACTTTCAATTCACCATTATCATTCAACCATTGGAGTCTATAGGGCTTAGGGTGTTTCATGCATGCAAGCCCTAACATATCTACCAAGTGTGAACTCACCACATTAGCACAACTACCACTTCCAATAATCATAGAACAAGTTTTTCCCTTTATCCCACACCTAGTATGGAATATATTTTCCCTTTGTTCATCACTATCGATTCCCAAACTGATAGACATAAGCCTCCTAACTACACCAATCAAACTATGATTAACAGGAAGTTCTAACCATCTTTACTCTCACCTTCATCTTCTCCCTCTTTCTCACTCTTTTCACTCTCATATTCTACTTCAAGAATCTTACTAGCTACCATAACAAAACCATCATTAGGCATTTCTACATCATCTTCACTCATACCTCCCTCTTCTTTCTCATCCTCACTTTTTTCACTCTCATATTTTCCATCTTCTCTCAAGATAATATTTATTCTAGTTAGACATTCATGCATCATATGCCCTCTCCCATGACATTTATGACATTGAATGGAACTAGAAAGTTTAGATGACTTAGGTAAAAAAGATTTACCTCGCTCTTTCTCATCTACTTTACCCTTGCCTTTGTCTTCTTGAGGTCTAGAAGATTCTTCTTCTTTTGACCATGACTTCTTGGAAGTGGTGTTTGGTTGATTCCTCCATGAACTAGCCTGATGTATTATTTTAGTTTTATTTTATACTTTTACATCCAAATCTACTTATTCATCTAAAGTTACATATGGTTGTATCTCTACTACATCAGTTATTTGTCTATTTGAACCATTAAGAAATCTAGCCATAGTAGCCTGTTCATCTTCCATGCAATTAGGTTGGATCATAGCCATATCCATAGCCTTAAAGTATTCATCAACAGTCATGGTTCCTTACTTCATTGATTAAAGACGCTGTTGTAGGTCTCTTTGAAAATGTGAAGGCACAAACCTTTTCTTCATGACTCTCTTCATCTCAGCCCAAGTAGCAATGGGTGGTTCTCCATCTTGTTGTCTATCCCTTGTAAGCTTTTTCCACCAAATAGAAGCATAGTTAGAGAATTCAACAAGAACAAGCTTAACCTTCTTACCTTCTGAATAGTTGTGACAATCAAAAATGGCCTCAACTCTCCGCTCCCAATCAATGTACAAATTTGGATCTTTTGTGCCTTCGAAAGATGGCATCTTCATCTTTATGCTATTTATATTGTCATCTTCCAATCTAGCTTGTTGTCCCCTTCTATCTCTCCCTATCCTATCTAGATTTACATCAAAAATATCAACCAAATCATAAATAGGATTTTCTTGAGTCGCAATGGGAGCATTTGGTACATTTCTCCTATTTGGAAGTCTAGGATTATTTTGGGGTGGTACAATAGGTTGATTTGCCATCCTAAGTTCAGCTATTGTCTCATTTTGTTCAGCAATGGCATCCTTTCTCTCTTGAAATTGTAAGTTCCATCTTTCAAATTATTGGTGCATAGCTTGTAAAGTAAAACTATTTCTTGCTCGGATCTCTGCTTCTTGAGTAGCCCTCCTTTCACCATCACTATCACCTGTATTAGACATCTTTAAAAAAAATAGTGTGTCACTCAAACTTGGCTTTTTTTCCCTTAATTGTTCTCACCCACTCCTGGCTTTTTCCTCTTAAATGACCTTTGGAAAGAGACTTCGTGGATTTATTTTTAACCCCACCAGTGTCAAGTCCTTAGTAGTAAAATAATAAATTTTGGGGCACAAAAAAGTGAAGAACCAACCCTAGGAAGAATAGGATTTAGTTGAAACAAGACTAGAACAAAAAGGAAAGGATTTTAGAACAAGATAAAGATCTAAGAGCCCCTCTTCATGTGTTCTATCAAAACCTCTCTTTTCATGTGTTCTATCAAAACCTCTCTTTTCATGTGTTCTATCAAAACCGCTCTTTCTTTCCTTTTTTCTTTTGAAATAATTAGATGAGGAAAAATTTGTTAAAGAGCAATAAAAAAAATTTTTAAATGATATTGTTCACTGCAACAGTAACATTTTCTTTTGTTCAAGAAACTCCCAAGATTAACAAGAATGGAATCTTTATAGAACCGCTCTGATACCACTTCATAACACAAAGGTTGGGAATCCCAAAATTAGAGTATGAACTTAAAATAAATACGGAAGCAAAACTAGAAAACTAATTGAAAAGACTAAACAAGAACTAAGAGATATGGATTTGACATGATCCAAGTAACAACGAATTGGCTATGGGTAAACTTGCCTTTACTTGAGAAACTAATCAAGTTTAGAATCGGATCTTAACCACTTCATGAGTAACATTAGACAATAATTAGTAAGTGTACTAATCACCTTCTAAGAATACCAAGAAGAAACCAAAGATATCAAGAAAGAATTATCTTACTACCATAAACTATGAACTAGTTAGGTTGCAAGATAAATCCAAATAATAATCTTCCACAAAGGTTCAAAAGAACTCTCAAATATATTAATATTCAAAATATGATTTTCATGAATGAACAAAACCCCCTTTATATAGTAGTGAAGAAGGGGTAGGTCAATAGATATCATAAATGTAAAAATGATACTTCCTAGGACCTAGAAAACTACCACACACATTATCCTATGAAGTCAACATAGAACAAAACAACTATTAAATGGCATAGCATGATACCAAACAAAATGTCCTAGTAGTCAACATTGAATAAAACAAATTTAAATATAATTCTAAAAACTAATTAAAAAAATGTTGCAGTATTTTCTCCATTTAAGGGTTGATTTGGGCTCCATTTCATCTCTATTGGACTTTAATTTGGGCCTTCAAATAGATGTAAGACTTGGAGAAAATATCTTCATTGGGCTTGAGATCTTCTTCCATCACAAGACACTTTTTAATAGTTAATTGCAGCCCATTAAGTTGGTCTTCAAATTTCAAGATCTTGTAATGGGTCCTCTTGGAACTTCCAAAGCTTCCTTAGTTGCTGATGAGTTTCTATGGATGTTATCACTCAGGAGTACCGCTAGGGGTATATAAACTGTTTGCCGGTTGTCAGAGCTTATGGGGGCCCAGGCAGGTTATTTTGTGTTGATTGTACCTTCCAAGCTTATGAGGGCCTAGTTGGGTTCTTGTTTGTATATTTACTTGTTAGTTATGAGTTAGTTTGTGAGGCTATTTAGGTTAAACTCTTGTCCTTTCCTACTGATTATTTTAAGTTCATTTATCAATTTCATTCAGTCTTTATTACTGCCTTACATATTCGATACATATTGTACTGACACCCAATTATGGGGCACTGTATACATGCCTGCAGGTGCGGATAGACGTGGTTCGGGACCTTCTTAGCTGTCAGCCATAGTTAGTATTTCAGTCAGCTCCTTTCTCCAGGGCTAATAGTTAGAAAGTTTAGTTCTTTTGTTGTGCAACTTTTGGGAAGGTCGTGGCCCTGTTCTAACCATTATTCCACTCTTAGAGGCTACTATAATTTTCTAGTTGTGGGTTTTTGTTGGCCATGTGGGGCCTATGTGCATTATACTTTATGTGTTGGTCATGTGGGGCCTAGTTTAGCTAGTTAGTTAGTATCCTTGTTAGCTTTGGCATGAATGTGATCGCCCATTTTCAATAATGTTATAACTAGACAGCATGGTGGTCTTGTCGACCCACATAGGATCCCTTTATTGTTATGTTGTTGGGTTAGCTGTTTTTCTTTTACAGGTGTTGTGTGGCCTTGTTGGCCTGAGGCTATATTTATAGCCGTGATATTGCAGTTTGGTTTTTTGATTTTGATTTTCTGGAAGGCACCAGAGGTGCTTATACCCATGCAGATCAGCCCAAGCCTAGTATGGCACTAGGTGCCAGTCATGCTCCCAAGTTGGGGCGTGACAAACTTGGTATCAGAGCAACGTCATATCCTAGGGAATCTACAAGCCTTGTCTAGTAGAGTCTTGTCTATGTGTGTATTATGCACCACATTCTATAGGCAAGAGGCTACAAGGCGTGATAGCGTAGTTACCCTCCTTTCGTCTCCAGTCGTGCTATAGAGCTATGTTGTATAGGGTTGAGTCCCTAAGCTTATGTTATTCTGCTTATCTAAAGAGAAATGTCTGATGCACGACAAACCATGATTGGTCAGGAGTTGGACACTACGGCAGGAGAAGGCACCAGTGGGGTGCCACAGTCAGAGTTCACCCGACCGGCGGGCGAGAGGGAGACATCACCTCAATATCCCTAGCACTCACTGCCACACTGTCATGACCCGAATGTAGACCCGGATCATAACACGGGACAAGGAACACTGAGAGGTCCCAAGTCAACCCATGGCATGGGCATACATGTCACTTCATACACTTTAAGCGGAAGACTAAACATAAGGCATAGCGGAAACGTAAACATATCATAATATAACATAATAGAGAGAGTCACTAGACATACACACAAGCTGAGTACTACATACTGTCTGAAAGCCTCTACTGCATACGATGGGTTGATGGGACAACACCCCAACTAACCTGACCAAGTACTGAAACATAAAATAACATAAGTGTCTAGTCAAAAGGCCCTCAGAACATGAGGACTCACCAACAAGCTGAAAGTGAACTCTGAGATGGTCTAAAGATGAGAATTAGCTTGAGAGACGAGTCCTATATCATGAAACGATACAACATCGAAAGTATGCAGTCAGTACGTGGAATGTACCAAGAATGAAAGGTAAGTAAAAGGGACATTTAAAATATGTATATAAAATTCATAAGAGGTCATAAGAGTAGGACATCATGCTCATATCATAATTATCGCAACATAACATAAGGCTCAAGGTTTTTAAAACATTCGTAATACATTCGAAATCATAATCATGATAGACAAGTCGTATTGAACATATCTTGAGACAATATACATAATCATAGACATGCATAAATCATGAGGAACAGTGGAAAATTTTCTTAACCGACATACCCCATATTAGCACATATGGAGCCCGAATGGTAAACCTAGTCGGGAGGTTGTTTGTACCTTTCCGAGGGTAGAACCATGAAAGTGTGATATCACCATGAAAAGGGCCAATTGGGCCAGGGACAGTCACAGAGGAGGTCCCAACATATCTATGGTGGCACGTAGTTCATGAGATCCGTGGCAGAACCTAGGCCCCGAACCTACTCGGTGTTCGATACTACTCCCAATACATATATAGCATTCATGGTATAACATGAAAGAATTCATGGGCTAGTTAAATCATGATAATCATAAACATATTTGTACATACATGAGCTAGCCATGACATAAGACCCGTGGGTCGGCCAAAAACATAATTCATGAATCATAGGCTTCATGCATACTTGTAGATCATACATATAACTTGTAAATCATTAAATCATGATGGGTAACTGAATAAATTCATATTTCAAATCATAAATCATACCGGGCTTGTAAATATCATCAATTGAAATGAATATCACAAATTGATTCATCATAGATCATGCTTAAATAGGTTTAATTTAGTAGAAATAGAAATCAATTATTTTTTAAGTAAATAGTTGTGAAATTTGATCAAAATTCATAAAATATGATGTTAATCAAAAATCATAACAACCCATTAGTAAAACATTAGATTTTTACGAAAATTGAATTAAAACCCCATGTGATTATTAATAGATTTTCATAAATTAATAGAGAATGGGAATGGGTGTAAACGTGAACACTCATTCGTAAACCTACATACTTGGGTAAGATAAGATTCTAAGATTCCTTGAATGCCCAATGGAGGATTGATAGGGGAGAGCTTGAATCTATGCTTGATCTCTCTAGAATTCTCTTAATTGTGCATGCATGAGATGTACCTATGCAAGAGGAACTTAACCTATCTTATTATGCCCAGAAAAGTACATAAAACAACGTAGTTTATGGCCTTAGAGCGTAGAAAGATTGAAAATGCCCTTAATGAAACTTTCCTGAAAAGCTGTCCAGATTGATCCAACGGGCGTACCAATGAGTCGTTGGTATCTATGATGACTCACGGTATGGCCCGTCATATGCATTGCCCAAGCCCTGATCCTGGATTTATACCACAGCTTGACATGATGACTCGTCCTTTGATCCAACAGATCGTTGAGTCGATCATCGTTTGTCCCCTTCACAAAACTGAACTTCCTTACCATGAGCCTCACCACGGCTTGTGGTTATTTCCAACGAGTCATGGTAACCATTTGTTAATTGCACTAGAAATCTGACCACCTAGACAATGATTGGTGACAACGGATCGTTCTTATTATAGAGGGGTCGTGGGATGACCTGTTATTTGCCCAACTGCCAAGGTCCAGCCTTTTCTACGACTTCTAGCAACGACTCATTGTTTCAAGAAATGGGTCGTTAAATCATCCATTGCCTCCAATGCCACCAGGACTCCCCTTCACCACGGCGGCATACAATGACTCGTGGTTTGATACCACGAGTCATTACGTCGCTTTCCTATGATATTTTTTCCAGTTCTCAACAAATTTCAAATTTTGATCCCCGGTGTAATCTTAGGCACTTTCAAGGTATTACACACACCAAGAGTCCTCCAGAGCAGCAAATATACTTGTATCACCCCCAGTCGTCCCAGTACCATCACATTAGGAGATCAGGAGCGCAGTCTACATGTTAGCTCAGATGCTGGCCACTAAGTGTCAGCTAGTGACACCAGTTGCTGCTGAATATACTAAGGGGACTGGACGTTCGAGGGTCTGGGAATTTCTTGCGTTGAGTCCCCTGCAGTTTACTAGGACAGACAGTAGAGATGATCCTCAAGACTTTCTTGGACCAGTTGCAGTATTTATTTAGGGTGATGCACGCCTCGTCCCTAGTGTCAGTTGAGTTTGCAGTGTTTCATCTGCGGGATATAGCGGTTTTGTTGTACGAGAGTAGGGAGATGTCTAGGGGTGGAAATTTACCCACACGTTTTTGGCCAATTTTTTCAGAAACCTTCTTAGATCATTGCTTGCCCGGGGAGATCCGACAGGTCTGGGTGGATCAGTTTTTGCATTTGGAGCAGGGTAGAATTAGCGTTCGGGAGTACTCGTTGAGTTTTGACTCTTTACCAAGGTATGCACCAGCTTTTGTTGATACTATGCCAGCTAGGGTACACCGGTTCATCATGGGGCTTGCTACTGACTCTGTAGAGGCTTGTATTACCATCACATTGCGTGAGGACATGGATATCATGCGTATTCAGGGTTTTTCTCAAAATATAAAAGGAATCAGGCAATGCTAGTATGAGGCTAAGAGGGTGAGTGGGGAGCAGCACCGGAGGGCGAGGCCCGCTGATTTGCAAGCAGAATATCAGGGAGACCCAGACCTCAGTTTCCAGGCAGGCCACTTAGACCTTTGCCTCCACAGCAGCAGGGCGGTAGGTCAGATCACCGAGGACAGTCAGGTCCCGGCGAGAGTTCATGAGCATCAGGATCGCAACAACAGAGAGGTTCTTATTAGAGAAGGCCTGTTACCATGCGTTGCAGAACTTGCGGTCAGCAACATTTCGGGAGATGCATATATGGATCCACTGCTGGTTATACCATGGACAAGAGAGTCATATGATGAGGGATTCTCCAGTCAAAGATCGGGGTGACCAGGATCAGCCGAACAGGTCTTTAACAGGGTCATATGCTCCAGCATCTTCAGCAAGGTGCAGGCCCTCAGCTCCAGCCGAAAAAGGTGGAGGTAGATCAGGAGAATCTAGTTCTAGAAATGGTCAGGATAACACTTATGCTTTACCAGGGTGATAGGAGTCAAAGTTGTCACCAGATGTTGTGACAGGTACATTGGATGTTTACTCTCACTCCGTTTATGCTTTGATACACCCAAGCTCCACTTTGTCTTATGTTACTCCATTAGTGGCCCAGAAGTTTGGTACAACGCTAGAATTTCTTCAGTGACCCTTCTGAGTATCTACACCCGTCGGTGACTCTATTGTTGCTAAGAGAATCCACTGAGGTTGTACAATAGAGATTTCCGGTCGTCAGACCTTAGTAGATTTAGTGGATCTAGAAATGATTGATTTTGATGTAATTATGGGTATGGATTGGCTAGCACCATGTTATGCCAATGTGGTGTGTTAGACTAGGACCATCCGATTTCACTTTCCAGGGGAGGTTGTGCAGGAATGAAAAGGTAATGCAGCCATGCCAAAAGGTAGGCTCATATCTTATCTTTGGGCGAGAAAGTTGATAGCAAAGGGTTGTATTTACCAAATTGTTAGGGTTCGGGATATGCAAGTAGAATCCCCGACTCTTCAGTCCATCCCAGTGGTTAGTGAGTTTCCAGATAAGCTTCCTAGTATTCCCCCAAAGTGTGAGATCAATTTTTCTATCGACCTGCCGCCAGGAACGTAACCTATATCCATCCCTCCATATCGAATGGCTCCTACTGAGCTAAAGGAATTGAAAGAGCAGTTGAAGGATTTGCTAGATAAGGGTTTTATCCAACCGAGTGCTTCACCGTAGGGTGCGCCATTTCTATTTGTAAGAAAGATGGCTCCCTCCGAATGTGTATAGATTATCGGCAGCTGAATAAAGTTACTATCAAGAATAAATATCCTCTTCCAAGGATAGATGATTTTTTTATTAGCTGTAGGGGGCAAAATATTTCTCCAAGGTTGACTTAAGGTCAGGGTATCATCAAGTGTGGGTCCAGGAGAAAGATATCCTAAAGACAGCCTTTAGGAAAAGGTATGGTCATTTCAAATTCTTGGTCATGTCTTTCGGATTAACAAATGCCACTGAGAGTTTATAGATCTAATGAACAACATATTCAAACCATATTTAGATCTGTTTATGATAATATTCATTGATGACAGTCTGGTATATCCCGCTCAGAAGCCGAACACAGAGATGATCTACGAACGGTACTCCAGGTCCTCAAAGACAATCAGTTATATGCGAAGTTCTCAAAATGTGTGTTCTGGTTAAATTCGGTAGCTTTCTTAGGCCATATTGTGTCTGATGCAGATATTCAGGTTGTCATACAAAATCGAGGCAGTAAAGACATGGCCCAGACCCATGACTCCTACCGAGGTACATAGTTTCCTAGGGTTAGCCAGGTATTATAGAAGGCTCATGGAAGGATTTCTACCTTATCCGCACCGTTGACAAGATTGACTCAGAAAGCAGCTAAATTCCACTGGACTGAGGCTTGTGAGCAGAGTTTCCAGGAGCTAAAAAACAGGTTGACATCGGCATCGGTATTGTCCTTACTAGAAGGTTAAGAGGGCTAATTTGTATACTGTGTGCTTCAGGCATTGGGTTAGGGTGTTTCCGATGCAACATGGCAAGTGATTGCCTATGCTTCAAGGCAGCTAAGGAAGCACGAAAAGAACTACTCTAGCCATGATTTAGAGTTAGTTGTAGTTGTTCATGCTCTGAAAATATGGAGGCATTATCTATATGGTGTGCACGTAGACATCTTTACTGATCATAAAAGCCTCTAGTATATCTTTACGCAGAAAGAGTTGAATTTGTGGCAGTGTCATTGGCAAGAATTGTTGAAAAACTATGACATGAACATCTTGTACCTATGGAAGGCTAATATTGTAGCCGATGCCCTTAGCCATATATCTATGGGCAACCTAGCATATTTGAGGCCAGAATAGTGAGAAATGGCTCGAGAATTGCACCAGGTAGCCGATCTAGCAGTCTGGGTAGTAGATTCAGAGGAAAATGGAGCTGTAATTCAGAATATGGTAGTGTCATCTCTAGTTGTAGAAGTAAGGATCGACAGTACGAGGACCCTACTCTAGTACAACTTTGAGACAAGGTTCAGAAGCGCGAACCATCAACTTTTGAGTTAGTAGAAAATGGGATCTTTAGATTCATAGGTCGACTCTACCTTCCAGATATAGCAGGGCTCCGCCAGTAGATAATTGTAGAGGTACATTATTCTCGTTACTCTCTTCACCCAGGCTCGATGAAGATGTACCATGATATAAAGGAGATATCCTGGTGTCCTAGAATGAAGAAAGCTGTAGCTGAATTTGTGGCACAGTGTCCTAATTGCCAACAGATAAAAGCTAAACATCAAAAACCTGGCGGACTGAATCAGGAGATAGCGATACCAATGTGGAAATGGGAAGCAATTGATATGGATTTTGTGATGGAGTTACCTCATACCAGGCATAAATTCGACTCTATTTGGGTCATTGTTGAAAGATTGACAAAGTCAATCCATTCTTGCCAGTCAGGACTACATTTTTAGTCGAAGACTATGCTTAGTTGTATATTAAGGAGATAGTCCGACTACATGGCGTCCCAGCATCCATTATTTCTGACCGAGGAGCATAATTCACAACTAAATTTTGGCAATCATTTTAGAAAGGTTTGGGGACATGGTTTAAATTGAGCACAGTCTTCCATCCCCAGAAAGACGATCAAACAGAATGCACCATTCAGACACTCAAGGATATGCTACGAGTGTGTGTGCTAGACTTTGGAGGGAGTTGGGATGAGCATTTACCCCTTATTGAGTTTGCGTACAATAACAGTTATCATTCAGCTATTCAGATAGCACCTTATGAGGCTTTATGTGGGCGGAAATGCAGGACCCCATAGGGTGGTTCGACGTAAGGGAGGCAGGGTTGATCGAACCTGATATGATACATCAATTAGAAGAAAAGGTAAAATTCATCAAAGAGCGGTTGTTGACTTCCCAGAGTCTTCAGAAGTCCTATATGGATGTGCGGCGTAAAGACTTGAAGTTTGATGTTGATGATTGGGTATTTCTTAAAGTTTCGCCTATGAAGGGCGTGACGAGATTTGGAAAGAAGGGAAAGCTTAGTCCTAGGTTTATTGGTCCATATCGGGTCATTTGAATAATGGTTATGTGGCTATGATAGAACTACCTTCGGATATAGAATCCGTTCATCCAGTCTTTCATGTGTCGATGCAATGAATGCATAGGGGACCCGTCCTGGGTTGTTCCAGTCGACGATGTTCAAGTTACTAAAGAGTTGTCTTACGAAGAGACTCTAGTTACTATAATAGACAGACAGGTTCGTAAACTGAGAACTAAAGATGTAGCCTCCTTAAAGTCTTATGGAGGAACAGAAATGTAGAAGAGATGACTTAGGAAGCCGAGGACAACATGAGGTCTAGATATCCTCACTTATTCCAGGCATGACTCAGGTTATGAAGTTGAGGTGAGATTGTTGTTCAATTGTTTTTTATTGCTTATATTATTAGTATTGTTCAGTTATTCACTTCTAAGTTGTAGAGTAGTTGTTTATGGCATCCCGTGAGATGCCTATGTTGGACTTTTATGCATTTCAGGTTTTCCGATAGTCCATATTATAGAGAGACTTTGTCAAAATTTTTCCAGCAATAGTTGAAGGAATTGAGTCTCTTAAGCTTAAGATTACATTAGAGGATGAATGTTCCTAAGGGGGGCATGATTTTATACTCCATAAGTTCTATCATTGAACGGATGCATGTGTACATATGTTGAGAGTTTTGGAATACGATGTATGCAAGAAAGGGCCCAAGAATATATGAACATGACATTAGGCGAGTAGGAGAGTGAGGTCGGGCGCACTGTGTGCCGCGCCACACCTGCCAGCCGACACCATGGCCAGCGTGCAGCACCTCCAGCCTGGCGCGCTGCCCCCCCTCCTCCCCCCCTCCCCCCCCCCCCCCGCCACCTCACTTATATATAAATCCTTTCTTGATCAAATTAGATCATTCTTGATATTTCCCTCGATTGAGAAAAGAGAACAAGCGATAATTCCTTTCGTTTTTCGCCTATTTACGCTGCTAAACTCCGTCCAAACTCAAATTCACCTTAGATGTCGAGTTCTAGGCCTACAGGAACGTCCTTGCGAAGTTATTTCTTGGAAATTCGCTCGGAGTACCAGAACCCCGCCAAGCAAAATTTTTTGGAATCACTTCTAATTGAATTTTACTTGACTACAAGTGATAGGTAAGCATTTTTACCTTCTGGACTCTCGGGAAATTGTGAGTTTTTGGCCGAATTAAATGGAGTTGAATTATAGTTAATATTATGGAAAGATATCATTGGTTTCCGAGTTTTAGTATTGAAAATAGCCTTATTTTCTCAGAATAAAAGATGTAACTGAGTGGAATTGTCGGCTACAACTTGGAATTAATTGGATAAATGAGAATCGGCATTGGAGGTATGTCAAGGCTATTCCTTTGGCAAGTTACTTCTGTCATAACATTGATACTACTAGCACTTCTGTAGTGACTTAGAAACTCGAAAGTTGTAGGTAGTTGTTATGAATAGATTTGAGATTGTAGTATAGCATCCTTGATAGGGTTAGGTCATATTTTGTACGATCCCTCACTGTAAATAGCCGAGGAGATTCTTATCATATGAACTACTTTAGGAGCTATAAACTGCTTGTGGAGCTGTGATAATGCTTATGCCTGTGGGGCTATAGATCGCTTACGGAGCCATGATGCTTCTATTACTCACCTGAACTACAGAATTGCTTTCAGAGCCATTGTATTGCTTATGAGCTACTAAATTGCTTACAGAGCGATTAAGTGTCTTAAGGGACTAAAGTAAGCCTTCGAGGCCATGTTGGAGTCTTCTATGAACTCCTTCTATGTTAAAGATGATACTACCGACCCTCCCGAGGGCCTAGTTTGTCTGAGACGCAGTTGCAGTCAGTAATGAGGCCTCAGGGGTACCGCTAGGGGTCTATAGATTGTTTGGCGCTTCCCAAGGCTTATGGGGGCCCAGATAGGTTATTTTATGTTTATTGTACCTTCTATGCTTATGGGGCCCAGTTAGGTTCTTGTATGTATATTTGCTTGTTAATTATGAGTTAGACTATTAGGCTAATCAGGCTAAAATCTTATACCTTCCTACTGATTACTTTCAGTTCATTTATTAATTTCATTCAGTATTTATTACTTCCTTACATATTCGATACATATTGTACTGACTCCCAAATATGGGGCGTTGAATACATGCCTGCAGGTGCGAATAAACGTGGTTCGAGACCTTCTTAACTGTCAGCCAGAGTTAGCAATTCAGTAAGCTCCTTTCTCCGGTGTTGATAGTTAGAAAAGTTTGTTCTTTTGTTGTACAATTTTTGGGTAGGTCGGGGCCCTGTCCCGACCTTTATTCCACTCTTAGAGGCTTGCAGACTACAGTTTTTCCAGTTGTGGCTTGTTGTTGGCCGTGTGGGGTCTACGTGCATTATACTTTGCGTGTTGGTCATGTGGGGTCTTGTTTCGCTAGTTAGTTAGCAGCCTTGTCGTCTTTCCCATAAGTATGATTGCCTGTTTTCATTCTTTTATAACTAGACAGCATGGTGGTCTTGTTGGCACACATATGATCCTTTTATTGTTATGTTGTTGGGTTAGCTATTTTTCTTTTATAGGTGCTATGTGGACTTATTGGCCTGAGGCTGTATTTACAGCCGCAATATAATAGTTTGATTTCTTGATTTTGAGTTGCTGGCAGGACCTTCAGGTGCTTATACTCAGCCAGGCCAGGCCAGGTCCTAGTATGGCACTTGGTGCTAGTCATGCCTCTCAAGGTGGGGTGTGAAAATGATTTATGATATGATTTTGTATAAGTGCTCTTCATGAATTTATGAATCTCAACTATGATGATTTTCTCAAGCATGTATGTTCTTCATGATTTATGAGTTATGATTTTGGCTGACTCACGAGCCCTTATTTCATGGTTGATCATGTATTTCAAGTATGATCAAGTATGTTATGATTTAACTAGCCATCAACTTCATGTATGATTTCATGCTTATTATATGAGCCCCTCTTGTGCACTTCTTTGGGAGCAGAGTCAGCACCAAGTAGGCTTGGCGTTCAGGTAAACTCCATGGTCTTAGAACTACGTGCCAATATAGGTTAATAATCATGGATTTTAGGTGGGTCCCGTCCATGTGGATGTGCTTACGGACCACAAAAGCCTACAGTATGTACTTACCCAAAAGGATCTAAACCTACATCAGAGAAGGTGGTTGGAGCTACTTAAACATTATGACATGAGTGTCCTTTATTATTCGGGTAAGGCCAATATGGTGACAGATGCTCTTAGCAGACTTTCTATGGAGAGTGTGTCTCATGTAAATAATGGGAGGAAAGAGTTGGTGAAGGATGTGCATCGGCTTGCACGTTTGGGAGTTCGTTTTGTTGACTCAACAGATAGTGGTGTCATTGTTCAAAATGGATCAGGGTCCGCTTTAGTGACCAAAGTAAAGGATAGGATATCTTGAACCACGAGCCTCGTGCAACATCTGATCTCTCAAATCATCAACACTCGAAACATATAGAAGACCCTGATAACGAAGCACATCATCTTCCCATTGGGAGAAAACCTCCACCTTATGATTCTGAATAGCCTCCTTCAACTTCACCAAAACAAGATCCTCGTCGTCCTTCTTCATGTTATTCCACCAATAAACTTACCATAGGTCACAGTACATCTTTGTCGCACCTGGATGCCACACGACCAACATAATCAACCAAACACATATATACATGCACGGCCCCACACGACCGACTCCACTACCACAGGGAAACATCAGACTGCAAGCCTCTAGGAAGTAATAATAGAATGGTCGGGACAGGGCCCCGACCTACCCAAACTGTAATCAAAAGAAAATAGGAGCAACCTCCGACTGTCTAGCTCCGGAGGATAGGAGCTGACAACTCTGCTGACTGGATCACGAGGGATCGACTCCTCATCTATGTGTACCTGCAGACAAGCAATGCAGCGCCCCCACGGGCGTCAGTACCAAAGGTACCGACCATGTAAAGCAAACTGAAATATACAACTGAAATGGGTAACAACAACAACATGACATATAAGCAGGAAGTAGCTGAGTCTATCTAGCTGAGGATAACTAGGGAGAGTCTACCTATTCTGTAACTAAACTGAGCGTACCTGACGACGTGTCGTCCTATTGTCTATCAGTATCTAATAGCACATATAGATATACATATAAATACACACAATACCTGACCGACTCCCATAAGCCGGAAGGTGCCAACCAACAGAACAATCTATTTACCCCTACCCAGGTCTAAACCAACCAAAAATAAGTCACTCCACTCATCTGATAACTGTGAGCTCCTACAACCGACCCCCTTGGGTACGTAGCTCAGGCCTTGGCCTCTGACAACAAACTGTGTCTGAGTCCAAAGACTCCTACCTCTAGGCGCAAGCGCTCAACGGGGTAATCTGCTGTTGTATCTGTGATTGAAACTGCCCCTGGGTGTAAACACGCAACAGGGTAATTTTATAAAAATCTGTATCTGAAACTGCCCCCGCCACAAGCGCACACAGAGTGATCTGCCCCTGTAAATAGGGTAATCTAGCTCTGCGCAGAGCGAACTGAACTACCCTTGCAAGCAGGGTAATTTGGATCGTATTATTATGGTGGTCGGCCATCATCGTCCTCTAGGCGGACGACATCGCCAAGCTGGTGGCGGTATCTAAATCTGGTATCGACAAAGCTATAACCCAGGGATGGTGGGGATGCTGAAGGGTGCCCACATGACATAACAAGTCTCAACATGCAAAACACATACACAGCAAGCATGCTCAAATGAAAAATACTAATCCTATTCTCTTCTTTTTTTTCAAGGCCAGTTCGTATTAAACAACTGATGCTATATTATGTTTTACACTATTTCTGATTGCTGGGCTAACTGCTACCTGGCCTTTATCTGTTTATCTAATTATTGTTATTTGTGACCTGAAGCTATATCAGTTTCTAGAGCCATATCTATTTCTGGAGCTACATCTGTATCTGGAGCTATTTCTATATCTGATCACTGATCTGATTACATTTGGATATAACTCAATAACATAGGACATGCCATCTATAACTGGATATAGCTCAATGATATAAAATGTGCCGTCTATTTCCGAATACAGTCTCAACAAATGTAAGGTGTCCGAATTGTCAACAAGTGAAGGTTGAGCATGAAAGACCCGGTGGTGTGCTTCAAGACATCAGTAGACCTACTTGGAAGTGGGAGGAGATCTATATGGACTTCATCACAGGGTTGCCTCGCACTCGTTGACAGTATAACTCTATTTTGGTGGTTGTAGACAGGTTGACTAAACAAGCTCACTTCCTACTGATCAAAACTACTGATTCAGCGGAGAATTATGCTAAGTTGTATATTCGGGAGTTAGTTAGGCTGCATGGAGTGCCATTTTCCATCATATCAGATAGAGGTACTTAGATTACCTCCTAGTTTTGGAGGTCGTTTCAGAAGGGACTTGGTACTCAAGTCATGCTTAGCACAGCTTTTCACCCATAGACAGATGGTCAGGCTGAGCAGACCATTCAGACTCTTGAGGATATGTTGAGAGCATGCGTGATTGATTTCAAGGGTGGTTGGAATGACCATTTACCTCTCATCGAGTTTGTGTATAACAACAGTTACCATTCCAGCATTCAGATGGCTTCGTTTGAGTCTCTTTATGGGCAGAGGTGTAGATCGCCTATTGGCTGGTTTGAGGTAGGTAAAGCTATTTTGCTAGGACCATATTCGGTTCATGAGGTCATGGAGAAAGTCAAGCTTATAAGGTAAAGGTTGAAAACAACCCAGAGTCGTCAAAAGTCCTATGCAGATGTAAGGAGGAGAGAACTTGAGCTTGAAGTTGATGATTGGGTGTTTCTGAAGGTATCCCCCATGAAGGAGTGATGAGATTCGAAAAGAAGGGGAAACTCATCCCCCACTATGTTGGCCCATACAAGATTGTGTAACGTGTTGCCAAGGTGGCTTATGAGTTGGAGTTGCCCTCAGAACTTTCTTCAGTGCATCCGGTGTTCCATGTGTCTCTTTTAAAGAAGTGCATGGGTGATCTGGCTTTGGTTGTTCCGGTGGAGAGCGTGGGTGTGAAGGATAGCCTTAGCTATGAGGAGGTTCCAGTCGAGATACTTGATCGTCAAGTTTAGAAGCTAAGAAACAAGGAAGTAGCTTCAGTTAAGGTTTTGTGGAGGAATCAACATGTTGAGGGAGCTACGCGGGAAGCTGAAGTCGGTATGATGGCAAAATACCCGCATCTATTCCTTTCCGCTTCAGTTCCAGCTTGAGGTATCAGTTTCCTCCTTAGTACTTTATTCAGTTTCATGTTCAGTTCACGTGTCTCAATTTCTTTCATGTTAATGTATGCATGTGTAATTCATGAATTCAGTTCAGTCATGTATTCTAGTCTGGAGTCAATCACTCCATCAGTTTTCAACCTTAAATGTTCAGTATTAGAGATGTTAGTTCTATTTCCCCAGATTTTAATATGTTCATTCACATTCAAGCACGAATGTTCCCAAGGGGGAGAAAATGTAACACCCCAATAGCCTCTAAGATCATATCCGAGATTTGAAATGGAGAAAGCAGGAAA
This sequence comes from Datura wrightii, assembly GCA_035772735.1. Lineage (NCBI taxonomy): Eukaryota > Viridiplantae > Streptophyta > Magnoliopsida > Solanales > Solanaceae > Datura > Datura wrightii. Next base: position 69,081,855 of record JASDFA010000003.1, on the reverse strand, counting down.
ATCTGCACTAGTTCTTAGAATGAGTCATCAAATCACCAATCGTTTACCTAACGAGTCGTTAAGTGACTCGTCATTTTTCTAATGAGGTTGCAAATCACCCATCATTTGTAAAGACCAGAATATCCTCTAACGAGTCGGCAAACGACTCATCATTTGCCTAACGAGTCATTAAGTGTCTCATCATTTTGCTAACGAGTCGGCAAATCACCCGTCATTTGTAACGATCGGAATATCCCTAATGAGTCATCAAATGACTCGTCATTTACCTAATGAGTCATTAAGTGACTTGCGGTTTGAGAAGCTATGGGAAATTCCAGTGTACTTCATGGATTAAGCAAACGACTCGTCATTTGCCTAAGAGTCGTCAAACGCTTGTCGTTTCGGGCAGTATGAGTTTTCTGTCGAACCATTAAGGGATTTTCATAATTTCTATGCTTTTAAGTACTAAACTACATTGTTTTAAGCTTAGTTAGAAGGGTTTTAAGAATGCTAAACCTATCCTAAGCCTTACCATTCCATGCATGCAAATTAGACCTCTTCCTTGGAGATCAAGCTTGAAGAATTTCTCCAATTTCCTTTGGGCTTTCAAGAGGGAGTGTAAATCAGATTTACTCAGGTATATTAGGTTATGAATGAGAGTTCCTTTCACTCTCATGCTATAAATTATACTCAACTCTATAGATTTCAATTCTAGATTAAAGTTTCATGATCTTATGGGGTTTATTCCAATTCTTGTGAAAATCTCTATGATCTATCAATGGATCAATTCCATTTATTTATCAAATCATGTTTTATGATTTATGGGCATATTTTATAACTATTTTGATTATTAATTTATAGTTGCAAATTTTAAATTAAATTATGCCCAATTATGTATGCTTCATAAAAAGCCAAGTTATGATTCCATTATGATCTTGATCTTCTTAAGCCCTAAATTATGATTTATGATTTATGATATGATATCTCTCAAGTACCCATCATGGATTTATGAATATCAAGTATATAAATATTTAACAGGTATGCATGGATTTCATGATTTATGAATTTATGACACTTGGCCAATTCACGGGCTCTTATTCATGTCTAATCATATATTTCAAGTGGGACCCATCATGTTATTATTTATTTGGCCATGAACTTCATGAATGGTTTTATGAGTTCAATATGAGCCCTATGTGCATGTTTTTGGGAGCAGTGTTTAGCTGTCAGGCCCCGCCTTGGGGGGCTATGACTAACACCTGGTGCCCTACTATGACCTGAACTGCTAGACTACTGAGCCTAAACACTTCTGGTGCCTGACTGGCTCTAACTCTGATTCACGGATTCAACGGGCTATATAGCGGCTGTAAATACCGTCCCCGGCCGGCTAGGCCTATAGCCACCTGTACAACAACAACAGCTAACCAGAATCGCATCAATATAAGGGAACCTATGTGGGCCGACAAGGCCACCATGCTGACTAGTTTTCACTGACAACTAAATCAAAAGCTAAACTACTATATGACCGGAAAGTTCACCAACTACTAACTGGATAAGGCCCCACACGGCCGACATAAACAACTAAAACATACGCACAGCCTCACACGACTGGCACAACTAACCACAGGGAAATATGCAGTCTGCAAGCCTCTAAGAATACTGATGAGATGGTCGGGACAGGGCCCCGACCTACCCGTACTGTATAATAAAAGAAAATAGAGTAGACCTCTGACTATCGAGCTCCGGATGATAGGAGCTAATGACTCTGTGCTGGCTGGAACCACGAGGGGTCGGCTCCTCGTCTATGAGTACCTGCAGGCAAGTAATGCAGCGCCCCAAATGGGCGTCAGTACCACTGGTACCGAGTATGTAAATAAAACTGAACATAACTTAATATAAGCAATGATACTGGTAGTTCTGAATAGCAGAAAGTAGCTGAAACTGTTTGGGTGACGGGATCTGAAATATGCTTATCTGTAATGAAGGTAAGGTAGAAGCATACCTGTCGACGTGGCGACCTACTATCTATCATCTAATAAATAACATGTATATACAAGGACCTATACCAGCCCCCATAAGCCGGAAGGTGCCAACCAACACACAATCTATATACCCCTACCTGGGTCAACATCATCCAAAAGTAAATCACTCCACTCGCCTACTAACTATGACCACCTCCACCGGCCCCCTATGTATGCAGCTTAGGCTCTCTGGGCCCCTGACTATAACTGTATCTGAGTCCGGAGGACTCCTATAAGTGTAAAGTATAATCTGTATCTATATCTGTATCTGTAATTTGCCCCCTGGGCGCAAGCGCTCGATAGGGTAAGCTATAATGCTATGTTGATCAGCCTGATATGGGGAATGCTGCATCCCATATTCGTCCTACTGCGGACGGCATGCCACTCCTTGGAGTGACATATCCTCACCCTCTGGCGGGCGAGCCGACACAGCTATTAACCCTGGGGTGGCAAGGAAGCTCTAAGGGTGCCCTTATAGCACAAACAGGTCTCAACAAACAATAATCACGTATAGCAAGCATGTTCGATCTGAAAATACTATTTGTATTCTGATTTCTTATTCTGAACTTTTTTCTACATTAAACTGATTCTCATACTGATCTATACTGCATCTGAAATGTTATCTGACTGTCTGATATTACTTTACTAACTTTTATTCTAAATACAACATAATAATATAAAACATGCTCGCCGAATTCATACTGGACTCAATTCCCGACTTCTAGGTTCCTTCTTCTAGACTTTACTTTGTTTACTATACTGGGATTGCTATCCTGCCGAAGAACTAGCTTTACATACCTATGTTTCTAATTTCTCATCTAATTGGCGTAATTCGGTCAATATTCCGCTATTTCTCCCAACTGCATCCATATATATATATATATATATATATCAATTAGGACTAAATACATTAATATTCTGAAAGAAAATATGACTTTTAATATATATATATATATATAGCCCAAACTTTGACTTATCGAAAAACAACCAGAAACTCGCTATTTCTCGAAAGTCCAGAAGGGAGAAATAATCACTTTAGGGCTAGGGATATAGTGACACTAATTTGGAGCAATTCCACTTACCTTAGCTCGGTAGCACGATTGTTCGTCGGCCGAATTTCACGAAACTAAACCCGTAGGAATGCTCCTTGTTGCTTAATACCTCACTACCCAAGGTTATACCGAGTTTGGACCGCGTATAACGGCGTAATCGAAGGGAAATTCCTCAAAGTCCTCGTGCTCTCTGTTTTCCTTCGTTCTCTCTGGAAATTATAAGAAATTATCACTTAAAACCGAAGTTTTTAGTATTTTATACTTGGGGCTGCACCTCAACTCTGTGGCACATTGGCCATCACAGAGGTGAGCCTCCGTGACACGCTGGCCATCGCAGAGGTGAGCCTCCGTGACACTCTGGCCATCACGGAGGAGGTCTGCCAGCCTCCTCTTGCGATGGTTCGACGTGTCGCTTATCCGATCTTTCCTCGGGCCTTTTCCTAGCATGTATGGCATTCTAAAAATCTTAACCAACATGCGAATAGGCCATCTACATGTCGATAATTTATGGGGTGTAACATCCTCCTCCCCTTAAGAACATTCGCCCTCGAATGTAAACTTCTATTTATAGGGGTCTCAACTTACTCAACTTACTTTTAGGAAAATTTTGGCAGAATTTCCCCTGTAATACGGACTATCTCAAAAACCTGAAATGTAGAAAAGTCCAATACGGTGCTCCACACAATATTGTATCATTCATTACGTAAAAGACTAGAGTTGACCATCTCATTTATACATATAATATAAGGCATTTCATATGATAACAATACTAACATACCTCTTGACTGACGAGGCTTTAAACAAGTGAGGATATCTGATTTTCATATCTTCCTCTGCTTCCCAAGTCATCTCTTCTCGGTTCCTGTTATGCCATAATACTTTGACAGAAGCAATATCTTTAGTTCTCAATCTACGAATCTGTCTGTCTAATATGGCTACTGGAACCTCTTCGTAGGCCAGCTCTTCCGTTATCTGGACATCCTGGACTGGGACAACTCTGGAGGGGTCTCCTATGTACTTTCTTAGCATAGATACGTGAAAAACCGGATGAGCGGACTCTAATTCTAGAGGAAAGTTCAACTCGTATACCACTTGGCCTACTCTCCGCCGAATCTGATAAGGCCCAATGAATCTCGGACTTAGTTTACCTTTCTTGCCGAATCTCATCACCCCTTTCATTGGAGATACTTTCAAAAATACCCAGTCATTCACATTAAATTCCAAGTTTCTGCGCTGCACATCAGCATATGATTTTTGGCGGATCTGAGCAATTAGTAGGCTCTGATAAGCTTTACCTTCTCCTCTAACTGATGAATAATATATGGCCCAATCAGCGCTTAATGTCCTACTTCAAACCAGCCAACTGGCGATCTACATATTCGCCCATACAATGCCTTAAAGGGCGACATCTGGATAGCTGAGTGGTAACTATTGTTATAAGCAAACTCAATCAGCGGTAAATGCTCATCCCAGCTACCTCCAAAGTCAAGAACACACGCCCGTAGCATATCCTCGAGCGTCTGAATAGTACGTTCCGCCTGTCCATCCGTCTGAGGGTGGAATGTTGTGCTCAAATTAATCTGCGTTCCGAGACCTCTCTGAAACGACTGTCAAAATCTAGCTGTAAATTGTGATCCTCTATCAGAGATAATAAATACTGGAACACCGTGTAACCTAACTATTTCTCTGATATATAATTCGGCGTAATCTTCGGCAGAGAAAGTAGCTTTTACTGGCAGGAAATGGGCAGATTTCGTCAGTCTATCAACAATTACCCAAATTGAATCATGTCTATGCCTTGTACGTGGTAATCCTGCTACAAAGTCCATGTTTACTGCTTCCCACTTCCAGAGAGACACGGCTATGTCCTGAGTCAATCCGCCTGGTTTCTAGTGTTCTGCTTTTACTTGCTGGCAGTTAGGACACTGGGCTACAAATTCTGCTGTTTTCCTCTTCATACCTGGCCACCAGTAGATTTCTTTGATATCGTGGTACATTTTCGTCGTGCCTGGGTGGAGAGAACAGCGGGCGTAATGTACCTCACTCATAATCTGCTGGCGAAGCCCTGAAATATCTGGAACACAAAGGCGGCCTTTACATCGCAACACTTCATCATCAATTACCTGAAAATTTGGCACTTTTCCATGCTAAACTCTGTCTTTAAGTCCAACCAGGTCAAGATCCTCATACTGCCGTTCCTTTACCTCCACAACTAATGACCACACTGCAGTGTTCAGAATTACCACTCTGTTGTCCTCTGTTTCTGCTACACGAACGGCTAAACTGGCTAGCTGGTGTAATTCCCAAGCCAATTCCCGCTGTTCGGCTACAAGTACGCCAAACTCCCCATAGATTTATGGCTAAGGGCGTTTGTTACTAAATTGGCCCTTCTTGATTGATACAAAATATTCACATTTAGAGAACTCGGCATATAATTGACGGTCATACTGGTTTATTATACTGGAGAAACCGACAAGTAATATATCTGTATAGCTAGGGCTTATCTGGCCTTCTGGGCCGCATGCTAATGCTACTTGCTGCTGGGATAATCTGTATGATTGTCCGCACACCATGTGCACATATCTGATCAGAGGATCCTGATAGTGATCATGATCTCTAATAATCTGGCTGAATAACTGTGAATAACTGAATAGCTGGGTTGAATGACCCGAATGCTGCAGCAGTCTAACAATGCTCTAAATGTCCTACTCGAACATCTGTAGCTCATGCATAACTGCGGAGTTGTGGACAGCTAATTGCTTTGTTCTTCTGATTGAACAACTGTAGAGCTGGGCTTAGTCGGGCTTACTCTCAGACGATCAGTCCCCGAATCTTCATAGGGAACCTACCGATTTCCTTGTCTTAGTAAACACTGTCCTAGCTGAGTACTACCAATTCCTTATGCCTGGTTCGTATCCACTTAGATCTATACTGTTGTTCTGGGAAATTCTTCATCTTATAAGCAATTCTGTAAAGACTGGCCTCTCCTAGGACTCTATACTCGAATATCTTATGAGAACCAGCTGAGGTACTAGTCTCTCACTGACTACGAATGTGGACTCCTCCTTGGGGTACCCACGGGTTTGTCTGACTGGGATGGCTGGCTTACTTGCAGGGTGTTCAGCATGATAATTGCTAGGTTGACTAAGGCTGACTCTCACCTACAAGGCTGGGAAAGAAATGTACAACTACTTAACATGTTGGAGAATCCTGGTAATACCAACCTCTGAAATATGCTTAGTCGGTTTCTATCCCTGGTTCTTGCATATGCGATCACATTAATGATCTTTAGGGATGCTCCCCTGCTAATACAGGCGCTAGCTGGTCATTAGGCCGTCTAACTGCGCCCGTATCATCTAACTACCTAATTCAGACTACTAACTCTTGTGAGTTTCTGAAGTCTAGATCTGGCAACAAGCATGTAAGTCCATTAACTCAATAAAATGGGAATTGAGAATGTTTCTATGACTTCATACGTGAATCACACTTACCTTCCCCCTTCTTGGCAAGGGGTCCTGCAGTACGATCTACCTGTGTGACTGTAACCCCTATTGGCAGCTACTCACAACATATCTGGCATGTGTATATAAACATATCAACAACTACGTACCATACATACTAGATTTTTATAGTAATACGTAATCTCTGACATGCTTTACTAAATTCATACTGCACATGATATACTGCTTCTACATTCTAATAACTCTCGTACCATTTCATTGGATTTTTCGTCCCATTCTAGAAGCAACAACCACACGCATTTTAGCTATGATCTGCTATTCGAAATTTTGCCACTCTTACAACGTGGGGTCAACATCTGAACCTTATGGCCTTACTTGGTCTTATATTAAGTGCTCGTGACTGTCTGCTGGGCCTGATCTCCAGGAAGTACTAGATTAGAGTCTCTGTGTCGGCAGTCTCTTAACTTCCCCCTAGGCGGACATGCCGTAACATTCTGGACTATAAGCTTACTGTCTCTTAGCTGTCAGTCCAAGGCTTAGTCCTTAATACACGATGTTCTCTCAATCTGGAGGTGATTCTAATTTCCCCTCAAAATCTGGTATTCCTGCTTCTTCCCCTTATCTTGCTTAAGCTGAGCTCTAGGGTTCAAGGTACCTGCCTTATATTGTCAATAAGATTACTGGTCAAGTCTCAGCCTATACTTCTTCTGGCTTGTAGTCGGACCCATCTGACTCATATGACCTCCCTACCTTTCGATATCACAACTGAAATCATAACTATTATCTTGCAGGTATATCCTGCCGTTATTAGCGTGTTATGGCAGACTCAGCCTTTTTCTGACTCAAACTTAACTATTACTAGGAGTTCATCACTGAAAGGTCCCTTACACCCACTTCGGGTAAGATAATAGTCTTACTCGCTCTTTTGACTTATTACCGTGAGGGTCTGCACAACTTACGTAATCCTCCTTACCCCTTCTAACACTTTCTAGAATCAACCAATCCATATTCACTTAATACTTACTTTGGGAAACATCGCATCAATCCTTATGGCCTTTGCTTTACTGGAATCAAAACTAAGAGGTAGGAACTTACTGCAGCGAAACAAAACATGGAACTGTACCACATCTGAAAGGATGGAGGTGGGAACCCTATATTTCCCTCTCTTTCTCTCACCTATCTGATAATCTAATATTGTCTATCATCTTAATCAGATCTTATATATTTAACAAATAAAATCAACTCATTTATACGCTATGCTTCTGACTTCCTACACTAAATTTATCGACATATACTGGGGATGGTACCGATAAAGGTATCACATTGGGAGGTCCCTGATACCTCTTCCTCCTGCTATAATTACCTTGTAACTGGCTGGTGTCCTCTCCTATTGCTATATCTGATCTTCCGCCTGTGATAGGATATCGCTGATCTGACTTGTATTTGTAATCAAAGAGTATAATAAATTTTAGGGACTCAACCCTATACTGCACCGCTCTATAGCACGACTGAATGAGAAGAAAGAGTAACCATCCTATCATGCCTTGCAGCCTCCTGCCTATAGTATGTGGTGCACAACACATCCATAGACAAGACTCTACTTAGCACGGCTTGTAGACTCCCTGAGATACGACCTGCTCTAATGCCAAGTTTGTCACGCCCCGCCTTGGGGGGTATGACTGGCACCTGGTGCCCTACTAGGACCTGAACTGCTAGACTACTGAGCCTAAGCACTTCTGGTGCCTGACTGGCTCTAACTCTGATTCACGGAATCAACGGGCTATATGGCGGTTGTAAATACCGCTCCCGGCCGACTAGGCCTATAGCCACCTGTACAACAACAACAGCTAACCAAAATCGCATCAATATAAGGGAACCTATGTGGGTCGACAAGGCCACCATGCTGACTAGTTTTCACTGACAACTAAATCAGAAGCTAAACTACTCTGTGACCGGCAAGGTCACCAACAACCAACTGGATAAGGCCCCACACAACCAACTGGATAAGGCCCCATACGGCCAACATAAACAACTAAAACATACGCACGGCCTCACACGACCGGCACAACTAACCACAGGGAAATATGCAGTATGCAAGCCTCTAAGAATATTGATGAGATGGTCGGGACAGGGCCCCGGCCTACCCGTATTGTATAATAAAAGAAAATAGAGTAGACCTCTAACTATCGAGCTCCGAATGATAGGACCTGAAGACTCTGTGCTGGCTGGAACCACGAGGGGTCAGGTCCTCGTCTGTGAGTACCTATAGGCAAGTAATGCAGCACCCCAAATAGGCGTCAGTACCATTGGTACCGAGTATGTAAAGCAAACTGAACATAACTAAATATAAGCAATAATACTGGTAGTTCTGAATAGCAGAAAGTAGCTGAAACTGTCTGGGTGGCGGGATCTGAAATAAGCTTATCTGTAATGAAAGTAAGGTAGAAGCATACCTGTCGACGTGGAGACCTGCTATCTATCAGCTAATAAATAACATGTATATACATATATAACATACAAGGACCTATACTAGCCCCCATAAGCCGGAAGGTGCCAACCAACACATAATCTATATACCCCTACCCGGGTCAAAACCATACAAAAGTAAATCACTCCACTCGCCTACTAACTACGAGCACCTCCACCGGCCCCTTAGGTATGTAGCTTGGGCTCTTTGGGCCCCTGACTATAACTGTATCTGAGTCCGGAGGACTCCTGCAACTATAAACTGTAATCTGTATCTATATCTGTATCTGTAATCTGCCCCCTGGGCGCAAGCGCTCGATAGGGTAAGCTATAATGCTATGCTGATCAGCCTGATATGGGGAATGCTGCATCCCATCTTCGTCCTACTGCGGACGGCATGCCTCTCCTTGGAGTGACGTATCCTCACCCTCTGGCGGGTGAGTCGACATAGCTATTAACCCTGGGGCAGAAAGGAAGCTCTAAGGGTGCCCTCATAGCACAAATAGGTCTCAACAAACAATAATCACGTATAACAATCATGTTCGATCTGAAAATACTATCTGTATTCTGATTTCTTATTCTGAACTCTTTTCTACATTAAACTGATTCTCATACTGAGCTATACTGTATCTGAAATGTTATCTGACTGTCTGATATTGCTTTACTATCTTTTATTCTAAATACAACATAATAATATAAAACATGCCCGCTGAATTCATACTAGACTTAATTCTCGACTTCTAGGTTCCTTCTTCTAGACTTTACTTTGTTTACTATACTGGGATTGCTATCCTGCCGAAGAACTAGCTTTACATACCTCCGTTTCTGATTTCCCAACTAATTGGCGTAATTCGGTCAATATTCTGCGATTTCTCCCAACTGCATCCATATATATATCAATTAGGACTAAATACATTAATATTCTGAAAGAAAATATGACTTTTAATATATATATATATAGCCCAAACTTTGACTTATCGAAAAATAGCCAGAAACTCACTATTTCTCGAAAGTCCAGAAGGGAGAAATACTCACTTTAGGGCTAGGGATATATTGACACTAATTTGAAGCAATTCAACTTACCTTAGCTTGGTAGCACGACGGTTCGCCGGCCAAATTTCACGAAACTAAACCTGCAGGAATGCTCCTTGCTGCTTAATACCTCACTACCCAAGGTTATACCGAGTTTGGACCACATATAACGGCGTAATTGGAGGGAAATTCCTCAAAGTCCTCGTGCCCTCTGTTTTCCTTCGTTCTCTCTGGAAATTATAAGAAATTATCACTTAAAACCGAAGTTTGGAGGCTTTTATACTTGGGGCTGCACCTCACCTCCGTGGCACGTTGGCCATTGCGGAGGTGAGCCTCCGTGACACGCTGGCCATCATGGAGGTGAGCCTCTGTGATACTCTGGCCATCGCGGAGGAGGTCTGCCAGCCTCCTCTTGCGATGGTTCAATGTGTCGCGTATCCGGTCTTTCCCCGGGCCTTTTCCTAGCATGTATGGCATTCTAAAACTCTTAACCAACATGCGAATAGGCCATCTACATGTCGATAATTTACAGGGTGTAACATCAGCACCGAGTAGACCCTACATTCAAAGGAAAATCACATGGTCTCAAAACTACGTGCCACCGTAGGCTTATATATTCAAATGTTAATGGATCCCTCTCTTATGATATCACCATAATGCATGTCCCATTGCCTGGCAAGCCGGGAACGATCCTGACTTCTTGGGCGAAATAGTGGGGCTTCATGTAAGGCTCTATCATGATGATGTCGGTTAAGACGACTCCTCCCATTGTCCTCATGACTTATGCATGGTTATGTATGTACTTTGGCTCAAGTTATGTTTTATAAAATTTTCTCTTATTATTATGATTATGATTGAATTATGAATGGATTGAAAACATTGAGCCCTTATGTATACATTATGGTATTTACTTTATAATCATGTTTTCATATTCTTATGAACTCTTATGTATTTTTAACTGTCCATTTTACTTACCTTGCATACTCCGTACATTCAAATTACTGACAGCATACTTTGTGTTGTATCGTCTTATGATACAGGTCCGAGGGATCATTCTCAACTGCATCACTAGTCTTGCTTTCTTCTTAGGCCTGTCTAGCCAGTGTTGGTGAGTCCTCATCCTTTGAGGACATTCAATTATCCATTGTTATGTGTTTTTAGTTAGAGACTTTGTTGAGCTAGTTGGGGATATTTTCCCATCAGTTCATCAGTTATGTTAGAGGTTTTTCAGATATTACGTAGAAATAGGTTGTCATTGTTGACTCTGTTTAGATTGACATGTATACAGACTTTCTCTTAAGCATGTTTTATTTTATCAGCATCTGCTCATAGTATGCTTTTAGTTTTTATGTTCATTCCATAGGGTCGACTTGGAGCCTCTTAGGGTTCTTTGTCCGGTGTCGTGATCCGAGCCTATGTTTGGGTCGTGACACTCCAGGATAAGTTTTTTCATATCACTTATTTGAGCATGATGTTCCTCCTCTTCATTATTCCTGTAAGCATAAAAAACAATAGGAGGATCATAACAGGTGCTTGGGGTAGGGGAACAAAAGTTTTCGCAACTACTCCAATGGCCATCCAAGCCACCACATACACCACAAGTATGATAGTGTTGCCAGAGTGGGGTCCTCCACAATTCAAACATGGAATACCAAAATATGAATACCCAACATTCAACTCATTTATATACCAAGATTTCATGTTAAGAAGAGCAGTATAATACTAAAAGAAAAAAAAGAAAAATAAAAGTCTATACAATATATATTGAATAGCGGAATAAAAATTCTAACATACAAACGATTAATCCATCTTCAACTCCCAGCAACGACGCTAAAAACTTGATGTCGCCCAAGCACACGCAAGTGCACGTGGTCGTCAAGTAATATAGGACGGGAAGTCCTAATTATCGATCCTTCAGAGACTTGTCAGTTCAATCGTTTAAGGATACTTCTTTATTTCTCTATTCTATCAAACAGTTTAAATGGGGTATGGATTAGATAGTTAAACTACTAAAAACATGAAGACCATTGTACACTTGGTTTTACTTCAGATGATAATGAAAATCTAGGGAAATGGCACTTTTGCTGCAAGTTGAATTTTTAAGAAGTGATTACGCTATAATGATTCTTCCTATGGTTAATAGTTGCAAGTTACTATCCTATTCCTTACCACTCTCCCGAGAATCGAAAAACTATCTCGTGAACCTTAACGCCTATATCCCTATGATCATAGGAGAAACATGAAACGACAGTTATGCCTATTTATATTTCAACTAAACAGGGTTGAAGGGTATATCCCTATCCTCAACAAAAACTTCTATCCTCTCACCAATGGGTTCAAGGGTCTTTGAATTTCTATTTTATATTTACCTTTAACCCTTTCAGTTCCCTTTCCCAAGTTCAACCGAAAGCCAACAAATTTACTTATAAGGTGATCAGTCTAGTAAATAAGCAATTATAACAAGTAAATATAAACAATAAATAAAGAAGATTCAAAACTAGTATAAATCAGTCTTTCAAACTTCAACCATCCACCATGGCCGAAACCCTAGAATATGAGTTTAGCCACTCATAGACAAGTTAAAAAACATAGACTTAATCATCATCATTCAAAGTAAAACGATAAAGAAAAGCAGAAACCTAAGTAGAAACTTGTCTCTCCTTCCAAGCTGCGGTCAACCCTCAACAAATGAGATATGTAATATAAAAGTGATATAAAGCTTGATAACAAAAGACCTAAAGGCTATATTTATAGTTGAGCCTTTAAATGATATTTTTGCCTCAAGTACTTGGCTTTAAAATCAGCAAATTTATTCTTAAAATTGGTCTAGCACACCGACCCCTCCATATCCCCAAGTTAGGTTCAAGTTTCCTCTGATGTTTAGCTCTAGGAGCCCGAGCCCCATCCATAGCACCAAGGAGTTAGTCAAATTTCAACACTTCTAGATGATCTGGGCTCCCCGCACAACTAATAGCCCCTGAGTGTTAGTCAAATTTTGTGGCTCTAGAACCTCTCTGGCGCCCAGCCCTATCCATAGAACAAAAAATTGGTAAATTTCTCTAAGTCTGAAATTCTTCTAGGGCTCCACGCCTCTCACCTCGCCGAGGTGTTCAATGCACATCTTCTGAAGTTAGGGACCTGGTGCCCGTGCTAGCTATGTCCCCATCTTTGGTGCACAATCTTCTAAAGTTTGGAACCTGGCGCCCTGCTCCAGCCATAGCCCAGGTCCTTCTTCTCACACTCTCATATCTTCACACCTTGGGCTAATTTGGGTCCTCTTTCCTTGGTTTTTTAATGCCCTGGAAACCCTTAGATCAAACTCGTGAATTGAAATGGAGAAAACTGGAAAATCAGCACCAGGTCACAGAATGGGTCATTACTGGACCCATGGGGTAGACCACCAGTCGTGAAGTGACTCGTTGTCAAGTGTGGGCTTAAGTTTGTTTTTGAGATCATCACGGGTAAGACCATGAGTCATGGTTAGACCCCACGACTTGTTGAGTCAGCTGTGGTCAGGGTTAGAGGAGAATCAATGATTTTTAGACAGTGAAGACCATGAGAGGTGACCACTAGTCGTGGTCACCCCTGATGATTCGTTAGGTCCCTCGTGGGGTCCCCTTGAGGAAAATGGGAAGTTCACTTAATGATTGGAGACCACGAGTCATGGTCAGGGTAACAACTCGTCCAGTCCCTCGTGAGGACTAGCAGTCTGTTTTTCCTTGAAAGTTTAGCAAGGGCTTTTCCATAATTCCTATGATCCTAAGGCATAAACTACATAATTTTAATCTATGAATAGTGGGTTTTAATAGGGGAAAATCTATTCTAAGTCATTCCTATTCATGCGTGCAAGATTAAGAGTCTAGAGAGGTGATCAAGGCTAACCCTTCAAGGTTCTTCTTCAAATCTTCCTTGGGCAATTAGAGAAGTGGTAGAGTCAAACCCTTTCATGTATGTAAAGTTATGAATGGGTGATTTTGTTTATACCCATGTCCAATTCCCCTCTAATTCATGACAATCTATGAGTTGATTCTATGGGTTTTAACCCAATGCATGAATTCTCTAAGTAAATGTCATGGGTATGATCTAAATATGTTTGAATTGATGAATTATAATTCATAGACAAGTTTTATTGTTTTTTCAATTACTAAGCATGTTTACAAGTTTTCCAAATTATGATGCCCATAAATGAAGGATTTATGAGAAGTTGAGATTTGTGATGTATGCTCAATTATGGTGAATTATTGATGAGAAAAGCATCTTTTCAAGCTACCCATGTTTATGATCATGTTTTTAAGTAAATTAAGTTATTTTCAAGCATGTTAAGTATTGAGCAAGCCCATATGTTCAAGTATGATTTATGATTCATGTTGATTAGCTTACTACATGGTTTTGGAATCTAGACCCCCCCCCCCCTTTATGTTCAGCTTGTGGTATGGTTTGAGCCAAGGCTCCTCTTGTATGATTTAAGATTTATTATGTATATGATTATTCAGCTTTGTCTCTAGACGATGGTCAGCTTCGTGAAAAAAGATGGAGAGCATATGCATATTTTTGGGAGTAGTGTCTAGCACCGAGTAGGCTATGGTTTAGTAACCATAAGCCTCAGAACTATGAGCCAACATAGGTATGTTCAGATTATTTAGGACCTCCTTTGTGAGCTTTCCTCTGCGTCAAGAGGCCTTCAGCTTGATATCGATATCATGGTAGCGTCCTTAGCCCTGATAAGGCTTTAAATGGCTCTGCACACTTCAGTGTAATAGTCAAGACCATGTAAGCTCTATAGCGGTAATGTCGATTAAATGACGAATCTCCCATTGTTCCTCATGTTTTCAGTTATGCATGTTTACAATTCATGATATATGTATAAAGCAGGTTTGCCCCAGTGTTCAGTCTTTACTTATGATATTCAGTTTTCAGCTGTGGGTCATTCGATTCAACTATAATATTCATTCATGATCAGATTATGATTTCAGAAATTAGCATGCAAGCCTTACACTCAGAATCTTATTTTGATTGTGATTTACATTATGCTCATTTAATGATTATATTTTCTTAAGCGGTTTTACTTACCTTTCATACTCAGTATATTCCACGTACTGACCGCATACTCTATGTTGTATCATTCCATGATACAGGCTCCAATCTTCAGACTCAGTCCCGCCACTAGCCTGCTTCTGAGTTAGCATCAGTCCCTGTTAGTGAGTCCTCATCTGTCGAGGGCCCCTCTTTGTTTCAGTTATTATTGAGTATTTTCAGTTTTTTAGCTTTAGCGAGTTAGTTGGGGTCTTGTCCCATCAACTCATCATACTTAGAGGCTTTTCAGACAAAAGAATGTAATTAGCTTCAGATTCGTGTGTATTTCAGATGTTATTCTTATTTCAAACTTCCGCTAAGTTAATAATGTTGATCTATCATTTTCATGATTAAGTTAGATGTATGTTCTTGCCATGGGTCGACTTGGAGTCCCTCAGGGTTCCTTGTCCCGTGTCTCGATCCAGGCCTACGTTCGGGTCACGACAAACTTGGTATCAGAGAAATAGGTTTTAAGTGTCCTAAGGTGTTTGAAAGCCGCATAGAGTAGAGTCCTTTTCATAGGTGTGAAGCATTCCACACTTATGATAAAAAAGCTATGAGACGTTTAGGAATTGTTCCTTTCTTTAATGTTCTATGGTGTGCGATGAAGTGTCCCCCTATCCTTCTAACTCATGCTACTGGCGATTGCAGAATCATGGCTCCCTGCAGAGTTAATGGTAGGAGGAATAGGAACGGAAATGGCCATGAGGATGGCAACGGAGTCAGGCACCAGCAAGCCCCACCAGTCCAGGAGCACCATGCACCAAAGCCGGTTGCCCATGCTGAATTCCGGGCAGCCTTTCAGATGCTAGTGCAGGCCTTGACTGCTCAGGTCAACCAGCAGGCAGTGGCGCATGTTCTGTAAAATGGAAATGTGGTGACAACTCGAGTCAGAGATTTCTTGAGGATGAGCCCACCATAGTTTTTGGGTCGAAGGTGGACGAGGACCCACAATGAGTTTATCGACGAGATTGTAAAATTCACCCAAGTCATGGGGGTGAATGGAGTTGAGTGTGCTGAGTTGGCCTCATATTAGCAGAAGGGGGTCGCACACATCTGGTTTCGACAATGGAAAGATAGTAGGGCAGCCGGAGCAGGCCTATCATTCTGGAGGAGTTTCAAGTTGCTTTTCTAGATCAGTTTTTCCCTCATGTGATGAGGGAGTTGAAAGCAGCAGAGTTCGTGAGTCTTAAGCAATGGAAGAGTATGGTGTAGGAGTATGCCCTTGAATTCACTCGTCTATCGAAGTACGCCCCTGGGTTAGTGGTTGATCAGAGGAGGCGAGTGAGCAGATTTGTTCATGGGGTGCGGACTATTTAGACAAGGATTACAGGACCGCTATGCTCTATTAGGATATGGATTTCCCTTGGATAATCTTCTATGCCCAGCAGATGGAGGCTGCACATATGAGGGAGAGAGAGGCCAAGAGGGCCATGACCGATAGTTATAGATTCTCTCAGCCGAGGTCAGGTGGTGGGCACCGACAGCAGACCCAACAAAGATCTTCAACCCCAGCATCTTCAGCGTTGAGTGTGCCATCAAGACCTAGACATGACCAGAGAGGACGAGCATTAGGCTGTGAGGTCAGAGCAGTAGGCCTATAGATTATAGTATCCTAGCTTTCCACAGGTGTGCTCGGGGGAACACGGGTCAGTGCTTGCTTCGGGTGTGGGAAGCCCGGTCATATGCTTAGAGATTGCCCAGCAGCTAGATAGGGCCATGATGGGGGCTGAGGCCCAACTTTAAGTTTAGCCGCTCCACCCGCATGCTCATCCCAACAGGGGACATCTACTAGCATAGGTGGCGGTCAATGCCAAAACAGATTCTATGTCTTAGCATCTTGCCAAGAGCAGGAGGTCTCCATGGATGTAGTAGCTGGTGTGTTGCGAGTTTCCCATCTTAATGTATATGCTTTGTTAGATCCAGGGGCTACTTTGTCTTTTGTAACACCTTATGTGGCTAGTAGTTTCGAAGTCAGTTCCGAAATCTTGTCAGAACCCTTTTCAGTGTCTATTCTAGTGGGTGATTCAATTGTAGCTAGACGGGTGTATAGAAGTTGCCCGGTCTCAAACCTTCAGAAGTCACCTCAGTAGATCTAGTAGAGTTAGCCATGACTGATTTTGATGTTATCCTTGGCATGTATTGGGTATTTGCATGCTATGCCTTAATAAATTGTAGAACCCAGGCAGTAGAGTTTACATTTTCGGGTAAGCCAGTCTTAGAATGAAAGGGTAGTTCAGTTGTGCCTGTAGGTTGTTTCATTTCCTACCTTAAGGCTAGAAAGATGATTTTCAAAGGTTGTGTGTACCATCTAGTTAGGGTTAAGGATGCTACATCAGATACCCCGACTATCCAATCAGTTCCAGTAGTTTGTGAGTATCCAGAAGTGTTTCCAGATGATCTACCGGGTATTCCTCCCGAGAGGAAAATTGATTTTGGTATTTACCTCCTACCTAAGATGTAGCCTATATCCATCCCTCCTTACACAATGGCTCCAGCCGAGCTAAAAGAGTTGATGGAGTAGTTGAAGGACCTGCTAGACAAGGGTTTCATCACACCTAGCAAGTCTCTATGGAGTGCGCCAGTTCTATTTATCCAAAAGAAGGATGGTTCCCTTTGAACATGCATTGACTATCGGCAATTGAACAAAGTCACCATCAAGAACAGGTATCCTCTATCCAAGATTGATGATCTATTTGGCCAGCTTCAGGGTGCCAAGCGCTTTTTGAAGATAGATCTCAGGACTGGATACCATCAGCTTAGGGTTCGGGAGAGTGAAATTCCAAAAACTGCCTTTAAAACTCGGTATGATCACTATGAGTTTGTTGTTATGTATTTTGCACTAACGAACGCTCCAGTAGATTTTATGGAGATGATGAAAAGGGTGTTCAAGATATATTTATACAAGTTTATGAGAAGAATTACCCAACCCATGATCTTAAATTGGCGGCAGTGGTATTCCCCTAGAAGATATGGAGACATTATTTGTACGGGGTCCATGTGGATGTGTTTACGGACTATAAGAGTCTAAAATATGTATTCACCCAGAAGGACCTAAATCTACGGCAGAGGAGGTGGTTGGAGCTACTCAAGAATTATGACATGAGTATCCTTTACCATCTGAGCAAGGCCAATATGGTAGCAGACGCACTTAGTAGACTCTCAATGGAGAGTGTGTCCCATGTGGATGAGGGGAGAAAGGAGCTGGTGAAGGACGTGCATCGACATGCAAGGTTGGGAGTTCATTTGGTTGATTTAACTGATGGAGGTTTTATAGTTCAGAACAGATTAGAATCATCCTTGGTGACTGATATAAAAGCTAGACAAGATGAGGACCCTATTTTAGTAAAGTTAAAGGAGGCCATTCAGAATCAAAAAGTAGAGGTCTTTTCCAAAGGGGGAGATGGTGTGCTTCGAACTATAGTTGCTTATGTGTCCCCGGACATTGATGATTAGAGAAATCAAATATTCCATGAGGCTCGCGGCTCTAGATATTCGATACATGAAGGTGCCACCAAGATGTAATGTGACTTATGAGAAGTCTATTAGTGGAATGGCATGAAGAAAGACATCGCAAAATGTGTAGCTAAGTGCCCAAACTGTCAGCAGGTGAAGGTTGAGCATCAGAGACCGGGAGGTGTGCTTCAGGATATTAGTATTCCTACTTGGAAGTGGGAAGAAATCAATATAGACTTCACTACAGGGTTTCCTTGCACACATCGACAGTGTGACTCCATTTGGGTGATCGTGGATAGGTTGACCAAAGCCACTCTTTTTCTACCGGTCAAAACCACCAATTCAACGGAGGATTATTCCAAATTATACATCTGAGAGCTAGTTCGGTTGCATGGAGTTCCCTTGACTAACATATAAGACAGAGGTACTCAATTTACCTCTCAGTTTTAGAGGTCATTTAAAAAAGGACATGGTACTCAGGTCAAGCTTAGCACAACATTTCACCCGCAAACAGATAGTCAGGCGGAGTGGACTATATAGACTCTTGAGGATATGTTGAGAGCCTGTGTTATTGATTTCAAGGGTAGTTGGGATGATCATTTTCCTCTCATTGAGTTTGCATACAACAATAGCTACCATTCAAGCATTCAGATGGCTCCGCTTGAGGCTCTCTATGGGCGGAGATGTAGATCACCATTTGGTTGGTTTGAAGTCGGTGAGGCCATATTGATAGGTCTGGATTCAGTCTATGAGGCTATGGAGAAAGTTCAGTTGATAAGGTAAAGGTTGAAAATAGTTCAAAGTCGCAAAAAGTCCTATGCCGATGTGAGAAGGAGAGAACTTGAGTTTGAAGTGGGTGGTTGGGTGTTTCTGAAGGTATACCCCATGAAGGGAGTGATGAGGTTCGGAAAGAAAGGGAAACTCAGTCCCCGCTATGTTAGCCCGTACCAGATTGTGAGACGTGTTGGCAAGGTGGCCTATGAGTTAGAGCTACCCTCAGAGTTAGCTTCAGTTAATCCCGTCTTCCATGTATCACTCCTGAAGAAGTGTTTGGGGGATCCAACTTTAGTGGTTCCGGTGGAGAGTGTGGGTGTGAAAGACAGCCTTAGGTATGAGGAGATTCTGGCGGAGATATTGGATCAACAGTTTTAGAGTCTAAGGAACAAAGAGGTAGCTTCAGTCAAGGTTTTATGGAGGAATAAACATGTTGAGGGAGCTACATGGGAAGCCGATGTAGATATGATGGCTAGATACCTACATCTATCCCCTTCCGGCTCCGTTTCAGCATGAGGTATCAATTTTTGCCCTACTAGTCTATTCAGTTTTCATGTTAAGTTCATGTGCACAAGTTTCTTTTATGTTAAGGTAAATGTGTATGGTTTGTGAATTCATTTCAGCCATGTAGTTAGGTTCGAAGGTAGTCATACCGTCAATATTCAACTTAAATGATCAGTATTTGAGTATGAGGATTGCATTTCTCTGCTTTTTTTATGTGTTTCCAATATTTGAGGACAAATGTTCCCAAGTGGGAGATATTGTAATGCCCATCAGACCCGGGAGTTGAAACGGAGAAAATTGGAAAATCTGCACCAGGTCATAGAACGGGTCGTTAATAGGCTCGTGGGGTAGACCACGGGTCGTGCAGTGACTTGTGGTCAAGTTTAGGCTTGAGTTTGTTTTTGAGGTCATCATGGGAAGGACCACGAGTCAACTCAGACCACAGGACTTGTTGAGTCAGTTGTAGTTAGGTTTAGAGGAGAATTAGTGATTTTTAGACAGTGAAGACCATGAGAGTTGGCCATGAGTCGTGGTCACCCCTGACGATTCGTTAGGTCCCTCGCGGGGTCCTGTTGTGGAAAATGGGCAGTGCACTCAACAACTGGAGACCACGAGTCGTGGTCCAGGGTAATGACTCGTCCAATCCCTCGTGAGGACTAGTAGTCTGTTTTTCCCTACGAGTTTAGTAAGGGCTCTTTTGTAATTCCTATGATCCTAACGCCTAAACTATATCATTTTAAGCTATGAATAATAGGTTTTAAGAGGGGAAAATCTATTCTAAGTCATTCCTATTCATGCATACAAGAGTAAGAGTCTAGAGAGGTGATCAAGGCTAATCCTTCAAGGTTCTTCTTCAAATCTTCCTTGGGCAATCAGAGAAGTGGTAGAATCAAACTCTTTCATGTATGTAGGGTTATGAATGGGTGATTTTGTTCACAACCATGCCCAATTCCCCTCTAATTCATGAAAATCTATGAGTTGATTATATGGGTTTTAATCCAATGCATGCATTCTCTAAGTAAACGTCATGGGTATGATCTAAGAATGCTTGAATTGATGAATTATGATTCATTGGAAAGTTTTATTGTGTTTTCAATTAATAAGAATGTTTACTAGTTTTCAAAATTAGGATTCCCATTCATGAAGGATTTCTGAGAAGTTGAGACTTGTGATGTATGCTCAATTATGGTGAATTATTGATGTGAAAAGCATGTTTTTAAGCTATCCATGTTCATGATCATGTTTTCAAGTAAATCAAGTTATTTTCAAGCATGTTAAATGTTGGGAAAGCCCATATATTCAAGTATGATTTATGATTCATGTTGATTAGCTTACCACATGGTTTTGGATTCTAGACTCCCACTTATGTTTAGCTTGTGGTATGGTGTGAGCCAAGGCTCCTCGTGTATGATTTAAGATTTATTATGCATATAATTATTCATCTTTGTCTCTAGGAAATGGTCAGCTTCATTGAAAAACGATGGAGAGCATGTACATGTTTTTGGGAGTATTGTCTAGCACTGAGTAGGCTATGGGTCAGTCAACCCTAAGACACATAACTACAAGCCAACGAAGGTATGTTCAGATTATTTGGGACCTCCTTTGTGAACTTTTCCCTTCCCTAAGGGGCCTTCAGCTTCATATAGATATCATGGTAGCATCTTTAGCCCTGGTAAGGCTTTAGACGACTCTGCCCACTTGAGTGTAATAGTCGGGACAATGTAAGCTCTATCATGATAATGTTGGTTAAATGATGAATCTCCCATTGTTCCTCATATTTTCAGTTATGCATGTTTTCCTTTCATGATATATGTTTAAACCAGGTTTGACCCAATGTTCAGTCTTTACTTATGATATTCAGTTTTTAGCTTTGGGTCATTTGATTCAACTATGACATTCATTCATGATCAGATTATGATTTCAGAAATTAGCATGCAAGCCTTACTCTCTGAATCTTATTTTGATTGTGATTTTACATTATGCTCATTTAATGATTTTATTTACTTAAGCAATTTTACTTACCTTGCATACTCGGTATATTCCACGTACTGACTGCATAATCTATGTTGTATCGTTTCATGATACAGGCTCCGTTTTTTAGACTCAGTCCTGCCACTAGCTAGCTTCCGAGTTAGCATCAGTCCATGTTGGTGACTCCTCATCTATCGAGGGTCCCTCTTTATTTCAGTTATGATTGAGTACTTTCATTTTTTCAGATTTAGTGAGTTAGTTGGGATCTTGTCCCATCAACTCATCAGACTTCAAGGCTTTTCAGACAAAAGAATGTAATTAGCTTCAAATTCGTGTGTATTTCTGATGTTATGCTTATTTCAGACTTCCACTAAGTATATCATGTTGATCTATCATTTTCATGATTGAGTTAGATGTATGTTCGTGTCTTTGGTCGACTTGGAGTCCCTCGGGTTCCTTGTCCCGTGTCTCAATCCAGTCCTATGTTCGGGTCGTGATAGGTTTCTTGCTCAAAACATCTCAAATAATTTATTTGCATATAAAATACATAAACACATGAATTTATGTTTTTCCTAAGGATTATAATCTCAAAACAAGGTAAAAGATGGTCAAAACATGGTTAATGGGTATAGAAATATGCCCAACATCAAATATGCATGATGAGAAAAGTCAAGAAGTAGAGCTAGTAGAAAGTGCTACATGAGAATTGGAGGCCAAAGTAAACAATGTTATGATTGCAGCATGCAATGCTCAATATCAATTGGTCATGGGTGGTAGTTTTGAGTCAGCTCCCAATGAAGAAGAGGTCAAGATGGACTTTGAAGAGGTAAGGGAAATTTGCCAACTAACCAACCCAACAATAATGCAAGATGCCAAAATTGAAAAAGTGCCATTATAGTTCCAAAGAAGAGTTCATCAAATCATTTTTGAGGACTCTATGCATTTGAGAGGGAGGATCTGAAGAAGGAAGCATGCTTGAACAAGGCACTTAGTATTTCAATCATTTTTCAAAGTTTTACATGGTTGACAATATGAAAATGAGGTAGCCAAGTCTATTTAGGATTTTGAAGAGGAAGAGCAAAGTAACTTTGTCTTAAAGTTTTCTAGGCCAACAGGGAAAAATCACATCCCTCCTTTAAGGGCCAAGAAGTGCAAGATGCGACATCTTTTGTGTGGTGCCTCTATTTTTATACCACCACCCCTCGAGCGGAGTAGAAAATTGAAAAAGTAATTATGGGTGTAGTTAATAAGTTAAAAGTGGAAGGAAAAGTGGTAAAACTGACATCGTCATGCCGCGACGTTAAATCAAGCACTTCTTGGAGGTGACCCAAGTGTTTTTCAACTTTTACTTTTTCCTTCATTCTCTGTTGTTTTTGGTTATGGCCGGAATGCAGATTGCTAGAGGTGTGGCAAAGAGTTGAGAAAGCCAAAATGAGGCACTTGCGTTGGACTTGCGAACTGCAGGTGCCACTATACAGCATGCAGGTGCAGTGCAGGCCTCAGCCAGAATACCTAGAAGAAAAATGTTTAAAGTTGTGTACCTGTGCGCCATCTGCAAAACGCAGGTCCCAACATGCAGCATGCAGGTTTCACACATGTCCTTGGATAGATCATTGAAGCTTCCAAAGTATAAATTCCCCTCCACATATGCGTTGCACATGTGTCTGCATGAACCAACCTGAGGCGCATGTGTAGTGCAGGTTTGAGGCAGTGTTCTAAAGTTTTTATTCTTTACAAAACCATCTCATGTGCGTCATGAACACCCGTGAATGCATGCCTCTACCGGTCCGTGGAGTTTTTTCACCCATTCTTCCCTTATTTTGTTTAATCTTGCGCATTGAGGATAATGCATTATTTTTGTTGGGGGTGAAATCTTAGAAACCCACTAGCTAGTGAAACATGATTTGGCCCTAAGATAGATTGGGTGACATCATTCTTAAGGATAGATTGTCACTGCTTTCTTTTTAGCATCGTTTTTGTAAATAGTAGTTAGTGAATAAAATTTGTGGATCTTCTTTATACCATGGTTATTTCTCAAGGAGAAAATTTTTTCTTATCTTGATTTTTATGTCAAACCGAGTGACATTTCCTAATAATGAATTGAGAGGTGAATTTCTAAAGGGAAAATGCCATGTTTTACTTTTCATTTTTTAGTCCTTGTACACTTTCCTTGAGCAGCAGCACCAAAAACATTTCTTGGCAACGAAATTTGATTTTTGAAAAAAAGAGGGGTAAATAAACTTAAAAAGCATTCTCTTGTCATGATGTCTACGTTCTTTGTTTAGATTTTTGATTCACAAATGAGTTGTGTGGAACACATAATAAAATGTCAAAGGTCATGCTTTTCAATTGACTTTGAGAGTAGCTAGATTTCTTGGAAATGTGGCGCCTTATGTGGTAAGGTTGTTGCTAGTTCTTATGTATGCATGTTGTCTAGAACATGCTGCGAATGTGATTTAAAGTGAAATCTTAGATGTGTTTGAGCTTAGAAAATGACCTAAGCCCTTTTTGCATAGTCACTTCTACCAAAAAATACCCTTCTTTAATATTGATCTTAGTTAACCATTTTTGAGCCTTAAACCTTTTTATTGAAAACCATGTTACGCATATTTATGCTTTTTGAATCCTCTATTTTTGTGCCCATTCCTCCATGATTTCTAGTGACAAAATAAAATGGGGGTTAAAAGGCTAAAATATGAGGGAGGATGAAAAATAGAATGTTGATGTAGGCAAGAGCCTAAGTTTGCGGGTGTGTGCATTAATGGGGAAATGAGGAATGAGCTTCAATCTGAGGTAGCACCAAATGTTTAGTAGATGAATGATTGATTCTTTGATGAAAGAAATAAAAAAACAATTGAGTGGTGCTACCTTTTATCTAATGAATCCTTGATGAAGAAAATAAAGGTTTATAGAAAAATGATTCTTGGAGGAATTTGGATTATGAAAAGGAGAAATAAAGTGGACTTGATTTAATAATATGAGTGGTGTGCTCGAATTTCTTAACAAATAACATTAGGGAGGTTCTAGTCACGTGAACTAAATGATGTCATACCTTTACCCCTGCCTACATTGTAACCTGGAAGTCCTTATGGGTCGATATGTGTACACCTAAATGTATTTCAAGAGTGAGCATCTTTATGTCATCTTATAATCCCTGTTTTGTGAATTGCATTATTGTGAGCGGGAACCTCTCTTTTGGTGAGTGGCATTGCACTTGGAGAAAATGGTGAAATCTTGAACTCAATTAAGAGGTGTGAATATGAAAAGTTGTGTAGTGAACTTCTAGGTAAACCTTGAATATTGATGTCAATGGCTTGAGATGCTTGTTGATCTTACTTCACATGAAAAATTTCCCTGATTTGGATTGATAATGTGAAGTCTCTTGAGAAGAAAAGCTTTTAAAGTGATGATCTTTGTCGAGTGCTCATGGTGGTACCAATTGAAATTTGTGCACATGTTTATGTCTTTCTATTTTTGAGTTCTTTTCATGGTTTTGGGGTTATTTTGAGACTTAGTGGTCCTATGTGCAGCCCTCATGATGTGATATGCTTGAGTAAATTACTTTGTTGAGTGAATATTTTACTCGAGAACAAGTAATAATTCAAGTTTGGGGGTTTGATGAGTTGATAATTTATAAACTTATCTAGATCTTAAGCATGAGTTACTGCCTCATTTTAATGCAACTTGGAAGGATTTTATTCCTTAATTCTCTTACATGTAGGCACTTATTTGAAACAAAGATGATGGAGAAGCTGAAGTAGACTGCCTTGGACCTACTTTGCACCTGCGTGCAACAAGTTGGCAGTTGCGTTCCAGTGGTACAAAGAAGGCAAAGTTGAAAGTAGATTTCCTTGGACATGCTTTGAACCTGTGTGCAGGATGTTGGCATCTGCATTCCGCAGGTGCAAAGTAGACAGAGTTGAAAGAAGACTGCCTTGGTTGTAATACCCCAAAAGTCCCTAAGATCAAACCCGTAAGTTGAAACTGAGAAAAATAGGAAATTTCGCACTAGTTCACAGAATGAGTAATCCAGTGACCTGTGATGTGACCTAATGAGTTGTTAAGTGACATGTCAGATGGCGACCGGTTGAGAAGGTGTCATTCTCGGGTAGTGGCAACAGAAAGGACGACGAGTCATTGTCACTCCCAATAACTCGTGGTTTGACCGTCAGGTGGTTAAAGGATGATTGGGCAGTGTTGGCATCGGATGGATGGATGAGTCATCGCGTATCTAATGACTCGTCAAGTGGCTTGTGCAGAAAAGTATATCAGTGGATGAAAATTTGTCCAGTGATGATGACTAGTGGAACGATGAGTCGTCCAGTTGAGTAACGACTCGTCCAGTCCCTCGTTGGGACAAACAATAACTATTCTCTTGCAGAATTAGAAAGGATGTTTTGTAATTTTTAAGCTCCTAAACCCTAAACTACATTATTTTAATCCCTGAATGAAGTGTATTAAGGGATGTTAACCTATTCTAGTCATTCAACTCCCACGCATGCAAGTTTAGAGAGTTTTATTGAAGATCAAGCTAGATACCTCCAATTCTCCTCCAAATGTCTTGGGCTTTCAAAGTCAAGTTAAAAATTAGTTTATCCAGGTATGTAGGGCCGTGAATGAGATTTTTCTTTCACTCTCATGCCCAAATTTCTCCTCAAGTTCATGAATTCAAGTGTATGATCCTATGACATTTTAACCAAAATTTATAAAATTCCCTATGATTTATTTATGGGTCAATTCCCTTCATGTTTTAAGATTCATTGGAAGATACTAATTGATTATAAATTCATAATTTCAACTTTTAGAAGATTAAGTCCAATTACGCAAGTTCATGAAAAAGTTAGTCTACCATTGATGATTTCAAGTATGATGAAGTATCTAGCATGCATGAATGTTTACGAATTACCCATATATGAATCTATGATTTTGACTAGTAAAGTCTATTTCAAGTATGCATGATCTTCAGATTTTGGGTAATCCCACTCAGATTAGCATGTTTTCATGATTCAGTTTAGTTCTATAAATCAGCTTACTATATGATTTTGGAGTCTATACTCCCATATTCAGCTTATGGTATGTTTTAATTGTATTGGAGTCTATACTCCATATTCAACTTATGGTATGTTTGGAGCCAGGACTCCCCGTATTCAGATTTCAAACTATGCATGTAATTACATTATCAGCTTCAATGAAAAACAATGGAGAGTACCTTGCATGTTTTGGGAGCAGTGTCTAGCACCAAGTAGGCTAGGGGTTCATGAAAACCCTGGGTCTCAGAACTACATGCCAACGTAGGATTTCACATTTTACTTTAGGACCTTCCTTGTGAGCTTCCCCTGCCCAAATGGGCCTTCATCTTGATATCGATATCATGGTAGAGCTCTTACCCCTGGCAAGGCTTTGGACAAATCTAGCCACTTGAGTGTAATAGTTAGGATCACATAAGCTCTATCGTGATTGTGTCGGTTATATGATGAGTCTTCCATTATTCCCCATGATCTCAGTTATTCATGTTTATTAGTTATGATATTAGGTTTTCAGAATGTTTGACCCAATGATCAGGTTATCAGTTTTTACTTATGAATCTCAGTTTCAGCTTTGGGTCATTCGACTCAATCATGAGATCCAATTTATGTCTATTCATGTTTTTCAGAGACCAGCATGGAGACCTTGCTCTTAAAATCTTATGATGTTATGATTTATGAGATGCATGATTTTAGTTTATACTTACTCAGCCTATTTTACTTACCTTGCATACTTAGTACATTCCAAGTACTGACCGCATACTCTATGATATGATGTATCATTTCATGATACAGGTCCTAGTGATTAGACTTAAACACGGCATTAGTTCTGCTCTCGTTCCATCTCAAACTCTGCCTTGGGTGAGTCCTCATCCTTCGAGGACATCTATCTTTCAGTATTGTTATGTCAGTTTGTTTCAGACTTAGAGATAATTTAGGGCTAGCCCAGTATCTTATCAGTTAGTAGAGGTTGTTCAGACATAGACTTGTATATTCAGCTTCGGATTCAGTGTTATCATATTACCATTGGATAGATGTTTTGTTATTGAAACTTCCGTTATTTCATAATTCAGTTATCAGTTTTGCTTATTTGATCTTTAGTTATCAAGTTCATGCCATGGTTTACTTGGAGCCATTTATGGTTCTAGATTCCGCGTCTAAATCCGGGCCTATCTTCGAGTCGTGACATGGAAATGCTTTTCATCTGCATGCAGTAAGTTGGAATATGTGAAATACCGATGCCAACACAAGTGATCCGTGTTTCTCTGAAGGGAAAAATTATCTCTGAATGCATGCACGTACTTAAGAAGCTTTCAAAGGAATTTTGGGGATCTGTGCAAGGAATTCACACAGATTTTTACCCCATTTGTATATATAACACATTAGAGAAGAGGGAGAACATTATATCGTAGAGAATATTAAAAAGGAGAGATAGTGATAGAGATAGTACAATTTTATACTTTCTTCTTCATCTTCTTGGTCAGAAAACAACATTGTTGCAGATTCTAAGCTGAAAATGATCTTAATTGCTAAATATGATTGGTTTTGAGATATTTCCTGTTGGTATAATTTCTCATCCTTTAATTATGAGTAGCTGATTTTCCTTCTAAGAGTGTGTATGGATGATGGGTGTTTAGCTAAGTGGGTGTTGACTAATTGATCTTAGATTTGAGTAGAAAGCATGACTCTATTGATTTCTTCAAGTTTTAATTTAATATCAGTGGTTGCAAACATCTCATGTTATTGGTTCGGATATTCAGTATCAGCCCCACTGCTAGATTCACTCTAGTCCTAGTTCTAGTATCAACTTTGGTGAGTCCTCGTCATTTGAGGATGTCAGCTTCAGCTTATGTTTACTTTAACTCATCTCAATTTTTAGACTTAGTAGAGTTAGTTGGAGGTTTTGTCCCTTCATCTCATCTTATGAGTAGACACTTTCAAACTTGATGTATAGATATTCAGTTGTTTTAATTAGTTGGTCTAGCTGATGCATTTTATGATATCTTAGACTTCTGCTTGTGCTTCCTCTGATGACTTACTTCCACTTAGTGTACCCTTATGCTTATGTTTGCATGTACTATGGGTTATCTTGGAGCCGTTCGTAATTCTAGGTCCCGTGTCGCGTTTGGGTTCTGTCACGACCCGAACATAGGTCCCGACCAAGACGCGGAACCTAGAACCACGAATGGCTCCAAATCGACCCATCGCATGAACACAGCAGCTAAAGAGCATAAATTAACGAAAATTGATAAACTAAACATGAATAAGTGGAAGTCTGCACACAAAATGATCATAAATAGAGTCAACACTAATAAGCTAAGATTCTACATATTGTCTGAAAAGCCTCTAACATAATTGAAGAGCTGATGGAAAAACATCCCCAACTAACTCGATAAAAGTCTGAAACTGAAATAACAATACAACAACTAAAATGAATGTCCTCGAAAGATGAGGACTCACCAAAGTCTTGGTCTGAATTGGAGTGAGAGCAGGACTAGCAGCGCAACTGAATTTGATTGTTGGGACATGTAACATGCAATAATACAACATAGAGTATGCGGTCAGTACTTTGAATGTACTGAGTGTGCAAGGTAAGTAAAAATGGACTAATAAAATACATAAGATTTCATAAGTAGGACAGTCCAAAACATGAAGTGATAATCATAACATACATATGAGGGCTCAAGGATTTCAAAACTAGTCATAATCGTAATCATAAGAGGAACGTTGCATGACTTGAGCCAAAGTATCATAAAAATGACCATGTATAAATCATAATGGAACAATGGGAGGACTCGTCTTAACTGACACCATCATGATAGAGCTTACATGATGCCTATGTTATCTCACTCAAGTGAGCAGAGCCATCCCAAGCTTGTCAGGCAAGGGACATAAATAACATGATATCACTAATAGGAACCTCGTAGGGTTTAACCATGAATATATACCTACGGTGGCACGTAGTTTTGAGACCGTGGAATTCACCTGAATGCTGGGGCTACTCGGTTCTAGAAACTACTCCCAAAAACATGCATGTGAGGGCTCATATAATTATTGTGAAATCATACATGAAGTTCATGGCTAGTTAAATCATAACATACTTGATCATACTTGAAATACATGATTAGCCATGAAATAAGGGCCCGTGAGTCAGCCAAAATAATAAACCCATAAATCATGAAGAACATACATGCTTGGGAAAATCACCATACTTGAAATTCATAGATTCATGAAGAGTACTTGTAGGAAATCAAATCATAAACCATAAACCATAAATTAGGGCTTAGGAGAATCAAAATAATAATAGAATCATAAACTTGACTTTTTGGGAAACTTGCATAATTGGGCATAATTTTCTAAAATTTAAAATCATGAATTTGTAATCAAAACATGCTTAAAATATTCCCTTGAATCTTCAAATAGACTTTAAAACATGAAGGGAATTGACCCATAAATAAATCATAGAGAATTTCATTAAATTAGGATAAAACCCCATAGAATCATGAACTTGATCTAGAACTTGAATTCATACAATTAAGGAGAAACTTTTTGAGCATGAGAGTGAAAGGAACTCTCATTCATAGCCCTATATACCTAGGTAAATTGAATCTGCACTTGTCTCTGAAAGCCTAAGAGATTTGGAGAAGAAATTGAAGGGCGTAAGCTTGATCTTCAAATAAACTCTCTAAACTCGCATGGATGGGAGTTGAATGAATTAGAATAGGTTAAACTCCCTTAATACACTTCTTTCAGGGCTTAAGACAACGAAGTTTAGGTCTTAGGAGCTTAGAAATTATGGGAATACCCTTACTTAAATTGCAGAAAATTTCATTCTACCAAGTGTTGCGACTCACACCACGAGTCATACCTCAATACCACGACTCGTGGTTACCATCCGTATTCACTACTTCTTTTTTCTAACTGTCTGAAGTTTTCCACGGGTCAGACCATAACTCATACCACCAACCTATGAGTCATTCTATATCATTGTTTCCAAGATCCTAATTTCCTTCTCACGGGTGTAGGCCAGGCCACGACTCATTGTTTCCTATAACGAGTCATGCAATAATTCATACATTCT
The DNA here is from genome assembly GCA_035772735.1 of Datura wrightii. NCBI lineage: Eukaryota > Viridiplantae > Streptophyta > Magnoliopsida > Solanales > Solanaceae > Datura > Datura wrightii. Next base: position 69,050,961 of record JASDFA010000003.1, on the reverse strand, counting down.
AACTAGGTTAACTTAGTCCTCAAACTACGGTTCATCCTACGACTCATAACATGATCCCACGAGTCGTAGATTGACTCGTTATCACTGAACTCCAGCAGATTCAAACCACGAACACCTCCCACGAGTCATACCTTCTCATCATAACTCATACCACGACTCATTCTGTGTAAAATTTTCCCTTTTTTCTACTTAACACATTTCAAATCTCTGGTCTAGTCTTAGGAACCTTCGGTGTTTAAAAATATCTTCTTCTTGGGAACATTCTTCCTCGAATGTGGGTTAAATATACTAAAAAGCTAGGGAAAGAAACTTAAATATCAAATGCTTAACATCTAAGATGAAAACTAACGGAATGACTGACTCCAGACTGATATACATAACTGAACTGAATTCATGAATCACACATACATGCACTTGCTTAGGAGAAACTGAGAGACATGAACTTGACACAAAACTGAATAGAGTATTAGAGAGGAAACTGATACCTCATGTGGGAACTGAGTCAGATGGGAAAAGGTATGGGCACTTATCCATCATATTTGCTTCAGCTTCCCATGTGGCTCCCTCAACAAGCTGATTTCTCCACAGAACCTTTACTGAAGCTACTTCTTTGTTCCTCAGCTTCCGAACTTGGCGATCAATGATTTCAATGGGAACCTCCTTATAGTTAAGGTTATCCTTAACACTATGCTCTCCACCGAGACCACCAAAGTTGGGTCACCAATGCACTTCTTTAACAATGATATATGGAAAACTGGATGTACTAAAGCCATCTCCGCTGGTAGCTCCAACTCATAGGCCACCTTGCCAACACATCTCACAATCCTATTTGGGCCAACATATCAGGGACTAAGCTTCCCTTTCATTCTAAACCTCAACACTCCATTCATGGGAAACACCTTCAAGAACACCCAATCATCAACTTCAAACTCGAGTTCTCTCTGCATAACATCTGCATATGACTTTTGATGACTTTGAGCTGTTTTCAGCCTTTCCCTTATAAGCTGAACTTTCTCCATAGCCTCATGAACTGAATCTGGCCCTATCAATGTAGCTTCACCTACCTCAAACCAACCAACAGGCAATCTACACCTCCCTTCATAAAGATCCAAACAGAGCTATCTAGATGCTAGAGTGGTAGTTGTACAAACTCGATAAGAGGTAAATGATCATCTCAACTACCCTTTAAGTCAATCACACATGCTCTCAATATGCCCTCAAGATTCTGAATGGTCCGCTAAGCCTGACTATCTATCTATGGGTGAAAAGTTGAGCTAAGCTTGACCTGAGTACTAAGAACCTTCTGAAACAATCTCCAAAACTGCGAGGTAAACTGAATACCTCTATTTGAAATGATGGACATGGGAACTCCATGAAACCGAACTAACTCTCGAATGTATAATTTAGCATAATCCTCTGTGAGTCGGTAGTTTTGACCAGTAGAAAATGGATTGCTTAAATCAACCTATCTATCACCACCCAAATAGAGTCATACTATCGACGTGTGCACGATAACCCTGTGATGAAGTCCATACTGATCTTTTCCCACTTCCAAGTGGGGATAGTGATGTCTTGTAGCATATCTTTGGGTCTTTGATGCTCCGCTTCCACTTGCTTTTAATTCGAGCACTTAGCCACAAACTCCGCTATGTTCTTCTTCATGCCATTCCACCAATAGACTTCCCGTAGGTTATGGTACATCTTGGTGGCACCTAGGTGGATAGAATACCATGAGCCATGAGCCTCATGCAACATCCATTCTCTCAAGTCAACAACACCCGAAACACACAAACGACCCTGATAATGAAGTACACCATCTCCCCCTTGGGAAAAGATCTCTATCTCTGATTCTGAATTATTTCCTTCAACTGGAAAAAAATAGGATCCTCATATTTCCTAGCCTTGACCGCCATCACCAAAAAAGATTCTGACCCATTCTAAACAATGACACCACTATTCGTCGAGTAAACAATGCGAACCCCTAATCGTGCAAGATGATGCCATCCTTCACTAACTCTCTCCTTCCATCTTCCACATGAAAAACACTCTCCATGGACATCCTACTAAGTGAATCTTCCACTACATTAGCCTTGCCTAGATGGTAAAGGACACTCATGTCATAGTCCTTGAGCAGCTCTAACCATCTCCTTTGTCGCAAATTCAAATCCATCTGAGAGCACACATATTGTTGGCTCTTGTGATCCGTAAACATATCCACATGGACCCCATACAATTAATGCTTCAAAATCTTTAATGTGAACACCACCACTACCAATTCTAGGTCATGCATCGGGTAATTATTCTCATGAGTATTAAGCTATCTAGAGGCATACGCGATGACCTTATGATGCTGTATCAACACACATCCAAGATCAACCTTAGAGGCATCACAATACACAACAAATCCATCCGTACCCTCAGGTAAGGTCAACAATGGGGAAGAAGTGAGTCGAGTCTTTAACTCCTGAAAACTCTTCTCACAAGCATCCGACCACTGAAATTTAACTTTCTTATGAGTCAATTTAGTCAACAGTGCTGCAATGGATGAAAATCCTTCAAAAAACCTCCTGTAATAGCCGGCTAAACCCAAGAAACTCCTGATATCTGAAGGATTAACTGGTTAAGGCCAATTCTTTACAACTTGTATCTTTTGAGAACCCACCTGTACACCCTCACTTGACACCACGTTGTTCGGGCTATATGTGATGGGTATATAGCTACACGCAAGTGCACGTGGTCGAACAAGTAGTAAAGTGGCTCAAGTAAGCCAAGTATAGATCCCATAGGGACTAGGCTAGGGCAACAATCTACTCAAGTGTCAATAAACCTTAACTCTAAAAATGCAGACAACAGTGTTAAGAAAAGTTTGGTATTTTGGTTTCTAATTTTATACTAATTATAAAACGAATATACAATTTGAGTCTGAACTATAAGTATGAGAATGCTAAGGTTAAACGAACATGTAGAGAAACGAATCAACAATACAATTTGGTTAATCTTTTCTCCGGTTGCTAGTCAAGAATTATTGCCAATGGATTAAAACTCTCGTATTTAACCCAACTTAAGAAGCATGAACCGTCCACCTACATTTCTGTGATAAAACGAAATTCATGTTCTAGCCTTACAAAACCGATTCCTTAATTGACTAATACGACTTTCAGGTATATTTCTACTCCTGAAGGTAAATCAATTCTCAATTTTCCCAAACTAAGAAAAGATTATATCCTATCAATTCACAACTTTCCAATCTCTTGCTCTCTCGAGTGAAATCGGACATTTTAGATATACATTAACATTGGCCACACATTAATGAAGTAAGAACAAGAATCAATAGAACAACCATGAAAGAAAAGATGAAAAACCAATTGATCAATAATTACATTTCAATACAATTATTCTTAACCTCAACAAGAAGAGGATTTAGCCACTCATTTGTCGATTAAACATCGTTAAATGAGTGTTAATCATACAAGCAATTGGAATAAAGAAGAAGGAGATAGAGAAAAACCCTGAGATTTTCGTCCCCTCAACTGCCTGTAACCGGCACGGCATGCAACGCGGGGCTAGGCCCAACGTGGCACGGCATGCAACGCAGGGCTAGGCCAACGTGCCACGGCCCCAACGCGCACCTCCACTGGAAGTAGGCGTAATTTCACCATCTAGGCAGAATGCATCCGCGATGGCAGCGTGACACGGCTCCATCGCGGAGCCCCTTTAATTTGTGCCTTCAAGTGCTTTTTCCTTTGCTAGCGTCCGAGTCCAATCCCGATCTTTCCCAACATGCATCTGAGCTCCATAACTTTATATTTTTTTCTTCAAAACAAAGCTAATCATGTTGGTTAGTATAAATTCACATTTTATTACAAATCACATGAGAATGTATAAACATCAATAGATAAACAAGGCAAAATTGACACATTTGAGTATCACTTGGGCATATAAATTTGCCCAAGATCACTTACCCCACACTTGAATCCTTGTTCGTCCCCGAACAACAATCTTACACCTCATGCAATTTTCGCCCCATCCTGGCTACTTAGGTTCGACAATTCAAGCTACGGTCATACCGATTATTTAATACAACAAATCCTCAAGAAAACACGCATGGTCCTATCAATACAATGACCTTCAACACATTAAGACCTCCTAGACTTAAGAATCGACTCTCGATATTGGAAAACTCATGCAAATCAGCTGATCAAGATATCCGACACGAAATTTAATCTCTCGTCAAGTATGTTCCCTCACAACACAAGAGAATTTTCCCCTTTTTAATCACATGAACTCAAAAGATTACATGCAGGGGCATATAAACACAATTTCGCTCTCTCTCCCAAAAGAATTCACATGCATCATGTCATGAACCATAGGCTTGCCTTTAGTGTATTACTCCACTAATATAAGGAAATGTGATGTAGGATCACGTAGGACTTAACGGGTTGTAATGTAAGCTACGGAACTAGTAAATATTGGGCTAACCAATAATATCCACTAGCATCCTTAAACGCTTTTTCAATACATCCCATCAACCTTATGGGCATTGTTTCTTCCTTCGTCCTCCCATTCTTGAAGTCTGTCTTTATTTTGACCCATATCTTTAAGCACACTTGACTCAATAACAAAGATTATTTATACATCTTCATTATATTTAATTTACAACAAGTGCACCTTCGACCTTTTCTTTCCTTTCATCACTCTGCTTTTCTTTTCTTTTCACCATTCTCACTCTTTTACACGGTGGGAAAATTATTTTCTTTTCTTAAGCGCTTAAGAGTTTTGGATCAAATTCACGGATAATGAAAACAAGGGGTTGAGCTCGGTTTACACCTTTTTGACAAAAGAAAAATAATAGGCTAAAGGCTCAATAGGCTAACTAGGGTGTACATTCAAGGTGGGTACGATAATGAAAAAGAGAAACTTTCGGTTAAAACAAAGAAATGCCTACATCCTTTCCTACAATACACGTCCTTCATTTCGTTTCGTACACACAGCAGGCAAGTTCTAGACACTTCACAATAGCATGGAAGAAACGAAACCTCACTATATGCTCATTTCACATGCTCAACTCAAGACATATTCACAGACTCTTCAATCAGCTAATTACAAGAATTCAAACATTAAGCCTCAATCACACTCAATCGACTCTATGGCCTAGGCATCTCAACATATTTACAAAGTTGCACGCTTTCATACGAATCACCTTTGCATTTCAAATAGCATGAACCCAAATTTCGCAACCATAAAGTAAAGACAGGTTTAGGATACAATCAACAAAAGAAAAACACAAAACTAAAAGATAAAATGAACAAAAGAAATCTACTCCTAACAACTACAATTCCCTTAAAACGGTCGTCATCCATCCGTCATAGGTAACGGTCACTAACTACGACTTCAGTTCAATGGGACTATTCTCGGTAAAAGAACCAAAAACAAACGCCGAAAAACCCAAAAATTTAAAAATTCTTAAAAAAAATTTTTAAAAAATATCGATCATTTCGATAAAACAAAAATAAAATATGTACAAAACCGGCTAACAACATTCAACAGCACACAACAGCTTCACATTAATTACAATACAAAACATAAACATCACAATCACAAGGTCACACTTTTTTTTTTCATAGGCACGACAACAAAACAGAAACATACATTAAAAACAACAGCAACCAACACCTAACTACTCCCACCCCACACTTAAATCGAACACTGTCCCCAGTGTTCACAAAAATTAGCATAGCACAAGAATGGGTGGTGAAACTCCCTGATCAATCAAAGTATTCCACTTCTTCATCAGGTGCTGCTCCCGCGTCTCCCATGTCTCAATCACCCCCATCGTCCTCATCTGCCTCCATATCGGAGTCGTCACGACGTTTCTCCTCATCAGTGGGGACATCATCATCCGTGGGCTCCACAAAAGCTGGCCCCACTCGGCATAGAGCCCTGGCATTTTCGCCAAAAGGGTAGTCTAGCTCGAGCTGCCACAGCTCCTCTTCTGTTGCCGGCCTCCCTCCTAGTCGCAGCTAGAGCATCTGCATCCCATACATACGAGCCATGTACTGATCATCCCGAGCATGTCGCTCGGCTAGTGTAAGAACTGGCCCGTGAGTGGTGTCGGGTGCCTTAGTTTTGGTGACATCTAAGGCCCGCCGCTCCATCTGTGAGATGTAGTCAAGGGCCTCTTCCTCAATATCCAGGCCCCTCAGGAACGTGGTGAGTAATCCACCAAACTCGTACCTGTGCCCTTGATGCAAATGGGCTCTCTTCATGGCGGAGATAATCACCGCCCCCACGTTGATCTCCAACCCTTTCATCAGGGGCGTATACCAAGCATACACGATCCCGGGTTACATCTGTCATATGCACCCCCGGGATTAGGCAGGAACAAACAATCTTCAGCCATATCCTGGCTTCCCTGTTCATCTGTGAGTAGGGCAAGGTCTGATGGTAGCCCCTCTCCTTATGCCTGCTCCAACATGCTGTAGACCGGGTTCCACACAAAGTGCATCTGATGTCCGCATATGGTGGAGTGATATTCAGCTGTCGAAGCACATGGGCGTCTGTGTCCCGCGCCCCTAGGATAGCATTAAGGTGGTGGGGCTCAAAAGTGACTATTTGCCCCCTTATCTTGATGGTGTGACTTTTGAGTGTCGGGTTCCAGTTGGCGTAGAATTCTCGAATCAGGTGCAGGTTGCATTCCTTGGGCTCTTCAAAGATGAAGTTCAGCCTGGCTTCCTTGATCCTGTGGACAATCCTGGGGAACTCCTGTGCCAACGGTTCCCTGTCAATGTGTTCTTCGGGGAAGTATTTGCTTTCCTTATGCTTCGCGTACCATTTCTTCCCCTCCTCTGTCACCCATCTGGTTCCATATTGACGGCGTTGGCCGCGTGGAACCGCTGGTGCTGCTGGGACTGCTGTTCCCAGTCTGATTCTTTTTCTTCCGGCGCCTGATGTTGATGCGCCTTTTCCCTTGTCTTGCCTGCTTGCCATTGTGCCTGTCAAACCAAACAGACAGTCCCCATGTCATTCCAATTAAAATTAGCTTCGACTAAGGTTGGGTTAAGCTAGGCTACCCCACACTTAGTCTTTAGCCAAAATCACACATTACGGCAAGATCGTTCTTATTTCCACAAACAAACAACAAAACATAACAATTATGCATAGTGCATTCAGAGAATTCGACGGTATATGTTCTATGTACTACTTAGACTTCGTACAGCTAGTCACAATAATGACCATCGAGAACATTTCATCACATAGCACTTAGCACGGAGAAACAAAAGAAAAATTTAACTACATGAACCTATACAATTCACCCATTTCTTACATCTAACAATTTAGTTACCCCGAAAATCCGTCGGTCTTTTACCATATTAACAGTTAGCACAACCAACTCATCTCAGCCAACATACACAACCCAGCAAGAAATTCAACGTTCAACTAAATTTTCCCTTTTTAAACTCAAATTCAAGCCCTAGCTATTATTTTACAAAAATTCGATTAAGATATGTAATTATCAAGTTCAGGCAATCACAATGATACTCTTCGTCAATCAACAATAACTCAACTGAATTTAAGCTTAATTTCTACTTAGGGCAAGTTTTCCTCACTTCCTAAGCTAAAAATCGGGAAAGATAAGGTAAGAAATGAGATGAAGATAACAAACATACCTTAAATTCGATAATATCGAAGAAAAGTTGATAAACTTAAACTCCTAGGCCATGTCACGTTGGGGAAGGGGGGGATTTCGGGTTGTTTGTCGCGGAGGAGGTGAGGAATGGGAAAAAATGAGGGAAAATCAGGGTTAAAAGGGGGGTTTTTCGTGCGGGTCACCCGGCAACCCGGTGTGACCCGTCGCGAAATACACCTCAACGTGTCACGAGGGTAACGCGGAGCATGCCCTCCGTGACACGGAGCCATCGCGCAGGTGTTCTGGAATTTGTAAAAATTCCATAATTACCTTCAACGTGTCACGGAGGGTAAAGCGAAGGCCCTCCTCCGTGACACGGAGCCATCGCGTGGGCTCACTGTTTTGCCACTTTTTATTATTTTTCATACCTCGGTTTTTCTTTTGCGATCCTTTGCATATTTATCCTCCGTTCAACCTGAAATTCATCTAACAACAAGAAATTGGTTAGACTTATAGGTTTCAATTAAAATCAAAAATTTTGTTTTTAATTATTTTATTATTTTTTTTCTTTTTTTTCTTCTATTCTACGAAATCTAATAAAATATTACACAGAAAATTCACGGGTTGCCTCCCGTGCAGTGCCTGGTTTACCGTCGCGGCTAGACGTCCTTAAGCTCAGTCATCTTCTAGGGTGACGGATGTTTTCTCTCGACCACCGTCCTCACCCTAGTAGTGCTTACATCTTTGCCCGTTGGTTTTCCCAATAACTCTCGTGACTCAACTATCTGGGTAACATCAACTCAATCAATCACGTTGATCACCGAGAGTTCCTCATACACAGTGGGGAGCTTGGTGGCTTTGTATACATCAAACACTTCCACCTTGTCTTGTGCTTGCATAGTTAGCTGCCCTGCAGCTACATCAATCAGCACTTTCCTGGTCGCCAAGAAAGGGCGTCCCAAAATAAATGGCACTTCCGCGTCTGGCTCAAAATCCAGCACGACGAAATCTACCGGGAAGATAAGGGAGCCCACTTGCACCAGCACATCCTCCACAATGCCATCAGGTCTGGCTAAGGAATGATTCGCTAGATGCAATATCACTGTTGTTGGTCTAGGACTCCCTAGACCCAACTTCTTGAATACCGATGACAGCATCAAATTAATGCTCGCTCCCAAATCACATAATCCGTGAGCTCGGATACTCTGCCCAATTGTAATTTGTATAGTAAATCTCCCAGGGTCCTTGAGCTTTGTGGGCAACCGGTTTTGTATCCGGGAAGTGCACTCCTCCGTGAGAGCCGCTGTAGCATACTCAGTCAACCGAGATTTGTTCGCCACGATGTCCTTAATATACTTTGCATACTTCAGCACTCCCTGCAAAACATCAACAAGAGGTAAGTTAATATGTACCTGTTTCAGCACCTCCATGAATTTCTTGAAACACGCCTCCTCCTTGTGTTTCTTTAATTTTTGAGGGAACGGGGGTGGTGGTCTTTCTGGTTCAGCCTCCTTTTTCTTCCCCCTTTCATCACTTTGCTCCCTCTCAACTTCTGCTACTCCCGATTGTTGAGGTGGTCTTTCTGGTTCCACCTCTTTAAGCTGCAAACCACTCCTTGTGGTCACTGCATTCACTTGCTTGGGGTTGGGATCCGTGTCGCTCGGGAGTCCTCCTCTAGGCCTGGTGTTTTGGGCTCCAGCAAATTGCCCAAATTGATACTCCAGTGCCTTAGTAGCTAACTGGTTGTTCTTTACCTCGGCTGCCAATTTCACATAGTCAGCCTGCAATTGAGCTTGGTTAGCTATCATTGTCTTGAGCATCTCCTCAATGCTGGGTGATGGTGGTGGAGGAGGTGCATTGTTCCTTCTATATTGTGCCTGATAGTTCTGCTGCCCTCCTTGATTCCTCTGTGCCCCCTGACTCGAACTCTGCCCTTGATGATTGTTGCTACCTCAAGAGAAATTCGGGTGATTCCTCCAGTTGGAATTGTAGCTGTTGCCATATTGTAGGTGGTTGTTCCTCTGTACATTTCCCACAAAGTTCACCGAATCAGGATTTGCTCCACAACACTCAGCTGAGTGCTTACTACTCCCGCACACTTCACACCAAATCTGCTGCACTACATTCACTGGGGCTTGAGTCTGGTTCATGGTCATGTTACTGAAGTGGGTATTGAGTTGATTCTGTAACGCAGCTATCTGTGCAGAAATAGCTGTAAAACCATCCACTTCTAGGACTCCTGCTGCTTTCCTTGTTCCTCCTCTTGACGAATCAGCATTCTACTCCGGATTTCCTTGCGAAATACGATTTAACAAGGTATACAGCTCCTCATAAGTTTTCTCCAATGCTTGTCCCCCAGCTGCTGAGTCTAGCAATATTTTTGTGTGGGGTTCCAAACCCTCTATAAAAGTGTGCACCAGCACAACATTGGATTGGTGATGATGAGGACAATCCTACAACATAGACTTGAATCTCTCCCAAGCCTGATACAGATTCTCTCCCTCTCCCTGTTTAAAACATAGAATTTGACTTCTAAGTCTTGCTGTTTTACCGGATGGAAAAAATCGTATCAAGAATTTCCTTGCAAGATCATCCCACGTAGTAATAGAATTAGGTGGCTCAGCTTTCAACCACCTCTTGGCTTCTCCCAAAAGTGAAAATGGGAACAATGTAAGCCTAACATAATCTGATGACACTCCAGCGGGGATGTAAGTGTCACTTATCTCCAAAAAATTTTGGAGATGTTGCTGTGGATCCTCATGAGGGAGACCTGTGAACTGCCTGCTGGTGTGCAGCAATTGCACCATGTTTTGTTTGAGCTCGAACCTCCCTCCTAGCTCAGGTTTGCGGATGCTAGATGTGACATTGTTAGCATGTGGCATTGCCACCTCGCGAACCGGCCTAGCTGCCATTTCCTCGGGCATTAACATTGCCCTTACAACTGGTGGATTTTGTTGTTGCTCCATGATTGTTCGTCTGAGCAACTGCAGCTTTTTCTCTATAGCTTCTCTCCTTTGATGATGAAATTGTCTTTCAGGCTCTAAATATGAGTCCACCAACTCCTTGTCTCTTGCCAGTGTTCACAGAAATTAGTATCTGCAAAATACGGGCTAAGACCAAGTTGTCAACACTAAGAAGAAATAATAAACTAACACTTAAGAAAAATTTACCAATTGCCAGTCCCCGACAACGACGCCAAAAACTTGTTCGGGCTGTATGTGATGGGTATATAGCTACACGCAAGTGCATGTGGTCGAACAAGTAGTAAAGTGGCTCAAGTAAGCCAAGTATCGATTCCACAGGGACTAAGCTAGGGTAACAATCTACTCAAGTGTCAATAAACATTAATTCCAAAAATGCAGACAACAGTGTTAAGAAAAGTTTGGTATTTTGGTTTCTAATTTTATACTAATTATAAAACGAATATACAATTTGAGTCTGAACTATAAGTATGAGAATGCTGAGGCTAAACGAACATGTAGAGAAACGAATCAACAATACAATTTGGTTAATCTTTTCTCCGGTTGCTAGTCAAGAATTATTGCCAATGGATTAAAACTCTTGTATTTAACCCAACTTTAGAAGCATGAACCGTCCACCTACATTTCTGTGATAAAACGAAATTCATGTTCTAGCCTTACAAAACCGATTCCTTAATTGACTAATACGACTTTCAGATATATTTCTATCCTAAAGGTAAATCAATTCTCAATTTTTTCAAACTAAGAAAAGATCTTATCCAATCAATTCACAACTTTCCAATCTCTTGCTCTCTCGAGTGAAACCGGACTTTTTAGATATACATTAACATTGGCCACACATTAATGCAGTAAGAATAAGAATCAATAGAACAACCATGAAAGAAAAGATGAAAAACCAATTGATCAATAATTACATTTCAATACAATTATTCTTAACCTCAGCAAGAAGAGGATTTAGCCACTCATTTGTGGATAAAACATCGTTAAATGAGTGTTAATCATACAAGCAATTGGAATAAAGAAGAAGGAGATACAGAAAAACCCTGAGATTTTCGTCCCCTCAACTGCCTGTTACCCACGTTCTTGCTCCACCAAGTCAGAATTCTTAAAAATGAACCTAAGTGTTCTATTTATACTTGTGAAAATATTTCCCGGAATAACAAGCAACGTGTCACGGAGTGCATCGCGGAGCACTGCCTCCGTGACACGCCACCGACGCGGACCCTTACTAGAATTTTGTCGTCCAGGTACTTAGGCCCAACGTGGCACGGCATGCAACGCGGGGCTAGGCCAACGTACCACGGCCCCAACGCACACCTCCACTGGAAATAGGCGTAATTTCACCATCCAGGCAGAATGCATCCGCGATGGCAGCGTGACACGGCTCCATCGCGGAGCCCCTTTAATTTGTGCCTTCAAGTGCTTTTTTCTTTGCTAGCATCCGAGTCCAATCCCGATCTTTCCCAACATGCATCTTAGCTCCATAACTTTATATTTTTTTCTGCAAAACAAAGCTAATCATGTTGGTTAGTATAAATTCACATTTTATTATAAATCACATGAGAATGTATAAACATCAATAGATAAACAAGGAAAAATTGACACATTTGAGTATCACTTGGGCATATAAATTTGCCCAAGATCACACGTGACCCAAAAATGTTGTTGAGTCCAACCAAAACTGACACTTGCTAAATTTAGCAAACAACTGGCAATCCTTGAGGGTCTATAGTGCAATCCTCAAATGAGCGGCATGCTCCTTCTTACTCCGAGAGTATATGAGAATATCATCAATGAAGACAACTATGAACATGTCCAACTATGGTTTTAACACCCTATTCATCAAATCCATAAAAGTTGCATGATCATTCGTTAGTCCAAAAGACGTAACTACAAACTCATAGTGACCATATCGAGTCTTGAAAGTTGTCTTTAGAATGTCACTCTCCCTATCTCTAAGCTAATGGTACCTGGATCTGAGGTCTATCTTTGAGAAGTACTTAGCACCCTGAAGTTGGTCAAACAAGTCATTAATTTTGGGGAGGGGATACTTGTTCTTGATTGTAACTTTGTTGAACTTCTAGTAGTCAATGCACATACGAAGAGACCCATCCTTCTTTCAAACAAAGATAATTGATGCACCCCACGGGGACTTGCTAGGTCTAATGGATTCCTTATCTAGAAGATCCTTCAACTGTTTTTTCAACTCCTTTAGCTCAACTGGAGCCATTTTTTTATGGAGGAACAAATATAGGTTGTGTGTCAGGAAGAAGGTCAATATCAAAGTCAATCTATCGCTTAGGAGGGACTCCTGGTAGATCATCTGGAAAAACCTCTGGATACTCACACACAACAGGAATAGGCTGAAGAGTTGGGGTCTTGGATGTTGCATCCTTAATCTGAACTAGATGGTACATACAACCCTTGGAAATCATCTTTCTGGCCTTAAGGTGGGAAAAAAGTGACCTACAGGCACAGATGAACTACCCTTTCATTCTAGGAGTGGCTCAGCTAGAAACCAAAACTCTACCGTATGGGTTCTATAATTCACTGAGGCATAACATACATGCAACCAATCCACAACAATGATAACATCAAAATCATTGATGTCTAACTCTGCTAAGTTGGCTGAGGTGACTTTATGAAGGATTGTGACAGGGCAATTTTTGTATACCCATCGAGCTATAACTGAGTCACCGACTGGAGTAGAGACTGAAAAGGGTTCTAACAGGATTTCGGGCTAACTTTGAAACTAATAGCAACATAACGTATCACAAAAGATAAAGTATCCCCTGGATCTAACAATGCATACACATCAAGATGAAATACTCGCAACATACCAGTGACCACATTTGGAGAGACCTCCTGCTCCTGATGAGACGAGAGGGCATAAAATCATATCTGACGCTGACCATCACCTGCACTAGTGGATGCACCCAGTTGAGAATGACGTGCTGCTGGAGCTGCTGCTGAACTAGTAGTCTGGGCATGATCTCTGCTATTGCTCTGCCTAGACAAAGGACATTCCCTATGCATGTGCCTAGGTTTCCCACACCTGAAGAAAATATATGATCCGACTAGGAACTCTCCTATGTGGTTCTTACCATATTTTCCGCAGACTGGAAAGGTGCACTCTACTAACGTTCCCTCTATCCCCTTCAACCTGATGCCCTACTCCTCCAATCACCCTGAGGACTAGATGGGACACTGGTTGATGACGGCGTCGGGGCCAATGACCTTTGGTTGGACTGCTAATGATGTCTGTCACTAGACCTCTGCTGAGAAAATCCAACGCTGCCTGTCTTGATCTTCTTGGCCTCTTTCTCCCTTTCCTTCATCTGATCCATCTCAATCTGTTGGGTGTATATCACCAATCGGGAGAAACCAAGATCACTGTTTAACATTGCAGTCCTACACTCCTTGACGCGAATCTGAAACCCCATCCATAAACCAATTCATACGAGCTCTCTAATCTGCAACCATCTCTGCACATACTTGGAAATTTGAGTGAACTCCAAGGCATAGTCTTGGACAGTCTTATCATTTTGCTTCAAGTTGATGAACTCCGCCACCTTTGCCTCCCTCAACTCCCTATGGAAGAATCTATCTAAGAAGGCTATCATGAACTCCTCCCAGCTCACCAAAACTGTGCCTACTGATCTACCGTCCCTCCACTGACAGTACCATATATAAGAAACCCCCTTCAGCTGATAAAGGGCTAAGTCTATGCTCTCTTCTCCCCTCACCCCCATAATTTCGGTGATCTTCTATATCTCTTTCAAAAACTCATATGGGTCCTTATTCACTCTTGAGCCAAGGAACTCTGGGGGATTTATCCTGAGGAAATCCCAAACTCGAGCTGCCGCTGCACTCCCATTCTGAGGGACATGGGCCACTGCTTGCTGGTTGACCTGAGCAGCCAAAGCCTAGGCCAACATTTGAAAAGCTGCCTTAAACTCAGCATGAGATACTTGCTTGGGCAAAGGACCTGCTGGTGCTGGCGGGGCTTGTTGGTGCCCATCTCCATTGCCATCTTCTTGGCCATTTCCATTTTTGTTTCTTCTACCAATTACTCGGTGTGGAGGCACGATTCTGCAAACGCGTATAGCATGAGTTAGAAGGATAGAGTATTTGAGATACTTCATCAACGACATAGATTATGAAAGAAAGGAAATTTCCTAAAACGTCTTGTAGCCTCTACCCCATGAGTATGGCGCGCTTCTCACTCATGGAAAAGAATCTACTTAACGTGACTTTCGGACACCCTAGGACACTCTAAACCTTTTCTCTGATACCAAGTTTGTCATGACCCGAACATAGGTCCGGACCGAGACACAGAACCTAGAACCACAAATGGCTCAAAGTCGACACATGGCATGAGCAAAGCGACTAAACAACATAAATTAATGGAAACTGATAAACTAAACATGAATAAGTAGAAGTCTGCACACATAATGATCATAAATAGAGTCAACACTAACAAGCTGAGATTCTACATATTGTTTGAATAACCTCTAACAAAACTAAAGAACTGGTGGGACAAATACCGCAACTAGTCAATAAAAATCTGTAACTAAAATAACAAAACAACAACTAAACTAAATGTATTCAGAAGATAAGTACTCACCCAAGGAAAGGTTTGAACTGGAACGAGAGCAGGACTAACAATGCGGCTGAGTCTGATCACTAGAACCTATATCATTTCATGATATAACATAGAGCATGCGGTCAGTACTTCCAGTGTACTAAGTAAGCAAGTTAATTAAAACGGACTAACAAAATACATAAGAGTTCATAAGAGTAGGACAATTTAAAATATGAAGTGATAATCATAACATAAACATGGCTCAAGATTTTCAAAATTATTCATAAACAAGCCATGATCGTAATCACAAGAGGAACCTTGTAAATCATAACTTGAGTCAAAGTATTGTAAACATGAAAATGCATAAATCATAAGGGAACAATGGGAGGACTCTTCTTAACCGACACTATCATGATAGAGCTTATATGATGCCCCAGCTATCTCACTTAAGTGGGCAGAGTTGTCCCAAGCTTGCCAAGAAAGAGACGCAAATGGAGTGATATCACTAATAGGGACCCCGAAGGGTTAATCATGAATATATACCTATGGTGGCACGTGGTGTTGAGACCTAGGAGTTTACCTAAACACCGGGCTTACTTGGTGCTAGACACTACTCCCAGAAACATGCAAATAAGGACTTATATAATTATCATGAAATCATACATGGAGTTCATGGATAGTTAAATCACAACATACTTGATCATACTTGAAATATATGATTAGCCATGAAATAAGGGCCCGTGAGTCGCCAAAAATCATAAACTCATAAATTATAAAGAACATACATGCTTGAGAAAATTACCATACTTGAAATTCATAGATTCATGAAGAGTACTTTTAGGAAATCGTATCATAAATCATAAGCCATAAATTAGGGCTTAGGAGAATCAAAATCATAATAGAATCGTAAACTTGACTTTTTATGAAACTTGCATAATTGGGCATAATTTTCTAAAATTTGAAATCATGAATTTTTAACCAAAACATGCTTAAAATCTTCCTATTTAATTTTCAAATATACTTTAAAACATGAAAGAAATTGATCCATAAATAAATCATAGAGAATTTCATAAAAATTAGGATAAAACCCCATAGGATCATGAACTTGATCTAGAACTTGAATTCATAGAATTGAGGAAAATTTTTAGCATGAGAGTGAAAGGAACTCTCATTCATAGCCCTACATACCTGGATAAATGGAATCTATAATTGTCTTTGAAAGCCTAATAGATTTGGAGAAGAACTTGAAGGGCTTAAGCTTGATCTTCAAAGGAATCCTCTAAACTTACAAGCATGGGAGTTGAATGAATTAGAATAGGTTAAACTCCCTTAATACACTTCTTTTAGGGCTTAAATGATGTAGTTTAAGGTTTAGGAGCTTAGGAATTGTGGGAATATGCTTACTTAAATCATAGAAAATTTCACTCTGCTAGGTGTCACGACTCACACCACGAGTCATACCTCGATAATTCAACTCGTGGTTACCATCTGTAGTCACCACTGCTCTTCCCCGACTTTCTGAAGTTTTCTACGGGTCGGACCACGACTTGTACCACCAACCTACGAGTCGTTAGATCCACCCATGATCACTATTTCCAAGATCCTCATTTCTTTCTCACGGGTTTAGGCCATGACTCGTTGTTTGCTACAACGGGTCATACAATGATTCGTACTTTCCAACTAGGGTAACTCAATCCTCAAACCACGTTTCATCTTATGACTCATAACATGATCCCACAAGTCGTAGCTTGACTCATTGTCACTTAACCCCTCCTACAGATTCAAATCACGAACACCTCCTACGAGTCATACCTTCTGATCACGACTCGCGGTGCAAAATTTTCCCTCTTTTCTGCTTAAGACATTTCAAAATCTCGGGTCTAGTCTTAGGAACCTTCAGGGTATAACAAGGTCTATACTCAGATCATGACAAACTTGGTATCAGAGCATCAGGTTTAGGTTTTTTCTAGGGTGTCTAAAAGTCACATTAAGTTTTTTCATGGGTGTTAATTGAGCCACACTTATGAGGAGGAGGCTACGAGACATTTTAGGAAACTTCCCTTATTTCATGCTCTATGTCATGTGGTAAAGTCTAACTCTCTTACTCTTATAACTCGTGCTATACCGATTATTAAAAATGCCTCCTCGAAGAGCCAACGGAAGGAGAAAGGGCAATTGGGAATCAGCCATCCCCACCAGCTCCAGTGGATCCTTTTAGATATTGGCACATGCTATGACAGCCCAGGTCAACCAACAGAATATTGCACCTATGAACCCAAATGGGAGTGTTGTGGTGGCTAGAGTGCAAGACGTCACCAGGATGAACCCGCCAAGGTTTCATGGCTCAAAGATGGACGGGGATCCACAAGAGTTTATTAGGAGAACTAGAAGATTACCAAAATTATGGGGGTTTCAGGAGAGAAGAGTGTAGATTTGGCCTCCTATCAGTTGAAGGGGATAACTCATCTTTTGTTTCGATAGTGGAAGTAAGCCATAGGGAAGGCGCAATTCCTGTTGGTTGGGATGAGTTCATGATGACCTTTTTAGATAGATTCTTTCCCCAAGAGACAAGGGAAGCCGAGGTTGCTGAGTTCATCAATCTAAAGTAGAACAACATCACAGTGTAAGTGTATGCCTTGAAGTTCAATCAATTGTCCAAGTATGCTCCAAAGATGGTTGCCGAGTTGAGAGCTCGCATGAGCAAGTTTGTATTAGTAGTCTCAGACTTAATGGTCAAGGAATGCAGAACCGCTATTCTTGTTATCGACATGGATATCTCTCCACTCATGATTCATGCTCAACAAATCAAGGAGGAGAAGTTAAAAGAGAAGGAGAGGGAGACCAAGAAGGCTAGGATAGGGAACTTCGAGTTCTCACATCATAGAAAGGGTGGTGGGCGCCGCTCACAGTCCCATCAGAGGTCATTAGCCTCAACTCCATCATCAACTAGTGTTCCATCCCAGACCAGGGGTGATCAGAAGGGTAAGCACCAGGCTCTAAGACATAGGGGAGCATGTCCGAAGTGTGCACTTTCGTTCAGATGCTTTCTTCAGGTATGGAAGCTCATACACTGACTCAGAGATTTTCCTTCAGCTTGATAGGGTGATGATAGAGGCCATGCCTTAGCTACCTCTTCAGTAGCTCCAGCAGCTTGCCCACCCCAACAGGGTGCATCATCTAGTATCAATGGCAGACAATACTAGAACTGCTTCTATGCACTTTTATCATGCGAGGAGTAGGAGAGCTCACCAGATGTAGCCACGGGTATGTTACAAGTTTTCTAGCTTGATGTTTATGAATTGCTATATCCAGGGGCCATATTATCTTTCGTGACTTCCCATGTTGCTATCAGTTTCAATGTCTGTCCTGAAATCCTTTGAGATCCTTTCACAGTCTCTACTCCTATCAGTGAGTTAGTTTTAGTATGGAGGGTATACAGAAATTGACCTATTACAGTTCTTCATAAAGTCACCTCAACCAACTTAGTAGATTTAGACATGACTGACTTTGATGTCGTCTTCAGCATGGATTGGTTGTACGCTTGTTATGCTTCAATAAATTGTAAAACCAAATGGTAGAATTCTAATTTCTGAGTGAACCAATCCTAGAGTTGACGGGTAGTTATGCAGTGCCAGTAGGTCACTTTGTTTTCTATCTTAAAGTCAGGAAGATGATCTCTAAGATTTGTGTATATCATTTAGTCTGGGTTAAGGATTCTAATTCCAAAACCCCAACTATTCAGTTAGTCCTAGTTGTTTGTGAGTATCCAGAGGTGTTTCCAGATGATCTACTAGGCCATTTTCATAGATTCACCTTATACTCGATCAATTTCATCGAAATCATAGTGATAATACATAATTTACTTTCAATTGCTCAAACCGATAATTCCAAACTCGTCTCAACATAACTATCAATGGCATAATCGAGTTATTAACGATGATCATACAAGATTCACATAATTTGAACATGGATATGAATTACTACGATAAATTAAGTGAACAATAAACAAGTCCCATTAAACACCCAAGTCAATTTATGAAGAACATCCACACCTATGCATCTCCATCATATAATTCACAATTCAAGACAACCCATTAATGTATATCCCAAATAACTTTATAATCGCAATAGATTTTAGCATTTAAGAAAAACATAAAAGAATTTACCCATCACACAAACCCTAGATCATGCTTTTCTAGATTAATTAAAATCAGGTTTTAATGAAAATATTTTGGGGCACAAGGACGAAAGAATATCCTTGTTGAAAGACCCGCATACCTGGTAGATGAAATCCCACTCGAAATTGCACCTTGAAGCCCTTGAAGAGAACTCTTGAAGAATCCTTGAATTTTGCAAGAGAGTGGGAAGAAGGGTTTTGGAGAATATCTTGAGGGAATAAGAGATTAGGCTTAGGAAACCCTTAAAACGTTCCAAATAATACTCAAAATGGCGTCACTTCAAAGCTGAAAGCATGGGATTTTACCAAACTACCCCTGAGAAAAATCTAAAAATTTCCCGAACTAGAACCAACGACCCTCAGGACCATTGTCTCATACAATGACCCGTCGTCTCCATTCGTTAGATGCACTGGAACTCCTCAAACTTTCATCTTCTCCAAACAACGACCAACAGGACGGGTCGTTGTAACCTCCAACGACCCGTCAAAACCTTCCCTTGGTTGCACTAATTCTTGACTGGTGGCCCAACAATGATTGACACGACGAGTCATTGCTAGAACCAACGACTCGTTACTCCTTCCATTTCCACCACTGGTCCCTTCTTCACCTTCCTTCCAACGATCGATACAATAGACCGTTGCTACTCCCAACCGCTCGTTATCCCCATCCGTCATTACCACCCTCAAATCCTGAATACCAACCAATGATTGCCTCCAACGACTCATTAGAGCGACCAACGACTCGTTGTACAAGTCGTTCAGAGGCACTGCTGAACTTTTCTACTAGGCTTATTTTCAAACTCCGGTTTCTAAATCTTGGGAACTTTTGGAGCATTACGGTATCTCCTCCTTGGGAACATTCATCCTCAAATGTTGGCTTCATACTTAAAAGATAGGGATGGAACTGAAATCCAAAATAAATCAATTTCAGCTAACACCAACGGAGTATCTGACTCCGGACTAACCTTATACACCAAAACTGAATATTCACACTGAACATGCATGCCTGGCAAAAGAGAACCCGAAGGACATGGAACCAACATAGAACTAGGCAGAACACTGAAAAGGATTCTTCCCCCTTTTATATGGCACCGAACTGATACAGACTAAACCTTCATTCTCAAATCTCTCCTTAATACTAAGCTAGAATTCACAATATCTAATCTAACTGAGGGTAAGGATTTCATGAGTACGAGTCATTCCCGACATCTAAAACTGAGCACATAGATGAGATGGCCTGGTTCTACTGAACTATTAAGCAACTTCTATAGACTGAGTTCGAGCTGACTACACCATAAAACATGAATTAAGACATATAACTGGTTCATAACATGAAAATGAGCATAAAGGACTCATAGAGCAAGACTAGTATCACTGTCTGAAGTAATTACCTCTAAACCTCGGGAATCTACACGTAGGGATAGACATAACTTAACTTCAAACCGAAATACAAGCGAGGTTATTTGAACCTCAAAGAGATAGACATACAACAATTGCTAAGGCTAAAACTGCCTTATGAGCATTCTCAAGGTCCGACTTACTTCACATACTCACTATCTCCGCCTCAGCTTAAAGTCATCATTCTAGGGTTCCCAAATCTCTCTTCATGTACGGCTAAATTACTAATTCTTAACTCCACTTTCACTTCTAACCTTCACTGCAAACCTTACACTAACAGCTACTCACAATACACATCGACAATCTCTTTCCACAATCACAACAGAGCTTTTTGTTCAACACTGGGGCTAACAACATATAAGGGGTAATGAAAGATTCACAACATACCTTGGGCAAATATCGGTGCCTTGACCTTATCCTGATGTGCTGCTACGGCATAGGAGGGGTTTTGACGATGTTTGCCTCCTGGGTTAGAGGATGCACCCTGCTGAACTGGATAAGATATCGGAACTACTAAAGAGGTGGCCGAGAGTCTACTCTCGCCTCCCTTAGCTTCTGTGTAATCTCGGTGCTTATGGCCCACCTTGCCGCACCAAAAACAAACATCTGAACCGGCCATGCATACTCCCAAATGGTGCTTTCTGCAGCTCATACACAATGGATAATCTCCCTCACCCTGGGCTTATACGGAACACTGGCTGCCGAAGGTGCTGGGGCCAATTATTTTTGCTGGCAATGTGAGCGATTTCTGCCACTCGACCTCTGCTGGGAGAACCCTAGATCTCCAATCCTAGCCCTTTTGGCCTCTCTCTATTTCTTTCACCTTTTCTGCTTCCATCAGTTGAGCAAATATCACCAAGCGTGGGAAGTCTATGTCCCGGTGTAACATGGTAGTCCTGCACTCCTTAACCAATGATTCTGACACTCCATTCATGAACCTGCTCACCCGGGCTCACTGGTCGGCTACCATTTCCAGCGCATACTTGGATAATCGAGTAAATTCCAACATGTACTCCTGGACCGTCATGTCATTCTATTTCAAGTTAATGAACTCTGCCACCTTTGTCTCCCTCAACTCCTGAGGGAAAAAGCTGTCCAAAAATGCTATCATAAATTCATCCCAACCTATGGGACCAGCTCCAACTCCCCGACTGTCGCTCCACTAACAATACCAGATATAAGCTACTCCCTTTAATTGGTAGGAGGCTAAGTCTGTGGTCTCATTCCCCGTCACTCCCATTATATGAGTGATCTTCTGAATCTCTTCCAAGAATTCACATGAGTCCTCATCCACCTTTGACCCTAAGAATTCAGGTGGGTTCATCCGGAGAAAATCTCTTATCCTTGCTGCCGCTTCATTTCCATTATGAGGGACACGAGCCATCGCCTGCTGGTTAAGCCTGGGCAGTCAGGGCCTGCGCCAATGTATGAAAGGCTGCTCGGAACTTGGCATGAGTAACATGATCATCCATTGGATCTGCCTAGGCTGGTGGTACCTGCTAGCAGCCGTTACCACGTCTTCTTCCATTCGCTCGTCTAGGACACATTATCTACGAGCGCGTAAAGCATGAGTTAGGCGAAAGAACTATTTAGAGCTTCATACTCTACGCACTATAAGAATCATGAAGAAAAGGGATCATTCCTAAAATGTCTCATAGCCTCTTCGTCATAAGTGTGGCGTGCTTCACACCCATGAAGAAGACTCTACGTAACGAGGCTTTCCAACACCCTAGGACACTCTAAACCTCTGCTCTGATACCAACTTTGTCACGACCTGAGTCCACACCCTAGTCATAACATGAGACAAGGAACCCCGAAAGGGCTCCAAGTCGACCCATGACATGATCATAGCATAACACTTATCATAAGAAACGACTCCAACATAAATAAGCAGAATTTATCTAATATAAACCGTAAGAACAATTTGAAAACACTTAGATATAACGCTGAATTTATCTAGACAAGTCTGAAAGCCTTCCACTAAATGGATGAGTTGCTAGGACAAGCCCCCCGCTAACTTTTAAAGTATGAAACTAAAACATAAGAAAATAAGAACATAAACCACGTCCTCGGAAGATGAGGACTCACTACTAGCAGCTGGGAGAGAGAGAAGCATATCTAACCATGCGGTTGACCCTAATGACCTGAATCTATACCATGAAACAATATAGCACGAGAGGCGTGCAGTAAATACTTGGAATGTAATGAGCATGTGGGATGTCATAGATAATCAAATAAAAGATATACGATAGGAAATTAACTGAATACATCAACATAACTGATTCAACATACTACCATCATCTCATGTTCACATGTGCATCTATGTACATAAAACCTTTCTCTAAATCTCATTTTATACAACATCATCAAACTCATGCATAAGGGTCACGTTCTGAACATTTAATAAGAGCCGAATCTGAATTTAGCATCACACACTGAACTGAATCACTTCTAATGACTGAGACTGATTATCATCATTTTAAGTCTATTATAAACTTGCAATCTGGACCATTTAGAACTGATTCATGCTAATAACATCATTAAGGGAATCATCCTCTACTATAGGGAGTATCAACTGAGCTAAGGAATCACTGACTGATCAAGAACTCAACTAATGAGGGTTCCAAATGATTAGGGAAACATTCTCCGCTAATAAGAGTCCCGACTAACTAGGGAAACATTCTCTGCTAATGAGAATCCTTACTGGCTAGGGAAACATTCTCTGCTAATGAGGATTCCGACTGATTAGGGATACATTCTCTACTATTGAGAATCCCGACTGACCAATGCTAATCTAAATTGCAATAGCTAATCAGAGACAAGGACATTAACTGATTTTCATCATACAACATTCTTTTTGACAGGATAGGGCTACTTTTTAATAACAACAAGCCCAACAGTTGAAATATCATTCTCGTGCTTTATCATCATAATTTACCTCGTCATAAAGTCAAATCAACAATTACTTCAAGCATCTTACAGTAACGAGCATTCTATAGGTTCACATTATGCATTATAGTTTCACAATATCACGAAATTTCCGAGTTCATCTCATTCATCATGTCGCATAGGGTCATGCATGGTTTATAGATCCAACTCATACTTTATCAAAGATACATGGCTAGCTTTATTTATACTAATGAACAACTCTTACATTCAACTCATACCTCGCCATTTACAACATAAATCATGGGAGGAACATACATCTTCATTTCAGGAGACCCATTTCATAATTTACTCCAATTCATGAGAAAGATGCAATACATAGGCCATTTTCATTGATTCACCTTATACTCAACCAATTTAATCGAAATCATAGTGATAATACATAATTTACTTTCAATTGCTCAATCCCAAAATTCTTAACTCGTCTCAACATAACTATCAAGGGCATAATCGGGTTATTAAGGAGGATCATACGAGATTCACATAATTTGAACATGGATATGAATTACTACTATAAATTAAGTGAACAATAAACAAGTCCCATTCAATACCGAAGTCAATTTATGAAGAAAATTCCAAACCCATGCATCTCCATCATATAATTCACAATTAAAGACAACCCATTAATGTATATCCCAAATAACTTCATAATCGCAGTAGATTTTAGCATTTAAGAAAAATATAAAAGAATTTATTCCATCACACAAACCCTAGATCATGCTTTTCTAGATTAATTGAAATCGTGTTTTAATGAAAACATTTTGGGGTACAAGGATGGAAGAATATCCTTGTTGAAAGATCTGCATAGCTGGTAGACGAAATCCCAATCGAAATTGCACCTTGAAGCCCTTGAAGGATCCTTGAATTTTTCAAGAGAGTAGGAACAAGGGTTTGGGAGAATATCTTGAGGGAATTATAGATTAGGCTTAGGAAACCCTTAAAAACATTCCAAATAAAACTCAAAACGACATCGCTTCAAAGTTGGAAGCATGGGATTTTACCAAACTACCCCTGAGAAAAATTTGAAAATTTCCCAAATTGGAACAAACGACCCTCAGACGAGTCGTTGTCTCATACAATGACCCATCGTCTCCATTCGTTAGATGCACTGGAACTCCTCAAACTTTCAGCTTCTCCAAACAATGATCGACAGGACGGGTCGTTGTCACCTCCAACGACCCGTCAAAACCTTCCGTTGGTTGCATTGATTCTTAACTGGTGGCACAACAATGATTGACACGATGAGTCATTACTAGAACCAACGACTCATTATTCCTTCTGTTGCCACCACTGGTCCCTCCTTGACCTTCCTTCCAACGATTGATACTACAGACCGTTGGTACTTCCAACGGCTCATTGTCCCCATCCGTTGTTACCACCTAGAAATCCTGAATACCAACCAACGACTGGCTCCAACGACTCGTTAGAGTGACGAACGACTCGTTGTATGAGTCGTTCTGAGGCACTACTGAACTTTTTTGCTGGGCTCATTTTCAAACTCCGATTTCTATATCTTGGGAACTTTTGGGGTGTTACAGACAATAGAACTTTTTAGTTTTAGTTGGCTATTATAGGAGGTTCATATAGGGATTTTCATCCATTTTCTTACCTTTGACCCAGTTGACTTAGAAAAAGGTGAAATTCCAGTGGTCCGATGCTTGTGAAAAGAGTTTTTAGGAGTTAAAGACTCAACTGACTTCAACTCTAGCTTTTGCCCTACCAGAGGGCATCAATGGCTTTGTAGTGTATTGTGATGCCTCAAGGATTGGCCTCTAGTGTGCTTTGATGCAGAATACGAAGGTGATAGCTTATGCTTCTAGATAGCTTATGGCTGATGAAAAGAATTACCCGACATATGACCTTCAGTTAGTAGTGGAGGTGGTTTCCTTAAAGATTTGGAGGCACTACTTGTATAGGGTGGACGGTAATGTGTTCACAGACCATAAGAGCCTTCATTACATGTTTAGCCAGAAGGACCTAAATTTGCGGCAAAGAAGATGGCTTGAGATTCTCAAACATTATGACATTTGTGTTCTTTATCATCCATGGAAGGTTAATGTAGTAGCTGAAACTCATCGAAAGTAGTCCATGGAGAGCGTGAATCACGTGGAAGATAGAAAGGAGTTGGCTAGAGATTTTTATAGGCTTGCTTGCTTAGGGGTTCACCTAATAGATTCAACAAATGATGGTGTCATTTTTCAGAAAGGATCGGAATCTTCATTGGTGATGGAGGTTAAGGCAAAATAATATGGAATCTTCATTGGTGATGGAGGTTAAGGCAAAATAATATGAGGATACTATCTTAGTTAAGTTAAAGGAAGCAATTTGAATTTAGAACGTGGAGGTTTTCTCCTAGGGATGGAAGTGTACTCCGATCAAGGTCGACTATATGTTCCAGATGTGGATGACTTGAGAGAGCGGATGTTGAGAGAGGCTCACAACTCTGTGTATTCTGTCCATCTAGGTTCCACCAAGACATACCATGGTCTATGGGAAGTCTATTGATGGAATTGCATGAAGAAGGACATTGCAGAATTTGTGGCTAAGTGTCCAAATTGCCAACAGGTGAAGGTTGAGCATCAGTGACCAAGAGGTATACCACAGGATATCGATATTCCTACATAGAAATGGGAAGAGATAAATATGTACTTCATCACAGGTTTATCTCGTACGCACTAACAACATAATTCTATATGGGTGATTTTGGACTGGATGACTAAGTCGGCATATTTCCTACATGTTAAGACTACAGATTCAGCCGAGTATTATGCTATACTTTGCATATGGGAATTATTCAGCTTGCATGGGGTCTTGTTTTCCATTATTTCTAAGAGGGGTACTCAGTTTACCTTGCATTTTTGGAGATCATTTCATAAGGGTCTTGGTACTCAATTTTGAAGCTTAGAATAGTTTTTGCTCGCAAACATATTTATAGACTGAGCGAACCATTCAAACTCTTAAGGAAACGTTGAGAGCATGTGTGATTGAGTTTAAGGGTAATTGAGATGATCACTTGCCTCTCATCGAGTTTGCCTACAATAACAGTCACCGCTCCAACATTCATATGGCCATTTGAGGCTCTTTATGGGCGGATATGTAGATCACCTATTGGATGGTTTGCAGTACGCGAGGCTATGTTTATAGGGATAGATTAAATTCATTACGCTATGGAGAAAGTTCATCTTATTAAAGAAATGCTAAAAACAACTCAGAGTGGTCAGAAATCATATGCGGATGTTAGGAGGAGAGAGCTTGAGTTCGCATTTGATGATTGGGTGTTTTTAAAGGTGTCACCTTTTAATGGGGTGATGAGATTTAGCAAGAAAGGAAAGCTTAGTCCCTGATATATTGATCCTTATAGGATTCTAAGGTGTGTTCGCAATGTGGCTTATGAGTTGGAGTTACCTACAAAGTTGGCATCAGTGCCTCCAGTTTTCCATGTGTCCATATTGAAGAAGTGCATTGGCAATCCAGCTCTAGTTGTACCTGTATAGAGAATTAGTGTGTATTATAGTCTTACCTATGAGGAAGTTTTGTTTGAGATTCTTCACTGTTGGGTTCAAAAGTTAAGGAATAAGGAGGTTGCTTTAGTGAAAGTCTGTTGGAGGAATCAGCTTGTAGAGAGGGCTACTTAGGAAGTCGAAGCAGATATGATGGCCAAGTACCCTCACCTCTTCCCTTCCACCTCAATTCCAGCATGAGGTATTAGTTTCTTCCTTAGTACTCTATTTGGATTCATGACAATTTCATGTCCTTCAGACCCTCTCATGTGTCAGTATGTATGTATGATTCATGAATTCAGTTCAATATATGTAACTCAGTTCGGAGTCAGTCGCTCCATCAGTATACAACTTATAGCATTTAGTTTTGGGATTGCAGCTCTTTCCAGATCTTTTCAGCTCATCTATTCTCCATTCAAGGATGAACGTTCCTAAGGGGGAGATAATGTAACACCCTAAAAGGTTACTAAGACTAGACCCTAGATTTGGAGTTCAAACTTATAGAGAAATGGAGAAGTTTCGTCAATAAGACTCTCAGTATGACTCCTGAGAGGAAGGTACGAGTTGTACCAAGAGCTGTAGCAAGACGTCTTGAGAATTTAGCAAAATATAGTCTAGAAACTATGACAGGAACCTACGATTCATAGCAACATTGTACGAGCCATATTTAAGGGTTGTAGGAAGGGGTTCAGAGAAGTGATCAAGAAAGGATCAGTAGCTACAAGACTCAGATGAGTCATAGGTTGGTGGTATGGGTTGTAGGTGGAGTCATACCACTGAGCAGGCTGTTTTAAGTGTGATTTCCTAAGGGTGTTTTCATAACTTACTATGCTTTTAACTCCTAAATGAGGTCATTTTGGGTTTGCTAAAGGGATTAATAGGGGGATTTTACTTAGCCTAAGCCCTCATTCTCTTGAAAACATCATGGATTGAAGATCAAACCTCTCAAGGCTCTCAAGCAACTATGGTTCTTCTTCTTCTCAACTCTCTTGGGCCTCAAGTCTAAGTAAGAATTTATCAAAGCCCAGGTATAGGAGGGCTCATGAATGGGGAATTTCTTCAACCCTCATGCCTAAACCCATGCTCAATTTTATGCATTCAATTCTTCCATGTCTCCAATAATGATTTTCATGAATTTCTAATGTTAGATCTATTTTCTGCAAAACTCTACGAATCTCTTATGAATTTTATTCTCTTCTGATTCTATTTATGTTTTATGATTATAATTACATGATATCGATGAAAAACTCTCATCAATCTTTATTTCAAGTTATGATGATTTACTCAGTTATGCATGAATATCAAGCTTATGTAATCATGATTGTATTTTCAGCATTGTTTTCATGGCTAGTTCACATATGTCAAGTAGTTTATGAACCTATCATGTTATTTTGAACTAGAACATGCAAAACCCTTGTTTCATGTTTGATTATGAGCACTATGTATGGATTTAGGAGTAGTAGTTAACACCGAGTTGGTCGGGGTTCAGCACACCCAAGTCTTAGAACTATGTGTTATCATAGGATAAGGGGTCCTCACTGATAGTGTCTCCCTTGCCTCTAGCCTAATGAGTCCTCACTAGTTGAGTTTCTCACTTATTCTACTGGGCTCATAAGCGATATCATGCTTTCATGGTTCTTACACTTGGCATGGTATGGACACCCTCCCGATGAGGGGTACAAGTCGGGGTCCATGATGCTCACTTGGAGTAGGTCGATTATCAGAGTTTAACATTGATATTTATGTTTCATGTTGTTCCTGTTCAGGATTTATAATATCTTATGATTATGTATATTTCAAATATATGGCCTTTAGCATTATGTCCTTACTTTCATGATCCATCTTGACTTATATTCATGATTTTAGACAATCATTTTAGTCGCATGGTTTGCCTTCTCAACATACTCAGTACATTCAAAGTATTGACTGCATATTATATGCTATATCATCTCATGATATAGGTTCGGGTGATCCTTCTTAGTCCCGATGTCAGCTCACCCCGCTCAGACCAGCTTAGTTCCCAGTCTTGGTGAATCTCATCATCCAAGGACCTCTATCAGTTTGTATATTCATGTCTTGTTTTAATTTTAGACTTTAGCGAGCTAGTTAGGGGTGTTGTCCCATCAGCTCATCTCACGATTAGAGGCTTACCAAATAGACATATTGTAGATGACTCAGCGTTGTCATATTGTCACTCTTAGTTATGTTCTATGTTGTATAGATTTCCTCTTATCCATGCTTATGTTTTAATTTCCTAATTAGTTCACGCTCTTGAGTTGTTATGCTTATGACATTGGTTAGCTTAGGGCTATTCTTGGTGTTAGGTCCTGTGTCTCGATTTGAGGTCCTATCACGGGTCATGATAGAAAATCTTCATCTTCAGCCTTCTTCTTAATGAGTTGGGAAAAAAGAGGAGGGTTATTGGAATCGGCATATGATTGCTAACTTTCTATAGCTTTTTCTTTCTTAGCCTCCGCCTCATGCTCCCTCGTTCCTTCTCTTTCTTTCTTTTTTTACCACTGATAGGTAAGATACCATCCTCTATACTGACTCCATCTGTGTCATGACTCTTAGAGTAGAGCAATAGCGCCGCATTGCGGCCCTCAGTGCATTATCCTGGTAGTGCATCGTGGTACTTAATGTAGGAACCAGACTACGCGTCACGCCTCTATCATGAGTTGTCACCTGCTTTTGTCCGATTTGGTATGGTTTCTTCTTCGTCAAGAACCATTCTTGGTATTGTCCTTTCAACAATAGACTTCTTACTTCTTGTTGCTAGCTATACACTAATCATCATCGTGCCTTTTCTTTAATAATATCGCCATTTGTTGCTCCAATTGGTTGATAGAAGATGAATTTGATTCTACCAACTTACCCATACTAGAGAGCTCTCCATGCATTTTTTTACACCTGATTCTATGGATTCAAGTTTTGCTAGGACCTGGCTAAGTATGGTTTGTATCTTTGCATCTCTAGAGTCGCTTGTTGGTGATCCCCTATTTCTCCAATTGTGTTGTTCTCTGCAACTATAACCTGTCGTGTCATAGTTTTATTCTGCATAATGATCTTGGGCAGATTTATATGCCCAAGTGATACTCAAATGTGTCATTTTATCTTGTTTATCTATCGATGTTTGTACATTCTCATGTGAATTGTAATAAAATGTGAAGTTATACTAACCAACATGATTAGCGTGGTGTTGCAGGAAAAATATAATTTTACGAAGCTAAGATGCATGTTGGGAAAAATCGGGATTGGACTCGGAAGCTAGCAAGGAAAAAAAGCACAAGGAAAGCACGAACTAAAGGGGCTCCTGCTCCTCGATGGAGCCGTGTCACGCTGCCATCGCGGATGCATTCTGCCTGGATGCTGAAATTATGCCAAATTCCAGTGAAGGTGAGCGTTGGGGCCGTGGCACGTTGGCCTAGCCCCGCGTTGCACGCCGTGCCACGTTGGGTTTTAATACTTGGACGACCGGATTCCAGTGAGGGTCCGCGTTGGTGGCATGTCACGGAGGCAGTACTCTGCGATGCACTCCGTGACACGTTGCTTGTTATTCCGGGAAAAGTTCCCACTAGTATAAATAGAACACTTAGGTTCATTTTTAATAATTCTGACTTGGTGGAGCAAGAACGTGGGTTACAGGCAGTTGAGGGGACGAAAATCTCAGGGTTTTTCTCTATCTCCTTCTTCTTTATTTCAATTGCTTGTATGATTAACACTCATTTAACGATGTTTAATCCACAAATGAGTGGCTAAATTCCCTTCTTGCTGAGGTTAAGAACATTTGTATTGAAATGTGATTATTGATAAATTGGTTTTTCATCTTTTCTTCCATGGTTGTTCTATTGATTCTTGTTCTTACTGCGTTACTGTGTGGCCAACATTAATGTATATCTAAAAAGTTCGGTTTCACTCGAGAGAGCAAGAAATTGGAAAGTTGTGAATTGATAGAATATGATCTTTTCTTAGTTTGGGAAAATTGAGAATTGATTTACCTTCAGGATAGAGATATACCTGAAAGTCGTATTAGTCAATTAAGGAATCAGTTTTGTATGGCTAGAACATGAATTTCTTTTTATCACAGAGATGTAGGTGGAAGGTTCATGATTCTTAAGTTGGGTTAAATACGAGAGTTTTAATCCATAGGCAATAATTCTTGACTAGCAACCGGAGGAAAGATTAATCAAATTGTATCGATAATTTATTTCTCTACACGTTCATTTTAGCCTCAGCATGCTCATACTTATAGTTCAGACTCAATTTGTATATTCGTTTTAGACTTAGTATAAAATTAGGAACAAAATATCAAAATCTTCTTCACACTGTTGTCTGCAGTTTAGAGTTAACGTTTATTGACACTTGATTAGATTGATACCTTAGTCCAGTCCCTGTGGGATCGATACTTGGCTTACTTGAGCCACTTTACTACTTGTTCGACCACGTGCACTTGCGTGTAGTTATATCAAACAGACCAAAGAAGTTTTTGGCGCCGTGGTCGGGGACTGGCAATAGGTAAAATTTTCGTAAGTGTTGGTTTACTATTTCTTCTTAGTATTGACAACTTGGTCTTAGCCTGTATTTTGCAGATACTAATTTCTGTTGAACATTGGCAAGAGACAAGGAGCTGGTGGACTCATCTTTAAAGCCTAAAAGACAATTCCATCGTCAAAGGAGAGAAGCTCTAGAGAAAAAGCTGCACTTGCTCAGACAAAAATTCCTGGAGCAACAACAGAATCCACCAGTCGTAAGGGCAATGTTAGTGCCCGAGGAAATGGCAGCTAGGCCGGTTCGCGAGGTGGCAATCCCACATGCTAACAATGTCACATCTAGCATCCGCAAACCTAAGACAGGAGGGAGGTTCGAGCTTAAACAGAACATGGTGCAATTGTTGCACACCAGCGGGCAGTTCACAGGTCTCCCTCATGAGGATCCACAACAACATCTCCAAAATATTTTGGAGATAAGTGACACGTACATCCCCGCTGGAGTGTCATCAGATTATGTCAGGCTTACATTGTTCCCATTTTCACTTTTGGGAGAAGCTAAGAGGTGGTTGAAAGCTGAGCCACCTAATTCCATCACCACGTGGGATGATCTTGCAAAGAAATTCTTGATACGGTTCTTTCGATCCGGTAAAACAGCAAGACTTAGAAGTCAAATTCTAAGTTTTAAACAGAGAGAGGGAGAGAATCTGTATCAGGCCTGGGAGAGATTCAAATCTATGTTGCGGGATTGTCGTTATCATGACCAATCCAATGATGTGCTGGTGCATACTTTCATAGAGGGTTTGGAACCCCACACAAATATCTTGCTAGACTCAGCAGCTGGGGGACAAGCATTAGAGAAGACTTATGAGGAGCTGTATACCATGTTAAATCGTATTTCGCAGGGGAATCTGAAGTGGAATGTGGATTCGTCAAGAGGAGAAACAAGGAAAGCAGCAGGAGTCCTAGAAGTGGATAGTTTTACAGCTATTGTTGCATAGATAGCTGCATTACAGAATCAACTCAACACCCACTTCAATAACATGAGCATGAACCAACTCAAGCCCTAGTGAATGTAGTGCAACAAATTTGGTGTGAAGTGTGCGGGAGTAATGAACACTCAGCTGAGTGTTGCGGGGAAAATCATGATTCGGTGAACTTTGTTGGTAATGTACAGAGAAATAACCACCTACAGTATGGAAACAGCTACAATTCCAACTGGAGGAATCACCCGAATTTCTCTTGGGGTAGCAACAACCATCAAGGGCAATGTTCGAGTCAGGGGCCGTAGAGAAATCAAGGAGGGCAACAGAACTATCAGTCACAATACAGAAGCAACAATGCACCCTCTCCACCACCATCACCCAGCATTGAGGAAATGTTCAAGACAATGATAGCTAACCAAGCTCTATTGCAGGCTGATTACGTGAAATTGGCAGCCGATGTAAAGAACAATCAGTTAGCTACAAAGGCGCTGGAGTACCAGTTTGGGCAATTTGTTAGAGCTCAAAACACCAGGCCGAGAGGAGGACTTCCAAGTGACACTGACCCCAACCCCAAGCAAGTAAATGCAGTGACCACGAGGAGTGGTTTGCAACTCAAGGAGGTGGAACCAGAAGACCACCACAGTAGTCGGGAGTAGTGGAAAAGGAGAGGGAGCACAATGATGATAGGGGGAAGGAGAAGGAAGCTGAACCAGAAAGACCACCACCCCCGTTCCCTCAAAGACTAAGGAAACACAAGGAGGAAGCGTGTTTCAAAAAGTTCATGGAGGTTCTTAAGCAGGTACACATTAATTTACCTCTTGTTGATGTTTTGCAGGGAGTGCCGAAGTACGCAAAATGTATCAAGGACATTGTGGCAAACAAAAGCAGGTTGACTGAGTACGCCACAGTGGCGCTTACGGAGGAGTGCACTTCACGGATACAAAATAGGTTGCCACAAAGCTCAAGGACCCTGGGAGCTTTACAATTCAAATTACAATTGGGCAGAGTATCCGAGCTCGTGGATTATGTGATTTGGGAGCGAACATTAACTTGATGCCGACATCGGTATTCAAGAAGTTGGGGCTAGGGAGTCCTAGACCAACAACAGTGATCTTGCAACTGGTGGATCATTCCTTAGCCAGACCTGATGGCATTGTGGAAGACGTGTTGGTGCAAGTGGGCTCCCTTATCATCCCGGTAGACTTCGTCATGCTGGATTTTGAGCCAGACGCGGAAGTCCCATTTATTTTGGGACGTCCTTTCTTGGCGACTGGGAAAGCACTTATTGATGTAGCGGTAGGGAAGCTAACTATGTGGGCCCATGACAAGGTGGAGGTGTTTGAGGTGTACAAGGCTACAAAGCTGCCGGCCATGTACGAGGAACTCTCAGTGATCAACGTGCTTGATCGAGCGGATAGTGCTCAGAGCGTTGAGTCACGGGAGCCATTAGGGAAACCACCGGAGAAGTGTAAGCATGACATGGGTGAGGACAATAGTCGAGAGAAGACGTCTGTCACCCTAGAGGATGACTGAGCTTAATGACGTCGAGCCGCGACGGTAAACCAGGCGCTGCACGGGAGGCAACCCGTGAAATTTTTGTAATATGTGAATAGACTTCGTAGAAGAAAAAAAAAGAAAAGAAAAAAATGAGAAAAATAAAAATAAAAACAAAAAAAATTGTATTTTATGTGAAACCTATAAATTCAAACCAATTTCTTGTTGTGAGATGAATTTCAGGTTGAACGGAGGGTAAAAATGCAAAGGATCGCAAAGGAAAAATCGAGGTAAGAAAAATAATAAAAAGTGTCAAAATAGTGAGCCTACGCGATGGCTCCGTGTCACGGAGGGAGTGCTCCGCGTTACCCTCCGTGACACGTTGAAGTGTAATCTGGAAAATCTGAAAAATTCCAGAGTACCTGCGCGATGGCTCCGTGTCACGGAGGGCATGCTCCGCGTTACCCTCCATGACACGTTGAAGTGTTATTCGCGACGGGTCACACCGGGTCGCCGGGTGACCCACGCGAAAAAACCCCCTTTTAACCCCGAAAACACCCAATTCTTCCCATTTTTCACTCCCCTCCGCGACAAACAACCCAAAATTCCCCCTTCCCCAACGTGACACGGACTTAGGAGCTAAAAGTCTTCAACTTCTCTTCGATATCATCAACTTGAAGGTATGTTCGTTAACTTCATCTCATTTCTTGTCTAATTTTTCTGATTTTGCACATAGGAAGTGAGGAAAACTTTCCCTAA
The DNA here is from genome assembly GCA_035772735.1 of Datura wrightii. Classification (NCBI taxonomy): domain Eukaryota; kingdom Viridiplantae; phylum Streptophyta; class Magnoliopsida; order Solanales; family Solanaceae; genus Datura; species Datura wrightii. Next base: position 69,016,021 of record JASDFA010000003.1, on the reverse strand, counting down.
TTGTAAATTGATCTTGAATTCATGTAAGCTATTTTTAATTGATGTTCGTAGTATCGTTGTGATTATATGAACTCGATAAATACATGGGTGATTGAAATTCTTGCGAAATTGTAGCTAGGGTTAGAATTCGAATATGAAGAAGTTAAAATTGAGTTGAAATGTGAAATTCTTCTTGGTTTGTGCATGCTGAGTGAAGTAAATGATGTTGTTCTTAACGTTAAGATGCTAAAGGCGCGACAGATTATCGAGATAATGAAATTGTTGACATTGCATAGAAATTGGGGGAATTGCATCGGTTTTGTTGATAGAAATTTTTGCTAAGTGCTATGTGATTAAATGTTATCGATGGTAATAGTGGATTAGCTGTACGAAGTCTGAGTAGTACATAGAATGTATACCGTCAAACCCTCTGAATGCACGAGGCAGTTTTGTTATTGTTTCTTTATTTTGAAAGTTAGGAAAAGAGGTTTGTCTTGCTGTAATGTTGTGATTGTGGCTAAAGACTAAGTGTGGGGTGGCCTAGCTTAACCCAACCTTAGTCGAAGCTAATTTTACTTTGAATAACATTGAAACTGTCTGTTTGGTTTCACAGAAACAATGGCAAGCAGGCTAGATAAAGGGAAGGGCGCATCTACATCGGGCGCCGGAAGGAAAAGAATAAGACTGGGAACAGCAGTCCCAGTAGCACCAGCGGTTCCGCGCGGCCAACGTCGCCAATACGGAACCCGATGGGTGATAGAGGAAGGGAAGAAATGGTACGCAAAGCATAAGGAAAGCAAATACTTCCCCGAGGAGCACATTGCTAGGGAATCATTGGCACAGGAATTCCCTAGGATTGTCCACAGGATTGATGCAGCCGGGATGAACTTCATCTTTGAAGAGCCCAAGGAGTGCAATCTGCACCTGATTCGGGTGTTCTACGCCAACTGGAACCCGACACTCAGAAGTCACACCATAAAGATAAGGGGGCAGGTAGTCACTTTTGAGCCCCATCACCTTAATGCCATTTTGGGGGTGCGGGACATAGATGCCCATGTACTCCGGCAGCTGAATATCACTCCACCATATGCGGACATCAGACGCACTCTGTGTGGAGCCCGGTCTACAGCACAGTGGAGCAGGCATAAGGAGAGGGGCTACCATCAGACATTGCCCTACTCACAGATGAACAGGGAAGCCAGGATATGGCTTAAGATTGTTTGTTCCTGCCTGATCCCGGGGGTGCATATGACAGATGTCACCCGAGATCGTGTGTGCTTGGTCTATGCCTTGATGAAAGGGCTGGAGATCAATGTTGGGGCGGTGATTATCTCCTCCATGAAGAGAGCCCGTTTGCATCAAGGGCACATGTATGGGTTTGGTGGCTTACTGACCACGTTCCTGAGGGGCCTGGATATTGAGGAAGAGGCCCTTGACTACATCCCGCAGATGGAGAGGTGGGCCTTAGATGTCACCAAAACTAAGGCACCCGACACCACTCACGGGCCAGTTCTCACACTAGCCGAGCAACATGCTCGGGATGATCAGTACATGGCTCGCATGTTCGGGATGCAGATGCTCCAGCTACGCATAGGCGGGAGGCCGGCAACAGAAGATGAGCTGTGGCAGCTCGAGCTAGACTACCCTTTTGGTGAAAATACCAGGGCTCTATGTCGAGTGGGGCCAGCTTTTGTGGAGTCCACTGATGATGATGTCCCACAGATGAGGAGACACGTCGCGACGACTCCAATGTTGAGTCAGATGATGATGATGGGGGCGATTCAGACATGAGAGACGAGGCAGCGGCACCTGACGAAGAAGTGGAATACTTCGATTGATCAGGGAGTTTCACCACCCACTTTTGTGTTATGCTGAATTTTGTGAACACTGGGGACAGTGTTCGATTTAAGTGTGGGGTGGGAGTAGTTAGGTGCTGGTTGTTGTTGTTATTAATGTCTCTGTTTTGTTGTTGTGCTTGGAAAAACTTGTGACCCTGTGATTTTTGTATGTATGTCTGTATTGTAATTAATGTGAAGCTGTTGTGTGCTGTTGAATGTTGTTAGTTGGTTTGTAAATATTTTTGTTTTATCAAAATTATCGATTAAAATTTTTCGTGAAATTTTTTATTTTTGGGTTTCTCGGCATTTGTTTTTGGTTCTTTTATCGAGAATAGTCCCATTGAACCAAAGTCATAATTAGTGACCGTTCCCTATGATGGATGGATGACGACCGTCTTAAGGGAAATGCAGTCGATAGGAGTAGATTTCTTTTATTCTTTTAAATTTGTTTCTTTTGTTTGTTTGTATCCCAGACGTGTCGTTACTTTATGGTTGCGAAATTCTGGTTGCGTGTTGTACATGATATTTAAAATGCAAAGGTGATTCGTATGAAAGCATGCAACTTTGTAAATATGTTGAGATACCTAGGCCATAGAGTTCGATTCTGTGTGATTGAGGCTTAATGTTTGAATTCTTGTAATTAGCTGATTGAAGAGTCTGTGAATATGTCTTGAGTTGAGAATGTACAATGAGTGTGTGGTGAGGTTTCGTATCTTCCATGCTATTGTGAAGTGTCTAGAACTTGCCTGAAGTGTGTACGAAACGAAATGAAGGATGTGTATTGTAGGAAAGGATGTAGGCATTTCTTTGCTTTAACCGAAAGTTTTTTTTTGTTATCGTACCCACTTTGAATGTACATCCTAGTTAGCCCACTGAGCTTTTAGCCTATTTTTTTCTCTTTTGTCAAAAAGGTGTAAACCGAGCTTAACCCCTTCTTTTCATTATCCGTGAATTTGATCCAAAACGCTTAAGCGCTCAAGAAAAAAATAATTTTCCCACAGTGTCAAGGAGTGAGAATGGTGAAAAGAAAAGAAAAAGCAGAGTGATGAAAGGAAAGGAAAGGTCAAAGGTGCACTCGCTATAAATTAAATATAATGAAGACGTATAACAAATCTTTGTTATTAAGTCGAGTGTGCTTAAAGATATGGGAACAAAAAAAGTAAATAAGACAGACTTCAAGAATGGGAGGATGAAGGAAGAAACAATGCCCATAAGGTTGATGGGATGTATTGAAAAAGTGCTTAAGGAAGCTAGTTGTTATTATTGGTTAGCCCAGTATTTGCTAGTTCCGTAGCTTACACTACAACCTGTTAAGCCCTACGTGATCTTACATCACGCGTCCTTATATTAGTGGAGTAATACACCAAAGGCAAGCCTATGGTTCATGACATGATGCATGTGAATTCTTTTGGGAGAGAGAGCGAAATCTTGCGTATATGCCCCTGCATGTAATGTCTTTGAGTTCATGTGATTAAAAAGGGGAAAATTCTCTTGTTTTGTGAGGGCACATGCTCGACGAGAGATTGAAGTTCGTGTCGGATATTTTGATCAGCTGATTTGCATGAGTTTGCCGATATCGAGAGTCAATTCTTGAGTCTAGGAGGTCTCAATGTGTTGAAGGTCATTGTATTGATAAGACTATGCATGTTTTCTTGATGATTTGCTATGTTAAATAATCGGTATAACCGTAGCTTGAATTGTCGAGCCAAAGTAGCCAGGATTAGGTGTCAATCGCATGAGGTGTAAGATTATTGTTTGGGGACGAACAAGGATTAAACTGTGGGGTAAGTGATCTTGGGCAGATTTATATGCCCAGGTGATACTCAAATGTGTCATTTTGTCTTGTTTATTTATCGATGTTGGTACATTCTCATGTGAATTGTAATAAAATGTGAAGTTATACTAACCAACATGATTAGCGTGGTGTTGCAGGAAAAATATAATTTTACGAAGCTAAGATGCATGTTGGGAGAAATCGGGATTGGACTCGGAAGCTAGCAAGGAAAAAAAGCACAAGGAAAGCACGAATTAAAGGGGCTCCGCGATGGAGGCGTGTCACGCTGCCATCGCGGATGCATTCTGCCTGGATGCTGAAATTATGCCAAATTCCAGTGAAGGTGAGCGTTGGGGCCGTGGCACATTGACCTAGCCCCGCGTTGCACGCCGTGCCACGTTGGGTTTTAATACTTGGATGACCGGATTCCAGTGAGGGTCCATGTTGGTGGCGTGTCACGGAGGAAGTGCTCCACGATGCACTCCGTGACATGTTGCTTGTTATTCCGGGAAAAATTCCCACTAGTATAAATAGAACACTTAGGTTCATTTTTAATAATTCTGACTTGGTGGAGCAAGAACGTGGGTTACAGGCAGTTGAGGGGACGAAAATCTCAGGGTTTTTCTCTATCTCCTTCTTCTTTATATCAATTGCTTGTATGATTAACACTCATTTAACGATGTTTAATCTACAAATGAGTGGCTAAATTCCCTTCTTGCTGAGGTTAAGAACATTTGTATTGAAATGTGATTATTGATAAATTGGTTTTTCATCTTTTCTTCCATGGTTGTTCTATTGATTCTTGTTCTTACTGCGTTAATGTGTGGCCAACATTAATGTATATCTAAAAAGTCCGGTTTCACTCGAGAGAGCAAGAAATTGGAAAGTTGTGAATTAATAGGATATGATCTTTTCTTAGTTTGGGAAAATTGAGAATTGATTTACCTTCAGGATAGAGATGTACCTCAAAGTCGTATTAGTCAATTAAGGAATCAGTTTTGTATGGCTAGAACATGAATTTCTTTTTATCACAGAGATGTAGGTGGAAGGTTCATGATTCTTAAGTTGGGTTAAGTACGAGAGTTTTAATCCATAGGCAATAATTCTTGACTAGCAACCGGAGGAAAGATTAATCAAATTGTATCGATAATTTATTTCTCTACATGTTCATTTTAGCCTCAGCATGCTCATACTTATAGTTCAAACTCAATTTGTATATTCGTTTTAGACTTAGTATAAAATTAGGAACAAAATATCAAAATCTTCTTCACACTGTTGTCTGCAGTTTAGAGTTAACGTTTATTGACACTTGATTAGATTGATACCTTAGTCCAGTCCCTGTGGGATCGATACTTGGCTTACTTGAGCCACTTTACTACTTGTTCGACAATGTGCACTTGTGTGTAGTTATATCAAACAGACCGAACACATAATAGTTCCAACCCTGATTTCCATGGCTATACAGTCAGCTGCCTTGGTTAGACACTTGGGTGAGAGCTTGGAAATCCCCCATTTGATAGTTAGCAAAATCAGCCTCCTTTTCATAATTAGGGTAATTGTCATCATACTTGGGTGTCCTTCCGTATGTGTTAACTGCTTGCACCTTTTTTGCGTTCGTCATGGTCAAGTTCTTGGTGATCAGTTCCATTTGAGCTTTTATATGGGCCATATCGTGATCATGTCTCATCTCTCTCCTTTGTAATTTTATTGTTATTCCCCTTGAATGGTTCACAACTGCAGCTTCAGACTCAATGATATGACAGGCTATGTTGGTCTTTGCAAACTTGTCTAGTATCTCACTGGTCTCTTAGAATGTGTGAGCCATAATTGAGCCTTCTGCCATATTGTTAACAATCATCTTATTTATAGAGTTAAGTGGCCTGTAGTATATTTCCAAAAGAACTTCATTTGGTAGCTTATGATTTAGACACTACTTTAGTTTCGTTTTAAACCTGACCCAAGCCTCATACAGAGCTTTCCCCGTTGTCTGTTTGATATTCTTTATCTCATCTCTTAGTTGAATCATTTGTGAGGGTAAGAAGAACCTCTCCAAGAAAGCTACAGTCAACTCTATACATGTGGTAGTGGACTCATACGAAAGCTCATTTAAGCACAATGTCACTTCCCCTGTTAGTGAGAATGGAAACAACATGAGCCTAATAGCCTCCTGTGTCACCCCTAGCATTCTATAAGAATTGCATACTCTAGTGAAATTGTTTAAGTGCTGGTTGAGATTTTCTCGATTGACCCCTTACACATTGTGCCTATAAAAAGTGTTAGGGTGAAATACAACTTGTTGTATGAAGAGATTTCGCTAAAGATTCTTGATTGTCAGGTTCGTAAGTTGACAACCAAAGAGGTAGCATTAGTAAAGGCCTTATAGAGAAATAAGTTTGTCGAAGAGGCTATATAGGATGCTAAGGAGAATACGAAGACTAGATACCCTCACTTGTTCACTCCCAAGAAGAAGACACTGAAGGTAATAACCTTTCTCTTAGTTAGTTTCAGCATATATACCTGGTGTTTGAGTGTTCTTATCCTTTATGTTGTGTTTGTGCTTGTATTCCTTTTCATGTTTAAGAGGATAATCATTCGAGGATGAATGATCCCATGGGGAAGATACTGTAACACCTCAGACGATCGAGTTAAATTTGAAACCATCTAGGAATGTAGATAGACCCGAATTTGACAATTTTTTTATGGAAACTAGGTATTAAGATCAATTCTTAAGTGTGCGAAGAGAGTTGTATACAAATTAAGGTCATAAGGAATCTCTAGCATAAAGTTGAGTTGAGAGCTTTCCTACCGATTGAGCTTTTATGTAAGTTCTTACAAGGGTCGAATTTAAATGACCATAACTCCTAATTTATGAAGTATTTTTGGGTGATTCAGACCATCAAATTAAAGTCCTTTGTGTCTTTAGAATTCCCCAGAAACTCTAAGTTTAGATCGGGAGTTGAAATGGAGAAAAAAGGATTTTCTGCACCAAGTCACAGACCGAGTCATCCTGTGACCCATGGGGTAGGCTACGAGTCGTGGAGTGACTCGTGTTGAAGGGACCAGACTTGGTTGAAAAATTGGGAAAAAGTGAGTGATCACGAGTGTGACCATGAGTTACTGTCAACACCATGAGTCGTTATGTGAGTCGTGGTCAAGAGTTGACTAAAAGTTAGAAAATTCGAGCAGTGCACTTAACGACTCCTCACCATAACTCGTTTGGGACACCACAAGTCCTGGTGTCGCCCGTGGTGACCCCCAGGTGGTTTTCGGTAGTGAGGACTACGGGAGATGACCATGAGTTATGGTTATCACTAATGAATCATTAAGTAGCCCGTGGTGACCCCTAAAGAGGAATTATGGTTCAGTGGCAACGAGAGACATCACGAGTCATTAGGTCTCCTGACAACTCGTGAAGTAAGTCAATGGCTGGCTGGGGAATCTTTAGAAAATTTCTAGTACTCATCACGATTGGGCACCATGAGTTGTCCCTGACCTCACGACTCGTGGTGTGCCTCGTGGGGACTTCCTAGGGAGTTTTACATAATTTCCTCAACTCCTAGGCTATAAACTACGTCATTTTTTGTTTTAATCAAGGGTTTTAGAGGGGGTAACCGATGGTTTATTTCATTTCTCTCATCCCCTCAAAAGTTAGAACGTATGATTTCTATCAGAAAGATTCAGAGAAGAAGCTAGGGCAATTGAGTTCTCCTCAGTTTTTAAAGGGATTCTCTTGGGGATTTCCATCACCAGGTATGTGGGAATTCAACAAGGGGATAGTTCTTCCCTTGTGTCCCTAAAAATCTCCTCTATCTTCTCTATCAGTTCTATCCCTAAAACTTTCAAATGTGAATAAATTATATGTAAGACTTCGTTTATAGCATGTGGAATGTTGTCTATGTTGATTGTTGTTATATTTCCACTACCTAGTCATCATGTTAATACATTCTTGTAAAAATGGTTTTAGCCCTAGCTTTGAATTCAATAAACTAGAATTTTTGCCTGTTGTATTAGTTCTTCCTTGTGGCTTGATTTTATCAGTTGGGTTTCCCATATTGCTATAAAATGTTGAAAATTTATTCAGATGCTTGTTAGTCCAATCTCAGTCAATTATTAGCATATTCGGTATAATCCAGTAATGTCAATTGATCAGTTTGACGACAGTTAATTCTTGAGGTGTCCGTGATGCCTCCCAATTATCAGTATTAGACTCAGAATCAAATTTTAGTGGTTCTTTAGGAGGTCATGACACTTTCAGATGAGCAACTCTGACCAGCCTTATGACCCCAACTTCAAATTACAGTTCATTCTTCAGACGGTTACGACGCTTCCAGATAAATAGTCTGACCAGTCTTAGAACACTAGTTATAAAATCTGGTCCAATAGGACTCTCAGGGTACTTCCAAATGGGTATCCCTGACTTAGTCTTGGGCCCCAGTTTTGAGCTATCAACTTAATTGTCAATCTAGGACTATCCAGTGGGAGTAGGACTTAGCACCGAGCGGACCGGGGTTCTAGTGCACCCAGGTTCCCAGAACTACGTTGCCGCCGTAGGTTATATTTTTATTGGCCTCATGTCCCCATACATGTGATCACGCAATTCATGTCATTATACCCTGGAAAGGTATATTGGGTCCTACCAATGGGGTGTGTATATCAAACTCCATGTCCAGCTCATGTGGTTATATGTCGGTTATAGGTTCTCCCACTAGTCAGCTTAGTTCAGTCTTAGATTAGTTAGTTTAGATCAGTTTAGTACAGTATTTCAGATTAGTATCTCCGTTATAGGGAATGTCTTTGACCATCAGACAGGGTTTTTTCGACCTTCTCAGTATGTCACAATTTATTCAGTATCATATTTCAGTTGGTCATTGTATGTCTTTACAGCTCAGTTGTTTTTCTCCGTGTTATGTCTCAAACCAACAAATAGGTGATCTATATCTCTGCCCATAGAGAGCCTCAAACGGAGCCATCTGAATACTGAAATGGTAGTTGTTATTGTATGCAAACTCGATAAGAGGCAAATGATCATCCCAACTACCTTTGAAGTCAATAACGCATGCTCTCAACATGTCCTTGAGAGTATGAATTGTCTGCTCCGCTTGACCATCCGTTTGCAGGTGAAATGTTGTGTTGAGCTTAACCTGAGTACCTAGTCCCTTTTGAAATGACTTCCAAAACTGAGAGGTGAATTGGGTACCTTTGTCTGATATAATGGACAAAGGCACTCCAGGAAACTGAACTAGCTCTCAGATGTATTGTTTGGCATAATCCTCCGCTGAATCCATGGTTTTGACCGGTAGAAAATGAGTGGCTTTGGTCAACCTGTCTACAACAACCCAAATGGAGTCACATTGTCTTCGAGTGCCAGTCAACCTTGTGATGAAGTACATATTGATTTCTTTCCACTTCCAAGTAGGAATACTAATATCCACAGTACACATCCCGGTCTCTGATGCTCGATTTTCACTTACTGACAGTTTGGGCATTTAGTTACAAATTCTACGATGTCCTCCTTCATGCCATTCCACCAATAAACTTCCCGTAAGTCACGGTACATCTTGGTGGCACCAGAATGGATAGAATACCTAGATCCATGAGCCTCATGGAACATCCAACTCCTAAAATTATCAATATCCAGAACACATAAGTGACCCTAGTAGCGAAGCACACCATCTCCCCCTTTGAAGAAGACCTCCACCCTCTGATTCTGAACGGCTTCCTTTAACTTTACCAAAATCGGGTCCTTATCTTGTCTAGCTTTTACATCAGTCATCAAAGAAGATTCTGATCCATTTTGAATAATAACACCACCATTGGTCGAGTCAAAAAATTGAATTCCTAACCTTGCGAGTGGATGCACATCCTTCACCAGCTCCTTCTTCCCCTCATCCACATCGGACACACTCTCCATAGAGAGTCTACTAAGTGTGTCCTCTGCTTGGATGGTAAGGCAAACTTATATCGTAGTCCTTGAGTAGCTCCAACCACCTCCTTTACCGAAGATTGAGATCCTTCTGGGTAAACACATATTGTAGATTCTTATGATCCGTAAACACATCCACGTGGACCACATACAAATAGTGTCTTCATATCTTCAAGGCGAATACCACCGCGCCAATTCAAGATCATGAGTCGGGTAGTTCCTCTCATGAACTTTCAGCTGTCTGGAGGCATATGCTATAACCTTTCCATTCTTCATCAATACACACCCAAGTCCGATCCTTGAAGAATCACAATACATTATGAACCCATCGGTACCCTCGGGTAGGGTCAACACCGGTGCTGAGGTAAGTCGAGTCTTCAACTCTTGGAAGCTCTACTCACAAGCCTCCGACCATTGGAATTTCACCTTCTTTTGGGTCAACTTGGTAAAGGGTGCTACAATGGATGAGAAAACTTCAAGAAATCTCCAATAGTAGCCGGCTAAACCCAAGAAGCTCTGAATATCTGAAGGATTCTCCGGTCTAGGCCAGTTCTTCACCGCTTCTATCTTTTGAGAGTCCACCTTTATACTCTCACTTGATACCACATGGCCAAAAAACGCCACGGAGTTCAGCAAAAACTCGCACTTGCTGAATTAGGCATATAATTGGCGATCCTTGAGAGTGTAGCACCACTCTCAAATGAGCAGTATGCTCCTCCTCACTTCGACAATATATCAAGATGTCATCAATGAACACATCCTCGAACATATCCAAATATGGCTTGAATACCCTATTCATCAAGTCCATAAAAGCTACAGGAGCATTCTTTAGTCCAAAAGACATAACTACAAACTCATAATGACCGTACCACGTCCTAAAGTCTGTCTTCGGGATGTCACTCTCTCGAACTCTGAGCTAATGGTACCTGGATCTGAGATCTATCTTTGAAAAGCACTTGACACTCTAAAGCTGATCAAGTAAGTCATCAATCCTGGGTAGAGGATACCTGTTCTTGACGGTGACCTTATTCAATTGCCGATAGTCAATACACATATGATGAGAACCATCTTTCTTTCAGACAAAGAGAACTGCTACAACCCATGGGGACTTGCTCGGTCTAATGAAACCCTTATTCAAAGGATCCTTCACCTGCTCCTTTAACTCTTTTTTCTCGGGCTGGAGCTATTCTATAAGGAGGAATAGACATAGGCTGGGTGACGAGAAGAAGGTCAATACCAAAATCAATTTCCCTCTCGGGAGTTAAACTTTATAAGTCATCAGGGAACACTTCTGGATACTCGCATACTACTGGAACTGACTGGATAGTCAGGATCTCAGACTTCACATCCTTAACCCTAACTAGATAGTACATACAACCTTTAGAAATCATCTTTCTGACCTTAAGGTAGGAAATGAAACAACCTACAGGCACAACTAAACTACCTTCCATTCTAAGACTGGCTCACCAAAAATCTGAACTCTACTACCCGGGTCCGACAATTAACTGAGGCATAATATGCAAATAACCAATCCATGCCAAGGATAACATCAAAATCGATCATGGCTAACTCTACTAGATTTGCTGAGGTGACTTTCTGAAGGAATGTGACCGGGAAACTTCTATACACCCGTCTAGCTACCACTAAATCACCTACAAGAGTAGAGACTAAGAAGGGTTCTGACAAGACTTCAGGACTGACTCCGAAACTACTGGTCATGTAAGGTGTCACAAAATAAATCCTTGTTCTATTAGTTCTATGGTTGCATTTAGTTCTGTTATTTCTTCCAATATCTGAATCAAGATTTTGAGTATATATAGCATGAGTATTTTATATCTATGATCTTCATCTAATAGGTACGAATTCATTTTTTGAATTTTTTCTAAACATAATATTCCCTCTAATCTCTTTAGGTATTATTAGAAATTATCTGGTTATTATAACGTTATTTTGAATAGTCTTTTTCGATCACTACTATGCGTTTTCAGCTTTGATCAGTTACCCTAATATCGCCTCAACTTTGTGTACTCCCCTAAAACGGCTCTCTTGGCCTCACCGGTTTCCACCTTAGGATGGCATAGTCTGGGCTTACTTACTCGCAGCTTACTGGCCTCGTCAATAGCAAACTTAATCAAGATTTTTTCATTATAACGGCATAATAAGAAGATAATATCACATAATACTTAGGAGATTATAAGGAATATAAAAGTTTAGCTATTCATATTAATGAATTTATATACCTTATTTTGTAGATCTGCATCGTTGCTAGTTTTCTCCATAGCTTGATATTTTCTGGATAGTTTGTTTTATTTTATGTGCTAGCTCTGATACCAATTTGGGGGGTTGCGGAATTAGGAAGTAGAAATGAGAGGAAATTGTTGTGAAGACGGATGGTTGTTGCCTCCGTCTGGCTTCTCTATTTATAAATAGTAACTGACCCTTACTATTTACTACTATTTACTTTACGACTTTTTACATAAAAACAAAAAACTTTACAAAAAGTAAAGACACATATACACATATATTTTTTCCTTTATGTCGATGTCTTCTTTACGTCTTTGTCATTCCAGCTGAACTTCGGGTATCTGTTTGTTGTCTTCACCATGGCATTTTGAACAATGGTGATCTGGATATTTTTGTCCTATAGTTTTGCAATATCTTGTCAGAAGTGCCGGAGATATATAATTTTTTCGTATAGCTCTTGTTGTAGGTATTTGTTCTGGCTTTAGCAGACTAAGTATCCATTGGCGTAGTTCTTCCATGTCTGCTTCTTTATGTTCTTTGGAGTTTGCATAGATCATTGTTTGGTCTCTTGAATAGTAGCTCCAAATTGAGTTGCCATTTAAGTAGTTGTTTGCTAGCTCATTGAGTATAGTGGCGAGTCCGATAATCCTTTTGTTTGCGTAGAATTCGGGTATCTCTGTACATTGTATCTCATTTTGTTGTTCTATTCTTTCCGGAATTATCATCTCTTTTGTCAATCCTATCTTTACAACTTGTATAATCATATAGTATCTCTGCTGGTGCTGAGTATATTTTTATATAAAAGAATGTGCCTTTAGTTATTCTTTTGTATATAGTAAATGCTTTGTGTATTTCTGGTATGGTAGTTATTTCATCTCCTGTTGCTGTATATACAGTACTAAGTAGTCCGTAGTCGTAACAAGTCCTTACTAGGTTAGCATTCGTTTTAGGTTGGGCTATTAGTTTGTTGTATCCTTGTAAATGTTGGGTTATATAGTCTTCTGTTGGGTTACTAGTGCTGGTAGATCTTGGATTTTTATTTAAAAAAGTTTGTATTTTATGGATATTTTGTATATATCTGCTGGATATGTGGTTATAGGTTTGTTTTGCCTGGTATAGGCTTTCTTTGTATGTACTGGTTTGTGGGGTAGGGTTAGGTTGTATATTTTTCCTTGGTACGAATGTTTTTTCAAATAGTTTGTTCTTGGTATTTTGGGTAATATTTTCTTCTTTTCCTGCAGTTCCTGAAGTCCCTGCAGCTGAACTCAACAAACTGTTAGTTTGGGTTTTTAGGTGTTTCCCAACGTCACCTTTTAGCTCTGAAATTTTAGCGTCTTCCGATCGACGTAGCTCCGCATGTTTAGAGTCATGCTGCTGACTGTTAGCTCTGCTTTTTAGCTGTTGTATCTCTATGTCCATACTATCCACTTTTTTACAAAGTGTAGTAAGGAGATTGAGTATTTGTTCCATTTTGTCTTTTCCTCCTTCAGTATTTGTATCTGGAGAGGTAGTCTGCAATTGTATTTCTTTCAGTTTTGATAATCTCAATTGTAAATGAAAAATTTAGTATATTTAAAACTAATCTTCTTATTTCTTTTGTTGTGACTGAATCTTGTACCTTTTTAGTTATCCACCATTTAACTTGTGTATTATCTATTCTAACAATAAATTTGTTATAAACAATATATGGTTCAAATGCTAATAAACATTTATATAATGCAAATAATTCTTTTCTATTTATCTCCCATTTTATTTGTGGTTCAGTATATGACCCTGAGTAGTATCTACAATGGTGTTCTATCTTTTCATTTTTATATCTATATTTTAATACTCCTCCATAGCTGTGGTCACTAGAATCTGTTTCTACTATGTAACTAAACTGTCTATTTTCGTCTGGAAAATATAGTTTTGGTAGGTTTTTACATATGTCCTTTATCTTTTTTATATGGTTTCTATCTTTTTCACCAAAATAGTATTCTATGTCCTTTTTTAATTTTTTCTGTGATGGTTTTAGGTTTTCTGCTAATTTTGGTATATACTCTCGTACTTGGTTAACTAGTCCTAAAAAGGATTGCAATTTTTTCTTAGTATCTAATAATTCTTTAGAATTAATTATTTTTTGTACTATATGTGTTTGCATTTTTATTCCATTCTTATCTATTTGTATTCCTAGGAACTCTATTTGATTTTTTAATATTTCAGCCTTTTTTCTACTTAAGCTTATTCCTGATATTTCTATTATATGCATAAATTTCTCTAATAATTTTATATGTTCTTCTTTTGTTCTTGAATAAAGTAGTATATCATCTATGTATACTATGCAATTTTCTAGTTGATTAAAGTAGTTATCCATAAAATGTTGATATCTACCTGGTGCGTTTTTATATCCAAAAGGTAGTACATTCCATTCATAAAATCCTTGTGGTACCGTAAATGCTGTTAATTGTTTTGATTCCTCTTCTAGTTTTAGATGGTAAAATCCTGATTTACAATCAAATTTACTAAAATAATTGTATCCTTGTATCTGTCTTACTTTTAGTATTTTGTTTGGTATTGGGTAGTTATATGTTTTAGTTTTTGCATTTAAATTTCTATAATCTATAACCATTCTGCTTTTTCCTCTTTTTTGTTCACTATGTTTATTTACTATAAATGCTGGACTATTATGTTTGCTATTACTTTCTTGTATATAATTATTTTCTAGTAATTCTTTTATATGCATTTGAAATTCTTTTTGATCTTCAAAATTGTATCTCAGTGGTTTTTGCGTTATTATACTATTTTCATCTATTAGTTCAATTTTTATCTTTGTTTTATGTTTTTCCCATCCTTGTAACGGATTTTCATTATATAACGAATTTAACTTATTTTGTAATGTCTGTATTCTATCTATTGTGAATATTATAATTTCTATTTTGTGATCACTTGACGTTATATTTTCTAATTTTTGGGTAATTTTTTCACTTCCTTTTATCCATGGTGTATTTTTTCTTACCTTGTTACTAACTCTTTTTGCTCCTACTTTCTTATTACATGGGGTAGTAAACCACCAATGTGTCTTTGTTAGTATGTGGGTATAATTTTTCTAAAAAGGGCATTCCTAATAGTATATCCTTATTGGTAAATTCATAACAATACATTTCTCCTATTGTTAATATTTTATCCCATATTTGTATTTTTATGTTTTTAGCCTTATGTGTTATCATACTTCCTTCATTATTAAATCCGGTAACTATTAATGGTGTTTTTAATTTTTTCCATTTACTGTCTGGTAAACAGTTATATTTACACATGTTTGCTTCTGCTCCTGTATCTATCATAGGTGTGTAGTATCTATTATAATATCCTTCTGCTATTATTTTCGTTAGTATATAGATTTTTGGCATTATTCTATATCAAAGTTTTTTTAATAATTATCTTCTTATTTTCATAATGTATTATTAGTTGCTTTTCGTCTAAATTATAGGGTTTTACTGTTTCTAGCCATCTTATTCCTAAAGTAATATTATCTTTTCCTTGATATATTTTGAATTTTATTTTTATTGGTACTCCTCCAATAATTAATTCTTGTTCTGTACTGTGTTCTGTATTTGTCAGTATTCTAGGTAATTCTGTATTTATATTTTCGTTTTTATTAATTTCTTCTTCCTTTACTAATTCTCTTGTAATATAGTTTTCAATTTGTCCTGTGTCTATTTTTATTAAATACTTTCGTTGATCTAGTATTCCTGTTATATAATATTGGTAAGGTTGTATTTCGTTTATTTTTTGTTCTAATAATTTTGGTTGTAATTCATAGTCTATCCTTCTTGAGGTACTACTTCTTGATGATGATGGTGTATCATAATTTATTCTCTTTGATGTACTTAGTCTTTCTTTTACTATTTCTAAATCTTCTTCAATATCTATTTCTTTATAACTATAATCATTATTATCAATGATAGTAACTATTTTGTCAAAAGGGTTTTCTATCTTAATTCTTTGAATCTTATTTCTAGCCATTATCTTATGTTTTGTTGTTAGTACATATAAATTTTTACATCTAGCTGTAAATATTTTACTGCCTGGTGCTAACTCTATTCCTGACATTTTTCAGTATAATACTAATGATTTGTCTATATTTCTATCGTCCAATGCTACTGAATAATTTGCACTTATTATAAATTTAAATTTTTGGTATATTAGATTTCCTTTAACTGCACTTATTATGCTTTTCTCTATAGGGTGAATTATTCTATCATCAATTAAATATATTTCTATTGGTGTATCTATTCCTTCTCTGAAACATGCTTTTATTAGTATTTCTGTTCCTCCTAGGTGTACGTATTTTATTGGATTCTTAGCTTTTATTTCTTGGATTTCCTTATTTATTATCTTTTTATTTATTATGGGTATTTTAGTTTTTCCTTGCGTATATTTGCAGTCTATTATGTGTTCTTTTTGGCTTACTACATAGTATTCTTGTTTTATTTTAAAGAAATTTCTTAATTTGGGTACTTCTAGTATTTTATCTATGCTTAAATCTAATTCTTTTCCTTTTATTTGTTCAAACATATTGTTGTCAAATATTATTTTTTGTTCTGCACTTTCACTGTCTTGGTATTCTTCCTTACTTATTATTCTTATATCTTTTTCAGTCATTATCTGTCTCGTATTCTTTTATCTCATTTTCACTTTCTGTTTTTTCATATTCTGTTAATTCATATATGCTATCGTCATCGTTTAAATCGTAGTCTATATATTCTAGCTGTTTGTATTTTTCATTTTCTATTATTACTTCTGATATTTGTTTTTTAGTTATATTTCTGGGTA
Organism: Datura wrightii; assembly: GCA_035772735.1. Classification (NCBI taxonomy): domain Eukaryota; kingdom Viridiplantae; phylum Streptophyta; class Magnoliopsida; order Solanales; family Solanaceae; genus Datura; species Datura wrightii. The sequence continues at coordinate 68,999,451 of JASDFA010000003.1, read as the reverse complement.
TTTTACAATCTCTAGCTAAATGTCCTATTTTGCCACAGTTGTAGCATTTACATTCTGTTATATTTTTCTTAGTTCTATGAGGTCTTTTTTGTTTATAATTTTTTATATAATATCTTTTTCTTGGTTTCTTATACTTGTATTTTGTCCTAAATGGTCTGTATTTTTTGATTCTTTTCTTGTATTTATATTTGTTTGTACATCCAAATTGTGGTGCTGTTTTTGTTGTACAACATGCTAAGTTTTTTATTAAGATTTTTTCCATTTTCATGTCTTCCTTATGTTTTTCACATAATTCTGTAAACCATTTTTGTAAGAATTTTATCCTAGCTCCTAGTGTATCTATTAATCCTGATTCTTGCCATTCTTTAGTTATTTTTGAACTAAATGGTTCTGGTAGTTTTGCGTAATATAATTTTCTTATTTCTCTGCTTTCTTCATTCGTATATAATCCTTTATAGTAATATTCTTTAAATGCACATGTATATTCATCCATATAACTCATTTTACATATACTTAATTTATTTATTAGATTCCTATTTAGTTCCTTATCTTTTTGTCGTTCATCTATTTCAGTTGTCATGCTACTAAATTCGTTTCTTATTGCCATTTCATATTTGTTTAATATATCTATAGATGTTGCTGCTACATCATTATTGGGTTTCTTATTATTTCTTAGTGTTTCTAAACTTTCTGCTGATAAGTTTTGTAACCATATTTTTGCTGTTCCTATGAGTGTTCTTTCTATATATCCAGGGGAATCTGCTACTGTTATTTTATTATCTATTAGTTGTTTTGAAATATATCCTATCCATAATTGGATTGTTTTATTTGTATCTGCTACACAATCTAGATCTAAGAAGTTATATTGTTCTATGTTTTGTCTAGGTGTCCAGTTTCTATTTAATCTTTTATCCCATAATATTTTATTTCTATTCTCTTTCGTAAGTATAATAAATTGGGCTAGTATCTAATCTTTTTGGGCTTTTAGTTCCTGATGTACTAGGTTTTTCATCTACATCTTCCACATTAATTTTTATATTATTTTCTTTTTCTATTAGGTTAGTATATGTTTCTGAAGTTTCTGAATATTGATCTAGATCTGCTTCTGAATTTTCATTACTTTGTTCATTTATTTCATCTATTCCTATTCTAGGTTGGTCTTCTAATGTACTTGTTTCTTCTAGTAATGTTTTAAATTTTTCTATTTCTTCTGTGAGTTTTAATTCTTCACGTTGTTTTTCTCTAGCTTTTAATTTTTCTTCATATAATTGTTTAAGTTTTTCCAATTCCTTTTCTAATTCTTGGATTCTCGTATCTTTTTCTTCTTTAATCTGTTGTACTTCTATTTGGGCTTGCTTTTTAATTTTTTCTATTTCTTTTTTCCTATCTATCTCTTCATTTTCTTTATTAATTCTTACCATTGCTGTTAAGCTATCTTCTATTTTGCCGATTCTTTTTCTAACATTAAATATAATTGGTCTCCTATTTTTTTAAATCTTCTTCTTAAACTTGAGTGTATAATTTTTATTTCTAGTCCTTTTTGACTCATATATTTTTCTTCTTCTAAGGCATATTCTTCTTTATTCATGGTAATTCGTGTTGTGATTTATATTCTAGTCTTTGTAGTTGTCCTTCTAAATAAAATATTTCTTTTCTTTGTGTTTTAATTGATGTGTGGCATACTCCTGCAACTATGTTATAATTTAGTCTCTTTTTTCTAAATTTGATTTCATTTATTATTTCATTTATTTGATTATGTAGTTGTTGTTTGTACTCTTCTTTGTTGTTGATATTGTCTTTCATGTTTTCTTTTTTAGATATTTTATATAATTATATTCTGTTCTTGAAATTAGATCTATTAAGTATTCAAGTCTAACATCATCTGTTTTGCTTGAGCTTAATTGCTTATATTCGGGATATAGTATTTTTAATTGGTTTTTTAATTTTTTGGCTTTTTTGTGAATGTCCTTTCTTTGGTTTATGTAGTTTTTTATCCATTATTCGTTATCGGGGTCTTGTGTAAACATTTTGTCGTAATATTTATTTTTTAATGGCTCTATCCTTTGTATTTCTTTTATGTTTTCCAGTGCGTTGACCGCCATCTATGCTAGTAGTTACCCCCTGCGGGTGCGGGTGGGGCTTCTAAACTGGAAGCTGGGCCTCGGCCCCCATCATGGCTCTGTCTTGCTGCTGGACAATCTCTGAGCATGTGTCTAGAATTCCCACACCCGAAGAAAGCACCTGATCCTACCAAACACTGGCCCATGTGCCCCCGACCATACCTGCAGCAAGATGGAATGCTAGAATCTACAGGTCTCTCACCCCTAGAGCTTGATGCTCGCCCCCTCTGATCGTGCCTAGGCCTGGATAGCACACTCAATACTGAAGGTGCTGGGGCTGAACATCTCTGGTGGGTCTGCTGTCGGTGCCCACCACTTGACCTCGGTTAAGAGAATCCATAACTATCAGTCCTGGCCCTCTTGGCCTCTCTCTCCCTCATATGCGCCGCCTCCATCTGTTGGGCGTACAGGAATATTCGAGGGAAACCCATATCCTACTGGAGCATAGCAGTCCTATAATCCTTGTCCAAATAGCTCGCCACATCATGAACAAACCTGCTCACTCGTGCCCTCTGATCAGCCACTAGCTTTGGGGCGTACTTCGATAGGCAAGTGAACTCAAGGGCATAGTCATGCACCGTCATTCTCCCTTACTTAAGATGCATGAACTCGACTTCCTTCAACTCCCTCATCTCACGAGGGATGAACCGATCTAGGAATGCAACATGGAACTCCTCCCAAGTGACAAGGCTTGCTCTGACGGCCCTACTGTCTTTCCATTGTTGAAACTAGATGTGTACGACCCCTTTCAGCTTGTATGAGGCCAACTACGCACACTCAACTCCATTTATCCCCATGACTTGGGTGATCTTCACAATCTCACCAATAAACTCATGCGGGTCCTCATCTAACTTTGACCCGAGGAACTCTGGCGGGTTCATTCTCAAGAAATCCTTGACTCGAGCTGCCATTGCATGCCATTTTGCAGGACATGCGAAACTGCCTACTAATTGACCTGAGCGGTCAAGACCTATGCGAGCATCTGAATAGCTTCCCTAAATTCAACACGGGCAATCGACTCCGGTGCATGGCGCTCCTGGACTGGTGGGGCTTGTTGGTGCCCGTCTCCATTGCCATCCTCATGGTCATTTCCGTTCCCACTCCTCCTATCATTCACTCTGTGGGGAGCCATGATTCTACAATCACGAATAGAATGAATTAGAAGGATAGGGAGACATTTTATCGCATGACATAGATCATGAAAGAAGGGAACATTTCCTAGACGTCTCGTAGCCTCTTCATCATAATTTTGGCGCACTTCACACCTATGAAAAAGACTCTACTCCACGCGGATTTCAGAGGCTCGAATTGAGACATGGGACAAGGAGCCCTGAGATACCCCAAATCGACCCGTGGCATGAACATTCATCTAACTCAAATAATAAAGTGAAAGAAATAACATGATAATCTTAGTGGAAGTATGAAATAAGCATAACATCAAAAATACACAAATCTGAAGTTGAATACATTCTAATGTCTGAAAAGCCTCTAAGCCTGATGAGTTGATGGGACAAGGACCTAACTAACTCTCTAATACTGAAACTGAAAATACATCAATATTTGAAAGAGAATGCTCCTCAGGAGATGAGGACTCATCACGAAGCTGGATGCTAACTCTAGAATTAGCTATTGACGAAGCTGAGAATGAGTGCCTGTATCATGAAATGATACAACATAGAGTATGTGATCTGTACATGGAATGTATTGAGTATACAAGGTAAGTAAAATCGCTTAGATAAGTAAAATCGTTTACAACATGCATAACATAAAACATAAACAATAAGAATCGAAGAGTAGGGCTTGCATGCTATATTTCTGAAATCATTATCTCAACACAACATAACATCATAACTAAATTGATTGGCCCAAAGCTAAAATCTGATAATCATAAGAAAAGCTGAACATTGAATCAAACCTACTTTAGAACTTATATAGATATATATATCATGATTGATGAATATGCATAACTAAAATCATGAGGAACGATGGGAGACTCATCTTTTAACCGACATACCACGATAGAGCTTATGTGGTCCCAACTATCACACTCAAGTGGGAAGAGCTGTCCAAAGCCTTGCCAAGGCTAGGGACGATACCATGATATTGATATCAAGCTCTGGGCCCAATTAGGGCAGGGGATAGCTCACAAGGGAGGTCCGAAAGTATAAATCTGTGTAAGTAATACCCTACATTGGCACATAGTTCTGAGACATAGGGTGATCGACCCTTAGCCTACTCGGTCCTAGACACTACTCTTGAGAACATGCATATGCTCTCCATCGTTTTTCAACGACGCTCACCATCATCTATTGACGAAGCTCAATAATTAAATACATCTCAAATATGAAATTATGCATACGAAAAGCTTTTAGCTCTAGCTATACCACAAGCTGAAAAATAATTGGGAGTCTTCGCTCCAAAACCATGTGGTAAGCTTAATTCGAGAAATCATAGATCATACTTGAACATGTGGCCATTGTCCAATACTTTAACATGCTTGAGAGTACTCAATTCACATTGAAAACATGATTATAACTGATGTTTTCTGGAAGGTTTTTCCTCTATTGCATCTCCTCTGACTAAGTTGGTTCAGAAAAAGGTGAAATTTCAGTGGCCAGATGCATGTAAGAAGAGTTTCCAGGAGTTGAAAACTCAACTCACTACCGCTCCAGTTTTGACCTTACCAAAAGAAACAAATGGGTTTGTAGTGTATTGCAATGCTGCTAGAGTTGGACTCAATTGCATTCTGATGTAGCGGGGTAAGGTGATAGCTATGACTCTAGACAACTTAAGGTTCATGAAAGAAACTATCTGACTCATGACCTGGAGTTGGCAGCAGTGGTGTTTGCATTAAAAATATGGAGGCACTACCAGTACGGGGCTCACGTGGATGTATTCACCGATCACAAGAGCCTTCAGTATGTGTTCAGTCAAAAAGATCTTAATCTTCATCAGAGAAGATGGTTGAAGCTACTGAAGGACTATGACATGAGCGTGTTGTATCACCTTGGAAAGTCAATGTGGTGGCTGATGCCCTAAGCAGAGTGTCTATGGGGAGCGTGGCTCATATTGAAGAAAACAAAAAGGAATTGGCTAAGGATATTCACAGGTTAGCTCGGTTGGGAGTGCAGTTGGTTGATACAACTGAGGGCGGAGTAGTGGTGCAAAGTGGATCAGATTCCTCATTGGTAGTTGAAGTTAAGCCAAGGCAGGATGAAGATCCCATACTACTTAAGCTGAATGAGGCGATTCTCAGAAAAGAAGTGGAGGCTTTCTCCCAAGGGGGAGATGGCATACTCAGTTACCAAGGTAGATTGTGCGTACCAGATGTAGGTGAGTTGAGACAGAAGATACTTGCTGAAGCACACAATTTGAGATATTCCATCCACCCAGGTGCTACTAAGATGTACCTTGATTTACAGGATATTTACTAGTGGAATAGCATGAAGAGAGACATCGCTGAATTTGTAGCTAAGTGCCCGAACTGCCAGCAGGTCAAAGTAGAACACCAGAGACCGACAGGTATGACTGAGGATATTAGTATACCCACATGAAAGTGGGAAGAAGTAAATATGAATTTTATTACAAGTCTACCTTGGACTCATCGGAAGCATGATTCAATCTGGGTGATGTAGACAGGATGACTAAGTCAGCACACTTCTTCCCAGTTAAAACTACAAACTCAACTGAGGACTATGCTAGGCTTTATATCCGGGAGTTAGTCAGACTTCATGGGGTGCCCTTATCCATTATCTCAGATAGAGGTACCCAGTTCACCTCTCATTTCTAGAAGTCATTTCAGAAGGTACTTGGTACCCAGGTCAAGCTCAGCACAAATTTTCACCCTCAGACAGATGGACAAGCTGAATGGACTATTCAGACCTTGGAAGATATGCTGAGAGCTTGTGTTATCGATTTTAAGGGCAGTTGGGATGATCACTTTCCTCTCATCGAGTTTGCATACAACAACAACTACCACTCCAGTATTCATATGGCCCCATTTGAGGCATTGTATGGTAGAAGGTGTAGATCTCCTATCTGGTGGTCTGAAGTTGGTGAAGCTACTCTGATAAGGCCAGACTCAATTCATGAGGAAATGCAAAAGGAGCAACTTATCAAGGAGAGGTTAAAAACAGCGCAAAGCCATCAGAAATCTTATGTTGATGTGAGGAGAAGAGAATTAGAGTTTGTAGTGGATGCTAAGTTTATCTGAAAATTTCACCCATGGAAGGGGAGATGAGATTTGGGAAGAAAGAAAAACGCAGTCTGAGATATGTTGGACCCTACAAAATTCTGAGGCGAATTGGCAAGGTAGCCTATCAGCTGGAATTACCTTCAGAGTTGGCATCTATGCATCTAGTATTCCATGTGTCATTATTGAGGAAGTGCATTGGTGATCCAACTTCAGTTGTGCCACTGGACAGTGTCAGCGTGATAGATAGTCTCTCTTACAAAGAGGCCCTAGTTCAGATCCTTGACTGCCAGGTTCGTAAGTTGAGGAACAAAGAAGTAGCTTCAGTCAAAGTCTTGTGGAGAAATCAGCATGTAGAAGGAGCTACATGGGAAGCTGAAGCAGATATGATGGCTAGAGACCCACACTTATTCCCTTCCAGCTCAATTTCAATTTAAGGTATAAATTTTCTCCCTAAAAACTCTATTTAGTAACATGTTCAATCCATGTATCCCAGTTTCTTTCATGTTAATGAATGTGTGTGTGATTTGTGAATTTAGTTCAATCATGTAGTTCAGTTCGGAGGTAGTCATTCAGTTAGTTTTCAGCTTTGATGATCAGTATTTGAGTATAATGATTGCAATTCTCTGCTTTTTTGTGTGTTTTCCAACATTCGAGGATGAATATTTCCAAAGGGGAGATATTGTAATGCCCCAGAAATCCTAAGATCAGACCTAGGAGTTGAAACGGAGAAAATAGGATTTTCTGCACAGGTCACAGAACGAGTCATCCTGTGACTCGTCAGGTTTGCCACGAGTTGTGGAGTTACTTGTGTGGAAGGGTACGAACTTGGTTGAAAATTAGGGAAAAGTGAGTGACCACGAGTCGTGGTCAACACCATGAGTCGTTATGTGAGTCGTGGTCAAGATTTGACCGAAAGTTAGAAAATTCGGGAAGTGCACTTAACGGGACCTAACCATAACTCTTTTGGGACACCACGAGTCATGGTGTTGCCTGTGGTGACCCCCAGGTGGTTTTCGGCAGCGAGGACTACGGGAAGTGACCATAAGTCGTGGTCACCGGTAATGAATCGTTAAGTAGCCTATGGTGACCCCTGAAGAGGAATTATAGTTTAGTGGCAATGGGAGAATTGACGAGTCATTAGGTCTCTTGACAACCCGTGAAGTCAGTCATTGGCGGGTCGGGGAATCTGTAGAAAATTTCCAGTACTCATCAAGATTTGGCACCATGAGTCATCCCTAACCTCACGACTCATGGAGTGTCTCGTGGGGACTGGTAGGGTCTTTTTTTCTGTGAATTTTCCTAGGGAGTTTTACGTAATTTCCTAAACTCCTAAGCTCTAAAATACGTCATTTTTGGTTTCAATCAGGGGTTTAAGAGGGGTAACCGAAGGTTGATTTTATTTCTCTCATCCCCTCAAAAGTTAGAACATAAGATTTCTCTCAGAAAGACTCAGAGCAGAAGCTAGGGCAATTAAATTCTCCTCAGTTTTTCAAGGGATTCTCTCAAGGATTTCTATCACCAGGTATGTGGGAATTCAACAAGGGGATAGTTCTTCCCTTGTGTCCCCAAAAATCTCCTCTACATTCTCTATTAGTTCTAGCCCTGAAACTTTTAAATGTGAATAAATTATATGTAAGATTTCGTTTATAGCATGTGGAATGTTATCTATGTTGATTGTTGTTATATTTCCACTACCTAGTCATCATGTTCATACTCATTCTTGTAAGAATGGTTTTAGCCCTAGCTTTGAATTCAATAAACTAGAATTTTGCCTGTAGGATTCCTTGTGGCTTGATTTTATCAGTTGGGTTTCCAATATTGCTAGAAAATGTTAAGAATTCATTCATATACTTGCTAGTCCAGTCTCAGTCAATTATTAGCATATTCGTTATAATCCAATAATGTCAGCTAATCAGTTTGACGACAGTTAATTCTTGAGATGTCCGTCATGCCTCCCAGTTATTAGTATTAGACTCAGAATCGGATTTTAGTGGTTCTTTATGGGGTCATGACACTTTCAGATAAGCAACTCTGACCAACCTTAGGACCCCAGCTTCAGATTACAGTTTGTTCTTCAGATGGTTACGACGCTTCCAGATAAGCAGCTCTGACCATTCTTAGAACACCAGGTACAGAATCCGGTCTGATAAGACTCTCAGGATACTTCCAGATAGGTATCCTTGACTTAGTCTTGGGCCTCAGTTTCGATCTATCAACTTAGTAGTCAGTCTAGGACTATCCAGTGGGACTAGGACTTAGCACCAAGTGGACCAAGGTTCTAGCGCACCCAGGTTCCCAGAACTACATTTCCACCTTAAGTTATATTTTATTTGGCTTCATGGACCCAGAGCTATGATCACTTAGTTCATGCCTTTATACCCTAGCAAGGTATATTGAGTCCTACCAATGGGGTGTATACATCAGACTCCACATTTAGCTCTCGTGGTTATATGTCGGTTATAGACTCTCCCACTAGTTAGCTCAGTTTAGTTTCAGACTAGTTAGTTCAGATCAGTTCAGTACAGTATTTTAGATTACTATCTCAGTTCTAGCGCATGTCTTTGACCATTAGACAGGGTCATTTAAACCTTCTCAGTATATCACAGTTTATTCAGTATCATTATCTTAGTTGGTCATTGCATGTCTTTACAGCTCAGTTGTTTTTCTCCGTCTTCTGGTTTTTCTCACTTACTCAGTACATTCAAAGTACTAAAACATACCTTTTATGTTATATCATTTTATGATACAGCTACGGGTTCTCAGTCTCAGCACCATTAGCAGATCTCGCACAGACGTCTCCAGCTACATCATTGGTGAGTCCTCATCTTTCTAGGACAAGGATTATTTCTTTCAATTATATTTCTTTCATTTAGACTTAGAGTTAGCTGAGGGCTTCTCCTAGTAACTTATTAGTGTCACACCCCGCCTTGGGGGGTATGACTGGCCCCTGGTGCCCTACTAGGACCTGACCTGCTGGACTGTTAAGCCTGGGCACATCTGGTGCCTGGCTGGCTCTAACTCACATTTCTAGAAACAAAGGGCTATATAACGGCTGTAAACATAGCCTCCGGCCCATTGGCCTATAGCCTCCTGTACCTGTAATAACAGTTGTCCAGAACAAGCAACTATAGGGAAGCCTATGCGGGCCGACAAGGCCACCATGCTGTCTAGTTATCTGCATTCAGCGGTAAAATACTAGAAGGCTACGTGACCGGCAAGGTCACCACTACTGTCAAACTTATGGCCCCACACGGCCAACATAAAAGAAGCAAGAGTACTAACAGCTAACACTGCACGGCCTCACACGACCGGCTCAACTGACCACAGGGAAATATACAGACTGCAAGCCTCTAGGAATAGCAATAGAAATGATCGGGACAGGGCCCCGACCTACCCATACTATATAACAACAGAAACTGAAGTACACCTCTGGAATTCAGTCTCCGGATGACAGAAGCTGAATGCTCAACGCTGACAGGAATCACGTGGTGTCACCTGCTCGTCTATGAGTACCTGCAGGCAAGTAATGCAGCGCTCCACTGGGCGTCAGTACCGCTGGTACTGAGTATGTAAAGCAATAACTGAAAATAAAATCTGAAAGCAATAATGTAACTGATAAAACTGAAGTAGAAGGAATAACTTAACTGTCTGATAATGTAAACCTTACCTTCTCTCAATCTTTACTGGAAGGGATGAGAGTCATACTTGGAAACGTATCGTGCTACTGCTGATCTACTTGTATCTAACATAACATGGCATAACATGAAATAACATAACATAGCACACACAAACCTTACCCGGCCCCCATAAGTCGGGAGGTACAACCAGCACAGAATCTATACCCCTACCCCGGTCAACCCATCTCCTATACTGGCTGTAAGCATCCTGCCGGTCCCCTGGGTATGCACTTGGGCTCGCTGAGCCCCTGACTATAACTGCATCTGAGTCCGGAGGACTCCTGAATCTGCACCCGGGCGTATCCGCTCGACTGGGGTGTGTAAGGCCGATCAAGGCACAAATATGGGGAAAAACTGGCATCCCATCTTCGTCCCCTGGCGGGATGGCATGCCACTCAGTAGAGTGACGTATCCTCGTCCTCTGGCGGACGAGTCGATACAGCTATTAACTGGTCATGGATGCTAGGTAATCCAACCCAAACAATACAACGGTCTCAACTGGTAATACTATCTGTGTATCTCACATGCTGAGGCTACTAGGGGTAAAGTATCATATATATTACATGCTGGGCTAATGGTCATAATCTGTACGTATTTAATACGTGCTGAGGCAGGTAAAGATATATAAATATGAATATAGTCTCCTGCCGGGCTGTACTGGGCAAATGCTATATAAGATAATGTTTCTACTGAAAACTCTGTTGGTTACTAAGTTTTTGTATACACTATATGCTGGACTAGTGATAGAAATAAGTACATACTTAATACATGCTGAGGCTGGAAGTACTATATATGTATGTACGAATATAATCTTTCTGCTAAACTACGCTGTATACTGACTTTCTATAGTAACATGATTTACTAATCCTGACATGCTTTATGAACTTCATTTTAGTCTGCTATTCTATTTCTGAAGTGCTTTACGGGTATTGCATTACTATACGGGGCTTCAACTGAATACAACCATATCCTGACATGGCATATCACATTACATACTGAGTATACTGGGCAATCTCTAATACTTGCGTTAGAATCTGTATCATACTGATAGGTTTCATATACATTACAACCCAATATTTCTCACATCGTACCAATATTCATAATAACGCAATACTCGACTTCTGAACATTCTACTGGTCCGTAATTTATTACACTATACTGATATTACTTAACTTGCCTAAGGAAACTAACTTTACATACCTTATCTTCGACTATTCGTCCGTCGGACGAGGTTCAGCTGGTACTTCAACTATTTTCTCCCAACTGCATTCATAAATACGTCAATCAATACTAAATACAGCTTTATTGTAAAGAGCAACGTTACTTTCGATATAGTTTATAGCCTAAACTTAGGCTTATCGAAAGACGGTCGAAAACTCGCTATTTTTCAGCGGCCCAGAAGAGAGAAGTATTCACTTCTCAGCTAGGAACACATAGACATTAATTTAGAGCAATTCTACTTACTTTAGTTCGGTGGCTCGCCGATTCGTCGGTCGTATTTCGCAAAACTAATTCCGTAGAAATGCTCTCTGCTGCTAAATACTCGGGTATCTGGGATTAATTTGAGTTTGGGCAGCGTTTGGCAGCGTAATCGGACGAAAATTATTTAATTCCTTCGTTCCTCTTTCTTTTCTCAGCGTTTGCCTCTGTTTTCTGGAAAGTTTTTAAGTGTGGAATGAGTTTAAACCGAAGTGGGGGCTTTATATACTTGGGCCTAAACTTGGGCAACGTGTCACGGAGCCATCGCGGAGGCCTCACCTTCGTGACACGCTGCCATCGCGGAGGGGCTCTGCCTCGGCTCCTCCCGCGATGGTTCAACGGGTTTCTCATCCAATCTTTTCCCGGGCCTTTCTCCAACACGTATGACCTTCAAATATGCTTAACCAACGTGCGAATAGGTCGTCTAGGTGCCGGGAATTCTACGGGGTATAACATTCTCCCCCCCTTAAGAACATTCGTCCTCGAATGTACACTATTAGCTAGAGGACTGCTTACTTTACTTTCTGGAAAAATTTTGGCAGAGTTTCCCCTGTAATATGGACTATCGCAAAAACCTGAAATGCAGAAAAGTCCAACACAGGCACTGCACAATTCACTGGATAATTAAATATCAATCTGTTTCACTTATACATACCGGACCATAAGATACTACATAGCAATAATACGGACATACCTGTCGCTTAAATGGGTGAGGATATCTGGTCCTCATATCTGCGAATCTGTTTGTGTAGGCTAGCTACTGGAACCTCTTTGCAGGCCATCTTTTTCGTAACCTGGATATTGGGGACTGGGACTACTCTGAACGGGTCTCCTATGCATTTCCTCAGCATAGTTACATAGAAGACCGGATGAATGGATTCTAATTCTGAAGGCAAATTCGATTAACGATAAATGCTCATTTTGGCTATTACTGAAATCTAGCACACACGCTCGCAACATGTCTTTGAGCGTCTAAATTGTGCGCTCAGCCTGCTCATCTGCCTGAGGATAGAACGCTGCGCTTAAATTAATCTGCGCTCCCAAACTCTTCTGAAATGACTGCCAGAATCTAGCTCTGAAGTGTGCCCCTCTGTCTGAAATAATGGATGCTGGTATTTCATGTAATCTGACTATCTTTCTGATACGCAACTCAGCATAATCTTCGGCCGAGAAAGTAGTTCTTACTGGCAAGAAATGAGCTGGTTTTTGTCAATTTGTCACTTATCACTCATATAGAGCCATGTCTATGTTTAGTACGGGGTAATCTTGCTACAAAATTCATATTCACTGCTTGTCATTTCCAAAGAGGCGCAGCTATGTTCTCAATTAACCCGCCTGATTTCTGATATTCTGCCTTCAACTGTTGGCAGTTAGGACACTGGGCTACCAGTAGTTCTCTTTAATGTCATGGTACTTCTTTGTCGTATCGGGATGAAGAGAATAGCGGGCGTAATGCGCCTCGCTCATAAATTGCTGGCGATGCCCCAAAATATCTGGAGTGCAATGCGGCCTTTATATCGCCACACTTCGTCCCCGGTTATCTGAAAAATATGTCATCTCTCCTTACTGAATATTATGTTTAAATTGAACCTGGCTAGAGTTTCTATACTGCCGTTCCTTTACTTCCACCACTAACGATAACGCTGCGGCATTCTGTATTATCGTTCTGTTATCCTTTATTTCTGCTATGTGAACGGCTAAACCGGCTAACTAGTGAAATTCTCGGGTCTATTCCCGCTGATCAGGTGGCAAGTATGCCAACTCCCCATAGATCTATGGCTAAGGGCATCTACTACCGTATTAGCCCTCCCCGGGTGACACAAAATTCTTGATTTTTCAAGTATAAACTACTGCAACTACCTCCAGGTCATGGGTAAGACAATTCTTTTCACGTTTCTTCAATTGCCTGGAAGCATAAACTGTTACCTTACCATGCTGCACCAACCCTCTGTACCTTCTGGCAATGCTAACACTGGGGCTGAGGTTAACCTGGCTGTTAACTCTTGGAAGTTCTGCTCACACGCCTCAGTCTACTGGAACTTTTGCTGCCTTCTGTGTCAACTGCAGTACCCGGCTAACCGCAGGGACTGCGTACTTCGATCGGAGTGGTAGATCTAGGCTATGTTTCCACTACTTCGATTTTTTTTGTATCTATCTGTACCCCAGCCTTTGACACCATGTGACCAAAAAGGCTACTGGACTCAACCAAAATTTACATTTACAAAATTCGACATATAACTGACGGTCATACTGGTTTATTATACCGGAGAATCCGACAAGTAGTCTACCGGTATAACTAGAGCTTATATGGCCTTCTGGCCGCATGCTAAAGCTGCTTGTTGCTAAGGTAACCTTGAACGACTATCTGCACACCATGTGCCCGTATCTGATCAGGGGGTCCTGATATCGACCATGACCTCTAATGATCTGGCTGCATAACCTTAAATAACTGAATAGTCGGGTTGAATGACCCAAACGTGGCAGTAGTCTAATAATGCTCTAACTGTACTACTTGAGTGCTTATAGTTCGTGCATAACCGCAAACTTGTGGGCATCTAATTGCTCTGTTATTTTACCTGAACCACTGTAAGGCTGGACTTAATCACTTACTCCCAGGCGATCAATCTCTGGATCATCACGGGGAGTCTACTGATCCCCTGGTCTTAATAAACACTGTGCTAGCAGGGTACTATCAATTTCTTATACCTTGTGTGTATCCACTTGGATCTATACCGCTGTTCTGGAGAATTCTCGGTCTTATAGGCTATTCTGTAACTACTGGCCTTCCACTAGGGCTCTGTATCTGAATATCTTACGAAACCCAACTGAAGTACTACTCTGTCACTGACTACTGATGTGGACCCTTCCTTGGGGTACCCACGGGTATTCTGACTGGGACGGCCGGCTGACTTCTGGGGGGTTCTACATAACAACTGCTAGGTTGACTAAGGCCGACTGTCGCCCACAAGGCTGGGAAAACAACGTATGACCACTTAACATGCTAGAACAATTCTGGTATTGCTAATCTCTGAAATTTGCCTACTCGACCTCTAATCCTGGTTCTAGCACATGCACTACTGTTACCGATCTTCAGGGATGCCTCCCTGCTAATGCGGGCGCCAGCTGGTCGGTAGACCGTCTAACTGCGCCCCTATCATCTGGCCATCTGTCTTAGGCCAATAACTCTGGTAAGCTCCTAGAGCCTAGATCTGACAACAACACATAAGTCTGTTAATCTAATAACTGAGAACTGAGATAGTTTAAGTTTCTATGACTTCATACGTAACTCACACTTAATCCGCCCTTTCCCTTCTTCTTTTCTTTCTTTCTTCTCTCTCTTTCTTCTCTTTTCCCTTTTTTGTTCCTGCAATGCAATTTGTATAGGCTTTCTATTTCTAATCAGCATCTGTGGTTGTAGCCCTTATAGGCAACCACTCACAGCATATCTACGATCTGTATACATATATATCGCTAACTACGTACAATATGTACTGATTTCTGCGATAATTCATAATCCCTGACAGGTTCTGCTGAATCTCATATCGTACATGATACATTGCTTCTTACGGCCTAATAATATCTTCTACCCTGACTTATCATTTCATTGCATTATCACCCCATTCTGAAAGTAACAAACATAAATATTCTAGTTATTATCTGCCGTTTAAAATCCCGCCACTCTTGCGATGTGGGGGTCGACGTTCGAATCCTGTAGCCTTACTAGGCATATATTGAGAGCCCATAACTGTCTGCTGGGCCTTATCTCTAGGCTACACTGGATTAGAATTGCTGTATCGATAACTTCTTAACTTTTCTATAATGGACACCCTGCGGTATTCTGAACCGCAATCTTACTGTCAGCCCGAGGCTCAATCCTTAATGCGATACTTTATCAATCCGAGGTAGTTCTAATTTCCCCACAAGATCTGACATTCCTGCTTCTTCCTCTCATCTTACTTAAACTGAACTCTGGGGTTCAAGGTACCTGCCTTTTGTTGCTAATGAGATTACTGATCAAGCCTCGGCCTATACTTATTTGGGCGTATACTCAAGCCCATCTGACTCACATGACCTCTATATCTCTCGATGTCACAACTAGATCATAACTATAATCTTACAGGCATGTCTTGCTATCTGTTAGCATATATGGCGGGCTTGGCCTTTTTCTGGCTCAAACTCGACTATTACTAAGCATTTATTACTAACAGGTCCTTTACCCCTGCTTCGGGTAAGCTAACGGTCTTACTTTCTCTACTGGCTTATTGTCATAAGGGTCTGCACAACTTACGTAATCTTAGGGGCTCGTTAAACTTTCTAATACTTACTAGGATCAATCAACCCATCTTTACTTACCGCTGGATTCGGCAACCCCATCTCAAGTCTTATGCCCCTTTACTATACTGGCATCAATATCAAGAGGTGGGAATAGCCCTTTTCTTATTGCAACAAATAAAAGCACTTAACTGTACCATATCCAAAAAGATGTATTTGGGATTCCTGCATTTTGTTTCTCTCTTTCTTGTACCTACCTGGTGGTCTGACCTTATCTGTAATCATAATCAGATCTTATATAACTAATAAGTAAATCAACTCATATGTACATTATACTACTGACTTCCTATTCTGACGTTATCAACGTATACTAGGAATAATGCCAATAAAGGTATCATGCAAGGAGGTCTCTGATACCTCCTCCTGCTGCTGTAGTTATCATGTAACTGACTGAGGTTCTTTTCTGTCGCTATCTCTGATCTTCTGCCTGTGATAGGGAAATGCTGATCTGCCTTTGTATCTGTAATCAAAGAATACGGTAAGTTTTCAGGGACTCAACCCTATACTATACCGCTCTAAAGCACGACTGACTGAGAAGGAAAGGTAACCATCATATCATGCCTCGCAGCCTCCTGCCTATAGTATGTGGTGCACAACACATCTATAGACAAGACTCTACTTAGCACGGCTTGCAGACTCCCTGGGATACGACCTGCTCTGATACCAAGTTTGTCACACCCCGCCTTGGGGGTATGACTGGCACCTGGTGCCCTACTAGGACCTGACCTGCTGGACTGTAAAGCCTGGGCACATTTGGTGCCTGGCTGGCTCTAACTCACATTTCTGGAAACAAAGGGCTATATAACGGCTGTAAACATAGCCTCCGGCCCATTGGCCTATAGCCTCCTGTACCTGTAATAACAGCTGTCCAAAACAAGCAACTATAGGGAAGCCTATGCGGGCCGACAAGGCCACCATGCTGTCTAGTTATCTGCATTCAGCGGTAAAATACTAGAAGGCTACGTGACCGGCAAGGTCACCACTACTGTCAAACTTATGGCCCCACACGGCCAACATAAAAGAAGCAAGAGTACTAACAGCTAACACTGCACGGCCTCACACGACCGGCTCAACTGACCACAGGGAGATATACAGACTGCAAGCCTCTAGGAATAGCAATAGAAATGATCGGGACAGGGCCCCGACCTACCCATACTATATAACAACAGAAACTGAAGTACACCTCTGGAATTCAGTCTCCGGATGACAGGAGCTGAATGCTCAACGCTGACAGGAATCACGTGGTGTCACCTGCTCGTCTATGAGTACCTGCAGGCAAGTAATGCAGCGCCCCACCGGGCGTCAGTACCGCTGGTACTGAGTATGTAAAGCAATAAATGAAAATAAAATCTGAAAGCAATAATGTAACTGATAAAACTGAAGTAGAAGGAATAACTTAACTGTCTGATAATGTAAACCTTACCTTCTCTCAATCTTTACTGGAAGGGATGAGAGTCATACCTGGAAACGTATCGTGCTACTGCTGATCTACTTGTATCTAACATAACATGGCATAACATGAAATAACATAACATAACACACACAAACCTTACCCGGCCCCTAGAAGTCGGGAGGTACAACCAGCGCAGAATCTATACCCCTACCCCGGTCAACCCATCTCCTATACTGGCTGTAAGCATCCTGCCGGTCCCCTGGGTATGCACTTGGGCTCGCTGAGCCCCTGACTATAACTGCATCTGAGTCCGGAGGACTCCTGAATCTGCACCCGGGCGTATCCGCTCGACTGGGGTGTGTAAGGCCGATCAAGGCACAAATATGGGGAAAAACTGGCATCCCATCTTCGTCCCCTGGCGGGATGGCATGCCACTCCGTAGAGTGACGTATCCTCGTCCTCTGGTATACGAGTCGATACAGCTATTAACCCTAGGCGGTCATGGATGCTAGGTAATCCAACCCCAAACAATACAACGGTCTCAACTGGTAATACTATCTGTGTATCTCACATGCTGAGGCTACTAGGGGTAAAGTATCATATATATTACATGCTAGGCTAATGATCGTAATCTGTACGTATTTAATACGTGCTGAGGCAGGTAAAGATATATAAATATGAATATAGTCTCCTGCCGGGCTGTACTGGGCAAATGCTATATAAGATAATGTTTCTACTAAAAACTCTGCTGGTTACTAAGTTTCTGTATACACTATATGCTGGACTAGTGATAGAAATAAGTACATACTTAATACATGCTGAGGCTGGAAGTACTATATATGTATGTACGAATATAATCTTTCTGCTAAACTACACTGTATACTGACTTTCTATAGTAACATGATTTACTAATCCTGACATGCTTTCTGAACTTCATTTTAGTCTGATATTCTATTTCTGAAGTGCTTTACGGGTATTGCATTACTATACGGGGCTTCAACTGAATACAACCATATCCTGACATGGCATATCACATTACATACTGAGTATACTGGGCAATCTCTAATACTTGCGTTAGAATCTGTATCATACTGATAGGTTTCATATACATTACAACCCAATATTTCTCACATCGTACCAATATTCATAATAACGCAATACTCGACTTCTGAACATTCTACTGGTCCGTAATTTATTACACTATACTGATATTACTTAACTTGCCGAAGGAAACTAACTTTACATACCTTATCTTCGACTATTCGTCCGTCGGACGAGGTTCAGCTGGTACTTCAACTATTTTCTCCCAACTGCATTCATAAATACGTCAATCAATACTAAATACAGCTTTATTGTAAAGAGCAACGTTACTTTCAATATAGTTTATATCCTAAACTTAGGCTTATCGAAAGACGGTCGAAAACTCGCTATTTTTCAGCGGCCCAGAAGAGAGAAGTATTCACTTCTCAGCTAGGAACACATAGACATTAATTTAGAGCAATTCTACTTACTTTAGTTCGGTGGCTCGCCGATTCGTCGGTCGTATTTCGCAAAACTAATTCCGTAGAAATGCTCTCTGCTGCTAAATACTCGGGTATCTGGGATTAATTTGAGTTTGGGCAGCATTTGGCAGCGTAATCGGACGAAAATTATTTAATTCCTTCGTTCCTCTTTCTTTTCTCAGCGTTTGCCTCTGTTTTATGGAAAGTTTTTAAGTGTGGAATGAGTTTAAACCGAAGTGGGGGCTTTATATACTTGGGCCTGAACTTGGGCAACGTGTCACGGAGCCATCGCGGAGGCCTCACCTCCGTGACACGCTGCCATCGCGGAGGGGCTCTGCCTCGGCTCCTCCCGCGATGGTTCGACAGGTTTCTCGTCTGATCTTTTCCCGGGCCTTTCTCCAACACGTATGACCTTCAAATATGCTTAACCAACATTCGAATAGGTCGTCTAGGTGCCGGGAATTCTACGGGGTATAACATTCTCCCCCCCCCTTAAGAACATTCGTCCTCGAATGTACACTGTTATCTAGAGGACTGCTTACTTTACTTTCTGCAAAAAATTTGGCAGAGTTTCCCCTGTAATATGGACTATCGCAAAAACCTGAAATGCAGAAAAGTCCAACACAAGCACTGCACAATTCACTGGATAATTAAATATCAATCTGTTTCACTTATACATACCGGACCATAAGATACTACATAGCAATAATACGGACATACCTGTCGCTTAAATGGGTGAGGTTATCTGGTCCTCATATCTGCGAATCTGTTTGTCTAGGCTAGCTACTGGAACCTCTTTGCAGGCCATCTTTTTCGTAACCTGGATATTGGGGACTGGGACTACTCTGAACGGGTCTCCTATGCATTTCCTCAGCATAGTTACATAGAAGACCGGATGAATGGATTCTAATTCTGAAGGCAAATTCGATTAACGATAAATGCTCATTTTGGCTATTACTGAAATCTAGCACACACGCTCGCAACATGTCTTCGAGCGTCTGAATTGTGCGCTCAGCCTGCTCATCTGCCTGAGGATAGAACGCTGCGCTTAAATTAATCTGCGCTCCCAAACTCTTCTGAAATGACTGCCAGAATCTAGCTCTGAAGTGTGCCCCTCTGTCTGAAATAATGGATGCTGGTATTTCATGTAATCTGACTATCTTTCTGATACGCAACTCAGCATAATCTTCGGCCGAGAAAGTAGTTCTTACTGGCAAGAAATGAGCTGGTTTTTGTCAATTTGTCACTTATCACTCATATAGAGCCATGTCTATGTTTAGTACGGGGTAATCTTGCTACAAAATTCATATTCACTGCTTGTCATTTCCAAAGAGGCGCAGCTATGTTCTCAATTAACCCGCCTGGTTTCTGATATTCTGCCTTCAACTGTTGGCAGTTACGACACTGGGCTACCAGTTGTTCTATTTAATGTCATGGTACTTCTTTGTCGTATCGGGATGAAGAGAATAGCGGGCGTAATGCGCCTCGCTCATAAATTGCTGGCGATGCCCCAAAATATCTGGAGCGCAATGCGGCCTTTATATCGCCACACTTCGTCCCCGGTTATCTAAAAAATATGTCATCTCTCCTTACTGAATATTATGATTAAATTGAACCTGGCTAGAGTTTCTATACTGCCGTTCCTTTACTTCCACCACTAACGATAACGCTGCGGCATTCTGTATTATCGTTCTGTTATCCTTTATTTCTGCTATGTGAACGGCTAAACCGGCTAACTAGTGAAATTCTCGGGTCTATTCCCGCTGATCAGGTGGCAAGTATGCCAACTCCCCATAGATCTATGGCTAAGGGCATCTACTACCATATTAGCCCTCCCCGGGTGACACAAAATTCTTGATTTTTCAAGTATAAACTACTGCAACTACCTCCAGGTCATGGGTAAGACAATTCTTTTCACGTTTCTTCAATTGCCTGGAAGCATAAACTGTTACCTTACCATGCTGCACCAACCCTCTGTACCTTCTGGCAATGCTAACACTGGGGCTGAGGTTAACCTGGCTGTTAACTCTTGGAAGTTCTGCTCACACGCCTCAGTCTACTGGAACTTTTGCTGCCTTCTGTGTCAACTGCAGTACCCGGCTAACCGCAGGGACTGCGTACTTCGATCGGAGTGGTAGATCTAGGCTATGTTTCCACTACTTCGATTTTTTTTTGTATCTATCTGTACCCCAGCCTTTGACACCGTGTGACCAAAAAGGCTACTGGACTCAACCAAAATTTACATTTACAAAATTCGACATATAACTGACGGTCATACTGGTTTATTATACCAGAGAATCCGACAAGTAGTCTACCGGTATAACTAGAGCTTATATGGCCTTCTGGCTGCATGCTAAAGCTACTTGTTGCTAAGGTAACCTTGAACGACTATCTGCACACCATGTGCCCGTATCTGATCAGGGGGTCCTGATATCGACCATGACCTCTAATGATCTGGCTGCATAACCTTAAATAACTGAATAGTCGGGTTGAATGACCCGAACGTGGCAGTAGTCTAATAATGCTCTAACTGTACTACTTGAGTGCTTATAGTTCGTGCATAACCGCAAACTTGTGGGCATCTAATTGCTCTGTTATTTTACCTGAACCACTGTAAGGCTTGACTTAATCACTTACTCCCAGGCGATCAATCTCTGGATCATCACGGGGAGTCTACTGATCCCCTGGTCTTAATAAACACTGTGCTAGCAGGGTACTATCAATTTCTTATACCTTGTGTGTATCCACTTGGATCTATACCGCTGTTCTGGAGAATTCTCGGTCTTATAGGCTATTCTGTAACTACTGGCCTTCCACTAGGGCTCTGTATCTGAATATCTTACGAAACCCAACTGAAGTACTACTCTGTCACTGACTACTGATGTGGACCCTTCCTTGGGGTACCCACGGGTATTCTGACTGGGACGGCCGGCTGACTTCTGGGGGGGGTTCTACATAACAACTGCTAGGTTGACTAAGGCCGACTGTCGCCCACAAGGCTGGGAAAACGACGTATGACCACTTAACATGCTAGAACAATTCTGGTATTGCTAATCTCTGAAATTTGCCTACTCGACCTCTAATCCTGGTTCTAGCACATGCACTACTGTTACCGATCTTCAGGGATGCCTCCCTGCTAATGCGGGCGCCAGCTGGTCGGTAGACCGTCTAACTGCGCCCCTATCATCTGGCCATCTGTCTTAGGCCAATAACTCTGGTAAGCTCCTAGAGCCTAGATCTGACAACAACACATAAGTCTGTTAATCTAATAACTGAGAACTGAGATAGTTTAAGTTTCTATGACTTCATACGTAACTCACACTTAATCCGCCCTTTCCCTTCTTCTTTTCTTTCTTTCTCTCTCTTTCTTCTCTTTTCCCTTTTTTGTTCCTGCAATGCAATTTGTATAGGCTTTCTATTTCTAATCAGCATCTGTGGTTGTAGCCCTTATAGGCAACCACTCACAACATATCTATGATCTATATACATATATATCGCTAACTACGTACAATATGTACTGATTTCTGCGATAATTCATAATCCCTGACAGGTTCTGCTGAATCTCATATCGTACATGATACATTGCTTCTTACGGCCTAATAATATCTTCTACCCTGACTTATCATTTCGTTGCATTATCACCCCATTCTGAAAGTAACAAACATAAATATTCTAGTTATTATCTGCCGTTTAAAATCCCGCCACTCTTGCGATGTGGGGGTCGACGTTCGAATCCTGTAGCCTTACTAGGCATATATTGAGAGCCCATAACTGTCTGCTGGGCCTTATCTCTAGGCTACACTGGATTAGAATTGCTGTATCGATAACTTCTTAACTTTTCTATAATGGACACCCTGCGGTATTCTGAACCGCAATCTTACTGTCAGCCCGAGGCTCAATCCTTAATGCGATACTTTATCAATCCGAGGTAGTTCTAATTTCCCCACAAGATCTGACATTCCTGCTTCTTCCTCTCATCTTACTTAAACTGAACTCTGGGGTTCAAGGTACCTGCCTTTTGTTGCTAATGAGATTACTGATCAAGCCTCGGCCTATACTTCTTTGGGCGTATACTCAAGCCCATCTGACTCACATGACCTCTATATCTCTCGATGTCACAACTAGATCATAACTATAATCTTACAGGCATGTCTTGCTATCTGTTAGCATATATGGCGGGCTTGGCCTTTTTCTGGCTCAAACTCGACTATTACTAAGCATTTATTACTAACAGGTCCTTTACCCCTGCTTCGGGTAAGCTAACGGTCTTACTTTCTCTACTGGCTTATTGTCATAAGGGTCTGCACAACTTACGTAATCTTAGGGGCTCGTTACACTTTCTAATACTTACTAGGATCAATCAACCCATCTTTACCTACCGCTGGATTCGGCAACCCCATCTCAAGTCTTATGCCCCTTTACTATACTGGCATCAATATCAAGAGGTGGGAATAGCCCTTTTCTTATTGCAACAAATAAAAGCACTTAACTGTACCATATCCAAAAAGATGTATTTGGGATTCCTGCATTTTGTTTCTCTCTTTCTTGTACCTACCTGGTGGTCTGACCTTATCTGTAATCATAATCAGATCTTATATAACTAATAAGTAAATCAACTCATATGTACATTATACTACTGACTTCCTATTCTGACGTTATCAACGTATACTAGGAATAATGCCAATAAAGGTATCACGCTGGGAGGTCTCTGATACCTCCTCCTGCTGCTGTAGTTATCATGTAACTGACTGAGGTTCTTTTCTGTCGCTATCTCTGATCTTCTGCCTGTGATAGGGAAATGCTGATCTGCCTTTGTATCTGTAATCAAAGAATACGGTAAGTTTTCAGGGACTCAACCCTATACTATACCGCTCTAAAGCACGACTGACTGAGAAGGAAAGGTAACCATCATATCATGCCTCGCAGCCTCCAGCCTATAGTATGTGGTGCACAACACATCTATAGACAAGACTCTACTTAGCACGGCTTGCAGACTCCCTGGGATACGACCTGCTCTGATACCAAGTTTGTCACACCCCGCCTTGGGGGTATGACTGGCACCTGGTGCCCTACTAGGACCTGACCTGCTGGACTGTTAAGCCTGGGCACATCTGGTGCCTGGCTGGCTCTAACTCACATTTCTGGAAACAAAGGGCTATATAACGGCTGTAAACACAGCCTCCGGCCCATTGGCCTATAGCCTCCTGTACCTGTAATAACAGCTGTCCAAAACAAGCAACTATAGGGAAGCCTATGCGGGCCGACAAGGCCACCATGCTGTCTAGTTATCTGCATTCAGCGGTAAAATACTAGAAGGCTACGTGACCGGCAAGGTCACCACTACTGTCAAACTTATGGCCCCACACGGCCAACATAAAAGAAGCAAGAGTACTAACAGCTAACACTGCACGGCCTCACACGACCGGCTCAACTGACCACAGGGAAATATACAGACTGCAAGCCTCTAGGAATAGCAATATAAATGATCGGGACAGGGCCCCGACCTACCCATACTATATAACAACAGAAACTGAAGTACACCTCTGGAATTCAGTCTCCGGATGACAGGAGCTGAATGCTCAACGCTGACAGGAATCACGTGGTGTCACCTGCTCGTCTATGAGTACCTGCAGGCAAGTAATGCAGCGCCCCACCGGGCGTCAGTACCGCTGGTACTGAGTATGTAAAGCAATAACTGAAAATAAAATCTGAAAGCAATAATGTAACTGATAAAACTGAAGTAGAAGGAATAACTTAACTGTCTGATAATGTAAACCTTACCTTCTCTCAATCTTTACTGGAAGGGATGAGAGTCATACCTGGAAACGTATCGTGCTACTGCTGATCTACTTGTATCTAACATAATATGGCATAACATGAAATAACATAACATAGCACACACAAACCTTACCCGGCCCCCATAAGTCGGGAGGTACAACCAGCACAGAATCTATACCCCTACCCCGGTCAACCCATCTCCTATACTGGCTGTAAGCATCCTGCCGGTCCCCTGGGTATGCACTTGGGCTCGCTGAGCCCCTGACTATAACTGCATCTGAGTCCGGAGGACTCCTGAATCTGCACCCGGGCGTATCCGCTCGACTGGGGTGTGTAAGGCCGATCAAGGCACAAATATGGGGAAAGACTGGCATCCCATCTTCGTCCCCTGGCGGGATGGCATGCCACTCCGTAGAGTGACGTATCCTCGTCCTCTGGCGGACGAGTCGATACAGCTATTAACTGGTCATGGATGCTAGGTAATCCAACCCCAAACAATACAACGGTCTCAACTGGTAATACTATCTGTGTATCTCACATGCTGAGGCTACTAGGGGTAAAGTATCATATATATTACATGCTGGGCTAATGATCGTAATCTGTACGTATTTAATACGTGCTGAGGCATGTAAAGATATATAAATATGAATATAGTCTCCTGCCGGGCTGTACTGGGCAAATGCTATATAAGATAATGTTTCTACTGAAAACTCTGCTGGTTACTAAGTTTCTGTATACACTATATGCTGGACTAGTGATAGAAATAAGTACATACTTAATACATGCTGAGGCTGGAAGTACTATATATGTATGTACGAATATAATCTTTCTGCTAAACTACGCTGTATACTGACTTTCTATAGTAACATGATTTACTAATCCTGACATGCTTTCTGAACTTCATTTTAGTCTGATATTCTATTTCTGAAGTGCTTTACGGGTATTGCATTACTATACGGGGCTTCAACTGAATACAACCATATCCTGACATGGCATATCACATTACATACTGAGTATACTGGGCAATCTCTAATACTTGCGTTAGAATCTGTATCATACTGATAGGTTTCATATACATTACAACCCAATATTTCTCACATCGTACCAATATTCATAATAACGCAATACTCGACTTCTGAACATTCTACTGGTCCGTAATTTATTACACTATACTGATATTACTTAACTTGCCGAAGGAAACTAACTTTACATACCTTATCTTCGACTATTCGTCCGTCGGACGAGGTTCAGTTGGTACTTCAACTATTTTCTCCCAACTGCATTCATAAATACGTCAATCAATACTAAATACAGCTTTATTGTAAAGAGCAACGTTACTTTCGATATAGTTTATAGCCTAAACTTAGGCTTATCGAAAGACGGTCGAAAACTCGCTATTTTTCAGCGGCCCAGAAGAGAGAAGTATTCATTTCTCAGCTAGGAACACATAGACATTAATTTAGAGCAATTCTACTTACTTTAGTTCGGTGGCTCGCCGATTCGTCGGTCGTATTTCGCAAAACTAATTCCGTAGAAATGCTCTCTGCTGCTAAATACTCGGGTATCTGGGATTAATTTGAGTTTGGGCAGCGTTTGGCAGCGTAATCGGACGAAAATTATTTAATTCCTTCGTTCCTCTTTCTTTTCTCAGCGTTTGCCTCTGTTTTCTGGAAAGTTTTTAAGTGTGGAATGAGTTTAAACCGAAGTGGGGGCTTTATATACTTGGGCCTGAACTTGGGCAACGTGTCACGGAGCCATCGCGGAGGCCTCACCTCCGTGACACGCTGCCATCGCGGAGGGGCTCTGCCTCGGCTCCTCCCGCGATGGTTCGACGGGTTTCTCGTCCGATCTTTTCCTGGGCCTTTCTCCAACACGTATGACCTTCAAATATGCTTAACCAACGTGCGAATAGGTCGTCTAGGTGCCGGGAATTCTACAGGGTATAACAATTAGATAGATGACTTTTAGACACAGATAGAGATTCAGATTTTCAGTTTGTTTTCAGCTGTATAAAACTTATGAATTAACTATTCTTCATATAGTTTTATGTTATTATTTTAAAGCTTCCGCTATGTTTTTACTCAAAATGTCAGTGTTATGATAGACCATGGGTTGACTTGGGGTTACTTGTGCCTCCAAGTACTGTGTCTCATCCTGGATATAGACTCGGGGCGTGACAGTCTTCTTTCCAATGCATTGAACCTTGCATCAATCGAAGTTCGTAGTAAAACATTATGGGAATTATACTGAGGCACTATCAAGATTGGTGCTATAAGGGGCGCCCAGCACCCGGGACTAAACTTCAGACGAATGTTTTTCATTAGATAGGCACTATAAGAGGTGCCTAGTACCCAGGACCAAACTTTCACTTAAAAAATTCAGCAGAGTGGCGCCATAAGGGACACGGCCTGTTAGGGTCAAAAATTCAAAAGGGCAGGGTGGAGCTATAGCAATCGCAGCGTGCCAGGTCCTGTCCTGACCTCACCTCTATATATTTTACGTTTTGGGTTGGAAATCATTCCTAAAATTACCCTTACAATAGCCAAACATCCAGACCTTATATTCTCCCTAAATTTTCATGATTTTTAAGAGAATTAAGCCCTCAAAACATCTCCAATCACAAGTTCCTCCAAGGTAAGTTTTCTCCTTCATTCCTAAGGCTAAGCTAACGATTCCTAACCCTAACCTATGGGTTCTAATGCAACTCTTGATGCAAAACCTTATAAATCATTGAGGACACAGTTTGTAGGTCTCATATTTGGTTTTTCAAATTCTCTATTAAAGATTGGAGCGATTGAGTTAAGTAAGGTTATTTATAGTAAGGAACTATGTTCTTCCTCATACCCTACATCTTCAGTTTTAGTTCTAGAAGAACCTAAGAGTTAAGGTTTTACCCAAATTCTGTGAATTGGATTTTCTTCCTTATAATCTATGTTATACATTGTTGTTCCTTGTTTACTCTATTGATATCTCTATCCTTGGTGATTGTTGATTGATGTTCATGTTTGTTCTACCACATGAACTCTTTTTGCTAAAACTACATGAAAATATTATCATACTATTTAAACACTTTTCATGAGAGGAAGTACCTTTCAAGTTTTATGAAAAGAATCCTGAGAGAACGTTCATGTAGGCATACTTAGCTTTAAACACATGATTTTCAAACAACAAACAGAGTTCTATTATAGAGAGTATTTTATAAAAGACTTTTAGATTGATCAATTTTAGTTTCATTGCATGATTTTCTAAAAGAAACTGAAAGCATGTTTTTGAAACACAATTTTGAGCATAGAAGCTCACCAGCATTATACTATTTTGAGCATAGAAGCTCCTCAGCATAACATAATATGAGCATAGAAGCTCACCAACAATATATTATTTGTAGAAGCTCTCCAGCATAACATAGTTTTGAGTATAGAAGATCACTAGTTTTATACAGTTTTGAGCGTAAATGTTTCCCAGCATAACATAGTTTTGAGCGTAGAGTATCACTAAAGAGTACAATTTTGAGCATAGAGGCTCACTATTTATTATACATCTATATTTATTTTGAGCTAGAATGGCTCCACAAACATATTTCAGATGCCTTAGATAGGCATAGTTTTTATATTAGCATAGTTTTGGGAGGATTATTTAGCACCGAGATGGGTGAAGGGTTCAAATAAATCAAAGCCCCATAACTTGTAGTCAGCGCAGGTTAGGATCATGTCGTCGGTTCGGGAGACTCCTTAGGCAGCCCCTGGTAATGGCTTAGTATGGATCCGCAATTTAGTTTATCCTCTGCCCTAGCAAGCCATTGGACAACTTTCCCAATCGAGTTAGAGGTTGGACATCATGCGTTATTCATGGTGTATGTCGGTTAAGAGAATCTCCCAACTAAAATAAAGTATTTTTAAAAGCTTATTTTGATGTATAGTTCTTGGATGCATAACTGTTTAGACAATATTTACACGTGTTTTATTGCATCATTCAAGGCATTCAGTTTGCATTCAATTTGCGCACTCAGTTCAGTATTTTAGTTTAAGCTTGTTGTTCCATTCAGCTATAATACATACCGTACATTCCCACGTACTAACACCATTTGGCACTGCATCTTAATATGATGTAGATTCAGGTATACGGGACCACCAATAGATGAATCCGTAGGATCTTCCCCATTTAGTAGTGGTTAGACCTCCTACTTTTCAGAGGACTCTAGTTTCCTTTTGGTTATTTAGTAGTATTAGTAGATCAGTAAGGTAATAGTAGGAATCTTGTCCCAGCACCCGTTCTTCAGTATTTAGAGGCTTCATAGACTAAAAAGAGAGTTGATGTTGATGTTACATATTAACATTTTATTCAATTTCAGTTATTGAATTTATTTCCTTTTAAATAAGCTTGTTGCCCACTTCTAATATAACTTCTGCATAGCTATCTAAGATAGTAGTAAGCCAGGCCAGGGGTTCGCTTGGACCATTAATGGTTTGAGTGCCAACCATGCTCAGGGTGTAGGCTCTGGGCGTGACAGTATTTGCCTATAAGGCAGCACCTAGAGAGTTTTTATGAGTTTTCAAGTTAAAGAACTACAGGTCTCAGATTCTTACGCTATGCCTTCACGTTCGAAAGGTGTGATGCTAACTTAAGAAGTTCCAGTAATTATATTTCAAGAATCAGGCTAATGACTCAGTCAAGTATTTGAATTTGCATAAAGCCTAAGAACTCAGGTCTTTATAAGCCCCTTTAGTGAGGAGTCTTAATGTGTACCGTCCTCATGTTGTAGCTTATAATTTGACTTTTCCAGTTATACTCAAGTCATACATTTATATGTTGAGCTCCTGTCAAGTTATAATTTGAGTTTCTTAAGTTCAGAAAAGAGTCCTTCTCACGTATACACGTTTCATATTTCTAAATAACTATAAATACAAGTTTGCTAGTAATCAACTAAGTTAAGAACTCATATCAGATATTCCATGTAAGAGTTCTAGATATGTACACAATTTTAGCCTCTTAGATATGGCTAGTTATATATCTAGATAAAGGCTTTTTCAGTTGAGTCAATATTCAGTTATTCCATCAGATTACCCAAGAAAGATTATTATTAAGTCATCAGGGTCAGAACTTGTCCCTAAGTACTATTTCATCACGAGCATGCACAGTTGGATTATGTTACTTATGATTATGTATCTAGTGAGCCTAAGGGCACATAGTACGATCATCAGAATGTATGTCGGTTGTGCAGATAGATGATACATATAAACCTTTGAGAAACTATATCGATTGGGTAGAGGCACCCATCATAAATATGTATGCCAGTTGGGTAGATAGACTGAGCATTGCATACATACTCATGCTTTCTTTAATGCATATATATGTTGTTACATGGAATTTATGTGATTTCACAAATTTCATTAGTACAAATAAGATTCTAGTCAGACTACATTCACCAGAGTTAGGCTGAGTCTATCCCTACTCCTGGTTTAGTTATCTTGCGTTCATTCTGTTGTAGTAAGTTATCAGTTTACAGAATTCCAGGTTATCTCTGTATTATGCTTTTGGCTCAGTTATTATATGATTGTTGTCTCATATTTACAATTTCAGCCTTACATACTAGTACATTTTATTTGTACGAACATCCCTTCGCCTAGGGACCTCCGTTCGTGCAATAGTGTAGCTAGAGGTCGTGATTGCCAGTTGTAGTAGTGGTTCATGAGATCAGTGAATATGTTGGTATACTCCTTTCTTTCTGGAGATAAGAACTAGTTACTTCAGTTTGAGTTTTGATAATAATTATGGGTAGGTCAGAGCCCTATTCTGACCATCCGTTTAGTTTACTCTTTAGATGCTTTATGGACTTAGCATATAAAATATTATTCAATTGGTGGCCTTGTCGTCTTTCCATTACTCTGTTTAGCAGCCTTGTCGGCATTTTAGTTATTTATCTATTGTGGTTGAGATCTTATAGGTCCACTTGTTTACTCTAGTTGATTGTGGCAGGTGGCTTGGATGGCCTAAGCATTGCAGTTTTAGAAGATGTATAGCTGGCTCCTAGGTCAGTTAAGTATCGGAAATTAGTCGCGCGCTTCCCCAGTTTTGGGGCATGAAAGTCTGCCTCATCGGACATAGCATAAGAAAGGTATGCCAACTAGATTTGGTGCACAGATCTTATAATTTAAATAACACATACTACTCTTCCCTTATTAGATCAATAGAGTCATATTACCATCTGGCTGAGGTTTTCCCCACTGCATGAGATTCTCCTAGACACAACATTGAGGTTTTCCCCACTTCATGGGATTTGCCTAGTCTCAACTGTGAGGTTTCCCCCTACTATATTCGATCTTTATAACATTATTCTATGGAATCGTAATACATTATGATAATTAGGTGGCCATACATTTTTAATTCTTTGGGATTACATTCACAGGATACTCACCCACTTTCACAGGAACACACACGGCTCTCATGGATAACACACCCGACTTTACAAGATACATCTATCAAAGTAACCATAATGGGGAATAAATTGAATAATATTAAACTTGGAACTTGGGAAGTTCATTAGTTATCTTTTGGGTTCATTACATAGCTAGCAATAATTGTGATACCTTTGAATTAGTTCACGAAGCATACAATACTAAATTATTCATTTTTCAGGCAAACTGCAAGTGAGGCAATAACAATTCTTGAACTAAGACATATGAATATTTTAAGTGAAAGACTATTGAGCATATGAGTAGTATTAAAGTCTATCACAATGGAATGAAGTTATGCAACAAGAAACGGGTAACGATTGAAGTGCGTGATCAAATAGACAGTTGCAACTCTTACATGTTGACACTCTTTAAATATGTGATTTATGATCTTATTAGCTCATACGAGAGAGTCTTGTAAAAAGGATTCTTATATTACCAACAAAAGAAGTTTTAGCTTTGCATACCTCATTTTACCCGTGAAATAGGACAAGCAAAACTCGACCTTTCCTTTAATATGTTAATCTATAACATAAGTGCATAATAAAGCTAATTATCCAATAATCACAACATGCCTTGCAAAACAATAGTTATACAAAATATCAAGCAGGACATACATATAGGAGGTATTTGAAATGGTGTATCACCACACCCTCCTTCCATACTTCAATAGAGCCATACATGCAACAACCACAAGCACACCATAATGCCCTCTCCACAAAAATACATAAAATATCCCCTAACCCTCCTTCCATACATCAATAGAACCATACACACACCAACCATAAGCTCACCTTATTTCCCTATCCACCAATACACATAAAATATCCCCTAACGGTCCGCTCTTTTGGAAACACAATAACATAATATTAATCTTACGACTTCTGATCACCGTCCCATGAGTTCTTAACAATAATATAAATAGAATTCTCCATCCAAACTTCTATACAAAAGGGGAGAAATTGGGTAGAACCCTTACCTTACATGGTGTAGGTTCTTAATCCCTTTCACTTGTAGACTTGAAGAGCTTGATTTTCCTTTACATGTAAACCAAAGTAGAAGATAAAATATCTTAAATCATGGCTATAGTTTCTCCAAATTAGGGAGAGGGAATACCATATCTATACAGCTCCTATCCTCTTACTTCTACATGGAATAGTTCAACAAACTTGTAAGTAATTTTCACTTACCTTAAGCTTTAAAGGAGAGAGGAACTTTGAGAACCCTAAAGGTTTCTGAGTAGTTGTTTAGAAGTGAAAGATGAGAGGAGAGATCATGTAAATTTATAAATTTTTTGGTGAAGTGTAAAATGACCATTTGAATTAATATTGGCCTTAAAATAAGCCATCCAAATCGCCCTTACTTAGACCAATTTGGTCCATATTATTGGGTCAAACTTGTGGGCTATTATTGTACATCATTTTGAGCCCTAAATTTGTCAAGTAGTGATGCACCTACTTTCCCTTATAAGCCACTCAAATACCAAGATGGTAATACATCTACTTGTCCTTAATTCTTCTCTCTTTATGGCTTAAATTAATTTGGGCTTTTGAGGGCGCATTTGAGGTGTTGGGCTGCTCACGCTTCTCCATGTTTTTCTCTCCTTTTATTTCACTTTGTTTGGGCCATAATTAGGTTTATTAATCTACATAGGTGATGCACCTACACCTGCTTAACATGATCCTTTTAGTTTAAGTAGGTGATGCACCTACTATTCACCTATCAGCTTAAAGTTAAGGAAGCACCTCTCTCATTTTATTCTATTTTTCAACAGTTAACCTCCTTAGATTAACTTAACACTTATGTAAATTTGCCCACTTTAATCTCTAGGCTATAATATCACCCATTATCTCGAGTAAGTACTTTCATCGATATTAAATTATCCATATACATGTTAAAATATTTAGGGCATTACATATATTGAAACTATTTTATCTCTGCCACCTATTACTAGGGAAAGTAAAGCAACTTTCTGTCACGACTCGAGCATAGACCCCGGATGCGACACGGGACTTAAAACCACGAATGGCTCCAAACTAACCCGTGGCATAGCATAATACTAACATAACAACTAATAGAACATATTCGAGTGAAGCTTAACTAAAATTTAACTAATAAAAAAAAGGATAAAAATCTAATAACAACACTAAGTCATAAGCTGAAATTAACACTACACTATCTGAAAGCCTCTACTTGTCTGATGAGCTGCTGGGACAAGTCCCCAGCTAACTCCGAAAATCAGAAACCAGAAATATACTAAAATAAAGGAAATGTAACTCCGGCATCGGAGGATGAGGACTCACCACTGTTAGCTGATAGAGTATGGAACGTGTCTAACTGCAGGGCTGAGTCTGAATTCCTGAATCAATATCATAAATTTATATAGCACATAAAGTATGCACTCAATACTTGGAATGTACTGAGCATATGGGGAAATGTAACTGGAAATGAGAATAAACTATGAATCTGAGAAAAGACTGTATATAAACATGGTTGAGTGCATAAGCTGAGCTAAAGTACAATGACCCTTTCTCAGATGCCTGAATATTGACATGGGATGCTAGTGTGAAAACATTTAATGGAACATAAGTAAATCTATTTTTAGGGTCCTGTACATGTACTGAAGACTGAATCTGAAATCATAAACTGAAAACTGTAACTGAAATAACTATATTATACTGTGGAAGAGCCTATTAATCGATAAACTCCAATGTGAGCCTCATGGAGACAAACCTGTAACCCTGGTTGGAAGGGTGTTCGTACCTTGCCAAGGGTAAGAACTATGACTGGCATGATATCACTTGTGACACAGGGAGACAATCTCCAAACGACGACCCCTGCATGTGCCCATTGAGGTTAGGGAGACACTCTTACTAGCAAAGATCCCATATCCTCGAGTTAAGGGAAACATTCTATACTATTGAAAATCCCTTATCCTACGATGGTACATAGTTTTGAGACCTGGGTGCGCTGGAACTCCAGCCTACTTGATGCTAAGTACTACTCCCAACTAAACATAGGAATACGCATAGGATGATAATCTGAAGGTGATGTCCTAATACTAGTCGGAACCACTTTATCTAATAAGTACCCCAGAGCCTAAAGAATCATGAACATGCTAAATATTGAGGGCTCAAAACTGATGTTCTAAGACTAGTCAGGGCTACTTTCTAAACATGGTAATTATACAAAATTCATGAAAATCATAGATCCAAATCATAGTGTAAATCATATGTTCTGAAATCAAAGAAGAATCATGTATAACAAACGAACCATATTTTCAAAAATAGTTCTAAACATGGTTGAGTCTTAAAATCATGTTATTATCCTATCATGGACATAAATCATGAATTTGAAAAGGGAATCATGAACATACATAGCTATTGATCATAAGAACTTGAAAGACATAGCTAATCATAAAACATTTCATACGTTGAATCCAAACCCTAAGACATGCTTTACTAGAGAATTGAAGATTCATGGGTTTATGAAATTAGTTGGGACACAATGGTGAAAAGTGTCCTTGTTGAATCCCACATACCTAGTTGAAGGATCCCCATAAAGATCTTGAAGCTTGTTGCACCTTGGAGAGGAAACCCTAGTTCTTGAGCCTTGTGAGAACAAGAGAGAAGAAGACTTATGGATGTTTTGGAATGGAATGAGGGATTAGACTAGGAAAATCCCCTTTAAGTAATACCTTAGGAGTCCCAAAATGAAATAACTTAAGAGTTAGAAGCATATGATTTTATTAAAATACCCCTAGAGTTTCATTTTAAAAATCTTCCCGTCAGTGGCGATCACCTACACAATGAGTCGTTGTCTGTCTTAATGACTCATTCGATCCATCCGTTACTTCTGGAGCTAATTTATGGTTTTATAATTTTTCAACCAACGACCAGACAGGACGACCCCTCATCACATACCATGGGTTGTCCTATGACTCATGGTTTGTGGACCATCCTTGCACCTTCTCTGAGTTTCTTCCAATAGGTCATCATCATGGGGTTGCATTCGTCATAACGAGTCGTTACATCCTCCCATTGCTATTGGGCTAAATTTTGAACCTTTATGAACTCCAATTAATGACCCCTCTTGATGATCTATTACACGAGGTAACGAGTCATTACTTGACTCGTTGGTTTTGGAGAGTTTGGACTGTTGGCTCTTGACGGCTCTCATGACAGGTCATTGTTAGAGACAACGACTCATCACACGGGTCATAACATCTGGGTCTTGAAGTTGTTCTGCTGCTCACCATGAGTCTTACCACGACCGGTAACGAGTTGTACCAAGACTGATTGTGAGGAAAGTTGTAGATTTTTCTAATAGTTTCTTCTCCAAGTCTAAGGTCCGATCTTAGTGACTCTTGGGGTGTTATATTTTATACCACTTAGGAATATTCTTCCTTGAATGATGACTAAATAAGCTGTAAAGATAGGAAAGAGATGCAATCCCCGAACTAAATGCTATAGACTTAAAACTGGTGGGATTACTGACTCCGGACTAAGATACATAACTGAACTAAATTCGTGGATCATACATGCATGCTAAGAAATGAGAAGAATTGAAGGATATGAAACTCGTACGACGCTAAGCAGAGTATGAAGAAGGAATTATTTCCTCACACTGAAACTAAGCTGATAAGGATGGAGTTATAACTCCAGAAATTACTTTCTGATATATGAACAACTGACATGATAACTGATTTGTTTGAGAGTGAGACTAGGATTGTTGTCTGAAGCAGTTTTCTATCATTCTAGAAATCTAAATATGGGCATGAGTATAACAAGGTCGACAGAAATATAAGGGAAAAACATTTGAATAGAAAAGGATCGACATCCCATAGCTATTATTTCTAGAACTCCTCTAAGAGAACAACTTATACTTTCAACTTATCATCTCTCCCTTAGATCAAAATCATCATTCTAAGACGCTTGGATCCCTTCTTAAGGCTAGGATACATCACTAACTCTTGACTTCCCATTTGCCCCTAAAGCTATCACCAAAGGCTTCATACTTGTAACCATTTCATACCATCCACAGATATATCTCATACTAGGATGCTAAAAGGGGATCTTATAACTCATACTGCAACTCTTGGGTCTAACAACATGCAAAGATCAATATGAAAAGCTCATAACATACCTGTGACTACCTCTGGTGAGTTTTCTCAATCCTGAAGTGATGACAAGGCATAAGAAGTCTTGATGATGTCCACTATCCGCACCAATTGATGTGCCTTATAGAGGTGGTTGGGTTGTGGGAGCTACTGAAGAGGTGGTTGGGGCTCTACCTTCACCCCATTTGGCTGTTGGGCCATCTCTAAGCTTATGGCCTGACTTGCCACACCATAAGCAAGCATTAAAACCAGCCTTGCACTCTCCTAGGTGGTTCTTTACATAGCTCTTGCAAGATGGATATGTAATCTCCCTTACCCTGGGTCAGTATGGTACACAGGTTGTTGATGGTGTTGGGGTTGATGACCTCTAATAAGACTGTGAGCGAGTTCCACCACTCGTCTTTTGTGGAGAATATTCCGAGTCTCTTGTCCTAGCTTTCTTGTTCTCCCTTTCCTATTTCTTTAACTTTTCCTCCTTGATCTGGTGAGCATGGATCATGAGTTTGGAAATGTCCTTGTGACTAATAAGGACAGTGGTCCTGCACTCCTTGACCACTATGTTTGAGACCTCATTTACGAACTTGCTCATGCAGGCCCTCAGCTCGGCAACCATCTCCGGAACATATTTTTACAGCTAAGTGAACTTCAAAAGCATAATCCAACACCATCATATCAATCTATTTTAAGTTGAAGAACTCTGCAGCCTTTGCTTCCCTCAACTCCCTAGGAAATAACCTATCCAAGAAGGTTGTCATGAACTCATTTCAACTCATCGAAGCTATACCTGCCCTACGGCCTTCCTTCCATTGTCTGAACCATATATGAGCTACCCCCTTTCAACTGATAAGAGGCTAATTCTACACTCTTGTAATGCCTCAGAAATCAAAATTTAATTTCGGAACTTAAATTTGGAAATCTGAAAAAAAAAGTTGCAGAAAAGCTACAGGATGACCCACCTAACGAGTCGTTAAGTGACCTCACGACTCGTTAGGTGAGCCATGAGAAGAAGATTTTAGATTTTGGAGAAGGGAGACAGTGTACCCAACGAGGGACTTCAGGAGTCATGGTCATTGACCATGACATGTTAGGTCACTCGGGGTCAGGTATGAGTTGAGTATATATTTGGTGCAGTAGTGTACTTGACGGGTGGGGGCACGAGTCGTGGTCTGCAACAATGACTCGTTATGTCCTTTGTTACCATCCCTATTGAATTTTTAGCCAGTGTACCTGATGAGTGTCATAACGAGTCATCATCAGTGCCAACGACTCATTAGGTGACTCAGTACCCGACCTAGTATTAAACCTTCAGATGCAAGGCAGTGTGGTCCACGACTAGTGACTACGAGTCATGGTCAGTGACCATGACTGTTTAGGTTCCTCGTGGTGACCCACTTAGGATCCCAAGCAGTGTACCTGACGGGAGCGACCACGAGTCGTGGTCAGCCACCACGACCCGTTAGGTCACCGTTAGGGTCACCTGGCAATTTTTCCAAGCGAATTTTTAAGGGCTATTTAGTAATTTCCTACTCTCCTAAGCTTAAAAATACGTCATTTTAGTAATAATTTTAGACCTTTTAGTGGGGAAAAATGGTTCATTCCTCATACCCACTCTCAGTTCTCAGAAAAAGCATCATAAATTCTTCTCTCAAGAACCCTCCAAGCAAGCTTAGGGTTGTTCATCATTGCAGCAGTTCAAGTCTCATTCTCTGGGAGCATTTTAGTCACGTATGTGAGAATTCAAAAGGGGAATAGTTCTTCCCTTGTGTCCCCAAAAATCCTTCCTTGTTTTCCTATCAGTTCTAGCCTTGAGACTTTCGAAAGTGATGAAATTATTTGTTAGACCTCCCTTAAATCCTATGAATTATTGTCTATGTTAAATTGCTGATGTTTTTCTACCAGTTTGAGATTGTGTTGTTGCTCATTCCTATAAATATGAAATATAGCCCTAGTCTTGAATACATGAAAACTAAGAATCTTTCAATAGTGTTCACATACCAATTTTTGCTTGATTCTATCAGTGTTGAGAATTTCAATGTTGTTGATTATATTGAAAACTAGTTAGAATATTGCCAGTTCAGTTTCAGTCAGAATACTAGAATATCCAGTGTTTGTCAGAAATGTCAGCTGATCAGTTTGACTATAGTCGTTTCCCGAGGTGTCAGTGGTGCCTCTCAGTCCTCAGAATCAGACTCAAATTATAGTTATTTGGTCCATTAGGCGGTCATGACATTTTAGCATATACCTCTGACCTGCCCCAGGACCCCAGTTCAGTACAGTTTATTCTTAGACAGTTATGATGCTTCCAGATAAGCAGCTCTGACTAGTCTAGAACCCAGTTTCAGAATCTTGTCTGATAAGACTCTCAGGGTACTTTCAGTTATATGTATCTGACCAGTCTTGGACCCCAGTTTCGAGCTATCAGCCTTGGAGATCAGTATAGATTTCCAATGGGAGTAGGACTTAGCACCGAGCGGGCCGAGGTTCCAGCGCACCCAATTTCCTAAAACTACGTTGCCAGCGTAGGTTACAGTATTACTTGGCCTGATTGGCCCCAGACTTTTTGGATCACCCAGTTCTTTCCTTTATACCTTGGCAAGGTATATTGGGTCCTACATGTGGGGTGTATACATCGGACTCCATGTCTAGCTCACGTGGTTAAATGTTTGTTATAGACTCTCCCACTAGTTAGTTTAGTCACTCTCAGATTGCTCAGTTCAATTCAGTTCAGTACAGTATCTCAGACTTGGTATTTCAGACTTAGGGCATGTTTATGACCATCAACCAGGGTCATTGTTGACCATATCCGTTATATTCTAGTTATTTCAGTTTTCAATATTTTCAGTTGGTCATTTCATGTCATTTCAGCTTAGTTACTAGTTCTTTCATGTTATTTATACCTCTCACTTACTCAGTACATTCAAAGTACTAACGCATACTTTTATGTTGTATCATTTCACAATACAACCGCAGGTTCTCCGACCCAGCGTCCTTAGCCGATTTCGTTGGGATCTCTCTATCAGCAGCAGCAGTGTGAGTCCTCATATTCTGAGGGCATTATTTCATTTATTTTCAGTTTTCTTTATTATTTTAAATTAGACTTAGAGTTAGCTGGGGTTTGTCCCAGCAACTCCTTAGTTAGATGGCTTTCAGGCCAGACTTGATTTCAGACTTTCAGATATTTAAAATCTCTATGTTTAGTCTTTAATTTTTCATAGATGTTATTATGTATTATTTCAAATTTTCGTTGTGCATGTTTTCTCAGAATACCAGTATATGATAGACCAAGGTTTATCTTGGGGTCACTTGCAACTTCAAGTACCGTGTTACGTCCAAGGTGTAGACTCGGGGCTTGACAACTATCCTCCCCAAAGATCCCTATAATCTGCATGATTTTCTAAATCTCGTCAATAAACTCTTGTGGATCCTCATCCACCTTCAACTCTAAGAATTTCTTCAGGTTCATTCTAATGGAATCTTTCACATATACCTCCATAGCATTCCCGTTAGGGTTCGCGGGTGCCACTGCCTAATCGTTGGCCTGTGATGTGATGGCATGTGCGAACACCTAGAATGCAACTTGAAACTCTTCATGGGTAACTTGCTCATTTATCGGGTTCACTGGGCTGGTGGGGCTGGCTGGAGCCCATTACCATTTCTCCTTCCATTTGTTCATCTAGGAGGCATTGTTTGCAAATGCGTTAAGCACTAGTTAGAAGAAGAACTTTTAGAGTTTCACACTCAACGCACGATAAAAATCATGAAGAAAGGAAATTTTCCTAAAAATGTCTTGTAGCCTCTTCCTCATAAGTGCACGCTTCACACCCATGAAAAAAAATCTACTTGACACGGCTTTTAGGCACCCTAGGCCACACCTAAACCTTTTCTTTGGTACCAAGTTTGTCACAACTCGAACATAGACCCTGAATGCAATACGGGACTAGAACCACGAATGGCTCCAAGATAAATCCATAGCATAGCATAATACTAACATAATAACAACTAATAGAACATATCTGAGTGGAAGCTTAACTGAAATTTAACTAATCAAAAGGAAAGAATAAAAATCTAATAACAACACTAAGTCATAAGCTGAAATTAGCACTACACTATCTGAAAGCCTCTACTTGTCTAATAAGCTACGGGGACAAGTCCCCAGCTAACTCCAAAATTAGAAACTAGAAAAATACTAAAATAAAGGAAATGTAACTCCCACCCTCGGAGGATGAGGACTCACCACTGTCAGCTGATAGAGTATGGAACGTGTCTAACTGCGGGGCTGAGTCTAAATACCTGAATCTATATCATAAAATGATATAGTACATAAAGTATGCAGTCAATACTTGGAATGTACTCAGCATATGGGGAAATGTAACTGGAAATGAGAATAAACTATGAATCTGAGAAAAGACTGTATATAAACATGGCTCAATGCATAAGTTGAGCTAAAGTACAATGACCCTTTTTGAGATGCCTGAATACTGACATGGGATGCTAGTTTGAATACATTTAATGAAACACAAGTAAATCTATTTTTAGGGTCATATACATGCCCTGAAGACTGAATCTGAAATCATAAACTAAAAACTGTAACTGAAATAACTATATTGAAACTAAAACTGAATTGTACTATGGGAGACCCTATTAACCGACAAACTCCAATGTGAGCCTCATGGACCCAACCTGTAACCCCGATTGGAAGGTTTGTACCTTGTCAAGGGAAAAAACTATGACTGGCATGATATCACTCGTGACTCGGGGCGACAATCTCCAATAACGACGACCCCTGCATGCGCCCATTGAGGCAAGGGAGACACTCTTACTATAGAGGATCCCATATTCCTTGAGTTAAGGAAAATATTCTCTACTATTGAAAATCTCTTATCCTATGGTGGTACATAGTTCTGAGACCTGAGTGCAGTGGAAACCCAACCTACTCAATGCTAAGTACTACTCCTAACTAAACATAGGAATACACATAAGCTGATAATCTAAAGGTGATGTCCTATACCTGTCGGAACCACTTTATCTAACAAGGATCCCGAGAGCCTAAAGGACCATGAACATGCTAAATACTGAGGGCTCGAAACTGATGTTCTAGGACTAGTCAGGGCTACTCTCTAACTAGCAAGAGGCCTGAGAGTATGGAGAACCATAAACAATCTAATCATACTGAATTCGTGAAAATCATACACCCAAATCATAGTGTAAATCATATGTTTTGAAATCAACGAAGAATCATTTATATCAAACGAACCATATTTTGGAAAACAGTGCTAAACATGGTTGAGTCTTATAAATAATGCTATTATCCTATCATAGACATAAATCATGAATTTGAGAAAGGAATCATGAACATACATAGATATTGATCATAAATAACTTGAAAGACATGGCTTATCATAGAAGATTTCTTAAGTAGAATCAAAACCCTAAGACATGCTTTACTAGAGAATTGAAGATTCTAGGGTTTATGAAATTAGTTGGGACACAAGGATGAAAGGAACCCTTGTTGAAGTCCTACATACTTGGTTGAAGGATCCCGCTAAAGATCTTTAAGCTTGCTTCACCTTGGAGAGGAAACCCTAGTTCTTGAGCCTTGAAAGAAGAAGGGAGAAGAAGACATACGGATGTTTTGAAATGGAATGAGGGGTGAGACTATGAAAACCCTCTTTAAGTCATCACTTAGGAGTCCCAAAACAACATAATTAAGAGTTAGAAGCATAGGATTTTACTAGAATACCCTTGTAGTTTCGTTTTAAAATTTTGCCCAGCAGTGGCAGGGACCTACACAACGAGTCGTTGTTTGTCTTAATGACTCGTTGGATCCATCCGTTACTTTTGGAGCTAATTTATGGTTTTCTGATTCTTCAACCAATGACCAGACAGGAAGACCCATCATCACGTATCACGAGTCATCCAATGACTCATGGTCAGTGGACCATCCTTGCACCTTCTCTGAGTTTCTTCCAATGGGTCATTATCACGGGGTCGTCACTCATTATAACGAGTCGTTACATCCTTTCGGTTCTACTAGGCCAAATTTTGAATCTCTCTGAACACCATTTAACAACTTCTCAACATGATCTGTTACATAAGGTAACGATTCTTCACTTGACTCTTTGGTTCTGAGAAGTCTAGATTATTGGCTCTTGACGGCTCTCATGACGGGTCGTTGTCAGAGACAATGACTCGTCACACGGGTCGTAACATCTAGGTCCTAGAATTTTGTTGCTTCTTACCATGAGTCTGACCACAACTCGTGGTACCAAATAAGGAGTCATACCAAGACCCATTCTGAGACAAATTGCAGATTTATCTGCTGGTTTCTTCTCCAAGTCTAAGGTCTAATCTTAGGGACTTTTGAGATGTTATATTTTTCGTGTAGTGGTTTCAAAATTTTGAACTCAATTGATGCAATATATAGTTAATGAACAAAGATT
This sequence comes from Datura wrightii, assembly GCA_035772735.1. NCBI lineage: Eukaryota > Viridiplantae > Streptophyta > Magnoliopsida > Solanales > Solanaceae > Datura > Datura wrightii. Next base: position 68,956,967 of record JASDFA010000003.1, on the reverse strand, counting down.
CTATTAAATTTGGCAACCACAAAGAAATGTGATTTTGCACATAGTAAAACTTATTATTCCTACAACATGCCAAATGCCACAAAGGAGAAACCATCAATAAACCAAATCCGAGCAAGAGGCAACATCAAAGAGATGGAGAAAACTCAAATCAAACTATGAAACATGAAGGTAGAGCAATTAACGAATAGAACTCACAGAAGTTAAATGCAAAATATAAGAAAGCATATTTCTTCACATAAACTTACGACAAGAGATAAATTAGAACGATTACCTTAATATTCATCAATTTAGTAAATTCAATACCATCACATAAACAAAATATAAGATTTAAGAAGATATTAGCTTTGTCTTAAAACCTAATTTTTGTAAGTATTATGATGGTAACATCTGTAAATTAGCACAAAACAATGATAATATACTCAACACTCGCCTGAGATGAAGAAGAAGATCAGTGATCAAAAAAGAAAATGAAGGTAACAATTAGAAAAATATAGAAGTAGAACAGACAATTAGATACAAACGTCACCACCCTTAAAAAGAGAAAATTGCTAGATTTGTTAGGTTTAACAAGTCTCATAGAGGGATATATGGGAGGAGGACAATCTAGCAAAGAAATATTTATAAAAAACATAGAGAAATATCTCTAAATCACCACAGTAGTTATCTCATAAGTTGATACTCAACCAATTTGATAGTAAGTGTATAGCCCACAAAAAGCTAGTGTAATTATTTAGAATAAAACAAAGAAGGTCGAAAAATACAAAACTTTCCTTGACAGGAAGCATCTATGTGGATGAAGAGGTACCTGCTTCGAGCCTCTTATATGTAGTAGTAATTTAATAGATTCACTCCACAGAACCTTTCCAAATTTTACTAAAAGTATAATACCACTTCCATAAGATATTTTAAATTGTTCGTAGCTATCCTTGGCATGTCAAATAACACCCATCGGAAGGACTTCGATAAAAACCAAAAAAATACTGATTTTAGATCACCATGAGCTAGAAGTGTGAGATGATTTTACCTAACACCTAACTTCTCCAACATTAATAGTCGGATGAGTTCTCCTAGGACATCAGTCATATTGAAAAAAAAATTATTTATTTAATAACAAACTCTAACATAGTTATTCACACGACCCAAAGGTCAGCAACAGACTCGACCCAAATATAAACAGAAAGGAGAAAAAAGGAAAAAAGCAAGAAAGGGAAAGTAAAGAAATATCCACAAAGGTCGGGTGAAAAGGCATCAAAATGACTAGGAGGTTGTCCCCTCAAGGAAAATGCTTCTCTATGTCAATGGCCACTTCAGGTAGCAATCTCCAGAGCCATTAGCCTAAAGAAATAACCTTTTTCATTGCCAACTCATAGATGGTCGCCTAAGAAATAGTAGAAAGGTGAGAAAACCATGCCCCTAAATCTTGTTGTTTAAGATGAATTCTTGTTTTTTAATTGATATTTCTACTGTAGTTCATCTTGAGCTAATTATCTCTAAATGTTAGGTTGATTCCATCTCTAGGTACTCTAAACTCTCACCGAATGCTATGGAATCAAAAATCTAGATAAAGAACTATTCTAATTTAATGGGATGTAGCATCAACGTGTATTATATGTGAAATATGGTAAATAAAACTTATTCATCTCTGCCAAGCATGTTGTACTGAGTATACTCAACCAAAATAAATTAATATTTTCATTCTAATAGATTGAATCTCAAGCGAGATCGGTACCACATATTTTGACAGGAAGACATTAGATGATTTGATTATTCTTTATATGCTAATGCGGACATTAATCAATCCTTTGTTGGTATCTTTATCTTTTGCCTTTATTTCTTTGTATTCTCAAAGATGGAATTTGTTGTTTATCAATGTTGAGTAGATTTTTAGCACTTATGGTAAATCTTGAAAGTTTTGATAATGTATAATACCTACAAAAAAAACATTAGCGAAAATTTTTATCACTTGATTGCCTTATCTAATAATGAACTATTTGAATATTTCCCCTCCTCCTCTAGTCCCTAATCCTTCGCATATCCATACTTTTTGTCCAAGGGATCTTCCATTCATCCTCTAAAACCTTATGCATTATTAATTAGTCTGTTTCTACTAACAAAGGTAGTAGATGATGATTCACATAATATGCAATTCCTCTTTCTATTGCTCTTTCTTTAGCCAATATACTAGAAGTGAGAGGGATAATATTACCTTCCCCTCTAATCTCATACACAGAAAGCCCATGATCTAGGTCCAGGGTTATCTTTGACAACACCATCAGTGTTGCATTTGTACACCCCCGAGGAGGCAAGTTCCAGCTAATAGCTTTACAACTTCTCTATACTAGTTGTCCTTCAATGTACGAATTAATTAAGGCTATGAATAGGATATGTTTGTCAGCCAAGAGTACCTCACTTTAGTGAGATATTATAGGTTAAGTTCTGTGTCATGAATCACTCTTGACATAGATCTTACATAGATTACTAATTTTCTCCACTTCCAAATATGTCACTACATGATTACAGAAGTATCCTGTATCAAAGGCTTTAACTTGTGATTCATGCTAACTCTACCATTTAGATATAACTTGTATACACTTCAGAAAAGACCCTAGAGTCCTGTTGTTATAGTGTATCTTCTCCAAATATTTCCTGCAAATTCACCAATTAGGAAAAAATGTTCTACTGTCTCTTGTTGTGGGTTAGCACAACATCTGCATCCAGACGCCAAAGCAATCCCACACCTACCAACAATATCACCGATAGAGAGATTGTATCATTCAAAACATTCCATAGACATAAAGACTATTTTTAAAGGGACACCTTTCGTCCACATTTTGCTGTAAAGCCCAAGTTTTTTTTTAATTCTCACTACCTCCCAAGCAATTTTCACACTGAATAGTGTACTAGTTCAAAGTTGTAATACCCCGTAAGTTTCTAAGATCAGATCTGAGACTTAGAATGGGAAAACCAACAAAAAATGGCACTAGGCCATTTTACGACCTTCAGGATGGTTCGCTGAAAGGACATACGGATTGTTAGTTGACCCGTCTACCAAAGGTTTAGAAAACTATCAAAATCTTTCCAGAACCAATGAGTGGATTGGATGACTTGCAAATGATGATTCAAAGCATAAAAAGGAAACCACGAGTGGAACAATGATCCATTGGAAGAACCAACGGTCCATTTGGAAGGGTTATTGGTTCTGCAGTGGAAATTTTAATGCGGTATTTAGGGGTATTTTAATAAAATTCTATGCTTCTAACTCCTAAGTGATGTCGTTTGGGGACTCCAATGCAAAGAATTAAAGCGGTTTTCCTAGCCTAATCTGTCATCCTACTCTAAAACATCTGTAAGTCATCTTCTTCCTTCTTCTTTCAAGGCTAAAGAACTAGGGTTCCTCTCCAAGGTGCAGCAAGCTCTAAGTTCTTTTAAGGGATTCTTCAGCTAGGTATGTGGGACTTCAACAAGGATTTTCTTTCACCCTTTTGTCTCAATGATTTTCACAAACCCTATCAAATTCTATTCTCTAGAAACCATGTCTTTGGGTTTCCATTCCATGTATGGTTTCCCTCATGTTTTCCCTGCTTTTTGAGATTTTCATGATGAATAGCATATTATGTTCATGATTTCAAACTCAATTTCATGATTCAAGTATCCAATAATTGATCTCGTGAATTTTTTAGGGTTTGACCTAATTTGATGAAAACTCCATGATTTCGTGTAATTTTGATTCTCTCATGATTTCATTTATGATTTATGATTATGATTACATGATTTCTACAAAAAAACTTCTCATGAACCTATGTTTTTAAGTTATAATGATTTAGTCAAGTATGCATGAATATCATGAATTACAAGCTTATGTATCATGGTCGAATCAACGGCATTGTTTTCATCGCTAGTTCACGTATATCAAGTATGTTTATGAATTTTATGATTAATAACTAGCCAATGGAAAACCAATTATATTTCATAATTACGACCATGAGCGATATGCAGGTTTGGGGAGTAGTATTTAGCATCGAATATACCAGGGTTCAATGCACTCATGTCTCATAATTACGTGCCACCATAGGTATAGTTATGATAAGGGTCCTCGCTAGTTGAGAGTCTTTCCTCCCTGCCAAGTCAGGCTTATATAGGGACCTCGATAGTTGAGATTATCTCTCTGAACTCACAAGTGATATCACGCCTTTATCGTTCTTTACCCTAGAAAGGCTTAGAACGACTCTGCCAACTGGAGTGAGATAGTTGGGCAATATGTGCTCATTCATGAACCTGTCGTTTATAAGAATCCCCCGTTGTTCTTTGATTTTTCGATATTTGTTCATGTTCATGACTTATGCTTCTACAACTTCTGATATTTTGGCTCAATATACACTTTATGAGGCTTTACTTATGAATTCAGTCATGTCCTGCTTTATGATTCAGTTATGGAAACCTTGAGCCATTATATTTAGTTTATAATTAGAATCTTGTGTTTTAGACTATCTTATATTCATGATGTTAGTTTACTGTTCTACTATTATGTTTACTTATCCTATGTCACGATTTGAACATATGCCCGGATAGAGACACAGAACAAGGAACCCCGAGAGGCTCTAAGCCGACCCATGACATGAACATAGAGGCTAAGAGCATACAACAAGTGGAAACTGATAAAATAAAACATGCTTAAGCGTGATGTCTACATACATATCAACCTAAAACAATGTAAACACTGACAAGCTGATATTCTACATATTGTCTGAAAAGCTTCTAACATAATTGATGAGCTGATGGGACAGCATCCCCAACTAGCTCGAAAAAAATCTGAAACTGAAATAACATAACAATATATGATCAAACTGAATGTCCTTGAAGGATGACGACTTATCACCATTGTCTAAACAGGACTGAGGGGAACGCCGGACTAATGGTGCGCTAAGACTGATCCCTCGAACCTGTATCATGAAATGATACAGCATAGAGTATACGGTTAGTACTTGGAATGTACTGAGTATGCAAGGTAAGTAAAAACGGACAGTTAAAATACATAAGAGTTCATAAGAGTAGGACAATATGAACATGAATATCATAATATAACCATGAGGGCTTAAGGTTTTCAAACGATTCATAATCTAGTCACAATCATAGTCATAAGAGAAATCTTATAAAAACATAACTTGAGCCAAAATAACATAAACATGACAATGCATGAATCATGAGGAACAATGGGAGAACTCATCTTAACCGACATGATCATGATAGAGCTTACATGATGCCCCAACTATCTCGTTCAAGTGGGCAGAGCCATCCCAGGATTGCCAAACAAGGAACGTGCATGATGTGATATCACAATGAGGAAATCCATGAATACATATACCTGCAGTGGCACATAGTTCTGAAACCACAGTGTTTACCAGAATGTCGGGTCTACTCGATGCTAGATACTACTCCCAAAAACATGCACATGAGGCTCATATAGTGATCATGAAATCATTTATCAAGTTTATGTCCAAATAAATCATAACATATTTGATCATACTTGAAATACATGATTAGCCATGATAAGGGCCCATGAGGTGGCCAAAAGTCATAAATTCATAAATCATGAAGAACATGCTTTGTGAATAGGGATGGGCATAAATACCAAAAAATCGGATCGAACCGAACTAATTCAGTTTTTCAATTTCGGTTTTTCAATTTTTTGATTCGATTTCAATTCTTTTTCCTAAAATTTCGGTATTCGGCTTGGTTTTCGATTATAGAATTTTGATTTTTCGGTTTAACCAAAATTTTATATATCTTTTTAAAAAAATTAAAAAATTAAAAATAAAATTATAACTAAATTTTTTAAAAAATAAAAATACTAGACCCAACCCAATCTCAAAGCCTATTTAGAGAATTATTTATATAATTGGTACAATTGCTTAAATTTTGCAATAACAACTTCTATAATAGTTTTAGAATGTTAAAAAGAATTTTACGAATACAAATATGCTTTCAAAGAAAGATAACATATATAAAATTTATTTAACAAGAAAGTAGAGACCATAACTTATTGAACTCTTTGAAGACCCTTAATTTTTTGTTGGGCCAGTTATAAGGATATTAAGCAGATGAGAAAATTTATTATCAAATGCTATATATGTGCTACTAAATGTAAATCAACGAATGCCGCTAAGAATCTATAAGTAAAAATTTAAAATATTGCCTAGTTATATTTTTTTTACTTAAAATTAAGCCTAGTTTGAATTAAACTTTAGAATTCAAAACTTAAAATAATTTATTTTGAATTTCAAGAAATAAAACAAATTATTTTTAATTTAAAAAGTAGCTCATTTTATAAGTAGAGAAATAGCCCATTAATTAGGCCCATAACCTGTCACGACCCGAACATAGACACGGATCGAGATACGGACAAAGAACCCTAAGAGGCTCCAAGTCGACCCATGGCATGAACATGACGTCTAAACTCAACATAATGATGCGGAAGTCTAACATACATAATAGCGGAAGTCTAAAAACATAATAACATCCAAACATCTGAATACATAACACAAATTCTGAAGATGAATACATACTATATCTGATAAGCCTCTACATACTCACGAGTTGATGGGACAAACCCTAACTAACTCACTAAGGTCTGAAACTAAAAACACTAAAAATAAACTGAACAAGAAAGGTCCTCGAAGTATGAGCACTCACCAACTCTAGCTGAGAGATGCAAACTCTGGGGGTCAGGCTAATGGCAGGGCTGAACCTAAATGTCTGATCCTGTACCATGAAATGATACAACATAGAGTACACAGTCAATACCTAGAATATACTGACTATGCAAGGTAAGTAAAACGGACAGTTAAAATACATAAGAGTTCATAAGAGTAGGTCAGCATGATCATAAAGTAAGTATCATAATGTAAACATAAAGGCTCAAGGTTTTCCAAACCATTCGTAAACCAATCATAATCATAATCATAAGAGAAATATTTATAAAAATAACTTGATCCAAAGTAACATAAACATAACCATTCATAAATCATGAGGAACAATGGAAGGACTCGTCTGAACCGACACCATCATGATAGAGCCTTACATGATGCCCCACTATTTCTCCCAAGTGGTCAGGACCGTCCCCGGCATGCCTGTCACTACCCAAGTCTATACCCTGGACGTGACACAGTACTTTGAGTCACAAGAAACCCCAAGTCAATCCATGGTCTATCATAATACTGGTAATTTGAGTAATCATAAGTGGAAGATTTAAATAATAAAATCATTTAAGAAAGCTAATTTGATAAAGTTCATACATCTGAAAAAAATAATACTGAATGTCTGAGTCTATGTATGAAAGTTATCTTGTAATACCTCGAAAACCCTAAGATCAGACCTGAGAGTTGAAATGGAGAAAATAGAAATTTTGCACCAAGTCACAGGAAGAGTTGTCCCATGACCCGTCAGGAATACCACGAGTCGTTAGGTGACTCATGGGGAGGGGGTTTGACCATGACTAGAAATTTGGGAATGGCCATACTCTATCCTTCTAACTCGTGCTATACGCGTTTGCACAATCATGCCTCCCCACAGAGTTAATGGAAGGAGAAATGGGAATGGGAATGGCCATGAAAATGGCAATAGAGATGGGAATTAGCAGGACCAATTATCCCATGAGGATCACGTACCCAAGACGGTTTCCCATGCAGGGTTCAGGGCAGCCATTCAGATGTTAGCTCAAGCCTTGACCACCTAGGTCAATCAGCAGGAAGTAGCACATGTCCCTCAGAATGGGAATGCGGAAGCGGCAAGACTTAGAGACTTTCTAAGGATGAACCCTCCGAAGTTCCTTGGGTCAAAAGCGGACGAGGATCCATATGAGTTTATCGATAAAGTTTTGAAGATCACCCAGATTATGGGGGTGACTGGGGAGGAGTGCACCGATTTAGTCTCGTATCAGTTAAAGGGGGTGGCACATATTTGGTTCAAGCAATGGAAGGATAGTAGTACAGTTGGAGCAAGCCCTATCAGTTGCGATGAGTTTAATGCTGCTTTTCTGGATTGATTCTTCCCTTGGAGATGAGAGAGATCAAAGCAGCCAAGTTTGTGAATCTTAAGAAAGGGAAGATGATGGTTCAGGAGTATGCCTTGGACTTCTCTCGTTTGTCCAAATATGCACCTGAGATGGTGGCGGATCAAAGAGCCCAAGTGAGAAGGTTTGTGCATGGTATAGCAGATTACTTGGTCAAGGATTACCGAATCGTGATGCTTCTTTAGGATATTGACTTTGATAAGATAGTCCTGTATGCCCAACAGATAGAGGCGGTACAGATGAGTGAGTGGTAGATTGATTTTGGTATTTATAATTCCCCAGAAACTCAAAATCTAATCCTGGGACCTAAATCAGAAAATTTGGAAAAACCTGCAAAAAAGCTTCTGGATGACCCACCTAACGAGTCGTTAAGTGACCTCACGACTCGTTAGGTGAACCATGAGAAGGAGGTTCAATAATTTAAATAGGGGAGATAGTGAACCCAACGAGGGACATCACGAGTCGTGGTCACTAACCACGACCCATTAAGTCACTCGTGGTTAGGCCTGAGTGGGGAATATATTTAGTTGACCAGTGTACTTGACGAGTGGGGGAAACAAGACGTGATCCCTAGTAACGACTCATTATGTCCCCTGTTATCAGGCTTATTTAGTTTTTAGCCAGTTTACGAGGGTCACAATGAGCCGTCGTCTGTGCCAACGACTCGTTACGTGATTCATTACTGGACTTAGCATTAAATCTCCAGAATGAGACAGTGTGGTCCACGACTGGTGACCACAAGTCGTGGTCATTGACCATGACTCGTTAGGTCCCTTGTGGTGACCTACTGAGGATCTCAGGCAGTGCACCTAATGGGAGTGAGCACGAGTTGTGGTCAGTCACCACGACCGTTAGGGGCACCTGACAGTTTTTCCACCGAAGTTCTATTAGGCTATTTAGTAATTTCGTCCTCTCCCAAGCTATAAACTACGTCGTTTTAGTGTTAATTTTAGACATTTTAGTGGGGAAAACGGTTCATTCCTCATTCCCCACTCTCAGTTCTTAGAAAAGATCTAACGTTCTCCTCTCAAAAACTCTCCAAGCAAGGCTAGGGCTTCTCATCTCTTACAGAAGTTCAAGTTTCTTTCTCTAGGAGAATTTTAGTTAGGTATGTGGGAATTCAACAAGGGAATAGTTCTTCCCTTGTGTCCCCAAGATCCTTCCTTATTTTTCCCTATCAGTACTAGCCCTAAGTCTTTCGAAAGTGAAGAAATTATTGTTAGACCTCCTTTAAATCCTATGAATTATTGTCTATGTTAAATTGTTGATGTTCTCTACTGGATTGTGATTGTATTGTTGCTCATTCCTATAAGTAAGAACTCTATCCCTAGTCTTAAATGCAAGAAAACTAAAATCTTGCAATAGTGTTTACATACTGAGATTTTTGCTTGATTTTGTTAGTGTTTAGAATTTCCATGTTGTTAATTGTATTGAAAACTAGTTAGACTATTGTCAGTTCAGTTTCGGTTAGAAAAATAGAATATCCAGTGTTAGTCAGAAATGTCAGCTGATCAATTTGACTACCGTCTTTTCCCGAGGTGTCAGTGGTGCCGCTCAATTATCAGAACCAGACCCAAATTATAGTTATTTGATCCAGTAGGTGGTCATGACATTCTAGTTATATAGCTCTGACTAGCCCCAGGACCCCAGTTTAGTTATCAATTTATTCTTAAAAGATTACGACGCTTCCAGATAAGAAGCTCTGACCGATCTAGAACACAGATTCAGAATCTGGTCCGATAAGATTCTTAGGTTACTTTCAGTTATATGTCCCTGACTAGTCTTGGAACCCAATTTTGAGCTATCAGCCTAGCAGTTCAGTATAGGTTTCCAGTGGGAGTAGGACTTAGCACCAAGTGAGCTGAGGTTCCAGCACACCCAGGTTCCCAGAACTACGTTGCTAGGGTAGGTTACAGTATTACTTGTCCTGATTGGCCCCAGACTTTTGTGATCACCCAGTTCATGCCTTTATACCATGGAAAGGTATATTAGGTCCTATCGGTAGGATGTATACATCGGACTCCACGTCTAGTTTACGTGGTTAAATGTCGGTTATAGACTCTCCCACTAGTCAGTTAGTCCATTCTTAGATTTCTCAGTCCAGATCAGTTCAGTGTAGTATCTCAGACTCTGTCTTCGGATTTAGCGCATGTTTATGATCATCAGCCAAGGTCATTATTGACCATATCAGTATATTCTAGTTGTATCGGTTTTCAATATTTTCAATTGGTCATTTCATGTCACTTCAATTCAGTTGCTAGTTCTTTCATGTTATTTACATCTCTCACTTACTCAGTACATTCAAAGTGTTGACGCATACTTTTATGTTATGTTGTTTCATGATACAGCTTCAGGTTCCCAGATTTAGCAGCGTTAATCGCCACGATTCAGCTCCTCCCCAGCTGCAGATTTAGTGTGAGTCCTCATCATTCGAGGGCCTTATTTTCATTTTCTTATAGTTAGTTGCAGTTTTACTTTAGATTTTGAGTTAGCTGGGGGCTTGTCCCAGCAATTCATCAGTTAGAAGGCTTTCAGACCTACAGATATTTAGTTTCCATGTTTTAAGTTTTTATTTTAAATTTTCATAAAAATTCCTTAATGTTATTACTTTAAATTTCCGTTGTGCTTGTTTTACTCAGAATTCTACTGAATGATAGACCAGGGGTTGACTTGGGGTCACTTGTGGCTTCAAGTACCGTGTTACGTCTAGGGTGTAGGCTCGGGGCATGACAAACTTGGTATCAGAGCACTAGGTTTAGAAAGTCTGAAATACGCATCGGGTAGGGTTCTTTTCATAGGTGTGAAGCGCACCACACTTATGATGAGGAGGCTACAAGATATTGTTAGGAAAATTCCCTTTTGTTCATACTCCTTATCATGCGTTAAAGTTCAATTCTATAAATGCCTTTCTAACTCATGCTCTATTTCATTTTAGTGAACCATGCCTCCTAAACGCAGTAACAGAAGAAGGGTCGGCAACGCCAGCAGACCTGCCCCACCAGCTCCAGCAGCCCCCTAGGATGACACAGTGTCCACTGTAGAGTTCATAGCGGCTATCCAGCTACTCACTCAGACAGTCACCAATCAGGTAAATCAGAAGGTGGTTCCAGTAGCCACAAATGGGTCCGCACCAGTTGCTCGGGTGCGGGATTTTACCCGAATGAACCCTCCAGACTTTTATAGAATAAAGGTGGGAGAAGACCCATAAGGGTTTGTAGATGAGATTAGAAAGATCACCTGAATTATGGGTGTTAGTCCCTATGAGAGTGCCGACTTGGCTACCTACCAGCTGAAAGGGGAAGCCCAGGTGTGGTATGAGCAGTGGAAGGAGGGGCGGCCAATGGGAGAAGGATCGGTGGAGTGGGAGGATTTCCACACAGCTTTCTTGGATAGGTTTTTCCCTCGGGAGCTAAGGGAGGCTAAGATGGTGGAGTTTATGAACTTGCGACAGGGCAACAAAAATGTGGAGGAGTATGCTCTGGAGATTACTAGGTTGTCTAAGTATGCTCCAGAGATGGTAGCCGAGCCAAGGGATCGCGTGCTGATGTTTATTAATGGAGTGTCAAACCTGGTCCTCAAGGAGTACAGGACGGTGATGCTAATCAAGGATATGGACCTCTCTAGCTTAATTGTGTCTGCCCAGCAGATTGAGGATGAAAAGCTAAAAGATATGGAGCGTAAGAACAAACAAGCAAGGACTGACCAGTCAGATTTCGGCCATCAGAGGTCTAGCGGTGGTAGCCGCCCACAGCAGCAGCAACAGCAGCAGAGACCTAGCACCTAGCTCCAGCGCCCCAACCTTTTGGTCCTGCCAAGATCATAGGGGTGGGTCATCTGACACTTAGTCTCAGGCTCACAATACCGAGAACAGGTATCCATCTTTCCCCAAATATGGTAGGAATCACCTGGGAGAATGCCTACAGGGACAAGAGAGCTGTTTTGGGTGTGGACAGCTTGGACACAAGCTCAAGGAGTGCCCATCAGCAGGGCGGTGGAGATCACAATCTACCACCTCATCAACTCCAGCAGGCCGACCAGCTCAATAGGCCAACAAATCAGGTACAGATGGCGGTCAGTGCCAAAATTGCTTCTATGCTCTATTTTCTCGTTAGGATCAAGAAAGCTCACCTGACGTAGTTACCGGTATGTTACGTCTCTTCTATCTAGACATGTATGCCCTCCTAGATCCAGGAGCTACTCTTTTGTTTGTGACTCCATATATAGCAGTTCAGGTCAACATCAGTCCAGTGGTCCTATCAAAACCCTTCTCACTCTCCACCCTAGTTGGCGAGTCAGTTAGAGCTAGCCGGGTGTATAGAAACTTCCCAGTCTCGGTCCTGAATAAAGTTATTCTAGTTGATCTCGTAGATCTAGACATGATCGAATTCAACCTTATTCTCGGCATGCATTGGTCACACTCCTGTTATGCCTCAGTTGACTGTAGAACTAGAGTTGTTAAGTTTCAGTTTCCCAATGAGCCAGTGTTAGAATGGACGGGCAGTAGTTCATCGCCTAAGTGTAGTTATATTTCCTACCTTAAGGCCCAAAAACTCATCTCCAAAGGATGTATATATCATCTGGTTCGAGTCAAGGATTCCAACTCTGAGACCCCAACCATCCAGTCGGTCCTAGTGGTCAGTGAGTTTCCAGACGTGTTCCTCGAGAATCTCCCTGGAGTTTCCCCTGAATGGGAAATAGACTTCAAAATAGATCTCCTTCCAGAAACTCAGCCCATCTCCATCCCTCCTTATAGAATGTCTCTATCTAAGCTTAAGGAGTTGAAGGAGCAGTTAAAGGATCTTCTTGATAAGGGTTTTATTAGACCTAACATCTCTCCCTGGGGTTCTCAAGTGCTATTCGTGCGTAAGAAAGATGGTACCCTCAGAATGTGCATAGATTACCATTAGCTGAATAAGGTCACAGTTAAGAACAAGTACCCTCTACCCAGAATTGACAATCTATTTAACCAACTTCAGGGAGCTAGTTGTTTCTCCAAGATCGATCTCACGTTAGGGTACCATCAGCTAAGGGTTAGGGAGTGTGACATACCGAAAATAGCATTCAGTACTCGGTATGGTCACTACGAATATATGGTGATGTCCTTCGGGTTAACAAATGCCCCAGTAGCTTTCATGGATTTAATGAACAGAGTCTTCAAGTAGTATCTGGATTGTTCATCATTGTATTTATTGACGACATTCTAGTATACTCCAAACATGAGTAAGAGCATGCTAATCACCTAAGATTAGCATTACAGACACTCAGAGAATGCCAGTTATTCGCCAAGTTCAGCAAGTGCAAATTTTGGTTAAAGTCCGTGACTTTCTTAGGTCATGTGGTATCCGATGAAGGCATACAAGTAGACCCTCATAAAATAGCAGCAGTGAAGGATTGGCCCATACCTACCTCACCTACTGAAATCAAAAGCTTTTTGGGCCTAGCGGAGTATTACCGACAGTTCGTGGAAGGTTTCTCCTCCATAGCATCTCCTCTGACCAAGTTTACTCAGAAGAAGGTGAAATTTCAGTGGTCGGACGAGTGTGAGAAGAGTTTCTAGGAGTTGAAGACTCGACTCACTACTGCTCCAATTCTGACCTTGACAGAAGGGACAGATGGATTGGTGGTTTATTGTGATGCCTCTAGAGTTGGACTCGGCTGCGTTCTGATGTAGCGGGGCAAAGTGATAGCCTACACCTCCAAACAGCTCAAAGTTCAAGAGAAGAATTATCCAACTCATGACTTGGAACAGCGGTGGTGTTTTTGCTAAAAATATGGAGGCATTACTTATATGGAGCTCATGTAGATGTATTTACAAATCGTAAGAGTCTTCAGTGTGTTCTGAGTCAGAAGGATCTAAATCTATCTTAGAGAAAGTGGTTGGAGTTACTAAAAGATTATGACATGAGTGTACTGTACCACCCGGGCAAAGCCAATGTTTTGGCTGACGCCCTAAGCAGACGGCCTATGGGGAGTGTAACACATATAGAGGAAAACAAAAAAGAGTTAGCAAGGGATGTTCACAGACTACCCCGTTTAGGGGTGCAGCTGGTGGACTCAGCCGTAGGTGGGGTGGTAGCGCAAAGTGGATCGGATTCAGCATTGGTTGTTCAAGTTAAGTTCAGACAAGATAGAGATCCGATTCTACTTAAACTTAAGGAAGCAGTTCTTAGAAAGGAGGTTGAGGCTTTCTCCAAAGGGGGAGATGGTGTGCTCCGTTACCAGGAAAGATTGTGTGTGCCGGATGTTGGTGAGTTGAGACAGCAGATATTGGATGAGGCACACAACTCAAGATACTCCATTCACCCTGGTGCTACTAAAATGTACCGCGACTTGAGGGATATTTAATGGTGGAACGGCATGAAAAGAGACATCGCTGAATTTGTAGCCAAGTGCCCGAACTGCTAGCAAGTTAAGGTAGAACATCAGAGACCAGGAGGTATGACCTAAGATATCAGTATACCCACGTGGAAGTGGGAAGAAGTGAATATGAATTTCATTATAGGTCTACCTCGGCCGACAGCATGACTCAATTTGGGTGATAGTAGATGGGATGACTAAGTCAGCTCATTTCCTCCCAATTAAAACCACAAACTCAAATGAGGACTATGCCAAACTTTACATCCGAGAGTTAGTCAGACTCCATGGGGTGCCCTTGGTTATCATTTCAGACAGGGGGGCTCGGTTCACCTCACACTTTTGGAAGTCCTTTCAAAAGGGACTAGGCACTCAGGTCAAACTCAGCACTGCTTTTCATCCGCAGACTGATGGGCAAGATGAGCGGACCATTAAGATCCTAGAAGATATGCTAAGAGCATGCAGGATCGATTTTAAGGGTAATTGGGATGACCATTTGCCTCTTATCGGGTTTACGTACAACAACAGCTACCATTCTAGCATCCAGATGGCCCCTTTTGAAGCATTGTATGGTGTGTAGATCTCCTATAAGGTGGTTTGAAATTGGTGAATCTAACTTGATAGGGCCAAACTCTGTTCATGAGGCAATGCAGAAAGTTCAGCTCATCCGAGAAAGGCTGAAAATAGCTCAAAGCCACCAGAAATCTTATGCTGATGTGCGGAGAAGAGAGTTGGAGTTTGCGGTTGATGACTGGGTATACCTAAAAATTTCGCCCATGAAAGGGGTGATGAGGTTTGGAAAGAAGGGGAAACTCATCTGGAGACATATGGGACCTTATAGAATTTTCAAGCGTATCGGCAATGTGGCCTATGAGCTAGAGTTACCTTCGGAACTAGCAGTTGTACACCCAGTTTTCCATGTGTCACTTCTGAAGAAGTGCATTGGAGATTCAACCCAGTTGTTCCATTGGACAGCGTGGGAATAAAGGATAGTCTCTAATATGAGGTGGTACCAGTCCAGATCCTTGACAGTCAGGTTCGTAAGCTGAGCAATAAAGAAATAGATTTAATCAAGGTCTTATGGCGAAATCAGCAGGTTGAGGGAGCTACGTGGGAGGTAGAAGTAGATATGATGGCCAAATACCCCCACTTGTTCTCTACCGACTCTATTGTAGCTTGAAATGTTAGTTTTGCCTTAGGACATGATCTAGTTGTTGAATTCAATATATGTGTATAAATTTCTTTAGCGACTTTGGATGTATATATGAAAAGTAAATTCAAATCAGTCATGTAATTTGAAGCGGAGGTAGTCATTCCGGCAGTTTTGGAGTCAAATGAACAATATTTGGAAATTTAGATTGCTATTCTCTGTTTCTTGTGTGTCTTCTAAAATTCGAGGACGAATGTTTACAAGGAGGAGATATTGTAATGCCCCCAAAACTCAAAATCTAATCCCGGGACCTAAATCGGGAAATCTAGAAAAAGCTGCAGAAAAGCTTCAGGATGACCCACCTAACGAGTCATTAAGTAACCTCACGACTCTTTAGGTGAACCATGAGAAGGAGGTATAATAATTTAAATAGGGGAGACAGTGTACCCAACAAGGGACATCACAAGTCGTGGTCACCGACCACGACCCGTTAAGTCACTCGTGGTCAGGCCTGAGTGGGGAATATATTTAGTTGACCAGTGTACTTGACGAGTGGGGGAAACAAATCGTGATCCCTAGTAACAACTCGTTATGTCTGCTGTTATCAGCCTTATTTAGTTTTTAATCAATGTACCTGACGAGTGTCACAACGAGTCGTCATCTGTGCCAATGACTTATTAGGTGACTCATTACTGGACTTAGCATTAAATCTTCAAAATGAGATAGTTGGTCCACGACTGGTGACCACGAGTTGCGGTCATTGAACATGACCCATTAGGTCCCTCATGGTGACCTACTGAGGATCTCAGGCAGTGTACCTGATGGGAGTGACCACGAGTCATGGTCAGTCACCACGACCCGTTAAGGGCACCAAACAGTTTTTCCCAGCAAATTTCTAAGGGCTATTTACTAATTACCTACTCTCCTAAGCATTAAACTACGTCACTTTATTGTTAATTTTAGACATTTTAATGGGGTAAAATGGTTCATTCCTGATTCCCCACTCTCAGTTCTCAGAAAAGATCAAACGTTCTCCTCTTAAGAACCCTCCAAGCAATACTAGGGCTTCTCATCTCTTGCAACAGTTAAAGTTTCTTTCTCCGGGAGAATTTTAGTCAGGTATGTAGGAATTCAACAAGGCAATAGTTCTTCCCTTGTGTCCCCGAGATCCTTCCTCATTTTTCCCTATCAGTACTAGCCTTGAGACTTTCGAAAGTGAAGAAATTATTGTTAGACCTCCTTTAAATCCTATGAATCATCATCGTCTGTTAAATTGTTGATGTTTTCTACCGGATTGTGATTGTATTGTTGCTCATTCCTATAAGTATGAAATCTAGCCCTAGTCTTGAGTACAAGAAAACTAGAATCTTGCAATAGTGTTTACATACCGAAATTTTTGCTTGATTCTATCAGTGTTGAGAATTTCCATGTTTTTAATTGTACTGAAAACTAGTTAGACTATTGTCAGTTCAGTTTCAGTTAAAAAATTAGAATATCCAATGTTAGTCATAAATGTCAGCCCATCAGTTTGACTACAGTCTTATCCCAAGGTGTCAGTGGTGCCTCTCAGTTATCGAACCAGACTCAGATTATAGTTATTTGCTCCATTGGGCGGTCATGACATTCTAGTTATATAGCTTTGACTAGCCCCAGGACCCCAGTTCAGTTATCAGTTTGTTCTTAGATGGTTACGACACTTACTCAGTACATTCAAAGTACTTACGCATATTTTTATGTTTTATCGTTTCATGATACAGCTACAGGTTCTCAGATTTAGCAACGTTAATCGCCACGATTGAGCTCCTCCCCAGCCGCAGATTTTGTGTGAGTCCTCATCATTCGAGGGCCTCATTTTCATTTTCTTATATTCAGTTGCAGTTTTATTTTAGGCTTAGAGTTAGCTAGGGGCTTGTCCAAGTAACTCATCAGTTAGAAGACTTTCAGACCTACAGATATTCAGTTTCCATGTTTTAAGTTTTTATTTTAAATTTTCATTAAAATGCCTCAATGTTATTACTTTAAATTTCCATTGTGCTTGTTTTACTCAGAATTCTAGTGAATGATAAACCAGGGGTTGACTTGGAGTCACTTGTGGCTTTAAGTACCGTGTTACATCCAAGGTGTAGGCTCGGGGCATGACAGTATTGACCTCCTTCCCGATACACAGCCTATATCTATTCCTTCTTATAGAATGGCTCTAGTTGAGCTAAAGGAGTTGAAGGAGCAGTTGAAGGACCTCCTAGAAAAGGGTTTCATCAGATCGAGCAAATCCCCGTGGGTGCACTAGTTCTCTTTGTCCGCAAGAAGGATGGAAATTGATTATCAACAATAAAACAAGGTTAGCATCAGGAATAGGTATCCCCTTCCCAAGATTGATGATTTGTTTGACCAACTTTAGGGTGCGAAGTGCTTTTCAAAGATAGATCTCAGATCGGAATACCATCAGCTCAGGGTTCGCAAGAGTGACATCCCGAAGATAGCTTTCAGGACTCGGTATGGTCACTATGAGTTTGTAGTTATGTCTTTTGGACTAACAAATGCTTCTGAACCTTTTATGGATTTTATGAACAAGGTTTTCAAGCCATACTTGGATATGTTCATGATTATGTTTATTGATGACATCCTTATATACTCTCAGAGCGAAGAGGAGTATGCCGCTCATTTGAGGGTGGTGCTACAGACACTTAAGGATTGCAAGTTGCATGTTAAATTCAGTAAATGTGAGTTTTGGTTGAACTCAGTAGCATTTTTGGGTCATATAGTGTCAAGTGAGGGTGTACAGGTGGACTCTCAAAAGATCTAAGCGGTGAAGAATTAGCCTAGACCGGCGAATCCTTCAGATATCAAGAGTTTCTTGGGTTTAGCGGGTTACTATCAGAGGTTTGTTGAGGGGTTTTCATCAATTGCAGCCCCGCTAACTAAGCTGACCCAGAAGAAAGTGAAGTTTCAATTATCGAAGGCTTGTGAGAAGAGCTTTCAAGAGTTGAAGACTCGACTCACCTCAGCACCTGTGTTGACCCTACCTGAGGGTACTGATGAGTTTGTAGTATATTGTGATGCTTCAAGGATCGGCCTTGATTGTGTACTCATGCAGCACAGTAAAGTTATAGCCTATGCTTCCAGACAGCTGAAAGTCCATAAAAAGAATTATCCGACTAATGATCTTAAACTAGCGATGGTAGTATTTGCTTTGAAGATTTGGAGACACTATCTGTACGGGGTCCATGTAGATGTGTTTACGGACCACAAAAGCCTATAGTACATGTTCACCCAAAAGGATATGAATCTACATCAAAGGAGGTGGTTGGAGTTACTCAAGGATTATGATATGAGTGTCCTTTACCATTTCGGCAAGGCTAATGTGGTAAAAGACGCTCTTAGTAGACTTTCTATGGAGAGTGTGTCCTATGTAGGAGAGGAGAAGGAGGAGTTAGTAAAGGATGCACATCGTCTTGCACGGTTGGGATTTCGTCTGGTTGATTCAACCGATGGTAGAGTTATTGTGTAGAATGGATCTAAATCATCTTTAGTGACTTATGTTAAAGCTAGAAAAAGATGAGTTATTGTGAAGAATGGATCAGAATCATCTTTAGTGATTGATGTTAAAGCTAGACAAGGCGAGGATCCTCTTTTGGTAAAGTTAAAGGAAGCTGTTCAAAATCAGAAAGTGGAGGTCTTCTCCAAAGGGGGAGATGGTGTGCTTCGATATCAGGGTCACTTGTGTATACCAGATGTTAATGATTTGAGAGATCGGATGTTACACGAGGCTCATGGTTCCAAATACTCTATACATCAAGGGTGCCACCAAGATGTACCATGACCTACGGGAAGTCTATTGGTGGAATGACATGAAGAAGGACATAGCAGAATTTGTGGCTAAGTGCCCAAATTTTCAATAGGTGAAGGTTGAGCATCAAAGACCTGGAGGTATGCTTCAAGATATTAGTATCCCTACTTAGAGTGGGTGGATATCAGTATGGAGTTCATCACAGGGTTTCCTCGTACTCTCCAACAATATGACTCTATTTGGGGGTTGTGGACAGGCTGACTAAGGCAGCTCATTTCTTACAAGTCAAAACCACCGATTCAGCAAAGGATTATGCTAAGTTGTACATTCGAGAGCCAGTTCGGTTGCATGGAGTGCCCTTGTCCATCATATCAAATAGAGGAAATCATTTTACCTACCAGTTTTGGAGATCGTTTCAGAAGGGACTTGGTACACAGGTCAAGCTTAGAACAACATTTTACCCGCAAATAGATGGTCAGGCGGAGCAGACTATTCAGACTCTCGAGGACATGTTGAGAGCGTGTGTGATTGACTTAAGGGTAGTTGGTGATCTTGGGCAAATTTATACGCCCAAGTGATACTCAAAAGTACCATTTTCGCCTTGTTTATCTATCAATGTGTATACATTCTCATGTAATTGGTAATAAAATGTGAATTTGTACCAACCAACATGATTAGCATTGTTTTGCAGGTAAAATGTAATTTCGGGAAGCTAAAATGCATGTTGGAGGATATCGGGGTTGGACTTGGATGCGAGCAAGGGACAAGACATTGGACAGCAAAAAATAAAGGGGCTCCGCGATGGAGCCGTGTCACATTGCCAATACGGAGGCCTTCTGCCTGGATGGGAATTTTCGCCCAAATTCCAGAGAGGGTACGCGATGGGTCCGTGGCACGGTGGCTTGGCTCCGCGTTGCACGCCATGCCACGTTGGGCATTATTTCCTGGACCCCCAGTTCCAGTGAAGGTCCGCGTCCGTAGCATGTCACGGAGGCAGTGCTCCGCGATGCGCTCCGTGACACATTGCTTGTTATTTCGGGAAAAATTCCCACCAGTATAAATAGAACACTTAGGTTCATTTTTCAATATTCGGACTGGGTGGAGCAAGAACGTGGGTTACAGGCAGTTGAGGGGACGAAATTATCAGGGTTTTTCTCTCTTTCTTTCTCCTTGTATTCAATTGCTTGTATGTTTAACACTCATTTAACGATGTTTAATCCACAAATGAGTGGCTAATTCATCTTCTTGCTGAGGTTATGAACAATTGTAATGAAATATGATCATTGATTCTTTGGTTTTTCATCTTTTCTTCCATGGTTGTTATATTAATTCTTGTTCTTACTGCATTAATGTGTGGCCTACGTTAATGTACGTCTAAAAAGTCCGGTTTCACTCGAGAGAGCAAGAAATTGGAAAGTTGTGAATTAATAGGATATGATCTTTTCTTGGTTTGGGAAAATTGGGAATTGATTTACTTTCAGGATAGAAATATATCTGAAAGTCGTATTAGTCAATCTAGGAACCAGGTTTGTATGGCTAGAACATGAATTGCATTTAATCACAGAAATGTAGGTGGATGGTTCATGATTCTTAAGTGAGGTTAAATACGAGAGTTTTAATCTCTTGGCAATAGTTCTTGGCTAGCAACCGGAGGAAAAGACTAACCAAATTATATCGAAAATTAATTTCATTACATGTTCGTTTAACCTCAGCATGCTCTCATTCATAGTTCAGACTCACATTAGATAGTTATTTTAGATTTAGCATAAAAATTATAAAACAAAATATCAAACTTTTGGTTACACTGTTGTCTGCATTTTTAGAATCGAAATATAGTACACTTGAGCAGATTGCACTTCATCCCAGTCCCTGTGGGATCGATACTTGGCTTACTTAAGACACTTTACTACTTGTTCGACCACGTGCACTTGCGTGTAGTTATATACCCATATAACAAATAGACCGAACAAGTTTTTGGCGCCGTTGCCGGGGACTGGCAATTGGTGAATTTGTTTTAAGTGTTAATTTACTGTATTTTTATTTTCTTAGTGTTGACAACTTGGTCTTAGCCTGTATTTTGCAAATTTAATTTCTGTTGAACACTGGCAAGAGACAAGGAGCTGGTGGACTCGTATATAGAGCTAGAAAGAATATTTCATAGTAAAAGGAGAGAAGCTCTACAAAAAAAAGCTGCAGTTGCTCAGACAGACGATCATGGAGCAACAACAGAATCCACCGGTAGTACGGGCAGTGTTAGTGCCCGAAGAAGTAGCAGCTCGGCCGGTTCGCGAGATGGCAATCCCACATGCTAATAATGTCACATCTAGCATCCGCAAACCTGAGCCAGGAGGGAGGTTTGAACTTAAGCAGAATATGGTGCAATTGTTGCACACTAGCGGGCAGTTTACTGGTCTCCCTCATGAAGATCCACAGCAGCATCTCCAAAATTTTTTGGAGATAAGTGACACTTACATCCCCGCTGGAGTGTTATCAGATTATGTCCGGCTGACATTGTTCCCATTTTCTCTATTGGGAGAAGCCAAGAGGTGGTTGAAAGCTGAGCCACCGAATTCTATTTCTACGTGGGATGATCTTGCAAGGAAATTTTTGATAAGGTTTTTTCCCTCCGGTAAAACAGCAAGACTTAGAAGTCAAAATCTAAGTTTCAAACAGAGAGAGGGAGAGAATTTATATCAGGCCTGGGAGAGATTCAAATCCATGTTGCGGGATTGTCCTCATCATCATCAGTCCAATGATGTGCTGGTGCACACTTTTATAGAGGGTTTGGAACCCCAAACAAAAATATTGCTAGACTCAACAGCTGGAGGACAAGCGCTGGAGAAAACTTATGAGGAGCTGTATACCTTGTTGAACCGTATTTCGCAGGGTAATCCAGAATGGAATGCTGATTCATCAAGAGGTGGGACAAGGAAAGAAGCAGGAGTGCTAGAAGTGGATGGGTTTACAGCTATTGCTGCACAAATAGCTGCATTACAAAGTCAACTTAACACCCACTTCAGCAACATGTCAATGAACCAGCCTCAAGCCCCAGTTAATGCAATGCAACAGATGTGGTGTGAAGTGTGTGGAAGCAGTGAGCACTCAGCTGAGTGTTGTGGAGCCAATCCTGACTCGGTAAACTTTGTGGGAAATGTGCAAAGGAACCACCAGCAGTATGGTAATAGCTACAATTCCAATTGGAGGAATCACCCTAATTTCTCCTGGGGTAGCAACAACCATCAGGGGCAAAGTTCGGGTCAGGGTGTGCAAAGGAACCAAGGAGGGCAGCAGAATTATCAAGCACAATTCAGAAACAATAATGCACCTCCTCCACCACCATCACCCAGCATTGAGGAGATGTTCAAGACCATGATAGCTAACCAAGCTCAATTGCAGGCTGACTATGTGAAATTGGCAGCCGAAGTGAAAAACAACCAATTAGCTACCAAGGCACTTGAATATCAATTTGGGCAATTTGCTGGAGCCCAAAACACAAGGCCTAGAGGAGGACTGCCGAGCGACACAGATCCCAATCCCAAGCAGGTGAATGCAGTGACCACAAGGAGTGGTTTGCAGCTGAAAGAGGTGGAACCAGAAAGACCACCTCAACAATCGGGAGCAACAGAAGTTGAGAGGGAGCAAAGTACTGAAAGGGGGAAGACTAAGGAAGCTGAATCAGAAAGACCACCACCCCCGTTCCCTCAACGATTAAAGAAACACAAGGAGGAGGCGTGTTTCAAGAAATTCATGGAGGTGCTGAAACAGGTACATAGTAACTTACCTCTTGTTGATGTTTTGCAGGGAGTGCCGAAATATGCTAAGTATATAAAGGACATTGTGGCAAACAAAAGTCAGTTGACTGAGTATGCTATAGTGGCTCTAACGGAGGAGTGCACTTCCCGGATTCAAAACAGACTGCCCACAAAGCTCAAAGACCCTGGGAGCTTTACTATCCAGATTACTATTGTGCAGAGCATCCAAGCTCGTGGATTGTGTGATTTGGGAGCGAGCATAAATTTGATGCCTTCATCGGTATTCAAAAAGTTGGGTCTAGGGAGTCCTAGACCCACAACAGTAATCTTGCAATTGGTGGATCCGTCCTTAGCCAGACCTGATGGCATTGTGGAGGACATTCTGGTGCAAGTTGGCTCCCTAATTTTCCCGGTAGATTTTGTCATGCTGGATTTTGAACCAGATGCGGAAGTCCCATTTATTTTGGGACGTCCTTTCTTGGCAACCGGGAAAGCACTAATTGACGTAGCTGCGGGGCAGCTAACAATGCGAGCACATGACAAGGTGGAGGTGTTCGATGTGTACAAGGCACCCAAGCTCCCGATGGTGCATGAAGAACTCTCGGTGATCAATGTGATTGATCAAGGTGATGATGAGAAGATTAAGGACTCACGAGAGTTAATGGGAAAACCACCAGATCGGGGTAAGTACTACTGGGGGGAGGACGGTGATCGATAGAAATCGTCCATCACCCTAGAGGACAACTGAGCTTAATGACGTCGAGCCGCGACGGTAAACCAGGCGCTGCACGGGATGCAACCCATGGAAAATTTATTTTTCTGTTTGTAAAGTGTAAATAGATTTTTCTTTTTCTTTTTCTTGATTTACTACAAAATTTTTCATTTTAGTTTTTGTTTTTATTTTTAGTTAGAGTGAAACCTATAATTCTAACCAACTTTGTATAGTGAGATGAATTTCAGGTCAAACGGAGGAAAATATGCACGGAATCGCAAAGGAAAAGTCGAGGTATGAAAATTAACAAAAAGTGGCAAAACAGTGAGCTAGGGCGATAGCTCCGTGTCACGGAGGTGGACCTCCGCGTTACCCTCCGTGACACGTTGAGGTATAATCCGGAAACTTTAAAAATTTCCAGAATGGGTTCGCGAAAGCTCCGTGTCACGGAGGCAGTGCACCGCGATGCACTCCGTGACACGTTGCCGTGTATATCGCGACGGGTCACACCGGGTCGCCGTGTGACCCGCGCGATTTTACTACTTTTTAACCCCGAAAAACCCTCCCTTTCCCTTATTTTCAATCACTCCGTGACCAAACTCCCCCAGAACCCATCCCCCTTCAACGTGACACGGAGTAGGCTAAGAAAATCATCAAGTTTGCTTCAATTCTTCAACTTCAAGGTATGTTCTTCGATTCCACCTCAATTCTTGTCGAATTTCTTCGATATTGAGCATGTGTGGTGAGCTAAGTTGGCCCTAAGTAGAAATTCATCATGAATTCAATTGAATTGTTGTTGATGAATGTCCGGAATGTCGTTATGATTGCTTGAACTCGTTAATTGCATAATTCAATCGAATTTTCTTGATACTATCATTTCTAGGGCTTGTTCTTGAATTTGAAGTAGAAAATGTAGTGAACTTGTGAAATTCATGCCGGGATGTACATGTTGAATGAGATGAGTCGATGTACTAATTGTTAGGATGTTGAAATAACGACAGATTCTCGGGTTAGAGGAATGTTGAAATTGCAAGAATTGGGTTGGTTGTATAGGTTCGTGTAGATAAATTTTTGTTGTTGTTTTCATTTCTTTATTTTTCCTTGCTGAGTGCGATGGATTAAAAGGTTATCGATGGTAAGGATTGTAATTAGCTGTATGAAGTCTGAGTAGTACAGAAGATATACCGTCGAATTCTTCGAACGCACTAAGCATGATTGTATATTTGGTTATTATGTGTAAATAAAGATAATCTTGCCGGTATGTTGTAACTGTAGCTAAGGACTAAGTGTTGGGTAGCTCAGCTTAACCCGACCTTAGTCGAAGTTAATATCCATTAGCTTAACATTGATCTTGCCTACTAGGGTTGACAGGTAAAATGGCAAGCAGGCAAGAAAAAGGGAAAGGCGCATCAACTTCTGGCGCCGGAAGGAAGCGAATCAGACTGGGCACAGCAGTCCCAGCAGCACCAGCAGTTCCACGCAGCCAGCGCCGCCAATACGGAACAAGATGGGTGACGGATGAGGGGAAGAAGTGGTACGCAAAGCACAAAGAAAACAAATACTTCCCCGAGGAGCATATAGCACGGGAACCATTGGCACAGAAGTTCCCTAGGATGGTCCACCGAATCGAGGCAGCTGGGCTCAATTTCATCTTTGAAGAGCCCAAGGAATGTAACTTGAACCTGGTTCGGGAATTTTATGCCAACTGGAACCCAACTATCAGAAGTCACACCATAAAAATCAGAGGGCAAATAGCCACATTGGAGCCCCACCACCTCAATGCCATCATAGGAGCGTGGGACACAGACACCCACGTACTCCGACAGCTGAACATTACCCCACCATATGCGGACATCAGACGCACCTTGTGTGGGACCCGATCGACAGCTAGATGGAGCAGACACAAAGAGAGGGGCTACCACCAGACTTTGCCCTATTCACAGATGAACAGGGAAGCCAGAATATGGCTGAAGATTGTCTGTTCCTGCCTAATCCCGGGGGTACATATGACAGATGTAACCCGGGATTGTTTATGCCTGGTGTACGCCCTGATGAAAGGGCTGGAGATCAACGTGGGGGCAGTAATTATCTCCGCCATGAAGAAAGCCCGGTTGCATCAGGGGCACAGGTACGACTTTGGTGGACTACTGACCACCTTCCTCAGGGGCCTAGATATCGAGGAGGAGGCCCTTGACTATATCCCACAAATGGAGCGGCGGGCCTTAGATGTTACTAAAACTAAGGCACCCGACACCACCCACGGGCCAGTGCTTAAACTTGGTGAGTGACACGCTCGTGATGATTAGTATATGGCTCGCATGTATGGGATGCAAATTCTCCAGCTGAGGATAGGCGGGAGGCCGGCGACAGAGGAGGAGCTATGGCAGCTCGAGATAGACTACCCCTTCGGCGAGAACGCCAGGGCTCTATGCCGAGTGGGGCCAACATTTGTAGAGCCCACGAATGATGATGTCCCCACAGATGAGGAGACACGTCGGGAGGACTCCGATGTGGAGTCCGATGAAGACGACGGGGGCGATTCAACTTGGGAGATGAAGCAGCAGCACCCGATGAAGAAGTGGAGTACTTTGAATGATCAGGGAGTTCCACCACCCAATTTTGTGTTATTTTAATTTTTGTGAACACTGGGGACAGTGTTCGAGCTAAGTGTGGGGTGGGATTAGTTAGGTGCTGGGCTGTGCTGTTATGTATGTATGCTCTAATCTATTGTCGTGCATGTGAAATTTTGTTGTTCCCTGTGATTTATGAATTGTTAAGTTGTTTTCTATTGTAAATTTATGTGAAATTGATGTGTGTTGCTGAATGTGCTAGCTGATTTTGTACATATTTTTGTTATCGAAATGATCGATATTTTTAAAATTTTTTGACTTCTTGGGTTTCTCGGCGTTTGTTTTCGATTCTTTTACCGAGAATGGTCCCATTGAACCGAAGTCTTAGTTAGTGACCGTTCCTCATGATGGATGGATGATAACCGTCTTAAGGGATATGTAGTCGTTAAGAGTAGTTTTTCTTTTATTATTTTTCAGTTTTTTTTCTTTGGTGGGTTGCATCCCAAAACCTGTAGTTACTGTATGGTTGCGAAATTCTGGTTGCGTGTTGTACATGATATTTAAAATGCAAAGGTGATTCGTATAAAAGCATGCAACTTTGTGAATATGTTGAGATACCTAGGCCATAGAATTCGATTCAGTTTGATTGAGGCTTAATGTTTGAATTCCTGTAATTAGCTGATTGAAGAGTCTGTGAATACGTCTGGAATTGAGCATGTACAAAAAGTGTGAAGTGAGGTGTTGTTATTCCATGCTATTGTGAAGTGTCTAGAACTTGCCTGGTGTGTGTGCAAAATGAAATGAAGGAGGTGTATTGTAGGAAAGTATGTAGGCATTTCTTTGTTTTAACCGAGAGTTTCTAGTTTTCCTTGTCGTACCCACCTTGATTGTATACCCTAGTCAGCCCATTGAGCCTTTAGCCTATTAGTTTTTTCTTTTGTCAAAAAGTGTAAACCGAGCTTAATCCCTTCTTTTCATTAGCCGTAAAGTCGATACAAAACTCTTAAGCGCTTAAGAAGAGAAAATCATTTTCCCAAAGTGTCAAAGAGTGAGAATGGTGAAAAGAAAAAGAAAAGCAGAGTGATAGAAGAAACGAAAAGGTTGAAGGTGCACTTGTTATAAATAAACTATAATGAAGGTGCATGAATAATCTTTGTTGTTGTGTCAAGTGTGCTTAATATGATGGGCCAAACTAAAGAAAAACACCAAGAATGGGATGATGAAAAAAAGAAACAATGTCCATGAGTTGATGGGATGTGTTGAAAAGGCGCTTAAGAATGCTAGTGGCTATTATTGGCTGACCCAATATTTACTATTTCCGTAGCTTCCATTACAACTAGTTAAAGTCCTACGTGATCTTACATCGCACTTCTTTATATTAGTGGAGTAATACACTAAGGGCAAGCTTATGGGTCATGACATGATGCATGTGAATTCTTTTGGGAGAGAGAGCAAAATTGTGTTTACATGCCCCTGTTTAAAATGTTGTGAGTCATATGAGCAAAAAGGGGAAGATTCTCTTGGTGTTGTGAGGGCACATGCTTGATGAGAGATTAATTTTCGTGTCGGATATCTTGATCAGCTGATTTGCATGAGTTTGCCAATATCGAGAGTCGATTCTTAAGTCTAGGAGGTCTTGATGTATTGAAGGCCATTGCATTGATAGGACCATGCATGTTTTCTTGATGATTTGCTGTATTGAATA
Organism: Datura wrightii; assembly: GCA_035772735.1. Classification (NCBI taxonomy): domain Eukaryota; kingdom Viridiplantae; phylum Streptophyta; class Magnoliopsida; order Solanales; family Solanaceae; genus Datura; species Datura wrightii. Next base: position 68,928,869 of record JASDFA010000003.1, on the reverse strand, counting down.
ATTGGTATGACTGTAGCCTAAATTGTTGAACCAAAGTAGCGAGGTTGGAATGTAAATTGCATGAAGTGTAGGATTGTTGTTCGAGGACGAACAAGGATTTAAGTGTGGGGTAAGTGATCTTGGGCAAATTTATATACCCAAGTGATACTCAAAAGTACCATTTTCGCCTTGTTTATCTATCAATGTGTATACATTCTCATGTAATTGGTAATAAAATGTGAATTTGTACTAACCAACATGATTAGCATTGTTTTGCAGGTAAAATGTAATTTCGGGAAGCTAAAATGCATGTTGGAGGATATCGGGGTTGGACTTGGATGCGAGCAAGGGACAAGACATTGGACAGCATAAAATAAAGGGGCTCCGCGATAGAGCCGTGTCACGCTGCCATCGCGGAGGCCTTCTGCCTGGATGGGAATTTTCCCCCAAATTTCAGAGAGGGTACGCGATGGGTCCGTGGCACGGTGGCTTGGCTCCACGTTGCACGCCGTGCCACGTTGGGCTTTATTTCCTGGACCCCCAGTTCCAGTGAAGGTCCGCGTCCGTAGCGTGTCACGGAGGCAGTGCTCCATGATGCACTCCGTGACACGTTGCTTGTTATTCCGAGAAAAATTCCCACCAGTATAAATAGAACACTTAGGTTCATTTTTCAATATTCGGACTGGGTGGAGCAAGAACGTGGGTTACAGGCAGTTGAGGGGACGAAATTATCAGGGTTTTTCTCTCTTTCTTTCTCCTTGTATTCAATTACTTGTATGTTTAACACTCATTTAACGATGTTTAATCCACAAACGAGTGGCTAATTCATCTTCTTGCTGAGGTTATGAACAATTGTAATGAAATGTGATCATTGATTCTTTGGTTTTTCGTCTTTTCTTCCATGCTTGTTCTATTAATTCTTGTTCTTACTGCATTAATGTGTGGCCTACGTTAATGTACATCTAAAAAGTCTGGTTTCACTCGAGAGAGCAAGAAATTGGAAAGTTGTGAATTAATAGGATATGATTTTTTCTTGGTTTGGGAAAATTCGGAATTGATTTATTTTCAGGATAGAAATATACCTGAAAGTCGTATTAGTCAATCTTGGAACCAGGTTTGTATGGCTAGAACATGAATTGCATTTAATCACAGAAGTGTAGGTGGATGGTTCATGATTCTTATGTGAGGTTAAATATGAGAGTTTTAATCTCTTGGTAATAGTTCTTGGCTAGCAACCGGAGGAAAAGACTAACCAAATTATATCAAAAATTAATTTCATTACATGTTCGTTTAACCTCAGCATGCTCTCATTCATAGTTCAGACTCACATTAGATAGTTGTTTTAGATTTAGCATAAAAATTATAAAACAAAATATCAAACTTTTGGTTACACTGTTGTCTACATTTTTAAAATCGAAATATAGTACACTTGAGCAGATTGCACTTCATCCCAGTCCCTATGGGATCGATACTTGGCTTACTTAAGCCACTTTACTACTTGTTCGACCACGTGCACTTGCGTGTAGTTATATACCCATATAACAAACAGACCGAATAGTTGGGATGATCATTTGCCTCTCATTGAGTTTGTGTATAACAACAACTACCAATCCAATATTCATATGGCTCTGTTTGAGGCTCTCTATTGGCGGACATGTAGATCGCCTATTGGTTGGTTTGAAGTTGGTGAAGCTACGGTGATAGGTCCAAATTCAGTCCATGATGCTATGGAGAAAATTCAGCTTATAATGGACAAGTTGAAAATAGCTCAGAGTTGCCAAAAGTCCTATAAGGATGTGAGGAGGAGGGATCTTGAGTTTGAAGTTGATGATTGGGTGTTTTTGAAGGTATCCCCCATGAAGGGAGTGATGAGGTTTGGCAAGAAAGGAAAACTTAGTCCCCGTTATGTTGGCCCGTAACGAATTGTGAAACAAGTTGGCAAGATAGCGTATGAGTTGGAGTTGCCCTTAGAATTAGCTTCAGTCCATTCGATTTTTCATGTATCGCTCTTAAAGAAGTGCTTGGGTGACCTGGCTCTAGTTTTTCCGGTGGAGAGTGTAGGTGCGAAAGAAAACCTTAGCATAGGAGGTTCTGGTATAAATACTGGATCATCAGGTTCGTAAGCTATGAAACAAAGAAGTAGCTTGAGTCAAGGTTTTAGGGAGGAATCAGCATATTGAGGGAGCTATGTAGGAAGCCAAAGCAGATATGATGGCCAAATAGCCACATATATTCCCTTCCGACTCAGTTTCATCTTGAGGTATCAGTTTCCTCCTTAGTACTCTATTCAGTTTCATGTTTAGCTCATGTACCCCAGCTTCTTTTATGACAATGAATTTATGTGTGATTCAGGAATTTAGTTCAGCCATGTAGTTCAAATCGGAGTCAGTCACTCTGTCAGTTTTCAGCATGTATGTTCAGTATTTTTGTATGATGATTGCATTTCTCTGCTTTTCAGTATGTTTTCCCATATTCGAGGACAAATGTTTCCAAGGAGGAGATATTGTAATACCCCGAAAACCCTAAGATCAAATCTGAGAGTTGAAATGGAGAAAACAGAAATTTCTGCACCAGGTCACAAGACGAGTCGTCCCATGACCCATCAGGAACACCACAAGTCATTAAGTGACTCATGGGGCGGGGGTTTGACCATGACTGGAAATTTGGAATTTGAGGTGACTACGGGTCTGACCACGAGTCGTGGTCCACACCACGAGTCGTTAGGTGTTCCATGGTCAAGAATCGGCTGAAGACTTGATGAGTGGAAAGTGTGGGTAACGACTGGTCACCACGAGTCATTGGGTACACCACGAGTCATTGTGTCCCTCATGGTGACCCTACAAGGCAGAATTCCAGAGCAGGCAATGGGAGGTTGACCACGAGTCATCCAGTCCCTCGTTGGGACTGGCAGTCTGTTTTTTCCTGCGAATTTATTAAGGCCTTTTCCGTAATTATTAAGTTCCTAAGGCCTAAACTATGTCATTTTAAGCTTAGTTAGGATTTTTTAAGAGGGTTTAGCTCATTCTAAATCACTCCTCTCCGTGCATGCAAGGCTAGAAGGTTTTTAGGGGCGATCAACCTAAAATATATCAAGTCTCTTTCAATTTCCTTTGGGTATTCTAGGAAAAGTGTAAGATCAACTTAACCGGGTATATGAGGCTATGAATGAGAGTTTCTTTCACTCTCATGCTCAATACTCTTCTAAATTTCCAAGGATTTTAAATTCTAGATTCAAGTTTCATGATCTATGGGGTTTATTCTAATTTTTGTGAAATTTTCTATGATCTATTGATGGGTCAATTCCTTTCATGTATTAAAACATATTTTATGATTTATGGGCAGATTTTATGACTATTTTGAATATAGATTTATAGATTCGCATTTAAATCCAATTATGCCCACTTATGTATGTTTTTTGAAAAGTCAAGTTATGATTTCATTATGATCTTGATCTAGCCCAATTATGGTTTATGATTTATGATATGATTCTTCTCAAGTAATTAACATGGATTTTTGAAACATCAGGTATATACATGTTTTACAAGTATGCATGAATTTCATGATTTATGGATTTATGAATATGGCCGACTCACAGGCCTTATTTCATGGCTAGTTCACTTATTTCAAGCATGGTTATGATTATTATGATTTACCTGGACCATGAATCTCATGTATGTTTTCCCTATTATCATATGAATACTATTTATGTTTTGGGAGTAGTATTTAACATCGAGTAGACTCGGCGTCCAAGCATACCCCGAGTCTCAAAACTACGCGCCAACGTAACCATGATGGACCTCCCTTGAGACTATCCCTTTTTTCTTGAATGGGTCTTTCATGAGTGATATAACGCCTCTGTTTATGGTTCTACCCTTGGCAAGGTACGAACACCCTCCCGACTAGGGGTTTACAGGTCGGGCTCCATGTGTGCTCATATGGAGTACGTCGGTTATAAGAATCTCTCATTTTTCCTCATGATTTATGCATGGTTATGTTTATGTTACTTTGGCTCAAGTCATTCTTAATAAAGCTTTTCTCTTATGATTATAATTATGACTGATTTACAAATGTTTTGAAAACCTTGAGCCCTTATGTTGGAGTTACTCAAGGATTATGATATGAGTGTCCTTTACCATCAGGGCAAGGCTAATGTGGTAATAGATGCTTTTAGTAGACTTTAAATGGAGAGTGTGTTCCATGTAGGAGAGGAGAAGGAGTTAGTAAAGGATGTTCATCAGCTTGCACGATTGGGAGTTCGTCTGGTTGACTCAACTGATGGTGGAGTTATTGTGTAGAAAGATCAGAATCATCTTTAGTGACTGATGTTAAAGCTAGACAAGACGAGGATCCTATTTGGTAAAGTTAAAGGAATATGTTCAGAATCAGAAAGTGGAGGTCTTCTCCAAAGGGGGAGATGGTGTGCTTCAATATCAGGGTCGCTTGTGTGTTCCGAATGTTGATGATTTGAGAGATCAGATGTTACATGAGGCTTATGGTTTCAGATACTCTATACATCCGGGTGCCACCAAGATGTACCGTGACCTACGGAAAGTCTATTGGTGGAATGGCATGAAGAAGGACATAACGGAATTTATGGCTAAGTGTCCGCATAGTCAACAGGTGAAGGTTGAGAATCAAAGACCTGGAGGTTTAATTCAATATATTAGTATCCCGACTTGGAAGTTGGAGGAGATCAATATGGATTTCACCATAGGGTTGCCTCATACTTGCTGACAGTATGACTCTATTTTGGTGGTTGTGGACAGGCTGACTAAGGAAGCTCATTTCTTACTGGTCAAAACCACTGATTCAATGGAGGATTATGCTAAGTTGTACATTCAGGAGCTAGTTCAGTTGCATGGAGTGCCCTTGTTCATCATATCAGATAGAGGTACTCAGTTTACCTCCCAGTTTTGGAGATCGTTTTAGAAGGGACTTGGTACTCAGGTCAAGCTTAGTACAATATTTCACCCGCAAACAGATGGTTAGGCGGAGCATACTATTCAGACTCTCGAGGACATGTTGAAAGTGTGTGTGATTGACTTCAAGGGTAGTTGAGATGATCACTTGCCTCTCATTAAGTTTGTGTATAACAACAGCTACCATTCCAACATTCAAATGTCTCCCTTTGAGGCTCTCTATGGGCGGAGATGTAAATCGCCTATTGGTAGGTTTGACATCGGTGAAGCTACGGTGATAGGTCCAGATTCAGTCCATGAGGCTATGGAGAAAATTTAGCTTATAAGGGACAGGTTGACAACAGCTCAGTGTCTCACAAAGTCCTATGTGGATGTGAGGATGAGGGACCTTGAGTTTGAAGATGATTATTGGATGTTTTTTAAGGTATCCCCCATGAAGAGAGTGATGAGGTTTGGCAAGAAAGGGAAACTCCATCCCCGTTATGTTGGCCTAGACCGAATTGTGAAATGGGTTGGCAAGATAGCTATGAGTTGGAGTTGCCCTCAGAATTAGCTTGAGTCCATCCAGTTTTTCATCGCTCTTAAAGAAGTGCTTGGGTGACCCGGCTCTAGTTGTTCCGGTGGAGAGTGTAGGTGTGAAGGACAACCTTAGTTATGAGGAGGTTCCTGTGGAAATACTGGATCATCAAGTTCGTAAGCTAAGAACAAAGAAGTAGCTTCAGTCAAGGTTTTAGGGAGGAATCAGCATGTTGAGGGAGCTACGTAGGAAGCCGAAGAAGATATGATGGCCAAATACCCGCATCTATTTCCTTCCCGCTTAGTTTAAGCTTGAGGTATCAGTTTCCTCCTTAGTACTCTATTCAGTTTCATGTTCAACTCATGTACCCTAGTTTCTTTCATGATAATGAATGTATGTGTGATTCAGGAATTCAGTTCAGCCATGTAGTTCAAATCAGAGTCTGTCACTCCGTCAGTTTTCAGCATGTATGTTTAGTATTTGAGTATGATAATTACATTTCTCTTCCTTTCAATATGTTTTCCCACATTCGAGGATGAATTTTTCCAAGGGGGAGATATTGTAATACCCTAAAAACCCTAAGATCAGACCTGGAGTTAAAACGAAGAAAACAAAAATTTTTGCACCAGGTCACAGGACGAGTCGTCCCATGACCCGTTAGGAACACCACGAGTCATTAAGTGACTCGTGAGGAGGGGGTTAGACCATGACTGGAAATTTGGGATTTGAGGTGGCCACGGGTGTGACCACGAGTCGTCAGGTGTTCCATGGTCAAGAATTGATTGAAGACTTGATGAGTGGGCAGTGTGGGTAACAACTGGTCACCACGAGTCATTGTGTCCCTCGTGGTGACCCTCTGAGGCAGAATTCAAGAGAAGGCAACGAGAGGTTGACCACGAGTCATGGTCCACGCCACGAGTCATCCAGTCCCTCGTTGGACTGGCAGTATGTTTTTCCCTGCGAATTTATCTTTTTCGTAATTCCTAAGTTCATAAGGCCTAAACTATGTTGTTTTAAGCTTAGTTAGGTTTTTCTAAGAGGGTTTAGCTCATTCTAAATGACTCCTCTCCATGCATGAAAGGCTAGAAGGTTTTGAGGGGTGACCAAGGCTAAAATCCATCAAGTCTCCTTCAATTTCCTTTGGGTATTCTAGGAACAGTGTAAGATCAACTTACCCAGGTACGTGAGGCTATGAATGAGAGTTCCTTTCACTCTCATGCTCAAAACTCTTCTAAATTTCCATGGATCTTAAATCTAGATTCAAGTTTCATGATCTATAGGGTTTATTCCAATTCTTGTGAAATTCTTTATGATTTATCAATGGGTCAATCCCTTTCATGTATTAAAACATGTTTTATGATTTATGGGCAGATTTTTATTACTATTGTGAATATAAATTTATAGATTAGAATTTAAATCTAATTATGCCCACTTATGTATGTTTTATAAAAAGTCAAGTTAGGATTTCATTATGATCTTGATCTAAATTAGCCCGATTCTGATTTATACCTTATGATATGATTTCTCTCAAGTACTTAACATGCATTTTTGAAATATTAAGTATATACATGTTTTACAAGTATGCATGAATTTCATGATTTATGGATTTATGATTATGGCCGACTCACAGGCCTTATTTCAGGGCTAGTTCCCGTATTTCAAGCATGGTTATGATTATTATGATTTAACTAGCCCATGAATCTCATGTCTGTTTTTTCTATTATCATATGAGCACTATATATGTTTTATGAGTAGTATTTAACACCGAGTAAGCCCGGGTTCTAAGCATACCCCGAGTCTTAAAACTACACACCAACATAGCCATGATGGGACCTACCTTAAGACTGTCCCTTTTTTCCTGAATGGGCCTTTCATGAGTGATATCACGCCTCTTTTTATGGTTCTACCCTTGGCAAGGTACGAACACCCTCCCGACTAGGGATTTACAGGTCAGGCTCCATGTGTGCCCATATAGGGTATGTCAATTATAAGAATCTTCCATTGTTCCTCATTATTTATGCATAGTTATGTTTATGTTACTTTGGCTCAAGTCATGTTTAATAAATCTTTTCTCTTATGATTATGATTATGTCTGATTTACGAATTTTTTGAAAGCCTTGAGCTCTTATGTTTACATTATGATATTTACATTATGATCATATTGTCCTACTCTTATGAACTCTTATGTATTATAACTGTCCGTTTTACTTCCCTTGCATACTCGGTACATTTCAAGTACTGACCGCATACTGTATGTTGTATCATGAAATGATACAGGCCCCGAAATCCAGACTCAGTCCCGCCGCTAACCAGATTCCAAGCATTTGCATTTCGCAGAATCAGTTGGTAAGGAAGTCAAAATTCGATTTTTTTTAAAAATGAAATAAAATAGTAACATTAGCAACAAGAGGAACACGTTCTATTCCCCTTATATTTCAAGGGCCCTTCTTATCAGTTATATTTCTTATTTTCAGTTTTTAGACTATAGTGAGTTAGTTGGGGCCTTGTCCCATCAACTCGTCAGTATTATAGGCTTTTCAGACATAGTATGTATTCAGCTTCAAGCTTAGGTATGCATTCCAATGTTGTGTTATGTTCAGACTTTCGCTATGTTAATTATGTTGATCTTCTATTTTATTTGGATGAGTTAGATGTTATGTTCATGCCATGGGTTGACTTAGAGCCTCTCGGGTTTGTCTCGTATCTCGATCTGGGCCTATGTTCGGATCGTGAAACATCTACTAATGATGTGTTGCTAACTCTAAAGTATAACAGAAAGAAATTAACTTAAAATAAATATCGTCCTCAAAAGATGAGGACTCACCAATTGTTGTTGTTGATATCGCGTGAAGGAATCAACTAACAATGCTGAGTCTGAGAACCTACGCCTGTAACATGATACAATACAGCATAGAAGGTATGCGTGAGTGAGTGGAATGTACTGAGTAAGTGAAAGATATAATAAACATGAAAGAGAAAGTAACTAAACTGAGATGACATGAAATGACCAACTGAAATACTGAAAACTGAACAACTGAAATATAACTAATATGGTCAATAATGACCCTGGCTGATGGTCATAGACATGTTCTGAATCTGAGGTACTGATCTGAGCTAAGCTGAACTAAACTGAACTAAACTGAGCTAAACTGAAACTGTACTGACTAGTGGGAGAGTCTATAACAGACATATAACCACGTGAGCTAGACGTGGAGTTCAGTGTATACATCCCATCGATAGAACCTAATATACCTTGCCAGGGTATAAAGCCATGAACTGGGTGATCATAAATTTGGGGCCATAGGGCCAATAAAATAACCTACGGGGACAATGTAGTTCGGGGAACCTGGGTGCGCTGGAACCCTGGTCCGCTCAGTGTTAAGTCCTACTCCCACTGGATAGTCCTAATATGATTACTAAGCTAATAGCTCGAAACTAGGGTCCAAGACTAATTAGGGATACTTATCTGGAAGTATCCTGAGAGTCTTATTGGACCCGATTCTGTAACTGGTGTCTAAGACTAGTCAGAGCTGCTTATCTGGAAGCGTCGTAACCATCTAAGAAACAAACTGAAACTAAAGCTGGTGGTTCTAAGACTGGTGAGATCTTCTTATCTAGAAGTGTCATAACCATCTAAAGAACAACTAATATCTGATAATTGATAACTGATAACTGAGTCTGATAGCTGATATCTGGGAGGCACTACTGACACCTCAAGAAAAGACTATAGTCAAACTGATACACTAACATTTTTGAAAATACTGAGAATGCTAATAATCTGACTAAAATTGGATTAGCATGCAACTAACTAATATTTCAACTAATATTAATAATATGGGAATCCCAACACTGATAGAATCTAGCAATATGAATAACTAATCAATTATGCAAGACTCTGATTTACTGTATTCAAAACTAGGGCTAGAACCATCTTTACAACAACAAGTATCAAAATGATAGCTAGATAGTGGAATTTTAGTAATAATTAACATGAAAAATATTCCACATGATATAGACAAAATCTGACTGAAAATTTATTCACATTCGAAAACTCAAGGACTAGAAATGATAAGAAAATTTAGATGGATTTTGGGGCACAAGGGAAGGATAATTCCCTTGCTAAAATTCTCACATACCTGGTGATGAAAACCCCAGGGGAAACCCTTGAGAAGATCTGAGAATAAAAAGTTGGCCCTTGCTTCTACTCTAAGTTTTTTCTGAAAAAGTTCTACGAACTGACTTCTGAGGGAATGAGAGGAATGAAGTATAACATCGATTACCCCTCTAAATTCCCTAAATATAACCCAAAAAAACATAGTTTAGGGATTAAAAAGGTGAAAAGTTACAAAAATAACCCTGGGTGAAAGTCTGGAAAACTGCCCGACAGGGGACCAATGGGTCACACAATGATTCATTGGTTGACACCATGACTCATTGGGACCAATTTTTGGTCCTGGGCCTGGATTCTTGGGTTACTGTAAATGGCAACAGGTGGGGACCATGACTCATTGGAAGAACCAATCGGTCGTTGGTACCTCCTGTGGCCACTGGCAGGAATTCAAACAAAACACCAAACCCTCTCTCTAACGGGTGACACAATGACTCGTTGGTTGGGACAACGAGTATTTGCCACCTATCGTCCTGTCTACTTGAAATCCTGAAGGATTCTTGGGGCTTGACACCACAGGTGGATGCAACAACTCATTTTGTGATACAACGGGTCGTTGTTGCCACTCGTTGTCGCTAAAGGAGTTGGTCGAAAAAATACCTGGGAGCCCTAACTAACGAGTCACACCACGAGTCTTTATATCAAACGATGACTCATTGCTTGATTTGTCAGTTCCTGCAAAGGGATCAATTGTGTTCTGAGTTGGGATGCAACGAGTGACAGGACGACTAGTTACTCCTCACAAGAGATCATTCCATGCCCCGTTGGTTCCCGAAGGATCATGGCAGGGCTACCACGACCCAGACAACGGGTCGTTGGAGATGACAATGACTCGTTGTCGCGGTCGTTCCGAGGAAAAAAATTTCTGGTTTTATCTCCTAATTCTGAGTTTGGTCTAGGAAAGTTTCGAGGTGTTACAATGCCAGGTAAGGGGATGTGCATTCCTGGTGATATCCCAGGGATCCAATAATAAATATATACATATACCTACGGTGGCACATAGTTCTGAGACCACAGGGTTTACCTGAACAATGGGTCTACTCGGTGCTAGACACTGCTCCTAAAAACATGCACGTGAGGGCTTGTACTGTACTCGTAAAATCATTATGAAATTCATGGCCAAATAAATAATAACATGATGGATCCCACTTGAAATACATGATTATCCATGAATAAGGGCCACTGAGTTAGCCAAGAGTCATAAATCCATAAATCATGAAGTCCGTGCATACTTGTAAAACATGTATATACTTGATATTCATAAATCCATGATGGGTACTTGAGAGAAATCATATCATAAATCATAATTCAGTGCTTAAGAAGATCAAGATCATAATAGAATCATAACTTGACTTTTCATGAAGCATACATAATTGGGCATAATTTAATTTGAAATTTGAAACTATAAATTTATAATAAAAATAGTTATAAAATCTTCCCATAGATCATAAAATATAATTTGATACGTGAAGGGAATATACCAATAGATAGATCATAGAGAATTTCACAAGAATTAGAATAAACTCCATAAGACCATGAAACTTGAATCTAGAATTGAAATTCATGGAATTGAGAAGGATTTAGAGCATGAGAGTGAAAGGAACTCTGATTCATAGCCTCACATACCTGGGTAAATCATATTTACACTTCCTCTTGAAAGGCCAAAGAAAATTGAAAAGAAGTTGGAGAAATTCTTCAAGCTTGATCTCCAAGGAAGAGTTCTAATTTGCATGCATGGAATGGTAAGGCTTAGAATAGGTTTAACACCCTTAAAACCCTACTAACTGAGCTTAAGACAACGTAGTTTAGGACCTTAGAGCTTAAGAATTATGAAAATACCCTTAATGAAAAGTCTGGAATTTCTACACTGCTAGTGACAACAAGTGATGCCACGAGTCGTACCTTGATACCACGACTCGTGGTATTTGTCTGTTACTTCCTTCCCTCATTCTTCATTTCCAAGGTCCTGATACCACGACTCAACAAGATGAGTCGTTGCAGCAAAAAACAATCCGTTGTATCCTCTCATTACTGCCTCTAATGAAATTGCATTTGGACTTCCCACGAGTCATACAATGGTTCATACCTTCATCCTACAAGTCGTGGGTTCCATCCATTACTTTGACTGGGGGATTTTCCCTACTCTTCCCATGGCACTTACAATGTCTCGTTGTTTCTCATAATGAGTTGTACCATGATCAGTTGGTAATTTACCAACTTATTAGGCTCTTAAGCTTGAGTTTTTGCTTAGTTTTTGATTGATTATATGGATTTTATGCCCTTTTGCCTTTTTTGTGTGAAGATACCTAAATGTGTAGAAAAGAGAAAAAATAGAGAAAAATGAAGGAAGTGAGATCAACTTGGCGGTCCACCGATGAAAATCGGCAAAACACCGGTCAAAGGTCGATTATTGTGGAGTGAAGAAAAAAGACTCGGCAGTTCACGGATTCAGATCAGCTAAACACTGAATGAACCGCTGATGCTCACTGGAGTTAAGTGATTGCTCAAATAATATACCCGATGATTCACAAATATGAACCGGCGAACCGTCGGTGCCTCCGTCGATTCCAGAACGCTACTCAGGGGTAAAATTGTCCAGCACAGAAAAAGAGAGAGAAGAGCCCTAGTTTCTTGGATATAAATTCTAGAGAAAGAATTGTGCACTGAGAAGATATCAAAGCAGAGTATATCACATCATGTTTTTCTTTTCTTAGCTTTAGAACATTCCTTTAGCAGAGAAAAGGAGATTTTGATTGGTAGACTTTGAAAAGAACTATTCTCTACTTCTTCTTCTTAATAGTAAGGTACATCCATAGTTGGAGACTATTTGTGAATTTGATTTTACTGCTCTTGTTATTAAATTAAATGAGTTTATTGTTGAATGTGCTTTTGAATTTCTTAATCATGAGTAGCTAAATCATTAACTGGAGGTGTGTGATGATGAATACTTAATTAGAGTGGGTATTGCTAGAGTCATCTTCATATTGTTTAAATAAGTGTAAATCTGTTAGGTTCTCTTCAATCTATAATGGAAGATCCATTGATTATGATGTGGGTCTATTTGTTCTTACTTGGTTGTTGCTTGTAAAAGAATAATTAAGTATTGGAAGAGAATTTAATGCTGGGTATGGATGAGCGATTGTGAAATTGGGCAAGAAATAGCCAAAATTACATTCTCACTCCTAATTAGTAGATAATAGCTAGAAATTAGTGCAGTTACTAATCCAAATCTGATCGGGTTGAGCTAATAGTGGCTAGAGGATAGATAAAACTCTGGTAAGAGGTATTTATAAGGTTGAAAAGTTGTAATTACCCATTTTCTGAGATTATTTAGACTAACTAAACCTATAAGATGACCTAGCATGTCCTTATCTAGTTAGTATATCATCTACAACACACCTCTAGTCTTTCACATACTTATCGACAACCTTGCTGATTATGCTATTATATTCAACCAAATTACCAATTATAATCCACTACAAATTCCAATCTCCCCCAATTTAATTGTTTTTATGTTAACTCTAAGTGGTGCAAGCTAACTTCAATTTCTCAATCGACACTTATAATTATCACTCAGTAGTCCTTGTGGGATTTGACCCCGACACCCGTCGAGTTACTTATTTTGATACTTCTTCCGTGTATACCCTTCTTATGAGGAGTATATTTTGGACGTTATCAAAAATGGCGCCGTTTCCGGGGACTAGCGCTTGATATTCTTGTGTTGATTGTTAAGTTGAAACACTTTTGCATTGTAGTTCCTTGATGTGGTTTTGTTGTGTTTGTTAGGATCTTACAACCACATGAGTCATAACTTCCAAGTAGGGGATAGCTCAGTGCAAGGTAACATGGAGCACGACGAGGATAACCCGGTGATGCCGGAGATTCTGGGAGCCGAATGCCTACCACCTACGGTAGGGAATGATGTATTTCATGTCACAAGCACCATGCTGCATTTGCTGCAAATGAAGGGATTCTTTGGTGGTAAACCAAGTGAGGACGCAAATCGACACTTGAGAAATTTCTTGGATATGCCAGCCCTTCAACATCACAAACATAAGTCAAGAGTCTATCAGACTAAGGCTTTTCCCATTCTCTCTAATGAGAGAAGCAACGATGTGGTTAGAGGAGTTGCCCCCTGGTGGTATTACATCTTTGAAAGAGTTAACTGTGGCCTTCATTTTTTCCCTCCATCGAAGATGCTTTAGTTGAGGGACGACATCACAAATTTCAAGAAAGAGCCGGGAGAGTCTTTGCATGAGGCATGGCTAAGGTTCAAAAATAAGGTTGCTCTTTGTCCCAATCATGGACTTTCGAATGGAGTGCTTCTCCAAAGCTTCTATAGAGCCCTTGATTCCATCAACAAGTCTGTGGCCAACAATTTAGCTGGAGGGTCGATTATGGATCAAACATATGGGTTGGCTAAAGCCCTTCTGGACAGAATGACAAAAACCAATAGGGTTTGGCACACGCAAGAGACAAATGTATCTACACATGAGATCAGCTCAAGTGCATTGGCGGTTGAATTGAGAAAAAGGGATGAAGAGAGGTATGAGAATCTTGCTAAGATGATGACACAGCTGGAATTAATGACAAAGCACGTAATAGGGGCAGGGCCCAAGGTGGTAAATGATGTAGGTATGCAAGGTCCTTTGCAATATGACGGGGAATCTTCACCACCAAGATATGAGGAAAAATGTCAATACATGGGAAACCAAATGGGAGGTCCTCGACTTGGATTTCAAGGAACCATTCAAGGCCCTTGCCGCCCAAGGGACGAAAATCAAGGCTGGATCGTGATCCGCAGGGGTGGCCTGAAAGAAATAAAAGATGGGGAAATAGAGAGAAGAATCAAGAGGGCGACCACTATCACCGGAATTCAAACCTGTATGTTCCCCCCTCCAAAAGTTGTGAACTCCCACAGCCAGCCAGGTGTGAGTGACGCCAGTAGTTCAAAAATTGAGAAAATGCTATCAAGAGTCCTAAAGAAAGTAGAGTCAACCGAGAGAAGGGTCAAAGAGTTAAGAGGGGAGGTGTCTAACCTTTCCCAAAAAGTGAGCTCACATTCATCCTCCATCAAGCATTTGGAAGCTCAAATGAACCCCCGAATGAAGGAATACTTCCTAGTGACACAATGCCAAATCCAAAGAATAATAGTCAATGCATGACTATTGTCACTAGGAGTGGCAAAGTGATCGGAGATACACCGGTGAAGCCCAAAGAGGTTAATGACCCAAAATTAGATAAGGAAAATGGACTCGACGATATGCCAAAGACTCCAAGGAGTGAGGAAAAGAATGAAGAGGAAGGCGAGGGGAAGGATGATGAAATCCCCTCACATGCTGACGAAGATGAGGCTGAAGGCCCCAAATGATGACAAGGTTAAAGCAAGAGCCCCACCTCCTTATCCATAATGGTTGGACAAGAAAAAGAAGGACAACCAGTTCAACAAATTTATTGATATGTTTAGCAAGTTCTCCATCAATATACCATTAGTGGATGGTCTTCTCCAAATGCCAGGATTTGCGAAGGTCATAAAAGAATTGTTGAAGAAGAAGAAGGTGGTTGATGAAGGTAGTGGGGAGAAAACGCACCATAATAGCACAAAGATGATGAGTAACCTTGCCCCCAAGCGGGAAGACCCGTGATCTTTCATAATCCCCTGTACAATTGGGATATGCGTGTTTAAAAAAGCACTATGCAATCTTGGTGCCAGCATAAATTTAATGCCCCTACTCATTTTCAAGAAGTTGGGACTTGGAAGCACAAAGCCTACATCAATGAGCTTGCTCATGGCGGATCGGTCCATAAAAAACCGGTGGGGGTGTCAGAAGATGTGTTGGTAAGGGTGGATAAATTCATTCTACCTGTTGATTTTGTAGTCCTTGATTGTGAGATGGATGTGGAGGTACCCATTATTGTGGGGAGACCATTGCTAGCTATGGGGGGAGCTGTGGTTGACTAGAGTTAGGGGAGACTCAAATTCAGAGTTGGAAGTGAGGAAGTCACTTTCAAGGTGTGCCTATCAGCTGAAACTCCCTCGGAATGCAAGGTAATAGGGGTGTTGCAAAATGAGGATGAGGACAAAGTACTTGAGATGAAGGAGACGGAGTAGGAGGATGATCCGTCGAAAAAGAGGTGCCGAATGAGATCTACGTCATGCCATTACGTTAACTAAGGCGCTTCTTGGGAGGCAACCCAAGTGTTTAGTGGATTGATTTTATGTCTTTGTTGTTTTTGTTTTTGTAGAAGCTATGAAGTGAGGAACAAAAAAACCATAGCAGAGAGAAACTGCGCTGAACCGACGATTTCCCAATCCAGAAGCGCAAACTGCCACTTCAAGATAAGTGAAAAAAGAAGGCTAGGACTTGGAGCATTTGACTGGAGGACACGCCGCCAAAACGCCGATGCATAACTGTTGATCGCCGTCGGTTCGCCGATGCAACACAGATTGCCTGAAGCTTTGGTTCCTAAGTGGCGGGTCACCGATGGATCGCTGATCAAATTCACAAACCGCCGGTAAGTCGCCGACTGAGATGCAGTGAACTGGGCACAAATACTCAAGAAAGAATGTAAAGCGGCGGAACGTCAGTTTATTTCGGTGAACCACTAATACATCGCCGGTCATGGTACGAATTTATCTCAAAATCTAAATTAAGAGTGGACCCACCTAATCCCAAATATCAGCTGAGCAACCCTATTCTGCACAATATTCCCTTAGTTCCCCCTTTTTCACCATTTTTTCATACCTTTTTTGTCTCTCTACTACCCAACATTTCCACTTTTCCATATTTCCCTCTTTCCCACCTTTCTACTTTCCCACCTTTACACTTTCTCACTTCCCACCAACACATTAACTCTCCACCTTCTCCTCAACCTATAAATCTTCCACATTTCCCACCTATAAAACCTCTCCCTCCTTTCACTAACACACTCACTACACTCACATTTTCTTTCTCCACTATACGTCCTCTGAAGTGCCATTGTGAAAGTTGTTACGCTTTTCAAGCTCAAGTGTGCAAGCATTCCGACATTGTGGTAATGTTTCCTTGCCCTTTTCATGATTTCATCAGTGGTTCATTATTCTTTCATTCTTAATGCTTTCCTTTCCTATTGGATTCACGAATATGTTATGTTCATTGAAATGAATGGGGAATAAGTGTTCTATTTGTGTGAATATTAAATGGGTGAAGTTTGAATAACCCAATCGGAATGAAATGCAATGTCTTGCTAGATGATAGACTGGGTGACATCATTCTTAAGGGAAAATCATCATGTGATTTTGTTTAAGGTGTAGTAGTGTTATTTCCATCAAGATGTGTGTGGGTGTTTGTTCATGGGCGCCTTTGAGTTGTTTACATTCGATTTGGGGATAATGAGGTTCGGCGATTCACCGGTCGGGTTTGGCGAAACGCCGACAAAATACCCATCCACTTTCAAAAATGGCTTCAGGCCACTGATTGGATCTTGCGTTACATAGGCGGTTCATGAATTGGAATCGATGACTCGCCGCCCAATTGCCCGTGCACTCTTAGTCTGCTCAGTTTTCTATTCCGCAACAGCGAGTCAGCGGCAGTCCGCAGATTCCTCCTACGACTCGTCGGTGCTTCGCCAATGTTGATGGTTCTTTATATGATATTTTTTATATTTGTTTCTCAGTTCACACTTAGAATAATTTTTGTTATTTTAGGTTATTTCCAGAATGGCTGTCACTAACATCATCCTTGCAAAAATACCATGTCTTCATCCAGAAATATTGGAAAGGGCAAGGCCCCTGCCTCATCTTCTAGCAAGAGCAAGGGCAAAGCAAAGATTGCTCCACCACGTGCCAACTCCAAGGAAGCAATCATCTTTTGTGTCCCAAACATGAAAAAGCATTATGTCATCTATCAAGGCCGATCCATCACTGTGGAAAAGCAGTTAGATTTAGCGGGATTGAGGGGTGATCTTCCCAACATCACCTCCTAATTCACAGCCCAAAAATGGCATGCATTTGTCAATCCTCTCCTGTCTTACTACCCCAGCTTGGTGTCAGAATTCTATGCCTCCTACCAAGCTCGACAGGATAGCATGCAACACAGGGGAAAAGTTGATGACTTTCCATGCCTACCATCTATTATGCTAAGGGGAGTGGAAGTCGACATCACCCCGATTTCCATCAACACCCTATCTTGGGAAGATGAGATTGACCCTAGTACGGAGTACATGGCCCGGGTAGCTGACATGAAAGACCAGTTTTCTTGGATAGCCCCAATTATTGCTGCTAATACACCTTTATGGGCCACTATGGGTGGCGAGATCCCTCGCCATGACTTAAAGTTTAAGGCTAAATTATGGCTAGACTTTATTTGTGGCCGCATCATCCCATCAAAGAACGAGCAAAGGGTCAGTTTTGAGACGACAATCCTCATCAGCTGCATCATGACTGGAGTGTCCATCAACTTTGGGAGAGAGTGTTTCCCAAAAAATGAAGAGAAAGGCATGACAGTCTAGAACTTCCACGCCTTATGCCATCCTCATTTCCCATCTTTGCTCACAAGCTAAGGTGCCTTTGTTCCTAGATGAAACCCCTTCCGTTTCTTTAGGAATGATAGCCATTGACCGGAAGAGAGATGTCGAGGCACCTACAATGAAAAGGAAAAGACTACAAGCCTTTGGAGTCACTGAGGGATCCCTTTCCCATGGGTTGGACCACTCACCACAAGCCCCCGAGTTGAACATGCCCCAGCCTGAAATGTCAGGCCTAGCTTCGGGTGACATGCCTTAGCAGGGAGTATCTCCCCCCCGCAATCCTCTCAACCAAGTGGTCTCCACAGACTTGTGGAAATGACTAACTCTCACGAAAGCCAACTATAGAGATTAGCCAAGAGCCTCCCCACACTCATTGCTCAAACAATTAAAACGTAGCTCAAATCTTTATATGATATTTTCACTACACTGTGCAAGAGGGTGGATGCGGTTGAAGGGGTTGTCACCTCCCTCCGAACTGAGGTGCAAGAATGGAAGAATCGGACTTCAACGGAGGTGCCTCACATGAGCGCCCTAGATGTTGCAATGACTGCTCTCTCCTCAGTTCGGGGCCCCATTGATGATCTCTTCAAGGGCTTGAGGGATGATTCTACTGGGCTAGTGGTGATGGTGCGAATGATGCAGTGGTTGATGATAAGGAAGAATGACCCGCTTAGGGAGTTTCTTGTCCCTTTCCATTTTGCATGCATACATTGGGGGAGTACTCTTTTAAGTTAGCAAGGGATGAGTGTAGTTGATGTTGGGGTCATTAATGTTTTCTTTTTGTTTGAATTGATTGAATAGAGCCCTTGTCAGGCTGTTGTTTATGTTGATTGATGATTGCCCTTGCTGGGCTTGTTTTGAAAAAATGAATGAATGATTTGGTTTAATTCTTGATGAAGTGATGGTTAGTGATAGAATGGGGTCTTTGCTTTAAATTGCGAAATTTTTCATGAAATACCCAAGTAGTCTTGCTCTTTTTCACCGTTATAAATAATAGTATAGTAGTCAAAACTCCGAGGTTTTTCTTTAAACCACGATTCTTTCTTGAGGAGCATTTTTTTATTTTTTTTTATTTTCTTTGTCGGACCGGGTTGGCATTTCCCATGATAGATTGAGTGGCTACATTTTAAAGGGAAAATGCCATGTTGTTTTTGAGTTTCTTATGAAGTTGTTTTGAGAGGCACCTCCAGAAAAATTGTTCAGATGGAATCTTAAAATGAGGGCATGAAAATAAAGATAATGAGCAGATGTTTGATGCGAGAGCATAGCATTCTTTATTATACATTGTAAATTCTTTGCTTGACTTATGAGTTTGCTTGCTTTGATGTCCTAACTTGAAATCTTGTGATGAGAATGACTCTTGTGGACCCTTTAAGGGTGATTCCTTGTGCGGTGAGGAATTTTTGATGAGTCTCATGCATGACTTCTTTGTCTAGAACTTACCCCAAATGTGACTCAAGGAAAAATCCTAGATGTAGTTGCACTTAGAACATGATTTTAGGCTTTCCTTTGTCCAACCACTTCACCCATATACCCTCCTTGAACATTGATCTTTGTCAGCCAATGTTGAGCCTTAGACCCTTTCTTTGGAAACCACATTACAAACCTTAATACAATTCTTAGCACCTCTCTTTGGCACCCATCCTCCCTAAATGCTAGTGATAGGATAGTGATGAAATGAAGCTTTAAGCCTAAGAAAAAGGGAATGATAAGAAAAAATGAGAAATGAGGCAAAAGCCCAAGTTGGGGGTCGGCAAAACGGAAACATAAGAATTTCAATTTGAGGTAGCACCACATTGTGTCAAAATGCATAAAATGATAAATCAAAAAGAGAAAAATAAATTGTGTGAAGCGGTGCTTCCTCTTGAGGTGATAAGGCTAATTGTGAAAGCCAAAGGGGTTATAAGGAGGGTTATTGAGATATTAAAGCCAGAAAAAAATTAAAGAAGAGAAATAAAGTGAAGTGATTGGAAGGAGTTGATGAGAGGTATGTTCACAAAAAGCATTATGGAGGATCTAGTCACTACAACCAAATTTTCATCCTACCCTTAACCCGAGCCTACATCATAATCCCCAAGCCCTAAATGATTCTAAACACAGCCGCTCTACATGAGTGGCGAATTACATGAAGGGTAAGCCTATGGGTCAAGTGTGTGCATGAAGACTTATTTTGGGAGAGTGAGTGTGATTATCTCTTCCAAATAATCTCTTGTGTGCATTTAATGGTTACATGACAAAAGAATAGGGATTCTTATTTCTATGAGTGGCATCATCCCTTTTTGAGGACATAAGTACATTTAGAATTAATGTGTGGATAGGGCATGAGAAGTGTAAACTCTAAGGCAAGTTTTGAATGTGCACTGATTATGACTTGAGATGCTATGTGTATTTCATGATTAAGCAATGCCCTTATTTCACAAAATGAATCCTTTCATGAGCCATGTAGTAAAAAGTGGTAGCCTCTTGAAATATCTTCATTGTTTTGGTCTTTTCGGGAATTTACTTCTCTTTTTCGGTTAGATTGGTGAGCATTTTTGGGTTGTCATAGATCAGGTGATTGGTGATGTTTAAATTTATGTAGAGTGGCATGTTTTTCAGTGAGTGAGAATTGCATTACTTGAGAACAAGCAATTGTTCAAGTTTTGGGGGTTTGATGAGTTGGTAATTTACCAACTCATTAGGCTCTTAAGGTTGAGTTTTGCTTAGTTTTTAAGTTGATTATATGGATTTTATGCCCTCTTTGCCTTTGTTGTGTGCAGATACCTAAATATGTAGAAAAGAGAAAAAAAATGGAGAAAAAAGAAGGAAGTGAGATCAAATTGGCGGTCCTCAGATGAAAACCGGCGAAACACCGGTCAAAGACTGATTATCACTGCCTCTGAGGGAGAATGCCACCAGTGAAACCGCGAGTTGACAATGGCGACTTGCTAATCCAGTCACTGAATGACATCCGATTTTCTGGAGTGAAGAAAAAGACTCGGTGGTTCACGGATTGAGATCAGCTAAATGCCGAATGAACCACTGATGCTCACTAGAGTTTAGTAATGGCTTAGATAATGTACCTGGTGGTTCATGGATATGAACTGGAAAACTGCCAATGCCTCTGTCGATTCCAGAATGCAACTCAGGTGTAAAATTGTCCAGCATGGAAAAAGAGAGAGAAGATACCCTATTTTCTTGAATATAAATCCTAGAGAAAGTATTGTGTACTGAGGAGATATCATAGCAGAGTATATCACATCATCTTTTTCCTTTCTTAGCTTTATAACATTCCTTTAGCAAAGAAAAGGAGATTTTCATTGGTGAATTTTGAAAAGTACTATTCTCTACTTCTTCTTCTTAATAGTAAGGTACAACTATTGTTGGAGACTATTTGTGAAATTGATTTTACTACTCTTGTTATTAAATTCAATGAGTTTATTGTTGAATGTGCTTTTGAAGTTCTTAATCATGAGTAGATAAATCATTAACTAGAGGTTTGTGATGATGAATACTTAATTAGAGTGGGTATTGCTAGAGTCATCTTCATATTTTTTAAATAAGTGTAAATCTGTTAGATTCTCTTCAATCTGCAATGGAAGATCCATTAATTATGATATGGCTCTATTTATTCTTACTTTATTGTTGCTTGCAAAAGAATAATTAAGTATTGGAAGAGAATTTAATGGTGGGTATGGATGAGAGATTGTGAAATTGGGCTAGAAATAGCCAAAATTACATTCTCACTCCTAATTAGTAGCTAATAGCTAGAAAATAGTGCAGCTACTAATCCAAATCTGATCGGGTTGAGATAATAGCGGCTAGAGGTTTGATAAAACCTAGTAAGAGGTATTTATAGGGATGAGAAGTTGTAATTACCCATTTTTTGAGATTATTTACATTAATTGAACTAATAAGATGACCTAGCATATCCCTATCTAGTTAGTATATCATCTACACCACACCTCTAGTCTTTCACATACTTGTTGACAACCTTGTTGATTTTTCTATTATATTCAACCAAATTACCAATTATAATCCTCTACAAATTCCAATCTCCCCCAATTTATTTGTTTTTATGTTAACTCTAAGTGGTGCAAGCTAACTTCAATTTCTCAACCGGCACGTTGTAATTATCACTCACTAGTCCTTGTGGATTCGACCCCGACACCCATCAGGTTATTTGTTTTGATACTTCAGCCGTGTATACCCTTCTTATGAGGAGTATATTTTGGATGTTATCATACCATGACTCGTACTATCCATCCATGACTATTCCAGAACCAACCCATGACTCCTACCTATGAGTCGTACCTTCGTCCAACGAGTCGTTACAAGGCCTATCGTTCCAACTCCTTCCCACATAATTGCTGACCACGGGTAGTTTCTATTGGTCGTGGGTCCTTCCTACAACTCGTACCATCAGTCGCCTGAGGAAAAATTTCATACTTTTTGCTGCTTCTCATTCCAAATTCCCGGCTCTAGTCTTAGGCACTAGGGGTATTACATAACCGAAAAAAACGAATTAGAAAAACCAAACCAAACCGAATTTGAAAACATTGAACCGAACCGAATTAGTTTGATTCGGTGTTTGATACACCAAATAAAAAATTGAAAACCAAACTGAAATTTTAAAAAATTGAATCAAAAATCAAATGCCCACCCCCTACTTGTGAAAATTCATATACTTAGACATTCATAAATCCATGAAGAGTACTTGAAGATAAATTATATCATAAATCATAATTTCATTATTTAGGGTTAGGAAAGATCAAAATCATAATAGAACCATAACTTGACTTTTCATGAAACTTTGCATAATTGGGCATAGATTGACTAGGATTTAAAACCATAAAGATTATAATCAATTTAAATATAAAATCTTTCCATAGATCTTAAAACAACATTTAGAACATAAAGGGGATTGACCCATAATCAAATCAAAGATAACTCTATGAATTAATCTTAAAACAACATTTAGAACATAAGGGGATTGACCCATAATCAAATCAAAGAAAATTCTATGAATATGGGGTTAAAACCCCATAAGATCATCAAATTTACTTTAAATACTTAAAGTTATAAACATAGAGGGAAATTGGGGCATGAGAGTGAAGAGGAACTCTTATTCACAACCCTACATACCTGGGTAATCTGATATTACACTCTCCCTTGAAAGCCCAAAGGAATTGGAGAAGAAATTAGAGAGTTCCAAGCTTGATTTTTAAGAGAGACCCCTACTCTTGCATGCATGGGAGTTGAATGAATTAGGATAGGTTTACCTCTCTTAAAATCCTCCTAACAGAGCTTAAAAAGACGTATTTTAGGACCTTAGAGCTTAGGACTTATGAAAATACCCTTGATGAAAAATCTTGAAATTGAACACTGCCAGTCATCATGGGCCTCACCACAAGTCGTACCATGAAGTAATGACTCGTGGTCGCGACTCATGATCGCCATTGGCCACCTGGCAAACTTACTAGATTCTCACCACGACTTCATCCCAGGACTCGTGCTTTCCTCCCACTGGTCATAACATCACTCATGACTTCACCTCCCCTACGACCCTAACCATAAGTCGTACCCACATATCACGACTCATGGTGTGACTCGTGGTCTGGACCCTAGACTCCAGGTCTTCTTCATGACTCCTCCTACGTCTCATCCTTCCTTTCCACGGCTCATCCTTCCTTCCCACGACTCATACCACTATTTGTTCTGAGTCATTTTTCAAGCATTTTTTGCTGATCACATTTCCAAATCTCGAGTCTAGTCTTAGGCACTTCCAGGGTATTACATCCTACATCTCAATATATTCAAAGTACTAATCATATACTCTATATGCTATATAGTTTCATGATATTGATCTAGGTACTTAGACTCAGCCCTGCGGTTAGGCATATTCCAAACTCAATCAACCAGCAGTGGTGAGTCCTCATCTACCGAGGACTAGAGTTATCTACTTCATTGCAACTCTTTTGCCTTATTTAGTTTTCAAACTTTGGAGTTAGCTGGGGACTTATCCCAGCATCTCATCAGATAGTAGAGGCTTTCAGGCATAGAATTAGTATGTTCAACTTTGTGAATCAGTGGTCAGTTATCAGATTTTCTTGTTATCTATAAGTGAAAGTTTCACATTTCAGTTAGCTTCCACTCAGTTTTCATCGTAAGTTATATCATGTTAGTAATATGCTATGTCATGGATTTGCTTGGAGCCACTCGTGGTTCTAGGTCTCGTGTTACAATTTGGGGTCCATGCTCCAGTCATGACAAACTTAGTATCAGAGCATCAAGTTTAGAGTGTCCTAGGGTGTCTCAAAGCATTATTAAGTATTATTTTTTTCATGGGTGTGAAGTGCCCACACTTAAGAGAAAGAAGCTGGGAGACGTTATTAGGAAAATTCTCTTTTTTCATGATTCTTATCGTGAGAAAGAGTTCAAACTCTAAAGTTTTCCCTTCTAACTTGTGCTCTACATGCTCGCAGACAATACCTCCTAGATGGAAAATGAAAGGAGAAACGACAATTGGAATCATCTAGCTCCATCGCCTCCAGCAGACCCGATGAGTGAACAAGTTACCCAAGTAGAGTTTCAGGCTATTTAACACCCCAAAAGTCCCTAGGATCATACCTGAGGGTTGAAGCAAAAAAAAGGAAAAATCTACACCAAGTCACCCGATGTGGTCATTGATATGTTACAAGTATTCCATCTTGATGTGTACACATTGTTAGTTCTAAGGGATATCTTTTCTTTCATAACTCCTTATGTTGTTGTTAGTTTCATAGTCAGTCCTAAAATCTTATCAAAACCCTTCTCAGTCTCTAGTCCTATCAACAAGTCAATTTTAGCTCGACGGGTATACAAAAATTGCCCTGTCACGATTCTTTAGAAAGTCACCTCAGTCGACTTAGTAGAGTTAGATATGAATGATTTCAATGTTATGTTTCATATGGATTGCTTACATCCTTGTTATGCTTTCAGTCAATTCTAGAACCCGTATAGTAGAGTTTCAGTTTCCGGGTGAACCAATCCTAGAGTGGAGGGGTAGTTCAGTTGTGCCTATAGGTCTCTTTGTTTCCTATCTCAAGTCCAGTAGGGTTGTGTATATCGTCTAGTTCGGGTCAAGGATTCTACATCTGAGACCCCAACTCTTTACTTTGTCCTTGTATGTAAGTATCCGGAGGTGTTTACCAGATGATCTACCAGGAGCTCTCCCGAGCGGGAGATTGACTTTGGTATTGACCTTCTCCCTAATATGCAGCCTATATCCATTCCTCCTTATATAATGGCTCCAGCCGAACTAAAGGAGTTGAAAGAGCAGCTGATTGAAGGATCTCTTAGACAAGGGTTTCATCAGGTCTACTAAATCCCCGTGGGGTGCTCTAGTTCTCTTTGTTGGGAAGAAGGATGGTTCTCTTAGAATTTGCATTGATTATCGATAGTTGAACAAGGTCACAATCAAGAATAAGTATCCCTTCCCCAGGATTGATGACTTTTTTGACCTGCTTCAAGGTGTTAAGTGCTTTTCGAAGATAGACCTCAGATCCACTATCATCAACTCAGAGTTAGGGAGATTGACATTCTGAAAATAGCCTTCAAGACTCGGTATGGTCACTATGAGTTTGTAGTTATGTCTTTTGGACTAAAGAATGCTCCTATAGCTTTTATGGACTTTATGAATAGGGTGTTCAAGTATTATTTAGATATGTTCATGATTATCTTCATAGATCATATCCACATATAC
Organism: Datura wrightii; assembly: GCA_035772735.1. Lineage (NCBI taxonomy): Eukaryota > Viridiplantae > Streptophyta > Magnoliopsida > Solanales > Solanaceae > Datura > Datura wrightii. The sequence goes on along the minus strand of JASDFA010000003.1, from coordinate 68,903,055 downwards.
TCTCAGAGTGAGGAGGACCGTGCCGCTCATTTGAGGATTGTGTTGCAGACTCTCAAGGATTACCAGTTGTTTGCTAAATTTAGAAAGCATGATTTTGGATGAACTTAGTAGCATTCTTGGGTCATGTAGTTTCTAGTGAGGGTGTTTAGGTGGATCCTCAAAAGATAGAAGCGGTGATGAATTGGCCTAGACCTTTCAGTCCTATAGATATTAGGAGTTTTTGGGTTAGCTGACTACTACAGGAGGTTTATAGAAGGATTTTCATCCATCGTAGTACCGATGACTAAGTTGACCCAGAAGAAGGCCAAATTTCAGTGGTCGGATGCATGTGAGAAGAGTTTTCAGGAGTTAAACACTCGACTCACTTCAGCCCCAGTATTGATCCTACTGGAGGGCACAGATGGTTTTATTTTGTATTGTGATGCCTCTAGGGTTGGTCTTGGTTATGTGTTGATGCAGCATGGTAAGTTCATTGTGTATGCCTCTAGACAACTTAACATTCGACGCATGACCTAGAGATTGCAACTGTGGTATTTTCTTTGAAGATTTGGAGGCACTATTTATATGGGGTACATATGGATGTGTTCACGGACCAAAAGAGCCTTCAATACATGCTCACTCAGAAGGACCTGAATTTGTGGCAAATGAGATGGCTAAAGCTTCTCAAGGACTATGACATGAGTATCTTTTATCATTCAGGCAAGGCCAAATGTAGTAGTGGATGCTCTTAGTAGGTTGTCCATGGAGAGTCTCTTCATGTAGAGGATGGAAGAAAGGAGTTGGTGAAAGATGTCCATAGGCTTGCCCGTTTAAGGGTTTTCCTTAAGATTCGATGGATGGTGGTGTTATCTTTCAAAATGGGTAAGAATCTTCATTGGTGATGGAAGTCAAGGCAAGGAAAGATGAGGATCCTATCGTAGTGAAGTTGAAGGAAGCAATCCGGAATAAAAAAAGTGGAGGTTTTCTCCTGGGGGAGATGGTGTACTTCGATTTCAGGGTCGATTGTGTGTTCTAGCTATAGATGAATTAAGAGTGAATGTTGAGCGAGGCTTATGGTTCTCGGAACTCTATCAATCCAGGTGCCACTAAGATGTACAGAGATCTATGGAAGTCTATTAGTGGAATGTCATGAAGAAGGACACAACGGAGTTTGTGGCTAAGTGTTTGAATTGCCAGCAGGTGAAGGTTGAACTTCAAAGAACTAAAGGTATGCTTCAAGACATTAGTATTCCTAATTGGAAGTGGAAAGAGATCAATATGGACTTCATTACAGGTTTACCTCGTACACACTGACAGTATGACTCTATATGGGTGACTGTGGACAGGTTGACCAATCAGCCCATTTCCAACTAGTCAAAACTACTGATTCAGCTGAGGATTATGCTAGATTATACATTCGAGAGTTGGTTATATTGCATGGAGTCCCTCTGTCCATCATCTCAAATAGGGGTACTCAGTTCACCTCTCAGTTTTAGAGGTTATTTCGGAGGTGCCTTAGTATTCAACTGAAGCTTAGTATGACTTTTCACCCACAAACATAGGGCCAGGCAGAGTGGACCATTCAGACTCTTGAGGAAATGTTGAGAGTGGCGTGATTGATTTCAAGGATAATTGGGATGATCACTTGCCTCTCATCGAGTTTTCCTACAATAACAGTTATTTCTCCAGTATTCAGATGGCTCCGTTTGAGACATTTTACAAGCGGAGATATAGGTCACCTATTGGATGGTTCAAGGTAAGTGAGGCTACATTGATAGGTCTGAATTCAGTTCATGAGACAGTGGAGAAAGTTTAGCTCATTAGGGAGCGGCTGAAAATAGCTCAGAGTCATCAAAAATCTTATTGCGAATGTTAGGAGGAGAGAGCTTGAGTTTGAGGTTGATGATTGGGTGTTTTTGAAGGTGTCTCCCATGAAGGGAGTTATGAGATTTGGTAAGAAAGAGAAGCTTAGTCCCTGATATGTTGGTCCTTCTAGGATTATGAGGTGAGTTGGCAAGGTGGCATATGAGTTGGAGCTACCAGCAGAGTTAGCTTCGGTGCATCTAGTTTTCCATGTATCTCTGTTGAAGAAGTGCATTGGTGACCTTACCTTAGTTGTTCCAATAGAGAGCATTGGGGTGAAGGATAGCCTTACTTATGAGGAGGTTCTGATTGAGATCCTTGATCATCCGGTTCGGAAGTTGAGGAACAAGGAAGTAACTTCAATAAGGATTTTGTGGAGAAATCAGCTTGTTGAGGGAGCTACGTGGGAAGTTGAAGCAGATATGATGGCTAGATACCCATATCTTTTCCCTTCCGGCTATGTTCCAGCACGTGGTACCAGCTTCTTCCTTAGTACTCTATTCAGTTTCATGTCAAGTTCATGTATCTAAGTGTCTTTCATGTCATATCATGCATGTATATTTCATGAATTTAATTCAGTCATTTAAATTAGTTCGGAGTCAGTCAATTCGTCAGTTTTTAGCCATGATCATTTTGTTCTAGGATTGAAGTTCTTTCCTCAGCCTTCCAGTATGCTTAATCTACATTTAAGGACAAATGTTCCCAAGGTGAGGATAATGTAACATCCTAAAAGTCCCTAAGATCAGACTCGAGAGTTAAAATAGAGAAAGGAGAAAAATCTACACCAAGTCACAGGATGAGTCGTCAAGTGACATAACAGGTCATTGAGTGACTCGTTAGTTGGTGCCAAGTTGGAGAAAATGTTACTCTCTGGATGTTTTGACGGATGGGGTGATGAGTCTTTAGGACTCCCCATGGGTGGTGGTGTGATCTGTTAAGTGTGTAGTGGTGGAGAAAATATTAATTTCTAGTGTACTTCACTGTAATACCTTGAAAGTCCGTAAGATCAGACCCGAGGTTTGAATTAAAATAATCAAGAAAATCTACACCAGGTCACAGAATGACTCATCAGGTCTCTTGACGGATTATTGAGTGACTCGTCAAGAGGTTCTAGACTGGCGAAGATTCATTGCCAGGGGGTCACTTCAGATGGCGTGACGACTCATGGTGTGACCCAACGAGTCACTAGTAGGCCCATTCTGTGCTAAGTAAGTTGCAGTTAAGGAGACTTAACAGGTGAAGGAATGATTTGTGGTGTTTTTGCATGACTCGTCAAGTGGGTCATTGCCAGAGTGGCTGAGAAAGGAGGATGGAACTTCCAATGGTGACGATGAGTACATGCGACGAGTCTCCGTTCCACCTAACAACCCGTCGAGTCCTCCATTGGTTGGGAAGTTCAGATTTCAAGGGAGATTCCAATAGAGGCAATGAGTGAGGACCACGAGTTGTCAGTGGACCCAATGACTCATTAGGTCCCTCGTTTGGACTAGCAGGACCACTTTTCCAGGCAAATTATTAAGGGCATTTTCATAAATCCTAAGATCATAAGCCTAAACTACGTCGTTTTAAGCCCTAAAAGGAGTGTTTTAAAGGAGTTTAACCTATTCTAATTCATTCAACTCCCACGCATAAAAAGTTTAGAAATTCCTTTTGAAGATCAAGCTGAATCCTATCAATTCTTCCCCAATTCTCTTGGGCTTTCTGTCACGCCCCTCCTTGGGAGGCATGAATGGCACCTGGTGCCCTACTAGGATCTAAACTGCTGAGCGGACTAAGCCTAAGCACCTTTGGTGCAAGGCTAGCTCTAACTCTAGAATCAAGAAATCAACGGGCTATATAGCGGCTGCAAATGCAACCCCCGGCCGACAAGGCCTATAGCCACCTATGAAAAATAAATAGCTAAACGATGCCCCACATGACCGATACATCTAACCACAGGGAAATGATACAATCTGCAAGCCTCTAGGAGTAATAAGATGGTTGGGACAGGGCCCCGGCCTACCCATACTGTACAAACAAAAGAAGTAAACCTCTGACACACAGCTCTGGAAGAAAGGAGTTGATGGCTCTGTGCGGATGACTGAAACTACGAGGGATCTGCTCCTCATCTATCTGTACCTGCAGGCAAGTAATGCAGCGCCCAGAGAAGGGCATCAGTACAATATATACCGAGTATGTAAAGCAATAGCTGTAAATGACTGAAAGTAAGGAATAAAGCTGACCATAGCTAAAATAAAGGGAATGGACTGAAGCTGGCTAAAGTAGTAAAATCAGGACTAAACGTAACTGCAATAAGAAGGGTAGGGGTCATACCTGACAAACGAAACATCTTACTGTCTAACTATCAGTAACTAAAGCAACATAACATAAACCTTACTTGGCCCCCATAAGCCAGAAGGTGCAATAAACACATAACAACCCACACGGGCCCCCATTAGCCCTAGTGAGTACACCTCAATCTAATTACCCCTATCCAGGTCATACCCCACCACCTACTAACTATGAGTATCCTGCCGGTCCCCTGGGTATGCAGCTTGGGCCCGCTAGGCCCCTGACTATAGCTATGCCTGAGTCCGGAGGACTCTTGAAATCTACACCCCGGGCGTAAGCACTCGGCGGGGGTGTGCATAGGCCAACCACAGCAAAATATGAGGAGCTGGCTCCCCATCTTCGTCCCTTGCGGACGACATGCCGCTCCATAGAGCGATGTATCCCCGCCCTCTGGCAGACGAGTCGACACAGCTATTAACCCTGGGGCGATCACGGAATCTATATAGGTAATCCAGCCCAAACAATGCAAATACAGGTCTCAACTGATAATAATAACTGCACACAATCACAACTCCTGACACGCTTTACTGAGAGTCATACTGGATTATTATACTGGAGAAACTGACAAATAAATCTATTTGTATAGCGAGAGAGTATCTAGCCTTCTAGGCCTCATGCTAATGCTACTCGCCTCTGGAATAATCTGTATGACTGTCTACAGGCACACCATGTGCACATATTTGATCAGAGGATCCTGATAGTGATCATGATCTCTAATAATCTGGGATGAATAGAGTAAGGTCTGAAGTAGTCTAACAATACTCTAAATGTCCTACTTGGACATCTGTAGCTCATGCATAACTGTGGAGTTGCGGACAGCTAACTACTTTATTCTTCTAATTAAACAACTATAGAGTTGGGCTTGGTCGAACTTGCTTATAGGCGATCGGTCCTTGGTTCTTCATAGGGAGCTTACCAATCTCCTTAACTGTGGTTAACACTGTACTAGTAGAGTACTACTGACTCCTTAAGCCTTGTCTGAATCCACTCGGATCTATGTTACTGTTCTGAGCACTATATTACTGTTCTGGGCAATTCTCAAACTTATAGGCAATTCTATATAGAGTGGCCCTCTTCTGGCACTCTGTACCTGGATACTTTACAAGAACCGGCTAGGGTACTGGCCTGTCACTGGCTACTGATGTGGACCCCTCCTTGGGGTACCCACGGGTTTATCTAACTTGGACGAATAGGTTGGCTTGCTGGGCATTCTACATGATAACTGTTAAATCGACTAAGACTGACAATCACTGATAAGGCTAAAGGGACGACGTACGATCACTCAATACACTGGAGAACCCTAGTGTTGCTAACTCTAGAATATACCTATTCTATTTCTATTTCTGGTTCAGGAACGTGCGATAACGTTAATGACCTCTAAGGATGCTTTCCTGCTAATACAGGCGCCAACTGGTCGTTAGACCGCCTAACTGCGCCCATATTGTTTAACCAACTGATTCAGGCTACTAATTCTTACGAGCCTCTGAAGTCTAGGTCTGGCAACAAACATATAAGTCTACCATCCCAAAAAGCTGAGAATAAAAGAGTTCCTATAGCGTCATACGTGAATCACATTTAACCTGCTTCCCTTTTAACGAAGGGTCCTACAGTACGATCTTTAATATGAGTTCTAACAGCTAACCAGAATTTATGTAACTATAATCCCTCTCAGCAGCTAATCATCACATATCTGATATTTATATACATAGATCAATAACAGCTAATTACAACATATCGAATTACAATCTAATGGTAGAAACCATCTGCAGCATTTGAGATCGTTACTTCTATTCAAGAACATAAGTCGTAACACTGTATGACTAGGATACTTGCCGAGAGTTAAGCCTAACATACCTTGATCGTTGTTTACCGATTAGCTGGCGAGTTTTGGCTCATGTTCAACTGCCCTTCTCAACTGAAATCATGTTACTGGAAAGATAGGATTAGTTTTATCACTAAATTCGGCAAAAAGGAAAACTTTATATATAAATATTAACTATATTTCTAATTAAACGGAATGCGGTCGAAACCTCATTATTTCTTGAAGATCTAGAAGGGATAAATACTTTCTTTGAGCCTGGGATCATATTGACACTAGTTTGGAGCAATTCCAACAACTTTAGCTCGGCGGGACGACGATTCGTCGGGCAAATTTCACGAAACTAACTCTGTAGAAATGCTCCCTGCAGCCTTATACTTTGATACCCAAAGTTAATTTGGATTTGGATGGCGCTTGACGGCGTAATTAGAAGAAAATTATATATTACCTTCGTCCTCCCTCTGTTTCTGGTCAATCTATATGAGGAAATGACATAAAATTAAAGGGTGAGGCCTATATATACTTGCAGCAAAATACATAGCAACGTGGGACATTTGCCAACACACCGTTTTGGCTCCGTGCCACGTTGGCTAACGCGGAGGTCCCAGCTCCGTGCCACTTTGCCCCTCTGGGCAGTGCGATTCGGCCTCCTCTTGCGAAATTCCAACTTCGCACTCGTTCGGCCTTTCCCCGCGCCCTTTCCTCACACATATGGCATTCTAAAACTTCCAACCAACATGCGAATAAGCCAACTATATGCTAGAGACTTACGGGGTATAACACTTTCAAAGTCAAGTTCAGATTCAGATTACCTAGGTAAGTAGGGCTATGAATGGGAGTTTCCTTTCATTCTCATGCCCAAATTTCTCCTCAAGTTCATGAATTCAAGTTCCAATTCAAGTTTATGATCTTATGGGGTTTTAAACCAATTTTATGAATTTCTCTATGATTTGTTAATGGGTCAATTCCCTTTATGTTCCAAAGCATGTTTTAAGATGTATGGGCAGATTTTATACTCATTTTGAATACATATTCATGATTTTAAGTTTTTAGAAAATTATTCCCTATTATGCACGTGTTATGAGAAGTCAAGTTTATGATTTATGATTTTAAGTATGATGAGATATCTAGCATGAATGCACGTTTATAAATTACGCATATATGAATCCATGATTTTGACTTATGAAGTATACTTCATGTATGCATGATTTTAAGATTTGGGCAAGCCCACAGAAGTTAATTATGTTTTCATGATTTAGCCAAGGCTAATAACATCAGCTTATCATATGTTTTGCAGTCAAGACTCCCAATGCAACTTATGATATGTTTTGGAGTCAAGACTCCTCCTGTTCAGATTTCAGACTATGCATGTGATTATGATTTCAACTTCATTGAAAAATGATGGGAGCACTGTGCATGTTTTTGGGAGTAGCATCTAGCACCGAGTAAGCTTGGGGGCCCGATCTCTGAACTACGCGCCAATGTATATTTATACATATTTATTTGGGGCCTCTCAAGAGAGTTTCCCCCACCCGCAAGGGGCCTTCAGCTTGATATCAATATCATGGTAGCGTCCTTATCCCTGGCAAGGTTTTGGACAATTATTCCCACTTGAGTGTGACAGTTAAGGCATTACATAGCTTTATCGTGATGGTGTCGGTTATGACGAGCCTCCCATTGTTCCTCATGATTTCAGTTATTTATGTTCAAGAATTACAGTATTATGTTGTACAACAGGTTTGACCCAATGATCAGTTTACAAGTTTTTACTTATGATTTCAGCTATGAATAGTCATATGATTTCTATTTTAGCCTTGGGTTATTCAATTCGGATACGATATTCATCTTATAAGTATAAATGTTTCATAATCAGATTTCAGCATGTAGTCCTTACTCTCATGATCTTATGATCTATGTTTGTATGCATGATTTCTGTTAATATTTACTCAGCATGTTTTACCTTGCATACTCAGTACATTCCAAGTGCTGACTGCATACTCTATGATGTATCATTTCATGATACAGGTCCATTCGATCAGACTCAGCACCACCATTAGTCCAGTTTCCCACAGTTTAGCTCAGTTCCCATCATTGATGAGTCCTCATCTTGCAAGGACAATCAATTTAGCATTTTATTATGAAATATGCAATTTCATACTTTAGCAAGCTAGTTGGGTTTACTGTCCCATCAGCTCATCAGACAGTTTAGAGACTTATCAGACAATATGTAAAATTTCAGCTTTGTTGGGTGTTGACTCTGTCTATGATTGTTATGCTATTCAGACTTCTGCTTATTCATGTTTCAGCTATCAGATTAGAATTCTCAACTTGATTAGAAGCCCAAAGGGAATTGTTATGTTCATGCCATAGTTCGACTTGGATGTATGCTCTTTAGTTGTTATGTTCATGCCATAGTTCGACTTGGATCCATTCATGATTCTAGGTCCCGTTTCTTGGTTTGGGGTCCCAGCTCGGGTCATGATATTCACGGATTGGGAAACGACTCATCAAGTCCCTTGACGACCCATTAAGTGACTCGTTGAGTGAGAAAAGGATAAGAGTTTGGGTTTTTGCTCCAGTGGCAATGGGTCAAACAATGACACGTTACTTGACCAGATGGATCGTCAAGTGCGTCATTGGGTCTAGCAGGGTCACTTTTCCAGTCGGTTTATTAAGGGTATTTTTGTAATTTTTAAGTTTTTAACTCCTAAAGTAAGTCATTTTAAGCCTTCAAAAGGACAGTTTTAAGGGTTTTAACCATCTTAAACCCTCATTCTACTCCTAACACTCTCATTAGAACATCAAATTTCCTCAAGAGAAGTTAGGGTTCTTCATCAAATCTTCCTCAATTCCCTTTAGGTTTCTAATCAAGTTGAGAATTCTACAAGACCAAGTATGTGGAATCATCTATAAGGGATTCCTTCCACCCTAATGCCCTTATTAATTGAAAATGTGATACTCCCAAATCCCCATGCCTTGAATTCTAGATTTATAGATTGGGTTGGATGTTATTGAAATTTCTCAATGCTCATCTATGGAATTAGTTGTTCCTTAATCCAATACATGTTTCCATGATTAGGATTTCATGTTTCTAGCATGTCTCTCATGAAATTTTAATTCTAAGTTTCAAGCATGATTATGAACTCCTAGGGTTATATTCGATTTGAGTTAAATTCTATGATTCACTTGTGAATTCAAGTCCCTCAAGTTTTAATTATGTTTTATGATCGTGATGCATGATTTTGAAAAGAACCCTTTATGAATTTATGAATTTCATGATATGGAAGTTTTTATCAAATATGCATGTTTTCATGAATATCAATTTCATGTAATGGCCGACCCACGGGCCTTGTCCATGGAAAGTTCACGTATTTCAAGCATGTTTATGTACTTCATAATTTCAACTAGCCCATGTACTTTAAAAATATTGTCATGATTATGATATGAGTACTATATATATTTTTGGAGTAATATTTAGCACCCAGTAGGCCAGGGGTCCAGTAAAACCCCGAGTCTCAGAATTACGTGCTAACATAACCATGATGAGGTCCTCCACGAGAGTGTCTCCCATGACCAATGGGACACCATGAGTGATATGATGCCTTTTATGGTCATACCTTTTCTAAGGTATAAACACTCTCCCGACTAAGGTTTTCCAGGTCGGGCTCCATGTATGCTCACATGGGGTATGTCGGTTATAAAAATCTCCCATTGTTACTTAATTTCTATATATAAGTATGTGCATGCTTTATGTTGTTATGACTTATGGTATTTAAACTTTAAATCATTTGGAAGTTTGAGCCTCATGTTCAATTTATGATTAACATCTTACATTTTTACTTTTTTACTCGATGACCTATCTTGACTTGCATGCACGATTTCATACTATCATTTTACTAGAATGTTTTACTTTCTCTACATACTCAGTACATTCAAAGTATTGACCGCATATTATATGCTATATTATCTCATGACATAGGTTCGAGTGATCCATCCCAGTCTCGTCACTAGCTCGTACCCGCTTAGTTTAGCTCTACTTTTGGTGAGTCCTCATGATCGAGGACGTCATCTTGGTTATATCTTTTTCATGACTTTCATTTTTAGTTGTAGAGGGCTAGTTAGGGGTATTGTCCCATTAGCTCATCAGATGTTTTAAAGGCTTTTCAGACAAAATGTATAGATGCTTTTCAGCGATGTTGGTTGTTTTTACCTTTATGTTGATATGCTTCATAGACTTCTGCTTAGTCATGCTTATATTATAAATTCTGCTCGATTATGCTCTTAAATCATCCTATGTATATGTCATGGGTTAGCTTGGAGCTATTCGTAGTTCTAGATCCCGTGTCTCAGTCTGAGGTCTCAACTCGGGTCGTGACAGGCTGCACTCCAAGTATTGGCACAGGCCGTGATGGAACAGGTCAACCATCAAGCGCTTGCACCCATGAACCCTAATAGGAATGATGCATCTTCAAAGGTGCGAGATTTCATTAGGATGAACCCGCCGGAAATCTATAATTTGAAGGTGGATGAGGACCCACAAGAGTTTATTAATGAAATCCAGAAGATCACTCAGTTTATGGGGATTTCCAGATAGGAGAGTGCATATTTGGCCTCCTATCAGCTGAAGGGGGTAGATCATATATGGTTCCAGCAGTGGAAGGAAGGCCATAAATCAGACACAGCTCCACTAAATTAGGACGAGCTTGTTACAGCTTTCTTGGATAGGTTCTTTCCTCGTGAAAAGGGGGAAGCAAAGGTCGCAGAGTTCATTAATTTGAAACAGAATAACATGAGGTACAGGAGTATGCCTTGAAGTTCACTTAGCTGTCAAAATATGCTCTGGAGATGGTTGTTTGGCCGAGGGCTTGCATGAACAAGTTCATGTCAGGAGTCTCAAATTTAGTGGTCAAGGAGTGTAGGACGGCCATGCTCATCAGTGACATAGACATTTCCAAACTCATGATCCATGCCCAGCAGATTGAGGAGGAAAAGTTAAAGGAAATAGAAAGGAAGAGAAAGAGAGCTAGGACAGGGGACTCTGAGTATTCCAAGTAGAGGATAGAAGGTGGACATCATTTGCAGTCCCATCATAGGTTATCAGTCCCAGCGCCATTATCAGTCAGTGTTCCATGCAGGTCCTGGGTAAGGGAGATTACATATACAGCTTGCAAGAATTGTGGAAGGAACCACCTCAGAGAGTGCATGATTGGTTCAGATGTTTGTTTCGAGTGTGGTAAGCCTATTCATAAACTCAGACATTGCCCAGTAACCAAGTGGGGTGAAGGTAGAGGTCATACCCTAGCCACCTATTTAGCAGCTCCAACAACTCGCCCACCTCAACAGGGCGCATCATCTAGTGTAGGTGGTGGACAGCATCAGAACCGCTTCTATGCCTTATCACACTACTACAAATGAAGGTTTTTGTGGCAATTATTTAATGGCAATAACATAACTGCCGCTAAATTATTGTAGAGCCATTTATTACCGGTAATTACATTTTAATCAGTAAAAAAGCTTTTTTAGTGGCAATTAATTAAAAAAATAAAACTTTAATAAACAAAATATACACTTTAATCATCCAAATGTTCCCAAACCTTCCATCTAAAGTGGTGAATCGGGCACTTCTCATTGTCTTCTCTTCTCTTCTCGCTTGGAGACCCAGCTTCGGCGGTGCTCATCTCTTATCGCTTGCAAACCCAATTGCAGTGTTCTTCGGTGGTGCTCTTCTCTTCTCACTTGGCAGCTACTTTCAACTCTCACTTGGCAGTGCTCTACTCCCAGTAACTGTAACTCTCACGGAATCTGAGAGCTCATTCACTTCTTTAATGGAGTTGTTGAGATATCCAGATCTTTCAATCCAGATGTAAAGTGGTGAATACATATCTGAAGCCTCCGATTGCTCTTCTCTTCTCGCTAGCTCACTCACTCTTTCAATCTAGATCTGAAGCGGTAATCTATCTTTCTCTTCTCTCTCAATGATGCCTACAATTATTTGTTGTTCCTATTATAAGATTCCCAAGATCAGTAGCTTTGCTGTAATACCCGAGCTTGAAGAATATTGTAAAGTTGAAAGTAATTTGAAGAGATATTTTATATTACAGTAAGGTGTAGTCGGATTCTCTTACTATTGCATGTGTTTTCTTCTGTGTTTAGCTCGAGAAGACTATAAGAAAATTTATATCTCAGGATCAGTAGTCGAGGTGAGGTAAGAACATAGACTCCCTTTGTTATTCGTGATTTCTCCTTTTCATATGTCTTTTGTTGAATCAAGTGAATATTTGTACTTCCTGATATTGATTCTAAGTTAATTGAAAGCTTATGTATGTCTCCTCCTTATGTTATTCTATGTTTGAAAAATATTGTAGCTTTCTGCAAAAAAAATCCTCTATTGTATTACAAAGTAAGAGAATTCATTTTAGAGAAGATCTAAAGAAACTACTATTGGAGCAGAGTCAAGATATTCTTAGCACCTTACTATAGATAATTAGTGCTTGCATGTTAAAGGCAATTAAAATTTCAGTTCAATTCTAGGATTAGATTGCATTGCACATGATTTTAGCTTTAAGTTAAAAGAAAACCATAGCTAGAGGCAAAGCATTAAGAGTCTTTTTGCTAACTGAAAGAGTCCACAAAAGTATGCTCTCGCTAACATCTTTAAGTTTTTAGATGAGATAGCCAAACACTTCAACAAACCTTAGTCACACACTTCAACAGGCCTAATTTCATATTATTTGTGCTCCAAATGTTCAGGCCTGAGTGGGAAGATAGGAGGGAGGAGGAATTCTTAGAACTTGATCTCTACAGGCTATGTAAAAACAAAAGAACTGGACATTAGTAGATTTCGGTCTTCAACGTAATATGCATCAGTGAAAAATGTACTTCATTAGTGGTCAGTAAGATGACTCACCTTAAGGGTTTTTCCAAAACAAACGTACTTTGGTTATTTCACTTCTTGTGGTTTTGTTTATATTTCATATGTGTGGCACTTGAAGTAGTTGCACCCTGAATAAAATTGTTAGATCTAGGAATACTTATCAATCAATAGTGACACTATTAAAGACACATCTAAAATATTCCTTTATTTGAGGTGAGAGCATATTTGATCACTTAATCAGTCCAAGGACTTGCATTTACATCTAACTAAAACATAGAAAGAATAGAGATCAGGTGATTTTATTAATTTTCATGTGATACTAATATGGAAAGGTGATTCTTTTACTCCCAACTTATTTTTCTGTTTTACAAAATGACATAAATTACCCTTTCATTCTACTGGTACTTCAACCTTTGGTGTTCTACTTTTACCACTTAATCAGCAAAATAGTTAAATTCTCTTCTGGAGATGCTCTCTTTCTCTCTATATTTCAAGTCAAATTGGAAAGTCGGTAAAGATGTAAAACTATTGGGAATTGTCCCTTGTTTAGGGCCTCTTTGCAATTCTTTTGTCAAAGTTATCTTACGGGGGTCTCAAGTTCATGTAATTGTGCCTATAAAATTGAGAATTCTATTTTTTCTTTTGTTCCTCTTCTCCATGTGCACTAAGAATGATGGGCTCACTATGATTAACCAAAGACACTAACGAAATGCTTTATTAAGTGGAGACACAGAAGTAGAGAACATTCATAAGCAGTTGAACATTATTAGTACAAAATGTCTGTCCAGACGAAGCATCATCCAATCACTACATGAGTAAGAGGATTTTGCACAATCAGTGCCCAAGCAGCTGTCTTATTTAGTTCTTCTCTTATATGGTATTCTAGGCGACTTAGCTATATCATACTACAGTCACTGCATAAAAAAAAGAGGCTGCCAACATGTTGTCGAACATTGATTTTCCTTTGTACAAAGCACACACAAAGGTCTCCTAAGCATTTGATTTTAAGATAATTCGTGAAGCTTACTGTCATGACCCAAATTAGTATCACGATCAATGCTAAGGGATAGAACCCCAAAGCAAGCCATAACAGAAACTTTACAAAAAATCGGGCAGAGTTTCCTTTGTTTTTGGGCCTATCCAAATTTTACCTGTCTCAGAAACCACAAACAATCCAATAATATCACCAAGACATGCCATAATATCAGCCAACATTCTATTCAAAATGCCACAATAGCAAAATTCATGTCCAAATACGATAATAATTCTAATACAAGTCACAAGTCTATCATAACGGAAGGATATTCATGACACTAATGAAATGACTATGGAGAGACTCTAAGAGTTCAAAGGAAAAGACCATAACAATTAATAAGTCCTTGCCCACACAAACAACTGCGAGGCTCACCGGAAATTGGTCAACTTGAATGCTTTAGTTAACGAATTCCTTACCAATGTCACTTGCGGTCTCTAAAAAAATAGCGAGGGGTGAGTCGCTAGCTCAGTGAATAACAATTAAATAAGTCCTTGCCCACACAAACAATGGCGAGGCTCACCAGAAATTGGTCAACTTGAATGCTTTAGTTAACGAATTCCTTACCAATGTCACTTGCGGTCTCTAAAAAAATAGCGAGGGGTGAGTCGCTAGCTCAGTGAATAATAACACTTAACCGCAATCGCTTTTAATAGGGACAATGTCACGCCCCAAGCCTACACCCTGGACGTAACACGGTACTTGAAGCTACAAGTGACCCCAAGTCAACCCCTGGTCTATCATTCACTAGAATTCTGGGTAAAACAAGCATAGCGGAAATTTAAAGTAATAACATTAAGGCATTTTTATGAAAATTTAAAATAGAACTTAAAACATGCAATCTGAACATCTGTAGGTCTCAAAACCTTCTAAATGATGAGCTACTGGGACAAACCCCCAGCTAACTCTAAATCTAAAATAAAGCTATATATGAATATTAGAAAGTAAAATATAACGCCCTCGAATAATGAGGACTCACACTTCAAAATACGGTTGATGAGGAGCTTAAACTTGACAACTATCGCTGTCGAATCTGGGAACCTGCAGCTGTATCAAGAAACGATACAACATAAAGTATGCTTCAATACTTTGAATGTACTGAGTAAGTGAGAGATGTAAATAACATGAAAGAACTAGTAACTGAACTGAAGTGACATGAAATGACAGACTGAAAATACTGAAAGCTGATACAACTAGAATATACCGATATGGTCAACAATGACCCTGGCTAATGGCCATAAACATGCCCTAAATATGAAAGATTGAGTCTTACATACTACACTAAACTGATCTGGACTGAGAAATCTGAGAGTGGACTAACTGACTAGTGAGAGAGTCTATAACCGACATTTAACCACGTGAGCTAGACGTGGAGTCCAATGTATACACCCCACTGGTAGGACCCAATATACCTTGCCAGGGTATAAAGGCATGAGCTGGGGATCACAAAAGTCTGGGGCCAATCAGGCTAAGTAATATTGTAACCTACACTAGCAATGTAGTTTTAGGAACCTGGGTGCGCTGGAACCCTGGCCCGCTCGGTGCTAAGTCCTACTCCCACTGAAAACCTGTATTGAACTGCTAGGCTAATAGCTCGAAACTGGGGTCCAAGACTAGCCAGGGACATATAACTAAAAGTACCCTGAGAGTCTTATCGGACCAGATTTTGAAACTGGGTTCTAGACTGGTCAGAGCTGCTTATCTACAAGCGTCGTAACCGTTTAAGAACAAACTGTAAACTGAACTGAGGTCCTGGGGATGGTCACAACTATAAATCTAAAATGTCATGACCACCTAATGGACCAAATAACAATAATCTGAGTCTGGTTCTGATAACTGAGAGGCACCGCTGACACCTCGGGAAAAGACTATAGTCAAACTGATCAGTTGACAATTTTCTGAATGATTCTCAAGAGATTCTACGTTCTAACTGGTCTGAACTACTAGCAGCTAATAGAGAACTCAACTCATTCCAACAACACCGGAATTTTATAATATGATGAAATTTCAAGAATTTAAAGGGGCTTCATCCAATAAGGGTAAAATCATTCTCATCAAGGGAAAAATTTCTCACAATATATATAATAAGAATTTCTAGGATATTCAGCCCAAAAACATACATTGCAAAATAGACGAAATTTAGTACGCAATAATCTTTACTCGAAAATTTAGGGCTATAAATCATCTTGGCAATAACAACAACTATTTACTTATGAATTGATGAAAATAATATGAGTAAAATAAACATTGATAATAACCCAATTGAAATTAACAAGAATCAACATGAAAATCTCTGCATACTCGAAAATCTCAGGGCTAAACTAATAGGGACATTATGGGAAGATTTTGGGGAACACAAGGGAAGGACAATTCCCTTGTTGAATTCCCACATACTTGACTAAAATTCTCTCGGAGAAGAGGACCTGAACTGCTGCAATGGAGAACAACCCTAAGCTTGCTTTAGAGTTTCTTGAGAGAACTTTCGATATGTTTCCTGATAATAAACGTGAGGATGAGGGGAGGAACCATCCAAAACCCCTAATAAGTACGTCCAAAACGACGTGGTTTAAAGCTTAGGAGAATAGAAAATTACTAAATAGCCCTTAGAAATTCATTGGGAAAAACTGTCAGGTGCCCCTAACGGGTGACCCAACGGGTCGTGGTGACTGACCATGACTCGTGGTCACTCCCATTAGGAAAACTGCCTAGGATCCTCAGTAGGTTACCACGAGGGACCTAACGAGTGGTGGACCATACTGTCTCATTCTGGAGACTTAATGCTAATTCTAGTAACGAGTCACCTAATGAGTCGTTGGCACAGATGACGACTCATTCCACCCACTCGTCACGTACACTGGTCAACTAGCTATATTACCAACTCAGGCCTGACTACGAGTGACTTAACGGGTCGTGGTCTGTACCACGACTCCTGATGTCCCTCGTTGGGTACACTGTCTCCCCACTTTAAGTTATTAAACCTCCTTCTCAAAGTTCACCTAATGAATCATGAGGTCACTTAACGACTCGTTAGGTGGGTCGTCATGAAGTTTTTCGACAACTTTTCCTGATTTAAGTCCCGGAATTATATTTTGAGTTTCCGGGGCATTAAAGACAAATCATAAATATCGCTAGTATGAAAATCAACAACTATCACTAAATAAGTTCCTCTTTCATAAATGGTAAATCAAAAACCAGTTTTATCTATGTCATATAAGCAGAAATTAATTCAATAATTCGATAATAATCTCAGTAAACACTGTCATATCAAATCTTATATTTTTTGGAGGTTTCCAAGGATAAATCATGTAATCGGTGTGGCTCCCTACCTTGAGAGATAGCCAATAACTATATACTAGTTCTACCTTCCCACTAGCGAGGGCTGTAATGGTAATATGTAAATACAAGGTGCACCAGGTCTAATGAACCCGCCATTAGCTACGAGATCCATCAAGGTCTACTCCCATTTATACTTTTATTTGTAAATAGTAAGTACTCATATGAAAGCATTTTCACTATAGTGTAGGGAACTTAAGTTCTTACAAAAATCATGTACTTTCTTTTCGGTAAGGATAATCATCTCAAGTAACAGTAAAACATGTTTATTAATTGTGAGAACATCTAAAATAATGGTAAAAATTATGAAATGAATATTTCAATACCATGTCAAGTAAATGACTTGTCCCACATGCAATTTCAAAGCATTTGGTAACACATTACTTGGAAAATCATTATAAATCATGCAGATTATCAAAATAAAAATTGCAGTAAGGTCACTACTCAAAGTACTCATCTCAAAATACTCAACTCGTCGCCTCGAGCAACCATATGATTTCTTTCGATCAATCTACAATCATTTCATATCAATCTCATGTTAGTTTTCTCGTTTAAGCTAATTAATAACTAATTGAAAATATCCAACCCTCGATGTTTCATGTTTAACACATCGATGTCGAATTATATTTACTCATTCCATGAGTAATTTAGCAATGCAAAGTCTACTAATTTCAGCTAAATCATATAGTTTATTCATCCAATTCGTACCCAAATTTCTCTAAATTTATGCTAAAAATAAACTAAAATAACCTTCCTAGTCATTCTACTTTTCCTTGGCGTATGTCGAAATCTAAGTGTTTACACTCCAATCTTCTAATGTACTCACTCAGTTTATGAGAATTTAATAGATTCCTTCATTTTTTTTCTAACCCTTGATTCTTGAACTCTCAACCCTAATTCGATAGTCATGGGTTATATGAATTAAATCTATAAACTAAGTTGAGAAATCTACCTTTTTCTTCTCCTTCTTTCTTGAATTATTTATCAAAGACTTGAGTTATCCCTCACTTCATGCTCCTTTAATGGAAAATTGGTGTCACTCGCATTCTCTTTTTTTTGTTGTTGTTGTTTCGGCAGAATGCCCTTTCTGTTTTTTTTTGTTTGCTACTGTCGATGGTATTACCCCCTTCCCTATCTTCCCCCTTTTTTTAAAATTCTTTCTATTGAATGGGCCTTGGGCCACAGATGTCCTTTCATTTTTTTTAAAACTAAATAATTTTTCTCCACCTTATAAATTCGGTCCCTGAATTTAACAAAAGTATATACCTGTAGCCTGAAATAAGTGAGGGTACTTAACTCATATATCATTTTCTAACTCCCAAGTAGCTTCTTCAACTGTATGGTTTCTCCATAAGACTTTCACAGATAAAATTTCTTTTGACCGCAACTTCCTTGCTTGCCTGTGCACAATATCCACTGGCTCCTCCTCATATGTCAAGTTCTCTTCAAGCTGTATAGCCTGTGCCTTAGGATTATGATATGCATTTTTTTAGCATAGAGACATGTAACACTGGATGGACAAAAGACATCTCACAAGGAAGTGCCAAACGATATGCTACTTCCCCTACCCGGTCAAGTATCTCATATGGTCCTATAAACCTTGGACTCAATTTACCTCTTCTCCCGAACCACATCGCACCTTTCATAAGGGAGACTCATAGGAAAATTTTATCCCCAACTGTGAATGCTAAATCTCTCCTTCTCTTATCCGCATAAGACTTTTTTCTTCTTTGAGCTATGAGCAACCTCTGTCTAATTAACTGGACCTTGTCAATAGCTTCTTGCACCAAGTCTAGTCCCAACACATTTGCCTCTCCAACTTCAAACCATCCGATAGGAGAATGACATCACCTACCATACAAGGCTTCATATAGGGCCATCTGAATACTTGATTTGAAGCTATTATTGTAGGAAAATTTAGCTAAGGGTAGATCATATTCCCAACTACTACTAAAATCAAGAATACAAGCTCTAAACGTATCCTCCAAGATTTATATAGTACATTCAAACTGCCCGTCTGTCTGCAAATAAAATGCAGTACTAAGATCTACTTATGTGGCCAATGCTTCTTGGAAGGATTCCCAAAAGCGTGAAGTGAATTGTGAGCCTCTATCAGAGATGATGGATACTGGAACTCCGTGTAGTCAAACAATTTCATTCATAAATATTTGTGCATATCGCACTCCACCATATGTAGTCTTTACCGGTAGAAAGTGTGCTGATTTTGTTAGTCAATCTACAACTACCCATACCGAGTCATAACCTCTAAGGGTTTGTGGTAACCCAATCAAAAAATCCATGGTAACTCTTTCCCATTTCCACTCTGGAATTTTGATCTGTTGCGATAGTCCTGCGGGTCACTGATGCTCAGCTTTAACTTGTTGACAAGTCAAGCAATATGATACAAAGTTAGAAACATCATTCTTCATACCTTCCCACCAGTACAACTTCTTTAAGTCATAATACATCTTAGTGGAACTAGGTTGTATAGTGTATCTGGGAGTTGTGAGCTTCCTCAAGAATAACTCATCTCAGTCCATCTATAGCTGGTACACATAACCGGTTATCTACTCGAAGAATATCATCACATTCAATAGTCAACTTCATATTATTTCCAGTTAGGACCTCATCTCTGTACTTGCACAGTTTCTCATCCTCATATTGAGTGGCTTTTATGCGCTCTACTAATGAAGATTTTGCTTGCACATATGCCAACAATGCCTCTGAATTTTTCACCCAAAATTTGACACCTGTGCCTTCGAGTTTATGCATCTTCTTCACCAACCATCTCTTTTCAGGAGCTATATGTGCCAAACTGCCCATGGATTTTCTACTAAATACATCAACCACGACATTAGCTTTTCAAGGATGATACAAAATAGCACAATCATAATCTTTGGGCAGTTCCATCCACCGGTGCTGCCAAAGATTCAGATCTCTCTGTTTAAAAATATACTTTAAGCTCTTACGATTAGTATAAATCACACAAGTTATGTCGTATAGGTAATGCCTCCAGATCTTAAGAGCAAATACCACTACAGCCATCTCTAAATCATATGTAGGATAGTTTTTCTTGTGCTTCTTCAACTGTCTCGAAGCATAGGCTACAACACGACCAGCTTGATAAGAACACATCCTAATCTCACTCTCGAAGCATCAGAGAAGACCTTGAATCCTTCAGAACCCATGGTAAGGCTAATATCGACACAGTGGTCAAACGTGCTTTAAGTTTTTGAAAACTCTGCTCACATTCCTCTGTCCACTGAAATTTCACATTTTTCAGTGTTAACTTGGTCAATGGGGCTGCTATTCTGGAGAATCCTGCACAAAACGCCTGTAGTAACTTGCCAAGCCTAAAAAGCTATGAGCCTCTATAGATGAAGTAGGTCTAGGCTATTTCTGTACGGCTTCTATCTTTTCAGGATCCACCATAATTCCATCCTTGGATACAACATGCTCCAGAAATGCTATTGAGTCTAGCCAAAATTCACACTTTGAGAACTTAGCATAAAGCTTATGTTCTCGCAATATCTGCAACACAGTCCTCAAATGATTCTTATGTTCTTCCTGGCTACGAGAATATATGAGGATGTCATCAATAAACACTAACACAAACTTATCTAGGAACATCTTGAACACCTTATTGATCAAGTCCATAAATGGAGCTGGAGCATTTGTCAATCCGAAAGGCATCACAAGGAACTCATAATGCCCCTACCTAGTTTTGAATTTTGTCTTAGAAATATCTTCTTCCTTTATCCTAAGCTGATGATAACCAAATCGAAGATCAATCTTCGAAAAGTGGACAGCTCCCTGCAACAAATCAAACAGGTCATCTAAATGAGGTAAAGGATACTTGTTACATATTGTTACCTTGTTCAGTTGCTTGTAGTCGATGCACATTCTTAGAGACCAGTATTTCTTCTTTACAAACAGTACTGGTGCACCCCATGGTGATACACTCGGTCTAATAAAACTCTTATCTAGAAAGTCCTGCAATTGTTGTTTTAGCTCCTCAACTCCACTGATTCCATACGATATGGAGGTATTGATGTTGGTAGGGTCTCAGGTATTAAATCAATACCAAAGTCTATCTCTCTTACTGTAGGTAACCTTGGAAAATCCTTAGGAAATACATCTAAAAATTCTTTCACTAAGTTACCTTCTCCAAGCTTAGTGTTTCCTCTCTAATGTCCCTTACCATAGCTAAGAGACCCATGCAACCTTTTTGTCAGTAATCGTTGGGCCTTCACAAGAGATATAACTTTACCAACCTCTGGGACATGACCCCTTTTTAATACAAATGTAGGCTCATTGGGTATCTCAAACTTCACTATTTTTGCATGGCAGTCAACTATAGCATAGCAAGGAGATAACCAATCCATTCCCATCGGCTCATCAAAGTTAATCATATCAAGTACTATTAGGTCAGCTAGAGTATTTCTACCCTTTACTCGAATCTGACATTCTCGATACACATATTCAACTAATAGAGAATCTCCCACAGGAGTAGCAACAAGAAAAGGGTAATTTAACATCTCTGGTTGTTATCAAACCTCAAAGCAAAATAAGAGGACACATAGGAGTGTGTAGATCCTGGATCTATCAAAGAAATTGCATCAAATGAACAAACTAAAAGAATACTTGTAACCACTACATTTGAGTCCTGAACATATTGTCTAGTAAGTGCAAAAACTCTCGCCTGGCCTCTGCCAGCATTTCCTTGTCCTTGATTTCCAATAGCATCATCTCCAACACCTCGACGTTTATTACCTGTACCCAAAGTGTTACGAGTAGCCTGAGTAGGTGAAGATAACTGGATAGAAGCCTGGCTGGAATTCTTTGGAGGTCGAGGGTAGTCCCTCAAGTGATGTTCCAACTAGCCACAACATAAGTACCTTCCGGTAAAAACACGACATTGACCCAAATGTGATCTGCCACAGGTATGGCAGGCTGGAGTAGTGGCATACATCTTCCTAGAACTACGATATCTAAATAATGACGACGGTCCCTTATTACCCTGTCTATGATATGGTCTATATATGTACTATGATACCATATCTACCTCTGTTTGTGCATCCTATTGCTGCTAGCCCTGATCTCCTGCTATGTGATTTGCACTAAAGTCGCCACTGAAAGATCCCCCTATCTTAGCCTTCTTACATACATCATTTATTGCATGTTCCTCATGTCGTTTATTTACTATCTTTCTAGCAAGGTCAACTGCATCTGAGTATGTCAAAGTCTTCATTTGTGGAGCTACTACACTGTATAGATGACTAACCAACCAATTAACAAACCTCTGAACCCCAGTTGCTTCATCAGCAACTAAGCAAGGATCATATCTAACCACCTTACAAAACTTGGTATTATATGTTGACGCATCCATATCTGGAGTCTGGACCAATCTCTCAAATTCCTTGGAATACTTCTGCCTCATACTTTTTGGAAGAAAGTGATCCATGAACAACTTGGTGAACTCATCCCATGTCAATGGTTCTACTCCTTCATGCCTTCCTAGTAATATGGTTTCTTACCATGTATTAGCCATGTCCTCCAGTTCATACGCTGCAAGCTCCACGACTCTCTCACTGGAACACCCTAGTGCTCATAATTCCTTGAGTGTCCCATCCGAGAAACTTTGAGGATGAACTAAACTATCAGAACCTGTAGATCATGGTGACTTCAACTTTAGGAATTCTTACAAAGATACCTCTTTATTCCCAAAAGTATAAGTCAGTGGGGTTTCCTGAAATGGTACCTGTGTCTGAGCTAGTGTAGTGTTTTGCTATCCAATCCTATCCTGCCTATCCGTCTTGTCAACCAAGCTCTCTATGGCCCTCTGCATGGAGATAAGTGCCTCAGCAGTAACACTCTTATGTGATGGTGAAAGTGGACTACCACTCCTTTCAGTTGTAGGCTCTCTTGTAACTCTCGTAGTGGTACTACGGCTCCTTGTGGTGGTACTACAACCCCTACCTCACCCTTTTCTACGAGCTCCACCTCTTCCCATAGCGGAGGAAGTCGGTTGCCTACCCGAGGTGGAATTAAGAGCCAGTGTTGAAGTTGTTATAGCTCTGCCATTAGATAATTGAGTTTGAGCCATCTGGTTAACAAAATAAATACTGCTAGATTCATCTAGTTGGTTCTAAAAGTCGCACACGTAAGGAGGAATAAGAAAGAAGACATGACATGTCCCATCATGCCCTCGTAGAATTACAATTATAGAAATGGCCTGCTACATAACCATAATTGAGATTCTACTACTAACATGTGCTCCATTAGTTATAGGAATAACCTAACCTAAGGCTCTTATACTACATAACAGCAAGTTCGTTAGACCCGGTGCACCTTGTATTTACATATTACCGTTACAGCCCTCGCTATTGGGAAGGTAGAACTAGCATATAGTTATTAGCTATCTCTCAAGGTATGGAGCGACATCGATTGCATGATTCATCCTTGGAAACCTCCCAAAAATATAAGATTTGATATGATAGAGTTTATTGAGATTATTACCAAATTGTTTATTGATTTCTACTTATATGACATAGACAAAACTGATTTTTGGTTTACCATTTCTGAAAGAGGCAGTTATTTAGTGATATTTGTTGATTTTTATACTAGCAATATTTATGATTTGTCCCTATCAAAAGCGGTTGTGGTTAAGTGTTAATACTCCCCGTGCTAGCGACTCACTCCCCGTTATTTTTTTCAGAGACCGCAGATGACGTTGGTGAGGTATTCGTTAACTAAAGCGTTCAAGTTGACTAATTTACCTTTTTCTTCTCCTTCTCTCTTGAATTATTTATCAAAGTCTTGAATTATCCCCTACTTCATGCTCCTTTAGTGGAAAATTAGTGCTCCCTCACGTTCTCTTTTTTTTTCTTTTGTTGTTTTGGCAAAATGCCCTTTCTATTTTTTTTGATGTTGCCGATGGTATTACCCCCTTCCCTATCTTCCCCATTTTTTTTAAATTCTTTCTATCTAATGGGCCTTGTCCTACATATGCCCTTTCCTTTTTTTAAAATATGAAAAACTAAATAATTTTTTTTAAATAGGTATTATACTTACTATAATATCCCGAAAGCCCTAAGATCAGACCCCAGGGTTGAAATAGAGAAAATAGAATTTTCTGCACCAGGTTATACGACGAGTCATCCAGTGACCCGTGAGGTGCACCACAAGTCGTTGGGCGACTCGTGGAGTGACGGGTGAGTTGGTAAGATTTTTAGGCCAAGGAGTTGACCACGGGAGAGGCCACGAATCGTGGTCAGGGCCACGAGTCGTTAAGTCTCTCGTGGTCAGTGGTTTGCTTGAAGGTGAAGATTTTGGGCAGTGCTCATCATGACTCGGTCACCACGAGTCATTGGGAGCACCACGAGTCATGGTGTCCCTCGTGGTGACCCTCAGAGGTTTGAATTCCAGTGTTGATGACGGAAGTTAGACCATGAGTCGTGGTCCTTGGCAACGAGTCATCCAGTCCCTCATTGGGACTGGCAGTGTGTATTTTCCTACAAATTTATTTTGGATTTTTCGTAATTCCTAAGTTCCTAAGTCCTAAACTATGTCATTTTAAGCTTAAATAGGTGTGTTTAAGAGGTTTTATCTCATCCTAAGCCTATTCCTCTCCATCTATGTAAGCCTAGTAGTTCTAAGGGGTGATCAAGCTTGGATTCATCGAGTTCTTCCCCAATTTCCTTTGGGCTCTCAAGAGGGTTGTGAAATATTTTTTTTTTTGGTAAACAAGGGTTGTGAAATCAAATTCTCCCAGGTATGTAGGGTTATGAATGGGTGTATCCATCCACTCCCATGCCCAATCCTTCTTCAATTTCATGTGATTTCTAAGTTGATGAATCTATGGGGTTTTAACCCAACTTGTGAATTCTCTAAGTATCTATCATGGATATTCCCTATGCACATTTTTAATGTTGAATTATGATTTATGGGCATGTTTTATAATGTTTTCAATTAAAAACTTATGATTTCAAAGTTTTACAGATAAGATGCCCATCTATGAAAGTTCATGAAAAGATGAGATTATGATTTATGCTTCTAGTTTTTGATGCGATGCCCATGATGAAAGTATGATTTTGAATTACCCATGTTTATGTTCATGTTTTGAGTAATCAAAGTCTATCCAAGCATGCTAAGTATTGGAAAGCCCATATGATCAAGTATGTTTCATGACTTATCTAAATTTCATGTTATTAGCTTACCACATGGTTTTGGAGTCTAGAGTCCCACTCTTTTCAGCTTGTGGTATGGTTTGAGCCCAAGGCTCCTCATGTTATTATGATTTTAGACTACATATGTATGTTATGATTCAGCTTCGTCACAAGATAACGGTCAGCTTCATTGAAAAATGATGGAGAGCGTATGCATATTTTTGGGAGTAGTGTCTAGCACCGAGTAGGCTAAGGGTCATTCAACCCTATGCCTCATAACTACATGCCAATGGAGATATTTTTAGATTATTTGGGACCTCCTTTGTGAGTTTTCCTTTCCCCCAAGTGGCCTTCAGCTTAATATCGATATCATGGCAGCGTCCTTAGCCTTGGCAAGGCTTTGAACGGCTCTACCCACTTGAGTGTAATAGTCGGGATCACGTAAGCTATATCGTGGTAGTGTCGGTTATATGATGAGTCTTCCATTGTTCCTGATTATTTCAGTTATGCATGTTCATCAGTCATGTTATTATGTTTTCAGCAGGTTTGACCCAAACTTAGTTTTACTTATGATTATCAGTTTTCAGCCTTGGGTCGTTTGATTCAGTTATGATATTCAGTTATACTTAAGTCATGTTTTCAAATAATAGCATGTCGGCCCTACTCTCAGACTCTTATGATGAAATGTGTATCATATGCATGATCTTTAATTTTACTTACTTAGCGATTTTACTTACCTTGCATACTCGGTATATTCCACGTACTGACCTCATACTCTATGTTGTATCATTTCATGGCACAGGCTCAAATATTCAGGCTCAGTTCTGCCGCTAGTCAGATCTTTAGTGTTAGCATCTCCCAGTCAGAGTTGGTGAGTCCTCATCTTTTGAGGGCCCTTCTTATCAATTATATTCAGTATTTTCAGTTTCAGACTTTAGTGAGTTAGATGGGGTCTTGTCTCATCAACTCGTCAGTAGTAGAGGCTATTTAGCTTTAGACTTGTGCTATATATTCAGTTATTCGATGTTATCAGATGTTCAAACTTCCGTATGTTATTTGTTAGATTTCCGCATTTAAAATGTTGAGCTTAGGTGTAATATTATGCCATGGTTCGACTTGGAGAGTCTCGGGGCTCTTTGTCTCGTGTCTCAATCCGGGCCTATGTTTGGGTCGTGACAAACATGGTATCAGAGCCATTAGGTTTTGAAGTGTCCTAGGGTGTCTGAAATCCGCATTAAGTAGAGTCTTTTTCATGGGTGTAAAGCGCGCCACACTCGTGAAGAAAAGGCTATGAAACGTTTAGGAAATGTTCCCTTCTTTCATGATCTATGTCTTGCAATGAAATGTATCTCTATCCTTCTAACTCATGTTATACGTGTTTGCAGAATCATGCCTTGTCACCGAGTTAACGGAAGGAGAAAGAGAAATGGAAATTTCCATAAGAATGGCAGTAGAGATGGGCACTAGCAGGCCCTGCCAGCCCCTGAGGATCATGTGCTCGAGCAGGTTGCCCACGCAGAGTTCAGGGCAACCATACAGATGCTAGCTCGGACTTTAACTGCCTAGGTCAACCAACAGGCGGTAGTGCATGTCCCTCAGAATGGGAATGCGGTAGCAGTGAGAGTTGGAGATTTTCTAAAGATGAACCCTCCGGAGTTCCTTGGGTAAAAAGGTGGATGAGGATCCACATGAGTTTATTGATGAAGTTCTGAAGATCACCCAGATCATGGACTGATCGGAGGAGTGCACAGATTTAGCCTCGTACCAGTTGAAAGGGGTTGCACACATCTGGTTTAGGCAATAAAGGATAGCAAGATAGTTGGAGCAGGCCCTATTGGTTGGGATGAGTTCCATACTGCATTTCTGGATTGGTTCTTCCCTCGTGAGATAAGGGAGATTAAAGCAGCTAAGTTTGTGAACCTGAAGCAAGGTAAGATGACAGTCCAGGAGTACACTTTAGAGTTCACTCTCTTGTTCAAGTATTCATCTGAGATGGTGACAGATCAGAGAACCCGAGTGAGTCAGTTCGTACATGGGATACTAGACTATTTGGTCAAATATTGTCAGTCTATGATGCTTCATCAGGACATTGATTTCTCAATGAATGTTTTGTACGCACAGCAATGGAGGTGGTACAGGTGAGTGAGTGAGAGAGAGAGGCCAAGAGGGCCAGAATTGATAACTTTGGACTCTCCCAGTAGAGACTTGGAGGTGGGCACCATCAGCAGTCCCACCAGAGGTCTTCAGCCCCTGCGCCGTCTGCTATGAGTGCGCCATCTAGATCTAGGCGTGACTAAAGGGGACGAGTATCAGGCTCTTGAGGTTAGGGGAGCAGACCCATAGAGTCCAGCATTCCAGAGTGTGGCAGGTATGGCCGGAAGCACACCAGTCGGTGTTTAGCCAGTTCAGGTGCTTGTTTCGAGTGTGGGAAGCCCATATATATGCTCAGAGATTATCCAGTAGCCAGACAGGACCATGATAGGGGTCGAGGCCCAGCACTAGTTCAGCATCCCCACCAACATGCACAGCTCAGTAGGGTGCATCCACTAGTGCGGGTGGTGTTCAGTGTCAGAATAGATTCTATGCCCTCGAATCTCATCAGGAGCAAGAGGTCTCTCTTAGATATAGTATGTTACGAGTATTCCACCTTGATGTATATGCATTGTTAGATCTAGGGTCTACGTTATCTTTTTTGATGCCCTATTCTGGTAGTAGTTTTGGAGTCAGTCCCAAAATCCTATCAGAACCCTTTTCAGTCTCTATTCCAGCCGATGATTCAGTTATAGCCTGACAAGTATATAGAATTGCCCTGTCACAATTCTTCAGGAGTTCACCTCACCAGATTTAATAGAGCTAGCCATGACAGACTTTGATGTTATCTTTGGAATGGATTAGCTACATGCATGTTACGCCTCAGTAAATTGTAGAACCTATGCGGTAGAATTCTAGTTCCGAGTGAGCCAGTCCTAGAGTGGAAAGGTAGTTCAGTTGTGCCTGTAGGTCACTTCATTTCCTACTTTAAGGCCAGAAAGATAATTTCTAAGGGTTAGGGTAAAGGATGCTATGTCTGAAACCCCAACTATCCAGTCAGTTCATGTAGTTTGCAAATATCCAAAAGTGTTTCCAGATGATTTACCAGGAGTTCCTCCCGAGTGGGATATCAATTTTGGTATTGACCTTCTTCCCAGCTTATACCTATTCCTCCATATAGAATGGCTCCAACTGAGCTAAAGGAGTTGAAGGAGCAGTTGAAAGATCTCTTAGATAAGGGTTTCATTAGACCTAGCAAATCTCCATAGGGTGCACCAGTTCTCTTTGTCCGAAAGAAGGATGGTTCCCTTCGGATGTGCAATGACTACCAGCTATTGAACAAGGTCACCATCAAGAACAGGTATCCTCTCCCTAGGATTTATGATTTGTTTGACCAGCTTCAGGGTGCTAAGTGCTTTTCAAAGATAGACCTCAGATCCAGATACCATCAGCTCAGGGTTCGGGAGAGTGACATTCCGAAGACAGCCTTTAGAACTCGATATGGTCACTATGAGTTTGTAGTTATGTCTTTTGGACTAACAAATGCTCCTGCATCTTTTATGGATTTGATGAACAGGGTGTTTAATCCATATTTGGATATGTTCATGATTGTGTTCATAGACGATATTCTCATACTCTCAAAGCGAGGAGGAGCATGTCGCTCATTTGAGGGTGCTGCTACAGACTCTTAAGTATCGCCAATTATTTCAGCAAATGTGATTTTTGTTTAAACTCAGTGGTATTTTTGGGCCATGTGGTGTCAAGTGAGGGTGTGCGGGTGGACTCTCAGAAGATAAAAGCAGTGAAGAATTGGCCTAGACCCGTTAATCCTTTGGATATCAGGAGTTTCTTGGGTTTAGCTGGTTACTACCGGAGTTTGGTGGGTTTTCATCCATTGAAGCACCATTGAATAACTTGACCAATAAGAAAGTGAAGTTTCAATGGTCAGAGGCCTGTGAGAAGGGCTTTCAAGAGTTGAAGACTCGACAAACCTTAGCACCGGTGTTGACCCTACCTGAGGGTACCGATGGGTTTGTGGTATATTGTGACGCCTCAAGGATCAGCCTTGGTTGTGTACTAATGCAGCACGGTAAGGTTATAACCTATGCTTCCAGATAGCTGAAGTTCCATGAAAAGAACTATCTGACTCATGACCTCGAGTTGGCTATAGTAGTATTTGCCTAGAAGATTTGGAGGCACTACCTGAATAGGGTCCGTGTTTATGGACCACAAAATCCTACAGTATGTGTTTACCCAAAAGGATCTGAATCTGCATTAGAGAAGGTGGTTGGAGCTTCTTAAAGATTATGATATGAGTGTCCTTTATCATCCGGGCAAGGCAAATGTGGTGGCAGATGCTCTTAGTAGGCTTTCTATGGAGAGAGTGTCCCATGTAGATGAGGAGAGGAAATAGTTAGTGAAGGATGTTCATCGGCTTGCATGGCTAGGAGTCTGTCTTGCTGAATCGACGGATGGTGGTGTCATTGTTTAGAATGGGTCAGAATCTTCCTTGGTGACCAAGGTCAAAGCTAGATAATACGAGGATCCTATTTTGGTAAAGTTAATGGAAGTCTTCCATAATCATAAAGTGGAGGTCTTCTCCCAAGAGGGAGATGGTGTGCTCCAATATCAAGGTCATTTGTGTGTTCCAAGTGTTGGTGGTTTGAGAGATCGGATGTTGCATGAGGCTCATGGTTCTAGATATTATATACATATAGGTGCCACAAAGATGTACTATGACCTACGGGAAGTTTATTGGTGGAATAGCATGAAGAAGGACATACCAGAGTTTGTGGCTAAGTGTCTGAATTGTCAACAGGTGAAGGTTGAGCATCAAATACCTAGAGGGATGCTCCAAGATATTAGTATCCCTACTTGGAAGTAGGAGGATATCAAGATGGACTTCATTATAGGGTTGCCTCGCACTCGCCGACAGTATGACTCTATTTGGGTGATCGTGGAGAGGTTGACCAAAGCAGCTTTTTTTCTACCGATCAAAACTACTAATTCAGCAGAGAATTATGCTAAGTTATACATTTGGAGTTATTTCGGTTGCATGGAGTGCCGTTTTCCATTATATCATATAGAGTTACTTAGTTTACCTCCCACTTTTTGAGGTCGTTTCAAAAAGGACATGGTAATCTGGTCAAGCACAGCACAACATTCCACCCGCAAATAGATGGTCAGGCCGAGCGGACCATTCAGACTCTGGAGGATATGTTGAGAGTGTGTATGATTGATTTCAAGGGTAGTTGGGATGATCATTTTCCTCTCTTTGAGTTTGCATATAACAACAGCTACCATTCTAGCATTTAGATGGTTCCATTTGAGGCTTTCTATAGGCAGAGATGTAGATTGCCTATTGGTTGGTTCGAAGTCGGTGAAGATGCGATGATAGGACCAGATTTAGTCCATGAGTCTATATAGAAAGTTCGGCTTATAAGGAACAGGTTGAAAATAGCCCAAAGTCACCAAAAGTCCTATGCGGATGTGAGGAGGAGAGAGCTTCAGGTTGAAGTTGATGATTGGGTGCTTTTGAAAGTATCCCCCATGAAGGAAGTGATGATATTTGGAAAGAAAGGAAAACTCAGTCCCCGCTATGTTGGCTTGTACTAAATTGTGAGACGGGTGGGAGAGGTAGCATATGAGTTGGAGTTGCCCTCAGAACTGGCTTCAGTGCATCCAGTGTTCCATGTATCACTTTTGAAGAATTGCCTGGGTGACCCAGCTTTAATTGTCCCGGTGGAGAACATGGGTATGAAGGATAGTCTTAGCAATGAGGAGGTTCCAGTGGAAATACTTGATCATCAGGTTCGAAAGGTAAGAAATAAAGAAGTAGCTTCAATGAAGATTTTATGGAGGAACCAGCATGTTGAGGGAGCTATGTGGGAAGTTGAAGCAGATATGATGGCCAGATACCCGCATCTATTCCCTCCCGACTCAGTTTCCGCTTGAGGTATCAGTTTCCTCCCTAGTACTCTATTCAGTTTCATGTTCAGATCATGTGCCCTATTTTTTTTCATGTCAACATATGTACGTTTGATTCATGAATTCAGTTCATTCATGCAGTTCAGTCTGGAAACAGTCACTCTGTCAGATTTCAGCTCTAAATGTTCAGTATTTGGTGTGATTAATGCATTTCTCAAACTTTTCGATATGTTTGTTCATATTTGAGTGTTCCCAAGAGGAAGATATTGTAATACCCTGAAAGCTCTAAGATCAGACCCAAGGGTTGAAATGGAGAAAATACGATTTTCTGGACCAGGTCACAAGATGAGTCGTCCAATGACCCATGAGGTGCACCACGAGTCGCTAGGTGACTTGTGGAGTAAAGAGTGAGTTGGTAAGATTTTTTGGCCAAGGAGTTGACCACGGGAGAGGCCACGAATTATGGTCAGGACCATGAGTCATTAAGTCTCTCTTGGTCAGTGGATGGTGAAGGTGAAGAATTTTGGGCAGTGCTCGTAATGACTCGATCACCACGAATCGTTGGGAATACCACGAGTCATGGTGACCCTCACCGGTTTGAATTCTAGTGCTGATGATGGAAGTCATACCACGAGTTGTGGTCCTTGGCGACGAGTCATCCAGTCCCTCGTTGGGACTATCAGTGTGTATTTCTTGCGAATTTATTTAGGACTTTTTTCGTAATTTCTAAGTTTCTATGGCCTAAACTACATCATTTTAAGCTCAGATAGGTGTGTTTTAAGAGGTATTAACTCATCCTAAGCCTATTCCTCTCCATGCATGCAATCCTAGTAGTTCTAAGGGGTGATCAAGCTTAATTCATCAAGTTCTTCCCCAATTTCCTTTGGGCTCTCAAGAGGGTTATGAAATCAGATTCTCCCAGGTATATAGGGTTATGAATGGGTGTATCCATCCACTCTCATGCTCAATCCTTCTTCAATTTCATGTGATTTATAAGTTGATGAATCTATGGGGTTTTAACCCAACTTGTGAATTCTCTAAGTATCTATCATGGGTATTCTCTATGCATGTTTCTAATGTTGAATTATGATTTATGGGAATGTTTTATAATGTTTCAATTACAAATTATGAATTTCAAAGTTTTACAAATAAGATGCCCATCTATGAAAGTTCATGAAAAGATGAGATTATGATCTATGCTTCTAGTTATGATGAGATGTTCATGATGAAAGTATGGTTTCGAATTATCCATGTCTATGTTCATGTTTTGAGTAATAAAAGTTTATTTCAAGCATGTTTAAGTATTGGGAAAGCTCATATGATCAAGAATGTTTCATTATTTATCTAAAGTTTATGTTATTAGCTTACCACATGGTTTTGGAGTCTAGACTCCCACTCTTGTTCAGCTTGTGGTATAGTTTGAGCCAAAGCTCTTCATGTTATGTTTTTAGAATATGTATGTCATGTCATGATTCAGCTTCGTCACTAGACTAAAGTCAGCTTCATTGAAAAACAATGGAGAGCATATGCATATATTTGGGAGTAGTGTCTAGCACCGAATAGGCTAAGGGTCAGTAAACCCTATACCTCAAAACTACGTGTCAATGCAGGTATGTTCAGATTATTTGGGACCTCCCTTGTGAGTTTCCCTTGCCTACAAGGGGCCTTCAGCTTAATATCAATATAATGGTAGCGTCCCTAGCCTTGGAAAGGTTTTGGATGGCTCTGCCCACTTGAGTATAATAGTTGGGACCATGTAAGCTCTATTGTGGTAATGTCGGTAAAATGAGGTTCCTCATGATTTCAACAGGTTTGACCCAATGTTCACTTTTACTTATGATTATCAGTTTTCAACTTTGAGTCATTCAATTCAGTTATGTTAAATCATAATTTCAGATACTAGCATGCAAGCCCTACTCTCAAATTCTTATGATGAAATGTTTATGATAAGCATGATCTCTGATTTTACTTACTTAGCGGTTTTACTTACCTTGCATACTCAGTACATTCCACATCGTGACATCATACTCTATGTTGTATTGTTTCATGATACAGGCTCAGACATTCAGGCTCAGTCCCGCTGCTAGCCAAATGTTTAGGGTTAGCATCTCTTAGTCAGTGTTGGTGAGTCCTAATCTTTCAAGGGCCCTTCATATAAGTTATATTCAGTATTTTCAGTTTCTGACTTTAGTGAGTTAGTTGGAGTCTTGTCCCATCAACTCGTCAGTGGTAGAGGCTTATCAAACATAGTATGTATTCAGCTTCAGACATGTGTTATGTATTTAGTTATTCGATATTATCACATTTTCAGACTTCTACTATGTTATATTAGATTTTCGTTTCTCAAATGTTGAGCTTAGATGTGACGTTCATGCCATGGGTCAACTTGTAGCCTCTCGGGGTTCTTTATCCCGTGTATCGATCCAAACCTATACTCGGGTTGTAACAAACTTGGTACTAGAGCATTTGGTTTTGAAAGTGTCCTTGGGTGTCTGAAAGTTGTGTTAAGTAGAATCTTTTTCATGGGTGTGAAGCGTGCCATACTTATGATGACGAGGCTAAGAAACATTTTAGCAAATGTCCCTTCATTCATGATCTATGTCGTGCGATGAAATGTCTCTCTATTCTTCTAACTCGTGTTATACGTGTTGGCAGAATCATGCCTCCTCACCGAGTTAATGGAAGAAGGAATCGAAAAAGAAATGGCCTTGAAGATGGCAACGAAGATGGGGACCAGCAGGCCCCAGCAGTCCCCGAGGATCATGTACCAGAGCAGGTGGCCCATACAGAGTTTAGGGCATCCATACAGATGCTAGCTCAGGCTTTGACCGCCCAGGTCAACCAACTGGCGATAGCGCATGTCCCTCAAAACAGGAATGCGGCAATGGCGAGAGTCAGAGATTTTCTTAGGATGAACCCTCCAAAGTTCCTTGGATCATAGGTGGACATGATCCACGTGAGTTTATTGATGAAGTTTTGAAGATCACCTAGATCATGGGGGTGATCGGGGAGGAGTGTGCAGACTTAGCCTCGTATCAGTTGAAAGAGGTTGCACACATTTGGTTTAGGTAATGGAAGGATAGCAGGACAGTTGGAGCAGGCCCAATTGGTTGGGATGAGTCCCATACTGCATTTCTGGATCGGTTCTTCCCTCGTGAAATAAGGGAGATTAAAGCAGCTGAGTTTGTGAATCTGAAGTAAGGTAAGATGATAGTCCAGGAGTATGCTTTAGAGTTAACTCACTTGTGCAAGTATGCACCTGAGATGGTGACAGATCAGAGGGACCGAGTGAGTCAATTCATGCATGGGTTAGCAGACTATTTGGTCAAAGATTGCCAGACTGTGATGCTTCATTAGGACATTGGCTTCCCCAGGGTAGTTTTATACGCTCAGGTCAATCAGCAGGCTGTTGCGCACGTTCCGTAGAATGGTACGTAGCGGCAGCTCGAGTCAAAGACTTCTTGAGGATGAACCCGCCGGAGTTCCTTAGGTCCAAGGTGGATGAGGACCCAGATGAGTTCGTAGACGAGATTGTCAAGATCACCAAAGTCATGGTGGTGAATGGGGTTGAGTGCGCCGAGTTGTCCTCTTATTAGTTAAAAGGGGTCGCACATATCTGGTTTCGCCAATGGAACGATAGCAGGGTCACAGGAGCAGGTATGGTCACTTGGGAAGAGTTCCATGTTGCATTCTTGGACTGGTTCTTCCCTCATGAGATGAGGGAGCTGAAAATAGCTGAGTCATTAATTTGAAGCAAGGGAGAATGAATGTACAAGAGTATGCCCTTGAGTTCACACGTCTATCGAAATATGCCCTAGAGTTGGTAGTCAATCAGAGGATGCGGGTAAGTAGATTCGTCCATGGAGTAGCAGGTTATTTTGACAAGGATTGCAGGACTACCATGCTTCATCAGGATATGGACTTTCCTCGCATAATGGTGTACGCCCAGTAGATGGAGGCGGCTCATGTGAGGGAGAGGGAGGCAAAGAGGGGTCGGACAGATAGCCAGGGGTTTAATATCAGAGATCCAGTGGTAATCATCACCCTCAGTTTCAGCAGCAGTCACTAGCTCTAGCACCATCATCAGCTAGTGTTCCATCCAGACCCAAGGGTGATCATAAGAGCAGGCTTCGGGATAAAGGGATAAGAGGGGCACGCAGATAGAGCGTACCTTCCCAGCCTGCAGAAAGTGCGGCAAGAGTCATATCAGGGAGTGTTTGCTCGAATCAGATATTTTCTATGGGTGTGGTAGGACTGGCCACATGTGTCAAGCGTGTCCATTTTCCAGACAGGATGGTGATAGGGGTCGTACATAGACCACCAGGACAGCAGTAGCTCCATCACGTTCAGCTCCGCAAGGAGCATCTTCTAGTGGGGGTGGCGAACAGTGCCAAAACAGATTCTATGCCCTCGCCCCGCGTTAGGAGTAGGAGACTTCACAGGATGTGGTCACTGGTATGTTGCGAGTTATTCACATTGATGTTTATGCTTTGCTAGATCCGGGGGCTACTTTGTCATTTTTGACTCCTTATGTTGCTAGTAGCTTCGGAGTTAGTCCCGAGACTATGTCATAACCATTTTTAGTTTCTACTCCTGTCGGTGACTTGGTTGTAGCTAGGCGGGTGTATAGAGGATGCCCGATCACTATATTGCATAAAGTCACCTCCGCAGACCTTGTAGAGTTAGCAATGACTGATTTTGATATTATTCTTGGAATGGATTGGTTGAATGTGTGTTATGCTTCTGTAAATTATAGAACCCGTGCGGTGGAATTTTGTTTTCAGGGTGAATCAGTTTTGGAGTGGAAGTGTAGTTCGGTTGTACCAGCAGGTTGATTTATTTCATATCTTAAGGCTAGAAAGATGATTTCTAAGGGAAATGTATCATCTAGTTAGGGTTAAGGATGTTGAGTCCGAGACCCTGACAATCCAGTCATTTTCGATGGTGCGTGAATATCCAGAGGTCTTTCCTAATGATTTGCCAGGTGTTCCTCCCGAGCGGGAGATTGATTTTGGTATTGACCTTCTACGCGACACACAGCCTATATCTATCCCTCCTTACAGGATGGCTCCAACCGAGCTAAAATAGTAGAAGGGATAAGTTGAAGGACCTGTTAGATAAGGGCTTCATTAGACCGAGCAAGTCTCCATGAGGTGCACCAGTGTTATTTGTCCGGAAGAAGGATGGTTCGCTTCTGATGTGCATTGATTATTGGCAATTGAACAAGGTCACCATTAAGAACAGGTATCCCTTACCCAGGATCGATGATTTTTTTTACCAGCTTCAGGGTGCCAAGTGTTTCTCAAAGATAGATCTCAGGTCCAGGTATCATCAGCTTAGAGTGCGGGAGTGTGATATTTCGAAGACAGCTTTTAGGACGCGGTGTGGTCATTATGAGTTTGTAGTTATGTCTTTTGGACTAACAAGTGCTCCTACAGCTTTTATGGACCTGATGAATAGGGTGTTCAAGCCATATTTGGATATGTTCGTGATCGTGTTCATAGACGACATCCTTATATACTCTCGGAGCATGGAGGAGCATGCCACTCATTTAAGAATAGTGCTTCAGACTCTCAAGTATCACCAATTGCATGCAAAATTCAGCAAGTGTGAGTTTTGGTTGAACTCGGTGGCATTTTTAGGCTATGTGGTATCAAGCGAAGGAATAAAAGTAGATTCTCAGAAAATCGAGGCGGTGAAGAATTGGCTTAGACCGGTGAATCCTTCAGTTATTCAGATTTTCTTGGGTCTAGCTGGCTATTAACGGAGGTTTGTTGAGGGTTTCTCATCTATTGCAGCACCTTTGACCAAGTTGACTTAGAAAAAGGTAAAGTTCCAATGGTCAGAGGCTTGTGAGAAGAGCTTCCAAGAGTTGAAGACTCGACTTACTTCAGCCCTAGTGTTAACCTTACCCGAGGGTACCGATGGTTTTGTGGTGTATTGTGACGCTTCAAGGATCGAACTCAGGTGTGTACTGATGCAGCATGGATAAGTGATAGCATATGCCTCAAGACAGTTGAAAGTGCATGAGAAGAATTACCTGACCCACGATCTTGAATTGGTCGTGGTGGTGTTCGCATTGGAGATATGGCGACATTACTTGTATGGGGTCCATGTCGATGTGTTTATGGACCACAAGAGCTTAGGATATGTGTTCACGCAGAAAGATCTCAATCTTCGGCAAAGGAGGTGGTTGGAGCTACTTAAGGACTACGATATGAGTTTTATTTACCATCTGGGTAAGGCTAATATGGTAGCGGACTCACTTAGTAGGCTCTCTATGGAGAGTGTTTCCCATGTGGATAAGGGAAAGAAGGAGCTGGTGAAAGACGTCCATCTACTTGCAAGGTTGGGAGTTAGGTTGATCGACTCGGTCGATGGTTGTGTTGTTGTGCAGAACAGATTAGAATCGTCCTTGGTGATGGATATGAAAGCTACACAAGATGAGGATCCAATTTTGGTAAAGCTAAAAGAAGCCGTTCGAATTCATAAGGTGGAGGTCTTCTCCCAAGGGGGAGATGGTGTTCTTCGGTACCAGGGTCACCTATGTGTTTCGAATGTCGATAATTTGAGGAGTCGTATGATGCATGAGGCTCATGTATCTAGGTACTCTATTCACCCAGGTGCCACCAAGATGTATCATGATTTGGGGGAAATATATTGGTGGAATGGCATGAAGAAGGATATTGCAGAATTCGTAGCCAAGTGCCCGAACTGTCAGCAAGTGAAGGTTGAGCATCAAAATCCAGGAGGCGTACTTCAGGATATTAGCATCCCCACTTGGAAGTGGTAAGAGATTAATATGGATTTCATCAAAGGCCTTCCCCATACTCGTTGACACTATGATTCTATTTGGGTTGTGGAAGATAGGTTGACCAAGGTTGCACATTTTCTACTGGTCAAAACTACGGATTCGGTAGAGGATTATGCCAAACTGTATATCCGGGAGTTGGTTCGATTGCATAGAGTGCCCTTGTCTATCATTTTAGACCAAGGTACTCAATTACCTCTCAGTTTTGGCGGTCTTTTCAAAAAGGGCTTGGGGCTCAAGTTAAACTAAGCACAGCATTTCATCTGCAAACGGATGGTCAAGCGGAGCGGACAATTCAAATTCTCGAAGACATGTTGAGAGCTTGAGTGATGAACTTTAAAGGTAGTTGGGATGATCACTTGCCCCTGATTGAGTTCGCTTACAATAACAGCTATCACTCCAGTATCCAAATGGCACCTTTCGAGGCTCTCTATGGGCGGAGATGTAGATCGCCCATCGGATGGTCTGAGGTTGGTGAGGCAGCTATGATAGGGCCAGACTCGGTTCATGATGCTATGGTGAAGGTTCAGTTTATCAGGGACGGGCTGAAAATCGCTCAGAGTCGTCAAAAAGTCATATGCTGATGTGAGGAGGAGAGAGTTGGAGTTCGAGGTGGATGATTGGGTATTTTTGAAGGTATCTCTCATGAATGAAGTAATGCGGTTTGGGAAGAAAGGAAAACTCAGTCCTTGTTATGTTGGTCCCTACCGCATTATGAGAAGAGTTGGTAAGGTAGCGTATGAGTTGGAGTTGTCCTTAGAGTTATCTTTCGTCCATCCTATGTTTCATGTATCGCTTTCGAAGAAATGTTTGGGAGATCCAGCTTTAGTAGTCCCAGTGGACAATGTTGGTGTGAAAGATAGCCTCAACTATGAGGAGGTGCCGGTGGAAATATAGATCGACAAGTTCAAAGGCTAAGGAACAAGGGAGTAGCTTCACTTAAAGTATTATGGAGGAATCAGCATGTTGAAGGAGCTCCTGGGAGGCCGAAGCGGATATGATGGCTAGATACCCATGTTTATTCTCTACCGGCTTAGTTCTGACTTGAGGTATCAGTTTTTCCCTATCACTCCAATTAGTTTTCATGTTTAGTTCATGTGTTCAAGTTTCTTTTAGGTGTAAGGATGTGTATGTGAAACATGAGATCAGTTCAGCTATGTGATATGAATCGGAGGTAGTCATTCCGTTAGTTTTCGGTTTAAATGATCAATATTTAAATATGATAATTGCATGCTTCTATTTTCTGCTTGTTTCTTACATTCGAGGACGAATGTTCCCAAGGGAGAGATATTGTAATACCTCGAAAGTGCCTAAGAGTAGACTCGGGAGTTAAAAGTTGAAAATACTGAAACTGAGAAAAGTATTGCAAAACGGTTGACCCAACGGATCTCTGGTCCAACCAACGACCCGTTGGGATGAATCATGGAAAACATCTAGACTAGGGGCAGTGAAAGCAATGACCGATGTAACAACTCGTCGTGGGAAACAACGAGTTGTCGTTTGTAGCCATGGTGGGAGATGGTCTTTAGCATCTGGGAAGTAACGGGTCATCTAACAACCCGTCATGAGTAAAAATGATCCGTTGTCTTGGGTCGTGGTAGGGGAACATAAATTTCCATTAGACTTAACGGACAGGCACCACGACCCGTTGGAGGAAACAACAAGTCGTGGTGAGACTTGTTGTGAGGCAGTTCAGAATTTTTAGAGGGGAAACCAACGACTGATACAACGACCCGTTTGACAGAATGACGACTCATCCTGTCGAGCCATGGTTTGAATCCAGAAGCAAGACCTTGGCAGTGTAGATGATGGGTCGTACCATGAGTCATGGTAACTTCCAACGACTCGTTGGTATGCCCGTTCGATTGACCTGTGCAGTTTTTTAGGGAAGTTTCATTAAGCGTATTCTCGACCTTTTTATGCTCTAAGGCCCTAAACTAGATCGTTTTATGTATTTTTCTGAGTATGTTAAGATAGGCTAAGTCCCCCTAACCTATTCATTCTCATGCATGCAAAACTGAGAGAATTCTAGAGAGATCAATCATAGATTCAAGCTCTTCCCTATCAATTCATCCTTGGGCATTCAAGAACTCTAGAATCTGATCTTATCTAGGTATGTAGGGTTACGAATGGGTGTTTATGTTCACACCCATGCCCATCCTCTATTAGTTTGTGAAACTCTACCAAAAATCTCATGGGGTTTTAATTCAATTTTTACGAAAATCTAGTGATTTGCTAATGGGCTTTTATGATCTATGATTTATATCATATTTTATGGATATTGATCAGATTTTACAACTATTTTCGGTGGTAAATTTATTGATTTCAATCTCTACTCAATTAAGCCTACTTTTGCATGATCTATGATGAACCGATTTATGATCTATACTTCAATTGTTGATATTTACAAACCCAGCATGATCTATGATTTGAAATATGGGTTTATTCAAATATCCAACATGATTTGATGATTTACAAGTTATGTTCATGATTTCAAGTATGCATGGGCCTTATGATTTATGAACTATTGATGATGAAAAGCACATTTTCAAGTTACCCATGTATTTGCATGTTTTCGAATGAATTGAGTATTGTAAAGCATGGTAAAGTATTGGTAAATCCCCACATGATGATGAATGATTTATGGTTTATGAAATGATTCTCATGATTTATCGATTTATGATGTTGGCCGACTAAAGGGCCTTTGATTCTTGACTAATCATGTTTAATGGGGATCAATGAATGATGAATGTTTATTTTAGCCATGAATCTACATGAATGATATTATTAATTTATGTATGAGCCTATATGCCTGTTTTTGGGAGCCGTGTCTATCACCGAGCAGCCCGGCGTTCAAAGGACTACGCCGGTATCTCATAACCACGTGTCACCGTGGGTCTATAATGATATATTACAATGATAATGATCCTCTCTTTTCTTGATATCACATAATGCGCGTCCCTTGCCTAGCAAGCCAGGGGCGACTCTACCCACTTGAGTGAGATAGTTAGGGCATCATGAAAGGCTCTACCATGATGGTGTTGGTTATGACGAGTCCTCCCATTGTTCCGCATGTTTTTATGCACAGTTATGTTCATGATATTGGCTCAAGTGATGATTTGATAAAGTTTCTCTTATGATTATGAAAATGAATGATTTAGGAATGATTTGAAAACCTTGAGCCTTACGTTATGTCACAGTATTTATGATATGAGCATGATATCCTACTCTCATGATATTTTATGAGTTTTTATGTATTTTAAATGTCCATTTTACTTACCTTGCATACTCAGTACATTCCATGTACTGATCGCATACTTTTTATGTTGTATCATTTCATGATACAGGACCCGACTCTCAAGTTCATCCTCATCTATAGATCATCTCAGAGTCACCTTCAGCTTATTGGTGAGTCCTCATGTTCCAAGGGCCGTTTAACAGACATTTACGTTATTTATGTTTCAATACTTGGCCGAGTTAGTTGGGCGTGTTGTCCTATCAACCCATCATATGTAGTAGAGGATTTCAGACAATATGTAGCACTTAGCTTGCGTGTATTTCTAGTGACTCCCTATGTTATGTTATGTTATAATATGTTTACGTTTCCGCTATGCCTTACGTTTAGTTTTCTGCTTAAAGAGAATGAAGTTAGATGTTGCTTATGCCATGGGTCGACTTGCGTCCTCTCGGGGTTCCTTATCTCGTGTTACAATTTGGGTCTACGTTCGGGTCGTGACAGTTTCATGACTTATCTAAATTTCATGTTATTAGCTTACCACGTGGTTTTGGAGTCTAGACTCCCACTTTTTTCATCTTGTGGTATGGTTTGAGCCCAAGACTCCTCATGTTGTTATGATTTCAAACTATACATGTATGTTACGATTTAGTTTCCTCACTGGATGATGGTCATCTTCGTTGAAAAATGATG
Source organism: Datura wrightii (assembly GCA_035772735.1). Taxonomy (NCBI): domain Eukaryota; kingdom Viridiplantae; phylum Streptophyta; class Magnoliopsida; order Solanales; family Solanaceae; genus Datura; species Datura wrightii. The sequence continues at coordinate 68,860,958 of JASDFA010000003.1, read as the reverse complement.
GAAAGCATATGCATGTTTTTAGGAGTAGTGTCTAGGACCAAGTAGGCTAAGGGTCAGTCAACCCTATGCCCCAGAACAACGTGCCAATATAGGTATATTCAGATTATTTTGGACCTCCCTTGTGAGTTTCCCCTGCCCCCCAAGGCGCCTTCATCTTGATATCGATATCATGGTAGCGTCCTTAGCCCTGAAAAGGCTTTGGATGGCTCTACCCACTTGAGTGTAATAGTCAGGACCACGTAAGCTCTATCATGGTAATGTCGGTTATATGATGAATCTCCCATTATTTCTCATGATTTCAGTTATGCATGTTCATCAGTCGTGCTATTATGTTTTCAGCAAGTTTGACCCAGTTTTCAGTTTTACTTATGATTATCAGTTTTCAGCCTTGGATCATTCGATTTAGTTATGATATTCAGTTATGTTTAAGTCATGTTTTTAGATAATAGCATGTCAGCCCTACTCTCAGACTCTTATGATGAAATGTGTATGAAATGCATGATCTTTGATTTTACTTATATTGTGGTTTTACTTACCTTGCATGCTCGAAATATTTCACGTACTGACCGCATACTCTATGTTGTATCGTTTCATGATACAGGCTTAGATATTCAAGATCAGTCTTGCTGCTGGTCACATCTTCAGTGTTAGCATCTCTCAGTCAGAGTTGGTGAGTCCTCATCTTTCGAGGGCCCTTCTTATCAGTTATATTCAGTATTTTTAGTTTCAGACTTTAGTGAGTTAGTTGGGGTCTTGTCCCATCAACTCGTCAGTAGTGGAGGCTGTTCAGACATAGTATGTATTCAGCTTCATACTTGTGTTATGTATTTAGTTATTCGATGTTATCAGATGTTTAGACTTCTTTTATGTTATTTGTTAGATTTCTGCATTAAAATGTTGAGCTTAGGTATCATGTTCATGCCATGGGTCGACTTGGAGCCTCTCAGGGTTCTTTGTCCTGTGTCTCGATCCGGGCCTATGTTCGGGTCGTGAAACTTACCTACCACAATATTGTTTAAATAATATCTTTGAGCTATGTAACCGGATGTTACTATAATGTTTTGGACAAAATTGCACAAAAGCTATTAAGGTTCTTGTAATGGACAGTTTAGGAACCGAAATGGAGTAGTATCATATGACTTTTGACTTTTTTTTAGTTTGCAAGGTGTAACTCCCTGATTACAATATTTATGAAAAAATCAAGATAATGTTGAACTTTTTTATGAAATACATAAAACTGAATTAATTTGGCATAAACTGGAAGGGATGTGCATATTTGGTTTTCAATTTCTAGGCCACACATGAGATGCCATAATGCTGACTGTCCATAGATATTTAGAATGTTAAGTTTGGCAAAGGAACTTAGATTCCAATTAAAGAAGTGATATTCAAAGTCAATTCATTATCGATTTATGTAATATGTTGACAAATTTAAGCCAGCATATTGTTCTTGTGCATTAACATAAGTGATCACCATATTAGAAATAAGTTCTCACCATATTATAAGTAAGTTCCATTCTTATCTTGCTTGTCTATAACCTTCTTATTGACTAATGCAACTTGGGAAATATTCTAGCTTTATTGACAAAGAGGTATCCCAGTACTAGTGGCAATGCTCCAAAATCGTGGATGAGACAAGTCATGTGGAAATATGCTCCTATTGAAAATTCTGGACAGGTGATTCGATTTCATAGCTTTAAACTTTTCTTCTTAAAATTTAGCTTTACAAGAAAATTTTGTTAACTAGTGTGTTGATTTTTACTAGGTTCCCGATGCCAATAGTGGTAATGCAAAAGCTACATAAGAACTGTCGGAGTTTGTTTGTCTCCATTCTTAAAGGTTCTTTATGCATTTACTAAGGTAAGTTTAGAACCTGGCAACATTGACTATTTACTGGATGCTTTTGAATTGAGGCCATGTCCTATTCTATTCTTGCCTTGCTTTTGAGTCAAGCTTTGATTTTCATGGCGGCCTTTAATTTCATGAAGTTGAATTCATTGAACCTCTCTAATTGTTACTAATTATCTTCTATATAACAGGAATAAGGCTTTGATATACAATGGAGAAGCATAATTAGAGGTAATTCTTGTAATCTTTACAGGATGATAGGAGTTATCTTTTTTATATTTCTTTGTTGCTCCATTGTCAAAAAGACAAAGAAGTGAATAGACTGATTCAATCATTGTGAGTGATGTGCAACCTTCAACTGGAAATGATGGTTGGTTAGAGGATTGTCATGACCCAAACGTACACCCAAATCGTAGACACGGGACAAGAAGCCCCGAGAGACCCCAAGTCGACCCATGGTATGAGCATACATCTATTTCAATCACATGAGCGGAAGACTTAGCATAGAGAACGTAATCATAACATAACATAACATAATGGCAAACAGTACAATACTTATACAATACAGCGGAATACAACTTTTTAGGTCTGGTACGCCTCTAAACATGAAATCCAGTTGATGGGACAACTCCCCAACTAATCCAACATCCATAAACTGAAGGGATAACATAAAGTGTAAACATGTAGCCCTCGGAACATGAGGACTCACCAAGTACGCAGTGAGCAAGTATGAATCTATCTACGGGTGAGGATGAGCCTGAGAACTGGGACCTGTATCATGAGACGATACAGCATAGAAAGTATGTGGAAGTACGTGAAATGTACTAAATATGCAAGATAAGTAAAGTGGACATTTAAATATGTATAAAACTCATAAATGGTCACAAGAGTAGGACAGCATGCTCGTATCATAAATCATTAATACATATTATAGGGCTCGAGGTTTTCAAAACATTCGTAGAATAAACATAGTCATAATCATAAGAGAAGACTATGCTTAACATAACTTGAGCCAACATACATAATCATAACATGCGCAAATCATGAGGAACAGTGGGAGATTCTCTTAACCGACATACCGCAAATGAGCACACATGAAGCCCGACTTGTCACACTAGTCGGGAGGGCGTTCATACCTTGCCAAGGGTAGGAACAATGAAGGGCGTGATCACATGAAAAGGGACATTTGGGCCAGGGACAAACATGGAAGGGTCCCAACACATCTATGGTGGCATGTAGTTCATGAGATCCGGGGCTTAACATAAGCCCCGAACCTACTCGATGTTCAATACTACTCCCAAAACATATATATAGTGCTCATAATGATACATACATGAGTTCATGGGCTAGTCAAATCATGATAATCGTAAACATGCTTGAACATACGTGAACTAGCCATGACTTGACGCCCGTGAGTCGGCCAAAACATAATTCATGCTTAATAAAATACATGCCTACTTTTAGATCATGCATATAGTTTAAATTTCCATAAGAGAATAATAGATAACATAATATATTCATGATTTAATTTATAATACATGTTGGGCTTATCAAAAACATCAATGGATCATAAATCGGTTTATCATGGACATGAAAAAATCGGGTTTAAATGATTAGAAATTCGAAATCAGCCATACTAATATCAATTTAGAGCTCAAACGATGATCAAAATCAGTAGATAATGATAGGGTTTCAAAATCAAAAGATCCATAATTAAATCATTAAATTTTATACAAACCGAATATAAAACCCCATGAGTTTTCAAATAAATTTTGAGTAATTAATATAGAAGGAGCATGGGTGTGGAAGAATCCACCCATTGAAGACCTTACATGCCTGAGGTTATCAACTCCTAACTCTCCTTAAAAGCCCAAGAATGAAATTGAAGGAATTGGGGTGAAAAGTTTGAAATCTCCCATTTAGATCACTTGTCAAAAATCCTTGCATACATGAATGGGAGTTTAGGAAGGTCTATTTTCTTAAAAACCCAGCTTTCCCAAGCCAAAACGACATAGTTTAGGGCCTTATATCGTAAAAAAAATCAAAATAACCCTTAACGAACCTGCCTTGAAAACTGTCTGGATGGAACCCACGGGTGGTACCAACGGGTCGTGGGAACCACCAACGACCCATCATGTTCCTCGTTGAGTGGACTGCTGAATGACCTAGTCTCGGATCCAAACAACAGGTCAACAGGACGACCCGTACCTCCAACCCATGACTCATTACATCGTCCGTTGTTTGCTCATCATAAAATCTGAACCCACTTACCACGAGCCTCACCACTACTCGTGGTCCTTCCAACGAGTCGTGGTCTCAACCCATCACCTACACTGGAAATTCTTACCCTCCAACAACGACCACAACCAACGCCCTGTGGCTTCTCTTAACAGGTCGTTGGGTCTCCCGTTGAAAGTCACCTGAAAAACCTAACTCCTTCCCACGACTGCTAATGATGGCTCGTTCTTTCCCACAACGAGTCGTCCTACCTCCCGTGGTTTACACTGCCAGTCAAGCTGATCCTAGCCACAACTGCAAAGGACGGCCCGTTGTATCTCACAATGGGTCTTCATACCGACCGTTGCTTCCCACTGACACCTAAACACCTAAACCCATACCACCAATGACGGCTCGTGCTTACTTACCACGGGTTGTTGTACCTATCGTCCTGCAACTTTTTTCCAACTTTCAGCATTTTTGCATTTTAGCTTCCCGGGTCTACTCCTAAGCACTTCCGGGTATTACAATATCTACCCCTTGGGAACATTCGTCCTCAAATGTTAGAAACAAGCAGAAAACAACAACATGCAATTATCATACTCCAATACTGATTATTTTAACCGAGATTTTACGGAATAACTATCTCTGATTCATAACACATAGTTGAACTGATCTCATATTTCACATATGCATTCATACACATAAAAGAAACTTGCACATATGAACTGAACATGAAAACTAAATGGGTTCGTAGAGTAGAACTAATACCTCAAGTCGGAAATGAGCCAATAAAGAACAAATGTGGGTATCTAGCCATCATATCCACTTCGGCTTCCCGCGTAGCTCCCTCAACATGCTGATTTCTCCATAAAACCTTAACTGAAGCTACTTCCTTGTTCCTCAACTTCTAAACCTAACGATCCAAGATTTCAACGGGAATTTCTTCATAATTGAGGTTGTCTTTTACTCCGATGCTGTCTACCGAGACTACCAAGGCTGGATCACCCAAACACTTTTTCAAAAGCGACACATGGAAGACAAGATGAACTAAAGATAACTCTGATGGAAAGTCCAACTCATACGCCACCTTACCAACTCTTCTCATAACCCGATAAGGACCAACATAGCAAGGACTAAGTTTCCTTTTTTTCCGAACCGCATGACTCCCTTCATGGAAGATACCTTTAGAAATACACAGTCATCCACATCAAACTCCAAATCTCTTCTCCTCACATCAGCATACGATTTCTGATGACTCTGAGCGGTTTTAAACCGGTCCTTTATCAACTGGACCTTCACCATCTCCTCATGAACCGCATTTGGCCCTATCATAGCTGCCTCACCAACCTCAAACCATCCGATGGGAGATCTACACCTCCGCCAATAGAGGGCCTCAAATAGTGCCATCTGGATACTAGAGTGATAACTGTTATTATAAGCAAACTCAATCAAGGGCAAATGATCATCCCAACTACCTTTAAAATCCATAACACATGCCCTCAACATATCCTCAAGAGTCTGGATTGTTCATTCTTCCTGGCCATCCGTTTGCGGATGGAATGTCGTGCTGAGCTTAATCTGAGTCCAAAGTCCCTTCTGAAAAGACCGCCAGAACTGGGAGGTAAACTGAGTACCTCGGTATAAAATAATAGACAAGGGCACTCTGTGAAGTCGAACCAACTCCCCAATATACAACTTGGCATAATCATCCGTTAAATCTGTGGTCTTGACCGGTAGGAAGTGTGCAGCCTTTGTTAACCTGTCTACCACCACCCAAATGGAACCATAGTATTAGCAAGTACGAGGTAGGCCTGTAATAAAATCCATACTAATCTCTTCCCAGTTCCAAGTGGGAATGCTAATATCCTGAAGTACACCTCCCGGCCTTACTCAACCTTCACTTGCTGACAGTTTGGACACTTGGCTACGAACTCTGCGATATCCTTCTTCATACCATCCCACCAATAGATTTCCCGCAAGTCCCGATACATCTTTGTGGATCCCATATGGATGGAATATTTGGTACCATGTGCCTCATGCAATATTCGGGCTCTCAAATTATCAACCTCCGGAACACATAGTCGACCCTGGTATCGAAGGACACCATCTCCCCCTTGGGAGAAAACCACCACCTTTTGACTCTGCACCGCTTCTTTCAGCCTTCTAAAAATTGGATCCTCATCTTGCTTAGATTTGACATCGACCACCAAGGACGATTCTGACCCATTCTGCACAACAACGCCGCCATCGGTCGAGTCGATCAATCTAACCCCCAACCTTGCAAGTAGGTGGACATCTCTCACCAACTCCTTCCTTCCCTCATCCACGTGGGACACACTCTCCATAGAGAGCCTACTAAGTGTATCCGCAACCACATTAGCCTTGCCCGGGTGGTAAAAGACACTCAAATTGTAGTCCTTTAGCAACTCCAACCACCTCCTTTGCTGAAGATTGAGATCTTTCTGTGTGAACACATATTGTAAGCTCTTGTGATCCATGAACATGTCCATGTGAACCCCATACAAGGAATGCCGCCATATCTTCAGTGCAAACACCACCACGGCTAACTCAAGATCATCAGTTGGATAATTCTTTTCGTGAACCTTTAACTGTCGAGAGGCATATGCTATCACCTTCCCCTGTTGCATCAATACACATACCAGTCTGACTCTCGAAGCATCACAATACACAACAAAGCCACAGTACCCTCGGGTAAAGTCAATAAAGGTGCTGAAGTGAGTCGGGTCTTCAATTCCTGGAAGTTTTTCTCACAATCCTATGACCATTGGAACTTTTTCTTTTTCTGAGTCAACTTGGTCAAAGGTGCTGCAATAGATGAGAAAGCATCAAAAAACCTTTATAGCCTGTTAGGCCCAAGAAACTCTGAATTTCTAAAGGATTCACCGGTCTAGGACAATTCTTTACCGCTTCGATTTTCTGAGAATCCACCCTTATGCCTTCACTCGACACCACATGGCCCAGAAATGCCACCGAGTCCAGCCAAATTCACACTTGCTAAACATTGCATACAATTGACGATCCTTGAGGATCTGAAGCACTACTCTCAGATGAGCGGCATGCTCCTCCTCGCTTTGGAGTATATAAGGATGTCATCAATGAACAAAATCACGAAAATGTCCAAATATGCCTTGAATACCCTGTTCATTAGATCTATAAAAGCTGCAGGAGCATTGGTTAGTCCAAATGACATAACTACAAACTCATAATGGTCATATCGGGTCCTAAAGGCTGTCTTTGGGATATCATTCTCCCGGACTCTGAGCTGGTGATACTCAGACCTTAGATCTATCTTCGAGAAACACTTGGCACCCTGGAGCTCGTCAAATAAATCATCAATCCTGGGCAAGGGGTACCTGTTCTTGATGGTGACCTTATTAAGTTGTCGATAATCAATACACATTTGAAGGGATCCATCCTTCTTCCGAACGAATAGAACCGGTGCACCCCATGGAGACTTGCTCGGTCTAATGAAACCCTTATCCAACAAGTCCTTCAATTGTTCCTTTAACTCTTTTAACTCAGTTGGGGCCATCCTGTAAGAAGGAATAGAGATAGGCTGCGTATCGGGCAGTAGATCAATTTCAAAATCAATTTCCCTTTCCGAAGGAACACCTGGTAAATCATCGGGAAAATCCTTCGGATACTCACACACCACTGGAACTGACCGAATAGTCAGGGTCTCCGGACTCTACATCCTTAACCCTGAATATGTGGTACATGCAACCCTTAGAGATCATCTTCCTGGCCTTCAGACATGAAATAAACCAACTGACTGGTATAGATGAATTACCCTTCCATTCAAAAACCGACTCACTTGGAAATCGGAATTTCACTGCACCGGTCCTACAATTAATCAAAGCATAACATGCAAACAACCAATCCATACCCAAAATGATGTCAAAATCAGTCATGGCCAATTATACTAATCCTGCGGAGTAACCTTATGCAACACCGTAATGGGGCAACCTCAATATACCCACCTAGCTACAATTGATTCGCCAAATGGAGTAGATACGGAGAATGGTTCTGACATAATTTTAGGAATAACTCCAAAACTACTAGGAATGTAAGGGGTCACGAAAGACAAGGTAGCTCCTGGATCTAACAAAGCATAAGCATCAATATGGAAGACTTGCAACATATCCGTGACCACATCTGGTGAAGCCTCCTACTCCTCGCGAGGTACTAGGGCATAAAACCTGTTTCGGCGCTGACCACCTGCCAAACTGTGGAGGCACCCTGTTGAGGGGTTTGTGCTGCTGGAGCGGTAGAACTAGCTGCAGGGAAATCTCTGATCCTGTGCCCGGTTTGCCACACTCGAAACAAGCATCTGCACCGACCAGGCACCTCCCGGGATGATTTTTGCCACATATTGCACAAGTTGGGAAAGTGCACTCCACCTACATGCTACCATGATCCCTCGAACCTGTAGCCCTTCTCCTCTAGTCTCCCCTGAACCTGGATGGCGTGCTAGCCGATGATGGAGTTGGAACAGTGGACCTGTGCTGGGACTGCTGTCATGATCCACCTCCTGACCTAGCTTGAGAAACCCCATAGTTGTCGGTCCTAGCCCTCCTGGCCTCTCTCGGCCTCCTATAGACCGACTCTATCTGCTGGGCATGCAATATAATGTGGGGAAATTCGCCATCCCGGTGTAGCATGGAAATCTGGCAATCCTTATCCAAGTAATCTGCTACTCCATGCACAAAGCAGCTCAACCGAGCCCGTTGATCCACCACTAACTCCAGAGCATATTTAGATAGCCGAGTGAACTCCAAGGCATACTCCTGGACTGACATTTTGCCCTGTTTAAAATTCACAAACTCAGCCGCCTTGAGCTCCCTCATCTCCGAGGGAAGAACCGATCCATGAACGCGGTGTGGAACTCATCCCAACCTATCGGGCCTACACCCGCTGTCCTAGCACCTTTCCATTGCTTGAACCATATATGTGCTACCCCCTTGAGCTGATAGGAGGTCAAATCAACACCTTCCCCATTATTCACCCCCATAACCTGGGTGATCTTTAAGATTTCCTCAATAAAGTCATGTGGGTCCTCGTCTATCTTTGACCTTGTGAACTTCGGAGGGCTCATCCTCAAAAAGTCCTTCACCCTGCAGCTGCCGCATTCTCATTTTGCAGATAATGTGCCACAGTCTAATTCTGAACTTGAGTTGTCATGGCCTGTGCCAACACCTGAATCGCCGCCCTAAACTCAGCATGGGCGGCTGGCTCTGGTACGTTCTCCTTATGAACGGGTGGAGCAGGCTGATGCTCTCCATCATGGACACCCTCATGATCATCACCATTACTATTCCTCCTGGCATTCACTCAACGTGGAGGCATGATTCTGCAAACGCGAATAGCACAAATTAGAGGAGTAAAGGACGTTCATCACACGACATAGATCATGAAAGAAAGGAACATTCCTAAACGTCTAGTAGCCTCATCGTCATAAGTGTGGCGCGCTTCACACCCATGAAAACGATTCTACTTAACGCGGCTTTCAGACTCCCTAGGAAACATAAACCTATGGCTCTGATACCAAGTTTTCACGATCCAAACGTACACCTGGATCATAGACATGGGACAAGAAACCCCGAGAGACCCCAAGTCGACCTATGACATAAGCATACATCTAATTCAATCACATGAGCGGAAGACTTAGAATAGATAACGTAATCATAACATAACATAATGGAAAATAGTACAATACTTATACAATACGGTGGAATACAACTTCTTAGGTCTGATAAGCCTCTAAACATGAAAGGCGGATTGATGGAACAACTCCCCAACTAATCCAACATCCAGAAACTGAAGGGATAACATAGAGCGTGAACATGTATCCCTCGAAACATGAGGACTCACTAAGCACACAGTGAGCAAGTCTGAATCTATCTACAGGTGAGGATGAGCCTGAGAACTGTGACATGTATCATGAGACGATATAGCATAGAAAGTATGCGGTCAGTATGTGAAATATACTGAGTATGCAAGGTAAGTAAAGTGTACATTTTAAACATGTATAAAACTCATAAATGGTCATAAGAGTAGGACAACATGCTCGTATCATAAATCATTAATACATATTATAAGGCTCGAGGTTTTCAAAACATTCGTAGCATAAACATAGTCATAATCATAAGAGAAGAACTACGCTTTACATAACTTGAGCCAACATACATAATCATAACATGCGTAAATCATGAAAACAGTGGGAGATTCTCTTAACCGACATACCGCATATGATCACACATGAAGCCCGACTTGTCACACTAGTCGGGAGGGTGTTCGTACCTTGCCAAGGGTAGGAACCATGAAGGCCGTGATCACATATGAAAAGGGCCATTTGGGCCAGGGAAAAATATGGAAGGGTCCCAACACATCTACAGTGGCATGTAGTTCATGAGATCCGGGGCTTAACATGAGCCCCGAACCTCTCGGTATTCAATACTACTCCCAAAATATATATATATATATATATATATATATATATATATTGCTCATAATGATACATACATGAGTTCATGGGCTAGTCAAATCATGATAATCTTAAACATGCTTGAACATACGTGAACTAGCCATGACTTGACGCCCGTGAGTCGGCCAAAACATAATTCATGCTTAATAAAATACATGCATACTTTTAGATCATGCATATAGTTTAAATTTCCATAAGAGAATAATAGATAACATAATATATTCATGATTTAATTTATAATACATGCTAGGCTTATCAAAAACATCAATGGATCAATGGATCAATAAATCGGTTTATCATGGGCATGCAAGAATCGGGTTTAAATGATTAGAAATTCGAAATCAGCCATACTAATATCAATTTAGAGCTCAAAAGATGATCAAAATCAGTAGATAATGATAGGGTTTCAAAATTACAAGACCCATAATTAAATCATTAAATTTTATACAAACTGAATATAAAACCCCATGAGTTTTCAAATAAATTTTGAGTAATTAATATAAAAGGAGCATGGGTATAGAAGAATCCACCCATTGAAGATCTTAAAAACCTAGGATTATCAACTCCTAACCCTCCTTAAAAGCCCAAGAATGAAATTGAAGGAATTGGGGTGAAAGGCTTGAAATCTCCTCTTAGATCACTTGTCAAAAATCTTTGCATGCATGAATGGGAGTTTAGGAAGGTCTATTTTCTTAAAAACCCAGCTTTCCCAAGCCAAAATGACATAGTTTAGGGCCTTATATCATAAAAAAAAGTCAAATAATGAACCTTTCCTGAAAACTGACCGGATGGAACCCAAGAGTGGTACCAACGGTTGTGGGAACCACCAACAACCCATCATGTCCCTCGTTGAATAGACTGCTGAATGACCTAGTCTTGAATCCAAATAACGGGTTGATAGGACGACGCATACCTCCAATCCACGACTCGTTACATCGTCCATTATTTGCTCATCATAAAATCTAAACCCACTTACCACGAGCCTCACCATGACTCGTGGTTCCTTCCAACGAGTCGTGGTCTCAACCCGTCACCTACACTGGAAATTCTTACCCTCCAACAACGACCACAACCAATGACCCGTGGCTTCTCCTAACGAGTCGTTGGGTCTCCCATTGAAAGTCACCTGAAAAACCTAACTCCTTCCCACGACTGCTAACAATGGATCGTTGTTTCCCACAACGAGTCATCCTACCTCCCTTTGTTTACACTACCAGTCAAACTGATCCTAGCCACGACTGCAAAGGATGGCCTGTTGTATCTCACAACGGGTCGTCGTACCAACCATTCATTCCCACGGACACCTGAACACCTAAACCCACGACCACCAACGACGGCTCGTGCTTACTTACCACGGGTCATTGCACCTGTCGTCCTGCATCTTTTTTCCAACTTTCAGCAATTTTGCGTTTTAGCTTCCCGGGTCTACTCCTAAGCACTTTCGAGGTATTACAAGGATAGAGGGACTTCTGGGTTTCCAATTATGAGTGTTAACTATGCTACAGATAACAGTGATAAGGACATTAGGAAATTAGAGCAAGTAACAACCAGTGTTGCTAATATACCTATAAACTATTCTCAACTCAATGCCTGAAATGAAATGATTAGAACACTCACAATAGATAAAAGGCAACTCATTACAACTCTAGCTTAGTTATATGTTTAATGGGTTCAATATATCATTTTAATAGTAGTTTGTAATTGTCCTTTTTGTTACTTCCGGATATCTGGGTGTTTTTATTTAGAGGGAACTGTAGTTCTATCTCTTAATTTAACTTTCGAGAAAAATAAAAGTGAACAAAAGTTTTAAAGAATAATTACAGGAAATGCTTATTGTTTCCTAGAAGACGTCTATCCACGAATGACTAGTCACAGACCTCTAATAACACCAAAAGTTTCAAAGTATTGTTTGCTGACGAGCCAGTAGCTACACTTATTTTCAGCCCATAACAGATTTTTTAATGTATCTTGTAATTTTGACATTTGAGTTCATGATACCATAACAAAAGAACAAAAATATTTGATATCTTTTTGAAGTGAACACTTGTTTCTTTGTTTATGAGAAGGTGAAGTATGGAATCTTGCTTTTATGGAGTTGGTTTTGGCTCATTTATTTTGTTAACCTTTTGATTACCTCGTGATTTTTTATTGTTTCTGTTGTGATTACTACTTTGATGTTATAAAATATTAGTTGGTTAAATACGTCAATTAAGGTGAAATTATAACCAATTAAATTTTAGCATCCATAATAATTGTCACTAAAACAAGTCTTCTTTAGTGGTAATTATTGCATTTTTACCAGCAATAACAAAAGCCGCAACTATATGTTGGATAAAGTATTTCTAAGGTAGGTTTAGTGGCTACAGTAATTTCCATTAGAGGCTTTCGAGATTTTGGATTGCATGGAATTTAATCTATTTTCGGTAAATATTAAGCGGCAATAAATACTGCCACTAAAAGGTAAATGTATTGCCACTAAAAATAACTTTTTGTGTAGTGTCATCACACCAGGATCAGGAGAACTTGCCAGAAATAGTCACAAGTATGTTATGAGCTTTTCATGTTGATCCTCACATGTTGCTAGGCTCAGGAGCCATAGTATAAGGCATATGATTCCTTTAAGCATCTTAGTATAAGTTTTATTTAGAGTATTTTGTTGCATGGGTAGAGGATTGGATGTATGGAAGAGTACGACAGAGGGAGCATGAAGCCTTCAGAAGTAGCCTTAGAGACAAATGAGAAGTGAAGGGTCAATGATTTCATCCTCGCCTTAAGGAGAGGTCCAGATCCTTAGAATGATAACTTTTAAGCTAAGTGGGAGATGATAAGGTAAAGGACCAAGACAAGTCTTGAGTTTCCTACTGTGAAGGTTTCAGGAGCAATAGCTATGGGATGTTGATCCATTCTTATTCAGGTGTTTTGATTATGCTTCAGTCAACATGAATCTCCACTTATGTCTTATGTAAGCATGTTATTCCTATGTTTGAGTTCCAAGTACTCCTTACGTATACCCATATTCAAACTCGTAGAATGAGGAGTAACCACTTCAGATAGCGATCGTAGTCTTACTCTATGATTCCATAGATCTTAGCTTCATGTCATGAAACCTATTGTATATATAAACTTGCTCTCATAATATGCTCAGCTCTATGAACTCAGTCCTTGGGATTCGCCTTAACGGCTCATAAGATCATGCTACACCATGTATATACTCAGTTTAGATCTCTTGCATGATTCGTGCTTACGACTTCCTTACTCTAAGCCCTATGTACACTCTCCCATGACAACAATGAGGGTTGCAATATGTACTTTAAGAATGACTTTCCATTCATGCCTTAGAATGCTTAGGAGGTAGAAGTTCACGAAGTGTAGTTGTTAGTCATATCCAGGAGACAGAGAACTTCTTGGACAGTATAAGCTATAGAGGAGTCATAAGATGATGATAGTGATAGGCTTGAATGATGTAGAGGTATTTAGAGAAGTTGGTGCAGTTAACAAGGTGTCTTCAAAAGTTTCACCCATGAAAGAAGTGAGAGGAGTTGGTGAGAATGACCATCTCTTTTATGAGAAGGTTCTAATTGAAATCTTGCACCAGTAGGCTCGTGCTTTAGGGGAATCAAGAAAGTAGTTTTAGTGAAGATTTTATGGAGCAATCCTTGTAGAAGGAACTACTTGGGAAGTTGGATTCAATTAAGCCTTACTCCCAGTCAGATCAGTTTCATGTCCCTTGGTTTCTTTCATGTCTTAGTATGCATGTTTCATGAATTTGGTTCAGTATATGTGTCTCAATTTGGAGTCAATCACTCCATCAATTTTTAGTTATAGCTATTCAGTCTTAGGATTGCAGCTCTTTCCCTATCTTTTCAGCTTAGTTAGTCTTTATTCGAGGAGGAATGTCGCCAAGGGGGAGATAATGTAACACTCTTAAAGTTTCTAAGATTAGATCCGAGACTTGGAATGAAAAAACCAGTAGAAAATGGCACCATTGTACAACCCTCAGGACGGGTCATTGGAAGGACATACGGGTCATTAGTTGACCCGTCTGCTAGAGGTTTAGAAAACTGTCAAAATCTACCCAGAACCAACGAATGGATTGGATAACCCATTGTTAGATTGTACTGGTCGTCTGTTCAGGTTGTCAGAGTAGGTTCAGAGGATAATTCAGAGTAGAGAAAGGAAACCACAAGTGGACCAATGAATCATCGGAAGAACCAACGGTCTGTTTGGAAGGGTCGTTGGTTCTACTAGTGGAAATTTTAATGCAGCAGTTCAAGGGTATTTTAGTAAAATTTTATGCTTTTAACTCCCAAGTGATGTAATTTTTGTACTCCTATGGGGTGAATTAAAGGGGTTTTCCTAGCCTAATCCCTCATCCGACTCTAAAACATCTATAAGTCATCTTCTCCCTTCTCCTCTCAAGGCTTAAGAACTAGGGTTCCTCTCCAAGGTGCAGTAAGCTTCAAGTTGTTTTAGGGGATTCTTCACCCATGTTTATGGGACTTCAACAAGGATTTTCTTTCACCCTTGTTGTCATGCCCCAAAACTGGGGGAGGGCGTGCTGGCTCCCCTACCTGACTAGCCGTGAAGCAGGCTATATGACATCTTTAACTGTAACACTTAGGCCATCTAGGCCACCTGTCACAATCAGCCGGAGCACAAACTGGACCCGTAATGCCTCAACAATACAGGGTAAATAACTAAAATGTAAACAAGGATATGAGTAGCCGACAAGGCCACAAACTGAATAACACTGTACACACTAAGTCCACAAAGCCTCTAAAAAGTAAACTAACTGATGGTCGGGACAAGGCTCCGACCTACCCATAACTGCATCTCAAAACTCTAATTGAAACAAAACCAAATGTTAGCTCCAGAAAGAAAGGAGCATACCAACACATCCGCTGATCTCACGAACTGCTACTGCAACTGGAAATCCCGACCTCTACCTGCACCTACGGCTCAAACGAAGGTCCCCAGGCGAAGGGACGTCAGTACAAATGAAATTTACTGGTATGTAAGGCTGAAAACTATAGCAATAATACTGAGCCAGAAATAAGGAATAGTAACAACCTGGAATCCTAAAATCTGAAACCTGACAATAAGTCAATACTGAAGTGCAAATGCAACCACATAATGCACAAGAAAAACTATAACTGTAATGTCGGCGGCCAACCAACCAATTAAAAAACATATAAAAATGCCTCCAGCCGGTGTACCATACCAGGATAAAATAAAATATCTCTAGCCAATGTATCATACTAGGGTAAAAATAAAACTATCTCCAGTCGATGTGTCATACCGGGGTAAAATAAAAACATCTCCAGTCGAGTGTCATACCGGGGTAAAATAAAAATATCTCCAGTCGGGTGCCATACCGGGATAAAATAAAAATATCTCTAGCCGATGTACCATACCGAGGTAAAAATAAAAATATCTCCAGCCAGTGTATCATACCGGGGTAAAAATAAACATATCTCCAGCCGGTGTACCATACCGGGGTAAAAATAAAAATATCTCCAACCGGTGTGCTACACAGGGTAAAATAAAAATATTCTCAATCATAATCATGAATGGAGCCAATAAAGCTTATACTGAGTCAATTTAACACATATAGCATTGAAATGACAAATACTAAATTTGTGGTCGTAATAGGTCTCTTTCGTAACATATAAATGCAAGTGAGCACATATACCATGTAAACTTAGAAAATATACACATATATCATGTAAAACTGTCAAATTATATACAAACATGTCAAGTCAGTGACTTGACAGACCTTCAGGAGGTTTAGACAACATAAGAACTTTAGTAGGCTTACAAGAAATGTCCTAAAAATAATGTTACCAATTTAACGTATCGCTTGAGTAGAAGCACATAGATTCTCATTTCTATAAAATCCTTTAACATCTAGGAAACTACATATATATATATATATACACACAGCCCACAGGGTGGTTCTTTCACATGTGTCGATAACTATACACTGGAATTCTATTATCAAACTTATCACGTTGATGAGCACATATAGTTCTTAATTCATTTGACTTATTTTCTGGAAACATGGGAATTATAACTTGAAACTTGGAGTTATTTGTCATAACGCTTAACATATACATAGAGCTGAGAGCTGAATTACAGACATACAACATATGAGACTTCTATATAACGTATAAACTCATGTTTAGTTAACTGAGTGATCTCCAGGAGACTTCCTTATTTAAAGTTCTGAGCTTAACCTATCATTATCATAGCCTATGTTTATACTTATATAGACATTAGGAACATTGTTACGTGGGAGAATCTCTCCTCTGAATTTAGGAAAATTCAAATGATAACTCAACAAGAGCTAAACATATAGATGTATGACTTGAGCATAACTGAAAGAATTCAATTGTATGTTATGAGATGAAAACCATATATATTAAGACTTCTTACTGGAAATACTTATAAATACTTGAGTTCTTAGACTTTTAGGAAACTTCAAATACTTGACCGAGATACTAGCATAATTCTCGGAATATGGTCTCTTGAAAATTTCTTAGATTAGCATAACACACTTCAACATAACTTAGGGACTGGATGACATTTACTTAAGAACCTGAGATTTGGATTTTTTCAACTTGAGAACTCATAAGCAACTCTCCATGTGCTTCCTTATAGGCAAATAAAGACTTATAACCGTAATTCGGACGATGCTGGATTAACTTACACAACTTTGTAATTAACCGAGGAGCTTAAGAAAGCTTACGTCATTATAAATGGCTTAGAAGCTCCTAGGATCAACCTTTTTGATCATGGAAGATAATTTCAACACTTAGAATTGATAACTTAACATAATCATTTAGGGGTATAGGAGAGAGCTTCTCTTTAACTTAAGTTACTATTTTACAAACGTTCAACTCTAGCTGATTCATAAAAGGTCGTCGCATAATATTCTTTTATTCATTATATCATTACCACATAATGTATTTATATCACTTATTTATCTTAATGCCTTGGTGACTCTCAGGAGGTTCAGATAGCACAAGAGTTTTAGTAAATTTACGGCGACATTCTAAAGACAATTCTTGTTTCCCTAGCGTGTAACTTGAAGGTAGCATAAGCGTAAATATATACCTATTTTCGTATAACCTGCTAATATTAAAATATTGTGTATAACCTATTCATAAAGATAATTTCATAGAAATATCAATAATTTACACATTCAAGTTCTATCTTTCAAGTTCAATGTATCGGTTGGTTCGAAAACTCGTTAACTAGTCGGTTAGCTAAAGGGAGACAAATCAAGGAATCTCCTCTTAGCCTTATATACCTTAGAATATGTTCATAAGAGGGCGGATAACTATTGTAAGTCATTTCCATTTCGTTATTCTCATTTACCCTTATCTAGCTTAAAATTATTTTCCAACGTTAAGTTCGTTCATATGTCGTCTTCTTGCCCCTTTTTACCAATTTCACTTAGCAACCAGAATTTTGAACACATTTGATATAACATGCATGACATAATATAAAGGACCAACTCGCGGTGCCCACGCTGAGGGGACTTCAGACTCGATTTACAACTACGACAATAATTATAAATAATACACCTTTCACTTCACGTTCGTTCACTTCAAGCATATTTAAATCTTCAAGCTTTCTATGAAGTATTTCTAATATTTTGGTCAGAATCATGTATGCCTCAATAGGAACTCAAAACATAGGAACATTGGCCCGATCAACAAGATTTCGTGCTTGAAAAATAAGAATAGGGACGCCTTTACATACCTCACTTCATCGCGTCTTTTTAGCCAATTTCTTCCGCTTGCTAGCAACTCCGACATCTTAAACTTCCTTAATTACACTTCATGGAATGAGGACTGGTTATGCCAAGTTCCAAGTCACAATTCATGTCCCAAAACATACATCCAAACAGCCACATCACAAAATAATTTTCAGCAATTCTGCATACCTTAGGCGTCTTAAACTTGGGGCAATTCAAGAGAGCTTCGCTTACGTGCTTTTGGTGTTTAACTTCCACAAAGGTGTGGTGTATTCCTTCCATCTTTTGAATAAATTCCAGCATCTATATAGTTGTAACAACCTCTCAAAAATGGGCATCAACCTCAGTAAAATATCACATAAAACATATATCGACTTCATTTCATTTCCTTACATTAGCTTGAAAATTTGAGCGGATAAACCAAGTAGGAACACTTACCTTTCACTTGTGTCTAACCCCTGCCCATATGGAGTTCCTCTTCAGCCAGATACTATTCCAAAAACATAGCAACCATGCTGCCAAAACGCAGCAACAACACACACCCAAGCAACACATAAGTTCCAACTTCACTTTCAAAAAAAACTTGTTAATTCATGAGAATTTAAGGAGTAAAAACACCTACCTCCTATTGTACTCAACTCTCACCAATATGGAGGTAGAACTTCACCTCTCTACTGGCTAAAAACGTAGCAGCTTGGCAGCCAAAAATGCAGCAACTTGACGATTAGAAGCTCACGACATAAGAAACCCTTTCCAAGCTTGGACTAAAAGGAAATTTGCCTATCCATACAATTTCTTACCTGGGATTTGTTTTCACCATTGGATAGAGCTCTGAATTCTCTGAATTCTGAAAAAAAAAATCAAGTAAAACGGAGTTAAATGAGCTTTCTAGCTCAAATTTACTTCATATTGGTCGGCTGGCCAAGGCTTGGGCAATGCCCTCGTGCGACGCCTATGCGACGTGCCCTCGCACGCGCACGCCTGCTGCCTTCGCGCGCATGGGAACTTTTCCAACCAGCAGTGCTGTCTTCAAATGAGCATAACTTTTTACTCCGAACTCCGATTGACGAGTGGTTTCTTTCACTGTAAACTAGACTCAAATATCTTTCATTTGATAGGTTATAGGACTTTTGAATCATTATATATTTAGAGATATATTTATTTAAAATTGACCCTTACTTACAAACTTCACATACTCTTCGCTTTTTCCCTTGCACATGTTTCCCTCCTCACTTAAGGCCAACATACAACCCATAATTACCTTAATACGATATATAAATATCAAATAATCATCAAAAAAAATTTGGGGTGTAGCACTTGTGTCCCAATTATTTTCAAAAACCCTATCAAATTCCATTCTCTAGAAACCAGGGTTTCCATTCCATGTATGGTTCGCCTCATGTTTTCCCTACTTTTCGAGATTTTCATGATAAATAGCATATGATATTCATGATTTCAAACTCAATTTCATGATTCAAGTCTCCAATTATAGATCTCATGAATTTTCTAGGGTTAGACCCAATTTGATGAAAACCCTGATCTTGTGTAATTTTGATTCTCTCATGATTCCTTTTGTGATTTATGATTATGATTATATGATTTCTACGAAAAAATATCATGTACCTATGTTTTCAAGTTTGATTTACTCAAATATGCATGAATATCATGAATTGTAAGCTTATGTATCATGGCCGAATCAACGGCATTATTTTTATGGCTAGTTCACGTATGTCAAGTATGTGTATAAATTTTATGAGTTCTAACTAGCCCATGAAAAACCAAGTATGTTTCATGATTATGACTATGAGCAATGTATATATTTGGGGAGTAGTATTTAGCACCGAGTATGACAGGATTCAGCGCATCCAGATCTCAAAACTACGTTCCACCGTAGGAATGATTGTCATAGAGGCCCTCACTAGTTAAGAGTGTTTCCCCCAGACCAAATGGGCTCATGCAGGGACCTTGATAGTTGAGAATGTCTCCCTGAACTCACGAGTGATATCACGCCTATGTCTCTCACAGGAAGATTGTTGAGGATATGGTCCACCAAATCCTGTGGTAAATCTCATTAGGTAAGTTTGCATTCCATTGTCCCCTACAATATCTTGACTTGTTTTTCCTATGGAAGTATCCATAGGAGATGTAGATAGTAATAATTTGGCTAAAGGGTCTATTCTAGTCCAATTTTCATGCAAAAAAATTAGCATTACCAATTCTAAGTTCCCATAAGACTGCATGTCCTATGGAATCTCTAGCTTCTAACGTTGATTTTCATAATGTATCCACATTTATATTGAGCTAAATAAGGAATCTACTTCTTACAATATTTATTCACTATAGAATTGGACCATAAAGTACTTGTAGTCTTGAACTTCCACCATACTTTTGTAAAAAGAGCTTTTGAGACCTCAAAAGGAATCTAAAACCCATTCCCACTTCTTTTTTTGTTGAAAGCATCTTCATCCATGAGGACCTGTGCCTATTTGTCCTCCACCTTATTAATCCAGTAGAACCTAGCAAAGATCCTATGAATTTCATTTACTTAGTACTTTGTGGGAACCATGGCAGCCAATTAATATAGAGGCATACTTTATAATACATTATTTATTAATACAATTTTACCTCCAAGTGATAGAATCCTACCCTTCTAGCTTTGTAATCTCTTCTCGATCTTCTTAACTAAATCATTGTATACACCTTCTTGTTTCTAGTATGAAAAATTGCACACCCTAAATATTTGAAAGGAAAAATACCTCTTCCAAACCTGGTCACAACATAAAGGTTTTCATTTATCCCTTTTTCTGATATTTGTCACAATCTCTTGTGTGAGAAGTACATTCTCAATATACATCTCCTTTTTACAAAACCTAATTGATTAAAAGATATCACCTTTGGGAAAATGTCTTCTAATCCACCATGAATTAGTCTTGATATAACTTTATTAATGAAGTTAATTGGATTGATAGGTATCATATCTACAAAACACTATATTATAGCTTTTTTGGATAGTAATACTAAGTTGGTATGAGTGATGTCCTTAGGGAGGGAGTTTCCTTCAAAAAGGCCTTCACCATTTTATATACATCATTCCCAACTTGATAAAAAAAATTCATGACATATCATCTGGACCACGAGTGTTATTGCCATTTAATCTAAACATTGTAGTTTTAACCCCTCCATGATTGGGTTTTGACAAAGGTTATCATTATCCTCATTTGTGATCGTGTCAGGGATATGTTAAAGTTTGTGGCTTCATTTTGTTGTCTGAACTATTTTTGGTTAAACTACAGAGCTTTAGCAACTATCTGATTCACATCCTCCATTCATATGCTATTAATATATTGAATTCTTTTCACCTATAATTTGTCCTTCTACCTTTTACCAAGCTATGAAAGAATCTTATATGCATGTCTCTCTAAGAACCATGTAAGACTAGGTTTTTGTCTTTAAAATTCTTCCTCATAATGTAGAGACCTTTTCAACTCTGTATGAGCTTGCTGTAAAATGATCCTATTAATTGTAAAAGGGTCTTGTTCAAATACTTGTTACTTCAGTCTAACAAATTCCTCCCTAATAATTAAGTATTTTAAAATATCTCCAAATGTCTCATTTCCCAAGAAGATAAAGCCTTCTTAATATGCCTGGGCATCTGTTTAAACTGATAGAAGCAGTTTGCGTCTTCATTTGTTTCCGAATTCTCCCTTACTAGTTCCACAAAATCATCTTGCTTAATCCATAACTTCAAGAACTCAAAAGGTTTTTGGATGGTCTGGTTTTGATATACCATTGTTATGAGAATTGGAGTATGATCATATCCTATCCTTGATAGGTGTTCTACTTCAACCTCTGTGAACCAATTTTGTAAATCTTGATTGATCACAATTCTGTCAAATTTTTTGAAGATTTAATCTGCCTCTGCTCTATTATTCCACCAAGTAAAAGGACTCCCTTTAAATCTGACTTTATCTAGTTCACTAAAATTAATACAGAAAGCAAAATCCTCACACTCCTAAGGTTGTATTGGTAAGTCACCAAGTTTTTCTTCACATTCAAAATGACATTAAAGTTCCTCCAACTAACCAAGTTGCAATCATGTTTACTGTCAGCTGGTAAATGTTATCCCATAAAGTCAGCCTTTCAAATTATGAGCGTTTAGTATACACTAAGTTATAAAGTAGTGTTTGTTATTCTCCTGAAAGAATAATTTCAAAGAAACTTGTTGTTATGTATCCATAATGACTTCTACATTAATATTGTCTCCCATAAAATACCTTAATTACCATTACAATTGCCTCTTGCTTGTGCCATTTCCAATTTTTTTCTGTATTTTTAAATATGTCTATTTTATTGGAAAGGTTTCAACAAAGCTATTAAAAAGAACTTATGATGCCTAATAATCATTTCTAGCCTATGAAAGGATTTTTGTATTTTCACAGATCTAATATTTTAAATGTCATTGACTGATATGCTTAATAGTTAATCTTCTTGTAATGACCCAATAAGTTGTTGGATATTTGTTCCTGCATTCTTCTTTTTTCTTTTTGTGGCACTTTAATATTGACACTAATGTTGTTGTTTTCTCTTCAATTTTATCCCCATACTTCTTTTTGTTTATGTCTCCTTTATTTTCCTCAATCACTAATTCCTTGATGCTATAAGTGAAAATAGCATGTAGTTTATTGATAGGGGAACCCTCCTCTTCTCAGATACTGGACTACTTTTAATGACAATTATTCTATCTTTCTTTTCTGCTAATTCTTCTCCCTTTGATGGTGGATATGTGGCAACCACCTAATCTGATCTTGATTCATCAATTGATAGTGATGTAAGTGATAGGACCTTATTGTCTATGTTATGTTTTGTGTTCTCCCATTCCTTTGAAAATATAACGATGTTTCTCAGTTTTCCTTCATTTAATGTAGGAGATGCCCCTTTATGATGTTCAGATAAATCCTGTATAGTCTCTTGTACTGGATCAACACTTTTGTCTTTAACTTGAATATCAGGAAGTCCACTCTATCTACAATTTCTTCTTCATTTTTACCTATTTCTCCTCTATCATGTTCTGATTATTCATTATATGCTTGATTTTTGGTAGTACTCAGTTATTGTGTATGGTAACCCTAAGTTAGAAATTGTTCATATTCTCAATTTCACTTTTTTCTACTTCAGTTTTATTTTCTATCCTATCACCCCATTTTTTGGAGGCACTATTAAGTACTTTCCACTCTATACCCTTAGTCTTTTAAAAAGTCTCTTTCACCTATTATCTAGTGTTATCAATAATTCTTTGTATCTCTTCATTAAAAACCTTTGTGGATTCAGTTTTGTGTGGCATCCCTTCATCTGATCTCCTACTATCTGTGTTTGCAACTATGAAATCCTGCTCACTATTAATATGCATCATGTTTTTATTAGACTGTGGCCCTTTTGCTTGTGTTAAAATATTAAAGTGATTTTGGGTGTTAGATTCCCTGTGTTCTTTGTTATTATCCTTGCCTTGCTCTGTATTTCTGTTCCCTTTGGCATTTGGAATAGTCGACCTTATTGTCTATGTTATGTTTTGTGTTCTCCCATTCCTTTGAAAATATAACGATGTTTCTCAGTTTTCCTTCATTTAATGTAGGAGATGCCCCTTTATGATGTTCAGATAAATCCTGTATAGTCTCTTGTACTGGATCAACACTTTTGTCTTTATCTTGAATATCAGGAAGTCCACTCTATCTACAATTTCTTCTTCATTTTTATCTATTTCTCCTCTATCATGTTCTGATTATTCATTATATGCTTGATTTTTGGTAGTACTCAGTTATTGTGTATGGTAACCCTCAATTGGAAATTGTTCATATTCTCAATTTCACTTTTTTCTACTTCAGTTTTATTTTCTATCCTATCACCCCATTTCTTGGAGGCACTATTAAGTACTTTCCACTCTATACCCTTAGTCTTTTAAAAAGTCTCTTTCACCTATTATCTAGTGTTATCAATAATTCTTTGTATCTCTTCATTAAAAACCTTTGTGGATTCAGTTTTGTGTGGCATCCCTTCATCTGATCTCCTACTATCTGTGTTTGCAACTATGAAATCCTGCTCACTATTAATATGCATCATGTCTTTATTAGACTGTGGCCCTTTTGCTTGTGTTAAAATATTAAACTGATTTTGGGTGTTAGATTCCTGTGTTCTTTGTTATTATCCTTGCCTTGCTCTATATTTCTGTTCCCTTTGGCATTTGGAATAGTCGACCTTATTGTCTATGTTATGTTTCGTGTTCTCCCATTCCTTTGAAAATATAACGATGTTTCTCAGTTTTCCTTCATTTAATGTAGGAGATGCCCCTTTATGATGTTCAGATAAATCCTGTATAGTCTCTTGTACTGGATCAACACTTTTGTCTTTATCTTGAATATCAGGAAGTCCACTCTATCTACAATTTCTTCTTCATTTTTATCTATTTCTCCTCTATCATGTTCTGATTATTCATTATATGCTTGATTGTTGGTAGTACTCAGTTATTGTGTATGGTAACCCTCAGTTGGAAATTGTTCATATTCTCAATTTCACTTTTTTCTACTTCAGTTTTATTTTCTATCCTATCACCCCATTTCTTGGAGGCACTATTAAGTACTTTCCACTCTATACCCTTAGTCTTTTAAAAAGTCTCTTTCACCTATTATCTAGTGTTATCAATAATTCTTTGTATCTCTTCATTAAAAACCTTTGTGGATTCAGTTTTGTGTGGCATCCCTTCATCTGATCTCCTACTATCTGTGTTTGCAACTATGAAATCCTGCTCACTATTAATCTGCATCATGTCTTTATTAGACTGTGGCCCTTTTGCTTGTGTTAAAATATTAAACTGATTTTGGGTGTTAGATTCCCTGTGTTCTTTGTTATTATCCTTGCCTTGCTCTGTATTTCTGTTCCCTTTGGCATTTGGAATAGCCTTCCAATAGCCTGGATTTTCAACCACCTTTTCACTTGACAAAATAATCCTCGTTGGGTAGTTCTTTGAGGGATTTATTCTTGCCTATTATGTGTCTATTCCTTCAACTTTATCCATCTCATTTTCCTCTTCAGTTCTATCTAACCTAGGTGGTATTAATTTTGGAGGTAAAATGCAACACCCTTCCTTGGCATGTCTCTGTATTCTATAATTAGTGTAGTATTTTGATTTAGGAAATCATATTGAGTACCTACCTTTTCAGTTCTACTAGCTCAAGTTTTTTAATTCTCTATCACCATATTGAATATCCACCTTTTTAGTTATACTAGCTCTAGTTTTTTCATTCTCGATCTCCATATTGATATCTTTGGTTAAAGCAGAGAGCAAGTTTACTTGAACTTTCACTCTCACACAACTAAGTCTAGTTTTATTCATTGTAGCCATGTCTATTTGTAGTGGATTCCCAACTGCAGATGCAAGTGTGAATAAAGTTTCCTTTATATAGAAATTGGAAAGGAAATTTGGAAAAGATATCCATGCCAAAGCTTGTTGTTTCTGCGTTACTTATGAAGTTTGCATCATATATTGGAGGTCGCATTAACTATGAGTAGCCATCCTTTGTCTTTAAATAATACGAACTTCGAGAAATAATATTAATGAAATAAATAATACGAACATCGGGACATAATATTAATGAAATCTTCCTTAATAGCGCATCTAATCAAAACATGCATATTATGGTACAATCACCTTTCATACCACATTGCCCATGGATGATCTTCACAATTCATCAACTGTAGATCATCCATATGCGAACTTACTGTAATGCTCCGGAAACTCAAAATCAAATTCCGGGACTTAAATCAGAAAATCTAGAGAGCTGCAGAAATGTTGCAGGACGGCCCACCTAACGAGTCGTCAAATAACCTCACGACTCGTTAGGTGAGCCGTGAGAAGAAGGTTGGTTAATGTTAAGGAGGGAGGCAGTGTACCTAACGAGGGACGTCATGAGTAGTGGTAAGTCACTCGTGGTCAGGCTTGAGTTGAAAATATTTTAGTTGACCAGTGTACTCGACGAGTGGGTGAAACGACTCGTCACTTGTGGCAATGACTCATTAAGTGACTCGTTATGGGACGTAGCATTAAATCTCTAGAATGAGATAGTGTGGTCCACGACTGGTGACCACGAGTCATGGTCATAGATAATGACTCGTTAGGTCCCTCGTGGTAGCCTACTGAGGATCCCAGGCAGTGTACCTGACGGGAGTCACCACGACCCGTTAGGGACACCTGACAGTTTTTCCCAGCGAACTCCTTAGGGATATTTAGTAATTTTCTATTTTCCTAAGCTCTAAACCATGTCGTTTTAAGTGTAAATTCAGACTTATTAGAGGGTTGGATGGTTCCTTCCCTCATTCTCAAGTTATTTCTCAGAAAATCATCGAAGGTTCTCTCAAGAAACTCTCAACTAAGCGTAAGGTTTTCCTCCATTGCAGCAGTTCAAGTCTCCTTCTTCAAGAAGCCTTAACTCAGGTATGTGGGGTTTTAGCAAGGGGATTGTTCTTCCCTTGTGTCCCCAAAATCCTCCTCGATTTCTCTATCAGTTTTAAGCCCTGAGTTTTCGAGTATGAAAAGAATTCATGTTCATTTTTCGTTGATTACACTTAGAACGTTGTTCATGTATATTATTGATATAATTCCCATCAGTTTTTACTTAAATTATCGAGGTTCTTGAGACAGTGAATTTAAGCCCTAACTTTCGAGTAATGACTCTGCTTGTTAAATCTCATCTAGTGAATGAATAATGTTTTGGCTGAATTTCCTAGAAATTCTTACTATATATTTGTGGAGCGATTGTCTCATTGATAAGAACGATTTAGTTTTGACAGATGAGATTTCTTTAATTCTGGAGTTGCTGCCATATTATGAAATTTCCGTAATTGTTGTGATAAGTTGAGTTCTCTTTTAGCTGCTAGTAGTTCAGACTAGTTAGAACGTAAAGTCTCCTCAGAATCTTTCAGAAAATGGTCAACTAATCAGTTTGACTTCAGCCTTTTTCCAAGGTGTCAGTGGTGCCTCTCAGTTATCAGAATCATACTCAGATTATTGTTATTTGGTCCATTAGACGGTCATGACATTCTAGTTATGTAGCTCTGACCAGCCCCAGGACCCCAGTTCAGTTTACAAATTGTTCTTAGATGGTTACGACGCTTTCAGATAAGAAGCTCTGACCAGTCTAGAATCCAGTTTCAGAATCTGGTCCGATAAGACTCTCAGGGTACTTTCAGTTATATGTCCCTGACTAGTCTTGGGCCCCAGTTTCGAGCTATCAGCTTAGTAGTTCAGTTTAGGTTTTCCAGTAGGAGTACAACTCAGCACCGAGCAGGCCGGGGTTCCAGTGCACCCAGGTTCCCACAACTACTTTGCCAACGTAGGTTACAGTATTACTTGGTTTGATTCGCCCCAGACTTTTGTGATCACTCAGCTCATGCCTTTATACTCTGACAAGGTATATTGGGTCCTACCGGTGGGGTGTATACATCGGACTCCACATCTAGCTCACGTGGTTACATGTCGGTTATATACTCTCCCGCTAGTCAGTACAGTATCTCAGATTCAGTGTTTTAGACTTAGGGCATGTCCTTGACCATCAGACAGGGTCATCTTGACCATTTCAATTATATTAGTAGTTCAGTTCAGCTTACCTGTTGGTCATTGCGTGTCATTTCAGTTCAGACTTTATATTAAGTTAGGTTCCTCCTACATACTCAATATATTCAAAGTACTGACGCATACTTTTATGTTGTATCGTTTCATGATACAATTGCAGGTTCTCAGACTCAGTACCATTAGTTTCAGACTCAGTACCATTAGTTGTCGCAGTTCAGATTCTCCATCGCCGCAGTTGAAGTGTGAGTCCTCATCATCCGAGGGCACTATTTTCATTCCTTTAGTCATGTATAAGTTTCAAGTTAGACTTAGAGTTAGCTGGGGGGTTTTCCCAGCAACTCCTCTATTAGATGGCTTTTAGACGGACATGATTTTCAGATTTATCAGTATTATTCACTTGTTTGAACTTTATGTTTTCAGAATTATCTCTCATAAATATTTTATGATAGTATTTCAATGTTCCGCTGTGCTTGTTTACTCAGAATGATAGTAACTGATAGATCAAGGGTTGACTTAGGGTCACTTGTGGCTTCAAGTACCGTGTTTCGCCCAGGGGTAGGCTCGGGGTGTGACACTTACCCACTATTGCAAGCTTCAGGTGTTCATTGGCATTCACTCTATCTACTTCTAAATCATCCCATTTAATCGTAGGCTCATCGTCACTACCAAGACTATTTTTATAGGAATGGGTTGTACCTGGTTTGATTGGCATGGGACATCATAGCTTGAAACTTCTGTGCATAATTCTGATGATTATCCTTGTCGATTTCAGAGGACTTCCCTAGCTTGGAAAGCTGAGAGTTTGGGGATCTCTCGATATAGGGTTGGTCAGACTTTGAGAGATTTGGGGAGGGTTTGTGGGGTTCAGATTAGTTTTGATATTGTACAGCATAGTGAAATGGGACAAGGAGGTGACGGAAAACTGGTCAACCACCGTGGATGGCTAAATAGTAGTCTTAGCTTCCATTGGGCGGCTGTTTTTATTGGAGGTGTAGGGTTTTCAAGAAGAGAGGCGTGCGTAAATCTGGAAAAATACCCATAACTCATGTTGAAATAATTTGCATGGTGTGTTTTATTTGGCTAAAGATAATACAATTGCAGCAAGTATTTTACGAATTTGATCGGGGGAAAAATACACACTTGGAAGAAATAGTTGCGTCTAAAAAAGAAATTAAAAAAATACATTGTTGTAAATCCATTATTTTAGCTAAAACTGTCTTTATTTGGCTTTAAAAAATGAAATTCCAGCCAAATATTTTTCGTAGATTTAGCCCAAAATAGAGACGAAGAAAAAAGTGCACTATTAGAATAAATAACCACTAATGGTTTCTAAAGAAGAAATACAAAGTTATGAAAAAATTATGTAGCATATTAAGAAGAAACAATAAGAATACATGATTTGAATAAATTGATCATTATATATTCGCACGTGACAAGTAATCTCATGTGAAAACTGATTTTTCAATATATTTTTTTTTCTTGAGTTGCACCAACTCGCCTGTAGGCTGTAGCCACAAAATTTTCCACGTCAACCACCAAAGAAGTCGAAGGTATCAAGAAATAAACATACACAAATGCAGGAAGATATTGATGTATCATGCCTTTCACCAATTTATTATTTAAAGTAATTCAATTTGCTTTATATATATATATCAAGGTGTTAGTAAGTTCCTCTACGTTTTCTTATGCATAGATCATTATTGGTTTCAATCTTTTGCCTTCTCACTTTTTAGTTTGAACGATTTTTAACCTATTAGAGATAGCAATACAGATTTCTCCCATTTCCAGATAAAACTATTTAATCCCAAGTATCTTAATTTGATTGGACACAAAATATAAAACATAAAAAAGAAAATTTTAAATCTTATGATCTTAGATTTAAAATGTGTAATGATCTTAAATTTTTCATATAAAATGTTAGAATTGAAAATTTTACTAAATATAAAAAAACATTTTTTTGGAATAAACCAATTTAAAAAAAAAAAAAAAAAGTAAGACACTTAAATAAGAATTACTCCCTGCATCCCAAAATATGTAATTGTTATTGATTGGGTATAAAGTTGAAAAGTTTAACAATAAAAAAAAACTTTTGACACTTATAATTTGAAAACAAACCATAAATAATTATGTGGCTATTGCTCATCTCATCTGAACCTAGCCAGCCAGCGTCGTGCAGAAGATAAAACTGAAAAATCTGAAGACTTGAACAAAGCTTTCCCTGTATGACAATCTACACCAATGTTTAATTCTTCTAGTAAGAAATATACCTATTAGCTGATCTAACGCAATACAAGATGAACGGACAAGAGGAAAATGTAGACTTCATTATAACTACCCAACTTGTTACAAAATTTGAATCGACCAATCATCTCCAATACTCACATTAGGCTTACGGATGGTGACAACAGATCCCCGATTTCCTTGAATGAAGAGTGGCCCGAGCCCAATTTCCACTTTCTTGTTTCCTGGTTCAATAACGGCTGTTTTAGCTCCAGGAGACAATCCTAACAAGATTATCCTCTCTACAGTGCACTCAGAAGAAAATATGTTACTGCCAACTGTAGAAGGGGCTGCATTTGAAGATATAAGCTTCCTGTTTGAGAATGTGAAACGCCGATGAATAAAGGCACCTTGTTTGAACTCAAAGCTCTTCCCATCATCGATATAAAGCTCACCTTCAGCTGCCTGGGAACTATTAAGAGCTATAACCTGCAGTACAAAATATGCTGGCTGTTAGAGATGCTCCCTATCACAAAAAGTAGCAAAAGAGTAAGATGGGACCATTAATAGATGACATCGCATGTCCATACAGATTAGCATTAAAAAATGTCATTGTTGGGATAATTCTTCATTCCATGCCCCGAAAACAAGGTGTCATTGAAGCAAGAATTTTGGATTGAGAAGAAAAATGCATTGAATTGGATATGAAGGAAGAGAAGTCATTGGCGAGTTTTTCTTTACTGTCTAAAAATATTAGTTATGTGGTTAAATATCAGAACTTCGGGTTCACAAAGAAAGATATATTAGTGAAATTAGCTACGTGCACTAATGCCAGCACAAAGGAAAACATATTAGTTAAAGAACAGATGTTCCCAAAAGATTCAAGATATAGATGTTACCAGAGTATAAGGATCATTTTCCATCTGCGTCGAACTCCGACGTAGACGATCTTTCCTTGGTATGATAGTTCCGGCCCTTTGAAAAGAAGGAATAGTATCTTCTGAAACCTCATACTTGTGTGTATGACCTCCTTTGTATGCAGATGCACTTTTCAAATCATACCAGGATTCCTCTCCTGGCAGATAGACAGAAACATGTTTCGCTTTCTGTATGAGAAGAAATGAACTTTCAGGTAATAAAGAAAAGAAAAGAGGCTGATTCAAGAAAGAACACTGCAGAGAATGAAAAGGAGTTGCTCCCTGCATTTTTTTATTTTATGTGATGGTCTTCAACTGGAACATAAGAATTTTAAGATGTTAATTTAACTTAAATAATATCCGAAGGTCTATCGGAAACAGTCTCTCTGGTGGAGGTAAGGTCTGCGTACACTCTACCCTCCCCGACCCCACTTTGTGGGATTATACTGGCTACGTTGTTGTAAATTTAACTTAAATAATATATTAGTGATAATGAAGGAGAATAATAAAGTTGTGGTTGAAAAGAGGGCAAACATCACATCAAAGTTAAAGAGTGACCAGTTTCATGAATTTAAATTTTTGAAAGTTCTATAAAAATTAGATTGTCAAACAATTTGGGATGTCCCAAAATGGAAAGAATGACATATAAATTCAAACGGAAGGAATAGTTAGTACTGAACCTCTGTATAAACTCCTTGCACCAGAAGACCATTCCCAACCATGAAAGCCTCATCATTGCTAAAAGATTTTTCGTCTCCAGGGAACTCCATCCAAAGCGGACGAGCAACTGGAGTACCACTTGAATTTGCTTCTCTAAAAAGAGTGTAGAAATAAGGAAGATACATGTAACGAACATGTATTGCTTCCCTCATCAATTGTGTATATCTTTCTCTGCAATGGACATAACAACCTTGATAAATAATAACATCTTACATAACATGTAGGTCTGAAAGCCCAAAAGTTTTGTATCAACATTAAATAACTACTATATAAACATTCAAATGCAGACATTGTCTAGCACGAATCCATATGAGATGATATATTTCCTCTCAATTATCAATATGCATCAAGAATTGTTGCACAACCACCAGATGTTACAGGTTAACAATTTGATCACCACTACTATATCATTTGCAATCATCTAAAATAACACTTTAATATCAGCGGCTAAGACAAGGAAAAAAATCACCTAATGTTTTTGTCTCTGCTGGGATTTGCATCCTAGACCTCATTGTTCTCAACTCAGTTCATTGACCACTAGCCTAGGTGACCTCTAAGTTTGTGGTTCAGCACTGAATGAGCTACAGGCATTAATATGCAGCAAGGTTTCTTTAATATTTTTAAAGACAGCAGTTTGACTCAGTCATCCCCTTACAGGTAAAACTGCCACAGCGGTTACAATCCAAGTACAAGTGTCGGGTAAACCTGCCACCAAGGATAGAGTATATGTGTTTACATGAGTGTTATATAGCTGAGAGTCGAACCTAGAATCTCCAAATTGTTACTTCTATATCTCAATCACTTAGTCGTCTCCTTACAGTTCTTACAAGCAATTTCTGTTTTTTTTAAAAAAAAATGGGCTCCTTAACAGAAAATTTATGTGGTGAGAAGTGCCACATGACCCTATTTTTATTTGAACGAATTTCATCCAAAATGGTACTGCATGGAACCAGAACTATAACAGAAGCCAGCACACAAAGTCATCACAAGAAAGAAACGCATTTCTACTTAGAAAGCCAACTTTTGCAAATTTCAAAAAGAGCAGCAGGTGAATTATACTGCCTCCCTTATATCTGGTTTTGGTCTCTCTGGGTAGTATGAATTCTGTTTAAAACAAGTCCAGGTGGGGTTGAAGTGTATTGTCAAGAAGTGATACAGGTTGGAGGGAATTTTATGTATGAAACCAAATGAGAAATGTAATGCTAACTTGTGGTGTATAATGATTACAGAAGCATTGGAGAAATAAAAGACATAAATATAAGAATTTGGAGAAAATTGATAAAAAAAACGTATGTCTTGTACTATGAACTTTTTTTATAACCACGGCGTCCTAGTCAGGTTAAGCACATCTCGACTAATTCTATAGGATACCTGCTACCTCCCACCAACACATGTATCAGAAAACTCTGTGCCCCAAGGCTTGGGCAGATGGAAGAAATCACCTAGTATTAATTGATAAAAAAAAACGTATGTCTTGTACTATGAACTTTTTTTATAACCACGGCGTCCTGGTCAGGTTAAGCACATCTCGACTAATTCTATAGGATACCTGCTACCTCCCACCAACACATGTATCAGAAAACTCTGTGCCCCAAGGCTTGGGCAGATGGAAGAAATCACCTAGTATTTTTTACCTCCGTTGGGATTTGAACCTGAAACCTCATAATTCTCAACCCACTTCATTGATCAGTGGGCCACACCCTACCCTTTAGTATTGTCATGTACTCTTATATAATAAGCTTTTAATATTAAATTGAAGAATCATACCCAAATAACCAAGGTTCCCGTCTTTTAGTGTCATGATGTGCATGACCCCGGAAAAAGGGATAATATGCACCTACTTGATACCAGCGAACCAACAACTCAGTCTCAGGATTACCAAAAAATCCACCAACATCTGCACCTGTTAAAGAAAGATGATGCACAACATTCATGAAATGAGAAAGATATGGCTACCCTACTCATCGACCAAGAAAAGAGGATATCAACTAACCAGAAAATACTATTCCGGAGATGCTAAGAGTTAACACCATGGGGACTGAAACCCTCAAGTGCTCCCATTCTGCTGTATTATCTCCACTCCAAATTGCTCCATATCTTTGACTTCCGGCAAAGAAGGCCCTTGCCAAAACAAAAGGCCTATCTTTTCCATCTCCACGCCTGAGAAGCCCGTTGGCTGTTGCCATCTGAAAATAGTAACCATATGAATTGTGCAATTCCCTGTGTTCTACTCCTCCATGATGTAAAGCGTCTCTTGGCATTGTAACCTGGCATTGAGAAAAAGTGAAAAGTTTACTAACATCAACAAATCTACCCGGCCTTCCAAATCAATCAAATAAAATAGCAAACTTGCTGAGTATCTTATAATCTTATCCCCAGAAACTAATTGAAGTTCTTTACAAAAGAAAGACTGGGCAACACCAAACCACTTAATCAAGTACTAGCATGAATGACACTCAACAGACCGAAGCACTTCTAGCCCCGGGGTTAATTCTTCTTTTCCAATAAAACATCTCCAGTTTCTTTTTTTTTTTTTTTTTGAAACAGGAAACATAGAAACATCTCCAATTTCTATCTCGCAAATTCAAGGATACGCTCACTCATAACTATCAGAACTTATGTTAATAGCATTTATACAAGCCATGCAATTACCTAACCAAAAAAACTAAACACTCAGTGGCAACACATCAAGGTGACAAGGTACCTGTGTATTTTTTAAGAACCAATCATGTTACAATTAGTTCATGGTCTTTAATAGCTTGAAGATAGAAAAGAGGAATTGGCAAACAACAATTGGAGAAACCAAATGACTTTTTGAAGCAATCAAAAATACCTTAGAATCATCATTGAGAAAATCATATTCTGATTGGCCTTGTTCCCTTTACTTGCTGCCTTAATTGGTTTAAAAAATTTATCATAGTTCATTCCTAGTTGGCTACGGTACTATTTGTATCTTCGCTGTTTTCTAACTTTTGCTTACATACTTTTGACAACAAGGATTCAGTTTCAAGTTTAGTACCTAAAAGTTATGAGGTCCAATCTGCAGCAAAACTGTTACAGTTCAACTCCTTATTATTCATTTTTGTCATAGAATCTTATGTTCCTAATGCTTTGCACAGGCTATCCTCACAGAAATCAAGAGGTTTCTTTTTTTTCGCTAGCTAAATATGCTTCGAATTGGCCTGGAATCAGGGCAACTGTATGAAAATACCTAAATAAAACAATGGGAGCCTTGAGGGCTTAACCAAAAGAGATATCTTAAAAAATGAAGATGCAAATGGTGTTGCACAACTTTTTCCCCGGTACAAATATTAAAAACCAATGTAGCAGGAATGATTTCAAATTAAGATTTGGACAGCAATTCTAAGTGACTCATCTGAACCAACTATTATGGGACTAAAGTAACCATGGAGTACCCTATGAGTTCAAAATTCTTTTGATTGGCTTGGCCAAACTGAAGAAGAAATACATAGCTGATGATATTGTAGGGAACGGGTTGATTCGCTTTGCCAAAATAAAATGTTCATTGATTGTCTGGTGTTAAATTTGGAGATATGAAGAAAAATTTTGCCAACTATTCACAGCAGTGTACATAATCGGAATCAAACATGAAACATCTTGCTTCAGGAAGCGTGTTCTTTCATTAAGTAAATTTCTGCACTTAATTTTTGCTGAGTAAATTTTGGTGTACATTAGAGCATGCAGGAGTTGATTACCGTTTCCACGTTTGTACTCTCAACCACCACAACATTTGTTGGCATCAACTCCAATAGAATGTTTCTACTCTTGGGCCTTGTCTTCCTGATCGACCTCCTAGATAACATATGCAATCATTATGCAGACAATCCTTGTTTATATCTACTTGACATTCTTGCAAATGGAAAACGAATTAAATATATTGGAGATTCTTGGAAATTCCACGAATAGTATACTGTAAATGGGTGCTTCAAATGGCAATACTTATATTACAGTAGTACTTGTTATATGCCGTGCCTTTAAGTTAAAGTACGACTAGTCTAACGTCAACGAATTGATCCAACCTCGGGAGAATAAGGTCAAGAATGTATATATGTTAAGGGTCAATATATTATGGTGTTTAGTATGTTGTTATAAGGTTACGGATTGGTAAAAGCTTTTACGTCTAAGTAAAGCCCAGAGCGACGCTACGAATGAATTTTCTGTTACGTGGTGCAAAAGGATCAAATTTGAATGAGTATATCTCCTAGACTATGAGGAGTTATGTGATGATCTATATATCAAATTAAAGGTATTTGAATTTAGTTTCCAATGAAACCAATTGCTCGTCAATCTGACTTCGATACAAAAAATTATGCACATTTTACTATGGACCTGCACAGTGCCCGGTTGCATGAGGTGCGTGGCACCCAAGGGTATGTCGGCCAAAACTCTTGTTTTATACGTTGGGGCTTAGGGATTTCAATTGGCATTTGTTCTATCACGTTTGGACTGTCCCTCAAGATATTTCTCTCCTCCACACCACGTAAGTCCAAGGTAAATGAAATCTTCCATGGAATCACGTGAAATTCTTTATCCTTGTCCATGAACCATCCTTAACCATGTTGTTTCTAAGGTTTAGTATTGTTCTTTGGTGAACTCAAGTGTAAGGAACTGGGATTTCTTCAAGAGGTATGACTCTTCTTCTACCACCATAAAAGAGATTCTAATGGCGTTTTAAGCAGCGTTATCAAAAGCAAATGCGTAAAAAAGCTCTAAGGTCCTTTTGGGCTTTAAGCGCAAAGCGCAAATAAAGTGTGGGCTTTAATGAAAAAAGGCGCAAAGGGAGAAAAATACAAATATATATTGTTTAGTCCAAGTCTAATACTTATAAGCATGAATGACAAATATATGAACAAAGAAACTGAGGAAAAGAATTACGAAAAAGTGAAATATCAATTGCTGAACGTCGCTAATCAGAAGAGACCCATTGGCAAGGGAAAGTATGTCTTAGACCTTGATGATGAACTGAAGGCGCACATTAAGCGAGGCTAAGCGCTCAACACATTTTGAGCCTCGCTTTATGGCGTAAGCGCACCTTTGATAACACTGGTTTTAAGTATAGTTTATAGGCTAGACTCACGGGAGGGTGATCAGAAGCTGTGAATTCAAATTTCACCCTTTTCGATAAACTGATTTATAGTAATTGATATTTGTGGAGGACTGTTTTGGTTGTTATATGGTTAGAGGAATTTTGGATGGCCTTGTAAGAGGTGGTTGAGCCGTTGATTTTGACTAGAAAGCTTAAGTATGAAGAACGCCGAGAATTGAGAACTTTGTGAGCTTGTCGCTCGTCAATTGTTTGTTATATAGTGCGAATGGCCGAGCTTCTTGATTAGCTTCTTATATTAGTGTTATTATCCTCATTCTGGTAAATTGAAGCTGAACCTCCCAATTTGGGAATTCAGAAACGTATCTCTTATACGATATGTCTCTCTTATCTTTATGTGATCTCTTCGTGAGGTCATATGTATCCCCTATTTGATATATTCACTTGATGAACTTATATGAGTGTAAAACTCTAAGTTATCTTCATAAGTTATATGATTCAAATGCCTCGAGTCTACGTGATAGCTACGTGTAAGTCATATGTTTCCATGTCGTACATAGGTCCTGAAGGTTCAAGTTCAATAAGTTATATGATGCGATCTACAGTTATATGTTTTTGAGATGTCCATCCTCCTATATGCATAATGAACCACCGAACACGACACACTAGTTATAGTGATACGATTTAAATGCCTCAAGTCTTCGTGAATAGCTACTTGCAAAGTCATGTGCTCTCCATGTCATACCTACGTTCTTATTGTCTCGTGTCTATAACGTTAGATGAAGTCTCTTATGATATCCAAATGTGTATGCATTACTTAGGTTCATGCTTTCCTTAAAAAGGTTAATTTGATGGTTAAGTTGTCGTATCGCGGCTATGATTTACAAAAGATACTAAAGATATATTGTAGTACCCCGTATGTTTCAATGTGTACGACTAAGTTGATGTTGATGAACTTGAAAAAATGAGGCTATATTTGAGCCTAAAGACCAAGTATCCAAGTGTATAAAGTGACAAGTGTATGCTTCACCTACTTGTTTGAGCTATGTGTTTCACCTACTTGGTTAAGCTACTTGTTTGGACGTCCTACTTGGTTGAGCTACTTGAATAAACGTTCTACTTGATTGGTTATTTGCTTTAAGACGTCCTACTTGATTGAGCTACTTCTTTCACGTCCTACTTGCTCAAAGAGGGTGACGTACTTTCTTAAGAAAAACTAGTGACCTACTTGTCTAAATAGGTGACAAGTAGGTGCATCGCCTACTTAAAACAAAAGAGACAAATTAAAGGAAAAAAGTAAGTGCATCACCAACTTGGGATTGTAAGGCCCAAATTGAATGAAAGGATAAAGAAAAGAAAACAAACAGAAAAGGGATGGGGCAGCCCATGACCCAATCTGCCCAAGCCTATTAAGGGCCAATATATACATGTGTATAGAGCATTTTTTTCACTTCGAAGAGAATTTCACAAGCCCCCCCCCCCCCAAACCAAAACGCTCTCACTCTAGTAGCCGCTTTCTTTCTCCTTTTAGAATTCTTGAGGTTTGATTCTTTCTCTCTCCCAAAACAGCCCACAAATCATCTTCTTTCCTCTCTAACTTCAAGTAATTTGGAGAGTTCTTCAAGAGGAGTGAAGTGGAGAGAGTCATAGAGTTTGGCAACCAAGGTGACGCCTCTTTCGTTCAAACTTAAGGTATGTATTTTGAGTTTTAAGTTCGATTTTCTCCTCCCCGTTATCATTTGGTGCTTATGCCAGCTTTTCTCTCCGATTCTAGTTGTTGAAGGAAGCTCTAAAGGGTTGCTTAAGAAGGAAATTAAGTGTTTGGGACAGCAAGGCTTATGTTACCTCTATCTCTAATTATAAGCTCGTTCGAGCATTCTAGATGTATTTGTTTATTGGAACTCACGGGGCGGTGATCGAAAGTCGTGAGTTCAAGTTTTCTTATTGCGTTTGAGATGTTTGGGGGTTGTTTTATATGTTGTGAAGCCCGGGGAGTGCCTAGACCTTATGAGAAGGGTGTATGTGTAGACATGATTAGCAGAGAAAGTCTGAAAAGAACATCCTACAGGCTTGCTGCCCAACCACTGTTTTGGTGAGGTGAAATGATCCAAGCTTGTAGGTTAGCTACTAATTAAAGTCTTATTAATTGCATTTGTTGTAGATAAAGATTGTAGCCTTAAAGGAAAGGTCCGCACTTCATAAGTTATATAAATCAATTATGTAAAGCTAAAACCTCTTTTGCCACTAAAGCACAACTTTCATGTCATATGTTTCTCTTATATTAGTCAACGAGACCTTAGACTACACGTGATAAGAGTGCCTACATGCTACAAGCTTCACTTATTCACTTGTTGCCCCTCCGTTAAAGTCGAGTTTTCATGTCACTTGATACGGTTTTATAAACCTTCACTGAGCTGCCCATATATTTACATTTGAAATTTCACACTTCTCTCTAGATGTCTAATTCCTGTAAATTGAGATGATTATGGCAGCATGTTAACGAATTAGTTCCTAGTGTAATGAGCTTAACAAACTAAGTTCCTAGTGTAACGAGCTTAACGATCATGTCTAATATATTATAGTAAGTAGGATGAGGTAATCCAGAATGTCAACAATCAGTTTACATGTTGTATGCCGTGTTTGGCTCATTCACATTATTTGCAGTATGTAGTCACTGGGCCCTTAGAGTGGTGGCCACAGTATGCTTGATGTTATAAGTCGGGTGAGTACCCCGTGAGCCCCATATGGCAAAATCATGTGTTATAAGTCAGGGTGAGTATCCTGTGAGACAGTATGGCCTAAATCATATGAAAAAGATGGGTGATTATCCCGAGGCCTTGTAGCCTATATTGATCTCAAGGAGCTAAAAGTACTTGTTAATAGATAACAATGCAATGGCTATAACGTATCATGTGCACAAGCGTTATACAAGCTATGAGTGCATGTCTGCCTAGTTGTCATCGCTCCTAGTCAGTTAAGGTCTTATGACCACTCATATGTTAGTCTTCTTCTTATATGAGATGTCAGTATACAATATCATAATTCCTCTATTTCGAGGTGATCATATCAGCACAAATGAATCAGATCTAATTAGTTATAGAAAATAGGACAAGATGTAGCAGAAATGCTAATGTGCAGCTTATATGTTATTTTCCCCAAGTTGTTTATATGTATTTGTTGATGTGTAATTATAAAGCCCCCAAATCGGCAATAACAGCTAATATGAATTAGTTCCTAGTGTAACAAGCATGATGAACCAGATTTCACTCGATACTAAGGCTATTGAGCCCCAAATTGGGAAGGTGTTGTTGGGAGAACCCAACACCTATATATCCACCCATGCCGGTGTGAAAATCAAGCGAAAGGCTAATAGCTTACGTCAGACAGATTCCCCTTAATTAGGATGCATATGATTTACCTTTGACTAGGATACACTTGATCATGTTATATACATGCATTCGTTGGACCCACACGGCATCGTGGTAAGGTGGTTCAGCGGGTCAGATGTTGATCGGACATCACGAATACACCTGACGAGTTAATAAGCATTCATAGTGGACACAGCTGGAGTCTGAGATCTCCCCAGAAAAGTATATTTATGTTCAAGGATCAACGTTACAACTTCCAAGTAATTCAAAATATATTTTCAAACAAAGTATTTACACTACATTTACTTATGATATTTGACATATTACTTTGAATGTTGATTATTCTTTTATGCTTTTTCATGATGCACTATAGAGTTGTGGTCCGTTAGTCTCTTTCAGATGTCCTTCATATTCTAGTATTGAGTTGTTTATGTCTTACCTACGAGTATAATTTCATATATATCCACATCCCTTTTTATTATGTTGGGGATGCAGCACTCACACTACAGCTTTAGACATATAGGGCAACAAGCCACCCTGTTAGGCATCTGTTTCATTTTCAATTGTTGGTTGGTGAGCTCCATTCTACCTGAGGCTAACTCGAGTCTAGAGTTTCTTATATTATATATGTATTTATACAGATATTTTGGATAAGTCGGGGCCTTGTCTCGATAGCGTTACAGTTGTCAGACACTAGTACAGGTTTCATAGACCATATGATATGTTGACATGTACGTATAGATGCTATACGCCACAGGTGCTTCCATAGACTATATGTCGACATATGGTGTAGGCCAGTGGAACCTTTTCACGTGATATATATGTATACATATATATAATATATGTATGTATATATATATGTATATTTGTATGTATATATATATGTGTGTGTGTATATATATATACATACATACATGTTTCTAGGCTCACTTATCAGGTAAAGTCAGTTGTATCTCTTATATCCTTGCACCTTTTGTTATGTCATATCATTCATGCCTATAGCAGGTTTGTACAGTCCACATAGAGTTGGTCCGCCTCACCAAGGGTTGAGGCGTGACAGTAATCTATTATTCGACTATTATCAAAAGTAACCCGAGACATGGACATTAGCAAGTGAAAAATGACAAATTAACTGCATTCTTGAAGAACTGCAAGAAATTCTACCATTGTAAAATTTGAAACAAGTATATGGAATCTATTTTCTATTGACGAAAAAAGTATAAGGCTAATATGCAAGAGACAGAATAATAATTGGAATGTTAGTCTACCATAACTGGAATAGTATCAAAAACAGAAAAACAAAATAATCACAGGTAATTGTATACCTCTGGCCCATTGAAGACGGAAGGTTCATTCATGTCATTCCAGATGTATAAATACTTTGTTGAGCCAACATAGCTATCAAGTGAAAATTTGTCACTCCACCATGACCTAATCTCGGGATTCAGCAAGTCAGTGTATGATGAGGAACCAGGCCAGCACCATCCATCATAATCCTTACCAGTAGCATCCTTAACATAGAATCCCTTTTCTGAGGCCTCCTTGTGTATATGGTAAGACTCATCCCTCTTTATATGAGGATCCACAATGGTAACCATGTGTCTACCCTTTGCAGCTAACTTCTTCTGCATTTCTTCTGGGTTAGGAAACAAAATCCTGTCCCAAGTAAAGTACTTCTTCCCATCTGTGTGCTCAATATCAAGCCACAAAACATCATAGGGGATATCATGCTCATCAAATTTTGAATCAACATTATAAACATCTTCCTCATCTCTATAATTCCATCTACATTGATGATATGCAGTTGCGAATAACTGTGGCATAGATGGCCTTCCCGTTACACTAGTATACTGCCTAACCACATCTTTAGGCCCAGGACCAATGAAAAAGAATGTATCCACTACACCAGCCTCACTCATCCATAAAGTATCAATCTTGTGCTTGTCTGAGGGCAACATTATACTGGAAGACTTGTTGGAATTCCAATCAGATCCCAATATATCAATCTGCATTTCCGCAGCATTCAACCAGAAGAAACCCGAACTGCCCCTGGCTTTCCCATGTGAAATCATGAAAGGAATTGAACCATAAAGCCCGAAAGGTGACTCATGAAGATACTCAAACACATCAAGATTAAATAACCTATAAGGCTCAGAATATTCCTCCACATTAGGCCCCCTAGTTGGTTTCAAAGCAAGACTTGTAGCATGTTCAGGAATGCCATAAACAAAATCTGCACCGTAAAAAGATACATCAAAACTAATTGATTGTGGACCATAAGGCCTGGTATCAGTATGACTCCTAAACCTCTCTTCCCAATCATCCCCTTTTTTCTTCTCCCTCAACTGTTCAAAATCAAACAACCCATTTGAGTTTATGGACAACACTCTCTTCCCACTTCCATTCTCTCTCGCAAAAACCTCAAATGGGTCATGTCTCAACACCCCTTCATACCCATCAGACAAGTAAATAACAGACGAAAAACTCGAATCTCCGTCGATTTGCTCCTCCTTTACTCTCGTTAACCATAGCTTGGTGTTCAGGAAATCTTCCTCAATCACCTCAGGAACTTCAAATCTTTTCTTGGGTGGATTCAGATTTTGATCTTCATCAATTTTCACCCTCATCACACCATCTTGGTACACAGAAAGAGTGAGAATCAAAGGCTTATTGGGCTGTTCACTTTCTGGGTTTTCTTCTTTGGGGACAAGTCTGGCTATAAGATCCCCATCGGAGATGGACACATCCGTGGCCCGCAGATTGCACGATCCGGGTTTTCGGGAACGGGCGCTTTTGCAAAATGGGGTTTGGTTGCAGTTTCGAAACTCCTCCTTCTTCCAGGAGTAGGCAGAGGTGAGTAAGAGAAGGAGCAGAAGGAGTGGATATTGGAGTGGTGGAGCTCTCATGGTTATAATCGGA
Organism: Datura wrightii; assembly: GCA_035772735.1. NCBI lineage: Eukaryota > Viridiplantae > Streptophyta > Magnoliopsida > Solanales > Solanaceae > Datura > Datura wrightii. The sequence goes on along the minus strand of JASDFA010000003.1, from coordinate 68,817,795 downwards.
GATCAATGGGGAAAGATATCATAGAATATCGGAGATGAATGCTGCTTTTGCACTATATACTTAAGTGGAAACCTGCCTTAAAGAAAGCATAGCTAGGGTCTAGGGAAGAGAAAATGTTTCATTTGGCTTTGGTTTGTACGGATTTCGGGAAAGGTGGACGGGTGATTGAGACAAAAAGGTTTTAAAATTTTAAAAACAAATGATACAAGTGTTAATTATTGAGCAGTATTGAAAAGTTTATAATTACTGTTTAAAGATATTTGATTATTTTTTTAATAAATTTTTATTTTTTTATTTTTATATTTTGATCCAATTTATATAAAATTTTAATTATCTAAAAGAGAAAAAAAGTCATCAAAATCAATGACATGCTGCTCTTCTTCTTCGCCCGTTCATTGTTGTTGTTGCTATTGATATTCCTCCTCCTCCTTTTCATCATCATCATCATCTTCTTCGTCTTCTTCTTTTTCTTCTTCTTGTTGAAGATTTGGTGGCAAGAAAAATTTACTGATTCACACATTTTTTGAGCTGGATTTCATCGTAATAGCATAGAAAATTACATTTGATAAGTGCACAATATCATTTTGTGTGTATTATTCATCTGGGTAAAATTTTATTTTTCTAACAAATTCAACAGTAGTTACAGTTGTTGTAATAATTGAGTAATCTATTGTAAAAAAATTCATTTTTTCTGCAACAACTAATAAAAAAGGTGCAACAGTTGTTGTACTTGCTGCACCTTTTGCTATTAGTTGTTGCAACAACTAAGCAATCTATTGTAAAATGCTTTTAATTTTTCCGCAACAGCTTATAAAGAAGTTGCAACAGTTGTTGTACTTGCTGCAACAACTGCAACAGTTGATGTACTTATTGTAACAATTGTTGCAATTGTTGTACCTTTTATTGTTAGTTGTTGCAACAGTTGAGTAATCAGTTGTAAAAAAAAACTTCTAATTTTTCTTCAACAACTTATAAAAAAGTTGCAAACTGCAACAATTGCAATTGTTATTATACTTGTTGCAATAATTGCAGCAGCAGCTGCACCTTTTGCTATTAGTTGTTGCAACAACTGAGTAATATGTTGTAAAAAAAACTTCTAATTTTTTTGCAACAACTTATAAAGATGTTGCAACAGTTGTTGTGCTTGCTGCAACAATTGCAACAACTGTTGTACTTGCTACAACAACTGCAACAACAACTGTACCTTTTGTTGTTAGTTGTTGCAACAACTAAGTAATACATAGTAAAAGAGTTTCTAAATTTTCCCAATAACTTATAAAGAAGTTGCAACAGTTGTTATACTTGCTACAATAACTGTCACAGTTGTTGTACTTGCCTCAACAAGTGCAACAATTATTGCATCTTTTGTTGTTAGTTGTTGCAACAATTGAGTAGTCTGTTGTAAAAAAGCTTCTAATATTTTTGGAACAACTTATAAAGAAGTTGCAACAGTTGTTGTGTTTGCTGCAATAATTGTAACAACTATTGTACTTGCAGCAATAACTGTACCTTTTGTTGTTAGTTGTTGCAACAACTTAGTAATCTATAGTAAAAATCTTCTAATTTTTTTCAACAAATTATAAAGAAGTTGCAACAACTATTGTACTTGCTGCAACAACTACAATAGTTATTGTACTTGCTGCAACAAGTGCAACAACTACTGCATATTTTGTTGTTGGTTGTTGTATCAACTGAGTAATCTATTGAATCCAACACCGCTATATTTGGCGTTTGAAAGGTAGAGGCTTGGTAGAGACGGTAGCGATGATTGTGAACAGAGATATCATATATGAAGATTTGATGAATAAAATCATCACCAATTGTGAATTAAATTGTGAGTTGAAAGATCTTGTTGTCAGTTATATGCATAGCTGTGGGGAAAAGCAGAGGGCGACTTCTTTTAGGATAAAGGATGAAATTAGTTTGCGTATTTTTTTAGAAGATGAAGCTAGACCTATTTTGAGGGTATACACGATTGCAAGGTCGGTAAAGAACTATAATTTATCTCAAAATCAGCAGAATATATTAAATGATGAATGTGGTGGGGTGGATATGGATATTCTAGATAAAGAAAGTGGTGAGGGTGAACAGATTCCTATTCCTGAAGTTGCCAGCAATAAATAGGGAACTACACAATCAACACGGTCCAACTATGTTCAAGATGATGAAACAGGTTTTTACAATGAAATGTCATTTAAGAATAAGCAAGAACTAGATATTGCACTGAAACTTTCTTTCATAAAGAAAGATTTTAGATTGAAAAAGGTGGTCAACTCACATTTTGTGCATTGTGTGAGAAGTGCATATCCTGAGTGCAAGTGATGACTGAGAGCTGTGAAGCTTAAAAGTTCTAATAGGTTTCACATTAGAAAATACGAAAAGTCATACACATGTTGTTCAAAGCATCTTATGAGTCATAATCCTCATGCCACAATGAAATTCATTGGTGAATACTTCAAAGATAGGTTTCCTGAGGATAAAGGCCCGTTGACAAAAGATATGAGGAATCACTCCATGTAGAATTGGGCTGCAAGGTCAGTTATTGGAAGGTTTAGAAGGGCGGTGAGATTGCAAAGCTTTGATAAGAGGGACACATGAGCATGGGTATGCAGTGCTTGAAGTATATCGTTATATGCTTAGGACCATAAACCCGGAAAGTAAGACAACATTGAAAGTTGATGAAAATGATAAGTTCAAATATTTTTTTGTGGCCTATGGAGCTTGTATATTGGTTTTGCACATATGAGAAAAGTCCTAGATATTGATGGGACATTTTTAAATAGTAACTACTGTGAAGTGTTGTTGTTTGCAGTTGCATAGGATGCGGAGAACTATATTTTTCTTGTGGCATTTTGTGTAGTAGACTCTAAGTGTGATGCCTCCTATCAATATTTTTTTGAAAAAATTGAGCAGTTTTATACATAATACACTAGAGTGGTGCATAATTTCTGACAGACATCCAAGTATCAGAAATGTGGTTTCAATTGTCTATCCTTCAACACATTATGGTTGTTGCATGAAGCACCTTGGGGAAAATATCCGAACTAGATTTCACAATGCAAAAGTTGTCTACCATTTTTATGAAGCTGCAAAAGCGTATCAGGTATATGTTTTCAATGATCACTTCAATCAAATAAGAGATATGGTTCTTGAGGTCGCTGAATATCTTGAACGTGTTGGATTTCATAGATAGAGCAGGGCATTCTTCCTAAGAACTAGGTAGACATTATTGTATTAGTTGTTGTTGTTACATATTAATGAAATTAAATTTCTTATTATTAAAAGTTTTAGTTGTTTATTTTTTATAGGTATAATATTATGATGACAAATATTGCTGAGTCGGTTAACACGATGTTTGTAGATGAAAGAGAATTTTCCATTACTACCCTTTTTGATGAAATAAATAAGATGTTTGCAGCAAAATTTCATCTTAGGCCCGGGAGTTGAAGTTGAAGACTGCAGAAGAACCTAAAAATTTCACCAGAACGACTTGAGGTACGAGTCGTGGTGATGACCTATTATTCGTGACTCGAATCGTGATGAATCTGGGAGTCTGAGGTCATTCCACGAATGGTCCTACGAGTCGTGATGGGAAGCTACGACTCGTGATTAGGAGTCGTGGTGGAGTTCCCGGGGTGCCAGGGTGAGTCGTCACAGGTCGTGGTACGACTAGTAATATGTAGCTACTAGTCGTGGTGAGGAGTTGTGGTTAAGTCGTATTGATTTGAGTGGATGGTACCACGGTTGACAGTACGATCTGTAGGATGGTAGTACGAGTTGTGGTATACCAGTCGTGTCCAAATTCAGAAAGTTGGGAAAAATGGTAAGGTGACCACGAGAGGTGACCACGAGTCGTGACTTGATGGTACGACTCGTGGTTGGGGCCAGAACTGCTTTTCAGGAAAATTTCAATAAGGGCAAATTCGACTTTTCTACATTTTTGGGCCCTAAACCACGTTGTTTTGAGGTCAGAACAGGGTCTTTAAGGGATGAAAACTTCTGCTAAGTTCATTTTAGCAATTGCAAGTGCTAGAGAAGGGAGTAGGAAGGATTTTGAGCAATTTTCTTCAAGTTCTTCAACTTTTCACTTAGGGTTCTTCAAGGGAGTAGGAATCACAAAATTTTCAGGTATGTGGGGTTTTGAATGGGTAGTTTAGTCCCTACCCATGCCCAATTTCTCCCTAGTTCTATGTTTAAGTTACCAACTTTTGATGGGTCATAACCCAAATGCATATTTCCTCAGAAAACCGATATGAGCATGTTGTAGTATGCCTAAAATCACGAGTTTGAATTATTGGGCTGTGTTCTCCTATTTTATTCATTATTGATGATTTAATCCCTAAAAGCACTTGTGCACAAATCATGATTTTTTAGTGAAATTCATGGTTATGCTGATTTTCTCAAGCATGATATGAACTCTTGAATTTAAGCGTGTTTTCAACTACTCATGTTATTATGATCATGTTTTCATATAAATTAAGCATTTCATGTATGATTGAGACTATGGGCAATGCCCACATGTCACAACTATGATTTTGACCGACTCACGAACCCAATTCCATGGCTAGTATTACTAATTCTCAAGCATGATATGATTCTCACGATTTAACTAGCCATGCATGTCATGTATGAATTTCTACGAGCACGTTACATGTTTTGGGAGTAGTACTTAATACTGAATAGGTTCGTGGCCCAGGTTACGCCCCGAATCTCAAAACTACATGCCGCCGTAGGTTATGTTTGGGACCTCCTCAGTGACCGTCCCCTATGGCCTACGAGGCCTTCATGAGTGATATCACGTCTTTCATGGTTCATATCCTTGGCAAGATATGGACAACCTCCCGACTAGATTTACAGGTCGGGCTCCATGTGTGCTCATATGGGGTATGTCGGTTATAGAAATCTCCCATTGTTCCTCATGATTTTTAAGTGAATGCATGATTATGTTTCTTTTCGCTCAAGTTATATTTTATGAAATGTTTTCCTCACATGTTATAGTTTACAAATATTTTGAAAGTACTGAGTCTTACGATATACTTACAATTTCAGTCTTATGATCACGATGTCCCCACTCCTATAATTTTTATGTTTTTAAGCATTGTTTTGCATACCTTACATACTCAGTACCTTCCAAGTACTGACCCACATATTTTCAGGATCCGGTTCGGAGGTTCAGCATCGTCCCTAGCTTGTGCTCAATTTCGTTCAGTCTTCAGTGGTGAGTCCTCATGATTCGAGGGCTTCATGTTCAGACTTGTTTACCTGTCTTATGTTTTCAGAATGTTTAGGTTAGTTGGGGTCTTGTCCCTTCAACCCGTCTTTTATGATTAGAGGCTTTCAGACTTATGTATAGTATTCTGTCATTTATGAATGTATTTCGGTTTGTCGTTCCTTACATTTCATGTTACGGTTTTCAGTTAGTTCATGCTTGATAAATTAAGTTTTCCGCCTCATATGAATGAATTAGTATTATGCTCACGCCATGGGTTGACTCAGGGTCTCCTGGGCTCCTTGTCTCGTGTCTACGATCCGAGTGCACTCTCGGGTTATGACAAAGTTCCTCGATGCACCAACCATCTTTGTCTCATCAATAGAAGCAACCATAACAAAAAAAATACCAATTTGGGGAACAAGCTATTGGTACATCAAACTACCAACTATAAGTATGTTGTCACTAGTCTCGATGGAGTTGCAATGATCGACTTGTTTTGTAGATCTTGTACTTGTAGAGTGTTTGAACTGGATAAAATACCTTGTCCACATGCTATGGAAGCGCTCCACATTCAATATGATGAAGACTATGGGAGGAGAATTTATGAGTACTCCTCGTATTATAAGGTAGAGATATAGTTGCATACTTGGAGGAAATTAATCTCATGCTATCTGAAGAATCTTGGGAAGTTCCTGTGGAGATTTTAGAGAGAGAAATACCTCCTCCATTTGTTGAGCCAGAAAAACTGAGAACAAGGAAGATGAGAAGGACATCAATCAGGGAATCAGTTCCGATAATGAAAAATAAATGCTCCATATGCAAAAGGTTTGGGCACAAAATAACCACATGCATGGAGCGAACTACTACATAGGAACAGATTTAATCTTACTTGTAATAATAAAACTTATTCTTGTTGTTGTTTGGGCACTTGGTTCATATTCTCATAAACTTGTTGTGAATTTTCAAACAAGTTGCCTGACAGGTGCCAACAACTATTGCACTTGCTAGACAATTTCAAACAAGTAATCTAATCTGCTGCAACAACTCATAAACTTATTGTGAATTTTCAAACAAGTTGCCTTACAAGTGCCAATAACTGTTGCACTTGGTGGGCAATTTCAAACAAGTAACCTAATCACTGCAACAACTAATAAACTTGTTGTGAATTTTTAAAAAACTCGCCTAACCGGTGCCAACAACTGTTCCACTTCCTGGACAATTTCAAATAAGTAAAATAATCTGTTGCAGCAACTCATAAACTTACTATGAATTTTCAAACAACTAGTCTGACAGATGCTAACACTGTTGCTATTGCTAGACAATTTCAAACAAGTAACCTAATCTACTGCAACAACTGATAAACTTGCTATGAATTTTTAAACAACTGACTTGACAGGTGCCAACAACTGTTGCACTTGTTGGACAATTTCAAACAAGTAACCTAATCTGCTGCAACAACTAATAAACTTGCTGTGAATTTTCAAACAAGTGGTCTGACAGGTGCCAACAAATGTTGCACTTGTTAGACAATTTCAAACAAGTAACTTAATATGTTGCAAAAACTCATAAACTTGCTGGGAATTTTCAAACAACTGGCCTAACAGGTGCCAACAATTGTTGCACTTGTTGGATAATTTCAAACAAGTAACCTAATCTACTACAACAACTAATAAACTTGCTGTGAATTTTCAAACAACTAGCATGATAGGTGCCAACAACTGTTGCACTTGCTAGACAATTTTAAACAAGTAACCTAATCTGCTGCAACAACTAATAAACTTGCTGTGAATTTTCAAACAAGTGGTCTGACATGTACCAATAACTGTTGCACTTGCTGGATAATTTAAACAAGTAACCTAATATGTTCCAACAACTCATAAACTTGCTGAAAATTTTCAAACAACTGGCCTGACAAGTGCCAACAACTATTGCACTTGCTTGACAATTTCAAACAAATAACCTGATATGTTGCAACAACTCATAAACTTGCTGTAAATTATCAAACAAGTGGCTTGACAGGTGCAAACAACTATTGCACTTGCTGGACAATTTCAAATAAGTAACATGATCTGTTGCAACAACTCATAAAATTGCAGTGAATTTATAAACAACTGTTGTAATTTGATTATGAATTGCATGGATCAGTCATATTTATTATTAAATATAGTAAATTAAATGAATTTTAAGGATTCAAAGCTAGATTTAATAGTGTTCTTTAACAATGACATAGTAATTTGATCATAATAGATGATCGATTGAGCAATTGGACGCGTAGTCAACTTTAATCGAGTAATTATATCATGAATTGCTTGGATCAATCATATTTGTTGTTATATATAGTGAATTAAATGTCTTTTAAGGACTCGAAGCTAGATTTAATAATGTTCTTTATTAACGACATAGTAATTTGATCGTAATAGATTATTGATCGAGCAATTATACGCGTAGTCAACTTTAATCGAGAAATTTGATCATGAATTGCTTGGATCAATCATATTTGTTGATAAATATAGTGAATTTAAGGATTCAAATCTATATTTAATGATGAATTAAGTGAAAATATTATTGTAATAGCTAAGAATCTGTTACAATAACTAATCGACTTGTTGGACTTGTTTCAGCAAGTATCATGACTTGTTGCAACAAGTTATATACTTGTTGAGAATTTTCAAACAACTTAAATAACTTACTGCAACAAGTTATATACTTGCTAAAACAACTGTTTTACCATATGACTTAATTCTGGGATTTTTCAGCAAGTAACACGACTTGTTTGAATAAGTTAATTAGTTGTTGGGAAATTTCAACAAGCAAACTAAGTTGTTGCAACAAGTTATGTACTTGTTGAAAAATTTCAAACAACTTAACTAACTTGTTGCAACAAGTTATATATTTGTTGCAACAACTTGTTTAATTAATACAACAATTACTTTACCGTATGACTTAATTATTGGGATTTTCCAACAAGTAACACGACTTGTTTGAATAAATTATTTAGTTGTTGGGAAATTTCAGCAAGTAAACTAAGTTGTTGTAACAAGTTATGTACTTGTTGAGAATTTTCAAACAACTTAACTAACTTGCTACAACAACTTGTTTAATTAATACAACAATTGTTTTACCATATGACTTAATAATTGAGATTTTTCCAGCAAGTAACATAACTTGTTGTAGAATATTAAAATATAAAGAACACAAAATATACTGAACATTAGAACACATACATTCACATAACTTCAAACATATGATGTTCAGCCACCTTAGGGCAGGTTGTTTGACAACAAAACATAAACATAAATAATAACTTTAAAATATTCAATAAATTGTTCAACAAAATTTTCAAATAAAGACAATCAGCTGCTCAACCACCTTATGACACTAATTCCTTATCAACCACCTCCATAGCCCATCTCCACCACATTTTCTCAATAGTATTGTCATTCAGTAGATTCATCGAACTGTTGGTAATCAAATGCTCAATAAAGGTAAGTGAATAAGGACCGCATGCTGCCCTAGTGTCATTCTAGATCCTTCTTTCGTTCATACATCCACTCTTCGTTGAGCAACTTGGGTAGCAAGTGGTCGAATATACCAATCTGTTTCAAGAACCTAGGGCATAATTCCATCAATGGTTGAATGTGTAGGATGAAGTCATCTTCTGGGAAGTAAGAAATATTGCAATCATAAATATTTATCACTCCATCATTGATAAAAAATTCAAGAGCAATAAAATATTTCTTATCAAGGGTTATCATAGTGTATATTCTTTTGGCTCCAAGTGTTATGTCCCAAAATACCCCTTAGACGTGACTGGCATCCGCTAACACCACCGCTAGGCTAACCTATTTTCCATATACTTAACCTTTTCTATAAGCACCGAAATACAATATGTGCAACTCCAAATGCATCAATAGTCATAAAATGAAATGATTATCCAACCAAAATCAAGTTTCAATTTATAAGAAAGCACATGACTGTTTAAGTAGTGTATCTCTACCTTGAAACCCACACTAAGACCATGGAGCATCTAATAAAGTTACATGAGTTTAGCTGTCGGGCATGCAAACCCCAAGAAAGAAAATATGTATAAAAAATAGATAAAGCTGATACAATAGCCTCCACGAATCAATGCAAAGGCTCACATCAACAACAAAACCTACACGAACAGACTCGTCAGCCACTAGTCTCACCTCCCGTAACAGTATCTGCATAGACATGCAAGTAAGGAGTGAGCTATATATAAATATAACTCAATAAGATCCTCGATCTGTCACTTTAATATCCCTGGAAAGAGTGTTAGAAAATGCAACCATAATGATCACAAAAAATAATATGCACAAAAATATATTTCCAAAATATAAAACTCATTAAAGTCCAAACATATGTTCAACAATATCACTATATATAGATATATATCTCAACACAACTCACACTCCGGACTTGTTAAACGGTAGTGAAAGAGATCAATCTAATTGTTACATCCCGTAAGTTCTTGACACTTAGTTGGCCTATTCTCATGTTGGTTAAGAGTTTTAGAATGCCATACATGCGATAAAAGGGATCGGGGAGAGACCGGACAAGCGCCAAGTCGGAGCGTCGCAAGGCAAATGCGACTTATAAATCGCATTCGACAAATGCGACTTAAAGGGGGTTCAGGTCCAAGTATATAAAGCCCCACTTCAGTTTTTTTTGGTCATTTTCATTCTTCATTTCCAGAGAACGAACATAAACAGGGGAGGGACGAAGGTTCAACATAAATTTCCTTCCGTTTACGCTTCAAACGTAGTCCAAACTCAAATTAACTTCGAGTAGCGAAGTATAAAGCTGCAGGGAGCATTCCTACGGAGTTAGTTTCGTGAAATTCGGCCGACCAATCGTCGTCTCACCGAGCCAAGGTAAGTGGAATTGCTCCAAACTAGTGTTAATATACTTCCAGCATTAAAGTGAGTATTTCTCCCTTCTAGACTTCCGAGAAATTATGAGTTTTCGGCCGTTCTTCGATAAGTCGAAGAATAGGCAGTAGGTATATCCATAAGTATGGTTTCTTTCCAAAATAATAGTAGAATTAATTCTATTGTTTCGTGAATATGAATACACTTGGGAGAAATAGCTGAATACTAGCCAAGCTACGCCAGTTAATCAGAAAATCGGCAGTTGAGGTATGTAAAGCCAGTTTCTTTCGGCAAGCTAGTAGTTCCAGTACCAAAATAGTACAAAATTCCAGTAGAATGTTTCAGAAGCCGTACATTATATTCAGTATGAGTTTAGTAAGCATGTTAGAATTATTATACAGAGTTCAGCATGAAACTCAGTAAAATAGTATAATTCCCAGCAGAATATTCTAGAAATATTATTTCAGACTCAGTATATCTCAGTATCAGATTCATTATATTTTAGTGTAAGATTCAACATATTTCAGTATCAGATTCAGTATATTTCAGTATGAGATTCAGAACAGAATACCAGAATATAAATCTTATTATCAGATTCAGTATATATATATTACATGCGGTTATTGCTATCCGTGGAGACATGATTATTCTGTGTTGGGCACCCTTAGAGCTTCCTTGACCGCCCAGGGTTAATAGCTGTGTTGACTCGCCCGCCAGAGGGTGATGATACGTTGCTTTACGGAGTGGCATGCCGTCCGCCAGTAGACGAAGATGGGATGCCGATTCCCCATAGCAGGCTGATCTACACTATACCACACCCCCTGTCGAGCGCTTGTGCCTGGGGTGCAGATCACAGTTTTCAGATTACAGATTTTAGATTTCAGATTTCAGGAGTCCTCCGGACTCAGATACAACTATTGTCAGGGGCCCAGCGAACCCAAGTTTCATACCCAGGGGGCCGACTGGATTCTCATAGTTACTAGGTGGATGGTATGACCTGGGTAGGGGTATATAGATTGTGTACTAGTTGGTACCTTGCGGCTTATGGGGGCTGGTAAAGTTCTTGTATGCTATGTTGTGTTAGTTATTAATAGATAGAAAGTAGACCGCCATGTTATCGGGTATGACTCTTACTCCCTTCAGTAAAGTTATGCTCTTTTCAGTCAGTCTCAACCCGTCTCCTATTACTTCAGTATCTATCAGTATTATTTTTTGCTTTTAGTTATTTTCAGTTATTGCTTGCATACTCAGTACCAGTGGTACTGACGCCCGTTTTGGGGCGCTGCATTACTTGCCTGCAGGTACTTATAGATGAGGAGCAGATCCCTCATAGTTCCAGACGGCGTACAGAGCTTCAGCTCCGTTCATCTGGAGCTTGAAAGCTAAAGGTTTACTTCCCTTTTTGTTTGTATAGTATGGGTAGGCCGAGGCCCTGTCCCGACCATCTTATTATTCTTAGAAGCTTGCGGATTGTATATTCCCTGTGGTTAGTTGTATCGGTCGTGTGGGGCCGTATGTATGTTTCAGTTTGCATGTGATGGTCGTGTGGGGCCTTTTTCAGTTGTCAGTTGGTGACCTTGTCTGTCACAGATCAGTTCAGCACTTGATTATACTTGTCAGTGATAACTAGTCAGCATGGTGGCTTTGTCGGCTCGCATAGGTTCCCTTATGCTCAATTGTTCTGGATAACTGTTATATTCCTACAGGTGGCTACAGGCCTAGTCGGCCGTAGGCTGTATTTACAGTCATTATATAGCCCGTTGTTTTCATAAATCCAGAATTAGATCCAGCCTGGCACCAGAAGTGCTTAGGCTCAGTAGTCCAGCAGTCCAGGTCCTAGTAGGGCACTAGGTGCCAGTAATGCCTCCCAAGGCGGGGCGTGACAAACTTGGTATAAGAGCAGGTCGTATCCCAGGGAGTCTGCAAGCCGTGCTAAGTAGAGTCTTATCTATGGATGTGTTGTGCACCATATACCATAGGCAGGAGGCTGCAAGGCATGATAGGATGGTTACTCTTTTTTCATATTCAGTCGTGCCATAGAGCAATACAGTATAGGGTTGAGTCCCTAAAGCTTATTATACTCTTTGTTTACAGATAAATTGTCAGATCAGCGACATACTATCACAGGCAGAAGATTGGACATAGCAGCAGGAGAGGGCACCAGCAGGATGCCTCATCCTCGTTTAGAATCAGCCCTGCGATATAGAGGCATTGTCCAGACCTTCTCAGCAGTCTACACCCCATCAGGAGCCACTCGGGACGACACCACCTCCGACAGTTCCTATACCTACACCATCTGACCAGGAGGTCAGGAGTGCAGTAGTTATGTTAGCGCAAGTGATGGCTACTCAGCTCCAGTCAATGCTACCTACAACGGCATAATCATTAGGTGGGCCTGGTAGTTCGAGGGTCCGAGAATTCCTGGCAATAGGTCCCCCACATTTTAGCGGGACAGATCGAATAGAGGACCCCCAGGACTTCCTGGATCAGATGCAGAGTATTTTCTGGGTAATGCATGTTACATCTATAGAGTTGGTTGAATTGGCGGTATTCCGACTGCGGGATATTGCTGTGTTGTGGTATGAGAGTTGGGAAAGGTCTCGAGGGAGAGATGTTGCCCCTCCAACCTGGTCCAGCTTTTCAGAGGCCTTCCTAGACCGTTATCTACCACGAGAGATACGACAGGCCCAGATGGACCAGTTTTTACACCTGGAGCAGGGGCGATGAGTGTTCGAGAATACGCCCTGCAGTTCGATTCTTTGGCTCGATATGCTCCAGCCTTTGTAGACACCATGCCATCCAAAGTCCACCGGTTTATTATGGGCCTGAACCCAGAGTATATTGAGGCCTGTATGACAACTACTTTGCGGGAAGATATGGATTTGCTCGAGTACAGGCTTTTGCTCAGACTATTGAGGGCCTCAGACAGCGGCAACAGGATAGCAGACGAACAAGTCAGGAACAACGCCGCAGGGACATGTCAGATGAGTTACAGGGGGAGATTCGGAGAGGGCCTAGGCCACGGTTGTCAGATAGGCCACCTAGACCCCCGCCTCTATCACTGCAGCAGAGGGGTTGATTCAGTCGCCGAGGACAGTCAAAGTCCGACCGATGTTCTCGAACAGTAGATTCACCCCAACAGAGGAGGGAATAACAGAGCAAGTATACACCACCACTTTGCCCTGTTTGCAGCCGACGCCACTCTGGAGCTTGCAGGTATGGCTCCAGAGGGTTTTATATATTAGGACAGGAGGGTCATGTGATGAGAGATTGTCTAGCCAGGGGTCAGGGCGATTGGGGTAGACAGGATAGGGCATCAGCAGGGTCGCTAGCTCTAGCAGCCCCGGCAGGGCGCAGGCCCTCAGTTTCAGCAGGTAGATGCCGAGGTAGATCAGGGGCCTCTAGTTCAGGTGTGGGCCCAAGCTGTACCTATGCATTACCAGGGAGATAGGATTCAGAGGCATCTCCAGATGTTGTGACAGGTATGATGACTATTTTCTCTCACCCTGCTTATGTATTAATCGATCTGAGATCTACCTTGTCCTATGTTACTCCATTAGTGGTTCGAAAGTTTAGTATGGTGCCAGAATTGCTTCGGCAACCCTTTTCAGTATCTACACCCGTCGGTGACTCTATTATAGCCAGAAGGGTTTATCGAGGGTGTACAGTAGAGGTTGCTAACCGTCAGACTACAGCAGATTTGGTAGAGTTAGAAATGGTTGATTTGAACGCCATTATGGGTATGGATTGGTTAGCTCCATGCTATGCCAATGTAGAATGCTGGACCAAGACGGTCCGATTCCACTTTCCAGGGGAGGCAGTACGAGAGTGGAAGGGCAGTACAGCTACACCAAAAGGTAGGTTTATTTCCTATCTTCGGGCGAGAAAGTTGATAGCCAAGGGGTGCATTTACCACATTGTCAGAGTTCAGGATGTTCAAGTAGAGCCTCAGACTCTCCAGTTTGTTCTAGTGGTTAATGAATTTCTCGATGTATTCCCAGATGAGCTACCTGGTATTCCCCCAAAAAGGGAAATAGACTTTGAAATTGATTTATTACCAGGCACTCTGCCCATATCAATTCCCCCTGATCGCATGGCTCCTGCTGAACTCAGAGAACTAAAGGAGCAGTTGAAAGATTTGTTAGACAAGGGCTTTATCAGGCCGAGTACTTCACCTTGGGGTGCGCCAGTTCTGTTTGTAAGAAAGAAGGATGGTTCCCTCCGCATGTGTATAGACTATCGACAACTGAATAAAGTTACTGTCAAGAATAAGTATCCGCTTCCCAGGATAGATGATCTGTTTGATCAGTTACAGGGAGCTAGATATATCTCCAAAATTGACTTACGGTCCGGATATCATCAGGTTCAGGTTCGGGTTCATGAAAGGGACATTCCAAAGACTACCTTTAGGACCAGATACGGCCATTTTGAATTCTTAGTCATGTCCTTTGGGTTGACGAATGCTCCAACCGTGTTTATGGACCTGATGAACAGTATTTTCAGACCATACCTGGACTTGTTCGTAATAGTGTTTATTGATGATATTCTGGTGTATTCTCACTCAGAGGCAGACCACCAGGATCATTTGCGGACAGTGCTCCAGATTCTTAGGGACTGTCAACTATATGCCAAGTTCTCGAAATGTGAATTCTGGCTGAATTCAGTAGCCTTTTTGGGTCATATCGTGTCGAATGCTGGTATACAGGTAGATACCCAGAAAATAGAAGCAGTAAAAGCATGGCTCAAACCTACCACTCCGACCGAGGTACACAGTTTCCAGGGGTTAGCAGGGTACTACAGGAGGTTTGTTGAAGGATTTTCCACCTTAGCAGCACCTCTGACTAAACTGATGCAGAAGGCAGCAAAATTTCAGTGGACTGAGGCATGTGAGCAGAGCTTCCAAGAATTGAAAGACAGGCTAACATCAGCTCCAGTGTTAGCATTGCCAGAAGGTACAAAAGGTTACGCAGTTTATTGTGACGCTTTGGATGTTGGGTTAGGATGTGTGTTGATGCAACATGGTAAAGTAATTGCTTATGCTTCCAGACAGCTGAGGAAATATGAAAAGAACTATCCTACCCATGACCTGGAATTGGCCGCAGTGATTCACGCCTTGAAGATATAGAGACATTACTTATATGGCGTCCACGTGGATATTTTCACTGATCATAAGAGCCTACAGTATATCTTCACCCAGAAAGAACTGAACTTGCGGCAACGTCGCTGGTTAGTGCTGTTGAAAGACTATGATGTGAATATTCTGTATCACCCATGAAGGGCCAATGTGGTGGCAGACGCCCTTAGCCGTAAGTCTATGGGGAGTTTGGCATACTTATAGCCTGTGCAGCGGGAATTAGCCTGGGAATTGCATCAGTTAGCCAGTTTAGCCGTTCGTGTAGCAGAAATAGAGGACAAAAAAGCGGTAATCCAGAACACCGTGGTGTCGTCTTTAGTCGTGGAAGTAAAGGAATGGCAGTGTGAAGATCCTAGCCTGGTTCAGCTTAGGAACAGAGTTCAACAAGGAGAGGTGATAGATTTTCAGATAACCGAGGATGGGATATTGTGATATAAAGATCGCCTTTGTGTTCCAGACGTTGAAGGGCTTCGCCAGCAGATTATGAGCGAGGTACATTATGCCCGTTATTCTCTCCACCCAGGTTCGACGAAAATGTACCACGATATAAAAGAAATCTACTGGTGTCCAGGAATGAATAAGGGGATAGCAGAATTCGTAGTTCAGTGTCCCAACTGCCAGCAGGTAAAAGCTAAACATCAGAAACCAGGCGGACTGACTAAGGATATAGCTGTGCCTATATGTAAATGGGAAGCAGTAAATATGGATTTTGTAGCAGGATTACCATGCACCAGGCGTAGATATGATTCGATCTGGGTGATTGTTGACAGACTGAGAAAATCAGCTCATTTTCTGCCAGTAAGGGCTACCTTTTCCGTCGAGGATTATGCTGAGTTGCATATCAGAGAAATAATCAGGTTGCATGGTGTTCTAGTGTCCATTATCTCTGACAGAGGGGCGCAGTTTACTGCTAAATTCTTGAAATCATTTCAGAGGGGCTTGGGGACGCAGGTTAACCTGAGCACAACTTTTCATCCTCAGCCAGATGGGCAGGCAGAATGCACCATTCAAACGCTCGAGGATATGTTGCGAGCATGTGTGTTGGATTTCAGAGGTAACTGGGATGAACATTTACCACTCATTGAGTTCTCCTATAATAACAGTTACCATTCAGCTATTCAGATGGCGCCTTATGAGGCATTATATGAGCGAAAGTGCAGATCTCCAATTGGTTGGTTTGAAGTAGGAGAATCAACATTGATTGGGCCAGATATCATTCATCAGTCAGAAGAAAAAGTAAAGCTTATCAGAGAACGTTTACTGACTACTCAGAGCCGCCAGATATCGTATGCTGACGTGCGGCGCAGAAACTTGGAATTTAATGTGGGTGATTGGGTGTTTCTGAAAGTTTCGCCGATGAAGGGTGTAATGAGATTTGGCAAGAAAGGCAAGCTCAGCCCGAGGTTTGTGGGGCCTTATTAGATTCATCGAAGAATAGGCCAAGTGGCATATGAGTTAGACTTACCACAGAGTAAGAATCTGTCCACCCAGTTTTCCATGTATCAATGCTGAGAAAGTGCATAGGAGATCCCTCCAGAATTGTCCCAGTTCAAGATGTTCAGGTTACAGAGAAATTGCCCTATGAAGAAGTTCTAGTAGCCATACTAGACCGGCAGATCCGCAGATTATGAACTAAAGATGTTGCTTCTGTCAAAGTATTATGGCATAATAGGAACCGAGAGGGAATGACTTGGGAAGCAGAAGAAGATATGAAAGCCAGATACCCTCAGTTATTTCTTACTTAGTCAGCCAGAGATATGTCGATATTGTTGTTTTATGAGTTGCTTTATATTCATGTGTATAAGTGAGATGTTAACTTCAGTTTATTATGAAATGAATGCTATAGTATTATATGGAATACCTGTATTGGACTTTTTTGTGTTTCAGAATTTTTGAAATAGTCCATTTTACAGGGGAAACTCTGCCGAAATTTTTACAGAATAAGTAGAACAAGTTAAAATTTCTGTAAACAGAAGTTAACATTCGAGGACGAATGTTCTTGAGGGGGGAAGGATGTTACACCCTGTAAGTTCTTGACACTTAGATGGCTTATTCGCATGTTGGTTAAGAGTTTTAGAATGCCATACGTGTGAGAAAAGGGCCCGGGGAGAAACCGGACAAGCGCCAAGTCGGAGCGTCGCAAGGCAAATGCGACTTATAAATCGCATTCGACAAATACGATTTAAAGGGGGTATAGGTCCAAGTATATAAAACCCCACTTCGGTTTTTTTTTGGTCATTTTCATTCTTCATTTCTAGAGAACGAACATAAATAGGGGAGGGACGAAGGTTCAACATAAATTTCCTTCCGTTTACGCTGTCAAAAGTAGTCCAAACTCAAATTAACTTCGGGTAGCGAAGTATAATGCTGTAGGGAGCATTCGTACGGATTTAGTTTCATGAAATTTTGCCAACGAATTATCGTCTCACTGAGCCAAGGTAAGTGGAATTACTCCAAACTAGTGTTAATATATTTCCAGCATTAAAGTGAGTATTTCTCCCTTCCAGACTTCCGAGAAATTACGAGTATTCCTCCGTTCTCCCATAAGTTGAAGAATAGGCAGTAGGTATATCCATAAGTATGGTTTGTTTCCAAAATAATAGTAGAATTAATTCTATTGTTTCGTGAATATGAATATAGTTGGGAGAAATAGCTGAATACTAGCCGAGCTACGCCAGTTAATCAGAAAGTCGGCAGTTGAGGTATGAGCCTAGATACAACTATAGTCAGGGGCCCAGCGAACTCAAGTTTCATACCCAGGGGGCCAGCTGGATTCTCATAGTTACTAGGTGGATGGTATGACCTGGGTAGGGGTATATAGATTGTGTACTAGTTGGTACCTTACGGCTTATGGGGGCTGGTAAGGTTCTTGTATGCTATGTTGTGTTAGTTATTAATAGATAGAAAGTAAACCGCCATGTTATCAGGTATGACTCTTACTCCCTTCAGTAAAGTTACGCTCTTTTCAGTCAGTCTCAACCCATCTCCTATTACTTCAGTATCTATCAGTATTATTTTTTGCTTTTAGTTATTTTCAGTTATTGCTTGCATACTCAGTACCAGTGGTACTGACGCCCGTTTTGGGGCGCTGCATTACTTGCCTGCAGGTACTTATAGATGAGGAGCAGATCCCTCGTAGTTCCAGACGGCATACAGAGCTTCAACTTCGTTCATCCGGAGCTTGAAAGCTAAAGGTTTACTTTCCTTTTTGTTTGTACAGTATGGGTAGGCCGGGGCCCTGTCCCGACCATCTTATTATTCTTAGAAGCTTGCGGATTGTATATTCCCCGTGGTTTGTTGTATCGGTCGTGTGGGGCCGTATGTATGTTTTAGTTTGCATGTGATGGTCGTGTGGGGCCTTTTTCAGTTGTCAGTTGGTGACCTTGTCGGTCACAGATCAGTTCAGCACTTGATTATACTTGTCAGTGATAACTAGTCAGTATGGTGGCCTTGTCGGCCTGCATAGGTTCCCTTATGCTCAGTTGTTCTGGTTAGCTGTTATATTCATACATGTGGCTACATGCCTAGTCGGCTGGAGGCTGTATTTACAGCCGTTATATAGCCCGTTGTTTTCATAAATGCAGAATTAGAACCATCCTGGCACCAGAAGTGCTTAGGCTCAGTAGTCCAGCAGTCCAGGTCCTAGTAGGGCACCAGGTGCCAGTCATGCTTCCCAAGGCGGTGCGTGACAAACTTGGTATCAGAGCAGGTCGTATCCCAGGGAGTCTGCAAGCCGTGCTAAGTAGAGTCTTGTCTATGGATGTGTTGTGCACCACATACCATAGGCAGGAGGCTGGAAGGCATGATAGGATGGTTAATCTTTCTTCATATTTAGTTGTGCCATAGAGCAGTACAGTATAGGGTTGAGTTCCTAAAGCTTATTATACTCTTTGTTTACAGATAAAATGTCAGATCAGCGACATACTATCACAGGCAGAAGATTGGACATAGTAGTAGGAGAGGGAACCAGCAGGATACCTCAGCCTCGTTTAGAATCAGCACGTCTGAGAGCGATACAGAGGCATCGTCTCGACCTTCTCAGCAGTCTCCACCCTATCAGGAGCCACTCGAGACGACACCACCTCCGACAGTTCCTATACCTACACCATCTGACTAGGAGGTCAGGAGTGCAGTAGTTATGTTAGCGCAAATGATGGCTACTCAGCGCTAGTCAATGCCACCTACAACGGCATAATCATCAGGTGGGCCTGGTAGTTCGAGGGTCCGAGAATTCCTGGCACTAGGTCCCCTACAGTTTACCGAGACAGATCGAACAGAGGACCCCCAGGACTTCCTGGATCATATGCAGAGGATTTTTCGGGTAATGCATGTTACATCTAAAGAGTTGGTCAAATTGGTGGTATTCCAACTGCAGGATATTACTGTGTTGTGGTATGAGAGTTGGGAAAGGTCTCGAGGGAGAGATGTTTCCCCTCCGACCTAGTCCAGCTTTTCAGAGGCCTTCCTAGACCGTTATCTACCACGAGAGATCCGACAGGCCCGGATGGACCAGTTTTACACCTGGAGCAGGGGGCGATGAGTGTTCGAGAATATGCCCTGCAGTTCGATTCTTTGGCCCGATATGCTCCAGCCTTTGTAGACACCATGCCATCCAGAGTCCACCGGTTTATTATGGGCCTGAACCCAGAGTATATTGAGGCCTGTATGACAGCTACTTTGCGGGAAGATATGGATATTGCTCGAGTACAGGCTTTTGCTCAGACTATTGAGGGCCTCAGACAGCGGCCACAGGATAGCAGACGAACAAGTCAGGATCAACGCCGCAGGGACAGGTCAGATGAGTTACAGGGGGAGATTCGGAGAGGGCCTAGGCCACGGTTGTTAGACAGGCCACCTAGACCCCTACCTCCATCAGCACAGCAAAGGGGTAGATTTAGTCGCCGAGGATAGTCAGAGTCCAGCGGAAGTTCTCGAATAGTAGATTCACCCCAACAGAGGAGGGCAGAACAGAGCAGGTATACACCACCACTTTGCCCTGTTTGCAGCCGACGCCACTCTGGAGCTTGTAGATATGGCTCCATAGGGTGTTATATATGCGGACAGGAGGGTCATGTGATGAGAGATTGTCCAGCCAGGGTTCAGGGTGATCGGGATAGACAGGATAGGGCATCAGCAGGGTCGCGAGCTCTAGCAGGCCCGACAGGGCGCAGGCCCTCAATTTCAGCAGGCAGATGCCCAGGCAGATCAGGGGCCTCTAGTTCAGGTGCGGGCCCAAGTTGTACCTTTGTATTACCAGGGAGACAGGATTCATAGGTGTCTCCAGATGTTGTGACAGGTATGATGACTACTTGCTCTCACCCTGCTTATGTATTAATCGATCCGGGATCTACCTTGTCCTATGTTACCCATTAGTGGCTCGAAAGTTCAGTATTGTACCAGAATTGCTTCGGCAACCCTTTTTAGTATCTACACCCGTCGGTGACTCTATTATAGCCAGAAGGGTTTATCGAGGGTGTACAGTAGAGGTTTCTAACCGTCAGACTACAACAGATTTGGTAGAGTTAGAAATGGTTGATTTAGATGCCATTATGAGTATGGATTGGTTAGCTCCATGCTATGGATTTAGAATGGTAAAAAATCCTTCAGTATAAGTTTGCTTAATTTCTAACAAAAGTCAAATTTGCGGACAAAGGTTTGAACGAAAAAGTCAACTTTGGTCAATGGGGCAGAATTTCCGAACTATGACCACCAATAGATTTTTCTTAATGAGAGAATCTCAGAACATTAATCAAAATCAAATTTCGATAACATTTTCCCTTTCAAATTGATGATTTAGGTTTAAGAACCCTAGGGCTAAACTTTCTCAATTCTTCAAAATTTCTCCATGTTCTATCCTATAAATTTTCTTATAATCGCGTAATAAACTCAAGCAAAAGATTAAGATCAATACCTTGATGCTTTGGATCGGAAATCTTTATTTTTCACTCCTCTTTTCTTCTCTCTTCTCTTCCTTTCTTCTCTCCTCTTCTGCATTTTTTTTCTTTTTGCGCTATTTTTTCTGCTGCGTTCTCCTTTTCCAGCAAAAATAGCGTCTTTTTTGCTCAATTGGGCTTTGTCCCTTATTATTATTATTAATTATTTTTTATCATTAAATTCTTATCTTTCTTTTCTTTATTGCGTAATTACTAAATAACCCTTTATTAAATTAGGGTTATTATATTCTCCCCTTCTACAAATAATGTTCGTCATTGAATGAGTTTAGAATCATACCTATAGTGTCAAATAAGTGAGTATATCTATCTCGCATGTCTGTCTTAGACTCCCAAGTAGCCTCCTCGGTTGGATGATTGCGCCATAACACTTTGATGGAAGCCACCTTCTTGGACCTCAATTGCCGCACTTGCCTATCAATAATACATTTTGGCCCTTCCTCATAAGTCAAATTCTCATCAAGTTCCACATCCCCCAGATGGATCTTACGACTATCATTATGAACATATCATCTAAGCATGGGCACGTGAAACACAAGAAGAACAACAGACAATCTCGGAGGTAAGGAAAGTCTATATGCCACCAACCCAATTCGGTCCAAAATCTCATTAGGACCAATGTATCTAGGACTTAACTTAACTTTCTGTCCAAATCTCATAAATCTCTTCATAGGGTAAACTTTTAGAAAGACTTTCTCACCCTTCATGAACTCCATATCACGGACTTTCTTATCTGCATAGGACTTTTGTCTGCTTTGTGCTGTCTTAAGTCATTCCCGTATCAATGAAACTTTCTCCAAAGCTTGCTGAACTAAATCTGGACCTAATAATTATGCTTCACTTGGTTCAAACCATGCAACTGGGAAACGACATTTGCGACCATATAGAGCCTCAAACGATGCCATTTGTATACTCCATTGGTAGCTGTTATTATAAACAAACTCTGCCAAAGGCAACTGATCATCCCAATGGCCACCAAAATCAATCGCAAAAGCCCTAAGAATGTCCTCCAAGATCTGAATACCCGTTTAGACTGCCCATTAGTTTGCGAATGAAAAGCTGTACTCAACTCGACTTGCGAACCCATGACTTCTGAAAAGACTTCCAGAACTCAGTTGTGAATTGTGCACCTTGATCATATATTATTGAAATAGGCACACCATGAATACGAACGATCTCACGAAGGTAAATGTCTGCTAACTGCTTTGTGGTATGAGTAACCCGAACTGGTATGAAATGTGATGACTTTGTGATCTATCCACAATCATCAAAACTGAGTCGAGTTTCTTGAAAGTACTTGGCAACCCAACAACAAAATCCGTAGTAATTCTCTCCCACTTCCACTCTGGGATAATCAAGTTTTGCATTACTCCCCCAGGTTTTTGATGTTCATACTTGACTTGTTGACAATTTAAGCAACTAGTCACATGCTTCAAAATGTCAGCCTTCATGCCCTTCCACCAATACAATCAACACAAGTCTTGATACATTTTTGTAGCACCTGGGTGAATGGAGTATCGTGAACTATGAGCCTCTTCAAAAATCAGCTATTTCACATCACCCATAATGGGAATACACAATCTACCATATCGATGAAGCACGCCTTTACCATCAATAGAGAATGACTTAACGCCCTCATCCTGCACTCGATCTCGTAGTCAAGCAAGGTAGGGATCTTCATATTGGTGAGTCTTGACTTGTTCGACTAAGGACAATTGTAACACCATACCTGCTAGTAACTTGCCCGCTACTGTATGATCAATTCGAATCCCCGATTGGCCAATGCCTGAATATCCATAACCATAGATCGCTTTTCAATAGTGAACCAGGCCAACTACCCATAGACTTTCTCCTCAAGGCATCCGCCACCACATTTGCCTTCCTAGGGTGATACAAAATGGTAAGATCATAATCTTTAAGTAACTCTAACCATCGTCGTTGTCTTAGATTCAAATCTTTTTGCTTGACTATGCATTGTAGACTCTTATGTTCAGTATAGATTTCACATGGCTCACCATAAATATAGTGACGCTAGATCTTCAGTGCAAATATGACTGCGGTCAATTCTAAGTCATGAGTCGAATAATTCTTCTCATGAATCTTTAGTTGTCGAGATGCATATGCCACCACTTTACCATTTTTCATTAAGAAACAACCTAATCCAACTGGAGACGCATCACAATAAATGGTGAAACCACCCTCAACTGTAGGTAATATCAAAATCAAAGCCTTAGTCAATGCAGTATTTAATTTCTGAAAACCTTCTTCATATCCATCAGATCATTGGAATACTAGACCTTTCTAAACGTGTTAATGGAGCGACTATCTTTGAGAAGCCCTCTACAAACCTTCTGCAATATCCAGCTAGTCCTAAGAAGCTGCGTATTTCTGTAGGAGTACTGGGTCGAGGCCAATCTCGAACTGTCTTAATATTTCTTGGATCAACTTGGATTCTATCCCGTGACACTACGTGTCCCAAAAAGGAAACTGTGCCTAATCAAAACTCACATTTTGGAGAACTTATCATAAATCTTTCATTCTCTAAGTGTTTGTAGCACAACTCACAGGTGTTGTTCATGTTCTGCCTCACTCTGAGAGTCGACCAGAATGTCATCAATGAACACAATCACAAAATGGTCTAAGTATGTTACACCCCGTAAACTCTTGACATTTAGATGACCTATTCACATGTTGGTTAAGAGTTTTAGAATGCCACACATGCTAGAAAAAGGGTCGGGGAAAGACCAGACAAGCGCCACATCGAACCATCACAAGAGGAGGCTGGGCAGACCCCCTCCGCAATGGCCAACGTGTCACGGAGCGCTCACCTCCGCGATGGCCGACGTGCCATGGAGGTGAGATTCAGCCTCAACTATATAAAGCCCTCACTTCGATTTTTAAAGATGATTATCATAATTTCCAGAGAACAAACCAGAAAAACTGAGGGTACGAAGAGTTCCTTCAAAATTCCTTCCGTTTACGCTATTAAACGCGGTCCAAACTCGATTTAATCTTGGGTAGTGAAGTATTGAGCTGCAGGGAGCATTACTGCGGAGTTAGTTTTGTGAAATTCGATCGGTGAACCATCGTCTTACCGAGCTAAGGTAAGTGGAATTGCTCCAAATTAGTGTCAATATACTCCTAGCCCTAAAGTGAGTATTTCTCCCTTTTGGACTTCCGAGAAATAGCGAGTTTTCGACTGTTTTCGGATAAGTCAAGTTTGGGCTATATATATATATATATTCAAAGTAGCGTTTTCTTTCAGAATATTGATGAATTTAGTTCTAATTGCTATAAATATGAACGCAGTAGGAAGAAATAGCTAGAAATTGGCCGAGTTATGCCAGTTAGTCAAGAAGTCAGTAACTTAGGTATGTAAAGCCTGTTTCTTTGGCAAGTTAGTAATTCTAGCATAGTAAAATAGAGTAAATTCCATAAGAACATTCCAGAAGCCGAGTATTATGTCCAGTGTGAACTCAGTAAGCATGCTGGAATTATTATTATGCCATATTCAGAATAAAAGTCAGTAAACTAGTATCAATCAATGAGATATTATTCCAGACTCAGTATAACTCAATATCAGATTCAGTTTAATTAAGCAAGAGATTCAGAATAGAATATCAGATCATGGACAGTATTATCAGATTTATTATACATGTTATATGTGATTATTTTTGCTTGTAGAGACCTGATTGTTTTATGTGGGCACCCTTAGAGCTTCCTTGCCGCCCCAGGGTTAATAGCTGTGTCGACTCGCCCGCCAGAGGGTGAGGATACGTCACTCCAAGGAGTTGCATGCCATCCGCAGTAGGACGAAGATGGGATGCAGCATTACCCATAGTAGGCTGATCAACATTATAGCATACCCCTGTTGAGCGCTTGCGCCCAGGGCACATATTACAGATTACAGATCACAGATCTCAGATTACAGTTTACAGGAGTCCTCCGGACTCAGATACAGTTATAGTAAGGGGGCAAGAGAGCCCAAGCTGCATACCCAGGGGGCCGGCAGGGTGCTCATAGTTATTAGGTGAGTGGAGTGAATTTATTTTTGGATAGCGACCCGGGTAGGGGTATATAGATTGCGTGTTGATTGGCACCTTCCGGCTTATGGGGGCTGGTATAGGTTCTTGTATGCTATATATATATATGTTACTTATTAAATTGATAGATAGCAGGACGCCGCATCGACAGGTATGATTCTTATCTTCTTTCCAGTACAGTTGAGCTCGGTACAGATTCTGCCATCCTAGACAGTCTTAACCATCTTCTGTTATTCAGTAACTATCAGTATTACTGTCTATTTTCAATCATGTTTAGTTATTGCTTTGCATACTCGGTACCAATGGTACTGACGCCCGTTTGGGGGCGCTGCATTACTTACCTGCAGGTACTCATAGACGAGGAGCCGATCCCTCGTAATTTCAGCCAGCACACAGAGTCATCAACTCTTGTCATCCGGAGCTAGAATGCTAAAGGTTTATTCCTTTTCTTTTGTTGTATAGTATGGGTAGGCCGGGGCCCTGTCCCGACCATCTTATCAATATTCTTAAAGGCTTGCAGATTGTATATCCCCTGTGGTTAGCTGTACCGGTCGTGTGAGGTCGTGTGTATGTTTTAGTTTGTTTATGATGGTCGTGTGGGGCCTTATTTAGTTGGTAGTGGTGATCTTATTGGTCAGGTAGCAATTTAGCACTTGTTTTTTGACTCAGAAATAACTAGACAACATGGTGGCCTTGTCGGCCCGCATAGGTTCCTTATTTATTCAGTTGTTCTGGGTAGCTGTTGTTTCCTTATAGGTGGCTATAGGCCTAGTCGGCCGGAGGCTGTATTTACAGCCGTTATATAGCCCGTTGTTTTCTTGAATCCAGAGTTAGAGCCAACTTGGCACCAGAATTGCTCAGGCTCAGCTAGTCCAGCAGTCCAGGTCCTAACAGGGCACCAGGTGCCAGTCATGCCTCCCAAGGCGGGGCGTGACAAACTTGGTATCAGAGCAGGTCGTATCCCAGGGAGTCTGCAACCCGGGCTAAGTAGAGTCTTGTCTATGGATGTGTTGTGCACCACATACCATAGGCAGGAGGCTGCAAGGCATGATAGGATGGTTACTCTTTCTTCATATTCAGTCGTGCCATAGAGCAGTACAGTATAGGGTTGAATCCCTAAAACTTATCATACTCTTTTTTTACAGATAAAATGGCAGACCAGCGACATTCTGTAACAGGTAGAAGACTGGATACAACAGCAGGAGAAGGCACCAGCTGGATGCCTTAGCCTCATTTAGAATCGGCCTAATCTGAGGGCGATATAGAGGCGTCATCTCGACCTTCTCAGCAGTCCCCACCCCACCAGGAGCCACTCGGGACGACACCGCCTCCGACAGTTCCTGTACCCACACCATCCAACCAGGAAATTCGAAGGGCAGTAGTTATGCTGGCACAAATGATGGCTACTTAGCGCCAGTCGGTGCCACCCGTAGCAGCAGAGTCATTAGGTGGGCCTGGCAGTTCGAGGGTCCGAGAATTCTTGGCACTAGGTCCCCCATAGTTCACAGGGTTAGATCAGACAGAGGACCCCCAGGACTTCCTAGATCAGATGCAGAGAATCTCTCGGGTCATGCATGTGACATCTGTAGAGTCGGTTGAGTTGGCAGTAATCCAGCTGCGGGATATTGTTGTGTTGTGGTACAAAAGTTGGGAAAGGTCCCGAGGGAGAGATGTTTCCCCTCCGACCTAGTCCAGCTTTTCAGAGGCCTTCCTGGACCGTTATCTGCCACGAGAAATCCGACAGGCCCGGATGGATCAGTTTTTACACTTGGAGCAGGGGGCGAGGAGTGTACGAGAATACGCCTTGCAGTTTTATTCCTTGGCCCGCTATGCTCCAGCCTTTGTGGACACCATGCCATCTAGAGTCCACCGGTTTATTATGGGTCTGAACCCGGAGTATATTGAGGCATGCATGACAGCTACGCTGCGGGAAGATATGGATATTGCTCGGGTGCAGGCCTTTGCCAAGACTATTGAGGATCTTAGACAGCGGCAACCGGATAGCAGATGAATAAATCAGGAGCAGCGCCATAGGGATAGATTAGATGAAATACAAAGGGAGATTCAGAGAGGACCTAGGCCACAGTTTTCAAATATGCCATCTAGACCCCTACCTCCATCACAGCAGCAGAGCAGTAGATTTGGTCGCCGGGGATAGACAGAGTCCGGCGGGAGTTCTCGAACGGTAGATTCACCCCAGCAGAGGAGGGTAGAGCAGAGTAGGTATACACCCCCACCTTGCCCTATTTGCAGCCGACCCCACACTGGAGCTTGTAGATATGGCTCCACAGGGTGTTATATATGTGGGTAGGAGGGTCATGTGATGAGAGACTGTCCAGCCAGGGGTCAAGGTAGCCGAGATAGTCAGGACAGGGCGTCAGGAGGGCCGCGAGCTCTAGCAACCTCGGCAGGGCGTAGGCCCTCATGTCCAGCGGGTAGAGGCCGAGGTAGATCAGGGGCCTCTAGTTCATGTACGGGCCCAAGCTGTACCTATGCATTACCAGGGAGGCAGGACTCAGAGGCATCTCCAAATATGGTAACAGGTATGATGACTATTTTCTCACACCCTCCTTATGTATTGATTGATCCAAGATATACTTTGTCCTACGTTACCCCATTTGTGGCTCGAAAGTTCAGTATTGTACCAGAGTTGCTTCAGCAACCCTTTTCAATATCTACACCCGTCGGTGACTCCATCATAGCCAGAAGGGTTTACCGAGGGTGTACAGTAGAGGTTGCTGATCGCCAGACCACAGTAGATCTGGTAGAATTAGAGATGATTGATTTCGATGCCATTATGGGTATGGATTGGTTAGTGCCGTGCTATTCCAATGTAGAATGCTGGACCAAGATGGTCCGATTCCACTTTCCAGGGGAGGCAGTGCGAGAATGAAGGGCAGTACAGCTACGCCAAAAGGTAGGTTTATTTCCTACCTCTAGGCGAGGAAGTTGATAGCTAAAGGATGTATCTACCACATAGTTAGAGTCCAGGATGTTCGGGTAGAGCCTTCGACTCTCCAGTCTGTTCCAGTAGTTAATGAATTCCCCGACGTATTCCTAGACGAGCTACCTGGTATTCCCCCATAGATTAATAGATTTTGCAATTGATTTGCTACCAGACACTCAGCCCATATCAATTCCTCCGTATCATATGGCTCCTGCTGAACTCAGAGAATTAAAGGTGCAGTTGAAAGATTTGTTAGATAAGAGCTTTATCAGGCTGAGTATTTCACCTTAGGGTGCGCCAGTTTTATTTGTGAGAAAGAAGGATGGCTCACTCCGCATGTGTATAGACTACCGACAGCTGAACAAGTTTACAGTCAAGAATAAGTATCCGCTTCCCAGAACAGATGATTTGTTTGATCAGTTACAGGGGCCCAGATATTTCTCCAAGATTGACTTACGGTCTGAATATCATCAGGTTCAAGTTCGTGAAAAGGACATTCCGAAGACTGCCTTCAGGACCAGATACGGCCATTTTGAGTTCTTAGTCATGTCCTTTGGGCTGACAAATGCTCCCGCAGTATTCATGGACCTGATGAACAACATCTTCAGACCATACTTGGACCTGTTCGTGATAGTGTTTATTGACGACATTCTGGTGTATTCTCGCTCTGAGGCAGACCACCAGGATCATTTGCGGACAGTACTTTAGATTCTCAGGGACCGTCAGCTATATGCCAAGTTCTCTAAATGTGAATTTTGGCTGAACTCAGTAGCTTTCTTGGGGCATATTGTGTCGGATGCTGGTATACAAGTGAACACACAAAAAATATAAGTAGTAAAAACATGGCCCAGACCTACCACTCCGACCGAAGTTTGCAGTTTTCTAGGATTAGTCGGGTACTACAGAAGATTTGTTGAGGGATTCTCCACCATAGCGGCACCTCTGACTAAGATGACACAAAAAGCAGTAAAGTTTCAGTGGACGGAGGCATGTGAGCAGAGTTTCCAGGAATTGAAAGGTAGGTTGACCTCCGCACCAGTGTTAGCATTTCCAGAAGGTACAAAGGGTTATGTAGTTTATTGTGACACTTCAGGTATTGGGTCAGGATGTGTGTTGATGCAGCATGGTAAAGTAATTTCTTATGCTTCCTAGCAGCTGAGGAAACACGAAAAGAATTATCCTACCCATGACCTGGAACTAGCCGCAGTGATCCACTCTCTAAAGATATGGAGACATTACTTGTTCGGCGTTCATGTGGATATTTTCACTGATCATAAAAGCCTACAGTATATCTTCACCCAAAGAGAGTTGAATTTGCAGCAGCGTCGCTGGTTGGAGTTGTTGAAAGATTATGATGTAAATATTTTGTATCACCCAGGAAGAGCCAACGTAGTAGCAGATTCCCTTAGCCGTAAGTCTATAGGGAGTTGGCGTACTTGTAGCCCGAGCAGCGGGAATTGGCTCGAGAAATACACTAGTTAGCCAGTTTAGCCGTTCGTGTAGCAGAAACAGAGGACAACAGAGCGGTAATTCAGAACACCGCAGTGTCATCATTAGTTGTGGAGGTAAAGAAACGGCAGTATGAAGATCCTGACCTGGTTCAGCTTAAAGACAAATTTCAACAAGGAAAAGCGCCAGATTTTCAGGTAATTGAGGATGAAGTGTTGCGATGTAAAGGCCGCCTTTGTGTTCAAGATATTTTTGGGCTTCGCCAACAAATTATAAGCGAGGTACATTACGCCCGCTATTCTCTCCACCCAGGTGCGACGAAAATGTACCATGATATTAAAGAAATCTACTGGTGGCCAGGTATGAAGAGGGAAATAAGTAGAATTCGTAGCCCAGTGTCCTAACTGCCAGCAAGTAAAAGCGGAACACTAGAAACCAGGCGGATTGACTCAAGACATAGCTGTGCCTCTTTGGAAGTGGGAAGCCGTAAATATGGATTTTGTAGCAGGATTACCCCGTACCAGACATAGAAATGACTCGATTTGGGTAATTTTTGACAGACTGACAAAATCATCCCATTTCCTGCCAGTAAGGTCTACTTTCTCTGCCGAAGATTATGCTGAATTGTACATCAGAGAAATAGTCAGATTGCACGGTGTTCCAGTATCCATTACCTCTGACAGAGGGGCGCAATTTACAGCAAAATTTTGGCAATTATTTCAGAGAGGCCTGGGAACACAGATTAATCTGAGAACAACATTCCACCCTCAAACAGATGGGCAGGCAGAATGCACTATTCAGATGCTCGAGCATATGTTACGAGCGTGTGTGTTGGACTTTGGAGGTAGCTGGGCTAAGCACTTACCACTTATTGAGTTTGCTTATAATAATAGTTACCACTCAGCCATACAAATGGCGCCCTATGAGGCTTTGTATGGGCGAAAATGCAGATCGCCAGTTGGCTGGTTTGAAGTAGGAGAGTCAGCGCTGATTGGGCCGGATATTATTCATTAGTCAAAAGAAAAGGTTAAGCTTATCAGAGAATGCCTACTGACTGCTCAGAGCCGCCAGAAATTGTATGCTAATGTGCGGCACAGAAACCTGGAATTTAATGTGAATGACTGGGTGTTTTTGAAAGTTTCTCCTATGAAAGGGGTGATGAGATTCAGCAGGAAAGGTAAGCTCAGCCCGAGATTTGTTGGTCCTTATCAGATTTGCTTAAGAATAGGCCAAGTGGCATACGAGTTGAACTTACCTCAAGAATTAGAGTCTGTTCACCCAGTTTTCCACGTTTCCATGCTGAGGAAGTATGTAGGAGACCCCTCCAGAGTTGTCCCAGTTCAGGATGTCCAGGTTTCGGAGGAGCTGGCTTATGAATAGGTTCCAGTAGCCATACTAGACAGGCAGATTCGCAGGTTGAGAACTAAAGATATTGCTTCTGTCAAAGTATTATGGCGTAACAGGAACTGAGAGGAGATGACTTGGGAAGCAGAGGAAGATATGAAAGTCAGATATCCTCAACTGTTCCAGACTTAATCAACCAGAGGTACGTTAGTATTGTTGTTTTATGAATTGCCTTACATTATGTAAATAAATGAAATAGTTGGCTTTAGTTTATTTTGTGATGGATACTAGTATTGTGTGGAGTACCTGTATTGGGCTTTTCTGCGTTTTAGGATGTTTGAGATAGTCCATATTACAGGGAAAACTCTGCCAAAATTTTTATAGAATAAGACGAGTAAGTTGAGATTCCTGCGAGCAGAAGTTTACATTCGAGGACGAAT
Organism: Datura wrightii; assembly: GCA_035772735.1. Taxonomy (NCBI): domain Eukaryota; kingdom Viridiplantae; phylum Streptophyta; class Magnoliopsida; order Solanales; family Solanaceae; genus Datura; species Datura wrightii. The sequence goes on along the minus strand of JASDFA010000003.1, from coordinate 68,786,383 downwards.
GTTCTTAAGAGGGGGAGAATGTTACACCCCGTAAATTCTTGACATTTAGATGGCCTATTTGCATGTTGGTTAAGAGCTTTAGAATGCCACACATGCTAGAAAATGGGCCGGGGAAAGACCGGACAAACGCCACGTCGAACCATCGCAAGAGGAGGCTGGGTAGACCCCCTCCGCATGGCCAATGTGTCATGGAGGGCTCACCTCCGCGATGGCCAACGTGCCACGGAGGTGAGGTTCAACCTCAACTATATAAATCCCCTACTTCGATTTTTAAAGATGATTATCATAATTTCCAGAGAACAAACGATAAAAATAGAGGGTACGAAGAGTTCCTTCAAAATTCCTTCCGTTTATGCTATTAAACGCGGTCCAAACTCGAATTAATCTTGGATAGTGAAGTATTAAGCTGCAGGGAGCATTCCTGCGAAGTTAGTTTCGTGAAATTCGGCCGGCGAACCATCGTCCTACCCAGCAAAGGTAAGTGGAATTGCTCCAAATTAGTGTCAATATACTCCTAGCCCTAAAATGAGTATTTCTCCCTTCTGGACTTCCGAGAAATAGCGAGTTTTCGGTTGTTTTCGGATAAGTCAAGTTTGGGCTATATATATATATATATATATATATATATATATATTCAAAGTAGCATTTTCTTCTGGAATATTGATGAATTTAGTTCTAATTGCTATAAATATGAACGCAGTTGGAAGAAATAGCTGGAAATTGGCCGAGTTACGCCAGTTAGTCAAGAAGTCAGTAACTGAGGTATGTAAAGCCAGTTTCTTCGGCAAGTTAGTAATTCTAGCATAGTAAAATAGAGTAAATTCCATAAGAACGTTCCAGAAGCCGAGTATTATGTCCAGTGTGAACTCAGTAAGCATGCTGAAATTATTATTATGCCATATTCAGAATAAAAGTCAGTAAATTGGTATCAATCAACGAGATATTATTCCAGACTCAATATAACTCAGCATCAGATTCAGTTTAATTCAGCAAGAGATTCAGAATAGAATATCAGATTATGGACAATATTATCAGATTTATTATACATATTATATGTGATTATTGTTGCTTGTAGAGACCTGATTGTTTTATGTGGCCACCCTTAGAGCTTCCTTGCCGCCCCAGGGTTAATAGCTGTGTCGACTCGCCCGCCAGAGGGTGAGGATACGTCACTCCAAGGAGTGGCATGCCGTCCCCAGTAGGACGAAGATGGGATGTAGCATTCCCCATAGCAGGCTGATCAGCATTATAGCATACCCCTATCGAGCGCTTGCGCCCAGGGCACATATTACAGATTACAGATCACAGATCTCAGATTACAGTTTACTGGAGTCCTCCGGACTCAAATACAGTTATAGTCAGGGGCCTAGAGAGGCCAAGTTGCATACCCAGGGGGCCAGCAGGGTGCTCGTAGTTATTAGGTGAGTGGAGTGAATTTATTTTTGGATAGCGACCCGGGTAGGGGTATATAGATTGCGTGTTGATTGGCACCTTCCGGCTTATGGGGGCTAGTATAGGTTCTTGTATGCTATATACATATATGTTACTTATTAAATTGATAGATAGCAGGACGCCGCATCGACAGGTATGATTCTTATCTTCTTTCCAGTACAGTTAAGCTCGGTACAGATTCTGCCATCCCAAACAGTCTTAGCCATCTTCTGTTATTCAATAATTATCAGTATTACTGTCTATTTTCAGTCATGTTTAGTTATTGCTTCGCATACTCAGTACTAGTGGTACTAACGCCCGTTTGGGGGCTCTGCATTACTTGCCTGCAGGTACTCATAGACGAGGAGCCGATCCCTCGTAATTCCAGCCAGCACACTAAGTCATCAGCTCCTGTCATCCGGAGCTAGACAGCTAGAGGTTTATTCCTTTTCTTTTGTTGTTCAGTATGGGTAGGTCGGGGCCCTGTCCCGACCATCTTATCAGTATTCTTAGAGGCTTGTAGATTGTATATTCCCTGTGGTTAGCTGTACTGGTCATGTGAGGCCGTGTGTATGTTTTAGTTTGTTTATGATGTCCGTGTGTGACGTTATTCAGTTGGTAGTGGTGATCTTGTTGGTGCAATTTAGCACTTGTTTTTTGATTCAGAAATAACTAGACAGCATGGTGTCCTTGTCGGCCTGCATAGGTTCCCTATTGATTCAGTAGTTCTGGGTAGTTGTTGTTTCCTTACAGGCGGCTATAGGCCTAGTCGGCCGGAGGCTGTATTTACAACCATTATATAGCCCGTCGTTTTCTAGAATCCAGAGTTAGAGCCAGCTTGGCACCAGAAGTGCTTAGGCTCAGCTAGTCCAGCAGTCCAGGTCCTAATAGGGCACCAGGTGCCAGTCATGCCTCCCAAGGCGGGGCGTGACAAAGTATGGATTGAATACCCTATTTATGAGGTCCATAAATGTTGTAGGTGCATTAGTCAACCTGAAAGACATCACCAAAAATTCAAAGTGCCCATATCTGGTCCGAAAAGCTTCTTAGAGATATTCTCGGTCTTGATTCTCAGCTGATGGTAACTTGATCTCAAGTCAATCTTGGAAAAGTGAGTAGCACCCTATAGTTGATATACTCCTAATTTTCTAGCCATAGCGAAGAATCTCGGTGGTCCACTTGCTCCCTGAGCAACCTATGCACCTTGTCGACCCTGTCCACGAGAACCCTATTGAGCGGCCCAAGCTGGCTAAGCCTGAGCAGGTTACCTGTAGCAGTTCCCTATAAATGTGTCATAGCCTGAATAGTACCGGAATTCCCCTTAGGATAATATTTAGCAATATGCCCCTTTTCTCCACAAGTAAAACAAGGACCAGCTGCCCCATAGCAACAACCACCATGATGCCTACCATAATTAGGACACTTCTGATATGGACTTGACTGATATGAGCTGTTACCCTTTCTCTGTATCTGTTGTTGACCCTGTCTAGCTGGATTATAACCTCTCAAAGACTGTACTACAAAATCTGACTAGATTGCCCATGATGATGGCCATTCTTTCCCCCAGATGGAGCACCACTGATCCCGTCCGTGTTATGTGCCCTTTTGCTTTCTCGCTCAGCTCTTTCCATTTCTAAATAGGACTCATAATGGAGGGCAGGGTCAACTACATCTGAGTAGGTACCACTTCGCACATCTCATATCATAGAACTACGATAATGATGCTCAAGTTCATCCACGAATTGTCTCACCTTCTCCCTCGGGTATTCAACTAAAAATGGAACATACCTAGATGACTTAGTGAACTTAGCCTCATACTCTGTAACTTTCATAGCTCCTTGGCGTAGGTTATTAAATTGACGCCTCATGTCATCTTGTTTGCTCAAGGGAATGAACCTGTCCTTAAAAATTGTTGAAAACTCTGACCAAGTGATATGTGGTAACCCTTCTTGTCTGCCTCTCTGACCTGAAGTCCACCATGCCTTTGCAGACCTTGAGAATAGGAAAGTGGTAAATTCCACACCTTGAGTCTCCTTCAGCCCCAATATAGTCAGTATCTTTTCACAACGATCAATGAACTTTTGAGGCTCAATAAAAGTTGGCGTTGCATCGAATTCTGGTGGCTTAAGATCCATGAAATTCTTAAGATCTTTGGATTGCCAGTAGTCGCAACTGAATGAAAAGTCGGTTGAGGGGTCAACTGGGGTATCTGTGTAGCTGCAACATTCAAGTAAACTTGTGTTTGCTGCTTACGAACTAGTTTGAGGAACTGGAAGTCCACCATGATTAGGTACCAATGTCTCTAACACATTCAACAATCTCATCACTGCAATGGTAGGTATGGCAACGGTAGGTACAACAACTGGCACTGTTGATGAAGCATCCTTAACAACTTGTTCCTGTACTCACTCTAGAGCAGCAACTTGAGGCTGTCTCTCATTCACAATTTCAGGCTGGGGATTGCATGTGCCTTAGTCTGAGCCCTTGTTTGATGGGCCCCAGCTCGACTACCATTGGGGGTAGTACCATGGCCCGCACCCCATCCAACTGGTGCCTTTGATCTACTAGCAGATGAGACGCACATTTCTTAGCCATCTACAAAATAAATATTTCAAGATTAGACTTGAATCAATTCAACGCACGAATAAAGAATGAAAGAAGGGAAAACATCCTAAATGTTTGGTAGCCTCGAGGTCATAGTATAGGCACCTACATACCCATGAACAAGACTACTAAACACTGCTCCATGACCAGGGACTTAAAGCCTAAGCTCTAATACCAACATTATCACGTCCCAAAATACCCCTTAGACATGATTGGCACCCGCTAACACCACCGCCAGGAGAACCTATTTTTAATATACTTAACCTTTTCTATAAGCACTGAAATACAATATGTGCAACTCCAAACGCATCAATAGTCATAAAATGAAATGATTATCCAACCAAAATCAACTTTCAATTTATAAGAAAGCACATGACTCTTTAAGTAGTGTATCTCTAGCTCGAAATCCACACTAAGACCATGGAACATCTAATAGAGTTATATGAGTTTAGCTGTCGGGCATGCAAACCCCAAGAAAGAAAATATGTATAAAAAAATAGATAAAGATGATACAATAGCCACCACGAATCAATGCGAAGACTTACCTCAGCAACAAAACCTACACAAGCGGACTCGTCAACCACTAGTCTCACCTCCCGTAACAGTATCTGCATAGACATGCAAGTAAGAAGTGAGCTATATATAAATATAACTTAGTAAGATCCTCGATCCACCACATTAATACCCTTGGAACAAGTGCTAGAAAATACAAACCACAATGAGCACAAAAAATAATATGCACAAAAATATATTTCCAAAATATAAAACTTATTAAAGTACAAACACATGTTCAACAAGATCACTATATATATAGATATATATCTCAAAACAACTCACACTCAGGACTTGTCAAACGGCAGTGGAAGAGATCAACCCAACACCCTGATTAGCCCTCGACAACATATATAATGCCCCAATAGTATACTACGGCAGCAAGTACAAGGCCCCTAACATGCTAAGGTAGTGCATGTGTGCTCCTAGTAACTATATCACGGCAGCAAAGGAAGGATATCCATTGTCCCAACACCATGGTACGAGACCACGCCACACCGTAGATCAATTATGAAATAATTTTCCTTAAAAAATATTTTTCTCAAAGTAACATATATGTGGTTGGTTAAAGACCACCGATTTTTCCAAGTACATGCTTTTCTTAACACATGGACCAGGCAGACAACACATAATTTTTAAAACAGGTTTAGAAAGCAAGCACCATAGCTTAAAATCCCGCTTACCTCGAATTTATAACTCAAGCACACTTTTTAATAATTTCAAAACTGTGATCTCGGATCTCCGGATCACCTCAAACTACACAAAAATGAATTTAGAATGGTCAAAAACCCTTCGGTAGATGTTTGCTTAATTTTTAACAAAAATCAAAATTGCGGTCAAAGGTTTGACTGAAAGAGTCAACTCTGGTCGACGGGGCAGAATTCCCGAACTATGACCACCAACAGATTCTTCTTGATGAGAGGATTCCAGAACATTAATCCAAATTGAATTTTGATAGGGTTTGCCCTTTCAAATTGATAATTTAGATTGAAGAACCCTTGGGCTGAACTTTCTCTATTCTTCAAAATTTCTCCATGTTCTATCCTATAAACTTTATTGCAATTGCGTAATAAACTCAAGAGAAAGATTAGGATCATTACCTTGATTCTTTAGATCAAAAATCCTTATTTTTCTCTCCTCTTTTCTTCTCTTTTCTCTTCCTTTCTTCTCTCGTCCTCTGCTTTTTCTTTGCTTTCTGCGCTATATTTTTTTTTGCTGCGTGCTGCTTTTCCAGCAAAAATAGCATTTTTTTTGTTCAATTGGGCTTTGGTCCTTATTATTATTATTATTATTTATTTATTTTTATCATTAAATTCTTATCTTTCTTTTCTTTTATTGCGTAATTACTAAATAACCGTTTATTAAATTAGAGTTATTACATTCTCCCCTTCTAAAAATAACGTTCGTCCTCAAACGAGTTTAGAATCATACATATAGTGTCAAATAGGTGAGGATATTTATCTTGCATGTCTGCCTCGGACTCCCAAGTAGGCTCCTCGGTTGGATGATTGCATCATAACGAAAGCCACCTTCTTGAACCTCAATTGTCGCACTTGCCTATCAATAATAGATATCGGACCTTCCTCATAAGTCAAATTCTCATCAAGTTCCACATCCTCTGGTTGGATATTATGACTATTATCATGAACATATCATATAAGCATGGACACGTAAAACACAGGAAGAACAACAGACAATCTCAGAGGTAAGGTAAGTCTATACGCCACCAACCCAATCCGATCCAAAATCTCATAAGGACCAATGTATCTAGGACTTAACTTATCTTTCCGACCAAATCTCATAACTCCATTCATTGGGGAAACTTTTAGAATGACTTTCTCACCCTTCATGAACTCCATATCATGGACTTTCTTATCTGCATAGGACTTTTGTCTGCTTTGTGCTTTCTTAAGTCATTCCCGTATCAATGCAACTTTCTCCAAAGTTTGCTGAACTAAATCTGGACCTAATAATTGTGCTTCGCCAGGTTCCAACCATCCAACTTGTGAATGAAACTTGCGACCATATAGAGCCTCAAATGGCACCATTTGTTTACTCGATTCGTAGCTGTTATTATAAGCAAACTCTGCCAAAGGTAACTAATCATCCCAATGGCCACCAAAATCGATCACACAAGCCCTAAGCATGTCCTCGAAGATCTGAATACTCGTTCAGACTGTCAGTCAATTTGCGGATGAAAAGCTGTACTCAACTCGACTTGCGAATCCAATGACTTCTAAAAAGACTTCCAAAACTCATTAGTGAATTGTGCACCTCAATCAGATATTATTGAAATAGGAACACCATGAATACAAACGATCTCACAAAGGTAAATATCTACTAACTGCTTTGCGATTTGAGTAACCCGAACTGGTATGTAATGTGCTGACTTTGTGAGTCTGTCCACAATCACCTAAACTAAGTCGTGTTTCTTGAATGTACTTGGAAACCCAATAAAAAAATCCATAGTAATTCTCTCCCACTTCCACTCTAGGATAATCAAGTTTTGCATTACTTCCCCAGGTTTTTGGTGTTCATACTTGACTTGTTGATAATTTAAGCAACTAGTCACATGCTTCAAAATGTCAGCCTTCATACCCTTCCACCAGTACAATCCACACAAGTCTTGATACATTTTTGTAGCACCTGGGTGTATGGAGTATCATGAACTATGAGCCTCTTCAAGAATCATCTGTTTCACATCACCCACAATGGGAATACACAATCTACCATTTTGATGAAGCACGCCTTTACCATCAATAGAGAATGACTTAATGCCCTCATCCTGCACTCGATCTCGTAGTCTATCAAGGTAGGGATATTCATATTGGTGAGTCTTGACTTGTCCAACTAAGGATGATTCTACCACCATACCCTCTAGTAACTTGACGACACTGTATGATCAATTCAAACTCACCGATTGGCCAATGCCGGAATATACATAACCATATATCGCTTTTCAACAATGAACCGGGCCAAACTACCCATAGAATTTCTCAGATTCAAAATCTTTTTACTTGAATATGTATTGTAGGCTCTTATGATTAGTATAGATTTCACATGGCTCACCACAAAGATAATAGCGCCAGATCTTCAGTGCAAATACGACTGCGGACAATTCCATGTCGTGAGTTAAATAATTCTTCTCATGAATCTTTAGTTGTCGAGACACATATGCCATCACTTTAGCATTCTACACTAAGACGGGACCCAATCTGACTCGAGACGCATCACAATAAATGGTAAAACCACCCTCCGCTGAAGGTAATGTCAAAATTGGAGTTGTAGTCAACGCGGTCTTTAATTTCTGAAAACCTTCTTCACATCCATCAGACAATTGGAATACTACACCTTTATGAGTTAAACGTGTCAATGGAGTGGCTATCTTTGAGAAGCCCTCTACAAACCTTCTGTAATATCTAACTAGTACTAAAAAGCTGCATATCTCTGTAGGAGTACTGGGTCGAGGCCAATCTCGAATCGCCTCAATCTTACTTGGATCAACTTAGATTCCATCGCGTGACACTACGTGTCCCAAAAAGGGAACTGTGCCCAACCAGAACTCGTATTTTGAGAACTTGGCATAAAGCTTTCATTCTCTAAGTGTTTGTAGCACAACTCTCAGGTGTTGTTCATGTTCCGCCTCATTCTGAGAGTAGACCAGAATGTCATCAATGAACACAATCACGAAAAGGTCTAAGTATGGCTTGAATACCCTATTCACGAGGTCCATAAATGTTTTAGGTGCATTAGTCAACCCGAAAGACATCACCAAAAATTCAAAGTGCCCATATCTGGTCCGAAAAGCTGCCTTAGAGATATCCTCGGTCTTAATTCTCAACTGATGGTAACCTGATCTCAAGTCAATCTTGGAAAAGTGAGTAGCACCTTGTAGCTGATCGAATTAATCATCAATACGATGCAACATATATTTATTCTTGATCGTCGCCTTATTCAACTATCTGTAATCAATGCACTTTTTCATTGTACAATCTTTCTTTTTCACATATAACATAGGTGCTCCCCAAGGCTAGGTCTAATGAACCCCTTATCAAATAGCTCTTGGAGTTGAACCTTAAGTTCTCTCAACTCAGCTGGAGCCATACGGTATGGAGGAACAGAAATAGGTTGAGTTCTTGGGACTAAATCAATGCTGAACTCAATTTCTCTTATTTGGGGGTAGCCTAGGCAAATCTTCTGGAAATACATCAACAAATTTTCGAACGGTAGGAACACTGTCAATAGTAACATCCTCCACTTGAGTATCATGAACGGTAGCAATAAAACTCAAACACCCATGATTAATTATTCAACATGCCTTTACATAAGATATTATATTTCCTTGCATGACAGGAGTCAAGCCTTTCCACACTAAAGGTGGTTCTCCAAGAAAATTAAAATGTATAAGCATAGCATAGCAATCAACTAAAGCAAAACATGATGACAACCAATCCATACCCATAATCACATCAAAGTCAGACATGGTTAGCTCTAGTAGATCAACTATGGCGTCCCTATCCTGAACATATACAACACACTCTCTATAAACTCTATTCATTACCAAAGTTTCCCCCACTGAGGTCATAACCATATATGGCACAATAAGAGACTCAACTCTTCATTCTAAGAATATAACAAAAGATGAAGATACATACGAATACGTAGAACTAGGATCAATAAGAGCATGTGCCCATGAGAATTTACAATGATAATACCTGTGACTACTACATTAGATGCCTCGATATCCTGTCTGGCCATAACGAAAAATCTCGGTGGTCCACCTTCTCCTTAAGCAACCTGCGCACCTTGTCGACCCTGTCCACGAGCACCCTGTTAAGAGGCCCAAGCTGGCTGAGCCTGAGCAAGTGTACCTGTAGCAGTTCCCTACAAATGTGTCATAGTCTGAATAGTACCAGAGTTTCCCTCAGGACAATATTTAGCAATATGCCCGTTTTCACCACAAGTAAAACAAGGACCAACTGCCCCATAGCAATGACCACCATGATGCCTACCACAATTAGGACACTTCTGATATGGACTTGACTGATATGAGCTGTTACCCTTTCTCTGCATCTGTTGTTGACCCTTTCTAGCTGGATTATCACCTCTCGAAGACTGTACCACAGACTCTGACTGTGTAGGCCTGGATTGCCCATGATGATGGTCATTATTGCTCCCAAATGGAGCACCACTAATACCGCCCATGTTATGTGCCCTTTTGCTTTCTCGCTTAGCTCTTTCCATTTCTAAATAGGAGTCACAATGGAGGGCAGTGTCAATTACGTCTGAATAAGTACTACTTTACACATCTCATATCATAGAACTACAGTAACGATACTCAAGTCCATCCACGAATTGTCTCACTTTCTCCCTAGGGTCTTCAACTAAAAATGGAACATACCTAGATATCTCAGTGAACTTAGCCTCATACTCTGTAACTTTCATAGCTCCTTGGCATAGGTTATTAAACTGACGTCTCATGTCGTCTTGTTTGCTAAATGGAATGAACCTGTCCTTAAAAATTATTGAAAACTCTGACCAAGTGATATGTGGTAGCCCTTCTTGTCTGCCTCTCTAAACTGAAGTCCACCATGCCTCTGCAGACCCTGAGAATAGGAAAGTGGGATCTAACACCTTTGCATTAATCAAGAAAATAATCAATGAAATTATATTCATCAAGAATTTGTTTCAACTGGACAATACCCGGCTGTAGACTCTCCTTACTCAACTTGTTGTACACATCCTTCATGAAATTGTAGAAGTTGAGATCTAGGATTATGTCTGTGGATCATAGTGGTTGGGGTAGTCTATATGTCTAATACGTATTAGATATAATATTTCATATATATACTATAAAAATAAAAAAAGATAGTTAGTTACTTGCTGCAACAACTTAATGAATCTGTTGCAACCTGTGCAACAGTTGCTTCACCCGTTACAACAACTTAATAGAATTGCTGTAACAGATGCAACAACTGGTGCATTTGTTGCAGCAATTCTATTAAGTTGCTGCATCTGCTGCAAAAGCTTAATAAATACATTATGACAGATTCAACAGTTTTTGCATCTGTTGCAACAACTTAATAAATATATTGCAAAAGATACAACAACTGCTGCATCTATTGCAGCAATTTCATTGAGTTGCTGTAACAAATACAACAGTTATTGCATCGGTTGCAACAATTCAATGAAATTGCTCCAACAGATGTAGGAGTTGCTACATCTGCTACAGAAGGTTAATAAAATTCAACAACTACTTAATTGAATATAAATAAAAATTGTAGAAACTTACCCAGTCCTCCCACCACTTATCCATGTTAGTCATGTACTCAAAGTCTTGATAATTAAATTCATGCATTGTGTACATGATCTTGATTGATCTCTTGGTCTTGATCATCTGTTGAATTTTCTTTTTCTTCTTATTATCTCCATACTCATAAATATTTACTGGTAGTCGCTCCATTGGCTGATCAGTCATTACCTTCGGAGTATCAACAACCTTTTTCTTTGCACTTGCCTGTGCCCTAGAAATTTGGATTCTCCTCCTCTTCACACCAAAAGGAGTAAAAGGCTCTGATATTCTTGAAGATGGGTAGATACCCCTCTTAGATATCAACTTGTTTATGACTGCCTCTGCCACTCCTTGTGCTTTTGTCAAAGCTTCAATCTTTGAAAGCAATGTATTCATATTTTCATCACATTTGAGGCACTCACAAGCACAAGAAGGCACCTTAGAGGCACCAATAACTGAAGATCTACCCAGCATGTACATAGTATCTTCTTGACACTGAACGTCCTCAACAACGGAGTATATCTACCACCAGCATCACCAGTATCAAGTGGAGTATATCCACCACCACAACTATGATGATTATCTGTTCTTATTGCATCACTGACCGCATAACTTGCCACAAATTCATTAATTGCTTTGGAAGCAACATCATCCTTTTCTGCTCCAGACCAATTCGTTATGATGGCCGTCACTCCAGCCAAATCTCGCTTTAACTTATCAATTTTTTAGTCCGGGCAAGATTTCAAGGGCTCAAACTTGATAAGAAATTCCATCTTCAACTCTTCTTTTGTTGGAACAATCCATGGGTGTACAACCTATATGTCAAAAACAGACATATTAAAATAATGCAAAACAAATAAAAATAACAACTAATATGCAACAACTGCTTAAGTTGCTCAAGTAATTTCTATATGTAGAATTTATTGCAATAACATTAAATCTTATTCCTAGAAATTGAAATCTAGAAAGAACTTATGATAACCCAAAATAGTAGTCCCTTGGAGCTTCTTTTTCATCAAGCACTCCCCTAAGGACAAAATTACACAGTCGGCAATCGGTCAACTTGGAGGTAAATTGACTCTCTATTGGTAGATGTTGATTCATTAGTTTCTTATTGAACATTGATGAACCAACAACTTCTTATTGAAAGTCAGTTCATTTCCAAGCAAGTTGCTCAGAAATAAACTGACTTTCAATAGGAACTTTTTGGTTCATCAATGTTCAATAAAAAACTAATAAAACAACAACTACCAATAGAGAGTCAATTTATCTCCAAGTTGACTGATCGCGAACACGTTATTTGTCCTTAGGGGAATGCTTGATGCTAAAGACGAATCCAAGTGACTTTTAAAATTGATTAAACACAAGTCACCACTCAACAACTGTGAATTTGTTGTAACAACTAACCAATTTGATGGACAAGGTCCAACAAGTACAACAGCTGTTGCAATAAATTAATAGTTGTTGTGGAAGCGAATTAAGAGTTGTTGTTGCAGCAATCAAACAACTTGTTGCAATAACTCCAACAACTGTTAGATTTTTTTCCAACAGCTGAGAAAGCTATTGCAACAACTTAAGCTCTTTTTTTTGACAAAATCAAACAACTTCTTAATTTTCTCAAACAACTTCCACATGTAGAATTTATTGCAATAAAATCAGATCTTGTTCCTAGAACTAAATATAAAAAAGAACTAGAGATAACCCAAAGTAGTAGCCACTTGGAGTTTTTTTTCATTCTGGACTGTCCAATGATAAATTTGTGTGTTCGATTGATCTGCCAACTCAGAAACGAACTGACTTTTAATCGGGAGCTTGTGATTCATCAATTTCTTATTAAACATTCATGAACCAACAACTCCCTATTGAAATTAAGTTCATATCTGAGCAGGTTGCTTAGAAATAAATTGAATTTCAATAGGAACTTGCTGGCTCATCAATGTTCAGTAAGAAACTAATGAATCAATATCTGCCTATTGAAAGTTAGCTCGTTTTCGAGTTGGCCGATCAGCTGAATGCATAATTTGTCCTTAGGAGAGTCCTGCATGCTAAAAAAGACTCCAAATGACTTATAAAATTGATTAATCATAAGTCACCACTACAACAGGTATGAATATATTGCAACCGTTAAACAATTTGCTGGATAAGATCCGATAACTACTTCATTTTTTTCAACAGCTGAGGAAGTTGTTGCAACAATTTTAGCTCTTGTCTGACAAAATCAAACAGTTGGTGGAGTTGTTGCAACAAATCTGACAACTACTTGATTTTTCCAACAACCGAGGATTCAACTCTTGTCTGACAAAATCAAACAATTGATTGAGTTGTTGTAGCAACTTCAATAGTAGTTTGACAAAATCAAACAATTGCTGGAGTTGTTGCAATAAGTCCAGCAACTGCTTATTTTTTTCCAACAACTGAGTGAGTTGTTGCATCAAGTTCAACAGTTATTTAATAAAATCTAATAGTTGCTGAAGTTGTTTCAACAAGTTCAGCAAATGCTTGCTTTTTTTCCAACAACTGAGGAAGTTGTTACAACAACTTCAACTCTTGTTAGACTAAATCAAACAACTACTAAGGTTGCAACAATAGATTTTAAAGGTATATAATTGTGTAATGAGGCTTACCAAGTCTAGGGAGGCTAAATAGATCAACACCAACTCTTTGTTATTCTTTGTAGCCAGCCATTTGAGGATCCGTAAAGAAGACACTTCTTATGCAAAGTCCTTAACTTGATGCTGGAGGTAAGGAATAACTTTAAATATCCAAGCCTAGATAAAGTAAATTCATAGAGGATCAGAATAATGGATGTAGTAAAAAATAATAAATAGTCAAGCTTAAAATTTACCGTGAGAGCCAAAGGAAAGACATAAATGTTAATGGTCTTCACATTTGCCTTTAACTCCTTCAGTAGATATTCAACTTTCAACATGAAGCTTTCTCGTCCCCGTGGATAGGCATTATGTTACACCCCGTAAGTTTCTAATGTTTAGACGACCTATTCGTGCGTTGGTTAAGAATTTTAAAATATAATATGTATGAGAAAGGGGCTCGAGGAAAGGTCGGACGAGCGGGGTGTCGGGACCGCGCGGGAGAAGGCCGAACCAGCTGCCCAAAGAGGCAACATGGCACGGTCCCTCCCTGGCGCGTTGGCCTCCGTGGCACCCCCCAGAATTGGCGCGACAAGGTCCGTGCCACGGACCCCTGTCCATCGCCTCAAGTATATATATGTTCCCTCCTTGAGATTTTATTTCATTTCAATATATATATGGCTAGACCTGAGGGAGTACGAAGAAACCAAGCATAATTCATCCGTTTACACCGCAAAATGCCGCTCGAATTCAAATTAATTTCGGGTATTGAAGTATAAGGCTACAGGGAGCATTACTACAGAGTTAGTTTCTTAAAATTTACCAGGCGAATCGTAACCCCGCCGAGCTAAAGTTGTTGGAATTGCTCCAAACTAGTGTTAATACAATCACATGCTTAAAGTAAGCATTTCTCCCTTCTAGATTCTCAAAAAATTGCAAGTTTTCGATCGTGTTCTGTTAAGTTGAAATATAGTTAATATTTATATATAAAGTTATCGTTTCCTTTGAATTTACTACTAAAATTATCCTCATCCTTCCAATAATATGATTGCAGTTGATAAGAGCAGTTGAATACGAGTTGAAACTCGCTAGTTAGTCAGTAATCGGCGAACGAGGTATGTTAAGGCCGTTTCCTTCGGCAAGTTAGTTTCTTTAGCATGATAACTCAGTTTGAATTCCAGTAAGAATACCAGAAGCATGTCTATTATGATTAGTTGTTGTTATTAGCTAAGATTAGTATTCCATATTAGTTTGGGATGGTTTATGCCTGTATAGCCTCCATGACCGACCCCAGGATTACTAGTTGTGTCGAAGCCCGCCAGGGGCGAGATGACGTCGCTCTACGGAGCGGTATGCCGTCTGACAGGGACGAAGATGGGGTTCCAGATCCTCAAATGCCATGGTTGGCCTTATATACACTCCCATCGAGCCTAGTGCCCGAGGTGCAGATATCAGGAGTCCACCGGACTCAGACACAGTTACAATCAAGGGCCGAGCGGGCTCAGTTGCAGACCCAGGGGATTGGTAGGACGGCTATAGCTACTAGTTGACCTTGTGTGACCTTGGATAGGGGTATATAGATTGAGGTGCACTCACCAGGGCTTATGGGGGCCCCAGGTGGGTTATTCTATGCTGTTGTACCTTCTGACTTATGGGGGCCAGGTAAGGTTTATGTGTGTTTTAGTTATTGATAATTAGACAGTAAAATGTTCTATTATTCAAGTATGATCTCTATTCCTTCATTTCAGTTACTTTCAGTTCTACTTCCTTATTTTAGTCATTTACAGTTATCGCCTTACATATTCAGTACATATTGTACTGATGCCCTTTCTGGGGTGCTGGATTACTTGCCTGCAAGTACGGATAGACGAGGAGTAGGTCCCTCATAGCTTTCAGCCAGCATCACCCGACCAGTAGCTCCTTTCTTCCGGAGCTTATAGACAGAAGGTTTATTCCTTTTTGATTGTATAGTTTTTGGGTAGGCTGGGGCCCTGTCCTGACCATCATATTACTCCTAAGGCTTGCAGATTGTCTCTTATTGCCTGTTCTTAGCTGTTGTTGGCCGTGTGGGGCCTATATGTGCGTTAGTGTATGTGTTGGCCGTGTGGGGCCCATATATGTTGTAGTTTACATGTTGGTTGTGTGGGGCCTTGTTTTGCTAATAGATTAGCAGCCTTGTCAGTCATAGTTTAACATAGCTCTGGATTTACGTTACAGTTATAACTAGACATCATGGTGGTCTTGTCGGCCCACATAGAATTCCCTGCTGTTATTGTTTCTGGTTAGCTGGTTTTCTTTTACAGGTGGCTATAAGACCTTGTCAGCTGGGGGATGTGTTTACAGCCGAGATATAGCTCGTAATTTTCTTGATTGAGGGGTAAGCCTGCACTAGGAGTGATTAGGCTCAGTCAGTAAGTCAGTTCAGATCCTAGTAGGGCACCAGGTGCCAGTCATGCCTCCCAAGGTGGGGCATGACAAACTTGGTATCAGAGCAGGTCGTATCCTAGGGAGTCTGCAAGCTGTGTTGAGTAGAGTCTTTTCTATGGATGTGTTGTACCCACATTCTATAGGCAGGAGGCTACAAGGCATGATAGGATGGTTACCCTTTTTTCTTATATAGTCGTTATATAGAGCTGTACAGTATAGGGTTGAGTCCCTAAGCTTACTATATTCTTTTATCTACGGAGAAATGACAGACCCGCGACACGCCACGACTGGCAGGAGACTGGACGTTGCAGCAGGGGAAGGCACCAATAGGGTGCTTTAGTCAGAGTCAGTCCGATCTGAGGGCGACAGGGAGACTTCATCTCGGTCTCCCAAACATTCTTCATCACATCAGGAGTCGCTCGGAGCAGCAAATGTAACGACATCGCCTCTAGCAGTTTTTGAACCAGTACCATCGGATTAGGAGGTTAGGAGTGTTGTTGTTATGCTAGCTCAAATGATGGCTGCACAGCGTCAGCCAGTGGCACCCACAACCGCAGAGTCCTCAGGAGGACCTGGTAGTTCGAGGGTCCGAGAGTTTCTCGCACTGAGTCCCCCTCAGTTCATGGACAGATCGGGCGGAGGACCCTCAGGATTTCTTGGATTGGATGCAATAGATTTTCAGGGTGATGCATGCTACACATGCAGAGCTAGTCGAGTTAGTGGTATTTCGGCTATGGGGCATCGCAGTACTGTGGTATGAGAGTTGGGAGAGGTCCTGAGGGATAGATGTTTCCTCTCCAACTTGGTCCAACTTCTTAGAGGCTTTTCTGGATCACTACCTACCACGGGAAATTCGACAGGCCCGGGTTGATTAGTTTCTACATTTAGAGCAGGGGTCGATGAGTGTTGGGAGTATGCTATGAGGTTCGACTCCTTGGCCCGATATGCACCGACTTTTGTAGATACCATGTCGGCTAGGGTGCATCAGTTTATTATGGGGCTGAATCCTGAACATGTAGAGACTTGTATCACGACCACTCTGTAAGAGGACATGGATATTGCCTGCGTTCAGGCTTTTACTCAGAACATTGAAGGGATTAGACAATGACAACGGGAGATAAGGAGGGTAGATGAGGAGCAGCGTCGCAAGGCCAGACCTAGTGACATGCAGGCAGAGTCCTAGGGTGGACCCAGACCATGATTTTCAGGAAGACCACCCAGACCCCTACGCTCACAACAGTAGCACGGAAGTGGATTGGGTCTTCGGGGGCAGTCAGGACCCGACGAAAGCTAACGATCAGCAGGTTCACCGCAGTAGAGAGGAGCGGAGCATAACAGATTTACTTTACCGCTTTGCCCTATCTATAGCCGATGTCGCTCCGGGGCATGCAGGTATGGTTCCACAACATGTTATACCTGTGGAAAAGAGGGTCATCAGATGAGGGAATGTCCATCAAAGGGTCAGAGTGATCAGGACCGACAGGATAGATCTTCAGTTGGATCACGTGCCCCAGCATCTCCAGTAGGACATAGGCCCTCAGCTCCAGCTGGCAGAGGCCGAGGCAGATCAGGGATGTCTAGCTCTGGTACCGGTCCAGATCGCACTTATGCCTTACGGGACGACAGGAGTCAGAGTCATCGCCTGATGTGGTGACAGGTATGTTGGACATTTGCTCTAATTCTGTTTATGTGCTGATAGATCCAGGATCCACCTTGTCTTATGTTACCCCATTAGTGGCTTGGAAGTTTGGTATTACACCGAAATCACTTCAGGGATCTTTTTCAGTGTCTACACCCGTCGGTGACTCTATTATAGCCTAGAGGCTCTACTGGGGATGTACAGTAGAGGTTGCTGGTCGCTAGACCTTAGCAAATTTGATAGAACTAGAAATGATTGATTTTGATGCAATTATGGGTATGGATTGGCTGGCGCCATGCTATGCCAATGTTGAATGTTGGACCAAGATTGTTCGATTCCACTTTCCAGGGGAGGTTGTACGGGAGTGGAAAGGTAGTGCAGCCATGCCAAAAGGTAGGTTTATTTCCTATCTTCGGGAGAGAAAATTGATAGCAAAAGGGTGTATTTGTGATATTGTCAGGGTTCAGGATGTCCAAGAAGAATCTCCAACTTTTCAGTCCATTCCACTAGTCAATGAATTTCTAGATGTATTCCCAAATGAGCTACCTAGCATTCCCCCAGAATGGGAAATCAATTTTGCAATTGATTTATTACCAGGTACTCAGCCCATATCTATTCCTCCATACCAAATGGATCCTGCTGAGCTTAGAGAATTGAAGGAACAGTTGAAAGATCTATTAGATAAGGGCTTCATCAGGCCGAGTACTTCACCATGGGGAGCGCCAGTCCTATTTGTGAGAAAGAAGGATGGCTCCCTCCATATGTGTATAGATTACCGACAGCTGAACAAAGTCTCTATCAAGAATAAGTACCCGCTTTCCAGAATAGATGACTTGTTTGATTAGTTACGGGGGGGGGGGGGGAAATATTTCTCAAAAATCAAATTAAGGTCAGGGTTCCATCAGGTTCAGGTTCGTGAGAAAGATATTCCAAAAACCGCCTTCAGAACCAGGTATGGACATTTTGAATTCCTAGTCATGTCCTTTAGGCTGACGAATGCCCCAACTGTGTTCAGGGACTTGATGAAAAGCATCTTCAGGCCGTATATGGACCTATTTGTGATAGTATTTATTGATGATATTCTGGTATATTCCTTCTCAGAGGCAGATCACCAAGATCACCTATGAACAGTGCTCCAAACTCTTAGGGATCGCCATCTTTATGTGAAGTTTTCTAAATGTGAATTTTGGCTGAATTCAGTGGCCTTTTTGGGCCACATTGTGTCAGATGCCGGTATACAGGTAGATTCGCAGAAAATTGAAGTAGTAAAAACATGGCCTAGACCTACCACTCTGATCGAGGTACGTAGTTTCCTGGGGTTAGCTGGGTATTACAGGAGGTTCGTGGAAGGATTTTCTACCTTAGCAGCGCCTTTGACCAAGTTAACTCAGAAAGCAGCTAAATTTCACTTGATTGAAGCATGTGAATAGAGCTTTCAGGAATTAAAAAACAGGTTGACATCAACACCAGTATTAGCCTTGCTAGAAGGATCAGAGGGTTATGCAGTATACTGCAATTCTTCAGGCGTCGGGTTAGGGTGTGTTCTGATGCAACATGGTAAAGTAATTGCTTACGTGTCCAGACAGCTAAGGAAGGATGAGAAGAACTACCCCACCCATGATTTGGAGTTGGCCGAAGTAATTCATGCCTTAAAAATATGGAGGCACTATTTGTATGGTGTCCACGTGGATATTTTCACTGATCACAAAAGCCTTCAGTACATTTTCATACAGAAAGAGTTGAATCTATGGCAACATCGCTGGTTAGAGCTATTGAAAGACTATGATGTAAATATCTTATACCACCCAGGGAAAGCCAATGTTGTAGAAGATGCCCTCAGTTGAAAATCCATGGGGAGTTTAGTACACCTGAAGCCAGAACAACGGGAACTAGCCCGAAAATCACATCAGTTAGCCATTTTAGCCATCCGTATAGTAGATTAAGGAGATAGTGGAGCAGTAATTCAGAATATGGCAGTATCATCATTAGTTGTGGAAGTGAAAGAACGACAGTACAAAGACTCTAACCTGGTTCAGCTCAGAGAAAAGGTTTAGCAAGGGGAGGTAACAGATTTCCAAGTAATCAAAGACGGAGTTTTTAGATATAGGGATCACCTCTGTGTTCCGGAAGCGACAGGACTTCGCCAACAACTTATGGGCGAGGTACATTATTCCCGTTACTCTCTCCATTTGGGTTCAAAAAAAATGTATCATGACATAAAGGAGAATTACTGGTGGCTGGGAATGAAAAAGGAGATAGCAAAATTTGTAGCTCAATGTCCCAATTGCCAACAGGTGAAAGCTGAACATCAAAAACTCGGTGGACTGACACAGGAGATGGCAGTGCCTACGTGGAAATGGAGGCCATTAATATGGATTTTGTGATTGGGTTACCTCGTACTAGGCATAAATTTGATTCCATCTGGGTGATTGTTGACTGGTTGAATAAATCAGCTCACTTTCTGCCAGTAAGGGCTACTTTTTCAGCTGAAGATTATGCTGAACTGTATATCGAGAGATAGTCCGATTGCATGGTCTTCCGTTATTGATTATTTCCGATAGAGGGGTGCAGTTTACAGCTAAATTTTGGCAGTCCTTTTAGAAAGGCCTGGGGATGCAGGTTAATCTGAGCACGGCCTTCCATCATCAAACAGACGGGCAGGAGAAACGTACAATTCAAATGCTCGAGGATATGTTACGAGCGTGTGTGTTGGATTTTGTAGGCAGCTAGGATGAACACTTACCGCTTATTGAGTTTGCTTACAATAACAATTATCACTCAGCAATCCAGATGGCACCGTATGAAGCCTTATATAGGCGAAAATGCAGGTCCCCAGTTGGTTGGTTCGAGGTTAGAGAACCAGGGTTAATTGGACCAGATATAATTCATCAGTCAGAAGAGAAAGTAAAGCTTATCAGAGAGTCTGCTGACCGCTCAAAGCCGCCAGAAATCTTACGCTGATATACGGCATAGGAATTTGGAGTTCAATGTAAACGACTGGGTGTTTCTGAAAGTCTTGCCGATGAAGGGCGTAATGAGGTTTGGCAAAAAGGGTAAGCTTAGCCCGAGATTTATTAGGCCTTCGAATACTCCAGAGAGTAGGCCAGGTGGCATACGAGCTAGATTTGCCTTCAGAGTTGAAATCTGTTCATCCAGTCTTTCATATGCATTGCTATGAAAGTGCATAGGGGATCCTTCCCGAGTTTTGCCAGTCGAGGATGTCCAAGTCACTGAGGAATTAGCCTATGAAGAGATTCCAGTAGCTATATTAGATCGACAGGTTCGCAGGATAAGGACTGAAGATGTTGCCTCTGTTAAAGTACTATGGAGGAACAAGAATAGAGAGGAAATGACTTGAGAAGCTAAAGACGATATGAGATCCAAATATCCTCATTTGTTCTAGACCTAGTCTAGATTATGCAGTTAAGGTAAGTTATTGATGCAGTTGTTTTTTCATGATTTGTGTTACGTATATTGCTCCGTTGACTCCAGCCTTATTGTGAAATAGTTGTTGTAGTATTATATGAAGTGCTTGTACTGGACTTTTCTGCGTTTCAGGATTTTCAGATAGTCCATATTATAGGAGAAACTCTGCCGAAATTTTTCCAGGAATGGGTAGTTATAAGAGTTAAACTTCCTGTAAGTTGAAGTTAACATTCAAGGACGAATGTTCCTAAGGGGGGGAGGATGTTACACCCTGTAAATTTCTAATGTTTAGACGGCCTATTCGTACGTTGGTTAAAAGTTTTAGAATATAATACGTACGATAAAGGGGCCCAGGGAAAGGTCGGACGAGCACGGAGTCGGGACTGCGCGGGAGAAGGCTGGACCAACTGCCCAAAGGGGCAACGTGGCACGACCCTCCCTGGTGCGTTGGGCTCCATGGCACGCCCTACAATTGGCACGACAGGGTCCATGCCACGGACCCCTGTCCACCGCCTCAAGTATATATATGTTGCCTCCTTGGAGTTTTATTTCATTTCAATATATATACGGCCAGACCTGAGGGAGTATGAAGAAACCAAGCACAATTCATCCGTTTACACCGCAAAATGCCACCCGGATTATAATTAACTTCGGGTATTAAAGTATAAGGCTACAGGGAGCATTACTGCGGAGTTAGTTTCACAAAATTCGCCCAACGAATCGTAACTCCGCCGAGCTAAAGTTGTTGAAATTTCTCCAAACTAGTGTTAATACGATCACATGCTTAAAATAAGCATTTCTCCCTTCTAGATTCTTGAGAAATTGCGAGTTTTCGATCGTGTTCTGTTAAGTTGATATATAGTTAATATTTATATACAAAGTTATCATTTCCTTCGAATTTAGTACTGAAATTATCGTCATCCTTCCAATAATACAATTGCAGTTGAGAAGAGCAGTTGAATACGAGTTGAAACTCGCCAGTTAGTCAGTAATCGGCGAACGAGTTATGTTAAGGCAGTTTCCTTTGACAAGTTAGTTTCTTTAGCATGATAGCTCAGTTTGAATTCCAGTAAGAATACTAGAAGCATGTCTATTATGATTATTTGTTGTTATTAGCTGAGATTAGTATTTCGTATTAGTTTGGGATGGTTTATGCCTGTATAGCCTCCATGATCGACCACAGGGTTACTAGCTGTGTCGACGCCCGCCAGGGGCGAGATGACATTGCTCTACGGAGCGATATGCCATCCGCCAGGGACGAAGATGGGGTTCCAGATCCTCATATTCCGTGGTTGGCCTTATGTACACCCCTGTCAAGCCTGGTGCTCAGGGTGTAGATATCAGGAGTCCACCGGACTCAGACACAGTTAAAATTAAGGGCCGAGCGGGCTCAGTTGTAGACCCAGGGGATTGGTAGGACGACTATAGCTACTAATTGACCTAGTGTGACCTTGGATAGGGGTATATAGATTGAGGCGCACTCACCAGGGCTTATGGGAGCCCCAGGTGGGTTATTCTGTTCTGGTTGTACCTTCTGGCTTATGGGGGCCAGGTAAGGTTTATGTTTGTTTTAGTTATTGATAATTAGACAGTAAAACGTTCTATTACTCTAGTATAATCTCTATTCCTTCATTTTAGTTAATTTAAGTTCTACTTCCTTATTTCAGTCATTTACAGTTATCGCCTTACATATTCAGTACATATTGTACTGATGCCCTTTGTGGGACGCTGCATTACTTGCCTGCAGGTACGGATAGACGAAGAGTAGGTCCCTCATAGCTTTCAGCCAGCATCACCCGAGTAGTAGCTCCTTTCTTCCGGAGCTTATAGACAGAAGGTTTATTCCTTTTTGATTGTACAGTTTTGGGTAGGCCGAGGCCCTGTCCCGACCATCATATTGCTCCTAGAGGCTTGCAGATTGTCTCTATTTCCCTGTGGTTAGCTGTTGTTGTCCGTGTGGGGCCTATATATGCGTTAGTGTATGTGTTGGCCGTGTGGGGCCCATATGTGTTGTAGTTTACATGTTGGCCGTGTGGGGCCTTGTTTAGCTAATAGATTAGTGGCCTTGTCAGCCATAGTTTAGCGTAGCTCTGGATTTACTTTACAGTTATAACTAGACATCATGGTGGTCTTGTCGGCCCGCATAGGATTCCCAGTTGTGATTGTTTCTGGCTAGCTGGTTTCCTTTTACAAGTGGCTATAAGGCCTTGTCGGCCGGGGGCTGTGTTTACAGCCGAGATATGGCCAGTTGTTTTCTTGATTGAGGGGTAAGCTTGCACCAGGAGTGCTTAGGCTTTGTCAGTAAGTCAGTTCTGATTCTAGTAAGGCACCAAGTGCCAGTCATGCCTCCCAAGGTGGGGCGTGACACATTGAATGCTTTGTAGTCCGCAGAGACTTTAATCCAATCAGAAGAGATGTTCTTCCCAACATCCTTTGCACAAAGAACACTGTGCACAATCAAACTAAGCACAGTGACTTCTTGAAATTCTCCGATACTTATTTGGATTTCAAATTTTCATGCAGATTCTTTTCCTTGTATCTTTTTCAAACTAGCTTAATCAATCATCACCGTTGTTGTTGATTTGGCTTCTCCAACACGAGAAAGAATAACAGTTTAATCCTATCATAACGGCAAACTCCTTCATGCCAAAACAGACATACATGTCGCAGTAATTAATCCAAATCTCCTCATTTTTATCGAAAATGATCCTGCATTGGAGCAAATTGTACACCAGGTGTCATCGGGTAGGTCTAAAAACTTTTCGAAATAACTGTTTCTGAAGAATTTCACTAAATCATTTTCCTTCAGGATCTTTTTGAATTTTGTAAATCCTTTTCCTATGCTTGATCTAACCATATCACCCTCTAAATCTCCATGCACGTCCATCATCATCTTCAAGTGGTAATTGTCAAACCTTATATTATTGATGACTGTATTGATGAGTTGGTAATTTACCAACTTATTAGGTTTTTAAGCATGAACTTTTTATTTATTTTCAACTCATCTAGGAAGGTTTTTATGCCTTTTTCTTTTGATTTTGCAAGAATTAGGCTCAAATAAGGAAAGCAAAGAAATTGAACAAAGAGTAGGTGCTAAAAAAAGGAGACCTGTGTTTTGCAGGTCTGACACCAACGAAACGCAAGTGAGATACTGAGTGAACTTCCCTTAAGATGGAAGAGAACCGAGGAATGCAGTCTGGCACCTAGGAAATGCAGGTGCAGATGCAAAAGCTAGACTGGACAATCTGAAGTTACTGGCAAAGTGCCTGCGTCTCGTGAACGGGCACCTGTATTTGGCAAGTGAGACCGTGACTGAAAGGGGTAAAATGATCCAACTCTGACACAAGGATATTTTAGAAGCTTTTAAGGGTAAAATGGGAATCTGTGCAGCATAAAGAAAAATAGACTTTCCCTATTCTGTACACTCTTTTCATTTTAGAAGGACAGTACTTTTGGATTAGCTAATTTTGTTAGAGAGAGAAATATAGAGAGAAGTAAGAGATAGTCTTCTTTTTCTTCTTCTTCTTCTCCAATTTTGTAAAGTAAGGATTCTCCGTTGAAGTATAGAATTGAAGCTCAAATTTACTATTCAATTATGAATGTGAATGAATCTCTTATTGATTTAGTTCTCTTATTTACATTCATGAGTAGCAAATTTGATTAGAGGTGTGTACTTAATGTGAGTTTAAAATTGATTGGGTGTTATTAATTTAGTGTTAGAGTCACTTATTATACATGAATATAATGCTCTCTAAGTTTTAATGCAAATATTTATGGTTGCAGACATAGATTGTATTTATTTATCTTTCTTTTGCTTTAAAAAGGGAAGTAGGTTATGACTGAGAAAGCATTAGTGGGGATTTGAGTTCTGTAAATGTGAGGTAGGGCTAGAAATAACCAAATCTATTTTCATACCTCAATTTAAGGATTAAGGCTAGAAATAACTTAATTCTTCCCCAAGCCTATATGGGTTATGTGTTAATTGAGCTTGGGGTTTGAAAGAACCCAAGTAGAATATGTCCAAGTGGTTGAAAGACATCGGGTATAGACCTGTTCATGGCTATTCATGTTAATAGTTGATTTTTAATACTTGTTGATTAACCCCAATCCTATCGATGCCCCATCAATAGAACATCTCTAGTACTTTCTCTCATTGTTGCTTCAACTTGCATTACTTCTTTTTTATATTGAGTAGAATCATATAATGCTCTCATTTTCCCTCCAACATTCATTTTATGTATTGTGATACTATGATGCTAACTAGTTTAGGTTTACATACAACTTTAGTAGTGATCTATCCCTATTCCCCATGGATTCGACCCCGACTCATAAAGTTAGGTAAATTATATTGTGAAGTGTACACTGTCTCCTAGCGTGAAATAGATTTGGGCGTTATCAATTTTGACACTGTTGCCAGGGAATAGGCATTGAGAGCCTAGAGTTGTTATTAATTCAAACTATTTAAGTATCTTATGCGTATTTACATTTGTGGTTGTTTTTCACTGCTTGTTTAGGTTGGATCTAATGAGCCAAGACTCGCAAGTGGGTTCTGTGGACGGCCAATGTTTCCTGATATAGCAAGTGCCATTCGCCTACCACCCATGGTAGGGAATGCGGTGTTTCATGTGACCAACACTATGTTACACCTACTACAAATCACACTATGTTACACCTGCTACAAATCAAAGGACTCTTTGGAGGGCAACCAAGCGAAGATGCTAATTGACACCTTCGCAACTTCCTTGAAATTTGTCAGCCCTTCAATATCACCAATATTAGCCAAGAGTCGATTCGATTAAGACTTTTCCCATTCTCATTGACGGAGAAGCCACTGTTTGGCTAGAGGAGCTACCCTCGGGGTGTATTACTACTTGGCAAGAGTTGACAGAGGCTTTCTTGGATAGGTTTTTCCCTCCCTCGAGGATGTTGCAGTTGAGGATGAAATCAACAATTTTAGACAACTCCCAAAGTGAACCCTTGCATGAGGTTTGGCTCCGATTCAAAAAGAATGTTTCAATGTGTCCAAATCTTGGGTTTCCTGATAGAGTTCTTATCCAAAGCTTCTATCACTCACTTGACTCAATAAATAAGTCCTTGGCCAATAATCTCGCTGGTGGGTCCTTGATGGACCAAACATATAGATTGGCCAAAGCTCTCTTAGATCGGTGACCAAGATGAACCGAGCATGGAATACTAGGGATATCGAGGTGTCCCCAAGTGGTGTTAGTCCTAGCTTTGTGACTGCGGAGATGAGGAAATGTGATGAAGAAAGGGATGAGACCTTGGCCAAAATGATAACCCATCTTGAGCTAATGACCAAGCATGTAATATGGGTTGGCTCCAAAAGTGTAAACATAGTTGGAACCCAAGGCCACATGCAATATGAAGGGGAGGTGTCACCTCTAAGATATGAAGAAGAGTGTTAATATATGGATGGCCAAGTGGGGGTTCTTATCCGGGTATCAAGGTGCAAACCAAGGCTCTTGGCATCCTTGTGAGGAGAAGTAAGGTTGGAGGAATCGGGATAGTCAAGGGTGGAATAATAGGAATGAGAGATGGGGAAACTGTGAACCAAACTGTGAAGGGGAGCGATACCACATAAGTTCAAATCCATATGTTCCTCCTCCCAAGGTTGAGGCATCCCAAATGCAACTCAAAGTGAGTGATATTGGTAACTCAAAGATAGAGGAAATGTTGGCAAGAGTTTTGAAGAAGGTTGAGTCCACAGATAGTGGGGCGAGGGAGCTTAAAGGGGAGGTATCTAACCTTCCCCAAAAAATGAGTTCTCATTAGGCTTCCATTAAGAATTTGGAAGCTCAAATGAACCACCTTTCATCCCAAATGAATCCCTGGATAAAGGGAACCCTTCCTAGTGATACCGTACCAAATCTAAAGAAGGATGGCCATTGAATTGCAATTGTCACTAGGAGTGGTAAGGTTGTGGTCGATGCAGGTAAGAAGGCCAAACAAGCGGTTGATCCAATCACAACTGATGGAGTAAAGGATGTGGTTCCAAAAAAACCAATTTGTGTTGATGATGAAAAGGAACTTGAAGAGGAAGGACTAGCTGTTACTCCCAAAGATGTTGATGTTGATAAAAAGGGCCAGAAGGCCTCAAATGCACAAGGCCAAGAGCTTAGAATCCAGCTCCTTACCCTCAGCGGTTAGAGAAGAAGAAAAAGGACAACCAGTTCCAAAAGTTCATTGATATGTTTTGCAAGTTGTCCATCAACATTCTGCTGTCGACGCACTGCTCCAAATGACAGGAAATGCAAAATTCATTAAAGACTTCATGAAGAAAAAGAATATGTGGATGCGGGCACGGTGGAGGTGTCACATTACTGTAGTGCTGTGATGTCTAGTAACCTTGCTCCGAAAAGAGAGGATCTCGGAGCATTCACTATCCCTTTCACTATTGGGATGTGTACGTTCAACAAGGCATTGTGTGATCCTGGGGACAACATCAATATAATGCCTCTCATAATCTTTAAGAAGTTAGGTTTGGGAAGTTTCAAGCCTAAAACGATGAGGTTGTTGATGGCGGATCGTTCGAACAAGCGTACTATTGGTGTTCGTGAGGATTTCTTGCTGCGGGTGGAAAAGTTCATTCTACCTGTCGACTTTGTTGTGTTGGATTGTGACTTGGATATTGAGGTGCCCATCATCTTGGGGTGACCACTGCTAGCCATGGGAATAACACTCATTGGAGCTAGGGGAATTGAAATTTAGAGTTGGTGGTGAAGAGGTCACCTTTAATGTATGTCAACCAACAACATCCCCTGATGAATGTAAAGTGATTGTAGTTCTTGATGAGGACGACGAGAAACAGAGTGAGTCTGAAGATGAAGTTAATGGGGAGGATGCTCCTCCCAATGAATGATATGGTGATAAGTCCATCGAACCACGACATTAACTAAGGCGCTTCTTGGAAGGCAACACAAGTGCTCTTAACTTCAGTTGTTTTTGATGTTTGTGTTGTTTTTGGTGTTGTAGGCTGATTGGGTGACAAACCATGTGAAAACAGGGGAAGGGCCATATAAGACCTGCAAAATGTTGGTGCCAATCTGTGAAACTAGGTCTGGCACAGCCCTAAGCCAGAATACCTAGCAACAATTTGGAAAAAAATGAGGGGACCTGCGAGC
This sequence comes from Datura wrightii, assembly GCA_035772735.1. Taxonomy (NCBI): domain Eukaryota; kingdom Viridiplantae; phylum Streptophyta; class Magnoliopsida; order Solanales; family Solanaceae; genus Datura; species Datura wrightii. The sequence continues at coordinate 68,758,282 of JASDFA010000003.1, read as the reverse complement.
CACCTACGAAACACAGGTAGGCATCCGCTAAAGGTAGGTCAGGTGCCGTCCAGAACCAGAAAGCTGAGCAACATTAGACCAACTTGCCTTTGGAACTACGATTCACAGGTAACCTCCTACAGCCGCAAGTCCAACATAGGCATAAGTATGCTTGGTCATTTAAATGTTGACCGACCCATTGACTTACTCGATCCATGGCCATCCCAATCGGTTGAAATTCTTTCCCACTTCCCAAAACCCACTTTTTCTTCACCGATTTACCTTCCCCATGACCTCCATTACTACACCTTTCCATTTTCTCCATTACTCAATTTACTTCCACTATTAAAACCACCAATCACTTCAACTCCCTTCCATATATAAAACCCCTCTTCCTCCCCCATTCTCTACTGTTTCACTAAACAAAAGCATTTCAACTTTTGGGCTAGTCATTGTGAGCAAGGTTTTCAAGTTTTCAAACCCATTTCTCTACTCTCTCATTTGGTATGTAGTTCTTCTTTTTCTCAAGATTTCGTGAATTTAAGGAGTGTAGCACCAAAGAAAGCATGATAATATTTATCTTTTGCTTAGCCATGTCCCCCATTCCCATCGTATGTCTCCATTCTTTTGCTATTATTGATGATTGTGGGTATTGTAGGGGAAGTGCAAAGTGCAAAATGTGGGTTTTATTGTTCATCTTGGTAGATCTACTATATGGGTTCTATGTTTTGAAATTTTAGTTGGGGGTGAAGTCTTATTGTTCATCTTGGTAGATCTACTATATGGGTTCTATGTTTTGAAATTTTAGTTGGGGGTGAAGTCTGAGTAAATCGGGTGTTTGAAATGCACAATTTTCCCGATGATAGATAGGTTGAAGTCTTTCTTAAGGGAAAATCATCATTTTTGTTCTTATGTATTACTCTAATTTTCAATATGATGTGTAGAGTAATGAGATAGTTATGTAATTGAGTGCTATAATTTGTTGGGTTGGGCACTCGATGTTTCTCGATGATAGATGGGGTAACACCTATTTTAAGGAAAGACGTAGAGTGGTCCTAAAATATTTTTAAATTTTTTTATATGACTGATGAATCTTTTGGGGAAGTCTAAGTACCCACAAGATGAAAATATGCTCATGCTTGTGTGAAAAATTGGCTTGCTGAGAGTTGTGGAAACGAAGAAGGTACTGCCTAGTGCCTGTGAACTGCGACAACTAGCCTGCGAAACGTAGGTGAAGCGCAGGAGCTTGGTGAGGTTTCAGGCTCACTGTCACCTAGCGTTACACTTGTGAGCTGTAGATTTCCACCAGTGAAATATAGGCCAAACGCAGGTGACCACAAATAATTACCCATTTTCTGTCGCAGACCTGCGACACACCTTCGAACCGTGGGTCCCCGCCTGTGAAACACTGGTGCAGTACAGGTGCTGCCAGTTCTTGATATTGATGTTTCATGTGGTTTAACATCCAATCTTTTAGTTTCTTTTCCTTATCTTAGGATAGTTGTAGCTTTTAATTTTTTTAATCAAAAATACAAAAAAATGTTGGTTTGTGGCACTAACATTGTCTTGCAGAATCATGACTTCCTCTAGGCAAGCTAACAAAGGAAAGGCCCCTTCCACCTCAAATAGAAAAGGAAAGGGGAAAGCTAAAGCAACCCCAACCCCCATCAATACCAGGGATGCTATTATCTATTGTGTGCCCGATATGAAAGCGCACTACGTCATATATGTAGAGAGGCTAATCACCACTAGAAAATTCTTTGACTTGGCGAGGCTGGGGAATAACTTCCCAAACATCAACGCACAATTCACTAATAGGCAATGACACATGTTCACTAAGCCTCACCCAAACTACTACTCCAATCTTGTGTCGGAGTTCTATGCTTCCTACCAGGCAAGACAAGATGCAATGAAGCACAAGGGGAAGGTCGATTCCCTTGCCTCCCTTCAGTCAAAGTTCGAGTGTAGAAGTGAACATAACTCCTAATGTTATCAATGCCATATTTTGGGAAGATGAGATTAATTCAGGGACAGAGTTTGCAGTGAGAGTGGAAGCTAAGAAGGACCAAGTTTGATTGGGTGGCAGGACTTATCGCCAATGTTCAGCCTATATAGGCCACCATGGGAGGTGAAATTGCGTGACAGGACCTAAAGTTTGAGGCCAAGTTATGGGTTGAATTCGTATGCGGCCGCATAATGCCATCTAAGAATGAACAACGGGTGAACCTCGAAGCGGTGACACTCATTGCCTTGCATCACATCTGGGGTGACCATTAATTTTAAAGAAGTGGTGGCTACTCAAATGAAGCGTAAGGCCAGACAACAAGCGACTTCAATGCCATATGTTATTCTCATAAGCCAACTATGTCTCAAAGCGGGAGTTCCACTATTCGCCGATGAATCGCTAAGCTTTGCTACTGGTGTCATCGCTGTTGATAGAAAAGGGATGCGGATGCACCTAAAAGTAGAAGAAAGCGGATGCAAGCATGGGACACACTTGAGGGTTCCACCACTTATGGCATATATGAGACTCCCTATCACGCCCCACCTAGGGAGGAATGACTGGCACCTAGTGCCATACTGGGATCTGACTGACCTGACTTGGCTGATGCACGTCTAGTGCATGCCTATAACTCAATTGAAGAAAATAACAAGCTATATCTCGATTTTAAACACATCCCTCGGCCAATAAGGCCGTATAGCCACCTGTAAATAAAAACAGCTAACCAACAGCAGACAACAAAAGGGATCCTATGCGGGTCGACAAGACCACCATGTTGTCTAGTTATAACAGAAATGAGAACAAGCCACTACACTAGGCCCCACACGGCCAACGTACGAAACATAACTAATTTAGGCCCCACACGGCCAACAACAACTAACTAACTGATGACTGTAGTCTGCAAGCCTCTAAGAATACAAATAGTGGTCGGGACAGGCCCTGGCCTACCCCAAATGCTATACAACTGAAAGACTGTAACCTCTAAAACCTAGCAACTCCGAACGAAGGGAGCTGGACAAACTACTGATTCTGAATAGTTGTGACTGAAGAGCCTGAACTCTATCTGTCTAAACCTGTAGGCAAGTAATGCAGCGCCCGGGATGGGCGTTAGTACAATATGTATCGAATATGTAAGGCAATAAGTAAGCTGTTAAAGACTGAAAGTAAATAGAGAGAAGGGGTAGAAAGATTAACCTGTAAGCTGGCTTATTTCTAATATGCATCTAGCAAAACGCTACATGTATATGAGCTACAACTATACAATCATATATTCATAAGCTACAGCTAGCAGACAAGACTACAAACAAGAACCTAACCTAGCCCCCATAAGTTTGGAAGGTACAAACAACACAGAAATAACCTATCAGGACCCCCATAAGCCCCGACAAGTACACCTCAATCTATATACCCCTATCCAGGTTTCTATGACTCTACTGGTGCTATGCCAACCTACCTGTCCCCCTGCGTCAGCAACTGAGCCCGCTTGGCTCCTGATCTGAAGCTGTGTTTGAGTCCAGTGGACTCCTGATAACTGCACCCCGGGCACCAGGCTCAACGGGGGTGTATTGTCGATAAGATGTAGAAATAATAGTCTATCCATGAAATGGACTATATAAGGCCTTCAGACTTTATACTTCATCCCTCGGGACGGTATGCCGCTGCTTGGAGCAACTTCATATAGCCCTCACAGGCGATGACACAGCTAGTAACCCTGGGGTGGTCATGAAAGGCTCCTGAGTGAGGGCAACTCCACCCGAGGTGCTACGCTGAAGTATCAATCCAGCCACTCAAAAGGCGTATTTTGCCTTCTACGCGACCACTGCTTGCCCCTAGAATAATCTATATGGCTGCTAGTAGGCCCATCTCATGCACCTGTACTTGATCAGAGGATCCTGGTGGTGATCATAATCTCTAATGGTCTAGACTGAATAGGGCGAGATCTGGAGTGGCCTAATAATACTCTAAATGTCCTATTCGGGAAACTATAACTCACAAGCAACTGTAGGGTCGCACACGGCCAATTATTTAGTCCCTTTACTTAGAATGGTTGTAGGACTGCTACTGACCAGACATGATTTTGAGCGGTCAATCTCTATTCCCCCGCAGGTACATTACTGAAATTCTGAGCCTGAGGGTAATACTGTACTAATATGGTTCTAGTCCTTTAGACGTTAACTTGTCTTTCTCGCATCTTACATGACTTCTTTGGGCAATTCCTAACTTGCAGTTAAGCTTATCTGGACTTAGCCACTCACGGCGACCTGTACCTGAGTATCTCATGGGAGCAGGCTGGGGCATTGGCCCTGCCTCTAACTGCTAATAAGGTCCCCTTCCTTAGGGTACCCGCGGGTCCTATTTGACTTGGACGACTGGAAAGACTTCCTGAGCAACCTATATGATGAATACTGAACAAACTAGAACTGACACTGGTAGTAGCTAATTAGGTGGTGGGCTATCACTTAGCTCACTAGACAACCCTGGTGCCGCTAACTCTAAAGTATGGCCCTCATATCTAAGTTTTTGGCCCTGGGGCGTGAGGGTACGCCAATGGCCTCTAGGCGTGCTTTCTTGACAATACAGGCGCCAAACTACTAGTTAAATCGCCTAGCTGCACCTATGCTATTCAACTAACTAACTCAGGCTCGATAACTATTCACGAGGTTCTAAGGTCTAGGCCTAACAATAAAACCTACAATTCTACTAATACAATAAGCTGTAGAATAGAAGAGTTTCTATGTGCTTCTAGCACACATCACACTTAACATGTTCTTTCCCGACAAGGGATACTGCGGTATAATCTATATACGTTTTCTAGCAGCTAACCAAAATATATATATTCATAGTCTACAGACAACAACTGACCACAACATGTCTAATCACAATCTACTGGTAGCAACTATCTGCAGCATATGGGACCGTTATTTCCATTCAAGAACATAAGCTCATAGCACTGTACGACGAGAATAACTTGCTGAGGGATAAGCTTTACATACCTCGACTGTCGTTTCCCAAATAAATAATGAGTTTCAACTTGTATTCATCAGCCCTTTTCAACTGTAACCATTATACTAGGAGAAAGAGACGAATTTCAATACCAAATTCGGCTTAAAATGACAACTTTTGATACTAATAACAATAATACTTCAACTTTGCAAAATACAGCTGAAAACCTATAATTTCCTAAGAGTTCAGAAGGGAGAAATACTTACTTGAAGCCTGTGATCATTTTGGAATCAGTTTGCTAGCAATTCCGACAATTTCTACTTGGTGGAGCTCCGATTTTCCGAGCAAATTTTGAGAAAATAACTCCGTAGTAATGCTCCCTGCAAGCTTAGAACTCGATACCTAGAGTTAATTTGAGTTTGGATGGCATTTGGTAGCGTAATCGGAAGAAAAATAATTGATTTATTCATTTTCCTCTTTCTCTGGCCGAAACTAATTGATGGAAATGAACTATAACCGAAAAGAGGGCTTTATATATATATATATTATGGGCGGTGGCAGGGGGGCGCCCCACGCCACCCAAGGCGCCAGAACAGCCCGCGTCGCGCCCCTCATCGTGCCAGTGGGCCTGGCGCGCTGCGCTGGCCGATGCCCCGTAGACTGGCACATTGCATTGTCCCTTCGCGGCCTCGCCTCACACGACCCTGCTTTCGAGGCTTTTCAACACGTGTCGTAATCTCTTTATTCATCACAAATCTACGCGTACGCTTACTGATCGTTAACTTTTACGGGGTGTAACACTCCCATAGCTCCTGACCTTAATGTGCCACAACCCAAAATATTGGGTCATGCATCTGAAGAGGGACCATTCAGAAGGCCTTTACCTCCTCCTACATCTTATTGACCGAGTGGGATTCATAAGCTAGCAGAGATGACAAGAGCCCATGAAAACCAACTCCAATGATTGGCTCAAGACTTGCCTACTTTTATATAGAGGTCGGTAAAGAAAGCAATGAAGAATGTCTTTAAGATCTTGAACAAATTATGCTCTCGGGTGGACATGATTGAAGAAGCACTCTCCTCACTCAAAACTGATATGAGAGAGCTCTAAAACAGGGCGCCGATGATTGGCCCTGACTTGATCTTCATTGATGTGGCCATGGTTGCCACCTCAACAGCCCGAGGACCAATTGATGATTTATTTGCGGGCTTTGAGGAGGATGGAGCCGAGCAAGGAGGTGACAGTGACAAGAATGAGAAAGCCAATGTTGATGCTAATGAGCAGCTACATCAGGGAGTTCTTACCACCTTTTGTTCTTTATGTGTACATTCGGGACAATGTAATTTCATAGTTGGGGGTGGGTTGTCATGCTTAATTTCCCATGCTTTGGATGTCTCTAATTTTATTTTTGCTTAGTTGGATGAATGCCCTTGTTGGGCTTGTGTTGAATGAAATTTTGCTTTTGTCTTTTTAGTAGTCAATGATGGGTCTAGTTTACTTTTCTAAATTGCTTGATGACCCATTCTTTGAAAATTTTCCTTTGTTTATAGTAGATAACAATAAACTCCAAGAGTTTTCTTTATACCACGGTTCTTTCCCAAGGAGCGATCTCTTTTTCTTTTATTTTGGTTGCCGAACTCAGTGGCAGTTCCCGATGATAGATTGAGAGGCAACTTTCTTAAAGGAAAATGCCAAGTCTAGAGTCTTTTTTAGTCTTTTTGCTGCAGTTTCTTTAAGAGGTACCATCAGAAAATTTTTACTGGCTTTGCAAAAGAATTTTGAGAAAAATGGGTACTTGAAATTTCAAATTGAGCACTCTCTTGTTATGAGTTGTACATTTCTTGATTGACTTTTAATGCATAAGCTAATTTGTCAAAGTCATACATTTTGATGTAATTCTTTAAGAATGTAAACCCCTTAGATTGTGATGCCTTGTGTGATGAGATATTTGGATGAATTCTTGTGTATGCCAAATTGTCTAGAACTTTCCCTAAGTGTGGCTTAAGGTAAAATTCTAGATTTGGCTGCACTTAGAATATGATCTTAGGCATTCTTTGGATAATTCACTTCACCAAAAATAACCTCCTTGAACATCTATCTTTTCTAACCAATGTTTGAGCCTTTACTCCTTTTTCTCGAAAACCACATTACAAGCCTAGTGACCTTTTTTTTCTTTGGCACCCATTCTCCCTAGTTCTAGTGATAAAAGAATGAAAAATGAGTCTTAAAGCCTAAAATGTGGGGAGAGATAAGGAAGAAATAAGACAAAAGCCTAAGTTTGGGGGTGTGCAAAAAGGAGAAGAAAATGTGAGCTTCAAAGAGAGGTAGTACCAAATGATAAAATGAAGGAAATAGTTGGTTGAAAAGACCTTGAACATAAAAAAGGGAAGAAAAAAGTCTTTAAAGGTTCTACCACTTGTTTATATAAGGCTAATTGTGGATTCAAAAGGGGTTATAAGGAGGGTTCATGATAAGAAATGAGAATGATGAATAAGAAGAAATAAGGCAGAGTGAGCCCATCAAGGTAGTACTATGTTTAAAAAGTGTTCACCAAAGGCATTAGGGAGGTTCTAGTCACTAGAGCTAAAAAATTGTCCTACCTTTACCCCTAGCCTTCATGATAACCCACAAATCCTTGATGATTTTGAGTGTAGCAACTCTACATTAGTGGCAAGATGCATGAAGGGAAAGCCTATAGGTCAACTTACATGCACTTAAACTTTTTTGCGAGAGTGAGCATATTTGCTTATCATATAATCCCTATGTGTGAAAAGCATAAAAAATGAAAGGGATTCTCTCTTGATATGTTTGGTATCACTTTTTTGGGGTACATGCTTAAATGTATTTTAAATCGAAAGGTGTTGATTGAGGCAAAGGTACTATGAACTTTAAGGCAACTTTTAATGTGAACTATCAATGCCTTGAGATGCTCCTTGATTTTGTTTTGATGAACAAAGCCCCTTGTTTGGAATGAAAGAATATATTTGTGCAAATGTGCCAATTGTTTGTGGTCATCTCTTGAAGAGGATGCAACATGTTTGAGTCTTTTCTTAGTGTTGAATTTGTGTGTGATTTTGGGGTTGTCTTAGGAGTTAAGGGTACTTCATGTGTCAATATAGTGTCATTCCATGCTTAATTTAATTTCTCATTTGTGAGGAGACACCTTGCTTGAGGACAAGCAATGGTTCAAGTTTGGGGGTTTGATGAGTTAGTAATTTACCAACTCATTAGGCTTTTAAGCATGAACTTTTACTTTGTTTTCAAATCATCTAGGAAGGTTTTATGCCTTTTTATTTTGATTTAGTAGGAATTAGGCTCAAACAAGGAAAGTGAATAAATTGAACAAAGAGAAGGTGCTGGAAAGAGGACACCTACATTTCACAGGTCTGACACAGGCGAAATGCAAGCGAGACACCAAGTGAACTTCCCTTAAGCTGGAAGAGAACAACAGAATGTAGTTTGGCACCTGCATTAGAGACAGAAGCCAAACTGTACAATCTGAAGTTACTGGAGAAGTGCCCGCATCTTACAGATGAGCACCTGTGTTGCGCAAGTGAGGCCGTGACTAAAGGGGTAAAATGGTCCATATCTGGCATAAGGACATTTTAGAAGCATCTAAGGGTAAAAATAGGGATCCCTGCAGCATAAAGAAAAGCATACTTTCTCTATTTTGTAAACACTTTTTATTTTAGAAGGAGCGTACTTTTTGATTAGCTAATTTTTGTAGAGAGAGAAATATAGAGAGAAGTAAGAGATAGTCTTCTTCTTCTTCTTCTCCAATTTTGTAGGGTAAGGATTCTCCATTGAAGTATACAATTGAAGCTCAAATTTACTATTCAATTATGAATGTGAATCAATCTCTTATTGATTTAATTCTCTTATTTACATTCATGAGTAGCTAATTTGATTGCTAGAGGTGTGTACTTGATATGGGTTTAAAACTGATTGGGTATTATTAATTTAGTATTAGAGTCACTTATTATACATGATATATAATGCTTTCTCTAAGTTTTAATGCAAATATTTATGGTTGCAGACATAAATTGTTACTTATCTTGCTTTTTCTTGAAAAAGGAAAATAAGATATGGGTGAGAAAGCATTAGTGGGGATTTGAGTTTTGCAAATGTGTGGTTAAGCTAGAAATAGCCAAAACCTATTTTCATACCTCAATTTAAGGATTAAGGCTAGAAATAGCTTAATTCTTCCCCAAGCTTATATGGTAATGTGTTAATTGAGCTTGAGGTTTGAAGGAACCCAAGTAGAATATGCTCAAGTGGTCGAAAGATATCGGGTATAGACTTGTCCATGACTATTCATGTTAATAGTTGATTCTTAAGACTTGTTGATTAACCCCAATCCTATTGATGCTACATCTCTAGTACTTGCTCTCATTGTTGCTTCAACTTACATTACTTCATTTTGATATTGATTAGAATCATATAGTGTTCTCATTTCCCCCCAACATTTATTTTATGTATTGTGATACAATGATGCTAAATAGTTTAGGTTGAAATACAACTTTAGTAATGATCTATCCCTATTCCCTATGGATTCGACCCCGACTCATAAACTTGGCTAAATTATATTGCATATGATCATGTACACTCTCTCCTAGAGAGAAGTGGATTTGGAAATTATCATGTATCATTGGAAGTTCTACTTGGATCTCTTCCACTACTAAATGCCTCGGTAGGAGTAGACCAGACATTCTCATCATTTTCTTCTTCTGTTTTATCTGTGTTGTTCTCATCATCATCATTATTTTCATCTTCTCCATCTCCATCATCATCGTAATCATCATCATTATCATCATATTCCCTATCTCTATTATTGTTATCATCACCTTCCCTATCTTTATTATCACCTTCCCCATCTTCGTTATCCTCTCCATCTTCATTATTTTTAGAAGCATATCCACTTTCACTTTGTTCTTGTGAGGAATCATCTCCATCTACTGGAGAAGCTTCTTTGGCCTCTAAAGTGTCATCCTGTTACTTCTAGCTTGATGCAACCTCATTTTCCTCTAAGACTCATGCTTGGTTAGCAAGCACATCCAGATAGCTTGGACTCCTAGATTTATCATTTATTTCTTCTGCTTGTGTCCTAGTTCTTTTTGATCTTCTAGAAGCAACAACAATTCTACCGATACTTCTTGCTCTTTTTAAAGTCATTTTATCTATAAAATATGAGATAAAAAAAATCAATAATTAATTTAATTATTTAGTCAAAATGAATAGTGTAAACAACTGCTGCAGATCAAACAAGTAAAATGAATATTGATATTTTCCAATAGCTTTGGGAGTTATTGCAACAACTTCAATAGTTATTTGAGTTTTTCCAATAGTTGCTAAAGTTGTTGCAACAAGTACAACAACTGTTTGATTTTTACCACCAATTATAGAGGTTATTGAAACAGCTTCCTCAGCTGTTGAAAAAAATTCAACAGTTGCAGACTCCTATTTACTCCCTAAATTATGAAACAACAACGAGTACAGAAACAGCAACAACAAGTTGTTGCAACAACTTCAGCTTTTGTTTGGCAAATGTTGGAATTTTTCAATAGCTGTGTGAGTTGTTGCAACAACTTCAACAGTTGTTTGATTTTTTACAACAATTGCTGAAGTTGTTGCAATAGGTACAATAATTGTTTGATTTTTACCAATAGTTGTGGAAGTTGTTCCTCAGCTGTTAAGAAAAACCAAATAGTTGCAGATCCCTATTTACTCCCTAAATTATGAAACAACAATGAGTACAAAAATAATAACAAGAAGTTATTGTAACAACTTTAGTTCTTGTTTGACAAATATTGATTTTTCTCAACAGCTGTATGAGTTGTTACGTCAATTTCAATAATTGTTTGATTTTTTCCAACAGCTGCTGAAGTTGTTACAACAAGTACAACAACTATTTGATTATTACCAGCAACTGTGGAAGTTGTTGCAATAACTTCCTTAGCTATTGAAATCAAATAGTTGCAGACCCCTATTTACTCCTTAAATTATGAACAATAATCAATATAAAAACAATAACAAGAAGTTGTTGAAACAACTTCAGCTCTTGTTTGAAAAATATTTTTTTTCAACAGCTATGTGAGTTTTATCAACAACTTTAATAGTTGTTTGACAAAGTCAAATAGATACTGAGGTTTTTGCAACAAATTGTAAACCTATTGCACTAATTCAAATGAATTATTGCAACAACTCATACAAATATTTGATTTATTACTCAAATGATTTATTGCCACAACTCCAACAACTGTTTGATTTATTTTTCAACAGTTGAGGAAGTTGTTGCAACAACTTAACCTCTTGTTTGACAAAATCAAACAACTGCTGAGGTTGCAACAATATTTTGTTGCAACAACCTCAATAACTTTTGATTTATTCAAACAAGTGCAGAATTTGCTGCAACAACTTCCTTAATTGTTGAAAAATAAATCAAACAATATCACACTATTTTTTGTGTAACAACAAAAACCATAAGAAGAAGTCCCTACTAGTGACACTATTTTAAAAAACATAACAAGAACTTCAAGAACAACAAATACAATAACTATAACAAATATAATAAATAAAGTATCCAACCATATAATATGCAAATCCCATCTTCTTCTTCTTTTTCTTTTACCAAAAATCACTATTTTTAATTTGAAAAATTGAAACCCTAACTGTTAACAAAGTTATATTTGACAGAAGTGAAAACATATTACCTCTAAGTAGAGTAGTGTGTGTTGATGGGGCTCATTGGCATGATGATTTCTAAAGAAAAATTGCTGAGGAGGAAGGTGCAAGGAAGAGAGGAATGACGGTTTCGATTGAGTGAAAAGAAAGATAATATATGTGTTTGTAGCAGGGGGTTGGGGTTTTGAATTAATCGGTTTGGGTTATTTTATATTTTATAAAAGTTTAACAAGTTTTAAATATTACACTTCATACCCCATTTAACTTAATCCTAATTTAAAGGAAGTTTTGACCAAGGCTGGTCAAACTTGTTACCTTTTTTAATTCCAAGACTTATTTGACACCCTTAACTCATTTTGTTAGGTTGGAACATATCTCTCATGAAATAAACTTAAAAAGAATAAAGTAAAAGAAAATGTCTCTTTCATGCATCTATTTGAAAAGAAAACAAACTTTAAAAATGAAACAAAGTAGGTGTTTTGAAGTAATACCCGAAACTACCAGTACATACCGAATAGAGTTGAAGTCTACAAAATCATTTGAATCTTAAACATTTGAAGAGTATTTGAGCCTTAAAGATTAAGTGTATAAGTGTGTAAAGGTGTTATATCTATATATGATGGGGCATTGAGAAGCTAAACAGTGGAGTCTTCACCAAAAGCCAATCCATGCAAGGATTCACTGAAACGCCCCGTGAATAAGTCCCGACGGGCTTAGTGAGAAAATAAAATTTTCAAACAAAATTTTTGTTTTTATATTGCCTAGAGGTGAATTAATAAGGAAAAAAGTTTCTCAAGAAAATCAACCTCGATTGTCGAACGACAGCGGGTCGGCTGGAGAGTTGCGCGTGCAAATGCATGTTGGTAGGGAGCCGCGCGACGCGTAGGCAGCCCGTCGCATAGAGCTGCGCGATGCGCAGACAGATAGGTGCATGGAGCGGCGTGCCATGCCCGTCCACAACCAACTTAGCGGTGCCTACTTCTATTTAAATAACTTTTGATCCCTAATTCATTTTAAACCTGTTTATTTTAAAACCTCCAGAGCTCTTCGAAGGCTATCAATGGAAATCATGTTTCTAGGATTTAAGGTCAGTATCCAAGCTTCCAACACCAATTAAAGTTGTGATCTTGAAATTAGTGGTTGTGAGGTTCATCAAACCTTTCTTAGCTTCAATAGTTGAGGCTTTGTTGGGATTTTTCCAAGGGAAATTGGTGTGTTTGCCATCCCTTTATGGTGTTCCTTCATCTAGAGGAAGGTAAGAGACTTATACACCCCTCTCTACTGTTAAAAAAGGAAGTTATGCGATATTTACCGAACGACTATTGATATCAGAACTTTTCTTCATCTATTTGATATGTGGACTATTTTAGGTGGCTTCAAAGTAGTAAAATATTGGGGCTTTGTGTTGTGACTGATTATTGGAGAATTTGATTAAGGAGTGTGGAGCTATCGAGTCACCTATAAGGTATATTAAGGCTAAACCCCCTTCAGCAAGTTTCTCTCATCGTATATTCGATATGACTTGTACTTTCTGTAGAGTATTCATGCTTATGTGCATTATGGTTAGTTGATGCAAGTTGAATCTATGATTAGAGTACATATCCTTTGTCGGAATTGGTCATGCCTAGCTTTGCCACTAGTTAGAATCGGCTTAGAGGTTACCCAATTGTATTGTTGTTGCCTAGACCGGCTAGTGATGTTTTGCTGCCTTACCAAGGCCGTAGAGGCTTGTTGTTAGTTGTATAGCATGTCTTGCTAAATTAGGTAGCATAAGGTGTAGCTTGACATTGTAATTTCCTGTTCACGACTCCTAGAGTTGATAAAGCTCTCCTACCGGCTGTTGGCGTACTTTGACACCAACAAAGCTAGAATCTTAGTGTCGTAATTCTACCCTTGGGTTAATAGCCATTGAGGCTGCCTGTAGGGCTATTATGGATGATTGCTCAGAATCATATCTTGTTATTAGCATTCCTGTAGTCATTTTAGGAAAAGGAACCATATAGTTTGGTCGCCCACAACCTTATTGTTCGCTTATAAGCCATTATCATACTACTATGCCTTTAAAATGATTATGCTTAGCGTTCTAATGGATTATCTTCAAAGTACTACTTATTGTGACTGCCCACTGGGCTACGCATTTTAGATATAGGGGGCTACACTTAATATTAACGATGTTATAGATTGTTATGATATTCAAATTGTCGTTCAGGTCACTCAGGACCTCACACTTTTCTTTCTAGGCTAGCTGATTCTATAATTGTCTTCATGACTATCTGGCTAGCTGCAGACACATAGGATATGCCTGTTGTATTTTATACAGGTTGCTACAGGGGCAAGTAACAATTGTGATGCCTAAGGGGCTACGCTACACTTACCAAGTGGTGTGTGGAAATATAAACTATGCCTATCATATGCTATATAGGCTGCTCAAGGAGCGAAATATAATTATGATGTGCCTATGGGGCTATATTATTGAGGCCTGCAGAGCCACTTGAAGTCTGGTGCCCTTACAGACTTCCTTTATGCCTAAGTTGGCATTACTGACCTTCATAGGAGCCTTGTGTGCTCGGGGTGAAGTTACAAGAGCCCAGAAGGCTCAAGATACAGATATAAGAGCCTCATGTGCTAACCTACAGTTGCCTACGAGGCTAATTACGAAGAGACATTGGTTGCCTAAGGGGCTACTTACAGGCACACGTTGATTGCCCATGAGGGGTTAGTTACAGTTGAGCTACAGAACAATACATATATATACATGGTGATTGCCTATGAATGACTAGTTTCAGATAAACTATAGAACATCTTCGGGGCTACAATGGTACTAATACGGGTATACATATTAGATTCTACTTTCGGGGGCCTATGGAGGTCCAGGTAGGTTATTGTTTGATTATTTTTACCTACCAGGCTTATGGGAGCCAAGTTAGGTTCTTGTTTGTCTAATGTTTGTTAGTATACAATTGTATAGATGAGATTGTTCAGGTTATTTTATGACTCTTTTAGCTGTTTACGTTTAATTCCTATATCAGTTTTAGTTCTAACTTATTATTTCCTTACATACTAGTTCATATTGTACTGATGATGGGGCGCTGCATACTTGCCTACAGGTTTTGACAGACAGGTTCCGAGACCTCCTTAGTAGCTATTTAGAATCAGCAGTTTGGTAAGCTCCCTTCCATCGGAGTTTCCATATATTAGAGGTTTGCCTGTGTTTTGCTATATAGTTTTTGGGTTGGTCGGGGCCCTGTCCCGGCCAGTGACTTACTCTCTAGAGGTTTGCAAACTATGGGTTTTGTAGACACATGTTGTTAGCCATGTTGGCCTAGTCATTTTGTCAGTTGGCAGCCCTGATGGCTTCTACATATTTGTGTATAATTATCTCTTATCCTTATCTGTTTAGACGACATGGTGGTCTTATCAACCTGTATAGGATGTTATTACTAGCATGAACTGTTGGGTCAACTAATTTTGTGTAGGTGTTATGTTGCGGCCTTGTTGGCCTAGGGATATGTTTAAGTCGAGGTATACTTGATTGTTTTCTTAATTGCGTGTTGCTGGTATGCACCAGAAATGTATATGTATAGCTAGGTCAGCTCACGATCCAATATGACATTAGGTGCCAGTTATGCCTCCCCAGGTGGGGAGTGACAAACTTGGTATCAGAGCAACGTTGTATCCTAGGGAATCTGCAAGCTGTCTCTAGTAGAGTCTTGTTTATAAATGTGTTGTGCACCACATTTTTATAAGCAAGGATCTATGGGGCATGATAATATGGTTACCCTTCTTCTGCTCAAATCTTGCGCTAGAGCTGAGTCTTACAAGGATGAGTTCTCAAGCTCTTTATTACTGTCTGCATACAATAATAATTCTTATGAGGCAGACCGCCGCCAATCGGGTGCTAGATACAACAACAGGAGTAGGCACAAGGAATTTTTCATGAGTGGAGACAGCCAAGCCTAAGGCCAAAGGGGAGACATCTTCTTGATCTCCTTAGTTTCCTCCACTACATCAGGAGCTTCTGGCTACTACAGAATTGATGGTGCTACCTCCAGTCACTAGTACCCTTTTCATCTGATCAAGATTGAGGACTATAGTGCATATGTTGGCTCACTTAATAACTGCTCAGCAATAGATAGGGTCATCAACTAATATTAGATTTCCTGAAAGAAGTTTGTGAATTTGTGAGATTCTTAATTTAAGCCCTCTAGAGTCTGTCGAGTCCTATACCTTAGCCCTATTATAGAATTATATGGCCATTTCTCGACTCTTAGCCTGTCCCTAGTATAGAAGAGGGCGTAAATGTTGGCAGTATGTTATCAAGGGTAAATAACAAAAGAGGGCTAGACCTATTGATTCCTTCAAGACATTACAAAAGTGGTCAAGCACCTTGTTATTTAACTAGGCCACCTAGACCTTTACTATAGTAATTTCAGGATAATAGGTAAGATTGTCAGGGGCAGTCAAGTACATGCAAGAGTCCACAAGCAATAGACTCCCATCAATAGAAAAGCTCAGATTAGATTAGACTAATTCCACCGCATTGTGTTGATTGTGGTAGGGAATACCTGGAGAGTTATGGTTATGGTCCCCCAACCTGTTATATTGAAGAAAGGAAAGATTATATGATGAGAACTTGCTCGAGTAGGGGTCAGTAGACCTGACTAGTAGTATTCTTGCCAGTATTTTATACGGGGCACGAATCCCAGACTTTAGTGCATAGAGGTAAGGGAGAGACAGGAGTATTTAGTTCTGGAAAAGATCAGAACCACACCTATGAATTAGCAGGTCGATAGTACTTGGAGTCATCACCAAATGTCAAGATACGAGCATTCAGGTGGACTTACAAAAGATAGGGCCCTAAAGACTTGGCCCAGACCCACAACTCCAATCGAAGTTCATAGCTTTTTGGGGTTAGCTAGGTATTACAGAAGATTTGTGGACGGATTCTCTGCCCTATCGGCACCACTGACGAAGCTAACTCAGAAGGTAGCTAAATTCCAGTGGATTGAGGCTTGGGAGAAGAGTTTCCTGAAATATGATGAGTTGGTAAATTCACCAACTCATTGGGCTCTTAAGCCTGAGTTTTGCTTAGTTTTTGAGTTGTTTATGTGGATTTTATGCCCTTTTTTCTCTTGTTGTGTGCAGATACCTAATGTGAAGGAAAGAGCAAGAAATTGAGCAAAAAGAAGGAAGTGGGTTGAAATTCGGCATTTTACCAAAGAAGACCGGCGAAACGCCGGTCAAGATCCAATTCCCATTGCTTCTGGGAAACAAGCTACTGGCGAATTGCGGGTTGCCAATAGCAACTCGCCGGTTTAGCTACCGAATGCCACCTGACTTTCTGGATTGAAGGGAGAAAATATCGGTGGTGCACGGATGGAGATAGGTGAAATGTCAATGGAACCGCGCTGACTAGAAGGTAGTGAAGTAGCAGAGAATATAGCTAGTGGTACATGAATTGCAACCGGTGAACCGCCAATTCCAGAACACTACTCAGGGGCAAAATTGTCCAGCATGGAAAAAGAGAGAGAAGATGCCCTATTTTCTTGGATATAAATTCTAAAGAAAGTACTGTGTACTGAGCATATCATAGCAGAGCATATCATATCATCTTTTTCCTTTCTTAGATTTAGAACATTCCTTTGGCAGGGAAACAGAGAATTTGATTGGTAGAATTTGCAAAGTACTATTCTCTTCTTCTTCTTCTTCTTAATAATAATAAGGTACATATATTGTTAAAGACATTTTGTGAACTTGATTTTACTACTCTTGTTATTAAATTCAATGAGTTTATTGTTGAATGTGCTTTTGAATTTCTTAATCATGAGTAGCTAAATCATTAACTAGAGGTGTGTGATGATGAATACTTAATTAGATCAGGTATTACTCGAGTCATCTTTATATTGTTTAAATAAGTGTAAATCTGTTAGATTCTCTTCATTCTATAATGGAAGATCCATTGATTATGATATGGGTCGATTTTTTCTTACTTGATTGTTTCTTGTAAAAGAATAATTAAGTACTGGAGGAGAATTTAATAGTGGGTATGGATGAGAAATTGTGAAATTGGGCTAGAAATAGCCAAAATTGCATTCTCACTCCTAATTAGTAGCTAATAGCTAGAAATTAGTGCAGCTACTAATCCAAATCTGATCGGGTTGAGCTAATAGTGATTAGAAGTTTGACAAAACTCTAGTAACAGGTACCTATAAAGCTGAAAAGCTGTAATTACCTATTTCCCTGAGATTATTTATGCTAATTGAACTTATAAGATGACCTAGCATCTCCCTATCTAGTTAGTATATCATCTACACCACACCTCTAGTCTTTCACATTCTTGTCGACAACCTTGGTGATTTTGTTATTATAGGCAACCAAATTAGCAAGTTTAATCTTCTACAAAATTCCAATCTCCCCCAACTTATTTATTATATTATTAATTCTAAGTGGTGCAAGCTAACTTTAATTTCTCAACTGACACTTGTAATTATCACTCACTAGTCCTTGCTGGATTCGACCCCGACACCCGTAGGGTTACTTGTTTGGATACTTTTGCCATGTATACCCTTCCTATGAGGAGTATATTTTGGACTTTATCAAAAATGGCGCCATTGTTGGGGACTAGCGCTTGATATCCGTATGTTGATTGTTGATTTGAATTAGTCCTACACCAAAGTTGTTGCTATTAACCTATTACTGTGTGGCTCATGAGCAGCTGTGGAAGGTGGTCAAGAGATTTTGAGGGGGTTCCTTGTAGGGAAACTATCAAGTTAGTAGACAAGATGTGGTGGAGAGAGGGAAAGAAGGACACAATGCTGCTGGTTATGATAAAAGCAGATGGAGTTGTTAAAGAGATAAACAAAGGTTTTCCATGCGAGATACAATCAAGACAACCTCGTTTATGAGTATGCTTATCATGGAAATCAAGGTCGGGACAATGTTTGGTCAGTTGATACAAGTAGCCAGGAGAGCGATGAGTCAATCTCACCCCACATGGAAAGCACTCTCGAACTGCTGCTTGAAAAGGTCCTTTCAACTGAGGAAGGAATTCAAGACTTGTGGGGTAAACTAGTGGACCATACAACCACAGTGAAGAGTCATGAGGTCCTAATACAGAAACTGGAGAATAGGATGAGCGAGTTAGCATCTCAGGTGATGACCCAACCCCTAGAAATTGCCATTTCCTCATCTCAGGCCATTAGGGATGATGACATATTTGAGGGGGAAATGGAGGAAGAGTTAGTAGGAGAAGTGATTGCTGATTTCTTGTTAAAAGGAGGAGAACTTGAGGAGGTTTTCCAAGTGCATAAGGAGACAAGAAATTATCCTTTTCAACCAAGAAAGCTTGACCTCGATTTAAAAAATCGTACGACTCCTCCGTCATATCCATCCATTGTGGCACCTCCAAAGCTCGAGCTTAAGCCCTTGCCCATTCACTTGCAATATGCATATCTAGGGGAGAATGAGACACTCCCGGTTATCATTTCAGCTAAACTCACTCCTTCTCAAATAGAAAAACTCATCGTGGTGTTGAAGAGACACATTAAAGCTATCGGGTGGTCAATAGCTGATATCATTGGTATTCCTCCGGAAATTTGCGCTCACTAGATAAATCTTCAAGAAAATTGCAACCCATCACTTGAGCATCAAGGACATTTGAACCCACCTATTGAAAAGGTGGTAAAAAGGAGATTATTAAATGGTTAGATGCAGGTGTGGTATACCAGATCGTAGATAGTAGCTGTGTGAGCCCTGTGCAATGTGTGCCAAAGAAAGGGGGCATTACAGTAGTCCCGAATGAAAAGAATGAGTTAATTGCCACTCGCCCAGTCACTGGATGGAGAGTTTGCATGGATTACCATAAGTTGAACACATGCACAAAGAAGGATCATTTCCCGGTGCCTTTCATTGACCAAATGCTAGACTGGCTGGCTTGTAAGGAGTACTATTGTTTCGTTGGATGAATACTTGGGATACAATCAAATTTTGATTGCACCCGAGGATCAAGAGAAAATCACGTTTACATGCCCCTATGGAACCTTCACATTCAGAAGGACGCCTTTTGGTCTTTGCAAAGCCCCCGCCACTTTCCAAAGATGCATGATGTTCATCTTTTCAGATATGGTAGAGGATACTATGAATTCTTCATGGATGACTTTTCAGTTGCGGGAGACTCCTTTGATGACTATTTGACACATTTGGAGGAGGTATTAAAGAGATGCAAAGAAATAAATTTGGTCCTTAATTGGGAAAATGTCATTTTATGGTGAAAGAAGGGATTGTGCTGGGACACAAGATTTCAGAAAAGGGTATTGAGGTGGATCAAGCCAAAGTCGATGCTATTTCTCAGTTACCTCCACCATGCACCATAAAGGGTGTTAGGAGTTTCCTCGGACATACGGGTTTTTATCGCCGGTTTATCAAAGACTTTTCTAAGATAACTCATCTTTTATTTCGGCTTCTAGAGAAAGAACCAAAGTTCAATTTTGATAAGGAATGCATAAAGGAATTTGTGGAGTTGAAAGAGAGGTTCATCTCCTCTCCAATTATTATAGCACCTGATTGGTCAAAAACCTTCGAGCTCATGTGTGATGCTAGTGGGGTGGCATTAGGAGCAGTCCTTGGTCAACGGAGAGACAAGATATTTCACCCAATCTACTATGATAGGAAGGCCTTAAATAATGCACAAACAAACTACATAGTCACAGAGCAGGAATTACTCGCTGTTGTGTTTGCGTTTGAAAAGTTTCAAGCATATTTTCTAGGAACGAAACCGGTGATACACACGGACCATGCAGCGCTTAAGTATCTAATGGCTAAGAAATATACTAAATTGAGATTGATCGGGTGGGTTCTATTGTTGTAGGAATTCAATTTATATGTGAAAGATCATAAGGGATGTGAGAATCAAGTGGCCGATCATCTACTGCGCTTAGAAACAAATGGGCAGCCAAGAGCATATGAGGAGATCAATGATACCTTCCCAGATAAGCGTACTATGGTTTGCAACCCACTATCTAACACCGAGGTTTGCAGATTTTGCTAACTATTTAGCCATCAACATCATACTCGAAGGCTTGAACTTTCAGCAAAAGAAGAAATTCATGCATGATGTTTGGAAATTTTATTGGGACAAACCTTACTTCTTCCAGACTTGCGCAGATGGGTTAATTCGATGATGTGTCCCAGAAGTAGAGATGGTGCCAATTCTGGAGGCCTGTCATTCTTCACCTGTTAGGGGTCATTTGGGAGTGTACAAACAAAAACAAAGGTGTTACAATGTGGGTTTTATTGGCCTACCCTAAATCAGGATGCTTATGACTTTGTGAAGCAATGTGATTGTTGTCAAAGGACAGGGAGTATTTCAAGGAGGCATGAACTTCTGCTAACGTCGATCTTAGAGGTGGAGATGTTCGATGTATGGGGGATCAACTTTATGGGCCCTTTTGTGAGCTTTTATGGAAACAAATATATCTTAGTAACAGTTGATTATGCCTAAAAATGGGTGGAAGCTATTGCATTACCTAATAATGAAGGGAGAAGCGTAACAACCTTCTTGAAGAAATATATTTTCTCACGATTTGGTACTCCCAGAGCTATCATTAGTGACGGAGGATCCCATTTTTGCAATCGAGCATTCAACATATTGCTAGCTAAATATGGTGTGAAACACAAGGTGTCCACCCCTTATCACTCGCAAACCAGCGGCCAAGTGAAAGTTTCAAATCAGGAAATTAAATCTATCTTGACTAAAATAGTCAATGTTAACAAAATCGATTAGGCTCGGAGGTTAGATGATGCTTTGTGGGCATATCGGACTGCATTCAAAACGCCGATAGGGATGTCTCCATATCAGCTGGTGTTTGGCAAATCATGTCACCTCCCTGTGTTGAGTTAGAACACAAAGCCTTGTGGGTATTGAAAAGCTTAAATCTTGAATGGGGAAGAGCTATCCAAGGACAAGTCCATAATCTGCATGAGTTAAATGAATTTAGAATGAGGGCATATGAGAATGCAGCTATTTACAAAGACATAATAAAGATCACGACCAAAAAGTATTGCAGCGCCGTTTTGCTCCAGGAGATTGGGTGTTGTTATTCAATTCACGGCTCTGGCTATTCCCCGAGAAATTAAAATCCAAATGGTCAGCCCCTTTTAGGGTGTCTCAGGTGTATGAGAATGCTTCCATAGAGAGAGTGGGAGAAAGTTCAAAGTGAATGGCCAATGAGTTAAAAGATATTTGGGGGTGTTGGAAGAAGTTGGCCGAACAGAGGTCGTGTATCTAGATGAACCGTAGGTCTTGAGGGACTTCTATCATACCACAACGTTAAATAAGGCGCTTTTTGGGAGGCAACCCAAGCATCTTTTATTCTCTAACTCTTGTTATATATTTTGCTGTTTTTGATTTTTTTTTTCTAGGTTAGGTTGGTTCACTTTAGGAAGAGCATGAACAAGACGGAACAACATTAGACTAGCGAAATGCAGGCGCCATTTTGTGAAACGCTGATTGGGCACCGACCCTTTCCAGTGCACTGAAGGATTCAGGGAGAATGGGTGACCCAACCGCGAAGCGCAAAGTGAAATGTCAAAGGGGTGCCGACCCTTTCCAGTGCACTAAAGGATTCATGGAGAATTGGTGACCCAACTGACGAAGCGCCATGTCAAATCATGTATCGCTGGTCAGTTGCCGTTGTCAACTAGTGTACCTTGGTAGTAGTTCTGTCATTGGTTTCTCACTCGGTGAAACACCGGATGCATTCTGCAACGCACCGGTCACCCATCGATCTTGTTTCCAGAAATGCACACCGGTAATAGTAGCAGCGGACACATCAACGAATTGTTGATCCATTTCAGTGATCACTGGTGTGCCCTATTGTGGACTATTTCTGTTTTATAGAAAATGCCCAAACCTTCACACTCCCCCATTTTTCTTTTCTCTTTTTCCCCACCAAATTTCATTCTCCTAAAAACATTTCCTTCCTACCTAACCTTTATTAATAACTACCACCTAACCACCCAATGAAATTCCCCGCCTTTCAAACTTAAATACCCCTAAATCACTTTCATCTTCTTCACTCCACTATCACCTCAACTCAGCAGTAGTATGCAAGAATTCTCAGTGGTGGTATGATTTTTGTCACTCATGCTCTAAAGTTCCTAATTTTGTTGGTGGTACTTTGCTCTTGTTGTGTTTATCTTATGCTCTTTCTTTTCTATATGTGGTTGGATTTTGTTTTGTGGTGGTCACAAAGTATCCGGGTGTAATATAAGTAGACCACTCTCTCAAATTGCCCAAATGATAGATTGATTGACACCATTCTTAAGGGTAATTTTTCATTTTTGTTGGGTAAGGTTGAAATTGGTATAAATCGACATGGGGATGGCTGGTGGGTTAAGTACATTCAGGTCGGATGCCGGCGGACCGCCGGTTGTGTTTCGCCGGTGGGGCGCCGTGGAGTTTAATATCTTCTCTAATTTCCTTTGCCCATTGGCGATTCCTTGGTGATTCATGGATCTGCGACCACCTTTCGCTAATGGTTCGCCGATGCTACCTGAAGACCATAACCTTCCCACCTAATTTCTTTCTTTTTGCTTTTCTCCGAATTTTCAAATAGTTGCACAATACTAACTTTTATTTGCAGCATCATGTTTGTTTCCCCACACTCTCACATAGGCTAAGCATCAATGCGTACCAGCAACACACAGGTTCGGTTTGGGTTGGAAAGAATGGAGGAATATTGCTTTGCTTTCAAGGAGAAGCGTATCATCCATGTAGAAGCCCAAGTTGATGTGGAATCTTTCAAGATTGCATGCCCAGATATGTATTACCAGATTGGGATGTATGCGATTGGGGCCCATTCACCATACTAGTTGACCCATATTTTTCAGAACTAGTGGGGAAATTCTATGCATCATATAGATCAAGGCAACAACTCTAAAGCACAAGGACCGCACTGAAACATTACCGTGCCTGACATCGGTATTGGTGTGCGGGCAAGAGGTGACTGTAACTCCAGAGGCAATCAATTCACTTTCTTTGGTCGATCCAATCCAATCACACCGAATATTCCGCTAGAAGGTGGAAGACAAAGAAAACCAATTCCAATGGGTAGCCAACGTGATTGCAAATGTTCAACCATAATGGGCCATCTCTAGGGGCCTCATTCATCATCGTGATCTGAAATTCGAAGCTTGCATATGGTTAGACTTGGTTTGTGCAAGGTTAATACTCTCTTAGAATACATCGAAAGTCCCAATTGAAGTTGCCATTCTTATTGCTTTCACAATAGATCATGTACACATCAATGTTGGGGAGCTTATTGCCGATCAGTTCAAATGAAGGGCCAAGCAGCAGGCCACAACATTGCCATTCCCTAACCTACTGAGTATGTTATGTATGCGGGCTGCTTGCCCTTTGTTCGACCATTGGATAGGGTTGTGCAGGATAATAGTGTGATTACATTGGCCACCAAAACTGATAAAGATTCTTCAGTTATGAAGCGGGCAAAGTGTACAGGGAACAAGACCTCCACCACCTTCGGCATCTTCTCACACATCAGCCGCCCCGTTCAATACAGCTGAGTTCCACACTCCCACACCTCCTAATTTGGTCAACATAGCACAAAGGGCCAAAATACATGAGAGGCAGCTTGTGCATTTAGCCAAGGCTTTCCCATCCATGATACAACTTGCTATCAAGAAAGCCTTGCAACCTGCTAGAGATAAGTTGACAAGCCTATACTTCACAATTGAGGTCCTTGAGAGAGAACTGGTTACTTTGAGAAAAGAGGTGGCTGCACTTAGTGCACCTCCATCTACTAGCTACCCAACCCATTGTGAACCTGTAGGGATGCCCACGCAGCTCAAAGCACCAAGGAGTCCACCAAATGATTGGTGGGTGGGGTATGACAGTGATTTAGAGATTGTGTCCGATGAGGAAATATATCACAACGGACATTCACCAACTCCAATGCGCTCGGTGTATGATGTAGATCCTTCCAGGGCACTAGGTGGAGTGGCAACGACGTCTTACCATGAGCTTCGTACTCTGCTGGACAAATGGGTGGTGCCAGGTCCCCGGAACCCAGTGAAACTCCCACCTAATCCAATGCAACCTACGGCTGAAGAAATGGCTTCTTGGCATTTTGATGTAGCCACATATACTTGGAAGCCGTGGCCTAACCACTAATTCAATCAAGCAGCCTCTTTCACCTTATTGTCTTTTCTTTTTGATACATTGAGGGCAATGTCTAATTTATGTTTGGGGGTTGGGATGTTGCAATTTGTTAATAGGGTCCTTACTTTGAATGGATTATTCCTTTAGGACCCAAATTTCCTTGATGGTTGATGGTCAGTGATAAAATGGGGTCTTTACTTTGAATTGCATGCATGACCCTAGTTTTCTTGTTTTCTTATCCACTTTTGTAAATAGTAGGGTAGTAATTAAAACTCTAAGGATTTTATTTATACCATAGTTCTTTCTCGAGGAGCACTCATTTTTTTCTTTTCCTTTTTGTTGTCGAACCGGGTTGGCACTTCTCTATGATAGACTGTGTGGCGACTCTCTTAAGGGAAAATGCCATGTTGCTTTTGAGTCTTTTTATGAAGCTATTTTGGAAGGCACCACCAGAAATTTTTTTGAAATGGAATAGTAAAATGAGGGCATGAAAATGAAGATAATGAGTAGATGTTTGATGCTAGAGCACAACACTTTTTGTCATACGTTGAAAAATTTTTGCTTGACTTATGAGTTTGCCTACTTTGATGTCCTAACTTGAAATCTTGTGGTGAAAATGACTCTTGTGGACCCTTTAGGGTGATGCCTTGTGTGGTGAGGAATTTTTGATGAGTCTCATGCATGACTTCTTGTCTAGAACTTGTCCCAAGTGTGACTCAAGGAGAAATCCTAGATGTAGTTGCACTTAGAACATGATTTTAGGCTTTTCTTTGTCTAGCCACTTCACCCATATACCCTCCTGAAACATTGATCTTTGTTAACCAATGTTGAGCCTTAGACCCTTTCTTTGGCAACCACATTACCAGCCTTAATACCATTCTTAATACCTCTTTTTGGCACCCATCCTCCCTAAGTTCTAGTTCTAAGATAATGATAAAATGAGGTTTCAAGCCTAACAAAAAGGGGAGTGACAAAAAAAGGAGAAATGAGGAAAACGCCCAAGTTTGGGGGTGTGCAAGGGGAACATGCGAATGTGTCAAAATGCATAAATTGATAAGTCAAAAAGAGAAGAAGAATTTTGGTGAACTGGTGCTTCCTCTTGCGAAGATAAGGCTAGTTATAAGAGAAAAAGGGGTTATAAGGAGGGTCATCGAGAAATAAAAGTCAGAAATGATGAAAGGGGAGAAATAAAGTGAAGTGAGTGAAAAAAAGTTGATGGGAGGTATGTGCACGAAAGGCATTAGGGAGGTTCTAGTCACTAAAGTTAAATTTCCATCCTTCCCTTAACCCAAGCCTACATCATAACCCGCAAGTCCTAAATGATTTTAAGTGTAGCTGCTCTACATTAGTCGCGAATTACATGAAGGGCAAGCCTATGGGTCAAGTTGTGTGCACGGAGATTTCTTTTGGGAGAGTGAGTGTGGTTATCTCTTCCAAATAAACCCTTGTGCGTACTTAATGATTTCATGACAAAAAAATAGAGATTTTCCTTTATGTGAGTGGAATCATCCTTTTTGAGGACATAAGTGCGTATAAAGTTAATATGTGGATAGGGCATGAGAGGTGTAAACTCTAAAGCAAGTTTTGAATGTGCACTGATTATGACTTGAGATGCTATGTGTATTTCATGGATAAGTAATTCCCTTTTTTACAAAATGAATCCTCTCATGAACCATGTTTGTGAAAAGTGGTAGCCTCTTGAAACATCTTCTTTGTTTTGATCTTTTGGGGAATTTTCTTCTCTTTTTCAGTGAGATTGGTGAACATTTTTAGCTTGTTGACAGGTGGTTAATGATGTTTAAACTTGTGAGGAGTGACATGTTTTCTATTGCTAAGAATTGCATTACTTGAGGACAAGAAATGACTCAAGTTTGGGGGTTTGATGAGTTGGTAAATTCACCAACTCATTGGGCTCTTAAGCCTGAGTTTTGCTTAGCTTTTGAGTTTTTTTATGTGGATTTGATGCCTTTTTTGCTTTTGTTGTATGAAGATGACTAATGTGAAGGAAAGAGAAAGAAATGGAGCAAAAATAAGGAAGTGGGTTGAAATTCAACGTTCCGTCGAAGAAGACCGGTGAAACGCCGGTCAAGAGCTAATTCCCACTGCTTCTGGGAAACAAGCTACCATAGAATTGGAGGTTGCCAATGGCGACTTCCAGGTTTAGCCACCGAATGGCACCTGACTTGCTGGATTGAAGGGAAAAAAGATCAGCGGTGCACGGATGAAGATTGGTGAAACGCCAATAGAACCGCTGCTGACTACTGGAAGGCAGCAAAATAGCAGAGAATGTAGCCGGGGGTCCACGAATTGCAACCGGCAAACTGCCGGTCGTCCCACCAGTTCCAAAATGCTGCTCAGGGAAAAAATTATCCAACACAAGAAAAGAGAGAGAGGATGCCCTATTTTCTTGGATATAAATTCTAGAGAAAATACTGTGTACTGAGCATATCATAGTAGAGCATATCATATCATCTTTTTCCTTTCTTAGCTTTAGAACATTCCTTTGGTAGAGAAAAGGAGAATTTGATTGGTAGAATTAGCAAAGTACTATTCTCTTCTTCTTCTTCTTCTTAATAGTAAGGTACAACCATTGTTAAAGACATTTTGTGAAGTTGATTTTACAACTCTTGTTATTAAATTCAATGAGTTTATTGTTGAATGTGCTTTTTGAATTTCTTAATCATGAGTAGCTAAATCATTAACTAGAGGTATGTAATGATGAATACTTAATTAGAGTGGGTATTGCTAGAGTCATCTCTATATTGTTTAAATAAGTGTAAATCTGTTAGATTCTCTTCAATCTATAATGAAAGATCCATTGATGATGATGTGGGTCTATTTGTTGTTACTTGATTGTTTCTTGTAAAAGAATAATTAAGTATTGGAGGAGAATTTAATAGTGGGTATGGATGAGAGATTGTAAATTGGGCTAGAAATAGCCAAAATGACATTCTCACTCCTAATTAGTAACTAATAGATAGAAATTAGTGCAGCTTCTAATCTAAATCTGATCGGGTTGAGCTAATAGTGGATAGAGGTTTGACAAAACTCTAGTAAGAGGTATTTATAAAGCTGAAAAGTTGTAATTACCCATTTTCCCGAGATTATTTACACTAATTGAACTTATAAGATGACCTAGCATGTCGCTATCTAGTTAGTATATCATCTACACCACACCTCTAGTGTTTCACATTCTTGTCAACAACCTTGGTGATTTTGCTATTATAGCCAACCAAATTAGCAAGTTTAATCTTCTATAAATTCCAATCTCCCCAAACTTATATATTTTTATGTTAATTCTAAGTGTGCAATGTAACTTCAATTTCTCAACTGACACTTGTAATTATTACTCACTAGCCCTTGTGGGATTTGACCCCGAGACCCATCGGGTTACTTGTTTTGGTACTTCGGCCATGTATACCCTTCCTATGAGGAGTATATTTTGTAGACATGCTTTGTTGGACATGTTGGCCTAGTTTTTTCGTCAGTTGGAAGCCCTGATGGCTTGTACACATGTCTGTATGCTTATCTTTTATCCTTATCTGTTTAGACTACATGGTGGTCTTATCGGCCCGCATAGTATATTATTACTATTGTGAACTGTTGGGTTAGCTGATTTGTACAGATGCTATGTTGTGGCCTTGTCGTCCTTGGACTATGTTTAAGTCGAGGTATACTTGATTATTTTCTTGATTGCGTGTTGCTGGTATACACCAGAACTGTATATTTCCAGCTAGGCCAGCTCAGCATTCAGTATGGCATCAGATGTCAGTTATGCCTCCCCAGGTGGGATGTGACATTCATGGTCGTATATTGCCACATATAGTTTATATATTCACATATGGTAAGAGTAAAAAGCACAGTTGTGACGCTAAGTGTTGGACTATGTGGTATAGTCTATGATAGTGAAATGAAGATACAGTCCATATATTTTGATGTATATGGAAGAACCATTCTTAAACAGAGGACAACATTTGGGACAAACTCATCCATAGTCATATCTATGATCCAGAAAATGGATTTATGGTTTTAGATCTCATCCGTACTTGAGAGATACCTTAAGATGAGGTTTTGGATAAGAGATCTTCTTTAATCCATGGTGAGGTCTTCGACTGTAAATGGATTATATGCCATTTTACTATAATAATGAATCATAGGCATGAAACGGTTTGTAAAGTGAGGCGGTGGAAGTTCGTTATATATCTAAAAGTAGGTCGAAACCTCATTTTTTATCTATCACTTCGTATGAATCTCCTAAAAAGCTCTCAAAGCGATAGTTATTCCTCCAAGCTCCCAAGGTAAGTGAGCTACATATTTTCGGGCTAGGTTTTGTTCCACTACCTAAGTGATGCTAACATGAGCTTCTGCTTTGCTTCTAGTTTTCAACTTAATGTTTTAGATGTGTTTTGGTAAAAAAACTTGCAAATGGTGATTGAAAGTCTTGAGTTTGAATTAAATGTATTTGTTTGAAAATAATAAGGGTTGTTTTATGTGGAGGTTGGGGAGTGTCCTTGACCTCATGAGTAGGTCTTTTGGATCATTAGGAGGTGGGTAAGATGAGTGTGGTGATATACTACTCATTTATAGCATTTGTGGGACTTGTTGCTCATTGAGCTATTTGATGTATTGCCAGCATGGCCGTGCTTCTTGGTTAGATGCTTATATAGCATTATTCTTGTCATTTGAATATAGATAAGAATTATCGCTCTAAAGGAAAGACTAACACATCATGATGATTGTGCGAGCAATAGAGCAAGATATGTATTGCGAAAGACATCCTTCATTGTTAAGACACAACCCTACGTCACATGTTTCCTTATAAAGTTCAATATAGTTTATAGTACAAACAATAAAAGATTCTTCATATGTTGCTTTCCATACATATGACTACATGTTTAACATATCCAAAATATCTATATGCACCTTTCACTTGCTAGTAATAGCCTTCGCATTTCATATGACTACATTATGGTAATATCATAGTATTTGTACTGCTCATTTCGAATAGAGTATTCATAGGTTAATACATGACCGTTCTTGTCTTCACTTAATACTCATAGGCTTCACATGGTATATCTATCATGTGGTTTAATTAAAGAATTACTTGTAGTAGCATAGTTCTCACTTAGTTAATATGTTCCATTTAATAAAAGCTACCCTAAAATAGAAGGTTATATATAGGTCCACTTGATATATGATGCTATGTTAATCCTGTGCATAGGGTTGAGACTATGCCTTCATAGTGAGCCTGAAGATGATGGTATACCTTCCCATTAAGGCAATATTCATAGCTCAGTTGATTAGTAGGAATATGATGCACTTGTTATACTAACGAGCCATTTATGGAACACAACCTGCAGGCAAACCTTCATAGTGAGCCTTTATGGCATACCTTCATAGTTACAAACTGCGAGACTAGTTCATTTGTGTATATAATGAATCACAGGTTTAGTAACATATGTTTCTCACTTTTCATAGACTGCCCTCGAGGCTTTTTACTTGATCATTGGAATTGGTAAAAGATATAGTATTCGAAAAATGCAAATTATTACTTGTCCACATGTTTGACAAATGCAAATTATTACTTTTCCACGTGTTAACAAATAATCTAAAGACATGATATAAAGAGCAAACAAGGATAAGCTATGAGTTATAGTTTCAAATAGTATTCCTGATATTCATTCGTTCATAGTTGCTCATCTTTGATACATTATTCATGTCACGTCCCAAGACAAGTTGAGGCAGACAAGTAGCTTATATCAAATGATATACTATACACCCGAATTGAAATATATGACAATTTATAAATAAATAGACAAGTGATACAACTAACATAAACAGATAAGAAAAGCTTATGAATACATACAAGACCAACTAGCCTACTGAAATATGTCTAGGGCGATAAGTGAATACATATGAGTACACCGCAACATCTACCAAGTCTTTACTGGAGTTTAAACTCATACAACTATCATAAGGTCAGGATAAGGCCCTGATATACCCATACTGTATACAATGTACAACAAAAGAGTACTAGACTTAACTTAGATATGACAAGAAATGGAGCGCACCAACTGCTTAGTTGAGTGTATGATAGATGACTAGTGAGGATATCTGCTACCTTGTATGTTCGATCCCGCATTTGAAAGAAAATGCAGTGTCCCCAGCAATTTGGATGAAGTATATATACAATATGTACTCATAAGAAAAGCAGATAAATAACAGGTGACAAGTAAGGATGCTCAGTGAATAGAATAATTAATATGAGCAAGTGAAAACATATGAATAATAGAAACCTCCTATGCAACCATAAACCATGGCTTACCATTCTTATTATATTACACAAATGTCTTTAAGTTGTTCATTATACACTTAGGTAGATGATACATTATTACACTTGGGATTCTTATGTCTTATATATATTTTAAATGAGGAAACAGACAAGTGAGACTCAAAGGCTATAAGCATATAATTTTTTTTATGTAAGTAGCACATGATTTGCTCGATCGAGCATCGAAAATGAAAGGTCAGCGATAAAAACATGTCTGCCATATTAGGCATAGAAAATGATAGGTAGCCCGATCATATCTGGTGCATAAGATCACATATTTTAAAGCCCGCACATGAACATACCTGTCCCCCCCCCCCCTTTATTGTTGGGTCAATAGTGTCATATTAGCAAATTTATGTCCTTTTTTCAGTCAAATAGAAAATAAGCCTCATTAGGCATACAACATATAATCATATGTGCTATGATGGTAAATGACAGGTGAATCCACTAGGGCATGTAGTAAATGAGCCATAAATCATATAACAAGTGACCAAATTATCTTACTTAACATATGGTTCATTTAAGACATGCGACTTAGCAATTTAATTTGGGGCAGATTCAAGTGAAGACAATTAGATATCTCAAATGGAGGCATATGCGGATGTAACTTCTCAAATAAAGAGGTAAGGACTATATAAGGTGTCATGGTAGCTAGACACTTTGTAAACAATATCAAGTTAAAGGGGTACATGAACATGAGAACAAATGAAGTACTTGGGAAGATCGGACATCCCACATATAAACACTCTTATCATTTGTAATTTAGGACCTTATTGACTTATATAAGAGAAATATTTGACATGGGGACGTACCTTAGCAGCGAAAGATATTTTTAATCTTACATACCTCAATTTTCAATTTTTAATTGTTATAGAAAATCAACTCTTCCTTTAGGGGTGTTAATCTATAATAAAGGCGCGATTTTAAACTAGAAATAATAGCTAGTCGGGAATGTGTCCTCTTAAAATAGTGGATGTACACACGATGGGCAGAAAACTTGCATAACCTTCAAATAAATTGGTGTATCACCACACCTTCCTTTTTACCTCAATACAACCTCATATATCCCTGCCATAATAGCCTTTCATACTATCCTTAACACTTGTACTCATTAAACAACACCTTAAAAGTCTCTAAATCCTTAAACATAACAATTAATTATTTAAATCACGACTTTCAGTCACTGTCCGTGAGACATAATAAAAACACATCTAGAATTACTCACCAAATATCATATAAAAAGGGGAGAAATAGGGCAGCAGCTTACCTTAATTTATAGAAATTTATTCCTTTAACTTGGTGTAATGCCCCGGAAACTCAAAATCTGATCGGGGACTTAAATCAGAGAATCTGGAAAATATGTAGAAATGTTTCAGGACGACTCACCTAATGGGTCGTTAAGTGACCTAAAGACTCATTAGGTCATCCATGAGAAGGAGGTTTGAGATTTTGTAAAAGGGAGACAGTGTTTCCAATGGGCGACCTCACGAGTTGTGGTCAGGCCGGAACCTAGAATTTTAGAAGTTGGAAGTGTACTTGATGGGAGGTGACCACGAGTCTTGGTCACACTGCAACGACTCGTTAGGTCCTCGTGGTGACCTGCAGAGAAACCTAGGCAGTGTACCCAACAGGTGTGACCACAAGTCGTGGTCAGGTCCCACGACCCGTTAGGTCACCCGTTAGGGTCACCTGACAGTTTTTCCCAACGATTTTCTAAGGGCTATTTAGAAATTTCCTATTCTCCTGAGCTTTAAAATACGTTGTTTTGGATGGAAAAAAAGACTTATTAGAGGGTTTGGACGGTTCCTCCCCTCATTCTCACGTTTACTCTCAGAAAATTCTATCGAAACTTCTCTTAAGAAACTCTCTAGCAGGCGTAGGGTTCTTCCTTCATCACAGCAGTTCAAGTCTTCTTCTTCAGGAAATTTTTAGCCAGGTATGTGGGAATTCAACAAAGGAATTGTCCTTCCCTAGTGTCCTCCAAAATCCTCCCATAATTTCCCTATCAATTTAGCCCTGAGTTCTTCAAATATGGATAAATTTTCATGTTGGTTTTCGTTAATTTCAATTGGGATAATATCCATGTTTATTATTCATATGATCTTCATCAATTCATAAGTAAATTGTTGTTGTTCTTGCCAAGGTGATTTACAGCCCTAAATTCTC
Organism: Datura wrightii; assembly: GCA_035772735.1. Classification (NCBI taxonomy): domain Eukaryota; kingdom Viridiplantae; phylum Streptophyta; class Magnoliopsida; order Solanales; family Solanaceae; genus Datura; species Datura wrightii. The sequence continues at coordinate 68,725,002 of JASDFA010000003.1, read as the reverse complement.
GAGTAAAGATTATTACATAATAATTTCCGTCAAGTATGTGAAGTATGTTTTGGGCTGACTTTCCTAGTAATTCCTATTATATTTATATGCTGAGCAATTATTCCATTGATAAGAATGATTTTAGCCTTGTTGGATGAGATTCCTTTAACTCTTGAAATTCATTATATTATGAAATTACCGTGTTGTTGGGATGAGTTGAGTTCTCTTTTAGCTTCTTAGTATTTTAGTTCAGATAGAATGTAGAACCTCTTCAGAACTTTACAGAAAATTTCAACTGATCAGTTTGACTTCAGTCTTTTCCCGAGGTGTCAGTGGTGCCTCCCAATTATCATAATCAGACTCAAAATCTAGTTTATTGGTCCATTAGGCAGTTATGACATTTTAGATATATAGCTATGACCAGCCCCAGGACCCTAGTTCAATTTACAGTTTGTTCTTAGACAGTTATGACGCTTCCAAATAAGCAACTCTGACCAGTCTAGAACTTACTTTCAGAATCTGGTCCAATATGACTCTCAAGGTACTTTCAGTTATATGTCCCTGACTAGTCTTGGATCCTAGTTTTGAGCTATTAGCCTAGTTGTTTAGTTTAGGTTTTCCAGTGGAAGTAGGACTTAGCACCAAGCGGTTCGGGGTTCCAGCGCACCCAGGTTCCTAAAACTACGTTGCCAGCCTAGGTTATAGTATTATTTGGCCTGATTGGCCCCAGGCATTTTTGATCACCCAGTTTATGCCTTTATACCCTGTCAAGGTATATTGGGTCCTACCGGTGGGATGTATACATCGGACTCCAGTCTAGCTTACGTGGTTATATGTCAGTTAGAGGCTCTCCCACTAGTCAGCTTAGTTCAGTTTCAATTTTGACAATTCAGTTCAGTTCAGTGTGGTCTCTCAGACTCAGTGTTTTAGACTTAGGGCATGTACTTGACCATCAGACAGGGTCATCTTGACCATTTCAGTTTACATCAGTAATTTAGTTCAGTTTACTTGTTGGTCATTGCATGTCCTTTTAGTTCAGCTTTTATGTTTCAATTATGCTTTTTCCCACTTACTCAGTACATTCAAAGTACTGACGTATACTTTTATGTTGTATCATTTCATGATACAACTGTAGGTTCCCAGACTCAACAGCGTTAGCCGCCACGATTCAGATCCTCTTCAACCGCAGTGGTAGTGTGAGTCCTCATCATTTGAGGGCCTTATTTTTTTTATAGTTAGATTACAGTTTTTATTTAGACTTAGAGTTGGCTGGGGGCTTTTCCCAGTAACTCATCAGTTAGAAGGCTTTCAGACTACAGATGTTCAGAATTTCATGTTTAAGTTTCATCTTAAATTTCATAGAGATGCTTTTATGTTATTATTTCAAAATTTTTGCTATGCATGTTTTACTCAGAATACCAGTGTATGATAGACCAGGGGTTGACTTGGGGTCACTTGTGACTTCAAGTACCGTGTTACGTCCAGGGTGTAGTCTCGGGGCATGACACTTGGATTCTTCAAGTACTTGCACCTTCCTCCGAATCTAGACCTAGAAAAAGGGAGAAAATTTCTTGAAAAGTTGTAGGAGTGAGGCTGCCAGCTTAGAGAAAAGGGGTTGTCCTACACTTCAAACATGGAGAACCTGATTTGTATAGTCTTCTCATAATATAACTATGCTAAACCAACAATTTAATTACTTAGCTTGGCTTGAAAAGAGGAGTGTTATTCAAGAACCCTAGAGAGAATTTTTTAGGAAGTTGCTAGAAGAGAGTTGGAGAAACTTGAGAGAAATATGATTTTTTGTAAGTGAAAAATGAAGAAAAGTTAGGTAATATTGATCCTTAAAGGGACTAATTTGGACTGCGTCTCTCTCTCTCTTTCGGCTAGATATGGGCGAAGTAGGTGCGACCTTTAAGCTAGTCAAAAGTATAAGCAAGTGATGAACCTACTTGGTCCTTTCAATTTGGGCCCTTATAGAGTTGGACTTATTAGGCCCTGGCTGCCTATCCTTCTCTTTTTCTTTTTTTCCTTTCTTACTGCATATGGACCACAAATTGGTTAATTAGTGTAAGTAGGTGATGCACTTACTTGGTGTTTTAATTTGATTCATGTATTCTAAGTAGGTAATGCACCTACTTGTCACCTATTTCCTTAATCATCTAAAGCAAATAGGTAACTTATTTATACCATTTTCTAACTCTTAATCCCTTTATTTTAACTTAACACTTTTATGCACTTGGACACTTTAAACTTTAATATGAGTTCAAATACTTTTGTCAATATAAACTTAGTCATATATGTGTAGAAAAGTAGGAGATATTGCATCATCACCCCTTCGCCTCATGGTCATCCTCGAATAAGAGTTATAGCTTAAAATAATTTTAAAAAATTGAAATTGGTCCTTTGGGACATTTTAATATAATGTCAAAAAATATTAATAACAAATAAACAGTCTGGCCTAAAAATTGGACCAGGCCTAGAAATGAAAAAATCCTAATCTATTACTAGATAAATCTAAAGAAAATAAAATATCTGATGTAGATGGCCTGATAAATAGAGGGGTGGCTAGTTCCTTCTCCAGCACCAGTGTTGATCAATCTAGAAGCCATTTGTCTAGTCACATGCATATCCTAAAAGAAAAGCACAATTTAGATTTCAAGTATTCTTAAGACTCCGCTTTATAGCATGATCTATAAATGAAGGAGGTGAAATAATTTCTAAAAGCCCTATAGCCTCCTGAATATATGTATGGTGCACAACATACCCATAAGTAAGACTCTACTAGGCACAACTTGTGGACTCCCTGGGACTCGACATTGTTCTAATACCAAGTTTCATGTTCCAAATGGGGGGAGGCATTGATCGACACTCTATGCCTACTTGACGGAGCAAGTCAACTATATCTCAACTGTAATCCTAACATTCAGGATACTACAACCACTGTCATAACTTGTTGAACAAACATAATACATAAACCGACAAGGCTATAATAGGAGAAAAATCATACAAAGGGTCAGCACGACCACAACTCAACTGTAATAAGGAAAGGAAAGCTGACGAGGCTGCAAACACAATTGAACAGAATATAAAAGGATGGAAAGGCTATAAACTAAACAATATAATGCATAACCAATCCAGAAAGTGTAACACCCCAAAACATCCCTAGACCAAACTCAGACATTGCAAGAAAAATTCAGAAGAAAACTAGAAAAGTTTCCTCAGAACGATTGAGACAACGAGTCACGATTAGCTCCAACGACTCGTTGTGTCAGTCGTGGTTAGCAGTGTTTGGTCTCTCGGGAATCCACGAGGCAAGGAACGACCCGTTGTGAGAAACAACAAGACATCTTGTCAATCGTTGGTCCCAACTCAAAAGTCCCTGTTCTAGGACCCCATGACTCACCCAGCGAGTCATCGTCTGAAGCAACGACTCATGGTGTGAATCATTAAGTGGGAATCCCAGAAACCCCTTTCAATGGTGACGAATGGAAACAACGACCCGTTGTGTCCCACAACGAGTCGTTGTGACCATCTGTGGGAATCAAGCTCAGAAATACAAGACTTGTTCCAGTGAAGGTAACGACTGGAAACAATGACCCATTGGGTCCACCAACGAGTCGTTGTGTCACTCGTTGTCAAGCCTTCCAGGTTTCCTCATCCAGTGACCTTGGGAGAAACCGACGACCCGTTGGTTCATCCAAGGAGTCGTGGTATTCCTCATTGCAAGATCCAGTGAACCAAGAACCCGAAGAGTAGGACCAACAACTAGTACCAACGACTTGTTGAGTGACCCAATGGTTCCTTATCGGTCAGCTTCCAGATTTTTATTCTAGGGATATTTTGTAATTGACCACCTATTTAGTCCCTAAACTACGTCATTTTAAGTATAATCTTAGATAATTTATATGGATTAAATAGTTTTCCTCTTATTCCCCACATAGACTCTCAGAATATCAATTGTAGATTTCAGACTTTTCCTTTCAAGCAAGAACTAGGGCTCCTTGTCAGTTGCAGAAGTTCAAGCTTTCTTCTCCAGGGATTTTCATATCCATGGATGTGGAATTCAAGATAGGAATAGTTCTTCTCTTGTGTCCCCAAAACCTTCTCTATTTTTCCTTATCAGTTAAAGCCTTGTGGATTCGAAATATAGGAAGTTTTCAAATAGACTTCTTTAATATTTAAAGTGGAATATTTTCTCTTGATTTTGACTGCTTTATTGTTCCCTATTTCTAGAAGTTGGTGAAATTATATCTAGTGGAATGATTTAGCCCTAGTTCTTAGTTTAGTGAAATTTAGAATCTTGCGTGTTGGACTAGTTTTCCTGTAGCTTGATTCTATCAGTTTTGAGATCCCCACATTGTTAGTGCATGTGGAAATTTCAGTCAGATAATTAGTCCAGTCTCAGTCAGATTATTATACTCAGTGTTGTTCAGAAATGTCAGATGATCAGTTTGACTATAGTAAATGCTTGAGGTGTCAGTGGTACCTCCCAATTATCAATATTAGACTTAGTTATTAGATTTTAGTGGTTCTTCAGACAGTAATGACACTTCCAGCTAAGCAGCTCTGACCAGTCTTATAACACCAGTTACAAAATCCAGTCCAATAAGACTCTCAAGGTACTTCTAGATAGGTATTCCTGACTTAGTCTTGAGCCCAAGTTTTGAGCTATCAGCTTAGTAGTCAATCTAGGACTATCAGTGAGAGTAGGACTTAGCACCGAGCGGACTGGGGTTCCAACGCACCCAGATTCCCAGAACTACATTGCCACAGTAGGTTATTTTTATTGGCCTTATGGCCCTAGACTTGTGATAACCCAGTTCAGGCCTTTATATCCTAGCAAGGTATATTGGGTCCTACCGGTGGGGTGTATACATCGAACTCCACATCTAGGTTTTATATGTTGGTTATAAACTCTCCCATTAGTCAGTACAGCCTTAGTTAGCTCAGCATAGAACAATTTTAGATTACTCAGTTCAAATCAGTTCAATACAGTAGTTCAGATCTGTATCTCATATTTAGGGCATGCCTTTGACCATCAGATAGGGTCAGTCTGACCATCTCAGTATATTTCAGTTTATTGAATTTCGGCATTTCAATTGGTCATCGCATGTCATTACAGTTCAGTTATTTATTTCTATGTTATTTTTATTCTACTTGCTCAGTACATTCAAAGTACTGATGCATACCTTCTATTACGATACAGTTGCAGGTTCTCAGTCTCAGCACCGTTAGTAGATCTTATCCAAGAGTATTCATTTGCACCAGTGGTGAGTCCTCATCTTTCGAGGAGGATGTTTATTTTTCTTCAGTTGTTTTTTTTCTTCCAGTAGACTTAGAGTTAGCTGGGGGATTGTCCCAGCAACTCATCAGATAGATGGCTTTCAGACACAGACGCATACACAAATTAATATTATCAGTCTTGTTTTCAGTTGTATAAATCTTTATGATTTAGTTCTTCTTCATAGATGGTTTTTATTACTTTTAAAGCTTCAGATATGATATTACTCAGATTACCAGTGTTATGATAGACCATGGGTTGACTTGGAGTTACTTGTGACTCCAAGTACCATGTCTCGTCTAGGGTATAGACTTGGGTCGTGACAAACTTAGTATTAGAGCACTAGGTTTAGAGTATCCTAGGATGTCTGAAAGTCGCATCGAGTAGAGTCCTTTTCATGGGTGTGAAGCATGCCACACTTATGACGAGGAGGCTACAAGAGTTTATTAGGATAAATCCCTTTTATTCAGTCTTTATCGTGTGTCCAAGTTCAATTCTAGAAACATTCTCCTAACTCTTGCTCTATTTTGTTTCAGTGAAATCATGCCTCCACGATGTGGTAACAGAAGAAGGGCTGGAAACGCTCACCGACTTGCCCCACCAGCTCTAGCAGCCCCTCAGGACGACCCAGTGTCCTCCACAAATTTTAGAATAGAAATCCAGTTTCTCGCACAGACAGTCACAAACCAGGTGAACTAGTAGTGGTTCCGGACAATACTAATAGGTCCACAATAGCTGCCCGAGTTTAGGAATTCACCCAGATGAACCCTCCAGTTTTTCATGAATCTAAGGTGGGAGAGGACCCACAGGAGTTCAAGGATGAGATTAGGAAGATCACCCGAATATGGGTGTTAGCTCCTCTGAGAATGCTGATATGGCTGCTTACCAACTGAAAGAGGTAGCCCATATCTGGTATGAACAGTGGAAGAAAGGGAGACCAGCGGGAGCAGAATCGATGGAGTGGGAGGAGTTCACAACAACCTTTCTAGATAGATTCTTCTCCCGGGAGCTTAGGGAGGCTAAGGTAGCAGAATTTATAAATCTAAAATAAGGTAATCGGACAGTGAAATAGTATGCAATAGAGTTCACATCGCTATCTAAATATGCTCTGGAGATGGTAGCCGAGCCAAGGTCTCGCATGTTGAAATTCATCGATAGAGTATCAAACTTGGTCCTCAAGGAGTGCAGGACTACAATGCTTATTAAAGATATTGATCTCTCCAGCCTCATTGTTCATGCCCAGCAGATTAAGGTAGAAAAACTAAAAGACTTGGAGCGGGAGAACAAGTAGGCAAGGACTGGCCAATCAGATTATGGCCACTACAGGTCTGGCGGTACTAACCACCCACAACAATAGAGGGCTCCAGAACCCACTTCAGCCAGTGCCCCTACTTTCCAGTCCCGCAGGGATTGGAGGGAAGGAGCATCTGGTGCACAGTCGCAGAGTCATAGCACCAGCAATCGCTACCTAGATTACCGCAAGTGTGGTAAGAACCATCCATGGGAATGCCTTCAAGGCCGAGAGGGTTGCTTTGGATGTGGACAACTTTGTCATCAGCTCAAAGAATACCCGTCAGCAGGATGGGGGAGATCATAATCCACCGCTTCAGCAGCTCTAGCAGGCCGACCAGCTCAGCAAGACAACACTTCAGGTATGGATGGTGGCCAGCGCCAAAACCATTTTTATGCTTTGTCCTCTCGTCAGGATTAGGAGAGCTCACCTAACGTGGTCACGAGTATGTTATGCCTTTTCCATCTAGATGTGTATATCCTACTAGATCCAGGAGCCACATTATCGTTCGTGACTCCCTATGTAGCTATCCAGTTCAATATCTGTCCAGAAGTCCTCTCAGAATCATTCTAAGTTTCCAACCCAGTTGGTGAGTCAGTTAGAACCAGCTGGGTGTATAGAAACTGCCCAGTCTCAATCTTGAATAAGGTCATTCCAGCTGATCTTGTAGAGTTAGACATGGTTGACTTTGACCTCATTCTTGGCATGGATTGGTTACACTCCGGTTATGCCTCAATCGACTGCAGAACTAGGGTTGCCAGATTTCAGTTCCCTAATGAACCCGTTTTAGAGTGGACGGGCAGTAGTTCATTGCCTAAGGGTCAGTTTATTTCTTACCTTAAGGCCAGGAAGCTTATTTCTAAAGGGTGTATTTATCATCTAGTTCAGGTCAAGGATTCCAGCACTGTTCAGTTAGTTCCAGTTGTTAGTGAGTTTCCTAACATGTTTTCTAAAGATCTTCCCTGAGTTCCTACTATGCAGGAAATAGACTTTGGCATAGAACTTCTTCCAGACACTCAACCTATCTCCATCCCTCCTTACAAAATGGCTCTAGCTGAGCTTAAGGAGTTGAAGGAGCAGCTAAAAGACCTCCTTGATAAGGATTTCATTAGGCCCGACATCTCTCCATAGGGCGCTCTAGTATTATTCGTGCGCAAGAAAGACGGTACCCTCAGAATGTGTATTGGCTACCGTCAGTTGAATAAGGTCATAGTCAAGAACAGGTACCCCTTACTCAGGATTGACGACTTGTTCGATCAGTTTCAAGGAGCCAATTGTTTCTCCAAGGTAGATCTCAGGTCCTGGTACCATCAACTAAGGGTTAGAGAACGTGACATATCGAAAACAACTTTCAGAACTCGGTGTGGTCACTATGAATTCGTGGTTATGTCCTTCGGACTGACTAATTCCCCTACAGCTTTTTTGGACCTAATAAATAGGATTTTCAAGCCATATCTAGACATGTTTGTCATTGTATTTATTGACGACATTCTGGTATACTCCAGAAGTGAGGAAGAACATGCTAACCATATGATGATAGTGCTACAGACACTCAAAGATCGCCAATTGTTCGCTAAGTTCAGCAAATGTGAATTTTGGTTGAAGTCGGTGACTTTCCTTGGTCACGTGGTCTCGGGTGAGAGTATCCAGGTAGATCCTCAAAAGATAGCAGTGGTGAAAGACTGGCCAAGACCTACTTCCCCAACCAAAATTATAAGCTTCTTGGGTCTAGCCGGTTATTATTGATGTTTTGTGGAAGATTTCTCCTCTAACTAGGTTGACTCAGAAAAAGGTGAAATTTTAGTGGTCAGATGCGTGTGAGAAGAGTTTCCAAGAGTTAAATACTCGACTCACTACCGCTCCAGTGTTAACCTTGCCAGAAGGAACAAATGGGTTCGTTGTGTATTGTGACACTTCCAGAGTTGGACATGGTTGTGTTCTGATGCAGCAAGGTAAGGTGATAGCTTACGCCTCCAGACAGCTCAAGGTTCATGAAAAAAACTATCTGACTCATGACCTGGAGTTGGCAGCGGTGGTGTTTGTTGAAAATATGGAGGCACTACCTTTACGGGGCTCACGTGGATGTTTTCACCGTTCACAAAATCCTTCAGTATGTGTTCAGTCAGAAAGATCTAAATCTTCAACAGAGAAGATTGTTGGAGCTATTGAAGGACTATGACATGAGCGTGCTGTATCACCTGGGCAAAGCCAATGTGGTGGCTGATGCCCTAAGCAGGATGTCTATGGGGAGTGTGGCTCATGTTGAAGAAAGCAATAAGAAACTGGCAAAGGATATCCACAGGTTAGCGTCATTGGGAGTGCAATTGGTTGATACAACTGGTGGCAGAGTAGTGTTGCAGAGTGGATCAGATTCCTCATTGGTAGTGGAAGTTAAGTCAAGGCAGGAGGAAGATCTCATACTACTTAAACTGAAGGAGGCGGTTCTCAGAAAAGAAGTGGAGGCTTTCTTCTATGGGAGAGATGGTGTACTCTGTTACTAGGGTAAGCTGTGTGTACCAGACGTAGGTGATTTGAGACAGCAGATACTGGCTGAAGCACATAGTTCGAGATATTCTATCCACCCAGGTGCTACTAAGATGTACCGTGATTTACGGGATAATTACTGGTGGAACAACATGAAAAGAGACATTGCAGAATTTGTAGCTAAGTGCCCGAACATCCAGCAGGTCAAGGTGGAACATCAGAGACAGGGAGGTATGACTCAGGATATCAGCATACCCACATGGAAGTGGGAAGAAGTGAATATGGATTTTATTACAGGTCTATCTCGTACTCATTGACAACATGACTCAATTAGGGTGATAGTAGACCGGATGACTAAGTCAGCATATTTCCTCCCAGTTAAGACTACAGACTCAGCGAAGATTATGCTAGGCTTTATATCCGAGAGTTGGTCAGACAACATGGGGTGCCCTTGTCCATTATTTCAGATAGAGGTACCCAGTTCACCTTGCATTTCTGGAAGTCTTTTTATAAGGGACATGGTGCCCAGGTCAAGCTCAGCACAACTTTTCACCCACAAATAAATGGACAAGTTGAGCGGACTATACAGACTTTGGAAAATATGCTAAGAGCATATGTGATAAATTTCAAGGGAAGTTGGGATGATCACCTACCTCTCATCGAGTTTGCGTACAACAACAACTACCACTCCAGTATCCAGATGGCCTCGGTCGAGGCATTGTATGGTAGGAGGTGTAGATCTCCTATCGGATGGTTTGAGGTTAGTGAAGCTACCCTAATAGGACCAGATTTAGTTCATGAGGCTATGCAGAAGGTGCAACTTATCAGGGAGAGGTTAAAAACAGCGCAAAGCCATCAGAATCTATGTTGATGTAAGGAGAAGAGAATTAGAGTTTGTAGTGGATGGTTGGGTTTATCTGAAAATTTCACCCATGAAAGGGGTGATGAGGTTTGGGAAGAAAGGAAAACTCAGCCCGAGATACGTGGGACCCTATAGAATTCTGAAACGAGTTGGCAGTGTGGCATATGAGTTAGAACTATCTCCAAAGTTAGCATCGGTGCACCTAGTCTTCCATGTGTCACTATTGAAGAAGTGCATCAGTGATCCAGTTTCAGTTGTGCCACTAGGTACATGGGAATAAATGATAGTCTCTCTTATGAAGAGGTCCTAGTTCAGAACCTTGACCGCCAGGTTCGTAAGCTTAGAAACAAGGAAGTCACTTCGGTGAAAGTTTTGTGGAGGAACCAGCTGGTTGAGGGAGCCACATGGGAAGCAGAAGCAGACATGATGGCCAGATACCCTCACTTATTCCCTTCCAGTTCATTCTAGCATCAGGTACTAAATCCCTCCTAAGTACTATATTCAGTTCTGTACTCATCAACTCTATTCAGATTTTTCATGTGCATTCTAGTTGCATCAGCTGTTTTAGTCAGTTACTCCTTCATAAAGTAGCTCATAGTCTTAGTCTAGGAATTGCAACTCTTTTCCTAGTTCTCAGTAGTTTTATCCTTCATTCGAGGATGAATGATCCCAAGGGGGAGATATTGTAATACCCCGAAACTTCTTTAGACCAGACTATGACCTTGCAAGAAAAATATAGAAGAAAACCAGAAAAGTTTCCTCAGAACGACTTAGAGAACGAGTCATGGTCTGCTCCAATTATTCGTTGTGTTAGTCATGGTCAGCAATGTTTGGTCTCTCGAGAACCCACGAGACAAGGAACGACCCGTTGTGAGAAACAACGGGTCATCCTATTAATCATTGGTCCCCAACTTAGAAGTCCCTGTTCCAGGACCCTACGACTCAACCAACGAGTTATCATCTGAAACAACGACTCGTTGTGTGAGTCATTAAGTGGGAACCCCAGAAACCCCTTTCAGTAATGACGAGTGGAAACAATGACCCGTTGTGTCCCACAACGAGTCCTTGTGACCACTTGTGAAGATCAAGCTCAGAAATCCAAAACTTGTTCTAGTGAAGGTAATATCTGGACACAACGACTCGTTGGGTTCACCAATGAGTCGTTGTGTCACCCGTTGTCAAGCCTTCCAGGTTTCTTCATCCAGTGACCATGGGAGGAACCAACAACCCATTGGTTCATCCAACGAGTCGTGGTATTCCCCGTTGCCAGATCCAGTGAACCAAGGACTCGGATAGTAGGACCAATGAATGGTCCCAATGAGTCGTGGTCTCAACCAACAACTCCTTGAGTGACCCATTGGTTCTCTATCGGTCAGTTTTCAGATTTTCATTCCAGGGATATTTTTGTAATTTCCCACCTCTTTAGTCCCTAAACTATGTCGTTTTAATTGTAATTTCAGAGAATTTAGAGGGATTAAATGGTTTTCCCCCTCATTCCCCCACATAGACTCTCAGAATATCGATCGTCGATTCCAGACTTTTCCTATCAAGCAAGAACTAGGGCTCCTTATCAGTTGCAGAAGTTCAAGCTTTCTTCTCCAAGGATTTTCATATCTAGGTATGTGGGAATTCAATAAGGGAATAGTTCTTCCCTTGTGTCCCAAAACCTTCTCTATTTTTCCTTATCAGTTACAGCCTTGTGGATTCGAAATATAAGAAGTTTTCAGACAGACTTCTTTAAGATTTCAAGTGGAATATTTCTCATGATTTTAACTTCTTTATTATTCCCTATTTCAAGAAGTTGGTGAAAATTGTATCTAGTGGAATGATTTAGCCCTAGTTCTCAGTTCAGTGAAATTTAGAATCTTGCGTGTTGGACTAGTTTCCCTATAGCCCGATTATATCAGTTTTGAGATCCCCGTATTGTTAGTGTATGTGGAAATTTCAGTAAGATACATATTAGTCCAGCTCAGTCAGATTATTATACTTAGTGTTGTCTAGAAATGTCAGCTGATAAATTTGACTACAGTAAATATTTGAGGTGTCAGTGGTGCCTCCCAGTTATCAGTATTAGACTCAATTATTAGATTTTAGTGGTTCTTTAGATGGTTATGATGCTTCCAGATAAGCAGCTCTGACCAGTATTAGAACACCAGTTACGAAATTCGGTCCGATAAGACTCTCAAGGTACTTCCAGATAGGTATTCCTAACTTTATCTTGGGCCCCAGTTTCGAGCTATCAGCTTAGTAGTCAGTCTAGGACTATCCAGTGGGAGTAGGAATTAGCACCAACCAACCGGGGTTCCAGCGCACCCATGTTCCTAGAACTACGTTCCCACCGTAGGTTATTTTTATTGGTCTTATGGCCCCAGACTTGTGATCATTCAGTAATGCTTTTATACCCTGAAAAGGTATATTGGGTCCTACCAATAAGGGTGTATATATCGGACTCCACGTCTAACACACGTGGTTACATGTCGATTATAGACTCTCCTACTAGTCAGTACAGTCTCAGTTAGCTCTGCTCAGAACAGTTTCAGATTACTCACTTCAAATCAGTTAAGTACAGTAGTTCAGATCAGTATCTCAGATTAATGGAATGCCTTTGACCATCAGACAGGGTCAATTTGACCATCTCAATATATTTTAATTTATTCAATTTCGGCATTTTAGTTGGTCATCGCATGTCATTACAATTTAGTTATTTATTTCCGTGTTATGTTTTCTTCTACTTGCTCAGTACATTCAAAGTACTGACACATACCTTTTGTGTTGTATCATTTTATGATACAACTGCAGGTTCTCAGTGTCAGCACCATTAGCAAATCTTATCCAGGAGTATTTAGTTGCATCAGTGGTGAGTCCTCATCTTTCGAGGACGTTGTTTATTTTTCTTCAGTTGTTTTTTCTTTCTTTCAGTAGACTTAGAGTTAGTTGGGGGCTTGTCCCAGCAACTCATTAGATAGATGGATTTCATACACATACACAGACACATGTTAAGATTATCAGTCTTGTTTTCAGTTGTATAAATCTTTGTGATTTAGTTCTTGTTCATAGATTGTTTTTATTACTTTTAAAGCTTCCTCTATGATATTACTCAAATTACCAGTGTTATGATAGACCATGGGTTGATTTGGGGTTACTTGTGACTCCTAGTACCATGTCTCGTCCAGGGTATAGACTCGGGTCGTGACAGAAAGCCTCTAAAAAGTATAATGCTGATGGTTGGGACAAGGCCCCGTCCTAACCATCATTTGCACAAAAAACTAAATAACATGAAAAGCGGTAAACTAGACTAACTGCTTCAGAAAGAAAGGAGCATACCAACTCGATCACTAAACTTTGAAGCTCCTTCTGCAGAGGGAAATCTGGGCCTCGACCTACACCTGCAGCATGAATACAGGGTATCCAAGTGAAGGAACATTAGTATAAAGAATATGTACTGGTATGTAAGGCTGAAAATAGAAATAGTCATAAAGTAGTAGCAATAAGATGACTGAATCAATGGACAACAAAAATATAAAAAGGAAAAAACAACTTAATACTCTGGGAAACCTGTAACTCAATTGTAAGTCAACTTTGAACGACAATGAAATCATATATATGTATATAAATCTATACCTCCCCAACCGACATATAGTCCGGTGGTAAGGTCTGAGGTAATCTGCCCAATCGAATAATGGTCGCCTGTCATTATTTGCCTAACCGATATAAGAATCAGGGTAAATTATCTAATCATTGCCCATGCTATGCATACATATGTCTTGCTACAAAATAATACACTGACTCTATTACCATGATATGTCTATGTCTTAATCATAACTCAAGGAGGACCACAATCATGAATATATTACATGAACAGGCCTTGATACTATTGATAACATACATTTCATGACCCGAGCTTGGACCTTGGACCACGACACAAGACCTAGAACCACGAATGGCTCCAAGCTAACCCATGGCATATACATAGCATGATTAAGAGCATAAACTAAGCAAAAGTAAAACATGAACATCACATAAGTGGGAGTCTGAATATCATAAAGCATAAGCATAGACAACAAGTCAACAATGCTGAATCATATAATACATAATTGTCTGAAAAGCTTCTAATAATATGATGAGTTGGTAGGACAATACCCCCTACATGCTCTACAAAATCTAAAAACTGAAAGACAAAAACGAAGAAACAAATGACAAAATTAATGTCCTCGGATCATGAGGACTCACCAAAGCTGAACCCGAACTGATCCGAAGTGGCAGAGAAGCTAACATTGGGGATGAGACTATCACTCCATCATATTTCATAGGACGATATAGCATAGAGTATGCGGTCAGTACTTTCAATGTACTGAGTACCTAGGTTAAGTAAAAACATAATAGTAAAGTGATAGTCTGAAATCATGAATAAAGTAAGCTAAGATATGAGAGTAAGGAAAACATGCAAAAATCATAACTGTGAGATAGTCATAAGCGTGAGATATTCATTATAAGCTGAAACATGATGACCCAAGGTTTTGAAAGTAAATCACATAGTTTAGCATGTTTGAAAACACAAGTAAAAAATCACAATCTGATTAATGGGTCAATCATACTATAAAACTTGATATCATAAATCCTGTTGTTCGGCTGTTTGGAATAACTACACGCAAGTGCACGTGGTCAAACAAGTAGTAAAGTGGCTTAAGTAAGCCAAGTATCGATTCCACAGGGACTGGACTAAGGTATCAATCTAATCAAGTGTCAATAAACTTTAACTCTAAACTGCAGACAACAGTGTGAAGAAGATTTTGATATTTTGTTTCCTAATTTTATACAAAGTCTAAAACGAATATACAAGTTGAGTTTGAACTATAAGTATGAGCATGCTGAGGTTAAAATGAACATGTAGAGAAATAAATTATCGATACAATTTGATTAATCTTTCCTCCGGTTTCTAGTCAAGAATTATTACCTATGGATTAAAACTCTCGTATTTAACCCAACTTAAGAATCATGAACCTTCCACCTACATCTCTGTGATAAAAAGAAATTCATGTTCTAGCCATACAAAACCGATTCCTTAATTGACTAATACGACTTTCAGGTATATCTCTATCCTGAAGGTAAATCAATTCTCAATTTTCCCAAACTAAGAAAAGATCATATCCTATCAATCCCCAACTTTCCAATTTCTTGCTCTCTCGAGTGAAACCGGACTTTTTAGATATACATTAACATTGGCCACACATTAATGCAGTAAGAACAAGAATCAATAGAACAACCATGGAAGACAAGATGAAAAATAAATTGATCAATAATTACATTTCAATACAAATGTTCTTAACCTCAGCAAGAAGTGAATTTAGCCACTTATTTGTGGATTAAACATCGTTAAATGAGTGTAAATCATACAAATAATTGAAATAAGGAAGAAAGAGATAGAGAAGAACCCTAAGAATTTCGTCCCCTCAACTGCCTGTAACCCATGTTCTTGCTCAACCAAGTCAGAATTATTAAAAATAAACCTAAGTGTGCTATTTATACTAGTGGAAATTTTCCCGGAATAACAAGCAACGTGTCACGGAGTGCATCGCAGAGCACTGCCTCCGTGACACGCCACCAACGCGGACCCTTACTGGAATCCGGTCGTCCAGGTATTTAAGCCCAACGTGGCACGGCGTGCAATGCAGGGCTAGGACAACGTGCCACGGCCCCAACGCGCACCTTCACTGGAATTTGGCTCATCTTCAGCATCCGGGCAGAATGCATCCGCGATGGCAGCGTGACATGGCTCCATCGCGGAGCCCCTTTAATTCATGCTTTCCTTGGCCTTTTCCTTGCTCGCTTCCGAGTCCAATCCCGATTTCTCCCAACAAGCATCTTAGCTTCATAAAATTATATTTTTCCTGCAAAACAACGTTAATCATGTTGGTTAGTATAAATTCACATTTGACTACAATTCACATGAGAATGTACAAACATCGATAGATAAACAAGACAAAATGACGCATTTGAGTATCACTTGCGCATATAAATCCGCCCAAGATCACTTACCCCACACTTAAAGCCTTGTTCGTCCCCGAACAATAATCTTACACCTCATGCAACTGACACCCAATCATGGCTACTTTGGCTCGACAATCCGAGCTACGATTATACCGATTATTTAATATAGCAAATCATTAAGAAAACATGCATAGTCTTATCAATACAATGACCTTCAACACATTAAGACCTCCTAGACTCAAGAATCAACTCTCGATATCGGCAAACTCATGCAAATCAGCTGATCAAGATATCCAACATGAAATTCAATGTCTCGTCGAGCATGTGCCCTCACAACACAAGAGAATTTTCCCCTTTTTAATCACATGAACTCAAAGACATTACATGCAGGGGCATATAAATACGATTTCGCTCTCTCTCCCAAAAGAATTCACATGCATCATGTCATGAACCATAGGCTTGCCTCTAGTGTATTACTCCACTAATATAAGGTCGCGTGATGTAAGATCACGTAGGACTTAACGGGTTGTAATGTAAGCTACGGAACTAGTAAATATTGGGCTAACCAATAATAGCAACTAGCATCCTTAAGCGCTTTTTCAATACATCCCATCAACCTTATGGGCATTGTTTCTTCCTTCATCCTCCCATTCTTGAAGTCTGTCTTTATTTATCTTTAAGCACACTCGACTTAATAACAAAGATTAGTTATACGTCTTCATTATATTTAATTTATAGCAAGTGCACCTTTGACCTTTTCTTTCCTTTCATCACTTTGCTTTTTCTTTTCTTTTCTCAATTCTCACTCCTTGACACTGTGGGAAAATTATTTCTCTTGAGCGCTTAAGAGTTTTGGATCAAATTCACGGATAATTAAAAGAAGGGGTTAAGCTCGGTTTACACCTTTTCGACAAAAGAAAAAATAGGCTAAAGGCTCAATGGGCTAACTAGGATGTACATTCAAGGTAGGTACGATAATGAGAAAAAAACTTTCGGTTAAATCAAAGAAATGCCTACATCCTTTCCTACAATACACATCCTTCATTTCATTACGTACACACACCAGGAAAGTTCTAGACAATTCACAATAGCATGGAATAATCAAAACCTCTCCATACACTCTTTGCAGATGCTCAACTCAAGACATATTCACAGACTCTTCAATCAGCTAATTACAAGAATTCAAACATTAAGCCTCAATCACACCGAATCGAACTCTATGGCCTAGGTATCTCAACATATTTACAAAGTTGCATGCTTTCATACAAACCACCTTTGCATTTTAAATATCATGTACAACACGCAACCTGAATTCCGAACCATAAAGTAATGACACGTTTTGGATACAAACAAACAAAAGAAAAAAATATTTAAAAAGGGCAAAAGAAATCTACTCCTATAGACTACATTTCCCTTAAGACGGTCGTCATCCATCCATCATAGGGTATGGTCACTAATTACGACTTCGGTTCAATGGGATTATTCTCGGTAAAAGCACCGAAAACAAACGCCGAGAAACCCAAAAATAAAAAATTTCACGAAATTTTTTTAAAATATCGATAATTTCGATAAAACAAAAATATTTACACAACTAGCTAACAACAACTGCATACAACACACAACAGCTTCACATTAATTACAATACAGACATACACACAAAAATCACAGGGTCACAATTTTTTCCAAGAACAACAACAGAACAGAGACATTAATAACAACAACAACCAACACCTAACTACTCCCACCCCACATTTAAATCGAACACTGTCCCCAGTGTTCACAAAATTCAACATAGCACAAAAGTGGGTGGTGAAACTCCCTGATCAATCGAAGTATTCCACTTCTTCGTCAAGTGGGGCTGCCTCGTCTCCCATGTCTGAATCGCCCCCGTCATCATCATCTGACTCAATATCTGAGTCCTCACGACGTGTCTCCTCATCAGTGGGGACATCATCATCAGTGGGATCCATAAAAGCTGGCCCCACTCAACATAGAGCCCTGGCATTTTCGCCAAAGGGTAGTCTAGCTCGAGCTGCCACAACTCATCTTCTGTTGCTGGCCTCCCGCCTATGTGCAACTGGAGCATCTGCATCCCAAACATGTAAGCCATATACTAATCATCCCGAGCATGTCGCTCGGCTAATGTGAGAACTGGCCCGTGAGTGGTGTTAGTTGCCTTAGTTTTTGACGTCTAAGGCACACCTATCCATCTGCAGGATATAATCTAGGGCCCCTCAGGAACGTGGTCAGTAACCCACCAAACCTGTACCGGTGACCTTGATGCAAACGGGCTCTCTTCATGGCGGAGATAATCACCGCCCCAACATTGATCTCCAGCCCTTTCATCAAGGCATAGACCAAGCACACACGATCCCGGGTGACATCTGTCATATGCACCCCTGGGATCAGGCAGGAACAAATAATTTTAAGCCATATCCTAGCTTCCGTGTTCATCTGTGAGTAGGGCAATGTCTGATGGTAGCCCCTCTCCTTATGCCTGCTCTACCATGCTATAGACCGGGCTCCACACAGAGTGCGTCTGATGTCTGCATATGATGGAGTGATGTTCATTTATCGGAGTACATGGGCGTCTGTGTCCCGCGCCCCCAAGATGGCATTTAAGGTGATGGGGCTCAAAAGTGACTACCTGCCCCCTTATTTTGACAGTGTGACTTCGGAGTGTCGGGTTCCAGTTGGCGTAGAACTCTCGAATCAGGTGAAGATTGCACTCCTTGGGCTCTTTAAAAATGAAGTTCAGCCCGACTGCATCAATCCTGTGGACAATTCTGGGGAATTCTTGTGCCAACGGTTCCCTTACAATATGCTCCTCGGGGAAGTATTTGCTTTTCTTATGCTTTGTGTACCATTTCTTCCCTTCCTCTGTCACCCATTGGGTTCCGTATTAACGGCGTTGGCTGAGCAGAACCGCTGGTGCTGCTGGGACTGCTGTTCCCAGTCTAATCCTTTTCCTTCCGGCGCTTGATGTAGATGCACCTTTTTCCTTTATCTTGCCTGCTTGCCATTGTTCTTGTCAAATCACACAGACAGTCCCAATGTTATTCAAATTAAACTTTGCATCAACTAAGGTTGGGTTAAGCTAAGTCACCCCACACTTAGTCTTTAGCCACAATCACAACATTACAGCAAGACAATCCTCTTTTTCTAACTTTCAAATAAAAAACAATAACAAAAACGCCTCGTGCATTCAGAGGGTTCGACGGTATAAATTCTATATACTACTCAGTCTTCGTATAGCTAATCCACTATTAGCATCGATAACATTTCATCACATAGCACTTAGCGAAAATTTCTATCAACAAAACCGATGCAATTCCCCCAATTTCTATGCAATTTCAACAATTTCATTATCCCGAAAATCCATCGTGCCTTTAGCATATTAACGTTAAACACAACATAATTTATCTCACCCAACATGCACAAACCAACAAGAATTTCACATTTCAACTCAATTTTAACTTCTTCATATTCAAATTCTAACCCTAGCTACAATTTCACAAGAATTTCGATCACCCATGTATTTATCGAGTTCATATAATCACAACGATACTACGAACATCAATTAACAATAGCTTACATGAATTCAAGCTCAATTTACAACTAGGGCAAGTTTTCCTCACCTCTCATGCTCAAAATCGGAAAAATTAGTCAAGAAATGAGATGAAGTTAACGAACATACCTTCAATTCGACGATATCGAAGAAAAGTTGAAGAATTTTAGCTTATAGGTCCGTGTCACATTGGGGAAGGGGGGATTCTTGGGTGTTTGTCGCGGAGGAGATGAGAAATGGGAAAAAATGAGGGAAAAAGGGGTTAAAAAGAGGTATTTTCATGTGGGTCACCCGGCAACCCGGTGTGACCCGACGCGAAATTGCCTTCAATGTGTCACGAAGGGTAACGCGGGGCATGCCCTCCGTGACACGGAGCCATCACGCCAGTACTCTGGATTTTTTCAAAAATTCTAGGTTACACTTCAACGTGTCACGGAGGGTAACACGGAGCATGCCCTCCGTGACACGGAGCCATCGCGCAGGCTCACTGTTTTGCCACTTTTTATTATTTTTCTCACCTCGATTTTTCCTTTGCGATCTTTTGCATTTTTGCCCTCCGTTCAACCTGAAATTCATCTCACCACGAGAAATTTGTTAGAATTCAAAGGTTTCAAACACAACACGATAATTTTTTTTTGTTATATATATATATATATATATTTTTTTTTTTTTTACTTTTTTTTTCTTTTTGTTTAGCTAACTACTTCTACTTTTCTCTTACAACAAATTCACGGGTTGCCTCCCGTGCAGCGCCTGGTTTACCGTCGCGGCTCGACGTCATTAAGCTCAGTCATCCTCTAGGGTGACGGATGTCTTCTCTCGACTACCGTCCTCACCCATGTCATGCTTACATTTCTCCGGTGGTTTCCTCAATGGCTCCCGTGACTCAACGCTTTGAGCAATATCCGCTCGATCAAGCACGTTGATCACTGAGAGTTCCTCGTACACTGCCGGAAGCTTTGTAGCTTGTACACCTCAAACACCTCCACCTTGTCGTGCGCCCGCATAGTTAGCTTCCCTGCAGCTACATCAATTAGCGCTTTCCCGGTCGCCAAGAAAGGACGTCCCAAAATAAATGGGACTTCCGCGTCTGGCTCAAAATCCAGCACGACGAAGTCTACCGGGAAGATAAGGGAGCCACTTGCACCAACACGTCCTCCACAATGCCATCAGGTCTGGCTAAGGAACGATCCGCTAGTTTCAAGATCACTGTTGTTGGTCTAGGACTCCCTAGCCCCAACTTCTTGAATACCGATGTCGGCATCAAGTTAATGCTCGTTCCCAAATCACATAATCCGCGAGCTCAGATACTCTGCCCAATTGTAATTTGAATTGTAAAGCTCCCAGGGTCCTTGAGCTTTATGGGAAACCTATTTTGTATCCGTGAAGTGCACTCCTCCGTAAGCACCACCATAGCGTACTCAGTCAACCTGCTTTTGTTCGCCATGATGTCTTGATATATTTTGCGTACTTCGGCACCTCCTGCAAAATATCAACAAGAGGTAAATTAATGTGTACCTGTTTAAGCACCTCCATGAACTTTTTGAAACACGCTTCCTCCTTGTGTTTCTTAGTCTTTGAGGGAACGGGGGTGGTGGTCTTTCTGGTTCAGCTTCCTTCTCCTTCCCCCTATCATCATTGTGATCCCTCTCATTATCACCTACTTCCGACTGCTGTGGTGGTCTTTCTGATTCCACCTCCTTGAGTTGCAAACCACTCCTCGTGGTCACTGTATTTACCTGCTTTGGGTTCGGATCAGTTTCACTCGGAAGTCCTCCTCTCGGCCTGGTGTTTTGAGCTCCAGCAAATTGCCCAAACTGGTACTCCAGCGCCTTTGTAGCTAACTGATTGTTCTTTACATCGGCTGCCAATATCACGTAGTCAGCCTGCAATTGATCTTGGTTAGCTATCATTATCTTGAACATCTCCTCAATGCTGGGTGATGGTGGTGGAGGAGGTGCATTGTTGCTTCTGTATTGCGACTGATAGTTCTGCTGCCCTCCTTGATTTCTCTGCGCCCCCTGACTCAAACTCTGTCCTTGATGGTTGTTGCTACCCCAAGAGAAATTCGGGTGATTCCTCCAGTTGGAATTGTAGCTGTTACCATATTGTAGGTGGTTATTTCTCTGTACATTACCAACAAAGTTCACCGAATCAAGATTTGCTCCACAACACTCAGCTGAGTGTTCATTACTCCAGCACACTTCACACCAAATCTGCTGCACTACATTCACTGGGGCTTGAGACTGGTTCATGCTCATGTTACTGAAGTGGGTGTTGAGTTGATTCTGTAACGCAGCTATCTGTGCAGCAATAGCTGTAAAACCATCCACTTCCAAGAATCCAGCTGCTTTCCTTGTTCCTCCTCTTGAAGAGTCCGCATTCCACTCCGGATTCCCCTGCGAAATACGATTTAACAAAGTATACAGTGTGAAGAAGATTTTGATATTTTGTTTCCTAATTTTATACAAAGTCTAAAACGAATATACAAGTTGAGTCTGAACTATAAATATGAGCATGCTAAGGTTACAATGAACATGTAGAGAAATAAATTATCGATACAATTTGATTAATCTTTCCTCCGGTTGCTAGTCAAGAATTATTACCTATGGATTAAAACTCTCGTATTTAACCCAACTTAAGAATCATGAACCTTCCACCTAAATCTCTGTGATAAAAAGAAATTCATGTTCTAGCCATACAAAACCGATTCCGTAATTGACTAATACGACTTTCAGGTATATCTCTATCCTGAAGGTAAATCAATTCTCAATTTTCCCAAAATAAGAAAAGATCATATCCTATCAATTCACAACTTTCCAATTTCTTGCTCTCTCGAGTGAAACCGGACTTTTTAGATATACATTAACATTGGCCACATATTAATGCAGTAAGAACAAGAATCAATAGAACAACCATGGAAGACAAGATGAAAAACAAATTGATCAATAATTACATTTTAATACAAATGTTCTTAACCTTAGCAAGAAGTGAATTTAGCCACTCATTTGTGGATTAAACATCGTTAAATGAGTGTAAATCATACAAATAATTGAAATAAGGAAGAAAGAGATAGAGAAGAACCCTAAGAATTTCGTCCCCTCAACTGCCTGTAACCCATGTTCTTGCTCAACCAAGTCAGAATTATTAAAAATAAACCTAAGTGTGCTATTTATACTAGTGGGAATTTTTCCCGAAATAACAAGCAACGTGTCACGGAGTGCATCGTGGAGCACTGCCTCCGTGACACGCCACCAACGCGGACCCTTACTGGAATCCGGTCGTCCAGGTATTTAAGCCCAACGTGGCACGACGTGCAACGCGGGGCTAGGCCAACGTGCCACGGCCCCAACGCGCACCTTCACTGGAATTTGGCTCATCTTCAGCATCCGGGCAGAATGCATCCGCGATGGCGGCGTGACACGGCTCCATCGCGGAGCCCCTTTAATTCATGCTTTCCTTGGCCTTTTCCTTGCTCGCTTCCGAGTCCAATCCAGATTTCTCCCAACATGCATCTTAGCTTCATAAAATTATATTTTTCCTGCAAAACAACGCTAATCATGTTGGTTAGTATAAATTCACATTTGACTTAATTCACATGAGAATGTACAAACATCGATAGATAAATAAGACAAAATGATGCATTTGAGTATCACTTGGGCATATAAATCTGCCCAAGATCACCTGTACAAGAATAACATAAAACATGAGGACACTGGGAGACTTCATCATAACTGACACCATCATGAATGAGCACATGATGCCCCAACTATCTCGCCCAAGTGGGCAGAGCCGTTTTAAGCCTTGCCACGGAAAAAAACAACAAAGGTGTGATATCACTCATAATCATGAGCCCAGTAGTGTAAGGGAGACACTCTCAACTATCGAGGACTCCTTAGGCTAGGGGCAAAGGAGACACTCTCTATTGGCGAGGACCCCTTATCCTAAAGTGGCACGTAGTTCTGAGACCTGGATACGCTGAACCCTGACCTACTTGGTGCTAGATACTACTCCCAAAGCACGCATATTGCTCATAGACATAATCATAAAACATACTTGATTTTGCATGGGCTATTTGAAAATATGAAAATCATAATCATACTCGACATACATGAACTAGCCATGAAAACAATGCTGCTGTCAGCCATGATACATAAGCTTGAGATTCATGAAATCATACATAATTGAGTAAAATCATCGTATCTTGAAAATAATAAGTTCATGAGAGAATCTAGTAGAAAACATGCATTTCATAATCATAAAACATAGATTGAATAATAAGAGACTTGAATTCATAAGAGATCATAAGAGATTTCATGAGAATTGGGTATAACCCTAGAATTTCATCAAAATATGATTAGAGACTTGAATTCATGAAATTGACTTGAAATAGGGCATGAGGGTGAAAGAAATCCCCATTCATGACCCTACATATATGGGTTATATGAATATTTAACTTAATTTGGAGACCCAAGGGAAATTGAGAAGAAGGTGATGAAGAACCCTAGCGTTTCCTTGAGAGGATTTAATATTCAACGTGGGGTGTTAGGAGTAGAATGAGGATTAGAAATGAATAAAACCCTAAAATATACCCTCTTAGGAGCTTAAAACGACTTAATTTAGGAGTTAAGTACATAGAAAGTATGAAAATACCCTTAATGACCCAACTTCAAAAATCATCCCAGTATACTTTATAGCTCACATAACGACCCGTTAGGACGCATGACAGGTCGTCAAGTGCCAATTGTGTCCATTGGACAGATTTTCCAACTTTCTGATCCTTTCTTGACACATTCACTTAATGATTCATCATAACTGTTAACTAATCACTTCACCAGCCATCAAGACTCTCTAAAACTCAACTTTTTTTCAACTTTTCACACCTAACGGATCACCTAATGAGTCATTACATGACTTGATGACTCATGATGATTCGTTCTTTGATTTGGAACAATTTTAGCTATTTTCTCCGTTTCTTGCCTCGTGTCTGATCTTAGAAACTTTTGAGGTGTTAAATTATCTCCCCCTTGAAAACATTCATCCTCGAATGTAGATTAAGCAAACTGGAAGGATAGGGAAGGAATTGAAAACCCCAAACTGAATAGCCATAGCTGAAAACTGGCGGAGTGGCTAACTCCGGACATGAATTACATGATTGAACTAAATTCATGAAACATACATGCATACTATGACAGGAAAGGAACTGAGAGACATGGAATTGACATCAAACTGAATAGAGTACTAAGGAGGAAACTAGTACCTCATATTGGAACTGAGTCGGAAGGGAAAAGATACGGGTATCTAGCCATCATATCTACTTCGGCTCCCCATGTAGCTCCCTCAACTAGCTGATTTCTTCACAAAACCTTCACTAAAGCTACCTCCTTGTTCCTCAACTCTGAACCTGATGATCAAGGATCTCAATCGGAACCTCCTGATAAGTAAGGCTATCCTTCACACCAATACTCTCTAGTGGAACAACTAGAGTTGGATATCCAATGCACTTCTTCAGCACATAGAAAACTGGATGCATCAAAGCTAACTCCGCTAGTAGCTCCAACTCATAAGCCACTTTTCCAACTCGCCTTAGAATCCTATAAGGACCAACATATTGGGAACTAAGCTTTCCTTTCTTACCGAACCTCATAACTCCCTTTATGGGAGACACCTTTAGAAACACCCAATCATGAACCACAAACTCAACTTCTCTCTTCCTAACATCCACATATGATTTCTGACGACTCTGAGTTGTTTTCAACCTTTCTTTAATAATATGAAATTTCTCCATAGCCCCATGAACTAAATCTGGCCTTATCAACATAGCCTCACCTACCTCGAACCATTCAATAGGTGATCTACATCTCTGCCCATAAAGAGCCTCAGATGAAGCCATCTGAATACTGGAGTGGTAGCTGCTGTTGTAGGAAAATTCAATAGAGAGGAAAGTGATCATCCCAAATACCTTTGAAATCGATCACACAAACTCTAAACATGTTCTCCAGAGTCTGAATGGTCCAGTCGGCTTGACCATCAGTCTGTGGGTGATAAGCTGTGCTAAGCTTCACCGAGTGCCAAGGCCCTTCTGAAACAATCTCTAAAATTGAGAGGTGAACTAAGTACCCTTATATGAGATGATAGACATGGAACTCCATGCAACTGAACTAACACTTGAATGCACAGTCTAGCATAATCCTCAGCTGAATCTGTAGTTTTGACCAGTAAGAAATGTGCTAATTTGGTCAACCTGTCTATAACCACTCATATAATAATGTCAGAGTGTACGAGAAAACCCTGTAATGAAATCCATGTTGATCTCCTCCCACTTTCAAGTAGGAATACTAATATCCTGAAGCATACCTCTCGGTCTTTGATGCACAATCTTCACATGTTGACAATTAGGATACTTAACCACAAATTTCGCAATACTTTCTTTATGCCATTCCACTAATAGACTTCCTGCAGGTCGCGGTACATCTTGGTGGAACCTGGGTGGATAGAATATCAATAGCTATAAGCCTCTCCCAATATCTGCTCTCTTAAGTCATCCACGTCTGGAACACACAAACAACCCTGATATTAGAGCACACTATCTCCCCCTTGGGAGAAGATCTCCACTTTCTGATTTCAAACTGCTTCCTTCAACTTTACTAAAATAGGATCCTCATCTTGCCTGGCTTTAACCTCCAACACCAAAGAAGATTCTGACCCATTCTGAATAATAACACCACCATCTTCTGAATCTATAAGGTGAACCCTCAAGCAAGCAAGCCTATGAACATCCTTCACGAATTCCTTCCTCCAATCCTTAAAATGGGACACACTCTCCATGGACAACCTACTAAGAGCATCTACCACTACATTGTCCTTGCTAGAATGATAAAGGACACTCATGTCATAGTCTTTGAGAAGCTCTATCCATCTCCTAATTCAGATCTTTTTGAGTAAACACATACTGAAGACTCTTGTAGTCCATGAACATATCCATATGTACCCCATACAAATAGTGCCTCCAAATTATCATGGAAAACACCACCACTGCTAGCTCAAGGTCATGCGTCAGATAATTCTTATCATGAGTCTTAAGCTATCTTGAGGCATAATAAATGACCTTTTCATGCTGCATCAACACACATCCAAGGTCAATGAGAGAAGCATCACAATACACAACAAAGCCATCTGTGCCCTCCGGTAGTGTCAAAACTGGAGCTAAAGTCGAGTCTTTAACTCCTGAAAACTCTTCTCACAAGCATCGGACCACTGAAATTTGGCCTTCATCTGGGAAAACTTAGTCAAATGTGCTGAAATGGATGAAAATCCGTCTATAAACCTATTGTAGTATCCAGCTAAACCCAAAAAGCTCCTAATGTCTATTGGACTGACAGGTCTAGGCTAGTTTTTCACCTACTCAATCTTTTGAGAGTCTACCTACACACCCTCAATGGACACCACATAACCAAAAAATGCTACCGAGTTCAGCCATAACTCACACTTGCTGAATTTAGCAAACAACTAACGATCCTTAAGAGTTTGCAACGTGATCCTAGATGAGCAACATGCTCCTACTCACTTCGAGAGTATATGAGGATGTCATTTATGAAGACAATGATGAACATATGCAAATATTGCTTGAACACTTGATAACATCCAAAATATACTCTTCGTTACAAAAGAGAATAAACGACTGTTGTATCAAAATAAATATCCCGACGGATGTCGGGGTCGAATCCCACAAAGACTAACAAATGATATGCACAAGTGTTGTTTGAAAAATTGAATTTAGTTCGCGCCACTCAAAAATAACAAAGAAATAAACATTTTTGGGGGGATACTTGATGTTAACAACAGGGTATAGATTCTAAGTCGGCTCATTAAAATAGCAAAAATAACCAAAGTTGTCGACTATAATGAGAAAGACTAGAGGTGTGGGGTAGATGAGGTGCTAATTAAATAAGGTCATGCTAGATCATCTCCTTAGTTCAAATTGTGTAAATAACTTTGGACAGGTGGGCATTCGATGTTTTTCAACCTCATAAATGCCTCTTACTAGAGTTCTTTCAAACTACTAAACACAATTAAATCAACCCAATGAAGTTTGGATTAATAGCTGCACTAATCTCTAGCTATTACCTATTAATTAGGAATGAGAATGTGGGTTTGACTATATCTAGCCCAATTCCACCATATCACATCCATGTCTACCATTAAATTCTCTCCCAATACTCAATTCTTCTCTTTTAAGCAAACATTAAGTAAGAAAAGTAGACCCACATATGTAACTATGGATCTTCTATTATAAATTGGAGAGAACTTTAACTTATTTACACTAATTAAACAATCTTGAGATGAATCTAGCAATACCCAATTTAATTAAGCATTCATCACCATACACCTCTAGTTAGCTACTCATAGTTAAGAAATTCGAAAGCATATTTAACAATAAACTCATTGATTTCAATAATAAGACTAGCAAAATCAAACTCAGCAATAAGTCTTCAACAATGGTGATACCTTGCTATAGAGGAAGAAGAAGAAAAAGAAAAATATATTTTTTTTCAGTTTCCACCAATAGAATTCTACTCTCTTCTTCTATAAAGAGAATGTTGTTAAAAAGCTAAAAGTTAAGATTTGATAGGTGCAGAGCACTCCTCTCTAAAATATATCCAAAAGTAGGGTACCCAGAACTCTCTTTTTCATTGTTGGACACATTTGCCCCTGCTCAGTCATTCTGGTACTTTCGAGAGTAACGACGGTTCGCCAGGTTATATTCCACGAACCGCCAGCTATAAATGGATGGTCCTTCAGTGAATTCCAGTGTCCTTCGGCGACTCACCGGTCTCCAATCGTGCTCCTCCGATTTCTTTCTCTATGATCCAATGCTTCTAGGTGTCAGTAGGCGATTTAACCGGTGAGTCACCGATTGATGTCTGCGACCATCAGTTGTTTTAGTTCCCCAAGATAGCGGTCTTCGGTGTTTGGCCGGCGTTTCGCTGGTCTTCTCTGGTGAAGCACCAGTTTTCACCTGATTCCCTTCTTTTTACTCCCTTTCTTGCTCTTTTCTACAAATCAAATATCTGCACATAAAAAGGCAAAAAGGGCATAAAATCCATTTAAATGACTTGAAAACTAAGCTTAAGCTCATGCTTAAGAGACTAATGAGTTGGTAAATTGCCAACTCATCAACACCCTATTCATTAAATCCATGAAAGCTACAAGAGCATTTGTTCGTGCAAAAGACACAACTACAAACTTATAATGACCATACTGAGTCTTGAAGGCTGTCTTCGTGATGTCACTTCCTTTAACCCTTAGCTGGTGATAGCCGAATCTGAGGTCTATCTTTTAGAAGCACTTGGTAACTTGAAGCTAGTCAAATAAGTCATTAATCCTGGGGAGAGGATACTTATTCTTGATTGTGACCTTTTTCAACTGACGATAATCAATGCACATCTTGAGAGAACGATCTTCCTTCCACATGAAGAGAATTGGAACACCCCATAGGGACTTACTAAGCTTGATGAAACCCTTATCTAGGATATCTTTCAACTATTCCTTTAACTCCTTTAGCTCGGCTGGAGCCATTCTGTAAGGAGGAAGGAATACGGGCTATGAATCAGGGGAAGGTCAAAACCAAAGTCAATCTCCTGCTCAGGAGGGACTCCTGGCAGATCATCTGAAAACACCTCGCAATACTCACATATAACAAGAACAGACTGGAGAGTTGGGGTTATGGACTTAGAATCCTTAGCCCGAACTAGGTGATACACACAACTCTTGGAGATCGTCTTCTATCCTTAAGATTGGAGACAAAGCGACCTACAGGTATTGCTAAACTACCCTTCCATTCTAGGACTGGCTCACCCGAGAATCGAAACTCTACTGATTGGGTTCTATAATTAACTAAAGCATACCAAGCATACAACTATTTCAAGCCAAAGATAACATCAAAATCTATCATGTTTAATCCTACTAAGTCGACTGAGGTGACCTTCTGAAAAACTATGATACGACAATTTCTATACACCCGTGCTATAACTGACTCACTGACCGGAGTAGAGACTGAAAAGGGTTCTAAAAGGATTTTGGGACTGACATAAAAACTGATAGCAACATAGAGAGTCATGAAGGATAATGTATGGGTCAAGAAATTCACAAACATCAAGATAGAAAACTCGTAACATACTAGTGACCACATCGAGCGAGCTCTCCTGCTCCTAATGAGATGATAACACGTAGAACCTGTTCTTGCACAACCCGTCATCTGTACTAGAAGATGCAACCTACTGAGATGAGCGAGCTATAGGAGCTCTGATGTGGTTGCTGGGGCATGACCTCTACCGTCACCCTGTTTGGTTGATGGGCAATCCCGAAATTTGTGTCTGAACTTCCTGCACCCGTAGTAAGCATCTGAGTTGATTAAGCACTCTCCTAGGTGATTCTTACCACACTTACTGCAAGCTGGGAAAGTGAGCTCCCCTGACATCCTCCTATGACCCCTGAGACTGATGCTCTACCTCGCCGATCCCCTCTGGGCCTAGATGGAACACTAGCTGATGACGGAACCGGGGTTGTGTGATACCCAAAAGTTCTTAAGATTAGACCCAGGGATTGGATAAGAGAAAATTAGGAAAAATGCACCCGGGTCACAAAATGACTCAAGGAACGAGTCGTGGTGGCATAGAACGATCCGGGGTAACGACTTGTTGTAAGTTAACAGTTAAGCCTCCTAGAAACAACGAGCCTAGCAATCATTGGATGATCCAAAGGGTCATTGTGAGTAGTCATTGAATGGAGTCCAGTAAGGGGTTAATATGTGGATTAGTAATGATGGACAGGTTCAATGACCCATTGTCATGAGTAATGACTCACCTGTGGGTGTCTATTGAAAAGGCTCTAGAAGTTATGTAAGGTGTTAGTGGTGACGATGACAGGGACTGACGAGCCGCTATTACAAGTAACGACCCGTCCTGTGTAGTTGTTGTTTGAGGACCTGGGAACTGGGAAAAAGGGCTGGCTAGTGAGGGTTGGATACAATGGTTCGGTGCATCATAGGATGACTCATTGTACCTGGCAGTGTCCTTTTTCCAGATGAATCATTAAGGGAATTTTCATAATTTCTAAACTCCCAAGTTCTAAACTACGTCATTTTTGGAAAAAGGGTGCTTTAAGGGGTATATTCACCCTAGAACTCTCATTCTACTCCTAAACCTCTAATTTCAAGATCAAAAACCTCTCAAGGCTAGTAAGAGCAATCTAGGGTTCTTCACTCTCATTCTCTCCAATTCTCAATGGGTTTCAAGCTAAGTCAAGAATCAGTGAATCATGTATATGGGGTCCATCAAATGGGGTTTACTCCACCCTCATTCCCCTTCTCCAATTGAACTCATGATCTCTCATTTCCAATTCTAAATTCTAGGGTAATATTGGGTATTGTTAAATTCTTCCATGATACTATGATGGGTTTAGTTAATTTGATGAGATCAATCATTCCATATTAGAGTTTTATGTTTTCTTCAAGTATTATGAGTTTATGATTCCCTATGTTACAAGTATAATTATTAACTTCTAGGGATAACTTCCTCTTTATGAAACTTTATGATCCTCTTATGTTTTCAACTCTCTCAAGCCCTAATTTATGTTTTATGATTTATGATACATGATTTTCTATAATATCTCTCCAAGAATTTATGAATTTCAAGTATGAGTATTTTCTCAAGTATGCATGATTTTTTACGACAAATAAGTATATACTTATGGCCGAGTCATGGGCCCCTCTTTCATGGCTAGTTCACATATCTTAGGCATGTCCACGTATATCATGATTTCAACTAGCCCAGAAAATTCATGTATGATTTCACAATATTGATTATGAGCCATGTGCATATTTTTGGGAGTGGTGTCTAGCACCGAGTAAGCCCGGTGTTCAAGCAAATTCCTAGGTCTCAAAACTACATGCCAACATCGGTTTATACTCATGTTAACCCTACGGGGTCCCATTAGTGATATCTCGCCACTTATCATTCCTTTCCTTGGCAAGCTTAGGACGGCTCTGCCTACTTGAGCGAGATAGTTGGGGCATCATCTAAGCTATCTCATGATGGTGTGAGATATGATGAGTCCTCCCATTGTTCCTCATATTTTTAGTTCCTTATATTCATACGTTATGATATTATGCCTTATAGCATATTTAACCCATTGATCAACTTATGAGTTTTTTCACGTATAATTTTAAGTATGGTACATTACATTACTTTCTATTTTTAAACCTCGTGTCATTATATACAGCTTATGATGAATATCTCATGGTTATGATTACTTCAAGAATACAGTGTTTAGCTTGTTGTCCTTACTCTCATTTCCCATCTTGAATTATGTTCATGTTTTTAGACTATCGTTTGCTATCATGTTTTACTTACCACGCATACTTAATACATTTGATGTACTGACCACATACTCTATGATGTATCGTCTCATGATATAGGCTTGAGCGATCATACTCAACCACGCCGTTAGTCCTGCTCTCGTATTAGTCCAGTTTAGCCCTGTGTTGGCGAGTCCTTATCTATCGAGGCATTCTTCTTGTCATGTTATTTTATTTTTTTAGTTTCAGACTTGGAGTAAGCTGGGGGCTTGTCCCAGTAGCCCATCAGTTAGTAGAGGCTTTCAGACATAGACTTGTATGTCAACTTTTGGTTCGGTGTTGTGATATTATTTCTTTTATTTGCGTTTTGTTTTATTCAGATTTCCGTGTATTCATGCTCAAGTTTTAAGTTTCCCACTTTAAATAATGCTCTCGAGTTATATGCACGTGTCATGGGTTAGCTTGGAGTCATTCGTAGTTATAGGTCCTGTATCTCGATCCGAGATCCCACCTCAGATCGTGACAACCTGGTAGCCGAGGAAAGGTTTAGGTATGTCCAGGTTGTCTAAAAGCCACGTTAAGTAGGGTCTTTTCCATGGGTTTGAAGAGCGCCACATTTATGGGGAAGCGGCTACATGACATTTTAGGAAATTTCCCTTCTTTCATGGTCTATTTCATGCGATGAAGTACCTCTCTACTCCTCTAACTCATGATATATGTGTCACGACCTAAACATAGGCCCGGATCGAGACACGGAGCTAAGAACCCTGAGATGCTCCAAGTTGACTCATGGCATAAACATGATAACTAAACTCAACATAAATAGATGCGGAAAGTCTAACATTTGAAATAGCGAAAGTCTGAAAATCCAATAACATTTGAACAACGGAAAACATAATACTGATCTGAAGCTGAATACATGCTATGTCTGATAAGCCTCTATAACCTGACGAGTTGATGGGACAAGACCTCAACTAACTCATTACTAAATTGAAATTGAAAATACTGATACGAGCTGATAAGAAGGCCCTCGAAGGATGAGGACTTACTAATAGGCCGGATAATGCTAACTCTAAAGATCTAACTAACAGCGGGACTGAACCTGAACGTCCGAGCCTATATCATGAAATGATACAACATAGAGTATGTGGTCAGTACTTGGAATGTACTGAGTATGTAAGTTAAGTAAAATGGACAAATAAAAGACATAAAAGTTCATAAGAGTAGGACAGTATGAACATGAAGTAAATATCATAATATAAACATGGGGGCTCAAGTTTTCAAATCATTCATAATCATAGTCATAAGAGATACTTTATAAAACATAACTTTAGCCAAAGTAATATAAACATAACCATGCATAAATTATGAGGAATAATGGGAGGACTCATCTTAACCGACACCATCATGATAGAGCTTACGTGATGCCCTAACTTTTCGCTCAAGTGGATAGAGCCGTCCCAGGCTTTCCAAGCAAGGGATGTGCATGATGTGATATCACCGGTGAACCATAAATATATGTATGGTGGCACGTAGTTCTGAGACCATGGAGCTTAACTGAATGTCAGTTCTACTCAGTGCTAGACACTGCTCCAAAAAATATGCACATGAGGCTCATATCGTAATCCTCAATTATTCATGAGGTTCATGGCCAAATAAAAAATATCATACTTAATCATACTTGAAATACACAATTGTCCATGAATAAGGGCCTGTGAGTCGGCAAAATGTCATAAATTCATAAATCATGAAGAACATGCATACTTGTAAAAATTCATAAACTTGATATTTATAAATCCATGAAGAGTACTTGAAGAAAAATTATAACATGAATCATAAATTAAAATTTAGGCTTAGTGAGATCAAAAATCATAGTAGAATCGTAACTTAACTTTTCATGAAACCTTGCATAATTGGGCATAAATTGATTGAGATTTGAAACCATAAAATAAATAGTCAATTTAAATATAAAAATTGCTCACAGATTTTAAAACAACATTTAGAACATGAAGGAAATTGATGCATAATCAAATCAAAGAGAATTCCATAAATTTGGGCTTAAAACCCCATAAGATCATCAAATTTAACTTAATACTTAAATTTATGAACATATAAAGAAATTGGGGCATGAGAGTGAAGAGGAACTCTCATTCACAACCCTACATACCTGGGTAATCTGATCTTACACTCTCCCTTGATAGCCCAAAGGAATTGGAGAAGGAATTGTGGAATTTCTCAAGCTTGATCTCTAAGGAAATACTCTAAACTTGCATGCATGGAATGGTAAGGCTTATGAAAGGTTAAGTACTCTTAAAACCCTTCTAACTGAGCTTAAAAAAACATAGTTTAGGACCTTAGAGCTTAGGAATTACTAAAATAACCTTAATAAAAAATCTAAAAATTGAACACTGCTAGTGACCACGAGTCATACCATGAAGTAATGACTTGTGTTCACCTCTCGTGGTCACCATTTTTCCTTCCTACAACATCTCTGAATCTTACCACAGTTTGCATATCACGACTCGTGGTGTCCTACCATGAGTCGTGCTATCAGTCGTGGCATCATCCCCCTTCACTTGCCAAATCTTGACCACGACTCCCATCACGACTCGTTGTTCCCTACCACGAGTTGTAACATCATCCGTCACTTCATCTTCCCTATGACACTGACCACGAGTCGTACCCACATACCACGAATCGTGGTATGAACCCTGGACTCCAAGTCTTCATCATGACTCCTCCTATGACTCGTTACTCCTTCCCACGACTCGTACCACGCGTCGTTTTGAGTCAAAATCCCTGATTTTTCTCCTGTTCCCATTTCAAATCCTGAGTCTGGTCTTAGGCACATCCGGGGTATTACAATATCTCCCCCTTGGGAATATTCATCCTTGAATATGGGGTAAATATAATAAATCATTGGGGAAAACCTGTCATCCCAAATACTGAACATCTAAAGCTGAAAACTAACGGAGTGACTGACTCAGGACTGAATTGCATGACTGAACTGAATTCATGAATCACACATACATACATTGACATGAAAGAAAATGGGACACATGAACTATACATGAAACTGAATAGAGTACTAAGGAATAGATGGAACTGATACCTCAAGATGGAACTGAACCGAAAGGGAATAGATGCGGGTATTTAGCTATTATATCTGCTTCGGCTTCCCATGTAGCTCCCTCAACATGTTGATTCCTCCACAAAACCTATACTGACGCTAATTCCTTGTTTCTTAACTTCCGAACATGACGATCAAGGATCTCAACTGGCACCTCCTCATAACTAAGACGACCACACTCACACTCTCCACCGAAACAACCAAAGACGGATCACCCATGCACTTCTTCAAAAATGATACGTGGAAAACTAGATGTACTGAAGCAAATTCTGAGGGAAACTCCAACTTATAAGCCACCTTACCAACACATCTCACAATTCAATACTGGCCAACATAACGGGGACTAAGTTTCCCCTTCTTTCCGAACCTCATCACTCCCTTCATGGGAGACACCTTCAAAAACACCCAATCTCAACTTCAAACTTCAGTTCTCTCCTCCTTACATCTGCATAGCACTTTTGGCAACTCTGTGCTATTCTCAACCTTCCCTTTATAAGTTGAACTTTCTCCATAGCCTCATGAACTGAATCTAGTCCTATCAATATAGCTTCACCGACTTTGAACCAACCAATCGGCGATCTTCATCTCTGCCTATAAAGAGCCTCAAACGGAGCTATCTAAATGCTGGAATGGTAACTGTTGTTATATGCAAATTCTATGAGGGGTAAATGATCATCCCAACTACCCTTGAATCAATCACACACGCTCTCAACATATCCTCAAAATTCTGAATGGTCCGTTCAGCCTAACCATCCGTTTATAGGTGAAAAGTTGTGCTAAGATTGACTTGAGTACCAAGTCCCTTTTGAAATGATCTACAAAACTAGGAGGTAAATTGAGTACCTCTATCTGATATGATGGACAAGGGCACTCCATGAAACCGAACTAACTATTGAGTATACAATTTAGCATAATCCTCCACCGAGTCAGTAGTTTTAATCAGTAGAAAATGAGTTGCTTTAGTCAACCTGTTTACAACAACCCAAATAGAATCATACTATTGATGAGTACGAGACAACCCTATAATGAAGTTCATATTGATTTCCTCCCACTTCCGAGTAGGGATACTCATGTCCTGAAGCACACCTCCAGGTCTTTGATGCTCCACTTTCACCTGTTGACAATTCGGACTCCTTGCCACAAATTCTGCTATGTCTCTCTTCATGCCATTTCATCAATAGACTTCTCGTAGGTCATGGTACATCTTGGTGGCACCTGGATGTATAGAATATCTGGAACCATGAGCATCATGCAACATCTACTCCCTCAAGTCATCAATGCCCAAAACACACAAACGACCCTGCTATCGTAGTACACTACCTCCCCCTTGGGAGAAAACCTCCACCTTCTGATTTTGAACTGCCTCCTTCAGCTTTACCAAAATAGGATCCTCATCTTTCCTATCCTTGAATGGTCATCAAGGAAGATTCTGATCCATTATGAACAATAACACCCCTATCTGTCGAGTAAACAAGATGAACTATTAATCATGCAAGCCGATGCACATCCTTCACTAACTTTTTCCTCTCCTTATCTAAATGGGACACTCTCTTCATAAAAAGCCTGCTAAGAGTGTCTGCCACTACATTAGCCTTGCGCGGATGACAAAAGGCATTCATATCGTAATCCTTAAAAAGCTCCAACCACCTTCTTTGATGCAATTTAGATCCTTCTGGGGAAACACATGTTGTTAGGCTTTTGTGATCCATAAACACATCCACATGGACCCCGTACAGATAGTGTCTCCAAATCTTCAAGGCAAACACTACCGTCGCCAACTCGAGGTCGTGAGTTGGATAGTTTTTCTCATGTACTTTCAGCTGCCTAGAAGCATAGGTTATAACCTTACCGTGCTGCATTAATACAAAACCAAGTCTGATTCTCGAGGCATCAAAATATACCACAAACCCATCGGTACCCTTAGGTAGAGTCAGCACTAGCGCTGAGGTGAGTCGAGTCTTCAACTCTTGGAAGCTCTTCTCACAGGCCTTCGATCATTGAAACTTCACTTTCTTCTTGGTCAATGGTGCTACAATGGATGAAAATCCTTTAAGAAACCTCCAGTAGTAACCAGCTAAGCCCAAGAAACTCCTGATATCTAAAGGACTAACTAGTCTAGGGCAATTCTTCACAGCTTCTATCTTTTGAGAGTCCATCTGCACACCCTCACTTGACACCACATGACCCAAGAATGCTACTGAATTTAACCAAAACTCACACTTGTTGAATTTAGCATACAACTGGCGATCCTTAAGAGTCTTTAGCACCACCCTCAAATGAGCGGCATGCTCCTCTTCTCTCTGAGAGTATATGAGATGTCATCTAGGAAAAAAATCACGAACATGTCCAAATACGGCTTGAACACCCTATTCGTCAAATCTATAAAAGCTGCAGGAGCATTCATTAGTCCAAAAGACATAACTACAAACTCATAATGACCATACTGAGTCCTGAAGGTTGTCTTCGGAATGTCACTCTCTCTAACTCTGAGCTGATGATATCCGAATTTGAGGTCTATCTTTGAAAAATACTTGGCACCCTGAAGTTGGTCGAAAATAATGCTGCTGAGTCGGCTATGATACATAAGCGTGAGATTCATGAAATCATACATTATTGAGTAAAATTATCATATCTTAAAAATCATATGTTTATGAGAGAATCTATAGAAAATAAGCATTTCATAATCATAAAACATGGGTTAAATCATAAGAGAGGTTAATTCATAAGAGATCATAAGAGATTTCATGAGAATTGAGTATAACTCTAGAATTTCATCAAAATATGGTTGGAGACTTGAATTCATGAAATTGACTTGAAATTGGGTATAAGGGTGGAAGAAATCCCCCATTCATGATCCTACATACCTATTTACTTGATTTGGAGACCCAAGGGAAATTGAGAAGAATATGATGAAGAACCCTAACCTTGCCTTGAGAGGATTTAATCTTCAACTGGGGGTGTTAGGAGTAGAATGAGGGTTATGAATGAATAAAACCCTAGAATATACTCTCTTAGGATCTTAAAATGACTTAATTTAGGAGTTAAGTACATAGAAAATATGGAAATACCCTTAATGACCCGACTTTATAAATCATCCCAGCGAACTTGATAGGTCACATAACGACTCGTTAGGACTCAAGACGAGTTGTCAAGTGCCACCTGTGACCACTAGACATATTTTTCAACTTTATAATCTTTTCTTTATGCCTTCACTTAACAATTCATCATGACACTTAATGAATAACTTCAACAGTCGTCTAGAATTTCTGAAACTCAATTTTTCTACAACTTTTCACACCTAATGGATCATCTAATGAATTGTTAGGTGACTTGACGACTCACCTGATGATTTATTCTATGATCTGGTGCAATTTCTGATGTTTTCTTTGTTTCATGCCTCGGGTCTGATCTTAGGGACTTTTAGGGTGTTATAGTGCAGACTATTTGACTAAGGAAGGATAACCATAAGGATGACTCAATAGTATTCAGAGTAATAGCGTATGATAAGAATTGATTGATCTTGGACTTTGGTATAGTTGGGTTGTAGATACACAATCCTCTTTCAAGTAGGATTCTCATGTTTATATTGACCTAATCTAATTTTCTAGAAGCTAATAACCAATACCCTCTTCATAGGGCCTTCCTAGAAATTCATTAATATCATATCCTTCATGTTACACAATTCATCAACAATAGTTCCAACATATTCTAACTTCAACCACAAGTTCTATCAAGTAAGAGTTTATCAACTTCACGACTAAGCAAGAGTAGAACAAACTTGGAGTAAGAAGACATAAGAAGAGTTTGGATAAGGAAATAAGTTCATGACATTTATGTATAATAGTAAACAACTAACCATCAATACCCTCTCACGGGTCTTCTAAATTCACAACAACTAACTAAATTATGTTCAACTTATAAATCATTAGTCGACAACAAGTTATTTATACTAGCATTGTAAAACCATTAACATACTTATTTTCATAATACTACTCAATTATAGCACAACTACTCTGAGCCTAAGGAAAGAT
Organism: Datura wrightii; assembly: GCA_035772735.1. NCBI lineage: Eukaryota > Viridiplantae > Streptophyta > Magnoliopsida > Solanales > Solanaceae > Datura > Datura wrightii. The sequence continues at coordinate 68,686,030 of JASDFA010000003.1, read as the reverse complement.
TAGAACTATTTCAAAAACATTTAGGAGGAAGGATTATTCAATGATAGTACTTTACATAGTTTTCGTGCATTTTCAAAGAAGGGTTAGAGTCTTACATACCTTTTTACATGAATTCGATTCTACTAATGGAAAACATAGATTAAACTTGTTATCCTCTTTATTTCTATCCAATATATATGTATACAATTTCAGAAAACTATTCCACCCTGAAAATTCTTTTGTGATTATTTGATGTTTGTGTGCTATGTTAAGGGAAGTATGGGTTGTATATTGGTCATAGATAACAAGGGAAATGTGCAGACGATTTTAAGCCAAGTAAAGACGTCACAAGCTATTAAGGGTAAATGAGCTTATTGAATTAGGATTTCCTTGTTGTGGTTGTCCTTTGTCTTATGTGTATGTTATGAAATATACCAAGCCAAGGGGATATTTCATAATCCCTTTCCCTTAAGCCTAACGATAAGCTAGCGAGTCTTCAAGCTCTAATGTCCCTTCTAACATGATCTATAAATCTTGTTGAAACTCTTAGGTCATTCGCAGTTCCTTATGATTTATCATTTTTTGAATATATGCATTTAAGTGGTATTTTTTAGCTTAACATGTTATACATACTCACATGTAGTTATGCATTAAGAAGAAGGCCTATGCAGGCCACAGATTTAGTATTCGTCATTTCTATGCTATACATGTTAAATTGACCCAGTATAAACCATATCGACTCCATTTATGATTATGATTAAGATTTATTTTACCCTAGTGTGGTACACCGGCTGGAGGCATTTTTGTTTTTACCTCGGTGTGGTACACTGACTGGATGAATTTTATATGGATTTTATGGTCGGCTGGCAGCCGATATTTCAGTTATAGTTTTTATTGTGCATTTGATGGTTACATTTACACTTCAATATTGAGTTATTTTCAGGTTTTGATTTTTAGGATTCCAGATTGTTATTATTCCTTATTTCTGGCTTAGTTATCATTGTTATCTTATATGTTTACAGTTTTTAGCCTAACATACTGTACATTTTATTCATACTGACGTCCCTTCATCTGGTGACCCTCCTGCAATTGTGTTGTAGGTACAAGCTGAGGCTCAGATCATCAGACGCAATAGGAGCCAGATTTTAGCAGAATAGTGGTATGCTCCTCTCTTCCATGAGCCTTGTCCTAGTTTTGACTATTCTGAGTTTTGTGTACAACATGGGTAGGCCGGAGCCCTGTCCCGTGCATTCAGTTTGTTTACTCTGTAGAGGCTGATGTGGCCTAGTTTGTATAGTAGTTTTGGCTTCTCGATCAATCATGCATCCAGTGCCAGTTGTGCCCTACCCCAGTTTTGGGGCGTGACAGACTTGGTATCAGAGCGAAGTCGTGTCTTAGGGAGTCCACAAAGCCGTGTATAGAGAGTCTTTCTTATGGGTATGTTGTGCACGATACTTATAATCAGGAGGCTTCAGGACATCTAGGAATTGTTTCACTTCTTTTACTAATAGTTCATGCTATAGAGTGAGGTCATAAGTACTGCGATACCTAAATCATGTTATTGTTCCAGAGCATGCCTGTGATAAGGAAGATGATTACGAGTTGATAGGCACAATCGTAAGAGAGGGTACTATTCGCCCTCCAGTGGATTAGGGAGACAGGCTAGAGGTTTAGAGTGAGTCTCTTGCCCCAGGTATTACAGTTTCCCTAACACCAGTTAGAGTAGTGACAGATAGACCTCCAGCTCCTCCTACACCAGCAGTACCTGAGGGTAGTAGAGGGCAGACCCTCCCGTGCCTGTGGTACCTTCGGTTGTTCTGGAAGGATAGGGTCTTGAGGGAGCTGTTTAGGTAATGGCTCGTATAGCCGCAGGTTAGGAGCGACAATTGGAGGTGATAGAGAGACATAGAGTCCAAGAAACTGAGAGTTCCAAGGCCCTTGAGTTCTTGAGTTTGAGCCCTCCCATATTCACTGGATTAGACCCCAGCGAAGATCCTCAGGACTTTATTGATCAGACATATAGGATGTTGAAGGTGATGCGAGCTACAATGATTGAGGAAGTAGAGTTGACGGCCTTCAGACTAGTGATGTGGCTATGTTGTGGTATGAGGCTTAGGCTCGATCCAGAGGAGCTGATGCACCGCCAACTGAGTGGGAAGAGTTCTCTGAGGCCTTTATGCACTACTATCTATCCTGGGAGCTTCGACAGGCTCAAGCTGAGCAGTGTTTGCACCTAGAGTATGGCAGTATGAGTGGGCATGAGTATTGTCTTTGGTTTAATTCTCTTGCCAGGTATGCTTCGCACATGGTTTAGATGATGGAGGAGAGAGTTCATCAGTTCGTGTTGGGGTTGGGGCTTCATATAGCTTGAGATTGTTTGGGGGTATCTACTTAGGAGCACATGGACATTACACGAATTCAGGCTTTCGCCCAGAGGGCAGAGGATTTGGTTCATCAATTATGGGATACTCGGAGACAGCAGGAGCAAAGGAAAAGGGCTAGGATCGTGGGTACTTACAGAGGGTCGCGGGGTGAATCAGGGGCTCAGTCATCCAGGTAGTCAGTTAGGCTTGTAGGGAGTGCCCCACCTCAGTTTCAGGGATAGAGAAGAGACCAGGGCCCAACTCCATCTAGCTCTCGACGACAAGAGCGGGCGGGGCAGAGCAGACCACCATTGCCGCCTTATCCTCAATGTGAGAGATCTCATTCAGGTTAGTTTCATCATGGGCAGAATGTACGCTATCGTTGTGGGCAGCACGGGCACTTTATACAGGATTGTTCTGATACGGTCGAGGCAGATCAGACACAATCAGAGCGATCAACAATTGCTTCATCATCCTCTGTTTGACCTCCCAAACCTGATCCTTCGTTAGAAGTAGGCTATGGAAGAGGCAGAGGGAGAGAGCCTTCTGGTTCCTGGGCAACTCAAAATCGATTTTATGCTTTGGGCGGTCGGTAGGATAGGAGGCCTCACTTGATGTTGTTACAGGTACTTTGATTATTTATTCTCGTGCAGTATATGTCTTGATTGATCCTGGTTCTAAACTCTCTTATGTTACACTGTTGGTTGTGAGTCAGTTTGAGACAGTCCCTAAGTTATTATCTATACGATTTGCTGTTTCTAAGCCAATTGGCGAATTTGTGTTAGCTAGACGAGTTTACAAGAACTGTGTAGTATTGGTATGTGATAGATCAACCTTAGATGATTTATTTGATCTTGAAATGGTTGATTTTTATGTCATTAAGGGTATGGATTGGTTGGTGGCATGTTATGCTAATATTGATTGCAGAGCTAAGGTTGTTAGATTCCATTTTCCCGACGAGCCAGTCTGGGAATGGCAAGGTAATGCCGCTACACTTAAAGGTAAGTTTATTGCATACCTTAAGGCTCAGAAGTTGATATCGAAAGGCTATATTTCTCACTTGGTTTGGGTAAAAAACTTGAAATGTGAGCCTGTGACTCTCCAATCAATTTCTGTTGTAAATGAGTTCCCTGAGGTCTTTTCAGAGGATTTGCCTGGAGTTCCTCCTGAAAGGGAGATAGATTTTGTTGTTGATGTACTTCCAGGTACTCAGCCTATATCAATCCCTCCTTACAAAATGGATCCTGTTGAGCTAAGGGAATTGAAGGAGCAGTTGTGAGATCTGCTCGAGAAGGGATTCATTCGACCTAGTGTATCTCCCTAGGGTGCACCAGTGCTCTTTGTGCAAAAGAAAGATGGGTCGTTAAGACTGTGTATTGACTGCAGGTAGTTTAATAAGGTTACCATTAAGAAGAAGTACCCACTTCCTAGGATTGATGACCTATTTGATCAGTTACAGGGTGCCAGATGCTTCTCAAAGATTGATTTGAGATCCAGGTACCATTAGTTATGGGTTAGAGAAATTGATATCCCTAAGACTTCCTTCAGAACCAGATATGGCCATTATGAGTTCTTAGTGATGTCATTTGGGCTTACTAATACCCCAACAACTTTTATTGATTTGATGAATAGGGTGTTTAGGCCCTTCCTTGATGTATTTGTGATTGTCTTTATCGATGACATCCTGATTTATTCACGATCAGAGGCTGAGCATGCAGATCACCTAAGAGTTGTGTTACAGACTCTCTATGAGCACAAGTTGTACACATAAATTTTCTAAGTGGTAATTTTGGCTATCATCTGTGACTTTGCTTGGTCATGTAATTGCAAATAAAGGTATAAGAGTGGATAGTCAGAAAATAGAGGTAATAAAGAGTTGGCCTAGACCCTTGAATCCTATAGAGGTTCATACTTTTCTGGTTCTGGCAGGTTAGTATCGCAGATTTCTAGAAGGCTTTTTCTACTATCTATGTGCCATTGACAAAGTTGACTCGTAAAGAATCTATGTTTTAGTGGTTAGAGGCGTGTGAACACAACTTTCAGTTGTGTAAAGATAGGTTGACCTCAGCACCTATCTTGACTCATCCAAAAGGTACAAAGGGTTATGTGGTTTATTGTAATGCCTCCAAGATCGGCTTAGGCTGTGTTTTAATGCAACACAACAAAGTCATTGCCTATGCTTCGAGGCAGCTGAGGAAGCACGAGCATAACTACCCTACCCATGATCTAGAATTGGTAGCGGTGGTGTTCACGCTGAAGATCTGGGTCACTACCTATATGGGGTACACGTTGATATTTTATGGATCATAAGAGCCTTCAGTACCTATTCCAGTAGAAGAAGTTGAATTTGCACCAGAGAAGATGGTTAGAATTGTGGATTATGATGTTAACATTTTGTATCATCCGGGCAAGGCAAAGATTGTAGCTGATATGCCAAGTCGCAAGTCTATGGGTAGCTTGAGTCATATTCAGGTTGACAGGATTGAAATGACAATGACTCTGTAGCATTTGGCTGACTTACGGATTCGGTTACTGGATGCCGAAGATGGGGTTGTTATTGTCCAATACACAGCAGAATCATCCTTGGTAGCGGAATTTAAGCAATGACAATATGATGATGCAGAGTTAGTTTTACTGAGAGACAGTATACCGCAGCAAAAGTAGAGCCTATTTGATTGTGGACCCGATGGGGTTCTTAGCTACCAGGGACATCTAGGTGTACCTAATATGGGTGAGCTACGGGAGCAGATTATGAATGAAGCTCATTGCTCTCGATATTTAGTACACCCAGGTGCCACGAAGATGTATCATGACTTGAGGTAGCTATATTGGTGGAATGGCATGAAAAAGGACATCATAGGTCTTGTGACCCAGTGTTCCAATTGCCAGCAGGTGAAGATCGAGCACCAGAGGCCTGGAGATCTAGTGCAGGATATAGAAATTCCATCCCGAAAATGGGAGGTGATTAATATGGATTTTATTACAGGATGCCTCGAACTAGCAGGAAACATGATTCTATCTAGGTAATAGTTCATAGATGACTAAATCAGCTCACTTCTTACAAGTTAAGACTACATATGTGTTACACTCTAAAATTTTTTTGGTGATTATTTGATATTTGTATGCTAGGTTAAGGGGAGTACAGGTTGTATATTGGTCGTAGATAACAAGGAAAATGTGTAAGAATGGAAAAGTGAAGAGTATGTGAAGCTCATAAGTAAGGGTCAACTATAAATGACTATATCTCCCAATATATAATGAGTTGTAATCCCCAAGACCTATCAAATCAAAGATTTTTTAGTCTTTTCAGAATATCAAACCGCTCATCAATCGAAGTTCAGAGTAAAAAGTTATAGGTATTTTATGGTGGAACTATTGGGCAGTAACGTGGCCACCACCCTAAAAACGGGCACCGTCCAAACACCTTTATATTTTAAGTTTTGTTCTATGAGATCATTTTCAACTTTTCCAGATTTGAGGTGCTTGCTTATCCTCTGAACTCCTCTCAAATTTCCAGCAAACAACTAAGGAAAATATCAAGCCTAAGAAATCAAGAGGAATCCCTCATGGAAACACCATCAAAACTCAAGCAAAAGTCCATGGAATTGAAGGCAACATTGTGGTGAAGTTATTGTTGCCTAGTAGCTGCATTTTGGTGGTATTGTTGTGGTGAATTTGCTGTATTTCTGTAGCATTTATAAGCTACATATATGCTCCCTCTTGGTAGGGATTAAATACAAGTATAAAAGGTAAAAATTATACTACTAACCTTGCTTGAATTCTTGATTAAAAGACTAGAAGTTGGAGGAGTGTTTGGTGTGTTGGTGAACTATTTTTGCTGTGTTTTGGGCAGCGAGGTTGCTGCATTTTTGGACAAGAATTTGAGGTCAATTACTCCTATTTTTAACCAAGAAACCCCCCCCTCCCCCCAGAAAAAGGTAAGTATTTCTAGTATACAAACTTGCAAGAATCCTAGTTTGAAACTAGTAGTTGGGCGCCAAGTTTGGCTGCCATTTTTGGAGCATTTTTCTGAAGGTTCCTGCTTTTTTTGAAGGTTGTTGTAGCTATTTATTACTGTTAATATACTCCATTTTTATAGGAGTTGGTTACTAAGGAAGTTAGGTAATTTCCTACTTCTATTCTTTCCTTAAAGGTGTGTAGAACAAGTTGTAGTATTATGCTAAAATGTTGCCTTGTGTGTTATTGTTGTGGCTGTTGTCGATGTGGTGTTTTGGCTGGATATATTGGCTTGAAATGTCCTTGTCACTTGGTTACAAACTCAAGCAATTTAAGGGTATAAGTTCTGGTTCTTGAAAGAAACAAACGACATAGAAAGCTCGTCGAAAAAAGGTATAAGGCGTCCCGTCCATCGTTCTTTTAAGCACGATTCGTGCATTGTGAATTGAATGAGCCAGAAACCTCCTTACAAGTCTTGAGGAAGTATGGTTAAGCTTCATTTAAGCTTTAAAGTTTTATTTTTTATTGAGGTTAAATGTTAAGATTATGCCTAGCCTAAATATGGTATTTAAAGTGTGATGTCGTAGTTGTACATTGAGTTGGAGACCCCTTATTGTGGGAATTGTTAGCTGGTACTTTTATTTATGTTATATATGTTATATTGATCACATGTGAGGTTCTGTTCACCTTATGAAATTAGAAGTTGAAGCTAAGACGATGATGTGAGAATAACCTACACTTAAAATGAATGTTGAGTTTCTAAGGGTAAACGAGGATGCCGATGCAGAGATTCTCTAGAATGGTCACCTACCTTTATGTATATATGTTTTAGAGTTATTAGAGTCTAAAAGAGATTCTAAAACTCCTAATCCTTAAGCTATTGGTAAGTTACCAGGTTAGTGAATTTAAGTTAAGCAACGATGACGCTAAGTATCTATAATTGACTTTAAGTACTCTAAGTCGAGTTCAAGTTGAGTTAAGATTTATTAGTTGAATCTAAATATTCATATGGAATCCATGTATTCCAAGATTGGGTCTAAGTATTCATAGTTGGATCCAAGAACCGGTAAGCGAGGTCCAGTGTCATATTCCTCAAGTCTCATGTTCATGTTAAGCTTTCAAGTCAAGTTATGTTTTATGTCCCCTCCTGTCAGTTTCTAGGGTTATGATTTTAAGTTGGTCCTCTAAGTTCGACCCATTATCTGAGTCAGTTACTTTGATTGTTAAGTCAGTTACTTTGCATTGTTTAGTTGGTCCTCCGAGTTGGACCCATTATCTTAGTCAGATATATAGTGCATTATTTAGCTACTGGTCTCAGCATTAGTTTTCTCATTTGCATAATTTGCATTGTTTACTGCACGCCCTCTCTGCTCCAAGTATCAGATGGCTAATTGTGCGATGCCGCGGGAGTGATGTCGCACGCCCTCTTTGGTCTAAGTATCATATGGCTGAATATACGAGGAAATATGTATGAAAATCCTAGTCCAAGTATCAGGTCAACTGTATAAAGTCCTGGTCCAAGTATTAGGCAACTCTTAGAGTCCTGGTCTAAATATCAGAAATCCATACTTAAATTGTGGTCCAAGTATCAAGTAGCCAGCGAGTCGATTCTCATAAACTCCAGTCCTAGTATCAGAAGTGTTGGCATATGAGTCAGTTATGTTGTGTTCATGCACAAAATTTGCATATAAGGTAATCAGTTATAGAGTTACATATTATCTCTCTATCCTATCTTTTGAGATATGTTTAGCTGCTATTTGCCATTGCTTATGTTGACAGGTTCCAGAGTATCAGGTTGTAGTTATTCCTTTCTCTGGTTCAGTTTATCTTTGGCATTGCTTTTTTTATATCTTTCAGTCTTACATACCAGTACATTTCTTTGTACTAAGGTCCCTTCTCCTGGGGACCCTGCAATTATGTTGCAGGTACAGGTAGGAGCTCAAATAAATCGATTCAGTAGGAGCACAAATCCAGCGCAGAGTTAGTATGCTCCCCTTTTTCAGGAGCTTATTTTTGGTTGGGTCATTTTGAGTTTTGTTGTGCAGATGGGTAGGCCAGGGCCCTGTCCCATACATTCAGTATTGTTTTACTCTTTTAGAGGCTTTTGTCGACTGGTTGGATAGTTTTTCAGTTCCAGTGTATTTTCTGACCTAATTGGCCTTCCGCAGTTTCTTTTCAGATATTATTGTGGCCTTGTTGGCATCTATCTTCTCATGTTTGTTGATACTTGGTTGGTCCATTTTTATGTATAATTGACTGTGATAGGTGGCCTAGATGGCCTAAGGGTTATAGTTTAGACGCTATATAACCAATTTCTTGATCTCTTCAGAATTGAGTGGTAGTTGCGCCCTACCCCAGTTTTGGGACGTGACAATATGCTACAGAGGATTATGCTAGACTTTATATACGGGAGATAGCTCGCCTACATGGCTTCCCCTTATCCATTATATCTGACAGGGGTGCTTAGTTCACAAAAAACTTCTGGAAGTCTTTCCAGAAAGGCCTGGGCACTCAAGTAAGCCTTAGTACCACATTTCATCCTCAAACAGATAGATAGGCTGAATGCACCAATCAGACATTTGAAGATATGCTGCGTGCCTGTGTTTTAGATTTTGGCCGAAGTTGGGATGATCATGTTTTATTGATTGAGTTCTCCTATAATAATAGCTACCAAACGAGTATTTAGATGGACCCATATGAAGCTTTATATGGGCGAAAGTGCAGGTCGCCAGTGGGCTGGTTTGAACTCAATGAGGCAGAGTTATTGGGGCCAGACTTAGTACAGCAGGCTATTGACAAGGTGAAACTTGTTAGAGATTGACTTCAGACGGCCCAGAGCAGGCAGAAGTCTTGTGCGGATGTACGCCGTCAAGCGCTGAAGTTTGCTGTTGATGATTGGGTCTTCCTAATAGTGTCGACTATGAAAGGCATCATGCAATTTGTCCAAAAGAGAAAGCTGAGTGTCACGACCCGAGAGTACACCTGAATCTTAGACATGGGACAAGGAGCCCCGAAAGACTCCAAGTCAACCCATGGTGTGAGCATATATCTAATTCATACACATAAGGTAGAAGAATTAACCTAAAAATCAAGAATTTAAATGACAACGCGATGTGAGATATATAAGAAACGGTAATACATAATCCGAGCATAAATAGCGGAATACTACAATTAAGTCTGAAAGCCTCTAATCATAATAGACGGGTTGAAGGGACAAGACCCCAACTAACCTCAACATTCTGAAAAAAAGATAAACAAGGTCCAAACATGAAGCCCTCGAATAGTGAGGACTCCCCACTGAGAGATGAGAGCAGAACTGAGAGCAAGCTAGGAACGATGCTAAACCTGCGAATCAGGTCCTGAAAATGTGTGCGTCAGTACTTGGAAGGTACTGAGTATGTAAGGTATGCAAAAGAATACATAAAAATATAAAAGTTATAGGAGTGGGGACATTATGATCATAAAACTGAAATCATGAGTATATCATATGGCTCAAGATTTCCAAAATATTCACAACCTGTTATAGTCGTAACATGTGAGAAGACATTTCATAAAACATAACTTGAGCTAAAAGAACATAATCATACATGCATTAAAACCATAAGGAACAATAGGAGATTTCTACAACCGACATACCCCATATGAGCACACATGGAGCCCTACCTATAAACCTAGTCGGGAGGTCGTTCATACCTTGCCAAGGGTATGAACTATGGAACGCGTGATATCACTCATGAAGGACCCGTAGGGCATAGGAGACAGTCACTGAGGAGGTCCCAAACATAACCTACGGTGGCACGTAGTTCTAAGATTTGGGGCATAACCTGGGCCTCAAACCTACTCGGTGTTAAGTACTACTCCCAAAACATACAACGTGCTCATAAAAATTCATACATGATATGCATGGCTAGTTAAATCGTGAGAATCATATCATGCTTGACAATACATAATACTAGCCATGGAATTGGGCCCGTGAATCGGCCAAAAATCATAGTTCATAAATCATAAGCGACACATGGGCATTGCCCTTCATTTCAATCACACTTGAAATGCTTAAATTTATAGGAAACATGATTATAATAACATGAGTAATTGAAAACATGCTTAAAATTCAAAAGTTCGTATCATGCTTAAGAAATCACCATAACCATGAATTTCACTAAAAACCCCATGATTTGGGCACATGTGCTTTTAAGGCTTTAAATCATCAAATATGGAATAAAATAACTGAAAACAGCCCAATAAATTCGAAACCCATGATTTTAGACATACTACAACATACTCATATCGATTTTTGAGGAAACATGCATTTGGGTTATGAACCATCAAGAATTGGTAACTTAAACGTAGAATTAGGGAGAAATTGGGCATGAGTAGGGACTAAACTACCCATTCAAAACCCTACATACCTGGAATTACTACTTCTTAACTACCTTGAAAAACCCTAGGTGGAAACTTGAATGATTGAAGAAGAACCCTTGAATCTCCTCCTACTCCCTTCTCTAGTTCTTGCAAATGCAAAATGAGACTTAGAATGAGTTTTTCCTCCTTAAAAGACCTTGTCCAACCTCAAAATGACGTGGTTTGGGGTCCAAAAGCGTGGAAAAGTCGAATTTGCCCTTAATGAAATTTCCCTGAAAAATAGATTTGGCCCGACCACGACTCGTACCACGAGTTGTACCATGAAGTCACCACTCATGGTCACCTCGCTACTTTTCAATCTTCTGGATCTGGCCACGACTCGCATACGACGACTCATAGTACCATCCTACGGGTTGTATTGTCAGTCGTGGTACCATCCAGCCATACCAAACCATGACTTAACCATGACTCCTCATCATGACTCATTGCTACACCCTACGAGTCGTACCATGACCCGTGACGACTCACTCTGGCACCACTGAGAATTTCACCGTGACTCCTAACCACGAGTCGTACTTACACAACAAACTTGTAGGACTACCCGTGATATGACCTCAAGCTCCTGATTTCATCATGACTCGAGTCACTAGTCGTAGGTCCTCATCACGATTCGTACCTCGAGCCGAACTAGTGCCAAATTCTATATTTTCTGCAGTTTTCAACCTCAAACTTCTGGGTGTATTCTTATCCCTTTCTTGGGTATTACAATATATCCCCTTTGGAAACATTCGTCCTCGAATGTAACAAACAAGAAGCAAATAGAAACGTATAATTACCATATGCAAATACTGATCATTTAAGCCGGAAACTGATGGAATGATTACTCCCAAAAAGAACTACATAGCTGGACTGAATTCAGACATCACATACATATATCATATCATAAAACAAATTTGCGCGCATGAGCGGAACATGAAAAACTGATTAGAGGTTTAGGGAAAAAATTGTTACCTTAAATTGAAACTGGGCCGATGGGGAACAAGTGGGGGTATTTAGCCATCATATCCACTTCTGCTTCCCGCGGTAGCTCCCTCAACATGCTGATTTCTCCATAACACCTTTACTGAAGCTACTTCCTTGTTCCTCAGCCTTCAAACCTGACGATCCAATATTGCAACAGGAACTTCTTCATAATTGAGGCTATCCTTCACGCCAATACTTTCCACCGGAACCACCAAGGCTGGATCTCCTATGCACTTTTTCAAGAGCGATACATGAAATACGGGATGAACTAAAGCCAACTATGAAGGTAACTCTAACTCATAAGCTACCTTACCCACTCGTCTCACAATCCGGTATGGGCCAATATAGAGAGGACTGAGTTTCCCTTTCTTTCCAAATCTCATTACTCCCTTCATGGGGGATACCTTCAGACACACCCAATCGTTGACCTCGAACTCAAGCTCCCTTCTCCTCACATCCGCATAAGACTTTTGGCGACTTTGAGCCATTTTCAGCCTTTCTCTTATTAACTAAACTCTCTCCATAGCCTCATGGACTGAATCTGGACCCACTAATGAAGCCTCATTGACTTCAAACCACCCAATGGGCAATTACACCTTTGCCCATAAAGAGCCTCGAACGGTGCCATCTTAAAGCTGGAGTGATAGATTTTGTTGTAAGCAAACTCAATAAGAGGCAAATGCTCGTCCCAACTACCCTTGAAGTCAATAACACAAGCTCTCAACATGTCCTCAAGAGTCTGCATAGTCCGCTCCGCCTGACCATCTGTTTGCGGATGAAATGTCGTGCTAAGCTTGACGTAGGTGCCAAGTCCCTTTTGAAAAGATTTCCAGAACTGAGACGTGAACTGAGTACCTCTATCTGATATAATGGACAAGGGCACTCCATGTAATTTAACCAACTCTCAAGTGTATAACTTGGCATAATCTTCTGCTAAATTGGTGTTTTTGACCGGTAGGAAATGAGAAGCCTTGGTCAACCTGTCCACCACAACCCAAATGGAGTCATACTGCCTACGAGTGCGGGGTAAACCTGTTACAAAGCCCATATTGATTTTTTCCCACTTCCAAGTAGGAATGCTGATATCTTGGAGTACACCCCCGGTCTCTGGTGCTCGACTTTCACTTGTTGGCAATTCGAGCTCTTGGCTACAAATTCTGCAATATCCCTCTTCATGCCATTCCACCAGTAGATTTCCCGCAAGGCATGATACATTTTGGTGGCACCTGGATGGATAGAATATCTAGATCTGTGAGCCTCATGCAACATCCGACTTCTCAAATCTCCCACGTTCGGAACATATAAGTGACCCTGGTATCGAAGCACACCATCCCCCCCTTTGGAGAAGACTTCTACCTTCTGACTTTGAACAACTTCTTTCAACTTTACCAATATTGGATCTTCATCTTGTTTAGCCTTCACCTCCATTACCAAGGACAAACTCTAACCCGTTCTGAACTACTACGCCACCATCGGTCGAACTAACTAATCTAACACCTACCTGTGCAAGTCGATGTACCTCCTTTACCAGCCCCTTGTTGTCTTAACTCACATGTGATACACTTTCCATAGAAAGTCTACTAAGGGAATCTGCTGCCACGTTGGCCTTACCCAGGTGGTAAAGGACACTCATGTTGTAGTCCTTAAGTAGCTCCAACCACCTCTATTGCCGAAGATTTAGTTCCTTCTGTGTGAACACATATTTTAAGATCTTGTGGTCCGTGAATACATCTACATGAACCCCATACAAGTAGTGTCGCCATATCTTTAAAATAAATACCACTGCAGCCAACTCAAGATCATGGGTTGGGTAGTTTTTCTCGTGAGTTTTCAACTGTCAGGAAACATATGCTATGACTTTCCCAAGCTGCATCAATACACATCCCAGTCTGACTCTCGAAGAATCAAAATATACAACGAAGCCATCGGTACCCTCCGGTGAAGTCAACATCGGTGCTGAAGTGATTCTGACCTTCAATTCTTGTAAGCTCTACTCACAAGCCTCCAACCATTGGAACTTCACCTTTTTCTGAGTCAATTTAGTCAGTGGGGCTGTAATGGATGAGAAACCTTCCACGAACCTCCGATAGTAACCCGCTAAGCCCAAAAAACTCCTGATCTCAAAATGGTTTACCGGTCCGGGCCAATTCTTTACCGCCTCTATTTTTTGGGAGTCCACCCTTATACCTTCGCTTGACACTACATGTCCCAAGAATGCAACTGATTTCTGCTGGAACTCACATTTGCTGAACTTGGCAGATAGCTGGTTATCCTTAAGGGTCTGAAGTACTACCCTCAGGTGTGCGACATGCTCCTCCTTGCTCCTGGAGTATATTAATATGTCGTCAATGAACACAATCAGGAACATGTCCAGATATGCCTCGAATACCCTGTTCATTAGATCCATAAAAGCTGTAGGGGCATTGGTTAATCCAAAAGACATGACAACGAATTCATAATGGCCATACTGAGTTCTAAAAGAAGTCTTTGGGATGTTGCTCTCCCGAACCCTGAGCTGGTGATACCCGAACCTGAGATCTATCTTGGAGAAATATTTGGCACCCTAAAGCTGATTGAATAGATCATCAATCCTGGGTAAAGGGTATCTATTCTTGATGGTGACCTTGTTCAATTTCCTATAGTCAATACACATCTGAAGAGAACCATCTTTCCTCCGGATGAACAACACATGGGCACCCCATGGGGACTTACTCGGTCTAATGAAACCCTTATCCAGCAAATCCTTCAACTGCTCCTTTAACTCTTTTAGCTCAGCTGGGGCCATTCGGTAGGGACGAATTGATATGGCCTGCGTGTTGAGTAAAAGATCAATCTCAAAATCAATCTCCCTCTCAGGAGGAACACCAGGTAGGTCATCTGGAAATACCTCGAGATATTCACATACCACAGGGACTAACTGAATGGTCGGGGTCTTGGAAGTGACATCCTTAACCCTAACCAAATGATAAATACAACCCTTGGAAATCATTTTCCTGTCCTTGAGATAGGAGATAAAGTGACCTACAGGTACTGCTGAACCACCCCTCCATTCAAAAACTTGTTCACCTGGAAATCGAAACTCCACAGCTCGAGTTCTACAGTTAACAGAAGCATAACATGCAAACAACCAATCCATGCCCAAGACGACGTCAAAATCGGTCATAGCCAATTCTACTAAGTCTACGGAGGTAACCTTATGCAATACTATAATGGGGAAACTTCTATATACCCGCCTCGCTACGACTGAATCACCAACCAGAGTAGATACAAAAAATGGTTCTAGAAAAATTTTAGGAATGACTCCAAAATAACTTGAAATGTAAGGTGACACAAAAGAAAGTGTGGCTCCTGGATCTAACAAAGCATAAGAATCAATATGAAAGACTCGCAACATACCCATAACCACATCTGGAGAAGTCTCCTGCTCCTGTCGAGAGCCAAGTGCATAAAACCGATTTTGGCACTGACTGCCAGCTGGACCAGTCGAAGTACCTTGCTAAGTAGCACATTCCACTGGAACTGCTGAACTAGCTGCTGAAGTGCGGGATCCACCACCCCTGACCTAGCTGCGGGGTAATCCCTAAGTCTGTGTCTGGGTTTACCACACTCGAAACAAGCATCTGAGCCCACCAAACATTTCCCTTGGTGATTCTTGCCACAATTAGCACAAGATGGAAAAGTGTGCGTGCTATTTTGATCCCTCAAACTTAAGGCCCTACTCCTCTGATCGTCTCGAGGCCTGGATGGGGTACTGACTGAAGATGATGCTGATGTAATGGACCTGTGCTAGGACTGCTAGTGAGGCCCACCCCCTAGCCTTGGCTGGGAGAACTTGTGGCTATCAATTCTGGCCCTCTTGGCCTCTCTCTAACTCATATGAACTGCCTCCATCTGCTGGGCATAGAGGACTATCCGTGGGTTGTCCATATCTTGATGAAGCATGGTTTTTCTGCAGTCTTTGTCCCGATACTCAGCTACTCCCTGCACGAATCTGCTCACCCATGCCCTCTGGTCCATCACTAACTCCAGGGCATACTTTGACAGGCGAGTGAACTCAAGTGAATATTCTAGCACCATCATCTTTCCCTATTTGAGGTTAACAAACTCGGTTGCCTTTAATTTCCGCATCTACTGAGGGAAGAACCTGTCAAGAAAGGCCATGTGGAACTCATCCCAGTTGATAGGGCCCACTCCCGCTGCCCTGCTATCCTTCCATTGCTTGAATCATATATAAGCGACCTCCTTCAGCTGGTAAGAGGCCAAGTCAACGCACTCCTCATTCGTCACCCCCATCACCTGAGTAACCTTCAAGATCCCTTTAATGAACTAGTGTGGATCCTCGTCCACCTTTGCCCCTGTGAACTCAGGAGGGTTCATCCTTAAAAAGTTCCTGATCTAGGCTTCCACTGCATTGCTGTTCTGTAGAACATGCGCAATAGCCTGCTGGTTGACCTGAGCAGTCAAAGCCTACGCCAACATTTGAATAGCCATCCAAAACTCGGCGTGGGCAGCTGACTCTAGTGCCTGGGGCTCCTGAATAGATGGGGCTTTCTAACGCCTATTATCATGGCCACCCTCGTGGCCTTCATCATTTTTGTTCCTCCTTCCATATACCTTCTGGAAGCCATAATTTTCTGCAATCACGAATAGCACAAATTAGAAGGATGGAGAGATTTTCACCGCACGACATAGATCTTGAAAGAAGGGAACATTTCCTAAAACTTTTAGTAGCCTCTTTGTCATAGGTGTGGTGCGTTTCACACCCATGAAAATGAATCAACCTAACGCGGCTTTCAGACTCCCTAGGACACATCTGAACCTATTGCTCTGATACCAAGTTTGTCACGACCCGAGAGTACACCCGGATCGTAGACATGGGACAAGGAGCCCCGAAAGACTCCAAGTCAACCCATGGTGTGAGCATATATCTAATTCATACACATAAGGCGGAAGACCTAACTTAAAAATCATCAATTTAAATGACAACGTGACATGAGATATATAAGAAATGGTAACACATAATCCGATCATAAGTAGCGGAATACTACAATTAAGTCTGAAAGCCTCTAATCATAATAGAAGGGTTAAAGGGACAAGACCCCAACTAACCCCAACATTCTAAAACAAAAGATAAACAGGTCTGAACATGAAGCCCTCGAATCGTGAGGACTCACCACTAAGAGCTGAGAGAAGAACTAAGAGCAAGCTAGGAACGATGCTGAACCTATAAATCGGGTCCTGAAAATATGTCTGCCAGTACTTGAAATGTACTGAGTATGTAAGGTATGCAAAAGAATACTTAAAAACATAAAAGTTATAGGAATAGGGACATCATGATCATAAAACTGAAATCCTGAGTATATCGTAAGGCTCAAGATTTCAAAAATATTCGTAACCCGTCATAGTCGTAACATGTGAGAAGACATTTCATAAAACATAACTTGAACCAAAAGAACATAATCATACATGCATTAAAACCATGAGGAACAATGGGAGATTTCTACAACCGACATACCCTATATGAGCACACATGGAGGCCGACCTGCAAACCTAGTCGGGAGGTCGTTCATACCTTGCCAAGGGTATGAACCATGGAAGGCGTGATATCACTCATGAAGGCCCCGTAGGGCATAGGGGACAGTCACTAAAGAGGTCCCAAACATAACCTACGGTGGCACGTAGTTTTGAGATTCGGGGTGTAATCTGGGCCCCGAACCTACTCGGTGTTAAGTACTACTCCCAAAACATGCAACGTGCTCATAGAAATTCATACATGATATGCATGGCTAGTTAAATCATGGGAATCATATCATGCTTGAGAATTCGTAATACTAACCATGGAATTGGGCCCGTGAATCGGCCAAAATTCATAGTTCATAAATCATAAGCGACACATGGGCATTGCCCATAATTTCAATCATACTTGAAATTCTTAAATTTATAGGAAACATGATCATAATAACATGAGTAATTGAAAACATGCTTAAAATTCAAAAGTTCGTATCATGCTTGAGAAATCACCATAACCATGAATTTCACTAAAAACCCCATGATTTGGGCACATGTGCTTTTAAGGATTTAAATCATCAAATATGGAATAAAATAACTGAAAACAGCCCAATAAATTCGAAACCCGTGATTTTAGACATACTACAACATACTCATATCGATTTTTGAGGAAACAAGCATTTGGGTTATGACCCATCAAGAATTGGTAACTTAAACGTAGAATTAGGGAGAAATTGGGCATGAGTAGGGACTAAACTACCCATTCAAAACCCCACATACCTGGAATTACTTTCTTTTTAACTCCCTTGAAAAACCCTAGGTGGAAGCTTGAACGATTGAAGAAGAACCCTTGAATCTACTCCTACTCCCTTCTCTAGTTCTTGCAAATGCAAAATGACACTTAGCATGAGTTTTTTCTCCTTAAAAGACCCTGTCCCGACCTCAAAACGACGTGGTTTAGGGTCCAAAAGAGTAGAAAATTCAAATTTTCCCTTAATGAAATTTCCCTGAAAAACAGATCTGGCCCCGACCACAACTTGTACCACGAGTAGTACCATGAAGTCACGACTCATGGTCACCTCTCGTGGTCACCTCGCCACTTTTCAATCTTCTGGATCTGGCCACGACTCACATACCACGACTCGTAGTACCATTCGGGTCGTACTGCCAATCATGGTACCATCCAGCCATACCAAACATGACTTAACCACGACTCCTCATCACGACTCGTTGCTACACCCTACGAGTCATACCATGACCCATGATGACTCACTCTGGCACCACTGAGAATTTCACCATGAATCCTAACCACGAGTCGTACCTACGCGTCACGACTCATAGGACCACCCGTGATATGACCTCAAGCTCCCGAATTCATCACGACTCGAGTCACGAGTCGTAGGTCCTCATCACAATTCGTACCTCGAGCCATATTGGTGTAAAATTCCAAATTCTCTGCAGTTTTCAACCTCAAACTCTCGGGTCTATTCTTATCTCTTTTCGGGGTGTTACACTAAGCCCTAGATATATTGGGCCTTATAGAGTTATCCACAGGATAGGAAAAGTAGCCTATGAGTTGGAGTTTCCACCAGAGCTAGCGATAGTCCACCAAGTATTTCATGTATTGATGTTGCAGAAGTGTGTAAGAGACCCAACCCATGTTATGACTATCGATGAGTCCGTATTTCTGAGGAGATGACCTACACCGAGGTCCCAGTTGCTATTCTTGACCGGCAAGTCAAGAAACTTCGGACCAAAGAACTCGCCTCGGTTAAAGTATTGTGACAAAGTAATAACATCCAGGAAGTAACTTGGGAGGATGAGGAGGAAATGAAGTAGAAATATCCTCACCTATTCAAGATGTCGACGTGATATTAAGGTATGTGTTTGATACCTAAGTTATTGAGTATCTATTTTGAAGCATATTGAGCGAAATTAATTTCCATTCAGGGATGAATGTTCTAGGGGGAGAATGTTACAACCTAGAAATATTTTGGTGATTATTTGGTATTTGTGTGCTATTCCAAGGGAAGTACGGGTTGTATATTGGTCGTAGATGACAAGGGAAATGTATACAAATGGAAAAGCAAAGAGTATGTGAAGTTCATATGTAAGGATCGACTTTAAATGACCATATCTCCAAAAATATAATGAATTAGAAGCCCCACAACCTATAAAATTAAAGGTCTTTGAGTTTATTTTTCAGAACATCAAACCGATCATCAATCGGAGTTTGCAGTAAGAAGTTATGGGTATTTTACCGAAGCACCCCAAGCAGTAACGCGGGCATGACGCCCTATCGCCTCCACCGCCCTAACTATTTAAAAGTCATATTTTTGGTAGTGAAAAACATTTCCATCCTAATCAAAGTCGATCAGATTTCTTAGGGACTTATCTCTCTCTCTTTTCCAGTAGTCAGAGCAGGAAAAATTGAAGAGAAAACCTCAAGCTATGTTCAAGAAATTCACAAGACATGTAAGAGTTAGTTTCCAAAGGTGCAAGGTGAGCTAAGGCTGTTTTTGGAGCTTGTTTTGGCAATATTTTGGAGAAATGTTGCTGTGTTTTAAAGGCTGGTTATGCTGCCTATATATTCATCTTTGAATAAGGGTTGAAGCTAAGGAGGAAGGTAAGGATTTAGCCCTTTTTAAACTCCTCAAATTGCAATCAAAAAGCTGGAAATTGGCAGCCAAGTAAGTTGCCAATAAACTATTTTAAAGCTGAGTTTTTGCTCGTTTTTCTTAGGCTTGTTGGCAATATCTTCAGCTTGAAATATACTCTGGGTTAAGGAGAAGAATTACAGTATATGTGAGGTAAATTTCTCCAATGTTTTCTACCTCAAAAGTTAGTGAAAACTAGTAGAGAAAATGACTAAATGTTGTTGATATTCCCATGTGTTGTTGTCGCTATTGTGACTGCCTTTGGTGAGTTATTTTTGGGCTGAATTTTGTGATACAAATTAGGCTTAATATTGCCTATAAATTTAATATATTGGAAAGGTTAAGGGATGATCATTGAAGTAAGAAAAGTTCATCGGAAAGAAAGGTATGTGAGGCCCCCCGTCCGTCATTCTTTTAAGCACGATTTGTACGTCGTGAATTGAATGAGACAACAACCTATTTAAAAGTCTTGAGACAGTGTGTAAAGTTTCATTTAAGAATTTAAAGTTTCATGTTTGATTGAGGTCAAATGTTGAGATTATGTCTAGCCCAAGTGAGGCATATAAAGTGGGATATCATATTGATTGTTGTCGTAGTTGTACATTGAGTTGGAGACCCCTCAGCATGGGCATTATTAGCTAGTCCTTACTATATGTTATATATATATATGTGTGTGTGTGTGTGTGTGTATGTGTGTGATGTTAAATGTATTTAAAGGTCTGGTTGCTAACTGAAATTGGTGAAAGAGCCAAAATAATGACGTGTAAATGATTTTATGCCAAGTAAAGACGTCGCAAGCTATTAAGGGTAAATGAGCTTATTGAATTAGGATTGCCTTTTTATGGTTGTCCTTTATCTCATGTGTATGTTATGAAATATGCCAGACCAGGGGAATATTTCATAATCCCTTACCCTTAAGCCGAACGACAAGCTAGCGAGTCTCTAAGCTCTAGTGTCCCTTTGAACATGATCTATAAATCTTGTTGAAACTCTTAGTCATCCGCAGTTCCTTATGATTTATACATGTTTTGAATACATGCATTTAAGTGCTGTTTTCTAGCTTTACATGTTATACGTGCTCACTTGCAATTATGCATTACGAAGGAGGCATATGTAGGCCTCAGGTTTAGTATTCGTCACTTCTATGCTATACATGTTAAATTGACCTATTATAAGACATATCGGCTCCGTTTATGACTATGATTAAGATTTATTGATTTTACTCCAGTGTGGTACACCGGCTGGAGGCATTTTTATTTTTACCTGGTGTGGTACACTGGTTGGATGAATTTTATATGGAATTTATGGTCGGCTAGCCGCCGTCATTTTAGTAATAGTTTTTATTGTGCATTCGGTGGTTGCATTTACACTTCAATATTGAGTTATTGTCAAATTTTGATTTTAAGGATTTTGGGTTGTTGCTATTTCTTATTTCTGGCTCAATTATCATTGTTATCTAATATGTTTACAATTTTTAGCCTTACATACCAGTACATTTTATTCGTACCGACATCCCTTCATTTGGGAACCCCTCCTGCAATCATGCTGCAGTTACAGGCTGAGGCTCAGATCATTAGACAAAATAGGAGCCAGTTTTCAGAGGAATAATGGTATGTTGCTCTCTTCCAGGAGCCATGTCCTAGTTTTGACTATTTTGAGTTTTGTGTACAGCATGGGTAAGTTGAGGCCCTGTCCTGTGCATTTTAGTTTTTTTACTCTGTAGAGGCTGATGTGGACTAGTTTGTATATTAGTTTTGGTTATGCAGTCATGTTGGTTTTCCATTGCTCTAGTTAGCTTTATTGCAGCCTTGTCGGCTTTTCAAGTTGCTTATTTGTTATTAGCGAGACCTTATGGGTCCAGTATTTATCTTGGTTGGTTGTGATAGGTGGCTTGGTCAGCCTTAGTATTATATTTTTCAGATGCTATATAGCCGGCTACTCAATCAATCATGAATCGAGTGCCAGTTGCGCCCTACCCCAGTTTTGGGGCATGACAAAAACCTAGCAAATCCAAACAAACAAGAACAACAAGAAGCTTTAATTACTACAACTTCTAAAAGAGAATAGAACTAAGAATTTTTTATGATGAAGAAGATATAAATACTTACCCAAGCTTTTGAAGGTGTCCTATAGATGGAAGAAAACTTTTTAGAACTTTCTCTTTCCTCCCACAACCAAATCCTAGCTTATTTGAATGAACAAATCCGCTATAATGATCTTTATGACCTTAGCGATCTATGTCTATGATAATTGATGTTTGGAGGGTGTTTGATCCTTGAATTTGCTTCATATTTCCATGAAAACCTATGAAACAATGTATAGGGGATGAGCCACTACGTGTTGGGAAAAGTTTTAAATGAATCAAGTGTGTTATACACACATATATATTAATCTTGACTCAATAGCCCATTGCGTTGCGTGGCACCTAGCGGCCCGCGTCACTAATGTGTTGGGATTTTATGACACATTTGTACTTCGTTTTATAGACTTTTACATGCCTTTAAGTACTATTTATGTCAATACTAATGCAATTTTTTTATGTTTCAGGAATCTCATGAGTTTGGGAAAAGAGGCATAATTCACAAGCTTTGCCATAAAATGAAATAGACAGACCGAAAACTCAAAATATGGCACACAGATTCGACCCTAATTTAATCTAGTGAGTAAAAAACTTTATCAGTAAAGTAAAACTCAAGATACGACCCACACATCCAATATGCAGATCATAAATTGCACCATAGATCACAGTCAGCAAATTATCAACCTAGAGAAGCAATTCATGAAGGGAAAATATGAACCATAAAGTCAAAATACAGTCCATAAGTTAAAGTACGGCAACCAACTGATCACAAAGCAGATTCAAGATGCGGAGTAAAATACAGACTGCTAATTCAATTTATGGTCCGTATCTGTGAACTAGGCCTCTTAATTTAAATTAAACTTAGGGTTCTGGGCTTTATAATAAATAGTCTTTTTTCTCATTTTATTAGAGAGTCTGAACTTTACAGTAGAGAAAGCAATATTTTGAGAGTACCCATTATAGTTTAAAGATTAATTTCGTAGTTTGTTTTTTCTCTTTCATCTACTAAATTGTAAGTGATTATGTCTAATTTTATGCTTTCTTCTTTTTCTACATCTATGAGTAGCTAAATTCTCATATATGATTGTGAACCAATGGGTTTGTGAACCCTATTGATCTCAATTAGGATGAATTAATTATAAGCTTTTAAATATTTGATTGATGTTTGCTTGGTAAACTGAATTTGATGGTTGCAAATATCTAACCATGTCAAATTGATCCAATTGTTCTTGAAAGAGTCAATTAGGATTTCAGTAGAATCAATCAATAATGAACCAAGGGTTAAACCTTTAATTGGTTCATTTAGAGATTTGATGAATCTAATCGGCAAATTAGCACTTTGTTTTTATGTAATTCTTTTCAATTTGAGAAAGTTGATTTAGATTGGCATTGCTAAGTTGTTGAAAGACACCTAGTGATTGCTTGCATATTTATGAAGAGCCCATTCTTAATAAGCTTAATTGAGTGATTTAGGGGGATCAACCCTATACGGGAATACATCCCTAGTATTTTCTCCTATTGATTTTCACCCTTTGCCATATAGATTTAGCATCTTAGTTTAATTTCTCTCTTTACCCATTAACTTGAGTATTTATTCAAGCATTTAATCATATTTTCTTTACTTGGTATCCTTAACTAATACTAAGTCCTTGTGGATATGATTCCGACTCTTTGTTGAGTTATTATATTGTAGTCGATCGTGTACACACTCTTAATTAGAGGTGGATTTAGGCGATATCAATTTTTGGCGCAGTCGTCGGGGAGTTAGGCAATTGGTCCTACTAAGTGATTTAGATTTAGATTTTCTTGTTCTGATCCTACTCTATCACATTTTCTTTGCTTTAACTTGTGAAATAGGTGTAGAATGGAAAATCCTCAAAGTGAATTGGATAATGTCTTTGTGGAGGTCAATGATAACATATACCACGCAAGTGCACGTGTCCCTCCAAGGGTGAATGCTCCTACATCTAAAATTGATGGAAGCATTTATACTATGCTAAAGGTGGAAGGGTAGTTTTTAATTCAACTAAACAAGATCTGCACCAACATCTTAAGAACTTCTTAGAGGTGTGCAACATGCACAAGTAGAAGAATGTGTCAGATGATGCCATCCGTTTGAGAGTTTTCAAGTATCCTTTGGCAGGGAAGGCCCGTGATTGGTTGCACTACCTACTCCCCAATTTAATCTACACTTCCATGGAGCTTGTCAATGTCTTTACTAAGAAGTAGTTTCCACCAAGAAAAAAGGACAAACAATATGATAAGTTCTTCTATTTTCAATGACTTTTGGGGGAAAAACTTTTTGAGGCTTGGGAGCAATTCAAAGAATATGTTCTTAGGGTGCCACCTATGGGTTTTCCAAGAACGTGTTGCTTGAAACATTCTATACCGATTTGAAACCGCTCGCAAAATCAGTGGCAAATAATGTGGTGGGAGGTTTCTTTATGAATAATACATACAACCGCATTGCCGACATCCTTGACAGAATTAGAAAGCACAACCAGTAAAGCCTCTAAACGTGAAGAGTTGATGGGACAAGACCCCAACTAACTTAATAAAGCTGAAACTAGAAATACATAAAGGAAATCCGAATAAGTCTAGTCCTCGGGAGATGAGGACTCACCAACAATGTAAGATGCTAACTTTGAAGACTGACTATGAACGGGGCTAAGCCTAAGAGCCGGATCCTATATCATGAAATGATACAACATAGAGTATGCGGTCAATACGTGGAATGTACCGAGTATGCAAGGTAAGTAAAACCACTTAAGTAAGTAAAATCATTTAAAGACATGCATAAAGTAGATCATAAACAATAAGAATCTAAGAGTAGGGATTGCATGCATTCTTTCTAAAATCATGACCTCATCATAACATAACAGGTCATCATAACTAAATCGATTGACTCAAAGCTGAAATCTGATAGTAATGAGTAAAACTAAACATTGAGTCAAACCTACTTTAGAACATATATAGATATACAAATATCATGAATGATGAACATGCATAACTGAAATCATGAGGAATAATGGGAGACTCGTCTTTTAACTGACATACCACGATAGAGCTTATGTGGTCCCAACTATCACACTCAAGTGGGTAGAATCGTCCAAAGCCTTGCTAGGGCTAGGGACGATACCATGATATTGATATCAAGCTCATGGCCCAATACGGTAGGGGATAGCTCACAAGGGAGGTCCGGAAGTAATATGTAGTATAAACCTATGTTGGCGCGTAGTTCTGAGGCATAGGGTGATTGACCCTTAGCTTACTGGGTGCTAGACACTACTCCCAAAAACGTGCATATGCTCTCATCATTTTTCAACGAAGCTCAACATAATCTATTGAAGAAGCTCAATAATCAAATACATCTCAAATGTGAAATCATGGATATGAAAAGCTTTAACTCAAACCATACCATAAGCTGAAAGATAATTGGGAGTCTTCGCTCCAAAACCATGTGGTAAGCTTAATTTGGGAAATCTTAAATCATATCTGAAATGTGGGCATTGCCCAATATTTTCTTATGCTTGAAAATACTCAATTCACATCGAAAACATGACTATAAATATGGGTAGCTTGAAAACATACTTTTCATCATAATATCTCATCATAATCATACATTCATAACAAATATCATCTTTCATGAACTTCTCATCAATGGGTTTTTTAATTCATAAAACTTGAATCTTGCTTTTTAATTGAAAACAATATAAAACTTGCCCATTCTTCATAATTCAATAATAGAAACATATTTAAATCATACCCATGTAGAGAATTTAGGAAATTCATGCATTGGGTTAAAACCCCATAGATTAGGCATAGAAACTTCATGGTTTAGAGAGGGATTGGGAATGAGAGTGAAAGGTTTCACCCATTCATAACCCTACATACCTGATTAAGGCTGCTTCTTACACTTCTCTGATTGCCCAAGAGGAATTGAAAAGAAATTGAAGAAGAATAAACTTGATCACCCTCTCTAACCTTCTAACTTTACATGCATGAACGCATATGGCCTAAAATGAACTTAACCCTTTTAAAAGACATCATTCACAACTTAAAACGACGTAGTTTAGGCCTATAGATCTTAGGAATTACGGAAAAGCCCTTACTAGATTTGCAGAAAATAACTGCCAGGTAGTCCCCACGAGGGACCTAACGACTCGTCCTCACTGGCCATGACTCGTGGCATAATCCATGAAGTACACTTCTTATCAAGTCTTCTGGGCTCATCACAGTTGACATCACGATTCGTTGCTGGTGACCGTGACTCGTGGTCACCACTTTTCATGTACACTGCCATGGATTTTTATTTTTCTTCACCATGCTGCTCACGACCCTCCCCACGAATCGTGGTGACTGACCACGACTTGAGGGGTCCTTCCGTTAAGTACACTACCTCCTTCTTTCTCTTTTCTCACTCCCCACGAATGACCTAACGTATGGTGGGGCCTAACCACAACTCGTGGTCTCGTCCGTGGGGATCTCATTTCCAAATTTCAAACTCATCACTTGGGACTCCCCACGAGTCACATCACAACCCGTGGGCTGCTTTCACGGGTCACCTCACGACCCGTTCTGATATTTGATGCTAAATTTTAATTTTTCTCCATTTCAACTCCCGAGTCTGATCTTTGGGCTTTAGGGGTATAATAATATCTCTCCCTTGGGAACATTCATCCTCGAATGTTGGAAAACATACAGAAAAGCAGAGAAATGCAATCATCATATTCAAACACTGCTCATTTAAGCCGAAAACTGACGGAATGACTATCTCCGATTTAAACATATAGTTGAACTGAATTCATGAATCATACATACATCCATATACATAAAAAAAACTTGGGTACATGAACTGAACATGAAAACCAAATAGAGTTTGAGAGAAAAACTGATACCTTAAGCTGGAACTGAGCTGGTAGAGAATAAATGTGGGTATCTAGCCATCATATCCACTTCGGCTTCCCACTTAGCTCCCACAACATGTTGATTCCTCCATAACACCTTGACTAAAGCTACTTCCTTGTTCCTTAGCCTTCGTACTTGATGATCCAGTATTTCTACCAGAACCTCCTCGTAACTAAGGCTGTCCTTCACACCAATACTCTCCACTGGGACAACTAGAGTTGGATCACCCAAACACTTCTTCAAGAGCGATATATGGAATATAGGATGCATAGAAGCTAATTCTGAGGGCAACTCCAATTTGTATGCCACCTTGCCAACCCGTTTCACAATTCAGTAGGGGCCAACATAACAAGGGCTAAGTTTCCCCTTCTTTCCAAACCTCATCACTCCCTTCATGGGAGACACCTTTAGAAATACCCAATCATTGACTTCAAACTCAAGTTCTCTTCTTCTCAAATCGGCATAGGACTTTTGGTGACTCTGAGCAGTTTTCAACCCGTCCCTTATGAACTGAACCTTCTCCATAGCCTCATGAACCGAATCTGGTCCCATCATTGCCGCTTCATCAATCTCAAACCAACCAATGAGCGATCTACATCTCCACCCATAGAGAGCCTCAAACGACGCCATCTGAATACTGGAATGATAGTTGTTATTGTACGCAAACTCAATAAGAGGCAAATGATCATCCCAACTACCTTTGAAGTCAATCATGCATTTCCTCAACATGTCCTCGAGAGTCTAAATTGTCCGCTCCGCTTGACCATTCGTTTGCGGGTGAAATGTTGTGCTGAGCTTAACCTGAGTACCATGTCCTTTTTGAAACGACTTCTAAAATTGAGAGGTAAGCTGGGTACCTCTATCTGATATGATGGACAAGGGAACTCTATGCAACCGAACTAGCTCCCAAATATATAGTTTGGCATAATCCTCTGCCGAATTCGTGGTTTTGATCGGTAGAAAATGAGTAGCCTTGGTCAACCTGTATACCACAACCCAAATGGAGTCATACTGTCGACGAGTACGAGGTAAACCTGTGACGAAGTCCATATTGATTTCTTCCCACTTCCAAGTAGAAATACTAATATCCTGAAGCACACCTCCCGGTCTCTGATGCTCGACTTTCACTTGCTGACAGCTTGGACACTTAGCCTGGATGGATAGAATACTTAGATCAATGAGCCTCGTGCAACATCCGACTCCTCAAATCATCAACATCTGGAACACATAGGTGACCCTGGTACCGAAGCACACCATCTCCCCCTTTGTAGAAGACCTCTACCTTCTGACTCTGAAGGGCTTCCTTTAGCTTTACCAAAATCGGGTCCTCATCTTGCCTAGCTTTTACATCAGTCACCAATGAAGATTCTGATCCATTCTGAACAACAACACCACCATCGGCCGAGTCAAACAACCTAACTCCCAACCTTGCGAGTCGATGCACATCCTTCACCAGCTCCTTTTCCCCCTCATCCACATGGGACACACTCTCCATACAGAGTCTATTAAGTGCGTCCGCTACTACATTAGCCTTGCCCCGATAGTAAAGGAGACTCATAGCATAGTCCTTGAGTAGCTCCAACTTCCTCCTTTGCCGAAGATTGAGGTCCTTCTGGATAAACACATATAGTAAACTCTTAGAGTCTATAAACACATACGCATGAACCCCGTACAAATAATGTTGCCATATCTTCAATGCAAATACCACCACTGCCAATTCAAGATCATGGGTCGGGTAATTTTTCTCATGGACCTTTAGCTGTTTGGAGACATATGCTATAACCTTTTCATGCCACATCAACACACACCCATGTACGATCCTGGAAGCATCACAATACACCACGAACCCATCGGTACCCTCCGATAGAGTTAACACCGGTGGAAGTAAGTCGAGTCTTCAACTCTTGGAAGCTCTTCTCACAAGCCTCCGACCATTGGAATTTCACCTTCTTCTGGGTCAATTTGGTCAAAGGTGCGGCAATTGATGAGAAACCTTCCACAAATCTTCGATAGTAGCCAACAAAGGCCAAGAAGCTCTGAATATCCAAAGGATTCACTAGTCTAGCCAATTCTTCACCGCTTTTATTTTCTGAGAATCCACCTTTATGCCCTCGCTTGATACCACATGGCCCAAAAACGCTATGAAATTCAACCAAAACTTGCACTTGATGAATTTTACATATAATTGGCGATCCTTGAGAGTCTACAACACTACTCTCAAATGAGCGGCATGCTCCTCCTCGCTCTGAGAGTATATCAGGATGTCATCGATAAACACAATCACGAATATATCCAGGTATGGCTTGAACACCCTGTTCATCAAGTCCATAAAAGTTGCAGGAGCATTTGTTGGTCCAAAAGATATAACTACAAACTCATAATGACCATACCACATCCTAAAGGTTGTCTTCGGGAAATCGCTCTCCCGAACTCTGAGCTAATGGTACCAGGATCTGAGATCTATCTTCGAGAAACACTTGGCACCCTGAAGCTAGTCAAATAAATAATCAATCTTGGATAGAGGATACTTGTTCTTGACGGTGACTTTATTCAATTACCGATAGTCAATACACATCCGAAGAGAACCATCTTTCTTTCGAACAAAGAGAACCAGTGCACCCCATGGGGACTTGCTCGGTCTAATGAAAACCTTATCTAGAAGGTCCTTCAACTGTTTTTTCAACTCCTTTAGCTCTGCTTGAGCTATTCTGTAGGGAGGAATAGATATAGGCTGCGTATCAGGAAGAAGGTCAATACCAAAATAAATCTCTCGCTCGGGAGGGATTCTCGGTAGATCATCAGGAAAGACCTCTAGAACATACTACTGGGAAAGACTGGATAGTCGGGGTCTTAGACGTTGCATCCTTAACCCTAACTAGGTGGTACACAAAACCTTTGGTGATCATGTTTCTGGCCTTAGGGTAGGAAATGAAACGACCTACAGGAACGACTGAACTACCCTTTCATTCGAAGACTGGCGCACCCGAAAATCTGAACTCTACTGCCCGGGTTCTACAATTAACTAAAGCATAACATGAAAATAGCCAATCCATGCCGAGGATAACATCAAAATTGGTCATGGCTAACTCTATCAAATCTTCTGAGGTGACTTTCTGAAGGACTAAGATCGGGAAACTTCTGTACACCCATCTAGCTACAACTGACTCACCTACTGGAGAAGAAAATAAGAAGGGTTCTAGCAAGACTTTGGGACTGACTCCGAAGCTACTGGCCACATAAGATGTCACAAAAGACAAGGTAGCCCCCCGATCTAATAAAGAATATACATCAAGATGGAAAACTCGTAACCTACCAGTGACTACATCTGGGGATATGTCCTGCTCCTGGAAGGATGCTAAGGAATAGAATCTGTTCTGGTGCTGACCGCCAGCTGAACTAGTAGATGCCCCCTAATGTGTTGAGCGTACGGGTGGGGCTGCTGAACTAAAAGCTGGGCCTCGACCCCCACCATGATCCTGCCTCGCTGCTGGGAAATCTCTGAGCATGTGTCGGGGCTTCCTACACCCGAAAAAAGCACCTGTACCTACTAAGCACTGACCTGTGTGCCCTCGACCACACCTACGACAAACTGGGATACTAGAATCTGCGGGTCTGCTGCTCTAACCCGTAGAGCCTGATTCTCGCCCCCTTTGATCGTGCCTGGGCCTGGATGGCACACTCAACGCTGGAGATACTGGGACTGAAGTTCTCTGGTGCATTTGTTGTCGGTCCCCACCACCTGACCTCAGCTGAGAAAATCCATAACTATCAGTCCTGGCCCTCTTGGCCTCTCTCTCCCTCAAATGTGCCTCCTCCATCTGTCGGGCGTATAAAACTATTCTAGGGAAATCCATATCCTGATGAAGCATAGCAGTCCTGCAATTCTTGTCCAAATAGCCCACCACGCCATAAACAAATCTGCTCACCCGCGTCCTCTGATCAGCCACTAACTCTAGTGCGTACTTTGATAGGCGAGTGAACTCAAGGGCATACTTTTGCACCGTCATTCTCCCATGCTTAAGATTTATGAACTTGGCTGCCTTTAGCTCCCTCATCTCACGAGGGAAGAACCGATCTAAGAATGCCACATGAAACTCCTCCCAAGTGATAGGACCTGCTCTAGTGGCCCTACTATCTTTCCATTGTTAAAACCAGATGTGTGCGACCCCTTTCAACTGGTATGAGGGCAACTCCGCACACTCAACACTATTCACCCCCATGACCTGGGTGATCTTGACGATCTTATCTATGAACTCATGCGGGTCCTCATCTACTTTTGACCCAAGGAACTCTGGCAGGTTTATACTTAAGAAATCCCTGACTCAAGTTGTCGCCGCATTGCCATTTTGCTGAACATGCGCAACTGCTTGTTGATTGACCTGAGCTGTCAAGGCCTGCGTGAGCATCTAGGTAGCTGCGCGAAACTCAACATGGGCAACCGGCTCTAGTGCATGGTGCTCCTGGACTGGTGGGGCTTGCCGGTGCCTATTTTCGTTACCATCCTCGTGGCCATCTCTATTTTTGTTCCTCCTACCATTTACGATTCGTGGAGTCATGATTCTGCAATCACGAATAGCACGAATTAGAAGGAGAGGGAGCCTTTTCATTGCACGACATAGATCATGAAAGAAGGGAACATTTCCTAAATGTCTCATAGCCTCTTCGTCATAAGTGTGGCATGCTTCACACCCATGAAAAAGACTCTACTTAATGCAGCTTTCAGATACCCTAGGACACTTAAAATCTATTGCTCTGATACCAAGTTTGTCACGACCCGAACGGAGGCCCAGATCACAACACGAGACAAGGAGCCCCAAGAGACTCCAAGCCAACCCATGGCATTAACATATATCTACCTATATTAGTAAAACGGAAGAATCAACATAATACTCTTAGCAAAAGTCTGAACAAAATATAATATCAAAATACACAATCTTAAGCTAAATACATCACTTTGTCTGAAAAGCCTCTAAACATGACGAGTTGATGGGACAAGACCCCAACTAACTCAATAAAGCTGAAACTGGAAATATATAAAGGAAATTCGAATAAGTCTAGTCCTCGGGAGATGAGGACTCACCAACAATGTAAGATGCTAACTCTGAAGACTGACTATGAATAGGGCTGAGCCTGAGAGTCGGATCCTGTATCAAGAAATCATACAACATAGAGTATGCAGTCAGTACGTGGAATGTACTGAGTATGCAAGGTAAGTAAAATCACTTAAGTAAAATCATTTAAAGACATGCATAATGTAGATCATAAACAATAAGAATCTGAGAGTAGGGCTTGCATGCATTCTTTTTGAAATCATGATCTCATCATAACATAACAGGTCATCATAACTAAATCGATTGACTCAAAGCTGAAATCTGATAGTAATGAGTAAAACTGAACACTGAGTCAAACCTGCTTCAGAACATATATAGATATACAAATCTCATCAATGATGAACATGCATAACTGAAATAATGAGGAACAATGGGAGACTCGTCTTTTAACCGACATATCACAATAGAGCTTACGCGATCCCAACTATCACACTCAAGTGGGTAGACCCATCCAAAGTCTTGCTAGGGCTAGGGACAATACAATGATATCGATATCAAGATCATGGCCCAATATGGTAGGGGATAGCTCACAAAGGGGTTCGGAAGTAATATGTATAATAGTATAAACCTACTTTGGCGTGTAGTTTTGAGGCATAGAGCGATTAACCCTTAGCCTACTCGGTGCTAGACATTACTCTGCAAAACGTGCATGTTACACCCCGTAAGTTCTTGACACTTAGTTGGCCTATTCGCATGTTGGTTTAGAGTTTTAGAATGCCATACGTACGAGAAAAGGGCCCGGGGAGAGACCTGACAAGCGCCAAGTTGGAGCGTCGCAAGGCAAATGCGACTTATAAATCGCATTCGACAAATGCGACTTAAAGAGGAATGGTTCGGGCCCAAGTATATAAGCCTCCCACTTCGTTTTTAAGTTATATTTTCATTTTATTTCCAGTGAACAACCAGAGAACAGAGGAGGACGAAGGTTCAACATAAATTTCCTTCCGTTTACACCGTCAAACGCAGCCCAAACTGTAATTAGCTTCGGGTAGCAAAGTATAAAGCTGCAGGGAGCATTCCTACGGAGTTAGTTTCGTGAAATTCGGTTGATGAATCATCGTCTCACCGAGCCAAGGTAAGTGGAATTGATCCAAACTAGTGTTAATACACTCCCAACATTAAAATGAGTATTTCTCTCTTCTAGACTTTCGAGAAATTACGAGTTTTCAGCTGTTCTTCGATAAGTCGAAGAATAGGCAGTAGGTATATCCATAAGCATGGTTTCTTTCCAAAATAATAGTAGAATTAATTCTATTCTTTCGTGAATATGAATACAGTTGGGAGAAATAGCTGAATACTAGCCGAGCTACGCCTGTTAATCAGAAGTCGCCAGGCGAGGTATGTAAAGCCAGTTTCTTTCGGCAAGCTAGTAGTTCTAGTACAGAAAAATAGTACAAATTCTAGTAGAATGTTTCAGAAGCCTTATATTATTTTCAGTATGAGTTCAGTAAGCATGTTAGAATTATTATACAGTGTTCAACATGAAACTCAGTAAAATAGTATAATTCCAAGCAGAATATTCCAGAAATATTATTCAGACGCAGTATATCTCAGTATTAGATTCAGTATATTTCAGTATCAGATTCAGCATATTTCAGTATCAAATTCAGTATATTTCAGTATGAAATTCAGAACAGAATACCAGAATATAAATATTATTATCAGATTCAGTATATATATATTACATGCGGTTATTGCTATCTGTGTTCTGTGTTGGGCACCCTTAGAGCTTCCTTGACCGCCCCAGGGTTAATAGCTATGTCGACTCGCCCGCCAGAGAGTGAGGATACGTCATTCTATGGAGTGGCATGCTGTGTGCCAGCGGACGAAGATGGGATGCAGATTCCCCATAGCAGGCTGATCAGCACTATACCACACCCCCTATCGAGTGCTTGCGCCCGGGGTGCAGATTATAGTTTTC
Organism: Datura wrightii; assembly: GCA_035772735.1. Lineage (NCBI taxonomy): Eukaryota > Viridiplantae > Streptophyta > Magnoliopsida > Solanales > Solanaceae > Datura > Datura wrightii. Next base: position 68,652,161 of record JASDFA010000003.1, on the reverse strand, counting down.
AAATTACAGATTTTAGATTTCAGATTTCAGATTTCAGGAGTTCTCTGGACTCAGATATAGCTATAGTCAGGGGCCCACCGAGCCCAAGTTGCATACCTAGGGGGCCGGCTGGATGCTCATAGTTACTAGGTGGATGGTATGACCTGGGTAGGGGTATATAGATTGTGTGCTGGTTGGTACCTTACGGCTTATGGGGGCTGGTAAGGTTCTTGTATGTTATGTTGTGTTAGTTATTAATAGATAGAAGTAGACCACCATGTTATCAGGTATGACTCTTACTCTCTTCAGTAAAGTTACGCTCTTTTCAGTTAGTCTCAGCCTGTCTCCTATTACTTCAGTATCTATCAGTATTAATGTTTGCTTTCAGTTATTTTCAGTTATTGCTTCCATACTTCGTACCAGTGGTACTGACGCCCGTTTTGGGGCGCTGCATTACTTGCCTGCAAGTACTCATAGACGAGGAGAAGATCCCTCGTAGTTCCAGCCAGCGTACAGAGTCTTCAGCTCTTATCATCCGGAGCTTAACAGCTAAAGGTTTACTTTCCTTTTTGTTGTACAATATGGGTAGGCCGGGGCCCTTTCCCGACTATCTTATTATTCTTAGAGGCTTGCGGATTGTATATTCCCTGTGGTTAGTTGTACCGGTCGTGTGGGGCCATGTGTATGTTTTAGTTTTCATGTGATGGCCGTGTAGGGCGTTGTTCAGTTGTCAGTTGGTGACCTTGTCGGTCACAGATCAGTTTAGCACTTGATCCTACCTTTTAGTGATAACTAGTCAGCATGGTGGCCTTGTCGGCCCGCATAGGTTCCCTTATGTTCAGTTGTCCTGGGTAGGTGTTATATTCCTACAGGCTGCTATAGGCCTTGTCAATCGGAGGCTGTATTTACAGCCGTTATATAGCTCATTGTTTTCATAAATCCAGAATTAGAGCCAGCCTGGCACCAGAAGTGCTTAGGCTCAGTAGTCCAGTAATCCAGGTCCTAGTAGGGCACCAAGTGCCAGTCATACCTCCCAAGGCGGGGCGTGACAAACTTGGTATCAGAGAAGGTCATATCCCAGGGAGTCTGTAAGCCGTGCTAAGTAGAGTCTTATCTATGGATGTGTTGTGCACCACACACCATAGGCAGGAGGCTGCAAGGCATGATAGGATGGTTACTCTTTCTTCACATTCAGTCGTGCCATAGAGCAGTTCAGTATAGGGTTGAGTCCCTAAAGCTTACTATACTCTTTGTTTACAGATAAAATGTCAGATCAGTGGCATCCTATCACAGGCAGAAGATTGGACATAGCAGTAGGAGAGGGCACCAACAGGATGCCTCAGCCTCGTTTAGAATCAGCTCGATCTAAGGGCGATACATAGGCATCGTTCCAACCTTCTCAGCAGTCTCCACCCCATCAGGAGCCACTCGGGACGACACCACCTCCGACAATTCCTATACCTACACCATCTGACCAAAAAGAGTGCAATAGTTATGTTAGCGCAAATGATGGCTACTCAGTCCCAGTCAATGCCACCTACAGTGGCAGAATTATCAGGTGGGCCTGGTAGTTCGAGGGTCTGAGAATTCCTGGCACTAGGTCCCCACAGTTCACAGGGTCAGATCAGACAGAGGACCCCCAGGACTTCCTAGATTAGATGCAGAGGATTTTTCGGGTAAAGCACATTACATCTACAGAGTCGGTTGAATTGGCGGTATTCCGACTGTGGGATATTGTTGTGTTGTGGTATGAGAGTTGGGAAAGGTCTCAAGGGAGAGATGTTGCCCCTCCGACCTGGTCCAGCTTTTCAGAGGCTTTCCTGGACTGTTACCTACCACGAGAGATCCGACAGGCCCGGATGGACAAGTTTTTACACCTGGAGCAGGGAGCGATGAGTGTTTAAGAATACGCCCTGTAGTTCGATTCTTTGGCCCGCTATGCTCCGGCTTTGTAGACACCATGCCATCTAGAGTCCACCGATTTATTATGGGAATGAACTCAGAGTATATCTAGGCCTGTATGACAGCTACTTTGCGGGAAGATATGGATAGTGCTCGAGTGCAAGCTTTTGCTTAGACTATTGAGGGCCTCAGACAGTGGCAACAGGATAGCAGACGAACAAGTCAAGAACAGTGCCGCAGGGATAGGTCAGACGAGTTACAAGGGGAGATTCGGAGAGGGCCTAGGCCACGGTTGTCAGATAGGCCACCTAGACCCCCGCCTCCATCACAGCAACAGAGGGGTAGATTCAGTCGCCGAGGACAGTTAGAGTCCGGTGGAAGTTCTCGAACAGTAGATTCACCCCAGCAGAGGAGGGCAGAACAGAGCAGGTATACACCACCACTTTACCCTATTTGCAGCCAACGCCACTCTGGAGCTTGCAGATATGGCTCCATAGGGTGTTATATATGCGGACATGAGGCTCATGTGATGAGAGATTGTCTAGCCAGGGGTCAGGGTGACCGGGATAGACAGGACAGTGCATCAGCAGGGTTGCGAGCTCCAACAGCCCCGGCAGGGTGCAGGCCCTTAGTTTTAGCAGGCAGAGGCCGAGGCAGATCAAGGGCCTCTAGTTCAGGTGCGGGCCCGAGCCGTACCTATGCATTACCAGGGAGATAGGATTAAGAGGCGTCTCCAGATGTTGTGACAGGTATGATGACTATTTGCTCTCACCCTGCTTATGTATTAATCGATCCGGGATCTACCTTGTCCTATGTTACCCCATTAATGGCTCGAAAGTTTAGTATTGTACCAGAATTTCTTCGGCAACCCTATTTAGTATCTACACCCATCGGTGACTCTATCATAGCCAGAAGGGTTTATCGAGGGCGTACAGTAGAGGTTGTTAGCCGTCAGACCACAGCAGATTTGGTAGAGTTAGAAATGGTTGATTTTGACGCCATTATGGGTATGGATTGGTTAGCTCCATACTATGCCAATGTGGAATGCTGGACCAAGACGGTCCGATTCCACTTTCCAGGGGAGGCAGTATGAGAGTGGAAGGGCAGTACAGCTACGCCAAAAGGTAGATTTATTTCCTATCTTCAGGCGAGAAAGTTGATAGCCAAGGGTGCATTTACCACATTGTCAAAGTTCAGGTTTTTTGGGTAGAGCCTCCGACTCTCCAGTCTGTTCCAGTGGTGAATGAATTCCCCGATGTATTTCCAGATGAGTTACCTGGTATTCCCCCAAAAAGGGAAATAGACTTTGCAATTGATTTATTGTCGGGCACTCAGCCCATATCAATTCCCCCTTATCGCATGGCTCCTGTTGAACTCAGAGAACTAAAGGAGCAGTTGAAGGATTTGTTAGACAAGGGCTTTATCAGGCCGAGTACTTCACCTTGGGGTGCGCTAGTTTTGTTTGTGAGAAAGAAGGATGGTTCCCTCCTCATGTGTATAGACTATCGACAACTGAATAAGGTCACAGTCAAGAATAAGTATCCGCTTCCCAGAATAGATGATCTATTTGATCAGTTACAGGGAGCTAGATATTTCTCCAAAATTGACTTAAGGTCTGGATATCACCAGGTTTGAGTTCGTGAAAGGGACATTCCAAAGACTACTTTCAGGACCAGATACGACCATTTTAAATTCTTAGTCATGTCCTTTAGGCTGACGAATGCTCCAACCGTGTTTATGGACCTGATGAACAGCATTTTTAGACCATATCTGGACTTGTTTGTGATAGTGTTTATTGACTATATTTTGGTGTATTCTCACTCAAAGGCAGACCACCAGGATCATTTGCGGACAATGCTCCAGATTCTCAGAGACCGTCAGTTGCCAAGTTCTCTAAATGTGAATTTTGGCTGAATTCAGTAGCCTTTTTGGGTCATATCGTGTCAGATGCTGGTATACAGGTAGATACACAGAAGATAGAAGCAGTAAAAGCATTGCCCAGAGCTACCACTCCGACCGAGGTATGCAGTTTCCTGGGGTTAGCAGGGTACTACAGAAGGTTTATTGAAGGATCTTCCACCCTAGCAGCACCTCTGACTAAACTGACATAGAAGGTAGAAAAATTTCAGTGGACTGAGGCATGTGAGCAGAGCTTCCAGGAATTGAAAGACAACTTAACATCAACTCCAGTGTTAGCATTACCAGAAGGTACAGAAGGTTATGCAGTTTATTGTGATGCTTCGGGTGTTGGGTTAGGATGTGTGTTGATGCATCATGGTAAAGTAATTGCTTATGCTTCTAGACAGTTGAGGAAACATGAAAAGAACTATCCTACCCATGACCTGGAATTGGCCGCAGTGATTCACACCTTGAATATATAGAGACATTACTTGTATGGCGTCCACGTAGATATTTTCACTAATCATAAGAGCCTACAGTATATCTTCACCCAGAAAGAGTTGAATTTGCGGCAGCGTCGCTGGTTAGAGCTATTGAAAAACTATGATGTGAATATTTTGTATCACCTAGGGAGAGCTAATGTGGTGGCAGATGCCCTTAGCCGTAAATCTATGGGAATTCTGGCAAACTTATAGCTTGAGCAGCAGGAATTAGCCCGGGAATTGCATCAGTTAGCCAATTTAGCCGTTCATGTAGTAGAAACAGAGGACAACAGAGTGGTAATCCAGAACACTGCAGTGTCGTCTTTAGTAGTGGAAGTAAAGGAATGGCAGTGGAAAGATCCTAGCCTGGTTCAGCTTAGAAACAGAGTTCAGCAAGGAGAGGTGACAGATTTTTAGACAATCGAGGATGGGATATTGCTATATAAAGATCGCCTTTGTGTTCCAGACGTTGCAGGGCTTCGCCAGCAGATTATGGGCGAGGTACATTATGCCCATTATTCTCTCCACCCAGGTTAGATGAAAATGTACCACGACATAAAAGAAATCTAATGGTGGCCAGGAATTAAGAAGGGGATAGCAGAATTCGTAGCTCAGTGTCCCAACTGCCAGCAGGTAAAAGCTGAACATCAGAGACCAGGCGGACTAACTCAGGATATAGCTATGCCTATATGGAAATGGGAAGTAGTAAATATGGATTTTGTAGTAGGATTACCCCGCACCAAGCATAGATATGATTCGATCTGGGTGATTGTTGACAGACTGATAAAATCAGCTCATTTTCTGCCAGTAAGGGCTACCTTTTCCGCCGAGGATTATGCTAAGCTGTATATCAGAGAAATAGTCAGGTTGCATGGTGTTCTAGTGTCCATTATCTCCAAAAGAGGGGCACAGTTTACAGCTAAATTCTGGCAATCATTTCAGAGAGGCTTGGGGACACAGGTTAACCTGAGCACAACTTTTCATCCTCAGACAGATGGGCAGGCAGAACGCACCATTCAAACCTTCGAGGACATGTTGCGAGCATGTGTGTTGGATTTCAGAGGTAGCTGGGATGAACATTTACCACTCATTGAGTTCGCCTATAATAACAGTTACCATTCAGCTATTCAGATGATGCCTTATGAGGCATTATATGGGCGAAAGTGCAGATCTCTAGTTGGTTGGTTTGAGGTAGGAGAATCAGCATTGATTGGGCCAGATATCATTCATCAGTCAGAGGAAAAAGTAAAGCTTATCAGAGAACGTTTACTGACTGCTCAGAGCCGCCAGAAATTGTATGCTGACGTGCGCGTAGAAACTTGGAATTTAATGTGAGTGATTGGGTGTTTCTAAAAGTTTCGTCGATGAAGGGTGTAATGAGATTTGGCAAGAAAGGCAAGCTCATCCCAAGGTTGGTTGGGCCTTATCAAATTCGCCGAAGAATAGGCCAAGTGGCATATGAGTTAGACTTACCTCCAGAGTTAGAATCTGTCCACCCAGTTTTCCATGTATCAATGCTGAGAAAGTGCATAGGAGATCCCTCCAGAATTGTCCTAGTCCAAGATGTTCAGGTTACAGAGGAGTTGGCCTATGAAGAAGTTCTAGTAGCCATAGTAGACCGGAAGATCCGCAGATTAAGAACTAAAGATGTTGCTTCTGTCAAAGTATTATGGCATAATAGGAACCGAGAGCAAATGACTTGGGAAGAAGAAGAAGATATGAAAGCCAGATACCCTCAGTTATTTCAGACTTAGTTAGTCAGAGGTATGTTGATATTTCTGTTTTATGAGTTGCTTTATATTCATGTGTATGAGTGAGATGTTAACTTCAGTTTATTATATAATGGATATTATAGTATTATATGTAATACCTGTATTGGACTTTTTTATGTTTCAGGATTTTTGAAATAGTCCATATTACAGGGGAAACTCTACCAAAACTTTTCTAGAATAAGTAGAACAAGTTAAAATTTCTGTAAACAGAAGTTAACATTCGAGGAGGAATGTGCTTAAGGGGGGAAGGATGTTACACCCCATAAGTTCTTGACACTTAGTTGGCCTATTCGCATGTTGGTTAAGAGTTATAAAATTCCATACGTGCGAGAAAAGGGCCCGCGGAGAGACCGAACAAGCGCCAAGTAGGAGCGTCGCAAGGCAAATGCGACTTATAAATCGCATTCGACAAATGCGACTTAAAGAGGAGGGGTTCGGGCCCAAGTATATAAGTCTACCACTTCGTTTTTAAGTTATATTTTCATTTTATTTCCAGTGAACAACTAGAGAACAGAGGAGGACGAAGGTTCAACATAAATTTCCTTCCGTTTACGCCGTCAAATGCAACCCAAACTCAAATCAACTTCGGGTAGCAAAGTATAAAGCTGCAGGGAGCATTCCTACGGAGTTAGTTTCGTGAAATTCGGCCGACGAATCATCGTCTCACCGAGCCAAGGTAAGTGAAATTGCTCCAAACTAGTGTTAATATACTCCCAGCATTAAAGTGAGTATTTCTCCCTTCTAGACTTTCGAGAAATTACGAGTTTTCAGTCGTTCTTCGATAAGTCGAAGAATAGGCAGTAGGTATATCCATAAGTATGGTTTCTTTCCAAAATAATAGTAGAATTAATTTTATTCTTTAGTGAATATGAATACTGTTGGGAGAAATAGCTGAATACTAGCCGAGCTACGCCAGTTAATTAGAAAGTCGCCAGGCGAGGTATGTAAAGCCAGTTTATTTCGGCAAGCTAGTAGTTCCAGTACAGCAAAATAGTACAAATTCCAGTAGAATGTTTCATAAGCCGTATGTTATTTTCAGTATGAGTTCAGTAAGCATGTTAGAATTATTATACAGTTCAGCATGAAACTCAGTAAAACAGTATAATTCCTAGCAGAATATTCCAGAAATATTATTTCAGACTCAGTATATCTCAATATTAGATTCAATATATTTCAGTATCAGATTCAGCATATTTCAGTATCAGATTTAGTATACTTCAGTATGAAATTACGAACAGAATACCAGAATATAAATATTATTATCAGATTCAGTATATATATATATATTACATGCGGTTATTTCTATTTGTGGAGACATGATTGTTCTGTGTTGGGCACCCTTAGAGCTTCCTTGACCGTGCCAGGGTTAATAGCTGTGTCGACTCGTCTGCCAGACGGTGAGGATACATCGCTCTACGGAGTGGCATGTCGTACGCCAGCGGACGAAGATGGGACGCAGATTCCCCATAGCAGGCTGATCAGCACTATACCACAACCCCTATCGAGCGCTTGTGCCCGGGGTGTAGATTACAGTTTTCAGATTACAGATTTTAGATTTTAGATTTCAGATTTCAGGAATCCTCCGGACTCAGATACAGCTATAGTCAGGGGCCCAGCGAGCCCAAGTTGCATACCCGGGGGGCGACTGGATGCTCATAGTTACTAGGTGGATGGTATGACCTGGGTAGGTGTATATAGATTGTGTGCTGGTTGGTACCTTACGGCTTATGGGGGTTGGTAAGATTCTTGTATTCTATGTTGTGTTAGTTATTAATAAATAGAAAGTAGACCGCCATGTTATTAGGTATGACTCTTACTCTCTTCAGTAAAGTTATGCTCTTTTCAATCAGTCTCAGCCCATCTCCTATTACTTTAGTATATATCAGTATTATTGTTTGCTTTCAGTTATTTTCAGTTATTGCTTGCATACTCCGTACCAGTAGTACTGACGCCCATTTTGGGGAGCTGCATTACTTGCCTGCAGGTACTCATAGACGAGGAGCAAATCCCTCGTAGTTCCAGCCAGCATACAGAGTCTTCATCTCCTATCATCCGAAGCTTAACAGCTAGAGGTTTACTTCCCTTTTTGTTGTACAGTATGGGTAGGCCGGGGCCTTGTCCCGACCATCTTCTTATTCTTAGAGGCTTGCAGATTGTATATTCCCTGTGGTCAGTTGTACCGGTCGTGTATGTTTTAGTTTGCATGTGATGGTCGTGTGGGGCCTTGTTCAGTTGTGAGTTGGTGACCTTGTCGGTCACAGATCAGTTTAGCACTTGATCCTACTTTTCAGTGATAACTAGTCAGCATGGTGGCCTTGTCGGCCCGCATAGGTTCCCTTATGTTCAGTTATTTTGGGTAGCTGTTATATTACTACAGGTGGCTATAGGCCTTGTCGGTCGAAGGCTGTATTTACAGCCGTTATATAGCCCGTTGTTTTCATAAATCAAGAATTAGAGCCAGCTTGGCTCCAGAAGTGCTTAGGCTCAGTAGTCCAGCAGTCCAGCAGTCCAGGTCCTAGTAGGGCACCAGGTGCCAGTCATGCCTCCCAAGGCGGGGCGTGACAGTGCATATGCTACATCATTTTTCAACAAAGCTCAACATTGTCTATTGACAAAGCTCAATAGTCAAATACATCTCAAATGTGAAATCATGCATATGAAAAGCTTTAACTCAAACCATACCACAAGATGAAAGATAATTGGGAGTCTTCGCTCCAAAACCATATGGTAAGCTTATTCGGGAAATCTTAAATACTATATGAACATGTGGGCATTGCCCAATATTTTCTCATGCTTGAAAATACTCAATTCACATCGAAAACATGATTATAAACATGGGTAGCTTGAAAACATGCTTTTCAGCATAATATCTCATCATAATCATACATTCATCACAAATATCATCTTTCATGAACTTCTCATTAATGGGCTTTTTAATTTATAAAACTTGAAAAAAACTTTTTAATTGAAAACAATAGAAAACTTTCCCATGCTTCATAATTCAATAATAGAAACATATTTAAATCATACCCGTGTGGAGAATTTAGGAAATTCATGCATTGGGTTAAAACCCCATAAATTAGGCATAGGAACTTCATGGTTTAGAAAGGGATTGGGCATGGGTGTGAAAAGCCTCACCCATTCATAACCCTACATACCGGATTAAGGCTGATTCTTACACTTCTCTGATTTCCCAAGAGGAATTGAAAAGAAATTGAAGAAGAATAAACTTGATCACCCTCTCGAACCTTCTATCTTTGCATGTATGAATGAATATGGCCTAAAATGAACTTAACCCTCTTAAAAGACATCATTCATAACTTAAAATGACGTAATTTAGGCCTGACGACCACTAAAATTTCACCTTCTTCTATGTTAACTTAGTTAGAGGAGATGCTATGGAGGAGAATCCTTCCACAAATCATCGGTAATAACCCACTAGCCTAGAAAACTCCTGATTTCAGTAGGAGAGGTAGGTCTGGGCCAATCCTTCACTGCTGCTATCTTATGAGGGTCTACTTGTATTCCTTCACCCGAGACCACATGTCCTAAGAAAGTCATGGACTTTAACCAAAATTCTCACTTGCTGAACTTGGAGAATAATTGGCGGTCCCTGAGTGTCTGTAATGCTAATCTTAGGTGGTTGGCATGCTTTTCCTCATTTCTGGAGTATACTAGAATTTCATCGATAAATACAATGACGAACATATCCAAATACTTCTTGAAGACTGTTCATTAAGTCCATGAAGGCTGCTAGGGTGTTTGTTAGCCCAAAGGAAATTACCACAAATTCGTAGTGACCATACCGAGTTATGAATGTTGTTTTTGGTATGTCACACTCTCTGACCCTTAGCTGATGGTACCCTAACCTAAGATCGATCTTGGAGAAACAACTGGATCCTTGAAGTTGGTCGAACAGATCATCAATTCTGGGTAGAGGGTACTTGTTCTTAACTGTGACTTTTTTCAGTTGACGGTAATCTATGCACATTTTGAGGGTACCGACTTTCTTACACAGGAATAACACTAGAGCACCCCAGGAAGAGATGCTGGGTCTGATAAAACCCTTGTCAAGAAGGTCTCTTAGCTGCTCCTTCAACTCTTTAAGCTCTACCGGAGCCATTCTAAAAGAAGGGATGGAAATAGGCTGAGTATCTGTGAGGAGATCTATTCCGAATTCTATTTCCCATTCAGGGGAACTCTGGGAAGATCTTCTAGAAAAACATCTGGGAACTCACTGACTACTGGAACTGGCTGGATGGTTGGGTCTCAGAGTTGGAATCCTTGACCCAAACCAGATGATATATACATCCTTTGGAGATGAGTTTCTAGGCCTTAATGTAGGAAATAAACCTACCCTTAGGCACTGAACTGCTGACCGTCCATTCTAACACTGACTCATTGGGAAACTGAAACTTGACAACTCTAGTTCTGCAATCGATTGATACATAGCAGGAGTGTAACCAATTCATGACGAGAATAAGGTCAAATTCGACCATGTCTAACTCTACAAGATCAGCTGGAATAACTTTATTCAGGACTGAGACTGGGAAGTTTCTATACACCCCGCTGGCTCTAACTAACTCGCCAACTGGGGTGGAAACTGAAAATGGTTTTGAGAGGACCTCTGGACTGATGTTGAACTGGACTGCTATATAGGGAGTCACGAACGAAAGAGTGGCTCCTGGATCTAAGAGGGAATACATGTATAGATTTGAAGATATGTAACATACCAGTAACTATGTGAGGTGATCTTTCCTGATCTTGATGGGCAAATAGAGCATAGAAACGACTTTGGCGCTGACTACCATCTATACCTGATGTGTTGGCCTATTGAGCTAGTCGGCCTTCTGGTGCTGATGATGTGGTAGATTGTGATCTCCCTCGCCCTGCTGACGGGCACTCCTTAAGTCGGTGTCCAAGCTTTCCACACTCAAAACAGTCCTCTCGTCCATGAAGACATTCTCCCCGGTGGTTCCTACTACACTTGGGGCATCTGAAATCTGACTGGACAGTCCTTGCCCTTTTTGTTCTTATGCTCCATATCCTTCAACTTTTCAGCCTCAATCTGCTAGGCATAGACAATCAATCTAGAAAGGTCCATGAACTTAATCAGCATTGCGGTCCTACACTCCTTGAGGACCAAATTTGACACTCCATTTACAAACTTCAGCATGCGAACCCTTGGCTCGGCTACTATCTTTGGAGCATACTTAGACAGCCTAGTAAACTCTAGAGCATACTCCTCCACAGTTCTGTTGCCCTGTCTAAAGTTCATAAACTCCACCATCTTGCCTCCCTCAGCTCCCGAGGGAAAAATCTGTCCAAGAAAGCTGTCTGAAATTCTTCCCACTCCACTGGTCCTGTTCCCGCTGGCCGCCCTTCTTTCCACTGGTCATGTCAGACTTGAGCTACCCCATTTAGCTGGTAGGCAGTCAAGTCGGCACTCTCAGAGGGACTGACACCCATAATTCAAGTGAGTTTTCTAATCTCGTCTACAAACCCTTGTGGGTCCTCTCCACCTTTGTTCCATGAAAATCTGGAGGGTTCATCCGGGTGAAATCCCGCACCCTCACAGCTGCTGCAGACTCGTTGATGTTCATTAGCACCAATTGCTGGTTGACCTGGTTGGTGACTGTTTGGGCCAACAGTTGAATGGCTGCCCTAAATTCGGCGGTAGACACCGAATAATCTTGAGGAGCTGTCAGGGGTGGTGGGGCAAGTCTGTTGACATTACCGACCTTTCTTCTATCACCGCGTCTGGGAGGCATGGTTCACCGAAATGAAAATGAGCACAAATTAGAAGGGAATTTCTGGAATTGAACTTTAATGCACGATAAAGAGTATGAACAAAAGACTGTTTTCCTAATAACATCTCGTAGCCTCCTCGTCATAAGTGTGGTGCGCTTCACACCCATGGAAAGGACTCTATTTGATGTGGCTTTCAAACTCTCCGAGGATACTCTGAACCTAGTACTCTGATACGAAGTTTGTCACGCCCCGAGTCTACACCTTGGACGGAACATGGTACTTGAAGCCACAAGTGACCCCAAGTCAACTCCTGGTCTATCATACACTGGTATTCTGAGTAAAACAAATCTAGCGGAAGCTTTAAAATAATAGCATAAAAGCATTTAGCTAAAATGGTTAATAAAGACTGGAATATAGCTAAAATGGCCAATAAAGACCCTGGCGGATGGTCATGAACATGCCCTAAGTCTGAAATACTGAGTCTGAGAGACCACACTGAACTGATCTGACTGAGTTGAACTGTCAAAAACTAAGACTGAACTGAACTGACTAGTGGGAGAGTCTCTAACCGACATATAAACACATGAGCTAGACATCGAGTCCGATGTATACACCCTACCGGTAGGATCCAATATACCTTTCCAGGGTAAAAAGGCATGAACTGGGTGACCATAAAATTTGGGGCTAATCAGGCCAAGTAATACTGTAACCTACGCTGGCAACCTAGTTTTGGGAACCTGGGTGTGCTGGAACCCTGGCCTGCTCGGTGCTAAGTCCTACTCCCACTGGAAACCTATACTAAACAGCTAAGCTGATAGCTCGAAACTGGAGTCCAAGGCTAGTCAGAGACATATAACTAAAAGTACCCTGAGAGTCTTATCGGACCAGATTCTGAAACTGGGTTCTAGACTAGTCAGAGCTTCTTATCTGGAAGCATCGTAACTGTATAAGAACAAACTGTAAATTGAACTGGGGTCCTGGGGCTGGTCAGAGCTATATATCTAAAATGTCATGACCGCCTAATGGACCAAAACTAAATTCTAAGTCTGATTCAGATAACTGGGAGGCACCACTGACACCTCGGAAAAAGACTGGAGTCAAACTGATCAGTTGACAATTTCTAAATAGTTCTGAAGAGGTTCTACGTTCTACTGAACTGAATTACTAAGCAGCTAATAGAGAACTCAACTCATTCCAACAACATGGGAATTCCATAATGTAGCAAAATATCAAGAATTAAAGAAATCTCATTCAACAAGGCTAAAATCATTCTTATCAATTGAATAATTTCTGCACACGTATATAATGAGAATTACTAGGAAATTCAGCCCAAACTGTACTTCACAAACTGGACGTAATTTAATATACAAATAGCCTTTACTAGAAAATTTAGGGCTTAAATTTCCTTTGGCAAGAACATCAACAATTTACTTAGGAAATGATGAAGATCATATGAATAATAAAGATGGAAAATAGCTCAATTGAAATTAACGAAAACCAACGTGAAATCTCTTCATATTCAAAAATCCCAAGGCTAATCTGATAGGTAAATTATGGGAAGGTTTTGGGGGACACGAGGGAAGGAAAATTCCCTTGTTGAATTCTCACATATCTAACAAAAATCCTTTCAGAGAAGAAGCTTGAACTGCTACAAGAGATGAGAAGCCCTAGTCTTGCTTGGAGGGTTCTTGAGAGGAGAACTTTTGATGTTTCTGAGAACTGAGAGTGGGGAATGAGGAATGAACCATTTTTCCCCACTAAAACATCTAAAATTATTACTAGAACGACATAGTTTAAAGCTTGGGAGAGTAGGAAATTACTAAATAGCCCTTAGAATTTCACTGGAAAAAACTTCCAGGTGCCCCTAATAGGTCGTGGTGGCTGACCACGACTCGTGGTCACTCCCGTTAGGTACACTGGCTAAAAACTCAATAAGGCTGGTAACGGGGGACATAACGAGTCATTACGGGGGACCACGACTCGTTGCTCCCACCCGTCAAGTACACTGGTCATCAAAATATATTTCTAACTCAGGCCTGACCACGAGTGACCTAACGGGTCGTGGTCAGTGACCATGTCTCGTGAAGTCCATCGTTGGGTACACTGCCTCCCTTCTCCAAAATCTCAAACCTCCTTCTCACGGCTCATCTAACTAGTGGTGGGGTCACTTAACGAGTCGTTAGGTGGGTCGTCCTGTAGCTTTTCTGCAGCTTTTCTATATTTCAAAATTTAAGTTATGAAATTAGATTTTGAGTTTCCGGGGCATACGATATCTCCCCCTTGTAAACATTCATCCTTGAATGTTAGAAAACACACAGGAAGCAGAAAAATAGCAATCAAACTTTTCAAGTACTGCTCATTTAACTCCAAAACTGCCAAAATGACTACCTCTATTTCGAAATACATAACTGAACTGAATTTACCCTTCATACATTCGAAAACATAAAAGAGATTTGAACATTTGAACTGAGTCATGATACTAAATTGAGGCCTAGGGTCAAAATTATTATCTTAAGTTGTGCTAGAGCCGGTAGGGAACAAGTGCGGGTATTTGGCCATCATATTTTCTTTGGCCTCCCACATAGCTCCCTCAACATGCTAATTTCTCCATAAGACTTTGACCGAAGCTATTTCCTTGTTCCTCAGCTTACGCACCTGACGGTCAAGGATCTGGACTAGTACTTCCTCATATGAGAGACTATCTTTTATTCCACACTATCCAATGGCACAACTGAGGTTGGATCTCCGATGCACTTCTTAAAAAGTGACACATGGAAAACTGGGTGCACAGCTTCTAGTTCTGAAGGTAACTCTAGCTCATAGGCTACATGGCCAATACGCCTCAAAATTTTATAAGGTCCCACATATCATTGATTGAGCTTTCCTTTCTTTCCAAACCTCATCACCCTTTTCATGGGTGAAATTTTCAGGTATACCCAGTCGTCAACTGCACACTCCAACTCTCTTCTTCACACATCGGCATAAGATTTCTGACGGCTCTAAGCTGTTTTCAACCTTTTCGGATGAGCTAAACTTTTTGCATTGCCTCGTGAACTGAGTCTGGCCTATCAAGGTAGCTTCACCAACTTCAAACCACCCTATAGGAGATCTACTTCTACCATACAATGCTTCAAATGGGGCCATTTGGATGCTGGAATGGTAGTTGTTGTTGTACGCATACACGATAAGAGGCAAATGGACATCCCAATTACCCTTAAAATCAATCGCGCACGCTCTTAGCATATCTTCCAGGCTCTGAATGGTCCGCTTAGCTTGCCCATCGGTCTGCGGATGAAAAGCAGTGCTGAGTTTGACCTGAGTGCCTAGTCCCTTCTGAAAGGACTTCCAAAAGTGTGAGGTGAACTGTGTTCCCCTATCTGGAATGATAGACAAAGGTACCCCATGGAGTCTGACTAACTCTCGGATGTAAAGTTTTGCATAGTCCTCAGTTGAGTCTGTGGTTTTAATAAGGAGGAAATGAGATGACTTAGTCATTCGATCTACCACCACCCAGATTGAGTCATGCTGTCGGCGAGTCCGAGGTAGACCCATAATGAAATCCATATTCACTTCTTCCCACTTCCGCGTGGGTATACTGATATCTTGGGTCATTCCTCCTGGCCTTTGATGCTCTACCTTGACTTGCTGGCAGTTCGGGCACTTGGCAACGAATTCAGCAGTGTCTCTTTTCGTGCCGTTCCACTAGTAAATATCTCGCAGATCATGGTACATCTTTTTAGTACTGAGGTGAATGGAGTATCTCGAATTGTGTGCCTCAGCCAGTATCTACTGTCTCAACTCACCAACATCCGGTACACACAACCTTCCCTAGTAACGAAGCACACCATCTCCCCATTTGGAGAAAACCTCAACCTCCTTTCTGAGAACTGCTTCTTTAAGTTTAAGTAGAACTGGATTTTCATCTTGTCTGGACTTAACTTCAACTACCAAGGATGAATCCGACCTACTTTGCACTATCACCCCACCTTCGGTTGAACCCACCAGTTGCACCCCTAATCGGGCGAGTCTGTGAATTTCCTTCACTAACTCCTTCTTGCCTTCCTCAATGTGAGCTACACTCCCCATCGACCATCTGCTTAGGGCATCAGCCACCACGTTGGCTTTGCCTGGGTGATACAATATACTCATGTCATAGTCTTTTAGCAACTCCAACCACCTTCTCTAGCACAGATTTAGATCCTTCTCACTCAGCACATATTGAAGACTCATATGATCCGTAAATACATCTATGTGAACTCTATATAAGTAATTCCTCCATATTTTTAGCGAAAACACCACCTCTTCCAACTCCAAGTAATGAGTTGGATAATTCTTCTCATGGACCTTGAGCTATCTGGAGGCATAAGCTATCACTTTGCCCCACTGCATCAGAATGCAACCGAGTCAACCCTGGAAGTGTCACAATAAACAACCAATCCATTTGTTCCTTCTAGCAAAGTCAAAACTGGAGCAGTAGTGACTCGAGTCTTCAACTCTTGGAAACTCTTCTCACACTCGTCCGACCATTGAAATTTCACCTTCTTCTATGTTAACCTAGTTAGAGGAGATGCTATGGAGAAGAAGCCTTCCACAAACCTTCGGTAATAACTCGCTAAGCCTAGAAAACTCCTGATTTCAGTAGGAGAGGTAGGTCTACGCCAATCCTTCACTGCTGCTATCTTATGAGGGTCTACTTGTATTCCTTCACCCGAGACCACATGACCTAAGAAAGTCACAGACTTTAACCAAAATTCACACTTGCTGAATTTGGCAAATAACTGGCGGTCCCTGAGTGTCTGTAATGCTAATCTTAGGTGGTTGGCATGCTCTTCCTCATTTCTGGAGTATACTAGAATGTCATTGATAAATACGATGACCGAGTTCTAAATGTTGTTTTCGGTATGTCACACTCTCTAACCCTTAGTTGATGGTACCCTGACCTGAGATCGATCTTGGAGAAACAACTGGCTCCTTGAAGTTGATTGAATAGATCGTCAATTCTGGGTAGAGTGTACTTGTTCTTAACTGTGACCTTGTTCAACTAACGGTAATCTATGCACATTCTGAGGGTAACGTCTTTCTTACACACGAATAACACCGGAGCACCCTAGGGAGAGATGCTGGGTATGATAAAACCCTTTTCAAGAAGGTCTCTTAGCTGCTCTTTCAACTCCTTAAGCTCAACTAGAGCCATTCTGTAAGGAGGGATGGAGATAGGTTGATTATCTGGGAGAAGATCTATTTTGAAGTCTATTTCCCGTTTAGAGGGAACTCTGGGAAGATCTTCAGGAAAAACATTTAGGAACACACTGACTACTAAACTGACTGGATTATTGGGGTCTTAGAGTTGGAATTCTTGACCCGAACCAGATGATATATATATATCCTTTAGAGATGAGTTTCTAGCCCTTAAGGTAGGAAATAAACCTACCCTTAGGCGCTGAACTGCTGCCCATCCATTCTAACACTGGCTCATTGGGAAACTGAAACTTGACAACTCTAGTTCTGCAATCGATTGAGGCATAGAAGGAGTGTAACCAATTCATGTCGAGAATAAGATCAAAGTCGACCATGTCTAACTCTACAAGATCAGCTGGAATAACTTTATTCAGGACTAAGACTAGGCAGTTTCTATACACCCGGCTTGCTCTAACTGACTCACCAACTGGGGTGGAGACTGAAAATGGTTCTGAGAGAACCTCTAGACTGATGTTGAACTGGACTGCTATATAGGGAGTCACGAACGAAAGAGTGGCTCCTAGATCTAAGAGGGCATACACTTCTAGATGGAAGAGACGTAACATGCCAGTACCTGATGGGAAGATAGAGTATAGAAATGACTTTGGCGCTAACTACCATCTGTACCTGATGTGTTGGCCTACTAAGCTTGTCATCCTTCTAGTGCTGATGATATGGTTGATTGTGATCTCCCTTGTCCTACTGACGGGCACTCCTTAAGCCGGTGTACAAGCTATCCACAACCAAAATAGCCCTCTCTTCCATGAAGGCATTCTCCTGGGTGGTTCCTACCACACTTGGTGAAAGCTGGATACCTATTACTGGTATTGTGAGTATGAGAATGAGTGCCAGATGATCCACCCCTTGGATCCTAGCGGGACCGAAAGGTTGGGGCGCTGGCTGAACTAGGTTCTAGGGTTCTTTGTTGCTGTTGCTGTCACAGCTGCTGTGGATGGCCACCAACACTAGATCTTTGATGGCCAAAATCTGAATGGCCAGTACTGGCCAAAAGCTCCATATCCATTAGTTTTTCAGCCTCAATCTGCTGTGCATAGACAATCAAGCTAGAAAGGTCCATGTCGTTAATTAGCATCACGGTCCTGCACTCCTTGAGGACCAAATTTGACACTCTATTTACAAACTTCAGCATGTGAGCCCTTGGCTCGGCTACCATCTCTGGAGCATACTTAGACAACCTAGTAAACTCCATAGCATACTCCTCCACAGTTCTGTTGCCCTATCTTAAGTTCATAAACTCCGCCATCTTTGCCTCCCTCAGCTCCCAAGGGAAAAATCTGTCGAAGAAAGCTGTGTGAAATTCTTCCCACTACACTAGTCCTGCTCCAGCTGGCCTCGCTTCTTTCCACTGGTATGTCAGACTTGAGCTACCCCTTTCAGCTGGTACGAAGCCAAGTCAGCACTCTCCGAGGGATTGACACCAATAATTCGAGTGATTTTTCTAATGTCTCTTACAAACCCTTGTGGGTCCTCTCCCACCTTTGTTCCATGAAAATCTAGAAGGTTCATCCGGGTGAAATTCCGCACCCTCACAGCTACTGTAGACCCATTGGTGTTCATCGGGACCACTTGCTGGTTCACCTAGTTGATGACTGTTTGGGCCAGCAGTTGAATAGCCGCCCTGAATTCGGAGGTAGACACCTAATCATCTTGAGGAACTGTCGAGGCTAGTGGGGCAGGTCTGTTGACATTACCGTCCCTTCTTCCATTACCGCGTCTGGGAGGCATGGTTCACTGAAATGAAACAGAGCACGAATTGAAGGGCATTTCTTGAATTGAACTTTAACGCACGATAAAGAATATGAACAAATGAAAGTTTTCCTAATAACATCTCATAGCCTTCTCATCATAAGTGTGGCGTGCTTTACACCCACGAAAAGGACTCTACTCGATGCGTGTTTTACAATTTTCGAGGATACTCTGAATGTAGTGCTTTGATACCAAGTTTGTCATGCCCCGAGTCTACACCCTACCCTGGATGGAAGATGGAACTTGAAGCCACAAGTGACCCCAAGTCAACCTCTAGTCTATCATACACTGGTATTCTAAGTAAAACAAATATCGCGGAAGCTTTAAAATAATAGCATAAAAGCATTTATGAAAATGAAACTGAAAATATAATGTTTAAGAACATCTGAAGTTTGGATTTAATTCTGTGTCTGAAAGCCCTCTAACTGATGAGTTGCTGGGACAAGCCCCCAGCTAACTCTAAGTCTAGCTAAAAATAATTAACTAACTGAAAGAAGTAAAATAAGCCCTCGGATGATGAGGACTCACACTTCAACTACTGAGGAGGAGGATCTGAACCGCAGCGACTAAGGGTGCTGAATCTGAGAACCTGCAGCTGTACCATGAAATGATATAGCATAAAAGTATGTGTCAGTACTTTGAATGTACTCAGTAAGTGAGAGATATAAATAGTATGAAAGAACTAGTAACTAAACTGAAATGACATGAAATAAATAACTGAAAATACTGAAAACTAATACAACTGGAATATAGCTAAAATGGTCAATAAAGACCCTGGATAATGGTCATAAACATGCCCTAAGTCTGAAATACTGAGTTTGAGAGACCACACTGAACTAATCTGACTAAGCTGAACTGCCAAAAACTGAGACTGAACTGAACTGACTAGTGGGAGAGTCTCTAACCGACATATAACCACGTGAGATAAACGTGGAGTTCGATGTATACACCCCACCGATAGGACCCAATATACCTTGCCAGGGTATAAAAGCAAGAACTGGGTGATCACAAAATTCCAGGGCCAATCAGGCCAAGTAATACTGTAACCTACACTAGCAACGTAGTTCTGGGAACCTGGATGCGCTGGAACCTTGGCCCGCTCGGTGCTAAGTCCTACTCCCACTGGAAACCTATACTAAACTGCTAAGCTGATAGCTCAAAACTGGGGTCCAAGACTAGTCAGGGATATATAACTGAAAGAACCCTAAGAGTCTTATCGGACCAGATTCTAAAACTTGGTTCTAGACTGGTCAGAGCTGCTTATCTGGAAGCGTCGTAACCGTCTATGAACAAATTGTAAACTGAACTAGGGTCTTGGGGATGGTCAGAGCTCTATATATAAAATGTCATGATCGCCTAATGGACCAAAACTAAATTCTAAGTTTGATTATGATAACTGGGAGGCACTGTTCGGCTTGTTGGGTATAACTACACGCAAGTGCACGTGGTCGAACAAGTATTAAAGTGGCTCAAGTAAGCCAAGTATCGATCCCACAGGGACTGGACTAAGGTATCAATCTAATCAAGTGTCAATAAACTTTAACTCTAAATTGCAGACAACAGTGTGAAAAAGATTTTGATATTTTGTTTCCTAATTTTATACTAAGTCTAAAACGAATATACAATTTGAGTCTGAACTATAAGTATGAGCATGCTGAGGCTAAATGAACATGTAGAGAAATAAATTATCGATACAATTTGATTAATCTTTCCTCCGGTTGCTAGTCAAGAATTATTGCCTACGGATTAAAACTCTCATATTTAACCCAACTTAAGAATCATGAACCTTCCACCTACATTTCTGTAATAAAACGAAATTCATGTTCTAGCCATACAAAACCGATTCCTTAATTGACTAATATGACTTTCAGGTATATTTCTATCCTGAAGGTAAATCAATTCTCAATTTTCCCAAACTAAGAAAAGATCATATCCTATCAATTCACAACTTTCCAATTTCTTGCTCTCTCGAGTGAAACAGGACTTTTTAGATATACATTAACGTTGGCCACACATTAACGCAGTAAGAACAAGAATCAATAGAACAACCATGGAAGAGAAGATGAAAACCAATTTATCAATAATCACATTTCAATACAAATGTTCTTAACCTCAGCAAGAAGGGAAATTAGCCACTCATTTGTGGATTAAACATCGTTAAATGAGTGTTAATCATACAAGCAATTGAAATAAAGAAGAAGGAGATAGAGAAAAACCCTTAGATTTTCGTCCCCTCAACTGCCTGTAACCCACGTTCTTGCTCCACCAAGTCAGAATAATTAAAAATGAACCTAAGTGTTCTATTTATACTAGTGGGAATTTCTTCCGAAATAACAAGCAACGTGTCACGGAGTGCATCGCGGAGCACTGCCTCCGTGACATGCCACCAACGCGGACCCTCATTGGAATCTGGTCGTCCAGGTATTAAGGCCCAACGTGGCACAGCGTGCAACGTGGGGCTAGGCCAACGTGCCACGGCCCCATCGCGCACCTTCACTGGAATTGGGCATAATTTCAGCATCCAGGCAGAATGCATCCGCGATGGTAGCGTGACACGACTCCATCGCGGAGCCCCTTTAATTCATGCTTTCCTTGTGCTTTTTCCCTTGCTAGCTTCTGAGTCCAATCCCGATCTCTCCCAACATGCATCTTAGCTCCATAACTTTATATTTTTCCTGCAAAACAATGTTAATCATGTTGGTTAGTATAAATTCACATTTTATTACAATTCACATGAGAATGTACAAACATCGATAGAAAAACAAGGCAAAATGACACATTTGAGTATCACTTGGGCATATAAATTTGCCCAAGATCACTTACCCCACACTTAAATCCTTGTTCGTCCCCGAACAATAATCTTACACCTCCTGCAATTGACACCCCATCCTGTCTACTTTGGCTCGACAATTCAAGCTACGGTCATACCGATTATTTAATATAGCAAATCATCAAGAAAACATGCATAATCTTATCAATACAATGACCTCCAACACATTAAGACCTCCTAGACTCAAGAATCGACTCTCGATATCGACAAACTCATGCAAATCAGCTGATAAAGATATCCGACACGAAATTCAATCTCTCATCGAGCATGTGCCCTCACAATGCAACAGAATGTTCCCCTTTTTAATCACATGAACTCAAAGACACTACATGCAGGGGCAAATAAACAAGATTTCGCTCTCTCTCCCAAAAGAATTTACATGCATCATGTCATGAACCATAAGCTTGCCTTTAGTGTATTACTCCACTAATATAAGGACGCGTGATGTAAGATCACGTAGGACTTAACGGGTTGTAGTGTAAGCTACGGAACTAGCAAATACTGGGCTAACCAATAATACAAACTAGCCTCCTTAAGCGCTTTTTCAATACATCCCATCAACCTTATGGGCATTTTTTTTCTTTCTTCATCCTCCCATTCTTGAAGTCTGTCTTTATTTTTGACCCCCATATCTTTAAGCACACTTGACTTAATAACAAAGATTATTTATACATCTCCATTATATTTAATTTATAACGAGTGCACCTTCGACCTTTTCTTTTCTTTCATCACTCTGCTTTTTCTTTTCTTTTCACCATTCTCACTCCTTGACACTGTGGAAAAATTATTATTTTTCTTGAGCGCTTAAGAGGTTTGGATCAAATTCACGTAAAATGAAAAGAAGGGGTTAAGCTCAGTTTACACCTTTTTGACAAAGGAAAGAAATAGGTTAAAGGCTCAATGGGCTAACTAGGATGTACATTCAAGGTGGGTATGAAAAAAAAAACTTTCGATTAAATCAAAGAAATGCCTACATCCTTTCCTACACTACACATCCTTCATTTCGTTTTGTGCACACACCAGACAAGTTCTAGACACTTCACAATAGCATGGAAGAAATGAAACCTCACCATACACTCATTTCACATGCTCAACTCAAGACATATTCACAGACTCTTCAATCAGCTAATTACAAGAATTCAAACATTAAGCCTGAATCACCCCAAGTCGAACTCTATGGCCTAGGTATCTCAATATATTTACAAAGTTGCATGCTTTGATACGAATCACCTTTGCATTTCAAATATCATGTACAACACGCAACCACAAGAATGTCGCAACCATAAAGTAACAACACATTTGGGATACACACAAACAAAAGAACAAAATTAAAAAGAACTACTCCTATCGACTACATTTCCCTTAAGATGGTCGTCATCCATCCATCATAGGGAACGGTCACTAACTATGACTTCGGTTCAATGGGACTATCCTCGGTAAAAGAACTGAAAACAAACGCCGAGAAACCTAAAAATAAAAAATTCATGAAAAATTTTAAAAATATCGATAATTTTGATAAAACAAAAATATGTACAAAACCAGCTAACAACATTCAACAGCACACAACAGCTTCACCTTAATTACAATACAGACATACACACAAAAATCACAAGGTCACAAGTTTTTCCAAGCACAACAATAGAACAGAGACATTAATGACAACAGCAACCAACACCTAACTACTCCCACCCCACACATAAATCGAACACTATCCCCAGTGTTCACAAAATTCAGCTTAGTACGAAAGTAGGTGATGAAACTCCCTGATAAATCAAAGTATTCCACTTCTTCGTCAGGTGCCGCTGCCTCGTCTCCCATGTCTAAATCGCCCCCGTCGTCATCATCTGACTCCACATCAGATTCATCATGACGTGTCTCCTCATCTATGGGGACATCATCATCAGTGGGCTCCACAAAAGCTGGCCCCACTAGGCATAGAGCCCTGGCATTTTCGCCAAAAGGGTAGTCTAGCTCAAGCTACCACAGCTCATCTTCCGTTGCCGGCCTCCCACCTATACGCAGCTGGAGCATCTGCATCCCGAACATGCGAGCCATGTACTGATCATCCCGAGCATGTCGCTCGGCTAGTGTAAGCACTGGCCCGTGAGTGGTGTCGGGTGCCTTAGTTTTGGTGACATCTAAGGCCCGCCTCTCCATCTGCGGGATGTAGTCAAGGGCCTCCTCCTCAACATCTAGGCCCCTCAGGAACGTGGTCAGTAAGCCAACAAACCCGTACCTGTGCCCTTGATGCAAACGGGCTCTCTTTATGGCGGAGATAATCACCGCCCCAACGTTGATCTCCAGCCCTTTCATCAGAGCGTATACCAAGCACACATGATCCCGGGTGACATCTGTCATATGCATCCCCGGGATCAGGCAGGAACAAACAATTTTAAGCCATATCCTGGCTTCCCTGTTCATCTGTGAATAGGGCAATGTCTGATGGTTGCCCCTCTCCTTATGCCTGCTCCACCGTGTTGTAGACCGGGCTCCACATAAAGTGCGTCTGATGTCCGCATATGGTGGAGTGATTCAGCTGCCGAACCACATGGGCGTCTGTGTCCCGTGCCCCCAAGATGGCATTAAGATGATGAGGCTCAAAAGTGACTATCTGCCCCCTTATCTTTATGGTGTGACTTCTGAGTGTCGGGTTCCAGTTGGCGTAGAATTCCCGAATTAGGCGCAGATTGCACTCTTTGGGCTCATTAAAGATAAAATTTAGCCCAGCTGCCTCAACCCTGTGGACAATCCTGCGGAATTCCTGTGCCAATGGTTCCCTAGCAATGTGTTCCTTAGGGAAGTATTTACTTTCCTTATGCTTTGCGTACCATTTCTTCCCCTCCTCTGTCACCCATCGGGTTCTGTATTGCCGACGTTGGCCGCGTGGAACCGCTGGTGCTGCTGGGACTACTGTTCCCAGTCTGATTCTTTTCCTTCAGGCGCCCGATGTAGATGCGCCCTTCCCTTTATCTTGCCTGCTTGCCATTGTTTCGGTCAAACCAAACAGACAGGTCCAATGTTATTCAATTAAAATTAGCTTTGACTAAGGTTGGGTTAATCTAGGCTACCCCACACTTAGTCTTTAGCCACAATCACAACATTACGGCAAGATCATACTTATTTCCAATTTACATAAAAAAACAAAAACACAACAAATATGCCTAGTGCATTCAGAGAATTCGACGGTATAAATCCTATGTACTACTCAAACTTTGTACAACTAACCACAACATTACCATCGATAACATTTCATCACATAGCACTTAGCTCAAATTTCTATCAACAAAACCGATGAAATTTCCCCAATTTCTATGCAATTTCAACAATTTCATTATCCCGACAATCCGTCGCGCATTAATCGTCTTACGTTAAGCACAACATAATGTTCCTCACCCAACATGCACAAACCAAGAAGAATTTCACATTTCATGGAAAATAGCCATCATGCATCTCTGGAATGTAGCGGGTGCATTGCATAACCCAAATGGCATCCGCCTAAAAGCATATGTCCCATAAGGATAGGTAAAAGTAGTCTTCTCCTGGTCCTCCGGAGCTATGGCTATTTGGTTATAGCCAGAGTACTCGTCAAGGAA
Organism: Datura wrightii; assembly: GCA_035772735.1. Lineage (NCBI taxonomy): Eukaryota > Viridiplantae > Streptophyta > Magnoliopsida > Solanales > Solanaceae > Datura > Datura wrightii. Next base: position 68,626,948 of record JASDFA010000003.1, on the reverse strand, counting down.
ACAATAATATTCCTGTCCAGCTAACTGATCTAATATCTAATCAATGAATGGGATAGGATAATGATCTTTCCTTGTGGCTTCATTAAGCTTTCTATAGTCCATGCAAATCCGCCAGCCTGTGATGGTTTGTGTTGGAATTAGCTCATTTTTCTCATTGGTGACCACGATCATCCCTCCATTCTTTGGAACGCACTGAACGGGGCTGGCCCATTCACTGTCCGAAATCGGGTAGACCACACCTGCATCAAGCCACTTAATTATTTCTTTCCTAACCACAACCTTCATTGCTGGATTTAACCTTCGCTGAGGTTGAACACTTGGTTTTGCTCCTGTCTCCATGAAAATCCTGTGTGTGCAAAAAGCTGAATTGATGCCCTGAATATATGACATTTGGCAACCCATTGCTTTCTTCCTTTTTCTGAGGACACCCAATGCTTCCTTTTCCTATGCCTCTGTCAATTATGCGAAGATGATGACTGGCAACGTCTCATCTTCCCCCGGAAAGACATATTTTAAATGGGGAGGCAATTCTTTCAATTCCAACTTTGGAGCTTCCTCAATGGATGGTTTCGGCAATGGTTCCAGAGACCTCATCAAAGACTGAAATTCCTGTTTCCTCGGATGCCTTGGTGACTCATTCAGCATTTGTACCACCTCATAAGCGTCTCTATCTCCAAAATGATCGGAGTTCATCAACACTCTTTTCAGTGGGTCTTGAGATTCAACAATCTGACGAATTTCTTCTTGATCAAACACACTGATTGCTGAAAGCTCCTCATGTATGGCCGGTAGCTTCATGGCCTTAAATACATCAAATACCTCAACTTTGTAGTGTGCCCGCATAGTTAGCTGCCCTGCAGCTACATCAATAAGTGCTTTCCCGGTAGCCAAGAAAGGTCGTCCCAAAATAAATGGGACTTCCGCGTCTGGCTCAAAATCCAGCACGACGAAGTCTACCGAGAAGATAAGGGAGCCCACTTGCACCAGCACGTCTTCCACAATGCCATCAGGTCTGGCTAAGGAACGATCCGCCAGCTGCAAGATCACTGTTGTTGGTCTAGGACTCCCTAGCCCCAACTTCTTGAATACCGATGTCGGCATCAAGTTAATGCTCGCTCCCAAATCACATAATCCACGAGCTCGGATACTCTGCCCAATTGTAATTTGTATTGTAAAGCTCCCAGGGTCCTTGAGCTTTGTGGGCAACCGTGAAGTGCACTCCTCCGTAAGAGCCACCGTAGCGTACTCAGTTAACCTGCTTTTGTTCGCCACGCTGTCCTTAATATACTTTGCGTACTTCGGCACTCCCTGCAAAACATCAACAAGAGGTAAGTTAATGTGTACCTGTTTAAGCACCTCCATGAACTTTTTGAAACACGCCTCCTCCTTGTGTTTCTTTAATCTCTGAGGGAACGGGGGTGGTGGTCTTTCTGGTTCAGCCTCCTTTTTCTTCCCCCTCTCATCACTTTGCTCCCTCTCGGTTTCTGCTGCTCCCGACTGTTGAGGTGGTCTTTCTGGTTCCACCTCTTTAAGCTGTAAACCACTCCTTGTGGTCACTGCGTTCACTTGCTTGGGGTTGGGATCAGTGTCACTAGGAAGTCCTCCTCTAGGCCTGGTGTTTTGGGCTCCAGCAAATTGCCCAAACTGATACTCCAGCGCCTTGGTAGCTAACTAATTGTTCTTTACCTCGGCTACCAATTTCACATAATCAGCCTGCAATTGAGCTTGGTTAGCTATCATCGTCTTGAACATCTCCTCAATGCTGGGTGATGGTGGTGGAGGAGGTGCATTGTTGCTTCTGTATTGTGATTGATAGTTCTGCTGCCCTCCTTGATTTCTCTGTGCCCCCTAACTCGAACTTTGCCCTTGATGGTTATTGCTACCCCAAGAGAAATTTGGGTGATTCCTCCAGTTGGAATTGTAGTTGTTTCCATACTGTAGGTGGTTGTTTCTCTGTACATTTCCAACAAAGTTCACCGAATTAGGATTTGCTCCACAACACTCAGCTGAGTGTTCACTACTCCCGCACACTTCACACCAAATCTGCTGCACTACATTCACTGGGGCTTGAGACTGGTTCATGCTCATGTTACTGAAGTGGGTGTTGAGTTGATTCTGTAATGCAGCTATTTGTGTAGCAATAGCTGTAAAACCATCCACTTCTAGGACTCCTGCTGCTTTCCTTGTTCCTCTTCTTGACGAATCAGCATTCCACTCCGGATTTCCCTGTGAAATACGATTCAACAAGGTATACAACTCTTCATAAGTCTTCTCTAATGCTTGTACCCCAGCTGCTGAGTCTAGCAAGATTTTTGTGTGGGGTTCCAAACCCTCTATGAAAGTATGCACCAGCACACCATTGGATTGGTGATGATGAGGACAATCTCGCAACATAGATTTGAATCTCTCCCAAGCCTGATACAGATTCTCTCCCTCTCTCTGCTTAAAGCATAGAATTTGACTTCTAAGTCTTGCTGTTTTACCGGATGGAAAGAACCGTATCAAGAATTTCTTTGCAAGATCATCCCACGTGGTGATGGAATTAGGTGGCTCAGCTTTCAACCACCTCTTAGCTTCTCCCAAAAGTGAAAATGGGAACAATGTAAGCCTGACATAATCTGATGACACTCCAGCGGGGATGTAAGTGTCACTTATCTCCAAAAAATTTTGGAGATGTTGCTGTGGATCCTCATGAGGGAGACCTGTGAACTGCCCGCTGGTGTGCAGCAATTGCACCATGTTTTGTTTAAGCTCGAACCTCCCTCCTGGCTCAGGTTTGCGGATGCTAGATGTAACATTGTTAGCATGTGGGATTGCCACCTCGCGAACCGGCCTAGCTACCATCTCCTCGGGCACTAACATTGCCCTTACAACTGGTGGATTCTATTGTTGCTCCAGGATTGTTTGTCTGAGCAACTGCAGCTTTTTCTCTAGAGCTTCTCTCCTTTGACGATGGAATTGTCTTTCCGGCTCTACAGATGAGTCCACCAGCTCCTTGTCTCTTTCCAGTGTTCAACAGAAACTAGTATCTGCAAAATACAGGCTAAGACCAAGTTGTCAACACTAAGAAGAAATAGTAAATTAACACTTAAGAAACATTTACCAATTGCCAGTCCCCGGCAACGGCGCCAAAAACTTGTTCGGCTTGTTGGGTATAACTACACGCAAGTGCACGTGGTCGAACAAGTAGTAAAGTGGCTCAAGTAAGCCAAGTACCGATCCCACAAGGACTGGACTAAGGTATCAATCTAATCAAGTGTCAATAAACTTTAACTCTAAATTGCTGACAACAGTGTGAAAAAGATTTTTATATTTTGTTTCCTAATTTTATACTAAGTCTAAAACGAATATACAATTTGAGTCTGAACTATAAGTATGAGCATGCTGAGGCTAAATGAACATGTAGAGAAATAAATTATCGATACAATTTGATTAATCTTTCCTCCGGTTGCTAGTCAAGAATTATTGCCTACGGATTAAAACTCTCGTATTTAACCCAACTTAAGAATCATGAACCTTCCACCTACATTTATGTGAAAAAACGAAATTCATGTTCTATCCATAAAAAATCGATTCCTTAATTGACTAATACGACTTTCAGGTATATTTCTATCCTGAAGGTAAATCAATTCTCAATTTTCCCAAACTAAGAAAAGATCATATCCTATCAATTCACAACTTTCCAATTTCTTGCTCTCTCGAGTGAAACCGGACTTTTTAGATATACATTAACGTTGGCCACATATTAACGCAGTAAGAACAAGAATCAATAGAACAACCATGGAAGAGAAGATGAAAACCAATTTATCAATAATCACATTTCAATACAAATGTTCTTAACCTCAGCAAGAAGGGAAATTAGCCACTCATTTGTGGATTAAATATCGTTAAATGAGTGTTAATCATACAAGCAATTAAAATAAAGAAGAAGGAGATAGAGAAAAACCCTGAGATTTTCGTCCCCTCAACTGCCTGTAACCCACGTTCTTGCTCCACCAAGTCAGAATAATTAAAAATGAACCTAAGTATTCTATTTATACTAGTGGGAATTTTTCCCGAAATAACAAGCAACGTGTCACGGAGTGCATCGCGGAGAACTGCCTCCGTGACATTCCACCAACGCGGACCCTCACTGGAATCCGGTCGTCCAGGTATTAAGGCCCAACGTGGAACAACGTGCAATGTGGTGCTAGGCCAACGTGCCACGGCCCCAACGCGCACCTTCACTGGAATTGGGCATAATTTTAGCATCCAGGCAGAATGCATCCGTGATGGCAGCGTGACACGGCTCCATCGTGGAGCCCCTTTAATTTGTGCTTTCCTTGTATTTTTTCCCTTGCTAGCTTCCGAGTCCAATCCCGAACTCTCCCAACATGCATCTTAGCTCCATAACTTTATATTTTTCCTGCAAAACAATGCTAATCATGTTGGTTAGTATAAATTCACATTTTATTACAATTCACATGAGAATGTACAAACATCGATAGATAAACAAGGCAAAATGACACATTTGAGTATTACTTGGGCATATAAATTTGCCCAAGATCAGCACCACTGACACCTCGAGAAAAGACTGGAGTCAAACTGATCAGTTGACAATTTCTGAATAGTTCTGAAGAGGTTCTACGTTCTACTGAACTGAATTACAAAGTAGCTCATAGAGAACTCAACTCATTCCAACAACACGAGAATTCCACAATATAGCAAAATCTCAAGAATTAAAGAAATCTCATTCAACAAGGCTAAAATCATTCTTATCAATGGAATAATTGCTCCACACATATATAATGAGAATTACTAGGAAATTCAGCCCAAAATGTACTTCACAAACTGGATGGAATTTAATATACAAATAGCCTTTACTCGAAAATTTAGGGCTTAAATTCCACTTTGGCAAGAACATCAATAATTTACTTAGGAACTGATGAAGCATATGAATAATAAACATGGATAATAACTCAATTGAAATTAACCAAAACCAACGTGAAATCTCTTCATATTCAAAAATCTCAAGGCTAATCTGATAGGGTAATTATGGGAAGGTTTTGGGAGACACAAGGGAAGGAAAATTCCCTTGTTGAATTACCACAAACCTAACAAAAATCCTTCTGAAGAAGAAGCTTGAACTGCTGCAAGAGATGAGAAGCCCTATTCTTGCTTGGTGGGTTCTTGATAGGAGAACTTTTGATGTTTCTGAGAACTGAGAGTGTGGAATGAGGAATGAACTTTTTTCCCCACTAAAGCATCGAAAATTATTACTAAAACAACGTAGTTTAAAGCTTGGGAGAATAGGAAATTACTAAATAGCCCTTAGAATTTCGCTGGAAAAAACTGTCAGGTGCCCTTAACGGGTTGTGGTGGCTGACCACGACTCGTGGTTACTCCCGTTAGTTACACTGGCTAAAAACTCAATAAGGATGGTAACGGGGGACATAACGAGTCGTTACTGGGGACCATGACTCGTTGCCCCCACCCGTCAAGTGCACTAGTCATCAAAATATATTTCTAACTCAGGCCTGACCACGAGTGACCTAACGGGTCATGGTCAGTGACCATGACTCGTGAAGTCCCTCGTTGGGTACACTGCCTCCCTTCTCTAAAATCTCAAACCTCCTTCTTGTGGCTCATCTAACGAGTTGTGGGATCACTTAGTGATGTCCTGTAGCTTTTCTGCAGCTTTCCTAGATTTCCAGATTTAAGTCCCAGAATTAGATTTTGAGTTTTCGGGGCATTACACATTGCTACATCTCAAGCTGAACATTCTATTCTATATCTGAAACCTCTACTAACTGATGAGATGCTGGGACAAGCCCCCAGCTATCTCCAAGTCTGAAACAAACTGACATCCCAAAAATGAAATGATAAACGCCCTCGAACAATGAGGACTCACCCAAGGCAGGGCTAGACTAAGCTGATAAGGGAAGCGAGTTATTGGAGAGATTGAACAGGATCACCTGAACCTATATCATGAAATAATATAGCATAGAGTATGCAGTCAGTATTTTGAATGTTCTGAGTATGTAAGGTAAGTAAAACTTGTTGAGTAAATGTTAACTAAAATCATGCATATCAACATAAATCATTAGATCATGAGAGTAAGGATTGCATGCTGAAAATTGAATATGAGAAATTCAAAGTCATAAGCTGATTATCATAACTGAACATAGTGACTCAAGGTCAAAAATAGAAATCATATGACTTGTCATAGCTGAAATCATAAGGAAAAGCTCATAAACTGATCATTGGGTCAAACCTGCTGTAAAACATAATATCATAAGTCATGAACATGAATAACTGAAATCATAAGGAACCATGGGAGAGTCGTCGTAACTGAAACCATCACGATAGAGCTTACATGATGCCCATTCTATCACACTCAAGTGGACAGAGCCGTCCAAAATCTTGCCAGGGCTAAGGATGCTACCATGATATTGATATCAAGATGAGGCCCGTTAAGGGCACGGGAAAACTCTCTTGAGAGCTCCCAAAAAATATATATGTATATACCTATTTTGTCACATAGTTTTGAGACCGAGGACTCTTGGAATCCCAAGCCTACTCGAGGCTAGACACTACTCTCTACAACATGTATAGCAGTCCCATCGTTTTTCAACAAAGCTGAAATCATATTTACATGCATAGTCTAAAATATTAACATTGGGAGTCTTGAATCCAAAATATATCATAAGCTACACTGGGAGTAATGACTAGACATCATACAAGGGTAATTCATAAGCATTTATTCATGCTAATTATCTCATCATACTTGAAATCATGAATCATAAACCTGACTTTTAATAAAACTTGCATAATAGGGAATAATTTCTAATAATTTGAAATCATGAATTTATAGTCAATTTGTTTATAAAATCTTCCCATTAGACTTAAAACATTCTTTAGAACATGAGGGGATTAGACCCATGAATATATGACAGAGAATTTCATAAAATTGGGTTAAAACTCTATAAAACCAAATACTCGAATTAGAACTTGTATTCATGAACTTTAGGAGAATTTTGGGCATTAAAGTGAAAGGAAACTCTCATTCATAACCCTATATACCTGGGTAAACTGATTTTCAAATTATTCTTGAAGGCCCAAGAGAATTAGGGAAGAATTGAGGGAATTCTAGCTTGATCTCCAAAGAGAAACTCCAGACTTTGAATGCATGGGAGCCTAATGACTTGAAATAGGCTAAAACTGTAACCGCCCCAAAAGTTTCTAAGATCAGACCCCAGAGTTAGATGCAGTTCAGTAGAAAATTTTCTCAAAACGACTCGTCACAACGAGTCATGGGGTGCTCTAACAATCCGTTAGGTGAGTCATTGGAAGGGTTCAAGAAAAAGGTGCTAAGTATCTTGATACGACGAGAAGCAAGAACGAGTCTTTGTGGGAAACAACAACCCGTTAGATGTAACCATGGTGAGCTGGCAGACAAATGGGCCAAGTGATGGCTCGTTGGTTGCTGTGATGGGTCATTCTGAGGAGTCGTTAGTTGGAGCTTAGAAAAGGAATTGGTTTCTAGTTCAATGAAGATGGACGAAGACCATGAACCATTAGGTGAAACAACGACCCATCCTGTCGGTCCTTAAAAGGAATTCAAGGATTAGACCAGTGGTGAAGACAGAAGGAAACGATGAGTTGTTGGATCATGTAACGACTCGTCCAGTCGATCATTGGATGAAGAAGTAGAACCTGGAGAAAAGGGTCCCAGAAGCAACGGACAATCACCACGAGCTGTGGTAAGGACCGAGGACTCATGGTGAGGGTCGTGGTCACTAACGGGTAGATTTTTAGTCTTAATCACAGGGGTATTTGGTAAAGTCCTACGCTCCCAATCCCTAAATAATGTCGTTTTGGGTATTTTAAGTGTTGAATTAAAGGGGTTTTCACTAGACTAAGCCCCTTCTAAAAACCATCCATTGAAATCCTCTTCTTCTTCTTCCCTCAAGCTCAAGGATCACCAAGGTTTCTTCAAGGGCTTCAAGGTTCAAGTCCAACTGGGGGGTTCCTTCTAATCAGGTATGTGGGTTTTCAAGAAGGACAACCTTTTATCCTTGTGCCCCAAACATTTATACTAAAAAACCCAAATCATTTGATTCTAGAAAAGCATGTTCTAGGGTTTTAATTTATGCATGAATTCTTATATGTTCTTCCTTAATTGTAAGACCCATCATGGTTAATAGTCATGTATGCTTATGAAGTTACTTACACCTTCTAGAAATATGACCATGATATGTGAAAATCATGATTTTAGAATTTTCACCATGATTTAGCATAAATTTTGAAATAGGGTTCATTAAATATTCACATGCTCTTACCATAAACTCATTATATATGTTTAAAGCATGAGTCGATCATATGGGTTCTGTAAATCTAGAATATATGATTTAATATATATGTTGAGATACGATTAAAACTTATGGGCTTGGGTGAATATGAAATACATATATGCCTCCACTATGATTTTGGGTATGTGTTAAAGTATGATTTGGACATATGGATCTTACATGAATCTAGGGTATAAGTCATATTCTATGAACATGGTATTTATATGTCGTGGATATGTTTAAAGTATGATATGATCCTATAGTTGTTTCATGAATGTAGAATGTATGATTTAAACGATGATTCGGGACTGTGATGATATGAATTATGATGATAACGCATGAGAATGATCCTTAAAACTTTTGGGCTTGTTGTTAGCAGAAAGTAGCCTTAATCAACTCTAAATGAATTTAGTATAATGTAATTAGTTGAATGCTCATGTCTCTGATTAGCTAAAGTAATTTAGACTAGACGAATGACGTCAGACTAGTGACCTCCATGTTCTAGTATAATCGGGACTCTCTATAGCAAAGAATGTTTCCCTTAGTAAGTTAGGAACTCTCCATAGCCGAGAATGTTTCTCTTAGTCAGTCAGGGACTCTCCATATCCAAGAATGTTTCCCTTAGTCAGTTAGGGACTCTCTATATCAGAGAATATTTTCGTTAGTCAGTTAGGGACGTTCCATAGCAGAGAATATTTCCCTTAGTCAGTCAGGGATCTCCATAGTAGAGAATGTCTCCCTTAGTCCACGATATCAGTTTATCTGCTCCATATAAATTTCAAATTTTAGTTATATTCAGTTTAGCAGGATCCAGACTCAATTATTAGCAGATAGTCAGTACAGAGTATGACACTAGTTACAACTTCAGTTCTCAGTACATGTACAACACATGACCCTTATGCATCATTTTGATTGTAATTTAGTACATATTTCAAATAAAAGCTTCATGTCAGTACATATGTATATCTTAGACTGGGTCATTGTATTTCAGCTTAGTTATATGTTCAGTGATGCATTCAGTTTACTTCCCTCTTGTATACTTGCATGTTTAGTTTACTTAGTACATTCCAAGTACTAACCGCATACTTTATGTGCTATATCATTTTATGATATAGATTCAGGTTTCTAGACTTAGCCACGTGGTTAGATACGCTCCATTCCCATCTCAGTTGCTTATGGTGAGTCCTCATCTCTAAAGGATGCGATCTATGTTTTCTATTTCATTATGTTTCAGTTTTCAGACTTTAGGAGTTAGCTGGGGGCTGTCCCAACAACTCATCAATGTAGTAGAGGCTTTCAGATTGTGTAAACAGATTTAGTCTATGTATCTGAGTTTTATTAGATTATGTTTAATGTATCAGTTAGCTTCTGCTTAGTTATGATTCTATTAGTTGTTGTCTTGTTGATGTTATGCTATGATCATGCCATGGGTTGACTTGGAGCCTCTCGGGGTTCCTTGTCCCGTGCCTCGATCTAAGCCTACGTTCGGGTTGTGACAAACTTGGTATCAGAGCAAAGGTTTAGAGTGTCCTAAGGTGTCTAAAAGCCATATTAAGTAGAGTCTTTTTGATGGGTGTGAAACACGCCATACTTATGATGAAGAAGCTGCGAGACATTTTAGGAATGTTCCCTTTTCTTCATGATTCTTATCGTGCATAGAGTATGAAACTCTAACAGTCCACTCGTGCTTTACGCAATCGCGATAATGCATCCTAGACGCGCAAATGGAAGAAAAAATGGTTATGGGCGCCAGCAAGCCCCACAAGGCCAGCAAACCCGATGGATGGCCATGTTACTTATGTCGAGTTCAGGGTAGCCTTTCACATGTTGGTGCAGGCCATAACAGCCCAGATTAATCAGCAGACGATGGCCTATGTTCCCCAGAATGGAAACGTAGCGGTGGCTAGGGTAAGAGATTTCCTCAGAATGAATCCACCCCAATTCTTAGGGAAAAAGGTGGACGAGGACCCGTATGAGTTCGTAGAGGATGTCAAGAAGATCACCCAAATCATAGGGGTGATGGGAACGGAGAATATAGACTTAGCCTCCTACCAGCTGGAAGGAGTCGCTCATATATGGTTTTGGCAATAAAGAGATAGTCAGGGAGTTGGAGCAGCCCCCATAGGTTGGGATGAGTTTATGACTGCATTCCTGGATAGGTTTTTCCCTAGGGAGTTGAGGGAGGCAAAGGCTGAAGAGTCTATCAACTTGAGGAAGAATAACATGACTGTCTAGGAGTACACGTTGGAATTTACCCGGTTGTCCAAGTATGCACTGGAGATGGTAGCCGACTAGAGGGATCGTGTGAGTAAGTTCGTAAATGGAGTGTCAGAATCCTTGATTAAAGAGTGTAGGACCACCATGTTGCTCAAGGACATAGACTTTCCACGTTTGGTGATATTTTCTCAACAAATAGAAGTGGAACAGATGAAGGAAAGAGAGAGAGAGGCCAAGAGGGATAGGACAGGAGATTTAGAGTTTTCCCCTCAGAGGTCGAGTGGTGGACATCGCTCATTCCCCCAACAGAAATAATCAGCCCCAGCTCCTTCGATAGCCAGTGTTCCATACAGACTCAGGGTTAGGGAGATTACCTATCCAGCTTGTAAGAGCTATGGGAAGCACCATTTAGGAGAATGCATAGCCGGCTCAGATGCTTATTTCTGGTGCAGCAAGTTGGGTCATAAGCACCGAGATTGTGCAGCAGCTAAGCGGGGTGAGAGCAGAGCCTCAACCACCTCTTCAGTAGCTCCTGTGAACTGCCCATTTCAGCAGGGGGCATCATCTAGCGTAGGTGGTGGACAACGTCAAAACCGTTCCTACACCTTGGAAGCACATCAGGATAAGGGCAAGACACCAGAAGTAATAATAGGTATATTATGAATTTCTCGTGTTACTCTTTGCATGTTGCTAGCCCCAGAACCCCAATACTAAATAAGAAGCTCTGTGATGTTTGTTAAGAAGAGATTGTCAATGTGTGGTGTGAATAGCCGTGAGTATAAGGTTTGCAGTGAATGTTAAAGGTGGAGGAGACGTCAAGAGTTAGTGGTTTAGCCCCAACCTTAATAAAGATTCAGGAGCCTTAGAATGATGGATTCAAGCTAAGGGGGAGATGGTAAGTCTGTGAGACAAGTCGAATCTTGAATATGATAGTAGGGGAGTTCCAGCCCTAACAATTATGATATGTCAATCCCTTTAGGTCCAGATAATTCCTCTTGTATTTCAGTTGAAGCTATGCTCTACCCATTCCTTTGTTCAGACTTCCAGAATTTCTAGATAGCCACTTCAGAAAGTGATGCTAGTCTTACCCTATGAATCCTTAAGGATCATCTTCATGTTATAAACCAGCTATGTGTGTTAACTTATGCCCTCCAGTATGTTCAGCTCGAACTCAGTCTTTAGGAGTTGTTTAGTAGCCCAGTAGATGAGGATACCTCATGTATATGCTTAGTTTTAGATGTCATGAATGATTTGTTCTCATGAGTTCCTTACTTTCAGTTAGACCAGATATCATGAATTCTAGTTCAATATCAAAAAGTGATTTGAGAATGATGGCTTAGTCCGTGTCAGCTCAGTGCCAGTTGGAGGGAAAGAATCCTTCTTAGTTTTCTATCTAGTTCCATGTCAATTTCATGTCTTTCAATCCCTCCCACACCTTATCACGCATGTACGATTAAGATATTCAGTTCAGATATGTAAGATCATCCCGGAGTCAGATACTCCACCAGTTTTAGTTGTAAATGCTCAGTATTTGGGATATTAGTTCTTTCCCTAATTTTTTAGTGTGTTTAGCCTACTTTCGAGGATGAATGTTCCCAAGGGGGAGATATTGTAACACTCCAAAAGTTTCTAAGATTAGACCCCCAGAGTTATATGGAGTTCAGCAGAAAAAAAAAAGAAAATTTTCTCAGAACGACTCGTCACAATGTGTCGTGGGGTTCTCTAACGGACTGTTAGGTGATTCGTTGGAAGGGTTCAATAAAAAATTTCTAAGTATGTTGGAACCACAAGAGGCAAGAATGAGTCGTTGTGGGAAACAACGACACGTTAGATGTAACCATGGTGAGTTTGCAAACCAGGCTTCCCAGAAACGACGGGCCAAGTGATGACCCATTGGTTGCTGTGACGGATTTTCCTAAGGAGTCATTATTTGGAGCTCATAAAAGGAGTTGGGTTATGGTTCACTGATGAAGGACGGAGACCACGAAATATTAGGTGAAACAATGACCCATCCTATCGGTCTTTGGTAGGAATTCAAGAAATGGACCAGTGGTGACGACAGAAGGAACTGACGAATCATTGGATAAAGTAACAACTCATCCTATGGGTCGTTGAATGAAGAAGTAGAACCTACAGAAAAGGACCCCAGGAGCAACAGACAATCACCACGAATCATGGTAAGGACCAACAACTCGTGGTGAGGGTCGTGGTCACTGACGAGCAGATTTTTAATCTTAATCCCAAGGTATTTTGGTAAAGTCCTATGCTCCCAATCCCTAAATGACGTCATTTTGGGTATTTTAAGGGTTGAATTATAGGGGTTTTCACTAGCCTAAGCCCCTCATTCTAAAAACCATCCGTAGAAATCCTCTTCTTCTTCTTCCCTCTAGCTCAAGGATCACCTAAGGTTTCTTCAAGGGCTTCAAGGTTCATGTTCAAGTAGGAGATTTCTTCTAATCAGGTATGTGGGTTTTCAACAAGGGAATCCTTTCATCCTTTTGCCCAAAAACTTTTATACCAAAAAACCTAAATCCTTTGATTCTAGAAAAGCATGTTCTAGGGTTTCGATTTATACATGAATTCTCATATGTTCTCCCCGAATTTTAAGACCCATCATGGTTAATAATCGTATATGCTTATAAAGTTACTTACACCTTTTCGAAATATGTATATGATATGTTAAAAGAAATATTTTAGAATTTTCACCATGATTTAGCATAAATTTTGAAATGGGGTTCATTAAATATTCACATGCTCTTACCATGAACTCATTATACATGTTGAAAGCATGAGTCGATCACATGGGTTCCATAAATCTAGAATATATGATTTAATATATATGTTGAGATACAATTAAAACTTATGGGTTTAGGTGAATATGAAATACATATATGCCTCCACTATGATTTCGGGTATGTGTTAAAGTATGTTTTGGACCTATGGGTCTTACATGAATCTAGGGTATACATCATATACTATAAACACAGGATTTAAATTTCGTGGATATGTTTAAGGGATGATTGATCCTATAGTTGTTTCATGAATGTAAAATGTATGATTTAAACGATGATTCGAGACTATGATGATATGTATGATGATAAAGCATGAGAATGATCCTTCTGATTTTTGGGCTTGTTGTTAGTAGAAATTAGCCTTAATCAACTATGAATGAATTCAGTATAATGTAATCAGTTGAATGCTCATGTCTCTGATTAGCTGAAGTAACTTAGACTAGACGAATGACGTTAGACTAGTGACCTCCACGTTCTAGTATAATTGGGACTCTCCATAGCAGAGAATGTTTCCCTTAGTCAGTCAAGGACGCTCAATAGCCGAAAATATTTCCCTTAGTCAGTTAGGGACTCTCCATAGTCGAGAATGTTTCTCTTAGCCAGTCAGGGACTCTCCATCGGCGAGAATGTTTTCCTTAGTTAGTTAGGGACTCTCCATAGCAGAGAATGTTTCCCTTAATTAGTCAGGGACTCTCCATAGTAGAGAATGTTCCCTTAGTCAGTCAGGGACTCTCCATAGCAGAGAATTTCTTCCTTAGTCTACGATATTAGTTTAGCTCAGCTCCGTATAATTTTAGATTTCAGTTAAAATTAGTTTAGCAAGATCCAGACTCAATTATCAGCAGATAGTCAGTATAGTGTATGATATCAGTTACAACTTCAGTTCTCAGTACATGTACAACAAATGACCCTTATGCATCAGTATGATTATACTTCAGAAAATGTTTCAAATAAAAGCTTCATGTCAGTACATATGTATATCTCAGATAGGGTCATTGTATTTTAGCTCAGTTATATGTTCTATGATGCATTCAGTTTACTTCCCTCTTGTATACTTGCATGTTTAGTTAACTTACGTTTCCCGCATACTCAGTACATTCCAAGTACCGACCGCATACTTTATGTGCTATATTATTTCATGATATAGATTCAGGTTTTCAGACTTAGCCACGTGGTTAAATATGCTCCATTCCCATCTCAGCTGCTTATGGTAAGCCCTCATCTCTCAAGGACGTGATCTATATTTTCTATTTCATTATGTTTCAGTTTTCAGACTTTAGGAGTTAGTTGGGGGCTTGTCCCGGCAACTCATCAGTGTAGTAGAGGCTTTCAGATTTGTGTTAACAAATTCAGTATATGTATCAGAGTTTTATTAGATTATGTTTTATGTATCAGTTAGCTTTCACTCAGTTTTGATTCTGTTATTTTTGTCTTGTTGATGTTATGCTATGATCATGTCATGGGTCGATTTAGAGCCTCTCGAGGTTTCTTGTCACATGTCTCAATCCGGGCCTATGTTTGGGTCGTGACAAAAACCTCTTTAACTAGCACATCAGCAAGGATCTCCACTGGCTTTTTAACTATACGGTCAACCATCAATAGTCGCATCGACATCAGTATGGTGGCTCCCAAGCCCAGTTTCCTGAACATAGTTAACGACATCAAGTTGATGCTAGCTCCTAAGTCACACAGTGCCTTTACAAAATCAAAGTCACCAATCGTACAAGGAATGGTGAAGGCACCTGGATCCTCCTTCTTCTAGGCAAGAACCAGTAAATCTATGGCACTACAATGATGCAAATCACCAACCAGCTCATAGCTCACGGACCTCTTCCTAGTCATAAGGTCCTTCATAAACTTAGCATATATGGGCATATTCTCCAATGCCTCAACTAATGGTATGTCCATAGATAACTATTTTAGCATAGAGAGGAATTTCTGAAACTTATCATCTTCCGCCTTCTTCTTCATCCCTTTAGGGTATGGTGGCGGTGGTCGAGGAATGGCCCTATACACCTGTGTGGCCCCTTGTTCCTTCCCTTTATTATCTCTAGAACCCTTTGCACCAACTGGAGTCTCAGTCAACTTAGCCTTACCTGCAAGATCCTGGTCAACAACCTCATTATCCTCATTAAGCTCGATTTCCTTCTGTCTTTCCATTTCAACTACAACTGGCAGGGGAGGGTCAACACTAGTCTTTCCACTCCTAGTCATCACCGCCATACAATGACTGTCATTCTTTAGATTTTGGATGGTGTTGCCAGGAAGTGTCCCCTTTTGCCTCTAGTTTAGGGACACAGACATTTGATCAAGTTGTTGCTCAATCTGCCTGATCATTGTAGCATGGGTTTCAAATTTCTGGTCCATGCTAGATTATCACCCCGAATATCCTTCAGCTGATCATCAGTCGATTTAGCCCTGTTGAGTAGCTCATCCATCATGTTCTCCAATTTTGAGGGCCCAATTTCACCCTTACGAGCATTTGGAGGAACATACAAACTTGCATAGTCATTGTGGTAGTCATCATTCTTTTTCCGTTCTCCTTCTCACTCATGGCCTTTTCTAATGTCCCTATATCCATTCCTGTTGTAGTTGTCTCGATATTGGTTCCGACCTTGATTTCTGGAACCTTGGTGCCAAGTGTCTTGTCCAGACCCTTAGGCGTTGGCCCAAAAATCCGCCACCTTATTGTCCAAGAAGTTTGCCTCCTGCCACCATATCTACCACAACCTTAGTGTTGTTATTTAGATACATATAAAATATTTCCAACAAACTGTCATCAGGAATTTTATGATTCGGGAACTTAGTCAGTTTCTTTTTAAATCTCAGCCATGTCTCATGAAGTGCCTCCATCTTGAGTTGGTGGAAATTATAGATCTCATCCTTTAACTGTAGCATCCTGGAGGGTGGAAATAATCTTTCCAAGAAGGTCAATTTAAGATCGCTCTAGTTGGCTATGGAGTTGTTGGGCAACTCCGACGACCAAATTGTGGCTTGTCCAGCTAGAGAGAATGGGAAGTGTCTCAATCTTGTAGAATCCTTGCTGACACCTGGTAATCTATATGCCTTGCATATACCAATGAAGTTCATTAAGTGCAGATTAGCATTGTCATCTACATTAAAACTAAACACCCCTTTCATATTTTAGCAATTGAATCATGGTGCTAGTGATATCAAACGTTGCCCTAACAGGCAAAGGAGGTGGTACTATGGCTCTTGTTGACCCGGCTTCATCAATATCCGGGTCACCATCATCATAGAACTGAGGAGCATATCTTTGGCCTCCATTGCCCCTTCCATGGCGGCTAGCATTCACTACCTCATCATGAGCATCCTCTACTTCCTGAAGTGCTGCTTGACAAGCTTCTTCAACCAAATGGGCCTCTCTCTTCTCAGTGTTTTCCATCCTATGCAGGGTTCACTACAATTCATGATCCAATAGAATCAGGGGGTTTTCACTTTTTTGAGTACTAGCATTCACCAAGTGACAACCTGTAGGTGTCAAAAATAAAAGAAAATGTAAATGAGAAAAATAATGACTAAAAGTTAAACACAAGCTATTGCTCCAATCCTAAGCCATATTCCCCGGCAACGGCGCCACTTTTAATAACGCTCAAATCACACTCCTGTAAAAGTATGATATAGACATTGTCAATAAAGAATCCAACTAGGTTTGGGTCGATCCCACAGGGAATATGGTCAACATATAGAATAACACTAGTATTTAAGCTTTTAAATATGTTATCTCCTAAAAAGGAGTTTTGTAAGGAAGTAAACACATAACAATATCGACAATTACATTGTTATCAAGATAATGAAATTAACTAGGGAAGTGTTGTCTATGGATTCATAACTACTACGGGTTTTACACTTATGATCTATCCCAATACTTGACTTGTAGAACTGATAACATAGGTTCATCAAAATGACTGGTTCGTCCCTATTGGATGACTATACTCAATTATCGGATTAGGTCTCTTGAATGATTTACTTTAACCATTATTAATTTGGTCCAAATTAACTATTCTGCGACTGCAGCTCAAGTCATACAATGAACCATAAAGTTCAAGGCTTTTTTTTTATCCTCTTTTCCTAATCTCTACCTCTCTAGATTCAAGCAAGTAGAGAATTCGGGCAAGTCCTAACATTGCGCTCCGTTAAGAAATGTTTAAGATTGAAGAGAATACAATACAAGCATTAGCATTGGTTTAGAATCACTTTGTGCAAACCCTAGTTTGTTAATTCACCATGGTTCCCACAACCCTAGTTGTGGAGGTTTTATCCTCTCATGATTGTAAGAAAATAATTAGTTGTTACACCCCATAAATATTATTCGTCTAGTTGACGTGTGCGTGTGCGTGTTGAGAGTTTTTAGAGAATGACACATGCGGGGGAAGGATCGAAGGAGGAATGGGTAAGCATCTCGATGAGAGAGTGGGTGGAAGAAGGCCAGGGGAAGGCCGCACTAGGTGCCGCACCGAAGACCTCCCTCCGGCACATGGAGTGGCGCGCCGCGCCCGTACTTTGATGCAACAGGAGGCGTGCTCCGGACCCTGCCACCACCTCCCTATATATCTAATTTGTGAGTTGTATATTCATTTTAAACATTTCCCAAATTGAAGGTATGGACTTGGGCGTTTATTTCTTAAGGGATTCATCAATCTAGAGTCAAATTACGCTATTAAACCTCATCTAATTATAAATTCTTCTTGGGTAATGATTCTTGGGCCTGCGAAGAACATATCTACAGAGTTGAATCTTTGAAATTGGCCCGAATTGACGAAGCTCCATGAAGTAGAAGTTGTAGATATCTTTCCTATTTAAGTCTAACATGTCTACAAGTGATAGTAAGTATTTCTACCTTTCTAATCTATAAGAATTCATAAGATTTCACCGAATTGGATTCGTTTTGACATGTTGTCGTTGTGTCTTATAGGTTATGGCTACTGGCATAATTCTTGAACTATAAAGGCCCTATTCCCTTGGTGTATAATCTAGGATACGGAGGGATTACGAGTTCTTAATCGAAGCACGATTGTTTGAGCAGAATTCGGCAATTAAGGTATGTCAAGGCTAACCTCTTCAGACAAGTTATTCTCGTTATATAGTTGATACAACTTGTATTTTAGTATTAGTTCATGATCATATGTGTTGTGTTTAGCTTCTATGAGATGAATTGAGATTGCAGTGTAGTATCCCTTGTCAGGAAGGACTATGTTCAGTTCTGACTATCGCAAGAAGCGACATAGAGATCCCCTGTTTGTTTATTTACCGTACGGAAGGACTAGTAACGTTTTGCTGACGTACCAAGTCCATAGAGGCCTGTGGTTAGCTATTGAGGATACTTGGTTGAGTAAGGGCAACATAGGGCACAACAAGGGGATATAATTCACTGTTTTGATGCCCACATACATAGTAAAGCTCGTCTACAGGCCGTTGTTGTACCTTGATGCCTACAGGACTAGAATCTTGATAGAGTCTCCTTACATTCGAGTCAGTGGAACTAGGGTTGTCTAATGAATTGGGTGATAGCTTGTTAGGTGAACTACCTACTATCAGTGACAGTATAGCTTTTTTCGACTTACAGTTGGTCATATTGGTCGCTCAGGAAACCACCCTAGTTGTCAGAAGTCTAATAGACTATGTGATGTGCTAAGTATGGATCTTATCAGCTATTATATGTGGGGCTAACGCCCTAGCTATTCATACAGATGCCCACGTACATGTTGCCTAGAAGGGCTAAGTTAAAGAATACCTTCCTACAGGGCTATGGGTTGCTTATATGAGCTATATCTATTTGGACAGACCATATTGACGTGTTTGGAACTAGAACCTTAGTATTATAGTTTTACCTTCGGGTTCTTAATTGTTGTGGTTGTCTGTAAGGCTATTGTGGCAGACTGCTTAGAATCATATCTAGTTATTAGCAGCCCTGTAGTCATTCTAGGAGAAGGAACCATATAGTTCGTCGCCTACGACCTTGCTGTTCTCTTATAAACTTATACTAGTATGACATTCAGATTATCGCACAGGTCACCCAGGACCTCGCCCTTTTTTCGTAAGCTAGATGATTTTATAATTACTTTCATGACTATCTACCTAGTTATGGACACATAGAATATGCCTATTGGCTTCTATTCAGGATGCTACAGGGGAAAGTAACAGTTGTGTTAAGCCTAAGGGGCTATGTATGCTTACCAAGAGATGGGTAACATATATGTTAGGCCTATTAGATGCTATACAGGCTTCTCAAGGAGTAAAGGATAATCATGAAGTGCCTACGGGGCTATACTGTGCTCATAGGGCAATATGAGGTCGCGAGCGGGTGTACTGAGGCCCGTAGAGACATTTGAAGTCTGGTGCCCTTACTAGCTTCCCTTATGTCTGAGTTGGAGGAGCCAGATGGCTCAGATACAATTATAGGAGTCCAGATGGCTAAGATACAGTTATAGGAGCCCAGACGGCTCAAATACAGTTATAGGAGCCCAAAAGGGTCATATACAATTACAGGAGCCAGATAGCTCAGAGACAGTTACAGGAGCCTAGCAAACTCAAATACAGTTACAGGAGCCCAAAAGGCTCAGATACAGTTATAGGAGCCCAGATGTTTTAGACACAATCACAGGAGCCCAAAAGGTTCGGATACAGTCTCATAGTTCGAGTATGCCTTAACTACAGCTTGCCTACGGGCTACAGTGAAGCAGATAGGAGTATATAGATTGCTTGCACTTGCTGGGGCTTATGGGGACCCAGGTAGGTTATTCTGTGTTTCTTGTACCTTCCAGGCTTATGGGGGCCAGGTTTGGTTCTTGTTTGTATATTTTCCTTCTAGATACAGTTTATGGTTGTGAGATCATACAGGTTAACTTCTGGCCCTTACTGCTGATTTCTTTCAGTTCCTTATCAGCTTTTATTCAGTTATTATTACTACCTTACACATTTGGTACATATTGTACTAACGCCCATGCATGGGGCGTTGCGTACTTGCCTGTAGGTTCAGACAGACAGGTTTAGAGACCTCCTTAGTAGCTGTTCAAATCTAGCAAATTAGCCAACTCCTTTCTTCTGGTGTTTCCATACAATTAGAGGTTTTCCTGTCCTTTGATGTATAGTTTTTGGATAGGCCAGGGACTTGTCTTGACCAATATTTCACTCATTGAGGCTTGCAGACTACAGTTTGGGTTAGACATGCATTAGTGGTCGTGTGGGACTTAGTCGTGTTATCTGTTTGCAGCCTTGCAGGCTTATACATATGTGTACGTGCACCTACTTTCCTTTTGTTATGATATAATTAGCATGGTGGTCTTGTCGGCCCGCAGAGGATGATATTATTATTGCAACTGTTGGGTTAGTTGTGTTTGCATAGGTTAATGTTCCGGCCTTGTCGGCCTAAGACTATATTTTGAGCCGAGATATAGCTAATTGTTTTCTTGATTATGTGCTGATGGTATGCACCAGAGGTGTATTTGTCCAGCTAGGTCGACTTCAAGTCTAGGGTAGAATTAGGTGCTAGTTACGCCTCCCAAGGTGGGGCGTGACATTAGCATTCATAGACAAAAAGCATAATTTAGAACTTATAATAATGATTGAAAAGTAAACCCACTTGATTATTACAAAAGATCAATGAAGAAAAATTCAAGAAAAATGAAAGAATCAATCCAAGAATAGAATACCAACTTAAGAACAACTTTTGGAGAGTTTGTTGCATGATTTTTCCATTCTAGTTGACTACTAGTCAAAAGAATCGAATTTTGTTATTCTCCTAACAAAAATAACCTAGAAAAGTATTTGTACAAATAATTAGAAACCTTTCCTAAATTAACTGGGAAACTGATAAACTATCACAGCCTTCACATATGACTCGTACCATGATTGTACGGGTCGTACCTCTACTTGTACAATGTCTGACAACTTCTGATTTTGGCTAAGTTTTGGAACTTGGTACAACTCATACAATGACCCTATGAGTTGTACAATCTTGTCGTTGTCTGAATTTGAGAGTTCTGACATCCTTTGAATAATTTCATGGGCGGCTTGGTATTTCTCGTACCTTCCTCCTACGCCTCGTGACTTCCTCTCGCACCTTGGGATCTGCCATTCCTAAATCCTTTAGAACTTTACCACAGCTCCTTGGTATGGGTCATAAGTGTATCACGATCTGTGGATGCTACCTGTACTAGGAGACTAACCCAGTGTAGCTTCTTCTGAAGTTTTCTATGATTGCCTTGGTGCGACTCGTACCAGGATGGTACGATTCATATAAGGAGTCATAACTTGTCCTTTTCCTTAAGGTCATCTTTTGGACTTTTCCATGACTATCAGTATGGCACGACCATGATTGTACTGCTCGTACTGAGGTCTGTACTTGACCCTTTTCTACACTCTTCACTTTTTTTGCAGATTTTAACTCCAACACCTAATTTCCTTGAAAACAAAGCTAAAGTTCATCATATCCGTATAACCACACCTAAAACCATGCTATTTCCCAGTTTTAAGCATCAAAAGTATTATAAACCAACAACATATCAGTGACCATGAGTTGCTACTTCAACCAACAGGTCATACCTTGACTCATTGGTCCTGAACCTATCAACCAGAAACTTACCGTGACTTAATCCTACAACTCATTACTCCACACCACGACTCGCACAACGATTCCTTCTGAGATATTTTTTCAAAGTTCTCAGCTGATCAAATTTTCAATTCTGAATCTAGTCTTAGGAACTTTTGGGGTGTTACAGAAGCACAAGGTGGTCCTCCATAATATGGGCATGGATTCCCCCCTTCGTACCAATACTAACAATATCAAGATCAACTTCTGATGCAACTTGAGAATGCTAACAACATTAGCAATGCATCAAAAGGTTATCTAAGGCCACACTATCAACAACAAAATCAAAGCCATCCATTTCAAATTATCAAAATCAATTGAGACCTGAACCGCAAGGTCAAGGTTAATATTATGAAAGAAATGATTATGGTGGCTCAAATCAAGGTTGGCACTATAGAAACTTTGGGATTAAAAGCTCCAACACTTATGTTCCATGAAGAGGCATATTCTCTAGTTTAGAAAATTCAAGGGAAGGTCCATCTCAAAATCATGGGGGCTCAGAAATTGAAGGCATGTTGGAGAAGGTGCTCTCTAACCAAGAGAGGTCGGGTGCTTTCTTGAAGAGTTTGACCAAAGTTATTGGCTCGATACGACTTCGATCCAAAATATGGAGCAACAAGTTAGAGACCTCTCTACAGAGCATAATTCTAAGAAAAAAGGGAAACTTCCTAGTGATACGGTGGTTAATCCTACAGGATACAGAGGTGCCCCAAATGCTCATTGCATGGCCATTATGACTAAAAGTGGCAAAATGGTGCAATTGGTTATTAATGAGCCTTGTGATGTTGATGTTGATGAAGGTGATGGGGAGAAATGCAAAATTGATGATGATATTTTTGATGAAATTGCATTTTGATGTTGCTAATGTTGAAGTGGTGGTGGGCTTGAAAAGGAAGGAGAAGGTGAAGGAGAATATGGCTGAAATTGCTAAATCATATCCTAAACCTCTTCCTCCTTTTCCTCAAAATTGGCCAAGCAAACTCTTGATGCAAAAATTGGTAAACATATTAAGAGGTTGAAAGAGGAAACATTGCAAGTACTATTTATGGATACTGATCACACCCAAATTACACATCGCAATGAATTATAATGTGGTCACTGTCAAATATAGTAACCCAACTAGGATGGGGTTGATTCCTCAGGGGATAGTAAAGAAATGATATGTTAATGATGGTAAATCAATTAGTAATAAATATTTTTAAAGGGGGATTGCAATAAAAGAAAAAGTAATTTTAAGCAGTGGTTAAGTTGTTATCAAATTAATGAGACAAAACTAGGATTGTGTTTTTCAAGATTTCATAACGTAGTAGACTTATTTATTAGTGATCTATCCTTTTGAATTGCGTGTAAGATTGATGATTAATTTCATCTAACGTCTCTCTACCTATATAGATGAATTTCGCCTAAATCCTCTAGGAATTTAGGTGTGTATATATTCCCCTCTCCATAATCTTGGATTAACTATCCTTGGTTGGAGCTCAAGTTAATTAGATGAGGGTTTGTAGCCTCAAATTTTCATTGTTATTTCCTTTTTCTAACTTCAACCTCTTTGGTTGAGCAAGTTGATGATACAGGCACATTTCAATGTTTTCCACCACTAAAACTCATTAAAATGAAGAGAATAACAATCCACTCAACACACTATTCAAGAATCATTATTTTATTTTGCCTACTTTCATTAACCCATCATGATTCCCACAACCATAGCTCAAGAGATTTAGCCGCTCATGTTTGAAGAAGCAATAACATAAAATTTATAAGAAGCCATAATTAAATACTTACAATAAGATGAAATTGTCTGACAAATCTCGAAAGCTAATTAGAATTACAAGAACTTGATTTTTTATTCCAACACTAGTATGGGATAGTGTTTTCCACACTTACAACAATTATGATCAAAGAATAAGTGGTGAATTCAACTTTCACAATCACTTGGATAATTTTCTATCAAGATTCGACAACTTTCTAACAATATTACACACCTAAAATGTCCTAAGAAGGGATATACATAGTAATAGAATTAATTTGCATATGTTCCTACTTGGACTAGGATTGGGCTTTGCAGAAGTTGAGTTGACCATGGCAGGTCCATGACACGCCTCTTGGTGCGCCAACGTGGCACCGTATGACACCAGTCCTTGTATGGATCTGCCTTCGTGTTATGCAGGTCTTCGCACAAATGTACCTGTGCGATGCCATCTTCTATTATGTTGTGGCACTTGCTCCTTTTGAGTTCATGTTGGCAACTCATGCTCTTTTAAGCCTCAAATAAGTCTGATTCCATCATTTTAATCCCTACAAATATCTAATTATGTGAGTTAGCTCTTTTTTCACAAATATCATGTAAAACCAAAGAAAACACACATAATTTATTCTCAAAATATAGTTAAGTATGAGTAAGATATGGAAAATAAGTGCATAAATATGCCATACATCAGTAGTCACGAGCCGCAAATTCAATATGTAGATTATGAATGACATCATAAGTTGGAAGCCAGGCATGAATTTCTCTGAAGTATGACCCATAGATCAACAGATGGCTCATAAATTCAATTCATGAGTCATAAATTAAATCGTGGATATTGATAGTGTGCCTTATTTTATGACTTGAAAATGCGATCAACTCTGCAGGTCATGAATTGATTTTACGATTCAATCTGCATATCATGAATTTCTTTTAATAATGATGGGGTATAAATGTCATTTTGGTTATTTACGGCTTAAATAATGGCTCATATCTTCAAAATATGACCGTAATTTATGGTCGACAATTCAACCCACTAACCTGGAAACTTAGTAATGTTTTAAAAGGGAAACAAGCTCTCTTCTTCTTGCTCCTCCTCCTTCACTCTTTTAAAACTGCCATTGTTGAGCACGTGTAGCTTCCATCTTGCACTCTTTTGTTTTCTAAGTCACTTGTACACGTACACACTTCATTCCATCTCAGCAAACATAAACTTTTTGCAGAAGTTATGGTTTATTTGATTCAAGACTGAATTGCTATCTTCGAAGCACACACCTTGCATGATTTCTTGCAGCCCTAGGTAGTGTGCCCTGTTAAATGATTGAATTTGTGATTATTTCCTATGGGTTGATGTTCTTACACTTTCAACATGAAATGGGGGGCCGGGGGGGGGGGAATTGGGGATTTCTTGCTAAATGGGATTGTGGCTTTAAACTATTGTATTGATATGAGATACGATCTGTAAATATGATTCACGATCGTAGTTTACCTTGAGAATTAGTTAATGGACTAAAATTGGTAAAATTTTTGCTAAGTTCCAAAAACTCCTTGTAACTTGAAATGTGGGTCGTATTCTTAATGTACGAACCATACTTTGCACTATAATTTGAACCAGTGACTAGGTCTAACTGAAGTTCAATTTATGGTCAACAATACAATCTACAGATCTAATCTATGAACCACATGTTGGCCCATAAATAAATCCAGTGGGCACTCATCTGATGTTCAATTTATAGTACAATTTGTTGTTTGCATATTCAATATACAAATCACATCTGCATTGTTTCCTCCACCATGACTACTTGAGTTTGAACTTTTGATGAAAGTGCGGACCATATCTTCAAAATATGGTTCATACCTAGCCAATTGTGGCAACTTGTGTGATACTTGAGTAGTTATTTTTCATAACTTATCTATCACCCATGCTTACTATTTGCATTGGATTATGGGAAATGGCACCAAAGAGAGCAGCACAAAGGGGCGGCAAGGCTCCGATTCTAAGAGGTCCCAACTGAGGGATGTAAATATAGATTCAGGAGAGGAGTACCAACTCTCTGCTACTAGAGCAACCACCATAATTAGGCCGGCCTTGTCACCCGTAGACTCAGCCAGGGTGGCATCTGTAGTCACCGTACATCCATTTCAATTTTCAGAGAGGCCCATTGCCCAAACCAGTGGATAGTAGATCTCACTCTCATCAGCTGAGTCCTCATCCAAGGACTCAAGTAGTAGGACCGCCAGTGCTAGTGGGCCAAACCTACAAAGCACTCATAATGCCCCCAAGTTAATTAGGCATAGCTCAAAACGAAGTTGGTGGAGGATATAGTCAGGGTCAGATGGGTAGTAAAGGGGTCCAAGAGCAGTATCATAAGGGCCGGGAATATCATAATGGGAAGTCCTAACATGGCATTTCAGAGAAGAAAGCCAGGGCACTACTAGTTTGTATTAGTATTTGGGGATTCTAAAGCAGCTTAGATTTCAGAAGTAGGAGTTCCTCCTTCGCCTTCCTAGAAGATATTGTCAGACTCTCATCCAAAAGTTCTACGCCACTTATTATTAATTATATAGCAGCCAATTTTGAATTTTTTTCAAATTTATTTAAAATTTGACCAAAATTCACTTAATTTATGTCAATTTTAGCCACTTTTGTCAAATCTGGCCATATTTTTTAGCCCAATTCAATTCAATTTAATTCAACCCCATAACCTAATCCATAATCCGTTTACTTTACCCACGACCCAACCCATTTTGTAATTTTTGATCTCATCCATCTATTCAATTTAATCTTACAACTGATAATTAACCCTACCCATTTCCCATATTTATCACTATACACCCGAAACCCTAAAACATCTTTTCACTTTTCCTACTTTCACCAACAATAAGCGCGACAACCCCTTTCTCCTCTCTCCCTCGGCCTTGCTCAGCTTTCTCCGGTGAAACGCTGCCTACCACCGGTCAAAAACAGACCTTACACCAGTCCGCCTCCATTACCTCGACCAAGAACCGGTCGCACAGCCACCGCCTCATCTTCTCCTTCAACAGTCGCCATGAACGCCGCTTCTATTCTTTTCTCTTCAATCCTTTCTCTCACGCGAGCACACCACCAAACCCCACCGTTTCTTCTCCTCTTTCGTCTGCTCCATCAGACCACCAAAACACTACTACCTCTCGAAACCTTTCACCTGCCAGACCTCTCCTCGATCATATCTCCCTCCGTTTCTCGCCGTTACCAAAAAACCCCAATCGAAAACCACCAAACACAAAAATTATACCAGTAACAACTCTTTCCTTTCTTCTTCTTTTCTCCCTTCTCTCACCGAACACACCACCAGATCTTACCGAAAAATCTCATCTCGCTGGTCATCCCTTCCTCTGTGAACTGAAACCACCAGTGCTCTCTCTCATCATTATCTCTACCAGACCACTCGAGCACGAACCAAAATAAAATCGACGTCGCCATCAATGACGAAGAGTTTATGACAGTTTTGGATCTGGACAGATCTGTCCATGACGGTTCCTTGTTTTTAAAAAAAAATTCTTCTTCTCTTTCCGTTTGTTCTTGCCTCTGATAAGCTAGATCTAAATTAATTGTTGCTTGTCTGAAAACACTTATATTGTTATTCGTAGAAGCCTCTGATTGTTTGTGTTATATTTTAGTTCCTACCATTGATCTAATATTCTTATGAAAAAAAAATTATTTGGTTCTACTTGTTTTAGGTATATATCAATATAGTCTTTGAAAATCATTTCTTGTTTGTTTTGTGTTTTTGGTACGAACATGTATATATAATCACTGTTAGAATGTTTGACCCTCTGTTTATAACTCTAAATATTAGTCTTCTGATATTTGCTCTTACCTTTTCGTTACTAATAGTAGACTCATTGATTTTTTATTAAACATATGTTTGTTAGCTTTATCTATGCCTTACTTGATTTCTTTTGTCAAAATGGGTAGAATTAAAAGATTTTACAAACCACCATGGCAATAATTAATTGTGATTAAGGTGTGATATATTTATTTTATCTCAATACTCTTTGTTTAAGTGAGTCCCGCTGATTTAGTTTGATTTAGTTGATAATCCTTATTTATTTACCTCAATAATTTTATTTATTTAAAATAATTGGCATGCTAAAATGATATTGTAGAATCGATTTGCATTACAGAATAATCTTGTGATTGAAGAATATATCAAATCTTCTTACCTAATTTATTTTATTTATTTGTTAAAAAAGATTTCTACTCAAATATTATGTTGTCAATATGCATTTATTTATTCACTTATTTTATTCTTATTACAATCTGTTTAACAAATTCTTGGTAAATTTTATCCCGTAGGACTTACCTTAATTAAAGAAGTTTTTTCCATGATTATGCCGTTTATTTTTAGTACACGTCATTTAGGGTATCTTAATATGTATTTAATTATTTTTTCATCTGTTCTTTAAGCATAATTATTGATGGCTTCGTTTGAATTTTTCTCTATTTGGCTTGCCTTATTTAAAGAAGATTTTTTTAATAACTGAATCTTTGTTTGTTATTTGAATTTATTAATTATAGTAAATAAGAATTTACTGGAATACCTTGATTTCTAATTTTGTTAATTAAGGAAAATATTCTCTTAGCGTGATTTGCGGTCTAATTTATGCTCCTTTAGTTTAGATTTACTTTTATCTGATTTTTTTTAATTATAAAGTAAATATTTCACATAATGTTCAACTTTGTTAATTAAGGAAAAAATTTCCATAATCATTGTTTTTTTATTTTTTATTCCCTTAGGTGACTTTGATGAATATTTTCTTCCTCTTTTCCTTAAATTATTTTAGTATGTGATAATTATAGTCAGATCTTGATTTGTTTCTGAATGAGTAAAATTTGTACCCTTGATTCGGCTCTATCAATCAGGACAAATCACTGGTATAGGAAAATATTTGATTTAATTGTAAATTATTTCTTTCCTTTAATTGATATTTGAATATTTCCTCCTAAAGCCCTCCTACTTATTAACTATAAAAGGGACTCTCTCCTCTCTTTTAGTGATCATCCGAAATTTGGAATTAGCATGCTTCACCTAAAAACTACTTTATTTCTAAAGTTCTTTTACTTCTTCACTCCTGGTTCCCTCCTCAACATGAGAACTGCTCGAAATCCATGAGATTCTTGTGATCTTGACGTGTTGAGGTTCGGGTTTATTCAAAAGGCTCTTTGTAGCTACTGCTAATTGCTCCCTGTTTATTTGAAACTGTGATCTTACATTTTTCCTTAACTGGTCAGTTTTATTACCTGCATTACTTTTGACAATAGTGTGTGAACTTGCTACTTGTTTAAAGCTATAATGAATGTGAATTGCCTTTGTTATACTGCTATATTCTTTATGCTAGTAATCTGTTTGCACGGTCAAATAGCTAATTAAACTAGTTGGGATCCATGGCTTCCCGAATATATATATTTGTACCTGTATTTGTGGTGTTACTTGTTTAAAAGGTCTTTTATTGAAATGACTTGAAAAATCGCCTGGACAGGATGGGGGTCTAGGATTTGTTTAATTAAACTATCTCTTTTGTTTCATTGTAAATTATTTATTTATTTATTCCTTTTTCATGAGCTGTAATTGTAATAAACAATAATAATGGTGAAAAGGGGGTTTATGGGGTGGGAATTTGTATGTTTCGTTACTGCTTAACTGCCAATTTAGAATCACTTAGAGAATATGCCTATAGGAACAACACATGAATATATTATAGAAATCATGCCTATAGGGTCTTAATTAACTTGAAGCATGCTTATATATTTAAATTTCAACATTACTGCCTGTAAGGATGACAATATAATTTTGCTAGAAGTAATACCCATAGGGATCAACTAGTTGGATGAAAATTCATTTTATCACCTATCTAAAAATTATGTCGTTGGAGTAGGTCTTGACATATGAATCACCTGGAAATATGCTTAAATTCTGCTGTATTAAAATGTTCAAATATGATTTGCATACTTATTTTTTATAATAGCATCCTGCCAAGTAGTTTCTTCGTAAACATGGCTAGAGTTAAAAGTACTTAAATCTGGTAAGAGCAAAAATAAGTTTGTAGAATATAGGTCCAATTGATAAGAGCGTGCCCCTAATTATGTTTTCGCTCATAGTCAAGGAAAACAAAATCGGTAAATCTTTGTTGTGTTTAGAAGGATTATTTATTTGACCTTGTTTTGTACCTAGAAATCATGCATGTAGGAGCAAAACAATTCGATGCAAAGCAGGTTTATGTTTGAATTTTAGTACGCCTATATGTAGAAATTACGTTCGGTCTATGTTTATACTCTCAATTTGTGAATGATAGTAGCGTGTTCAATAACTGTTTATATAGATATCCTGCGTATAGACTTAAACACAAATTTAACTACTTATCTGAATTAAAGAATTTTTTCTGGGCATGAAGCATGTCTTACGTTATAGTGTAGATACCATGTCTGTAAGAAATCAATAATCAAAATCTGCAACATGTTTCATTTATATGTAGGATTTACGTCACTAATCTGCTTCTATGATTAGCAATCTTTGATGCATACACATTAAAACCCATGCCATAGGAATTAAGATTCACAATAATTTATTTGAGTTAGCTGCAACTACGTTATAATCTGCTACATGCTAGTCTGCCTACGTTAGTTTGAAATCTCGCCTATAAAATAATCACAAATTTGATTATGTTCATTAGAAATCATGTCTATAGGCCTTAAACATACTTGATTACTTATTGGGGCTTATGTGAAACCTTATATGCTAACTTTTTCAAATTATTCTATGTTTTTTTTAATGTTAATCATCCCTTAAACAATCTTAGGACTTTAGACCCCAAAATTCAAAATAGTTGTCCAATGCCTCTTGGACATTAAGATTGGGACGGGTAGGAAAATGCTAAGCCGTTAGTTTTTCTTCACCTAGAGCGCTTTAAGTTAATAATTAATTAATAAGGCGGGTAGAGAAAAATGATAGTTTGTGCTCGCTGAATAATTCGAGTACTCTAAATAGTTGTGAAGTATTATTTAAGTTGCATGGGGTGATCCCACTTATGTTAAATAACCCCCTTTAAATGCAGAACTACGTCTGACCTGATTTTCTTTAGGGATACGTAGGAGACTTTTCGACGTTCGACCCCATATTTTAAAATTTTATTTATTTGGTTGTCTTTTTGCATGCATTTTATCAATAATTTTATTATATTCTTATATGCACTTAATTACTATTATTGTTTTCTTTCTTGTCTTTACTTGTAATATTGGATTGTACATTGCAATGAATGATAATAATAATAACGGTCTTTAAATACATTCTGTCCTAATTTCTTTCTTCTCGCTTGTCTGATACTCTGTTTTTTTATTGCATAGTTTAATTCAAATCGAACTTAGTTGTTTAGTTTAAAAAGTAGGATAAAATAAATATTGCTTTGGATCATTAGGTAATTCCTCCACATATTAATGGATTCGGCTAGAGACCACATTTGTAGACCTTGAAAGGTGCTTAACACCTTTCTTTCGAGGTAATTTAAGCCCTTGCCCGAATCTGGTGACGTAGGCTAATTTTAAGCAGACTCATAGCATAGAAGGTGCCCTAACGCACCCCAAATTGTTAGGTGGCGACTCTTCATTCAAATAATCATTTAAGAGTTGTCACATGTTGAATCCCGCTTTTCGCGAGAAAAATGGGCACGACATCAACATCATTAATAGTTTCTCCACATAGTTACAACTGAGAAACAATTCTGAACATGACAGAGTTATAATCATGAACAGACATATAATCTTGAAACCTCAGACACATCCAATAATATCGTGCCTTTGGGTAGATGACCATCTTCAGGTAGTCATACCTTTCTTTTAGGCTATTCCACAAAAAAATGGATCCTTAACTGTGAGATATTCAATTTTCAGAATTTCATCAAGATGATGATGTAAGAATATCTTAGCCTTAGCACGATCTTGGTTTGATGCTTTACTTTCATTTTTAATGGCATCTCCTGGACCCATTGCATCCAAATGGATTTCAACATCCAACACCCATACAAGGTAGTTCTTGCCCGAACTTTAAAGGGCAACGAACTCAAGTTTCGTAAGATTAGTCATATTAAAAGGAATAGGGAAAAAAATATAATACCTTAGCCTTCAATATATCTTAGTTGCTTCATATTATTTAAAGCAGATTAGTTTACCCAAACAAGAAGGCAATTTCGTATAATTCTTCTCAAAGAAATTTATAATAATTACAGAAATAACTTTATGACTATATACAAATATACTATCATTATGGGTGACCAAGCAGAAGAAAGTATCGTATTAATAACACAAAATATATGCAGGTGTTCATATATTACCTATTTGGTCTTTCAAGAATATATAATTAAATAACTCATTCACGTGGAACTTTCTTGAGAATAAGACAAGGTGCTAAAATGGTTTGGTATCCGAACATCTCTTTGGAACAATTATGTAGCGGATGAGGAACGTTCGATGCCTTTACATGAATTAGTATCTAATTTCTCAATTAGTTAAAGGTTCATGCTGATAACACGTTATAAAATAATAAAACTAAGAACAAGAAGAATAAGGGAGAGAAGGATAAAAGTTCTTATTTCTTTTGAGAGATGATTTACAATGAAAAGAACCCCTCTATTTATAAGGAAAAACTAAACCCTAACTTTTCTCCAAATAAACAAGATAAATATTCACTACAATATAAATATCTTTATGCACATTCACTATAATACAAATATATTTATAACAATATTAATATTTTCTATATTTTTTAAATAAGGAAGGATTTAATACATGAAATTTAGTTAATTTTAGAATATTAAAATTTTAAATATTAAAAAATAGTTAAATAACTATTTTGTCAAGTATGAACTCTATTTTTAAAATAATAAAAAAGTGAATGATATTTTGCTACGAGACGTCGTATTTTAAATATTTAGTAATAACTTAATATTAAAATTTTTCGTACTGTGACTTGAAAGATTATGATGGATAATTAGTTAGCGTAATAACTAAAGAATTGATATAAGTTAACAGAATTGTAATTGATTTTAAAGTTTTGAATGTTAGGACTTCTAATATAGTTTAATAACAAAAGATTTAAGAAGCAGAATTTTAGTCAATTTTATAATACTAAATATTAGGTGTTCTTACCTTTTACATATAAGTAAATTTAATATCTTTAACTTTAATTAATTTTAAAGTGCTAAATATTTGAATAATAATTAAATGACAATTATTTAAGAAAATTAGTAAATAATAATTTTGTCTATTGTAGAGTCTTTTAAGAAAAGGCAAAAAGTTCAATCAATATTTCTAAGGATCTCACACTTTTAATATAATATAGATAATATTGAAAATTTTCATAAACATGTGTTTCATGTTACATCCCGTAAATTCTCGACATGTAGATGGCCTATTTGTATGTTGGTTAAGAGTTGTTGAATACCATACATGCTAGAAAAAGGCCCGGGAAAAGACCGGACGAGAAACCTGTCGAACCATCGCGGAAGGAGCCGGGGCAGAGCCCCTCCGCGATGGCAACGTGTCACGGAGGTGGAGTCTCCGCGTTGACTCCGTGACATGTTGGCCCTGTCCAGGCCCAAGTATATAAGCCTCCAACTTCGGTTTTTAACTTCATTTTCATCATTTAATTTCTAGAACACGAAGAGAAACAGAGGGTGCGAAGGTTTCTTGATAATTTCTTTCCGATTACGCCGTCAAACGCGGTCCAAGCTCAAATTAACTCCAGATACCGAGGTATTAAGCAGTAAGGAGCATTCCTACGGATTTAGTTTCGTGAAATTCGGCCGGCGAATCGTCGTGCTACCGAACTAAGGTAAGTAGAGTTGCTCCAAATTAGTGTCAATATACTTCTATCCCTAAAGCGAGTGCTTCTCCCTTCTGGGCTTTTGAGAAATAGCAAGTTTTTGACCGTCTTTCGATAAGTCAAAGTTTAGGCTATAAATATAACGAAAGTGACGTTTTCTTTCAGAATATTGGTGTATTTAGTTCTAATTGACATATATGTAAATGCAGTTGGGAGAAATAGCTGGAGTACTGACCGAGCTTCGTCCGTTAGTCGGATAAACCGAGGTTAAGGTATGTAAAGCCAGTTTCTTCGGCAAGTTAGTAGTTTTAGCCTTGTATAGCACAGTAAACTCCGTAGTAGAATTCCCGGAGTTGAATATTGAGTATTGTGCAAGTTCAGTAAATCTGGTTTGCGTTGTTATATCGTACTCAGTCCGAAAGTTAGTAAAGCATGTGCCAAAATGGCAAGTTAGCATTCCAGACTCAGTATAGCCAGTATGTGATTAGCAAGCATATTTCTAGAATAATATGACAGATATTCAGAATAAGAGTTAGTAAAGTAAAATCAGACAGTCAGATAGTATCTTGGCTACAGATTAGCCATACAGACAGATGATATCTTGGCTACAGTATAGCTATACAGTTAGATAGTATCTTGGCGATAGATTAGCCATGCAGTTAGATAAAGATCACAGATTCAGTATAAAGCAGTATGAGAATTAGTATAATACAAAAAGAGATCAGAATAAGAAATCAGAATTCAGATAGTATTTTTCAGTTTAAACATGCTTGCTATATATGTGCTTATTGTTTGTTGAGACTTGGTTGTGTCGTGAGGGCACCCTTTTGAGCGTCCTCGTCGCCCCTGGGTTGGTAACTGTGTCGCCCACTGAGCAGGTGGGTTTACGTCACTCCAAGGAGTGGCATGCCGTCCCCAATTTGGATGAAGATGGGATGAAGCTTTCCCCATATCAGGCTGATCAGCATTACAGTACAGATAGCCCTGTTGTGCGCAAGCGCCCAGGGAACAGATTCAGATACAGTTACAGTTACAGATACAGTATAGGAGTCCTCCGGACTCAGACACGATTATTTATATCGGAGGCTATGGCCCGAGCCAGAGACCAAGGGGGCCGGCAGAGGTGCTCGTAGTTAGCAGATGAGTGGAGTGACTTATTTTTGGCTGGTTTTGACCCGGGTAGGGGTATATAGATTGTTTGCTTTCTTGGCGCCATCCGGCTTATGGGGGTTGGTATTGGCTCTTATTATTATATATATATATATATATATATATATATATGTATGTATGTATGTATTTATGTTCTATATATTAGTTAATAGACAGTAGGCCGCCGCGTCTACAGGTACGCTCCTGCCCTATCACAGCACAGAAAGTCTGATTTAGTTAATATCAGTTTTTACAGATTCAGTTATCCCCTGCTATTCAGAATTGCTAGTTATGTTATTTGTATTCAGTTGTATCCAGCTTGCTTTGCATACTCAGTACCAGCGGTACTGACGCCCATTTGGGGCGCTGCATTACTTGCCTGCAGGTACTCATAGACGAGGAGGCGATCCCTCGTGATTCTAGCCAGCTTATAGAGTCATCAGCTCCAGTCATCCGGAGCTTGATATTCAGAGGTGTAGTTCATTTTCTTTTATTGTACAGCATGGGTAGGCCGGGGCCCTGTCCCGACCATTTCATCAGTACTCATAGAGGCTTGCAGATTGTATATATTCATCTCCCTGTGGTTAGTTGTGCCGGTCGTGTGAGGCCATGCGTTTTGTTTAGCTGTTTAGCATTGTTGATTATGTTGGCCGTGTGGGGCCATAGACTGATAGTAGTGGTGACCTTGCCGGTCACGTAGTTATTCAGTATTCTATTGTTGAGTTACAGATAACTAGACAGCATGGTGGCCTTGTCGGCCCGCATAGGTTTCCCCCCTTTGTAAGTATGTTTCTGGTTAGCTGGAGTTTTATACAGGTGGCTATAGGCCCAGTCGGCCGGAGACTGTATTTACAGCCTTTATATAGCCCGTTGATTCCTTGAATCTGAGTTAGAGCCAGCCAGGCACCAGATGTGCTTAGGCTCAGTAGTCTAGCAGTTCAGGTCCTAATAGGGCAACAGGTGCCAGTCATACCCCCCAAGGCGGGGTGTGAAAAACTTGGTATCAGAGCAGGTCGCGTCCCAGGGAGTCTACAAGCCGTGCTAAGTAGAGTCGTGTCTATGGATGTGTTGTGCACCACATACTATAGGCAGGAGGTTGTGAGGCATGATAGGATGGTTACTCTTCTTTATCATTCAGTCGTGCTATAGAGCGGTACAGTATCCGTTTGGGTCCCTAAAACTTATCATATTCTTTGTCTGCAGATAAGAATGGCAGACCAGCGTCACCCTGCCACCGGCAGAAGATTAGACACAGCAGCAGGAGAAGGCACCAGCAAGATGCCTAAGTTCCATTCAGAGTTAGCCCGATCTGAGGGCGATATAGAGGCTTCATCACAGCCCTCTCAGAAGTCCCCCTCACATCAGGAGCTATTGGGCACGACACCGCCTCCGATAGCTCCTGTACCTTCGCCATCAGACCAGGAAGTTCGGAGCGCAGTGGTTATGTTGGCACAAATGATGGCCACACAACGCCAGTCAGTGCCACCTGTAGCAGCAGAGCCTTCAGGTGGGTCAGGTAGTTCCAGGGTCAGGGAGTTTTTGGCACTAGGTCCCCCACAGTTCACTGGGTCAGATCAAGCAGAGGACCCCCAAGATTTCCTAGATCAGATGCAAAGAATTTTCCGGGTTATGCATGTTACCCCTACAGAATCAGTTGAGCTGGCAGTGTTTCGGTTGCGGGACATAGCTATATTATGGTACGAGAGTTGGGAAAGGTCTCGAGGGAGAGATGTTGCCCCTCCGACCTGGTCCAGCTTCTCGAAGGCCATCCTGGACCGTTATTTGCCACGGGAGATTCGACAGGTCCGGATGGATTAGTTTTTGCATTTGGAGCAGGGGGCGAGGAGTGTACGAGAATATGCCCTACAGTTTGTCTCCCTAGCCCGCTATGCTCTAGCTTTGTTGGACACTATGCCATCTAGAGTCCACCGGTTCATTATGGGTCTGAACCCGAAATATATTGAAGCTTGCATGACGGCTACGTTATGAGAGGATATGGATATTGCCCGAGTACAGGCCTTTGCCCAGACTATTGAGGGCCTTAGACAGCGGCAACAGGGCAGTAGACAGACAAATCAGGAACAGCGCCGCAGAGACAGATCAGATGGAATGCAGAGGGAGGTTCAGAGAGGACCCAGGCCTCGA
Organism: Datura wrightii; assembly: GCA_035772735.1. Lineage (NCBI taxonomy): Eukaryota > Viridiplantae > Streptophyta > Magnoliopsida > Solanales > Solanaceae > Datura > Datura wrightii. The sequence goes on along the minus strand of JASDFA010000003.1, from coordinate 68,590,103 downwards.
TTGTCAGACAGACCCCCTAGACCCCCACCTCTACCACAGCAGCAGCAGCGAGGTAGATTTGCTCGTCGAGGCAGTCAAAGTCTAGTGGCAGTTCTCGAACGATGGATTCACCTCAATAGAGGAGGGTGGAGCAGAGCAGATACACACCCCCACCCTGCCCTATTTGCAGCCGACCTCACATCGGAGCTTGTAGATATGGCTCCTCAGGATGTTATATATGCGGGCAGGAGGGGCACCTGATGAAAGATTGTCTGGCCAGGGGGAAAGGTAGCCGAGATAGCCAGGACAAGGGACCTTCAGGGCCACGAGTTCCAGTAGCCTCGGCAGGGCGTAGGCCCTCAGGTTCAGCAGGTAGAGGCCGAGGTAGATTAGGAGCCTCTAGCTTAGGAACGGGCTCAAGCCGTACCTATGCATTACCAGGGAGACAGGACTCAAAGGCGTCTCCAGATGTGGTAACAGGTATGATGACTATCTATTCATGCCCTGCTTATGTACTGATTGATCCAGGGTCCACTCTATCATATATTACCCCATTTGTGGCTCGAAAGTTTAATTTCGCACCAGAGTTATTACAGCAGCCCTTTGCAATATCTACACCCATCGGTGACTCCATTATAGCTAGTAGAATTTATCGAGGGTGTACAGTAGAGGTTGCTGATCGCCAGACTACAGTAAATCTGGTAGAGTTACAAATGATTGATTTTGATGCCATTATGGGTATGGATTGGTTGGTGCCATGCTATGCTAATGTAGAATGTTGGACCAAGACGGTCCGATTCCACTTTCCAGGAGAGGCAGTGCGAGAGTGGAAAGGCAGCACAGCTACTCCAAAAGGTAGGTTTATTTCCTACCTTCAGGCGAGGAAATTGATAACTAAGGGATGTATCTACCACCTAGTCAGGGTTTAGGATGTTCGGGTAGATTCTCCGACACTTCAGTCTGTTCTGGTGGTGAATGAATTCCCTAATGTATTTCTAGATGAGTTACCTGGTATTCCCCCAGAAAGGGAAACAGATTTTGCAATTGACTTGCTACCAGGTACTCAGCCTATATCAATTCCTCCGTATCGCATGGCTCCTGCTGAACTCAGAGAGTTAAAGGAGCAGCTGAAGGACCTGCTAGATAAGGGTTTTATCAGGTCGAGTACTTCACCGTGGGGTGCGCCAGTTCTATTTGTGAGAAAGAAGGATGGCTCGCTCCGTGTGCATAGATTACCGGCAGCTGAATAAAGTTACAGTAAAGAATAAGTATCCGCTTCCCAAAATAGATGATTTGTTTGATCAGTTACAAGGGGCCAGATATTTCTCCAAGATTGACTTGCGGTCCGGATATCATCAGGTTCGAGTTCGTGAAAGGGATATTCCCAAAATGGCTTTAAGGACCCGATATGGAAACTTTGAATTCCTAGTTATGTCCTTTGGGTTGACGAATGCCCCAGCAATATTCATGGACCTGATGAATAGCATTTTCAGACCATACCTGGACCTGTTCGTGATAGTGTTTATTGATGATATTCTGGTGTATTCTCGCTCTGAAGCATATCACCAGGCTCATTTACAGACAGTGCTCTAGATTCTCAGGGACCGTCAATTATATGCTAAGTTCTCCAAGTGTGAATTCTGGCTGAACTCAGTAGCCTTCTTGGGGCATATTGTGTCGGATGCTGGTATACAGGTTGACACGCAGAAGATAGCAGCAGTTAAAACCTGGCCTAGGCCTACTACTCCAACCGAAGTCCGCAGTTTTCTGGGGTTAGCGGGATATTATAGGAGATTTGTTGAGGGATTCTCTACTATAGCGGCACCTCTGACCAAACTGACGCAGAAAGCAGCGAAGTTTCAGTGGATAGAGGCAAGTGAGCAGAGCTTCCAGGAGTTAAAAGACAGATTAACCTCCGCCCCAGTGTTAGCATTGCCGGAAGGTACAGAAGGTTATTCAGTGTATTGCGACGCATCAGGCATTGGGTTGGGTTGTGTGTTGATGCAGTATGGTAAGGTGATTGCGTATGCTTCCAGACAGCTGAAGAAACACGAAAAGAATTACCCTACCCACGACCTGGAGTTAGCCGCAGTGATCCACGCCTTAAAGATATGGAGACATTACTTGTATGGCGTCCATGTGGATATTTTCACAGATCATAAGAGCCTAACGGTATATCTTCACCCAGAGGGAGTGAATCTGCGACAGCATCACTGGTTGGAGCTATTAAAAGATTATGATGTGGATATTCTGTATCATCCGAGAAAAGCCAATGTAGTAGCAAATGCTGTCAGCCGTAAATCCATGGGAAGTTTGGCATATTTGCAGCCCGAGCAGCAGGAGTTGGTTAGGGAGATACATCAATTAGCCAGCCTAGCCGTTCGTATAGCAGACACAGAGGACAACAGAGCGGTAATTCAGAACACCGCCATGTCATCATTAGTTGTGGAAGTAAAAGAACGGCAGTATGAGGATCCTGACCTGATCCAGCTCAAAGACAGAATCCATTAGGGTAAAGCGCCAGATTTTCAGATAACTGAGGAAGAAGTGCTGTTATGTAAAGGCCGCCTCTGTATTCCAGATGTTTCAGGGCTCTGCCAACAGATTATGAATGAGGTACATTATGCCCGTTATTCTCTTCACCCCAGTGCGACGAAAATGTACCACGATATCAAGGAGATCTACTAGTGACCAAGTATGAAAAGGGAAATAGCAGAATTTGTAGCCCAATGTCCTAACTGCCAATAGGTAAAAGCGGAACACCAGAAACCAGGCGGATTGACTCAGGACATAGCCGTGCCTCTCTGGAAATAGGAAGCAGTGAATATGGATTTTGTAGCAGGATTACCCCGTACCAGACATAGACACAATTCTATTTGGGTAATAGTTGACAGGATGACAAAATCAGCTCATTTCCTGCCAGTGAAAGCTACCTTCTCGGCCGAGGATTATGCCGAATTATATATTAGAGAAATAGTTAGATTACATGGAGTGCCAGTATCTATTATTTCAGACAGAGGAGCACAGTTTACAACTAGATTTTGGCAGTCGTTCCAGAGGGGTCTGGGAACGCAGATTAATTTGAGCACAGCATTCCACTCTCGGACGGATGGACAGGCTGAGCGCACTATTCAGACGCTCGAGGACATGCTACGAGCGTGTGTGCCAGATTTTGGAGGTAGCTGGGACGAGCATTTTGTCGTTAATTGAATTTGCTTATAATGATAGCTATCACTCAGCCATCCAGATGGCGCCCTTTGAAGCATTATATATGCGAAAATGCAGATCGTCGGTTGGATGGTTAGAAGTGGGAGAATCATCGTTGATTGGGCCAGACATCATTCAACAGTCAGAGGAGAAGGTAAAGCTTATCAGAGAACGCCTACTGACTGCACAGAGCCGCTAGAAATTATATGCTGATGTGTGGCGCAGAGACCTGGAATTTGATGTGAATGACTGGGTATTTCTGAAAGTATCTCCGATGAAAGGGGTGATGAGATTTGGCAAGAAAGGTAAGCTCAGTCCGAGATTTGTTGGGCCTTATCAGATTCGTCGAAGGATAGGATGAGTAGCATATGAGTTGAACTTGCCTCCAGAATTGGAATCCGTCCATCCGGTCTTTCATGTATCTATACTGAGGAAATGCATAGGAGACCCATCCAGAGCAGTCCTAGTCCAGGATATCCAGGTTACGGAAGAGCTGGCCTATGAAGAGGTTCCAGTAGCCATCTTAGACAGACAGATTCATAGATTGAGAACTAAAGATATTGCGTCTGTCAAGGTGTTGTAGCGTAACAGGAACCGAGAGGAGATGACTTGGGAGGCAGAGGGAGATATGAAGACCAGATACCCTCATTTATTTCAAGCCTACTCAGGCGACAGGTATGTTAGTATTATTATCTTATGCAGTGCCTTATAGTATACATATAAATGAGAAGGTCTATTTTAATCTGTCATTTAAATACTATAGTATTGTGTGGAGTACCTGTATGGGACTTTTCCGCATTTCAGGTTTTCGAGATAGTCCAGATTACAGGGGAAACTCTGCCAAAATTTTTCTAAAAATAAGTTGAGTAAGTCAAGAATTCCTATAAATAGAGGTTTACATTCGAGGACGAATGCTCTTAAGGGGGGGAGAATGTTACACCCCGTAAATTCTCGACATGTAGATGGCCTATTTGCATGTTGGTTAAGAGTTTTTGAATACCATACATGCTAGGAAAAGGCCCGGAAAAAGACCGGACGAGAAACCTATTGAACCATCGCGGAAGGAGTCGGGGCAGAGCCCCTCCCAGATGGCAACGTGTCACGGAGGTGGAGCCTCCGCATTGGCTCCGTGACACGTTGGCCCTGTCCAGGCCCAAGTATATAAGCCTCCAACTTCAGTTTTTAACTTCATTTTCATCATTTAATTTCCAGAACACGAAGAGAAATAGAGGGTGCGAAGGTTTCTTGATAATTTCTTTCCGATTACGCCGTCAAACGCTGTCCAAACTCAAATTAACTCCAGATACCGAGGTATTAAGCAGTAAGGAGCATTCCTACGGATTTAGTTTCATGAAATTCGGCCGGCGAATCGTCGTACTATCGAACTAAGGTAAGTGGAATTGCTCCAAATTAGTGTCAATATACTCCTATCCCTAAAGTGAGTACTTCTCCCTTCTGGACTTTCGAGAAATAACAAGTTTTTGATCGTCTTTCGATAAGCCAAAGTTTAGGCTATAAATATATCGAAAGTGACATTTTCTTTCAGAATATTGGTGTATTTAATTCTAATTGACATATATGTAAATGCAGTTGGGAGAAATAGCTGGAGTACTGACCGAGCTTCGTCCGTTAGTCGGATAAACCGAGGTTAAGGTATGTAAAGTCAGTTTCTTCGGCAAGTTAGTAGTTTTAGCCTTGTATAGCACAGTAAACTCCGTAGTAGAATTCCCGGAGTTGAATATTGAGTATTGTGCAAGTTCAGTAAATCTGGTTTGCGTTGTTATATCGTACTCAGTCCGAAACTTAGTAAAGCATGCGCCAAAATGGCAAGTTAGCATTCCAGACTCAGTATAGCCAGTATGTGATTAGCAAGCATGTTTCTAGAATAATATGACAGATATTCAGAATAAGAGTTAGTAAAGTAAAATCAGACAGTCAGATAGTATCTTGGCTACAGATTAGCCATACAGACAGATGATATCTTGGCTACAGTATAGCCATACAGTTAGATAGTATCTTGGCGACAGATTAGCCATGCAGTTAGATAAAGATCACAGATTCAGTATAAAGCAGTATGAGAATCAGTATAATACAAAAAGAGATCAGAATAAGAAATCAGAATTCAGATAGTATTTTTCAGTTTAAACATGCTTGCTATATATGTGCTTATTGTTTGTTGAGACTTGGTTGTGTCGTGAGGGCACCCTTTTGAGCGTCCTCGCCGCCCCTGGGTTGGTAACTATGTCGCCCACTGAGTTGGTGGGTTTAGGTCACTCCAAGGAGTGGCATGCCGTCCCCAGTTTGGACGAAGATGGGATGAAGCTTTCCCCATATCAAGCTAATCAGCATTACAGTACAGATAGCCCTGTTATGCGCAAGCGCCCAGGGAACAGATTCAGATACAGTTACAGTTACAAATACAGTATTGTAGTCCTCGGACTCAGACACAGTTATTTATATCGGAGGCTATGGCCCGAGTCGGAGACCCAGGGGGCCGGCAGAGGTGCTCGTAGTTAGTAGATGAGTGGAGTGACTTATTTTTGGCTAGTTTTGACCCGGGTAGGGGTATATAGATTGTTTGCTTGCTTGGCGCCATCCGGCTTATGGGGGTTGGTATTGGCTCTTGTTTGCTATATATATATATATATATATATATATATATGTATTTATGTGCTATAAATTAGTTAATAGACAGCAGGCCGCCGTGTCTACAGGTATGCTCCTGCCCTATCACAGCACAGAAAGTCTGATTCAGTTCATATCAGTTTTTACAGATTCAGTTATCCCCTGCTATTCAGAATTGCTAGTTATGTTATTTGTATTTAGTTGTATCTATTTTGCTTTGCATACTCAGTACCAGTGGTACTGACGCCCGTTTGGGGCACTGCATTACTTGCCTGCAGGTACTCATAGACGAGGAGGCGATCCCTCGTGATTTCAGCCAGCTTATAGAGTCATCAGCTCCTGTCATCCGTTGCTTGATATTTAGAGGTGTAGTTCATTTTGTTTTATTGTACAGCATGGGTAGGCTGGGGCCCTGTCCCGACCATTTCATCAGTACTCACAGAGGTTTGCAGATTGTATATATTCATCTCCCTATGGTTAGTTGTGCCGGTCGTGTGAGGTCGTGCATTTTGTTTAGCTGTTTAGCATTGTCGATTATGTTGGTCGTGTGGGGCCATAGTCTGATAGTAGTGGTGACCTTGCCGGTCACGTAGTTATTCAGTATTCGATTGTTGAGTTACAGATAACTAGACAGCATGGTGGCCTTGTCGGCCCGCATAGGTTTCCCCCTTTGTAAGTATGTTTCTGGTTAGCTGGAGTTTTATATAGGTGGCTATAGGCCCAGTCAGCCAGAGGCTGTATTTACAGCCGTTATATAGCCCGTTGATTCCTTAAATCTGAGTTAGAGCCAGCCAGGCACCAGATGTGCTTAGGCTCAGTAGTCTAGCAGTTCAGGTCCTAATAGGGCACCAGGTGCCAGTCATACCCCCCAAGGAGGGGCGTGACGTTTCATCTTTCAAAACTAGCTAATTTATATTTTATTTAGTGGTGCTTCATGAGATTTTGGGTGAATTTTTAGGCAAATATTGCTTTTATGACATTTTTGTACAATGAAGCAGCTAATCTTTAAAGATGATTAACATTTATCATTTTGAAGGACATAATGAGATTCGATAAGAAAGGTAAACTTAGTTCGAAATACATTAGGCCATACGGAATCCTTCAAAGGATTAGCCAAGTAGCATACGAACTTGAGTTGCCTTCAGAATTAGAAACATTCTACCCAGTCTTTCATGTATCAATATTACAAAAATGTATAAGAGATCTCTCCCATTTTACTCCAGTAAAGGATGCGAAGATTATAGAAGATCTATCTTATGAAGAGGTTCCTGTCGCTAATCTTGTCGTTAGATTTAAATGTTGAATAATAAGGAGATAGCCTCTGTAAAGGTATTTTGGAGAAACAAAAACATCGAAGAAATGATGCGGGAAGACGAGGAGGAATCGAAAGTTTGATATCCTTGTTTTTGAGCTAAAAAGGGTTTTTATAAATGCCTTTTATATCATCACATGAGCATTGAGTAATTTAGCTTATCAAAAAGTTTAATAAGCATATGATGAGTAGGAAAAATTTAGAAGCACAAGTTCCAAAGTTCGAGAAAGTAAGGTGAATTACTTTATTCAAATTTTATATTTTAGATGACAAAATGATACAATTATTCAATCGTTAAGCTTATCCATATATTGTTGCACTACCTTGTGCGGTGTATAGGCTGGGTGTTGCTGAGTTTTAGGCTTTTGGATGATCCAATTATAAAGGAAACTTTGCTGGAAATTTGAGAAATCCTAATGACTTAAGTTTTATAAGCATTACCCTTATTCGAGGATGAAAGATCCATAGGCGGAAAGGATGTAAGACCTCGTACTTTTCAACTCATATATGACTAAGTTAACATCAATGAAAGTATTTAAGCTTGGGATGATGAGGTGGTATTGGGGCCTAGAGTTTAAAATTGCCACATGTGTATAAGTGTTAAGTTAAATTATAAGGATGAAAGTTTGGGAAATAGAATAAAACAAGTGAGGCGCTTGCTTGACTTATTTAAACTAATAGGTAACAAGCCGATGCATCATCTATTTAAGCTAACTGGACGAAGGTAAGAGGGCCATGTAGGTATAGTACCTATATGGATTAATTAATCTAATGGTGACTCAGATAAAGCTTAAATTTAGCACAACAAAGTGATACCACATCTATCTAAGAAGCTAAATAAATTAAGACCCAAAAGAGGCATGAATTAAGACCAAGTAAGTGCATCACCTTCTTGGACTTTTGAGGTGCTTAAATAATCAAGAAGGTGCATACCTACTTGACCAATTTGTGGCCCAAAAAAAGGACAAAAGTAACTCAAAGTGTGACCAATTAGAGGCCCAATATGAAGGTAAATTTGGCCCAAAACTTTGACTGAAATCTGATCGAAATTTGGGTCCAAAACTAAGTCAAGAATGGTGGCCAAGAGACCCTCCACAAAAGACTACATATATATTTGATTGAATAATGTCACTCATTAAGATAAGTTTATAGATGATTCATTCTTTCTAAAACTAAGAAGTATAGATTCTAATTAAAAAATAGAATAATAACATAATTAAGCGAAATGACTATAAATGATGAAGAAACAAAATATGAGAAACCACATGGAAAAGCATGAAGTAAAGATTGTGAAATGAAAAGTAAAAAAATGAAAGTTAATTTCTATAGAAAGAAAAATATATTTTAAAACAAATAAAAAGAATTTAAGAAGTAAAAATTCAAAAAAAAAAAATTTAAAACTTAATAAAAGAATGAAAATAAAAATTAAAAAATATAAAATAATATTTTCATTACACCATGTAATAACAGTATTAGAATTAAAAAAAATATAATTATTTCTCACAATTATACACAATACATACTGGTCATGTAACTACATGATAAAACAAACATCTTAAATAAAATTGTATAATTACACCTAAGAACATTGCAATTCAATTAGAAAGTGGCTTTTCAAATTGAGCAATACTTGAAACTCAAAATGAACCGAAAAGAAACAAAATTCAAGCTGCAATAAAAAGTTGAAACATGTTTTGTCAATATTTGTGTTTCTAACCTCAATGTCATCAATATGATGTTTACGACAATACATGAAGGTAAAGAAGAATATAAGATGACCAATGCATTACAAATTCCAAAATATATGACAATTTCCTAGCAAATCCCAAATAATTTTCAAAGGTATATGAAATAGAAGTAGAAGAGAAACTAATATTACCAATCATTTCATCGTCACTTAATATATATAACTGCTTGAAATATTATTTTCTCTCTTTTAATTTTTAATGAATTAACAAATAATTAAAGTTATAGGTCAATAGTTATACGTCAAATCATAAAGATGGAAAACACAAAACATGTAAATCCTTTCACCATTCTTTTTACAAGATCTTAACAAATCAAGAACATTCACTAAATTATAATTGTTTTGGAAAAAAACCTTTCCTCCTTGTCTTTCATGTTCTTTTTTCCCGTGTATTATCTTGGATCAAGAATCTGCATAAGCAGGATTGCCACAACAGAGCCATTTCTGTTTGGAGGAAGACTTGCTGAGTTGTGGATCAGATTTTGTAGTAAAAGGGGTTGTTTCCCTTTCCTTGCTCTTCCATGGAGATTCCTTTTTGGCGTTGCGAGCTCTATCGAAGATGACGGAGAATTCACGAGCAGCTGCTGGATTTTTCACGTCCCATTCTCCGAACCTGGGTAATGCCGCATTATTTTTATCAGACATGATCAACTTACCTGATCAAAACTGTGAAGAGATCCCCCCCCCTCCACCCCTCCCACCTCTTCTTCTTATACTCGCCCTTGATTTTCTCACTCCAAAAAAGTAATAAAGAGAGGAAGGGGATGCGAAGGACTGGGCAAATATTAGATGGAATGGAATGGTGAATATTCAAGTAAATTAATCAGCTAAGATGAGATATTTAAATTTTACGATCTACATTTAATAAATTATCTCTATTTTATAATATATTTGTGGGTTGAATACAACCACCTTTCAAGTCACGATGTTTTTTCTCGTCGAAATAGTCTTGGTTGATTTGCAAAAAATGCTACTTTTGCGCTAATATTTAAAAATTCTTACCCGTTTCAATATTTGTTTGAAAATATCCTTTTAAAATTTATTAAAAGTAATATGATTTCAGATACCCTTATATTGAGCGGCTAGAATGGTAAAATGTCACCGATAACTATGGGATACAAGTCATAACCAACAATATGACTTCATGTCATAGTTATAACAACTCGACCCCTAATTATTTTGAGTATTTGTGTGTCCAATTCTTGTTTTGAGACTTTGTATAGGTTGTTATTATATTTTGAGACTTGTTGGCGAGGGCGGCTCAATAAATTGAATGGTATAAAGTCAAACTTTAATGAAAAGCCTTATTTTTTAAGAAAAATATTATTATTTTTATTAAACGTCTATTTTTCAAGCTCTTTGAGATGTAAAGTTATTAAAAATAATATGCTATTTAATCTCTATTGAGACGTTATTGATCATGGTTAATAGAACCTAATTTAGAAAATCGATAATTTGATATCCAAATAAATTTATGTTGTTTCAATGATAAAATTACTTGAGACAAAATTTCTAAAAAATAAAGCATCTGCTATATAATTTATTCAATCCTAATCTTCATGTCTTATTCTTTTTGTAGAACTATAGTACTTTTTTGTGACTTAATAATATAGCTTATAAAGAATTTGAAATCTTGTAAAAAAAAAAAAAGGAAATTATAAAAGTATAGTACATGTTGGTTGATAAGAAAGGTAAAAAGAAGACTTAAAACTATTGTAGATATCGAAAAATAGAAGTTTAGAAGTGTATTACACATTTTTTGATAAGAAATGTAAAAGAATAAAAGAATAGTGTAGGTACTATCACGCTCCAAATTTGGGTGACCGACACCATATGTATTACTTGATCAAGTTAGCCACTGAAACTCATACAATCTGGATAGTAATTGGGCCGACAAGACTGTCATGATATTACTGCTAAAGAAATAAATTAATGGAACTAAAAATATATGAAATATACTTTCTAAACAGTTGACAACCCCAAACATATATATACAAGGCTAACAGAGTTATAAAGTACCTCGACTAATAAACAACAAGCCGAAAAGGCTATAAACTAAACCACAACTAAAAAGAATGCTAAAAATGCCATAAACAATATACTGATAACTCATACATCTATCTACAAGCCTCTAAGTTTATATAGCTATCATGTAGTTGGGACAGAGCACCGATCTACCCATCTGCTATTACATGCTAAAAATAAGATTGGACCTCTTCTTTATCAACTCAAGAAAGAATGGAGCTTAACAAAATTGTTGAACTCTGTAAATTCTACTTGAGGTCTATCTGGTCTCTGTTTGGACCTATAGGCAAGAATGTAGTATCCCTCAGATAATGGAGACGTCAATACGAAAGAATGTATTGGTATGTAAGGAAGGAAATATTATTTGAGTAAGCTACAAATAGTAAATTAGAGCAAGATAAAACATGAAACTCATAAACTGTAATTTGGAAGACTCATTAAGCTTCGATCTTCTTTATTCTTTTTAGAGCACAACATGCTTTATAAGACATGTTGAATCAAAATAGCGTCTTGGCACATACTGCATATATAATAACAACCACAATAATGGTAGTAGTACCTCGGCGTATACTATATAAAAATAATAGCCTCAATATGAAAGTAGTGCCTTAGGAAAACTATATATAGATAGCCTCAATATGACAATAATGCCTCAGTGCACACTAATACAGACAACTCATGCATAAATGATATCAACATGATCTAAGTTATAAAATGACTTCTATTAAGTCATTAAGTTTTATATAGCTAACTTCTATGTGCTTTACTTACCAAAAGATATTCCAATAAAAAGCATGATTAAGGATCACAATAAAAAGTGATACTCGACACAAGAATGACTTTTATTTTTTTAATAGAAAAATTAGATTCTTATAAGAGAGAAACTTAGCTTGCCATAACATAACACTTGGTTCTTTAAGGTTCATTTAGTTACAAAAAAGAATTCCTTACAATAAAATTCTCAAATTCTTTCTTTCAAAAATTTATTATTCCATTTCTAGATTCACACCGATAAGGAATAGAGAAGCCTTAACATACCTCGTTTCTTTCAACTATTATGCCTAGCATGGCTTTGCATTTCCTTTTATTAAGTTAATCTACAACAAAAGTGTATAATGAAGATAATATTGACCTCCAAACACAAATCCACCTTACAAAATAGTATCTAAATATTTTTCGGGCAGAATGTACATATTGACGTTAATTAAATAGTGTATCGCCACACCCTTATTCCCCATTTCAATACAATACTCAAATGCACCAACCTACTGCCTTCAACCATATAAAAACACGCAAAAAAATCCATATATAATTCACCACACCCAAAGTACAATAGTAACAGATTGAACTTAGGGCTTTCTATCACCGTTCTATGAGTTCTTAACAACAATACAATAAGATTTCTCTACCCAAATATCTATACGAAAAAGGTGAACATAGGTAGAGTACTTACCATACTTAGAGAGATGTTTCTATTCTCTTTTTCTTGTAGACTTGAATAGCTTAAGTACGCTTTACACATACACTAAACAAAGAAGAATAAATCTCTTAATTGTCAAGCAATTTGGGCATCCAACTTAGGAGAGGAGCTTCCATATCTTATCAAATTATTACTAGATAATTTCCTTACTCTATGCAAGATATTAGATCCAAATTTAAGTGTTTTTTTATGTAAAACCCCATATACTTCAACACATATATGACTAAGTTAATACCGATGAAGGCACTCAAGCTTGAGTGATGAGGTGATATTTGAGTCAAGAGTTGAATGCTCAAATGTATATAAATGCTAAAGTAAAGCCTAAAGATAAATATTTCTAAAGGGGATAAGATAAATAATATTCTTTCTTGACTTATTCAAGTTACAACATGATGAGTAGATGCATCACCTACTTACGCCAAATGAATCAAGTTACGAGGGCCGATTCGAGGTAGCAACTAAATGAATTATTAGACTTAATAATGACCCAAGTTAAGCTTGAAATTGGCCTAAAATAAGTGTAACAACCAAAAAGTCTCTAAGGTTAGATCTTAGATATAAAGCAGAAAACCAGCAGAACTGGACAAAAATCCCACAGTACGAGTCATATCACAGCTCGTAGAGAGTAATCACGAATCATAACTTGACCTATGGGGAGAAATAGATGTTTCAGGTTTTTAGATAACACGAGCCAAGGGATGACTCATGGTAGGGTGGTATGGTTCATAGTATGGAATCGTGAGATGGGGTTTAGAGAAGTGGTCAGGATTTGTTAGAGACCATGAGTCGAGGTATGACTTGTAGTGAGGTGATACGAGCCGTAGTAACTGTCCTAGGTATATGGATAGACCCGAATCAAATGAAATTTATGGAGATAAAGTGTTAATATCAATTCTTAAGTATGAGAAGTTCATTGGATACAAATTAAGTTCACAAGGAACCTCTAGCATAAAGTTGAGTAGAGAGCTTTCCTGCCGATTGAGTTTTTATATAAGTTCTTATAAATATCAAATTGAATGATTATAAATCCCAGTTTATAAAGTGTTTTTGAGTGATATAGTACATAAAATTGAAGCTCTTTGATTTTTTTCCCCAACGCATCTGACTTTACATCAATCGAAGTTCAAGGGAAAAAGTTATGATCAATTTAGTGAAGCACTGTCAATTTTGACAGACAGGACTAGCCACTCACCACACATCATGGTATGACTCATGGTATCTAGGTATGACTTGTACCAAGAATATGTAGAAAGAGTTGAAACAAGTTGTTAAGTCATCCAGGAGCCATGAATTGCATACCATGACCCATGAGGGCTAGCAGGGCAATGTTTCAGCTCATTTTCATAAGGGTATCCTAGTAATTTTCTGGGCTTCTAACTCCTACACTATATTATTTTGGGGTAAATTGGTATGGGATTAAAGGTATTTAGTCGATTCTTCTCCCTCATGCCTCATTTAGTCTCTCAAGAACAATATGCAAAAGCTCAGGAACTCACTAGGATTCTTCCTACAACTTCAGAAATTCAAACTTCTTCTCAGGGGTTTTATTTTACAGGTATGTGAGACTTCAACAAGGATTTCCTTTCTCCCTTGTGTCTCGAAATTTTCAATAAACCTTAGGTTTGAAGTTTTTCAAAAATCATGACATAGGGTTTTCTTCTAATTGTTGAATTTCCCAATCTTCTCAATGTTTTAAAGCTTCCATGACTATTATTATCCAAAATTCATGTCTTGATTTTATTTCTACAAATGCTATCCCAGCCCTGATATTTAGCATAATTTTGGAATAAAACTTGCATGACTTAGAATCTTGTCAGAAATATTGTATTATCATAATTATATCACTTAAGTATGAAATTTAGTGTGAATTCTTTAAGTAAAAGTCAATATTTTCATATGATAAGTATGCTCAATATCTTCAGAAATATTATTTATAAGTTAATAGTATTTTAGCTATTAGTTTATCAAGTCCTTTAGACTCTCAGAACACTTTCAAATAAGTAGTTCTGATTTAGTTTTAGGACACCAGCCTTTAGCTAATCAGTACAGTGTATATATTATAAATATTATGTCTTCAGTTGGGAGTAGTGCATAGCACCGAGCGGGCCGGTGTTCCAGCGCACTAAGCTTCCCAGAACTATGTACCATCGTAGGGTTTAACCCTAATGGATTTTTCAGTTAGTGATCACACAGTCCAGTCATTATAGCCTGACAAGGTACAGTAGACCCTATCGACGGGGAGTAAACATCTAACTTAGCTCATGTGGTTACATGTCGGTTAACAGACTCTCCAACAGTACAGTTACAATCTTCATTTTAGTCTCAATTCTCAGTTTTCAGTATATGTGCATGATCTTTATAACAATGGTACTAGCATTTGCAGTATTTTAAGACTTTCATACTACTTTCAGTATTTATACATTCAGGTAAGGTCATTACCTCTCAGTTAAGTTATATTGTCAAATTTTATTTGCATGCGTATTATTTCAGTTGCATATCTCACATGTACATTCAAAGTACTGACCGCATACTCTCTATATGATATATCATTTTATGATATAGGTTCAGGTATCCAGACTCAGCAACACGGTCAGTCTCCCCTTGGCGATATATAGCAGAGCGACAGTGGTTAGTTCTCATCTTTCAAGAGCCAGAGTCTCTTTATTTTAGTTATTGTCATTTTCAGTTTTTAGACTTTAGAGTTAGCTGGGGGCTTGTCCCAATAGCTCATCAGTTTTTAGAAGGCTTTTAGACAGAGGGTATTAGAGGTCTAGCTTAATTGTATATGCCCATCAGAGGTCTAGCGGTATTAGCCGCCCACAGCAGCAACAACAATAGAGAGCCCCAGCACCCCAACCTTTCAGTCCCGCCAGGATTGGAGGAGTGGGTCATCTGGCACTCAGTCTCAGGCCCACAGTACTAGAAACAAGTATCCAGCTTGTCCCAAGTGTGGTAGGAACCACCCGGGCGAGTGCCTTCAGGTTTGAGAGGGCTATTTTTGTTGTGGACGGCTCAGACATCGGCTTAGGGAGTGCCCATCAGCCAGGAAAGGGAGACCACAATCCACCACATCATTAGCTCCAGCAGGCCGATCAGCTCAACAGGCCAACACATCAGGTACAGATGGCAGTCAGCGCCAAAATCGCTTTTATGCTCTATCTTCCTATCAGGATCAGGAAAGTTCACCCAATGTAGTTACTGGTATGTTATGTCTCTTCCATCTGGACTTGTATGCCCTCTTAGATCCAGGAGCCACTCTTTCATTCGTGACTTCCTATATAGAAGTCCAATTCAACATCAGTCCAGTGGTCCTCTCAGAACCATTCTCAGTCTCCACCCCAGTTGGCGAGTCAGTTAGAGCCATCCGGGTGTATAGGAACTGCCCAATCTCAGTCCTGAGTAAAGTTATTCCAGCCTATATTTTAGAGTTAGACATGGTCGACTTTGTCCTTATTCTCGGCATGGATTGGTTACACTCCTGCTATGCCTCAGTCGATTGCAGAACTAGAGTTGTCAAGTTTCAGTTTCCCAATGAGCCAGTGTTAGAATGGACGGGAAGTAGTTCAGCGCCTAAGGGTAGGTTTATTTCCTACCTTAAGGCCTATAAACTCATCTCCAAAGGATGTTTATATCATCTGGTTTGGGTCAAGGATTCCACCTTTGAGACCCCAACCATCCAGTCAGTTCCAGTAGTCAGTGAGTTCCCAAATGTTTTTCCTGAGAATCTTCTCGGAGTTCCCCCTAAACGGGAAATAGACTTTAGAATAGATCTCCTCCCAGATACTCAGCCCATCTCCATCCCTCCTTACAGAATGGCTCCAGCTGAGCTTAAGGAGTTGAAGGGGCAGTTAAAGGATCTTCTTAGTAAGGGTTTTATCATACCCAATATCTCTCTCTAGGATGCTCCAGTGCTATTCGTGCGTAAGAAAGACAGTACCCTCAGAATGTGCATAGATTACCATCAGCTGAACAAGGTCACAGTTAAGAACAAGTACCCTCTACCCAGAATTGACGATCTATTCGATCAACTTCAGGGAACCAATTATTTCTCCAAGATCGATCTCAGGTCAGGATACTATCAGTTAAGGGTCACAGAGTGTGACATACTGAAAACAACATTCAAAACTCGGTATGGTCACTACGAGTTTGTGGTGATGTCCTTTGAGTTAATGAACGCCCCAGCAGCCTTCATGGATTTGATAAACAGGGTTTTCAAGAAGTACCTGGATAGGTTTGTCATTGTATTTAGCGATGACATTTTGGTGTACTCTATAAATGAAGAAGAGCATGCCCGTTACCTAAGGTAAGCATTATAGACCCTCAGAAATCGCTAGTTATTCGCCAAGTTCAGCAAGTGTGAAATCTGGTCGAAGTCTGTGACTTTCTTGGGTCATGTGGTCTCAGGTGAGGGGATACAAGTAGACTCTCATAAAATAGCAGTGGTGAAGGATTGTCCCAGACCTACCTCTCCTACCGAAATCAGGAGTTTCCTGGGTTTAGCGGGCTATTACCGACGGTTTTTGGAAGGTTTCTCCTCCATGCATCCCCTCTGACCAAGTTAACCCAGAAGAAGGCAAAATTTTAGTGGTCGGATGAGTGTGAGAAGAGTTTTCAGGAGTTAAAGACTCGATTCACTACCGCTCCAATTTTGACACTACTAGAAGGAACAGATGGGTTTGTTGTATATTGTGACGCCTCCAGAGTTGGACTTGGTTGTGTTATGATGCAGCGGGAAAAGTGATAGCCTATGCCTCCAGACAGCTCAAAGTCGATAAAAAGAACTATCCGACTCATGACTTGGAGTTGGCAACAGTGGTATTCGCGTTAAAAATATGGAGACACTACGTGCACGGGGCTCATGTGGATGTGTTCACAAATCACAAGAGCCTTCAGTATGTGTTCAGCCAGAAGGACCTAAACCTGCATCAGAGACAGTGGTTGGAACTGCTAAAGGATTATGACATGAGTGTGCTGTATCACCCAGGTAAGGCCAATGTGGTGGCCGACGCCCTAAGCAGACGGTCTATGGGAAATGTGGCCCACATTGAGGAAGGCAAGAAGGAGCTAGCGAAAGAAGTTCACAGGCTGGCCCGGTTAAGAGTCCAGTTGGTGGCTTTAGCTGAAGGTGGTGTGGTAATGCAAAGTGGGTCAGATTCATCCTTGGTAGTTGGAAGTCAAATCCAGACAGGATGAGGATCCCATTTTACTTAAGCTTGAGGAAGCAGTCCTTAGAAAAGAGATAGAAGCTTTCTCCCAAGAGGGAGATGGGGTGCTCTGATACCAGGGCAGGTTGTGTGTACCGGATGTTGGTAAGTTGAGATAGCAGATACTAGCCAAGGCACACAACTCGAGATACTCTATTCACCCCGGTGCTACTAAAATGTACCGCAATTTGTGGGATATCTACTGGTGGAACAACATGAAAAGGGATATTATAGAATTTGTAGCACAGTGACCGAACTGCCAACAAGTCAAGGTAAAAGACCAGAGACCCAGAGGCATGACTGAAGATATCAGTATACCCACTTGGAAGTTGGAAGAAGTAAATATGGACTTCATTATAGGTCTACCGCGGACTCGGTGGCAATATGACTCAATCTGGATGGTAGTAGATCGGATGACTAAGTCAGCTCACTACCTCCCAGTCAAGACCGCAGACTCAGCTAAGGATTATGCCAAACTTTACATCTGAGAGTTTGTCAGAATCCATGGGGTGCCGTTGGCAATCATTTCAGATAGGGGAACACAGTTCACCTCACACTTTTGGAAGTCCTTTCAAAAGGGACTAGGCACTCAGGTCAAACTCAGCACTACTTTTCATCCGTAGACCGATGGGAAAGCTGAGCGGACTATTCAGACCCTGGAAGATATAATAAGAGCGTGTGCGATTGATTTTAAGGATAATTGGGATGACCATTTGCCTCTTATCGATTTTCTGTACAACAACAGCTACCATTCCAACATCCAGATTGCCCCATTTGAAGCATTTTATGGTAGAAGGTGTAGATCTCCTATTAGGTGGTTTGAATTTGGTGAAGCTACCTTGGTAGGTCCAGACTCAGTTCACGAGGCGATGCAGAAAATTTAGCTCATTAGAGAAAGATTGAAAACAGCTCAAAGCCGTCAGAAATCTTATGCTGATATATGGAGAAGAGAGTTGGAGTTTGCAGTTGATGACTGGGTATACCTAAAAATTTCACCCATGAAAGGGGTGATGAGGTTTGGAGAGAAGGGAAATCTCAATCCGAGATACGTGGGATCTTATAGAGTTTTGCGGCGTATCAACAATGTGTCCTATGAGCTATAGTTGCCTTCAGAACTAGCAGTTGTACACCAAGTTTTTCATGTGTCACTTTTGAAGAAGTGCATTAGAAATCCAACCTCTGTGGTGCCATTGGACAATGTGGGAATAAAGTATAGTCTCACATATGAGGAGGTATCAGTCCAGATCCTTGATCGTCAGGTGCGTAAGTTGAGGAATAAGGAAATAGCTTCAGTCAAGGTCCTATGGAGAAATCAGTAGGATGAAGGAGCTATGTGGGAGGCCGAAGCAGACATGATGGCCAAATATCCTCACTTGTTCTCTACCGACTCTATTGTAGCTTGAAATGTAAATTTTGCTTTAAGACCTGAACTAGTTGTTGAATTCAATTCATGTGTATAAATTTTCTTTTTGACTTTGGAGGTATATATGAAAAACAAATTCAGTTCAGTTATGTATTCTGAAATGGAGGTAGTCATTTCGGTAATTTTGGACTTAAATGAGCAGTATTTGGAGATTTTGATTTCTATTTTTTTGGTTCCTATGAGTTTTCTAACATTCAAGGACGAATGTTTACAAGGGGGAGATATTTTAATGCCCCAAAAACTCAAAATCAATATCCGGGACTTAAATCAGAAAAATCTGGAAACTGCAGAAATGTTGTAGGACAGCCCATCTGATGAGTCGTTAGGTAACCTCAAGACTCGTTAGGTGAGCCGTTAGGAGGAGGCAGGATAATTTAAAGAAGGAAGGCAGTGTACCTAATGAGGGACTTCACGAGTCATGGTCACTAACCACTACCCGTTAGGTCACTCGTGGTCAGACCTGAGTTGAGAAAATATTGTGTTGTCCAGTGTACTTGACGAATGGGGGCAACAAGTTGTGGTCCCCAGTAACAGCTCGTTATGTCCCCCATTACCATTCCCAGTTAATTTTAGCCAGTGTACCTGACAAGCGTGACCATGAGTCGTGATCAGTCACCACGACCCGTTAGGTCACCCGTTAGGGTCACCTGACAGTTTTTCCCAGTGATTTCCTAAGGGCTATTTAGTAATTTCCTACACTCCCAAGCTTTAAACTATGCCATTTTAGCATTAATTTCAGACGTTTTAGTGGGGGTAACGAGTTCTCTTCCTCATGCCCCACTCAAAACCTCTTGAAATAGAATGTAGAGTTCTCTCTCAGAGTATTTCAGAGCAAGAGCTAGGGCAGATCTTTCCTCTTCGATTCTCAAGCGAATTCTCCAGGTTTTTTCGTCAGGTATGTGGGAATTCAATAAGGGAATTGTCCTTCCTTTGAGTCCCCCAATTTCCTCCTATATTTTCCATATCAGTTTAGCCTTGAGATTTTTGAATAAGCAGAGAATTTCATATCGGTTTTTGTTAATTTCAATTGGGTTATTATCCATGTTTATTATTCATATGATTTCCATCAATTTGCAGATAAATTGCTGTTTTTCTGGCCAAGATGATTTACAACCCTATATTTTCGAGTATGGATTATTGCGTATTAAATTTCGTCTATTTTTTGCGATGTATATTGTGTGCTGATTTTCCTAGAAATTTCTGTTGTAAATATTTGTTGAGTAATTATTCCGCTAATGAGAATGATTTAGCCCTACCAGATGAGATTCCTGCAATTCTTGAAACTTCGGTATATTATGAAATTGTCCGTGTTGTCGGAATGAATGAGCTCTCTATTAGCTGCTTGTAGTCTAGTTAGTTAGAACCCAGAACTTTCTCTTTCAGAACTATTTAGAAAGTGTCAACTGATCAGTTTGACTTCAGTCTTCTTTCGAGGTGTCAGTGGTGCCTCTCAGTTATCAGAACCAGACTCAGATTATAGTTATTTGGTCCATTAGGCGGTCATGATATTTTAGATTTATATCTCTGAACAGCCCCAGGATCCCAGCTCAGTTACAGTTTGTTCTTAGATGGTTACGACGCTTCCAAATAAGCAGCTCTGACCAGTCTAGAACCCAGTCTCAGACTCCGGTCCGATAAGACTCTCAGGGTACTTTTAGTTATATGTCCTTGACTATTCTTGGAACCTAGTTTCAAGTTATCAGCCTAGTAGTTAAGTATAGGTTTCCAGTGGGAGTAGGACTTAGCACCAAGAGGGCCGGGGTTCCAGCGCACCCAGGTTCCCAGAACTACGTTTCTAGCGTAGGATTACAGATACAGATTATTGGCCTGATTTGGCCCCTGACTTTTGTGATCACCCAGTTCATGCCTTTATACCCTGGCAAGGTATATTGGTTCCTACCGATGGGGTGTATACATCAGACTCCACGTCTAGCTCATGTGGTTAAATGTCGGTTATAGACTCTCCCACTAGTCAGTTAGTCCACCCTCAAATTTCTCAGTTCAGATTAGTTTAGTGTAGTATCTTAGACTCAGTATCTCATACTTAGGACATGTTTATGACCACTAGTCAGAGTCACTCTTGACAATATTAGTTCTACATTAGTTGTATTTGTTTTCATCCTATCAGTTGGTCATTTCAGGTCGTATCAGTTCAGTTACTAGTTCTGTCTTATTATTCATGTTTTTCTCACTTACTCAGTACATTCAAAGTACTGACACATACTTTTATGCTGTATTGGTTCATGATACAGCTGCAGATTCTTAGACTCAGCACCGCTAGCCACCGCAGTTCAGATTCTCCACCTCAGCAGTGAAGTGTGAGTTCTCATCATCCGAGGGTATTATTTCTTTCTTTTAGTCATTTATTAGTTTCAGTTAGACTTTGAGTTAGCTGTAGGCTTGTCCTAGCAACTCCTCAGTTAGATGGTTTTCAGACAGACATGACTTTCAGATTTATCAGTATTATTCAAATGTTTTGAACTTTATACTTTCAGACTTGTCTTTCACAAATGTTTTATGATATTATTCTAAATTTCTGCTGTGTATGATTACTTAGAATACTGGTGAATGATAGACCAAAGGTTGACTTGGGGTCACTTGTGGCTTCAAGTACCGTGTTACGTCCAGGGTGTAGGCTCGGGGCGTGACAAAATGCCCCTACAACTTTTATGGACTTGATGAATAGGGTGTTCAAGCATTACTTAGACATATTTATTATCGTCTTCATAGATGACATTCTAGTCTACTCTAGGAACAAAAAGGAACATGTAGACCACCTTAGCATAGTTTTGCAGACTTTTAGAGACCGCCAGTTATTTGCTAAGTTCAACAAGTGTGAATTCTGGTTGAAGTCAATGACGTTCCTTGGTCATATTATCACTAGTGAGGGTGTTCAGGTGGATCCTCAAAAGATTAAAGCAGTTAAGAATTGGCCATACCCATTTCTCTGTCAGACATTAAGAGTTTCTTGGTCCTAACCGGTTATTACGGACAATTTGTAGAAGAATTCTCCTCTATTGCATCCCCTATGACCAAGCTAACTTAGAAGAAAGTGAAGTTTCGGTGGTTCGATGCTTGTGAGAAAAGTTTCTAGGAGTTGAAGACTCAACTCACTACAACCCTAGTTTTGACTCTGCCAGAAGGTTCAGATGGCTCCATGATCTCTTGTAACGCCTCCAAAATTGGTCTTTGTTGTGTATTAATGTAGCATGTTAAAGTTATAGCCTATGCTTCCAAATAGCTCAAAGCTCATGAGAAAAACTACTCGACTCATGATCTTGAGCTGACAACGGTAGTATTTGCCTTAAAGATTTGGAGGCACTACCTTTATGGTGTTCATGTGGGTGTGTTCACTAACCATAAAAGCCTTTAATATGTGTTTATGTAGAAGGACCTAAATCTTTGTTAGAGAAGACGGTTGGAGTTGCTGAAAGACTACGACATGAGTGTTTTGTCCCACCCGGGGAAAGCCAATGTAGTGGCCGACACCCTCAATAGATTGTCGATGGATAGTGTTGCTCATGTTAAGGATGTCAAGAAGGAGGTGGTTAAAGATACTCACAAGTTTGCTCAGTTAGGAGTTCATTTGGTTGACTCAATAGAAGGCGGAGTTATAGCCCAAAATAGGTCAAAGTCCTAGCTCGTGGTAGAGGTTAAGATAAGGCAAGATGATGACCCAATATTCCTTAAGTTGAAGGAAGTAGACTTAATGAAATGGTGGAAGCATTCTCCAAAGGGGAAGATGATGTGCTCTATTACCAGGGAAGGTTGTGTGTTCTAGATGTAGATGATTTGAGGTAGTGGATACTAAAGGAAGCTCACAAATCCAGGTATTCTATCCACCCAGGTGCCACCAAGATGTACTGTGATCTACAAGAGGTCTATATGTGGAATGACATAAAGAAGGACATCGCAGAATTTGTGACTAAGTGCCCTTATTGCCAGCAGGTGATGGTTGAACACCAGAAACCGAGAGGTATGACTCAGGATATTAGCATCCCTACTCTAAAGTGGGAAGAGACCAATATGGATTTCATTACATTTCTACCTCATACACGCAAACAGTATTATTCGATTTGGGTGATCGTAGAATGGATGACTAAATTAGCCCATTTCTACCAGTCAAGACCATAGACTCAGTAGAGGATTATACCAGATTATACATTTGGGAGTTGGTCAGTTCGCATGGGATTCCTTTGTCCATCATTTTGAATAGGGGCACTAAATTCACCTTGCACTTTTAGAAGTTATTTTAGAAAGGACTTGGTACTCAGGTTAAGTTCATCGCAACTTTTCACGCATAGACCGATGGTCAGGGAGGTGGACTGTAATACTCCGGAAGTGCCTAAGATTAGACTCGAGAATTGAAAATGAGAAGCAGTAGAAAATCTGAAATTTTACCTCAGAACAATTGAGGGTACGAGTCATAGGAAGGACCCATGACCTGTAGGAACCACCCGTGTTTAGCAGTTATGAGGAAGGAGTTGGAACAATGGGCTTTGTAACGACCCGTAGGAAGAAGGTACGACTCATAGGTAGGAGTCGTGGGTTGGTTCTGGAATAGTCAAGGATGGATAGTACGGGTCGTGGTATGACTCGCTGTGGGAGACAACAAGTCATTGTAAGTGCCCGTGGGAAGAGCAGGGAAAATTCCCCAGTTAAGTAACGAATGGAACCCACAACTCGTAGGAGAAAGGTACGAGTTGGGTGTGACTCGTGGGGAGTTCAGATGCAGTTTCATCAAAGATAGTAACGAGAGGATACGATGGATCATTGTTTGATGTAATGACTCATATTTTTGATTCATGGTATCAGGACCTGAGAACTGAAGAATGAGGCAAGGGAAGTAACAGACAGACACCACGAGTCGTGGTAGCAAGGTATGACTCGTGGTATCACTCATTTCCACTGGCAGTGCAGAAATTCCAGACTTTTCATCAAGAATATTTTTGTAATTCCTAAGCCCTAAGGTCCTAAAGTACATTGTTTTAAGCTAAGTTAGCAGGGTTTCAAGGGTGATAAACCTATTCTAAGCCTTACCATTCCATGCATGCAAATTAAAACTCTTCCTTGGAGATCAAGCGTGAAGAATTTTCCCAATTTCTCTCCAATTTCCTTTGGGCTTTCAAGAGGGAGTGTAAATCTGATTTACCTAGGAATGTAGGGTTATAAATGGGTGTATCCATCCACTCCCATGCCCAATTTCTTCTCAAATTCATGGAATTCTAGTTGATGAATCTATGGGGTTTTAACCCAACTTGTGAATTCTCTAAGTATCTATCATGGGTATGATCCATTCAGGTTTTTAATGTTGAATTATGATTCATGGGAATGTTTTATAATATTTTAACTACAAATTCATGTTTTCAAAGCCTTACAATTATGATGCCCAATAATGAAAGTTCATGAAAGGTTTAGATTATGATATCTGTTTTCAAGCATGATGTGATGTGTATGATGAAAGTATGATTTTGAATTACCCATGTCTATATTCATGTTTTTGAGTATCAAAGTCTATTTCAAGTATGTTTAAGTTTGGGCAAGCCCATACGATTAAGTATGTGTCATGATTTATCTTGATTTCATGTTATTAGCTTACCACATGAATTTTGTAGTCTAGACTCCCACTCTTTTCAGCTTGTGGTATGGTTTGAGCCAAGGCTCCTCATGTTATGATTTCAGATTATGCATATATGTTTATGACTCAACTTCGTCACTAGATGATGGTTCAACTTTGTTGAAAAACGATGGAGAGCATATGCATGTTTTTGGGAGTAGTGTCTAGCACTGAGTAGGTTAAGGGCCAGTCAACCCTGTGCCTCAGAACTACGTGCCAACATAGGTATGTTCAGATTATTTGGGACCTCCCTTGTGATCTTCCCCTGTCCCCAAGGGCCTTTATCTTGGTAGAGATATCATGGTAGCGTCCTTAGCCCTGGAAAGGTTTTGGATGACTCTTTCCACTTGAGTATAATAGTCAGGACCACGTAAGCTCTATCATGATAATGTCGGTTATATGATGAGTCTCCCATTATTCCTCATGATTTTAGTTATGCATGTTCATCGGTCATGATATTATGGTTTCAACAGGTTTGACCCAATGTTTAGTTCTACTTATGAATAATCAGTTTCAGGTTTAGGTTATTCGATTCAGTTATGATATTTATTTATGTTTGAATCATGTTTTCAGATAATAGCATGCAAGCCCTACTCTCAGAATCTTATGATGAAATATTTTATAATATGCATGATTTCTAATTCTACTTACCTAGTGGTTTTACTTACCTTGCATACTCAGTACATTTCAAATATTGACCACATATTCTATGTTGTATCATTTCATGATACAGGTTCCGACATTCAAGCCCACTCCCACCGTTAGTCGGATCTTCAGCGATAGTATCTTCTAGCCAGAGTTGGTGGATCCTCATCTTTCGAGGACCCTTTTATCAGCCTATGTTCAGTATTTTCAGTTTCAATTTAGTGAGTAAATTGGGGTCTTATACCATCAACTTGTCAGTATGTAGAGGCTTATCAGACATTATGTTTTCAATTTTGGATAACTGTTATGTATACATATATTTGATGTTATCAAATTTTTATACTTCCGCTATTTTATATATATGATGTTGAGTTTAGATGTCATTTTCATGCCATAGGTCGACTTGGAGCCATCTTAGGGTTCTTTGTCCCGTGTCTCGATCCGAGCCTATCTTCGGGTCCTGAAATGGACTATTCAAACTTTAGAGGATATGTTGAGGGCTTGCATGATCAATTTCAAAGGGAGTTGAGATGATCACTTGCCTCTCATTGATTTGCGTATAACAATAGCTACCTCTCCAGCATTTAAATGTCCCCTTTGGAGGCACTTTATGGTAGGAGGTGTAGGTCTCTTATAGGGTGGTTTGAGTTTTGTGAAGCTACATTGATAGGGCCTTATTCAATTCATGAGGCTATGGAGAAAGTTTATCTTATTAGAGAAAGGCTGGAAACTGATCAAAGTCGGCAGAAATTATATGTAGATGTGGAGGAGAAGAGAACTTGAGTTTGTTGTGGATGATTAGGTATATGTAAAAATTTCACCTATAAAAGGGATAATAAGGTTTGGGAAGAAAGGAAAGCTCAGTCCTAGATATGTCGGTCTTTGCAGGATTCTGAGGTGTATTGCACTATGGCCTATGAGTTGGACTTACCTGCAGAGTTAGCATCGGTGTATCCAGTCTTCCATGTGTCTCTGTTGAAGAAATCCATTAGTGATCTAACCTCAGTTGTTCCTTTAGAGAGTGTGAGCATAAAGATTACTCTCTCTTATGAAGAGGTCCCAATTGGGATTCTTGACTATCAGGTTCGTATGTTGAGAAATAAAGAGGTCGCTTTAGTGAAAGCTCTTTCGAGGAATCATATTGTAGAGGGAGCTACGTGGGAAGCCAAAGTAGATATGATGGCTAAGTACCCTCACCTATTCCCTTCTAGCACAACTTCAGCATCATGCACTAGTTCCTCCCTTGCGCTCTACTTAGCCTCATGTTAGTTTCGTGTCCTTCAATTCGTCTCATGTCTCAACATGCATGTATGATCCTTGAATTCAGTTCAATTATGTATCTCAGTTCGGAGTCAGTCACACCATAAGTATTCAGTCCATATCTTTAGTTTTGGGATTTGTAGCTCTTTCCCTATATTTTCAACTCTATAAGTCTTTATTCGAGGACAAATGTTCCCAAGGAGAAGATAATTTAACACCCCAAAAGTTTCTAAGGTTATATCCTAGGCATAAAGCAGAAAACCAGTGGAACCAAACAAAAATCCCATAGTACGAGTCATATCACGACTCATAGGGAGTAACCACAGATCATGACTTGATCCGTGGAGACAAGGAGATGTTTCAAGTTTTTAGATACAATGAGCCAAGGGATGACTTGTGGTAGGGTAGTACAGTTCGTAGTATGGAATCATGACATGAGGTTCAAAGATGTATTTAGGATTTTTCAGAGACCACTAATCTCAGTATGGCTCATAGTGAGGTGGTACGAGTCATAATAACCATCCTAGGTATGTGGATAGAGCTGAATCCGATGAACTTCATGGAGAAAAAGTGTTAAGAGAAATTCTTAAGTTTGAGAAGTTCATTGGATACAAATTAAGTTCACAAGGAACCTCTAGCATAAAGTTGAGTTGAGAGCTTTCCTACCGATTGAGTTTTCATATAAGTTCTTACAAAGGTCAACTTTAAATAATTATTACTCCCAGTTTACAAAGTATTTTTGGGTGATCCATCAGAAAAAATTGAATTTCTTTGAGTCTTATTTCCAACACATCTGACCTTGCATCAATCGAAGTTCGGAAGAAAAAGTTATGATCAGTTAAGTGAGGCAGTGTTAGGTTTGACGGACAGGACTAGCCAGTCACCATGAGTCATGGTACGAATCATAGTGTCTAGGTATGACTCGTACCAAGAATCTGTAACAAGAGTTTTAGCAAGTTGTTAAGTCACCCAAAAGCCACGAATTGCATATCACAACTCATGGTATGTCACCACGAGTCGTGGTACGACCCGTGAGGGTTGGCAGGGCAATTTTTTAGCTCTTTTTCATAAGGGCATCCTAGTAATTTTTTGGGCTTCTAACTCCTAAACTATGTTATTTTGGGATAAATTAGTAGGGGATTAAAGGAATTTAATTGATTCTTCTCCCTCATTTCTCATTTAGCATCTCATGAATAGTACGTAAAAGCTTAGGAACTCTCCCAAGAAAGAACTGGGGTTGTTCCTACAACTTTAGAGATTCAAACTTCTTTTTTGGGGTTTTCTTTTACAAGTATGTGAGACTTCAACGAGGTTTTTCTTTCTCCCTTATGTCCCAAGATTTTCAGTAAACCCTAGCTTTGATGTTTTCTAGAAATCATGACCTCGGGTTTTCTTCTAATTGTTAAATTTCCCTATCTTCTCAATGTTTTAAAGATTCCATGACTATTATTATCCAAAATTCATGTCTTGGTTTCATTTCTATAGTATGTTTTCCTAGACCTTATTTTTAGCATGATTTTAGAATAAAACTTGCATGATTTAGAATCCAGTCAGAAATGTTGTATTATCATAATTCTATCACTTGAGTATGACTTTTAGCATAAATGATTTAAATTAAAGCCTATATTTCCATATTATAAGTATCTCAGTATCTTCAGAAATATCACTTATCAGTTATCAATATTTCATCTTATTAGTATTTCAGCTATCAGTTACAGGTCCTTTAGACTTTCAGGATACTTCTAGATAAGTAGTTCTGACTTAGTCTTAGGACACTAGTTTTAAGCTAATCAGTATAGTATAGTGTGTGTGTGTGTGTGTATACTCACACACAAACACACACACCCCACCCCCATCCACCCCCATATATATATATAGTCTTCAATTGGTACCACCAAGGGGGTCGGGGTTCCAGCGCACCTAATTTTCCAGAATTACGTGCCACCGTAGGTTTTAATCCAAATGAGTTTTTTAGTTAGTGATCACACAGTCCAGTACCCTGGCAAGATGAAGTGTACCCTATCGAGGGGGAGTAAATATCAAACTCCACATTTAGCTCACGTGGTTACATGTCGGTTAACAGACTCTCCCATAGTACATTACAGTCTTCAGTTTAGTCTCAGTTCTTAGTCTTCAGTATATGTGCATGACCTTTAAAGTAGTTTTACTAGCATTTGCAGTATTTTAAGACTTTCATACTACCTTCAGTATTTATACATTCAGGTAGGGTCATTGCATCTCAGTTTAGTCATATTGTCAGATTTTATTTGAATGCGTATTATTTCAATTGCATATCTCACATGCTCAGCACATTCAAAGTACTGACTGCACACTCCCTATATGCTATATCATATTATGATATAGATTATGGTACCTAGACTCAGCAGCGCGGTTAGATATATAACAGACCGACAGTGATGAGTCCTCATCTTCTGAGGACCAGAGTCTCTTTATTTTAATTATTTTCATTTTCAATTTTCAAACTTTAGAGTTGGTTGGGGGCTTGTCCCAAAAACTTATTAGTTTTTAGAAGGCTTTCAGACAGAGGGTGTTAGTTTCAGCTTGAATTCTCAGTTTTGTTTGAAATTTCAGTATCTTATTAGATTTCATCTTTACTTACAAAAGAATGTTTCATTTTCAAATAGCTTATGCTTAAGCTTTCTTATAAATTGTAGTATGCTAGAAATATTATATGCCATAGGTTAGGTTAGAGCCACTTGTGGTTCTAGCCACTGTGTCGCATTTAGGCTGTAGACTTAGTTCATGAAAATAAGGGCATCAAATATACCCAAAAATAACCCAACAAGATACGACCCAAAGAAGGTAAAGTTAAGGTCCAAAAGAGGAACAAGCTAAAGCTCAAAAAGGATGCTTAAAGGGCCAAGTAGGTGAATCACTTACTAGAACAAATTGTGGCCCAAAATGAATTATAAATCAACCACTGATGTTAGACTAAATTCTAGCCAAAAAGTGGAGACAAAGGCAACGACGGACTTGGATCAAATTGAAACCCAAATTAAACGCAATCTTGACCTAATATTCCAAATACTTGACCCATATCAGATTTAAAATGGGTCAAATGAGGCAGTTTTTGTGTCCCTTTAAGGTCATATTTATTTCAAAAAGTTCACACTTTATACTTGACAAAAATTTGAAAAAATTGAATGCCTTTTGTTCTCCCTCTCAAGAATCCAAATAGCGCCCCTTTTGTCTTAAGAGTTCTTGAAAATTTTCAGCTTTCTCCAAGATTAAGTTAAGTCAAAATCCTCATGATTTTGGTACTAATTTACTTCATATAGTTAAGGGAACATGTGGTGAGAATTTGAGAAAGTATCGAAGCTGTGTAGTATATGTTAAGGATACTTAGGATCTTCAATACTACAAGAAAAAGAGTATAAGAACATCCATTTAAGTGTGGTAAATACGCTTTCCAAGCTTTTTTTTTAATGAAAGTTTGAGTAGAGAAATATTATTATAATATTGTTAAGAACTCACGGGACTATGATAGGAAACTTTGAGTTTAATATATTTTTGTGGTGTCTCGGGTGTAATGCATTGAATATGGATGTTTTACGTAATTTATATGGCTGGATACATCATGTTGGTACGAGGATATGTTGTGTTCAAGTGGAGAGGAGACTATGACGATACACTATCTAAGTTACGCCAAAACATACAATCTATCAAATAATTATTTATCTACTATTTTAGTGAAGTAGAGTTGTATGCAAGGGATAATATTAGCTTCATTATGCATCTATACTGTAGATTAACTTGATAAAGGAAATTCCAAGTCATGCCAAGCGTAATCATTGAAAAAAAAGATATGTTAAGTTTTCTCATTTCTTTGCTCGAAAGAATCTAAAGTGGAAATTTTCTTTGTAGAGTTTCCTTTTCCATTTTGATCCCTAATGTAATACCTCAAAATCTCTAAGATCAGACTCGAGAGTGGAATCGGAGAAAATAAGATTTTCTTCACCAGGTCACAGGACGAGTCGTCTAGTGACCCATGGGGTGCACCATGAGTCGTGAGGTGAATCATGGGGAGGAGGATGAGATTGGTTGGATCGTTGGCTTTAGGGTTGACCATGGGTGAAGCCACGCGTCGTGGTCAACCCAATGAGTCGTTAGGTCAGCCGTGGTCAAGGTCTTGCCTTGGATGTTGAAAAGTTGGTAGTGTTCCCCACGACTGGTTACCACAAGTTGTCAGGTACACCACAAGTCGTGGTGTCCCTCGTGGCGACCCGTGATGAGAAATTTCTAGGCTGGGGATGAGGCAGACCACGGGTCGTGGTCAGTAACAACGAATTGTCAAGTCCCTCGTTGGGACTGGCAGTATGATTTTTCTGCGAAATTTGCAGGGAC
Source organism: Datura wrightii (assembly GCA_035772735.1). Classification (NCBI taxonomy): domain Eukaryota; kingdom Viridiplantae; phylum Streptophyta; class Magnoliopsida; order Solanales; family Solanaceae; genus Datura; species Datura wrightii. The sequence goes on along the minus strand of JASDFA010000003.1, from coordinate 68,559,214 downwards.
TTCTCCATAATTTCCTGAACTCCAAGACTCTAAACTACTTCATTTTGGGCACGTTTTGCAGAGAATTAAAGGGATAATCGACTAAACCCCTCTCATTTTCACTCAACTCTCGACCTCTAAATATTAGAAGTATGATTTTACACAGACAGTTCTCCCAGAGCAAGCTAGGGCATTCGACTCTTCTTTCAAATTCTCAAGAGTTTTCTCTAGGAATCTATCACCAGGTATGTGGGAATTTGGCAAGGGAATTGTCTTTCCCTTGTGCCCCAAAATCCATCTAAATTTTCTTATCAGTTCTAAGCCATGAATTTTTTGAATGTGAGTAAATTATCAGCCAGATTCCGTTTATATCGTGTGGAATATTGTCCATGCTAATTGTTGTTATATTTCCTATCTAGTGATCATATTGATACTTGTTCCTGTAAAGATGGTTTTAGCCCTAGCTCTTGAATATAGTAAATTAGAGTCTTGCAAAATTGATTAGTTATTCATGTTGCTTGATTCTATTAGTGTTGGAATTCCTATATTATTAATATCAGTTGGATTCTCAGTCAGTTGCATGCTAGCCTAGTTTCAGTCAAAATGTTAGTATCTTCAGTATTTTCAGAAATGTCAGCTGATTAGTTTGATTATAGTCTTTTCTTGAGGTGTCAGAAATGCCTCCCAGATATCAGTTATCAGTTTTTAGTTATCAGTTAGTAGTTTATTCTTTAGACGATTACAATGCTTTCAGATAAGCAGCTCTGACCAATCTTAGAACCACTAGCTTTAGCTTTAGTTTGTTTTTTAGACGGTTACGATACTTCTAGATAAGCAACTTTAGCCAGTCTTAGAACACTAGTTATAGAATCCGGACGAATAAGACTCTCAGGGTACTTACAGATAAGTATCCCTGATTTAGTCTTGGACCCCAGTTTCGATTTATCAGCTTAGTAGTCAGATTAGGACTATCCAGTGGGAGTAGGACTTAACACTGAGCGAACTGGGGTTCTAGCATACAAAGTTTCCAGAACTACGTTGCCATCGTAGGTTATTTTATTGGCCCAATGGCCCCAGACTTGTGATCACCTAGTTCATGCCTTTATACCCTGGAAAGGTATATTGGGTCCTATCGATGGGGCGTATACACTAAAACCACATTTAGCTCACGTGGTTATATGTCGGTTATAGACTCTCCCACTAGTCATTACAGTTTTAGTTTAGCTCAGATCAGTATCTCAGATCTAGAACATGTCTTTGATCATTAGTCAGGGTCAGTATTGACCATATCAGTTATACTTCAGTTGTATAAGTTTTCAGTATTTCAGTTGGTGATTACATGTCACTATAGTTTAGTTACTTGATCTTTAAAGATCATCATATCTCTCACTTACTCAGTACATTCAAAGTACTAGCATAGAATATTGTATCATGATACAGGCGCAGGTTCTCAACCCCAACATCGTCAGTAGATTTCCCTCAGACGATACCTGCAACAGCATTCATCTTTCGAGGATGATACTTATTTTCAGTTTGTTACTTTCAATTAGACTTTAGAGTTAGCAGGGGACTTTTCCCAACAACTCATCATTTAATAGTTGGCTTTCAAACATAGACTCAGTTATTCAGTATTGTTGTTTTTAGATGTATGGACTTTGTCAAATCAGTTTTCTTAAATGATCTTATTTATTTAAAGCTTCTGCTTAAGTTTACTCAGTTTACCAGTGTTATGATAGACCATGGGTTGGCTTGAGGTTACTTGTGACTCTAAGTACCACGTCTCATCCAGGGTATAGACTCAGGTCGTGAAAAATTTGGTATCAGAGCACTATGTTAGAGTATCCTATGATGTCTAAAAGTCTCACCAAGTAGAGTTCTTTTAATGAGTGTGAAGTGTGCCACACTTATGATGGAGAGGCTACAAGATGTTATTAGGAAAATTTCCTTTTGATCATACTCCCTATTGTGCATTGAAGTTCAATTCCAGAAACGTTCTCCTAACTCATGCTCTATTTCGTTTCAGTGAAACTATGCCTCCAAGACAAGGAAACGAAAGAAGGGTAGACAACGCTAATCGACCGGCTCCCCCAGCTCCAAAATCCCCTTAGGACAATCAAGTGTCCCCAGCAGAATTCAGAGCAGCTATCCAACTACTGGCTCAAACAGTGACTAATCAAGTGAATCAGCAGGTGATTTCGGTGAACACCAAATGGGTCCGCAGTAGCTGCTAGGGTTTGGGACTTTACCCGAATAAACCCTCCAGCTTTTCATGGATCCAAGGTGGGAGAGGACCTACAGGAGTTTGTAGATGAGGTGCAGAAGATCACCCGGATTATGGGTGTTAGTTCTGTGGAGAGTGCTGATCTGGCTGCCTATTGTTGAAAGGGGTGGCTCAAATATGGTACGATCAATGGAAGAAGGAAGACCCGTGGTAGCAGAGCTGGTAGAGTAGGAAGAGTTCATCACAAGATTCCTAGACAGATTCTTCCCCCAGGAGTTGAGGGAGGCTAAGGTCGAAGAGTTCATGAACTTAAAACAGGGTAATAGGACAGTGGAGGAATATGCATTGGAGTTCACGTGGTTGTCAAGGTATGTTCCAAAGATGGTAGATGAGCCAAGGGATCGTATGTTTAAATTCGTCAATGGGGTATCAAACCTGGTACATAAGGAGTGCAAGATTGTGATGTTCATAAAGGATATTGACCTCTCTAGCCTCATCATTCATGCCCAGCAGATTGAGGCAGAAAATTTGAAAGATATGGAATGAGAGAACAAGCGGGCTAGAACTGGTCAATTAGATTATGGCCACCAGAGGTCCGGCGGTATTAGCCACCCATAGTAGCAGTAGCAGAGGACTCAAACACCCACCTCAGTTAGTGCCCCTACTTTCCTATCCCGCAAGGATCGAAAGGGTGGAGCATCTAGCTCTCAGTCCCAGAGTTACAATGCCAACAACCATTATCCATCTTTCCCTAAGTGTGGTAAGAACCATCCAGGTGAATGCCTCCAAGGAAAAGAGGGTTATTTTGGGTATGGATAGCTAGGTCACCGACTAAGAGAGTGTCTTTCCGCAGGACGAGGGAAATCAAAGTCTACCACTTCAGTAGCTCCTGCAGGCCATCCGGCTTAGCAAGACAACACTTTATGTACGAATGGCGATCAACACCAAAATCACTTTTATGCTTTGTCCTCTTGTAAGGATCGGGAGAACTCATCTAACATGGTCATGGTATGTTACGTCTCTTCCATGTAGATGTGTATGCCCTATTAGATCCAGGAGCCACACTATCAGTTATGACTCCCTATGTAGCTGTCCAGTTTTAAATCAGAGCAGAACTCCTCTCAGAACCATTCTCAATCTCTACCCCAGTTGGTGAGTCAATTAGAGCTAGCCGAGTGTATAGAAACTGCCCAGTCTCAGTATTGAGTAAATTCATTCCAGCTGAGGTCGATTTCGACCTCATTCTTGGCGTGGATTGGCTACACTCTGGTTATGCCTCAGTCGACTACAGAACTAGAGTCGTCAAATTTTAGTTTCCAAATGAGCCAGTTTTGGAATGTAGGGGCAGTAGTTCAGCGCCAAAGGGTCAGTTTATTTCCTACCTTAAGGCAAGGAAGCTCATTTCTAAAAGGTGAATTTATCACCTAGTTCGAGTCAAAGATTCCAGTTCCGAGACGCCAACAATCTAGTCAGTTTCAGTTGTCAGTGAATTCCCTGACGTCTTTACCCAAGATCTTCCAGGAGTCCTCCCGAGCGGGAAATAGACTTCAGCATAGACCTTTCAAACACTCATCCCATCTCCATTCCTCCATACAGAATGGCTCCAGCTGAGCTTAAGGAGTTGAAGGAGCAGCTTCAAGACCTACTTGATAAGGGTTTCATCAGGCCTAGCATCTCTCCATGGGGTGCTCCAGTGTTGTTCGTATGAAAGAAATATGGTACTCTCAGAATGTGTATCGACTACCGTCAACTGAACAAAGTTACAGTTAAGAACAGGTATCCCCTACCTAGGATTGACGACTTGTTCGATCAGCTTCAAGGAGCTAATTATTTTTCCAAGGTAGATCTCAGGTCAGGGTATCATTAGCTTAGAGTCATAGAATGTGACATATAGAAAATAGCCTTCAGAACTTGATATAGTCACCATGAATATTTGGTTATGTCCTTTTGACTAACTAATGCCCTTGCAGCTTTCATAGACCTGATAAATAGGGTTTTCAAGCAGTATCTAGACATTTTCGTCATTGTATTCATTGATGACATTCTGGTATACTCCAGAAACTAGGAAGAACATGCTAACCATCTGAGGATAGTGTTATAGATGCTCAGAGACCGCCATTGTTCGCTAAATTCATCAAATGTAAATTTTTATTGAAGACTGTGACTTTCCTTGGTCACATGATTTCAGGTGAGGGTATTCATGTAGATCCTCAAAAGATAGCAGGGTAAAAGACTGGCCAAGATCTATGTCCCTAACTAATATAAGAAGTTTCCTGGGTCTAGCCAGTTATTACCGATGATTTGTAGAAGGATTCTCCTCTATTGCATCTCCTCTGACTAAGCTAACTCAAAAAAAGGTGAAGTTTTAGTGGTGAAATGCGTGTGAGAAGAGTTTTTAGTAGTTGAAGACTCGACTCACTACCGCTCCAGTTTTTAACTTACTAGAAGGAACAAATGGGTTCGTGGTATATTTTGACGCTTCTAGAGTTGGACTCGGTTGCATTCTGATGCAGCGGGGTAAGGTGATAGCTTACACCTCCAGACAGTTCAAGGTTCATGAGAAGAATTATCTGACCCATGATCCCGAGTTGGCAGCAGTGGTGTTTTCTTTGAAGATATGGAGGCATTACCTTTATGGGGCTCATGTGGATCTTTTCACCGATCATAGGAGCCTTTAGTATGTGTTCGGTCATAAAGACTTGAATCTTCGTCAGAGAAGGTGGTTGGAGCTATTGAAGGAATACGACATGAGTGTGCTATACCATCGGGCAAGGTCAATGTGGTGGCTGATTCCCTAAGCAGAAGGTCTATGGAGAGTGTCGCTCATGTTGAAGAGAGCAGAAAAGAACTGGCAAAAGGATATTCATAGGTTAGCTTAGTTGGGAGTTCAATTGATTGACTTAGCCGAGGATGGAGTAGTACTTCAGAGTGGGTCAGATTCCTCATTAGTTGTTGAAGTTAAGTCAAGGCAGGATGAAGATCCCATACTGTTAAAGCTGAAAGAAGCAGTTCTCAGAAAAAAAGTGGAGGCTTTCTCCAAAGGGTGAGATGGTGTGCTTCATTACCAGGGCAGACTATGTGTATCTGATGTAGGTGACTTAAGACAACAGATACTAGTAGAAGCATACAATTCCAAATATTCTATACACCTAGGTGCCACTAAAATGTACCGTGACCTATGAGATATCTACTAGTAGAACAGCATGAAAAGAGACATAGCAGAATTTGTGGCTAAGTGCCCGAACTGCCAGCAAGTCAAGGTGGAACATTAGAGACCTGGGGGTATGACTCAGGATATCAGAATACCCACATGGAAGTGTGAAGAAGTGAATATGGACTTTATTACAAGTCTATCTTATACTCGCCAGCACCATGACTCAATTTGGGTGATAGTGGATCGGATGACCAGGTCAGCACATTTCCTCCCAGTTAAAACTACAGACTCAGCTGAAAAGATTATGCTAGGTTGTACATCCATGAGTTAGTCAGACTGCATGGGGTGCCCTTGTCCATCATTTAAGATAGAGGTACCCAGTTCACGTCGCATTTCTGGAAGTCATTTCAGAAAGGACTCAGTACTCAGGTCAAGCTCAGTACAACTTTTCACCCTCAAATAGATGGACAAGCTTAGTGGACTATTCAGACCTTAGAAGATATGCTGAGAGCTTGTGTGATCAATTTCAAGGGCAGTTGGGATGATCACTTGCCTCTCATCAAGTTTGCACACAACAATAGCTACCACTCCATTATTCAGATGGCCCTGTTTGAGGAATTATGTGGTAGGAGGTGTAGGTCTCCTATATAGGTGTTTTGAAGTTGGTGAAGCTACTTTGATAGGACCAAACTCAGTCCATGAAGCTATGCAGAAAGTGAAACTTATCAGGGATGTTGAAAACAACTCAAAGCCGATAGAAATTATATGCAGATATGAGGAGGAGAGAGTTAGAATTTGCTGTGGATGATTGGGTTTATTTGAAAATTTCACCCATAAAAGGGGTGATGAGATTTGGACAGAAAGGGAAACTCAGTCCGAGGTATGTAGGACCCTACAGGATTCTGAGGAAAAATGCAATGTGGCCTATGAGTTAGAATTACCCTCGGAGTTAGCATCTGCGCACCCAGTCTTCTACATGTCATTGTTAAAGAAGTGCATTGGTGATCCGAGCTCAATTGTGCCATTAGAAAGTGCAAAAGTGAAAGATAGTTCCTCTTACGAAGAAGTCCCAATTCAGATCCTAGACTGTCAGGTCCGTAAGCTGAGGAACATGGAAATCGCTTCAGTGAAGGTCTTGTAGAGGAACTGGCTAGTTGATACACATCGGAGGCAAAAGCAGACATGATGGCTAAATACCCTCATTTGTTCCCTCCCAGTTTAGTTTCAGCATCAGGTATTAAATTCCTCCTTAGTACTCTATTCAGTTTCATGTTCAGTTTATGTGCTTTAGGTTTCCTTCATGTCAATGTATGTATGTGTGGTTGTCAAGCCCCGAGCCTACATCCTGCGCGTAACACGGTACTTGAAGCCACAAGTAACCCCAAGTCAACCCCTGGTCTATCAATTACTAGCATTTTGAGTAAACATGCACAACGGAACTTTGAAATAATATCATAAAATATTCATGAGAGGCAAGTATGAAAACATAAAATTCAAACAATAGAATAATACTGATAAATCTAAATATCATGTTTGTATGAAAGCTATCTAATAGAGGAGTTGCTGGGACAAGCTCCCAGCTAACTCTAAGTCTAACTGAAACTAATACATGACTAAAAGAAGGAAAATAGTACCCTCGTATGATGAGGACTCACACTTCAACTGCTGCCACGAAGAATCTAAACTACGACAACTAACGGTGCTGGGTCTGAGAACCTGCAACTGTATCATGAAACGTCAGTACTTTGAATTTATTGAGTAAGTGGGAGAAACATAATTTAAAATAAAGTCTAAGCTGAAATGACACGCAATGACCAACAGGCAAGCTGAATTGAAATACTGATATAATCTGAAATGGTCAAGATGACCCTGTCTGATGGTCAAGGATGTGCCCTAAGTCTGAAACCCTGAGGTTGAGATACAATACTGAACTGAGTTAAACTGAGGACTAGAACTGAACTGAGTTGCTTATTCTGTAACTGGACTAGACTGACTAGTGGGAGAGTCTATAACCGACATTTAACCACGTGAGCTAGACGTGAAGTTCGATGTATACACCCCACCCGACCCAATATAACTTGCCAGGGTATAAAGGCATGAGTTGAGTGATCACAAAAGTCTGGGGCCAATCAGGTCAAGTAATACTGTAACATACGCTGGCAACGTAGTTCTAGGAACCTGGGTGCGCTGGAACCCTGGACCGTTAGGTGCTAAGTTCTACTCCCACTAGAAAACCTAAACTAACCTACTAAGCTAATAGCTCGAAACTGGGGTCCAAGACTAGTCAGGGACGTATAACTGCATGTACCCTGAGAGTCTGATCGGACCAGATTCTGAAACTGGGTTCTAGACTGGTCAGAGCTTCTTATCTAGAAGCGTCGTGATCGTCTAAGAACAAGCTGTAACTGAACTGGGGTCCTGGGGCTAGTCAGAGCAATACACTAGAATGTCATGACCACCTAATGGACCAAAAACTGTAAATCTAAGTCTGGTTCTGATAATTGAGAGGCACCACTAACACCTCGAAATAAGACTGAAGTCAAACTGATCAGTTGACAATGTTATGAATATTACTGAGGATTCTAGCATTCTGTCTGAGACTAAACTGATATTATTCAGGAGAGATTCTAGTTCTAACTGGTCTGGTCTACTAGCAGCTAATAGAGAATTCAACTTATCCCAACAGTATGGGAATTTCATAATATAGAGAAATTCAAGAATTATAGGAACTCCATTCATTGAACTAAAGTCATTCTGATTCATGGGGTATTTACCCAACATATACGTATAGCAAGAAATTCTAGGAATTCAACCCAAATCATTCTTCATTCATTAGAGAGAATTTAACAAGCAAAATCATTACTCGAAAAATTAGGGCTTAAACTCACTTTTTGTATGAACACCGACAATTTGATAAGGAATTTATGGGGATCATATCAACAATATACATGAACATTGTTTTAAGTGAAATCAACGAAAATAAACATGAATACTCTTCATATTCGAAAGCTCGGGGATTAAAACTGATAGAAGAATTTGAGGAGTATTTTGGGGGACACAAGGGAAGAACTATCCCCTTGCTAAAACCCCACATACCTAGTGAAGAAGCCAGGAGAATTTTCTTGAGAATCAAAGAGAAAAGTTCTGCCCTAGCCCTTTCTCTGAAATACTCTGAGAGAGAATTCTACGATGTTTCTCTAAGGATTAATGTGAGAATGAGGGGAGTAACCGTCCAAACCCTCTAATAAGTCTGAAATTACATATAAAACAACGTAGTTTAAAGCTTAGGTGAATAGGAATTTACTAAATAGTCCTTATAAGTTTGCTGGGAAAAACTATCAGGTACCCCTAACGGGTGACCTAATGAATTGTGGTGACTGACCACGACTCGTGTTCACTCCCGTCTGGTACACTGCCTGGGATCCTTAGTAGATCACCACGAGGGACCCAACGAGTCGTTATCTATGACCATGACTCATGGTCACAAGTTGTGGACCAAATTGTCTCACTCTTGAGATTTTATGCTAAGTCCCATGATGAGCTACTTAACGAGTCGTCGCCAGAGGGGACGACTCGTTTCACCCACTCGTCGAGTACACTGGTCAACTTAAACATTCCCAACTCAAGCCTGACCACGAGTCACTTAATGGGTCGTGGTCAGTGACCACGACTCATGACGTCCCTCATTAGGTACATTGCCTCCCTCCTTTACATTAATCAGCCTTATCCTTATGGCTCATCTAACGAGTCGTAAGGTTACTTGATGACTCATCAGGTGGGCCGTCCTGCAACATTTCTGCAGTTTTTCAGATTTCCTGCTTTATGCCCCAGAATTGGATTTTGAGTTTCCGGGGTGTTACAATATCTCCCCCTTGTAATCATTCATCCTCGAATCTTAGAAAACACGCAGGAATCAGAAAATAACAATCAAAACCTTCAAATACTGCTCATTTAACTCCAAAACTACCGGAATGACTATCTCCATTTTGAAATTCATATCTGAACTGAGTTTACTTATCATACATACATAGAAAAACATAAAAGTGACTTGAATATCTGAACTAATTCATGAAAACTACACTGAGTTCTAGGGTCATAGTTAATATGTCAAGCTGCACTGGAGCCGGTAGGGAACAAGTGCAGGTATTTGGCCACCATATCTGCTTCGGCTTCCCAGGTAGCTCCCTCAACCTGTTGATTTCTCCATTAGACTTTGACTGAAACTATTTCCTTATTCCTCAGCTTACGCACCTGACGACCAAGGATCTGGACTGGTACTTCCTCATATGAGAGACTATCTTTTATCCCTACACTGTCCAATGGCACAACTGAGGTTGGATCCTCGATGCACTTCTTCAAAAGTGACACATGGAAAACTGGATGCACAACTGCTAGTTCTGAAGGTAACTCTAGCTCATAGGATACCTTGTCGATATGCCTCAAAATTCTATAAGGTCCCACATACCTCGGACTGAGCTTCCCTTTTTTTTCCAAACCTCATCACCCCTTTCATGGGTGAAATTTTCAAGTACACCCAGTCATCAACTGCAAACTCCAACTCTCTTCTCCGCATCGGCATAAGATTTCTGGCGGCTCTGAGCTATTTTCAATCTCTCTCGGATGAGCTAAACTTTCTGCATTGCCTCATGAATCACCAACTTCAAACCACCCTATAGGAGATCTACATCTTCTACCATACAATGCTTCAAATGGGGCCATCTGGATGCTAGAATGGTAGCTGTTGTTGTACGCAAACTCGATAAGAGGTAAGTGGTCATCCCAATTACCCTTAAAATCGATCGCGCACGCTCTTAGCATATCTTCTAAGGTCTGAATAGTCTGCTCAGTTTGCCAATCTGTCTGCGGGTGAAAAGTTGTACTGAGCTTGACCTGAGTGCCAAGTCCCTTCTGAAAAGACTTCCAGAAATGGGAGATGAACTGGGTACCCTTGTCTGAAATAATAGCCAATGGAACCCCATGAAGTCTAACCAGCTCCCGAATATAAAGTTTAGCATAATCCTCAGCTGAATCTGTGGTTTTGACTGGGAGGAAATGTGCTGACTTAGTCCATTGGTCTACTATTACCCAGATTGAGTCATGCTGTCGACGAGTCCGAGGTAGACCTGTAATGAAGTCCAGATTTACTTCTTCTCACTTCCAGGTGGGTATGCTAATATCCTGGGTCATACCTCCTGGTCTATGGTGTTCTACCTTGACATGCTGGCATTTCGGGCACTTAGCTACAAATTCAGCAATGTCTCTCTTCATGCCATTCCACTAGTAAATATCCCGCAAAGCGCGGTACATTTTGGTAGCACCAGGATAAATGGTGTATCTCGAGCTGTGTGCATCAGCCAGTATCTTCTGTCTCAACTCACCAACATCCTGCACGCACAATCTGCCCTGGTAGCGAAGCACCCCATCACTCCCTTGGGAGAAAGCCTCAACCTCCTTTCTGAGGAATGCTTCTTTAAGTTTAAGTAGAACTGGATCTTCATCTTGTCTGGACTTAACTTCTACTACCAAGGATGAACCCGACCTGCTTTGCATTACCACACCACCTTCAGCTGAATCCACCAACTGCACCCCTAATCGGGCTAGCCTGTGAACTTCTTTCGCTAGCTCCCTCTTGCCTTCGTCAATGTGAGCTACACTTCCCATAGACCGCCTGCTTAGGGTGTCAGCACCACATTGGCCTTACCTGGGTGATACAACACACTCATGTCATAATCCTTTAGTAGTTCCAACCACCATCTCTGATGCAGGTTTAAGTCCTTCTGGCTGAACACATACTGAAGGCTCTTGTGATCTGTCAACCCCGTACAAGTAGTGTCTCCATATTTTTAACACGAATACCACCGCTACCAACTCCAAGTCGTGAGTTGGATAATTCTTATCATGAACTTTGAGCTGTCTGGAGGCATAGGCTATCACTTTGCTTCGCTGCATCAAAATGCAACCAAGTCCAACTCTGGAGGCATCACAATACACAACTAACCTATCTGATCCTTACAGTATGGTTAACATCGGAGCGGTAGTGAGTCGAGTCTTCAACTCCTGGAAACTCTTCTCACACTCGTTTGACCACTAAAATTTCACCTTCTTCTGAGTTAACTTGGTCAGAGGAGAGTCTGTGGAGGAGAAACCTTCCACAAACCATCGGTAATAACCACCTAAGCCCAGAAAACTCCTGATTTCAGTAGGAGAGGTAGGTATGGGCCAATCCTTCACTGTTGCTAGCTTATGAGGATCTACTTGTATCCCTTCACCTGAGACCACATGACCCAAAAATGTCACAGCCTTCAACTAGAATTCACACTTGCTGAACTTGGTAAACAACTAGCGATCCCTGAGTGTTTGTAGCACTATCCTCAGGTGATCTGCATGCTCTTCATTATTTCTGGAGTATATCATAATGTCGTCGATAAATACAATGACGAACATATCTAGGTACTGCTTAAAGACCCTATTCATCAAATCCATTAAGGCTGCAGGGGCGTTTGTGAGTCCAAAAGAAATCACCACAAACTCGTAGTGACCATACCGAGTTCTGAATGCTGTTTTCGGTATGTCACACTCTCTTACCTTTAACTGATGATATCCTGACCTGAGATCGATCTTGGAGAAACAGCTAGCTCCTTGAAGCTGGTCGAACAAGTCATCAATTCTAGGTAAGGGATATCTATTCTTGACTATGACTTTGTTCAGCTGACAGCAATCTATGCACATTCTAAGGGTACCGTCTTTCTTACGCACGAATAGCACTGGAGCACCCTTGGAAGAGATGTTGGGTCTGATAAAACCCTTGTCAAGAAGATCTTTTAGCTGCTCCTTCAACTCCTTAAGCTCATTTGGAGCCATTCTGTAAGGAGGGATTGAGATGGGCTGAGTATCTTGGAGGAGATCTATTCCAAAGTCTATTTTCCATTCAGGGGGAACTCCGGGAAGATCCTCAGGAAATACATCTGGGAGCTCGCCGACAACTGGAACTGACTGAATGGTTGGGGTCTCTAAGTTGGAATCCTTGACCCGAACCAGATGATATAGGCATCCTTTAGAAATGAGTTTCTAGGCCTTAAGGTAGGAAATAAACCTACCCTTAGGCGTTGAACTACAGCCCAACCATTCAAAAACTGGCTCATTAGGAAATTGAAATTTGCCAACTCTAGTTCTGCAATCAACTGAAGTATTGCAAGAGTGTAACCAATCCATGCCGAGAATAAGGTCAAAGTCGACCATGTCTAGCTCTATGAGATCAGCTGGAATTACTTTTGTTCAGGATGGAAACTGGGCAATTTCTATACATTTGGATGGCTCTAACTGACTCGCCAACTGGGATAGAGACTGAGAATGGTTCTTAGAGAACCTCTGGACTTATACTGAGCTGAACTGCTATATACAGAGTTACGAACGAAAGAGTAGCTCCTGGATCTAAGAGGGCATATACGTCTAGATGGAAGAGACGTAACATACCAGTAACTACGTCAGGTGAGCTTTCCTGATCCTGACAAGAAGATAGAGCATAGAAACAATTTTGGCGCTGATCGCCATCTGTACCTGGTATGTTAGCCTACTAGGCTGGTCGACCTGTTGGAGCTGATGATGTGTTAGATTGTGATCTCCCTCGCCGCATTGACGGGCACTCCCCTGTGTCCAAGCAGTCCACACCCAAAGCAGCCCTCTCGTCCCTGAAGGAATTCTCCTAGGTGATTCCTACAACACTTGGGACAAGCTGGATACTTGTTGCTGGTACTGAAACTCTATGACTGAAAGCCAGATGCTCCTCCCATCCGATCCTAGAGGGACCGAAAGGTTGGGGCGCTGGCTGAGCTGTGTGCTGGGCTCTCTGTTGTTGTTGTTGTTGTTGCTGCTGCTGCTGTTGTGGGTGGCTACTACTGCCAGATTTCTGATGGCCATACTCTGAATGACCAGTTCTTGCCCTCTTGTTCTTACACTCCATATCTTCAGCTTCTCTGCCTCGATCTGCTGGGCATAAACAATTAGGCTAGAGAGATCCATGTCCTTGATCAACATTGTGGTCCTGCACTCCTTGAGGACCAGATTAGACACTCCATTAACGAATTTCACCATATGAGCCCTTGGCTCGGCCACCATCTTTGGAGCATACTTTGATAGTCTAGTAAACTCCAGAGCATACTACTCCACTGTCCGGTTGCCCTGCCGTAGGTTCATAAACTCTACCATCTTATCCTCCCTCAGATCCCGAGGGAAAACCTACCCAGGAAAGCTCTGTGGAACTCCTCCACACCACCGGTCCTGCTCCTACTGGCCGCCCCTCCTTCCACTGCTCATACAAAACCTGGGCTACCTCTTTAAGCTGATAGGCAGCCAGTCAGCACTCTCGGAGGAGCTGACACCCATAATACGGGTAATATTTCTAATCTCATCTATAAACCCTTATGGGTCCTCTCCCACCTTCGCTCCATGAAAATCTGGAGGGTCCATACGGGTAAAATCCCGCACCCGAGAAGCAGCTGCAGATCCATTTGTGGCTACTAGAACCACTTGCTGGTTCACCTGGTTGGTGACTGTTTGAGCTAGCAATTGAATGGACGCCCTGAATTCGGCGGTGGATATGCATTCATCCTAAGGTGCTGCCGGAGCTGATGGGGCAGGTCTATTGACATTAGCAGCCCTTCTTCCACTACCACGTCTGGGAGGCATGGTTCACTGAAATGAAACAGAGCATGAATTAGAAGGGCATTTATGGAATTTGGACTTTAACGCATGATAAAGAATATGAACAAAAGGGAATTTTCCTAATAACATCTCGTAGCCTCCTCGTCATAAGTGTGGCGCACTTCACATCTATGAAAAGGACTCTACTCGATGCGGCTTTCAGAAATTCCGAGAATACTCTAAACCTAGGGCTCTGATACCAAGTTTTTCACACCCTGAGCCTACACCCTGGGTGTAACACGGTACATGAAGCCACAAGTGACCCCAAGTCAATCCCTGGTCTATCAATTACTAGCATTCTGAGTAAACATGCACAACAGAACTTTGAAAATATAATAAAATATTCATGAGAGGCAAGTCTGAAAACATAAAGTTCAAACAATAGAATAATACTGATAAATCTGAAAATCATGTATGTCTGAAAGCCATCTAATAGAGGAGTTGCTTGGACAAGCCCCCAGCTAATTATAAGTATAACTGAAACTAATACATGATTGAAAGAAGGAAAATAGTGCCCTCGTATGATGAGGACTCACACTTCAACTGCTGCAACGAAGATTCTAAACTACGGCAACTAAGTGTGCTGGGTTTGAGAACCTGCAACTATATCATGAAACGATATAGCATAAAAGTATGCGTTAGTACTTTGAATGTACTGAGTAAGTGGGAGAAACATAACTGAAAATAAAGTCTAAGCTGAAATGACACACAATGACCAACAAGTAAGCTGAATTGAACTACTAATATAATCTGAAATGATCAAGATGACCCTATCTAATGGTCAAGGACGTGCCCTAAGTCTGAAACCCTGAGGTTGAGATACTATACTGAACTGAGTTAAACTGAGGACTAGAACTGAATTGAGCTGCTTATTTTGTAGCTAGACTAGACTGACTAGTGGGAGAGTCTATAACCGACATTTAACCACGTGAGCTAGACGTGAAGTCTGATGTATACACCTCACCGGTAGGACCCAATATACCTTTTCAGGGTATAAAGGCATGAACTGAGTGATCACAAAAGTCTGGGGACAATCAGGACAAGTAATACTTTAACCTACGCTGGAAACATAGTTCTGGGAACCTGGGTGCGCTGGAACCCTGACCCGCTTGGTGATAAGTTCTACTCCCACTGGAAAACCTAAACTGAACTACTAAGCTGATAGCTAGAAATTAGGGTCCAAGACTAGTCAAGGACGTATAACTGCATGTACCCTAGAGTCTTATCGGGCCAAATTCTGAAATTGGGTCTAGACTGGTCAGAGCTGCTTATCTGGACATGTTGTCACCATCTAAGAACAAGTTGTAACTGAACTGGGGTCTTGGAGCTGGTCAGAGCTATATACTAGAATGTCATGACCGCCTAATGGACCAAAAACTGTAAATCTGATTCTGGTTCTGATAACTGAGAGGCATCACTAACACCTCGAAATAAGACTGAAGTCAAACTGATCAGTTGACAATGTTATGAATATTACTGAGTATTCTAGCATTATGACTGAGACTAAACTTATATGATTCTGAAGAGATTCTAGTTCTAACTGATCTGGTCTACTAGCAGCTAATAGAGAATTCAACTTATCCCAACAGTATGAATTTCATAATATAGAGAAATTCAAGAATTATAGGAACTCCATTCAACGAACTAAAGTCATTTTGATTCATGGGGTATTTACCCAACATATACGTATAGCAAGAAATTCTAGGAATTCAGCCCAAAGCATTCTTCATTCATTAGAGGGAATTAAACAAGCAAAATCATTACTCAAAAAATTAGGGCTTAAACTCACTTTTTGTATGAACATCGACAGTTTGATAGGAATTTATGGGGATCATATAAACAATATACATGAACATCATTCTAAGTGAAATCAACGAAAATATACATGAATACTCTTCATATTCGAAAGCTCAGGGCTTAAAACTGATAGAAGAATTTGAGGAGGATTTTGGGGGACACAAGGGAAGAACTATCCCCTTGCTAAAATCCCACATACCTGGTGAAGAATCCTGGAGAATTTTCTTGAGAATCGAAGATAAAAGTTCATACCTAGCCCTTTCTCTGAAATACTCTGATAGAGAATTCTATGATGTTTCTCTGAGGATTAATGTGAGAATGAGGGGAGGACCTGTCCAAACCCTCTAATAAGTTTGAAATTACGTCCAAAATGACGTAGTTTAAAGCTTAGGTGAATAGGAATTTACTAAATAGTCCTTATAAGTTTGCTGGGAAAAACTATCAGGTACCCCTAACGGGTGACCTAATGAGTCGTGGTGACTGACCACGACTCGTGTTCACTCCCTTATGGTACACTGCCTGGGATCCTTAGTAGATCACCACGAGGGACCCAATGAGTCATTATCTATGACCATGACTCATGGTCACAAGTCATGGACCAAACTGTCTCACTCTTGAGATTTTATGCTAAGTCCCACAATGAGCTACTTAACGAGTCGTCGCCAGAGGTGACGACTTGTTTCAGCCACTCGTCGAGTACACTGGTCAACTTAAACATTCCTAACTCAGGCCTGACCACGAGTGACTTAATGGGTCGTGGTCAGTGACCACGACTCATGACGTCCCTCATTAGGTACACTGCCTCCCTCCTTTACATTAATAAGCCTTCTCCTACAGCTCACCTAACGAGTCGTAAGGTTACTTGATGACTCATCAAGTGGCCGTCCTGCAACATTTTTACAGTTTTCCAAATTTCTTGCTTTATGCCCCGGAATTGGATTTTGAGTTTCCGAGGTATTACAATGGTTCATGAATTTAGTTCATCCATGTCGTTCAGTTCGGAGTCAGTCACTCCGTCAACTATCAGCTTTAAATGTTCAATATTTGGCATGATGATTACATTTCTCAGGTTTTTAGTGTGTTTACCAACATTCCGGGATGAATGTTCCCAAAGGGGAGATATTGTAATACCCCGAAAGCCCTAAGATTAGACCCGAGGTTGGAATGGAGAAAATAGAATTTTTTACACTAGGTCATAGTACGAGTCGTCCAGTGATCCGTGGGGTGAACCACGAGTCTAGGGTGACTCGTGAGGAGGAGGATGAGCTTGGTTGGATAGTTGGCTTAAGGATTGACCATGGATGAAGCCATGAGTCATGGTCAACCCCATGAGTTGTTAGGTTGGCCATGGTCAAGGTCCTGCCTTGGATGTTGAAAAGTTGGTAGTGTTCCCCACGACTGGTTACAATGAGTCATCGGGTACACCACGAGTCGTGGTGTCCCACGTGGTGACCCGTGATGAGAAATTTCCAGTGCTGGCGATTAGGCAGACCATGGGTCGTGGTTAGTAACAACGAATCATCCAGTCCCTTATTGGGACTGGCAGTGTGATTTTTCTGCAAAATTTCCATGGACTTTTCATAATTTCCCGAACTCCTAGACTCTAAACTACGTCATTTTGGATACGATTTGCAAAGAATTAAAGGGATAATCGACTAAACTCCTCTCACTTCTACTCAAATCTCAACCTCCCAATGCCAGAAGTACAATTTTACGTAGACAGTTCTCCTAGAGCAAGCTAAGGCATTCGACTCTTCTTCTCAAATTCTCTAGTGTTTTCTTTATCTTCAGGTATATGGATATTTAACAAGGGAATTGTCCTTCCCTTGTGCCCCAAAATCCATCTAAATTTTCTTATCAGTTCTAAGCCCTGAATTTTTGAATGAGTAAATTATCAGCCAGATTTCGTCTATATCATGTGGAATATTGTTCATGTTAATTGTTGTTATATTTCCACTATCTAGTGATCATGTTGATACTTTTTCCTGTAAAGATGGTTTTAGCCCTAGCTCTTAAATACAGTAAATTAGAATCTTGCAAAATTGACTAGTTATTCATGTTACTTGATTCTATCAGTGTTGGAATTCCTATATTAGTAATATCAGTTGAATTCTCAATCAGTTGCATGCTAGCCCAATTTCAGTCAAAATGTTAGTATCTTCAGTATTTTCAGAAAAGTCAGCTGATCAGTTTGACTATAGTCTTTTCTTGATATGTCAGAAATGCCTCCCAAATATCAGTTATCATTTTTCAGTTATTAGTTACCAGTTTGTTCTTTAGACGGTTACAATGCTTTCAGATAAGAAGCTCTGACCAGTCTTAGAACCACCAGCTTCAGCTTCAGTTTGTTCTTTAGACGATTACGACACTTCCAAATAAGCAGCTTTGGCCAGTCTTAGAACACCAGTTACAGAATCTGGTCCGATAAGACTCTCAGGGTACTTCCGGATAAGTATCCCTGATTTAGTCTTAGGCCCTAGTTTTCAGCTATAAGCTTAGCAGTCAGATTAGGACTACCAGTGGGAGTAGGACTTAGCACCGAGCGGACCGGAGTTCCAGTGCACTAAGGTTCCAAGAACTACGTTGCCACCGTAAGTTATTTTATTGGCCCAATGGCGCTAGATTTGTTATCACCCAGTTCATGCCTTTATACCCTGGCAAGGTATATTGGGTCCTATCGATGGGGCGTATACATCGAACTCCATGCTTAGCTCATGTGGTTATATGTCAGTTATAGACTCTCCCACTAGTTAGTACAGTTTCAGTTTAGCTCAATCAGTTCAGTTCAACTTAGCTCAGATCAGTATCTCAGATCCAAGACATGTCTATGATCATCACTCATGGTAACTATTGACCATATCAGTTATACTTCAATTGTATCAATTTTCAGTATTTCAGTTAGTCATTACATGTCACTACAGTTTAGTTACTTGATCTTTCATGCTTATTATATCTCTCACTTACTCAGTACATTCAAAGTACTGATGCATATCTTCTATGTTGTATCGTATCATGATACAGGCGCAGGTTCTCAACCCCAACATTGTCAGTAGATTTCCCTCAAATGATACCAGCAGCAGCATTTGGTGACAGTTAGTTACTTTTAGTTAGAATTTAGAGTTATCTAGGGGCTTGTCCCAACAACTCATTATTTAATAGTTGGTTTTCGGACATAGACTCAGATGTTCAGTATTGTTCTTTTCAGATGTATGGACTTTGTCAAATTAGTTTTCTTAAATGATCTTATTTATTTAAAGCTTCTGCTTATATTTACTCAGTTTACCAGTTTTATGATAGACCATGGGTTGGCTAAGGGTTATTTGTGAATCCAAGTACCGTATCTCGTCCAGGGTATAGACTCGAGTCGTGACACCTAATTAAGATTTAGAAAGTATAAAAAAAAGTTTTGGCATTCAGGTCCATATTCAAATAAAATGGCGAAGTTGAGTTCCAAAAAATACCTTTTCTATTTAAGTCCAATGAAGTTAGCCAAGAAAAGTCTTGATAGCTAATGAATGTGGCAATAAAAATCAATCTTCTTACTAAATCTTTTTATGTGTGTGTTAGTGTGCGCCAAGGCGTTACTGCCATATTGAGGCACTATATATATGTGTGTGTGTAAGTTAGTGTGTGCCAAGGCACTATTGTCATATCAGGCACTATATTTATATGTGTGAGTTAGTGTGCACCAGGGGGCTACTGCCATATTTGAGGCACTATATATGCGTGAGTTGCGTGTGTTAGTATGCGCTAAGGCGCTACTGCCATATTGAGGTATTATATATATACAGAGTTTTCCAAGGCACAAATAGTACTCTACATGTCTTACAATATGATTTGAGGTGTGTGTTGAGTTTTTTTAAAGAATAAAGGAAACAAAATCTTAATGAGTCTCACAAAGTTTAGTTTTCAGGCTTCATATTATATCCTGCTCCCAGTTCTTGTCATGACTCGAGCTGGGACCCTAGATCGAGACAGGGGACCTAGAACCATGAATAGCTCCAAGCTAACCCATGGTACATACATAGTATAACTTAAAACCATAATCAAGCGGAAAATAATATGAACATGAACAAGAAGAAGACAAAAGATCATAAAGCATGTATCAAGTGATAACATCACAAAGTTGATCATATTAATTCTATGTCTGAAAAGCCTCTATGTAACGACCTGGACGTTTCTACGGGATGGTTAAGGGCCTAGAACACAGAAAATAGGCTAAAGGAGAGATAGAAAGGTTATATGATAAACTAAGTATGGAATTGGGCATTTTTGGGTAGCTACTGTTTCGGGGGAGCGCTGCAGCAGTGGGATTCCCACTGCCTCGAGACTGTGGTAGCAGTCGAAGCCCACTATGGTGAAATTAGAGAGTACCCATCGTAACCGCCGCAGCGACTCTATGACTGTTGCAGCGGAAATGTGACTACTACAACGGATGTCAGGAATCAGAAAAAGGGTTTAATTGGAATTTATGGGATTAAGTCCTATTATTTCCAAAATGTGAAAGTGGTGGTGAAAAGGTAAGTTTCTTGTCCCCTATCCTCTTTAATGGGTATTATTTATCGTAGAAGCATAAGGGTGACCCATTAATGGTGAAAATCTGAACTAGAGAATCATAGGTTGATGAACTAAGGATGAATTATGGGGGAGCAATTGGAGGTTTCGATTATTGAATTTTGTGTAATTATTACTTCCTAAGGTTCCTCTTGTTAATGTTGTCGGATTAGACAAGGTGGGGACCTAGAACTAGGTGGAAGGGATGGGTTTCCTGTTAAATAGCCCTGAAAAGAGAAGGGTTTGATCTAATTAGGCCCTATCTTAAGGAGTGATTAATTACTATATGTGTGTAGATTTCGAACAATCTGAAGCATTGAGGAAGGGCAAAGATCCTGTAGAGTAGAGAAGTCGGTAACTTCGAGTAATCGAGGTAGGTTATGATTGGAGGGTTAGACCCTATTTAATGACTTTTATACTTAGGTGATAACTTTATATGATGGGTCTTTAGACATCCCTTGTAGTGAGTTTGTCCTGCAAATGAGTATGATTACCATGTTGATAGAAAATAATGATAATATGTGTTAAGTGTATGTGAACTTGTAAAGTGAACTGCTTGCCATGAATTGAACACATGAATGGAGAATAAAAAATTAGTGTACATGTGAATGTCAGGACTTGTATACTTGTTGTTTTACAAAAATTAAGAATGAATAGGATAGTGATTATATCCTGAATTGAGAGGCTCGAGCTCGAAGGAAGCATCGGGGTGAGCGAATATTATTAATGAGTGGCTCGTGTACAAGGGGAGCATTCGGATGAGCATATGAGTGGGAGAGGGTTCCACGTTGACATAAGTACATGGATTTCTAGAGTCCCCTGCAGGTCATGAATGGATGGACAACAATAAGACCCTCTAGCATGTGTGTACATGGCTCGTGTGGTTGAGTGTTAAGGGGTGATGGCGGAGGCATGTGCCCGTCATGTTACCCTTGGCTTTTTCGTTTGTGTGTTGTATTGTAATTCCATTTATATACATGAGGTTGAATGATGAACCTGCTAAGAGAACGTGTAAAGTACTGTTTATATGATGTGAGATGATAACGAACATCATGTTTTTAGTTCTAAGAGTGACTTTGTCACCATGTGTAAATATTGAGAAGTTGTTGCCGTGATTAACTGTGGACTTGTAAGTCTTAATAGCTGATATGATTGTTGCTTTAATTATACGTGTCTGGTGGAGATATGGAGTGTTTGCAATGCTAAACTGCTGAATTGACGAACTGTTGAATGGATAAACTGAGAAGAGTGCAGCCTTGTTGAGCTACTGCCTAAGCAGTACCGCTGCAATGAAACTATTTCCATTGCGGCATGACCGCTGCCTCGATCAAGTGATTGCTGCAGCAAAAATGGCCCAATCCAATAAGCAGGCCAGTTGTCCCCTATATAGAACTAGTGTATTTGAATTTGTGATGTACTTCCCTAAATATTGTAGACTGGTCATATATTATTATTACTCAGTATACAAGTTATTATTTTGGGGTCGGTCGATGATGCCTACCAATACCGTGTTATGTACTAACCCTACCCCTGCACTTATTTTCTGAGTGCAGTGTTCGAGTCAGGCAGTTCTTCACGTCCTCACCTATAGAGCAAAAGTTTCGGAATTGAGAAGGTGACCAGACGAAGTTGTTGTTCGCTCTCCCATTGCAGATGTCTTTCCTCTTTAGACATTTGAAGATTTTGTTTTCTTTGAGTTGTTAGTTTTCTTAGTATGGTAAGACAGATATTTGGTGCAATAACAATCAGGTTCTAAAAATTTGTTTTATTAGTTTTTGTTTGTGCATTATATTGATTCAAAGTTTGTTTTAAGAACATAACAGTTGATTTCTTTATGAATGTCTTATTTTGGGGTCACTTGGGAATTGTTATCAGATTTCGCTGGTTCGCCTACCGGGGGGTTAGTGTGGGTGCCAATCACGAACACCTGGATCGTGACAAAGTTGGTATCATAGCCCTAGGTTCATTGATCTCATTGCACTAAAATAGGTCTAGTAAAGTCTCGCAGATCTGTGCGGAGACGTCCGTAACTTATCTTCGAGAGGCTGTGGGACTTTAGGAAAATTTCCTCCTTCTTTCCTTTTGTGCGATTACTTCAATTCCAATTGTTATCCGGTGATCCAAATTGGTATCTAATAACTTTTCTTCTTTCATTCTCAGATGGTGAGAACACGTGCCAACGGCAATAGAGACACAACACCCCAACTAGCAATGGCAGCCGCGTTTCCCAGTAAAGGAAGGGGAAGAGATCATGGTCGGAGATTTGCTGCGGCGAGAAGAGGGGCCTGTGCTCTAGCTCCAGTCAGTGAGAGGTCTTTATCTCTCGTGCCACCAGCAGTGCAAGAGCAGGTGGCTGTTGAGTTTGAGGTCCCGACGCAGGGAGAAACTCCTACTACACCAGCATCTTCGAAGGTCCTAGATCAGGTCCTCAACCTTTTGAGTGGCCTTGTGGGCACTGGGGATCAGGTCCTCAACCTTCTGAGTGGCCTTGTGGGCACTGGGGAAACACCAACACCTCCCGCAGGATAGAAGTCGGGATACAACATGCAGCTACTGTGGCTCCGCAGATTAATGACCTATTTGAGGCTATTTTGTTTTCGAGGCCGGTAGCAAGACCAGTGATGACAAGGGAAGAGCATGACTTGTTCTAGAGGTTCACCAAGATGAAGCCTCCCACTTTCTATGGCACTGAGTTAGAGGATGCCTATGAGTTTATCATAGATTGTCATGAGAGGCTCTATAAGATAGGGGCGGTGGAGAAGTATAGTGTAGAGTTTGTCACCTTCCAGTTGATGGGTAATGCAAAGCTCTAGTGGAGGGCCTTCTTGGAGTGCAGACCAGCATGGTCACCACTGTTGACTTGGACCTATTTTTACTCCACCTTCCTTCAGAAATATGTTCCCGCACTCTGACAGATAGGAGACGGGATGAGTTCACCACCATTAAGTAGGGGAGCTCATCTGTTGCTACATACAAGGCTCGATTTCATTTCCTATCCAGGTATACTCTACCTTTACTGCCCACCAAGGAAGAGAGGATCAGGCTGTTTATTAAAGGCCAGAATGTAGGTCTTCAGGTACCAGCTCTTTTGATGGTCTCCTCAGGTAAGACCTTTCAAGAGCTGGTAGAGTATGTGAAGTCGGTTAAAGGGGTGAGGCAAGAGGATTATGTGAGAAATGCCGAGAAGAAGGCTAGAAGAATGGATTCTTTTAGTCGTTCTTGTGTGAAGGCTTCGACACCACAGGGTTTCTATGGGCGCCCTATTCAGTCTGCCATACAGGTGTTAGCAGGAGGTCTACCAAGGACAACTCTGTGACCGTCAGGTGTAGTTGGGGGTACTTAGATGGTTTGTTTTGATTTTGCAGCTCATCCTATTTATTCTATTCTAGCTCAAAGACCAGTTATTGAGAAAGTCTATCATGAGTGTGGCAAGTATGACCACATCCGCACATGGTGCCCCAGGTTCGGACAGGGTGGGCAAATTGTTCCTCACCCAGTTGGGAGGGGAGGTAGTGCATTCAGTCCGGATCGTCCACAGTGGTCGTTAGCCAACCGCTAGAGGTGGTGTTTAGCAGGGTAGGGACATTCTCAAATGGGTAGGGGTGGCACCCAGGTAGGTAAAAGGGTGGCACAGCCCAACCGGGAAATTCTCATGTGGGTAATCAGGCCTATTTCTATGCTTTTCCTAGTAGACCAGAGGCAGAGGCTTCAGACACCGTTATCCTAGGTATGATCTTCATGGCCGATAGAATGGCTGTTGCATTGTTTGACCTATGCTCCAAATTTTCTTATGTGTATACTTATTTTGCTTTGGGTCTAGATCTTGTGTATGATGTGCTTAATACTCCTATCCGTGTGTCTGCTCCTATTGGGGATTCTGTGTTAACAGACAGGGTTGTTTGTGATTGCATTGTTAAATTCATGGGATTTGACACTATGGCAGACTTAGTGATTTTAGACATGGTTGATATTGATATAATTTTGGGAATGAGTTGGTTGTCCCCTTACTATTCCATCCTAGATTGCTACGCTAAGACCGTCACTATATCGGTTTAGGGTCGTCTAAGTTGGAGTTGAAAGGGAATTGTAGTCCTGCTCCTAA
The DNA here is from genome assembly GCA_035772735.1 of Datura wrightii. Classification (NCBI taxonomy): domain Eukaryota; kingdom Viridiplantae; phylum Streptophyta; class Magnoliopsida; order Solanales; family Solanaceae; genus Datura; species Datura wrightii. The sequence continues at coordinate 68,534,707 of JASDFA010000003.1, read as the reverse complement.
GAAATTGATTTCGTATATCATGCCCATAAGTTGATAGCGCGGGGTTGTTTAGCGTATCTGGTGCATGTTCGGGACACTAGTTCAGAGGGTCCTTCCATAGAGTTGGTCCCAGTTGTTTGTGAGTTCTTAAAGGTTTTCCTTTCAAATTTGCCAAGTATGCTGCCGGATCAGGACATAGATTTCTGTATAGACTTGGAACCAGGAACCCAATCCATTTCTATTCCTCCATACCAAACGACACCTGCTGAGTTGAGAGAACTCAGGGAGCAGTTGCAGGAGTTTCTCAGTAAAGGATTCATTAGATCGAATGTATCGGTGTGGGGTGCCCTGGTTTTTTTGTGAAGAAGAAGGATGGTAGTATGCGGATGTGCATCGACTACCGCCAGTTGAACAAGGTAACCATTCGGAATAAGTACCCTCTTCCTCGAATAGATGTTCTATTTGACCAGTTACAAGGAGTGGTTGTATTTTCAAAGATTGATTTGAGGTCCCGTTATCACCAGTTGAAAATCTAGGCTGAAGACATTCCCGAAATAGCCTTTCGGACCAGATATGGGCATTATGAGCTTCTGGTCATGTCATTCAGACTCACTAATTCCCCGCCAACATTTATGAGCCTAATGGATGGTATTTTCAAACCTTACCTAGATTCCTTTGTTATTGTATTTATTGATGATATAATGGTGTATTCTAAGACCAAGAGAACAAAAATCATTTAAGGATTGTGCTAGGATTACTAAAGGAGAAGCAGTTGTATGCTAAGTTCACCAAATGCGAGTTTTGGTTGGAATCGGTATCCTTTATAGGCATGTAGTTTCAAAGGAGGGAATCCGAGTTGATCCATAGAAGGTGGAGGCGGTCAGAAACTGGTGAGGCCAACTAATGTGATGGAAATCAAGAGTTTTGTGGGGATGACTAGTTACTACCATCGGTTCATCAAGGGATTCGCCTTCATCGCTTCGGCATTGACCTAGTTGACGCAAAAGGATGTACCCTTCCAGTGGTTAGAGGAATGCGAAGCAAATTTTCAAAAACTCAAGACTCTGCTAACCACAACACCTATTCTGGTGTTAACCGTGGAAGGTAAAGACATTGTTGTTTATTATGAGGCCTCATGATCTGGGTTGAGTGCTGTGTTGATGCAGGAATGATAGGTTATTGTGTATGCCTCGAAATAGTTGAAGGTGCATGAAAAGAATTACCCCACACATGATCTGGAGTTAGCAACGGTGGTGTTTGCATTGAAAATTTGGAGGCACTATTTGTACGGAGCTCGATGTGAGGTGCTCATGGATCATCGCAACTTACATTATATATTCTCCCAGAAAGATCTCAACTTGAGGCAGAGGAGATGGATGGAGCTTCTTAAGGATTGTAATATCACCATTTTGTACCACCCAGGAAAGGCCAATGTGGTGGTAGACGTGTTGAGTAGGAAGACAGTGAGCATGGGCAGTTTAGCTTGCTTGGAAGCTACTCAGCGGCCGATGTCTAGGGAAGTCGGGACTTTGGAAAACATCTTGGTGAGGTTGTCACTGACTGACCCGGTGGAATACTAGCCAACCTGGAGGCTAAGTCCTCACAGCTAGAGGAAATCAAAACTAGAAAATTTTAAGATGAATAGCTGGGTAAGATCAGGGATAAAGTCTTGCGGGGAGAAGCCAAGGAAGCTGTGTTGGATGATGAAGGGGCCTTGAGAATAAAGGGGCGGGTGTGTGTTCCCTGAGTGGGTGAGCTAATTAAAACTCTCTTGGCGGAAGCTCACAACTCTAGGTACTCCATTCACCCCGAAGATACCAAGATGTACCACGATCTAAAACAACACTATTGGTGGGGCATGATGAAGAGGGACATTGTGGACTATGTTGCTCAGTGTTTAAATTGTTAGCAAGTGAAGTACGAGCACCAAAATCCTGGAGGAGTACTTTAGAGAATGCCTATCCCCGAGTGGAAATGGGAAAGGATAGCTATGGACTTCGTGGTTGGTCTTCCCAAGACATTGGGAAAATTCGACTCAATTTGCATCATAGTGGACATATTGACTAAGTCTGCTCATTTCTTGCCAGTCCAGGTGACTTACAATATTGAGAAACTAGTCAAGCTATATGTGAAGGAGGTCATTCAATTACATGGGCTGCCTGTTTCAATTGTATCAGACAGGGGCACTCACTTCACTTCCCATTTCTGGAGGACCTTGTAGGCTGAGTTAGGTACAAGGTTGGACTTGAGCACAACCTTTAATCCCCAGATAGACAGACAGTCAGAACAACCTATTTAGGTGTTGGAGGACATGTTTTGGGCATGTTTGGTAGACTTTGAGGGCCACTAGGATAAATTCTTGCCCTTGATAGAGTTTGCCTATAACAATAGCTACCACTCGAGCATTGGCATGACGCCATTTGAAGCCTTGTATGAGAGAAAGTGCAGGTATCCAATTGGGTCGTTTGATGCATTTAAGGTGAGGCCTTTGGGGACTGATTTGTTAAAGGAGTCCTTGGAAAAGGTTTGAATAATTCAGGACCTCGTGGTAGCTACTCAGAGTAGGAAGAAGCAATACGCAAACAAGAAAGTCAGGGACACGGAGTTCATGGAAGGGAGCAAGTGCTGCTCAAGGTGTCCCCTGTGAAGGGGGTGATAAGGTTCAGAAAATGGGGAAAGCTCAATCCAAGGTATATTGGGCCATTTGAAATACTCTGATGTGTGGGGAAAGTGGCTTATGAGCTGGTATTGATGCCAGGATTGTCTGGAGTGCATCCGATATTTCATGTGTCTATGCTGAAAAAGTACCATGGGGATGGAACGTATATCATCAAGTGGGACTCTGTGCTTCCAGATGAGAATCTATCATTTGTGGAAGATCCTATACCGATATTGGCCAGAGAGGTTCAAAAGCTGAGGTCGAAGGAGATTTCGAAAGTAAAGGTCCAGTGGGAGAATCATCTGGTTGAGGAAGCCACTTAGGAGACCGAGGCTGATATGCAGTTCAAGTACCCCTAGTTGTTCATAGAATCTGGTATGTATCCTTTCTACTTTTGTATAAACCGTTCGAGGATGAATGATATTTTAATTGGTATCTGATGTAATGATCCGGACGTCATTACGGGATGGTTAAGATCCTAAAACATGAAAAATGGGTTGAGAGAGAGAGGAAAGTTGTGAAATAAATTAAGTATGGAATTGGGCATTTTCGGGTAGCTAATATTTCGGGGGACCGCTGCAGCGATGGAATTCCCGCTGCAGCGATGGAATTCCCACTACTTTTTAGCGAGACCGTGGTAGCGGTCGGAGTCCCGCCATGGCAAAATTAGGGAGTAACCACTGGAACCACCGCAACGACTCTATGGCCGCTGTAGTGAAAATGTGACCACTGCAGTAGATGACGGGAATCAGAACAAGGGTTTAAGTGGAATTTTCGGGACTAAGTCCCATTATTTCCAAAATGTGAAAGAGCAAGGTTGAGAGCGATTTTTTTCCTAGAGCAGAAAATGGTGGTGAAAAGGTAAGTTTCTTATCCCCTAGCCCCTTTAATGGGTATTGTTTATCGTAGAAGCTTAAGGGGGACCCATTAATTGTGAAAATATGGACTAGAGAACCCTAGGTTGATGAACTAGGGCTGAATTATGGGGGAGTAATAGAAGGTTTTGATTATTGAATTTTGCATAATGATTACTTTCTAAGGTTCCTCTTGTTAATGTTGTTGGGTTAGACAAGGTGGGGACCTAGAACAAGGTGGAAGGGAAGGGTAGGGTTTCTTGTTAAATAGCCCTAAAAAGAGAAGAGTTTGATCTAATTAGGCCCTATCTTGAGGAGTGATTAACTAATTACTATATGTATGTAGATCTCGAACAATTCGAAGTATTGAGGAAGGGCAAAGCTCATGCAAAGTAGCAAAGTCGATTATTCGGTAGGTTATGATTTGAGGGTTAGACCCTGTTTAATGACTTGTATGCTTAGGTGATAATTTTATGTGATGGGTCTTTGGACATCCCTTGTTGCGAGTTTGTCCTGCGAATGAGTATAATTACCTTGTTGATAGAAAACAATGATTAATATATGTTAAGTGTATGTGAAGTTGCGAAGTGAACTGCTTATCATGAATTGATTATGTGAATGGAGAATCGAAAATTAGTTTACATGTGAATGTGTACGACTTGTATACTTGTTGTTTTACAAAAATTGAGAATGAATAAGATAGTGATTGCATCTTGAATTAAGAGGCTTGAGCCCGAGGGGAGCATCGGGGGGAGCGAATATTATTATCGAGTGGCTCGTGTCTGAGGGGAGCATCTGGACGAGCATATGAGTGGGAGCGGGTGTCACATCGGCATAGTACATGTATTTCTAGAGTCCTCTGCAGTTCATGATTGGATGGTAAAAAATAAGACCCTCTGACATGTGCATACATGGTTCGTGTGGTTGAGTGTTAAGGGGAGACGGCAGAGGCGTGTTCCCGTCATGTTACCTTTGGTTTTGTCATTTTTGTGTTGTATTGTAATTCCATTTATATACATAAGTTTGAATGATGAACGTGCTAAGAGAACGTGCAAACTACTGTTGATATGACGTGAGATGATAATGAATATCATGTTTTTAGTTCTAAGTGTGACTTTGTCACCGTGTGCAAATATTGAGTAGTTATTGCCATGATTAACTGTGGGCTTGTAACGCTTAGTAGTTGATATGATTGTTGTTTTAATTGTACGTGTCTGGTGGATTTATGGAGTATGTGCAATGTTAAACTGCTAAATTGATAAATTGTTGAATGGATAAACTGAGAAGAGTCCAGCCTTGTCGCTTCAGGGGAACTATTTCCGTTGTGGTGAGACCGCTGCCACGGTCAAGTGATTGCTGCAGTGAAAATGGCCCAATCCAGTGAGCTGGCCGGTTGTCCCCTGTGTAGAACTAGTATGTCTAAATTTTGTGTTGTACTTCCCTAATGTTGTTGACTGGTCGTATATTATTATTACTCGATATACATGTTATTATTTAGGGTCTGCTGATGATGCCTACCAATACCGTGTTATGTACTGACCCTACCCCTGAACTTCTTTTCTGAGTGCAGAGTCCGAGCCAGACAGTTCTTCACGTCCTCACTTGTAGAGCAAAAATTTTGGAATTGAGAAAGTGAGCAGACAAAGTTGCTATTTACTCTCCCATTGCAGATTTCTTTTTTTTTTTCCAGACATTTGAAGATTTTGTTTTCTTTGAGTTGTTAGTTTTCTTAGTATGGTAAGACAGACATCTGGTGCAATAACAATCAAGTTCTAATTCTTAGTTTTTGTCTGTGCATTATATTGATTCAAAGTTCGTTTTAAGAGCATAACAGTTGATTTCTTCATGAATGTCTTATTTTGGGGTCACTTGGGGATTGTTATTGGGTTTCGCTGGTTCGCCTACCGGGGGTTTGTGTGGGTGCCAATCATGGCCACCTGGGTCGTGACACTCTACTATCTGATGAGATGCTAGGACAAGCCCTAGCTAACTCCAAGTCTGAAACTAAACTAACATAACAAGTATAAACTGATAGATTTCCTTGGATGATGAGGACTCACCCAAAGCAAGGGCTGAACTGGACTGATATGAGAGCGAGCTATCAACGAGACTGAGCCAGATCACCTGAACCTATATCATGAGACGATATAGCATAGAGTATGCGGTCAGTATTTTGAATGTACTGAGTATGTATGTTAAGTAAAGCATGCTTAGTAAGATGTTAGTTGAAATCATGCATATAAATCAAATAGATCATGAGAGTAAGGACTGCACGCTAGAAGCCATGTATCTGAGATGTACATAATCATAAGTTATTCATCATAACTGAACATAATGACCCAAGATTTTGAAAATAGAAATCATATGACTTATGATGCTTGAAATTATAAGTAAAAGCTCATAAACTGATCATTGGGTCAAACATGCTATAAAACATAATATCATAAGTCATGAACATGAGTAACTAAAATCATGAGAAATAATGAGAGACTCGTCATAACTGACAACCACCATGTATGAGCGCATGATGATCCCACATGTTGCCTACGTGAAGGAGAGCCATCCTAAGGCTTTCCAGGGCAAAGAACGAATATGGTGTGATATCATAAACTAATTGTTAGCCTTGGCTAAAATCATAATAAACATACTTAACTTACATGGGCTTTTCCCAAATAATAAAATTATGCGTACTTGCAATAGACTTCATAAGTCAAAATCATAGAATCATAAGTTGAGAGTTCATAAACATTTATGCACACAAGATAAATCATCATGCTTGAAATCATGGATCATAAGCTTGAATTTCCATAAAACTTGCATAACAGGGAATGATTTTTAATAACTTTAAATCATAAATTTATAATCAAATTGAGTGTTAAAATCTACCCATTATACTTAAATCATACGTTAAAACATGAGATGATTGGACCCATAACCATAGCATAGATAATTTCATAGAATTGGGTTAAAACCCTAGAGATCAATACCCTTGATTAGAAACTTGAATTCATGAATTAGAGGAAACTTTTTGGCATGACGATGGAAGAAATTCCCCATTCATAGCCCCACATACCTAGGAAATTTGATTTCTAAGCTGGTCATGAAAGCCCAAGAGAATTGAGAAAGAAATTGAGGAGTAATTCTAGTTTGATCTTGGAAGAAAAATTCAATATAATGCATGCATGGGAGCCTAATGACTTAGTCTAGTCTAAACCCTCTTAAAACTCTCCTTATAGGGCTCAAAATGGAATTATTAAAGAGTTAGGGGCTAGAGAATTTACAAAACTACCCTAAAAAAATCGCATAAAAAATTCAGACTGCCAGCTACAACGATTTATCCAATGAATCATTGTTAGATTCGATGGCTCGTTGCATCCGTCCATTGTATCTAGAGTACTCCTGGTATTATTCTGATCATCTGACCAACAAATGAACAGGATGAGTTATAACTCTCAAACTACACTCCTTATTTAGAGAGAATGTAAGCGATTGTTGTATCAAAACAAATAACCTGACGGGTGTCGGGATCGAATCTCACAGAGAATAGTGAATGATTTACACAAGAGTTGTTTAGTGAATTGAATTGATTCGCATCAAAGCAATGAAAATGTAAAAGTAAATTTTGGGGGAAATGAATGCAATAATATTGTGGACTCTAAAATAAGTAAATCAAGAGAGCAAGATAACAAAAATTGAGAAACAATAATGTACAAAGGCTAGAGGTGTGGAGTAGATGGGATGTCAATCAAATCGAAATTTACTAGACAGTCAAGCTATTACCAATATGTATAATAACATTGGAAAAAGATGGAGCCCGATGTTTTTCAACCTCTTGAGCTCCTTATCCTCAAGTCCTTTCAAACCTCAAGTTACAATTCAACTTTCCAATATGGTTTGGATTTAGGGCTGAGCTATTTCTATCCATCAACCTCCAAAGGGATTATGATCATGGATTTTGTCTATTTCTAGCCCAACCCCACATAATCAAATCCCAATCCACTATTAAATTCTCCTCCATTACTTAATTCTTCTTTTTCAAGCCAAAATCAAGTAAGAAAACAATACCCACATTTGCAACTATGAGAAATCAACCATAATTTGAGGAGAATATGATAGATTTACACTAATTAAGTAATTGCCGCGCTCCATTTTCCTCGCAAAAAGTGGGACTCGACATGTGACAACTCTTTTAAGCTAAAAAAAGAAGAGTCTCCACCTAACGAATTATGGTGTGTTAGGGCACCCTACTAGACTAATTATAAATAACTATATTTTATTAGTCTATGTCACCAGAGTTGGGTAAGGGTTCAAATTACCTCGAAAGAAAGATGTTAGGCACCTTTTGAGGTCCACAACGGCGGGTCCCTTCCGAATTCATTATTATATGGGGGAATTAAGTGATAAAGTAAGGTCAATTTTTAAATTAATCTAAAATAACCAAGTGATTAAGCATGTGAATTTATATTGCTAAAAATAAACACATGCACTCAGTCCAAAATAAATATTTATACAATTAAGCACAAAGAAGAGGATACATACTTGTTCGCTTTCAATAGAATACTTAAAATAATTGAATAATACAAACAATTAAGGAAAACTAAAATATAAATTCAAAAGAGTAAAGATAAATGAACTAACATGGTTGTCTTCAAATTGAGTAAAATAAATAATAAATTAAAAATACATAAAGTTAAAATTAAAAGAGTGGGATTAGGCTATGACAAGACTAAAAACGGGTCCAATGCGATGTTACTCTCCTTTATTCTATTTGTTGTATGATAGACTCTTTTAAACGCCTTAAGACAAGACGAATAATTCTTAAAGAAGTTGTTCAAGAGTACTGAATAAATATTTCAACATTTAAAAGTCGTGTGTAGCCAAATATATATATATATAAGATTGTATAAAAGTATATCAATAATTTGATATAATAATATAAGTTGTCAAGTCTTTGAGATTTTTAAAAGAGTGACATATAAAATTAGAATAGAAGGGAGTGATGAGTTTCTTTATCTTTCTAAAGCTATTTTTGTGCTTCATACATAGCTATTGCCTGCCTTTTTCTTCATTTTCCGATACGTACCTGATGCCCCGCTTAGGCCGACAACTCCACTTGAGCTCTGCTTCATGCATTGACTCATCCACTCGTCGTGTTTGAACTCCAAACTATGTCATTCCATTGCGATGTACATGTAAAAAATAAATATTCAAAAAGGGTGAGAGTATGTCTGTTCTTAATATTTAATTTATAAAAAAAAAGAAAAAAAATTAAGTAGTTAATGAGAGGAAACAAAATTCAGATGAGGTTCTTGGGGTACATAATAGACGAAAGAAAATTCAAAGATTATCACATAGATAAATTATTCATGTTGTGTCGTAATATGGTACAAGTTTGAGCTATCACATCGAGTTACTGGATGAGGTTGCTAAATTATTTCTACTACACTAAATATGAGGTACTGAAATATTGTATATTCCCTTTAGTTTAAGTAATAAAATAAATGTCAATTCTATGAGGTTATGACATGTGAGAATAAATGAGATAATAAACAAAGGCTTGGTGCATACGACGTAAAAAAAAAGGTCAAAGTGATTTATTTATTACTCTAATACATGATGTATGTGAGAGGGAACAATCATCTTGAGAAATAAAACTTTAACTTAATTTCATAAAGGATGACAAAATTATTGAACAATTTTAAGGTATGGCTAGCAGAAGATACATACAATCAAACACATGGAGGGCACAAAAATTGACTTGCTATCTAACTTATCACTCAAACAAGTATCATAAACCTCAAAGAAAGAAATGGACAGAAGCATATAGCTTTAGAGAAAGAAAAGGACTTCTCAGTCAAATCATATCTAAAATTGAACAAGCAGATTTACATAAGCACTTGAAGCACATATTAGCCATAAGCAATGGAGGAATACTGAAAGAGTGAAATCAAAAGAAATTTTAGAGAAAGCAATCTGCTGAGAGATAGTAAAAATGTTACCTCCGACAAGTGAAAAATCAAAAAATTCACGAATCGTGGCTCGAGACTCTTTCTATGAACCTCGACAAATAACTAATAAAATTAAAAAAATAACCCCCATATCCCATTATTTCAAAGTTTTTATGGACATATATAGTGAGGCTGCTCAAGTCTTCTTTTGAGATAATTGAGGCTTGACCGATTTGTTAGTGATTCAGAAAAAATTACCCCTATCATTAATTAAAAAAGGAAAAGTATCCATATAATGAAGAGAAAAAAAACGTTAGGGTAAGGGATAAATAAGGAAAGAATCAATTAAGGGAGTAATTTTTTTAGAAAAGTAATATTTTTTTAAAAGAAAGGAATAAATTTTTTTACTAATTTTTCTAAAAATTATCTTATTCCATACCTTCTGGGGAGGTCCGTTTGATATTCAAAAACTGCTCAGCAACAGTTGGCCAAGTGGGGAATGTTGGGGTGAACCAGAAAAATGCCTCTCTCCTCGTTCTGCCCTTCCTATTGGGATAGCAGCCTTCGGGCTTTTCCTGCCTTTTCTAATAAAAAATTCCTTGTAGAAAGAGTAGCCTCATTGTTCACTCACTGATCTACGACTAATATAGGGCCTACCTGGCTCATAGAGACTCCATGTAAAGAAAAGATATAGAAGAGTTTTTCTAACAGTAAAAGAATTTGATAAAATTTTAAATTTAAAATTTGTGCTCAATATTGTTGTTTGGGTATAAATTTCTACCAAAATATTTCAGACTAGTAACTACTAAATTACTAAGTAATCGAAAAACTATAAAATTAACAATTGTATTTTATTATCAAACAATAATTTATCAATATTTACGATAAAAAGAATAATAACTCTAAAATATTTGCTCTAGTGTTTATAAAAAAATAGTGAATAAATGTAAGCAAGTAAAAATAAATGAATAAATAATTCTACAAGTGAAGAATGATGATGATGATGATGAAGGAAAATTTGTACATGTGAATGTAAAAAAATGATAATGACATTTGCAATTAACTAAACACAATATTAGAATGGTAACATGGCTACGTAAATAATAACAATAAAATAATTTGTGACTGTGAAAAATATTTAAAATATTTACAAGTAAAATAGCAGCCTAAATAAGGTATGGTGGGTCAAAATTAGGTGTCAACAGTTGCCCCTTCTTTGCTCGAGAATGAAGGATAAATTGTCGAGCAAAGAACGTTGACTTAGTATCCAATTTTGTCCGATCGAGGAACGATCTCGATGAGACACGGTTGTCAAAATATTCTGGCCGAGACTTCAGTGTCACATCGCCTACATATCTCAGTTCTACGAGAATCAAGTCACGTGTAGTTCTAGATTTAGGAATGATAGAGATCCCTATAAGAAATTGATAGAATGAGGCTTATATTGGATAAAGACGCATGAATTGTTACTTTGATATCATATTATGATGATATCTGGATGATTGTTATTCAGAAGACGGAGGATTGAAGGCGAAGCGAAAGCGAAAATTGTTTTCATTTGATAAAAGACCTATTTCTATCTTCGTACCTGCAGACTTTAACACTACCAGATAAAATTGTTAATAAGGTAAATATATATAATAGACTAATATAAAAGTATTTCCATAATAATTAACAACGAGGGAAGGATATATAATTTTTTGAGGAACCCAAAAAATCGACCCAGTTTTAGTTTTTCAAGGAGGATACCAGCAAAACTAGATAAGTTTGTTAGTACTCACATACAAAACTATCTAGAATTGATATATCCTATTTTAGGGAAGATAAAACTAATCATCCTATTTCAAGACTGACCGGCTCAACGGGCTCAATTGTAAATAATGAGCTTAAATAAAAATCATAGGGCTCAAATGCAACTACGGGGCTCAAATTTAGTTTGCAGGCTTAAAATACAATATCGGAATCAATCATCCATTTTTAGGGCGGACAAACCCAAAATACCCTATTTTAGGACCGACTAACCCAATTATCCAATTTTAGGGCGGATGAACCCAAAGTGTCCATTTTTAGGGCGGACGAACCCAATTGTCTATTTTAAAGGCGGATGAGCCATTTGTCCATTTTTAGGGCGGACAAACCCATTTGTCCATTTTTAGGGCAGACGAACCCATTTATCTATTTTTAGGGCGGAGGAACCCAAAATGTCCATTTTTAGAACGGACAAATCCAATTGTCCATTTTTAGGGAGGTCAAGCCCATATGTCCATTTTTAGGGCGGACTATCCCAAATGAGAGTAGCATAACTTCAGTGGCTCAAATAATAGTGGCTTGATTCACAATAGCCTGATAAGTAGTACAATAGTATCTCGATAGTAGCATACTAGTAGCATGAAAGTAGTGTAATACGGGTCTGATTGAATAACATGATAGTAGCATAAAAATAGCACGATAACAACTTGATAGTAGCATAATACGGGCTTGACTGAATAACCTAATAGTAGCTTGAAGTAGCATAATATGTGCCCGATCATAATAGTGGTCTGACAGTAGCATAATATGGGCCTGATCATAATAGTGGCTTGACAGTAGCATAATACGAGCCTGATTGAATAACGTAATAGCATGATAACAACAATAGTAGCTTGACTTAGTGGAATAATAGCTTGAATCCAAAGGTATAATAATAGCTCAATAGTAGTAGCTTGATCCAGTGTAATAATAAAAATTTAAATCTAGAGGCATAATAATAGCTTGCAAGTAGCGAAAATGTATCTCCGGCATTGTGTGCATGTTATACCTACACTCAAAGAAAAATTGTGAGTTTTAAAAAGTAAGGTTGATACATACTTTTGCTTGTCCTTTGCTCCTCGTCGTTGTTTTGACCTTTGTGGACTTTACGGTTCGTCTTGGTGCCTTCAAAAATTTCTGCCTCAATTTAGCATGCAAAGTGCTTCGTAAATCTCCTTGTTGCCTGCTTATGTAATTTTTAAGGTTTTCTCAAAAATACTTCCCCAAGTTTGACTTTTGTATTCCTGCTTTACTCAGTTAAAAAAATGGTTGTCTTGTAATTGAATATCAAGAGATTCAATTTTAAATCCACATTTGTCATCCAAATATCGAACCAAAATGACATGGATTTCATATTTGGATGTGGGAGAGATATTTGATTTGGCTATGAAAAAAGAAAATTTTATTTGATTGTGACCAAACCCAAAAGTGGGCTGCCTACATATCCAAATTGAATCAGGTTAAACGTAGTTCATAATCTGAGACTTAAAGAAATTCGGATGGTGATTGAAAATGATAGAGATTGATAATGCTCGAGCGGAAGAATAAAGGCGTACTGCTTGGATGGTATTGAATAGTTATAGAGGTCATATAAGAGTAGAAAATTTTATATGTTATGAAAGGATAGGAATATCAAGAAATGATACTATCATATGATATTGCTTAGGTGAGGTGTGAGAATAGAATAAGAATGGGCGAAAAAAAATTATTTAAAAAATTATGTTCGTGCTAGAAAGTGCAAGAGGAAACTAAAATACATTAATTGATGTAATTGTGGAGTCAATAGAAAGATGTTTGATTTTCGAAAAGAAATTAATGCTACTAAGAAAACGAAAACAGTTTGATTAGGCCTTAAGAATTGTATGATTTAGGCCTAATAGAGTAGAGATAAACAATAATGTGGAATTATTAGCATTAAGAAGGAGGTAATTTTGAAACTATTTAAAGTTGGATATTCCAAGAAAGATGGGACGACCCAAATAGGAAATAAATAACCGAGTAGGTAAGATATATAGTAGCAACTAACACATATCAAATAAAATTATGTCCTTTTGAGATAGTAAACCCCTTTGGACTTTGGACAAGGTCAACTATTAGTCTTGATGTGCCACGGGCGTCAAGAGATCTTAGATACAATGCATGCATGACTTCACCTAGACTTTTAAGAGTTGGGTAGACATAGACTAAAAGACTTTCTTATACGAGAAGGCACGTGCTCACATGGTAGTAAAACTATCCATTCACCCCACGTATATGCCAACTTTCTAAATGGATTTTCAAAAAAATTTCGGAGAAGTGCAAAACACAACTCGCGTGTACATTGTGTGATAGTGAGAAGTTCTCAAGTGGGGGGAAGTATGAGCGGAATGACAGTTTATGTAAAAAATAATAGCAATTGGCAGGTAAAAATAAATAATTAATAAAGTGCATCATGAATATAAAGAATATTACGCAGTGAAATAAAACAAAGAAAAATAGTTAGTGACTTCCTAGTTAAAGAGATAACATTCAACAAGAATAAAATAATCATATTAAATGTGCGGAAAAAGAAAGGAGATTAAACAAGAAATTAACTAATTAAGAAAAAAATAAAGGGTAGAAGGAAAGAGATTTAATATGGAAGCAAATTGATTTAAGGAAATAAATAAAGGTGAAAGGAAAGATATAATCATAAAGGCAAAATAATCTAAATACGGCAACAAATAAAGGAAATAAGGAAAGGGATTAAGCATGTAGAGAATCTAAATATGCTAAAAAATAAAGAGAAATAAAAAAAACGTATACATGAAATCAAATTTAAGGCTATAAAGTGACAAATAAATAAGCATGATAAGGGGGTTTAATAGACACGGTTCCCTCAAGCGGATAACTTGAGAGTGAGAAAACTCATGACCGTCGAAGCACCGTTGATCGACCAAATCATGAGGCATTCCTCGAGTGATGTATAATAGTGAACAATCATGAAACCACGCAGTCGTTATCAAGTGTGTGAGTGTGAACTTTCCAAAGGAAGACCAGATTAAAATAACAATTTAACAATATGTGGCATAGAGAAGCATGAGAGTAATTAATCACATAAAGAAATAACTAAAAGATAGGAGATTCTTCATAAAAATAGATTAATTGTTCTTAGAAATAAATAAAAGAAAAAGGAAAGAAATTAATCACATTAAGAAAATAATTCAAATAAGGAAAAAAATAAATTTAAAAAAAAAACTAAAACATAATATATTATATAAGGAAATAAAATATACCGAATAAATGAGATATGCATAAAAATAAGAAAATTTAACCTTATCTAAAATGAAAGAAATAAATTTCATAAGTAAAAAAATAAATAAATAAACATACAAGCCAAACACAAAATCTCCACATAAACATGAATACGCTATAGGTTAGAACCTAAAAATATTTCTAGTGGAGTTGCCATGCTGTCGTGCCCCATTTCTCGCGAAAAACGGGATTCAACATATGACAACTCTTGAAGGATGATTGAAAAAGATGAAGAGTCACCACCTAACAAATTAAGGTGCGTTAGGGCACCATACTAAGCTAAGAGTCTGTTTAAACTAGCCTAGGTCACCAGAGGCAGGTAAGGGTTCAAGTTACCTTGAAAGGAAGGTGTTAAGCACCTTTCGAGGTCCACAAATGTGGGTCCCTTCTAGATTCGTTAATCATATGGGGTTAATTAGTGACCAAAAAATGAATTGATTTTAACTTAATTTATTTAAATTTAAACTAGATATAAAAAAATGCAAAGATGATGTACATAAAAAAAAAGACTTTCAGACAAGAGAGAAGAAAGAAGTTTGAGACTATACATATTTAAAGAGAATATTATTATTTCTAAAACTATTACAATGTACAATCAAATAAAAATAAGACTTAATACAAAATTTATGCAATAGTAATTAAGAAAGTGTGGAGACCAATAAGGTAAGCAAGAAGATAATTTGAATAAAATATGAAACACTACGAATTCGTCAATGCATATAGTAAAGTCGTTGACGAAATAAATACAAGAAAAACATAACAGACAAACAAATAAAATTTGAAATTATGGGGTTGAACCTCGAAGAGGCGCCTATGTATCCCTGGAGGGAATCAGGCTAGATGTAGTTCTGCAATGCGGGGGGGGGGGGGGGGGGGAGGGGAGAGGGTATTTTAACCTAATGGGATCACCCCGTACAACATAAATAATACTTCGCAACCATTTAGATTGCTCGTATTATTCAGTGGGTATATACTATCATGTCCCACTACCCACCTAATTAGTTAATTATAAATCCTAAAGCATTCTAGATGAGAAAAGAAAACAAATACCCTAGCATTTTCCGACCCGTCCTAAACTTAATGTCTAATAGGCATTGGACGACTATTTTAATTTTTTAGGGTCTAGAATTCTTAAGGTTTTTAAAGGTGATTACGTCAAGCAATAAAATTTCAAACAAACAATTAATACATAGAAGGTTTCAAACAGGCCTCTACATTAAAATGAATAACCGTGATGTCCAAACAAGTGCAAAAAGATTTTGAATCCTATAGACATGAATTCTAAGAAAATAAATTTAAATAGATTATTATATTGCAGATTCTGGTAGGCATGATTTCCAAACAAATTTAAGAAGATTATCATGTTACTTATTATAACGTATGAATGCTAATTTTGCACAATTTATTATAAACCCATCTCCTAAAGGAAGAATCTTGATGCGATTAAACAGTTATCTTCAAATAGTATCTTGTAAGCATGACTTCTAGTTGTTAGGTTAAGAAAATTAGGCATGCGGTCAAATCTTATGATTTCTAGCAGGAACGATCTTATTTATTTATCCTAAAAGTCATGGTATCTAATTTTTGCATTAGAATAGTCTGAACATACTGTAATTAGACAATTGCGAAACAGAATATCTTAGAATACCGATTCAACACATAGTTGTTAGAAGAAGACAACAATATTAAGCATGTTTAAAATAATAGCTTATTTATGATAGATAAATTTTTAATCAATTGCTTCAGGATTTTCAAAACTACGTGTGATGATTAATGAACAGGTTTTAACCTTATTATCAGATTAATTCCATAAGCAAATTATTGACTTTCAAGATTAAACAGGTGGTTGCACAAAATAAGATACTAATTTAGAATTCATTTAAACCTATAGGCAGATTTACCAATACTTAAATATGACACATGCTTGAAATTAAATTGTTATAGTTTCTACATGCATCAATTTTAGTCAAAATAGTTAAACCTTTATGTCTACAAACATGATTCGGATTGTTTGTCTTCCGATTAAATTCCTACAAGAAAGAGTTCTAGTGTCGCATATATTATTGAAATCCTATGGACATGCTTTCTAGGTGAAGGTAGAAGTCAAGAAAACAGTAAAGAGAAACATACAAATCTCACCCCCATAAACCCCTTTCCACTATTTATTAGCATTTATTACAGTTATTACAAACTGAAATTAAAAAAATGAACAGACAAATACAACAATGATGCCTAAGAATAATTCTAAATAAAAGATCCGAAGCCCCGTCTCATCCAGGAGACTCTTCGTGTCATTAAAAAGAACCTATTAAACAAGTAATACCATAAATACATTTGCGAATATATATGTCCAGAATCTCTACTTGTTTATTCTACAAAGGTACGTATTCAAACATGTATACAAATCACTACAGAATTTAAGCATATATTCCTACGCAAAGCATCTATAAAGGACATATCAGGATACTAAAAGTGATTCAAATTCATTATAGCTAGAAGCAAGTAGCAAGGTCACACATTGTTATCGAAAGTAAAGTAAAGAAATAAAACTGACCAGTTAATGACAAATATGGCAAATAACAAGTGTCAATAATCCGAAAGATCTTTCCACAATTGGGACCCAAACCTTAACACATCAAGATCATGGGAATCTCAAGGATTCCGAACAGTGCTTGTGTTGAGGTAGGTTAGAAGAGTTATATAATCAGTACAACGAAGAACAGAGCAGTATTTAAGAGTAAAGTAATTTGTAGATTCTTTGACCAATGTTCAAATGAATAACAAAATAAGAGGTCTACTTTTATAGTTAAAGACTAAAGGGTTAACGAAAGGGAGAAATAATCAGAAAAGATAATTAGGGAATTTTTTTCTTAATTGACAAAGCTGAAAATCATATAAAATATTTACTATTAAAAAAATTTTCCTTAATTAAATAAATCAAATCAAATCAAGATTAAAGATCTTCCTAGTTTTACAAAATCAAATTAGACCTTACCATAATTGGTTACACATTAAATCAACTAAGGGAGGAGAATAATCAGTCGACATAGATTTTTATTAGATAGATAGTCATGTGTAAAATAGTTTATATTTACCATAAATACTGAAGCAAGAAATTGCAATATAATCAAAGCTTACCGGAAATAACTATATTCACTAAGCACAAGTATGGGAAGAAAAATATTAGGAATTGATTAAAGAGTCACCAAACAGAATCATTTAAGGCTGTCACAGGGTGGAAAAATAAGAATATGAAATTACCCTAATTAATCAAATACAAAATTATCAACAGATTGTACCAAATAAAATCTAAAATCATCATAATTAAATAAGTAATAACATTGTCATGATTTAGAGTATATGAGAGGATTAATCATTATATATTGGTAATAGAAAATTTTAAAAGTTGTTATAAATCATATCTAATAGCATATGAGGCTTGTCGTGAATCAAACTCAGAAAGGAAAGAAACATCATATAAGGCTGTCAAAGTTATTCACCAAAACTTTCATTCATTTTATGACTATTAAATCCATATTGTGCTGCACAGAAATAAAAGAATAAATTACCATGCCATATTAAACACATATGACTCAGATTCATGAATTGATACAGATTACCGTATAATACTTTCAGAAATCAAAATGAATGATTAGCTAAAGATAAAAGACACAAATCATCTGAATTTATCTTGACTTATTTCTAAGGAATCATACATGGAAATATTACTTAATATGTAGCATTTTATTCGAATGCAAGTTTCTATCAAATATTTGATCTTAAACCAGCTTTATTTTAAATAGGTCCACAGGTAATGATTTCGCAAGACTTCTACAAAGCTTAAAGCCTCTTACACGAAAAATATATGAGCAGATAAGAGAAGTACTAGTTGAACTTCAACCAATATCTAAGAAACTACTAATCTTATGTTTCAGAAAATTATTAAGAACAAACTATGGCCTCACGATTAAAGATTTCACACAATGTAATAACATAGAGAAATGGGCAGCCGTTGATTTTGTTTCTTGACAATATGAGTATACCCACGAACATAAATCATGTAGAAAAACATGTACAAATGAACGGCCACAGATCCGAGATTTCAATGAGCAAGAATCACGAGTTGGAGCAAACTCAAAGGGAAATCGAGCTTGACGGTGTTTTTCCGGCCAACAATGGCTGGAAAGAATGGTGGACGGGTAAGGTATGGGGATAGAAAATGAGGGAGAGAGGTGAGGAGACGTACGAGGCAGGGGTGGTTTCTGGAAGTTTCTCGGCTGTCCGACGGGTGTGAGGTTTGCGGTGGTCGGGCGAGAAACAGAGGGAGATCTAGTCGGTTGTTCGAAAAATGAGAGCTTGATTAGTGGTGTTGGAGATGGCTGGAGTTTGTGAGAAACAGAGGGGAGGTGGGGCAGTGACAGATCTGGTTGTTTTCGTCCAACGGTAGCCGGAACCAATGGGGAAAAATTATGAGGCAGAGAGAGGCGTGGGTTGTTGGCTGGTATTGTGGCGGAGGGGAAGAAGTGAAGGAGACGGAGAGCAGGTGCAGCGCCGCCATCGCGGCTGTTGGTGGAGGTCGGTGGAGGGGAGAAGAGGAGAGGGTGCGACGCCTAGAGAGGAAGGAAAATGAATTTTTTTAAGGGTTTAGGGGGGGGGTAATAAAGATAAATATGGAAAGGGGTAGGGTTTATTTGTAACCGTAGGATTAGATTAAATGAATGGCTAGGATTTAATCTTAGGTTCTGGGTCAGGTTCGGGTAGTAAATGGGTTGACTGGATGTGGTAATGGGTTATAAAATTAATTGGGTTTAAAAAGTGGCCAGATTTTGGTCAAATATGGCTAAAATTGACAAATTTAGGTAGTAAATGGCTAAATCATAAATAAATTAGAAGAAATTTTAAAATAGCTGCTATATAATTAATAAAATACTATACTTGTAAATAATTTAATAAATAGGTAACATAATTTACAAAAAAATTATTTAAACATTATTATCAATATAAATAATTTATAAAATTTAAGTGAAATGGTGTAAATATTATTATGTAAATCTTTATAAAATTTAAGTAAAAATATATATTTCAAATTAAAAGCTTGTTTTATTAACACGAAATATACTACATATGACATAATGACATAATATCAAAAAATTAATAAATGAAAACTAAATATAAACAAAAAATTTAAAAATTATAATTTGGAATGATTATGCAAAATTTAAGAGTTGTGATAATTAATTATTTAAATATTATTAATGCGAACAAAATAATTACGTAAAAAGATAAATTGTAAAGCATATATAAGCATATACGGGAGTAGGGAGGTCAAAATTGGGTGTCAACAACTGCCCATTCTTTGCTCGGGAATGAATGATAAATTGGTGAGCAACGAACGTTGACCTAGTGGCCAATTTTGTCTAACCGAGGAATGATCTCGATGGGGTTGAACGAAAAGGGAATAAGAGTTGTGTAAAAATTGTGGCTAAGACTTTGATATCAAGTCGCCTACATATCTCGGGTTTACGAGAATCAAGCCGCGTGTAGTTCTAGATTTAGGGATGAACGAAATTCCTAAAAGAAATTGGTAATGCGAGCTTGAATAAAGATGGAGGTAGCACAAATTGACAAGTTTTAGAATAGATTGCAAAATAAACAGGTGGGAATATGGCTAGAATTAAATGTGATAAAAATAGAGATAAGTTGAAAAAATAAAGCGCGATGTGTCCTCATTCGTAGCTCGTTCGACCTCGGTATTCATGTAAACAGAATAATTAAAGCGTAGGCATCAAATAGTTCATAAAATGAACCGATATAAAAATTAAACATGATGCAAGTTCCCTTTAGACAATGAGACTTCACTTCGAGACAATAAGGATGATGTCTCTAGGCCATGATGTCTTCGGCCATGATATACAAAATACATCCTTTTAATCTATGAAATGATGTCGGAAGGCCATGCAAGATGATGCCTTTAGACTATGATGCCTTAGCAACATGATAAACAAAAATTAAATCCTTAGGCCATGACATGACGTCTGCAGGCCATGAAAATTGATGCCTTTAGACTATGATGCCTTAGGAAGCATATGGCGCCTTAGGAACATGATAAATGAGCAGTAAATCCTTAGGCCATGACATAATGTCTGCAGGCCATGAAACAATGCCTTCAGACCATGACGCCTTCGGATGAGTAAAAGAATGATAATTTTAAAGAAAGTAAATTATTTGAGGGCTTAAGTAACTTAATTGGTAGCTTTGATTTATTCGGGCTCAATCATAGGGCTCAGAACACAATAACGGGCTCAAATGCATAAGAAGGGCTTAAAATGCAAATACGGGCTCAAATGCTAATATGGGCTCAAATATATATCACGGGCTCAAAATGCATATAAAGGGCTTAAAATGCAAAAATAGGCTCAAATCTATATCGCGAGCTCAAAATATTACCACAGGCTCAAAAATGCGTATAAAGGGCTCATCATATATATCAAGGGCTCAACATATAATAACGGGCTCAAAAATGCAAATACGGGCTCAACATGCATACACGGGCTCAAATGCAAATATGGGCTCAGATGTGTATCGAATATGCAAACACGGGCTCAGAATGCAAGTAACGGGCTCAACATGCATATCATGGGCTCAAATACAAATACGGGCTCAAATATATATTGAAATGCAAACACGGACTCAGAATGTAATGGGCTCAACATGCATATCATGGGCTCAAATACAAATACGGGCTCAAATATATATCAAAATGCAAACATGGGCTTAGAATGCAACTAACAGGCTCAACATGAATATCATGGGATCAAATGCAAATACGAGCTCAAATGTATATCAAAATGCAAACACGGGCTCAAAATGCAAGTAATGGGCTCAACATGTATATCACGGGCTCGAATGCAAATACGGGCTCAAATATATACATGGGCTCAAATGCAAATGCGGGATCAAATGTATATAAAGGGATCAAAGAAAAGACTATAATGATACAGATAGCGGGCAAAAGATAAATAACGGACACGTAATGCGAGAAAGGATAGATTGACTTAGCTTCGTGTCGCTTTTGCAGACAAAAGGTCCTCCATTGTTGCCTTTTGCGCTTTGCTACTTCTGTATTCAAAGAAAAATTATTAGTTTGTAAAGGGGAGGTTGATCTGTACATCTGTATTCTATCTTCCTCCTTTTCTCTCGACACCTTTTGTTGAATTCTGTCCAGGTATATGCTCGGGCACAAGGTTAAAAGGAATATTTTAAAAATAATTTAGTAAAGGTAAAAGTTAAACTACCTAGGGAAAATATTAGTTAAACCATGGGCCATGAAATATTCTGAAACCATACAATGCCCTCTTGGAGAATTAATCTCTTGTCTTGAATTAATACTGATGAAATTTTGAGATCCTTCTTAAAATTTCTGCCCCAGTGTAGAACATGATGTAGACTTCTTTTGCAAATGATGTAACGTTGTGAATTTTTGAGGTCCCCTAAAAAATTTTGCCCCACTTTGCAGCTTGTTAACCATATCACTATAGAAAACCTGATAGAATCAACGAGACCCTCTCAACGAAAAGGGAGAAGAAGATTTTACTAAGATATAGATTGAGTCCCACCGGGATGCCTATGTATCCCTCTTAAATGGAAATCAGGTCCAACGTAGTTCAGATTATAAAGAAAAGCCTAAAGTAAACTCCAATTCTAAATTTAATATCTCTTAACAACATATGAATTGATAGGCTTGGGCTAAATTTCACCATCCATCTCAGCTAAGATAAGTGCTTCTCCTGTCAGCACTCTGTGTACCATATAAGGACCTTGCCAGTTAGCGAGAACTTGCCTTTGGCTTCATCTTGGTGTGAAAAAATATCTTTCAAAACCAACTGCTGGGTGTGAAGAGTCTTGGTCGAACTTTCTTGTTGAAAGCCTTAGTCATCCTACTCTAATAAAGTTGACCATGACAGACTGCATTTATCCTCCTTTAATCAATGAGTGTTAACTACTCAAATCTACTTCGTACCCATTCTGCATCGCTAAGCTCTGCTTCTTGAATAATCCTTAAGGAAGGAATTTCTACCTCAGCTGGTATCACTGCTTCATTACCATACACCAGCATATAAGGTGTAGCTCTAGTAGATGTTCAGAGAGTGGTACGATATCCCAACAAAGCAAAAGGCAACTTCTCATGCCAATGTCTATAATTATCGATCATCTTACACAATTTCCTCTTGATGTTCTTATTCACGGCCTCCATGGCTCCATTTATATGTGGCCTATATGCAGTAGAGTTAGGATGCTTGATTTTGAAGCTTTCACATGTCTCTCTCATCAGGTTGCTGTTCAAATTGGCACCATTATCAGTAATACTAGACTCGGGTATCCCAAATTGGCAAATAAGATGGTCTCGAACAAAATCTGTCACCACCTTCTTTGTGATAGACTTGTGAGGAGTAGCTTCAACCCATTTGGTGAAACAGTCGATTTCAACCAAGATGAATCTATGCCCATTAGATGTTGCAGGTTCAATGGGACCGATGACATCCATTCCCTAAGCTGTGAATGGCCAAGGTGAGCTCGTGGCATGAAGATTGTAGGGAGGAGCTTGAATCACATCTGCGTGGCTTTGACGCCGATAGCACCTTTGCACATATTTGATACAATCCGTCTCCATGGTCAACCAGAAGTAGCCAGCTCTCAAAATCTTCTTCGCCACAACGAAACCAGTCATATGAGCTCCACAAGTTCCCGCGTGGATCTCCTCAACCAAATTTGTTGCCTCATTAGCATCCACAAATCTCAACAATCCTAAATCAAGGGTCCTCCTATAAAGGATTTCTCCGTTTAGGAAAAATTGGTTGGCCAACCTCCGAACCGTGCGTTTTTTGAACACTTATAGCATGCTCAGGATAACTCCAACTCTTCAAATACCCTTTGATGTCAGTGTACCATGGCTCATCATCTGACTCTTCCTCAACATGAAAACAATAAGTAGGTTGCTTATGTATATGGATGGGAATGGGATCAATGTAGTTCTTATCAGGGTGCTGGATCATGAAGGACAATGTAGCCAAAACATCTGCAAATTCATTTTGCACTTGGGAACATAGCGGAACTCAATCTTGACAAACTCTTACATAGTTCTTGCACGCAATGCAGATAGGGCAAGATCTTTGTGTTTTTCGCGGCCCATTCTCCTCTTACTTTATGCATCAATAAATCTGAGTCTCCAATTACCAATATCGACTGAACATTCATGTCGACTGCCAGTCGAATAGCCAAGAGGAAAGCTTCATACTCAGCCATGTTGTTAGTACAAGGAAATCAAAGCTTAGCTGATACAGGATAATGTTGTCCAATCTCTAACACCAACATAGCTCCAATACCCACTCCTTTGAAATTGGCGGCTCCATCTAAGAACAAACTCCAACCATTATATTCTTTGGCAATATCTTCACCTATAAATGCTACCTCCTCGTTGGAAAAGTATATCTTAAGAGGCTCATACTCATTGTCCGCAGGGTTTTCTGCCAGATGATCTACAAGGGTCTGCCCTTTTACTGCTTTCTTTGTCACATAGACAATGTCAAACTCACTCAACAATATCTGCCATTTAGCCAACTTTCTTGTCGGTATAGGATTTTGGAAGATGTACTTCAGCGGATCCATTTTGGAGATCAGATAGGTCATGTAAGCAGACAAATAGTGCCTCAATTTCTGAGCAACCCAAGAAAGAGCACAACACGTCCTCTCAAGCAATGTATATCGAGCTTTGTACGGTGTTAAATTCTTGCTCAAATAGTATATTGCTTGCTCTTTCCTCCCTGTCTCATCATGTTGCCCCAAAACACAACCAAAGGCATTTTCTAGCACGGACAGATATAAAAGCAGAGGACTTCCCTGTTCTGTGGAACTAAATCGGAGGCTTTGATAGATAATCCTTGATTCTATCAAAAGCTTTTTGACATTCAGGAGTCTACTCTGTAGCGACATCTTTTTTCAACAACTTGAAAATAGGCTCACAAATAACCATTGACTGTGGAATGAAGCGACTGATGTAGTTGAGTCTCCCCAAAAACTCATAACTTCCTTCTTGCTTTTTGGCGGCGGGAGCTCTTGGATGGATTTGATCTTAGTCGGATCTGAATCAATACCCTGACGAATGATGATAAATCCCAACAATTTCCCCGCGG
Source organism: Datura wrightii (assembly GCA_035772735.1). NCBI lineage: Eukaryota > Viridiplantae > Streptophyta > Magnoliopsida > Solanales > Solanaceae > Datura > Datura wrightii. Next base: position 68,510,016 of record JASDFA010000003.1, on the reverse strand, counting down.
GAACACCAAATTCATGCTTTGCCGTATTCAGCTTCAAATTAGAGTGTCGAAAAACTTTTTGAGGTTAGCCAAATGATTTGATCTTTTCTTTAATTTGATGATGACATCATCCACATAAACCTCAATCTCCTTATGGTTCATGTCATGAAAGATAGTGGTCATGACCCTCATGTAGGTAGCTCCAGTATTTTTCAATCCAAATGGCATCACTTTATAGCAATATATGTCCCATAGTGAACGAAAAGCAGTTTTCTCAGCATCTTCATCTCGCTTTCCAATGCTATTGCGCCCCATTTTCCTCGTGAGAAGAGGAACTTGACACGTGACAACTCTTTTAGGCTAAACCAAAAAAGAATAGTCACCACCTTACGAATTATGGTGCGTTAAGGCACCGTGCTAGACTAATTACAAATAATTATATTTTTATCAGTCTATGTAACCAGAGTCGGGTAAGAGTTCAAATTACTTCAAAAGGAAGGTGTTAGGAACCTTTTGAGGTCCACAACGGTGGGTCCCTTCCGAATTCATTATTACACGGGGGAATTATCTAAAATAACCAAGTGATTAAGCATGTGAATTTATATTGCTAAAGATGAACACATGCACTTAGTCCAAAAGAAATATTTATACAATTAAGCACAAAGAAGAGGATACATACTTGTTCGCTTTCAATAGAATACTTAAAGTAATTGAATAATACAAACAATTAAGGAAAACTAAAATAGAAATTCAAAAGAGTAAAGATAAAGGAACCAACATGGTTGTCTTCAAATAGAGTAAAATAAATAATAAATGAAAAATACACAAAGTTAAAATTAAAAGAGTGGGATCAAGCTATGACAAAGCTAAAAACGGGTCCAATGCGATGTTACTCCCCTTTATTCTATTTGTTGTATGATCGAATCTTTTAAATGCCTTAAGACAAGATGAAGAATTCTTAAAGAAGTTGTTCAAGAGTACTAAATAAATATTTCAACATTTAAAAGTCATGCATAGCTATATATATATATATATATATATATATATATATATATATATATATATATATATAAATATATATATATATATATATATATATATTATTTTTAGATTGTATAAAAGTATATCGAAAATTTGACATAATAATATAAGTTGTCAAGTGATCTTGGGAAAAATAGCATGCCCAAGTGATGCTTTATAACTTAGTTTTGTCTTGTTTATCGACTTAATTATATGCAATCTCATGTACTTCTATGTAAATGTGAATATATATACTAACCAACATGATTAGTTCTTGTTTTTGTAGGTTTAAAATGAATTTGAGGAACTAATCCATGAGTGAAGTGGAGGCATGGAATCGGAAGTAAAACACGAATGTCGGCAAGGGGGACACGCGAAACAGCCCACCTGCGCGTCGACAATGTGCCATGGCAGGCAGGCTGCGCGACCAGTGGCGTGCCACGGCCCCTAGCGCACTGCAAAGTAGCGTGACACGCTGCCAACGCGGCAGGGGGCTGCTTGCGAACTGTTTTGGATTTCTAGTGTGCCTACGCGATGCCTCCGTGTCACGGAGGTAAATTGGCGCGTTCACCTCCGTGACACAGAGCTATTTCATGCCGAGCATAATTTTATACACCTCGCATTTACTATAAATAGGTCCCTTAGCTCCTAAAAATAGTCTGTCACGTAATATTTCTGAAAAACTACCAAGGAGTAAAGGGAGAAGTGGGAGAACTCACCTAGGGTTCTTAAATTTCATCTTCTCCTCTACCAATTCTTGTAAGTATGTTACTTTAATTATGTTTTCTTGTAATTATACGAACTTGAGTGGCTAGAACCCTTCCTCTAGGGTAGAGGCCACAAGATATGATTGTGACTATGTGAATTTGTTTTGGTTTTAAGTTATTAATTGTTGTTTTGTCTTACGTTCTTAATTATGGTTGTTTTTATGATTGATCACCATGAAAACACACACGTTACACCTAGATAAAAGCTTGAAAAAGTAAACCTAGGCAAGAATAAAAGAATGTAGGGAGAAAGTTTGTATCTTACGATATTATTCGCGGTTAGGATAAAAAATTATACCTAATTTTCCTTGCTTGGTTGATAAAACGGGATGATAATAAGAAATCAACTTAGAATTGTCACTCCACCACTCGAAGAAGTAGTTGTGAAGCTAAGTTGAGTTAAATGATTAGAGGTATGAAAGTCCCTAATCAAGAGCATAAACCCCGTAAATCACATTCCCATAATTGAGTTGCCCACGAACTAGAATGTCACATCCCCGCTCAATGATGTAGTTGTGAGGCTAGTTTGTCGTGTTTAGAGGATCGAAAGACCATGAACATGCAATTGTAATTATGTGAGACGACAATTGATAATTCCATTCTTAGACCATTACAAAGCGTAGTATCGCATGATTATCTGGCCCTAGCTCTAGTTTCTCCTTGAATTACTTCAGAGTATTTCTGTGACCACCCCTAGATTTAAATAGAATTTATGGAAAACTTTTATAATCAACACTTGTGAAAGTTAATATCACACTCAAACTTGATAATTATCTGAATTGGTCCAGTCCCTGTGGATTCGACATCCGGCTCTTAAAAAGGGCCACTGTATTACTTGTAATACCACGTATGCTTGCGTGTGCGCTTGGGCGCAGTCAAAACATCAAGTCTTTGAGACGTTTAAAAGAGTGACATATAAAATTAGAATAGAAGGGTGTGATGAGTTGCTTTATTTTTCTAAAGCTATTTTTTTTCTTCATACAAGAAGTCAGCTATAGCCTGTCTTCTTCGTCATTTTCCGAAACGTATCCGATGCCCCACTTGGGTCGACGACTCCACTTGAGCACTGCTTCATGCATTGACTCATCCACTCACCGTGATTGAACTCTAAGCGATGCCATTGCATTGCGATGTACATGTAAAAAATAAATATCCAAAAGAGGTGAGAGTATGTGTTTTCTTAATATTTAATTCATATAAAAAATATTAAGTAGTTACTGAGAGGAAACAAACTTCAAACAAGGTTCTGGGGGTACACAACAGACGAAAGAAAATTCAAAGATAATCACATAGATAAATTATTCATGTTATTTCGTGATATGTTACAAGTTTGAGCTATCACATGGAGCTACCGGATGAGGTTGCTAAATTATTTCTACTACACTAAATACGAGGTACTGAAATATTGTATATATTCCCTTTAGTTTAAGTAATAATATAAATGTCAATTCTATGAGGTTATGACATGTGAGAATAAATGAGATAATAAACAAACTCTTGGTGCATACCATGTAAGAAAAGGTAAAACTGATTCATTTATTACTCTAATACATGATGTATGTGAGAGGGAACAATCATCTTGAAAAATAAAATTTTAACTTAATTTCATAAAGGATGACAAAATTTTTGAACAATTTTAAGGTATGGCTAGCAGAAGATACATACAATCAAACACATGGAGGGCACGAAAATTGACTTGCTATCTAACTTATCACTCAAACAATTATCATAAACCTCAAAGAAAGAAATGGACAGAAGCATATAGCTTTAGAGAAAGAAAAGGACTTCTCAGTCAAATCATATCTGAAATTGAACAAGTAGATTTACATAAGCACTCGAAGCACATATTAGCCATAAGCAATGGAGGAATACTGAAAGAGTGAAATCGAAAGAAATTTTAGAGAAAGCAATCTGCTGAGAGATAGTAAAAATGTTACCTCCGACAAGTGAAAAATCAAAAAATTCACGAATCGTGGCTCGAGACTCTTTCTATGAACCTCGACAAATAACTAATAAAATTAAAAAAACAACCCCCATATCCCATTATTTCAAAGTTTTTATGGACATATATAGTGAGGCTGCTCAAGTCTTCTTTTGAGATAATTGAGGCTTGACCGATTTGTCAGTGATTCGGTAAAAATCACCCCTATCATTAATTAAAAAAGGAAAAGTATCCATATAATGAAGAGAAAAAAAACGTTAGGGTAAGGGATAAATAAGGAAAGAATCAATTAAGGGAGTAATTTTTTTAGAAAAGTAATATTTTTTTTAAAAGAAAGGAATAAATTTTTTTACTAATTTTTCTAAAAATTATCTTATTCCATACCTTCTGGGGAGGTCCGTTTGATATCTAAAAACTGCTCAGCAACAGTTGGACAAGTGGGGAATGTTGGGGTGAACCAGAAAAATGTCTCTCTCCTCGTTCTGCCCTTCCTATTGGGATAGCAGCCTTCGAGCTTTTCCTGCCTTTTCTAATAAAAAATTCCTTGTAGAAAGAGTAGCCTCATTGTTCACTCACTGATCTACGACTAATATAGGGCCTACCTGGCTCATAGAGACTCCATGTAAAGAAAAGATATAGAAGAGTTTTTCTAACAGTAAAAGAATTTGATAAAATTTTAAATTTAAAATTTGTGCTCAATATTGTTGTTTGGGTATAAATTTCTACCAAAATATTTCAAACTAGTAACTACTAAATTACTAAGTAATCGAAAAACTATAAAATTAACAATTGTATTTTATTATCAAACAATAATTTATCAATATTTACGATAAAAAGAATAATAACTCTAAAATATTTGCTCTAGTGTTTATAAAAAAATAGTGAATAAATGTAAGCAAGTAAAAATAAATGAATAAATAATTCTACAAGTGAAGAATGATGATGATGATGAAGAAGAAAAATTTGTACATGTGAATGTAAAAAAATGATAATGACATTTGCAATTAACTAAACACAATATTAGAATGGTAACATGGCTACGTAAATAATAACAATAAAATAATTTGTGACTGTGAAAAATATTTAAAATATTTACAAGTAAAATAGCAGCCTAAATAAGGTATGGTGGGTCAAAATTAAGTGTCAACAGTTGCCCCTTCTTTGCTCGAGAATGAAGGATGAATTGTCGAGCAAAGAACGTTGACTTAGTATCCAATTTTGTCCGATCGAGGAAAGATCTCGATGAGACGCGGTTGTCAAAATATTCTGGCCGAGACTTCAGTATCACATCGCCTACATATCTCAGTTCTATGAGAATCAATTCACGTGTAGTTCTAGATTTAGGAACGATAGAGATCCCTATAAGAAATTGATAGAATGAGGCTTATATTGGATAAAGACGCATGAATTGTTACTTTGATATCATATTATGATGATATCTGGATGATTGTTATTCAGAAGACGGAGGATTGAAGGCGAAGCGAAAGCGAAAATTGTTTTCATTTGATAAAAGACCTATTTCTATCTTCGTACCTGCAGACTTTAACACTACCAGATAAAATGGTTAATAAGGTAAATATATATAATAGACTAATATAAAAGTATTTCCATAATAATTAACAACGAGGGAAGGATATATAATTTTTTGAGGAACCTAAAAAATCTACCCAGTTTTAGTTTTTCAAGTAGGATACCAGCAAAACTAGATAAGTTTGTTAGTACTCACATACAAAACTATCTAGAATTGATATATCCTATTTTAGGGAAGATAAAACTAATCATGCTATTTCAAGACTGACCGGCTCAACGGGCTCAATTGTAAATAATGAGCTTAAATAAAAATCATAGGGCTCAAATGCGACTACGGGGCTCAAATTTAGTTTGCAGGCTTAAAATACAATATCGGAATCAATCATCCATTTTTAGGGAGGACAAACCCAAAATACCCTATTTTAGGACCGACTAACCCAATTATCCAATTTTAGGGCGGATGAACCCAAAGTGTTCATTTTTAGGGCGGACGAACCCAATTGTCTATTTTAAAGGCGGATGAGCCATTTGTCCATTTTTAGGGCGGACAAACCCATTTGTCCATTTTTAGGGCAGACGAACCCATTTATCTATTTTTAGGGCGGAGGAACCCAAAATGTCCATTTTTAGAACGGACAAATCCAATTGTCCATTTTTAGGGAGGTCAAGCCCATATGTCCATTTTTAGGGCGGACTATCCCAAATGAGAGCAGCATAACTTCAGTGGCTCAAATAATAGTGGCTTGATTCACAATAGCCTGATAAGTAGTACAATAGTATCTCGATAGTAGCATACTAGTAGCATGAAAGTAGTGTAATACGGGTCTGACTGAATAACATGATAGTAGCATAAAAATAGCACGATAAATATAACTTATCAGAAGATACATACAATCAAACACATGGAGGGCACAAAAATTGACTTGCTATCTAACTTATCACTCAAACAATTATCATAAACCTCAAAGAAAGAAATGGACAGAAGCATATAGCTTTAGAGAAAGAAAAGGACTTCTCAGTCAAATCATATCTGAAATTGAACAAGCAGATTTACATAAGCACTCGAAGCACATATTAGCCATAAGCAATGGAGGAATACTGAAAGAGTGAAATCGAAAGAAATTTTAGAGAAAGCAATCTGCTGAGAGATAGTAAAAATGTTACCTCCGACAAGTGAAAAATCAAAAAATTCACGAATTGTGGCTCGAGACTCTTCCTATGAACCTCGAAAAATAACTAATAAAATTAAAAAAATAACTCCCAGATTCCATTATTCCAAAGTTTTTATGGAAATATATAGTAACGCTGCTCAAGTCTTCTTTTGAGATAATTGAGGCTTGACCGATTCGTTAGTGATTCGGAAAAAATCGTCCCCATCCTTAATGATAAAGGAAAAGTATCCATATAATGAAGAGGAAAAAAACGTTAGGGGAAGGGATAAATAAGGAAAGAATCAATTAAGGGAGTAAAGTCTTTAGGAAATTAATTATTTTTTTAAAAGAAAGAAATAAACTTTTTTACTGATTTTTATAAAAATGATCTTATTCCATGTAAAGAAAAGATATAGAAGGGTTTTTCTAACTATAAAAGAATTTGATAAGATTTTAAATTTAAAACTTGTGCTCAATATTGTTATTTGGGTCTAAATAATATTTTACCAAAATATATAAAACTAGTAACTACTAAATTACTAAGTAATCGAAGAACTATAAAATTAACAATTATATTTTATTATCAAAAAATAATTTTTCAATATTTATGATAAAAAGAATAATAACTCTAAAATATTTTCTCTAGTGTTTAAAAAAAAATAGTGAATAAATGTAAGCAAGTAAAAATAAATAAATAATAAATAATTCAACAAGTGAAGAATGAGGTGACAATAATAATAATAATAATAATAAAACAAAAAAAAATTTGTACATGTAAATGTAATAAAAATAATAATGAAATTTGTAATTAACTAAACACAATATTAAAATGGTAACATGGCTACATAACTAATAACAATAAAATAATTTGTGATTGCGAAAAATGTTTAAAATATTTACAAGTAAAATAGCAGCCTAAATAAGGTATATGAGGTCAAAATTTGGTGTCAACAATAATAACAAGACAAATCCAGCAATACCCAATCAAATTAAACAATCATCATCACACACCTCCTGCTATAGATTTAGCTACTGATAACTAAGAAATACAAGAGCATATTTATCAATAAACTCAACAATTTCATTATTAAGAGTAAGCAAAATTAAGCTCAAAATATCTGTACAATGGTGGTTATACCTTGATGAAGAAGATGAACATGTAAAAGGAATATTCAAAATAATTCTTCTCTTCTTCAATGGAGTTCTCTCTCTCTCTCTCAAAAGTAATGGGAATACTCAATCATATGTTTAGAGTACTTTTTCAAGAATATATACAAAAGTAGGTCATAACATTCTCCTCTTTTTCAGGGCTGAACGTTTTTGCCCCTTTTTAGGCGTCTTTCACTTGCGATGGAATCGGCGGTTCGCCGGCTACTATCCGCGAGCCGTTGTGGTCCAGTGAAGTCCAGAGTATTTCAGCAATGTCTTCCAGCGATTTGCCGGTTGCTATCTGCGAGCTGCCGATTGATCTCATCAGTTATCCAATAAGGTCCAACACATTTCAATGACGGAATCGGCAGATCACCGCTTTCTTTCTGTGAGTCGTCGGTTGCATTTGTTCATTAAACCAGTGAGCGCCTGCAGTTAACTGGTGTTTCGCCGGTGTCCTCTGGTTGAGCGCTGATTTTCACCTGAATCTCATCCTTTTTACTCAACTTCATGCTCCTTCATTTCATGTTAGGTACCTGCACATCCAAAGGCAAAAGGGCATAAAATCCAACTAAAAGAAGCTCACGCTTAAAAACCTAATGAGTTGGTAAATTACCAACTCATCAAACCCCCAAACTTGAACCATTGCTTGTCCTCAAGTAATGCAATTCTTATCAGTTGAGCAAAAGGAATAACATGTCACTCGACAAGAGTCTATGCATCAATGATCGTTTAATTTTGACAACCCAAAAATGCTCACCAACTCACAGAAAAAGAGAAGCAATCCCCTCCTAAAAATGTGGAAAAATTTCAGAAGGTTACCAGAATTCATAAGAATGATTCACAACTACTTTTATTTTGCAAACAGGAGCATAGTTTATCCAATTAAATACATATAGCATCCCAAATCATAATCACTTTATATTCAAAGTTTGCATTGGAGCTTACATTGCTCATGCCTCAATCACACCTTTACCTCAATGCGAGTGTGTCCTCACAAGGGAGTGATGCCACTCACTACAAGAAAGAATCCCCTTTCTTTTTCATAAATTAATGCATACATAAGGGATTATAGAAGAAGATGATCACACTCACTCTCACAAAAGAAATCTCCATGCACATAACTTGACCCATGGGCTTGCCCTTCATTTAATTTGCCAATAATATAGAGCAATTACACTAAAGATCATTTAAGACTTGTAGGTCATGATGAAGGCTAGGGTAATGGTAGGACAAATATTTAGGTCTAGTGACTAGAACCTCCCTAATGCCTTTATGTGAACACTTTAATCCTCCCCATCCAACTCTTTAGATTACTCCACCTTATTCCTCATTTTGCAACCATTTTCATTTTTTATTTCTCAAAATCCTTCCTTGTAGCTCATTTGGCTATCACATTAAGCCTTGTCTAAGCAAGAGGTAACACCATTGCACTACTCTTTTCTCTTTTGGTACCTCAAGGTTTCTCAACCCATCATTTCATTCCTTTTGATCGCAATTTGGTGCTACCTCAAATTTAGGCTCATCATATTTCCCCTTTCTTGTAAATCCCTAAACTTAGACTTTTTGCCTCTTTCTTATTGATTTCCTTATCTCTCCCTATATCTTGGGCTTCAAGCTCCCATTATTTTCATTCATTCATCACTAGAAATTAGGGAGGATGGGTGCCAAGTAGAGGGTTACAAAAAGATAAATTGTCTTGTAATGTGGTTGCCAAGAATAAACAGTCCAAAGGCTCAATATTGGCTAGAAAGGGAAGATATTTTGAAGGTCATTTTGGGTGAAGTGACTAATCATGTTGTAAGTGCAACTACATCTAGGATTTTTCCTTGAGTCACACTTGTGGCAAGTCCTAGACAAGAAGAGATGCATGAGATTCATTCAAAAATCCTTACCACACAAGGCATCGCACCCAAAGACTTCACAGAAGTCACTATTATCACAAGATTTCGATTCAAGACATGAGAGCATGCAAATTCACAATCCAAATAGGGAATATGTAATGTATAACAAGAGACTGCTACATTTTTCATTTCAAATGCCCATTTTCATTTTTTTTCATGCTACACAAAAGTTTTTGGTGGTACCTCTCAAAAATAGTTCCATAAAAGACTCAAAGAAAGACATGACATTTTCCCTTAATAGAGTCGCCTCACAATCTATCATTGAGAAATGTCAATTCAGTTTGACAATTAAAAAAAAAAAGAAAAAGAAAATGCTCCTTGGGAAAGAACCGTGGTATGAATAAAACCCTTGGAGTTTGATTACTATCTACTATTTACAAAGGCGATAATCAAAATTTAGATCACAATGCAACATTTGGCAATTAAAGAAGGACCCATTCATTAGCACTATCATTCTTTTGTTTCATTTCATTTAAAGCCCGACAAAGGCTTCCAACCCATCAATTAACAAGCCCGACAAGGGCACAAAAAATTCATTATAGATAAGTCCAACAAGGCACAACTTCAACAAATACAAGCCCGACAAGGGCACAAATTCATCAAAAACTACAACACTCAACCCGCCCCCAACTAAAAAATTTATATCATCTCCAATGTATGCATGAAAAGTAAAAGGGGGAAAGGACTTCCTGTTGTAGTCACTCTTCAACGACTTCATCTTCATCATCATCACTGGCTGCTTCATCCCCAACTTGGCCAACCTCATCCCCATCATCCTCATCATCACCTAATCCCTTGAACAAATCATCGATAGGGCCTCGAGCTGTGGAAAGAGCAGCCATAACTGCATTAAGAGCACTCATGTCGGGTGCTGCCATAGGTGTCCGACTCTTCCATTCTTGAACCTCAGCCCGGAGAGAGGTGATAGCTCCCTCCACCACATCCACACGAGAACACAGCTTTCCCAAGCTATCCTTGATTGACTTTAACTCCTTCTTGACTGTTTTCATGATAAGTTCAAGAAGGCTCTTAGCAAGTCGTTGGAGTTGGTTTTCATGTGAGTGGTTCATGTCTGCAAGCTTTGAAGACCACTAGGGTGTGAGGAGGTGGGAGTAGGTGAGGAGCCTCGAATTGATGCACCTATAGAAGTCTGCCTCGATGACTCAAGATGTGGCATGTTGAGATCGGGGGCAAAGGGAGTCGACTCTGAACTAGGGGTGACAGGCTCATCCGGAACCTCAAAGGCCTGCATTCACTGCCTCTTGTTCTTGAGAGAATCAGCGTCCCTTCTGCTAGAAGTGGAGATCACATCAGAGGCAGAGCTAGGGGTCTTATCCGACAAAAAGGGTACTACCACTCTCAGGCAGAGCTGCGATATAAGCGTCGCGTATGGTATTGAAGTTCCGGCTTGCCTAGCCTTTCTCTATATTTGATTTGACACTATCTCCCAAAAGTTAATGGGGACCCTAGTCTTAATGAAATAGTTAAGGATGGAAACTTCCAAATTCACCAGCTGTTCATTCTTGGAGGGAATGATTCGACCACAAATAAAGTCGAGCCACAACTCAAAGCATAGGTCATGGCTACATATCTCACCACCTATAGATGCCCATAGAGGTGTGCCAATGGAAATGACTAGAGCTATGACATTGAATTGGTCCTCTTTGTTGGTGATGCAGACCAAATACTCCGCGCCCTCATCAATTTCATCCTTCCAAAATAGCGAGTTTATGGCTGCTGGGGTGATGTCGAGCTCAACACCTCTCACCAACACTGAGGGTTGGCATGGAAAGTCCTCAACTTTGCCTCTGTGTTTCATGCTCACCACCTGTCCTGGTAAGAAGCATAGATTTCTGGGACCAAGCTCCTGTAGAAATATGGGTGAGGGTTGGTGAAGACATGCCACTAGCAATCGGTGAATTGGGCAATGATGTTGGGCAAGTTGCCTCTCAGCCCCGCCAAATCTAAGTGTTTCTCCATAGTGATGGAGCGACCTTTACAAATAGCATAGTGCCCCTTCATGTTGGGCACACAAAAGATTATAGCCTCTCTGGTATTGGCGGGGATTGAGGTAGCTTTGCCTTTCTCTTTGCCCTTTGCTCTTAAAGTGGTGATGACCTTTCCCTTACTTAGGTCCCTAGATGAAGACATATTCTACAAGATTGATGTTAGTTCCATGGAACAAAATTTTCTTTTTGTGTTTTTGTATAAGAGAAAATAAAATAAAAGAAAAGTAACAAGAACTATTATCTATCCTAAACTAAAACAAGGAATTGTAACCATTGGATGACAAACAATTAGAATTTTCTGAAAAGTGAAGCACTGGCAGTACTAGTGAGACACCGATGAAACATAAGGGGATCCATGAAGAGCCGATGGAACATAGGTTCAAGGCAGTGGCCTGAAGCCATTTTGCCTGCACCATCGTTCCAACCGGTGTTTCGCCAGGGCTGACCAGTGAGTCGTTGATGGTCATCGTCCCCAATTCCTCAAAACAACAGTAATCATCTTACTCTCACAAACACTTACACTATTTTAGCATTAACTATAGATAATTTTCCATTATGAACAACGTCACCCAATTTATCATCGAGCAAATAGGGTATTATAAGCACATATAGGGTTACTTAGACTTTACCCCCAACTCAAAATCTACACACTAAGGAACAAGCATTTTATCAAAGGCCAAGCCCATATTGGTATTCACATGATATCACTACCTCCACATACTCAAGAAAAAGATAATAGCAAAGTATCATCTAGCACAGTAAGAGTGTATTGGGGATACATGATTTGGGGTATTTTGGTGGTCCCTATCTTAAAAAACAATCATATAGTTCCAATTGATAGCTAAAACAGAGTAAAAATACCATACCAGATGGGTTGGAAAGCACAAAGATGATGAGAATCAAGGTTTGCACAAGGAAGCTTCACACCCTTTGTTCTTGCTTTAGTGAATATGAGAGCAGAGGAAATAATGAAGAAGATATGTGATAAAATGTGGGTTTTATAGCAGAGAAGGAGGAAAGGTGATTGGTAGGTTAAAAGGTGATTTTAGTGGTGGGAAGGTGGAAAGGTGGTGTATAGGGAAGGTGAAAAGGTTTAATGGGGAAGTGTGAAGGTGGAAGAAGAGGGTTTATGGGAATCTATAGGGATTTGACCGGTGTTTTTAAATTCTGGGTCAGGTCAATCCATGGATCAGTTAAAAATCTTGAAAAAATTTAACTTACCTACACCGGAGCTTAACCAGCAATCGACGGTTCTAAGGCCGGTGCCTCATACCTTTCCAATTCACTGGTTAACGACCAACTGTTGAGCGGCGACTTGCAGATTGGAACCGGCAAGACGCCGGTTGGATTGCCAAGCACCCCCAAAGATCCAGGTGCACTGTTGTCAGACGGTGATTTACTGGCTATCTGCTAATTGCTATTGGCATTCCACCGATCTCCTTTTCTTTCTCCCTTTCTTCTGCTCATGACCAACTATAGATCAGTTGTTTATATGTTGTCACCAGTGTTTTTCCGGTCTAACGCTGTTCCTGCCCTATTTTTGTTTTCCATTGCTTATGTATCCAAGGTACCTACAAAATCAAAAATAACAAAACATCAAAATTCTCAACATAAAACACTTGGATTGCCTCCCACGGAGCACCTTAGTTAACGTTGTGGCAAGACGCATTTCTCATTCAGATTTCCTTTTTCAGAGGATCATCCTCCGACTCGTCCTCTTCCATATCAACTCCTCCATTTTCTATTTAATCATTCAACACTCCAATCGCCTTACATTTATCTGGAGTTTCAATAGTTTGGCCTACTTTGAAGGTAATCTCTTCACCTCTCACGCGGAACTTGAGTTCACCTAGCTCTACATCCACCAAGGCTCTGCCCATGGTGAGAAATGGTCTCCCTAAGATGTTTGGGACTTCCACATCCATCTCACAATCTAGAACCACAATGTCAGCTGGTAGAATAAACTTATATACACTCACCAATACATCCTCTAAAATACCCACTGGTTTCTTGATAAATCGATCAGCCATTAACAATCTCATCGAGGTAGGTTTGGTGCTGCCAAGCCCCAACTTCTTGAAAATTATGAGGGGCATCAAATTTATACTTTCCCCTAGATCACAAAAGGGCTTTCTTGAACACACACACACAACCCTATGGTGCAAGGAATTGTGAAGGCTCCCGGATCCTCCCGTTTTGGGGCAAGATTGCTTATCATCACGGCGCTGCAATGATGTGTTGTCTCTCATGTGTCCATATCCACTACCTTCTTCTTCTTCAACAACTCTTCCATAAACTTTGCGTATTCATGCATTTGAAGTAAAGAATCCACCAACAGTGTATTTATGAAAAATTTGCTAAACATATCTATAAACTTGCTGAATTGATCATATCCTTTTTCTTTTTGGTTAACCGCCGTGGATAAGGAGGTGGAACTCTTGGTTTTTTGTCTTTCTCACTTGAGGCCTTCATGCCCGCATCTCCTTCCTCATCATTTAAGGGAGTCTCATCAACATCTCCTACACCTTGATACTCAACATCGTATAGCCATGTGGTGCTTGTGGTATCTCATCCGATTCTTTCACATTACTTGTCGTTGGGGCAACAACATTCTTGGGCTTAGCACCCGCATCCCCCAACCTATTGCCACTCCTAGTGAGAATAGCCATGCATTGATTATCCTTTTTGGAATTTGGCATTGTATCACTAGGGAGTGTTCCCTTCATCCGGGGTTCATTTGAGTAGATATGTTGTTCATTTGGATCTCTAAATGTTTGATAGAAGTCGAGTGTCAACTTACTGTTTAGGCAAGGTTAGACACCTCCCCTTTAAGTTCTTTGACCCTGTTGTCCGTTGATTCAATTTTTTTGAGAACCCTTGCCAACAATTCTTCAATTTTTGAGTTCCCTACATCACTCACACCCTGTAAGGATTGGGCATTCTCAACTTTAGGAGGAGGAACATACGGATTTGTGCTTCTACGATAGTGGTCACCCTCACAGTTTTTCTCTCTATTACCCCATCTCTTATTTCAATCAGGCCACCCTTGTGTGTCACGATTCCTCCAAGCTTGGTTCTCTTCCCTTGGGTGCCAAGGGCCTTGATTAGTCCCTTGGTACCTGGGTCAAGAACCCACCATTTGATTTTCCATATATTGGCACTCCTCCTTGTACCTTGGTGGTGAATACTCTCCCTCGAAATAGATTGGACCTTGCATTCCCACAGTATTTACACCTTTAGACCCGACTCCCATCACATGTTTAGTCATTAACTCCAGTTAAGTCATCATTTTGGCAACATTTTCATCTCGCTCTTCCTATTTATTTCTCTCTTCTTTCATCTGTTAGCAAACTAGAACCATCATCATGTGAAGATACAATCCTCTCCCTCGTATGCCACGCCCTGTTCATCTTCATCGATCTATCCAAAAGGGCTTTAGCTAGGCCATATGTCTGGTCCATGATTGAGCCTCCAGCTAGGTTATTGGTGACTGATTTGTTGATGGGGTCTAAGGCTCGATAAAACCTTTGAAGTAACACTCCATCGGGAAGACCATGGTTAGGACAAAGAGACACCTTCTTCTTAAACCTCAACCATGCTTAATGCAAAGGTTCACCCAGCTCTTGCCCAAAGTTTGTAGTGTCATCCCTCAGCTGCAACATCCTTGAAGGAGGGAAAATCGATCCAAAAGTGCTTCTATCAACTCTTTCCATGAGGTGATGCATCCCAGAGGCAATTCTTCCAACCACATAGTTGCTTCTCCCGTTAAGGAGAATGGGAAGAGCCTCAACCTAATAGACTCTTGGTTTATGTTAGTTATATTAAAAGGTTGGTAAATCTCAAGGAAGTTCCTCAAATGGCAATTTGCATCCTCACTCGGTTTACCCCCAAAGAGTCCTTTCATATGTAGTTGGTGCAATATCGTACTAGTGACATGAAACACCGCATTCCCTACCGTAGCTGGTAGGTGAATGACACCTGCAACCTTAGGTATGACGGGGTTATCCTCTTCACATTCCATGTTTCCTTCCATCGAACTATCACCTGCTTGTGAATGATGGCTCATATCAATACACCCTACATGACCAACAACAAGAACAATATTAAAACAAATAAGATGCATAATCAATTCAAATTAACAAAAAACTCAAGGATATCAAGCGTTATTCCAGGGCAACGGCACCATTTTTGATAACGCTCAAACTACACTCCTCATTTAGAGAGAATGTAAGCGATTGTTGTATAAAAACAAATAACCTAACGTGTGTCAGGGTCGAATCCCACAGAGAATAGCGAATGATTTACACAAGGGTTGTTTAGTAAATTAGATTGATTTGCATCCAAGCAATAAAAACGTAAAAGTAAATTTTGGGGAAAATGAATGCAATAATATCGTGGACTCTAAAATCAGCTAATCAAGAGAGAAAGATAATCAAAATTGAGAAACAATAATGAGCAAAGGCTAGAGGTGTGATGTAGATGGGATGTCAATCAAATATGAATTTACTAGACAGTCATGTTACTCTAATATGTGTAAATAACCTTGGAAAAAGATGGAGCCCAATGTTTTTCAACCACTTGAGCTCCTTATCCTCAAGTCCTTTCAAACCTCAAGTTACAATTTAACTATTCCAATATGGTTTGGGTTAGGGGCTGAGCCATTTCTAGCCATCAACATCCAAAGGGGTTATGATCATGGGTTATGGCCATTTCTAGCCCAACCCCGCATAATCAAATCCCAATCCACTATTAAATTCTCCCCCATTACTTAATTCTTCTTTTTCAAGCCAAAATCAAGTAACAAAACAATATCCATATTTGCAACTATGAGAAATAACCATAATTTGAGGAGAAATCAATAGATTTACACTAATTAAGTAATAACAAGACAAATTTAGCAATACCCAATCAAATTAAACACCCATCATCACACACCTTTAGCATAGATTTAGCTACTTATAATTGAGAAACACAAGAGCATATTTATCAATAAACTCAACAATTTCATTATTAAAAGTATCAAGCTCAAAATATCTCTACAATGGTGGTTATGCCTTGATGAAGAAGATGAAGATAAAAAAGTAATATTCAAAATAATTCTTATATTCTCCAATGGAGTTCTCTCTCTCTCAAAAGTAATGGGAACATTCAATCATATGTTCAAAGTACTTTTTCTAGAATATATGAAAAATTAGGTCATAACATTCTCCTATTTTTTAGAGATGGACATTTTTGCTCCTTTTTAGGAATCTTTCACTTGTGATAGAACCATCAGTTTGCCGAGTGCTATCTGTAAGCCACCAATAGGTCCCGAGCATTTCGGCAATGTCTTTCGGTGATTCGCCGGTTGCTATCCGCGAGCCGCCGGTTGATCTCATCAGTATTCCAGTAAGGTCCATCACATTTCAGTGAGGAAACTGGCAAATCGCCGGTTGTTGTCTGCGAGACGCTGGTTGCAGTTGTTCATTATACTAATGAGTTCTTGCGATTGACCGAAATTTCACCTGTGTCTTCCGGTGGAGCGCCGGGTTTTACTTGAATCTCATCCTTTTGCCTCAACTTCATGGTCCTTCTCTTCAAGTTATGTACCTGCTGCATATCCAAAGGAAAAAAGGGCATAAAATCCAACTAAAAGACTTAAAACTAAGCCAATGCTCACGCTTAAAGGCCTAATGAGTTGTTATATGAAACAATGACTCATAGCTCCACTCATCGCCACCACTGCCTAGCCTGCATAATTTCTAACTTCTTCCAATGGGTCTATACCATGGATTGTTACACGACAGAATGAGCCATGGTATCCATCTGTCGTCTTAGAACCAATCTTAGACCCCTTACTGGACTCCACTCAACGACTACTTACGATGACCCGTTGGATAGTCCAATGAGTCATTTCTAGGCGTGTTGTTTCTGGGAAGCTTTACTGGAGGTTTACAATGATGCATTACAATGGGTCGTTCTTTGCCACAACGAGCCGTTCCTTGAGTCATTCTGGGACTCTGGTGAAATTTTCCTATTTTCTTCTATTCAATCTTGGGGTATGATCTTATGGACTTTTGGGGTGTTACAATTACCATTTGTAGCTTACTCAAATAATATTTCTACCTTATATACCAGTACTTTCTTTCGTACTGACATCCTTATTTCTTTGGGGATGCTGCATTTTCTTGGAGGCCCAGATTGAGATCCAAATAGACCTCTCTAGTAGGAGCTGTAGAGTTCATCGATTTTGATAGGCTTCAATTCTTCCTGGAGCTTAAGAGTTAGAGGACCAACTTTATTTTTGAGTATGTGTATAGTAGAAGGGTAGGTCAGGGCCCTGTCCCAATTATATGTTAGTCATTTTATTCTTAGATTCTTGTAGATATTTAATGAGTTTTCAATATGTTGTTATAACCTTGTAAGCTAGTTGTTCAGTCGCTGAGGTACTTGTAGCTTGTTAGCCTTATGCATACATGTTCTGAGGTTGTCATTTTTTTTTATACTTATACTGTAGTCATGTTATCATGGTGGCGGTCGGTCTAGTTGCTATTCGAGTTGTAAGAGTTTCAGTAGCTAGCTTGGTCAAGTGAGGCATCGGATGCCAGTCACGGCACCCCAGGTTTGGGGCATGACATTTTACTTACCTTATGCTTGAAGAAAACTTTTAGTTTTGAGAACCCTAAAAAGAACAAAGGGGCGATAACCTAGAGCAAGAATAAAGGAGAGAGTTCTTAAAATTTTCCAAACTTTTGCCTAAGTATGAATGCTTAATTTTGATCTACATTTGGTCCCTATATAAGGTCCCTTTGACCGCCCTTTTTTACTCCAATTTGGACAGCAATTTGGGCGAGATTGGGTGATAGATTTTAAGCCAAACTTGACCTCCATTTGGGCCTCTAATTGGTTGATTTGGTGGCTGCAATTTGTTCTTATTTTGGGCCACAGTTTAATCAATATCTGTGGTTTCTTTGTGCTTCAATTTTTGCTAGAATTAGTGTCACTTTGTTAGGAAACTTTAATGTTATACCCCGAAAGCCCAAAGATCCGACCGAGAGTTGAAACGGAGAAAACTAAAAATTTGGCACCAGGTCACAGAACGAGTCGTTCTGTGACCCATGGGGTAGACCAAGAGTAGTGAAGTGACTCGTGGTGAGGTACTGGACTTGAGTTGGAACTTTGGAGTTTTGAAGTCATCATGGACATGACCACGAGTTGTGATCAGTCCCCACGATTCGTGGGATGAGTCGTGGTCAGTTGGTTTCTAATGATTTGAGATTTTGGGCAATAAAAATGATGAGTGGTGACCACAAGTCGTGGTTAGGGTCCCCCAAGGCAAGCCCCATAAAGATTTTGGACAATGCACACGATGCCTGAGACCACGAGTCGTGGTCCTTGGTAACGATTCGTCCAGTCCCTCATGGGGATTGGCAGTTAGTTATTTTCTGTGAATTTAGTAAGGTATTTTCTGTAATTCCTATGATTCTAAGGCCTAAACTACGTCGTTTTAAGCTATGAATAATGAGTTTTAAGAGGGGTAAGTTCATTATGGCCATTCTTACTCATACATGCAAAGTTAGAGGTCTATAGAGGTGATCAAGCTCATTCTCCTTCAAGTTTTCTTCAATTCTTCCTTGGGAAATCAGAGAAGTTATAGAATCAAATCCTATCAGGTATGTAGGGTTATGAATGGGTGAATTTGCTCACACCCATTCCCAATACCTCTCTGATTTATGAAAATTTATGAGTTGATTCTATGGGGTTTTAACGCAATGCATGAATTCTCTAAGTGAATGTCATGGGTATGATCTAAGTATTTTTTAATGGATGAATATCATTCATGGGCAAGTTTTATCATGTTTTCAATTACTAATCATGTTTTCTAGTTTTACAAATTATGATGCCCATTCATGAAAGCTTATGAGAAGATGAGATTTACGAATTATTTTCATGTTTGATGAATTGTTGATGAGAAAAGCATGTTTTCAAGCTACCCATGTTAATGATTATGTTTTCAAGTAAATCAAGTTATTTTCAAGCATGTTTAAGTATTGGGCAAGCCCATATGTTCAAATATGAAGTATGATTTCAAGTTAATTAGCTTACCATATGGTTTTGGAGTCAAGACTCCCAAATTTACTCAGCTTGTGGTATAGTTTGAGCCAAGGCTCCTCATGTATGATTTCAGATTTATTATGTATCTGATTATTCAGCTTCGTTGAAAAATGATGGAGAGCATATGCATGTTTTTGAGAGTAGTGTCTAGCACCGAGTAGGCTAAGTGTCAGTCAACCCTATGCCTCAGAACTACGGGCCAACGTAGGTATGTTTAGATTATTTGGGACCTCCTTTGTGAGTTTTCCCCTACCCCAAGGGGCCTTCAACTTCGTATCGATATCATGGTAGCGTCTTTAGCCCTTGAAAGGCTTTAGACGGCTCTGCCCACTGGAGTGTAATAGTGGGGACCACGTAAGCTAGATCGTGGTAATGTCAGTTGTAAGACAAGTCTCTCATTATTCCTCATGATTTCAGTTATGCATGTTTATCATTCATGATATGTATATATATGTTCTAAAGTAGGTTTGACCCAATGTTCAGTTTTACTTATGATTATCATATTTCAACTTTGGGTCATTCGATTTAGTTATGATGTTATGTTATGCTCAGATCACGATTTCAGAAAAATAGCATGTGAGCCCTACTCTAAGATCCTTATCTTGATTATGTTTATTTTATATTACGCATGTTTTAAATGATTTTACTTATTTAAGCAGTTTTACTTACCTTGTATACTCAGTACATTCCACGTACTGACCACATACTCTATGCTATATCATTTTATGATACAGGCTCCGCTCTTCAGACTCATCCCCATCTTTAACTAGTTCTGGAGCTAGCATCCAATCTATGTTGGTGATTCCTCATCTCCTGAGGACCATTCTCTATCGGTTATTTTTTGTGTATTCAGTTTCAGACTTAGAGAGTTAGTTGGGGTATTGTCCCATCAAGTCATCTGTATTAGAGGATTTTCAGATATATAATGTAATCAACTTCAGATTTGTGTGTATTTCTGATGTTATGCTTATTTCAGACTCGCTAAGTTTATCATGTTGATTTTTCGCATTTATGATTGAGTTTAGATGTTATGTTCATGCCATGGGTCGACTTGGAGTCCTTCGGGGTTCCTTGTTCCGTGTTTCAATCTGGGCCTATGTTCTGGTCATGACAAACTTTATATCAGAGCAATAGGTTTGAATTGTCCTAGGGTGTCTAAATGTCACGTTAAGTAAAGTCTTTTTCATGGGTGTGAAGTGCGCCACACTTATGACAAAGAGGCTATGAAACATTTAGGAAATGTTCTTTTCTTTCATAATCTATATCGTGCGATGAAATGTCTCTCTATCCTCCTAACTCATGCTATTCACGATTGCAGAATCATGCCTCTCAACAGAGTTAATGGCCGAAGGAATGGAAATGGAAATGGCCACGAGGATGGCAATGGGGACGGGAACCAACAAGCCCCACTAGTCTAGGAGCACCATGCACCGAAGCCAGTTTCCCATGATGAATTTAGGGCAGCCATTCAGATGCTAGCGCAGACCCTGACTGATCAAGTCAATCAACAAGTGTGGCGCATGTCTCGCAAAATGGAAATGCGGTGGCAGCACGAGTCAGATATTTCCTGAGGATGAACCCACCATAGTTTCTTGGGTCAAAGGTGGAGTAGGATCGACATGAGTTTATCAACGATATTGTGAAGATCACCAGGTCATGGGGGTGAATGGAGTAGAGTGTGCTGATTTGGCCTCATATCAGTTGAAGAGGGTCGCACACATTTGGTTTAGATGGTGGAAAGATAGCAGGGCAGCCGGAGCAGGCCCTATCAGTTAGGAGGAGTTCCAAGTTGCTTTTCTAGATCAGCTTTTCCCTCGTGAAATGAGGGAGTTGAAGTCAGCCGAGTTTGTGAATCTTAGTCCAGGGAAGAGGACAGTGCAGGAGTATGCCCTTGAGTTCATTCATCTGTCAAAGTATGAACCCAAGCTCGTGGTCGATTAGAGGGCTCGAGTGAGTCGGTTTGTACATGGAGTGGCCGACTACCTGGATAAGGATTGCAGGACCGCTATGCTCCATCAAGATATGGATTTCCCTCAGATAGTCTTGTACGCCCAGAAGATAGAGCGGCGCATCTGAGGGAGAGAGAGGCCAAGAGGGCTAGGACAGACAACTATGGGTTCTCACAATAGAGGACAGGTGGGGGGCACCGTCAGTAGTCTCACTAGAGGTCTTCATCCCCAGCATCTTTAGCGATGAGTGTGCCATCTAGACCTAGGCACGACTAGAGAGGGCGAGCATCAGGCTATAGGGGTTAGAGCAGCAGGCCCGTGGATTCTAGTATTCTAGTTTGCGACCAGTGTAGTCAGAGGCACATAGGTCAGCGTTTGGCAGGTACAGGTTCTTTCTTTTGGTGTGGGAAGCCCCGACATATGCTCAGATATTGCCCAGCAGCTAGACAGGGCCATGATAGGGGCGAGGCCCAGCTTCCAGTTCAGCAGCTCCACCCTCACTCCCCGCCCAACAACGGCATCTACTAGCATAGGTGGCAGTCAGTGCCAAAATAGATTCTATGCCTTAGCATCTCGCCAGGAGAAAGAGGTCTCCCCGGATATAGTTACTGGTATATTACGAGTTTTCCACCTTGATGTTTAGGCTTTGTTAGACCCAGGGTCTACTTTTTCCTTTGTTACGCCCTATGTTTCTAGTAGCTTTGGAATCATTCCTGAAATCTTATCAGAACCCTTCTTAGTATCTACTCCAGTTGGTGATTCAGTTATAGCTAAATGGGTGTATAAAAGTTGCTCGATTACAATCCTTCAGAAAATCACCTCAGTAGATCTAGTAGAGTTAGCCATGACTAATTTTGATGTTATTCTCGGCATGGATTGGCTATTTTCATGTTATTCCTCAGCTAATTGTAGAACCCAGGCAGTAGAGCTCAGATTTCTGAGTGAGCCAGTCATAGAGTGGAAGGTAGTTCAACTTGCCTGCAGGTCGTTTCATTTCCTACCTTAAGGCCGGAAAGATGATCTCCAAGGGTTGTGTGTACCATTTAGTTAGGGTTAAGGATGCGATGTCCGAGGACCCAACCATCCAGTCAGTCCCAGTAGTATGTGAGTATCCAGAAGTCTTCTAAGATGATCTACCGGGAATCCCTCCCTAACGGGAGATTGATTTTGGTATTGACCTTCTTCCCGCTACGAAACCTATATCTATTCCTCCCTAAAGAATGGCCCCAGCCAAGTTAAAGGAGTTGAAGGAGCAATTGAAGGACCTTTTAGATAAGGGTTTTATTAGACCGAGCAAATCCCCATGGGGTGCACCAGTTCTATTCATCCGAAAGAAAGATGATTCTCTTCATATGTGTATTGATTATCGGCAATTGAACAAGGTCACCATCAAGAATAGGTATCTTCTTCCTAAAATTGATGATTTGTTTGACTAGCTTCAGGGTGCTAAATGCTTTTCAAAGATAGACCTCAGATCGGGGTACCATCAGCTCCAGGTTTGAGAGAGTGACATTCCGAAAACAGCTTTCAGAACTCGGTATGGTCACTATGAGTTTGTAGTTATGTATTTTGGACTAACGAATGCTCCTGCAACTTTTATGGATCTGATGAACAGGGTGTTCAAGCCATATATAGACATGTTCATGATTGTGTTCATTGATGACATCCTTATATACTCTCTAAGTAAGGAGGAGCATGCCGCTCATTTGAGGGTGGTGTTGCAAACTTTGAAGGATCATCAATTGTATGCAAAATTCAGCAAATGTGAGTTTTGTTTAAATTCTGTGGCATTCTTGGGTCATTTGGTGTCTAGTGAGGGTGTGCTAGTAGACTCACAGAAGCTAGAGGCGGTGAAGAATTGATCCAGACTGGTGAATCCTTCAGATATTAGAAGTTTCTTGGGATTAGCTGGCTACTATTAGAGATTTGTTGAGGGGTTTTCATCTATTGCAGCACCATTTACTAAACTGACCCAAAAGAAGGTAAAGTTCCAATGGTCGGAGTCTTGTGAGATGAGCTTCCAAGAGTTGACGGCTCGACTCACCTCAGCACCGGTATTGACCCTACCTGAGGGCATGGATAGGTTTGTGGTTTATTGTGATGCTTCAAGGATCGGGCTTGGATGCGTATTAATGCAACACGGAAAGGTTATAGCTTATGCTTCTAGACACTGAAGCTCATGATCTTGAATTGGCAGCGGTTGTATTTGCCTTGAAAATATGGAGACACTATTTATACGGGGTCCACATAGATGTGTTTACGGACCACAAGAGCCTACAATATGTGTTTACTCAAAAGGATCTCAATCTGTGTCAAAGGAAGTGGTTGGAGCTACTCAAGGATTATGATATGAGTGTCCTATACCACCCCGGAAAAGCCAATGTAGTAGCGGACGCTCTTAGTAGACTATCTATGGGGAGTGTGTCCCATGTAGAGGAGGAGAAGAAGGAATTGGTGAAAGATGTACATAAACTTGCACGGTTGGGAGTTCATTTGGTCAACTCAATAGATGGTGGAATGGTTGTTCAGAATGGGTCAGAATCATCCTTGGTGACTGATGTAAAAGCTAGACAAGATGAGGACTCTATCTTGATGAAATTAAAGGAAGCTATTCAGAATCAGAGGGTAGAGGTCTTCTCCAAAGGGGGAGATGGTGTGTTCGATACTAGGGTTGCTTATGTGTCCTAGATGTTGATGATTTGAGAGACTGGATGTTGCACGAGGCTCACGGATCCAGATATTCTATATATCCAGGTGCCACCAAGATGTATCATGACCTACGGGAAAACTATTGGTGGAATGACATGAAAAAGGACATAGCAGAATTTGTGGCTAAGTGTCCAAACTGTCAACAGGTGAAGGTTGAGCATCAAAGACCTAGAGGCATGCTCCAAGATATTAGCATCCCTACTTGGAAATGGTAAGAGATCAACATGGACTTCATTACAGGTTTGCCTCGCACTCGTAGGTAGTATGACTCCATTTGGGTTGTTGTGGACAGGTTGACCAAAGAGGCTCATTTCTTACAGGTCAAAACTACCGATTAAGCGGAGGATTATTCTAAGTTATACATTCGGGAGTTGGTTCGGTTCATAGAGTTCAGTCAAGACCCGAGGGTACACCCGAATCATAAACATGGGACAAGGAGCCCCAAGGGACCCCAAGTCAACCCATGGCATTAGCATATAACTAAACCATTCACATAAGGTGGAAGAATGTGCTTAATGATCATGAACTGAAAGAAAACCGAGACATGAAATATAAGAAACAACAACACATGATCCAAGAATAAACAGCTGAATACTACAAATAGGTCTGAAAGCCTCTAATCATAATAGACGGGTCGAAGGGCCAAGACCCCAACTAACCCCAACATTCTGAAACAAAAGATAGCCAGGATCTGAATATAAATCCCTCAAATCATGAGGACTCACCAAGGAGAACTGACAGCAGAACTGAGAGCGATGCTGAACCTGAGATCCGGATCCTATATCATGAAACTATACAACATAGAAAATATGCGGGTCAGTACTTGGAATGTACTGAGTATGCAACGTGTGTAAAACAATACTTAAAAACATAAGAGTTATAGGAGTGGGACATCATGGGTCATAAAGACTGAAATCATAAATATATCGTAAGGCTCAAGGTTTCCCAAAAGCATTCGCAAACCTGTCATAGTCACAATGTAAGAGAAAAACATTTCATAAAATATGACTTGAGCCAAAGAACATAATCATGCACGCATTAAAATAATGAGGAACAGTGGGAGATTTCTATAACCGACATACCCCATATGAGCACACATAGAGCCCGACCTGTAAGCCTAGTTAGGAGGCCGTTCATACCTTTCCAAGGTAGAACCTTGAAAGACCTGATATCACTCATGAAGGCCCCGTAGGGCATAGGGGACGGTCACTGAGGAGGTCCCAAACATAACCTACGGTGGCATGTAGTTCTGAGATTCGGGGCGTAACCTGGGACCCGAACCTACTCGGTGTTAAGTACTACTCCAAAACATGCAACGTGCTTATAGAAATTCATATATGACATGCATGGCTAGTTAAATCGTGATAATCATAACATACGTGAGAATTCGTAATACTAGCCATAAAATAAGGCCCGTAGATCAGCCAAAATCATAGTTCATGAACCATAAGCAACATGTGGGCATTTCCTATATTTTCAACATCCTTGAAATGCTTAAATTTTATAGAAAACATGATCATAATAACACGAGAGATTGAAGACATGCTTAAAATTCATAAATTCATATCATGCTTGAGGAAGCACCATAATCATGAACCTTACCAAAAAATCCTCATGATTTGGGACCTATGCTATTAGGGATTAGATCATTAATCATTGAATAAAACAAGTGAAAACAACCCAATAATTCAAAACCCATGATTTAGACATACTACAACAAGCTCATATCAATTTTCGAGGAATCATGCATTTGGGTTAAGACCCATAAAGATTTAGTAACTTTAAACATAGAATTTGGGAAGAATTGGGCATGGGTAGGGACTAAACCACCCATTCAAAACCCCACATACCTATAATTGATTCTTAACTCCCCTGAAAAGCCCAAGATGAAAATTCGGAGAATTTGAAGAAGAACCCTAGGATCACCTCCTACTCCCTTCGCTAACTCTTGTAAGCACCAAATGAGACTTAACATGAATTATCTCCCCTTAAAAGACCCTGTCCTGACCTCAAAACAACATAGTTTGGGCCTTAGGAGTATAGGAAATTACGAGAAGGCCCTTACTAATTCGCAGGAAATAACTGTCAGGTAACCCTAACGGGTGACCTGACGACTCGTTAGGATGGGCAACGACTCATTGTGTCGTTCGTCAAGTACACTGGATACCGGTTTGGTTGGGCTCGTAGCGGGTGACTCTATGATTCGTCACAAGTGACCACCAGTTGTGGTCACCTTCCGTCAAGTATACTGCCTCATCCTTAATTAAATTTCCACAGGCTTGCTCACGACCTACCTCACGAGTCGTTGGGACTGGCTACGACTCATGGGGTCCCATCCATTAGGTGAACTAGTCAAACCTCCCAGGAAACCTTAACCTCACCCCACGGGATACCTGACAACTCGTGGCCACTAGTCGTTCCCATGCCCGTGGGGACCTCAGCTCCTCATCCAATTCCAACCTCCCCACGAGCCACCTGGCGACTCGTGGGTTCTCCTCACAAGTCGTCTAGTGACTTGTCCTGCACTGCTGCAATATTTTTCCAAATTTTCCCCGTTTGACTCCCAAGTCTGATCCTTGCGTTTTTGGGGTATTACTATATCTCCCTCTTGGGAACATTCGTCCTTGAATGTTAGAAACATGTAGAGAACTCAGGAACAACCAATCACTATATACAAATACTGATCATTTAAGTTGAAAACTGACGGAATGACTACCCCCCAAAAGAACTACATAGATGGACTGAATTCAGACATTACAAACATATATCATATAATAAAACAAACTTGCACGCATAAATAGAACAGGAAAAACTGATTAGAGGTTTAGGGAAAAAATGATACCTCAAACTAAAACTGAGTTGGTAGGGAATAAATGGCGGTATTTACCCATCATAACCGCTTAAGCTTCCCACATATCTCCCTCAGCATGTTGATTTCTCCATAACACCTTTACTGAAGCTAATTCTTTTTTCCTCAACCTCCGACCTGATGATCCAAGATTGCAATAGGAATTTTCTCAAAATTGAGGCTATCCTTCACCCCAACACTTTCCACCGGAACCACTAAGGCTGGATCTCCCAAGCACTTTGCCAAGAGCGATACATGAAATACAGGATGAACTGAAGCTAACTCCGAAGGTAACTCTAACTCATAAGCTACTTTACCCACTTGTCTCACAATCCAGTAGGGGCCAATATATCGGGGGCGGAGTTTCCCTTTCTTTCCGAATCTCATTACTCCCTTCATGGGAGATACCTTCAAAAACACCCAATCATCGATCTCGAACTCAAGCTCTCTTCTCCTCACATCTGCATAAGACTTTTAGCAACTTTAAGCCGTTTTTAGCCTTTCTCTTATCAACTAAACTTTATCTATAGCCTCATGGACTAAATTTGGACCCACCAACGAAGCCTCACCGACTTCAAACCACCCAATAGGCGATCTACACCTTCGCTCGTAAAGAGCCTCGAACGGTGCCATTTGGATGCTAGAGTGATAGCTGTTGTTGTAGGCAAACTCAATAAGAGGCAAATGCTCATCCCAACTACCCTTGAAGTCAATAATGAAATCTCTAAACATGTCCTCGAGAGTCTGGATAGTCTGCTCCGCTTGACCATCTGTTTGCAGATGAAATGTCGTGCTAAGCTTGACCTGGGTACCAAGTCCCTTTTGAAAAGATATCCAAAATTGAGAGGTGAACTGAGTACCTCTATTCGATATGATGGACAAAGGCACCCCATGCAACCTAACCAGCTCTCAGATGTATAATTTGGCATAATCTTCTGCTGAATCGGTGGTTTTGACCGATAGAAAATGAGCAGCCTTGGTTAACTTGTCCACCACAACCCAAATGGAGCCGTACTGCCTACGAGTGCGGGGTAAACCTGTTCTGAAGTCCATGTTGATTTTTTCCCACTTCCAAGTAGGAATGCTAATATCCTAAAGTACACCTCCCAGTCTCTTATGCTAAACTTTCACTTGTTGGCAATTCGGACACTTGGCTACAAATTCTGCAATATCCCTTTTCATGCCATTCCACCAGTAGATTTCCTGCAAGGCATGATACATCTTGGTGGCACATGGATGGATAGAATATCTGGATCCGTGAGCCTCATGCAACATCCGGCTCCTCAAATCATCCACGTTCGGAACACATAAGCGACCTTGGTACCGAAGTACACCATCTCCCCCTTGGGAGAAGACTTCTACCTTCTGATTTTGAACAACTTCCTTTAACTCTACCAATGTTGGATCTTCATCTTGCTTAGCCTTCACCTCCGTTACCAAGGACGACTCTAACCATTCTGAACAACTACACTCCCATCGATCGAGCCAACTAATCTAACTCCCAACCATGCAAGTCGATGTACCTCCTTCACCAGCTCCTTCTTATCTTCACTCACGTGCGACACACTCTCCATAGAGAGTCTACTAAGGGAATCTGCTACCACATTGGCCTTACCCAGGTGGTAAAGGACACTCATGTCATAGTCCTTAAGTAGCTCCAACCACCTCCGTTGCCGAAGATTGAGATCCTTCTGCATGAACACATATTGTAAGCTCTTGTGGTCAATGAATACGTCTACATGAACTCCATACAAGTAGTGTCGCCATATCTTCAAAGCAAACACCATCGCGGCCAACTCAAGATCATGGGTCGGGTAATTTTTCTCATGAATTTTCAGTTGTCTGGAAGCATATGTTATGACTTTCCCGTGCTGTATCAATACACATCCCAGTCCAACTCTCGAAGCATCACAATATACAACTAAGCCATCAGTTCCCTCAGGTAAAGTCAACACCGATGCTGAAGTGAGTCGGGCCTTCAATTCTTGGAAGCTCTTCTCAAAAGCTTCTGACCATTGGAACTTCACCTTTTTCTGAGTCAATCTAGTCAATGGGGCTGCAATGGATGAGAAAACTTCCATGAACCTTTGATAATAACCCGATAAGCCCAAAAAGCTCCTGATCTCCGAAGGGTTTACAAGTCTAGGCCAGTCCTTTACCGCCTCTATTTTGCGAGAATCTACCCTTATACCTTCGCCTGACACTACATGTCCTAAGAATGCAACTGAATTCTGCTAGAACTCGCATATGCTGAACTTGGCGTATAGCCGGCTATCCTTGAGGGTTTGGAGTACCACCCTCAATTGTGTGGTATGCTCCTTCTCGCTCCCGGAGTATATCAATATGTCATCAATAAACACTACCACGAACATGTCTCGATATGCCTTGAATACCGAGTTCATCTGATCCACAAAAGTTGTAGGGGCATTGGTTAGTCCAAAAGACATAACAATGAATTCATAATGGCCATACCGGGTCCTAAAAGCAGTCGTTAGGATGTCGTTCTCCCGAACCCTGAGCTGTTGATACCTGGACCTGAGATCTATCTTGGAGAAACATTTGGCACCGTGAAGCTGATTAAATATGTCATCAATCCTGGGTAAAGGGTACCTATTCTTGACGGTGACCTTGTTCAACTGCATATAGTCAATACACATCCGAAGAGAAACATCTTTCTTCCGGACGAACAACATTGGGGCACCCCATGGAGAGTTACTTGGTTTGATGAAACCCTTATCCAGCAAATCCTTCAACTGCTCCTTTAACTCTTTTAGCTTGGTTGGGGCCATTCGATAAGGAGGAATTGATATGGGTTATATGTTGGGTAATAGATCAATCTCAAAACCAATATCCCTCTCGGGAGGAGCACCTAGTAGGCCATCTAGGAATACCTCAAGATACTCACATACCACAGGGACTGATTGAATGGTCGGGGTCTCAGACGTGGCATCCTTAACCCTAGCCAAATGGTAAATACAACCCTTAGAAATCATTTTCCTGGCCTTGAGATAGGAGATAAAGCGGCCTACAGGTACCACTGAACTACCCCTCCATTCTAAAACTGGTTCACCTGGAAATCGGAACTCCACCACTCGGGTTCTATAGTTAACAAAAGCATAACATGCGAACAACCAATCCATGCCCAAAATAATGTCAAAATCAGTTATAGCCAATTCTACTAAGTTTGCGGATGTAACCTTATGCAATACTGTAATGGGGAAACCTCTATATACCCTCCTCGCTACGACTGAATCACCAACCGAAGTAGATACAGAAAATGGTTCTGACAAAATTTCTGGACAGACCCCAAACTTACTAGCAATGTAAGGTGTCACAAAAGACAATGTAGCTCCCGGATCTAACAAAGCATAAGCATCAATATGAAAGTCTCGCAACATACTCGTAACTACACCGGGAGAAGTCTCCTACTCCTGTCAAGAGCCAAGTGCATAAAATCGGTTCTGGCGCTGACCGCCAGCTGGACCAGTTGAAGAACCCTACTGAGTAGGACATGCCACTAGAGCTGCTGAACTAGCTGCTGGAGTACGGGCTCTACCATCCCCTGACCTGGCTGTGGGGTAATTCCTAAGCTTGTGTCTGGGTTTTCCACACCCGAAACAATCATCTAATCCCACCAAACACCTCCCTGGGTGGTGCTTGCTACAACTAGCACAAGGTGGGAATGTGCGCTCTTTGCACATGCTACTCTGACCCCTCGAACCTGAGGCCCTACTCCTCTGATCATCTCGAGGCCTGGATGGGGTACTGGCTGAAGATGGTGCTGGTGTAATAGACCTGTGCTGGGGCTGCTGGTGAGGCCCACCTCCTTGCCTTAGTTGGGAGAACCTGTAGCTATCAGTTCTGGCCCTCTTGGCCTCTCTCTGCCTCATATGAGCTGCCTCCATCTGCTGGTCATAAAGGACTATCCGTGGGTAGTCCATATCCTGATGAAGCATGGCCGTTCTGCAGTCCTTGTCCAGATACTCGGCTACTCCATGCACAAATCTGCTCACCCGCGCCCTCTGGTCCATCATTAACTCCGGGGCATACTTTGATAGGCGAGTGAACTCAAGTGAATATTCTAACATTGTCATCTTTCCCTGTTTGAGATTAACAAACTCAACTGCTTTCAATTCCCTCATCTCCCAAGGGAAGAACCCGTCGAGAAAGGCCATATGGAACTCATCCCAGCTGATAGGACCCGCTCCCACTGCCCTATTGTCCTTCCATTGCTTGTACCAAATATAAGCGACCTCCTTTAGCTGATAAGAGGCCAAATCAACACACTCCTTATTTGTACCCCCATAACCTGAGTGACCTAAATGACCTTTAAGATCCCTTCAATGAACTCGTGTGGATCCTCGTCCACCTTTGATCCCGTGAACTCGGGAGGGTTCATCCTCAAAAAGTCTCTAATCCAAGCCGCCACTGCGTTTCCATTCTGTGGGACATGCGCAACAGCCTGCTGGTTGACCTGAGCGGTCAAGGCTTGCGCCAACATTTGAATAGCCACCCAAAACTCAATGTGGGAAGCTGGCTCTGGTGCTTGGGACTCCTGGATAGGTGGGGTTTGCTGACGTCCATGATCATTGCCACCTCAGTGGCCTTCATCACTTCTGTTCCTCCTTCTGTTTATTCTTCCAGGAGCCATAATTTTCTCAATCACGAATAGCATGAATTAAAAGGATGGAGAGACTTTTCATTGCACGATATGGATCATGAAAGAAGGGAATATTTCCTAAAATATTTAGTAGCCTCTTCGTCATAAGTGTGGCATGCTTCACACCCATGAAAAAGACTCTACCTAACGCGGCTTTCAGACTATCTAGGACACATCTGAACCTATGGCTCTGAACCAAGTTTTTCACGACCCCAGGGTACATCCCAATCGTAAACACGGGATAATGAGCCCTGAGGGACCACAAGTCAACCCATGGCATGAGCATATAACTAAACCATTCACATAAGGCGGAAGAATATGCTTAATGATATGATATCGATATCAAGCTGAAGGTCCCTTGGGGTAGGGGAAAACTCACAAAGGAGGTCCCGAATAATTTGAACATACCTACGTTGGCTCGTAGTTCTGAGGCATAAGGTTGACTGACCCTTAGCCTACTCGGTGCTAGACACTACTTCCAAAAATATGCATATGCTCTCCCTCGTTTTTTAAAGAAGCTGAATAATCATATACATAATAAATCTAAAATCATACATGAGCAGCCTTGTCTCAAACCATACCACAAGATGAGTAAAATTGGGAGTCTTGACTCTAAAACCATGTGGTAAGCTAATTAACTTGGAATCATACATCATACTTTAACATATGGGTTTTCCCAATACTTAAACCTGCTTGAAAATAACTTGATGTACTTGAAAACATAATCATAAACATGGGTAGCTTGAAAACATACTTTTCTCATCAACAATTGATCATACATGAACATACTTCATAAATCTCATTTTCTCATCAGCTTTCATGAATGGGCATCATAATTTGTAAAACTAGTAAACATGATTAGTAATTGAAAACATGATAAAACTTGCCGATGAATCGTATTCATCAATTAAAACATACTTAGATCATACCCATGACATTGACTTAGAGAATTCATGCATTGGATTAAAACCCCATAGAATCAACTCATAGATTTTCATGAATCAAAGAGGGATTTGGTATGGGTGTGAACAAATTCACCTATTCATAACCCTGCATACTTGATAGGATCTGATTCTATAACTTCTCTGATTTCCCAAGGAAGAATTGAAGAAAACTTGAAGGAGATTGAGCTTGATCACCTCTCTAGATCTCTAACTAACTTTGCATGCATGAGTAAAAATGTCCTAAATGAACTTACCCCTCATAAAACTCATCATTCATAGCTTAAAACGAAGTAGTTTAGGGTTTAGGATTATAGGAATTACGGAGAAGCCCTTACTAAATTTGCAGAAAATAACTGATTGCCAGTCCCTACGAGGGACTAGATGAATCGTTACCAAGGACCATGACTCGTGGTTTATCCCATGGGTCACAGAATGACTCGTTCTGTGACCTGGTGCCGAATTTCTAGTTTTCTCCGTTTCAACTCTCGATCGGATCTTTGGGCTTTCGGCGTATAACAATATCTCCCCCTTGGAAAAATTCATCCTCGAATGTTGGAAAACCATATAGAAAAGTAGAGAAATGCAATCATCATATCCAAATACTGATCATACAAGCTGAAAACTGACGGAATGACTTTGATTCAAACTACACAATTGAACTGAATTCATGAATCATACATACATCTATATACATGAAAGAAACTGGGGTACATGAACTGAACACGCAACTGAGTAGGGTTTTAAGGAAAGAATTGATGCCTCAAGTTGGAACTGAGCCGGTAGAGAATAGATGTGGGTATCTAGCCATCATGTCTTCTTTGGCTTCCCACGTAGCTCTCTCCACATGTTGATTCCTCCATAAAACTTTAACTGAAGCTACCTCCTTGTTTCTCACCCTTCGAACCTGTCGATCCAGTATTTCCACCTGAACCTTCTCATAACTAAGGCCGTCCTTCACACCGACCTTGTCCACCAGGACAACTAGAGCTAGATCCCCCAAACACTCTTTAAAAGAGATGTATGGAAGATGGTATGAACTAAAGCTAACTCTAAGGGTAGATCTAACTCATAACCCACCTTGCCAACACGTCTTAAAATCTGGTACGAGCCAACATAGCTGGGACTGATTTTCCCTTTCTTTCCGCATCACTCCCTTCATGGGAGACACTTTCAGAAACACCCAATCATCAACTTTAAACTCAAGTTCCCTCCTTCTCACATCCACATAGGACTTTTGGTGAATTTGAGCTATTTTCAACCTTTCCCTTATCAACTGAACTTTATCCATAGCCTCATGGATTGAATCTAGACCTAATAATGTAGCCTCACCGACTTTAAACCAATCAATAGTCGATCTACATATCCGCCTATAAAGAGCCTCAAATGAAGTCATCAGAATGCTGGAATGGTAGTTGTTGTTGTATGCAAACTCAATAAGAGGAAAATGATTATCCCAACTACCCTTAAAATCAATAACACAGGCTCTTAACATATTCTCAAGAGTAGGAATAGTCCGCTCCACTTGGTACCATCTGTTTGCGAGTGAAAGCTATGCTAAGTTTAACCTGAGTCCCAAGACCCTTTTAAAAAGATCTCCAAAACTGAGAGGTAAACTGAGTACCTCTATCTGATATGATGGAAAAGGGAACTTGTTATGCCCTGGGAACCCAAGGATCAGACCCGGGAGTCAAACGGAGAAAATTTGGGAAAATATTGCAGCAGTGCAGGACGAGTCACTAGATGACTCGTGAGGAGACCCTATGAGTTTTTAGGTGGCTCGTGGGGAGGCTAGAATGGGCTGAGAAGCTGAGGTCCCCACGGGCGTGGGAATGACTCGTGTTCAGCTACCACGAGTCATCAGGTCTCCTGTGGGGTGAGGTTAAGGATTACCTGTGAGGTTTGACCAGTGTACCTAACAGATGGGACCCCATGAGTCGTAGCTAGTCCCAATGACTAGTGAGGTGGGTCATGAGCAAGCTTGTGGAAATTTAATTAAGGATGAGGTAGTATACTTGACGGAAGGTGACCACGACTCGTGGTTACTTGTGAAGAGTCGTTGAATCAACAGTTACGAGCCCAGCCGACCTGGTATCTAGTTTAATTGAAGGGTTACATGACGAGTCATTGCCCATCCTAACAAGTCGTCAGGTCACCCGTTAGGGTCACCTGACAGTTATTTCTTGCGAATTAGTAAGGGCCTTCTCGTAATTTCCTACACTCCTAAGGCCCAAACTATGTTTTTTTGAGGTTAGGACAAGGTCTTTTAAGGGGAAATAATTCATGTTAAGTCTCATTTGATGCTTGAAAGAGTTAGAGAAGGGAGTAGGAGGTGA
The DNA here is from genome assembly GCA_035772735.1 of Datura wrightii. Lineage (NCBI taxonomy): Eukaryota > Viridiplantae > Streptophyta > Magnoliopsida > Solanales > Solanaceae > Datura > Datura wrightii. The sequence goes on along the minus strand of JASDFA010000003.1, from coordinate 68,475,028 downwards.
TCCTAGAGTTCTTCTTCAAATTCTCCATATTTTCATCTTGGGCTTTTCAGGGGAGTTAAGAATCAAGTAATTCAAGGTATGTGGGGTTTTGAATGGGTGGTTTAGTCCCTACCCATGCCCAATTCTTCCCAAATTCTTTGTTTAAAGTTACAGAATCTTTATGAGTGTTAACCCAAATGCATGATTCCTCGAAAATTGATATGAGCATGTTGTAGTATGTCTAAATCATGGTTTCAAATTATTGGGTTGTTTTCACTTGTTTTATTCAATGATTAATTATCTAATCCCTAAAATAATATGTGCCTAAATCATGAGGATTTTTTTGGAAAGGTTCATGGTTATGGTGCTACCTCAAGCATGATATGAATTTATGAATTTTAAGCATGTCTTCAATCTCTCGTGTTATTATGATCATGTTTTCTATAAAGTTTAAGAATTTCAAGGATGTTGAAAATATGGGAAATTCCCACATGTTTCTTATGGTTCATGAACTATGATTTTGGCCGATCCACGGTCCCAATTTTATGGCTAGTATTACGAATTCTCAAGTATGTTATGATTATCACGATTTAACTAGTCATGCATGTCATGTATAAATTTCTATGAGCACATTGCATTTTTTGGGAGTAGTACTTAACACCGTGTCGGTTCGGGGCCCAGGTTACTCCGTGAATCTCAAAACTACGTGTCACCGTAGGTTATGTTTGGGACCTCCTCAGTGAACGTCCCCTATTCCCTACAGGGCCTTCATGAGTGATATCACGCCTTTCATGGTTATATCCTTGGAAAGATATGAACGGCCTTCCGACAAGGCTTACAAGTCGGGCTCCATGTGTGCTCGTATGGGGTAATGTCGGTTATAGAAATCTCACACTGTTCCTCATTGTTTTAATGCATGCATGATTATGTTCTTTGGCTCAAGTCATGTTTTATTAAATGTTTTTTCTCTTACATTGTGACTATGACAGGTTTATGAATGCTTTTGGGAAACCTTGAACCTTACGATATATTTATGATTTCAGTCTTTATGATCATGATGTCCCAATCCTATAACTCTTATGTTTTTAAGTATTGTTTTACACACCTTTCATACTCAGTACATTCCAAATACTGACCCGAATATTTTCTATGTTGTATCATTTCATAATACAGGATCTGGATCTCAGGTTCAGCATCGTTCCTAGCTTGCTCTCAGTTCTGCTCTTAGTTCTCCTTGGTGAGTCCTCATGATTCGAGGGATTTATGTTCAAATCTTGGCTATCTTTTATTTTAGAATGTTGGGGTTAGTTGGGGTCTTATCCCTTCAACCCGTCTATTATGATTAGAGGCTTGCACACCTATTTGTAGTATTCAGTTGTTTATGCTTGGATCATGTATTTTTATTTCTTATATTTCATGTCTCGGTTTTCTTTCAGTTCATTTGGTAGCGTCTTTAGCCCTGGCAAGGCTTTAGACGGCTCTGCCCACTTTAGTGTAATAGTCAGGACCACGTAAGCTCTATCGTGGTAATGTTGGTTATAAGACGAGTCTCCCATTGTTCCTCATGATTTCAATTATGAATGTTTATCATTCATGATACGTATATATATATATATATATATATATATATGTATATGTATATATTCTAAAGCAGTTTTGACCGAATGTTCAGTTTTACTTATGATTATCAGATTTCAGCTTTGGGTCATTCGATTTAGTTATAATGTTATGTTATGTTCAGATCATGATTTCAGAAAAATAGCATGCGAGCCCTACTCTCAGATCCTTATCTTGATTATGTTTTTTTATATTACGCATGTTTTAAATGATTTTACTTATTTAAGCAGCTTTACTTACCGTGCATACTCAGTACATCCCACGTACTGACCGCATACTCTATGCTGTATTATTTTATGATACAGGCTCCGCTCTTCAGACTCAGCCCCATCTTTAGCTAGTTCCGGAGCTAGCATCCAGTCTCTACTGGTGAGTCCTTATCTCCCAAGGACCATTCTCTATCGGTTATTTTTATGTATTTAGTTCCAGACTTAGAGAGTTAGTTGGGGTATTGTCCCATCAAGTCATTCGTATTAGAGGCTTTTTAGACACAGAATGTAATCAGCTTCATATTCGTGTGTATTCTGATGTTATGCTTATTTCAGACTTCCGCTAAGTTTATCATGTTGATTTTCTGCGTTTACGATTGAGTTATGTTCATGCCATGAGTCGACTTGGAGTCCCTCGAGGTTCCTTGTTTTGTGTCTCGATTCGGGCCTATGTTCGGGTCGTGACATTTAAGCTTCATTTGTCCCACCATTAATCCAATAAATCATATAGGTGCTGCACCTAATTGGATCTCAAAACTTAATTCATTTAGCATAAGTAGGTGATGCACCTACTTGTCACCTGTTAGCTTTAATAAGTCGAGCAAGCACCTCGCTTATTTTATCCCATTTTCCAAACTTTCATTCTTATACTTTAACTTAGCTGGGACATTTTAAACTCTAGGCCCAAATATCACTTCACTATTTTGAGCTTAGGTCCTTTCATCGATATTAAATTAGTCATATAGGTGTTGAAAAGTATGGGGTGTTTACATCCTTCCTCCCCTTAGGGTCATTTGTCGTTGAAGGAGGGCAATGTATATAAAACCTAAGTAGTTAGGATTTCTTAGAAGTTTGGCAGAGTTCTCTTTGAAATCTGAACTATCCAAAAACCTAAAACTCAGTAAATCCTAACCTACATGCCTTATAGGGAAATGCAAAAATATCTAGGCAAGCTAAACAATTGAAATAATCATATCATTATTTGAAATACATAATTTGAATAAACTAGCTTACCTCACCTTCTCGAACTTCTAAACTTATATTTCTAAATTATCACCTTTTAGATAAAAGAAAGTGAGAATATCTTACTTTGATCTTCTCTTCGACTTCCCATGTTATTTCCTTGATGTTATTATTTTTCTAAAGTACTTTTATAGAGGCTTTGTCCTTATTCCTCAACTTTCAAACTTGATGATCAAGAATAGCAATAAAAACTTCTTGATAAGACAAAATTTCTATAATCTGCACATCCTCTACTGGGGTAGTATGAGAAGGATCTCCCATGCATTTCTGTAACATTGAACATAAAGACTAGGTGAAATGCTTCTAATTCTAAAGGCAACACAAGTTTATTTGCTACTTGGCCTATCTTTTGGTGGATTCTATACAAGCTAATGTATCTTAGACTAAGCTTACCTTTCTTAGCCAATCTCATAACGCCATTTATGGGTGAAACTTTTAAGATCACCCAATCATTGACATTAAACTCTAACTCATGGCATCATACATCTAAATGCATCTTTTGCCTGCTTTGGGCTGCTAGCAGTCATTCTCGTATCAACCTTACTTTCTCTTCGTCTTGAAGAACTAAATCAAGTCCTAATAATTTAGCTTCTCCAAATTAAAACCAACCAATCAGAAATATACAGTTCCCCGCATATAAGCCTCACAAGGAGCCAACTGAATATTGGCGTAATAGTTATTATTGTATGAAAACTCAATAAAGGATAAATGATCCTTCCACATCCTTTTAAGTCCAACACACATGCCCACAACATTTGTTCGAGCATCTAAATAGTGCTCTTCGCCTGACCTTTGGTCTAGGAATGAAATGATGTACTAAGGTTCACCTGAATACCTAACCTCACTGTAAGGATTTTCAAAAGTTTGCTACAAATTAGGCACCCCTATATGAGATAATGGAAAATTGGTACGCCATGGGTCATCTATTTCCTTTATATATAACTTAGTATGATTTTCAGTTGTATAATTAGTCATGGTGAGAAGAGAGTGATCAGACTTCATTAGCCTATCTACTATCACCCGTATAGACTCATATCTCTGGGTAGTGTGAGAAAAACCCGTAATAAAATTTATATTAATCATTTCCGATTTTACATGGCAACCTTTATGCTTTGGGCTAATTCTCCATGTTTCATATGCTTTATGTTTACTTGTTGACAATTTAGGTAGCTGCAAATTTTGCAACATCCTTTCGAAGGTTATTCCACCAATAGATCTCCTTGAGGTCTTGATGCATCTTTGTAGCTCCTGAGTGGATCGAATATTGAGAATGATAATGTTCTTCCATAATTCTTTTCCAAAGTCTTCCAACATCTGGGGCACATAGCCAATCTCGATACTTGAGAACTCCATCTTCTCTAGGTCCCATTATAGATTTCTTCTATTGGAGAATTCCTTCTTTCAATTCTACTAGCTCTTGGTCCTCGTATTGTCGCTCTTTCACTTCTTATATAAGTTTCAATTGCATTGTATTTTGTATGAGAGTTCCCCCATCACTTGAATCTAAGAGTTGAACTCTTAAATTGAATAACTAATGTAACTTTTTAGTCATCTCTATCTATCTTGGTTCTACATTCTTCAAGCTGCCCATAGATTTGCGACTAAGAGCATTTGCTACTATGTTAGCCTTGCCTGGATGGTATAAATATCAATATCATAATCTTTAAACAACTTGAATCATGTTCTTTGTCTTAAATTCAACTCTCATTTCTTAATGATATACTGAAGGGTTTTGTGATCTATGAATATATCAGCATGAACTTCATATAAGTAGTGATGCCATATCTTCAAGGTAAATACTACAAAATTGCTAACTCCAACTCATGAGTTAGATAATTGCGCTCGCGTTTCATCAGTTGTCTTGAGGCATATGCGATAACTTTGTTGTGTTACATCAGAAAAAAACCTATGCTAAGTCTTGTAGTGTCATAATATACAACATATCCTTCTGTACCTTTGGGTAGAGTTAACATAGGTTTTCACGATCTGAGTCTAGATTCTAGAAGTGACACGGGACTTAAAACCACGAATGACCCCAAGCTAACCCATGGTACAAGCATGAAATCTTAGAATACCAACAAACTGAGTGGAAGCTAATAAAGAGATATAATACAACTAAATAAGTCTGAAATATCAATAAGTGTCAGACTGAAACAACATAAGGAACAACATACTGAACATCTAACATCTCTGTTTGAAAGCCTCTAAAAACTGTTGAGCGGAAGGGCCAGGTTCCCAACTAGCTCTATACAAACTAAAAACTGAAATGACAAAGATAACATAAAATGAACTCTCATCCTCGGATGATGAGGATCCACCAACTCTAAGCTGATTAGAGACTGGAATGTAGCTAGAAGCGAGACTGACTGAACACCCAAACCTATACCATGAGATGGCATGGCACAAAATATGTAGTCAATATTTTGAATGTATAGAGTATGTAGAAAAAGTAAAACATGAGTGTAAGGACATTAAGATAAAAATCATAATCATCTTATAGGAATAAAACATTGAAGTTCATCATAAACTGGAGTATAATAATCCAAGGTTTAAAACATAAATATAGAGCTGAGTATCTATGAAATCATAAAATAAGTTCATATAATTATCAATGGGCCACATACACATATTATAAGGTAACTCATTTAATATATTCATGATTTTGGGAGTGGGAGTTTCTCACAACTTACATACTCCAAGTGAGCATCATAGAGCCAACCTATAATCCTGGTGGGGAGGTTGTTAATACCTTGCCAAGGGTAAGAACCATGAAGGCGTGAATTCACTCATGAGTCTATTCGATCAAGGGAGACACGCTACACTGGCGAGGACCCCTTAAACCTATGGTGGCATGTAATTTTAGGAATTAGGTTATCTAAACCCGTATCCGCTTGGTGTTAAATACTACTCCTAAAACATACGTAAGTTCTTATAATTACTTCTGAAATATGATAGATTTTGCATAGGCTAGTTTTAAATCATTCTAATTATTGAATTTCTGAAATATTGAACTAGTCATGCAATTGTGCTGATTCTACAGTGATGATAACGTACTACTGAAAATCATTTGAAATTATACTTAATTTGAGAAAATCATGCTAAATATGAGTATAGGGATACATAAGAGTTTTTCAAAGAATTCAACCCAACATAATTGGAAAATGCATGTAGGAATCATGAGAGAAAAATATCATAAGAAAATTTAGAACTTATACATAAGAGTGTTCTAGCCTTAGAAATCATGAAATTGAACAATCACATATAAAGCATGAATTAAAGTTGAGGGGTTTGGTTGTAAGGGTGGAAGGAATCCCTTATTGGTAATCCTACATACACTACAAGAATTTTTTGTAACAACCTTTAGTGGCGACACATATAGTTGCCACAAAAGTAGAATTTTTGTGGCGATTTGAAAAGCTTGCCACAAAAGTGGATCGTTTTAGCAGTGACATTAATAGTTGCCACTGAAAATGATATTTAGCGGAGACTATGATTGAGTCGCCACAATATGTACTGAAATTCTCTATTAAAAATTTGACTAAATAAGTCTTAGTGGCGAGTTATAAACTGTCGCTCCTAATTCTTTATGTAGCAGTCCCTTACATCGCCACTAATTCTTTTGTTCTTTTATATATATATATATATTTATGTTTTATGTTTGGTCCTTATTAGTCAGAAATAGTGTTAATAGGTATATTGACGTGTTATATAAGAAAACTAGTTTCGAAAGTGTGCCTTGCATGTGTTTATTATGCCAATTAACAAAAACTATATGCAAGAAGAATAAATTACGTGAAATAATATTTTGACGTTAAAATAGATGTAACATTCATTTAAATGACAAAAGTAAATGTCAACACATGATGCAGTAGTTGAATGCAAAATGATTGGATATCTTCTAAATATTTTCAAAACCTTTCTCTTTTTTTTTTTTTTAAATTGATGAGATTCGAACCCTCACCAATAAGATAAAAGTTCAGGTAGTCAACCAATTGAGTTACCAATATTCTCTGTTTCAAAAACTTTTGATTTATTAATATTTGGATAAAATGCCAACATTAAAGAAGAAAATAATGTTAAAAAATTAATTAATGTTGTAAATATACTTATTTTATTTGTGAATATTATAGCCTTTTAAACTGTGTGATCCCCATTATTATTTCATTTATTAACTTTCCCACTTTCATGACTTTCTCTTTTGGCTTGATTTTACAATAATTAACCATAATTAAAGAAGAATTATTATTATTGACACCCTATCCTTTTGACCTCTCTTACCCTACCTAGGCTGATATTTGACTTATTAATATTTTTACATATTTTCAAAATTAATTTTTTTATACATAATTATTTATTCTTTTTGTTATGCATTTTATTAATATACGTAAGTAAAAAAGAATATTTATTGTTTCATATATATATATATATTGTTTTATACAGTTTTTACCAAGTATGGATAATTAATTTTATTATGATAATAATTATACAGTTGTATCTTAAATTATTTTAATAAATTATTTATTTACTAAATTTTATATATAAGTGTATAATAATTAAATAGTAGCTCAAACTTAATTTTTCTCAACGTATTTAAAATCTAGCCATTTTTATTCAACTTATGTAAATTCTAGCCAATTTAGCATAAATTGTCTCACTTTTAAATCTCCAATCCAATTCCCATTTAACCCAAACCCGCAACCCATCGGCAATCCGATAGCCCGACCCAGATTCAAAATTAAATCCTATCTATTTATCCTTTTGATCTAATGGACTAGATTAAATTAGCCCCTTTTTTCTATTTTAATTCATCATACCCTTGAACCCCAAAAAAACCTATTCACTTGCTCAATTTACCCCAACATCGCATATCCTTCCTCTCTTGACTTTCCTCTCCAGACCTCTCCACTCCCCTCTATTCCCACCACCGTCCTCCGGCGGACCACCGAGCCAATGACTGTCGCCGCTCCATCTCTCTTCTCGATCTATCGGTCCCCTCTCCTGTGCCTCCCCTGTCTCCAGTCGTTGCTGATTGATGAACACCACCACCACCCAACAGAACCCCACAAATTCTCTTATCCTTTTCTCCTCTCTCTCTCTCTTTCACCGAGAATCCCATCATCTCAGGCTATATTTGGTTGTAGGACCATATTCAGACCACAAATCGGAACCAGCAATAAACCCCCCAAATCAGACATCTATCCTTCCCCTCAACTCTCGCTCTCTTCTCCTCCCTATGGATCCAGCGTCAACGACAAAACACCGGATAAACCCCACAAGAAGGCACCACCCCTCCTCAGACCGATCTATTACTTAATATTACTATGGTTTGAATCTGTTTCGGTATGATCTGTTAGTGTTCATTCTTATTGGTTGATTCTGACTTTACAAGCTAGTGTAGATTTTTTGTTTGTTATTATTATTCAATGCTTGTTCACTATTGTGTTTATAAATCATGTTCTAACTCTAAACACTATTGTATCGAACTTAGTTTCTATTATCATATTCATTCTTGGTATACTGAAAATATGTGTTTGTATGATACAATATCATAGGATGAATACATGATGATGCTTTGCCCTATTACTCTGCTGGATTTTCAAATTGATTCTGGACTATAACTTGCTCAATATTTGGCTAGTGTAAATATGTGACAACTTTGTTATTCATCTATTGTTGGTAAACATGGATACCTTAGCATCCTGAAATGATTATTTTTTCGCTAGATTAGAGTTTAATTCATGAAAGTTTATTACATTGTATGATAATTAGCGATCCTGCTCGTCAAAATTTATTTGTGAGATTGGTGTATTGAGTTCGAGGTTGTGTGCACTCAAATTGGATTAAAATATGATTTACTTACTTGTTCTTGCTTCTTCTAATAGGTAAGTATCTCAAAGAATTTTTCAATTTCTATGTGGTAGTTCTTTGTAGCTTTACTTTTTGGAGATAATTTTGTCCTTGGTTTATACATGTTGCGATGATTTGAGAGTCTTAAAGTTCGTATGTATTATATATCTTGGATGTCCTCGTATGATTCTGTCCTTTAATTTCCATTGAGGATGAACAAGATGATCACTTTATAATTAAAGATACAATTACCTTTAGCTCACTCTTTTAAAAGTGAATGGTTCAACTATATTTTTCTTGACAGAAAAGATGTCCCAATATAGACTCTATAGTAATATTAGGTGACAGACCAAGTTACCTAATGTTTAAAAGCATCTTTTCATATGCATAATATATCAAATATGTTGTTATGTCAATGTCATGTAAAATATTAACCAAAAGCTCATTGTAATAAAAATCACCTGTAGTATTCATTCAAGTGCCATAAACCAAAATATATGTTTGTCCAAAATTAAGATGATGGGGGCTTAGGACAGTAAGCACACATAGTAATGCATATAAAAATAAAAAATCATACCAAATATAAGCAGTAAATTAGAACTTAACTTAGAGAAGAAAAACTTCTCGTGACCTTTTGTTAGAGAAAAACAAATAATAAGAAATATAAATAAGAAAGTAAGTAAATAAGAAATGTGGAGAAACAGTAGAGGAGAGTTTTCTTGATCTTCCAAGTGTTTTCAAGACTCTTTAAGTCTCTACAATATGAGTTCTTATGCCTCTATTTATAGTGTTCATAGAGGCATACAAAATGTTGTCATAACATGACATTAATCATGAAAATAAAAGGGAAAAATCATGGAGAAGGTTATGAAGGTGTGAGAGTCAATATCATAATAATGAGAAGTAGTGAAGGATTAATTTCTAGAGTAGTGGACATCCACACTAACTAATTATTTCAGAACAAGGCACTCCTTTTAAAAAACACATCTAAAACTTACCACAAACATCAAAATATGTCTTCACTTGTTTCAATCTAATGAGTCTGCTTAAAACATTTTTGTAGGGAGTGGTGAATGATTATAAGTGACAGGGAGTATTAATTTGATAAAGGTTATAGATAATCACGAGTCAAATGTGCAACAGTCAGATCATATATTATAAGACGTTTGAAAAATTGATCACTAGAAGGCTTCATTAAATGTGCAAAGTTTCTATCTAGTTTCCCTTGAAAACAATTCTTGTAGGTACATATATTGTGACTAAGCAGACTGTGAGAACAATATACTTATAAGTATTGTGTGCACTTTATTACTTGCACATATTTGAAACACTTAGAGAAGATTCGTAGGGATGGTTAATGTGATTTCTAGATGTTAGTTGGAAAAATTGAACTTCAACTCAAGTAATATATTATATAAAGGCAAGCAGAGTCACAAAGGAGATCCTCCACTAGATATGAGCTCATTTTAAAAAGTCAATTTCAGCGCTAACCCCACTTTTTCAGCCAAAAGATAGCACAAAGCTGCCCAATAAAATTAGTTAAAAAAAACCTCACCAGTTGGAGAATAATTGAACAAATTCTAAATGGGAAAAAATAGTTGTATGAACGCATAAAACTTGACACAATCTGTTTCAATTTCTAGTTGTCGGAGTGATTGGTTGTGATAATGCATGAGGAAAATAGGGAGGCCAGTAGGGGCATCTCAACCCTAAAGCCACTAAAACAGTCGCTTTAGGTCTCAAAATTATTTATGTTATATATTTATCTATATATATTATATATAATAATTGTGGTCTATTACTTGACTGGGAGTTACTTGCATCAAAGTTTTGGTTTCAAGATTGTATTCTTTTCTCGGAATTGTTTGTGGAATAAAGAGCAATGACAACATCCTTTTTCCATTTGCCACGGCGAAGCTTTGGCTGTTAGTATTGATCCTCTTCATGGAAGATGAAAATTTTCATTACATTATTTGCATTAGATTATGAGAATTTTCAGATTAATTCTGTTTTTTTAATAATAAGGACAAGGTTCTTAAACAAGGTGCTGACCAAGTAAGAGCTTGAAGACGTGAAATGCAAGTTTTATTTATTTATTTATAATATGTGTACATGAATACAATGTCACTTATCAATTATCTGGTATGCAGTTGACTTTAAGTAGTGAAAAATACTTGTAATATTTTAGCTTGAGAATACTTTTGTAGTTTGTAAAATACTGTGGGATGCTTTTAATAGTTATACATTAATTTTGAAGAATTCGATTGCGTTGAAAATATACTATCATTTTGAACGTTGTATGGTGGTTGAATAAATGTGATTTAGCAGTAAAAGTTCAATAGTTTTTGTAGCTACCGTTGTTGTGGCGAAACGTTGTTCTATAGTGACAAGACAAAAGTTGCCATTAAGGGTATAAAGTTTTTGTGGCGACATCTTTTCCTAGTAAAAGGCCTTTACAGAAGCAGACATGAACGTTTCCGTTAATTAGATTTGAGTTTTTGTGGCGACATCTTTCGCTACTAAAAGACCTTTTTAAGTAGCGACAAGGAAGTCGACGCTAATTGGATTTAAGTTTCTGTGGCGACGATGTCGCCGCTAAAACCTTTATTTTAGTGGCGACTTGCCAAAAATTAGCATTATGAATTTTTTTTGGTAGCACACAATCTGACTTATTGGGGTGATGGATGTCGCCACAATTACGCATTTATTGTGGCGACTCCTAGATGTCGTCACAAATAACCTTTAGTTCTGGAAGTACTAGCCACGACCCAATTGTCGCTGTTATAGAAATTTAGTGGCGATTTTTTGGGTATTTGTAGCGACTTTTGTCGCCACAATAAGTCACATTTCTTGTAATGATACCTGGACTTGATGATTTCTTGATAATTACTTGAGAATCCCTAGGATGATGGTGGAGAACCCTAACTTCCTTGGGAGCTTTTAGGGCTACTAACTTTTAGAAAGTATGGTGTAATGGGAGTGAATGAGAGTTTATCTATAAAAATCCCCTCAATATCCCTTTTAGGAAACCAAAAATGACCTAGTTTAGGAATTAGCTTACGAAGTTACGGAAATTCCCTTGAAAAAATGTATTGAAAAACTGTAGTCCAGTCCAAATGAATCATATCACGAGTCATTGGATCAACCTACGACTCATGGTGTCCACTCATGATCACTGAGACCAACTTAGCCAGTTTCTGATCTTCACACCATTCCTAGACAGGACGATCCGTCCTTTGATGCCACGAGTCGTGGTGTCCACTCATGGTTACTGAGAAAAAATTGACGTTACACCCCGAGTCTATACCCTGAATGTGGACCAACACTTAGTTCACTTTTGTGATCCAAACCCTTGGCCTAGCTTACTTAGTTTAGAATACAATAAAATATAGTGGAAGTAATAACTGTATGGGCTCAATAAAATAAACTAAGATTTATTAATTGATACCAATATCAATGTTAAAAAGTAATATTATTGACTCAACTGTAATACTATCTATGGAGCCTCTATAACTAAAGAATAAGTGCCAAGACATAGTTACCACGACTACCACAAGCTCTATAAAATAAAATGACTCAAAACTGGGGTTTTCGAAAGTAGGAGGCTTCACCAACAACTGAATGGTAGTGAAATCCTAGTGCTATATCTGCTGCTGATCCTGTCTACTTGAGTCTACAGCATAATAATATGCAACACCAAATGGAGTCATTACATGAAATGTACGGTATGTAATAAGATTGAATGAAATAACAGTTAAGTAAGAGTATATGAACTAAAAGAGTAAATTGACTAAAGTAGTGTAACTAAAACTGCAACTATGAATGATAAAATAAACTCAATATGATCAGTACGTAAAATAGTTATGCAGTAAACTCATACATCAACAATTATCTCTGTAAATGCATGTACAAGTAATGCATATCATAATAAGTTGGGAGTTTCTCATAACCGACAACCATCATGTATGAGCTCATGATAATTCAATGTCTTGCCCACATTAGGGAGAGCCATCCAAAGCCTTTCCAGGGCAGAGGGTGAAACTCAAACTGTGGATCCATATCTGAAATCCTTACCAAGGATTTATCTGAGAAGTCACCCGAATCGATGGCTTAATCCTAACCTATGCTGGCTACGTAGTTCTGGGGCTTTAGAGTTATCTAAACTCTTCACCCAACTCGATGCTAAATAATCCTCCTAAAGTATAAGCTCATATACTTATGCGAATTTGAGGCATCTTGAAAACATCTTTTATAAAGCACTTTAACTATAGATATAATAGATGTTTTAAAATCTCTTTGGACCCTTTCGCTCAAAACATTCTTAAAATCTTGGGAGACCTCATGCTCCAAAACATCTATTGAAAACTTGTGAGCTCTATACTCAAAATCATCTCATGAGTTTCAAAACAAGAATTTACTTTTAGCTTTGAAACCATGCTTAAAATGATACCTCCTTCTTGAAAATATCTTTATGCAACTCTCTTTAAAATATGCTCAACTTTGTGAAAATAATGCATTCACTTCAAAACACAATGCTTTTTCAAAACAATGTCTTTCAAAATCATAGTTGTATGTAATTGGGTTCATGGGATAAGAGACATAAACCAACCATCAATCAACAATCAATAGTCAAGAGAGGATGATCAACAATTCAATCAAATAGGATTATAATCAATATCAAAGACATCAATAATTCAACTCAATATAGTATTATATATATATATATATATGTGTGTGTGTGTGTGTGTGTAGGGAAGAAGACTATTCAAGAATCTACACAAAAACCCTAGCTTTAATCTTAATAAACTCTTGCATAAATTTAGAGCATAAGGATGATTAGAAATCCTCACTTTAGTTAGCTTTACATACCTGGAAAGTTAAGATTAAACTCAAGCTTGAAGAACCCTAGTTTGGAGAAAAGGACTTCCTAGCTTGCTGATGAACTTGAGAGCTAATGATCTTGAATTCACATTGTAATGGAAGGAATAGGAATTTAGAGTAAATAGAACCTTAAATATACTCTTTAGGAATTTAAAAATATTTTGGATATGGAGTTAAATATATGAAAATTTACTAAAATAACCCTTCAATCTCGTCTGAGATTTTTGACTCGTCAGTGGCAAAGACAAGCTTGATGACTCATTACCATACCTAACAATTCGTTAGGTCCTTTCATCAACATTGAAACCAAGTTGAAAATTCTCTAATTCTCACCCCTAAGTCCATCATAATGACCTTATTAACGAATCGTCACTTGTATTAACGAATGGTCGCCTAAGTCATTGGAACTTGGAAGAAAATATCAAATTACAGAACTTAACATGGGGACGGACCACTTAATGAATCGTCAAGTGTCCTAATGACTCACTTGATGAGTTGTTCTGTGATCTGGTGTAATTTCTTTTGCTTTTCCTGCTTCATATCCAGGATCTGATCAAAGGGACTTTTGAGGGTTACTACAGTTGAATATTTGTGGTATCTCTTGCCATAAACTGAAAGGATGAGTCATCATGTGATACCACAAGTCGTCCCTTGACTCGTGGTGTCTGGACTGACTTGGGTCCTAGACCGCATTTTAATGACCACGCCTAGCACCCATGAGTCATCCTTCATCACCATGATTAATGGCGTGCACTCGTCCTATGGAGAAAGTTTCACCTCTGCTGGTTTTCTGCTTCATGTATAGAATCTGATCTTAGAAACTTTTGGGTGTTATGTTATCTCCCCTTGGGAAATATCCATTCTCAAATGAAGACTAATAAAGCTGAAAAGATAAGGAAAGAGCTGCAATTCCAAAACTAAATGCTAGACACTGATTACTAATAGAGTGACTGACTCTGGACTGAGGTACATATGCTGAACTGATTTCATGAAACATTCTTGCATACTAAGATATGAGAGCAACAAAGGGACATAGAACTGAGTAGAATACTAAGGAGGAAACTATTATCTTAAACTGAATGTCTAGTTCTGCTTCCCAAGTAGCTCCCTCTACAAGCTGATTTTTCTAAAGGACTTTCACTGAAGTGGCTTCCTTATTTCTCAACTTATGAACTCGATGGCCAAGAATCTCAACTGGAACCTCTTCATAAGAGAGACTATCATTCACACCAATACTCTATAACAATACAACTAGAGTTGGGTCGCCAATGCACTTCTTCAATAGAGATACATGGAAGACTGGATGCACTGATGCTAACTTTGTAGGCAACTCCAATCATAAGCTATATTGCCAATGCACCTCAGAATCCCGTAAGGACCAACATACTAGGGACTGAGTTTTCCTTTCTCAACAAATCTCATCATCCCCTTATGGGTGAGACTTTCAGAAACACCCAATCATCAACTGCAAATTCAAGCTCTCTCCTCCTTACATACGCATAGGATTTCTGATCATTTTGAGCGGTTTTCAACCTCTCCCTAATTAGATGAACCTTCTCCATAGCCTCATGAAATGAATCTAGCCCTATCAACGTAGGCTCACCTACCTCAAACCATCCAATAGGCGATCTAATTCTTCACCCGTAAAGTGCTTCAAACGGAGTAATTTGAATACTGAAGTGAAAGTATTATTGTAAGCAAACTCTATAAGAGGCAGGTGATCATCCTAATTATCCTTGATGTCAACGACGCAAGCTCTCAACATATCCTCTAATGTCCGAATAGTTCGCTTGGCCTGACCATCTATCTGCGGGTGAAAAGCTGTGTAAAGCTGAACCTGAATACCAAGACCCTTCTGAAACAACTTCCAAAATTATAAGGCGAACTAAATACTCCTATTAGAAATGATGGACAAAGGGACTCCATTCAATCTAACCAACTCCCAAATGTAAAGTCTAGCATAATCTTTGGCTAAATCTGTATTCTTAACTGGTAGGAAATGTGTTGACTTAGTCATTCAATCTGCAACCACCCATATCTAATCATGTTGTTGGCGCGTATGAGGTAAATCTATAATAAAGTCCATATTTATCTCTTCCCTACTTCTAAGTAGGAATGATGATATCTTGAGTCATACCTCCCGATCTCTAGTGTTCAACCTGTCACACCCCAATCCCGGAGGGGAATAACTGTACCCTTTGCCACACTTGATCGACCACAACCTGCCACATAACTGACTACAACAGGCCAAAACTAATGAGGTTCAGCAACAAACAACTATAAAATCAGAGTAAGACAATAAACTATAGTGGAAGCTAGTTCACCTGATTAACAAAAAATAAATACACTAGGCCGTCAAGGCCACATAATGGAAAGCTCACTATATAATCAGGCCCACCTAGCCTTCAACCACATACCAACACTACAACAATGTGTACGAGTCTCTAGGAATACAACAAAGATCAATTGTCTGGGACAGGGCCCCAAACTACACATAATAAAAACATCTGGTAACTCTAGAAGACTTGGAGCTTTATCGACTCAGCTAGAACTCCACTCAGCGACCAAGAAACTCGATCTACCTGTCGATTAGCACTTGCAGGCATGAATGCAGCGCCCCCACTAGGGCATCAATACAAAGATATACCAAGTATGTAAGGAAGAAACCACTACAAGACTCAGATTAGAGATCAATTGATATACTGGATATTACAATAGGAGAAACTCAACTTAAGTAAACACATAGAACCTACTTGCCCCTAGAAGCCTGACAAGTGTAAGCAAGCACACAAATAGAGCCTACCTAGCCCCATAAGCCTGGCAAATCCAACAAGTAAACAATAACGCACAACACCAAGACGACACAGCTCACCTGTCATCACCTCTGGACATCTCAACAGCCTCAGCTAACACCAGCCAACATCTAGCATCCACTGCTATTAGGTAACAGATAATACAAACAATAATAATAATATAATGCCAAGAAAATCAAAAGTAAAACTAGTCAATCAACCTAATCAAGCAAGCACTACCGGAGCCTCTCTAGGATGTGCATAGTTAGTAGAGCTTCATCCATTCGGGAGAGCCAATAGCGATCCCCAGAAGGCTCAAAACATAAATATATGGTGCTATGGAGGCACGTACCTCCCCATAGGTCTGTATGTCTCAGAACAGCCCTATGGGAGGCAAACTCAACTCCACCTTAGGTCAATTATTCATAACCTTGGACTCAACCCCATGGCTAGACCTACTCTCAGCGTTGGGTATCCACGAATCCCAAAGGCCTCAACACACACACAAGAAAAATCATACAATCACAAACGACCTCTCGACATGAGCCTAGTAATTTTTTATGACTATGATTCTCTGCACTCAAGCCCGAGCCACCAACCAAAACAACACCTCATACACACATTTATCATTATATAAACAACAATACAAGAGTCGAATAACAAAACAACACAAATCTTCACAAAACAGCCAACACACGTCGACACCTACGACAACGACTATGGAATTTATGCCGACAAAGGGAGGACAACATTAACATACCTTATCTTCAATCCTACCCAAGCCCAAGCCTTCAACACCATGAACCTACTGCCTATAGGTAGTCTAAGATACTGCCAAGAACAATCCTACTCAATGAAGAAATAAGACAAACAGAGCTTAACCAACAAGATTCATAGGAATTCGACGGTAGAAACTCTGAGACATTAACCTACCGGAGTTAAAAAACATATATCCAACCTCAACAACTAAGAAAAACTAAATGAAGAAGGCTTACCAACAACTTCACCATGAAACATCCACCAAATGTCCAGAAAAGACAACAAAACGCAATTACAAGTGATTTCTGACTTTCCGACATCAAAATCATAATGAACCATGACTTTCTAGGCCCAAAAACATCAAGAACATGTAAGGGAAGCTTGGGAGAGAGTTTAGCAAGAGAACACTACTGGAAATTTGGATAATTATCCAAGCCACCGACCAAGGGACTTAGATAGTCCTCCGCCGCCTTAGCTAATTTTTGACGTGCCTGCTTGTGCAATCTCACAAAAATGCAAATATCTCTCTATTTCGAAGTTGGATTGATGAATAGTTTAATACATTGGAAACTAGACTCATAGGCATTTAATTTGATAGGTTGTAGGCCCCCTAACTCCTTATAGATTCGGAGAAAAGCCTCAAGATATTTAACCTAAATTTTAGAGAATCTCAAGAAGGAAATTTGCAATAATTATTGTTGAATTTTGTTCTACAACTTGATCGACATCCAATATTAAATAAGATCGTAGAGTGAATCAAATACCTCTTAATGCTTCCTTCTTATCCTGTTAGGTACTCTTATTCCTACCTCAAATGCATAGATTTATTGCTCCAATTATTCGGGGTGTTACACAACCTTAACCTGTTGGCAATTCGACTCTTAGCCATAAACTCTGCAATGTCCTTCTTCGTGCCACTCCATCAATAGACTTCCTGTAAAACACGGCACATCTTAGTGGAACCTAGATGGATAAAATACAGACAATTGTTAGTGTTTCTCAACATTCGCTGTCTCAAGTCGTCCACATTAAGAACATACAATCGACTCTAATAGCAGAGTACACCATCTCCCCTTGGGCGAAAACCTCTACCTTGTAATTTCGGACTGCTTCCTTCAACTTAACCAAAATAGGATCCTTATCTTGTTTTACCTTGACTTCCACCATAACAAAGATTTCGAACCACTATGAACAATGGCAACACCATCTACCGAACCCACAAGGCGAACCTGTAAGCAAGCAAGCTAGTGCACCTCTCTACCAACTTTTTTCTTCCATCTTCCACATGAGCCAAACTTCCCACGAAAAACTTTCTAAGGGAATCAACCACCATATTGGGTTTACCCGGATGATAAAGAATACTCATGTGTAATCCCGGAGAAGTTCAAGCCACTTTTTCTGCCGAAGATTCAGGTCCTTTTGAATAAACACATACTAAAGGCTCTTATGGTCCCTAAACACAACAACATGCACCCCATATTAATAGTGTCTCCAAAATTTTAAGGCAAAAACTACCGCTATCAACTCAAGGTCGTGTGTCGGGCAATTCTTCTCATAAGTCTTAAGCTGTCTAGAAGCATAAGCAATGACCTTGCCATGCTGCGTCAACACACACCGGGGGCCAACTCTTGCGGCATCAAAATACATTACAAAGCCACCCATGCCCTCTAGAGGATCAAGATCGAAGCAGAAATAAGTCAAGTATTTAACTCCTTAAATCTCTTTTCACAAGCATCAGACTATTGAAACTTGACCTTCTTCAAGTTAGAGGTGAAGCAGTGGATGAAAATTCTTTTAGAAAACTCCTATAGTAACTAGCTAAACCCAAAAAGCTTCTAATTTCGATGGGAGTAATAGGTCTAGGCCAGTTTTTCACTGCATCTATCTTTTGAGAGTCTACCTACACATCCTCACTAGATACCACATGTCCAAGAAATACAACTAACTTCAGCCAAAGCTCACACTTGTTGAACTTTACAAACAACATCCGGTCCTTAAGAGTTTACAACATAATTCTTAAATAGTCAACATGTTCCTCCTCACTCCAAGCGTATATGAGGATATTGTCTATGAAGATGATAATGGAGATGTCCAAGTACTGCTTGAATACCCTGTTCATCAAATCCATAAAAGCTATAAGAGCATTCGTTAGTCTAAAAGACATAACTATAAATTCATAGTAACCATACCAGATCCTGAAGGCTATTTTCGAAATGCATACTCCCTGGCCCTGAGCTGATGGTAGCCGAATTTGAGGTCTATCTTTGAAAAACAACCAGCGCCCTAAAGTTGATCGAAGAAGTCATTAATCTTAGGAATAGTATACTTATTCTTGATTGTTACTTTGTTCAGTTGGTGATATTCAATGTACATCCTAAGAGAACCCTTTTTCTTACGCACGAAAAGGACTAGAGCACCCTATAGGGACTTGCTGGGCCTGATAAGACCCTTATCTAGGAGGTCTCTGAACTATTCCTTCAACTCCTCAAGCTTAGCTAGAGCCATTCTGTAAGGAGGAATGAATATGGGTTGTGTATTAGGGAGGAGGTCGATCCCAAAGTCAATCTCTCGCTCAGGAGGGACTCCATGTAGATCATCTGGGAACACTTCTAGAAATTCACAAACAACTGGGACTGATTGAAGAGTCGGGGTTTCGGACTCAGAATTCTTCACCCGAACTAAGTGATATACACAACCCCTGAAACTCATCTTCCTGGCCTTAAGATAGTAGACAAAATGAGCTATAGGAACTGCAAAACTACACTTCATTCTAGGACTAGCTCACCTGGAAATTGGAATTCTATTATTAGGGTTCTGTAGTTGACTGAAGCATAACATGAATACAATTAATCTATTCCAAGGATGAACTCAAAGTCGATCATGTCTAACTCTACTAAATCATCAATGGTGACTTTTTAGAGAATTGAGACTAGGCAGTGTTTGTAAACCCTCCATGCTAAGACTGACTCACCGGTAGGAGTAGAGATAGAGAAGGGTTTTGAGAGGATATTGAGACTATCATTGAAGTTTATAGCAACATATGGGGTCACAAAGAATAATGTATCCCCTGGATCTAACAATACATAAACATCAACATGTATGACTTGTGACATACCCATGATTATATCTGGAAACTCTCCTAATCATAGTGTGATGAGAGTGCATAAAAATAATTCTGGCGCTATCCACCACCTACACTAGATGAGGCATCCTGCTGGATGGGCGAGCTGCTAGGGCTGCTGAAGAGATAGCTTGGTTATGACCAGTGACATCACCCTG
Source organism: Datura wrightii (assembly GCA_035772735.1). NCBI lineage: Eukaryota > Viridiplantae > Streptophyta > Magnoliopsida > Solanales > Solanaceae > Datura > Datura wrightii. The sequence goes on along the minus strand of JASDFA010000003.1, from coordinate 68,454,642 downwards.
CCTGGCTGATGGACAATCTCAAATTGGTGATCAGACTTATAATGCCCAAAGCACGTGTACTTGCCAACTAAACATTCTCTAGGGTGGTTCCTTCCACACTTCTTACAAGCTGGGAAAGTGCATCCTCCGGACATGCCCCTCTTAGAGTTAGAGCCTAGTGGTATACCCCTCTCCTTGCCTTTGGTCCTAGGGGATGGGACACTAGCTGATGAAGGCGTTGGATGATCTTGGTCATACGTACATGCCCAAGATTTATTTTATACCCTAGCTTTAGGCATAATCAATCGACACACTCATGTATTCGGATCATAAACGCTTGCATGAACTAACAAATATGATTTTGTAGGTGAAATATGCTAAAGCCAAGGCTAAACAGGAAGATGATTGAGCGAGGAGGAAACAAGGATTAATTTTTGAAAATGATGGCATGAGAATAATATAAGAAGTGGGTTGTCGCACAAGGCAATGTGCCACGCCTGGCCACCAGCGCGCCAGATAGTGTGCCACGCTAGGCAGCTATGCGCATAGCCTAGCAGACCTGTGTGCCTGTGCATTGGCAACGTGCCATGCCATGCCATGCCAGGCAAAGCGCTACACTTTGTGCCATGCCAAGCATGCTCCACGTTGAAGGCCGTGCCATGCTCGATGGACAGCATGCCATGCCTAAATTTCCTGTGAGCCACCCCGTCAAGGCTGTGTCACAGAGGCCAATCATAGCGTTCAAGGCCATGACACAGAGGGATATTTCCACAACAAAACTTTACATTATAAATAGAACACTTTGGAATTATTTTAGAACATCACAATATTATTTTGGAAAAACGCAGAGGAGTGGAGGAGAGCAAAAAAGGCTCTACCTAGGGCTCTAATTTATTTCATTCTTTCACTTGTGTTTCTACATGACCTGTAAGTACATTATGAATTCATGTATTAGCATGAGTGTCTAAGATCCTTCTTCTAGGGTTGAGGCCACATAACATGAACGTATTTGCGTAATTCTAGTTTTTTTTCAAGTTCTTCATTGTTGTTGGTTCTTGCATTCTTGTTTTTATCATTTTAATGCTTGATCACAATTGAAATGCATTTGTTAATCTTCGGAAAACTTGAAAGAGCACTAGCAATGCAAGAAGTGAGTTCAAGTATTTAAGACTTGATTCGCGGTTAGGATGGAAATATACCTAATTCGCCTCACAAGATTGTTAAACAGGAAGATAGCTAGACATTTTGATTTGAATTGTCACATCACCACTCTTAGACGTAGTTGTGAAGTCAAGCCTAGGTCAAATGTTTATAGGTTTGAAAGTCCATTACCAAGGGAATTAACCCCATAAACCACTCCACTAGATAATTGCATATGAATTAGGTTGTCACATCCCCCCTCAATGATGTAGTTGTGAGTCTAATTCGAATATATATTTAGAGGCTCAAAAGACCATGAACATGGAATTTATCTTGTGAGACAACAAATGAAGACAAATACTTGAACCAATATGAAAGTTAGCTAAAGTGATTGTTTGACCTTAACCCTAGATTTCTCTCATTATTGTTTTCCATTTAAATTGTGATCGCCCTTAGATTTAGTAACAAAATTTAAAATCTTGAAAAATAGCACTTTTAAAGTTTGAATTAATACTTGAAATTGATAATTCACTAAAGATCTAGTCCCTATGGATTCGACATTTGGCTCGCAAAGAGTCACTATATTACTTGTACGACTGTGTGCGCTTACGCATGCGCCGGAGGTGTAGAACTATAGTTGATTACCTCTTATGAGACTATGACCGATTTCCACCACCTATCCTTTGTTGAGACAACTCAAAATTTCTGGTTCTGGCCCTTTTATTCTCTTTTTCCTTCTCCTTCAAGTTTTCTTCCTCAATTTGTTGAGTATTAATAATGAGTTTAAAGATATCCATATCCCAGATAAGCATAGCGATCCTGCACTCCTTGACCATTAAGTATGACACTCCTAATACAAACTTACTCATTCAAGCCCTCGACTTGGCAACCATTTTCAGAGCATACCTAGACAACTGGGTGAGTTTCAGTGCATACTCCTTCACTGACATGGAGTTCTGCTTTAAATTGATGAACTCCTCAACCTTTGCCTCCCTCAACTCATGAGGAAAGAACCTGTCTAGGAAGGCTTTCATGAAGTCATCCCAATCAACTAGGGATGACCTGCCCAATGACCTTTTTTCCACTACAATACCAAAGATGAGCCACCCTCTTTAGCTGATAAGATGCCAAGTCTGCTCTCTCCTCTCCAGTGATACCCATGATTTGAGTGATTTTCTAGACCTCATCAATGAAATCCTATGGATCCTCGTCCACTTTTGAACTTTGGAACTTCAGAAAGTTCATCCTATTGAAGTCTCGCACACTTGTAGCTACAGCATTCCCGTTAGGATTCATAGGTGCAACCGCCTGCTGGTTGACCTGAGCGGTTATGGCATGTGCCAAAATCTGGAAGGGAGCCCTGAACTTTGCATGAGTAATTTGTTCATTCAGATGGTCTGCTGGAGCTAGTGGGGCTTGCTGATTCATTGCCGTTTCTCCTTCCTTTTGCTCTTTGAGAAGGCATTTTATGTAAATGCATATATCATGAGTTAGAAGAGTAAAGTGAGTTGGAATTATCGCATGATACGGAACATGAAAGAAAGTAAATTTCTAAGAATGTTTTGTAGCCTCTCTATCATAAGTGTGGGGCGCTTCACACCCATGAAAAAGACTCTACTTAACGCATCTTTAAGATACCCTAGGACACTCTTAAACCTGATGCTCTAATACGAAATTTGTCATGACCTGAGTCTAGACCCTAAAAGTGATACGGGACATAGAACCACGAGTGGCCCCAAACTAACCCATGGTACAAGAATGACATCATAGAATACAAACAAACTAAGCGGAAGCTAATAAAGAGATATATCATAAAATTGAATAAGTTTGGATTATCAATAAGTGTTAGACTGAAACAACATAAGGCACAACATGCTGAACATCCAACATCTCTATCTGAAAGCCTCTAAAAACTGATGAGCTGAAGAGACAGGTTCCCAACTTGCTTTATATAAATTGAAAACTAAAATAACAATGATACAATAAAATGAAATCTTGTCCTCAGATGATGAGGACTCACCAACTCTAAGTTGATCAAGGACTGGAACATAGGGTGAGACTGAACACCTAAACCTATATTATGAGATGATATAGCACAAAATATGTAATTAGTACTTTGAATGTATTGATTATGTGGAATAAGTAAAACATGTGGGTAAGGATATTATGCTAAAAATTAAAATTATTCTATAGCAATAAAACATTGAAGTTTATCATAAATTGGAGTACAATGACCCAAGGTTAAAACATAAACGTAGAGCTGAATATGTGTGAAATCATAAAATAAGTTCATATAAAGATCAATGGGCCATGTACACATACTATAAGGTAATGCATTTATTATATTCATTATTTTGGGAGTGGGAGTTTCCGATAACCAACATACTCTAAGTGAGCATCATGAAGACCAATTTATAACCCTGGTTGGGAGGGTCTTCATGCCTGGTCAAGAGTAAGATCCATGAAGGCATGAATTCATCTATGAGCCCATTCAGGCAAAGGAGACTCTCAACTGGAGAGGATCCCTTTAACCTACGATGGCACATAGTTTTGGGACTTGAGTTATTTGAGCCTGTAACTATTTGGTGTTAAATATTACTCCCAAAATATACATAGGTGCTCATAATCGCATCTGAAATCTGATAGGTTTTGCATAGACTAGTTTTAAATCATGCTAGTTACTGAATTTCTGAAATATTGAAATAGTCATGCAATTGTGCTGATTCTGCAGCCATGAAAACATACTACTAAAAATTATTCGAAATTATACTTAATTTGAGAAAATCATGCTAAATTTGAGTATAGGGGTACATACGAGTTTTTCAAAGAATTCAACCCAACATAATTATATAATGCATGTAGGAATCATGAGAGAAACACATCACAAGAAAATTGAGAGTTTAGCCATAAGAGAATTAAGCCCTAAAAATCATGGGAAATTTAACAATCACATTTAACGCATAAATTGAAGTTTGGGGTTTGTACATAAGGGTGGAAGGAAACCCTTATTGGTAATTCCACATACCTAGACTTGATGATTTCTTGAATATTGCTTGAGAATCCTTAGTTGATAGTTGAGAACCCTAACTTCCTTGAGAACTTTGAGATCTATTGACTTTTGGAATGTACAGTGTAATTGTCTCTCCCCGAGCTTATACCCTTGGCATGGATGGAACTCAGACGACCTAGTAATCCAAGTGAACCCTTAACCTGGCTTACTACTAGCTGCGAATACAATAAACTATAGCAGAAGTAATAACTGTAATGGGCTCAATAAAATAAATAAGATTTATTAATTGCAACGAAAATCAATGTTAAAAAATAACATTATTGATTCAACTCTAACTAATCTATGAAGCCTCTATAACTGAAGAATAAGTGTCGGGACAAAGCTCCCATGAATACCTTAAGCTCTACTAAAGGTAAAATCAAAACTCGATTGGGAATCTCTAATATGTATGAAGCCTCACCAATAGCTGAATGAAGTGAGATCCTGATGAAGTGTCCACTGCTGATCCTATCTACCTAAATTTGTATCAAAGTAAGATGCAGCACCAAGTGGCGTTATTACATTGAATATACGATATGTAATATGACTCAATGAAACTATAGTTAAGCAAGAATATCTGAACTAAAAGAAATAAATTGATTGAAATAATCTGACTAAATCTGAAGCTCAAAATGATGCGTAGAATGCAAGTACAAAAAATGTGTAAAACACTTATGCAATAAATTATGTATCAAAACAATCTCTAAAAAATACATCCATATATGTAGAACTTTAATTGGGAGTTTTTCATAACCGACATACACCATGAATGAGCACATGATGTCCAACTTCCTGCCCAAGTTGGAAAAGACCTTGCCAGCGTAGAGGACAAAACTGAAGATGTGGATCCAACAATCACATTTAACGCATAAATTGAAGTTTGGGGTTTGTACATAAGGGTGGAAGGAAACCCTTATTGGTAATTCCACATACCTAGACTTGATGATTTCTTGAATATTGCTTGAGAATCCTTAGTTGATAGTTGAGAACCCTAACTTCCTTGAGAACTTTGAGATCTATTGACTTTTGGAATGTACAGTGTAATTGTCTCTCCCCGAGCTTATACCCTTGGCGTGGATGGAACTCAGACGACCTAGTAATCCAAGTGAACCCTTAACCTGGCTTACTACTAGCTGCAAATACAATAAACTATAGCAGAAGTAATAACTGTAATGGGCTCAATAAAATAAATAAGATTTATTAATTGCAACGAAAATCAATGTTAAAAAATAACATTATTGATTCAACTCTAACTAATCTATGAAGCCTCTATAACTGAAGAATAAGTGTCGGGACAAAGCTCCCATGAATACCTTAAGCTCTACTAAAGGTAAAATCAAAACTCGATTGGGAATCTCTAATATGTATGAAGCCTCACCAATAGCTGAATGAAGTGAGATCCTGATGAAGTGTCCACTGCTGATCCTATCTACCTAAATTTGTATCAAAGTAAGATGCAGCACCAAGTGGCGTTATTACATTGAATATACGATATGTAATATGGCTCAATGAAACTATAGTTAAGCAAGAATATCTGAACTAAAAGAAATAAATTGATTGAAATAATCGGACTAAATCTGAAGCTCAAAATGATGCGTAGAATGCAAGTACAAAAAATGTGTAAAACACTTATGCAATAAATTATGTATCAAAACAATCTCTAAAAAATACATCCATATATGTAGAACTTTAATTGGGAGTTTTTCATAACCGACATACACCATGAATGAGCACATGATGTCCAACTTCCTGCCCAAGTTGGAAAAGACCTTGCCAGCGTAGAGGACAAAACTGAAGCTGTGGATCCAAACTAAAGTCCCTACTAGGGACTATCTAAGGAGTTGCCTGAACCAAAGGCATGATCTTATCCCACACTGACTACGTACTCTTAGTCTTACGAGTTATCTAAACCCTTCAAATAACTTGGTGCTAAATAATTCTCCCAAATCTATGCTAATAAAACATGCCTAGTTGAGGAAACTAAAAATATCTTTTATAAAGCTCTTTAGATATAGATATTATAACAACCCAATAATATCTAAGACTAGACCTAAGACTCATGAGATGGAATTTAGCAAATGGTCCATGGTGTGATGGTGAAAATAATCATTTTAGTCATGATTTAAGATATTATAACGCCTCGGACTTTTGGGCTAAGTTTGAAATTGTTCTAGGTATGTGGAAAGACCTAAGCCTGATGAATTTTATGGAAACTAGATGTTAAGGTCAATTCTTAAGTGTGAGAAGTGCACTAGATACAAATTAAGGTCATAAGGAACCTCCAGCACAATGTTGAGTTGAGAGCCTGCGTACCGATTGAGTTTTTGTATAAGTTCTTATAAGGGTCAATTTAAAATGACCATAATTCCCATTTTACAAAGTGTTTTTGGTTGGTTCAACAAATCAAATTGAATTGTTTGAGTCTTCTTTCCAACGCATCAAACCTTACGTCAATTGAACTTCGGAATGAAAAGTTATGAGTAGTTTAGTAAAATAGAAAAAAATGGCATCAGGCATTGGACAAACCTCGTCCAATCAACCACCGACCTATCCTTTTGGTCATTGGTTCTACTAGTTTTAGGTTTTATTTCGGCAGTTCGGTGGTATTTTGGCAACTCCTACACTTTTAACTCCTAAATGATGTCGTTTTAGTCTTTCTAAGGGTCAGATTAAAGGGTTTAAATTAGCCTAAATCCCCATTCTCTTCAACCATCTGCAGATTGAAGATTCTCTCTCAAGTCAAGCTAAGGTTCATCACCTTTCTCATCTCAATTTTTCTTGGGTCTTCAAGAAAAATGTGTTAACCATTTACTCAGGTATGTACTATTATGAATGGGGAAAATTCTTCCATCGTCATTCCCTTTATAAATTAAATTTTATGATCTCTATTCTTCAAGTTTTAAATTGGAAATTTCTAGGTTAGACCCAAATTAAATGAAACTCCATGATTCTCTTATGATTTCAAGTTCTTTATGATTCAAGCCATGTGTTATGATTATGCTACAAGTTTTCTACAAGAATTACTCATGAATCTTTGTTCTAAAGTTTATGATAACTTTTTCTCAATTAGGCATGATCTTATGAATTTTAAGCTTATGAATCTATAAATTCAAGTTATGACTAATTAAAGTGTGGATGATTTTCATGAAACTCAAGTTTATATATCATGGCCAACACATTGGCATTATTTACATGGCTATTCACATATGTTAAGTATGATTATGATTTCATGATTTAGACCAGCCATTTAAGATGAAGTATGTTTCATGATGATGATTATGAGCCATGTGCACGTTTTTGAGAGTAGTGTCTAGCATCGAGTAGGTTAGGGTTCAAGCAAACTCAGGTCTCATAACTACGTGCCATTGTAGGTATGTATTCATGTTTGGAGCCTCTCCCAAGGAATGTTCGCCAGCCCGATGGGGCTCACGTGTGATATCACACCTTATCGTTCTTTTCCCTGGCAAGGCTTAGGACGGCTCTACGCGCTTTAGAGAGATAGTTGGGGCATCATATAAGTTGTATCTGATGGTGTCAGTTATGATGTGTCTCCCACTATTCCTCATGTTTAAGTTATTCATGTTTTAGGATTTATGATATCATGTTTTATAGAACATTTGACCCATTGATCAATTTTATGAGTTTTTATTTGGAATTTCAAGCATGATGAACTATATTATTTTACATTCAAACTTTGGGTCATTATGTTTCAGTTTATGATGAATAACTCATGTTATGACTATGACATGATCATGATTTCAGCACATTGCCCCTATTCTCATGTCTCAGCTTATCCTATACTCATGATCTTATTTTACTATATTACGAGCATGTTTTACTTATCCTACTTCATGACCCGAACGTAGACCGAGATCGTAGCACGGGACAAGGAACCCCAAGAGGCCCCAAGTCGACCCATGGAATAAGTATACATCTAACTTCATTCATTATAAGCAGAAGACTAATCACAAGGCAATAGCGGAAACGTAAATATAGTCATAATATATCGTAACGTAAGGAAATCTCTAGACATATACGCAAGCTGAGTACTACATACTGTCTGAAAGCCTCTACTGCATACGATGGGTTGATAGGACAACACCCCCAACTAACCCGAATAAGTACTGAAACATAAAATAGCATGAATGTCTGTCAAACGGTCCTCAGAACATGAGGTCTCACCAATAAGCTGAAAGCACACCCTGAGATGATCTAGGTTTGAGGATGAGCTTGAGAGACGGAACCTATATCATAAGACGATACAGTATAGAAATTATGCGGTCAGTACGTGGAATGTATCGAGTATGCAAGGTAAGAAAAATGGAAATTTTAAATATGTAAAAGCTCATACAAACATCATAAGAGTACGACGCCATGCTCATATCATAAATATTGTAACATGACATATCATAAGGCTCAAGGTTTTCAAAGCTTTCGTAATACAATCATAACCATAATCATAAAAGAAAAAGTCATAATAAACATTACTTGAGCGAACATACGTAATCATAAACATGCATAAATCTTGAGGAACAATGGGAGATTCTCTTAACCGACATACCCCATATGAGCACACATGATGCCCGACTTGTAACCCTAGCCGGGAGGGTGTCCGTACATTGCCAAAGGTAGGACCATGAAAGTGTGATATCACCATGAAAAGGTCCATTTAGGCGGGGGACAGTCACAAAGGAATTCTCAACATACCTATGGTGGCACGTAGTTTATGAGATCTATGACAGAACCTAGGACCCAGACCTACTCGGTGTTCAATACTACTCCCAAAACGTTTATAGTGCTCATAGTATAACATGCATGAATTCACGGGCTAGTTAAATCATGATAATCATAAACATAATCGCACACACGTTAACTAGCCATGACATAAGGCCCGTGAGTCGGCCAAAATATAAGTCATGAATCATAGGGTTCATGCATACTTGTAAATCATCAAATCATGATGGGTAATTGAATAAGTCTATATTTCAAATCATAAATCATGCTGGGTCTGTAAATATCAACAATTGAAGACTATATCATAAATCAATTCATCATAGATCATCCATAAGTAGGATTAATTTGGTAGAAACTAAAATCAATAATTTGATAATCAAAATAGTTGTAAAGTTTGATCAAAATTCACAAAATATAATTTAAATCAAGATTTAAAATAACCTATTGGTAAATCACTAAAATTCCACAAGATTTGAATTAAAATCACATGAGATTTTGATAGATTTTCATGAATCAATAGAGGATGGGCATGGGTGTGAACGAAAACACCCATTTGTGACCCTACATACCTGAAAAGGCTAGATTCTACCACTTCTCTGATTGCCCACGAAGGATTTGAATGAGAACCTTGAGAACTTGCTCTAGATCACCTCCTCTACCTCTCAAGCTTGCATGCATGGAAGGAAATACTTAGAATAGGTTTTCCCCTCCTAAAACCCACTAAAATGAGCCTTAAACGACGTAGTTTAGGTCTTAGGAACTTAGAAATTATGAAAAGGCCCTTACTAATTCGCTGAAAAAATCAACTGCCAGGAGGTCCAAACAAGGGACCTAACTACTCGTCCTCACTGGCCATGACTCATCATGTCGATCGTCAAGTGCAGTACCTTGCTTTGTCTCCTGCGCTCTTAACGGGTCATGTCACGACTCGTCAGGGGTGACCATGACTCTTGGTCACCAGTCGTTAAGTACACTGTCTTATTCTCAAACTTTGGACTCCAAACCTTCCAACGACTCACCCCACGAGTCATTAAGGCTAACAACGACTCATGAGGACTCCCGTCAGGTACACTGCCTATGCTTCCATTTCCCAACTATTTTTCCTTCCCCAAGAGTCACCTGACGACATTTCTAGTTTTTCCCCGTCTGAACTCCCGGGTCTGATCTTTGAGCTCTCGGGGTATAACACTTATATACTCAGTACATTCAAAGTACTGACCACATAGTCTATGCTATATCGTCTCATGATATAGGTTCGGGTGACCAGCCTCAGCCTTGACATTAGTTAAGCTCCCGTTTCAGTCCATCTTAACCCCAGTTTAGGTAAGTCCTCATCTTCTGAGGACACTTGATAGGTTTTTATGTTTTTTTACGTCTTTCAGTTTTAGGCTCAGTCGAGCTAGTTGGGGATGTTTTCCCATCGGATCATTTTATGACTAGATGTTTTTCAGATAGTTATGTGTATATATTCAACAATGTAAACTTGTAGGCCTGCTTACGTCCTTATGATATTTTAGAATTCTGCTGATGTTTTAGTTTATGCAGTACTTCCACTTAGTTTTATGCTCTTTATTATGCTATGCATGTGCCATTGGTTAGCTTGAAGACATTCGTCGTTCTGGGTCCCGTGTCTCGATCCGAGATCTACGCTTGGGTCATAAAAAACTTGATATCAGATCAAAGGTATTGGTGTGTCTTAGGGTGTCTAAAAGCCACACTGAATAGATTTTGTTATGGGTATTAAGTGTGCCACACTTATGAGGAAGAGGCTATGAAATATTTTAGGAAACTTCCTTTCTTTCATCTCCTTTATCGTGCGATAAACTCCAATTCTCTCACTTTTCTAACTTGTGCTATATGCATTTGTAGACAATGCCTCCTAGACGAGCTAGTGAAAAGGAATCAAAGATGGGAATCATCCAGCCCAACCAACTCTAGTAGCCCCACTTAGTCGGCAAGTTATTGATGCGGAGCTCGGGGTTGCCTTTAGAACAATGATGCACGCCATGGCCACCCAACTTAACCAGTAGGCAATCGCACTTGCTAACACTACCGGAGGGATGGTAGCTACTAGGGTTCAAGACTCTACTAGGAAGGGCCTATCTAAATTCCACCATTCAAAAGCAGATTGGAAGTATAGGGAATTAGGAAAGGGGAACAAGAGAGCTAGGAAAAACAACCTTGAGATTCCCAACAGAGGGCAAGTGATGGACACCGATCATAGCAATATTAAAGGTCATTAGCCCCGGAACCGTTGATAGGAAGTGTTCCATCCAGATCCAGGGTGAGGGAGATTACATATCTAGTTTGCAAGAAATATGGAAGGAACCACACTAGAAATTGCTTGATCAGTGTTCGGTCTGCGTTATATGGGTATATAACTACACGCAAGTGCACGTGGTCGAACAAGTAGTAAAGTGGCTTAAGTAAGCCAAGTATCGATCCCATAGGGACTGGGATGAAGTGCAATCTGCTCAAATGTACTATATTTTAATTCTAAAAATGCAGACAACAGCGTAACCAAAAGTTTGATATTTTGATTTATAATTTTTATGCTTAATCTAAAACAGCTATCTAATGTGAATCTGAACTATGAATGAGAGCATGCTGAGGTTAAACGAACATGTAATGAAATTAATTATCGACATAATTTGGTTAGTCTTTTCCTCCGGTTGCTAGTCAAGAACTATTGCCAAGATATTAAAACTCTCGTATTTAACCCCACTTAAGAATCATGAACCATCCACCTACATTTCTGTGATTAAATGCAATTCATGTTCTAGCCATACAAAACCGATTCCTAAATTGACTAATACGACTATCAGGTATATTTCTATCCTGAAAGTAAATCAATTCCCAATTTTCCCAAACCAAGAAAGGATCATATCCTATTAATTCACAACTTTCCAATTTTGTGCTCTCTCGAGTGAAACCGTACTTTTTAGATGTACATTAACGTAGGCCACACATTAATGCAGTAAGAACAAGAATCAATAGAACAACCATGGAAGAAAAGATGAAAAACCAAAGAATCAATAATCACATTTCATTACAAGTGTTTATAACCTCAGCAAGAAGAGGAATTAGCCACTCATTTGCGGATTAAACATCGTTAAATGAGTGTTAAACATACAAGCAATTGAATATAAGGAGAAGGAAAGAGAGAAAAACCCTGATAATTTCGTCCCCTCAACTGCCTGTAACCCACGTTCTTGCTCCACCAAGTCAGAATATTGAAAAATGAACCTAAGTGTTCTATTTATACTAGTGGAAATTTTTTCCGGAATAACAAGCAATGTGTCACGGAGTGCATCGCGGAGCACTGCCTCCGTGACACGCTACCGACGCGGACACTCACTGGAAACTGGGGGTCCAGGAAATAAGGCCCAACGTGGCACGACGTGCAACGTGGAGCCAGGCCATCGTGCCACGGACCCATCGCGAACCCTCTCTGGAAATTGGGCGAAAATTCCCTATCCAGGCAGAAGGCCTCCGCGATGGCAGCGTGACACGGCTCCATCGCGGAGCCCCTTTATTTGTGCTTTCCAATGCCTTGTCCCTTGCTCGCATCCGAGTCCAAACCCCGATCTCTTCCAACATGCATTTTAGCTTCCCAAAATTATATTTTTCCTGCAAAACAATGCTAATCATGTTGGTTAGTATAAATTCACATTTTATTACCAATCACATGAGAATATATAAACATTGATAGATAAACAAGGCTAAAATGACACCTTTGAGTATCACTTGGGCATATAAATTTGCCCAAGATCACTTACCCCACACTTAAAGTCTTGTTCGTCCTCGAACAAACCTTGTACATCTCATGCACATGAAGACTTACACATAGCTAATTTTAGCAAGACAATTCAAGCTACAGCTACAATGACTGTTTAAGATAGCAAGCTAAAAATAGAGCATGCACGATGTAATCATTGAAATGGAATACAATTATGTAAAGACTTCCTAACCTCAAGGATTGACTCTCTATCTTAGCAAACTCATGCAAATCAACTGATCAAGAAATCCAACATGAATTATATCCTTCATTAAACATGTGCCCTCACAATAAGAGAGTTACCCATTTTCACACGCAAATTTTTAAATCACAACATGTATGGGTAAATGAATAGAATTACGCTCACTCTCAAAAAGAATTCACATGCATCATGTAATGACCCATAAGCTTGCCCTTAGTGTTTTACTCCACTAATTTAAGGATGTTTGAACGTAAGATCAAGTAGGACTTAGTGGGTTGTAATGTAAGCTAAGGGACGGGTAGGCACTATTCTGGCCAGTAATAGTGACTATCTTCCCCCAAGCACTTTTAATAACTTCAACCTTCATTAAGGATATCTCTTCCCTTACTTCACCCTCATTCTTTTCAATCCTGAATTTTCTCTTCTTGTTCCCATTTCTTTAAGCACACTCAGCTTAGTAGTAAGGAGTACATAAGCAAAATTTTTTTTTCATTCATTTATTTTCTTACTCCCTACTGATAATAAACCATTTTTACACAAGTGCACCTTTGTCCTTTTCTCAACTTTCACAACTTCTACTTTTCCTTCTTTTTCACGCTTCTCACTCCCTCATTCTTTGGAATTTTTTCACTTAAGCGCTTAGGAGTTTTGGATCAAATTCAAGGCTAATGAAGGAAAAAGGATTAAGCTTATGTTGTACCTATCAAAGAATAGGCTCAAGGCTCAATGGGACTAACTAGGATTAAATATTCAAGGTAGGTAAAGTGAGGGATAACATTTATGTTCATTCAAAGAAATGCCTAAATCATCTCCTACAATTCACATCCTTCATTTTGTTTTATATACACACCAGGCAGGTTCTAGACATTCCACAATAGCACGGAATATTCGAAAAACTTACACTCACAACACATGCTCAATTCAAGACACATTCCGCAGACTCTTAACTCAGCTAATCACAAGAATTCAAAATTAAGCTTCAATCATATCAAGTCAAATTCAAGAGCCTAGGTGTCTCAAACATAGGTATACCACTTGCATGCTTCAACACTAAACATACTTGCATCTTACAATCATTTATAGCACATAACAAGAATATCAAGCCATCAATTAGCTACGGGTTCAAAAACCAACCCACTGACTAATTTTCCTCAAGACGGTCGTCATCCATCCATCATTGGAAACAGTCTCTAACTATGACTAAAAACATTATATACAGACAAAGAAAAAATTTTATTCTTCGGTTCAAAGACTCCCCGTCGGAAAAGAACCGAAAAGAAAAACCAACGGGTGATGAAGTCATGCTTGACTCAGAAAAAAAATTTTTTTTTTCAAATATTTCTAACAAGCATTACATTCACCAAAAATCGTTAAGCACAAAAATTTTAAAATTTTCTTCACCCCACACTTGAATAATGCTATGTCCCCATAGCATCAACTTAACATTTAAAGAGGGTGAGAAATACTCCCTGAGGCCTTTAGGCTTAGCTAACAACATGCCTTTCTTCAACTTTGCACAAGTGGGTGTTTGACCCCACACTTTTTCTCTTCCATGCTTGTTAGCTTCCTCCTCCACGGGTACTAAGACTTCCCCTTTATCTGTGCTTAACTTTCCACCAAAACAACACAAGATGAAAAATAAATAAAATCAACTTAAATGCAAGAAATTAAAATGGTACCCATGGTACCCTTGGGTTGCCTCCCAAGCAGCGCCTAATTTTTTGTCGCGGCATGACGTATCAAGTTTCACCGCTTTTTCCTCCACCTTGAGGATATGAATCTCACCCCTAATTTCTTCTCTAATTTCCTCTTATGCTCCAGGGGTGGTGGTGAAAAATTGTAAGGACCAAGCAGTAGTGTTGCCTTTTGAAATTATTGGCCCTTAAGTAAGAGAAGTCATTTTGTCTCTCCGAGTCAGCATATTTCAAAATATACGGGGCTTGGTCCTCCTCTAGACATTTCTCTATAAGCTTGGAAGACTCTATTTCTATGTTGTCAACCAAGCTTAATGTCGAAAAATGCTTCGAGTGTGGTCCAATAAACCTCAACTCTGAAACTGCATTGTGCTTGACCTCCTTACTTGTAAACACCTTCTCAGCATCGACATCTATCTCTCCATTAATGTCAACTGGGGGATACTCTATCTCTTCTTCCATGAATGGATTTTCCATAAGTGTGAGCCCATCACGGGGACACTCAAGAGATTCTAATTGTTGGGCTTCATCCAAAAATTCACCCTTGTCTTCCTCTTGTAGTTCCTCTTGAATATCGGCTAAAACTGTCACCTGCAATTTATCACAAGCTTCAGCCTGAACAAGCATCTCCGTGAGTTTGACGCTCATCTTTTCTAGAGCCTCTGCATTCTCTTCTTACTGAATTCTCAATACTGCCATCGCCTCCTTCATTGCTTCTGATTTCTCCAGGAGTTGTTTCAGCATGTCTTCTATTTGAGCTTGGCGTCCCAAGTACTCATTTTCAGCATGCCTATATTCAGCAAAAACAACAGAAGGATCATAGTAGGGGCTTGGGGGAGGGGAATATGCATTCGGACAGCCATCCCAATGGCCATCTTGACCACCACATATATTGCACGTGTTACAGTGTTGCCACGAGTGGTGTCCTCCGCAATTCAGACAAGATTCGCTAAAATATGAGTATCCACCATTTATACCATTTGTATTCCATGATGTCATGTCAATAAGGGTATCCGAAAAAGAAAAAAAACAAAATGAAAAAGAATTAAAACAAACAGTAAGACCAAGTTGTCACCACTAAGAAAAAAATATAGTAAATTTACACTTAAGAAAAATTCACCAATTGCCAGTCCCCGGCAACGGCGCCAAAAACTTGTTCGGTCTGCGTTATATGGGTATATAACTACACGCAAGTGCACGTGGTCGAACAAGTAGTAAAGTGGCTTAAGTAAGCCAAGTATCGATCCCACAGGGACTGGGATGAAGTGCAATCTGCTCAAGTGTACTATATTTTAATTCTAAAAATGCAGACAACAGCGTAACCAAAAGTTTGATATTTTGATTTATAATTTTTACGCTAAATCTAAAACAACTATCTAATGTGAATCTGAACTATGAATGAGAGCATGCTGAGGTTAAATGAACATGTAATGAAATTAATTATCGACATAATTTGGTTAGTCTTTTCCTCCGGTTGCTAGTCAAGAACTATTGCCAAGATATTAAAACTCTCGTATTTAACCCCACTTAAGAATCATGAACCATCCACCTACATTTCTGTGATTAAATGCAATTCATGTTCTAGCCATACAAAACCGATTCCTAAATTGACTAATACGACTTTCAGGTATATTTCTATCCTGAAAGTAAATCAATTCCCAATTTTCCCAAACCAAGAAAGGATCATATCCTATTAATTCACAACTTTCCAATTTCGTGCTCTCTCGAGTGAAACCAGACTTTTTAGATGTACATTAATGTAGGCCACACATTAATGCAGTAAGAACAAGAATCAATAGAACAACCATGGAAGAAAAGATGAAAAACCAAAGAATCAATAATCACATTTCATTACAAGTGTTCATAACCTCAACAAGAAGAGGAATTAACCACTCATTTGCGGATTAAACATCGTTAAATGAGTGTTAAACATACAAGCAATTGAATATAAGGAGAAGGAAAGAGAGAAAAACCCTGATAATTTCGTCCCCTCAACTGCCTGTAACCCACGTTCTTGCTCCACCAAGTCAGAATATTGAAAAATGAACCTAAGTGTTCTATTTATACTAGTGGGAATTTTTCCCGGAATAACAAGCAACGTGTCACGGAGTGCATCGCGGAGCATTGCCTCCGTGACACGCTACCGACGCGGACACTCACTGGAAACTGGGGGTCCAGGAAATAAGGCCCAACGTGGCACGACGTGCAACGCGGAGCCAGGCCATCGTGCCACGGACCCATCGTGAACCCTCTTTGGAAATTGGGCGAAAATTCCCTATCCAGGAAGAAGGCCTCCGCGATGGCAACGTGACACGGCTCCATCGCGGAGCCCCTTTATTTTGTGCTTTCCAATGCCTTGTCCCTTGCTCGCATCCGAGTCCAAACCCGATCTCTTCCAACATGCATTTTAGCTTCCCGAAATTACATTTTTCCTGCAAAACAATGCTAATCATGTTGGTTATTATAAATTCATATTTTATTACCAATCACATGAGAATATATAAACATTGATAGATAAACAAGGCTAAAATGACACCTTTGAGTATCACTTGGGCATATAAATTTGCCCAAGATCAATCAGTAGGGATGTCCTCTTTGGGTGTGGAAAGCTTGGCCATATGTTTTGATCCTGTTCATCGGCCGGACAAAGCGACGTCAGTGGTCGTACTTATTCAGTCTGCAAGAGCTGTGGAAGAATTACCTAGGAGAGTGCATGGCTATTTCGGATAATTATTTTAGTCTGGAAAACTAGGCCATAAGTTCAGAGATTGCCCAACAGCCAAATGAGGCGAAGGTAGAGCTATAATCACCTCTTTAGTAGCTCTGATAGCCTGCCCACCTCAGCAGGGCGTATCAGCTGGTGTAGGTAGTAGGCACTGTCAGGATCGTTTTTATGCCCAATCATCACACCAGGATTAGGGAAGCTCACCAGAAATAGTCACAGGTATGACATGAGCTTTTCATGATTGATCCTTATATGTGGTAGGCCCAAGAGATACAATATAAGGTATAAGATCACTTTTGGCATTGTTACATGAAATTTTTCTGTGGGTAGTGTGAAATGGTTATAAGAATGAAACCTTTAGTGCTAGCTTTAGAGGTAATTGGGAAGTCAAGAGTTAGTGATGTTAGCCTAGCCTTAATAAAGGATCCAAGAGCCTTATAATAATGACTTCAAGCTAAGGGGAAGATAATAAGTTGAAGAACCAAGTCAAATCTTGAGTTGTTTCTAGTAAGGAAGTTCTAGAAATAGTATCTATAGGTGGTTGATCCACTCTTATTCAGATGTTTTCCCATATGTTTTAATCTATATTGTGCTCTACTCATGCTTATATTAAGGTTCTTAGAATGATAGGTAACCACTTCAGTCAATGATCCCAATCTTACCCATGACTCCATAAAACTCAACTTCATGTCATGAAACTCGTTATATATGTAAACTCATATCTCACAATATGCTAAACTTTATGAACATAGTCCTTAATATTTTCCTTAACAACTTATAAGATCGTGCTATATCAGGTATATTCCCAGCTTAGATTTCTTGAATGATCCATGCTCACAATTTCCTTACTCTAAAACCCAATATACGCTCATCCCGAATAGAGATGATGGTTATATCGTGTACGCTCGGGTTGACTTCCTGTTTATGCCTTAGATGCCTTGTAGGTAGGAGTATGTGGAGTACAAGTTATTAGCTAGGCCAGGGAGGAAGGAAGGTTATTGGCTAGTATAAGCATTAGAGGAGCCTCAAGATGATTAAAGTGGTAGGCTTGGATGAGGTGATGGTGTATCAGTGAACCATTGTGCTATGTGACCAGGGACTTTTGGATTATCACTTAAGGTCAAGCGATTGTCACAATAAGGAAAAGTAGTATTCCTGGGGAAGTAACTTTAGATTGCAGAGGTCTAGCTGACTTAGGCTTGAACGTGGAAGGAGTATAGGCTGAGGAGGTTGAGCATCAGAGATCAAGAGGTATATTTCAGGGTATCAGAATACCTACTTGGAAGTGGGAAGGGATCAATATGGACTTCATTATAGGGTTTCCTCGTACACGCTGAAAAATTATTCTATATGGGTGATAGTAGATTGAATGACCAAATCAGCATATTTCTGACCTGTCAAGACTGCGGACTTTGCTAAGGATTATTGTAGATTGTACATTCGGGAATTAGTTTGGTTGCATGGGGTTCAATTGTCTATCATCTCAGATAGGGGTACTCAGTTCACTTCTCAGTTTTGGAGGTCATTTTACAAGGGTCTTGGTACTTAGGTGAAGCATGGCACAGCTTTTCGCCCGCAGATAGATGGCCAGGATGAGCAGACCATTTAGACCTTGGAGAAAATGTTGAGAGCATTTGTGATCGATTTCAAGGGTAGTTGGGATGATCATTACCTCTCACTGAGTTTTCTTATAATAACAATTATCATTCAAGCATTCAGATGGCCCCATTTGAGGTTCTTTGTGGCCATAGGTTTATGAGGAGATTTCAATTGAGATCCTTGATCGTCAAGTTCGGAAGTTGAGGAACAAGGAGGTAGCTTCAGTAAAGATTTTGTGGAGAAATTAGCTAGTTGAAGGAGCTACATGGAAAACCAAAGCAATTATGATGGTTAGATACCCGCATCTTTTCCATTCCAGCTTAGTTCCAGTTTCGGTTCCAGTTTCCTCAGTATTCTAGTCAGTTTCTTTCATGTCTTAGTATGCATGCATGTTTCATGAATTCAAATCAATATATGTATCTCAGTTCAGAGTCAAGTCACTCCATCAGTGTTTAGTGTATAGATTTAAATTTTGGGATTGCAACTCTTTCCCTATCTTTTTCATTGGTGTTAGTCTCCATTTGAGGACAAATGTTCCCAAGGGGAGATAATGCTACAATCAAAAAATTCCTAAGACTAGACCCAAGACTCGTGAGATGGAATTTAACAAAAAGCCCATGGTATGATGGTGCAAATATCATTTCAGTTGTGAGTTAATATATTGTAATGCCTCGGACATTTGGGCTAAGTATGAAACCATTCTAAGTATGTGAAAAGACCCTAGCTCGATGAATTTTGTGGAAACATGTGTTAAAATCAATTCTTAAGTGTGAGAAGTGAATTAGATACAAATTAAGGTCATAAGGAACCTCTAGCACAAAGTTGAGTTGAGAGCCTTCTTACTGATTAAGTTTTCATATAAGTTCTTATAACTGTCAACTTCAAACGACCAAAAAAACTATTTTACATAGTGTTTTTGGGTGATTCAACACATCAAATTGAATCCCTTTGAGTCTTCTTTCTAACACATCCAGTCTTGCATCAATCGTAGTTCGAAGTAAAAAGTTATGAACAGTTTAGTGAAATAGAAAAAATGGCACCAAACATTGGATGAACCTCAGTATGTGTCGTCCAATAAACCAGCGACCCATCCCTTTGGTCATTAGTTCTTCCAGTTTAAGGTTTTATTTTTGTATTTTAGGGGTATTTTGGTAAACTCCCACTCTTTTAATTCCTAAAGGACGTTGTTTTAGGCTTTCTAAGGATTAGACTAAAGGGTTTTACTCAGCCTAAATTCCCATTCTGTTCCACCATCCGTAGATTGAAGATTCTCTCTCAATTCAAGCTAGGGTTCATCACCTCTCTCATCTCAATTCCTCTTGGGTCTTCAAGATAAGTTAGTGAATCATTTACTCAGGTATGTAGGGTTATGAATGGGGGAAATTCTTCTATCCTCATGCCCTTTTTAAATTTAACTTCATGATCTCTACCCTTCAAGTTTCAAATTGGAAATTTCTAGGGTAAGAACAAAATTGCATGAAACTCCATGATTCTCTTATGATTCAAGTTCCTTATGATTCAAGCCATGCGTTATGATTATGCTACAAGTTTTCTGAAAGAATTCCTCATGAATCTATGTTATCAAGTTTATGATGATTTCTCTCAATTATGCATGATCTTGTGAATTTTAAGCATATGAATCTATAAATTCAACTTATGACTATTTATTCAAGTGTGGATGATTTTCATGAAAATCAAGTTTATGTATCATGGACAACTCATTGGCAATATTCTTATGGCTATTTTGCGTATGCCAAGTATGATTATGAATTCATGATTTAGACTAGTCGTACAAGATCATGTTCCGTGATGATGATTATAAACCATGTGCATATTTTGGGAGTAATGTCTAGCACCGAGTAGGCCGGGGTTCAAGAGAACCCAAGTATCATAACTACTCCCATTGTAGGTATATATTCATGTTTGGGGCCTCGCCCAAAGGCTACCACCAGACGTTGCCCTACTCTCAGATGAATAGGGAAGCTAGGATTTGGCTAAAAATTGTGTGTTCCTGTTTGATCCCTGGGGTGCACATGACAGATGTCACCTGGGATCGAGTGTGCTTGGTGTATGCCCTGATGAATTGGCTGGAGATCAATGTCGGGGTAGTGATAATCTCCTCCATGAAGAGAGCCCGACTGCATCAGGGGCACAGATACGGGTTCGGTGGTTTGCTTACCACGTTCCTGAGGGGCCATGATATCGAGGAGGAGGCCCTGGATTACATCCTACAGATTGACAAGCGTGGCTTGGTTGTCACCAAAACCAAGGCACCTGATACTACTCATGGGCTGGTGCTCACACTAGCCAAGCGACATGCTCGGGATGATCAGTATATGGCTCGCATGTATGGGATGCAGATGCTGCAGGTGCGCATTGGTGGGAGGCCGACAATGGAGGATGAGCTGTGGCAGCTCGAGCTAGATTACCCATTCGGCGAGAATGCCCGAGCTCTATACAGAGTGGGGCCCGCATTTATGGAGCCCGTTGATGATGATGTCCCTACCGATGAGGAGACACGCCGGGAGGACTCAGATATTGAGTCAGATGAGGACAGCGGGGGCGATTTTGATATGGGAGACGAGGCAACGACACCCGATGAAGAAGTTGAATACTTCGATTGATCAGGGAGTTTCACCACCTACCTTTGTGATATGTTGAAATTATGTGAACACTGTGGACAGTGTTCGATTTAAGTGTGGGGTGGGAGTAGTTAGGTGCTAGCTGCTTCATTTTTGTTTATGTTTATGTTTTGTGTTGTTGTTGTGCCTGTGAAAAATGTGACCCTGTGACTTTGTGTGGTGTGTCTGTAATTAAGTTGGTATTGTAATGAATGTTAAGCTGTTGTGTGTTGTGTTGAGCTGTTGTTGAATGATTGTTGTGTAAATATTTTTGTTTTCTATCGAAATTTTTAAAAGTTTTTTGTTGAATTTCTTTTATGTTGGGTTTCTCGGCCTTTGTTTTTGGTGCTTTTACCGAGAATAGTCCCTTTGAACTGAAGTCGTAGATAGTGACCGTTTCCTATGATGGATGGATGACGACCGTCTTAAGGGAAATGTAGTCGATAGGAGTAGTTTTTCTTTCTTTTCTTTCTATTGTTTGTGTCCTAAACGTGTTGTTACTTCATGGTTCGGAATTCTTGTTACGTGTTGTACATTATATTAAGATGCAAAGGTGATTCGTATGAAAGCATGCAAATGTGTAAACATGTTGAGATACCTAGGCCATAGAGTTCGATTCGGTGTGATCGAGGCTTAATAGTGAATTCTTGTAATTAGCTAATTGAAAAGTCTGTGAATATATCTTGAGTTGAGCATGTGCATTGAGTGTGAGGTGAGGTTTCGATTATTCCATGCTATTGTGAAGTGTCTCGAACTTGCCTAGTGTGTGTACGAAACAAAAAGAAGGATGTGTATTGTAGGAAAGGATGTAGGCGTTTCTTTGATTAAACCAAAAGTTTCTCTATTATCATACCTACCTTGAATGTACATCCTAGTTAGCCCCATTGAGCCTTTAGCCTTTTTTTTTTCTTTTCTTCGAAGAGGTACAAACCGAGCTTAATCCCTTCTTTTCATTAGCCATGAATTTGATCCAAAACTCTTAAGCGCTCAAGAAAAAGCAATTTTCCCACAGTGTAAAGGAGTGAGAATTGTGAAAAGGATGGAATAGCGGAAGTGGTGAAAGTTAAAGAAAAGGCCAAAGGTACACTTGCTGAAATTAAATAAAACAAAGATGTATAACTAATCTTTGCTAGTAAGTCGAGTGTGCTTAAAGAAATGGGAACAAAAACAAAGAAAAAAATTTCTTCAAGAATGGGAGGATGAAGGAAGAAAAAATGACCGTAATAATGGTGGGATGTATTGAAAAGCGCTTAAGGAAGCTAGTTGCTATTATTGGTTAGCCCAGTATTTGCTAGTTCCTTAGCTTACATTACAACCCGTTAAGTCCTACGTGATCTTACATCACTCGTCCTTATATTAGTGGAGTAATACACTAGAGGCAAGCCTATGGTTCATGAAATGATGCATGTGCATTCTTTGGGAGAGAGAGCGAAATTGTATTCATATACCCCTAATAGTGCTTTGGAAATCAAATGATAGCAAATGGGCTATTTCTCTTGTGTTGTGAGGGCACATGCTTGACGAAAGATTAATTTTGTGTCGGATGTCTTGATCAGTTGATTTGCACGAGTTTGCCAAGATCGAGAATTGATTCTTGAGCTTAAGAGATCTTAATGTGATGTACTTCATTGTATTGATCAGACCATGCATGTTTTCTTGATGATTTGCTATATTAAATAATTGGTATAGCCGTAGCTTGAATTGTTGAACCAAAGTAGCTATGCGTGAGTGTCAATTGCATGAGATGTGAGAATATTGTTCGAGGACGAACAAGGTTTTAAGTGTGGGGTAATTGATCTTGGGAAGAATTCCATGCCCAAGTGATACTCAAATGCTTCATTTCGACTTGTTTGTCTATCATTATTCTCATGTGATTTGTAGTTAAATGTGAATTTATAGTAACCAACATGATTAGTGTTGTTTTGCAGGTAAAGTGGAATTTTGGAAAGCTAAGATACATGTTGGTAAAATCAGGGATGGACTTGGAAACAAGGAGTGGAAAAGGAAATGGAAGATCAGCAAAAACAAGGGCTCCGCGACGCAGCCGTGTCACATTGCCATCGCGGAGGCACTCTGCCTCAGATGAAGTAATTTTGGCAATTTCTAGTGAAGGTGCGCGATAGCACCGTGTCACATTGGCCAGGCTCCGCGATGCAGGTTGTGGCACGTTGAGGTTAAATTGCCTGGGGGGCCGACTTCCAGTGAGGGTCCGCGATACCTCCGTGGCATGGGGGGAGTGCTCCACGATACACTCCGTGCCATGTTGCTTGTTATTCCGGGAAAAATTCTCAATAGTATAAATAGCACAGTTAGGTTTTATTTTAAACATTCTGACTTGGTTGAGCAAGAACGTGGGTTACAGGCAGTTGAGGGGACGAAAATTCTAGGGTTCTTCTATATCTCTTTCTCTTTTATTCAATTGTTTGTATGAATTATACTTATTTGATGATGTTTAATCCACAAATGACTGGCTAAATTCACTTCTTGTTGAGGTTAAGAACAATTGTAGTGGAATATAATTGTTAATCATTTCAGTTTTCATCTTTTCTTCAATGGTTGTTCTATCAATTCTTGTTCTTACTGCATTAATGTTTGGCCAATGTTAATGTATATCTAAAGAAATCCAATTTTGATTTTGAAAAGGAAAGAAATTGGGAAGATCTAAATTGGTAGGATATGATCTCTTCTTAGTTTGAAAAATTGAGAATTGATTTATATTCAGAATAGAAATATATCTGAAAGTCTTATTAGTCAATTAAGGAATCGGGAATGTGTGGCTAGAACATGAAATCCTTTTATCATAGAAATGTAGATTAAGGCTCATGATTCTTAAGTTGGATAGGAGTCGAAAGTTCCAATCCATGGGCAATAATTCTTGACTAGCAACCGAAGGAAAGATTAACTGAATTGTATTGATAAATTAATTCCCTGCATGTTCGTTTTAACCTCAGCTTGCTCATTACTATTGTTCAGACTCACTTTATATTTTTGCCTTAGATTCTTATTAATTAGTAAACTCAAACTCTCAAAATATTATTTATTTGGTTGTCTGCATTCTTAAAGATATAGTTCATTAACACTTAAGTTAATTAGTATTGTAGTTTAGTCCCTGTGGGATCGATACTTGGATTTACTTAAGCCACTTTACTACTTGTTCGACAAAGTGTACTTGCGTGTAGTCACCTAATCACCGAACACCAGGCTTAGCTCAAACCTTGCAGTTAAGGTACCTTTAGTGATTCATTTGTTGTTTTATGATTTGTGTCGTATATATCTGGTATAGTTGACTCTAGCCTTGTTATGAAATAGTTGCTATAATACTGTGTGAAGTACCTGTGTAGGACGTTTCTGCATTTTAGGATTTTCAGATAGTCAATATTATAGGGGAGACTCTGCCGAAATTTTTCTAAATAAGTAGTTAAAAGAATTAAGGTTCCTGTAAGCTTAAGTTAACATTCGAGGACGAATGTTTCTAAGGGGGGAAGGATGTTACACCCCGTAACTTTCTAATGTTTAGATGACCTACTCATACATTGGTTAAGAGTTTTAGAGAACAATACGTATGAGCAAGCGCCCGGGGAAAGGTCAAATGAGCACGGAATCAGGACTTCTCGGGAGAAGGCCGGACTAGCTACACAAAGGGGCAACGTGCTATGGACCATCCCTGGCGCGTTGGGCTCCATGAGACGGCCCAAAATCAGCGCGACAGGGTCCGTGCCACAGACCCTTGTCCACCTCCCTAAGTATATATAAGTCCCTCCCTTTGATTTTATGTCATTTCCCAATTTATATATGGCAAGAAGAGGGGAACCACGAAAGAAAACAAATAATTTTCCTCCATTTATGCTACGAACGCTGCCCGAATTCAAATTAACTTCGGGTATTGAATTTTAAGGCTGCCAGGAGCATTACTATAGAGTTAGTTTCGCGAAATTCGCTGGGTGAATCATAGCCCCGCCGAGCCAAAGTTGTCAGAATTGCGTCAAACTAATTTCTATGTGATCACAGGCTTCAAGTAAACATTTCTTCCTTCTGGACTTTTCAGAAATTACGAATTTTCAACCGTGTTCCGTTAAGTTGAAATATAGTTAATATTTATAGATGAAGTCACCATTTTAGCTGATTTTAGTACTGAAATTAGTTTTATTCTCTCAGTCATATGGTTTCAATTGAGAAAAGATATTGAATACGGATCCGAACTCGCCAATTAAGCAGGTATCACCAATCCAGGTATGTTAAGGCAAATCCCTTCGGCAAGTTAGTTTCTTTAGTATCCTAACTCAGTTTGAATCCCAGTAAGAATACCGTAAGTATACTCATTATAACCAGCTGTTGTTGTTAGCTGAGACCAACATTCCATGTTTAGTCTGAGATAGACCATGCCCTGTATAGCCTTCCATAACCAACCCTAGGGTTACTAGCTGTGTCGAAGCCCGCGAGGGGCTAGATGACGTTGCTCCAAGGAGCGGTATGCCGTCCGTGAGGGACCAAGATGAGGTCCGAGGTCCTCATATAGTTCATTCCATGGCTGGACTACTCTTACGCCGTATCGTCACACCCCGTCAAGTTCGATACCCGGGGTACAGACAACAGGAGTCCACCGGACTTAGACACAACTATAGTTTAAGGGCCGAGCGGGCTCAGTTGCATACCCAGGGGATAGGTAGGACGGCTATAGTTATTCTATGACACAGTATGACCTTATTAGGGGTATATATATTGAAGTGTACCACCATGGCTTATAGGAGCCCCGTGTTGGTTATTCTGTGCTGAATGTACCTTCTGGCTTATGGGGGCCAGGTAAGGTTCTTGTTTGCTTTAGGTACTAATAAATTAGATGATAACAAGTTCAACTATTCAGGTATGATCTCTATCCCTCCATTTTCATTTCTTTATTTTAGTTATTTACAATTATTGCCTTACATATTCTGTATATATTATACTGACGCCCTTTCCGGGGCACTGCATTACTTGCCTGCACGTAAGGATAGACGAGGAGTAGGTCTCTCTTAGCTTGTAGATAGAGGTTTACTCCTTTTGATTGTACAGTTTATGAGTGAGTCGGGGCCCTATTCCGACCATCATATTACTCGTAGAGGCTTGTAGATTGTTTTTATTTCCTTGTGGGTAGATGTGGTGGCCGTGTGGGGCCCATATGTGTTTTAGTTTATGTGTTGTCCATGTGGGGCCTTGTTTAGCTGTTAGTTAGCGGCCTTGTCGGTCATAGATTAGTTTAGCACCGGATTTACTTTTCAGTCATAACTAGATATCATGGTGGTCTTGTCGGCCCGCATAGGATTCCCAGTTATTGTCTGCTTCTGGTGAGCTGCTTCTCCCTTACAGGTGGCTATAAGGCCTTGTCGACCGGACGTAGTATTTATGGTCGAGATATAGCCCATTGTTTTCTTCATATGGAGAGTAGGCCTACACCAGGAGTGCATAGGCCTAGTTAAGTAAATTCAGATCCTAGTAGGGCACTAGGTGCCAGTTGTGCCTCCCAAGGTGGGGCGTGACACTGATGCTCAACCTTCACTTGCTGACAGTTTGGACACTTAGCCACAAATTCTATGATGTCTTTCTTCATGCCATTCCACCAATAGACTCCCCGTAAGTCAAGGTATATCTTGGTGGCACCTGGATGGATAGAATACCTGGATCCATCAGCCTCGTGCAACATCCGGTTTCTTAAATCATCAACATCCAGAACACATAAGCGACCCTGGTATCGAAGCACGTCATCTCCCCATTTGGAGAAAACCTCAACCTTATGACTTCGAATAGCTTGCTTTAACTTTACCAAATAAGGTCCTCGTCTTGCCAGCCTTTACATCAGTCACCAAAGACGACTCTGATCTATTCTAAACAATAATACCGCTATCGGTAGAGTCAACCAACCGAACTCCCAACCTTGCAAGTCGATGCACATCCTTCACCAGCTCCTTCCTTCACTCACCCATATGGGACACACTCTCCATAGAGAGTCTACTAAGTGTGTCTGCTACCACATTAGCCTTGCTCGGATGGTAAAGGACACTCATGTCATAGTCTTTGAGTAGTTCCAACCACCTCCTTTGTCGGCGATTGAGATCCTTTTGGGTAAACACATATTTTGGACTCTTAGGGTCAATAAACACATCTACGTGGACCCCGTACAAATAATGCCTCCATATCTTCAAAGCGAATATCATCGCCGCCAATTCAAGATCATGGGTCGAGTAATTCTTCTCATGAATTTCAGCTGTCTAGAAGCATAAGCTATAACCTTTTTTTGCTACAGAAATACTCACCCAAGTCTGATCCTCGAAGCATCATAATACACCACAAACCCATTAGTACCCTCCGGTAGTGTTAACACTGGTGCTGAGGTAAGTCGAATATTCAACTCCTGAAAGCTTCTCTCAAAAGCCTCCAACCACTGGAACTTCACTTTCTTTTGGGTCAATTTAGTCAATGGTGATGCAATAGATGAAAAATCCTCAACAACCTTCGATAGTAGCCATCTAGGCCCAAAAAGCTCTAGATATCTAAAGGATTCACCGGTCTAGTCCAATTCTTCATTGCTTCTATTTTCTGAGTCCACCTTTTTGCCCTCACTTGACACCACATGGCCAAAAAATGCCATGGATTTCAACTAAAACTCGCACTTGCTGAATTTAGCATATAAATGGCGATCCTTGAGAGTCTGTAGCACTACTCTCAAATGAGCGGCATGCTCCTCCTCTCTCCAAGAGTATATCAGGATGTCATCAATAAACACGATCACGAACATATCCAAGTATGGCTTGAACACCCTCTTCATCAAGTCCATAAAAGTTGCAAGAGAATTGGTTAGTCCAAAATACATAAATACAAACTAATAATGACCATACTTCATCCTGAAGGCTGTCTTCGGGATGTCGCTCTCCCGAACCCTGAGCAGATGGTACCTGGATCTGAGATCTATCTTCGAAAAATAGTTGAGACCCTAAAGCTAGTCGACAAATCAGCAATCCTGGGTAGAGGATACCTATTCTTGATAGTTACCTTGTTCAATTGCCGATAGTCAATGCACATAAGAGGAGAACCATCCTTCTTTCGGATAAAGAGGACTGGTGTACCCCATGGGGATTTGCTCGGTCTAATGAAACCCTTATCTAATAGGTACTTCAACTGCTCCTTCAACTCCTTTAACTCGGTTGGGGACATTCTATAGGGAGGAATAGATATAGGTTACATGTTGGAAGTAGGTCAATACCAAAATCAATCTCCCGGTCGAGAGGGATTCCCGATAGATCATGTGGTAAGACTTCTGGATACTCACATACTACTGGGACTGACTAGATAGTCGGGGTCTCGGATGTCGCATCCTTAACCCTAACTAGATGGTACACACAACCTTTGGAGATCATCTTTCTAACCTTAAGGTAGGAAATGAAACGACCTACAGGCACAATTAAACTACCCTTCCACTCTAAGACTGGCTCACTCGGACATCTGAATTCTACTGCATGGGTTCTACAATTAACTGAGTCATAACATGCAAATAGCCAATCCATGCTAAGGATAACATCAAAATCAGTCATGGCTAACTCTACTAAATCTGCTGAGGTGACTTGCTAAAGGACAGTGACCAGGCAACTCCTATACACCTGTCTAGCTACCACTGAATCACCCACTGGAGTAGAGACTGAGAAGGGTTATAGCAAGATTTTTGGACTGACTCCGAAACTACTAGCCACATAAGGTGTCACAAAAGAAAAGGTAGCCCCTAATCTAACAAAGCATAAACATCAAGATGGAAAACCTGCAACATGCTAGTGTCTACATCAGGGGAGACCTCCTGCTCTTGGCAAGAGGCTAAGGCATGGAATCTTCTTTGGCGCTAGCCGCCACCTGTGCTAGTAGATGGCCCCTGTTGTGCTGGGAATGAGGGTGGAGCTGCTAAACTAGAATCTAGACCTCGGCCCCCATCATGGCCCTGTCTAGCTGCTGGATAATCTTTAAGAATATGCCCGAGCTTTCCACACCCAAATCAAGCACATGTACCTGCCAAGCACTAACCCATGTGCCCCGGACCACACCTGCGGTAAGCTGGGATGCTGGAATCTATGGGCCTGCTGCTCTAACCCCTAGAGCCTGATGCTCATCCTCTCTAGTCATGCCTAGGTCTGAATGGCACATTCAGTTCTGAAGAAGTTGGGGTTGAGATCTCTAGTGGGTCTACTGTTGGTGCCCACCATCTGGCCTCGGCTGAGAGAATATATAACTATCAATCTAGACCTCTTAGCCTCTCTCCACCACATATGCGCCGCCTCCATCTTCTAGGTGTATAAGACTATCCGAGGGAAATCCATATCCTAATAGAGCGTAGCGGTCCTACAATCCTTGTCTAAATAGCCCACCACTCCATGAACAAATCTGCTCACTCGAGCCCTCCGATAAGCCACTAACTATGGGGCGTACTTTGATAAGCGAGTGAACTCAAGGGTGTAATCCTGTAATGTCATGTTCTCCTGCTTAAGATTTACGAACTTGGCTGCCTTCAACTCCCTCATCTCACGAGGGAAGAACTGATCTAGGAAAGCAACATGAAACTCCTCCAAGTGATAGGGCCTGCTCCGACAGCCCTACTGTCTCTCCACTGTATGAACCATATGTGTGCGACCCCCTTCAACGGATATGAGGCCAACTCAGCACACTCAACTCCATTCACCCTCATGACCTGGGTGATCTTCACAATCTCGTCGATAAACTCATGTGGATCCTCGTCAACCTTCGATCCACAAAATTCTAGCAGGTTCATTCTTAGGAAATCTCTGACTCCTGCTTCCGCCGTATTCCCATTTTGTAGTATATGTGTCAGTGCATGTTGGTTGACTTGAGTGGTCAGGGCCTATGCTAACATTTGAATAGCTACCCTAAATTTGACATGGGCAACCAGCTCCGGTGCATGGTGCTCCTAGACTGGTGGGGCTTGTTGCTGCCTGTCTCCATCGCCATCTTCATGGTCATTTCCATTGCCATTCCTCCTACCGTTAACTCTATGGTGAGCCATGGTTTTGCTATCGCCAATAGCACGAGTTAGGAGGATAGGGAGACATTTCACTGCGTGACATAGATCATGAAAGAAGAGAACATTTACTAAATGTCTCGTAGACTCTTCTTCATAAGTGTTGCACGCTTCACACTCATAAAAAAGTCTCTACTCAACGTGGCTTTCAGACACCCTAGGACACTTAAAACCTATTGCTCTGATACCAAGTTTGTAACAACCAAAACATAGGCCCGTGTTCGGTGCTTTGGTGACTACACACAAGTGCACATGGTCGAACAAGTAGTAAAATGGCTTAAGTAAAGCCAAGTATCGATCCCATAGGGACTGAGCTACGGGACTAATTAACTTAAGTGTTAGTGAACTATATCTTAAAGAATGCAGACAACCAAATAAATAATATTTTGAGAGTTTGAGTTTACTAATTAATAAGAATCTAAGGCAAAATTATAAAGTGAGTCTGAACAATAGTAATGAGAAAGCTAAGGTTAAAACGAACATGCAGGGAATTAATTTATCAATACAATTCAGTTAATCTTTCCTTCGGTTGCTAGTCAAGAATTATTGCCTATGGATTAGAACTTTCGACTCCTATCCAACATAAGAATCATGAGCCTTAATCTACATTTCTGTGATAAAAGGATTTCATGTTCTAGCCATACATTCCCGATTCCTTAATTGACTAATAAGACTTTTAGATATATTTCTATTCTGAATGTAAATTAATTCTCAATTTTCCAAACTAAGAAGAGATCATATCCTACCAATTCAGCTTTTTTCCAATTTATTTCCTTTTCAAAATCAAAATTGGATTTTTAGATATACATTAACATTGGCCAAACATTAATGCAGTAAGAACAAGAATTGATAGAACAACCATTGAAGAAAAGATGAAAATTGAAATGATTAACAATTACATTCCACTTCAATTGTTCTTAACCTCAGCAAGAAGTGAATTTAGCCACTCATTTGTAGATTAGACATCATCAAATAAGTATAATTCATACAAACAATTGAGATAAAAGAGAAAGAGATATAGAAGAACCCTAGAATTTTCGTCCCCTCAACTGCCTGTAACCCACGTTCTTGCTCAACCAAGTAAGAATGTTTAAAATAAAACCTAAGTGTGCTATTTATACTATTGAGAATTTTTCCTGGAATAACAAGCAACGTGGCACGGAGCCTTTATTTTTGCTGCTCTCCCTTGTCATTTTTCACTCCTTGTTTCCAAGTTCATTCTTGATCTTTACCAACATGTATTTTAGCTTCCAAAATTTCCTTTTATCTGCAACACAAAACTAATCATGTTGGTTAGTATAAATCCACATATCTACTAAAAATCACATGAGAATGTACACATAACAATTGATAAACAAGATGAAATGAAGCGTTTGAGTATCACTTGGGCATGCAATTCTGCCCAAGATCACTTAGCCCACACTTAAACTCTTGTTCGTCCTCGAACAATACTCTCACATCTCATGCAATTGACCCTCACGCATAGCTAATTTGGCTCGACAATTCAAGCTACGGCTCTACCGATTATTTAATATAGCAAATCATCAAGAAAACATGCATGGTCTCATCAATACAATGGAGTACATCACATTAAGATCTCCTAAGCTCAAGAATCAATTCTCGATCTTGGCAAACTCACGCAAATCAACTGATCAAGACATCCGACACGAAATTAATCTCTCGTCAAGCATGTGCCCTCACAACACAAGAGAAATACCACATTTGCTATCATATGATTTCCAAAGCACTACATGTAAGGGTATATGAATACAATCGCTTTCTCTGCCAAAGAATTCGCATGCATCATGTCATGAACCATAGGCTTGCCTCTAGTGTATTACTCCATTAATATAAGGACGAGTGATGTAAGATCACGTAGGACTTAACGGGTTGTAATGTAAGCTAAGGAACTAGCAAATACTAGGCTAACCAATAATAACAACTAGCTTCCTTAAGCGCTTTTCAATGCATCCCACCATCATTACGGTCATTTTTTCTTCCTTCATCCTCCCATTCTTGAAGATTTTTTTTCTTTGTTTTTGTTCCCATTTCTTTAAGCACACTCGACTTACTAGAAAAGATTAGTTATACATCTTTGTTTTATTTAATTTCAGCAAGTGTACCTTTGGCCTTTTCTTTAACTTTCACCACTTCCGCTATTCCATCCTTTTCACAATTCTCACTCCTTTACACTGTGGGAAAATTGTTTTTTCTTGAGCGCTTAAGAGTTTTGGATCAAATTCATGGCTAATGAAAAGAAGGGATTAAGCTCGGTTTGTACCTCTTCGAAGAAAAGAAAAAAAATAGGCTAAAGGCTCAATGGGGCTAACTAGGATGTACATTCAAGGTAGGTATGATAATGGAGAAACTTTCGGTTTAATCAAAGAAATGCCTACATCCTTTCCTACAATACACATCTTTCATTTCGTTTAGTGCACACACCAGGCAAGTTCTAGACACTTCACAATAGCATGGAATAATCGAAACCTCACCTCACAGTCATTGCACATGCTCAACTCAAGACATATTCACAGACTCTTCAAGCAGCTAATTACAAGAATTCACTATTAAGCCTCGATCACACCGAATCGAACTCTATGGCCTAGGTATCTCAACATGTTTACACATTTGCATGCTTTCATACGAATCACCTTTGCATCTTAATATCATGTACAACACGTAACAAGAATTCCGAACCACAAAGTAACGACACGTTTGGGACACCAACAAAAGAAAGAAAAGAAAGAAAAACTACTCCTATCGACTACATTTCCCTTAAGACGGTCGTCATCCATCCATCATAGGGAACGGTCACTATCTACGACTTCGGTTCAATGGGACTATTCTCAATAAAAGCACCGAAAACAAAGGCCAAGAAAACCAACATAAAAGAAATTTAACAAAAAAATTTAAAAATTTTCGATAGAAAACAAAAATATTTACACAAATATACAACTTGGCATGCTGTGCTGAGCTTAACCTGAGTCCCCTTTTTGGAAAGACCACAAAAACTGAGAGGTAAACTGAGTACCTCGGTTGAAAATAATAGACAAGGGCACTGCATGAAGTCGAACCAACTCCCGAATATACAACTTGGCATAATCATCTGTTGAATCCGTGGTCTTGACCGGTAGAAAGTGTGCAGCCTTTGTTAACCTGTCTACCACCACCCAAATGGAATCATAGTGTCGTTGAGTACGAGGTAGGCCTATAATGAAATCCATGTTAATCTCTTCCCACTTCCACGTGGGAATGCTAATACCCTAAAGTATGCCTCCCGGCCTTTGATGCTCGACTTTCACTTGCTGACAGTTTGGACATTTGGCTCGAATTCTGCAATATCCTTCTTCATACATTCGACCAATAGATTTCTCACAAGTCTCGATACATCTTTGTGGATACTGGATGGATAGAATATCTGGTACTATGTGCCTCATGCAATATCCGAACTCTCAAATCATTAATATTTGGGACACATAGGCGACCCTGGTATCGTAGCACACCATCTCCCCCTTGGGAGAAAACCTCCACCTTCTGACTCCACACTGCTTTCTTCATCTTCCTAAATCGGATCCTCATCTTTCTTAGATTTTACATCAACCACCAAGGACGATTCTGACCCATTCTGCACAACAATGCCGCCATCGGTCGAGTCGATCAATCTAACCCCCAACCTTGCAAGTCGTGGACATCTCTGACCAACTCCTTCTTTCCCTCATCCACGTGGGACACACTCTCCATAGAGAGCCTACTAAGTGCTTCCTCCACCACATTAACCTTGCCTGGGTGGTAAAGAACACTTATGTCATAGTCCTTTAATAACTCTAACCACCTCCTTGCCGAAGATTGAGATCTTTCTGTGTGAACACATATTACAAGCTCTTGCGATCTGTGAATACATCAACGTGGACCCCATACAAGTAATGCCACCATATCTTTAATGCAAACGCCATCGTAGCCAACTTGAGATCATGGGTAAGGTAATTCTTTTTGTATACTTTCAGCTGTCAAGAGACATATGCTATTACTTTCCCATGCTGCATCAACACACATCCCGGTTCGACTCTTGAAGTATCAAAATATACAACAAAGCCATCCGTACCCTCTGGTAAAGTCAACACTGGTGCTGAAGTGAGTCGGGTTTTCAATTACTGGAAACTTTTCTCACAAGCCTCCGACCATTGGAACTTTATCTTTTTCTGGTCAACCTGGTCAATGGGGTTGCAATTGATGAAAAGCCCTCAAAAACTCTTCGATAGTAGCCTGCTATGCCTAAGAAACTCCAAATTTCTGAAGGATATACTGGTCTAGGACAATTCTTCTCTACTTCGATTTTCTGAGAGTCCAGCTTTATGCCCTCACTTGATACCACGTGGCGCAAAAATGCCATCGAGTCTAGACAAAATTCACACTTGCTAAACTTTGCATACAACTAATGATCCATGAGAGTCTACAGAACTGTCTGCAAATGAGCGGCATGCTCCTCCTTGCTCCGTAAGTATACAAGAATGTCATCAATGAACACAATCATGAACATGTCCAGATATTTCTTGAACACCCTGTTCATCAGATCCATAAAAGCTGTAGGAGAATTGGTTAGTCTACATGACATAACTACAACTCATAATGGCCATAATGGGTGCTGAAGGCTTTTTTTGGGATATCACTCTACCGAACTCTGAGCTGGTGATACACGGACCTGAGATCCATCTTCGAGAAACACCTGGCACCCTGGAGCTGGTCAAATAAATCATCAATCCTGTGCAAGGGGTACCTGTTCTTGAGAGTGACCTTATTCAGCTGTGGATAATCAATACACATCCGAAGGGAACCATCCTTCTTTCGAAAAAAGAGAACCGACACACCCCAAGGAGACTTGCTCGGTCTAATGAAACCCTTATCCAACAAGTCCTTCAATTATTCTTTTAACTCTTTTAGCATGGCTGGGGCCATCCTATAAGGAGGAATGGAAATAGGCTGCGTATCGGGCAATAGATCAATTCCGAAATCTATTTCCCTCTCCGGAGGAACACCTGGCAAGTCATCAGGGAAAACCTCCGGATACTCACACACTACTAGAATTGACTGAATAGCCGAGGTCTCGGACTCTACATCCTTAACCCTAACTAGGTGGTACATGCAACCCTTATAGATCTTTTTCCTAGCCTTAAGGTATGAAATAAACCAACTGGCTGGTACAGCAGAATTACCCTTCCATTCCAAAACTAACCCACCTAGAAATAGGAATTCCACCGCACGGGTCCCACAATTAATCGAAGCATAACACGCAATCAAAAAATCCATACCCAAGATGATATCAAAGTACATCATGGACAACTCTACTAGGTTTGAGGAGGTAACCTTATGCAACACTATGATGGTGCAACCTCTATATACCTGCCTAGCTACCACTGATTCACCGACTGGAGTAGATACGGAGAACGGTTCTAACATAATTTCAGGACTAACTCCAAAAATACTAGCAATGTAAGAGGTCACAAAAGAAAAAGTAGCTACTGGATCTAAAAAACCATAAGAATCAATACGGAAGACTTGCAACATACCCATGACCACATCTAGCGAAGCCTCCTACTTCTGGCGAGGCACTAGGGCATAAAACCTATTTCGGCGCTGACCACCTGCTGAACTAGTGGAGGCGCCCTGCTGAGGGGGTTGTGCTGTTGGAGCAGAAGAACAGGATGTAGGGCAATCTCTGATCTTGTGCCCAGGTTTGCCACCCCGAAACAAGCATCCGCGCCGACCAGGCACTTCTCGGGGTGATTCTTGACACAGTCCGCACAAACTGGAAAAATGATCTCCACCTGCATGCTACCATGATCCCTCGAGCCTGTAGCCCTGCTCCTCTGGTCTCCCCTAAACCTAGATGGCGTGCTGGTAGATGATGGAGCTTGAGCAATGGACCTGTGTTGGGTCTGCTGACGTGGTCCACCCCCTGACCTGACCTGACCTGAGAAACCCCATAACTGTCTGTCCTTGCCCTCTGGGCCTCTCTCTACCTCCTGTGGACCGACTCCATCTACTACGCATGTAATACAATACGGGGAAAATCAATTTCCTAGTGAAGCATGGCGATCCGACAATCCTTGTCCAAGTAATCTGCTACTCTATGCAAAAAATAGCTCATCATACCACTCGTTTTCTCCAGTGCCACCAACACTCCCCTAACCAACGATAGCATACAACGACTCATGGTTTGATACCACGAGCCGTTCCATGGCCCGTTCAGTGTATATTTTCCCAATTTATGCAATTTTCAACTTTCAACCTCCTAGGAATATTCTTAGGTACTTCTGGGGTATTACATTAGTTCACCTCATAATCTTGGAAGTCATTTCAGAAGGGCCTTGATACTCAGGTTATGCTTAGCACAACTTTTCACCCAATGAAAAATGGTCAGGTCGAGCGGACCATTCAAACATTAGATCCATGTTGAGTGATTTTATGATTGACTTCAAGGGTAGTTGGGATGATAACTTTCCTCTCATAGAGTATTCTTACAATAATATCTTTCACTCTAGTATTCAGATGGCTCTGTTTGAGGCATTTTACCAGCATATATGTTGATCACCTATTTGGTGATTTAGGTAGGTGAGGCTATATCGATAGGGCTAGGTTCAGTTCATAACCCATATGAGCACACATGAAGCCCGACTTGTAACCCTAGTTGGTAGGGTGTTCGTACCTTGCCAAGGGTAGAACTATGAAAGTGTGATGTCACCATGAAAAGGGCCATTTTGGCTAGGGATTAACATGAAAGAGGTCCCAACATACCTACGGTGGCACGTAGTTCATGAGATCCGGGGCTTAACCTGAGCCCCGAACCTACTTGGTGTTTGATACTACTCCCAAAACATATATAGTGCTCATAATAATACATAAATGAGTTCATTGGATAGTTAAATCATGATAATCATAAACATGCTTGAACATATGTAAACTAGCCAAGACATGAGGCCCGTGAGTCGACCAAAAGCATAATTCATGATTAATAAGATTCATACATACTTATAGATCATGCATATAGCTTGAATTCCATAAAATCATAATGGGTAACATAATAAAATCACAATTTATAACATAATTCATGTTGGGCTCGTAAAGAACATCGATGCGATAATAGATCATAAATCGATTCATCATGGGGCATGCATAATTAAGCTTATTTACTTAAAAAAAATAAAAATCAATAATATTATAATCATTTTAAATCTCAAAAGATGATCAAAATCCATAGATTATGATAATATTTCAAAATAACAAAACTCATAATTAGATCATTAGATTTTATTTAAGTCAAATACAAAACCCCATGAGTTTTTGATTAATTTTAAGTAAAAATCATAGAGTAGGAGCATGGGTGTGGAAGAATTCACCCATTGAAGACCTTACATACCTAGGATTATCAAATTCTAACTCTCCTTAGAAGCCAAAGAGTGAAATTGGATGAATTGAATAGAATAGCTTAAGATCTCCTTAGATCACCTTTCAATATCCTTGCATGCATGAATGAGAGTTTAGAATAGGTCATTCTCTTAAAAACCCGGCTTTCCCAAGCAAAAATGACGTAGTTTAGGGCCTTATATTGTGAAAAAGTCAAAAATACCCTTAATGAACATGCTCTGAAGACTGGTCGGGTTGAACTAACAACCGGAACCAACGGGTCGTTAGAGCTAACGACCACCCGTTCTATCGCTCGTGGTTTTGCACTACTGTGGCTTACTTCTAGAACTAACCAACTGAAAAACAGGATGACTCGTCCTCTGAAACCACGATCCGTTACACCGTTCGTTGTTTGCTCATCACAAAATCTGAACCTGCTTACCACGGGCCTCACCACAACTCGTGGTTCCTTCCAAAGAATCAAGGTCTTGATCCTTCATCTACACTGGGATTCCTCGCAACCCAATGACGATAGGTGACAATGGGTCATTACAACTCACCACCAGTCATTGGTAGACCCATTGTATCCCACCTGCTGAAATCCATGCTTCACAATGACTGCAAAGGACGACCCCTTGTATCTCACATTGGGTCATCATACCACTCGTTTTCTCCACTGCCACTAACACTCCCCTAACCAACGATAGCATACAACGACTCATGGTTTGATACCACGAGTCGTTCCATGGCCCGTTCAGTGTATATTTTCCCAATTTATGCAATTTTCAACTTTCAACCTCCTAGGAATATTCTTGGGTACTTCTGGGGTATTACATTAGTTCACCTCATAATCTTGGAAGTCATTTCAGAAGGGCCTTGATACTCAAGTTATGCTTAGCACAACTTTTCACCTAATGAAAAATGGTCAGGCCGAGCGGACCATTCAAACATTAGATCCATGTTGAGTGATTTTATGATTGAGTTCAAGGGTAATTGGGATGATAACTTTCCTCTCATAGAGTTTTCTTACAATAATATCTTTCACTCTAGTATGGAGATGGCTCTGTTTGAGGCATTTTACCAGCATATATGTTGATCACCTATTTGGTGATTTGAGTAGGTGAGGCTATATCGATAGGGCTAGGTTCAGTTTGTAACCCATATGAGCACACATGAAGCCCGACTTGTAACCTTAGTTGGTAGGGTGTTCGTACCTTGCCAAGGGTTGAACTGTGAAAGTGTGTCACCATGCAAAGGGCCATTTTGGCTAGGGATTAACATGAAAGAGGTCCCAACATACCGATGGTGGCACGTAGTTCATGAGATCCGGGGCTTAACCTGAGCCCCGAACCTACTTGGTGTTTGATACTACTCCCAAAACATATATAGTGCTCATAATAATAAATAAATGAGTTCATGGGATAGTTAAATCATGATAATCAGAAACATGCTTGAACATATGTACACTAGCCAAGACATGAGGCCCGTGAGTCGACCAAAAGCATAATTCGTGATTAATAAGATTCACACATACTTATAGATCATGCATATAGATTGAATTCCATAAAATCATAATGGGTAACATAATAAAATCACAATTTATAACATAATTCATGTTGGGCTCGTAAAGAACATCGATGGGATAATAGATCATAAATCGATTCATCATGGGGCATGCATAATTAAGCTTATTTACTTAAAAAAATAAAAATCAATAATATTATAATCATTTTAAATCTCAAAAGATGATCAAAATCCATAGATTATGATAATATTTCCAAATAACAAAACTCATAATTAGATCATTAGATTTTATTTAAGTCAAATACAAAATCCCATGAGTTTTTGATTAATTTTAAGTAAAAATCATAGAGTAGGAGCATGGGTGTGGAAGAATTCATCCATTGAAGACCTTACATACCTAGGATTATCAAATTCTAACTCTCTTTAGAAGCCAAAGAATGAAATTGGATGAATTGAATAGAATAGCTTAAGATCTCCTTAGATCACCTTTCAATATCCTTGCATGCATGAATGAGAGTTTAGAATAGGTCATTCTCTTAAAAACCCAGATTTCCCAAGGAAATATAAGGTAGTTTAGGGCCTTATATTGTGAAAAAGTCAAAAATACCCTTAATGAACATGCTCTGAAGACTGGTCGGGTTGAACTAACGGCCGGAACCAACGGGTCGTTAGAGCTAACGGCCACCCGTTCCATCGCTCGTGGTTTTGCACTACTGTGGCTTACTTCTAGAACTAACCAACTGACAGATAGGATGATTCGTCCTCTGAAACCACGATCCGTTACACCGTCCATTGTTTGCTCATCACAAAATCTGAACCTGCTTACCACGGGCCTTACCACGACTCGTGGTTCCTTCCAATGAATCATGGTCTTGATCCTTCATCTACACTGGGATTCCTCGCAACCCAATGACGACCGGTG
Source organism: Datura wrightii (assembly GCA_035772735.1). NCBI lineage: Eukaryota > Viridiplantae > Streptophyta > Magnoliopsida > Solanales > Solanaceae > Datura > Datura wrightii. The sequence continues at coordinate 68,414,225 of JASDFA010000003.1, read as the reverse complement.
ACAATGGGTCATTACAACTCACCACCAGTCATTGGTAGACCCATTGTATCCCATCTGCTGAAATCCATGCTTCACAATGACTGCAAAGGACGACCCCTTGTATCTCACATCGGGTAATCATACCACTCGTTTTCTCCACTGCCAGCAACACTCCCCTAACCAACGATAGCATACAACGACTCATGGTTTGATACCACGAGCCGTTCTATGGCCCATTCAGTGTATATTTTCCCAATTTATGCAATTTTCAACTTTCAACCTCCTAGGAATATTCTTAGGTACTTCTGGGGTATTACATTAGTTCACCTCATAATCTTGGAAGTCATTTCAGAAGGGCCTTGATACTCAGGTTATGCTTAGCACAACTTTTCACCTAATGAAAAATGGTTAGGCCGAGTGGACCATTCAAACATTAGATCCATGTTGAGTGATTTTATGATCGACTTCAAGGGTAATTGGGATGATAACTTTCCTCTCATAAAGTTTTCTTACAATAATATCTTTCACTCTAGTATTCAGATGGCTCTGTTTGAGGCATTTTACCAGCATATATGTTGATCACCTATTTGGTGATTTGAGTAGGTGAGGCTATATCGATGGGGCTAGGTTCAGTTCATGGTGCTATGGAGAAGGTTTAGCAAATTAGGGAGAGGTTGAAAACTGCTTATAGTCCATCAGAAATCCTATGCGAATGTAAGGAGGAGAGAGCTTGAGTTTGAAGTTGATGATTGGGTGATTTTTAAGGTGTTGGTACCCATGAAGGGGGTGATGAGGTTTGGTAAGAAGGGGAAACTCAGTCCCTGGTATGTTGGTCCTTATAGCATTTTGAGTTGTATTGACAATGTAACCTACAAGTTGATGTTCCCTAAAAAGCTAGCATTAGCGCACCTAGTTTTCTATGTATCTTTATTGAAGAAGTGCACTGGCAACCCGACTCTAATTATACTTTTAGAGAGTATTGGTGTGAATGATAGACTCTCTCTTATTAAGAGGTTTCAGTTGATATTCTTAACCATCAAAACCGTAAGTTGAGGATTAAGGAAGTCGCTTCAATGAAAGTCCTTAGGAGGAATCAACTTGCACAAGGAGCTACTTAGGAAGAAGAAACAGATATGATGGCCAAGTATCCTCACCACTTTTCTTCCAGTTCAGTACCAGCTTGAGGTACTAGTTTTCTCCTTAGTATTCTAGTCAGTTCCATGTCCCTCAGTTGCTCTCATGTCTTAGTATGCATGCATGTTTCATGAAATCAAATGAGCATATGTATCTTTCAGTTCAGATACAATCACTTCATCAGTATATAGTGTGTAGCATTTAGTGTTGGGATTACAATTCTTTTTCCTTGACATTTTTTCTTTATTAGTCTTTATTCGAGGATGAATGTTCTCAAGGGGGAGATAATGTAACACCCCAAAAGTTTCTAAGATCAGACCCTAAACTTGAAAGAGAAACTAGAGGGAAAATTGAAAGTTTCATCACGAAATGAGTCACATAATGACTCATCATGTGAGACTACGAGTCGTGGAGTGACTCATGGTGAGCAATTAGCGATCTTTCATGTTCCAGTCATCACGACTAATGTAACAAGTCATGTGAGGTAGTAATGATACATTAAGTCCCTTTTTCTGAGCAAAGTAGCCAACTCATGAAACTTGGCATTTATCTTCATAGAGGCAATGAACTAAGAAACAACTCATGTGACTAGACAATGACCCATTCTAATGAGTTGTTTAGTGAAGTACATAAATTGTTCAAATTGAGCCTAGTGATTAGGAGTGCAGACCACGACTCGTGATGTCAAAGGATGGGTCGTCCTGTCGCGCCGTAGAGAGAAGTTCAGGATTTGGCCAAGGTGGTTCAATGGCATTGAGAGGTCACCATGAGTCGTGGTAATACCGAATGACTCATGGAATGATCCGTTATGCCTGCTCGATAGATTTTCAGTTCAAATTCTCAGGGTAGTTTTATAACTTTCTATGCTTTTAACACCTAAACCAGATTGTTTTGGGTTTGTTAAGTAGAAATTAAGGGGTTTTAATAGGCTATTCCCTCATTCCTTTTCATATCATTGATCATTCAAAGGATTCTACCTCTCAATCTCTCAAGAACACCTAGGGTTCTTCTTCTCCAATCTCTTGCATCTCAAGCTATAGTCAAGGAATTATCAAGCCCATGTTTGTGGGATTCTCAATAATAGTTTTCTCTAACTCTAATGCCAAAGTCCCAAGTTTCAATTCATGATTTCAAGATGAATGATTAATTCCATGATTTCTAGGGTTTGAACTCTCTTGTGCAAAAACTCTCAAATTCTCTTGTGATATATTTCTCTCATGATTCCTATATGTATTTTGCAAATATATTTGGACTAGTCTATGCAAAAACTATTAGATTTTAGATATGACTATGAGCATCTATGAATATTTTGGGAGTAGTATTTAACACCGAGCATATACGAGTTCAGATAATCCAACCTTAACTATGTGACATCTTAGGTATGAAGGGGTCCTCGCCAGTTGAGAGTGTCTCCCTTCCCCAAATGGACTCATAAGTAAATTCACACGTTCATGGTTTTTAACCTTGAAAAGGTATGAATACCCTCCCAACCAGGGTTACAGGTTGGGCTCTATGTTGCTCACATGGAGTATGTCGGTTAAGAGAATCTCTCACTTTCATGTTTTTCTATGGATTGTGTTACTGTATGTTGTACATGGCCCATTAATCAGTATATGAAATTTATGATTTCAGACATGCTCATCTTTATGTTTATTTTGTGAACCTTAGGTCACTGCACTTCATTCTACTTTGAATCTCACATTTTATGACTATAACATAATCATGATTTTTAGCATATTGTCCTTACTTTCATGATTTACTTATTCCCCATACTTAGTACATTCAAAGTACTAACCGCATATTTTATGATATATCGTCTCATGTACAGGTTCAGGCATTCAATCTCCGCCCTTCTACTAGATACACTCTTTCCCCTGCTAAACATCGAGTTGACAAGTCTTTATCATTTGAGGACAAGAGTTTTTTTATGCTTTCTTAGTCATTTCAGTTGTCAGATTTTACAGAGCTATTTGGGAAACTATCCCTTGACCTCATCATGTTTTAGAGGCTGTCAGACAGATATGTTTAGATGCTCAGCATGTTGGTTTATGTTATTTTAGATTAACATTTTTGGATATTTAAAACTTGTTCGATTTTATGATATATCTCATTATTAGCTTCTGCTCAGTTTTTTTAGCTTTATGTCATGTCATGCATGTATCATGGGTTAGGTTGGAGCCATTCATGGTTCTAGATCTCCTATTGCATCTAAGGCCTCGGCTCGAGTCGTGACAACCTTGCAGCCCCCCGACTCTGCTCCTCATGGAGATCCTTCTTCCATTATTGCTACTACTCTTGCTGCTACTACTAGACCCATCTTAAGCTCCAGAGATTCGTTGTTGGGTATAGCAGCTAGGCTTGATTGGAAAGAACGACAATAGGCTCACCTAGTTGAGGAGATGCCATCCGTTATACCCAAGATTATTGAGCACGCATTGAAGCCACTCCAGGAGTCAGTCATGGCCTCCCATGTGGCATTGAGTTCCCATCTATTGAATGTTACGGCCAAACTTACATAGTTAGAGCAGGGCCCAACCAAATAGAGATTCAGAGCCTATGTGCTGATTTGGAGGAGACTAGAGCTGTAGCAGTAGACTTGTAGATGAGAGAGCATCAATCTAAATGATGAGTTGGTAATTTACCAACTTATTAGGCTCTTAAGGATGAGCTTTAGCTTAGTTTTCAAGTTATTTAGATGAATTGTATTCCCTTTTTAACTTTTTATGTGTAGACATCTGAGTTGAAGAAAAAGAGCAAGAAGTGGAGTAGAAAGAAGGAAATCAGGTGAAAACCGGTGCTCCACCGGTGAAATGCTGGCCAAACGCATGTGACCACTGCTTTGAGGAACAAAAGCAACGAGCGGTCGCGGACATCAACTGGTGACTCGCTAGTTAGCTTGCCTACAAGCACCTGAACTTGCTGGATCAAGGAGGAAAGAAATTGGTGTAGCGCTGCTAGAGGTCAGCGAATCACCGAAGGACCCACCCAATGGTACTGGAAATCACTGAAGAAGTAGGAGATGACAGACGGCGGTTCGCAGAATATAACCGGTGAACCGCCGGTGCTTTCGCTAGTGCCAAAACGCTTGGGCAAGAGCAATTGCATTCAACACTGAAAATGAAGAGATTGGCTTCCCTATCTTTGTATATATTCTAGAATAAAGTACTCTGTACATATTAGATCTTAACTTTAGCTTTTTAAACATTCCTTTTGCCAAGGAAGAAAGTAGAATTCTATTGGTGGAAATTGTTGAATAGTGTTTTTCTTTTCTTCATCTTCTTCCTTAGCAAGGTACCACCATTGATGCAGACATATTTTTGAATTTCATTTTGCTTCTCCTATTAGTGAAATCAATGAGTTTATTATTGAGTATGCTCTTTAATTTTTTAACCATGAGTAATTAAATCAACAAGTAGAGGTGTGTGGTGATGAGTTGCTTAATTAGATTGGGTATTGCTAGATTCATCTCAATATTGCTTAATTAGTGTAAATATGTTATGTTGTCTCCAATTTATAATTGATTATCTATAGTTGCAATGTTGGTCTACCTTTTTTACTTGATTTCCGCTTGAAAGAGAAGAATTAAGTATTAGGAGAGAATTTGATGGGGGAAATGGATGTGATGTTGTGGAGTTGGGCTAGACATAGCCAAAACCCATATTCACAACTTCTAATTAATAGCAAATAGATAGAGATAGTGCAGCTATTAATCCAAACTTGATTGGGCTAATTTAATTGTATCAATTGGTTCGAAAGAACTCTAGAAAGAGGCATTCATGAAGTTGAAAATCATAGAATGCCCACCTGTCCAAAGTTATATACACAATTTGAAATGATGAGATGATCTAGCATAGCCTTGTTTAATTAGCAGATCATCTACACCACACCTCTAGTCCCTCTCATTATTGTCTACAACTTTGGTTATTTTACTATCCTAATTAGCTGAGTTAGAATCTATACCGTATTGTTAACATCAAGTTTCCCCGACAACATTTACTGTTTTGTTTCTCTTGAGTGGTGCGAACTAATTAAAATTTTCAAACAACACTTGCGTGTATCACCTGTTAGTCTTTGTGGGATTCGACCCCGACATCTTTCGGGATATTTTTTTGATACGACAACCGCTTACTCTCCTTTGTAAATAAGAGTGTAATTTGAGCGTTATAAAAAATGGCGCTATTGTCAGGGACTAGCGCTTGATATTCCTGTGTTGATTGTTTATTTCAATTAGTCTTGCATCTTAGTTGTTGACGTTGACCTTGTTGTGCTTATTATGGTAAACTTGTATGAGTCATCACTCATATGCAAGGGAGAACTCAATTCAGCGTAATATGGAGCACGAACAAGATAACCCGGTGATGCCCGAAATTGCAGGAGCCATTTGCCTACTGCCCATGGTAGGGGATGTCGTGTTCCATGTCAGAAGTACAATGCTACATTTTCTATAGATGAAAGAGCTCTTTGGGGGCAAACTGAGTGAGGACACAAATTTCCACTTGAGGAATTTCTTAGAGATCTGCCAGCCCTTCAACATAACAAATTAAGTAAATAGTCTATCAGGTGCTCATTCCATTCTCCCTAACGGGAGAGGCGACTATGTGGTTGGAGGAACTCCCTCCTGATTGTATTGAATCGTGGCAAGAATTGACTGAAGTCTTTTTGGATCGTTTCTTCCCTCCATCCAAAATGTTGCAGCTAAGGGATGATATCATGAACTTTAGGCAAGAGCCAGGGGAACCGTTGCATGAAGCATAGCTAAGGTTCAAGAAGAAGGTTTCCCTTTGCCCCAACTATGGTCTCCCTGATGGAGTGCTCCTTCAATGTTTTTATCGAGATCTAGACTTCATTAACATACCCATTGACAATAATCTAGCCGGAGGATCAATCATGGATCAGAAATATGGGTTAGCTAAGGCCCTTTTGGAGAGAATGAAAAAGACAAATCGGGCATGGCATACGAGAGAAACCAATGTATCGACACATGGTGTTGGTTCTAGTGTGTTGACAATCGAGTTGTGAAAAAGAGATGAAGAGCAAGATGAGAATCTTGCTAAAATGATGATGCAGCTGGAACTAATGAAAAAAATGTAATGGGGGCAGGGCCCAAAGTTGTGAATGTCGTAGGTATGCAGGGTCCATTGCACTTTGAAGGAGAATCGTCGCCGCCGAGATACGATGAGGAGTGCCAATACATGGCAAATCAGATGCGGGGTTCTCGACCTGGGTTTCAAGGGACTAATCAAGGGCCTTGGTGCCCATAGGAAGAGAACCAAGGTTGGAGAAACCGCGATGCACAAGGATAGCCCGATAGAAATGAAAGATGGGGCACTAGAGAGCAAGATCGAGAGGGGGATCGTTATCATTGAAGTTCAAACTCATATGTTCCCCTTCCTAAAGCTGACAACGCCAAAAATCAGCCAAGGGTTAGCACTGTAGGTAACTCAAATATATAAGAGACGTTAGTTAGCTAGAGTCCTCAAGAAAGTGGAATCAATCGACAGTAGGGCCAAAGAATTGGAAGGGGAGTTGTCTAACCTTGCCCAAACTGTGAGTTCTCATTCAGCCTCCATTAAGCATTTGGAAGCTCAAGGGAATCATTTGTCCTCTCAAATGAACCCCCGAATGAAAGGAACACTCCCAAATAATACAATGCCAAACTCTAAGAAATATAGTCAATGCATGGCCATCTTCATGAGGCACTAAATGATTGCAAATGTAGGTGTAAACCTAAGGAGGTTGTTGCTCCTAAAAAAATGATGAAAATGAATGTGATGTGGTGCTAAAAGCACCAACTGGTTGCGAAAATATTGAAGAAGAAGGTGCGAGAGAGGCTGATGAAGTTCCCCCAAATGTTGATGAAAAAGAGGTAGGCATGAAGGACTCAAATAATAAAGAACAAGAACCAAGAGCTACACCCCATTATAAACAATAGTTAGCCAAGAAAAGGAAGGATGGTCAGTTCAGTAAATTTATCAACATGTTCAGTAAATTGTCCATTAATATACCGTTGGTGGGTGCCCTACTTCAAATGCCCGGATATGCCAAGTTCATGAAGGAGCTTTTGAAAAAGAATAAGGTGGTAGAGATGGGAATCGGAGATCCAACACATCATTGTAGTGCAATGATGATGAGAAATCTTGCCCCAAAGCGGGAAGAGCAGGAGAGCTCAAGTTTCGTGTTGGAAGTGAAGTGGTTACCTTCAAGGTGTCCCATCCGTTGAACCTCCCGATGAATGCAAAGTAATTAGAGTGCTGCATGAGGGCAGAGGAGTTGATATGGAGAAGGCTGTGTCAGAAGATGGTCCTTCGAAGAATGAATGCTAAATGAGAAATACGTCATTCCAAGACATTAACTAAGGCACTTCTTGGGAGGCAACCCAAGTGTCTTATTTTTAATATTTTAATGCCATTGTTGTTTTTAGGCAACGCACTGGACATGCAAATCGCGGAGCCAGATGCGCGGACCACTGGAACCTTGAGCAGGAAAGCAGAAACCTGGGAACATAACTGAGGAACTGGTGAATGAGTCGGCGGAAGGCCGATTCAAAGTTGTGTGCCGCTGCTTGGTCACTGGTGCAAGGCCGAATACCTGAGCAGTGGGTGCCCAAGCGTCTATCCACTGGCGGAATGCAGAACCTATTTCGCGAACCACCAATCAATTGCTGGTGGCAAGATAGTAAACTAGGCACAAAATCGAGCCTGAGATGGTAAGACGGCAAACTGACGGACCCAATAAATGATTGCTGGTGTATCACTGATGAAGGTATTGGTTTTCTTTTAAAATCTTAACCATATATCAGCCCTAGCTGACCCAAAATCTGGTGGTAGCCACCCTACTCTGCAAAACCACCCCTTAGAATTTCCTTTTCCCTCTTTTTGACATTTTCCCTCACTCCTTTTTATTTTTCCAACACCCACCTTTCCATATTCCCACAACTCCCTCTCTTCCACTTCCCATATAATTAACACACCATTAATCATCCACCTCCTCCTCAAGCAACCACATTCTCACCTTCTCACCTATAAAATCCTCCACCCTTTCTATATAATTTTCACTATGCTCACAATCTTCCTCTCTACTAAACAAGTCTCAAGATTTTTCCATTATTGAGCATTATCAAGCTTCCAAAACTAATCTCTGCCATATATTCTCTTAAGAGTGGTAATGTACCCTTAACTACCTTATTTTCTCATCAATGGTAATATGGTTTCTTATAGATGTTATGATGACATATATTCCCCTCCTCTTTACTGCCATTCTCCCTAATATTGTCATGATTGATACTATCCTTGTGTTATATCAAATTAGTGGGACGATAGAAGTTTCTTGCTGAATTGTGTGGGGGAGAATTTGTTATTCATATATAGAGTTGAATAGGGTGAAGCCTAAGTAACCCAAAAGGGACTAAAAAGACATACTTTGCCCTATGATAGATTGGGTGACACCATTCTTAAGGGTAAATTGTTATTTCAACCTTTTTTATGCGTAGAGGTACTTCTTTGATATGTTGTGTGCGAGTGTTTGAAATTTGTGAGATTGGAGTTTAGGGTGATACATTAGGGATGATGACTATTGGTGATTCACCGGTCGGGTCCGATGAAACACCGATGTAACACCAGTTCGGGCTAATATTGTCTTCAGGCTACTACCTTGATCCCGCGTTACATCGGTGGTTAGCGAATCGGAATCGGTGATTCACCGCTCTATTGCCGATTGAATATCTACTCCTCCAGTTTTCTGTTTCTCACCGGCGGTTCAGTGGCGGTCCGTGGATACTCTTCTGCGGTTTGCCAGTGTTTCACCGGTACTGCCATTGCTTTGAATGTTAATTCTTCAACTTTGTTTCTCCTTTAAAACTTTAGTGTAGTTGTTTGTTGTTTCCTTTTTATTATTAACATCGTGTTTGCAGAAAATGACTTCATCCAGGAACACCGATAAGGGCAAAGCCCCAGCTTCTTCTTCAATAAGAGGTAAGGGAAAGTCAAAGGCCTCCGCAGCACCCGCCAACTCTAGGGAGGCTATCATGTTCTGTGTACTCGACATGAAGGGGCACTATGCCATCTGCAAGGGATGCTCAATCATAGTAGAAAAGCAGTTTGACTTGGTGGGGCTGCACTGTGACCTACCCAACATCACTGCTCAATTCACAGAGTAGAAAATGGAACACTTTTTCCAATCCTCTCCCAGACTATTATCCAAGCTTGGTGACAGAGTTCTATGCTTCGTACCAGGCTAGGCAGGAAACTATGAACTGCAGAGGTAGGGTCGATGAATTCCCCTTCCTGCCTTCAGCTATGGTGCGAGGGATGGAGGTGGATATCACTCCAGTAGCCATCAACTATATATTCTAGGAAGACGAGATTGACACTGGCTCAGAGTACATGGACAGAATTGCTGACATGAAGCACCAATTCACTTGGATAGCCCCTATCATTGTGGCTAACACACCTCTTTGGGCTACAATGGGTAGTGAAATTTCTTGCCATAATCTGAAATTTGACGCCAAGTTGTGGCTCGATTTCATCTGTGGCTGAATCATCCCTTATAAAAATGAACAGCGGTCGGCTTGGAGACGACTATTCTTATAGTCTGCATAATGTCAGGAGCCCCTATTAACTTTGGGGAGATTGTAGCTCAGCAAATAAAGAGGAAATCCTGATAGGCCAACACTTCCATGCCATACACTGTGCTTATATCGCAACTATGCTTGCAAGCGGGAGTACCATTGTTTCCGAATGAGATACTTGTTCCTACTTTGGGTGTCATCACATTAGACCAGAAAAGAGATGCTGAGGAACCCAAAGTCAAGTAGAAATGGATGTAGGATTTTGGGTTGCCAGAGGGTTCTCTATCCCATGGTTCAGAGTAGTCTCCACAGGCCCTAGATTTGAACATGTCCCACCAAGAAGCTTCAGGCCAAGCCTCCGGTGACATACCTCTTTGGTGGCATCACCCCCTCCAACATCCTCCCAACTGAGTGGTCTCAACGAACTCATGGAAATGACCATCTCTCATGAGAGACAACTTCAAAAATTGGCCAGGAGCCTCCCTATGCTCATTGCTAAAATAGTAAAAAGGGAGTTGAAGTCTATGTATGAGAGTCCTACAACATTTTGCAAATGGGTGGATGCAGTGGAGGGGGCTGTCACCTCTCTCCGGACAGAAGTGAGGGAGTGAAAAAGTCGAACATCCGTGGAGGTGCCTGACCTGAGTGCTCTTGATACAGCAATGGCGGCCCCTTCTACAGTTTGAGGCCCCATAGATGATTTGTTGGATGGATTGAGGAGATGACACCGAAGATCCAGGCGATGCAGGCTTGGAGGGCGAAGTAGGAGCAGGTGCGGATTATGATGTGGATGATGAGGAGTGACCCACTTAGGGAGTCTCCCTCCCCTTTATTTTGCATGCATACATTGGGGACAATGTAATTTTTTTAGTTGGGGGTGGGATGAGTGCTTTTCGGGGAGGGGGGGGGTCAATTGTATTTTATTTGGTGATGACTTGATGTAGCCTTTGTCGGGCTCATTTTTAGTAATGTTGATGATTGCTCTTGCCAAGCTAGCTATGTCGATAATATATGAATGAATGAAATGGATGAGTTTTTAGATATTTGTTTGCTAGAGATGAAAATTGGGTCCTTACTTTGAATTGTTAAATATTACATTATGATCCAAGCCTTTTGTTCTCCTGTGTAAATAATAGAATAGTAATCAAACTCTAAGGGTTTTCTTCATACCACGGTTCTTTTACAAGGAGCATTTGTCTTTTTCTTTTTTCTTTGTTGTCAAACCAGGTTGGCACTCCTTGATGATAGATTGTGAGGCGACTCTCTTAAGGGAAAATGCCGTCACACCCCACCTTGGGAGGCGTAACTTGCACCTAATGCCACACTGAATTCTGAGCTGACCTAGCTGGATACATACACTCCTGGTGCATGCCAGCAAGATATATCATGGAAATAAATGGCTATATCTCGGCTATAAATACAGCTTTGGTCGTCAAGGCCACTACACAACCCCTATAGTAAATCAGCTAACCCTACAACAATGGTAATATGATCCTATGCAGGATGACAAGAAGACCATGCTCCTAATAGATAATATAACTAGGCCCCCTACGGCCAACAACACCCATCATAACAAATATAGGCCCCACGCGGTCAATAATGCATAACTAACCAAAAACGTTAGTTTGTATGCCTCAAAGAGTGAATTATTGCTCGGGACAGGGCTCCGACCTACCCAAAAACTATCTTACAAAAGATAGTCAAACCTCTACTATCTAGCAACTCCAAAGGAAAGGAGCTGACTGTTCTGCTGACTCTGAATAGCTGCTAAGGAGGTCCTGAAACCTATCTGTTTGAACCTGCAGGCAAGTATGCAGCGCCCCATGCGTGGGCATCTGTACAATATATATCGAGTATGTAAAAAAATAATAATAACTGAATAGAAGCTGATAAAGAACTAAAAGTAATCAACAAAAAGGGCTAAAGTTGACATGTATGCTATCACAACCATAGCCTGTATCTAGTAAACAATTATACAAATTGGAATTAAGCTAAATGATTACACGTTCATAAACTTATTTAGCAAAAAAGGATACAAACAAGAACCTAACTTGGCCCCTATAAACCTGGAAGGTGCAAGAAAGATAGAGAAGTCCCCCATAAGCCTCGACAAGTGCAAGCAAACTATTACTCCAATCTATTTCACTATAGCCCTATAGGCAAGCTATAACTGAATCATACTCGATCTTTGAAATTGTATTTAAGCCTTCTAGGCTTCTGCAACTGTGTTTGAGCCATCTAGGATCCTATAACTGTATATGAGTCGTCTGGGCTGCTGCAACTATATATGAGCCGTCTGGCCCCTGTAACTGTATATGAGCCATCTGGGCTCCTCTGACAGTATGTGAGCCATCTAGGCCCCTATAACTATATATGAGCCATCTGGGCTCCTGTGACTGTATGTGAATCATCTGGCTCCTGTAACTGTATATATGAGCTATTTGGGCTCCTGTAACTATATATGAGCTATCTATGCTCCTACAACTATATACGAGCCATCTAGGATCATGTATCATCCTAATTAGTCGCTAACAACCGTATCCTATGTGTCCATAGCTAGTCAGATAGTCATGGAAGTAATTATAAAATCAGCTAGCTAAGAAAGGAAAGGGCGAGGTCTGAGACAACCTGGAGACACTCTGAAGGTCATGCTAGTACAATAGTCATCCATCAGTGGACAACAAGATCATAGGTGGCAAACTTTATGGTTCCCTCACCTAGAATGACTACAGGGCTGCTAATAACTGGTTATGATATTAGGCGATCAACCACAATTATCCTGTGTGCAACCACAAAGATTATTAACTTGAAGAGTAAACCATATGTCACACCCCACCTTGGGGGGTATGACGGGCACCTGGTGCCTACTAGACTCTGGACTGCTGAATGGTCCAGCCTGAGCACATCTGGTGCTTTGGCTGGCTCTGGCTCTACTCCAAGAAATAAACCGGCTATATAACAGCTGTAAACACAACCTCCGGCCAACTGGCCTACAGCCACCCATACCTGTAGTAGCAGCTAACCAGAACACACTCATAACAAGGAACCTATGTGTGCCGACAAGGCCACCATGCTGTCTAGTCATCTGTAATATCATCACAAAACTACTGTAAGACTACGTGACCGGCAAGGTCACCACTACTGTCAAATTAAGGCCTCACACGGCCAACATAAACTGAAATGCTAAACAGCTATAACTAACTGCACGGCCTCACGCGACCGGCTCAACTGACCACAGGAAAATATATACAGACTGCAAGCCTCTAGGAATAACAATAGAAATGATCGGGACAGGGCCCCGACCTACCCGTACTGTACAACAAAAAGGAAATGATATAAACCTCTGAAATATCAAGCTCCGGATGACAGGAGCTCATGACTCTGCGCTGGCTAGGATCACGAGGGATCGCCTCCTCGTCTATGAGTACCTGCAGGCAAGTAATGCAGCGCCCCACTGGGAGTCAGTACCACTGGTACTGAGTATGCAAAGCAACTGAAATAATATAACTGAAAACGACTGAATATAGATAACATAGCTAGCATTTCTGTACAGCAGGAGATAGCTGAATCTGAAGAAGCTGAAATGAACTGGATCAAGCTTTCTATACTGATAAGGCAGAGGCGTGCCTGTAGACGCGTCGGTCTGCTGTCTAGTAGCTAGTATATAGCACATAAATAGATATACATATAAATACACACAATACCTGACCGACCCCCATAAGCCGGAAGGTGCCAACCAACACACAATCTATTTACCCCTACCCGGGTCTAAACCAACCAAAAATAGGTCACTCCACTCATCTGATAACTGTGAGCTCCTCCTACCGGTCCCCTTGGGTACGTAGGCCTTTGACAATAAACTGTGTCTGAGTCCGAAGACTCCTGCCTTTGGGCGCAAGTGCACACGGGGTAATCTGCTGCTGTATCTGTGACTGAAACTGCCCCTGGGTGCAAGCACGCAACAGGGTAATTTTATAAAAATCTGTATCTGAAACTACCCCCGGCCACAAGCACACACAGAGTGTTCTGCCCCTGTAAACAAGGTGGACTGGCTCTGCGCAGAGTAAACTGAACTACCCCTGCAAGCAGGGTGGTCTGGACCGTATTATCATGGTGGTCGGCCATCATCGTCCTCTAGGCGGACGGCATCGCCCAGCTGGTGGCGGTATCTGAATCTGGTATCGACACAGCTATAACCCAGGGGCGGTGGGGATGCTAAAAGGGTGCCCACATGCCACAACAAGTCTCAACAAACAAATAGCACATAGAAATAGCAAGCATGTATAACTGAAAAGACTATCTGGAATCTAACTTCTTATTCTAATCTGTTTCTATACTGAACTGATTCTTTACTGATTATACTGATTCTAAAATCTCTGTTTAACTGTATGGCTAATCTGTAGCCAAGATACTGTCTGTCTGAATGGCTAGTCTGTAGCCATAACTGTCTGTCTATCTGATCTTTCTTTACTGACTTTTATTATGAAAATCTGTTCCTTTTTATTCTACAACATGCTTGCTATTCACATAATAGGCTATACTGAATCTGAAAAACTAACTTTGCCTTGGGCACATGCTTTTCTAACTTTCAGACTGAATACGATATAACAACGCAAACTAGGTTTACTGAACTTTGCACAATACTTAACATTCAACTCCGGGAATTCTACTACGGAGTTTATTGAACTATACAAGGCTAAAGCTACTAACTTGCCGAAGAAACTGACTTTACATACCTTAACCTCGAGTTATCCGTCTGTCGGACGAGGCTCGGTCAATACTCCAGCTATTTCTCCCAACTGCATTCATGTATACGCTAATTAATACTAAATATAGCTTTATTCTAAAGAACAACATCACTTTCGATATAATTATAGCCTAAACTTAGGCTTATCGAAAGACGATCAAAAACTCGCTATTTTTCAGAAGTCCAGAAGGGAGAAGTACTCACTTCACAGCTAGGAGCACATAGACACTAGTTTGGATCAATTCTACTTACCTTAGTCCGGTAGCTCGACGATTCGTCGGCCGTATTTCGCGAAACAAAATCCGTAGGAATGCTCCCTGCTGCTAAATACCTCGGTACCTGAGGTTGATTCGAGTTTGGACCGCGTTTGACAGCGTAATCGAAAGGAAATTATCAAATACCTTACGTTCCCTCTATTTCTCTCGCGTCCTTTCTGGAAAGTTATGAAAATTATCCGAAGTAGAGGGGTTATATAATAGGGACTTATAAGTCGCATTCCTGGAATGCGATTTATAAGTCGCATTTTGCCTTGCGACGCGCCGACTTGGCGCTTGTCCGATCTTTCCCCGGGCCTTTTTCTAGCATGTATGGCTTTCAAATACTCTTAACCAACATGCGAATAAGTCATCTATATTCCGGGAATTTACGGGGTGTAACATTCTCCCCCCCTTAAGAACATTCGTCCTCGAATGTAAACTGCTATATAGAGGACTACTCAATTAGCTTAACTTGTTCTTAGGAAAATTTCGGCAGCGTTTCCCCTGTAATATGGACTATAGAAAAAACCTGAAATGCAGAAAAGTCCAATGCAGGTACTGCACGCAATACTTTAAGATTTACTGGATAGCTAAACATCAATCTTTCTCATTTATACATATACAACCATAAGGTACTACATAAGTAATAATACGGATGTACCTGTCGCCTGACTAGGCCTGGAATAGGTGAGGATATCTAGCTTTCATATCTTCTTCAGCCTCCCACGTCATCTCCTCTCGGTTCCTGTTACGCCACAATACCTTGACAGATGCGATATCCTTAGTTCTCAATCTACGAATCTGTCTGTCTAAGATAGCTACCGGAACCTCTTCGTAGGCCAGCTCTTTAGTAACCTGGATATCCTGGACTGGGACTGCTCTGGATGGGTCTCCTATGCATTTCCTCAACATAGACACGTGAAAGACGGGATGAACGGATTCTAGCTCTGGAGGCAAATTCAACCCATATGCTACTCGGCCTATCCTTCGACGAATCTGATAAGGCCCAACAAATCTTGGGCTGAGCTTACCCTTCTTGCCGAATCTCATCACCCCTTTCATCGGAGACACTTTCAGAAATACCCAATCATTCACATCAAACTCCAGGTCCCTGCGCCGTATATCCGCGTATGATTTCTGGCGACTCTGTGCAGTCAATAGGCGTTCTCTGATAAGCTTTACTGTCTCCTCTGACTGCTGAACAATATCTGGTCCGACCAACGCTGATTCTCCTACTTCAAACCAACCAATTGGCGATCTGCACTTTCGCCTGTATAATGCCTCAAAAGGCCCCATCTGAATAGCTGAGTAATAACTATTATTATAAGCAAACTCGATTAGAGGCAAATGCTCATCCCAGCTACCACCAAAGTCTAGCGCACATGCTCGCAACATATCTTCGAGCGTCTGAATGGTGCGTTCAGCCAGTCCGTCTGTTTGAGGGTGGAATGCGGTACTCAAATTAATCTGCGTTCCCAGACCTTTCTGCAACGGCTGCCAAAATCTAGCCGTAAACTGTGCTCCTCTATCTGAAATAATGGATACTGGTACTCCGTGCAACCTAACTATTTCTCGGATATACAACTCCGCATAATCTGGCCGAGAAAGTAGTTTCCACTGGCAAAAAATGAGCTGATTCGGTCAACCTGTCAGCTATCATCCATATAGAGTCATGTCCAAGTTTGGTACGGGGTAATCCTGCCACAAAATCCATATATACTGCTTCCCACTTCTAGAGAGGCACAACTATGTTTGAGTCAAACCGCTTGGTTTCTGATGTTCTGCTTTCACCTGCTGGCAGTTAGGACACCGAGCTACAAATTCAGCAATTTCTCTTTTTTTTTCTAGCCACCAGTAGTTTTCTTTGATATCATGGTACATTTTTTTTGTGTCGCGCCAGGGTGGAGAAAATAGTTGCTGGCGCAGTGTACCTCGTTCATGATCTGATGGCGGAGGCCTGAAACATCTGGAACACATAGACGACCTTTACAACGTAGCACTCCATTCTCTGTTATTTTTCGAATCTGGCGCTTCCCTTGCAGGATTCTGTCCTTAAGCTAGACCAGGTCAGGATCTGCATATTGCCGTTCTCTTACCCCCACAACTAAGGATGACACAACGGTGTCCTGGATTACCGCTCTGTTGTCCTTCATTTCTATCACACGAACGGCTAAATTAACCAATTGATGTATCTCCCTGACCAACTCCTGTTGCTCGGGTTGCACATACGCCACACTCCTAATAGATCTATAGCTAAGAGCGTTTGTTGCTTCATTACCTCTTCTTGACTGATATAACATTTTCATACTTAGAGAGCTCGACATATAATTGACGGTCATACTGGCTTGTCTTGCCGAAGAGATCAACAGGTAGTTTACCGGCGTAATTAGAGCTTATCTGGCCTTCTGGCCACATGCTAAGGCTATTTGTTGCTGGGATAACCTGAACGACCGTCTGCGCACCTTGTGCCTTTATCTGATCAGAGGATCCTGATATTGATCATAACCTCTAATGATCTGGCTGCATAACCTTAAACAACTGAATAGTCGGGTTGAATGACCCGAATGTGGCAGTAGTCTAACACTGCTCTAACTGTTCTACTTGAGTACTTATAGTTCATGCATACTGCAGACTTGTGGGCATCTAATTGCTTTGTTATTTTGCTTGAATTACTATAAGGCTGGGCTTAATCAAACTTACTCCCAGGCGATCAATCTCTGGATCTTCACGGGGAGTCTACTGATCTCCTGGTCTTAATAAACACTGTGCTAGTAGGGTACTATCAATTCTTACGCCTTGTGTGTATCCACTTGGATTTATACTGATATTCTAGGGAATTCTCGGTCTTATGAGCTATTCTGTAAATACTGGCCTTCTGCTAGGGCTCCGCATCTGAATATCTTACGAGAACCAGCTGAAGTACTAGTCTGTCGCTGACTACTGATGTGGACCCCTTTCTTGGGGTGCCCACGGGTTTGTCTGACTTGCGGGGTATTCCTTGTAATAACTGCTAGGTTGACTTAGGTCGACTCTCACCTACAAGGCTGGGAAAATGATGTACGACCACTTAACATACTGGAAAAAATTCTGGTTCCGGCATATGCGATAATGCTATTGATTTTTAGGGATGCTTCCCTGCTAATACAAGCGCCAGCTAGTCGTTAGACCGTCTAACTGTGCTCTTATCATCTAGCCATCTAATTCAGGCCATTAACTCTGGTAAGCTTCTAGAGCCTAGATCTGGCAACAACACATAAGTTTATTAACTTAATAACTGAGAACTGAGATAGTTTCTATGACTTCATACGTAATTCACACTTAATCTGCCCTTTCTCTTCTTCTTTCCCTTTCTCCTTTCTTCTCTCCTTTTCTTTCTTTCTTCTTTTTTTTTTGGCAAGGGGGGTCCTGCAATGCAATTTGTACATGCTTTCTAGTACTAATCAGCATCTGTGATTGTAACCCCTATAGGCAGCTACTCACAGCATATCTACTATCTGTGTATATATATATATCAGTAGCTACGTACAATACGTACTGAATTCTGTGGTGATACATAATCTCTGACATGCTCTGCTGAGCCTCATACTGTACATGATACACCGCTTCTACGGCCTAATAATATCTCCTGCCCTGACTTATCATTTCCTTAGACTTTCATCCCATTCTAGATGTAACAAACATAAACACTTTGGTTATTGTCTGCTGTTTGAAATTCCGCCACTCTTGCGATGTGGGTCCACACCCGAGCCTTGTGGCCTTACTTGGCATTATATTGAGAGCCCATGACTGTCTGCTGGGCCTTATCTCTAGGCCACACTAGATTAGAATTGCTGTATCGGTAATTTCTTAACTTCTCCATAAGCGGGCGTACTGCGGTATTCTAAACTGCAATCTTACTGTCAGCCCGAGGCTTAATCCTTAATACAATATTCTATCAATCTGGGGGTAATCCTTATTTCCCCACAAAATCTGACATTCCTACTTCTTCCCCTCATCTTGCCTAAGCTGAACTCTGGGATTCAAGGTACCTGCTTTTCATTGTTAATAAGATTACTGGTCAAGTATCAGTTCATGCTTCCCCTGACTTGCAGCCATACCTATCTGATTCACATGACCTCTCACCCTTTCGATATCACAACTGAATCATATCTATAATCTTGCAGGTATATCTTACTGTCTATTAGCATATATGGCAGACTTGGCCTTTTTCTTACTCAAATTTGACTATTACTAGGCATTCATTACTGACAGGTCTTTTACCTCTGCTTCGGGTAAGCTAACAGTCTTACTTTCCCTTTACGCTCACTAACACTTACTGGAATTAATCTATCTATCTTCACTTACTGCTTGTTTTGGGCAGCCTCACCTCAATTCTTATGCCCCTTTACTGTACTAGAATCAAGGTCAAGAGGTAGGAATAGCCCTTTTCTTGTTGCAACAGATAGAAACATATAACTGTACCACATCTGAAAAGATGTGTTTGAGATTCCTGCATTTCCCTCTCTTTCTCATACTTATCTGATAGTCTGACCTTGTCTGTAATCTTAATCAGATCTTGTATAGCTAATAAATAAATCAGCTTGTATGTACATTATACTTCTGACTTCCTATTCTGACGTTACCAACGTATACTGGGAATAGTACCGATAAAGGTATCATGCTGGGAGGTCTCTGGTACCTTCTCCTGCTGCTGTAAGTATCTTGTAACTGGCTGATGGACTCTTCTGTTGCTATATCTGATCTTTTGCCTGTAATAGGATAATGCTAATCTACCTTTGTATCTGTAATCAAAGAATACGGTAAGTTTTTAGGGACTCAACCCTATACTGTACCGCTCTAAAGCACAACTGACTGAGAAGGAAGGGTAACCATCGTATCATGCCTCGCAGCCTCCTGCCTATAGTATGCGGTGCACAACACATCCATAGACAAGACTCTACTTAGCACGGCCTGCAGACTCCCTGGGACACGACCTTCTCTGATACCAAGTTTGTCACACTCCACCTTAGGGGGTATGACGGGCACCTGGTGCCTACTAGACTCTGGACTGCTGAATGGTCCAGCCTGAGCACATCTGGTGCTTTGGCTGGCTCTGGCTCTACTCCAAGAAATAAATCGGCTATATAACGGCTATAAACACAACCTCCGGCCAACTGGCCTATAGCCACCCATACCTGTAGTAACAGCTAACCAGAACACACTCATAACAAGGAACCTATGTGGGCCGACAAGGCCACCATGCTGTCTAGTCATCTGTAATATCATCACAAAACTACTGTAAGACTACGTGACCGGCAAGGTCACCACTACTGTCAAATTAAGGCCTCACACGGCCAACATAAACTGAAATGCTAAACAGCTATAACTAACTGCACGGCCTCACGCGCCCGGCTCAACTGACCACAGGAAAATATATACAGACTGCAAGCCTCTAGGAATAACAATAGAAATGATCGGGACAGGGCCCCGACCTACCCGTACTGTACAACAAAAAGGAAATGATATAAACCTCTGAAATATCAAGCTCCGGATGACAGGAGCTGATGACTCTGCGCTGGCTAGGATCACGAGGGATCGCCTCCTCGTCTATGAGTACCTGCAGGCAAGTAATGCAGCGCCCCACTGGGAGTCAGTACCACTGGTACTGAGTATGCAAAGCAACTGAAATAATATAACTGAAAACGACTGAATATAGATAACATAGCTAGCATTTCTGTACAGCAGGAGATAGCTGAATCTGAAGAAGCTGAAATGAACTGGATCAAGCTTTCTATACTGATAAGGCAGAGGCGTGCCTGTAGACGCGTCGGTCTGCTGTCTAGTAGCTAGTATATAACACATAAATAGATATACATATAAATACACACAATACCTGACCGACCCCCATAAGCCGGAAGGTGCCAACCAACACACAATCTATTTACCCCTACCCGGGTCTAAACCAACCAAAAATAGGTCACTCCACTCATCTGATAACTGTGAGCTCCTCCTACCGGTCCCCTTGGGTACGTAGGCCTTTGACAATAAACTGTGTCTGAGTCCGAAGACTCCTGCCTCTGGGCGCAAGTGCACACGGGGTAATCTGCTGCTGTATCTGTGACTGAAACTGCCCCTGGGTGCAAGCACGCAACAGGGTAATTTTATAAAAATCTGTATCTGAAACTACCCCCGGCCACAAGCGCACACAGAGTGTTCTGCCCCTATAAACAAGGTGGACTGGCTCTGCGCAGAGTAAACTGAACTACCCCTGCAAGCAGGGTGGTCTGGACCGTATTATCATGGTGGTTGGCCATCATCGTCCTCTAGGCGGACGGCATCGCCCAGCTGGTGGCGGTATCTGAATCTGGTATCGACACAGCTATAACCCAGGGGCGGTGGGGATGCTAAAAGGGTGCCCACATGCCACAACAAGTCTCAACAAACAAATAGCACATAGAAATAGCAAGCATGTATAACTGAAAAGACTATCTGGAATCTAACTTCTTATTCTGATCTGTTTCTATACTGAACTGATTCTTTACTGATTATACTGATTCTGAAATCTCTGTTTAACTGTATGGCTAATCTGTAGCCAAGATACTGTCTGTCTGAATGGCTAGTCTGTAGCCATAACTGTCTGTCTATCTGATCTTTCTTTACTGACTTTTATTATGAAAATCTGTTCCTTTTTATTCTACAACATGCTTGCTATTCACATAATAGGCTATACTGAATCTGAAATACTAACTTGCCCTTGGACACATGCTTTTCTAACTTTCAGACTGAATACGATATAACAACGCAAACTAGGTTTACTGAACTTTGCACAATACTTAACATTCAACTCCGGGAATTCTACTACGGAGTTTATTGAACTATACAAGGCTAAATCTACTAACTTGCCGAAGAAATTGACTTTACATACCTTAACCTCGAGTTATCCGTCTGTCGGACGAGGCTCGGTCAATACTCCAGCTATTTCTCCCAACTGCATTCATGTATACGCTAATTAATACTAAATATAGCTTTATTCTAAAGAACAACATCACTTTCGATATAATTATAGCCTAAACTTAGGCTTATTGAAAGACGATCAAAAACTCGCTATTTTTCAGAAGTCCAGAAGGGAGAAGTACTCACTTCACAACTAGGAGCACATAGACACTAGTTTGGATCAATTCTACTTACCTTAGTCCGGTAGCTCGACGATTCGTCGGCCGTATTTCGCGAAACAAAATCCGTAGGAATGCTCCCTGCTGCTAAATACCTCGGTACCTGAGGTTGATTCGAGTTTGGACCGCGTTTGACAGCGTAATCGAAAGGAAATTATCAAATACCTTACGTTCCCTCTGTTTCTCTCGCGTCCTTTCTGGAAAGTTATGAAAATTATCCGAAGTAGAGGGGTTATATAATAGGGACTTATAAGTCGCATTCCTGGAATGCGATTTATAAGTCGCATTTTGCCTTGCGACGCGCCGACTTGGCGCTTGTCCGATCTTTCCCCGGGGCTTTTTCTAGCATGTATGGCTTTCAAATACTCTTAACCAACATGCGAATAAGTCATCTATATTCCGGGAATTTACGTGGTGTAACATTCTCCCCCCCTTAAGAACATTCGTCCTCGAATGTAAACTGCTATATAGAGGACTACTCAATTAGCTTAACTTGTTCTTAGGAAAATTTCGGCAGCGTTTCCCCTGTAATATGGACTATAGAAAAAACCTGAAATGCAGAAAAGTCCAATGCAGGTACTGCACGCAATACTTTAAGATTTACTGGATAGCTAAACATCAATCTTTCTCATTTATACATATACAACCATAAGGTACTACATAAGTAATAATACGGATGTACCTGTCGCCTGACTAGGCCTGGAATAGGTGAGGATATCTAGCTTTCATATCTTCTTCAGCCTCCCACGTCATCTCCTCTCGGTTCCTGTTACGCCATAATACCTTGACAGATGCGATATCCTTAGTTCTCAATCTACGAATCTGTCTGTCTAAGATAACTACCGGAACCTCTTCGTAGGCCAGCTCTTCTGTAACCTGGATATCCTGGACTGGGACTGCTCTGGATGGGTCTCCTATGCATTTCCTCAGCATAGACACGTGAAAGACGGGATTAACGGATTCTAGCTCTGGAGGCAAATTCAACCCATATGCTACTCGGCCTATCCTTCGACGAATCTGATAAGGCCCAACAAATCTTGGGCTGAGCTTACCCTTCTTGCCGAATCTCATCACCCCTTTCATCGGAGACACTTTCAGAAATACCCAGTCATTCACATCGAACTCCAGGTCCCTGCGCCGTATATCCGCGTATGATTTCTGGCGACTCTGTGCAGTCAATAGGCGTTCTCTGATAAGCTTTACTGTCTCCTCTGACTGCTGAACAATATCTGGTCCGACCAACGCTGATTCTCCTACTTCAAACCAACCAATTGGCGATCTGCACTTTCGCCCGTATAATGCCTCGAAAGGCCCCATCTGAATAGCTGAGTAATAACTGTTATTATAAGCAAACTCGATTAGAGGCAAATGCTCATCCCAGCTACCACCAAAGTCTAGCGCACACGCTCGCAACATATCTTCGAGCGTCTGAATGGTGCGTTCAGCCTGTCCGTTTGTTTGAGGGTGGAATGCAGTACTCAAATTAATCTGCGTTCCCAGACCTTTCTGCAACGGCTGCCAAAATCTAGCCGTAAACTGTGCTCCTCTATCTGAAATAATGGATACTGGTACTCCGTGCAACCTAACTATTTCTCAGATATACAACTCCGCATAATCTGGCCGAGAAAGTAGTTTCCACTGGCAAAAAATGAGCTGATTCGGTCAACCTGTCAGCTATCATCCATATAGAGTCATGTCCATGTTTGGTACGGGGTAATCCTGCCACAAAATCCATATATACTGCTTCCCACTTCTAGAGAGGCACAACTATGTCCTGAGTCAAACCGCTTGGTTTCTGATGTTCTGCTTTCACCTGCTGGCAGTTAGGACACCGAGCTACAAATTCAGCAATTTCTCTTTTTTTTTCTAGCCACCAGTAGTTTTCTTTGATATCATGGTACATTTTTTTTGTGTCGCGCCAGGGTGGAGAAAATAGTTGCTGGCGCAGTGTACCTCGTTCATGATCTGATGGCGGAGGCCTGAAACATCTGGAACACATAGACGACCTTTACAACGTAGCACTCCATTCTCTGTTATTTTTCGAATCTGGCGCTTCCCTTGCAGGATTCTGTCCTTAAGCTAGACCAGGTCAGGATCTGCATATTGCCGTTCTCTTACCCCCACAACTAAGGATGACACAGCGGTGTTCTGGATTACCGCTCTGTTGTCCTTCATTTCTATCACACGAACGGCTAAATTGACCAATTGATGTATCTCCCTGACCAACTCCTGTTGCTCGGGTTGCACATACGCCACACTCCTAATAGATTTATAGCTAAGAGCGTTTGTTGCTTCATTACCTCTTCTTGACTGATATAACATTTTCATACTTAGAGAGCTCGACATATAATTGACGGTCATACTGGCTTGTCTTGCCGAAGAGATCAACAGGTAGTTTACCGGCGTAATTAGAGCTTATCTGGCCTTCTGGCCACATGCTAAGGCTATTTGTTGCTGGGATAACCTGAACGACCGTCTGCGCACCTTGTGCCTTTATCTGATCAGAGGATCCTGATATTAATCATAACCTCTAATGATCTGGCTGCATAACTTTAAACAACTGAAATAATATAACTGAAAACGACTGAATATTGATAACATAGCTAGCATTTCTGTACAGCAGGAGATAGCTGAATCTGAAGAAGCTGAAATGAACTGGATCAAGCTTTCTATACTGATAAGGCAGAGGCGTGCCTGTAGACGCGTCGGTCTGCTGTCTAGTAGCTAGTATATAGCACATAAATAGATATACATATAAATACACACAATACCTGACCGACCCCCATAAGCCGGAAGGTGCCAACCAACACACAATCTATTTACCCCTACCCGGGTCTAAACCAACCAAAAATAGGTCACTCCACTCATCTGATAACTGTGAGCTCCTCCTACCGGTCCCCTTGGGTACGTAGGCCTTTGACAATAAACTGTGTCTGAGTCCGAAGACTCCTGCCTCTGGGAGCAAGTGCACACGGGGTAATCTGCTGCTGTATCTGTGACTGAAACTGCCCCTGGGTGCAAGCACGCAACAGGGTAATTTTATATAAATCTGTATCTGAAACTACCCCCGGCCACAAGCGCACACAGAGTGTTCTACCCCTATAAACAAGGTGGACTGGCTCTGCGCAGAGTAAACTGAACTACCCCTGCAAGCAGGGTGGTCTGGACCGTATTATCATGGTGGTCGGCCATCATCGTCCTCTAGGCGGACGGCATCGCCCAGCTGGTGGCGGTATCTGAATCTGGTATCGACACAGCTATAACCCAGGGGCGGTGGGGATGCTAAAAGGGTGCCCACATGCCACAACAAGTCTCAACAAACAAATAGCACATAGAAATAGCAAGCATGTATAACTGAAAAGACTATGTGGAATCTAACTTCTTATTCTGATCTGTTTCTATACTGAACTGATTCTTTACTGATTATACTGATTCTGAAATCTCTGTTTAACTGTATGGCTAATCTGTAGCCAAGATACTGTCTGTCTGAATGGCTAGTCTGTAGCCATAACTGTCTGTCTATCTGATCTTTCTTTACTGACTTTTATTATGAAAATCTGTTCCTTTTTATTCTACAACATGCTTGCTATTCACATAATAGGCTATACTGAATCTAAAATACTAACTTGCCCTTGGGCACATGCTTTTCTAACTTTCAGACTGAATACGATATAACAACGCAAACTAGGTTTACTGAACTTTGCACAATACTTAACATTCAACTCCGGGAATTCTACTACGGAGTTTATTGAACTATACAAGGCTAAAGCTACTAACTTGCCGAAGAAACTGACTTTACATACCTTAACCTCGAGTTATCCGTCTGTCGGACGAGGCTCGGTCAATACTCCAGCTATTTCTCCCAACTGCATTCATGTATACGCTAATTAATACTAAATATAGCTTTATTCTAAAGAACAACATCACTTTCGATATAATTATAGCCTAAACTTAGGATTATCGAAAGACAATCAAAAACTCGCTATTTTTCAGAAGTCCAGAAGGGAGAAGTACTCACTTCACAGCTAGGAGCACATAGACACTAGTTTGGAGCAATTCTACTTACCTTAGTCCGGTAGCTCGACGATTCGTCGGCCGTATTTCGCGAAACAAAATCCGTAGGAATGCTCCCTGCTGCTAAATACCTCGGTAGCTGAGGTTGATTCGAGTTTGGACCGCGTTTGACAGCGTAATCGAAAGGAAATTATCAAATACTTTACGTTCCCTCTGTTTCTCTCGCGTCCTTTCTGGAAAGTTATGAAAATTATCCGAAGTAGAGGGGTTATATAATAGGGACTTATAAGTCGCATTCAGGGAATGCGATTTATAAGTCGCATTTTGCCTTGCGACGCGCCGACTTGGCGCTTGTCCGATCTTTCCCCGAGCCTTTTTCTAGCATGTATGGCTTTAAAATACTCTTAACCAACATGCGAATAGGTCATCTATATGCCGGGAATTTATGGGGTGTAACACCATAATACTAAGGTTCTAGTTCATAGGCATCAATCTGGTCTGTCCTGACAACATATAGCTCATGTGGGAAATCTGTAGCCCCATAGGCAGGTATACTTAGACTTAGCCCTTCTAGGAAACATGTATGCGCGCATCTATATGAATAACCAGAGGCGTTAGCCCCATGTATAACGGATACTAAGGTGCTTACTTAGGATATCTCGTAATCCATCAGATCTTCTGAAAACTAGGGTGGTTCCCTAAGCGGCTGATACAACCAACTATAAGTCGAAAGAAGTTATACGATTACTGGCAGTAGGTCGTTCACCTAGGAAGCTACCACTTGGTTCATTAGGCAACCCTGGTGCTACTGACTCGAAGGTAAGGCCATTCTATCATGACTCTAGTCCTGTAGGCATCAAATAGGAAGTTATATTGCCAAACTATGCCCTATGCCGCCTAATTTAACCATGTACGCTAACAACTAACCGCAAGCCTCTTTGGCCTTAGTATGTCAACAAAACATTAGTAGTCTCTCCAGATAGTGAATAACTAAAAAGGAAATTTCTTTGTCGCTTCTAGCGATAGTCAAAACTGAATATAATCTTCAACCTGAATTCTCCTCGTGGCAGCTAACCACAACATGTGTAATCATAAGCTACTACAATAGTACAAGTCATATTAACTATACGACAAGAATAACTTGCTGAAAGAAGTCAGGTTTAACATACATCAATTGCCGAATTTAGCTCAATCGATCCAGTTGCGATCGAGAACTCATAATCCCTTCGTACTCGAGCATACGCCTAGGGAATAGGGCTATTATAATCCAAGAGCTAGGCCAGCAATTTCATAGCCCAAAAACATAACGATAATATGTCAAAATGAATTCAACTCGACGAAATCTTATGAACACTTGTAGATTAGAAAGGTAGAAATGCTTACTTATCACTTGCAGACGTTTAGGACTTGATTAGAAGTGGTTTCTACAACTTCTACTTGGAGAGACTCCATCAAAATGGGTCAAATTTGAAGATTCAACTCTGTAATATGTTCTTTGTAGGCCTAGGAATCATTACCCAATAAAAATTTGTAATTAGATGCGATTTAGCAGCATAATATTACTTCAAATTGATGAAATTCTCGTAAGAAATTCGCCTAAGCTGAGGGTCCTCTATTCAAAATGTTTTAAGTGAAACTAAATCACACTTAAAACATATATAGTAGGAGGCGACGACAAGGGTCCACGGCACGTCTCTCATGGCGTAGGGATAGAGGCGCGACGCGCCACCCACTGCGCCAGGGAGGGGTGCGCGACGCAGCGCCCATAGTGCCCTGTCTCTTTCTCCGACTTCTCGCTCGCTAGATAACGCGCTCGCGTGCTCCAACTTTAAGTCTTCTCCCACATGTGCCATGCTCTAGGAACTCTTAAAAGGCACACGCACACGTCGGCTAGATGAAAGAAACTTAGGGGGTGTAATATCATTCCCCCCTTAGGAACATTCATCCTCGGATGTAATTTAACTTTAAGAGACTCAATTCTTAGGCTTTACCAGAAAATTTTGGCAGAGTCTCCCCTGTAACATGGACTATCCGAAAACCTAAAACGTAGAAATATCCAACATAGGCATCTTAGAGGACGCTACAAACAACTAAATAACATAGTTCCATAACAATTAAGTGAGCAACTGACAACTATAGTAACATAAGCAACAATATAACACATAAAAGCTATCTCACCTTAACTGTAACTTTCTGAGTATATGTACTATCATTGTAGGGTCTAGAACACGTGAGGATATCTAGAGCTCATGTCGTCCAGAGATTCCCAAGTCATCTATCCTACGTTTTGTCCCTCCATAAAACTTTAATAGGCTACATCTTTGGTCCTTACTCTACGGACTTCTCTATCTAGTACGGCTATTGGAATCTTCTCATGGGATAATTTCTCTGTAACCTGAACATCCTTATCTGGGATAACCCGAGAAGGGTCTCCTACGCACTTGTGTAACATCGATACATGAAAGACTGGATGAACAGGTTCTAGCCCTGAAGGAAATTCTAGCTCATAGGCCACTTGGTCTATCTTTCGGAAGACTCTGGTATGGCCCAATGAATCTAGGGATAAACTTATCCTGCTTACTAAATCTTATGAAGAGCCTCACTGGTGAAGCTTTTAGTAATACCCAGTCGTTGACAAAAAACTCTAAATCTCTGTGTCATATATCGGAATAGGACTTCTGACGACTCTGAGTAGTCGATAGATGCTCCCTAATAAGCATAACTCCCTCTTTTGTCTGATATGTCATGTTAGGTCCTAATGACTCTGACTCTCCTATTTCAATCCATACTAGGGAGAACTTATATTTTTGCTCATAAAAAGCCTCATAAGGCATCATCTTGATGGTAGAATGGTAACTGTTATTATGCGAACTCGATAAGAGGTAGGTGTTCATTCCAACTTACTTTGAAGTCTATCACATGCGCCCATAACAAATCTTCAGGTGTCTAAATCATGCGCTCTACTTTGACATCTGTCTGGGGACAAAAAGTTGTACTCAAGTTAGCCTATGTTCCCAAACATTTCAGAAATGACTTCCAGAGTCTAGCATTAAACTAGGATCCTCTATCAGAGGCGTTAGACACTATGACACTATGCAGTTGGACTATCTCTTTAATGTACAGTTCAATGTACTTTCTTGCTTAAAATATAGACCTGACTGGAAAGATATGAGCTAATTTTGTCAACCTATCAACAATGACCCAAATGAAGTCAAATTTACGCCTGGTATATGGGGAACCTGTAACAAGGTTTATTGGCTACTTCCTGCTTCCATATAGGCATGCCTATTTCTTGAGTCAACCCACTGGGTTTCTGATGTTCAGTGTCTACCTGCTGGCAATTGTGACACTGCGCTAAAAACTCAGCAATATCTTTCTTCTTTCCATGGAACCAATAATTCTCTTTTATATCTGGTACATTTCACAAAGGTATATTTCCATCAGACCCCGATGAAAAGAATAACGAGAATAATGTACTTCTGCCATAATATGTTGGCAAAGCCCTGCCTCATCTGGGACGTAGAGTTAATCTCTGAATCTAAAGACTCTGTCCCCTGTTATCCCCAAGGCCCAAGACTTCTCCTGCTAAGCCTTGACTCTATTATCTATACTAGGCTAGGGCCTTCGTACTGTTGCTCATTCACCTCCACAACTAGAGATGATGCGGCTGTATTTTGCATCACAACCCTACTATGATTTGAGTCCATCAACTGGACTCTTAAACTAGATAACTAGTGCGACTCTCGATCCAATTTTCTCTTTCCTGGCTCAAATATGATAGGCTGCTCATAGATCTACGACTAAGGGCATCGACTACAATATTAGCCTTCCCTGGGTGATTCAAGGTGTCTACGTCGTAATCCTTTAATAACTCAAGCCAACGATATTGTTACAAATTCAACTTTTTCTGCTTAAAAATATATTGAAAGCCCTTGTTATTAGTGAAGATGTCTACATGGATACCCTACAAGTAATACCTCCAAAATTTTTGAAGCATGGACTACTGCAGCCAATTCTAGGTCATGGGTAGGATAGTTCTTTTCATGCCTTCTTGGCTGTCTTGAAGCATAAGCAATCACCTTACCAGGTTGCATCAAAGCACACCTTAACCCGATGCCTGAAACGTCATATATACAGTGTAGCCCTCTAAGCTCTCTAGAAAGGCTAACACTGCTGTAGGTGTCAATCTGTCTTTCAGCCCCTGGAAACTCTACTCACAAGCCTCAGTCCACTGGGACTTAACTACTTTCTGAGTTAGCTTTGTCAATGGTGCTGATAGGGTGGAGAATCCTTCCACCAACCTTCCATAATACCCAACTAACCCCGGAAAGCTGCAAGCTTCCATTGGAGTCGTGGATCTGGGCCAAATCTTAACAGTCTCTAGCTTTTGCGAGGCAACCCGAATACCTATATCAGATGCAATATGGCCCAAGAAAGCTTTAGATTTTAACCAGAACTCACATTTCAAGAACTTTACACATAATTTATGATATATGAGAATATGGGGTACTCAATTCGTGAAATATCCACGTCTCTTTGCAATGTGGTTATAATACAGGGTTCCACATATTCTAGTGCAAACCTTACTATAAATCGGTGTGCCCCACCTGGCTTGGTATCAACTAATGTTGGCGTATATCTTACCAAGGAATCAGACCTGAATACGTACCTTCTGACACTCGCTTTGCCCCATTTCGGGTGTAAGAACTGCTCCATCCAGACCTGTCGAATCTATCGAGGAAAATAATCATCTACGAAGGCCTTAAGAGAAACTAGGACAAGTAGATCAAGGTGCATCTCTGCCTCTAGATCTTTCTTAACTCTTGTATCAAAGAATTGCTATATCCTAAAATCGAAATACTACTAACTTAACTAACTCTATGTAGGAAGCATACATGATCCTAACTAGTCTATGAGCTTCTAGGGGTCTTGTCTATACACTGTCCCCATACACTGTGGCAGACTGCAAGAGACTCAAGAAACCCTCAAACTTCCAGATCCCTCTATAGGCCCGGCAACAACTGGTACTACTGGCTAGCACTGAGCAGCCATCATCTAAATCAATATACATATTGTATTCCTGACATCCTGATCTGAAGGTATAAGAAGAAATGGAAGTGGTGTCAACATATCTGTTTCCCTGTGAGATTCTTGGTTCTTTAGAGGATACTGGGGTTAACGAGAAAATGTCTCATTTTCGCCCTCAAGCTGGCTATCCCCAACTGTGGCACCCTGCTGATACCCTCTCCTTCTGTTGTATCTAACTTACGGTTAACTGTAGTCTGTTGTATATCAGACATCACTATAATTAGACACAACAACATACGCTCAGGGACTCAACCCTATACAACTAGGGTCTGTAGCACGATCTGTGAAGGAGGGTAAACCATACTATCATGCCTTGTAGCATCCTACTTATAAAAGGTGGTGCACAACACATTTATAAATAAGAATCTACTAGACACAGCTTGTAGACTCCCTAGGATATGATGTTGCTTTGATGCCAAGTTTGTCACGCCCTACCTTGGGAGGCGTAACGGGAACCTAAAGCCACACTAAACACTGAGCTGACCTGGTTGGACACATACACTCCTGGTGCATACCAACAGAGTATAGCAAGGAAACCAATGGCTATATCTCAGCTGTAAACATAGCACTGAGCCGACAAGGACACTACACAATACCTACAGTAAATCAGATAACCCAACAACAATAGTAATACCTATGTAGGCTGAAAGGACCACCATGCTCATAATAGATAACATACTAGGCCCCACATGGCCAAAAACACCTATCACAACACATATAGGCCCCACACATCCAACAATGCATAACTAACAAAAAACTATAGTCTGTAAGCCTTTAAGAGTGAATTATTGCTCGAGACAGGGCCCCGGCCTACCCAAAACTATCTAACAAAAGACAGGAAAAACACTACTATCTGGCAACTCCAAAAGAAAAGAGCTGACCGCTCTTCTAAATCTGAATAACTACTATAGCGGTCCCGAAACTTGTCTGTCTGAACATGCATGCGAGTATGCAGTGCCCCATGCATGGGCATCAGTACAATATGTACCAAGTATGTTAAAAAATAATAAATAATGAATAGAAGCTGATAAAGAGCATAAAGTAATCAGTGAAAAAGGCAAAAGTTAACATGTATGCTATCACAAACATATCCTGCATCTAGTAAACAATTATACAAACCGGAACTTAAGCTGAATGATTACATGTTCATACATTATATTTAGCAAACAAGGATACAAATAAGAACCTAACCTGGCTCCCATAATCCTGGAAGGTGTAAGAAACATAGAGACAACCTATCTAGGCCCCCATAAGCTCCGGCAAGTTCAAGCAAACTATTACTCCTCTCTGTTTAACCGTAGCCCCGTAGGCAAGTTGTAACTGAAGCATACTCAATCTCTAGAATTTTATTCAAGCCTTCTGGGCTTTTGTAACTATGTCTAAGCCATCTAGGTGCCTGTAACTGTATATGATCCATTTGGACTCCCGCAACTATATATGAGCCGTCTGGGCCCCTGTAACTATATATGAACCATTTGGGTTCCTGTGACTATATGTGAGTCATCTGGGCCCCGATAAATCTATTTGATCCATCTGGGCTCCTTTCACTATATGTGAGCCATCTGGGTTCCTGTAACTATATATATAAGCCATCTAGGCTTCTGTAACTATATATGAGCCATCTGGGCTCCTATAACTGTATATGAGCCATATTTGCTCATGTAGCATCCTAATTAGTGGCTAACAGGAATATCCTATAGGTCCACAGGTAGTCAAATAGTCATGGAAGTAATTATAAAATCAACTGGCTCAGAAAGGAAAGGGCGACGTCCGAGGTGACATGGCGACACTCTAAAGGTCATACTAGTACAATAGTCATTCATCAGTGGACAACAAGGTCGTAGGTGACCAACTATATGGTTTCCTCTCCTAGAATTACTACAGGGTTGCTAATAACTGGATATGATACTAGGCGATCAACCACAATAGTCCTATGGGAAGCCACAACAATTATTAACCTGAAGAGTAAACCATAATACTAAGGTTCTAGTTCATAGGCATCAATTTGGTCTGTCCTAACAACATATAGCTCCTATTGGCATTCTGTAGCCCCGTAGGCGGGTATACATAGGCTTAGCCCTTCTAGGAAACATGTACGTAGGCATCAGTATGAATAGCTAGAGGCGTTATCCCCATGTATAATAGCTACTAAGGTACTTATATAGGATATCGTATAATCCATCAGACTTTTTTCAACTAGGGTGGTTCCCTGAGCGGCCGATACGACCAACTATAAGTCAAAAGAAGCTATACGATCACTGGCAGTAGGTAGTTCTCCTAGAAAGCTACCTCCTGGTTCATTAGGAAACCCTAGTGCCATTGACTCGAAGGTTAGGCCATTCTATCATAAGTCTAGTCCCGTAAGCATCAAATAGGAAGTTATATTGCCAAACTACACCCTATGCTGCCTAATTTAACCAAGTACGCTAACAACTAACCACTGGCCTCTTTGGCCTCAGTATGGAAACAAAACATTACTAGTCTCTCTAGACGGTGAATAACTGAACAGGATATCTCTTTGTCGCTTCTAGCAATAGTCAAAACTAAATAAAATCTTTCCTCACAAGGGATACTGTGTTACAACCTCAATTCGCCTCATAGCAGCTAAACATAACATGTATAATATTAGCTACTACAACAGTACAAGTGGTGTTAATTATACGACGATAATAACTTGCCGAAAAAGGTCAGCCATAGCATACCTCACTTGCTGAATTCAACTCATTCGATCTAGCCACAATTAAGAACTTGAAATCCCTCTGTATTCTAGCTTTTATGCCAAGGGAACAGGGCTATTATAATCCGAGAGCTAGGACAGCAATTTCATAGCCCACTAATAGAACAATAATATATCAGAACAAGTTCAACTCAATGAAATCTTATGAATTCTTGTAGATTAGGAAGGTAGAAATGATTACTTATCACTTGTATACATTTAGGACTTGAGTAGAAGTGATACCAACAACTTCTACTAGACCGGACTCCATCGAACCTGGCCAAATTTGAAGACTCAACTCTGTAGATATGTTCTTCGTAGGCCTAGAAATCATTACCCAAGAAGAATTTGAAATTAGACACAATTTAGCAGGTTAATTTGACTTCAAATTGATGAAATTCTCGTAAGAAAATCGCCTAAGCCGAGGGTCCTCTTTTGAAATCATTTAAGTGAAAATAAATCACACTTAAAAACATGTATAGTGGGAGGCAGTGACAAGGGTCCACGACGCGCCCCTCATAGCACCGGGATAGAGGCACGACGTGCCACCCAGTGTGCCAGGGAATGGTGCGGGACGCAGCACCCATAATGCCCTGCCTCTGTCCCCGACTTCTCGCTCTCTACGTCCCGCAACGCCCTGCCTCTGTCCCCGACTTCTCGCTCTCTCTATAAAATTCTTTTTTTCTCCACCTTCGAGTCTTATCCCGCATGTTCCATGCTCTAGGAACTCTTCACATGCACACGCACATGTCGGTTAGATGAAAGAAACTTACGGGGTGTATCAAATGCCATGTCGTTCTTGAGTCTTTTGTGGAGCTATTTTAAGAAGTACGTCCAAAAAAATTTTGAAATGAAATTTTCAAATGACGTATAAAAATGAGAAAGGAAGAATGGACATTTGAAATGAGAATGTAGCACTCTTTGTCATACATTGTAGATTCCTCGTTTGGCTTATGAATTTGCATTTTCGAATGTCATGAATCAATATTTTGTGTTGATAATGAGTTTTGTGGACTCTTTAGGTGTGATGTCTTGTGTGGTAAGGATTTTTGTGAATCTCATGCATAGATTCTTGTCTAGAACTTGCCCTAAGTGTGACTCAAGGTATATCCTAGATGTAGCTGCACTTAGAACATGATCTTAGGCTCTCTTTTGTTAAGTCACTTCACCCAAAATGACCACCTTGAACATTAACCATTGATAGCCAATGTTCGAGCCTTGGACCCTTTCTTTGAAAAGACATTACAACCCTAATGACCATTTTTAATCCTTCTCTTTGGAACCCATCCTCCCTAATTGCTAGTGATGAAACGATGAAAAATGAGGCTTGAAGCCCAAGAAATGGGGAGCAAGAAGGGAATGAATGTGAAATGAGGAAAAAGCCCAAGTTTGGGGGTTAGCAAGAGTAGGGGAAAAATGAGAAGCCTAAAATTGAGGTAGCACCAAAATTGTGATGATATGAGTGAATCATTGGGATGAAAAACCTCAAACCATCAAAATAGGAAGAATAGTTAATGGGTGCTATCTCTTGCACAATTAGGACTACATGTGAAATTCATAGATGTTATAAGGGTGGCTCGTGTTAAATAAAAGATGAAGATGATGGACAAGGAGAAATAAGGTGGAGTGATCTAAACAAGATGTTGGGATACTAAAGGCATTTGTAAAGGCATTAGGGAGGCATTAGTCACTAAAGCTAAACATGTATCCTACCCTTAGTCCTAGCCTTCATTACGACCCACAAGTCGTAAATAATTTTGAGTGCAGTCGCTCTACATTAGTGGCGAATTACACGAATGGCAAGCCTATGGGTCGAGTTTTGTGCATGAAGATTTCTTTTGGGAGAGTAAGCGTGATCATCTCTTTATATAATCCCTTGTGTGTATGCATTGATTTCATGATATGGAAAAGGGATTCTCTCTTCTGTGAGTGGCATCATTCCTTTTGAGGACACAATTGCATTAAGGTAAATGTGTGCATACGGCATGAGAAGTGCAAGCTCTAAGGCAAACTTTGAATGTGCTATGATTATGAATTGAGATGCTATGTGTACTTCGTGTCTAAACTATGCCCTTGTTTTGCAAAATGAAAGCTCTTGTGAATCATGTTTTTGAATTGTAGTGGCCTCTTGAAACTTTTCCATTTTTGTATTTAGGGTAATTTTCTTCTCTTTTTTGTGAGTTGGTGTTTTTGTGTTGTCCTGAATTAAGTGGTCATTGATGTATAAACTCGTGTGGAGTGGCATGTTTCTCAACTGATAAGAACTGCGCTACTTGAGGAAAAGCAATGGTTCAAGTTTGGGGATTTGATGAGTTGGTAATTTACCAACTCACTAGGCTCTTAAGCATGAGCTTTAGCTTAGTTTTCGAGTCATTTAGATGAATTTTATGCCCTTTTTGCCTTTTTATATGCTAATATCTTATTTGAAGAAAAAGAGAAAGAAGTGGAGTAAAAAAAAGGAAATCAGGTGAAAACTGACGCTCCACCGGAGCACACCAGTGAAATGCCGGCAAACCGCATATAATTACTGCCTTGAGGAACTAAAGCAACCGGAAGTCGCAGACATTAATCGGTGACTAGGCGGTTAACTCGCCTACCGGTGCCTGACCTTGCTAGATCAAAGAGAAAGAAATCGGAGTAGCACGGTTGGACGCACGCAAATCGGCGAAGGTCCCACCAAATGATACTGGAAATCACTAAAGGAGCAGTAGATGACAGATTGCGGTTCGCGGAATGTAACCGGCGAACCGTTGGTACTTGCACAAGTGCCAAAACGCCTGAGCAGGGGCAATGGCGTCCAACACTGAAAAAGAGAGGATTGGTTGCCCTATCTTTATATATATTCTAGAAGGAAGTACTCTGTACATATGAGATATTAACTTTTGCTTTTTAAACATTCCTTTGGTTGAAGAAGAAACTAGAATTCTATTGGTGGAAATTGTTACATATTGTTTTTCTTTTCTTCATCTTCTTCTTTAGCAAGGTACCACCATAATTGAAGACATATTTTTGAATTTGATTTTTCTGATCTTATTATTGAAGTCAATGATTTTATTGTTGAATATGCTCTCTAGCTTCTTAACCATGAGTAGTTAAATCATCAACTAGAGGTGTGTGGTGATAAGTGCTTAATTAGATTGGATATTGATAGATTCATCTTAATATTGCTTAATTATTGTAATCTATTAAGTTCTCTCTAATTTATAATTAATGATACATAGTTGCAGATGTGGGTCAACTTTTCTTACTTGATTTCTACTTGAAAGAGAAGAATTGAGTATTGAGAGGGAATTTGATGGGGGAAATGGATGTGATGTTGTGAGTTGGGCTAGACATAGCCAAAATCCATATTCATATTCCTAATTAATAGCTAATAGCTATATATAAGTGTGGTTATTAATCCAAACTTGATTGGGCTGATTTAATTGTATCTAGTGGTTTGAAAGAACTCTAGAAAGAGGCATTTATGAGGTTGAAAAACATAGAATACCCACCTATCCAAAGTTATTTACACAAATTGAAATGTTGATATGATCTAGCATAGCCTTGTTTAATTAGCACATAATCTACACCACACCTCTAGTCCCTCTCATTATTGTCTACATCTTTGGTTATTTTGCTATTCTAATTAGTTTAGTTAGAATCTATACCATATTGATAACATCAAGTCTCCCCCAAAATACTTACTACTTTGTTACTTTTGAGTGGTGTGAACTAATTTCAATTTTCCAAATAACACTTGCGCATATCACTTGTTAGTATCTGCGGGATTCGACCCGAACATCTATCAGGATATTTGTTTTGGTACAACAATTGTTTACGTTCTCTCGTAATGAAGAGTGTATTTTGGATGTTATCAAATGTCTAATTACTTGTTTTCTTCTTCTTCTTCTTCTTCTTCTTCTTTTACCGTGTTTAAATAAACCCAAATCTAGGGTTGTGAACCCAATGGGTTTTTAACTCTTATGATCTTAATTAGGTGAAATTTATATGGCTTGAGAATATTTGATTGATCCGGGGTTTGTAAAGTATGATTGTGGATAAAATTCATTCATTCCTTCCCAATTGCCTTTATTATGCTTGAAAGAGGCAATTTAGGTTTGGGTAGTATCAATCAATAATATCCCAAGACTCTAACCCTTGTTTAATGTATATATCTAGGTATAAGAGAAATTCAATTGGCAAAATGCAATCGGGTAAAATGGAGTTCTCTTCAATTTGACAAAATTGGTGTAGATTGACACCATTGGAATTGTTGAAATATACAAATTGGTTGCCTAAGTTGATTTCTTGCATATTCACCATAAGCCCATTCTCAATTATCCATTTTGAATGATCTAAGGGATCAATTAAAATTTAGGGACACTTCTGTAGTTTTTCCTTATATTGATTTACAACTTAAAGCATTTACAATTTTCTTAGTTATAATCTCTCTTTAGCCTAACTTGAATAGACTTTTATCTCACAAATCTTTTTCGAAATCAATTGCCAATTTTGTCCTAACAAAATCTCTGTGTATACGATCCCTACTCTAAAGTTGGGTAACTATAATATATCGACCGTGTATACCCTCACTAGTTGAGGAGGATAAAGGGCGATACCATTATATTTAAATCCAATTTCAGTTTGTTTTCCTTTATCTTTCACTGTAGTCAGGCTTTTGGTGAAGTTAGAGAAGGTATTTATCTATTAGAGTCAATCTTTTCTAGAACTAGCAATCTATCTCACACTGATGTAGTTTCTTTTCTAGAAAGATGTATTTCCAATCCAATTTCAGTTTGTTTTCCTTATCTTTCAGTGCATCTCTAGTGTAGCCTTATGACATGCTAGATTAGATCATTTCTATAATTAATAATGAAAAAGTTCAATTTTATTTCACTTCCTTCTGATTACATTTGTGCTTGTGAAATTTGTCCTCTAGAAAGACAAATGACACTGACTTTTCCTACTAGAAAAATTGGTTCTGAAAGGATTTTTTTTGAATTAATTCATATAGACACTTGGGTACCTTTCAAGGTTCCTACCTACAATGGACTATTTTCTTACACTTGATGATTTCAGCAGAGGAATCTGGACATTTCTACTACTTTATTAGTTCTAAAGGATTTCTTTTTACTAATAATTCAAAGGCAATTCAATGTTAAAGTTTAAAAGCAAGGCATGATAATGCATTGGAATTGGGAAAACGGATTCAATAATTTCTTAAATCACAAGGTATAATCTATCAAAAATCTTTTGTTTGCTACCCCTTAATAGAATGGTATTTTTAGACGAAATATAGTGTCATGCCCCCAAAATCATGATGGGGCAGGCTGGAACTCAGTGCCTTAACTTGCCTGAGAGGGCCAGTTCTAAGAGGATAATAAAACACAAAGTACCATCACAAGAGAAAAGGGGACATATGGAACTGTATAATATTCAAAAGTAACTTTCTTAATATAAAATAGAAGATGTGAAATCCTAATTCATGAGTTAACTAAAGATTCATCATACATGATAATTAGGCCATGACCATAGATTTTCAAATCCTCTACAGATCATATAAGTAGCAGAAAGGTTGGGGTAGGACCCCGACATACCTGAAACACATTTGTACATGCTAAGAATCTCTAAGAAAAACCTTTCCCTAAAGAGAATAGGGCTCCATAAAAGTAGAAAATCTGGAGGAGTCAGCCTAACAGGGATGTTTACTAACCTGTGCATCTATGCCTGCAATGTGAGTGTAGTGCCCCAAGGAAAAAATAACATGAGTACATATGAAATTGTATTCAAATGATAAGGCAGATAAAAATAGTATAAAGAAGAATAGTAAATTATGGATAATAATATATAACAGGAAAAAACATCAAGAGGACTAGATGGTACCACTTTTGATTCATTGTTCTTATCTTTGGAGAATCATGTACATATTTTATTTCTTTGGAAACATGAAATACCCCAAAGTTTCTAAGACTAAGTTCAGGATTCTAAAAGTATTCAGCAGGAAGAACCTGCATTGTTGCCTTAGTATGATCGATGGTATGAGTTGTGTGAGGATTGTATGACTCATAGGATGACCCTTAGTAGGGGTTTAGAAGTTGGCCTTCGAAACCATGAGTCCCCACTACGAGTTATGGTGGGTGGTTATGACTCATGGTATGGATCGTAATAAGAACTGGGGAATTTCCAAGTGTTGATTGTATGAGTGGGGGTACGACTCGTAGATAGTAGATACGGGTCATAGTAGGGTTTATTGAATTTTTCATAGGAATGATGTTTTGGGACTTGGTCAGTACAGAAGGCTACCACGAGTCGTAGGTTGATTGTATGACTCGTGGTATGAGTCGTAGAAACTGGCAGTTCAATTTTTTCTGCGATTTTATTAAGGGTATTTCCATAATTTCTAAGCTCCTAAGCACTAATATACATCGTTTTAAGCTCATCTAGGAGGATTTTAAGAAGTTTTAGCCTATTCTAACCCATTCCCTCCCCAATCATGCAAGACTAGAGAATTCCTAAAGAGATCAAGCCTAGAATTCTTCAAGTTCTTCTCCAATTCTCTTGGGCTTTCAAAGAGGAGTGTAGAATCAGATTACGTAGGTATGTACGGCTATGAATGGGAGTTTCCTTTCAATTTCATGCCTAAATTTCTCATCAAGTTCATGAATTCAAGTCTTATAGTCAAGTTTATGATCTTATGGGG
This sequence comes from Datura wrightii, assembly GCA_035772735.1. Classification (NCBI taxonomy): domain Eukaryota; kingdom Viridiplantae; phylum Streptophyta; class Magnoliopsida; order Solanales; family Solanaceae; genus Datura; species Datura wrightii. The sequence goes on along the minus strand of JASDFA010000003.1, from coordinate 68,373,891 downwards.
ATTTAATCCAATTTCATGAATTTCTCTATGATTTATCTATGGGTCAACTACCTTCATGTTTTAAGTGATATTTTATGATTCATGGACATGTTTATTCATATTTTCAATTACAATTCATGATTTCTAGTTTTGAAATTATTATGTCCAATTATGCAAGTTTCACGAAAAGTTATGATTATGATCTATGTTTTCAAGCATGATGAGATATTTACCATGAAAGAATGTTTATGAATTTCCCATGTATGAATCCATGATTTTTGAATATCAAGTTTATTTCAATCATCTTAATGTTTGGGCAAGCCCATATGATCTAAGTATGTTTTCACGATTTAGTTTAATTTCATGATGTTAGCTTACCACATGGTTTTGGAGTCTAGACTCCCACTTTTCAGCTTGTGGTATGTTTTGAGCCAAGGCTCCCATTTTTGGATTTCAGACTATGTATGTAATTTCATGATCAGCTTCATTTAAAAATAATGGTGAGCATATGCATGTTTTTGGGAGTAGTGTCTAACACTGAGTAGGCTAGGGGTTTAGGTAAGCCTCGGGCATTAGAACTACATGCCAATGTAGGTTTATTTAGATTTATTGAGACCTCCTTTGTGAGCTTTTCCTTTCCCCAAGGAGCCTTCAGCTTGATATCGATATCATGGTAGAGCCCTTAGCCCTAGCAAGGCTTTGGACAGATCTGCCCATTTGAGTGTAATAGTTTGGATCACGTAAGCTATATCGTGATTATGTCAGTTACATAACGAGTCTCCTATTATTCCCCATGATTTTAGTTATGCATGTTCATAAGTTATGATATTATGTTTTCAATAGGTTTGATCTAATGTTCATTTTATTAGTTTTACTTATGATCATCAATTCAACTTTGGGTCATTCATTCTAGTTATAACGTTCAGTTATGTTTATTCATGTTTTCAAGATATCAGAATGCATTAATCTCATAATATCTTAATGACATGATTTATGTTACGCATGTTTTTAGTTGTACCACTTAGCCTACTTTATTTACCTTGCATACTCAGTACATTCCAAGTACTGACCGTATACCCTATGCTGTATCATTTCATGATACAGGCTTAGACATTCAGGTTCAGTCGCCGCTAGCCAGTCTCTCGAGCTTGTCCAGTTTACCTATTGGTGAGTCGTCATACTTCTAGGACCCTCAGTTAGTTGTTCTATTGCTATTTCAGTTTCAGTTTTCTAATGAACTACTTAGGGTGTTGTCCCGTCATCTCATTAGTATGTAGAGGCTTTTCGGACATAGTATTATATTTAGCTTTGGAGCCATTTATGGTTCTAGGTTTCGTGTCTTGATCAGAGCCTATGTTCAGGCTATGACAAATTTTATATCAGATTAAAGGTTCAGTGTGTCCTAAGTGTATGAAAGCCCTGTTAAGTAGAGTCTCTTTTATGGGTGTGAAGCGCGTCACATTTATGACTTGGAGGCTACGAAATGTTTTAGGAAATTTACCTTTTTTCATGATCTATGTTGTGCGATGAAGTATCTTTTTATCCTTCTTATACACGTTTGCAGAATCATGACTCCCCGCCGAGTTAACAAATGAAGGAACTGTAATGGAAATGGAAATGGCTATGAGAATGGCAACATAGACGGGCACCATCAAGCCCCACCAGCCCCGGAGGATCATGTCCCCGCAGGTTTTCCATGCTGAGTTTAGGTCATCCATCCAGATGTTTCTGCAGGCGTCGACCGCTTAGGTCAATCAACAGGCAGTAGCTCATGTTCCCCAAAATGGAAATACTACGGCGGCTAGGGTCAGAGACTTCCTCAGGATGAATACCCCTTAGTTTCTTCGATCGAGAGTGGATGAGGACCCACATGAGTTCAATGAGGATATTTAGAAGATCACCCAAATTATGGGGTGACGGGGGACAACCGTGCCGATTTAGCCTCATATCAGTTGATAGGGATTACTTATGTCTGGTTTCAGCAATGGAAGGATGGCTGGGGAGTCAGAGCAGGTCCCATTAGTTGGGATGAGTTTCTCACTGCATTCTTAGATTGATTATTTCCTCGGCAGATGAGGGAAATCAAGGCAACTGAGTTCGTGAATTTTGAACAAAACAATATAACATTTCAACAGTATGCTCTAGAGTTCACCCGCTTGTCCACATATGCGTTGGAGACGGTGGCCGATCAAAGGGCTCGGGTGAGCAAGTTTGTGAATAGGGTAGTGGACTATTTATTCAAGGATTGCAGGACCTCTATGCTACATCAGGACATTGACATCCCTTATTGGTTTTATATTCCTAGAAGATGGAGGTGGTACATGTGAGGGAGAGGGATAGAGAGGCCAAGAGGGCTAGGACAGATAATTTTGGGTTCTCGCAACAAAGGCCAGGTGGTGGACGTCATCAACAGTCCTACCGAAGATCATCAGCCTCAGCACTGTTAGCAGCAAGTGTGCCATCCAGATTTAGGCGTGATCAGAGAGGATGACCATCAGGCTCTCGAGGTCAGGGGAACCAGTTGGTGGACCCTAGTATCCCAATTTATGGCATGTGTGGTAGGAGACACACTGACCAGTGCTTAAAGGGAACAGGTGGATGTTTCGGGTATGGGAAGCCTGATCATATGCTTAGATATTGTCCAACAGTCCGATAAGGCTAGGGTAGAAGTCGAGACCCATTCCTCAGTTCAGTAGCTCCACCAGCACGCTTAGCTCATCAGGGTGCATCCACTAGTGCAGGTGGTGGCTAGCGCTAGAATAGGTTTTATGCCCTCTCGTCTCATCTGGAGCAGGAGGTCTTCCTAGATGTAGTCACCGGTATGTTACGAGTTTTTCATCTTCATGTTTATTCCTTGTTAGATCTAGGGTCTATCTTATCTTTTGTAACGCCCTATTTTGCTAGTAGTTTCAGAGTCAGTCCCGAAATCCTACTAGAATACTTCTCAGTATCTAATCCAGTGGGTGACTTAGTTATAGCTCGATGGGTATATAGAAATTGCCCTGTCACAATCTTTCAATAGGTCACCTCAGCAGATTTAGTAGAGTTCGACATGACAGATTTTGAAGTTATATTTGGCATATATTGGTTACATGCATGTTATGCCTCTGTGAATTGTAGAATCTGTATGGTAAGTTCTAGTTTCTGGGTGAGCCAGTTCTAGAGTGGAAGGGTAGTTCATCTATGCCGGTAGGTCACTTTATTACCTACCTTAAGGATAGAAAGATGATTTCTAAGGATTATGTCTGAGATCCCGGCTGTCCATTCATTTTCTATAGTGTGTGAGTATCCGGAGGTGTTCCTAGATGATCTACCGGAGTCCCTCCGGAGCGGGAGATCGACTTTGGTATTGACTTTCTTCCCGATATACAACCCATATTAATTCCTCCTTAATTCTCTAAGACAAGGGTTTCATCAGACCTAGCAAATCCCTATGGGGTGCACTAGTTCTCTTTGTTCAGAAGAAGGATAGTTCTCTTCGTATGTTCATCGACTACTAGGAGTTGAACAAAGTTACAATCAAGAACAAGTATCCTCTTCCCAAGATTAATGATTTGTTTGACCAATTCAAGGGTGCTAAGTGCTTTTAGAATATATATCTTAGGTCTTGTTATCACCAGCTCAAAGTTTGAGAGAGTGACATCCCGAAGATAGTCTTCAGGACTCGGTATAGTCATTATGAGTTTGTAGTTATCTCTTTTGGACTAATGAATGCTGACGCAGCTTTTATGGATTTGATGAATAGGGTGTTCAAGACATATTTGTACATGTTCGTGGTTGTTTCATATACAAAATTCTCATATATTCTTGGAGCGAGGAAGATCATGCCACTCATTTAACGATTATACTACAAACACTTAAGGATCGACAGTTGTTTGCTAAATTCAGCAAATGTGAATTTTGCCTTAACTCAATAGCATTTTTGGGCCATGTGGTGTCAAGTCAGGGTGTGCAAGTGGGCTCCCAAAAGATAGAAGCTGTGAAGAAATAGCCTAGACCAGTTAGTCCTTCAGATATCAGGAGTTTCTTGGGTTTAGCTGGTTACTACCGAAGGTTTATTTAGGGATTTTCGTCCATTGCAACACTGTTGACTAAGTTGAACTAGAATAAAGTTAAATTTCAGTGGTCGGATGCATGTGAGAAGAGTTTTCAAGAGTTAAAGACTCGACTCACTTCATCCCTAGTATTGGCCCTACTCGAGGGTACAGATGGATTTGTAGTGTATTATGATGCCTCTAGGGTTCGTCTTGGTTGTGTGTTGATGCATGATGGCAAGGTCATTGCATATGCCTGTATACAACTTAAGACTCATGAAAAGAATTACCCGACGCATGACCTAAAATTGGCAACATTGGTGTTTGCATTGAAGATTTTGAGGCACTACTTGTATGGGGTTCATGTAGATGTTTTCACGAACATAAGAGCCTACAGTATGTGTTTACCCAGAAGGAACTAAATTTGTGAAAACGAAGGTGGTTAGAGCTTCTTATGGATTATGACATGAGTGTCTTTTATCATCTGGGCAAAGCCAATGTAGTGGCGGATACTCTTAGCAAACTATCCATAGAGAGTGTTTCTCATGTGGAAGTTGAAAGCAAAGAGTTGGTGAAGGATGTGCAATGACTTGCTCGATTAGGAGTTCGTCTTATTGAGTCAACACAACTCAGTGAAGTAGGCGACAACTGCTATTAGGGTCTGTCTTAAGGCATTGGCTCTCTAAAAAAAAGGATTTCCTATCGCTCCACGGGACCACCTACCACTAGTTCTAGAATTCTTTCTTTGATAAGCAATGGAAATAGAAATGGGTTTTTGTTTCCCTCCCCCAGGACAAACCCTCACCCTCTTTCTTGTATATAGATATGATCTTTATGAATAAAAAAGCTAGCAAGGTCAATGGCTCTGGGACAATTCAGAGGGATTTTCTTCCTAAAGATCTGATTGAGTATGTATATACTTACACGAATTTTCAAGTGGATGAAATCGGTCGAGTGGTCTCAGTTGGAGAGGGGATTGCACGTGTTTATGATTGAACGAGATTCAAGCTGGGGAAATGGTTGAATTTGCCAGCGGTGTGAAAGGAATAGCCTTGAATCTCGAGAATGAGAATGTAGGGATAGGGAGGGAAGAGCTTTTGGTTTTTTTATGTTGTCAAAGAATTGAACAATAGTTTTTTCGTGTTGTCAAAGATGGTTCTTTTGCTTCTTGAATTAGATTATTTATTTTTTTATTTGATGGTTGAAAAAAGTTTTGTTTTTGGTTTTTATTTTGACTAACATTTGCATTTCTATTAAAATTTAAAAGAAGTAATTTTCTTGGTGTAATCCATGGTTTTATTTTGTATACATTATAAAGTCGTATAAATTCTGGGAAGAAACAAAAACCAGATGTTCTATGGATACAAGCTATTTAATGCCCCGAAGGATTCTTTTTTGATTCTGGACCATGAGAGTTATTTCTTTCCATCTCCATCTTTTTACCCATAATAGGTATTAGTATATAACCCGATTACGTTCTTTCATTAGTAGTTGACAAGGTCGAAGTTATCCTATCAATTTTTTAATAGATAATTTGGATGATGAAATAAAAAAACCTATGTTTGTTTTTAAAAACGTTCTGGGACAATGAAAAAAAGAAGACTTTTTTTCTTCTCTTAACTCTTAAGTTAAGTAAAAACAATGAAATTGAACTACATATGGTAGAAAACCATGTGAATCATCAATACAATATTTGATTCACACGGTCCGCATGCTAACTCAAAGGAATTGACGGGGGCCTGCACAACTGGTGGAGCATGTGGTTTAATTCGATGCAAAGCGAAGAACCTTACCAGGGCTTGACATGCCGTGAATCCTCTTGAAAGAGAGGGGTGCCTTCGGGAACGCGGACACAGGTGGTGCATGGCTGTCGTCAGCTCGTGCCTTAAGGTGTTGGGTTAAGTCTCACAACGAGCGCAACCCTCGTGTTTGGTTGCACCGTGTTAACAGCTAGTACGTCATTGCTGAGTTAGAATACCCCAAACAGTGTCATTTGAACACTTGGTTAAAAAAGAATTTTGACATCCAATCGATGGAATCAAGAAATGGAATGGTCCAAGTTCATAAGAAAAAAGAAAAGGGAGGAAAAAAAAGAATAAAAGAAGAACACTCCCCTTTCCTTACAGTCAAGTGGCTTTTAGCTCCCCGGCTTGAGCCGAGTGGCTTTCAGCTCCTTTCTTCTTGTTCTTAGTCTTTTTTAATATTTATAAAGGGTCCCCCACTTTGATTCCCTCCCCATTAGCATCTACGATCCTAGATAAGGGATTAGTCCATTAGGTCTTTTCGGTCCGGAGCTGGCTGGACAAAGATGGAAGGTGAGGACCTTTATAGCCATAATTCTTCCCCCAGTTCTACCTCCTTCTACAATAGTGATCTATCCCGTCAATCCCACCCGTGAGCTATCCATTTTAACCTGTCTTTGCCTAGCAAAATACGTCTAGTTCTCCCTCCGCTTGCCTATCTCAGTAGGAAATTGGAATAGTCTCAGATTTCAGAGAAAAAGCTGAGGCGAGAGCTATACCCTCTGGAACCAGAGAAATAACTGCTATAAAGTAAGGAGATGCACAGGAACGATCCCTAAAGAAAAGACTCATAATGCTCCACGACTACGTATACCCATTCAGACCCGCTTTTGTTCAATTATAAAAAATAAGCACTTTGATGAAGATTTATTCATTGACAGGAGTGACCGCTTTCTAGTCGTAGTTGGTACCGCCCCTGTTCACTTCAGCATGCAAGGAACACCTTCGGGAAGAATTAAAGTCTTTCTCCTCTGCAAAGCTATTGTTTCTCCTTATGCCTGGTTTCGCTCAACTCTCCTTTCAGAGATACCCTTTCATGAAGGTGGAAGAGGTAGCTTACTAACCTACTGGAGAGTAAGTAGTCTTGTATGAAAGGCTCAGGCGAAAAGACAGCTTAAAAGTAACAAGGTTCTGAAAGAAAGACAAGCCTTAAGGCAACTAAAGCTAGGAAGGTAGGTTAAAGTGACTAGTCTTTCTTATCTGAAAACAAGCAAGACAACAAGGGAGGTTTTAGGAAACTCGCTGGTTTCGATATGGGTTTCCTTGTGGGTGTGTCCACTTGATTTCCTAATAATAAGAAATCTATAAACAAAAATAAAAAACGAAAATCTTATTTTTAGAAAATTCTTCATTCCTAGGAAGAGGAAGAAGTAAGGGATGCGCTAAGGTGCAACGGCTTTTGCGCAGCTGCTGCGTCCTTGCTTCTTGCCATATCTTACTTAGTAAAGCAACCTTTCACGCTAGGCGTTCACCTTTTTTGTCTGGGTGAAAGCTGGCGGGCAGGGCTTGCTTAACAGGATACACGGAATTGGGATCTCTATTGCATGCAAATCCGGTGTTGTTGTTTAGAATAATTCAAAATCCTCTTTGGTAACTATCGTCAAGGATATGCAAGATGAGTACCCCATTTTGGTAAAGTTTAAGGAAATGGTTTAGAATTAGAAGGTAGAGGTCTTCTCCGAAGGGGGAGATGGTGTACTTCGATTCAGGGTTATTTGTGTGTTTTGGGTGTTGATGACTTAAGAGATCAAATGTTGCATGAGGCTCATGGTTCTCAATACTCTATACATCCAAGTTCCACCAAGATGTACCGTGAGCTATGACAGGTCTATTGGTGGAAGTGTATGAAGAAGGACATAGCAGCGTTTGTGGCTATGTATTCGAATTGCCAACAGGTGAAAGTGGAGCATCAAAGATCAGGAGGTGTGCTACAAGATATTAATATCTCCACTTTGAAGTGGAAAGAGATCAATATGGACTTCATCACAGGGTTGCCTCGTACATGTCAACAATATGACTCTATTTGGGTGGTTGTGGACAGATTGACTAAAGCAGCTCATTTTCTACCGGTCAAAACTATCGATTTAGCTGAGAGCTATGCTAAGTTTTATATTTAGGAGTTATTTTGGTTGCATAGTGGTTCCCTTTTCCATCATATTAGACAGAGGTACTCAGTTTGCTTCACAGTTTTGAAAGTCGTTTCAGAAGGGACTTGGTACCAAGTCAAGCTTAGTAAAACTTTTCACCCGCAGATGGATGGTCAAGTCAAGCATACCATTCAGACTTTTGAGGATATGTTAAGAGCATGTGTGATTGACTTCAAAGGTAGTTGGGATGACCATTTACCTCTTATCGAGTTTGCTTACAACAACAATTATCACTCCAGCATTCAGATGGCTCTGTTTGAGGCTCTTTATGAGTGGAGATGTAGATCGCCTATTGGTTGGTTTGAAGTAGGTGAGGCTACATTAATAGGTCTAGATTCAGTCCATGAGGCTATGTAGAAAGTTCAACTTATAAGAGAAAGGCTGAAAATAGCTCAGAGTCGTCAAAAGTCCTATACGAATGTGAGGAGAGGAGAGAACTTGAATTTGAAGTTGATGATTACGTGTTCTTGAAGGTATCTCCTATGAAGGAGGTGATAAGATTTTGTAAGGAAAGGGAAGATTAGTCCCCAATATATTGGTCCGTATAGGATTCTGAGACGCGTTGTCAAGGTGGCCTACAAGTTTGAGTTGCCCTCAGAGTTGGCTTCTGTACATCTAGTTTTCTATGTATCTCTCTTGAAGAAGTGCATTGGTGATCCTGCTTGATTGTTCAGTTGGAGAACATTGGTGTGAATGATAACGTTAGCTATGTAGAGGTTCCAGTTGAAATTCTTGATCGTTAGGTTCGGAAGTTGAGGAACAAAGAAGTAGCTTCAGTAAAGGTTTTGTGGAGAAATCAGTTTGTCGAGGGAGCTACATGGGAAGCCGAAGCAGACATGATGGCTAAATATCCGTATCTTTCCCCTTCTGGCTCAGTTCTAGCTTGAGGTACCAGTTTCCTCCTTAGTACTCTATTAAGTTTCATGTGTAGTTCATGTCTCTCAATCTCCCTTTTGTTAGTGCACATATGTGTGATCCATGAATTCAGTTTAGTTTTGTGTTTCAATCCAGAGTCAGTCACTCTGTCAGTTTTTAGCTTCAGATATTTAGTATTAGGGATGGCATTTTCGTTCCCCAGTTATTCAGTATGTTTACCCATATTTGAGGATGAATATTCTCAAGGGGGAGATATTGTAATACTCCAAAAGTTCCTAAGACTAAGTTTGGGATTTTAACGGTGTTTAGTAGGAAGAACCTGCATTGTTGCCTCAGTACGATCGATGGTACGAGTTGTATGAGGATTGTACGACTTGTAGGATGACCTGTAGTAAGGGCTCAATAGTTGGCCTTCGAAACCACGAGTCCCCACTACGAGTCGTGGTGTGTGGGTACGACTTATGCTACGGATTGTAACAAGAACTGGGGACTCCAAGTGTCGATTGTATGAGTAGGGGTATGAATTGTAGATAGTAGCTATGGGTCGTAATATGGTTCATGTAATATTTTAGAGGAATTATGTTTTGGGACTTGGTCAGTACAGAAGGCTACCACGAGTCGTAGGTTGATTGTACGACTCATGGTACAAGTCATAGCAGCTGGCAATTTAGCTTTCCCTGCGATTTCATTAAAGGTATTTCCCTAATTCCTAAGCTCCTAAGCACTAAACTATGTCATTTTAAGCTCAATATGGAGGATTTTAAGAGGGTTTAGCTTATTCTATCCCATTCCCTCCGCATGCATGCTAGACTAGAGAATTCCTAAAGAGATCAAGCCTAGAATTCTTCAAGTTTTTCTGCAATTCTCTTGGGCTTTCAAGGAGGATTGTAGAATCAAAATACCCAGGTATGTAGGACTATGAATGGGAATTTACTTTCACTCTCATGCCCAAATTTTTCATCAAGCTCATGAATTCAAGTCTTATAGTCAAGTTTATGATCTTATGGGATTTTAATCCAATTTCATGAATTTCTCTATGATTTATCTATAGGTTAATTCCCTTCATGTTTTAAATGATATTTTAAGATTCATGGGCATGTTTTATACTTGTTTTGAATTACAATTCATGATTTCTAGTTTTGAAATTATTATTCCCAATTATGCAAGTTTCACGAAAAGTTAAGATTATGATCTATGCTTTCAAGCATGATGAGATATTTACCATGAAAGAATTTTTATGAAGTGCCCATCTATGAATCCATGATTTTTGACTATCAAGTTTATTTCAAGCATGTTAAAGTTTGGGAAAGCCCATATGATCTAAGTATGTTTTCATGATTTAGTTCTATTTCATGATGTTAGCTTACCAAATGGTTTTGGAGTCTAGACTCTCGATGTGCTGCGAGATTACAACACATTCAATGCTTAAAACTGATAAAATAGCGTGGAATTAGGTATGTTAATATGGATATGAGGTACTTTTACTTTACATACCAATCGTACCATGAGCAATGGTCAACTTCATAAGATTCTTTAATACTTGGCAAAACATCAAACACAATAAACAGTACAAGTCGTAGGAAAAATGTACGAGTCATACCACAACACTCGTGAAAAATTTCAAAAGATGGACGTACGAGAAGTAGGTATGACCCGCACAACTTGTTGTGGGTCGTAGGTCCAGTCGTGATACAGTCGGCACCAGATATAGAAAATTTTCTGTTAGCTTAGGAAAAAGTTTCTAATATCTGTATAAATAGCCTTTATGTTTTGTTTTAGTATAGAGAGGATAGAAACGAAGTACGAGATGTGTGAAGAATAATATTTGTGAATTTATCAAGTTTTGAGGAGCATTTCTTGGGATCAAATTCTTGAATTCCTACATTGTTCTTGAGATTGTTCTTTGATATTCAAATTTGGTTTTCTTCCTATTATTATTGTAAGTATTTAATCACGTGTTTGTGTATGAATAAGAATTGTAATATTACAACCATGAGAGGATAAAACCTCCACAACTAGGGGTTGTGGGAACCATGGTGGATTAAGGAAATAGGGTTACACAAAAGTGATTCAACATCAATGCTAAATGCTTGTATTCTATTCTCTTCATCTTTAAATGCTTCTTAACGGTGTACAACGTTAGGATTTGCCCGAATTATTTACTTGGTTGAACCTAGAGAAGTAGAGATTAGGAAAAGAGAATTACAAGAAAGCCTTAATCTTTATGATCACTATATTAACTTTAGCTACGGTAGCAGGATAGTTAAATTTGGAACATATTGATAATGGTTTGTTTGAAATCGCTTGTGAGACCTGACCTAGTTATTGAGTAAAGTCATCCAGTAGGGACGAGCCAGTCATTTGCATGAACACTAGTTATCAATTCTACAAGTAAGCATTGGATTGATCACGTGTGTATACTCGAAGTAGTTATGAACCCATGGAGAACACTTACCCTAGTTGTTTGCAAATCTTGATTTATATCACGAATATAATCTTTACTTTAATATTGTTTTCTTTAAAAAACCCCCAATTTGGAGATAACTCACCAACAAGTTCAATTACCGGCATTAGTATAGATCTTACCCTATTCCCTGTAGGTTCGACCCCAACCTCTTGCTTGGGTTCTTTATTGACAACGACAACTTCATACTTTTTCAGGAAGTGTGAGTTTGAGCATTATCAAAAAGTGGTGATGTTGCCAAGGAATATTTCAAAGATTAGATTAATTACTTGTATTTGACTTTTGGTTGTTATTTCCTGAATTACAATTTTCTTTTTGTTTCTGGATATCCACAGGTTGTTGCTTGGTGAATGCCAAGTGCTCGTCGGAGTGGAAACCCCCTGATTTCATTGGATCTCAAACTCGAAAGAACACGACTAGAGATGGAGAACCAAGAGTAGAGAGATGACCATATTGCTGAAGAAGCTAGGCAAGCCAAGCTAGCTCGGAAAGCTGAACTTTAGGATGCGAAGGATGCTTGAGATGAGGTTGTTAATGTTGTTCGACATGGAAGAGGCAACAGAGGTCAAAGATATGCCCCTTAGTTCTTCGATGAAGATGACCCGGACATTGATGAAGTCAGGTCAATCGGAGCTAGCTTACCACCAGCACTGCCTGCTGGGGAAAAATTTGATGTCACTAGCACCATGATACATTTATTTAACATGAAAGTGGTGTTTAGTGATCACTCAGATGATGATGCAAACTTGAACCTAATGAACTCTGTTGGAATATGGAAGGCGTACAGGTTGCCCATAGTCAGCCAGGATGCTATACATCTAAGACTCATCCCCTTTTCTCTATTTGGGGAAGCCAAATTATGGTTATTGGAGTTGTCCAATGACTTCATTACCAATTGGCGGGAGCTCAATCAAGCTTTCCTAGAGAGATTCTTCCCACCCTCCAGGATGCTGCATCTTAAGGATGAGATCTATAATTTCTGACAAATGAAAGCTGAGGCACTTCATGAGACCTGGTTGAGGTTCAACAAGAAGTTGACCAAGTGCCTGAACCATAAAATTTCTGATGACAACCTGTTGGAGATTTTCTATAGATCATTGAACAATAGTATAAAAGCAGTAGAAGAAAGAGTGGTCGGAGGAGCACTGATGAGCCACACCTGGGAGCAAGCCGCCACAATTCTAGACAAAGTAACCAAGACAAACAGTGCATGGCACAATCGAGAAGCAGAAGAAATGGCTGGTACATATGTTGTTGGTTTGACTGTAGACCAATGAAGGAAGGAGGAAGAACATGACCAGGAATTGGTTCATATGTGCACATCATTGGATTTGCTTACTAAGCACATCATGGGAGTTGGAGTCAGAAAGGTTAATGTAGAGGGGACACAAGGACCAGAGCCAAGGGCAAACCACTCAGATTCCGAGGAGGAGGCAAACTTCTTGGACAACTAAGTGGCGGGGTTCTGAGCCAATGCCCAAAAGTCTGGACAAGACACTTGGCACCAAGGTTCCAGAAACCAAGGTCGGAACCAATATAGAAGCAATTACAATTGGAATGAGTACAGAGATAGAAGTCGAGGTAGTGAGTGCGAGGGAGATTAGAGCAAGAATGGTAATTACCGCAAAGATCGAGCTGGATTGCACGTGCCTCCTAATGCACGTGAGGGGGAGGCTGGACAGTTGAAGTTATAAAGCATGATTACTGAGATTCTAAAGAAGGTGATATCCATAGATGATCAGCTTAAAGACATCCGTAGTGATATATCAAGCATGGGTTAGAGAATGGAGTAACATGCTACGTCTATCAAGAAGATCAAACAGCAGCTAGGGAAACTGTCAGCATCCATGAACCCTAGGCAAAAGGATACACTACCTAGTAACACAGTCCAAAATCCAAAGAATGATGGTCACTGTATGGTTGTGATGACTATGATGGTAACACTATGATTGACCCCCCCCCCTTTGCCGATTGTAGTTGAAAGGAAGAAAAAAAGCATGATTGACGCTGAAGAAGATGTTTTTAAGAAGGAGCATAATGAGGATGCTGAGTTGACTAAGGCTCCAAATGTTGAAAACGAGCCTGAAGCTGATAAAAGAAAAAAGCAAGGAGCTACACAAATTTACAAGGCGATTCCACGACCACCGCCACCGTTCCCTCAAAGAATGAAGAAGATGGCGGAGAATGGTAAGTTTCAGAAATTCTTGTCAAGCTCAAACAATCATCTGTAAACATACCATTAGTTGAGGCATTGGAATAGATGCCAGGATATGCATAGTTTATGAAGGACCTTGTCACAAAGAAAAGGTTTGTGAGCTATGAGTCTGTACATAATATGCATTATTGTTGTGCTATAGCCTTATGGGTCCCTGCACAGAAGAAGGAAGACCTAGGTGCCTTTACTATTCCATGCACAATTGGCGATGTTGAGTTCGCAAGGGCACTCTGCGATTTGGGAGCAAACATCAATCTGATATCGTTGGTTGTGTTTAAGCAGCTGGGCTTGGGAGCCCCCACACCAACTACCATGCTGCTACTGATGGCCGACTGAACTGTGAAGAAACCTACGGGGATCTTGTCGATATACTTGTTAAAGTTGATAGATTAATATTCCCAGTAGACTTCGTGATCCTTGATTGCGAGGTTGATTTTGAGGTCCCCATCATTTTGGGGCCACCATTCCTTTCCACTGGGAGAGCCTTAGTAGATGTTAAGACTGGCCAGTTGAAGTTCAGACTCAATAAAGAAGAGGTCACATTCAATGTTTGTCGGTCAATGAAGTAGCCGAAGGAATACAGAGTTGTTTCAGCAATAGAGGATGAATCTGAGTTCCTTGACGAAGTCTAAGTAGTCAAGAGACTTGTGTCGTGCTGCAACATTAAATCAAGCGCTTCTTGGGAGGCAACCCAAGTGGTAGTTTGGTGAATTCTGAGTAACCGAACCACCTATTTTGTTCTGAAATGTTAAATCATGTGCTTCTTGGGAGGCAAGCCAAGTTAATTAGCTTATGTGTGTTTAATGTGCAGGGGAAACAAAAACAGGTGGGAAAAAATTGTAAAACAGGTAGGTGCTACGGTTCTTAGTACGACTCGTATGAGTGTTTTATGAATCTAGCACGAGTTGTGGTGAGAATCAGAGATATATTTCAGTGCATTAGTTTAGGGTACAGTTGGTCCTACAACTCATATCTTCATTGTACGGGTCGTAGTACTCACTGTGGCTACGAACTATGCAAGGCATGGACCACACTGCAAGAAAGACCTATGAGTCATAGTACGAATCGTACCCCTATAGTACGAGTCGTAAGATGTACTCGTAGGTCCATAGGTAAGTTTCCCAATATCTCTATTACGGGTCCAAGGGACGAGTAGTAGGACCTTCCTACAACTCGTGGTATGAGTCACGACGGGTCAAAAATTTTAAAATTACCTGACTTGGCCCAGATTTTTCAAATCTGCCCTATAGCCTATTTAAACTCAAAACCATTCATACCCTCCTCCCACACTTTCAAAACCAAAGTTACGACCATAAACTCACACCCTAACTCAACTTAAAAAAAATCAATGAAACAAGTTCTTACTCAGATTACACCGAGAATCCAAATCTAAACCCTAGTTCTGATTGACAGTCGACATTATCAACATTCATGTAAGTGTATTTCTTTAAATTTGATAGATATGGCTTGTGTGATTGATGAAAACCTGCTAAATCCATGACAGTCCTCTAAATGCTTGAAAAATTAAAAAAGGACAATGACCAGGGATGTAAGAAATCCATGTGCAATTGGGTAAGGGCTCGAATTTGTGAAAATTATGCATTGAACTATTAAAATTGAAGTTACGGGTCGTGATTAAAAAGAGGATAAATGGGTGACTGTAAAACATATTAAATGCATGCCTGGACTTGGGGAATTCTGAGTACCCAACACGAATATGAAATCTCCTGCAAACTGAACCAAAATTAATGTAGGGACAGGCTTCAGAAGCCTTCCTACGACTCATGGTTTCACACTACGACTTGTAGGATGGCTCGTTGGGACTGTCCCAAGAAAAATTTGTAACAATCATGAAGTATGAATCCTAGTACGACTCGAGGCTTACTGCTATGAGTCGTATCTGGAAGTTAATCCGAAAACGGTCAAGTCCACAAGTGACAGTACGATCCTTCCTACGACTTGTGGAATTGACTTACAGTTCATACCATGAGTCATTGAAAAATATAGAAAAATTATTTTAAAGGGGAATCCTCATACGACTTGTGGTATGGACCGTACCTTCATGGTATGAGTCATGCCTCAGAAGCGTAACATTGAGTTAAGCTATTACGGGTCTTAGTACGAATCGTACCTCCAAGGTACGACCCGTACTATTGACCCATGATAAATTATAGAGGAATTTTTCTTGCTTTATTTTTCTCAGATTTTGAATTCTAACCCTTTTTCTTCACAGGTACAATGACGATGAAACGTAAAGAATCAAAGGAAATAGCTCGGAGGACATTGCTTGATGAGACCTCCAAATCCGAACAAGAGAAAACTCCCCTAGTGGTTCATTAGAGGAATATAGGGTCGATATATCAGATACTAATGGGACCAATCCAGTAGGGTGAAGGCCAAAGCCCAGGCCGTGGCGGCCACTGCCACAGTTGTCGGTGCTCCCGAGTTTGAGGAAGGAGCGGAGGATAGAGCCCAAGAGTCAAGAAGCAGCTCTAATGAAGAAGAGGGGTCCGAGGAGGCCCAATCCAGATATGTAAGCAGTGATGTTGGATAAGAGGAGGAGGCACCGAATGTCGAGCAGGAGAAGACTCCGCCTATGGAAAATCGCCACCAACCAGTGGAGAGTACCAGGAGCCCAAGAGATATATGAATAGGGCATTTCTCTCACCACCAGGAGTAAACCTAGGAGGAGCATTCAAGAAGATCCATGGATCCCAAAAATTCATTGAACGAGGTAGAGGATATGAAGCAAATATTCAGCTTCTACAGATTTGATTGGATGGCTAGGGTCCTGAACCAATAAACTTTAGAAATTGTACGGGAGTTCTACGCCAATTATTTGGCAACCATGGAGAAGAAAGCAAAGGAGGGGCAGAAATTGAAAGATCAGCCCAAGCTGGATAGCATCCTGGTTAGAGGTCGAGAGGTTGATATATCCGAGAGCACTATTGCTCGGATATTATATGGGACCCACTTCATACCACCACATGCTATTCTAGAATATTACTATTAGGTGGAAGCTTTGAAACAGATCAAGAAGCTCAATTTTGATGAGAGGCGGAGGCAGATACAATGGTTGTCCGGTATGATCACTAAGAATAAAGAAGAGGCGGAGTGGGTCACTAGCGGCAAGCAGGTCACAAAGAGCACTCTGAATTTCATAGCAAAGGCCTGGTGGACGTTAGTGCGCCACCAGTTGGCCTCGACTGTTAATGATAATACCCTCGGTGCAGATAGAGTAGCTTTGGTGGCTTGTATCATGTAAAGATACCCCACCAATATCTCGAGGGTCATTGTAAAGGAGATGCAAGATCGGGCTATGGGATTGAGCACTATCATCCATTCCCGAGCCTCATCTTCAGATTATGCACAAAGGTGGGCATCAAGGTGCGTCGTGGTAAGGAGCACCTGATCGGAGGATAGAAGATTGCTGACATAAGCCTAATTCGAGATGTGATGAACCTGGTAAGTAGGCCTGACTTTCCACCACAGTCCCACTATCATGGTCAGTTGTGGGTGCACAGATGAATTCCCCAACTTCACAGGAGTAGGGCGATAGACCGACTACAGATGCCAGTCATTTAGATGCAGCTCCTAACACCTTATCGCACCACCTATAAGAATCCCGAGCTAGACTCTAGTCAGGTACATCCTAGTGCCTCATGAATTTCTCCAAATGTTGGCCAATAGACTGACTATAGTTGACAAAAATGTTTAGTCAATGATGGAGAATGTCAAGCCTTGGGTAAAGGCCAAGATAGAGGCTGTTTCATAGGCCCTGCATGCTAGATTAAATAGTTTTGAGACAAAATTCAACACGCGTATGGTTGAGCAGACTGACATAGGTAGCCTCCGTGAGAAGTTAGGGGCTCTTCGGAGTCAAGTGGCTGAGTTGTCATCACGACAACCGGAAATCATAGAAGCCCCCACACTTCTTGACGTCAATGTCGTTATTGACGAGGAGCTTGATTTGGCGGCTTATTAGGAGCCCATTGGAGAACATAAAGAAAAAGGGAAAAATAGGGTCTCTGAGGATGTTGGAGACGAGACCCCAAAGAAGAAGAGGAAAAGAGAGAAAAGAGAGCACGCGCGGGCAAGATTAGAGAGTCAGCAGACTCATGGTGTGCATTAGTCAGAGCTACTTGAGAGAGCCAGAGGAGTAGGTAGCTCTACCACAGACCAGGCAAAGTTTGCGAGTTGCAGGGACCCTTTGTGCGAGCCACATTCAGCCCCGACGATTCCAAAGGCCGTAGAGACGGCCGATACTATTGAGGGGGTAACCACTCCCCCTATTGATACACCACTGAGTACGCTGGCCACCGCCAGTGCCATGATTGCAACAGAGGTACCTCCTCCGCAGGATGTCAGGAGCGCTTAGAGCACTGTAGATATGTTCCCTTTCCTCTTCTTTTACATTCAATGCTTTAGGGACGAAGCATGCTTTTTAAAAGGGGAGGAGGTATAATTGTCATTTTTGGGATTTTGATTCGTTTGAGAGTTAGAATTTTCAGTATATGATTGGGTCTATCTGAAAAATTCCGCCCATTAAAGGGGTGATGAGGTTTGGGAAGAAAGGAAAACTCAATCCGAGATATGTGGGACCCCACAGAATTCTGAAACAAATTGGAAGTGTAGCATAGAGTTAGAATTACCTCTAGAGTTAGCATCTGTGCACCGAGTCTTCCTTGTGTCACTATTGAATAAGTGCATTGGTAATCCAACTTCAATTGTGCAATTAGACAGTGTGGGAGTGAAAGATAGTCTCCCTTACGAAGATGTCCAAGTTCAGATCCTTGACTGGAAGGTTCGTAAGGTGAGAAACAACGAAGTCACTTCGGTAAAAGTCTTATGGAGGAACCAGCTAGTTGAGCGAGCCACATGGGAAGTAGAAGTAGACATGATGACCTAATACCTACACTTATTCCCTTCTAGTTCAGTTCCAGCATCAAGTACTGAATCCCTCCTCAATACTCTATTCAATTTTGTACTCATCAGCTCTATTTAGATTTTATATGTGCATTCTAGTTGCATCAGTTTTGTTAGCATGGTTAAGTCAGTTCGGAGTCAGTTACTCCCTCAAAAACTAGCTTATAGTCTCAGTCTAGGAATTGCAGCTCTTTTCCCTAGTTTTCCAGCAATTTTGGCCTTCATTCAAGGAAAAATGATCCTAAGGGGGAGATATTGTAAAACCCCAAAAATTTCCTAGACCAAACTAAGACCTTGCAAGAAAAATCCAAAAGAAACAAGAAAAGAATTCCTCAGAACGACTGAGACAACAAGTCGTGGTCAGCCCTACTTGGTCCTTTGGGAACCTACGGGACATAGAATGACCCATTGTGAGAAACAATGAGTTGTCCTGTCACTCATTGGTTCCCCAGTTCAGAACTGCTTTTCCAGGACCCCACGACTCACCGTCGTCATTTGATACAATGACTCATTGTGTGAGTCATTGGATGAGAGTCCCTGTAAACTTTTCCAGTGACTACGAGTGGTAGCAACGACCCGTTGTATCACACAAAAAGTGGTTGTGACCACCCATTGTGTCAAGTCATAGATCTTTTATAAATTCTTCCAGTGAAGGTAATGACTGGACAAAACGACCCGTTGGGTCCACCAACAAGTAGTTGTGTTGCCCGTCGTCAGACCTCCTAGATTTTTCCATCCAGTGACCATGGAAGGACCCAACAATCCATAGGTTCATCCAACAACTCGTGGTATCTCCCGTTGCCAAATCTAGTGAGCCCAGAACCCAGGCAGTAGGACCAATCACTGGTCCCAACGAGTGGTAGTCTCAATCAACGGCTCGTTGAGTGACCCGTTGGTCCCCTATCAGGAAGTTTTCTAGATTTTATTCCAAGGTTATTTCTGTAATTTCCTAGCCTTTTTATCTTAAAACTCTATCATTTTGGGGTTGTTTAGGAGGGATTTAAAGGGGTAGAACGGTATTCCCCCTTTATTTCACTCATTCCCTCAAGTCTAAAGCGTAGAAATCAGGAAACACAGAACAGAGCTATGGAATTCAACTTCTTCTTCTCAGAATTTCTCAAGGATTTCCTCAGGAATTCTTCACCAAGTAAGTGGGAATTCAGCAAGGGAATTTTTCTTCCCTTCTGTCCCCAACACCCTTCTCTAGTTCTTCTATCAGTTACAACCCTGTGGATTTGAAATGTAGAAAATTTTCAGATAAAATTCTTTAAGATTGCAAATGCAATATTATTTATGATATTAACTACTTTATTATTCCCAATTTCTAGAAATTTGGTGAAACTAGTATCTAGTAGAATTATTTAGCCCTGGTGTCTCAGTCAAGTAAAATTAGAATCTTGCGTGTTGGACTATTTTCCCTATAGCTTGATTCTATTATTTTGGGTTTCCTATATTGTTAGTATATGTTGAAATTTTAGTCAGATGCATGTTAGTCCAGTCTCAGTCAGATTATTAGCATACTCAGTATTGTTTAGTGTCAGCTGATCAGTTTGACTACAGTCATTTCTTGAGGTGTTAATGCTGCCTCCCAGTTATCAGTTATTAGACAATGATCTAAGATTTTAGTGGTTCTTTAGAAGGTTATGACACTTCTAAATAAATAGCTCTGACCAATCTTAGAATCCCTAGCTTCAGATTTCAGTTTATTCTTTAGACGGTTACGATGCTTCCATATAAGTAGCTCTGGCTAGTCTTAGAACAGAAGTTTCAGAATCTGGTTTAATAAGACTCACAGGGTACTTCAAGATAGGTATTCCTGACTTATTCTTGGACCCCAATTTTGTGCTCTTAGCTTAGTAGTCAGTCTAGGGCTATCCAATGGGAGTAGGACTTAGCATCAAGCGGACCGGGGTTCCAGTGCACTCAGGTTCTCAGAACTACGTTGTCACCATAGGTTATTTATTTTGCCCTATGGCCCCAGACTTGTGACCACCCGGTTCATGCCTTTGTACCTTGCCAAGGTATATTGGGTCCTACCGATAGGGTGTATACATTGGACTCCACGTCTAGCTCACATGGTTATATGTCGCTTATAGACTCTCCCACTAGTAGGTACAGTTTCTGTTTAGCTCAGCTCAGAAAAAATTCAGTTTACTCAGTTCAATTAAGTTCAATACAATTAGTTCAGATCTGTATCTTAGATTTAGGGCATGTCTATGACCATCACATAGGGTCATTTTGACCATTTAGTATATTTCAGTTTGTTAAGTTTTAGTATTTCAGTTGGTCATTGCATGTCATTATAGTTCAGTTATTTATTCTCTATGTTATGTTTTCTCCTACTTACTCAGTACATTCAAAGTCTGACGCATACCTTCTATGTTGTATCGTATTATGATACAGCCGCATGTTCTCAGTCTCAACACCATTAGCAGATCTTCTCCAGGAGTTATCAGCTGCACCAGTGGTGAGTCCTCATCTTTTAAGGGCGATGTTTTATTTTCTTAAGTTATTTTCATTCAGTACACCTTAGAGTTAGTTGGGGGCTTGTCCCAGCAACTTATCAGTTG
The DNA here is from genome assembly GCA_035772735.1 of Datura wrightii. Taxonomy (NCBI): domain Eukaryota; kingdom Viridiplantae; phylum Streptophyta; class Magnoliopsida; order Solanales; family Solanaceae; genus Datura; species Datura wrightii. The sequence continues at coordinate 68,352,878 of JASDFA010000003.1, read as the reverse complement.
TAGTTGGCTTTCATACATACATTTAGACTTCCAATTTTTCTTTAGATGTAAAAGCTTATATTATTCAGTTTCCCTTAAATGATTTATTTATTTAATCTTCCGCTAAGATTACTTAGATTACTAGTGTTATTATAGACTATGGGTTGGCTTGGGGTTACTTGTGACTCCAAGCACCGTGTCTCGTCCAGGGTATAGACTTAGGTTGTGACAAACTTTGTATTAGAGCCCTAGGATTACAGTATCCTAGTATGTCTGAAAGCCGCGTCAAGCAGAGTCTTTTTCATGGGTGTGAAGGACGCTAAACTTATGATGGGGTGGCTACAAGACATTATAGGAAAACTCCCTTTTGTTCATACTCTTTATCTTGTGTTGAAGTTCAATTCTAGAAATTTTCTCCTAACTTGTGCTCTATTTTGTTTCAGTGAAATCATACCTCCAAGATGCGGTAATGGAAGAAGGGCCGACAATGCTAACTGACCTGCCCCACCAGCTCCAGCTGCCCCTCAGGACGACCCAGTGTCCTCCGTAGAGTTTAGAGTGGCAATCCAGCTTCTCTCGCAGACAGTCACGACCCAGGTGAACCAGCAGGTGGTTCCGGTTAACACTAATGGGTCCGCAGCAGCCCGAGTTCGGGACTTCACTCGGATGAACCCTCCAGCCTTCCATGGATTTAAGGTGGGAGAGGAACCACTAGATTTCATGGATGAGATTAGGAAGATCACTCAAATTATGGGTGTTAGCTCCTCTAAGAGTACTGACCAGGATGCTTACCAGCTAAAAGGGGTAGCCCAGATCTGGTACGATTAGTGGAAGGAAGGGAGACCAGCGGGAGTAGAACCGGTGGAGTGGGAGGAGTTCACAACAGCCTTCTTAGATAGATTCTTCCCCAGGAGCTCAGGGAGGCTAAGGCGAAAGAATTCATAAATTGGAAACAGGGCAACATGATGGTGGAAGAGTATGCACTGGAGTTCACACGATTGTCAAAATATGTTCCAGAGATGGTAGTCGAGCCAAGGGCTCGCATGCTGAAGTTTGTCAATGGAGTATGGAACTTGGTCCTTAAGGAGTGCAGGATTGCAATGATTATCAAAGATATTGACCTCTCTAGCTTAATCATTCATGCCTAGTAGATTGAGGCAGAAAAGCTAAAAAACTTGGAGAGGGAGAATAAGCAAGTAAGGACTGGCTAATCAAACTATGGCCACCAGAGGTCTGGTGGTAGTAGCCGCCCATAGCAGCAGCAGAGGGCTCCAGCACCCACTTCAGCCAGCGCCCCTACTTTCTAGTCCAGCAAGGATCAGAGGGGTGGAGCATCTGGCTCATAGTCCCAGAGTCATAGTGCCAGCAACCGCTACCCAGCTTGCCCTATGTGTGGCAAGAACCATCCAGGGGAATATCTTCAGGGCCGAGAGGGTTGCTTTGGGTGTGGAGAGCTAGGTCATCAGCTTAGAGAATGCCCGTCAGTAGGACGTGGGAGATCACAATCCACCGCTTCATCAGCTCTAGCAGGCTGACTAGCTCAGTAGGCCAACATTTCAGGTACAGATTGCAGCCAACACCAAAATCAATTTTATGCTTTGTCCTCTCTTCAGGATCAGGAGACCCCACATGATGTGGTCACGGGTATGTTACATCTTTTCCATCTAGATGTGTATGCCCTACTAGATCCAAGAGCCACACTATCATTGGTGACTCCCTATGTAGCTGTCCAATTTGATATCAGTCTAGAAGTCCTCTCAGAACAATTCTCAGTCTCTATCCCAGTTGGTGAGTCAGTTAAAGCCAGCCGGGTGTATAGAAACTGCTCAGCCTCAATCTTGAATAAAGTCATTCCAGTCGATCTCGTAGATTTAGACATGGTTGATTTTGACCTCATTTTTGGCATGGATTAGTTACACTCCGGTTATGCCTCCATCAACTGCAGAACTAGAGTCTTCAGATTTTAGTTCCCTAATGAGCCAGCTTTAGAGTGGACAGGTAGTAGTTCAGTGCCTAAGGGTCAGTTTATTTCCTACTTTAAGGATATAAAGCTTATTTCTAAAGGGTGTATTTATGATCTAGTTCAAGTCAAAGATTCTAGCTTTGAGACCTCAACTATCCAGTTAGTTTTAGTTGTTAGTGAGTTCCCTGACGTGTTTCTCGAAGATCTTTCTAGATTCCCTCCTAAGAGGGAAATAGCCTTCGACATAGACCTTCTCCCAAACACTCATCCCATCTCCATCCCTCCTTACAAATTGGCTCCAACTGAGCTTAAGGAGTTGAAGGAGCAATTGAAAGATCTCATTGTTAAAGGCTTCATCAGGCCCAACATCTCTCCATGGGGTGCTCCAGTATTATTCATGCAAAAGAAAGATGGTAGCCTAAGAATGTGTATCGACTACCATCAATTGAATAAGGTCACAGTGAAGAACAGGTATCCCCTACTAGGATTGATGACTTGTTTGATCAGCTTGAAAGAGCCAGCTGTCTCTCCAAGGTAGATCTCAGGTTGGTGTATCATCAGTTAAGAGTCAGAGAGTGTGACATATAGAAAACAACATTCAGAACTCGGTATGGTCACTACGAATTCATGGTTATGCCTTCGAACTAACTAATGCCCTCGTAGCTTTCATCAACTTTATGAACACGGTTTTCAAGCCATATCTAGACATGTTCGTCATTGTTTTCATTGATGACATTCTGGTATACTCCAAAAGCGAGGAAGAACAAGCTAACCAACTGAGGATAGTGCTACAGATGCTCAAAGACCGTCAGTTGTTCGCCAAGTTCAGCAAATGTGAAGTCTGGTTGTAAGTCTGTGACTTTCCATGGTCACGTGGTCTCGGGTGAGGGTATTTAGGTAGATCCTCAAAACAGAGCAGCGGTGAAAGACTGGCCAAGACCTGCTTCTCCAACCAAAATTAGAAGTTTCTTAGGTCTAGCCTATTATTACCGACATTTTGTGGAAGTTTTCTCCTCTATTGCATCTCCTCTAACTAGGTTGACTTAGAAAAAGGTGAAATTTCAGTGGTCAGATGTATGTGAGAAGAGTTTCCAAAAGAGTTGAAGACTTGACTCACTATTGCTCCAGTGTTAAACTTGCCGGAAGGAACAGTTAGGTTCGTCGTGTATTGTGACACTTCTAGAGTTGGGATTGGTTGCGTTCTGGTGCAACAGGGCAAGGTGATAGCTTACGCCTCCAGACAGCTCAAGGTTCATGAATAGAACTATCCGACTCATGACCTTGAGTTGGCAGCAGTGGTGTTTTCGTTTAAAATATGGAGGCACTACCTTTATGGGGCTCACATGGATGTTTTCACCGATCACAAGAGCCTTAGGTATGTGTTCAGTCAGAAAGATTTAAATCTTCGTCAGAGAAGATGGTTAAAGCTATTGAAGGACTATGACATGAGTGTGCAAAGCCAATGTGGTGGCTGATGACCTAAGCAGGATGTTTATTAGGATCCTGACTCATGTTGAAGAGAGCAAAAAAGAACTGGTAAAGGATATTCATAGATTAGCTCAGTTTGGAGTGTAGTTGGTTGATACAGATAAGGGCAGAGTAGATCATTTTCCTCATTAGTACTTGAAGTTAAGTCAATACAAGATGAAGATCCCATATTGCTTAAGCTAAAGGAGGTAGTTCTCAAAAAAAAAGTGTAGGCTTTCTCCAAAGAGGGAGATGGTGTGCTCCGTTACCAAGATAGACTATGCATACTGGATGTGGGTGACTACAGACAGTAGATACTGGATGAAGCACACAGTTTGAGATATTCTATCCACCCAGGTGCCACTATGATGTACCGTGATCTTGTCACGACCCAAAAGTAGGCCCGAATTGAGACACGGGACAAGGAACACTGAGAGACTCCAAGTCGACCCATGGCATAAACATATATCTAACAAAATCATGAAAATGATAGATCAACATGATAAAGTTAGCAAAAGTCTAAAATAAGCATAACATCAAAAATACACCCTAATATAAAGTTGATTACATTCTATGTCTGAAAAGCCTCTAATACTGATGAGTTAAAGGGACAATACCGCCAACTAACTCTTTAAGTCTGAAATTGAATAAATAAAGAAAACTGATAAAGCATGGTCCTAAGGAGATGAGGACTCACCAACAACTGTGGTATCCTAACTCTCAAAGGCTGGCTAAGGACGAGGCTGAGTTTGAGTACCGGGGCCTGTATAATAAAATGATACAGCATAGAGCATGCAGTCAGTATATGAAATGTACCGAGTATGAAAGGTAAGTAAAACCGGTTAAATAAGTAAAACCATTAAAAACATGCATAATGAGAAAAATGATCAAAATAAGAATTCTGAGAGTGGGACTTGAATACTATTTACTGAAATCATGATCTCAACATAACATAACATCATAACTGAATCGAATGACCCAAAGCTTAGACTCAATAATCGTAAGTAAGACTAACATGGGTTCTAACCTATTTTAGAACATATGTATATATATCATGAGTAATAAACATGCATAACTAAAATCATGAGAAACAATGGGAGACTCGATATAGCCGATATACCATGGTAGAGCTTACGTGGTCCCAACTATCACACCCAAGTGGGTAGAGCTGTCCAAAGTCTTTCTAGGGATAAGGACGATACCATGATATCGATATCAAGCTCGTGACCCAATCGAGCAGGGGATAGCTCACAAAGGAGGTCCGAAGTATATATATAAATCAACCAACGCTGGTACGTAGTTCTGAGGCATAGGGTGATCGACCCTTATCCTACTCGTTGTTAGACATTACTCCCAAAAACATGCATATTCTCTCCATTGTTATTTTTAAAGAAGCTCAATAATCAAATACATCTCAAATATGAAATTATATATATATGAGAAGCTTTAGCTCAAATCATACCACAAGCTGAAAATAATTTGGAGTCTTCGCTCCAAAACCATGTGGTAAGCTCAATTCGAAAACTCATAAATCATACTTTAACATGTGGGCATTGCTCAATACTTCAACATGCTTGAAAATACCCAATTCACTCGAAAACATGCTTTTCATCAATAATATCTCATCATACTCGAACATTCATCATAAATCTCAAATTTCATGAATTTCTCATAAATGGGCATTTTGATTTATAAAGATTGAAACATGATTGTAATTGAAAACAATGTAAAACTTTCCCATGATTCATAATTCATTAATAAAGACACATTTAAATCATACCCATGTAGTAAATTAGAAATCTCATGCATTGGGTTTAAACCCCATAAAATCAACATAGGAATTTCCATGATTTAGAGAGAGATTGGGCATGGGTGTGAATGGATTCGCCCATTCATAACTCTACATACCTAAAAGCGTTTGATTCTACCACTTCTCTGATTGCCCAAGGAAGGTTTGAAGAAGAACCTTGAAGGATTAGCCTTAATCACCTCTCTAGACCCTTACTCTTGCGTGCATGAATAGGAATGACATAGAATACATTTTCCCCATCTTAAAACCCACTATTCATAGCTTAAAACAACAGTTTTGGCCTTAGGATCGTAGGAATTACAAAAAAACCCTTACTAAATACACAAAAAATAACTGGCTGCCAGTCCCAACAAGGGACTTAACAAGTCATCGTCCAGGGGAACGAATCGTAGCATCAGTCATTGAGTGCACTATCTAACAGTTCATCTGGGGCTCATCACGGGGGACCTCATGAGTCGTTACTGGTGACCATGACTCGTGGTCACCAGTCGTCACTCTCACTGCCTAAGGTTCAAATTATCTCCAATCTGCTGACCACGACCACTCCCACAAATCATTGTGACTGACTACCACTCGTGGGGCCTTCCGTAGGGTACAATGCCAGGTCTCCTGCACTTCCTTAAACCCCCTTTCCCATGACTTACTAAATGAGTCATGGGGGCTGAACACGACTCGTGGTCAGGTCTGTGGGGACCTCAATTCCCAAAATCGCAAATCACACCCTGAACCTCACCACGAGTCACCTCATAACTCGTGGTCTACCCCATCGGTCACAGAACGGCTCATTCTGTGACCTGGTGCCAGATTCCAGTTTTCTCCATTTCAACTTTTCGGTTTGATGATTGGAATTCCGGGGGTATTACAGATCTGTGGGATATTTACTGGTGGAATGGCATGAAAAGAGACATAGCAGAATTTGTGGCTAAGTGCCCGAACTGCCTGCAGGTTAAGGTGGAACATCCAAGACTAAGAGGTATGACACAGGATATCAGAATACCCACATTAAAGTGGAAGGAAGTAAATATGGATTTTATTAGAGGTATACCTCTTACTCGTCAGCAACATAACTCAATCTGGGTGATAGTAGACCGGATGAGCATGTCGGTACATTTCCTCCCAGTTAAAACTACAGACTCAATTGAGGATTATGCTATGCTATGTATCTGGGAGTTGGTCAGATTTCATGGGGTGCCCTTTCCCATTATTTCAAATAGAGGTACCTAGTTCACCTCACATTTCTGAAAGTCATTTAAGAAAGTAGTTGATACCCAAGTCAAACTCAGCATAACTTTTCACCCATAGATAGATGGACAAGTTGAGCAGACTATCTAGACCTTTCAAGATAGGCTGAGAGCATGTGTGATTGATTTCAAGGACAGTTGGGATGATCATCTACCTCTCATCGAGTTTGTGTACAATAACTACCACTCCAGTATCCAGATGACCCAATTTGAGGCATTATATGGTAAGAGATGTAGGTATCTTATAGGGTGGTTTGAGGTTGGTGAAGCTACCCTGATAGGGATAGACTCGGTTCATGAACCTATGCAGAATTGCAACTTATCAAGGAGAGGTTCAAAACAACACAAAGCTGTCAGAAATCCTATGCTGATGTGAGGGGAAGAGAGTTAGAATTTTCAATAGATGATTGGGTTTATCTAAAAATTTCACCCATGAAAGGGGTGATGAGGTTTTGAAAGAAAGGAAAACTCAGTCCGAGTTATGTGGGACCCTACAAAATTCTGAAAAGAATTGGCAGTGTGGCATATGAGTTAGAATTACCTCCAGAGTTAGCATCTGTGCACCCATTCTTCCCTGTGTCACTATTGAAGAAGTGCATCAGTGATCCAACTTCAGTTCTACCACTAGACAGTGTGGGAGTGAAAGGTTGTCTCTCTTACAAAGAGGTCCCAGTTCAGATCCTTGACCGGTAGGTTCATAAGCTAAGAAACAAGGAAGTCTCTTTGGTGAAAGTCTTGTAGAGGAACCAGCTAGTTGATGGAGCCACATGGGAAGTAGAAGCAGACATGAAGGCCAAATACCCTCACTTATTCCCTTCCAGTTCAGTTCCAACATCAAGTACTAAATCCCTCATCAATACTCTGTTCAGTTCCGTACTCATTAGTTCTATACAGATTTTCTATATGCATTCTAGTTGCATTGGCTCTGTTAGAATGGTTAAGTTAGTTCAGAGTCAGCTACTCCCTTAAAAACCAGATTATAGTCGCAGTCTAGGAATTGCAGCTCTTTACCCTAATTTTCCAGCACTTTTAGCCTTTATTCGAGTATGAATGATCCCAAAGGGGAGATATTATAACACCCCAAAAGTTTCCTGGACAAAAATTAGACCTTGCAAGAAAAATCCAAAAGAAACTAGAAAAAATGCCTCAGAACGACTAAGACAATGATTTGTGGTCAGCTCTAACGACTCGTCGTGTCAGTCATGGTCAGCCCTGTTTGGTCCTTTGGGAACCCATGGGACATAGAACGACCCATTGTGAGAAACAACGAGTCATCCTATCACTCGTTGGTTCCCCAATTCAGAACTCCTTTCTCAGGACCCCATGACTCAACCAACGAGTCGTCGTTTGATACAATAAGTCATGGTGTGAGTCATTGGTTGAGAGTCCCTAAAACCCTCTTTAGTGACAATGAGTGTGAGCAATGACTCATTGTATCACACAAAGAGTCATCGTAACCAACCATTGTGTCAAGTCAGAGATCTCTTATAAATTATTGCAGTGAACGTAACGGCTAGACACAATGATCCATTTGGTCCACAATGAGTCGTTGTGTTACCCATCATTAGGCCTCCTAGATTTTTCCATCTTGTGACCATGGGAGGAACCAACGACCCGTTGGTTCATCCAAAGAGTCATGGTATCTCCCGTTGCCAAATACATTAAGCCCAGAACATAAGCAGTAAGACCAACGACTAGTCCCAAGGAGTCGTGGTCTCAACCAACGACTCGTAGATGACCCGTCGGTTCCCTATTAGATAGTTTTTCAGATTTTATTCCAGGGTTATTTTTGTAATTTCCTAGCCTTATTATCTTAAAACCCTATCATTTTGGGCATGTATAGGAGGGAGTTAGAGTGGTAGAATGACATTCCCCCTTTATTTCACTCATTCCCTCAAGTTTAAAGCGTAGAAACTATTAGGAAACATAAAGAAGAGCTATGGCATTCGTCTACTTCTTCTCAGAATTCCTCAAGGATTTTCTCAGGAATTCTTCACCAGGTATGTGAAAATTCAACAATGGAATTGTTCTTCTCTTGTGTCCCCAAAATCCTTTTCTAATTCTTCAGTCAGTTACAGCCCTGTGGATTTGAAATGTAGAAAGTTTTCAAATAAAATTCATTAAGATTGCAAGTGGAATATTATTTACAATATTAATTTCTTTGTTATTCCCAGTTTCTAGAAATTTGGCTAAACTAGTATCTGGTGGAATGATTTAGCCCTAGTGTCTCAGTTCAGTAAAATTAGAATCTTGCGTGTTGGACTAATTTTCCTTGTAGCTTGATTCTATCAGTTTTGAAATTCCCATATTGTTAGTATATATTGAAATCTTAGTCAGATGCATTTTAGTCCAGTCTTAGTGAGATTATTAGCATACTTAGTATTGTCCAAAAATGTCAGCTGAGCGGTTTGACAACAGTCATTTCTTGAGGTGTCAGTGGTGCCTCCCAGTCATCAGTTATTAGACTCGGATCTCAAATTTTAGTGGTTCTTTAGATGGTTATGACACTTCTAGATTACCAACTATGACCAATCTTAGAACCCCCAACTTCAAATTTTAGTTTGTTGTTTAGACGGTTACGACACTTCCAAATAAGCAGCTCTGGCCAGTCTTAGAACACTAGTTTCGGAATCCATCCAATAAGTCTCACAGGGTACTTCCAGATAGGTATTCCTAACTTAGTCTTGGGCCCCAGTTTTGAGCTATCAGCTTAGTAGTCAGTTTAGGGTTATCCAATGGGAGTAGGAATTAGCACCGAGTGGACTGGGTTCCAGCGCACCCAGGTTCCCAAAACTACATTGCCAACGTAGGTTATTTATTTGGCCCTATGGCCCCAGACTTGTCATCACGCAGTTCATGCCTTTATCCCCTGCCAAGGTATATTGCATCCTACCGATGGGGGTGTATACATCGGACTCCATGTCTAGCTCTCATGGTTATATGTTGCTTATAGACTCTCCCACCAGTCAGTACAGTTTCTGTTTAGCTCAACTCAGAACAAATTTAGTGTAATCAGTTCAGTTATGTTCAGTACAGTTAGTTCAGATCAGTATCTCAGATTCAGGGCATGTTTATGACCATCAAACAGAGTCATTTTGACCATTTTAGTATATTTCAATTTATTCAGTTTCAGTATTTCAGTTGGTCATTGCATGTCACTACCGTTTAGTTATTTATTCTCTGTGTTATGTTTTCTCCTACTTATTCAATACATTCAAAGTACTGACACATACCTTCTATGATGTAGCGTATTATGATACAGCCGCAGGTTCTCACTCTTAGCACTATTAGCAGATCTTCTCCAGGAGTTATCAGATGCACCAGTGGTGAGTCTGCATATTTCGAGGATGATGTTTATTTTCATCAGTTATTTTCATTCAGTAGACCTTAGAGTTAGTTGGGGGCTTGTCCCAGTAACTCATCATTTGTAGTTGGCTTTCAGACATAGATTCAGACTTCCAGGTTTGCTTAAGATGTTAAAGCTTATATTATTCAGTTTTCCTTAAATGATTTATTTATTTAAGCTTCCGCTAAGATTACTTAGATTACTAGTGTTATGATAGACCATGGGTTGGCTTGGGGTTACTTGTGACTCTAAGTACCGTGTCTCGTCTAGGGTATAGACGCGGGTCGTGACATTTCATGTGGAAGAAAGATGGCTCTCTCAGGATATGCATCGACTACCGCCAATTGAACAAAGTCATAATCAAGAATAACTATCTCATTCCCAAGATTGATGACTTGTTCGATCTGCTTTAGGGTGCAATTTATTTCTCAAAAGTAGACCTCAGATTTGGCTATCATCAGCTCAGATTCAAAGAATGTGACTTTCTGAAGACGACCTTCAAAACTTGGTGTGGTCACTATGAATTTGTAGTTATGTCCTTTGCAATAAGGAATGCTCCTATAACTTTTATGGATTTGATGAATAGGATGTTCAATCAGTACCTGTTTATTGTCTTTATAGATGATATCCTTATATACTCTCGGAGTGAGGAGGAACATGTTGGCCATTTGAGAATTGTGCTTCAGGCTTTTAAGGACCGTCAACTAAATGGAATATTCAGCAAGTCTAAATTTTGGCTAAAGTCAGTTTCTTTTCTTGGACATGTGGTATCTAGTGAGGGCGTTCAGGTAGACTTTCAAAAGATTGAGGCAGTTAAGAACTGGCCTAGACCTATCACTACCACCAACATTTGAAGCTTTTTGGGTTTACCAGGTTACTACAGGAGGTTTGTAGAAGGATTTTCATCCATTACTTCACTTGTAACCCAATTGACTTAGAAGAAGATCAAGTTTCAACGGTCCGATGCTTGTTAAAGAAGCTTTCAAGAGTTAAAGACTCGACTTATTTCTTCTCCAATCTTGACCCTACTGAGGGCACTGATGGCTTTGTAGTGTATTGTGATGCCTTAAGAGTTGGCATCGGGTTTGTATTGATGCAGAAGAGGAAGGTCATCACTTATAATTTGAGACAGTTTAAGACTCATAAGAAGAATTACTCAACACACGACCTTGAGTTAGCAGCAGTATTTTTTACCTTAAAGAATTGGAGACACTATCTATATAAGGTGCATGTTCATGTGTTCACAGACCATAATGAGACTTCAGTATGTCTTTAGTCAGAAGGACCTGAATCTTCGACAGATAAAATGACTTGAATTGCTTACGATATGAGTGTTCTTTATCATCTAGGTAAATCTAATATGGTGGGTTATTCCCTTAGTAGGTTGTTGATAACACTCAAACCACACCTCTTACTGAAGTGAGAAGCAGTCGTTGTCAATAAAGAACCCAACTAGAGGTTGGGGTCGATCCCACTGGGAATGGGGAGACTGGATTATAGCCGGTAACTAAACTTGTAAGGTAGTTACTTCAAAATAGGGGGATTCTAAAGAAAATCAATAATAAAAGCAAATATCAAAATTCTGATGTTACGTCAATATCAAAGGATAACTAGGGTTTGTGTTCCCATGGGTTCATAACTGCTTTGGGTATACACTTGTGATTATCACCAATACTTACGTATAGAACTGATAACTTAGGTTCATTCAAAGGACCGACCAGCCCCTATTGAATGGCTATACTAAATTAGTCAACCAAGTCTCATGAGCGGTTTCAAACTATCCATTATTAGTAAGTTCCAGATTTAACTATCCTGTGACCATAGCTCAAGTTAATACAATCATTATCAAAATCAAGGCTCTGTTGTAATTCTTTTTTTCAAATCTCTACCTCTTCGACTAAATAAAGTAAAGAATTCGGGCACTTCCTAACGTTGTGCACCGTTAAGAAACGTTTAAGCATGAAGAGAATACAATATAAGCATTTGTATTGGTTTTAAGATCACTTTGTCTAACCCTAACTAATTAATTCACCATGGTTCCCACAACCCTAGCGATGGAGGTTTTAGCCTCTCATAGTCGCAAAGTTGTGATTTGCATTCATGATTAAGAATAAAATCTATACTTACAATAATGATTGAGAAAAACACTTCCTTCAATTACTCCACAAAATCTTGAAAAACAAGTAGCAAGAACAAGATGAATTCAAGAAAAGGTTGATTACAAGTTGAATCAACTCAATCCTCTCTTTCTCTTACTAGTGTCGCTTGTCTAATGCTATCTGATTGTCTATAGAAAAATAAAACCTAAAAACGTATTTATAGAGACACAAGAATCCTTTTCCTAAGCTAACTGGATGAATTTCCATAGCTGGTGCCACAGTCGTCACAAGCCCAGTTACGACCAGTAGCAGCTTCCTATGACTTGTAGATGCCTGTCATGCCTTTCATTCTTGAATGAATTTCGGCTAAGTGTTGGATCTAGGTACGATTTGTACCTCCTTCATACGACCCGTACTGAGCTCCCGTAGTTTAATTTTGAAAATTTGGAATTCTTCTGAAGTTTAATAGGACCGGCATGGTACGACTTGTACTTCCTTTCCAAGGGTCGTGCATTCCATCCGTAGCAAGAGTTAGTACTTTATGAAACTTCTCTGGATTTTGACATGATTTCTTCATCATGACTCGTACCATGTTGGTATGATCTGTACTGAGACTCTTACATTTACTCTTTGCACCTTAAGCCTTCTGCAACTTTTCATGGCCCTCAGCACGACTTGTAGGTCCTTCCTACGACTCGTACTGTGATCTGCACATTAAGCCTATTTTGCATCTTTCAGGCCTTCTTTTGCCATTTTTAAGTCCAACATTAATTCATCCTGCAATCAAAGAAAAAGTGCCTTATATCAACATAAACACACCTAAGTTCATGCTATTTTTTTAGTTTTGAGCGTCGAAAGTGCTGTAAATCCAAAGCACATCAACACCCTCAACTTATGACTTTTGCATTTCCTCAGGCAAAGAAAAGAAAAACTAAAACACGATGCTCAACTAGAAAATAGGCTTGAGATACTACAGCCAATACTCAAACAAACCTGCACTTTCTATACAAACCCTATTGACCCTTTCTCAGGGAACCACATCAGCTACTGTATTACAAGCAACTTCAAAACATCATAAACAGGGATCAAAACATGTCATTTATCTGTCAATAGGTAATCAAGTCAGCACCAATGTTTTCCCCACAGACCAACGGTAAAAGAATAAATAATCCATGTACCCTCACATAAATGAAGTCCCCACTCAGATGTGAAATGTCAAACATGATGTGGGACTAAGTGTTCACGGTCTGCTTCGGTTATTATTAAGTATTATCAACCGACACGCAAGTGCACGTGGTCAAACAAGTAATAAAGTGGCTAAGTAGCCAAGTATCGATCCAAGGAGGCTGCTCTAGATATGTAAAACTGCCTAGTTTACTATATCTCTATTCTATTCCTAACTATGTTAACAACAATCCAACCAAGAGTTGAGTGAGTTTTTGTTTCTAAACTATTTATATACTACAATTAATAACAACTATTTACTTTTGAATTTAGACAATGGATATGCGCATGCCAAGGTTAAGAACGAGTAATGAACTTGATAATCATGATAATTTGGTTATCCTCTTCCTCATGTTGCTAGCCAAGAACGTTTGCCTAGAAATTAAAACTTTCGTATTTAATTTCACTTTAGAATCATAAACCATCCGTCTACATTTCTGTGATCAAATGCAATTTATGACCTAGCACTACAATTCCGGTTCCTAAGTTGACTAATACGGCTTTCAAGTATATTTCTATCAAGAAAGCACATCAAAACCCAATTTTCCCAAATCAAGTTAAGAACAATACCCTATTAATTCACAACTTTCCAATTTCTTGCTCTCTCGAGTGAAATTGGACTTTTTAGATATACATTAATGTTGGCCAATCAATAATGTAGTGAGAACAAGAATTAATAGAACAACATGCAAGAAGAAGAAGAAACCATATCAATTATCACCAAAATTCATTACACAAGTTCAAAACCTCAGCAAAGAAGGGAATTAGCCGCTCATTCTTGGATTAATCATCCTAAAATGAGTGTAAATCATGCATACAATTGAAGGAAAGAAGAAAGGAAGAGAAGAAAACTCTTAGCTTTTATGTTCTTCAACTGCTACTAACCCACGTTCCTGCTCTCCGCTTCTGAACTCAGTCTAAAAACTAAAAACTAAAAAAAAACTCTTAAAAATAAACCTAAGTGTGCTATTTATACTAGTGGGAAATTTTTCCCGGAATAACAAGAAACGTGTCACGGAGGCCAACGCGGAGCACTGCCTCCGTGACACGGCGTGGACGCGGACCCTCTCTGGAAATTGCAGGGTCCGGATAATTGGCCTCAACGTGGCACGGAGGCCATCGCGGAGGCCTATCTCCGTGCCACGGAACTGACGCGCAGGCACACTGGAAATTGCCTAATTAATTCCTGCCCAGGCAGTGTGCTACCGCGATGGCAGCGTGGCACGGCTCCATCGCGGAGCCAGTGTAAAATGTGCCATCCAAGGTCTTTTCCACGCTCGCATCCAAGTCCAACTCCGACATAGTTCCAACACGCATTTTAGCTCCTAAAAATCACATTATCCTGCAAAACAAATGCTAATCATGTTGGTTAGTATAAATTCGCATTTTATTACCAAATACATGATATTATATACACATTGCACAACAAACAAGGTAAAAATGATACGTTTGAGTATCACTTGGGCATATAAATCTGCCCAAGATCACTAAGCAAGTAAGGCACTCACTCTCACAAAGAAGTTACAAGTTTTATGTGTCAGATACCATATGCTTGCCCTTATTTTCTCTGCTTTAGTTTTTTAGATGGGCGGGTTAAGATCACTATAGGACTTTATATGTCTTGTAATGTAGGCTCCGGGGTGGACATGGAAAAGATGGAAGATTTTATAAGTGACTATTCCTTCCTTGGCACTATATACCTTGGCTACACCATTTACCTAATACACCCTTTTATTCTTTCATTCTCTTTTCCCCCTTTTTATGCACATTTGCATTGGTGTAGTGAGTTTTCAACCTTTTTTTTTCTTTCAACATTTTCAAAATTTCTTTGAATTTTATTTCTCAACATTTACAGAATCTTTCATCCCTTTCTTTTCATCTCACCATACCTCATTTTTCACCATTTCTTTCTTCTCTTTTCTTTTCCTTTCTTACGTTCCCACCTTTTATGCACCACTACTCTAGACACCCTCAACTTAAGCATTTTCTTATGTTGAGGTTCACAATATCCAAGGAATGACCAGGGCCAAAAAAGGTTCATTACAAAAAATGGGTACGGTTAATCAGTAAACCAAAGAAATCATGGTCTATTAAGGCTCAAACTTAGGAAAAGGGATTCATGCCACTTTGGTAGGGAAATATAGGCTAAAATTGAGCTAAACAAAAATGTCCTATGATCATATCCTAACCAACCTTCCTTAGCCTATGTAGAGACCAACCAGGCAAGTTCTAGATCTACAACATAATACCAAACTGACTAATATACCTCACTCACACATGGTACATGAACTATTTTCACCTTACCTGTCTAGTTTATACATGGGTTAACAAAACTACCGATGTTGACAAACTAAATTACATCCAAAGATCCACAACAATCATGCATGTTGTCAAAAATACATAGCTAATGCATTAGAAAATTTTTAAACAGGGTAAATTTTTTTCAAAAATCACAAATAGTGCATTTTTATTGGATGAGTACTCCTAATCTACTTTCTGATTAAACAAAAATCACAAAATAAAAATAAAAATGCTACACATGCCGGTTCTACTAGATAGCATGTCTGAGGGAAAAGAAATACGACAATAAAAATCCTCAGTCGAACCATAAATTCCAAAAATCAGAAGTACACCCCAAATAATCATCTAGAAGACCATAGGGAAGAGAACATACATGTGGCACACTAGGCGCTCCTATCATCTCACGGAGGTGGTACCTCTGCTGCAATAGTGGCGGTAGCAGTGGCCAACACACTCAATTGTGTGTCAATAGGGGGAGTGGTCCCCCAAGTAGTCGTGGCCACTTAGATGGCCTCTTAATATATCTGGGCTGAATGTGGCTCTCTTGAAGGGTAATGGCCACGGGCAAGCTCAGGCTGGGGCGCGATGGAGCTACCTGCTCCTCTAGCTCTCTCATGCAGCTCAGTCATATGTGTATCATGAGTCTGCACGCTCGCTGCTCTAGCCCACTTGCACTCTTTACTCTCCTTCTTTCCTCTTTTACTCAAACTCTCCTCACTAGCATCTTCAGTAGCTCTTTTCTTGCCTTTATCACCAGCTGCGGTTGGCTCCCAATATGCTGCCAAATCAATATCCTCATCAAGCTCAGCATCTAGGTCCAGAAGAATAGGGGCTGCTACAATTGTTGGTTGTCGTGATGACAACTCAACTACTTGGCTCTGAAGAGCCCCCAACTCCACACGGAGATTGCTGGTATTGGTCTGCTCCAACATTCTCTCATTGAAACGACTCTCAAAACTATCTAGGCGGGTATGTAAAGCCTGAGCTGCTACCTCTATCTCTGACTTGACCCATGGTTTAACATTATCCATCATGGCTTGAATCTTACACTTTTCCATGGTCAATATCTTAGCAAGCTTTTGGAGGAAGTCTTGTGGTACCAAGATGTACCCTGCTGGTGTCTGAGCCTATATGTTGGGCAGTGGCGTAGCTGAGGTGCAGGGAGCTGACTCTGAATGACCGGCGTCTGTAGCCGGTGTCTCACTTTGCTCCTGTGTAATGGGGACATTCACCTGTACGTCCCATGCTGGCTGGGCTGCTGGGATAGCTGTGGGAATTCTGGATCTACTTACTAGGTTCATCTCATCCCAGATAAGGCCAATATCTACAATCCTTTGGCCTCCAATCAACCGCTCATCACCCCGTGGAACTTCTGCCTCCATACATAATCTGAATATAAGACTCGGGAATGGGATAGTAGTGCTTACTCCCACTGCCCAGTCTCGTATATCATCGTCTATGATCCTCAGAATATTGATAGGGTAATGAGACATGAGGCATGCAACCAAAGCCGCTCTGTCAGCACTTAGTGTGTTGTCGTTGACCGTAGGTGCTGACCAATGATGCACTAGTGTCTAGCAGGCTTTTGCAAGGAAGTTTTGTGAATTCTTGGTCACCTGCTTTCCACCTGTAACCCATTCAGCCTCATCCTTGTTCTCAGCAATGACCTTTGTTTGCCATTGCAGCTGCCTCTGTTGCTCCTGCACACTCAGGGATCTGATCTTCTGCATTGCCTCCACCCTGTAATCATATTCTAGTATCATCCTGGTAGGCAAGAACTGTGGGCCGTACAAAAATTGAACAATGGTCCGCTTGGATATATCAACTTCTCGACCTTGGACTATAACACTCTCCAGACGAGGTTGGTCTTTTATTTTCTGCCCTTCCTTTGCCTTTACCTCCATGGTGGCCAAGTAGTTGGCATAGAACTCCCTAACTATGTTTTCTATGTAGTATGTTGGAGTCTTGGCCATCCACTCAAAACCATAGAAGCTAAAAATCTTCTTCATATCCTCAACTTCATTCAATGTGGTTGTGAGGATTCGCGGTTCTTCTTGAATGCTCCTCAGTGGCTTATTTTTTCGGTGAGAGAGCTACCTTGTTCACAGATTTCTTTGGTTCCCGACACTCTCCACCGGATTGTATGGTTTTCCCTAGGGGGGTATGCTCTTGTGCAACAGGAGCCTCTTCCTCTGACTCATCACTACAACTCTCCTCTTCACTCTGGGTCTCTCTGACCCTTCTTCAGCGTTGGAGTCGCTCCCTGACTTTTGGCATTCCTCTCTAACTCCCTCTTCAGACTGGGGAGGTTGAGTGGATGTTGCAGTTGTTTCTTTAGCATGGGCATTTGCTTTCTCCCTAGTGGTTCATTTCCATCGGTGTCCAAGGTGTCTACTTGATACTCCTCAATTGAACCACTAGGTGAGTCTCCGGCCTTATTGGTTCTGGTTCCATCGGTATCCCAGAATTGCAACTTGTTTTCAGTACAACTCGCAGGTACGACTCGTACCACATGGGTACGATCCGTACTATGAATCGTCTGATGAAGCCCTAATTTTATGTTGTTTTGTATTTTTTCACGACTCATGGTACGACCCGTAGGTCAATTCCATGAGTCGTAGGATGGACTTTTTCATGCAACTATGCTCAGATTGGTGGCATGAGTGCTCAGTACGAATCGTAGTGGCATCCTATGGTCCGTACTAAGCCTCGTACAAATTTAAATTTTCTTTTCTCAATTTGCAAGGACTCTTTTTCAATTTTTAGGGTACTCAGACATCCCCCCAGGTATAGGCACATCAATAACTCAATTTAACTCAAACCCAACCTATCCGTTTCTCATCCCACTACCCATAAGTCATTTATTTTTTAAAATCTCCATTCATCTAGAATCTAGCATCCCTTTAGGTCGAAGAAGCACAGTAACAACACACTGATCATTGTCTATTGTCAACATCAAATTTCAAGTCAAGTGACTAACTCACAGGGGTTTGACACCTTCAAGCTCAATATATGACTTTTTAACAATTTTTAACATAGCACACTTACTTAATTGATGCTTCATCAACGGTAGCTGATAGTCCTAGGGTTTTTTGAGCTTGACTCGAGCAAGAAGTTTGCTTGATTCTTTGGTTGTTGTTGAGTTACGGGTAGGGGAAGTGAACAGGAGTTGTGTGTTTGAATGTTTGAGTATGGGAGAATGGGTTTAGGAAGTATAAATAGGTAAGGGCAAAATTTTTTAAAAAAAAGTTGTGTTGAGTCGGGTATTAATGTTAATTTCAACCCGTCACGACTCATACCACGAGTCATAGGAAGATCCTACAGCTCGTCCCTTGGACTCGTGGGCAACCTGTTATAGAAAACTTACCTGACGACCTAAGAATATGTCCTACAACTCGTACCATTGAGATACGATCCGTAGGATGACACGTAGGTCGGGGTTTGGAATCTTTTTATTCTGAACCTCCCCATGACTGCTGCTACGGCTCATAGGATCTCATTACGGGTCTTACTGAGAGCCATAACAAGAGATGTTTCAGCCTCTTGCTTTCAATTTCCATGCACACTGAGCACACACTAGTTCAATAACTTGGGTTGCCTCCCAAGAAGCGCTTGATTTAACGCCGCGACACGACGTAGGTAAGCTAGTTAGTAAGACTTCACCAGTCCACCATTTGGGTTGCCTCCCAAGAAGCGCCTGATTTAACATCGCGGCACGACGCAAATCTCTTGGCTACTTAGAATTCGTCAAGTGATTCATGCTCATCCTCCAGTGCTGAGATCACGCTAAATTCCTTGGGTTGCTTCATTGTCTTGCAGATGTTGAATGTGACCTCCTCTAGATTCAGCCTAAACATCAATAGACCAGCTTTTACATCTACTAGAGCTCTCTCGGTCGCAAGGAATGGTCGCCCCAAAATGATGGGGACCTCATAATCAACCTCGCAATCCAGAATCATGAAGTCTGTTGGGAATATAAATTTATCTACCTTGACAAACACATCGATCATGATTCCCACCGGCTTCTTAAGTATTTTGTTGGCCATCAGTAGCCACATGCTGGTCGGTATAGGAGTTCCCAATCCTAACTTCTTGAATATAGCCAAGGGCATCAAATTAATGCTAGCTCCCAAATCACAGAGTGCTCTTGCGAACCCAAAATTACCAATCATACATGGTATAGTGAAGGCACCTGGGTCCTCCTTTTTCTGTTCTAAGACGCTTGTAGCTATGGAATTGCAGTGATGCACATTGTTAATAGGCTCATAGCTCATAGATCTTTTCTTTGTCACTAGGTCCTTCATAAACATTGAATATCCTGGAATCTGCTCTAACGCTTTGACCAATGGTATGTTCACAAACAGTTGCTTAAGCATTGAATGGAATTTCTGGAACTTACCATTTTCCACCTTCTTCTTCATCCTTTGGGGGAATGGTGGTGGTGGTTGTGGGATTGCTTTCTGCACTTGCTTTGCCCATTTGTCCATCACAGATTCCTTCTCACCTCTCGGGGCCTCTTGCAACCCAGTCTCTTTCTGAGCACTAGTATCATCATCCTCCATTATTCTTTCTTTATTCCACTCAACTTCAACTGGAAACAGGGGGTCAACCATGGTTTTACCACTCCTAGTCATCAACGCCATACAATGTGAATCATTCTTCAGATTTTGGACAGTGTTGTTAGGCAGTGTACCATTTTGTCTAGGGTTGATTGATGCTGACAGTTGCCCAAGTTGGTGTTCAATTTTCTTGATGGCAGTAGCATGAGATTCGATCTTTTGACCCATACTTGACAAATCACATCGGATCTATTTCAACTGATCATCAGTGGACCTCACCTTCTTCAACAACCCAGCCATCATGCTTTCCAACTATTACACCCCGTAAATTCTTGACATTTAGATGGACTATTCACATGTTGGTTAAGAGTTTTAGAATGCCATACATGCTAGAAAAAAGGCCCGGGGGAAGACCGGACGAGCGCCGCATCGAACCATCGCAAGAGGAGGCTGGGCGGACCCCCTCTGCGATGGCCAACGTGTCACAGAGGGCTCACCTCCGCAATGGCCAACGTGCCATAGAGGTGAGGTTCAGCCCCAAGTATATAAAGCTCCCACGTCATTTTTTTGTGATAAATATCAGATATTTTCCAGAGAGCAACTAGGAAACAGAGGGCACGAGGGTTTTATTGAAATTTCCTTCTATTTACGCTATTAAACGCGGTCCAAACTCGAATTAATCTTGGGTAGTGAAGTATTGCGCTGCAGGGAGCATTCCTACAGAGTTAGTTTCGTGAAATTCGGTCGGCGAGTCGTCGCCCTACCGAGCTAAGGTAAGTGGAATTGCCCAAATTAGTGTCAATATACTCCTAGCCCTAAAGTGAGTATTTCTCCCTTCTAGACATCTAAGAAATAGCGAGTTTTCGGCTGTTTTTCGATAAGTCAAAGTTTGGGCTATATATATATATATTCAAAGTAGTATTTTCTTCCAGAATATCAATGAATTTATTTCTAATTGCTATGAATATGAATGCAATTGGAAGAAATAGCTGAAAATTAGTCGAGTTATGCCAATACTCAGAAAGTTAATGGACAAGGTATGTGAAGGTAGTTTCTTTCGGCAAGTTAGTAATTCCAGTAGAGCAAACTAGTATAAATTATAGTACACAGTTTCAGAAACAGTACAGCATGCCCAGTATGAAATTTAGTAAGGTACGTCAGGATATTATCATGTTCACCCGAAACTTAGTAAAGCAATATAAGTTCCCGTAAAGTATTTAAGAAATAGAATAGTAGCTTAATATGAATTGTAAAAAAATCATGTTAGAAATAGTAAATCATGTTTACTAGGGGACTTAGTTATACATCATGATTCTCAGCAAAAATATTATATCTTGTTTCAGTATCAGATTCAGCACAGTACGATAGAAATTATATATATATACCATTATCAATTTCAGCATGTATTATATATATACACATTACTATCATTAGTTTCAACATGTATTGTATGCAGTTAGTATTATTAGTTGAGACTTGACTGTATTGTTTTGGGTTGGATTACCTAGCATCCATGACCGCCCCAAGGTTAATAGCTGTATCGACTCATCCTTCAGAAGGCGAGGATACGTCGCTCTACGGAGTGGCATGCCATCCCCTAGGGGACGATGATGGGATGCCAGTTTCCCCATATTTTGCCTTGGTCGGCTTTTATACACCCCCGTCGAGCGGGTACGCCCAGGGTGTTGATTTAGGAGTCCTCCGAACTCAGGTACAGTTATAATCAGGGGCTCAGCAGGCCCAAGTGCATACCCAGGGGACTGACAGGATGCTTATTGTTACTATGGGAGATGGGATGACCGGGGTAGGGGTATAGATTGCATGTTTGTTGTACCTTCCGGCTTATGGGGGCCAGGTAAGGTTTATGTGTGCTATGTTATGTATGTTATGCTATATTATGCCATGTATGTTAGTTATGAATAGATAGACAGTAGAATGCCACGTTACCAGGTACGTCTCCTACTCCTTTCAGCATAGTTGAGGACAGTCTTAAAGTTATGCTTTCAGTTAGTTACAGTCTATTTCTTTTTATTTCAGTTCTATCAGTTATATTGCTTATCTTTAGTTATTTTCCAGTTGTTGCTTTTCATACTCAGTACCAGCAGTAGTGACGCCTGTTTTGGGGCGCTGCATTACTTGCCTACAGGTACTCATAGACGAGTAGCCGATCCCTCGTAATTCTAGCCAGCACCCAGAGTCATCAGCTCCTGTCATCCGGAGCTAAACAGCTATAGGCTTACTCCTTTTCTTTTGTTGCACAGTATGGGTAGGTTGGGGCCCTGTCCCGACTATCTTATCAGTATTCTTAGAGGCTTGCAGATTGTATATTCCCTGTGTTTAGCTGTACCGATCGTGTGAGGCCGTGTGTAGTTTTAGTTTGTTTATGATGGCTGTGTGGGGACTTATTCAGGTTGTCGTGGTGATCTTGTTTGTCACGTAGCAGTTTAGCACTTATTTTCTTGATTCAGAAATAACTAGACAACATGGTGGCCTTGTCGGCCCGCAAAGGTTCCCCATTGATTTAGTTGTTCTGGGAAGATGTTGTTTTCTTACAGGTGGCTATAGGTCTAGTTGGCCGGAGGCTGTATTTACAGTCGTTATATAGCCCGTCATTTTCTTGAACGCAAGGTTAGAGCCAGCCTGTCACCAGAAGTGCTTAGGCTCAGCTAGTCCAGCAGTCCAGGTCCTAGTAGGGCACCATGTGCCAGTCATGCCTCCTAAGGCGGGGCATGACACCAACTTTGATTGCCCAGCCTCCCCTTCTCATGCATTGGGAGGCACATAGAATCTAGCTAGTCATTGCGATAACCATCATTGCGCCTCCAATCACCTTCGCGCTCACAACCTCGACTCATATCTCTGAACCCATTTTTGTTGTAGTTTTCTCTATACTGGTTCCGACCTTGATTTCCAAAACCTTGGTGCTAATTGTCTTTTCCAAACGCTTGGGAGTTTTTTCGAAAACCTGCTACCTGGCTCCAATGATGTGCGCATGTGAGACAACTCCTAGTCCCGCTCTTCTTCTTTTCTTCGTTGGTCTGCAGTCAAACCAATAGCATATGTTCCTACCACTGCATCAGCCTCCCTCGTATGCCAGGCCCGATTTCTCTTAGTCACCCTATCGAGAAAGGTGGCAGCTTGCTCCCAGGTGTGACTCATCAATGCTCCTCCATCTACTGTGTCTGATACAACCTTGGTGCTATTGTTCAGAGACATGTAAAAGATTTCCAACAAACTATCATTTGAATTTTTGTGGTTGGGGCACTTAGTCAACTTCTTTTTAAATCTCAACCAAGTTTCATGAAGTGCCTCAATCCTGATCTTTTGAAAATTATAGATCTCATCTTTTAGCTGCAACATCCTGGATGGGGGAAAGAATCTCTCCAAAAAGTCCTAATTAAGCTCCCTCCAGTTTGTTATGGAGTCATTGGTCAACTCCAATAACCAAAAAGTAGCTTCGCCTGATAGAGAAAAAGGGAAGAGTCTGAGCTGTATTGCATCCTGGCTTACTTCGGGCAACCTGTACGCCTTGCATATTCCTACGAAGTTCATTAAGGGAAGGTTGGCGTCACTCGTTGTATGACCACTAAACACCCCTTTCATATTTAGCAGCTGAATCATGGTGCTAGTAAAGTCGAATTTGGCCCTAGTGGGCAATGGTGGTGGCACAATTGCTCCAGTTGACCCGACCTCATCTATGTCCGGGTCGTCATCATCATTAAAGAACTGAGGGGCAAATCTGTGAGCTCTATTTCCCCTCCCTTGTCGACCAAAATTTACCACTTCATCTCTTTCATCCTCCGCATGTTGTAGTGCAGCTTGCCGAGCTAGCTCGGTTTGCCTAGCCTCTTCATCTATGCAAGCCTCTCTTTTCTTGTGGTTTTCTATGTTACGCAGTGCTCTTTCGATTTCTGGATTTAATGGAACAAGGGGATCTTTTCTACTCTGAGTGCTTGTCATTCACGGAGAATAGCCTGTGGGTATCAAAAACACAAAAATAAACGTAATTAAAGAAATAACTACCAAAAAGTTAATTACAAGCTAATAACCTAGTTTCAGCAGTATTCCCCGGCAACGGCGCCACTTTTTGTTAACACTCAAACCACACCTCTTACTGAAGTGAGAAGCGGACATTGTCAATAAAGAACCCAACAAGAGGTTGGGGTCGATCCCACAAGGAATAGGGAGACTGGATTATAGTCGGTAACTGAACTTGTAAGCTAGTTACTTCAAAATAGAGGGATTCTGAAAAAATCAATAATAAAAGAAAATATCAAAATTTTGATATTATGTCAATATCAAAGGATAACTAGGGTTTGTGTTCCCTATGGGTTCATAACTGCTTTGGGTATAGACTCATATTATCACCAATTCTTATTTATAGAATTGATAACTTAGATTCATTCAAATGACCGACCAGTCCCTATTGAACGACTATACTCAATTTCTCCACCAAGTCTCATGAGAGGTTTCAAACTATCCGTTATCACTAAGTTCTAGATTTAACTATCCTGCAACCACAACTCAAGTTAATACAATGATTATCAAAATCTAGGGTCTGTTGTAATTCTCTTTTCCTAATCTCTACCTCTTCTTCCAAAGAAAGTAAAGAATTCAGGCACTTCTTTATGTTGCGCACCGCTAAGAAATGTTTAAGCATGCAGAGAATACAATATAAGTGTTTTTATTGGTTTTAAGATCACTTTGTGTAACCCTAACTACTTAATTCACCATGGTTCCCACAACCCTAGCTATGGAGGTTTTAGCCTCTCATAGTTGCAAGGTTGTAATTTGCATCATGATTAAGAATAAAAATTAATACTTACAATAATGATTGAGAAAACACTTCCTTCAATTACTCCACAAAATCTTGAAAAACAAGTAGCAAAAACAAGATGAATTCAAGAACTGGTTGATCACAAGTTGAATCAACTTAATCCTCTCTTTCTCTTACTAGTGTCGCTCGTCTATTGCTATCTGATTGTCTACAGAAAAATAAAACATAAAAATATATTTATACAAACACAAGAATCCTTTTCCTAAGATAACTATATGAATTTCCATATCTGTGCCGCAGTCGTCACGAGCCCAGTTATGACCCATAGAAGCTTCCTATGACTCTTAGCTGCCTGTCGTGCCTTGCATTGTTGAATGAATTTCGGCTAAGTGTTGGATCTAGGTACGATTCGTACCTCCTTCGACCCATACTGAGCTCCCGTAGTTTAATTCTGAAACTTCAGAATTCTTCTGAAGTTCAGTACGACCGGCATGGTACAACTCGTACCTCCTTCCCACGGGTCGTATATTCCTTCTATAGCAGGAGTCAGCACTTTATGCAACTTTTCTAGATTTTGTCACGAGTTCATCATCATGACTCGTACCAGCTTGGTACGATCCGTATTGAGACTCGTACATTGCCTCTTTGCACCTTAAGCCTTCTACAACTTTTCATGGCCCTCAGTACGACTCGTAGGTCCTTCTTACGGCTCGTACTGTGGTCTGCACATTAAGCCTATTTTGCATCTTTCAGGCTTTCTTTTGCCATCTTTATGTCCAACATCAATTCATCCTGCAATCAAAGGAAAAGAGCCTTATATCTACATAAACACACCTAAGTTCATGTTATTTTCTTAGTTTTGAGCATCGATAGTACTGTAAATCCACATCACATCAGTTGTCCATAGGGAGTGTACTCATGTGGAAGATGGAAGAAAGGAGTTGGTTAGAGATGTCCACCGGATCGCTCGCTTAGGGGTTAGCCTTATGAATTTGGTAGATGTTGGTGTCATTGTTAGTAATGGTTCAGAATCTCCATTTGTGGTAAAAGTTAAGGCAAAACAAGATGAGGATCCTATTTTGGTTAAGTTGTCAAAGTAGTCTGGAATTAGAATGTAGGGGTTTTATCCCAAGAGGGAGATGGTGTGCTCTGCTATTACGACCAATTGTGTGCTTCAGATGTGGACGACTTGAGACAGTAGATTTTGAGAGAGGCTCATATCCACCCAGGTGCCACCAAGATGCACCATGATCTACGAGAAGTCTATTGGTGGAATGGCATGAAGAGGGATATTTTGAAATTTGTAGCTGTGCCCGAACTAATAGAAGGTTAAGGTTGAACACCAAAGATCGGGAGATATTACTCAACGTCACGCCCTACCTTGGGAGGCGTAACTGGCACCCCATGCCACACTCGACTCTGAGCTGACCTAGCTGGGGATATACACTCCTAGTGTATACTAGTAGCACATAGTCAAGGAAACAACCAGCTACATCTCGGTTGTAAACACAGCTCTAGGCCGACAAGGCCACTACACAATACCTGCAGTAAATCAGCTAATCTAACAGTGACATTGATATCATTGTATGCAGGCCCACGAGACCACCATGCTCCTAATAGATAACATAACTAGGCCCCACACGGCCAACAACACATATCATAACACATATATGACCCACATGGAAAATAACGCATAACTAACCAACCACCATAATCTGCAAGCCTCTAAGAGTGAAATATTGGTCAGGACAGGGCCTCGACCTACCCAAAAACTATCTAATGAAAGACAGGAAAATCTCTACTATATGGAAACTCTGAAGGAGAGGAGCTGACCGTTCTTCTGACTTAGAATAGCTGCTAAGAAGGTCTCAAAACCTGTCTGTCTGAACCTGTAGGCAAGTACACAGCGCCTCATGCGTGGGCGTCACAACAATATGTACCAAATATGTAAGGAAGTACTAATAACTGAATGAATGATGATAAGGAACTGAAAGTAATCAGTAATAAGGGCCATATGTTAACCTGTATTATTTCATAACCATAGCCTACATCTAGTAGAAAATTATACCAATAGAACTCAAGCGACATAATTATACACTCATAAACCATATCTAGCAATCAAGTAAAAACAAGAACCTAACCTGGCCCCCATAATCTTGGAAGGTGCAAACAACATAGAGACAACCTACCTAGGCCCCCATAAGCCCCGACAAGTGCAAGAAATCTATAACTCCTATTTGTTTCAATATACCCCAGTAGGCAAGATGTAACTAAAGCATACTCACTCTCTGAGACTGTATTCAAGCCTTCTTAGCTTCTGCAACTGTGCTTGAGCCATCTAGGCTCCTGTAACTATATTTGAGCCTTTTGGGCTCCTGTAACTTTATCTAAGCCATCTAGGCTCCTGTAGCTATATATGAGCTATCTGAGCTCCTGTAACTATATATGAGCCCTCTGGGCTTCTCTGTATATGAGTCATCTAGGCTCCAGTAACTGTGTCTGAGCCATCTGGGCTCCTGTAACTGTATCTGAGCCTTCTAGGCTCCTGTAACTGTATATGAGTAGCAACCAACAGGCATACTCTATGTGTCCACGCCTAGACAATTAGTCATGGAAGTAATTATAAATCAGCAGGGTTAGAAAGAAAAGGGCGGGGTCTGAGGTGACCTGGCGACACTCTAAAGGTCATACTAATACAATAGTCATTCATCAGTGGAAAAAAAGGTCGTAGGCGACTAACTATATAGTTCTCTCGACTAGAATGACTACAGAGCTGCTAATAACTGCATATGATACTAGGCAATTAGTAGTAATAGTCCAATGGGCAGCCACAACAATTATTAACCCGAAGACTAAACCATAATACTAAGGTTCTAATTCATAGCCATCAATCTAGTCTGTCCTGACAACATGTAGCTCCTGTGAGCAATCTGTAGCCCTGTAGGCAGGTGTACTTAGACTAAGTCCTCCTAGGCAACATGTATGTAGGCATCTGTATAAATAGACAGAGGCGTTAGCCCCACGTATAATGGCTACTAAGGTACTTATTTAGGATATCGCGTAGTCCCTCAGACTTCTCACAACTAGGGTGGTTGTAACATCCCAAAACTTTCCTAGACGAAACTCAGGCATTTCAAGAAAATTCAAAAGAAAAAACAGATAAAATTCCTCAGAACGATTGAGACAATGAGTCGTGGTAAGCTCTAACGACTCGTTGTATCAATAGTGGTTAGCAGGGATTGGTCTCTTAGGAACCCACGAGACAAGGAGTGACCTGTTGTGAGAAACAACGAGTCGTCTTGTAAGTCGTGGTTTCCCCAGCACAGAAATCCTTTCCACGACCCCACGAATCGACCAACAAGTCGTTGTCAGAAACAACGACCCATTTTGAAGGTCATTGGGTGAAAACCCTAAAATCACCTTTTAGTGACAATGAGTGGAAACGACAACCCGTTGTTTTCCATAACAAGTCATTGTCATCACCCGTCGTGTCAACTTAGAGAATTTTCAAAAATCCACCAGTGAACCCAACAATTGGACACAACAACCCGTTAGGTCCACCAACGAGTGGTTGTGGCACCCATCGTTAGATCCTCCAAGTATTCCCCACATAGTGACCAAGGGGGAACTAATGACCCGTTGGTTCATCCAATGAGTTGTGGTGAGCCCCGTTAACAGATCCAGCATTTTCAAGTTCCAGGCAGTGGAACCAACGATAGGTCCCAATGAGTCGTGGTCACAACCAAGGACTCGTTGAGTGACCCGTTGAGACCCTGTCGGCCAATTTTTAAATTTTTTTTCTAGGATTGTTTTTGTAATTTCCCACTCATTTAGTCCCTAAACTACTTCATTTAAGTTTTAATTAAGGGGATTTAGAGGGATTAAACAATTTTTCTACCTTATTCCCCACTCAGATCATCAGAAAGCATCGTAAAGTTTCTCTCTGGAGCTCTCAGAGCATGAACTAGGGAAGCACACTTCTCCTCGGATTCTTAAGGAATTTCTTCAGTTTTCTTTATCAGGTATGTGGGAATTCAACAAGGGAATAGTTCTTCCTTTGTGTCCCCAAAATTCTTCTCTATCTTCTCTATCATTTCTAGCCCTGAAACCTTTGAATGTGAAGAAATTTTAAGTCAGACTATATTTAATTCATGTGGAATATTATTTATGTTAATTGTACATATTTTTCCACCAGTTTGTGACTATATTTATGCTTATCCCTGTAAAGTGAAATCTAGCCTTAGCTCTGGAATGCTGAAAAACCAGAGTCTTGCATAAGTGATTAATTATCGAAATTGCTTGATTCTATCAGTGTTAGGGATTCTCATATTGTTAGTATGTATTGAAATCTCAGTCAGATGTATGTCAGTTTAGTTCATTCAGAATGTTAGAATACTCAATGCTACTCAGAAATGTCAGCTGATCAGTTTGACTATAGAAATTCTCGAGGTGTTAGTAGTGCCTCCCAATTATCAGAATTAGACTCAGTACTAGATTTTAGTGGTTCTTTAGGCGGTCATGACACTTTTAGATAAGCAGCTCTGACCAGCCTTAGGACCCCAGCTTTAGATTACCGTTTTTCTTTAGACGGTTACGATGCTTGCAGATTAGTAGCTCTGACTAGTATTAGAACCCAGTTACAAAATCCGGTCCGATAAGAATTTCAGGGTGCTTCCAAATAGGTATTCCTGACTTAGTCTTGAGCCCTAATTTTGAGCTATCAGCTTAGTAGTCAGTCTAGGACTATTCAGTGGAGTAGGACTTAACACTGAGCAGACCGGGGTTCCAAGGCACCCAAGTTCCCAAAATAATGTTTCCACTATAGGATATATTTTATTGGCCTCATGGCCCCAGAACTGTGATCACTCAGTTCATGCCTTTATACCCTGGCAAGGTGTATTGGGTCCTACTGATGGGGTGTATACATCGGACGCCACATCTAGCTCACGTGTTTATATGTCGGTTGTAGACTCTCTCACTAGTCAGCTAAGTTTAGTCTCAAATTAGCCAGTTCAGATCAGTTAAATACAGTATTTCAGACTAGTATCTCAAATTTAGGGCATGTCCTTGACCATCAGACAGGGTCATCTAGACCATCTCAGTTTATTACGGTTATTCAGTTTCAACATTTTCAGTTGGTCATTGCATGTCTTTTCAATTCATTTATTTTATTCCTTGTGTATGGTTTTTATCACTTACTCAATATTCAAAGTACTGAAGCATACCTTTTGTGTTGTATCATTTTATAGGTTCTCAGTCACAACTGCATGTTCTCTGTCACAACACCATTAGCCGACCTCACTTAGACTTTCCCAGCTGCATCATGGGTGAGTCCTCATCTTTCAAGAATGAGGAGTATTTCTATTTCTTTTATTTAGACTTGAAGTTAGCTGGGGGATTGTCCCAACAACTCATTAGTTGTAGTTGGCTTTCAGACACAGACATACTTTCAGACCTTCAGCTTTGTTTCAGTTGTTTTTAAACTTTATGATTCAGCTTTGTTTTCATAAATGTTTTATATTATTATTTTAAAGTTTCCTCTATGTTTTACTAAGAATGTCAATGTTATGATTGACCATGGGTTCACTTTGGGTTACTTGTGACTCTAAGTACCGTGTCTCATCCAGGGTATAGACTCAGGGTGTGAAAGTGGTTCCCTGAGCGGCCGATATGACTAACTGTAAGTCGAAAGAAGCTATACAGTCGTTGGCAGTAGGTAGTTAACCTAGAAAGCTACCACCCTATTCATAAGGAAACCCTGGTGCCATTGACTCAAAGGTAAGGCCATTCCATCAAGACTCTAGTCCTGTAGGCATCAAGTAGGAAGTTATATTGCCAAACTACACCCTATGCCTCCTAATTTAACCAAGTATGCTAATAGCTCTCCACAGGCCTCTTTGGCCTCAGTATTGCAGCAACACATTACTAGTCTCTCTAGATGGTGAATAACTGAATAGGGAATCTCTTTGTCGCTTCTAGCGATAGCCAAAATTGAATGTAATCTTTCCCGACAAGGGATACTATGTTACAACCTCAATTCACCTCGTAGCAGCTAACCACAACATGTATAATCACAAGCTACTACAATAGTACAAGTCGTACTAATTATACGATGAGAATAACTTGCCGAAAGAGGTTAGCCTTAACATACCTCAATCACCGAATTCATCTCAATCGATCAAAATTTGATCAAGAACTCGTAATCCATATGTATTCTTGCTTTTACGCCAAGGGAATAGGGCTATTATAATCCAAGAGCTAGGCCAGCAATTCATAGCCCACAAACATAACAATAATATATCAAAATGAGTTCAACTCGATGAAATTTTATGAATTCTTGTAGATTAAGTTTATAAATACTTACTTATAACTTGTAGACATTTTGGACTTGATTAGAAGTGATTTCTACAACTTCTACTCAACGGGAACCCATCGAACCGAGCCAAATTCAAAGATTAAACTCTGTAGATATGTTCTTCGTAGGCCTAGGAATCATTACCCAACAAGAATTTGTAATTATATGTGATTTAGCAGCATAATTTGACTTCAAATTGATGAAATTCTCATAAGAAAATCGCCTAAGCCGAGGGTCCTCTTTTGAAATGTGTTAAATGAAATAAATAAAACTTAAAAACATATATAGTGGGAGGCGGTGGTAGGGGTCCATGGCGCACCCCTCATAGCACCGGGATAGAGGCGCAATACGTCGCCCAGTGCGCTAGGGAGGGGTGCGCGACGCAGCACCCATAGCGCCCTGCCTTTGTCCCCAACTTCTCGCTTGCTCGATAACGTGCTCGCATGCTCCAACTTTGAGTCTTCTACCGCATGTTACATGCTCTAGGAACTCTCAACAAGAACATGAACACATCTCTAGATGAAAGAAACTTATGGTGTGTAACATCATTCCCCCCCCCCTAGGGACATTCTTCCTCGAATGTAATTTAACCTTAAGAGGCTCAATTCTTAGGCTTTTCCCGGAAATTTTGGTAGAGTCTCCCCTATAACGTGGACTATTTGAATATATGAAATGCAGAAAAGTCCAACATAGGTGTCTCATATGACGTTATATATAATTGAATAGTATAGCTCCACAACATATGTAAGCAACTAACGATAATAGCAACAAAAGCTACTATACAACACATGACAACTATCTCATCTCAACTGCAGCTATCTGAGTTTGTATACTATCTTCATAAGGTGAGGGTACCTAGACCTCATGTCGTTCTCAACTTCCCAAGTCATCTCTTCTATCTTTTTGTTCCTCCACAGAACTTTAACAGAGGCTATATTTTTGGTTCTCAATCTACAGACCTATCAACCTAGTTATAACTTTTAGAGTCTCTTCATAGGATAATTTCTCTATGACCTGACCATCCTCGACTGGGATAACCCGAGAAGGGTCTCCTACTCACTTGCTTAATATCGATACATGAAAGACTGGATGAACAGATTCTAGCCTCAAAGGATATTCTAACTCATAGGACACTTGGACTATCTTTCGGAAGATCCGATATGGCCCGATGAATCTAGGGCTAAACTTGTCCTTCTTATCAAATCCTATAATGCCCCTCACTGGTGAAACTTTCAGGAATACCCCTTCATCGAAACAAGACTTTAAATCTCTGTATCAGATATCGGAATAGGACTTCTGATGACTCTGAGTTGTCGATAGAAACTCTCTAATGAGCTTAGCTCCCTCTTTTGTCTAATATATCATGTTAGGTTCTAATGACCCTAACTCGACTATTTTAACCCATACTGGGGGGAACTTATATTTCTGCTCATATAAAGCCTCATAAGGCGCCATCTTGATGGTGAGATAGTAACTGTAATTATGCAAACTCGATAAGATATAGGTGTTCATCCCAACATACTCTGAAGCCTAGCACACTTGCCCATAACATATCTTTGAGTGTCTGAATCGTGCGCTGTGCTTGGCCATCTACCTAGGGACAAAAGTTATACTCAAGTTAACCTATGTTCTAGAACTTTTCTAAAATAACTTCCATAATCTAGTAGTAAACTAGGACCCTCTGTTAGAGACGTTAGAAACTAGGACACTATGCCATTGGACCATCTCTTCAATGTATAATTCAATATAATTTCTAGCTGAAAACATAGCCTTGACAGACAAGAAATAAGCTAGTTCTGTCAACCTATCAAGAGTGACCCCAATGGCGTCAAATTTATGCCTGGTACATGGTGAACCTGTATCAAAGTTTATATTGATTGCTTCCCACTCCCATATAGGCACTGCTATCTCCTGAGTCAGCCCACCAATTTACTGATGTTCAGTGTCTACCTGCTAGCAATTGGGACACTGTGCTACAAAATTGGCAATATATTTCTTTTTTCAATGCCACCAATAATTCTCTTTTATATCATGGTACATTTCACGAAGATATATTTCCATCGGACCCTTATGAAAAGAATAACGAGAACAATGTACTTCTGCCATAATCTGCTGGTGAAGCCCCGCCACATGTGGAACATAGAGTCGATCTCTGAATCTTAAGACTCTGTTCCCTGTTATCCCCAAGGCCCAAGACTTCTCCTGCTAAGCCTTGCTTCTATTATTTGTACTAGGCTAGGGCCTTCGTACTGTCGCTCTTTCTCCTTTATAACTAGGGACGACACTACTGTATTAAGGATGACAACCCCACTATCATCTAAGTCCATCAACTAGACTCCTAAACTAGCTAACTGGTGCGGCTCTCGAGCCAATTTTCTATTTTCTGGATTAAATATGATAGACTGCTCATAGATCTACGACTATAAGGGCATCGGCTACAATGTTATCCCTCCATGGGTGATACATGATGTGTATGTCATGATCCTTTAGCAACTCAAACCAGTGACGTTGTCACTAATTCGACTCTTCCTGCTTAAAAATATACTGGAAGCCCTTGTAATTAGTGAAGATGTCTACATGGATAGCCTACAAGTAATACCTCCAAAATTTTCGAAGCATGGACTACTGTAGCCAATTCTAGGTCATAGGTAGGATAGTTCTTTTTGTGCCTTCTTGACTTCCTTGAAGCATAAGTAATCACCTTACTATGCTGCATCACAGCACACCCCAACTCTACGCCTGAAACGTTACAGTATACCACGCAACCCTCTAAGCTCTTTGGTAAGGCTAATACTGCTGTAGATGTCAATCTGTCTTTCAGTCCCTGGAAACCTTCTCATAAGCCTCAGTCCTCTAGGACATAGCTGCTTTATGAGTCGATTTTGTCAATGGTACTGATATGGCAGAGAATTCTTTCACCAACCCTCTGTAATACCTAACTAACCCCGTAAAGCTGCAACCTTCTGTTGGAGTCATGGGTCTGGGACAAATCTTAACAGTCTCTAGCCTGTGCCAGTTAACCTGAATACCTATATTTGACGCATATAGCCAAAAAAAGCTACAAAGTTTAACCAGAAATTCGAGAACTTCACATATAACTTATGATCTCTGAGAATCTGGGGTACTCAATTCATGAAATATCCAGGTCTCCTTGCAATATGACTATAATACAGGGCTCCACATATTCTGGTGCAAACCTTACTATAAATCGGTGTGCCCTGGCTGGCATGGTATGAACTAATGTGGGCGTGTATCTAGCTAAGGAATCAGACCTTGATGTGTACCTCTGACGCTTGCTCTACCCCATTTCTGGTGTAAGAACTGCTCTATCCTGACCTGTCGAATTTGTCGAGGCAAATAATGGTATATGAATGCCTCAAAGAAACTAGGCCAAGTAGGTGAAGGCGCATCTCTACCTCTGGGTCTTTCTTAACTCTTGTACCACATAACTACTATTTCCTGAAATCGAAATACTACTAACTTAACTGACACTGTGTATGAAGCATACATGATCCTGAATATCCTTCGTAACTAGTCTATGAGGTTCTAGGGGTCTTCTGTATACTCTATCCCCGTGAATTGTAAAGGACTCAAAGCCAGAAATTCACAAACCCTTAGACTTCCAGATCCCTCTGTAGGCCCGGCAACAACTAGTACTACTGGCTCACACTAAGTAACTGTCATCTAGATCAATATAAAAATTTCATTCCTGACATCCTGATCTAAAGGTATAAGAAGAAATGGAAGTAGTGTCGACATATCTATTGCCCTATGAGATTCTTGGTGCCTTGGAGGATACTGGGGAGATCGAGAAGATGTATCCCTTTTGACCTCAGGCTGGCTATCCCCACCTGTGGCACCCTGCTGGTACTCTCTCCCGCTACCATATCTAACTCACAGTTGACTGTAGTTTGTTGTATATCGGACATCACTATAGACAGACATAACAACATAAGCATAGGGGCTCAACCTTATGCAACTCAGCTCTTTAGTATGATATGAGAAGGAGGGGTAACCATACTATCATTCCTCATAGCTTCCTTTTTATAAAATATGGTGCAAAACACATTTATAAACAAGACTCTACTAGACACAGCTTGCAGACTTCCTAGGATACGACGTTGCTCCGATACCAAGTTTGTCACGCCCCATTTTGGGAGGCGTAATTCGCACCGCATTGCCATACTAGGCTCTAAGATGACCTGGCTGGGCATCTACACTCTTGGTGTATGCCAGCAACACATAATCAAGGAAAAAACCAGGTATATCTCGGCTATAAACACAGCCTTGGGCCGACAAGGCCACAACACATTACCTGCAGTAAATCAGTTGACCCAACAGCGACAGTAATATCATCCTATACGGGCCGACAAGACCACCTTGCTCCTAAAAGATAACATAATTAGGTCCCACATAGCCAACAACACATAGCATAACACATATAAGCCTCATATGGCCAATAGTGCATAAGTAACTAGCAACCATCGTCTGCAAGCCTCTAAGTGTGAAATATTGGTCAGGAAAGGATCCCGGCCTATCCAAAAACTATCTAATGAAAAACAAGCAAACCTCTACTATATGGCAACTCCAAAGGAGAGGAGCTGACCATTTTGCTAACTCAGAATAACTGCTAAGAAAGTCCCAAAACCTGTATATCTGAAACTGTAGGAAAGTATGCAGTACACCATACATGGGCGTCAGTACAATATGTATCGAATATGTAAGGTAGTACTAATAACTAAACGAATGCTGACAAGGAACTGAAAGTAATTAGTAATAATGGCCAAACGTTAACCTGTATGATTTCATAATCATATCCTGCATTTAGTAGAAAATTATACCAACAGAACTGAAGTTGTATAATTATACACTCATAAATTGTATCTAGCAAACAAGTAAACAAACAAGAACCTAAGCAGGCCCAAATAAGACTGGAAGGTGGAAACAACACAGAGACAACCTACTTGGGCCCCCAAAAGCCCCGGCAAGTGCAAGCAATCTATAACTCCTATCTGTTTCACTTTAGCCCTACAGGCAAGCTGTAACTAAAGCATACTCGATCTTTGAGACTGTATTCAAGACTTTTGGGCCTCTGCAACTGTGCCTGAGCCATCTAGGCTTCTATAACTGTATTTGAGCCTTCTGGGCTCTTTTAGCTATATCTAAGCCATTGGGCTCCTGTAGTTGTATATAAGCCGTCTGGGCTCTTGTGACTATAAATGAGCCGTCTGGCTCTTGTAACTGTATAAGAGCCATCTGGGCTCTTGTAACCGTGTCTGACCCATCTGTGCTCCTGTAACTATATCTGAGCCTTCTGGGCTCTTGTAACTGTATATATGCATAGCAACCAACAGGAATACTCTATGTGTCCACGACTAGATAGTTAGTCATGGAAGTAATTATAAAATCAGCTGTCTTAGAAAGGAAAGGACGGGTTCCGAGGTGACCTAACGACACTCTAAAGGTCATACTTGTACAATAGTCATTCATCAGTGGACAATAAGATCGTAGGCGACCAACTTTATGATTCCCTCGCCTAGAATGACTACAAGACTGCTAATAATAGGATATGATACTAGGCGATCAGCTACAATAGTTCGATGGGCAGCCACAACAATTATTAACCTAAAGAGTAAACCATAATACTAAGGTTCTAGTTCATAGGCATCAATCTGGTCTATCCTTACAACATATAGCTCCTGTTAGCAATCTGTAGCCCTGTAGGAAGGTATACATAGACTTGACATACACTTAGCACTCCTAGGCAACATGTACATAGGCATCTGTATGAATAGCTAGAGGTATTAGCCCCACGTATAATGGCTACTAAGGTACTTACTTAGGATATCATATCATCCCTCAGACTTCTGGCAACTAGGGTGGTTCCCTAAGAGGCCGATACAACCAATTGTAAGTCGAAATAAGTTATATGATCGTTGGCAGTAGGTAGTTCACCTAGAATGCTACCACCTGATTCATTAGGTGACTCTGGTGCCGCTAACTCGAAGATAAGGTCATTCTATCATGTATCTAGTCCTGTAGGCATCAAATAGGAAGTTATATTGCCAAACTACGCCCTATGCCGCCTAATATAACCAAGAACGCTAATAGCTCACCACAGGCCCCTATGGCCTTAGTATTGTAGCAACACATTACCAGTCTCTCTAGACGGTGAATAACTTAACAGGGAATCTCTTTGTTGCTTCTAGCGATAGTCAAAACTGAATATAATATTTCCCGATGAGGAATACTATGTTACAACCTCAATGCACCTCGTAGCACTAACCAAAACATGTATAATAATAAGCTACTACAACAATACAAGTCATATTAA
The DNA here is from genome assembly GCA_035772735.1 of Datura wrightii. Taxonomy (NCBI): domain Eukaryota; kingdom Viridiplantae; phylum Streptophyta; class Magnoliopsida; order Solanales; family Solanaceae; genus Datura; species Datura wrightii. The sequence goes on along the minus strand of JASDFA010000003.1, from coordinate 68,315,423 downwards.
CTATACGACGAGAATAACTTGCTAAAAGAGGTGAACCTTAACATACCTCAATTGTTGAATTCATCTCAATTGATCCAGTTGTGATCAAGAACTCATAATCCCTCCGTATTCTAGCCTTTACACCAAGGGGATAGGGATATTATAATCCAAGAGCTAGGCCAGCAATTCATAGCCCACAAACATAATAATAAATCAAAACGAGTTTAACTTGATGAAATCTTATGAATTTTTGTAGATTCAGAAGTTAGAATACTTACTTATCACTTGTAGACGTTTAGGACTTGATTGGAAGTGATATCTACAACTTCTACTCGACATAACTCTGTCGAACTAGGCCAAATTCGAAGAATCAACTCCATAGATATGTTCTTTGTAGGCCTAGGAATCATTACCTTAGAGGAATTTGTTATTAGACGCAATTTAGCAGCGTAATTTGACTTTAAATTGATGAAATTCTCATAAGAAAATTGCCTAAGCCGAGGGTCCTCTTTTGAAATGTTTTAGATGAAACTAAATTACACTTAAAAACATATATAGTGGGAGGCGGAGGTAGGGGTCTGCGGTGTTCCCCTTGTAACACTGAGATAGAGGCGCGACGCGCCGCCCAATGCTCCAGGGAAGGGTGCACGATGCGGCGCCCATAGAGCCCTCCACTGTCCCTGACTTCTCGCTCGCTCAATAACACACTCGCGTGCTCCACCTTCGAGTCTTCTCCCGCATGTTCCATTTTCTAGGAAATCTCAACACGCACACGCATACATCGACTATACAATAGAAACTTATGGGGCGTAACACTCAAGATATCAGCATTTCTACTTAGAACTAAGAAGAGATAAATACATACTTCATTACAGGTTTACCTCGTATGCATCAAAAACATGACTCGATATGGATGGTTGTAGATCAGATGACCAAGTCATCATATTTTCTTCTAGCTAATACTATAGATTCAGTCAAGGATTCTGCTAGACTATACATTCGGGAGTTAGTCAGATTGCATGAAGTCCCTTTATCCGTCATTTCTGATAAGGGTACTCAGTTCACCTCATAATTTTGGAAGTCATTTCAGAAGGGCATTGATACTCAGGTTATGCTTAGCACAACTTTTCACCCACAGACAAATGGTCAGGCCGAGTGGACCATTCAAACATTAGATCCATGTTGAATGATTTTGTGATTGACTTCAAGGGTAATTAGGATGATAACATTCCTCTCACAGAATTTTCTTAAAATAATACCTTTCACTCTACTATTCATATGGCCCTGTTTGAGGCATTTTACAGGCATATATGTTGATCACCTATTTGGTGATTCGAGGTAGGTCAGGCTATATCGATAGGGCTAGGATCAGTTCATGAGGCTATGGAGAAGGTTCAGCAAATTAGGGAGAGGTTGAAAACTGCTTATAGTTCATCAAAAATCCTATGCGGATGTAAGGAGGAGAGAGATTGAGTTTGAAGTTTATGATTGGGTGATTTTTTAGGTGTTGTTACCCATGAAGGGGGTGATGAGGTTTGGTAAGAAGGGAAAACTCAGTCCCTGGTATGTTGGTCCCTATAGAATTTTGAGGTGTATTGGCAATGTAGCCTACGAGTTGAAGTTGCTTACAATGTTAGCATAAGTACACCTAGTTTTCTATGTATCTTTGTTGAAGAAGTGCATTGGTGACCCGACTCTAATTATACTTTTAGAGAGTATTGGTGTGAATGATAGTCTCTCTTATTAAGATGCTTTAGTTGAGATTCTTAACCGTCAAAATCGTAAGTTGAGGAATAAGGAAGTCGCTTCAATGAAAGTCCTTAGGAGGAATAAACTTGCACAGGGAACTACTTAGGAAGTGGAAACAGATATGATGGCCAAGCATCCTCACCTCTTTTCTACCAGTTCAATACCAGCTTGAGGTACTAGGTTTCTCCTTTGTATTCAAGTCAGTTCCATGTCCCTCAGTTGCTCTCATGTCTTAGTATGCATGCATGTTTCATGAAATCAATTCAGCATATGTATCTTTTAGTTCAGAGACAATCACTCCATCAGTATTTAGTTTGTACCGTTTGTTGGGATTACAATTCTTTTTCCTTGACTTTTTAGCTTTATTAGTCTTCATTTGAGGATGAATGTTCTAAAGGGGGAGATAATGTAAAACCCAAAAACATTTCTAAGATCAGACCCTAAACATGAAAGAAAAACCAGAGGGAAAATTGAAATTTTCATCACAAACTAAGTCACACAATAAGTCACACAATGACCCGTCATGTGAGACCACGAGTCGTAGAGTGACTCATGGTGAGCAATTAGCAATCTTTCATGTTCCAATCATCAAGACTAATGTAACAAGTCATGGGAGGTATAATGATACATAAAGTCCCTCGTTCTAAGCAAAGTAGCCAAGTCCTGAAACATGGCATTTATCTTCCTAAAGGCAATGAACTAAGAAACAACTCATGTTATTAGAAAATGACTCATTCTAATGAGTTGTTGAGTGAAGTACAAAAATTATTTAAATTAATCATAGTGATCAGGAGTGGACATCACGACTTGTGATGTCAAAGGACGGGTCGTTCTATCGAGCCGGTGAGAGAAATTCAGAATTTGGCCAAGGTGGTTCAATGGCAATGAGAGGTCACCACGAGTCGTGGTAAGACCCAATGACTTGTGGCATGATCTGTTATGCCTGCTCGATAGATTTTCAATTCAAATTCTCAGGGGTAGTTTTATAACTTCTTATGCTTGTAACTCCTAAATCAGATTGTTTTGGGTTTGTTAAGTAGAAATTAAGGGGTTTTAATAAGCCATTCCCTCATTCCTTTCATATCATTGATCATTCAAGGGATTCTACCTCTCAAGCTCTGAAGAACACCTAGGGTTCTTCTTCTTCAATCTCTTGCGTCTCAAGCTATAGTCAAAGAATCATCAAGCCCATGTATGTGGGATTCTCAATAACGGTTTTCTTTCATCATTATGCCCAAGTACCAAGTTTCAATTCATGATTTCATGATGAATGATTAATTCCATGATTTCTAGGGTCCGAACTCTCTTGTGCAAAAACTCTCAAATTCTCTTGTGATATATTTCTCTCATGATTCCTATATGTATTGTGCAAATATATTTGGACTGAATTCTTTGAAAAACTCCTATATGCATTTATATTCTTTTTGTCATGTTTTTCTCAAAATAAATATAATTCTTACAAATTTTAATGCTAAGTACCGTGGCTATAGAATCAACACAATTTTGCATGACTTGTACATACTTCAAGGAATTTAGTAACTTATATGATTTACAAACTAGTCTATGCAAAGCCTATTAGATTTTAGATATGACTATGAGCACCCATGTATATGTTGGGAGTAGTATTTAACACCGAGCAGATATGAGTTCAGATAATCCAAATCCCTTAATTATGTGCCACCTTAGGTATGAAGGGGTCCTCGCCAGTTGAGAGTGTCTCCCTTGCCCAAATGGACTCATAAGTAAATTCACGCATTCATGGTTCTTAATCTTGGAAAGGTATGAATACCCTCCCAACCATGGTTACAGGTTGGGTTCTATGTTGCTCACATGGAGTATGTCGGTTAAGAGAATCTCTCACTTTCATATTTTTCTATGGATTGTGTTACTGTATGTTTTACATGGTCCATTGATCAGTATATGAACTTTATGATTTTAGACATGCTCAGCTTTATGTTTATTTTGTGAACCTTGGGTCACTATACTTCATTCTACTTTGATTCTCACATTTTATGACTATAGCATAATCATGATTTTTAGCATATTGTCCTTATTTTCATGTTTTACTCATTCCCCATACTTAGTACATTCAAAGTACTAATCGCATATTTTATGCTATATCGTCTCATGATATAGGTTTAGGCATTCAGCCTTAGCCTCGCTACTAGATACGCTCCTATTCTGATAAACATCGAACTGGTAAGTCTTTATCATTTGAGGAAAAGAGTTTTTTATGCTTTCTTAGGCATTTCAATTGTCAAATTTTATAGATCTAGGTTGGAACCTAACCCTTCACCTCATCATGTTTTAGAGGCTGTCAGACAGATATGTTTAGATGCTCTGCATGTTAGTTTATGTTATTTTAGATTAAAATTTTTGGATATTTCAAACTTTTTTGGTTTTATGATATATATCATTATTAGCTTTCGCTCAGTTCTTTTAGCTTATGTCATGTCATGCATGTATCATGGGTTAGATTGGAGCTATTCGTGGTTCTAGATCTCCTGTTGCATCCAAGGCCTCAGCTCGGGTCATGACAACCTTGTTGCCCCCAGACTCCGCTCCTCATGGAGCTCCTTCTTCCACTATTGCTACTAATCTTGCTGCTACTCCTAGACCTATCTTGATCTCTAGAGATTCCTTGTTGATTATAGCAGCTAGGCTTGATCGGAAGGAAAGGCAGTAGGCTCACCTAATTGAGGAGATGCCTGTCGTTATACCCAAGATTATTGAGAACGCATTAAAGCCACTCTAGGAGTCAGTCATGGCCTCCCCTGAGGGATTGAGTGCCCGTCTAGGGATTGTTGAGGCCAAACATACACAATTAGAGCAGGGCCCCGACCAAATAGAGATTCAAAGCCTATGTGCTGATTTGGAGGAGACTAGAGCTGCAGTACTAGACTTGTAGATAAGAGAGCATTGATCTGAATGATAAGTTGGTAATTTACCAACGTATTAGGCTCTTAAGCATGAGCTTTAGCTTAGTTTTCAAGTCATTTAGATGAATTTTATGCCTTTTTTTCCTTTTATGTGTAGACATCTGAGTTGAAGAAAAAGAGCAAGAAGTGGAGTAAAAAGAAGGAAATCAAGTGAAAACAGGCACTCCATCAGAACATCGGTGAAACGCCGGCCAAACGCAGATGACCACTGCATTGAGGAACTAAAGAAACCAGCTGTGACATACATCAACCGGCGACTCGCCAGTTATCTCACCTACAGGCACCTGGACTTGCTGGAGCAAAGAGGAAAGAAATTGGTGTAGCGCTGTTGGAGGTCGGCGAATTGCCAAAGGTCTCACCAAATAGTACTAGAAATCACTGAAGGAGCAGGAGATGACAGACGACAATTCACGTAATGTAACCGGCGAACTGCCAGTACTTTTGCAAGTGCCAAAACGCTTGAGCAATGGCAATTGCATTCAACACTTAAAAAGAGGAGATTGGTAACCCTATCTTTGTATTTATTCTAGAAGAAAGTAGTATGTACATATTAGATCTTAACTTTAGCTTTTTAAACATTCCTTTTGCTGAGGAAGAAAGTAGAATTCTATTGGTGAAAATTGTTATATAGTGTTTTTCTTTTCTTCATCTTCTTCCTTAGCAAGGTACCACCATTGATGCAAACATATTTTTGAATTTGATTTTGCTTCTCCTATTAGTGAAATCAATGAGTTTATTATTGATTATTCTTTTTAGTTTCTTAACCATGAGTAGTCAAATCAACAAGTAGAGGTGTGTGGTGATGAGTGCTTAATTAGGTTGGGTATTGCTAGATTCATCTCAATATTGCTTAATTACTATAAATCTGTTAAGTTCTCTCCAATTTATAATTGATGATCTATACTTGCGAATGTGGTCTAATTTTTTTACATGATTTCTGATTGAAAGAGAAGAATTAAGTATTGGGAGACAATTTGATGGGGGAAATGGATGTGATGTTATGGAGTTGGGCTAGACATAGCCGAAACCTATAGTCACACTCCTAATTAATAGTCAATAGATAGAGATAGTGCAGCTATTAATCTAAACTTGATTGGGCTGATTTAATTGTGTCTATTTGTTCGAAAGAACTCTAGAGAGAGACATTCATGAAGTTGAAAAGCATAGAATTCCCACATGTCCAAAGTTATTTACAAAATTTGCAATGATGAGATGATCTAGCATATCCTTGTTTAATTATCACATCATCTACACCACACCTCTGGTCCCTCTCATTATTGTCTACAACTTTGGTTATTTTACTATCCTAATTAGCTAAGTTAGAATCTATACCATATTCTTAACATCAAGTTTCCCCCACAACATTTACTCTCCTTAGTCTGTGGGATTCGACTCGACATCCGTTGGGATATTTGTTTTTATACAACAACCATTTACTCTCCTTCGTAAAGAAGAGTGTGTTTTGAGCGTTATCAAAAATGGCGCCATTGTCGGGGACTAGCGCTTGATATTTTTGTGTTGATTGTTTATTTGAATTAGTCTTGCATCTTTGTTGCTGATGTTGACCTTGCTGTGATTATTAGGGTAATCTTATATGAGTCATCACTCACAAGCAGGGGATAACTCAATTCAGGGTAATATGGAGAACGAAGAAGATAACCCAGTGATGCCCAAAATTGCAGGAGCCATTTGCCTACTGCCCACGGTAGGGAATGTCACGTTCCATGTCATAAGTACAATGTTATATTTGCTACTGATGAAAGGACTCTTTGGGGGATAATCGAGTGAGGACACAAATCGCCACTTGAGGAATTTCTCAGAGATCTGCCAGCCCTTGAAGAGTCTATCAGGTGCTCATTCTATTCTCCCTAATGGGAGAGGCGACTATCTGGTTGGAGGAACTCCCTCCTAGTTGTATTACATCGTGGCAAGAATTGATTGAAGCCTTTCTGGATCGTTTCTTCCCTCCGTCAAAAATGTTGCAGCTAAGGGATGATATCATGAACTTTAGGCAAGAGCCAGGGGAACCATTGCATGAAGCATGGCTAAGGTTGAAGAAGAAGGTTTCCCTTTGCCCCAACCATGGTCTCCTTGATGGAGTGCTCCTTCAAAGTTTTTACCAAGCTCTAGACTTCGTTAACAAACCCATTTCCAATAATTTAGCTAGAGGATCAATCATGGATCAGACATATAGGTTAGCTAAGGCCCTTTTGGAGAGAATGACAAAGACAAATCGGGCATGGCATACGAGAGAGACCAATGTATTGACACATGGTGTTGGTTTTAGTGTGTTGGCAGCCGAGTTGTGAAAAATAGATGACGAGCGAGATGAGAATCTTGATAAAATGATGACACATCTGGAATTAATGAAGAAAAATGTGATGGGTGCAGGGCCCAAAGTTGTGAATGTTGTAGGTATACAGGATCCATTGCACTTTGAAGGAGAATCGTCGCCGTCGAGATACGATGAGGAGTGCTAAAACATGGAAAATTAGATGACGGTTCTCGACCTGGGTTTCAAGGGACTAATCGAGGCCCTTGGCTCCCAAAGGAAGAGAACAAGGTTGAAGAAACTGCGAGGCACAAGGATGACCCGATAGAAATGAAAGATGGGGCACTAGAGAGAAAGATCGAGAGGGGGATCATTATCATTGAAGTTGAAACACATATGTTCCCCTTGCTAAAGCTGAGAATGCCGAAAATCATCCAGAGGTGAGCAATGTAGGTAATTCAAAAATATAAGAGATGTTAGCTAGAGTCATCAAGAAAGTGGAATCACCGACAGCAGGGTCAAAGAATTGAAAGGTGAGTTGTCTAACCTTGCCCAAAATGTGAGTTCTCATTCACCCTCCATTAAGAATTTGGAAGCTCAAATGAATCACTTGTCCTTGCGGATGAACCCCATAATGGAAGGAACACTCCCAAGTGATACAACACCGAACTCTATGAAAGATAGTCAATGCATGGCCATCACCACGAGGGGTGGTAAAATGATTGTAGATGCAGGTGTGAAGACTAAGGATGTTTTTGCTCCTAAAACAAATGATGAGAATGAATCTGATGTGGTAACAAAAGAACCAAGTGGTTGTGAAAATATTGAAGAAGAAGGTGAGAGAGAGGCCGATGAACTTCCCCCAAATGTTGATGAAGAAGAGGAAGGCATGAAGGACTCAAATAATAAAGAACAAGAACCAAGAGCTCCACCCCTTTATCCAAAAAGGTTAACCAAGAAAAGGAATGATGATCAGTTTAGTAAATTTATCGACATGTTCAGTAAATTGTCCATTAATATACTATTGGTGGATGCCCTACTTTAAATGCTCAGATATACCAAGTTCATGAAGGAGATGTTGAAAAAGAAGAAGGTGGTAGACATGGGCACCAGAGATCTAACACATCACTATAGTGCGATGATGATGAGCAATCTTGCCCCAAAGCGGGAAGATCTAGGAGCCTTCACGATTCCTTGCACTATCAAGTTATGTGTGTTCAAGAAAGCCCTCTGCAATCGTGGCACAAGTATAAATATGATTCCCCTTATCATCTTCAAGAAGTTGCGGCTTGGGAACACCAAACCCACATTAATGAGGTTGTTAAAGGCTGATCGCTCCATAAAGAAACTCGTGGGTGTGTTAGAAGATGTATTGGTGAGGGTGGATATATTTATTCTACCAGCTGATTTCATGGTTCTTGATTGTGAAACATATTTAGAAGTGCCGATCATTCTAGGGAGACCACTGCTCGCCACAGCTAGAGCATTGGGAGATGTGGAGCTAGGAGAGCTCAAGTTTCGGGTTGGAAGTGAAAAGGTTACCTTCAAGGTGTGCCCATCCAGTGAACCTCCCGATGAATGCAAAGTAATTAGAGTGCTGCATGAGGAGAGTGAGTTTAGAGAATTTGATTTGGAGGAGGCTGAGTCAGAAGATGGTCCTTCAAAGAATGAATGCTAAATGCAAAATACGTCATGCCACGATGTTAACTAAGGCACTTCTTGGGAGGAAACCCAAGTGTCTTATTTTGAATATTGTAATGTCATTGTTGTTTTTGGTTTTGTAGGACTAATTAGGTATGAATCAAGGAGAGGAAGCAAAAAAATAAGGCAGGCAATGCATTGGGCTGGCAAATCGCGGAGCCAGATGCACGGAACACCCAAACCTTGAGCAGGAAAGTAGAAACCTGGGAACATAATTAAGGGACCAGTGAATGGGCTGGTGGAACGCCAATGCAAAGTCGTGTACCACCGCTTTGTCACCAGTGAAGCCTGAATACCTGAGCAGTGGGTTCCCAAGCGGTTATCCAACAACGGAATGCAGAACCTATTTTGTAAATTGTCGATCAATCGCCGGTTGCAAGACAGCAATCACTTGATATGGTAAGACGGCAAACTGCCGGACCCAATCAACAATCTCTGGTGTATCGCCGATGAATGTACGGGTTTTCTTTTAAAATCTTAACCAGATATCAGCCCTACCTAACCCAAAATCTGGTGGTAGCCACAATACTCAGGAAAAACACCCCTTAGACTTCCCTTTTCCCTCTTTTTAATATTTTCCCACACTCCTTTTTATTTTTGCAACACCTACCTTTCCATATTCCCACAACTCCCTCTCTTCCACTTCCCATACAATTAACACACCATTAATCATCCACCTCCTCCTCAACCAACAATATTCTCACCTTCTCACCTTCTCACCTATAAAATCCCCCACCCTTTCTATCTAATCTTCACTACACTCACAATCTTCTCTCCACTTAAAAAGTCTCAAGAGTTTGCCATTGTTGAGTGGTAATGTACCCTTAACTTCCTTATTTTCTCATCAATGGTAATATGGTTTCTTATAGATGTTGTGATGACATATATTCCCCTTCTCTTTACTGCCATTCTCCCTAACATTTTCATAACTGATACTATCCTTGTGTTATATCAAATTAGTGGGATGATAGAAGTTTCTTGCTGAATTTGGTGTGGGGGAATTTGTTATTCATGTAGAGTTGAATAGGGTGAAGTCTGAGTAATCCACAAAGGGACTTAAAAGACATACTTTGCCCTATGATAGATTGGATGACGCCATTCTTAAGGGTAAATCATTTTTTTAACCTTTTTTATGTGTAGAGGTACTACTTTGATATGTTGTGTGTGAGTGTTTGAGATTTACAATATTGGAGTTTAGGGTGATACATTGGGATGATGATTGTTGGCGATTCACCGATCGGGTCCGGAGAAACACCGATGGAACGCCGGTTCGGGCTAATATTGGCTTTAGGCTACTGCCTTGATCCCGCATTACATCAGTGGTCTACTGATCAGGACCAACGATTTCTGCTCTATCACCGATAGAATATCTGCTCGCCCAGTTTCTTGTTTCTCACTAGCGGTTCAATGGCGGTCCGCGGATACCCTTCTGTGGCTATCATGTTCTGTGTGCCCGACATGAAGGGGCACTACGCCATCTGCAAGGGCCGCTCAATCACAGTACAAAAATGGTTTGACTTTGTGGGGCTGCGCGATGACCTCCCCAACATCACTGCTCAGTTCACGGACAGACAATGGTACAATTTCGCCAATCCTCTCTCAAACTATTATCCAATCTTGGTTCTAGAGTTCTACGCTTCCTACCAGGTTATGGAGGAAAGTATAAACCACAGAGGCAAGGTCGATGAATTCCCCTACCTGCCTTCAGCTATGGTGCGAGGGGTGGAGGTGGACATCACTCTAGCAGCAATCAGCTACGGTGCGAGATTGACAATGACTTAGAGTATATCGATAGAATTGCTGACATGAAGAACCAATTCACTTGGATAGCCCCTATCATTACGGTTGACACACCTTTTTGGGATACTATGGGTGGTGAACTTTCTTCCCATTATTTGAAATTTGACGCCAAGTTGTGGCTAGATTTCATTTGTGGCCGCATCATCCCTTCTAAAAATAAATAGCGGGTCAGCTTAGAGAGGCAATTCTTATATTCTGCATAATGTCAGGAGTCACCATTAACTTTAGGGAGATTGTAGCTCAACACTGAAGAGAAAAGCTTGACAGGACAGCACCTCCATGCCATACGTCGTGCTCATATCACAAGTATGCTTGAAAGCGGGAGTACCATTATTTCCAGATGATACCCCTGTTCCTGCTTTGGGCATCATCACATTAGACCAAAAAAGAGATGCTTAGGCACCCAAAGTCAAGCAGAAGTAGATGCAGGCTTTTGGGTTGCCAGAGAGTTCTCTATCCCATGGTTCGGAGCAGTCTCCACAGGCCCTAGATTTAAACATGCCCCACCAAGAAGCTTCGGTCCAAGCCTCCGGTGACATACCTCTTTTGGGAGAATCACCCCCTATAACATCCTCCCAACCAAGTGGTCTCCACAAACTCATGGAAATGACCAACTCTCATGAGAGAAAACTTCAAAAGTTGGCTAGGAGCCTCCCTACACTCATCGTTAAAATAGTAAAATGAGAGTTGAAGTCTATGTATGAGAGTCTTACAACATTGTGCAGATGGGTGGATGCAGTGGAGGGGGATGTCACCTCTCTCCGGACTGAAGTAAGGGAGTGAAAAAGTCAAACATCTATAGAGGTGCCTGACCTGAGTGCTCTTGATGTCGCAATGGCTTCCCCTTCTATAGTTCGAGGCCCCATAGATGATTTGTTTGAGGGCTTGAGCAGATGACACTGAAGATCCAGGTGATGCAGGTTTGTAGGGTGAAACAGGAGCAGGTGCGGATTATGACGTGATTGATGAGGAGTGACCTACTCAGGGAGTCTCTCGCCCCTTTATTTTGCATGCATACATTGGGGACAATGTATTTTTTGAGTTGGGGTGGGATGAGTGCTTTTCGAGGGGTCAATTGTATTTTATCTGGTGATAATTGGATGTAGCCTTTGTCGGGCTCATTTTTAGTATTGTTGATGATTGCTCTTTCCAGGCTAGCTGTGTTGATAAGATCTAAATGTTGAAATGGATGAGTTTTTGGATGTTAGTGTGTTAGTGTTGAAAATTGGGTCCTTACATTGAATTGTTAAATATTACATTATGACCCCAGTCTTTTGTTCGCCTGTGTAAATAGTAGAATAGTAATCAAACTCCAAGGTTTTTTCTTCATACCACGGTTCTTTCCCAAGGAGCATTTGTCTTTTTCTTCTCTTTGTTGTCGAACCGAGTGGCACTCCACGATGATAGATTGTGAGGTGACTCTCTTAAGGGAAAATGTCGTCACACCCCACCATGAGAGGTGTAACTGGCACCTAATGCCACACTAAACTCTGAGCTGACTTGGCTGGACACATACACTCCTGGTGCATGCTAGCAACATATAGCATGGAAATAAGTTGATATATCTCGGCTATAAACACAGCCCTGGGCCGACAAGGCCACTACACAACACCTACAGTAAATCAGCTAACCCTACAGCAATTGTAAGATCATGCTATGTAGGCCGACGAGATCACCATGCTCCTAATAGATAATATAACTAGGTCCTCCACGGCCAACAACACCCTTCATAACACATCTAGGCCCCACACGGCCATTAACACAAAACTAACTAAAAACATTAGTCTGCAAGCCTCTAAGAGTGAATTATTGCTCGGGACAGGGCCCCAACCTACCCAAAAACTATCTAACAAAAGACAAGCAAACCTATACTATTTGGCAACTCCAAAGGAAAGGAGCTGACCGCTCTGCTGACTCTGAATAGCTACTACAGAGGTCCTGAAACCTATCTTTTTGAGCATGCAGGCAAGTATGCAGCGCCCAATGTGTGGGCATCAGTACAATATGTACCGAGTATGTAAGGCAATAATGATAACTAAATAGAAGCTGATAAAGAACTGAAAGTAATCAGCAAAAAGAGAAAAGGTTAACCTATATGCTATCACAACCATAGCATGCATCTAGTAAACCATTATCCAAATCGGAACTTAAGATAAATGATTACATGTTCATAAACTATATTTAGCAAACAAGGATACAAACAAGAACATAACTTGGCCCCCATAAGCATGGAAGGTGCAAGTAACACAGAGATAACCTACCTGGCCCCCACAAGCCTCGGCAAGTGCAAGCACATTATTACTCAAATCTATTTCACTGTAGCCCTATAGGCAAGCTGTAACTAAAGCATACTCAATCTTTGAAATTGTGTTCAATCCTTCTAGGCTTCTGCAACTGTGTTTGAGCCATCTGGGCTCCTGTAACTATATATGAGCCGTCTGGGCTCCTCCAACTGTATATGACCCATCTGGATCCCAAGGTAACTGTATATATGAGCCATCTGGGCTCCTCTAATAGTATGTGATCCATCTAGGCCCCTTTAACTGTATATGAGCCATCTGGGCTCCTATGGCTGTATGTAAGTCATCTGGCTCCTGTAACTGTATATATGAGCCATCTAGGCACCTGTAACTACATATGAGCTATTTGGGCTCCTATAACTGTATATAAGCCATCTAGGCTCATGTATCATCCTAATTAGTGGCTTACAGTTGTATCCTATGTGTCCACAACTAGTCAGATAGTCATGAAAGTAATTATAAAATCAGTTGGCTCATAAAGAAGAGGGCGAGGTCCGAGGCAACCTAGCGACACTCTTAAGGTAATACTAGTACAATAGTCGTTCATTAGTGGACAACAAGAGTGTAGGCGACCAACTATATGGTTCCCCCGCCTAGAATGACTACAGGGATGCTAATAACTGGTTACGATACTAGGCGATCAACTACAATAGTCCTATGTGCAGCCACAACAATTATTAACCTAAAGAGTAAACCATAATACTAAGGTTCTAGTTCATAGGCATCAATCTGGTTTGTCTTGACAACATATAGCTCCTGTGGGCAATCTGTAGCCCCATAGGCAGGTATACTTAGACTTAGCCCTTCTAGGCAACATGTACATGGGCATCTGTATGAATAGCCAAAGGCGCTAGCCCCATGTATAACAGCTACTAAGGTGCTTACTTAAGATATCTCATCATCCATCAGATCTTCTGGCAACTAGGGTGGTTTCTTGAGTGGCTGATACAACCAACTATAAGTCGAAAGAAGCTATACAGTCATTAGCAGTACGAAGTTTACCTAGAAAGCTACCACCCGATTCATTAGGCTACCCTGGTGCCACTAACTCGAAGGTAAGGCCATTTTATAATTGCTCTAGTCCTCTAGGGGTCAAATAGGAAGTTATATTGCCAAACTACACCCTATTCTGCCTAACTTAACCAAGTACTCTAACAGCTAACAACAGGCCTCTTTGGCCTTAGTATGTCAGCAAAACATTACTAGTCTCTCCAGACAGTAAATAAGTGAACATGAAATCTCGTTATTGCTTCTGTAGTCAAAACTGAATATAATCTTCAACCTCAATTCGCCTCGTGGAAGCTAACCACAACATGTATAATCATAAGCTACTACAATAATACAAGTCGTATTAACTATACAACATGAATAATTTTCCAAAAGAGGCCAGCCTTAACATACCTCAATTGTCGAATTCAGCTCAATCGATCCAGTTGCGATCAACAACTCGTATCCCTTCATACTCAAGCTTATGACAAGGGAACGTGACTATTATAATCCAAGAGCTAAGCCAACAATTTCGTAGCCCACAAACATAATGATAATATATAAAAATGAGTTCAACTCGATGAAATATTACGAATTCTTGTAGATTAGAAATGTAGAAATACTTACTTATCACTTGTAGACATTTAGGACTTGATTGGAAGTGATTTCTAAAACTTCTACTTGGCGTGACTCCATCGAACCAGGCCAAATTTGAAGATTCAACTCTATAGATATGTTCTTTGTAGGTCTAGGAATCATTACCCAAGAAGAATTTGTAATTAGACGCGATTTAGCAGCATAATTTGACTTCAAATTGATGAAATTCTCGTAAGAAAATCGTCTAAGCCGAGGGTCCTCTTTTGAAATATTTTAAATGAAACTTAATCACACTTAAAAACATATATAATAGGAGGTGGCAACAGGGACCCGCGACACACCCCTCATAGGAGCGGGATAGAGGCACGACGCACCACACAGTGCGCTAGGGAGGGGTGCGCGATGCGGTGCCCATAGCGCCCTACCTCTGTATCCGACTTCTAGCTCGCTCAATAACGTGCTCGCGTGTTCGAACTTTGAGTCTTCTCCCGCATGTGCCATGCTCTAGGAACTATCAACACGCACACACACACACGTCAGCTAGATGAAAGAAACTTATGGGTGTAACATTATTTTCTCCTTAGGAACATTCATCCACGAATGTAATTTAACCTTAAGAGACTTAATTCTTAGGCTTTTCCAGAAAATTTTGGCAGACTCTCCCCTGTAACTTGGACTATTCGAAACCCTGAAATGTAGAAAAGTCCAACATAGGCATCTCACAGGATGCTACAAATAACTTAGTAACATAGTTCCATAATAATTAAGTGAGCAACTGACAACTATAGTATTAGAAGAAACAATATAACACCTAAAAACTATCTCACCTCAACTATAGCTGTCTAAGTATATGTACTATCATCATAGGTTCTGGAACTAGTGAGGATATCTATAGCTCATGTTGTCTCTAGATTCCCAAGTCATCTCTCCTACATTCTGTGCCTCCATAAAACTTTAATAGTCTACATCTTTGGTCCTTACTTGTCTATCTAGTATGGCAACTGGAATCTTCTCATAGGATAGTTCCTCTGTAACCTGAACATCCTCAACTAGGATAACCCGAGAAGGGTCTCCTGCGCACTTGCATAACATCGAAACATGAAAGACTAGATGAATAGGTTCTAGCTCTGGAGGCAATTCTAGCTCATAGGCCACTTGGTCTATCTTTTGGAAGACTCCAGTTTGGCCCAATGAATCTAGGGCTAAACTTGTCCTTCTTACCATATCTTATAATGCGCCTCACAAGTAAAACTTTTAGTAATACCCAGTTGTCGACACAAAACTCTTAGTTTCTGTGTCATATATTAGAATAGGACTTCTGACAACTCTGAGTTGTCGATAGACACTCTCTTTCATGCCTTTTTGCCTGCCTTGAAGTATAGGCAATCAGCTTACCGGGTTGCATCAAAGAACACCCTAACCCTATGCCTCAAACGTCATAGTATATCGTGTAGCCCTCTAAGCTCTCTAGCAAGGATAACACTGCTGTAGGTGTCAATTTGTCTTTCAGCCCATGGAAACTCTACTCACGAGCCTCAGTCCACTATTACTTAACTGCTTTTTGAGTCATCTTTGTCAATGGTGTTGATAGGGTGGAGAATCCTTCCACTATCCTTCCATAATACCCAACTAATCCCGGAAAGCTGCAACCTTCAATTGGAGTTGTGGGTCTGGGCAAAATCTTAACAGTCTCTTGCCTTTGCGACGCAACCTGAATACCTATATTTGACGCAATATGGTCCAACAAAGATTCAAAGTTTAACCAGAACTCACATTTCAAGAACTTTACATATAACTTATGATCTCTGAGAATCTAGGGTACTCAATTCGCAAAATATCCACGTTTCTTTCAATGTGGCTGTAATACAGGGCTCCACATATTCTGGTGCAAACCATACTATAAATCGGTGTGCCCCAACTGGCATGGTATCAACTAATGTTGGTGTGTATCTAGCCAAGGAATCAAACCTCAATACGTACCTTCTAATGCTCGCTTTGCCCCATTTAGGGTGTAAGAACTGCTCTATTCGGACCTGTTGAATCTCTCAAGGATAATAATGGTCTATCAAAGCCTTAGAGAAACTGGGCCAAGTAGATGAAGGTGCTTCTCTGCCTCTAGGTCTTTCGTAACTCTTGTATCGCAGAACTTCTTATCCTAAAATCAAAATACTACTAACTTAACTGACTCTATGTAGGAAGCATACATGATCCTAACTAGTCTATGAGGTTCTAGGGGTCTCGTCTATACTCTGTCCTGATACAATGAGGCAAACTCAAAGCAAGAGACTCGCGAACGGTCAAACTTCCAGATCCCTCTATAGGCCCGGCAACAACTGGTACTACTGCTGACACTAAGCAGTCGTCATCTGAATTAATATACATAATGTATTCCTAACATCCTGATCTGAAGGTATAAGAAGAAATGGAAGTAGTGTCAACATATCTATTTGCCTTATGAGATTATTGGTGCCATGGAGGATGGTGATAGAGAAGATGTCTCCCTTTGGTGAAGCAGCATGAAAAGAGATATCACAGAATTTGTAGCTAAGTGCCCGAATTGCCAGCATGTCAAATTAGAACACCAGAGGCTGGGAGGTATGACTCAGGATATCAGTATACCAATATGGAAGTGGAAAGAAGTAAATATGGATTTCATTATGGGTCTACCTCGGACTCGTCGGCAGCATGATTCAATTTGGGTGATAGTAGACTGGATGACTAAGTCAGCACACTTCCTCCCAATTTAAACTATAGACTCAGCTGAGGACTATTCTAGGCTTTATATCCGGGAGTTGTTCAGACTTCATGGGGTGCCATTGTCCATTATTTAAGATAGAGGTACCCAGTTCACCTCTCACTTCTACAAGTCCTTTCAAAAGGGACTTGGTACCCAGGTCAAGCTTAGCACAGCTTTTCACCCGTAGATAGAAGGACAAGCTGAGAGGACTATCCAGACCCTTGAAGATATGTTAAGAGCATGCGTGATCGATTTCAAGGGCAGTTGGGATGACCACTTGGCTCTCAACGAGTTTGCATACAACAACAGCTACCACTCTAGTATTTAGATGTCCCCGTTTGAGGAATTGTATGGTAGGAGGTGTAGATGTCCTATCAGATGGCTTGAAGTTGGTGAAGCTACTCTGATCGGGCCAAACTCAGTTCATGAGGCAATGCAGAAGGTGCAACTTATCAGAGAGAGGTTGAAAACTGCACAAAGCCGTCAAAAATCTTATGCTGCTATAAGGAGAAGAGAATTGGAGTTTGCAGTGGATGACTAGGTTTATCTAAAAATTTTACCCATTAAAGGGGTGAAGGGAAGAAAGGAAAACTTAGTCCGAGATATGTGGGACCCTACAAAATTTTGAAGTGAATTGGCAGTGTGGTATATGAGTTAGAACTACCACCAGAGTTAGCATCGGTGCTCCCAGTCTTCCATGTTGTGCATCGGTGATTCAACTTCAGTTGTGCCACTAGACTATGTGGAAATAAAAGATAGTCTCTCATATGAAGAGGTTCTAGTTTAGATCCTTGACTGTCAGGTTCGTAAGTTGAGAAACACGGAAGTCGCTTTGGTGAAAGTTTTGTGGAGGAACGAGCTAGTTGAGGGAGCCATATGGGAAGCAGAAGCAGACATGATTGCCATATACCCTTAGTTATTCCCTTCCAGTTCAATTCTGGCATCAGATACTAAATTCCTCCTCAGTACTTTGTTCAATTCCATACTCATCAGCTCTATTTAGATTTTTTATGTGCATTCTAGTTGCATCAACTCTTTTAGTATGGTTAAGTTAGCTCAGAGTCAGTTACTCTTTCAGAAACAAGCTCATAGTCTCAGTCTAGAAATTTTAGCTCTTTTCCTAGTTTACTAGAAGCTTTAGTCTTTATTCTAGTATGAATGATCGCAAGGGGGAGATATTGTAACACCCCAAAATATTCCTAGACAAAACTCAGACCTTGCAAGAAAAACCAGGGGAGATCAGAAAATTTTATTGTAGAATGACCCATACAATGGATCATGGTCAGATCTAATAGGACATTGTCTGACTCATTGTCAGCTCAGCAGATTCCCTTTGGGGAAAACAATGAGGCATAGGACGACTCGTTGGTAGTTACAATGAGACGTCCTATCATCCACTGGATTCCAGTTCGGAGGTCTAGCGAATTTTTCCCAGAGGCAACGAGTGGAACTAATGGCTCGTGGTTCCTACCAATGAGCCATTTCTACCACCCGTAACCAAGTCCTAGGCCTAACAGTGTTGACAATTAGTCGAAGCAATGGCCCCTTGGTCCTACCAATGAGTGTTGTGTTGCCCATTGTCTTAGGGCGCAGTTTTCCCCACCAGTGACAACGAGAGGTACCTACGAATCGTTACTTTTCACAATGAGTCGTGCTATCCTCTCATGGTCCCATTCCGTGAGCATGATATTTGGACCGAAGACCAACAGTTGATTCCAATGGGCCGTGGTTTTGACCAATGACCCATTCTGTGGCTCATTGGATATCGGGAAGATTTCCAGATCTTATTTTAGAGTTATTTTTGTAACTTTCCAGCCCTTTATCTTAAAACCTCGTTGTTTTGGACTTGTTTAGAAGGGAGTTAAAGGGGTAGAATGACTTTTTTCCCTTTATTCCACTCCTCCCCTCAAAGTCTAAAGCGTAGAAAACAGTCAGGAAACAACAAGAGTATAGCTAGGGCATTCTACATCTTCAGCGAATTCTCCTAAGAGTTTCAAGAGATTCTCTCAGGTTTTTCCATCACCAGGTATGTGAGAAGTCAACAAGGGAATAGTTCTTTCCTTGTGTCCCCAAAAATCTCCTCTATCTTCTTTATTAGTTATATCCCTGTAGTTTCAAAATGTGAAAAGTTTTCAGACAGATTTCTTTGTGGATTCAAAGAGAATATTTCTCATGATTTATATTTCTTATTCATTCCTTATTTCTAGAAATTGTGAAAGATTGCAGCTAGTAGCATAATTCAGCCCTAGTCACAACTCAGTAGAAATTAGAAACTTGTGGGTTGAACTAGTTTTCCCTATAGCGTGGTTACATTAGTTTTGGGATGCATGTATTTATTTTATGTTAAAATCTTAGTCAGAATCATGTCAGTCCAGTCTCAGTCAGATTTTTGGTAACCTCAGTGTTACCTAGAAAAATGTCAGCTGATGAGTTTGACCACAATTAATTTTTGAGGTGTCAGTGATGCCTCCCAATTATCAGAATTTAGACTCAGACATCAGTTATTAGATTTCGTGGTTCTTTAGATGGTTACGACACTCCCTGATGAGAAACTCTGACTAGTCTTAGAACCACCAGCTTCAGCCTCAGTCTGTTCTTTAGACGGCTACAATGCTCCCTGATGAGCAGCTCTGACCATTCTTAGAACACCAGTTTCCAAATCAGGTCCAATAAGACTCTCAGGGTACTCTCAGACAGTATCCTTGAGCCAGTTGTAGTCTTGAGCCCTTAGTATCGAGTTATCCACTTGGTAGTAGTAGTCATGATAGGACTATCCAGTGGGAGTAGGACTTAGCACCGAGAGGGCTGGGGTTCTAGCGCACCTAGGTTCCAAGAACTACGTTTCCACCTTAGGTTATATTTTATTGGCCTCATGGCCCTAGAGAGTGATCTCACAGTCCATGCATTTATACCCTGACAAGGTATATTAGGTCCTACCGGTGGGGTGTGTACATCAGACTCCATGTCTAGCTCACGTGGTTATATATCGGTTATAGCCTCTCCCACTTGTCAGTTCAGTTTCAGATTAGCTCAGTTCAGTTCAGTCTCATTTTAGCTCAGTTCAGAATAGTTTCAAACTACTCAGTATAGTTATTAGTTCAGTATAGAAGTTCAGATCAGTATCTCAGATTTAGTGCATGTCTTTGACCATCTCAGTAAATCACAGTTATTCAGATTTAGTATTTCAGCTGGTCATTGCATGTCTTTCTAGTTCAGTTATTTTACTCCTTGTGTATGGTCTCTCTCACTAACTTAGTACATTCAAAGTACTGACGCATACCTTTTTATGCTGTATCGTTTGATGATACAGCTGCAGGATCTCAGTCTCAGCCCTGTTAGCAGATCTCTTTTCAGAAGTTTCCAACTATATCATCGGTGAGTCCTCATCTTTCGAGGATGAGGAATATTACCTTTCAGTTATATTTTCTTCAGTTATATTTAGAGTTAGTTGGGGACTTGTCCCAGCAACTCATCAAATAGATGGCTTTTAGACATAGACAAAGTTTGCATATTTCCAGTTTTTCTTCTAGTTGTATAAAACTTACGATTTAGTTCTTTTTCATAAAATGTTTTATTTTATTATTTCAAAGCTTCTGCTATGTATTTACTCAGAATGCCAGTGTTATGATAGATCATGGATTGACTTGGGGTTTACTTGTGACTCCAAGTACCATGTCTCGCCCGGGGTATAGACTCGGAGCATGATAAAAGTGAAGGAGCAACGAGTCTTCATGAGACTCAACAATTCATCGCGAACAGGGAGGAGAAGTTGTTCAGTACACTGGAAGTTTCAATGCTCAGAAGCAACGAGGGACTTCAGCACTCATCCAGTCGCTTAACAAGTCATTAGGTGACCCGTCATCCAAAGGGAGCTGCTTGCTGATCACAAGCCATCACTGCTTTCCACGACTCATTAGGACACCTAACAAGTCGTTGTCACTACCGACCTGCAGTCCTTGTTAAAATAGGAAAGAATTTATCTAGTGTCTATATACTTTATGTAGGTTTCTTTTTGTAGTTTATGCAATTTCTAACAGTTGTTGCCATATTGCTCGTAATTGTTGATCAACATTAAGGTTCAAGAAACAACTTTCATAATTTTGTTCTTGAATTCGGTCATTCAAACAACTTTGGAGTATCAATCTTACATTCTTCTTGATTTATTGAAGATGTGTGGTTTCTTCTACGCATTACTGTAAGTTGCAATTATGATTTGTTCTCTAATTTCTAGTTGTAATTTTTCAAACATGAGTAGCTAAACCCATAACTAGGGTTGTGGGAACCGTAATGAATTGACACACATAGGAAAAAATACTTAGTGAATCTTGAGCGGGGTTTATGCATGTATTTATTTTCCCTTCATTTTAATTGTTTCTTAACAGTTGCAAATGTTAGAATTTGCCTTATTCTTACTAATTGGATCAAGGGGGTAATGAGTGAGAAAAGGGGTTAACAAATGAATTTTTGAGGCTATCAACACTCATCTAATAGCTTGACCTTGTCCGGGGATAGCTAATTTGATACCAAGGGTAAGGGTTAATTGAGTATACATACGCATACGGATCAAGTTGCATGGTGATAATGATCTAAGTAGGGAATCAACCATTTAGGTGAAGTTAACTTACTGATATTGCATGCTAAACACCGAAATAGAGCACTAGTATAAAACGCCTTGTGATTATGAAGTCATGGGGAACACAATCCTAGTCAACTCACTCTTTGAATTCAATCAATTTTAAATCAAGGATCTACTCATTACTCTCAACTATTTTCTATTATTTCTTGTTACAATTTCCCCCATAGGAAATAAGTAATCCAATAGCAGTAGCTAAACGCATTAATTGAGGTCATCGCCATATTCCTCATGGGATTCGACCCCAACCCTGATTGGGTTCTAAATTTGAACATCGACTGCTTTATATCTGTCACAGCCCGAACATAGGCCTGGATCGAGACACGGAACAAGAAACCTCGAGAGGCTCCAAGTCGACCCATGGCATGAACATACATCTAACTCAATCATAGATAAGCGGAATTTCAACATGAATAACATAGCAGGACAAGCCTCTAATAACATTTGAATACGTACATCAATCTAAAGATGAATATAAACTATGTCCGAAAAAGCCTCTAATACTGATGAGTTGATGGGACAAGACCCCAACTAACTTGTTATAGTCCAAAAACTAAAAAGACGAAATACAACTGTTAAGAAGGGCCCTTGCAAGATGAGGAGTCACCAATGGAGACTGAGAAGTGCTAACTCTGGAAGTCTGACTAGTGGCAAGACTGAGTCTGGATATCGAAACCTGTATCATAAAATGATACAACATAGAGTATGCGGTCAGTACATGGAATGTACCGAGTATGCAAAGTAAGTAAAACCGCTAAGTAAGTAAAATTATTAAATCATGCATATAATAAAACATAATAAAGATAAGATTCTGAGAGTGGGGCTTACATGCTATTTTCTAAAATCATGATATGAACATAACTAAACATCATTACTAAATTGAATGACCCAAAGCTGAAAACTGATAATCATAAGTAAAACTGAACATTAGGTAAAACCTGCTGAAACATAATATCATGACTGATGTACATGAATAACTAAAATTATGAGGAACAATGGGAGACTCTTCATATAACCGATATTACCACGATAGAGCTTAAGTGGTCCTGACTATCACACTCAAGTGGGCAGAGCCATCCAAAGCTTTGCCAAGGCTAAGGACGCTACCATGATATCAATATCAAGCTCAAGGCCCCTTGGGGGTAGGGGAAGCTCACAAAGGAGGTCCCAAAGTATATAAGTAAACCTATGTTGGCGCGTTGTTCTGAGGAACAGGGTTGACTTACCCTTAGCCTACTCCGTGCTAGACACTACTCCCAAAAACATGCATATGCTCTCCATCATTTTTCAACGAAGATGACCATCGTCTAGTGATGAAGCTGAGTAATAACATACATGCATAATCTGAAATCATAACATGAGGAGCCTTGGCCTAAACCATACCACAAGCTAAAAATAATAGGAGTCTTGACTCCAAAACCATGTGATAAGCTAATTCTTGAAATCATAAGACGTACTTGAACATATGGGCTTGCGCAATACTTAAACATGCTTTAAATCAACTTGATTCTCGTTGAAAACATGAACATAAACATGGGTATTTATAAATCATATTTTGTTCATAAACATCTCATCATACTAGAACATATATCTCATAGATCTCAACTTTAATGAACATTCATGGATGGGCATCATAATTTAGAAAACTTGAAATCATAATTATAATTTAAACATTGTAAAATTGCCCATTAATCATAAGTCATTATTTAAAACATGCTTAGATCATACCCATGATTGAAACTTAGGAATTCATGCATTGAGTAAAAATCCCATGGAATAATCAATTAGAACATCATGAATGGAGAGGGAGTTGGTAATGGGTGTGGAAAATTGCACCCATTCATAGCCTTACATACCTAAAGGGATAGGATTTTCACACTTCCTTGATTGCAAGAGAATTGAGGAAGAACCTTGATGAATTATGTTTGATCACTCTCTAAACCCTTAGACTTGCATGAATGAGTTTTAAATAGCTAGAATGACTTAACCCATCTTAATACACTCTATTCTGGGCTTAAAACGATGTAATTTATGCCTTAGTAACTTAGAGATTACAGAAAAACCTTTAATAAACTCGGAGGGAAAATCAGACTGCTAGTCCCAACGAAGGACTAGATGAGTTGTTGCCTTGGACCACGACTCGTGGTCTGCTAGTCGTCGACTTCACTGGACTCCACCTTCACTGGGCACCATGAGGGACTTAATGGATCCTCACCAGTGACCATGACTCGTGGTCACCTCGTGTCACCTTCACTACCAAAAATCACCTAGGGGTCACCACGGGGGACACTACGACTCGTGGTGGACCCGACGAGTCGTGGTGATGACCCGTTAGGTGCACTATCAATATTCTTCTTCCTTCCTATCATCCTTGACCATGGCTGACATGACGAGTTGTGATGCTGACCACGACTCATGGTCACATCCCTGGTCACCCAAAAAACAAAATTTCCACAAAGTCCCAACCTCTCCGCACTGGTCACATAACGACTCGTGGGGTTCCTGACGGGTCACTAGACGACTCGTCCTGTGACCTGGTGCAGAAATTCCTGATTTCTCCGTTTCAACTCCCGAGTCTGA
The DNA here is from genome assembly GCA_035772735.1 of Datura wrightii. NCBI lineage: Eukaryota > Viridiplantae > Streptophyta > Magnoliopsida > Solanales > Solanaceae > Datura > Datura wrightii. The sequence goes on along the minus strand of JASDFA010000003.1, from coordinate 68,291,149 downwards.
TCCTAGGGCTTTTGGGGTATAACAATATCTCCCCCTTGGGAACATTCATCCTCGAATGTTGAAAATCATACAGAAAAGCGGAGAAATGCAATCGTCATACTCATCTACTAAACATACATGCTGAAAACTGACAGAGCGAGTGACTCCGATTTGAGCTTCATGACTGAACTAAATTCCCAAACCACACATACATCCATTTACATGAAAGAAACTGAGGTACATGAGATGAAAATGAAACTGAATAGAGTATTAAGGAGGAAACTGATACTTCAAGCTAAAACTAAGCCGGAAGGGAATAAATGTGGGTATTTAGCCATCATATCTACTTCGTCTTTCCACGTAGCTCCCTCAACATGTTGATTCCTCCATAAAACCTTTACTGAAGCTACTTCTTTGTTCCTTAGCTTACGAACCTGTTAATGCAGTATCTCCATTGGAACCTCTTCATAACTTAGAATGTCTTTCACACCGACACTGTCCACCGGAACAACTAGAGTTGGATCACCCAAACACTTCTTTAAGAGTGATACATGGAAAACTAGATGAACTGAAGCTAAATTTGAGGGAAAATCCAATTCATATGCTACCTTGTCAACTGCTTCACAATCCGGTATGGACCAACATAACGGGGATTGAGTTTCTCTTTCTTCCCGAATCTCATCACTCCCTTCAAACTCAAGATCCCTCTTCCTCACATTCGCATAGGACTCGTGGTGACTCTGAGTTGTTTTCAACATGTCCCTTATAAACTGAAATTTCTCCATAGCTTTATGGATTAAATCTGGACCTATGAATGTAGCTTCACCAACCTCAAACCAACTAATAGGCGATCTACATCTCTGCCCGTAGAGAGCCTCAAACGGAGCCATCTGAATGCTGGAATGGTAGTTGTTGTTATATGAAAACTCAATGAGAGGCAAAAGGTCATCCCAACTACCTTGGAAATCAATCACACATGCTCTCAACATATCCTCAAGAGTCTGAATGGTCTGCTCCGCCTGACCATCTGTCTGCGGGTGAAATGCTGTGTTAAGCTTACCAAGTCCCTTCTGAAACAATCTCCAAAATTGGGAGTAAACTGAGTACCTCTATCTGATATGATGGACAAGGGAACTCCATGCAACCGAACTAGCTCCCAAATGTACGACTTAGCATAATCCTTCGCTGGATCGGTGGTTTTGACCGGTAAGAAAGGAGTTGCTTTGGTCAACCTGTCCATAACCACCCAAATGGAGTCATACAGTCGATGAGTGCGAGGCAACCCTGTGATGAAGTCCATATTGATCTCCTCCCACTTCCAAGTAGGATACTGATGTCTTGAAGGACACCTCCCGGTCTTTGATGCTCCACGTTCACCTGTTGACAATTCGGACACTTAGCCACAAATTCTGCAATGTCCTTCTTCATGTCATTCCACTAATACACTTCTCGTAGGTCACGGTACATCTTGGTGGCACCTGGATGTATAGAGTATCTAGAACCATGAGCCTCATGCAACATTTGATCTCTCAAAATCACCAACCTCTGGAACACCTAAATGACCATCTTCCCCTTTGGAGAAGACCTCTACCTTCTTATTCTGAACGGCTTCCTTCAATTTCACCAAGATAGGATCCTCGTCTTGTTTAGCTTTTACATCAGTCACCAAGGGAGATTCGGACCCATTTTGAACAATGACACCACCATCGGTCAAGTCAATCAACAAACTCCCAACCATGAAAGCCTATGCACATCCTTCACCAAATCCTTCCTCCCCTCATCTACATAGGACACACTCTCCATAGAAAGCCTACTAAGAGCGTCTTCTACCATATTAGGCTTGCTTGGATGGTAAAGGACACCTATATCATAATTCTTGAGTAACTCTAACCACCTCTTTTGGCGTAGATTTAGATCCTTCTGGGTAAACTAATATTCTAAGCTTTTGTGGTCCGCAAACTCATCTATATGGACCCCGTACAAATAGTGTCTCCAAATCTTCAAGGAAAATACTACCGCCGCCAATTCAAGATCATGAGATGGGTAATTCTTTTCATGAACCTTCAGCTACCCGGAAGCATATGCTATAACCTTACCATGCTGCATCAATACACAACCAAAGCCGATCCTCGAAGCATCACAATATACCACAAATCCATTGGTACCCTCAGGTAGGGTTCACACCGGTGCTGAGGTGAGTCGAGTCTTCAACTCTTGGAAGCTCCTCTCACAAGCCACTGACCATTGAAACTTTACCTTCTTCTGGGTCAACTTAGTCAACGAGGCTGCAATAGATGAAAACCCCTCAAAAAATCTCCGATAATACCTAGCTAAACCCAAGAAACTCCTAATATCCAAAGGATTCACTAGTCTAGGTCAATTCTTAACCGCTTCTATCTTTTGGGAGTCCACCTGAATACCCTCACTCGATACCACATGACCCAAAAGTGTCACTGAATTTAACCAAACCTCGCACTTGCTAAATATAGCATACAACTGACGTTCCTTCAAGGTCTGTAGCACCACCCTCAAATGAGCGACATGCTTCTCCTCGCTCTGAGAGTATATCAGGATGTCATCTGTGAACACAATCACGAAGATATCTAAGTATGGCTTCAAGACCCTGTTCATCAAATCCATAAAAGCTGCAGGAGCATTCGTTAGTCCAAAAGACATAACTACAAACTCATAGTAACCATACCGAGTCTTGAAAGTTGTCTTCGGGATGTCACTCTCCCGAACCCTGAGTTGTTGGTATCTGGATTTGAGATCTATCTTCAAAAAGCACTTAGCACCCTAAAGCTGGTCAAACAAATCATCAATCTTGGGGAGAGGATACCTGTTCTTGATGGTGACCTTGTTCAATTGTTGATAGTCAATGCACATATGAAGAGAACTATCTTTCTTCCGAACAAAGAGGACTGGTGCACCCCATGGGGATTTGCTAGGTCAGATGAAACCCTTGTCTAAAAGGTCTTTCAACTGCTCCTTCAACTCCTTTAGCTCGGTTGGGGCCATTCTATAAGGAGGAATAGATATAGGTTGCATATCGGAAAGAAGGTCAATACCAAAATCGATCTTCCACTAGGGAGGAATTCTCGGTAGATCATCTAGGAAGACCTATGGATACTCACATACTACTTGAACTGACTAGATAGTTGGGGTCTCGGACGTGGCATCCTTAACCCTAACTAGATGGTACACGCAACCTTTTGAGATCATCTTTCTAGCCTTAAGGTAGGAAATGAAATGACCTACTGGCACAGCTAAACTACCCTTCCACTCTAGGAATGGCTCACCTGGAAATCTGAACTCTACTACAAGGGTTCTAAATTCACATAGGCATAGCATGTAAATAGCCAATCCGAGGATAACATGAAAATTGGTCATGGATAACTCTACTAGATCTGCTGAGGTGACTTTCTGATGGTCTGTGATAGGGAAATTTCTATACACCCATCTAGCTATAAATGAATCACTAACTGGAGTAGAGACTGAGAATGGTTCTGGTAAGATTTCAGGACTCACCCTGACTACTAGCAACCTAGGGCGTTAGAAAAGACAAAGTAGCCCCTGGATATAACAATGCATATACATCAAGATGGAATACTTGTAACATACCGGTGACTACATCTGGGGAGACCTCCTACTCTTGGTGGGATGCTAGGGCATAGAATCTACTTTGGCGCTATCCGCCACCTGTACTAGTATATGCTCCCTGCTGATCTGGGCATGCTGGCGAAGCTGCTGAATTGGAAACTGGGCCTCGGCCCCTATCATGACAATGTATGGCTGCTGGAAAATCCCTAAGCATGTGTCTGGGCTTCCCGCACCCGAGCAAGCACCTGTATCCGCAAAACACTGGCCTGTGTGTCTCTAGCCACACTTGCTACACTCGAGAGGGATGATCTCTGGGGTCTACTACTCTGACCTTTTGAGGCTGATGCTCGTCCACTCTGATTGTGCCTGGACCTAGATGGCACAATCATAGAAGAAGATGATGGGCTGAAGATCTTTGGGGGGACTGCTGACTGTGCCCACTAGGTCTCTACTGGGAAAATCCAAAGCTTTCAGTCCTGGCCATCTTGGCCTCTCTCTCCTGCTCACTCACCTTTATAGACTCCATTTGCTGGGCGTATAGGACTATCCGGAAAAACTCAATATCCTGAAGAAGCATTGCAGTCTGGCAATCCCTGACCAAATAGTCTGCTATCCCGTGTACAAACCTTCTCACACGGTCTCTCTGATCCACCACCATCTTAGGTGCATACTTGGACAGGCGAGTGAACTCCAAGTCATACTCCTGAATCGTCATCTTTCCTTGCTTTATATTCACAAACTCGGTCTCTTTGATCTCTCTCATCTCCCGAGAGAAGAAACGATCTAGAAAAATGGCATGAAAGTCATCACAACTGATAGGACCTACTTTGACTGCCCTACTACCCTTCCATTATTTGAACCAAATGTGTGCGACCCCTTTCAACTGGTACGAGGCTAAATCAGTGCATTCCTCCCCAATCACCCTCATAATCTGGTTATCTTTAGAATCTCCTCAATGAAATCATGTGGATCCTTGTCCACCTTCAATCCCAGGAACTTGGGAGGGTTCATCCTCAGAAAGTCTCTAACTCTTGCTGCTGCTGCATTCCCCTTCTGAGTGACATGCACTCCCGCATACTGATTGTCCTAGGCGATAAAGGCCTGGGCCAATATCTGAATGGTTGCCTTTAACTTTGCATGGGCAATTGGCTCGGGTACATGCTCTGTATGGGCTGGTGGGGCCTGATGGTGCCCGTCTCCATTGCCATCCTCGTGGCCATTTCCATTTCTGTTTCTCCTTATATTAACTCTACGGGGAGGCATGATTCTGTAAACGCGTATTGATGTGCCCGCAAGGGTACGGGTCGTGCAAGTAATATAGTGTCTCTTTTTAAGAACCAGAATGTCGAACCCACAGGGACTGGACCAATTCAGCTAACTATCGAGTTCAAGTGTGATATTAACTTTCGCAAGTGTTGATTATAGAAGTTTTCGAGAAGGTTTAGTTAAGTCTAATTGTGGTCAACGACATATTCTGAATTCACTCAAGGAGCAACATAGAGTTAAAACCAGACAATCATGCGCTATTACGATTTGCAATGGATTAAATATGAAACTATCAATTGTCGTCTCACATAATTAGAATTGCATGTTCATGGCCTTTCGAGCCTCTAAACACAACAAACTAGCCTCACTGCAACATTGTGAGCGAGGATGCTAATTCTAGTTCGTGGGCAATTAATTCCGTGGATGTGGTTTATGTGGATATGATTAGGGACTCTCGTACACCTAATCATTCGACTAAACTTAGCCTCACAACTATATCTTCGAGTGGTGATGTGATAATTCTTAGTTGGTCTCTAACTCATCCCGTTTTATCAACCAAGCAAGGCATTAGGTATATCTCTATCCTAACACAAATTATACCATGAGATACAATCATGCTCCCTACATTCTCATGTTCTGACCTAGGTAAATGCTTTCTCAAACATATGCCTAAGTTAACGAGTATGTTTTTATGGTGATCAATCATAGAAAAACAACCATAATCCAGAATGCAAGACAAAACAACAATCAATAACTGAATTCCAACACAAATTTATAAAAACACAATCATACTCATGGCTTCAACCCTAGAGAAAGGGTTCTAGCCATTCATGTTCGTAAAATTACAAGGAACTATAACTAAATTAACATACTTACAAGAATTGGTAGAAGAGAAGGGAATTTGACAAACCCTAGGTGAGTTCTCCCACTTCTCCCTTCACTCCTAGGTGGTTTTCCAGAATAAGATCGTGACAAAATTATTTTAGGAGCTAAGGGACCTATTTATAGTAAATGAGAAACGTGCAAAATTAAGCCTGTCGTGGAATGGCTCCGTTTCACGGAGTGTATCGCGGAGCACTGCCTCCGTGACACGGAGGTAACGTGGAGGCTCTCTGGAAATTGCCTCAAGATACCATGCTGTCGAGGGTCGCCGTGCTGGCCGGCGTGACACGCTGCTCATGCAGCGCGATGGCATGCTGCTGGTGCGCAGCTAGCCTGGCGTGGCACGGCGCTGGCGTGCAGCTCGCCTGCCTGCATGCTGCCTTCTCTCACGCGCCTTGCATGGATGTGGCACGGCGCTGGGCACGGCACACTCGAAGCATGGCACGCTTCCTGGCGCGGCGAACCTTGCCAAGGCATGCTCCTTGCCGACTCCCGCAAATTGCTCCCGACTCCATTCCTCTACTTCACCAACTTATAAATTAGTTCCTCAAAATCATTGAAACCTACAAACCAAGGACTAATCATGTTGGTTAGTACATATATTCACATTTATATAAAATCACATGAAAATGTATATAATTAATTAGATAAACAAGACTAAATTAAGGTATAAAGCATCACTCGGGCATGCTATTTTGCCCGAGATCACAACCCCACACTTAAAGTATTATTCGTCCTCGAACAAACCTTTTACATCTCATGCATATGGAGACTCCCACATAGCTAATTTAGCAAAATAATTCAAGCCATGGCTATAATGATTATTTGAGATAACAAGCTAAAAATAGAGCATGCACAATTTGATCATTGAAATGAAATACAACTCCACTAAGACTTCTTAACCTCATGAATTGACTCTCAATCTTAGCAAACCCATGCGAATCAACTAATCAAGAAATCCAACATGAATTATATCCTTCATTCAACATGTTCCTTCACGGCAACAGAGTTACCCATTTTCACACAGAAAAACTTTTTAAATCACAACATGTGTGGGTACATGAATAGAATTATGCTCACTCTCACAAAGAATTCACATGCATCATGTAATGACCCATAAGCTTTCCTTTAGTGTTTTATTCCACTAATTTAAGGATGTATGAATGTAGGATCAAGTAGGACTTTTTAGGTTGTAATGTAGCTAAGGGACGGGTAGGTAGTATTATGGCTAGTAATAGTGACTATCTTCCCTAAGCGATTTTAATACATCACGCCCTCATTACGAACTTCCCTTCTCTTACTTCACCTTTATCTTTTTCAGCTTTCCTTTTCCTCTTTTGTTTGCCCCTTTATTTAAACACTCTTAGCTTATTAGTAAGGAGTTCTATAAGTAACTTTTCATTAATTTCCTTGCTTACTCCCTACTAATACTCAACCATATTCAAACAAGTGCACCCTTGACCTTCTCAACTTTTGCAACTGCTGCTTTTCCGTATTTTTCATTCTTCTCACTCCTTTACTCTTTGGCATTTTTCACTTAAGCGCTTAGGAGTTTTGGATCAAATTCAAGGCTAATGAAAGAAAAAGGATTAAGCTTATGTTGTAGCTATCAAAGAATAGGCTCAAGGCTCAATGGGGCTAACTAGGATTAATTATTCAAGGTAGGTAAAGTGAGGGATGACATTTAGGATCATTCAAAGAAATGCCTACATCATCTCCTACAATTCACATCCTTCATTTCGTTTTATAAACAGACCAGGCAAGTTCTAGACACTCCACAATAGCAAAGAATACTCAAAAACATTACACTCATGGCACATGCTCAATTCAAGACACATTCAGCAGACTCTTAATTCAGCTAATCACTAGAATTCAAAATTAAGCTTCAATCACATTGAGTCAAATTCAAGAGCCTAAGTGTCTCCAACAAAGTTATACCTTTCTTACATGCTTCAACACTAACCACACTTGCATCTTACAATCATGTATAGCACATAACAAGAACATCCAGCCATCAGTTAGCTACGGGTTCAAAACCCAAAACCAATTGACTAATTTTCCTCAAGACGCTCGTCATCCATCCATCGTCGGAAACAGTCTCCAACTATGACTAAAAACATTATATACAGATAAAGAAAAATTTTTATTCTTTGGTTCAAAGACCCCCCCTTGGAAAAGAACCGAAAACAAAAACCAACGGGTGATGAAGTCATGCTTGACTCACAAAAATTTTTCAAATTTTTCAAATTTCTCACACGCATTACATTCACCAAAATTCGTTAAGCACAAAAATTTTGAAATTTTTCTCACCCCACACTTAAATCATGCTATGCCCTCATAGCATCAAATTAAAATTTAAAGGATGAGAAATACTCCCTAAGCCTCTATGCCAAGCTAAAGGCATGCTTTTCTTCAAGTTCTCATAGGTGGGAGTTTGACCCCACACTTCTTCTATTCCATGCTTTTTAGCTTCCTCTTCAACGGGTACTCAGACTTCCCTCCCTTTGTGCTTAACTTTCCACCAAAAACACAAACACAATGAAAATAACAAAATCAACAGACCAAAATTAAAAACTTGTACCTAGGGTACCCTTGGGTTGCCTCCCAAGCAGCGCCTAATTTTTCATCGCGGCACGACGTGAACTGTCATTTTCAGGACATCCTCATACCTGGGTTCCCATTCGAGAACCATCTTCTTTTCTTTTGATTTTTAGAGGAAACAACCTCCACTCTGTTCCTCTCTACCTCCACTTTCTTCACAATTTGAAGCCCTTTATCAGACTCGGGCTGAACACTTGTCATTACCTTTGGCCATGCACCTGTGGAATCCTCCACCCCACACTCATCCTCTGACGACACACTACCTGACAAAGGTTTCTGTAGTGTGTGGATGGTTTCAGTTCTTGGTATATGCGAAAGAGTTCTTCATCATCCCCGACCCTCATTTTCAGGGTCCCTGATTTCAAGTCGATCACCGCTTCTCCGGTGGCTAAGAATGGCCGTCCCAAGATTAAGGGTACCTGGTCATCAACCTGAAAATCCAAGATAATAAAATCAGCAGGTATAATAAACTTACCTACTTTGATGAGAAGGTCCTCTATGATTCCCTCAGGTGTCACTCGTGAATTATCAGCCAGCTGCAGCATCAACCTCGTTGACCTCGATTTTCCCAACCCCAGGGTGTTGAATAAAGATAGGGGAATTAGATTAACTGCTGCCCCTATATCACACAAAGCTCGTAGCACTTCAGCTTTACCAATTTGTATGGGGTTAATATCACATTTGAACTCGATCATTCCATCAACCTCGATCAACCATGATCTCTTTCCTGCCCCTCTCGATGACTCGATGTGCCACTCTGGATTTCCTTGAGCAATTCTGTTCAACAAAGTGTACAACTCATCATATGTCTTCTCCAAGGCTTGCCCACCCGATGCAGAGTCTAGTAATATTTTTGTGTGTGGGTCTAGACTTTCTACAAAGGTATGGGCCAGCACTTCATTTGATTGCTGGTGATGAGGACAGTCTCTCAACAATGACTTGAATCTTTCCTAAGCCAAATATAAATTCTCTTAGGCCTCTGCTTGAAACTCAGTATTTCACTTCTCAACTTTGTAGTCTTGCCTGAAGGAAAAAATCTGATAATGAACTTCTTTGCCAAATCATTCCAAGAAGTTATGGAGTTCGGTGGCTCAGCTTTCAACCACTTTTTTTCCTCTCCCAACAATGAAAATGGGAAGAGGGTAAGTCGGACATAATCTATGGACACGCCTGTGGGGACAAACATGTCGCTAATCTCAAGAAAGTTCTATAAGTGCTGCTGCGGGTCCTCATGTGCCATCCCAGTGAAATGTAGCAACTGCACCATGTTATGTTTAAGCTCAAAGTTCCCTCCAGGCTCTGGTTTACAGATACTAGAGTTCACATTAGTCTCTTGTGGGATTGCCACTTCGCGAACTGGTCTAGCAACCATTGCTTCCGATGACAATTGTGCTTGTCCCCCGGGTGGTTGTTGTTGTACCTTTTCTTGAAGTCTCTTCAGCTTTTGCTCTAGAGCTACTCTCCTTTGCAAATGGATTTGACTTTCAGGTTAAAGCAACGGTTCAACAAGCTCTCTATATTTAGCCAGCTCGGCAGGACAACCTCTCACCTGCAAATGATCAGACTAAAACCAATTTTCTCAACACTTAAGGAAATTTAAAAATCACACAAAAACAGATAAATTATCAAAACTTCGCTGAGTCCCCGGCAACGGCGCCAAAAACTTGATGTGCCCGCAAGGGTACGGGTCGTGCGAGTAATATAGTGGCTCTTTTTAAGCAACGGAATGTCGAACCCACAGGTACTGGACCAATTCAGCTAACTATCGAGTTCAAGTGTGATATTAACTTTTGCAAGTGTTGATTATAGAAGTTTTTGAGAAGGTTTAGTTAAGTCTAATTGTGGTCAACGACATATTCTGAATTCACTTAAGGATCAACATAGAGTTAAAACCAGAAAATCATGCGCTATTACGATTTGCAATGGGTTAAATATGAAACTATTCATTGTCGTCTCACATAATTAGAATTGCATGTTCATGGCCTTTCGAGCCTCTAAACACGACAAACTAGCCTCACTGCAACATTGTGAGCGAGGATGCTAATTCTAGTTTGTGGGCAATTAATTACGTGGATGTGGTTTACGTGGATATGATTAGGGACTCTCGTACACCGAATCATTCCACTCAACTTAGCCTCACAACTACATATTCGAGTGGTGATGTGATAATTCTGAGTTCGTCTCTAACTCATCCCGTTTTATCAACCAAGTAAGGCATTAGGTATATCTCTATCCTAACACAAATAATACCGTGAGTACAATTATGCTCCCTACATTCTCATGTTCTGACCTAGGTAAATGCTTTCTCAAACATATGCCTAAGTTAACGAGTATGTTTCCATGGTGATCAATCATAAAAACAACCATAATCCAGAATGCAAGACAAAACAACAATCAATAACTAAATTCCAACACAAATTCATAAAAACACAATCATACTTATGACTTCAACCGTAGAGGAAGGGTTCTAGCCATTCATGTTCGTAAAATTACAAGGAACCATAACTAAATTAACATACTTACAAGAATTGGTAGAAGAGAAAGGAATTTGACAAACCCTAGGTGAGTTCTCCCACTTCTCCTTTCACTCCTAGGTGGTTTTCCAGAATAAGATCATGACAAAATGATTTTAGGATCTAAGGGACCTATTTATAGTAAATGAGAAACGTGCAAAATTAAGCTTGTCGTGGAATGGCTCCGTGTCACGGAGTGTATCGCGGAGCACTGCTTCCGTGACACGGAGGTAACGTAGAGGCTCTCTGGAAATTGCCTCAAGATGCCATGCTGCCGAGGGTCGCCATGTTGGCCTGCGTGACACGCTGCTCATGCAGCGAGATGGCATGCTGCTGGCGTGCAGCTGGCCTGGCGCTAGCACGCAGCTCGCCTGCCTACATGCTGCCTTCTCTCGCGTGCCTGCCATGGGTGTGGCGCAGCACTGGGCGCGGCACACGCACAGCGTGGCACGCTGCCTGGCGCGGCCAGCCTTGCCAAGGCATGCTCCTTGCCGACTTGCGCAAATTGCTCCCGACTCTATTCCTCTACTTCACCAACTTATAAATTAGTTCCTCAAAATCATTGAAACCTACAAACCAAGGACTAATCATGTTGGTTAGTACATATATTCACATTTATATAAAATCACATGAAAATGTATATAATTAATTAGATAAACAAGACTAAATTAAGGTATAAAACATCACTCGAGCATGCTATTTTTCCCGAGATCACGTATAGTACGAGTTAGAAGTATAGAGAAACATTTCTTTGCACGACTTAGATCATGAAGGAAGGGAACATTTCCTAAACGTCTCATAGCCTCTTCGTTATAAGTGTGGCGTGCTTCACACGCATGAAAAAGACTCTACTTAACGCGGCTTTCGGACACCCTAGGACACTTTAATACCTATTGCTCTGATATCAAGTTTTTCATGACCTGAACATAGGCCTGGATCGAAACACAGGACAAGAAACCCCCGAGAAGCTCCAAGTCGACCCATGGAATGAATATACATCTAACTCAATCATAGCTAAGCGGAAGTTCAACATGAATAACATAGAAGAAGTCTAATAAAACATAACATCTGAATACGTGCATCAATCAAAAGCTGAATACAAACTATGTCATAAAAAGCCTCTAATACTGATGAGTTGATGGGACAAGACCCCAACTAACTCGCTATAGTCTGAAAACTGAAAAGACGAAATACAACTATTAAGAAGGGCCTTAGGAACTTAGGAATTATGGAAAAGCCCTTAATAAACTCGCAGGGAAAATCAGACTGCTAGTCCCAATGAGGGACTTGACGAGTCATTACCTTGGAACATGACTCGTGGTCTGCCAGTCGTCGACTTTATTGGACCCCACCTTCAGTGGTCACCACGATGGACTTAACAGATCATTACCAGTGACCATGACTTGTGGTCACCTCGTGTCACCTTGACTTCCAAAAATCACCTGGGGGTCACCACGGAGGACACCACGACTCGTGGTGGAACCGATGAGTCATGGTGATGACCCATTAGGTGCACTGTCAATATTCTTCTTCCTTCCTATCATCCTTGACCACGACTGACATAACGAGTCATGATGCTGACCATAACTCGTGGTCACATTTGTGGTCATCCAAAAAACTAAAATTTCCACAAAGTCCCATCCTCTCCCTTCAGGTCACTTAACGACTTGTGGGGTTCCTGATGGGTCACTGGATGACTCGTCCTGTGACCTGGTGCAGATATTCCTATTTTCTCTATTTCAACTCCCGGATCTAATCTTAAGACTTTCGGGGTATAACAATATCTCATTACGAGGTGTAATTTAGGCGACATCACAAGCCATATTGAATCCTGATTCAGAGATTTTAAAGATGTTCACTGGCAGATCCCATTGTACGAGCATATTCCATGAGTTGTGATACCATTGTACGAGTCGTACCAAAGACTTGCACAGGTCGACCAACATGGTTTTAGTCATATGAAGGACATGTAGGTTGACATTCAGAGATTCCATCTGTTAGAAGCCTAAAGCACGACTGCCACCTACGACTCATAGTAACACAACATGAGTCACACTAGCCTTCTGTACCTGAGATATCCAAAAGCTGCAGATCATACCACGAGAGCAGACCACGACTTGTAGCAGCATGCTGCGATTCATAGGTCATCCCGACGGCAGCAATCCCTGTTAATTTATGAAGGGAGGGGAAGCTCACATGGGAGGTCCCAATAATCTGAACATACCTACATTGGCACGTAGTTTTGAGGCATAGGGTTGACTGACCCTAAGCCTACTCGTGCTAGATGCTACTCCCAAAAATAAGCATATGCTCTCCATCGTTTTTCAATGAAATTGAACCATCGTTTAGTGACGAAGCTGACTCACAACATATATACATAAATTTGAAATCATAACATGAGGGGCCTTGACTCAAATCATACAACAAGATGAAAATAGTGAGAGTCTAGACTCCAAAACCATGTGGTAAGCTAATTAGATGAAGTTTAGATAAATCATGAAACGTAATTGATCATATGGGCTTGCTCGTTACTTAAACATGCTTGAAATAAACTTCATTCACTTTGAAAACATGAACATATACATGGGTAATTCGAAATCATACTTTCTTCATAAACATCTCATCATATTTAAACATATATTTCATGGACCTAAACTTTCATGAACTTTCATGGATGGGCATCATACTTTAGAAAACTTGAAAACATAATTTCTAATTTAAAACATTGTAAAATATGCCCATTAATCATAATTCAACCTTGAAAACATGGTTAGATTATACCAATGATTGATACTTAGGAAATTCACACATTGGGTAAAAACCCCATAGACCCATCAATTAGAATTTTCATGAATTGAGAGAAGATTGAGCATGGGTGTGGACTATTGCACCCATTCATAGCTTTACATACTTGAAGAGATTTTCACAACTTTCTTGATTTCCCAATGAGAATTGAGGAAGACCTTTGAAGAACTAGGCTTGATCACCTCTCAAACCTCTAAGCTTGCATGCATGAATTAGAATAGGCTTAGAATGACTTAACCCTTTTTAAAAAACTATATTCTGAGCTTAAAACGATGTAGTTTAGACCTTAGTAACTTAGGAATTATGGAAAAACCCTTAATAAATTTGCAGGGAAAAACACACTGCTAGTCCCCACGAGGGACTGGACGACTCGTGCCTTGGACCATGATTCGTGGTCTACCAGTCATTGCCTGCACTTCCAAAAACCTTTTGAGGGTAACCACGAGGGACCTCACAACTCGTGGTGTACCCAATGATTCGTGGTGACCAACCCGTTATCACCACTGCCGGAACTTCTCATCTTTCAAGCACCCCTTTGCCACGGCTGACCGAACGACTCGTGGTGTTGACCACGACTAATTGGTCGCACCCGTGGTCACAAAAATTCTAAAATTTTCAACCAAGTCCCAACCTTTCCCCACGAGTCACTTAACGACTCATGGTGTTCCTGACGGGTCATGGGATGACTCATCTTGTGACATGGTGCAGAAATTTCTATTTTCTCCATTTTTAACTCTCGGGTCTGATCTTAGGGTTTTTGAGGTATTACAATATGTCCCCCTTGGGAACATTCATCCTCGAATGTGGGAAAACATACTGAAAAGTAGAGAAATGTAATCATCATACTCAAATACTGAACATACATGTTGAAAACTGACAGAGTGACTGACTACGAATTGAACTACATGACTGAACTGAATTCCTGGATCACACATACATTCATTGACATGAAAGAAACTGTGGCTTATGAGCTGAACATGAAACTGAATAGAGTATTGGAGAGAGAACTCATACCTCAAGCTGAAACTAATCCAAAAGGCAATAGATGCGGGTATTTATCCATCATATCTGTTTTGGCTTCCCACATAGCTCCCTCAATATGCTGATTCCTCCATAAAACCTTGACTAAAGCTACTTCTTTGTATCTTAGCTTACAAACCTGATGATCCAGTATTTCCACTGGAACCTCCTCATAACTAAGGTTGTCCTTCACACCGAAACTGTCCACCGGAACAACCAGAGCTGGATCACCTAAACAATTCTTTAAGAGCGATACATGGAAAATTGGATGAATTGAAGCTAATTCTTAGGGCAACTCCAACTCATATGCTATCTTGCCAACCCGTTTCACAATCCCGTATGGACCAACATAACGGGGACTAAGTTTCCCTTTCTTCCCGAATCTCATCACTCCTTTCATGGGGGATACCTTCAAAAATACCCAATCATCAACTTCAAACTCAAAGATCCCTCCTCCTCACATATGCATAGGACTTTTGGCGACTCTGAGCTGTTTTCAACATGTCCCTTATAAGATGAACTTTCTCCATAGCTTTATGGACTAAATCTGGACCTATCAATGTAGCTTCACTAACCTCAAACCAACCAATAGGCTATCTACATCTCTGCCCATAGAGAGCCTCAAACGGAGCCATCTGAATGCTGGAATGGTACTTGTTGTTATATGCAAACTCAATGAGAGGCAAATGGTCATCCCAACTACCTTCGAAATCAATCACACACGCTCTTAACATATACTATAGAGTCTGAATGGTCCGCTCCACCTAACCATCTGTCTGCGGGTGAAATGGTGGGCTAAGCTTAACCTAAGTACCAAGTCCCTTCTGAAACAATCTCCAAAACTGGGAGTAAATTGAGTACCTCTATCTGATATGATGGACAAGGGCACTCCATGCAATAGAAATAGCTCCCAAATGTACAACTTAGCATAATCCTCCGTTGAATCGGTGGTTTTAACTGGTAAGAAATGAGCTGCCTTAGTCAACCTGTCCACAACCACCCAAATAGAATCATGTTGTCGGTGAGTACAAGGCAACACCTGTGATGAAGTCCATATTGATCTCCTCCCACTTCCAAGTAGGGATACTAATATCTTAAAGAATACCTCCAGGTCTTTGATGCTCAACTTTCACCTGTTGACAATTTGGACACTTAGCCACAAATTCTGTTATGTCCTTCTTCATTCCATTCCACGAATAGACTTCCCGTAAGTCACGATACATCTTGGTGGCACATAGATGTATAGAGTATCTGGAACCATGAGCCTCGTGCAACATCTGATCTCTCAAATCATCAACATTCGAAACACACAAACGACCCTAATATTGAAGCACACCATCTCCGCCTTTGGAGAAGACCTCCACCTTCTGATTTTGAACAACTTCCTTTAACTTTACCAAAATAGGATTCTTGTCTTGTCTAGCTTTAACTTTAGTCACTAAAGATGATTCTGATCCATTCTGAATAATAACTCCACCATCGGTTGAGTCAACCAGACGAACTCCCGACCGTGCAAGCTGATGCACATCCTTCTCCAGCTCCTTCCTCCCCTCATCTACATGGGACATGCTCTCCATAGAAATCCTACTAAGAGCATCTTCTATCACATTAGCCTTACCCGAATGGTAAAGGAAACTCATATCATAATCCTTGCGTAACTCCAACTACCTCCTTTGACGTAGATTTAGATCCTTCTGGGTAAACACATATTGTAGGATTTTGTGGTCCATAAACACACCTACATGGACCCCGTACAGATAGTGTCTCTAAATCTTCAAGGAAAATACTATTGCTACTAGTTCAAAATCAAAAGTCGGGTAGTTCTTTTCATGGACCTTCAGCTACCCGGAATCATATGTTATAACCTTACCGTGTTGCATTAGTACACAACCAAGGCCGATCCTCGAAGCGTCACAATATACCAAAAACCCATCAGCACCCTCGGGTAGGGTCAACACTGGTGCTAAAATGGGTCGAGTCTTCAACTCTAGGAAACTCTTCTCACAGGCCTCCGACCATTGAAACTTCACTTTCTTCTGGGTCAACTTAGTCAATGGGGCTGCAATGGATGAAAACCCCTCAACAAATCTCCGATAATAACTAGCTAAGCCCAAGAAACTCCTGATATCCACAGGATTCACCGGTCTAGGCCAATTCTTCACTACTTCTATCTTTTGAGAGTCCACCTAAACACCCTCACTTGACACCACATGACCCAAAAATGCCACTGAGTTCAACCAAAACTCACATTTACTGAATTTGACATACAACTGGCAATCCTTAAGAGTCTGTAGCACCACCCTCAAATGAGTGACATGCTCTGCCTGGCTCCGAGAGTATATTAAGATGTCATCTATGAACACAATCACGGACATATCCAAGTATGGCTTGAAAACCCTGTTCATCAAATCCATAAAAGCTGCAGGAGCATTTGTTAGTCCAAAAGACATAACTACAAACTCATAGTGACCATACTGAGTCCTTAAAGCTGTCTTCGGGATGTCACTCTCCCGAATCCTGAGATGATGGTATCCCAATCTGAGATCTATCATTGAAAAACACTTCGCAGTCTTAGTTTGGTCAAACAAATCATCAATCCTGGGAAGAGGATACTTGTTCTTGATGGTAACCTTGTTCAATTGCTGATAATCAATGTACATGCAAGGAGAACCATCCTTCTTGCAGACAAAGAGAACAGGTGCACCCCTTGGGGATTTGCTAGGTTTGATGAAACCCTTGTCTAAGAGGTCTTTCAACTGCTCCTTCAACTCCTTTAGCTCAGCCGAAGCCACTCTGTAAGGAGGAATAGATATAGGCTGCGTATCGGGAAGAAGGTCAATACGAAAATCAATCTCCCATTGGGGAGGGATTCCTAGTAGATCATTTGGAAACACATCTGGATACTCACACCCTACAGGAACTGACTGGATAGTCGGGATCTCGGATGTAGCATCCTTAATCCTAAATAGATTGTACATGCACCCTTTAGAAAGAATCTTTCTATCCTTAAGATAGGAAATGAAGTGACTTACAGGCACAGATGAACTACCATTACACTCTAGGATTGGCTTACGCGGAAATCTGAACTCTACTGCACGGGTTCTACAGTTGACTGAGGCATAACATGCATATAACCAATCCATGAAAAGGATAACATCAAAATTGATCATGGCTAACTCTACTAAATCTGCGATGGTGACTTTCTAAAGAACTGTGACAGGGCAGTTTCTATATACCCATCTAGCTGTAACTGAATCACTAACTGGAGTAGAGACTGAGAAGGGTTCTAACAGGATTTCGGGACTGACTCCAAAACTACTAGAAACATAGGGCATCATAAAAGATAAAGTAGCCCATGGATCTAACAGTGTATATACATCAAGGGGTAATACTCGTTACATACCAGTGACTACATCTGGGGAGACCCCCTACTCCTGACCGGATGCTAGGGCATAGAATCTGTTTTAGCGATGTCTGCCACCCGCATAAGTAGATGCCCCCTGCTGAGATGGGCGTGCTGGTGGAGTTTCTGAAATGGAAGCTAGGCCTCGACCCCTATCATGACCATGTCTAGCTATTGGGCAATCCCTAAGCATATATCTGTGCTTCCCACACCTAAAATAAGAACCTGAACCTGCTAAGAATAGGCCCATGTGTCTCCGGCCACATCTACTACACTAAGGAGGGCTGGTCTCTACGGATTTTCTACTCTGGACTCTAGAGCCTGATGCTCGTCCCCTATGATCATGCCTGGTCCTGGATGACACACTTATAGCCGAAGGCACTGGGGCTGAAGATCTTTGGTGGGACTACTGATGGTTCCCACTAGGTCTCTTCTAGGAGAATCTGAAGCTACCAGTCCTGGACAACTTGGCCTCTCTCTCCCGCTCACTCATCTACATTGCATCCATTTACTGGGGTACAAGACTATCTGAGAAAAGTCAATGTTGTTAAGAAGCCTCGTGGTCCAACAATCCCTAACCAAGTAATCTGCTATCCCATGCACAAACCTGCTCACTCAGGCTCTCTAATCCGCCACCAACTCAGATGCATACTTGGACAGACAAGTGAACTCCAAGGAATACTCCTGAACTGACATCTTCCCTTGCTTTAGATTCACAAACTAGGCTGCTTTTATCTCCCTCATCTCACAAGGGAAGAAAAGATCTAGAAAAGCGGCATTAAACTCATCCCAACTGATAGGGCTTGCTCCAACTGCCTTACTATCCTTCTATTTCTTGAACCAAATGTGCGCGACCCCCTTCAACTGGTACGAGGCTAATTCGGCGCACTCCTCCCCAGTCACCTCCATAATCTGGGTGATCTTCATAACTTCCTCAGTGAAATCATGTGGATCCTCGTCCACCTTTGATCCAAGAAACTCTGGAGGGTTCATGCTCATAAAATCTCTAACTCTTACCACCGCCGCATTCCTGTTCTGAGGGGCATGCGCTACCGCTTGCTGATTGACCTGAGAAGCCAAGGCTCTAGATAACATGTGAATGGTTGCCCTGAACTCCACGTGGGAAACTATCTCAGGTACATGCTCCTCATGGGCTAGTGGGCTTGCTGGTGCCCATCTCCATTGCAATTCTCATGGCTATTTCCATTTCTATTTCTTCTTTCATTAACTCTGCGATGAGGCATGATTCTGCAAATGCATAGATCACGAGTTAGAAGGATAGAGAGACACTTTACCGCACGACTTAGACCATGAAATAAGGGGAATTTACTAAAATGTTTTGTAGCCTCTTCATCATAATTTTGGAGCGCTTCACACCCATGAAAAAGACTCTACTTAACCCAGCTTTCAGACACCCTAGGACACTTCAAAACTTAATGCTCTGATACTAAGTTTGTCATGACTCGAACATAGGCCCAGAGCGAGACATGGGACAAAGAACTCAGAGAGGCTCCAAGTCGACCCATGGCATGAACATAACATCTAACTCATTCAAATAAATCAGAAGATCAACATAATTAACATTGAGGAAATCTGAACATAACACAACATCTAAATACATACATAAGTCTAAAGCTGAATACAAACAATGTTCGAAAAGCCTCTAATACTAATGAGTTGATGGGACAAGACCCCCAACTAACTCAGTATAGTCTAAAAACTGAAAATACAGAACATATCTGATAAGAAAGGCCCTCGAAATATGAGGACTCACCAACTTTGATCAGGAAGCACTAATTTTGGGAATCTGGATAGCGGCGGGATTGAGTCTGGATATCAGAGTCGGTATCAAGAGATGAGACAACACAAAGTATGTGATCAGTACGTGGAACGTACCAAGTATGCAAGGTTAGTAAAACCGCTAAGTAAGTAAAATCATTAAACATACATAGTGTAAAACATAATCAAGATAAGATTCTGAGAGTAGGGCTTGCATGCTATTTTCTAAAATCATGATCTGAACATAACTGAATATCATAACTTATTCGAATAACCCAAAGCTGAAAACTAATAATTATAAGTAAAATTGAACATTGGGTCAAACCTACTGAAAACATAATATAATGACTGATGGACATGCATAACTGAAATCATGAGGAACAATGGGAGACTCATCATATAACCGACATTACCATGATAGATCTTACGTGGTCCCGACTATAACACTTAAGTGGCTAGATCTGTCCAATGATTTGATAGGTCTAAGAATAATATCGATATCAAGTTGAAGGCCCCTTGGGGGCAGGGGAAGGTCACAAGGGAGGTCCCAATAATCTGAATATACTTAAGTTGGTGCATAGTTTTGAGGCATAGGGTTGATTGATCATTAGCCTACTCGGTGCTAGACACTACTCCCAAAAACATGCATATGCTCTCCATCATTTTTCAATGAAGCTGAACCATCATCTAGTGGCGAAGCTGACTTTTAACATACATACATAAATCTAAAATTATAACATGAGGAGCCTTGGCTCAAACCATACCACAAGCTGAAAATAGTGGGAGTCTAGACTCCAAAACCATGTGGTAAGTTAATTCATGAAGTTTAGATAAATCATGAAACATACTTGATCATATAGGCTTGCCCATTACTTAAACATGCTTGAAATCAACTTGATTCACTTTCAAAATATGAACATAAACATGGGTAATTCGAAATGATACTAACTTCATAAACATCACATAATAATTAAACATATATCTCATGGATCTTAACTTTCATGAACTTTCATGGATGGGCATCATACTTTAGAAAACTTGAAAACATAATTTATAATTTAAAATATTACAAAATATGCCCATTAATCATAATTTAACCTTGGAAACAAGCTTAGATCATACCCATAATTGACACTGAGGAAATTCACACATTGGGTAAAATCCCCATTGTCTCATCAATTAGAATTTTCATGAATTGAGAGAAGATTGGGCATGGGTGTGGACTATTGCATCCATTCATAGCCTCACATACCTGAAGTGATCTAATTTCACAACTTCCTTGATTGTCCAATGAGAATTGAGGAACAACTTTGAAGAACTAGGCTTGATCACCTCTCAAACTCTAAGATTGCATGCATGAATTAGAATAGGCTTTGAATCACTTAACCCTTTTTAAAAAACTCTATTCTAAGCTTAAAACGACATAGTTTTGACCTTACGAACTTAAGAATTACGGAAAAGCCCTTAATAAATTTGCAGGAGAAAAACACATTGCCAGTCCCCACGAGGGACTGGAAGACTCTTTCCCTGTACCATGACTCATGCTCTGCCAATCATTACCTGCACTGCCAAAAACCTTCTGAGGGTCACCATGACTCATGAAGTATCTGACAATTCGTGGTGCCCAATCTGTTACCACCACAACCGGAACTTCTCATATTTCAAGCACCCATAGGCCACGACTGACCTAACGACTCGTGGTGTTGACCATGACTCGTGGTAGCACTCGTGGTTACAAAAATTTCTAAATTGTCAACCAAGTCCCAGCCTTTCCCCACAAGTCACTTAACAACTCTTGGTGTTCCTGACGGGTCATGAGACGACTCGTCCTATAACCTGGTGAAGAAATTTTTGTTTTCTCCATTTTAGCTCTCGTCTGATCTTATGGTTTTTGAGGTATTACAGTTTAAAATTGGCGAAGCTACATTGATAGGACCAGATTCAATCCACGAGGCCATAGAGAAAGTTCAGCTTATAAGGGATAGGTCGAAAATAGCTCAGAGTGGCCAAAAGTCCTATGCGGATGTGAAGAGGAGAGAACATGAGTTTGAAGTTGATGATTGGGTATTTATAAAGGTATCTCCCATGAAGGGAGTGATGAGCTTCGGAAAGAAAGGAAAAGCTCAGTCCTCGTTATGTTGGTCCATACCGGATTGCGAAATAGGTTGGTGAGGTAGAATATGAGTTGGAGTTGCCCTCAGAATTAGCATCAGTCTATCAAGTTTTCCATGTATCACTCTTAAAGAAGTGCTTGGGTGATCCGGCTCTAGTTGTTCCGGTGGAGAGTATAGGTGTGATGGATAACCTTAGTTTTGAGGAGGTTCTGGTGAAAATACTTGACCGTCAGGTTCAGAAGCTAAGGAACAAAGAAGTAGTTTCAGTCAAGGTTTTGTGGAGGAACCAGCATGTTGAGGGAGCTACATAGGAAGCGAAAGCAGATATGATGGCTAAATACCTATATCTATTCCCTTCCGCTCAGTTTCAACTTGAGGTATCAGTTTCCTCTTTAGAACCCTATTCAGTTTCATGCTCAACCCATGTGCCCCAGTTTCTTTCATGTCAATGAATGTATGTGTGATTCATGAATTCAGTTCAGTCATGTAGTTCAGTCCGGAGTCAGTTACTCTGTCAGTTTTCAGTTTATATGTTCAGTATTTGATATCATGGTTGCATTTCTCTGCTTTTTAGTATGATTTTCCAAATTTAAGGACGAATTTTCCCAAGGGGAAGATATTGTAATACCCCAAAAACCCTAAGATCAGACGTGAGAGTTTAAACGAAGAAAAATGACTTTTCTGCACCAGGTTACAGGACGAGTCGTCAAGTGACCCGTGGGGTGCACTATGAGTCATTGAGTGACTCGTGGGGAGGAGTTGGACTAGGTTGAAATTTTGAATTTTGAGGTGACCACGGGTGTGACCACGAGTTGTGGTCAGCACCATGATTCATAGTGTGGGCCGGGGTCAAGAGTGATTGAAGGTGGAAGGAGGTTGGGCAGTGTTGACGATGACTTGGTCACCATGAGTCGTGGTGTCCCTTGTGGTGACCCTCAGAAGGCAGGATTCCAGTTCTGACAACGATCATAGTCCACGAGTCGTGGTCAGCGGCAATGGGTCATCTAATCCGTCATTGGGA
The DNA here is from genome assembly GCA_035772735.1 of Datura wrightii. Classification (NCBI taxonomy): domain Eukaryota; kingdom Viridiplantae; phylum Streptophyta; class Magnoliopsida; order Solanales; family Solanaceae; genus Datura; species Datura wrightii. The sequence continues at coordinate 68,268,166 of JASDFA010000003.1, read as the reverse complement.
CTGGCAGTGAGCATTTTCCTGCGAATTTATTAAGGGCTTTTCCATAATTCCTAATTTTATAAGGCCTAAACTACGTCATTTTAAGCTCATTTAGTAGGGTTTTAAGGGTGTTAATCCTATTCTAAGCCTCGCCATTCGCATGCATGCAACTTAGAGTTTTCCTTGGAGATCAAGTTTGAAGAACCTCTCCAAATTCTCTTCAATTTCCTTTGGGCCTTCAAGTGGGAGTGTGAATCTTCTTTACCCAGGTGTGTGAGGCTATGAATGGGAGTTCCTTTCACTCTCATGCTCTAAACCTTTCTCAAGTCCATGAATTCCAATCCTCGATTCAAGTTTCATGATCTTATGGGGTTTATTCCAGTTCTTGTGAATTCTCTATGATCTATCTATGAGTCAATTCCCTTTATGTATCAAATCATGTTTTATGATCTACGGACAGATTTTATAATTGCTTTGAATATAAATTTATAGATTGAAATCTTAATTAAATTATGCCCAATTATGTATGCTTCATGAAAAATCAAGTTATGATTTCATTATGATTTCTTGATCCTTCTAAGCCCTAAATTATGATTTATGATTTATGACATGCTTTCTCTCAAGTACTCATCATGGATTTATGAATATCAAGTATATACATATTTTATAAGTATGCATCAATTTCTAGATTTATGGAGTTATGACTGTTGGCCGATTCACGGGCCCTTTTTCATGGCTAATCATGTATTTCAAATGGGATTCATCTTGTTATTATTTTATTTGTACATGAACTTCATGAATGATTTTATGACTACGGTATGATCCCTCATGTGCATGTTTTTGGGAGCGCTGTCTAGCACTAAGTAGACCTGTTGTTCAAGTAAACTCCGCAATCTCAGCACTACATGCCATCGTAGGTGTATATTTATTTATTATTTGATCCCTGTGATATCACCACTCACGTACGTCCCCCTGCCTGGCAAGCCGGGGACGGTCCTGACCATTTGGGTGAAATAGTGGGGCATCATGTAAGACTGTATCATGATGGTGTCGATTAAGATGAGTCCTCCCATTGTTCCTCATGATTTATGCATGGTTATGTTTATGTTATTTTGTCTCAAGCCATGTTTAATGAAGCTTTTCTCCCATGATTATGATTATGACTGAAAAAACATTGGGCCCTTATGTTTACATTATGATATTTAATTTATGATCATGCTGACCTACTCTTATGAACTCTTATGTATTTAAACTTCCATTTTACTTACTTTACATACTCATTACATTCCAAGTACTGACCACATATTCTATGTTGTATCGTTTCATGATACAGGTCCGAGGGATCAATCTCAGCCACATCATTAGTCCTTCTCCTCTCTCAGACCTGTCTACCCAAGATTGGTGAGTCCTCATCTTTTGAGGACATTCAGTTATCTCTAGCTATGTTCTTTCAGTTATAGACTTTCATCGAGCTAGTTGGAGATGTTGTCCCATCAGCTCATCAATTATGTTAGATGCTATTCATACATTATGTAGAAATGAGCTTGTTACTTCTGATTCTGTATTGGCTTGATATGTACACAGACTTCTGCTTAAGCATGTTTTATTATATCAGTATCTGCTTATAGTATGCTCTTAGTTGATATGTTCATGCCATGGGTCGACTTGGAGCCTCTTGGGGGTTCTTTGTCCGGTGTCTCGATCCGGGCCTATGTTTGGGTCGTGACAACATATAACCACATGAGCTAGACATGGAGTTCGATGTTTACTCCCCATCGATAGGGCCCACCATACCTTGCCAGGGTACAGTGACTGGGCTATGTGAACTAACTGTAAAACCCATTCGGGTTAAATCCTATGGTGGCACGTAGTTTTGGGAATCTGGGTGCACTGATCCCTGGCCCGCTTGGTGCTAAGTAGTACTCCCAACTGATGACACAAAATAGATGTATATATATAAATACTGTACTGTGGTGATAGCTCGAAATGGTGTCCTAAGGCTAAGTTAGAACTACTAATTTGAAGTGTCCTGAGAGCCTAAAGGACCTGAAATTGAGAGTAATGAATATACTGATAAACTGATAATATTAATGTTACTAAGTATATTGAAAATGATAGAAACACTGTAATGCAACATTTCACAAATTCATGAGAAAATCAAGACAAATTCAATATTGTGTGAAACATACTGTAGTACTGAAGATACTAGCATGAATATACAATATTTCTAAACATGATAGTCTGACATCATAGAAAAGTAGGGGATTTCAACAATTAGAAGAAAAGCCCTAGGTTATGATTTCTAGAATTTCAAGGCTAGCTTACTGAATATTGTGACACAAGGATGAAAGGAAACCCTTGCTAAAGTCCCACATATTTGTATGATAAATCCCTGAAGAAGAAGCTTGAAATTTTGAGAAGAAGCAGAAGCCCTAGCTCTTGGCTGGAGAAGTCTGTCTGAGTTCTTACGGTGAAATTTTGAGAATGTGAGGAGGAAATGACAGAAGAAGGTCGACTAACCCCTCTAAAATCCCCCTAGAATATTTCGATACGACATAGTTTAGGAATTAAATTAGTGAAAAGTTACAAAAATGCCCCTGAAAAAAATGTCTGAAAAACTGTCGTAAGGATCTAATGGGTCACATAATAAGTCATTGGTTATGACAAGAACTTGTTGGGACCAGTCGTTGGTCCTAGGTCTGAAAATCCAATTTTTGGGCTTTGACCAACGGTTGGAAAGGACAACCCATTAGATGACATGACGAGTTATCAAATCTAGTCGTGGTCACTGGAAATTTTTTGAACAATTCTAAACCTCTCCCAATGGAAAAATAGAATAACCCATTATGTGATACAATGGGTCGTTGTTTCCACCCATGGTCACTATAGTGAACTTGAAAACTTTCTGAATTTCATCTAACGGCTAGTTAGGATCAGTCGTTAAATCAACCAACGACTCATCGTAGGACTTGTTGTTTTGGTGTAATACCCCAAAAGTTCCTAAGACTAGACCCGAGATTTGAAATATGTTAAGTAAAAAAGAGAGAAAATTTTTCACAGAAAGACTTGTGGTATGAGTCGTGATGAGAAGGTATGACTCATAGGAAGTGTTCGTGGTTAGAATCTGCAGAAGGAGTTCAGTGACAATGAGTCAAGGTACGACTCGTGGGATCATATTACGAGTCACAGGATGAATCGTGGTTTGAGGACTGAGTTACCCTGGTTAGAAGGTACAAGCCCTTGTACGATCCATTATGGGAAACCACTGGTCAATGTACGATTCATTCGCAGGATGGAGGAGCTAGACGAGTGAACTACGAGAGCAAGCCATGAGTCATAGGTTGATGGTACGACTCGTGGTCAGTAGTCGTAATGGATCTCTTGTGTATCAGATTTGGAAGGAATGAGTTAGGGTAAGACTCATAGTGTGAAATAATGAGTCGTGGCCTACACCCGTGAGGAGGAACTAAGGATGTTGGAAGTTGTGATCACGGGTGGATCTAACGACTCGTAGGTTGGTGGTACAAGTCATGGTCAGACCCTTGGAAAACTTCATAAAGTTAGGGAAAGTAGTGGTGACAATGGATGGTAACCACGAGTCGTGGTATCGAGGTAAGACTTGTGGTGTGAGTCGTGACACCTGGCAGAGTGAAATTTTTTGGGATTTAAGTAAGGGAATTTCCGTAATTCCTAAGCTTCTTAGCTCTAAACTATGTCATTTTAAGCTCTGTTAGGAGGATTTTAAGAGGGTTAAACCTATTCTAAACCATTCCCCTCCCATTCTTGCAACTCTATACCTCTAAAGATCAAGCATAGAACTCTTCAAGTTCTTCTCCAAATCCTTTGGGCTTTCAAGGGCAAGTGTAGATTCAGTTCTTCCAGGTATGTGAGGCCATGAATGAGGGTTAGTTTCACTCTTATAGTCATAATTTTCCTCAATTTCATGAATCAAGTCTCAATTCAAATTATGATAAAAAATGGATTTCAATCTAATTTCATAGAATTCTTACAAATTGTTTATGGGTCGATTCCCTCTATGTTTTAAAGTATGTCTAATGATTAATGGGAAGATTCTAAACATGTTTTTATTATAAATTCATGAGTTCAAGTTTTAGAAGATTTTTCCAAATTATGCAAGTTCATGAAAAAGTTTGGTATATGATTGAATTTCAAGTATGATGAAGTATCTAGCATGTATGAATGTTTATAAATTACCCATATTTGAATCTAAACATTCATACATGCTAGATACTAAAGTTCTATTTAAAGTGAAGTTTAGGCAAGTGAAGTTTATTTAAAGTATGCATGTTCTTCTGATTTTGGGTAATCCCACTAAGATTTAGCGTGTTTTCATGATTTAGTTTAGTTCTATAAATCAACTTACCATATGATTTTGGAATCTATACTCCCACTTTCAGCTTATGATATGGTTTAGTTCTATAAATCATCTTACCATATGATTTTGGAATCTATACTCCCACTTTCAGCTTATGATATGGTTTCAGCTTCATTGAAAAATGATGGTGAGAACTTTTCATGTTTTTGGGAGTATTGTCTAACACCTAGCAAACCCTGGGTCTCAGAACTACGCGCCAACATAGGATTTCACATTTACTTTAGGACCTCCCTTGTGAGCTTCCCTAGCTCTAAAAGAGCCTTTAGCTTGATATCGATATCATGGTAGTTCCCTTAGCCCTGGCAAGGCTTTGGACAGCTCTTCCCACTTGAGTGTTATAGTTGGGATCCCGTAAGCTCTATCGTGATAATGTCAGTTATATGGAGAGTCTCTCATTGTTCCTTATGATCTCATTTATGCATGTTTATCATTTATGATATTATGTTTTTAGCAGGTTTGAGCCAATGATCAGTTCATAAATTTTTACTCATGATTTTAGTTTCAGCTTTGGGTCATTCGATTTAGTTATGCGATCCAGTTTATGACTATTCATGCTTTCAGATATCAGCATGTAGTCCCTACTCTTATGATGTTATGATTTATGAGAATATACATGACATCAGTTTATACTTACTCAGTCTGTTTTACTTACCTTGTATACTTAGTACATTCCGAGTACTGACCGTATATCTTATGCTGTATCACTTCATGATACAGGTTCAGATGTTTAGACTCAGTCCCGTCATTATCTAGTCCTTGCAACTCAATCCGTTTCTCTTGGTTGGCGAGTCCTCATTCTTCGAGGACCTTCAAATTGTTGAGTTTTATCTCTTTCAGTTTTAGACTTAATGTGAGCTAGTTGGAGATGTTGTCCCATAAGCTTGTCAGTTATTGATGTGTTGTGATTTTACGGCACTTTCAATGCTTAAGACTAAGAAAATATGCAAATTCTGAGTATGTTTACATGGATATAATGTGTTTTTGTTGAGTGTTGAAGTAAAATAGGTTCGAATAGTGAAAGGGGCAAAATAAGGCTAAAATTAGGCTAAGTGTGGAATGCCAACCAGGTAATGAATCGTCGTGTCATTGAATGACTCATTCCTGGAGTCGTTGGAAGAAGACAAGTTTAAAGTGCAACCAAACAGTGGTGACCACGAGTTGAAGTAACGACTCATTAGGTTTCGCAACGAGTCGTCATGAGGGTCGTAAGGACTGGGAGGAAAAAAATGATGAAAAATACCTGGGGACGCAATGGAAGACTCAACGAGTTGTTAGGTGACTCGTTTTTCAAAAGGAACATTACACTGAGAATGAGCAGTTTTGCATTCCACGACTCGTTAGGAGATATAATGAGTCGTTACCTGGCCCATTGCCACTACCGAACTGTATTCCATTTTTATTTAGGAAAGAATTTTATTTAGGTCTATAAATTCTTTATGTAGATTTATTCTATAGAGGGGCTTAATTTATGACTTTTTGACTATATTGCTGATGTTGTTAATTAATATCAAGGTTCAAGAAATAAGTTTTATATTTTTGTTCTTGATTTTGAGAATTCAAACAACATTGGAGTATTGATCTTCGATTCTTGTTGATTTATTCAATATGGGTGGTTTCTTTTACAAATTATTGCAAGTTGCAAGTATGATTCTTTCTCTAATTTATAGTGGTGGTTCTTCAAGCATGAGTATCTAAATCCATAACTAGGGTTGTGGAAACCATGATAAATTAACACATATAGGTAAAAATACTTAGTGAATCTTGAATGGGGTTTATGCATGTATTGTTTTTCCCTTCGTTTTAATTGTTTCTTAACGGTTACAAATGTTAGAATTTTCCTTCTTCTTACTGACTGGATCAAGGGGAGTAATGAATGAGAAAAGGGATTAACAATAGAGATTTTGAGGAGATCAACCCTCATCTAATGGCTTGACCTTGTCCGGGAATAGCTAATTCGATATTAAGGGCAAGTGTTAATTAAGTATACATCCACATACAAATAAAGTTGGGTGGTGATAATCATCAAAATAGGGGACCAACCATTTAGGTGAAGGTAACTTACCAATATTGCATGCTAAGCACCGGAATAGATCACTAGTATAAAATGCCTTATGGTTATGAAGTCACGGGGAACACAATCCTAGTCAACTCACTCATTAAATACAATCAAATTTAATCAAGGATCTGCTCATTGTTCTCTACTACTTCTCATTATTTAGTGTTTCAAATCTTCCCCTCCAAGGAAATAAGTAAGCCAATAGTATTAGCTAAACACATTAACTAAAGTTCTCGTCATATTCCTCGTGGGATTCGACCCCAATCCTGGTTGGGTTCTAAATTTGACATCGACCTCTTTATATCTCATTTCATGGTAATTTGGGCAATATCAAATTTTGGGGTCGTTGCGGGGGAATACGGCTTAGGCTTTTGTTAATTGTGTTTGCTTTGCTATTGGTCCTTGATAACATCCAAAATATATCAATAATGCAAAGAATATACACGGAAGAAGTATCAAAAAAAGTTATCCAACGAGTGTCGGGGTCGAATCCCACGAGGACTAGGGAATGATAATTTCATGTATCGATTGAGAAATTGACGTTAGCTTGCACCATGTAGATTTAATATAAAGAAATATAAAAAAAACAAACAAAACTTGGGGGAGTTGAAATTTTCACAGAATTGTATTGGTTGATTTAGTGAAATAAAATAGCAAGATCAGCTAAGTTGTCAACAAGGGTGTGAAAGACTAGAAGTGCGGTGTAGATGAAATACTAACGAGATCGGGACATGCCAGGTCATCTTATAAGTTCAACAAGTGTAAATATTCTCGAGAAGTGGGTAATTATAGCTTTTCATCCTTCTAATTACCTCTCACTAGAGATTTGTCAAAACTCTAGTCACAATTTCGCTCAACCCGACTTGATTTGGATTAGCAACTGCACTATTCCTAGCTATTAGCTGCTAATAAGGAAAGAGAATGCAATTTCATCTATTTCTAGACTAATTTCACACTCTCTTCTCCACACCCACTACTAAATTCTCTTCCAATACTTAGTTATTCTTTTTCAAGAAACAATCAAGCAAGCATAGATAGACCCATATCATAATCAATGGATCTTCCTTTATAGACTGAAGAGAATCTAATAGATTTACACTTGCATGAATAATATAAAGATGACTCTAGTAATACCCAATCCAATTAAGTATTCATTATCACATACCTCTAGTTAATCATTTTAGCTACTCATAGTTAAGAAATTCAAAAATACATTCATCAATAACATCATTGAATTTAATAATAAGAGTAGATAAATCAACTTCACAAAATATTCTTCAACAATAGCTGAAACATAATAGTACAAAGAGGAAATAGAACAGAGTACTTTCTACAATTTTCAATCAGAATCTCCCTCTCTCAGCTAAGAGAATGTTCTTCAGCTAAAAAGGGAAACAATGATGTGATGTAATCTTTGTTCTCTCTCAATATCTCTATTTCTATCTCCCCCTCTGCATCTCCCTCTTTTTTAGGCCTTTAGCCTCATTTCATCACTTATCTTGTTACTAGAAGTTAGAGAGAATGTGGGCCAAAAAAGTGGTATTAAGAATGGTCTGAAGGCTTGTAATGTGGTTGCCAAATAAAGGGTATAAGGCTCAAATTGGCTAACAAGGATCAATGCTCATGGAGGAATATGGATGAAGTGACTAGACAAAGGAAAGCCTAAACTCATGTCCTTGGCGCAACTACATCTAGGATTTCGCCTTGAATCAGAGTTGGGGCAAGTTCTAGACAAAATGTAATGCATGAGATTCATCAAAAATGTCCTCACCACACAAGGCATCACCCTTAAAGGGTCTACAAGAGTCATTCTCAACACAAGACATCAAAGCAAGAAAACATCATAAGTCAAGCAGAGAATTTACAATGCTCACTATCTTCATTTTCATGCCCTTGTTTTTACAATTCCATTTCAACAAAAAAAAATTCTGGTGGTGCCTCTCAAAACAACTTCACAAAAGACTCAAAGCAACATGGCATTTTCCCTTAAGAATGTCGCCACTCAATCCATCATTAGAAAAAAACAACCAGGTTCGACAACAAAAGTAATGAAAATAAAATAATGCTCCTTGGGAAAGAATTGTGGTCAAAACAAAACCCTCAGAGTTTTAATTTCTACACTAGTATTTACAATGGCGAAGAAAGAACAAGACTTTGGGGTCATTTCATTCAAGATTTTCAAGATTTTGCAATTTAAAACAAAGACCCCATTTAGTCACTAATAATTCATCATAAAATAAAACTTAACCAAATCATTCATTCATTCATTTGAAAACAGGACACACCCGACAAAGACAATCATCAATCATTGAAATAAAACTTAATAGCTCGACAAAGGCTAGACTTACTCAGACTAAAAAGAACATCAAAAAATCAAAAGAAACATTCATCACTGGCCCCCTCATCAATTTCGCTCATCCCTCCCCCACTTAAGAGCATATATTGTCCCCAATGTAAACATGCAAAAGGGAAAGGGACGAGGAACTCCCTGAGAGGGTTACTCCTCTTCATCGTCAGCATCTGCCTCACCACCATTACCACCACTGGCCTCACCTATCCTAGTGAAATCATCTCCCAACCCTTCAAATAGATCATCAATTGGCCCTTGATCTGAGGAAGGAGCAGCCATTGCAGCATCCAAGCCGCTCATGTACGACACTTCTACCGAAGTCCGACTCTTCCATTCATGCACCTCGGTTCGGAGGGAAGTGACTGGCCCTTCTACTGTATCCACCCTCTTGCATAGAGTGGCGACATTCTCGTACAGTGACTTGAGCTCTTTCTTGATTGTTTTGGCAATGAGTGTTGTGAGGCTCTTAGCCAATCGTTGAAGTTGGCTTTTGTGCGAGTTTGTCATCTCCACAAGTCGGTGAAGACCACTTGGATGAGAGGATTGTTGAGGGGGAGAGGCTCCTTGCTGAGGCATGTCACCCGATGCTTGGCCCGACATTTCAGGCTGGGGAAAATTTGACTCTGAGGCAATTTGTGATTGGGTTGACCCATAGGAGAGGGATTCCTATTGCACTCCAAAGGCCTGCAGGCGCTTTCTTTTCACTGTCGGTGCCTCAACATCTCTCTTCCGCTCAATATCTATCACACCCAAAGCAACGGAAGGAGTTTCATCCGGGAATTTAGGCACCCCAGCTACTGCACAAAGATGGGAAATTAAAACATCGTAGGTCATTAAGGTACTGGACTGCTGGGCCTTTTTCTTCATTTGTTGAGCGACAATTTCCCCAAAGTTAATGGGGACTCCCGTCATTATGCAAGAAATAAGGATGGCGGTTTCAAGGCTGACCCTCTGATCATATTTAGAGGGGATGATCTGAGCGCAGACAAAATTGAGCCACAGCTTGGCCTCAAACTTCAAGTCGTGAAGAGATATTTCTCCACCCATAGAGGCCCAAAGAGGATTACCATCAGCTATGATGCGGCCTACCCAAGCAAACTGATCCTTCATATCAGCCACTCTTTCCATGTACTCCATAGAGGAGTCAACTTCGTCCTCCCAGAATAGGTAATTGATGGTCGTCGGGGTTATATCAACCTCCACACTCTGGATCATCACTGATAGCAAGCGTGGGAAATCATCCACTTTGCCCCTGTGCTACATACTCTCCTGTCAGGCCTGTTATGAGGCATCGAATTCAGCTACCAAGTTGGGGTAGTATGGTGGAAGAGGGTTGGCAAATGCATGCCACTGCCTGTCGGTGAATTTTGCGGTGATGTTGGGATAATCACCTTTCAACCCTGTCAAGTCGAACCGCTTCTCCACAGTAATTGATCGGCCTTGGAAAATGATGTGGTGCTCTTGCACATTAGGAACACAGAATATTATTGTCTCCTTTGTGTTGGCCCGAGGTGGGGCAGCCTTTGCCTTGTCCTTGCCTTTGCTAGTGCTCGGTGCTTTGGTAGGGCTTAAAAACCGACACGCAAGTGCACGTGGTCAAACAAGTAATAAAGTGGCTAAGTAAGCCAAGTATCGATCCAAGGAGACTCTGGATAAGTAAAATTGCTTAAGTATACTATATTCTAGTTTACTTCTAATTATGTTGACAACAATGTAACCAAAAGTTAAATAATTTTGTTTATAAACTATATACTAAAACTATTAACAAATATTTACTTGAATTGAAACTATGGATAAGAGCATGCCAAGGTTAAGAACAAGTAATGAATTCGATAGTAATCATAATTCGGTTATTCTTCTCTTCATGTTGCTAGCCAAGAACATTAGCCTAGAGATTAAAACTCTCGTATTTAATCTCACTTTAGAATCACAAACCATTCGTCTACATTTCTGTGATCAAATGCAATTTATGACCTAGCAATACAATTCCGGTTCCTAAATTGACTAATACGGCTTTCAAGTATATTTCTATCAAGAAAGCACATCAAAACCCAATTTTCCCAAATCAAGTTAAGAACAATACCCTATTAATTCACAACTTTCCAATTTCTTGCTCTCTCGAGTGAAATTGGACTTTTTAGATGTACATTAATGTTGGCCATTCACTAATGCAGTAAAGAACAAGAATTAATAGAACAACATTAAAGAAGAAGATGAAAAACCATATAATTCACAATCAAAATTCAATACACATGTTCAAAACCTTAGCAAGGAAGAGAATTATCCACTCATTTGTGGATTGATCATCCTCAAATGAGTGTAAATCATACGTACAATTGATTGAAAGAAGAAAGAAAGAGAGAAAAACCCTTAGCTTTTTCGTCCCTCAACTGCTGCTAACCCACGTCCTAGCTCCACCAAATCTTCATTATGAAAAATAAACCTAAGTGTGCTATTTATATTAGTAGAAATCTGTCCCGGATTAACAAGCAACGTGTCACGGAGGCCAACGCGGAGCACGGCCTCCGTGACACGCTACGGACGCGGAGGCTTTCTGGAAAATCACCCGAGATCGGCCCAGGCAGCACCTTGCCGCGTTGGCAACGTGTCACGCTGCCTGGGCAGCGCGTTGTAGGCCCATGGTCGCGGAGTCCACCTGCCGTGGCACGTTGCCAACGCGCAGGTGGGCTGTTTTGAGCGGCCTGCCTGCCGTGGCACCTTGTCGACGCGCCGGTGGGCTGTTTTGTGCCTCTTCCTTGCCGACGTTCGCGTGTTAATTCCGTTTCCAAGCTTCTACTTCACCAACTCATGGATTAGTTACTCAAACATCATCAAAACCTACAAAACAAAGGCTAATCATGTTGGTTAGCACATATCTCCACATTATATAAAATTACATGAAAATGTATACAATAACTTAGATAAACAAGACTAATTGAAGTAATAAAGAGTATCTCGGGCATATATTTTTGCCCGTGATCACAACCCCACACTTAAAGCCTTGTTCGTCCTCGAACAACCTTTTACATATCATGCATATGGAGACTCCTACATAACTAATTTAGCAAGATAATTCAGGTTACGGCTATAATGATTACATAAGATACAAGCTAAAAATAGAGCATGCCTGATTTGATCATTGAAATGAAGTACAACCATGTTAAGACTTCTTAACCTCAAGAATCGACTCTCAATTTTAGCAAACTCATGCAAATCATCTGATTAAGAAATCCCACATGAAATATATCCTTCTTTCAACATGTGCCCCTCACGGAAAGAGAGTTACCCAATTACACGCAAAAACAATTTTATTACATCACAACATGTGTGGGTACATGAATAGAATTACGCTCACTCTCACAAAGAATTCACATGCATCATGTAGTGACCCATAAGCTTGCCCTTAGTGTTTTATTCCACTAATATAAGGATGTATGAATGTAAGATCAAGTAGGACTTTTTAGGTTGTAATGTAACTCAGGTGCGGGTAAGTACTATTATGATCAGTAATAGTGACTATCTTTCCTCAGCGCTTTTAATACATCACGCCTTCATTACAAACTTCCCTTCCCTCACTTCACCTTTTTTCTCCTTTTAGTTTTCTTTTTCCTCTTTTGTTCCCCCATTTCTTTCGACAGTTTTAGCTTATTAGTAAGGAGTACTTAAGCAATATGTTTCATTCATTCCTTTTCTTACTCCCTACTAATAACCAACCATTTTCACACAAATGCACCTTTTTCCTTTTCTCAACTATTTACAACTTGCTATTTTTCCTTCTTTTCCATTCTTCTCACTCCTTTACCCTTTCGGATTTTTCCTTTAAGCGCTTCGGAGTTTTGGTTCAATTTCAAGGCTAATGAAAGAAAAAGGATTAAGCTTATGTTGCAGCTATCAAAGAATAGCCTCAAGGCTCAATGGGGTTAACTAGGATTAATTTTTCAAGGTAGGTATAATGAGGGATAAAAAGTTGGTTCATTCAAAGAAATGCCTATATCATTTCCTCCAATTCACATCCTTCATTTCGTTTTATAAACACACCAGGCAAGTTCTAGACATTCCACAATAGCATAGAATACTCAAAAACCTTACACTCATGGCACATGCTCAAATCAAGACACAATCAGTAGACTCTTACTCAGCTAATCACAAGAATTCGGAATTAAGCTTCAAACATATTGAGTCAAATTCAAGAGCCTAAGTGTCTCAAACAAAGTTATACACTTGCATGCTTCATACTAAACATACTTGCATCTTACAACCATGTATAGCACATAACAAGAACATCCAGCCCAAATTAGTTATGGTTTCAAAAACCCAAAACCTATCGACTAATTTTCCTCAAGACGGTCGTCATCCATCCATCGTCGGAAACAGTCCCTAGCTATGACTAAAAACTTTATATACAGACCAAGGAAAAAAAAAAAGAAAAATTTTATTCTTCGGTTCAAATACCCCCCGTTGGAAAAGAACCGAAAAGAAAAACCAACGGGTGATGAAGTCATGCTTAATCCACAAAAATTTTTCAAATTTTTCAAATTTTCTCACCAACTTTTGCACAAGCATTACATTCACCAAAATCGTTAAGCACAGAAAATTTTTAAATTTCCTAGAAATTTCCCTCACCCCACACTTAAATCATGCTATGTCCTCATAGCATCAAATTAAAATTTACAAAGGGTGCGAAATACTCCCTGGGGCCTTTAGGCTTAGCTAAGAGCATGCGTTTCTTCGACTTTGCACAAGTGGGTGTTCAACCCCACACTTTTTCTCTTCCATGCTTGTTAGCTTCCTCCTCCACGGGTACTCAGACTTCCCCTCCATCTGTGCTTAACTTTCCACCAAAACAACACAAGATGAAAATAAACAAAAATTAACTCAATTGCAAGAAATTAAAATGGTACCTGTGGTACCCTTGGGTTGCCTCCCAAGCAGCGCCTAATTTTACGTCGCGGCACGACGTACCAAGTTTCACCACTTTTTCCTCCACCTTGAGGATATGAATCTCACCCCTAATTTCTTCTCTAATTTCCTCTTATGCTCCAGGGGTGGTGGTGAAAAATTGTAAGGACCAAGCAGTAGATGTTTTCTTTTGAAGCTATTGGCCCTTGAGTAAGTGAAGTCATTTCGTTGCTTCGAGTTAGCAAATTTCAGAATATACGGGGCTTGGTCTTCCTCTAGACATTTCTCTACAAACTTGGAAGACTCTATTTCTAGGTTGTCAACCAAATTTAATGTTGAAAAATGCGTAGAGTGTGGTCTAATACACCTCAACTCTGAAACCGCATTGTGCTTGACCTCCTTACTTGTATACACCTTTTCATCATTGACATCTATTTCTCCATTACTGTCAGCTGGGGGATACTCTATTTCTCCTTTCAAGAATGGATTTTCAGTCAGTGTGAGCTCATCACGGGGACACTCAAGAGTTTCCAATTGTTGGGCTTCATCTAAAAATTCACCCTTATCTTCCTCTTGTAGTCCCTCTTGAATATTGGCTAAAACTGTTGCCTGCGATTGACCACACGCTTCCGCTTCAGCAATCATCTCCGTGAATTTGATGCTCATCCTGCTTACGGCCTCGGCATTCTCCTTTTGCTGAACTATCAATTCTGCCACAGACTCCTTCATTGCTTCTGATTGCTCCAGGAGTTGTTTCATCATGTCTTCTATTTGAACTTGGCGTCCCAAGTCCTCATTTTCAACATCCCTATATTCAGCAAATTCAACAAAAGGATCATAGCGGGGGCATGGGGGAGAGGAATAGGCCTTTGGACAATCACCCCAATGGCCATATTGACACCCACATATATTGCACGTGTTACAGTTTTGCCACAAGTGGGGTCCTCCGCAATTCATGCAAGATTTGCCAAAATATGCGTATCCACCATTTATATTCCAAGATGTCATGTCAATAAGGGTATACGACAAAGAAGAAATATAAAATGAAAAAAAAATAAAAATAAAAAATTAAAACAACACTAAGACCAAGTTGTCAACACTTAAGAAAATAAAACAAAAATACAGTAAGTTACACTTAAAACAATTTCACCAATTGCCAAGTCTCCCCGGCAACGGCGCCAAAAACTTGCTCGGTCCTTTGGTAGGGGTTAAAAACCGACACGCAAGTGCACGTGGTCAAACAAGTAATAAAGTGGCTAAGTAAGCCAAGTATCGATCCAAGGAGACTCTGGATAAGTAAAATTGCTTAAGTATACTATATTCTAGTTTACTTCTAATTATGTTGACAACAATGTAACCAAAAGTTAAATAATTTTGTTTATAAACTATATACTAAAACTATTAACAAATATTTACTTGAATTGAAACTATGGATAAGAGCATGCCAAGGTTAAGAACAAGTAATGAATTCGATAGTAATCATAATTCGGTTATTCTTCTCTTCATGTTGCTAGCCAAGAACATTAGCCTAGAGATTAAAACTCTCGTATTTAATCTCACTTTAGAATCATAAACCATTCGTCTACATTTCTGTGATCAAATGCAATTTATGACCTAGCAATACAATTCCGGTTCCTAAATTGACTAATACGGCTTTCAAGTATATTTCTATCAAGAAAGCACATCAAAACCCAATTTTCCCAAATCAAGTTAAGAACAATACCCTATTAATTCACAACTTTCCAATTTCTTGCTCTCTCGAGTGAAATTGGACTTTTTAGATGTACATTAATGTTGGCCATTCACTAATGCAGTAAAGAACAAGAATTAATAGAACAACATTAAAGAAGAAGATGAAAAAACATATAATTCACAATCAAAATTCAATACACATGTTCAAAACCTTAGCAAGGAAGAGAATTAGCCACTCATTTGTGGATTGATCATCCTCAAATGAGTGTAAATCATACGTACAATTGATTGAAAGAAGAAAGAAAGAGAGAAAAACCCTTAGCTTTTTCGTCCCTCAACTGCTGCTAACCCACGTCCTAGCTCCACCAAATCTTCATTATGAAAAATAAACCTAAGTGTGCTATTTATATTAGTAGAAATCTGTCCCGGATTAACAAGCAACGTGTCACGGAGGCCAACGCGGAGCACGGCCTCCGTGACACGCTACGGACGCGGAGGCTTTCTGGAAAATCACCCGAGATCGGCCCAGGCAGCACCTTGCAGCGTTGGCAACGTGTCACGCTGCCTGGGCAGCGCGTTGTAGGCCCATGGTCGTGGAGTCCACCTGCCGTGGCACGTTGCCAACGCGCAGGTGGGCTGTTTTGAGCGGCCTGCCTGCCGTGGCACCTTGTCGACGCGCCGGTGGGCTGTTTTGTGCCTCTTCCTTGCCGACGTTCGCGTGTTAATTCCGTTTCCAAGCTTCTACTTCACCAACTCATGGATTAGTTACTCAAACATCATCAAAACCTACAAAACAAAGGCTAATCATGTTGGTTAGCACATATCTCCATATTATATAAAATTACATGAAAATGTATACAATAACTTAGATAAACAAGACTAATTGAAGTAATAAAGAGTATCTCGGGCATATATTTTTGCCCGTGATCAGCTAGCAGAAAAAGCAAGGGCCTTTTCTTTTCCTGTGTTTCTTGTTGAAGACATGGTTAGTTTTTCTGCAAGAAATATGTTAGTGACAAGAATTTGAAGCAGAAATTAAAAGAAAAGAAAACTAGTCTAAGGGAGAACTGAGAAACAAGGGAAAACCAAACAATCATTTAAAGACCTAATAGCACCGGTGGAGGACCGACGGTTCGCAGAAGGCATTTCGCCGACCACTGATGCCTTACAGAAAACTGGGCATGTGAGAAGGTTTTGGCGGTTTAAGCGGTGAATCGCCGGTCCAGGTTTACGAACCGCCATTGTAGCGCGGCATCCACTCAGTGGCTAGAGCTAATTTTTCTAAGTGAATCGGCGCTCCATTAGTGATTTGCCGAATATGACTGGCGAATTGCTGGACCCTGTCATCCCTAAATTTTATCTCACTATTCATAGGCACCCATTAACACATGCTCACCTCAAATATAATAAAAGAAACACTACTCCATTCAAACACATAGTCATGACATTTAGCCCTTAAGAATGGCGTCACCCGGTCTATCATTGGGCAAAACGTCGTGCTTTATGCAAATGGGTTACTCAGACTTCACCTTTTTTAGAATTTCACACACAAAAGCACATCCTCGTTCCATTCAATAAGTATATCTTCATTCAAAAATTTAACAAGGAAGGGAAATAAAGTATAACTCCTAAAGAGTTAAGCTCCAATAATAAAATTAAGACAAGGGAAAGAGAATTGCTACCAAATTGGGATACTGCTTGCACACACTTGAACTTCAAAAAGGGCTTGCTAAATCTTGCAATGGCACCTTGATATAGATGTAGTGTAGAGAGTGTGAGTGAAGCGAGTGTGTTAGTGAAATATGGAGGGGGTTTTATAGGCAAAGAATGAAAGTGTGATAGGTTGAGGAAAGGTGGAGAGTTTAATGTGGGTGTTGGTGGGAAGGCGGGAAGGTGGAAAGGCGGGAAAGTGGAAAGGTTGAAAAATGGATAAATATGGGGAATTGGTGATGTTGGGTAATGGAAAGACAAAAATGGAATGAAAAGGTGCTGGGAAAAAGGTAACTATGGTAATATTTGCAGACTAGGGTGGCTTGGTCAAGTATTTGGGATTTTGTGGGCCAACCTTTTAAATTCCATTTTGTACTAACTTCGCACCTTGACCGACGTGTCATCATCAGTTTGCCGAAACACACCAGCAGTTTGCCGCTGGGATTTCTTTTTCCATGTATTTTTACCCAGTGATATGTTTCTTGTCGGCAATCCACCAGCGGTTCGCGAATTGCATCGGCGATCCGCCGGTTAACCGCAGCTCCTGTGTCTGAGCTTCAGGTTTTCTGTTCTCTATTGGTTATACACCGGTGTCCCGCGGATTTGATTTGGTAGTTCGCCGATGGTCCCGCCGGTTCTTTGGTTCAAAGCTCAGCCTTCTGCTTTGTTCTCACCTTCCTCGGCGATTCACGTTTTTGGACCAGCGGCTCGCTGTTCCTTCCTTCATGGTTTGTTTCTCCCTTTGTTCCTCATTTAATAGTTCCTACACAAACAAAAACAACAAAAACATCAAATAATTCACTAAACACTTGTTGCCTCCCAAGAAGTTTCTTGCCTTAGTTAACGTCGTGGCATGACATAGACCCATTTTTTTCAGCAACTCTTTTCCAATGAGTCATCATCTGACTCCGTCTCCATCAGCTCCAATTCCTTTTTGTTATTGTCATCTTGCAATACTCTAACCACCTTGCATTCGGTGGGTGTTTCAGCTGATTGACACACCTTAAATGTGACCTCCTCACTTCCAACTCAAAATTTTAACTCTCCAAGTTCCACGTCCACCACGGCTCTCCCCGTAGCCAACAATGGTCTTCCCAAAATAATGGGAACCTTTGCATCCATCTCACAATCCAAAATAACAAAATCAGCCGGTAGATAAACTTTTCCACTCTCACCAGCACATCTTCTAGCACCCCTATCTGTCTCTTTATTGACCTATCTGCCATTAGCAGCCTCATTGACATCGGTTTCGTGCTTTTGAGTCCCAATTTATTAAAAATGAGCAGTGGCATCAGGTTTATGTTGGTGCCAAGATCACATAGGGCCTTTTTAAACACACATATCCCAATTGTGCATGAAATTGTAAAAGCTCCCGGATCCTCCCTTTTGGGGGCAAGATTACTCATCATTACCGCACTACAATGGTGCATTTTCTCTTCATTGCCTGCATCAACTACCTTTTTCTTCTTTAGAAAATCCTTCATAAACTTTGCATAAACGGGCATTTGAAGTAAAGCATCCACTAACAGTATATTTATAGACAACTTGCTGAACATGTCAACAAACTTTCTAAATTGGTCGTTCTTCTTTTTCTTGGTCAGCCGTTGTGGATAAGGAGGTGGGATTCTTGATTCAACCCTATCATTATTTGGGTCCTTCATGCCCACCTCATCATCATCAGCATGGAGGAGGATTTCATCATCATTTCCCTCTTTTTCCTCATCAATCTTTTCTTCATTCTTTGGATTCATTGACGTTTTATCGACTTCATCTTGTTACTGATTTCGGGCTATCCACCTCACTAGGATTCACTGGGAAATCTTCAATCACCTAGCCACCCCTAGTGACAATGGCCATGCATTGACCATCTTTCTTGGGATTAGGCATTATGTCACTAGGTAGTGTTTCCTTCATCCAAGGATTCATTTGGGCCGATAGGTGATTTATTTTGGCTTCCAAGTGCTTGATGGAGACAGAGTGTGAACTCACTGTTTGGGCAAGGTTAGACATTTCCCCTCTTAGTTCCTTCACCCACTCTCGGTCGACTTAACCTTCTTTAAAACTCTCAATAGCATTTCTTCAATTTTTGAATTACCCACATCACTCACGCCCGGC
Organism: Datura wrightii; assembly: GCA_035772735.1. Classification (NCBI taxonomy): domain Eukaryota; kingdom Viridiplantae; phylum Streptophyta; class Magnoliopsida; order Solanales; family Solanaceae; genus Datura; species Datura wrightii. The sequence goes on along the minus strand of JASDFA010000003.1, from coordinate 68,248,969 downwards.
TGATTTTGAGGATTCCCAACCTTAGGAGGTGGAATATATGGGTTCAAACTCTGGTGATATCGATCATTCCCTTGGTTTGGCTCTCTATTACCCTACCTTTCATTTATTTCAGGCCATCTTTGTGGCTCACGGTTTCTTCAAACTTGGTTGTCATCCCTTGGGCGGCATGAGCCTTGGTTTTCTCCTTGGAAGCCAGGTCGAGAACCTCCCATTTGGTTGCCTATATATTGGCATTCTTCGTCATTTCTTGGCGGTGATGACTCTCCTTCATATTGTAAGGGACCTTGCATTCTCACGACATTTACCACCTTTGGCCCTGCTTCCATCACGTTCTTGGTCATCAATTCTAGTTGTGTCATCATCTTGGCGAGATTTTCATCCTGCTCTTCATCCCGTTTTCGTAACTCCGACACCAATGCAATTGAACTAATCTCATGAGTGGACACACTTGTTTCTCTTGTGTGCCACGCCCTGTTGGTCTTTGTCATTCGGTCTAGGAGAGCTTTTGGCAACCAATATGTTTGATCCATAATAGAACCACCAGCTAGGTTGTTGGCCATGGACTTGTTAATTGAATCAAGGCCCTATAGAAGCTTTGGAGAAGCACTCCATCCGACAATCCATGATTTGGAAAAAGAGCAACCTTCTTCTTAAACCTTAACCACGCTTGTGTAAAGGCTTTCCCGGTTCTTTCCTGAAATTTGTAATATCATCCCTCAGATGAAGCATCTTTGATTGAGGGAAAAGCCAATCCAAGAAGGCCTCGGTTAGCTCTTGCCATGAAGTAATACATCCCGGAGGGAGTTCCTCTAGCCACATGGTTGCCTCCCCATCAATGAAAAAGGAAAGAGTCTCAACCTGATTGACTCTTGACTAATATTTGTTATATTGAAGGGCTGGCATATTTCCAAGAAGTTTCTCAAATGACGATTCGCATCTTCACTTGGTTTTCTGCCAAAGAGCCCCTTCATTTGAAACAAGTGAAGCATGGTGTTTGTGACATGAAACACTGCATTCCCTACCGTTGGTGGTAGGCGAATAGCTCCTACCACTTCCGGCATCACTGAATTGTCTTCCTCGAGTTCCATGTTACTCTCCACTGAGTTATCCCCTGCTTGGGAGTGATGACCATGTGGTTATGATATCCTAACAACACAGCAAACTCATGTTAAGTAGATACAATGCAAAACTATTTCAACTTAACAATCAACACAAGATCATCAAGCGCTAGTCCTCGGCAACGGCACCATTTTTAATAATGTCAAAAATATATCCTTGATGCAAAGAATATACCGGGATCGAATCCCAGGAGGACTAGGGAATGATAATTTCAAGTGTCGATTGAGAAATTAATGTTAGCTTGCACCACATAGATATAATATAAAAAATCAAATAAAATTTGAGGGAGTTGAAATTTTCAGAGAATTGTATTGGTTGATTTAGTGAAATAAAATAGCAAGAACAGCTAAGTTGTCAACAAAGGTGTGAAAGACTAGAGGTGCGGTATAGATGAAATACTAACTAGATAAGGATATGTCAAGTCATCTTATACGTTCAACAAGTGTAAATATTCTCGGGAAGTGGGTAATTACAGCTTTTTAGCCTTCTAATTACCTCTCACTAGAGTTTTGTCAAACCTCTAGTCACAATTTTGCTCAACCCAACTTGATTTGGATTAGTAACTGCATTATTCCTAACTATTAGCTGCTAATAAGGAAAGAGAATGCAATTTTAGCTATTTCTAGACTAATTTCACACTCTCTTCTCCACACCCACTAATAAATTCTCTTCCAATACTTAATTATTATTTTTCAAGCAACAATCAAGCAAGAATAAATAGACCCATATCATAATCAATGGATCTTCCTTTATAGACTGAAGAGAATCTAGTAGATTTACACTTGCATGAATAATATAAAGATGACTCTACCAATACCCAATCCAATTAAGTATTCATCATCACATACCTCTAGTTAATTATTTTAGCTACTCATAGTTAAGAAATTAAAAAATACATTCATCAATAACATCATTGAATTTAATAATAAGAGTCGATAAATCAACTTCACAAATATTCTTCAACAATAGCTGAAACTTAATAGTACAAAGAGGAAATAGAATAGAGTACTTTCTACAATTTTCAATCAGAATCTCCCTCTCTCAGCTAAGAGAATGTTCTTCAGCTAAAAAGGGAAACAATGATGTGATGTAAGCTTTGTTCTCTCTCAATATCTCTATTTCTATCTCCCCCTCTGCATCTCCCTGTACAAAGTACTTTTTCTTCTCTTTATATCCTGAAAAGTAGGGCACTTTTTATCTCTTTTCTAGTGTTGGACGATTATACCCCTGTGAGCACCGTTCTAGAACCGGCTGAAGCACCGGCGGTTCACCGGTTACAATCCGTGAATCGCCGGGTGTCTTTTCTGCATCTTCACTAAATTCCAATGTATGCCGGCGGTTCACCCGACATTTTGCCAATGCCAATCCGTGAACCGCTAGGTCTTCAAGCCTTTTTCTAGAACTTTTAGATCATTTGGCAACTGGACCGGCGACTCATCGCTGACAAGTCGCGAACCGCCGATGACATTAGTCCTCTGAGGAAGTGATATTCGGCCTTTGGTCGGCGTATCGCCGATTTACATCTGCAAATCGCTGATTCACTCTCACTCCCCTCTTTTTGCTCCATTTTTGCTCTTTTCTCACTTTGAGCCATCTGCACACAATGAAAGAAAAAAAGGCATAAAATCCAAATAATCAACTCAAGAACAAAACAAAAACTCAAGTTTTAGAGCCTAATGAGTTTGTAATTTACCAACTCATCACTCCTTATTTCCTTTTTATTGTTTTCTTTATTGTTTTTGCTTCTTCACAGGTCTCAGGTTCGTGTATGCCCAGTACTAGGAGCCAAGGAAAATACCTGGTTCCAGTTGACCATTAACTTGAGCGAACACTACTGAACTTCAGGAACATGGTCAACACTCATGGACAAGAAATAGTGGAAGAAGCAACAACCAGAATGTTGGCTGAGGAACAAGCTCAACTAAGAGATTGAGAGGCAGCGAGGCTCGCTGAAGAGCAACACCAAGCTGCCGAAGCTGAGCGAGCTAGAAGGAATAGAGGCTCAGACCAGTAAAGGTACCGGTACTTTGATGATGATAATGATGTTGATATTGATAAGGCCAGTGCCACTGGAGCTATTATCCCTCCCCCTGTGCCTGTTGGGTTAAAGTTTGACATTACCAACTCAATTATCCAACTGCTCAACATGAAAGGGATATTTGCGGGTCATGCGACTGATGATGCACATACTCACTTGACAATTCCATGGGTATTTGCAAAGAATATAAACAATCGGGAGTGAGTTAGGATGCAATCAAGCTGAGGTTATTTCCCTTTTCACTAGGGAGTGAGGCAATGCCACTCCAGCTCCCCCGAATAGTCCGATTTTTCCTCCACGACGATAAGGGGCTAAAAGATCTACTACTTTGATTCCTGTATCAAAAATAGATAATTTTGTATCCAACTGTATAAAGGCGGGCGTAGATCTATGAATAGGAGACGTTGTACTAGTATCTACAGGCCCTAAATTATCAACAGGCTCTCTGAGAACATTAAAAATTTGTCCCAGATTCGCTTTAAAATCGTCCGACCTGCACCCACCCCCGAGTATATGCTTCAACAGGAATCACACAAGGGTAGATCAGAAACCTCTGGTAAAATGCCCGCCCGTAACCCAGCAGATAAAGTACATTACATAGTCCAGGGATTGTATATTTTTTCGATACACTGTTGTCAATATAAATATTGAATATTGAAAAAAAATAAAAGAAATTTCAATTGAAAATAATAAAAAATATTTTAAAGAAAGGACTTGTGTTGGATTGGCACTACAAATCAAATTCTCTTTCAAGTCCTCATCGGTCGAGTAGAAAAAGAAAGCCAAAGTCGTTTAGTGGTGAATCGGTGGATCAGAGATGCCTTCCGTCGATCGGCTGTACTGAATTGCCAAACGATTCTATCACTACCTGGGGGAGCATAAAAGAGCCTTTCTTGAAAGATTCTTCCCACCTTCCAGAGCATTTCAGTTGAAAGATGAAATCTATTCAGGCAATTGAATTCTGAAGCACTTCATAGGACGTGGTTGCGGTTCAACAAGAAGCTGAAAAAGGTGCCCAACCACAAGATCCTAGATGATACATTATTGGATATATTCTATAGGTATCTGAATGCTAACACCAAGGCGATGGCCAATACTGTCTCGAGTGGAACATTCATGAGTCATACATATTCTGAGGCTGCTAAGGTCCTTAACAAGATCACCAAAACCAACCATGCATGGCACACAAGAGAGTTAGAAGTTTCGGCTGGTATATGGTAGGTATGTCTGCGGAATAGAGAAGAAAAGATAAAGAGAGAGACAAGGATATTGCTGAGATCAAAACCACAATGGGGATTCTTACTAAGCATTTTATGGGAGATGGGGCTAAAAAGGTGAATGCAGTTGGTTCTCAGGGCAAGGCCCCGAGAAATGATGGAGGCGAATCAGAATTTGAGGAGGAGGATAATTACTTGAATGATCAAGGAGCGGGTTTTCGGATCAACACGCAAGGGTCTAACTAAGACTCTTGGCATCAAGGTCAAGGGAACCAAGGTCGGAACTATTACAGAGATAACAACTACAACCGGGGCCAATATAGGGATAGGAGTAGAGGCAGAGACAATGGTGACTGAAAAAAGCATGAGGAGTACAAAAATGATAGAAGCAGTATTTATGTTCCTCCAAGGAACCATGAGCTAGAGTCTAGTGGTTCAAGGGTGGAAGACATGTTGTCTAAGTTACTCAAGCAGATTGAGGCAATAGATGGCCATTTTAAGGAACTTCGCGCTGATATTTCTGGTATGAACCAAAAGGTGGAGTCACATGTTATTGCCATTAAGTAGATAGAGCAGCATCTTAGTCAAATGTCTGTTGCTATGAACAAGAGGCAGAAGGGAATGCTTCCCAACAATACATTTTAGAATTCAAAACATGACAGTCATTGCATGGCTGTCACTACTAGGAGTGGAAAGGTGACAATTGATCCTCCGATGTCGGTTGTGACTGATGATATAGTTGATCCCTCAGGAATTGATGATGATAGGGTGGCATAATCTAAGGAACAGGTTTTGATTGATGATACAGATGAGAAGATAGGTCCTAGTAATGCAAAGGAGCATGTTTCATAAAAAGGGAAGGAGAAAGAGGTACCTCAAAAGATGACTCCCATTCCTAGACCTCCTCCCCCTTTTCGACAGAGGCTGAAGAAGAAGGTTGAAGATGGGAAGTATCAAAAATTTATTTCGATGCTAAAACAATTATCTATGAACATCCCATTAGTTGAGGCACTTGAGCAGATACCCGGCCATGCTAAATTTATGAAGGACCTAGTCACTAGAAAGAGGACCGTGAACTTTGAACCTACTAATAATGTCACGACTCGAAGATAGGCCCGGATCGAGACATTGGACATGGAACCCCAAGAGGCTCTAAGTCAACCCATGGCATGTTCATAGAATAGCTTTAACTAGATAATAAATAACAAAAAATCATACTAAATGGAAACCAACTAATACATAAAGCATAAGCTAATAAAATTCTAATACATAATACTGAATCTGTTTACACAAGTATGAAAGCCTCTACTTCACTGATGAGTTGCTGGGACATGCCCCCAGCTAACTCCTAAAGTCTAAAATTGAAACATAAATGAAATAGAAAGCATAGATAGCATCCTTGGGAGATGAGGACTCACCACAAGAAGCTGAGAGGGAAATGAAGAGTATCTAACCACGCAGTTGAGTTCAAAAACCTTAATCTATATAATGAGATAATATATTATATAAAGTATATGTTCAGTACTTGGAATGTACTGAGTATGCGAGAATCGTAAGTAATCTAAACATGAAAATATACAAGAAGGAAGTAAACTAGATACATCGGCATGCAACTGAACTATAATACAACAACCCTGTCCGAGATACATCTATAGATTGCCATTAAGATTTTATTTGGAAACATTTATCGAAGTATAAACAAACTGATGCATAAGGGTCATGTACTGCACATATATTGAGAACTAAAGTTGTAGCTGATATCATTACTATTCTGATTCTTTGCTGATAATTGAGTCCATATCCTGCTAAACTGATTTCAACTGAAGTCTGAAATTATATGGAGCTGAGCCGAACTAATATCATAGACTAAGGGAGACATTCTCTGCAATGTAGAGTCCCAGACTGACTGACTAGGGGAAACATTCTCGGCTATGGAGAGTCCCTGACTGACTGACTAAGGGAAACATTCTCGGTTATGGAGAGTCCCTGACTAACTAAGGGAAACATTCTCGGCTATGGAGAGTCCCGAATACTAGAACATGGAGGTCACTGGTCTGACGTCATTCTTTTAGTCTAAGCTACTTCAGAGATTAGAATACAATTATTTAAATCATACTGAGAATCATACTGAATCATTTAAAATTGATTAAGGCTACTTTCTACTAACAATAAGCCCACAGCTCTGAAGGATCATTCTCCTACTTTATCATCATAATTCATATCATTATAGTCTTGAGTCATCGTTTAAAATATACATTCTACTTTCTTTAAGCATTGATAGGATCAGTTCATACTTTAAACATGTCCACCACATTTGAATCCTGAATTCATACTATATAGCATATAATGTATATCTTAGATCCATTTAATATCCATAGATTCAAATCATACTTTAACATGTACAATGAGATCATAGTGGAAGCATATGAATATTTCATGGACCTCATTTCGAAATTTACTTTAATTCATGAAGAAGGATTTATAATCATGTCGTTACCATAGGTTGAGCTCATACCCAAAACATTTACATTGAAATCATAGTGAAAATATATACATACTTCACATTGATCAAGCCCATAAGTTCTAATCACATCTCAACATATCTATTATTTCATATATTCTCGTTTTAAGAGATTTCATACGATCTTCCTATATTTTAGACATGGATGCAAGTTCATAATAAGAGCATGTGAATAATTATGAATTCCCATTTAAGGTTCTAGGCTATTTCATGGTGAAAATTCTATAATCATGAATTTCCCATATTAAGTACATAATTCGAGATATTAAAAGAAATCCCATAAGCATACATGACTATTAATCATACTGGGTTTTAAAATTCATAGAGGGCATATAAGAAATCGTCCATAAATCCAAACACTAGAACATGCTTTTCTAGAACAAGAGATTTGGGTTTTTAATAAAAACTTTGGGGCACAAGGATGGAAGGATGTCCTTGTTGAAAAACCCACATACCTGGTTCAGAGAAATCCCCACTTGAACTTAACCCTTGAAGCCTTGAAGAAATTCTAGTTGAATCCTTAGTCTTGAGAGAGAGGAGGAAGAAGAGTTTGAGAGGATATTCTGAGGGAGTGAGGGATTAAACTAGAAAAAACCCTTAAAAATGTCCCTTCTAATACTCAAAAAGACACCATTTAAGAACTGGAAGCATAGGAATTTACCAAATATCCCTTGGATTTAAGCCTTAAAATCTGCCCGTCGGTGACCACGAGTCGTTTGTCCTCACCACGACTCATGGTGACCATCAGTTGCCACTGGAGAAGTGATTTCTCAGTTTCTTCTTCCTCAACCAATGACCAATAGGATGAGTCATTACTTCATCCAACGAGTCGTCATCACCTTCCGTCATCACCACTGGTCCAACCTTCAATTTCTTTCCCAAGACCAACACGACGAGTCATTGCTCCATCCAACGGCTCGTTGTCTCTGTCCGTTGTTACTGACCCGAAGCCCTGAAATTCAACCAACGACTCTTTAAGATGACCCGTTACAGCAACCAATGAGTTGTCACTTGACTCATCACCTCTGAGAGGCTTGGTATAACTGCTCACCATAGTTACAATTAACGAGTCATTATTTCCTATGACGACTTGTGCTATCCTCTCGTGGTATAAAATCCTCTTGCACTATTTCTGAAAAACCTTCCCACGGCTCCCTCTAATGGGTCGTTGGAGCGACCAATGACTCATTGGACAAGTCGTTCTTAGGAAATTCATTCTAGTTTTTTTGTTGAACTCCATCTAACCACTGGGTCTAATCTTAGGAACTTCCGGGGTGATACAATATCTCCCCCTGGGAACATTCATCCTCGAATGTAGGCTAAACATACTGAAAGGATAGGGATGGAACTTAAATCCCAAAATTGATCAAATTACAGCTGAAACAAATGGAGTATCTGACTCCGACTGATCTACATATTTGAACTGAACATCTAAATCATACATGCATGATAAGGCATAAGAGGGACTAAAGAACATGAAACTGACATGGAACTAGGTAGAACACTAAGAAGGATTCTTTTCCCCTAACCGGTACTGAGATAGAATTCATTATATCTGGTCTACTAAAGGTAAGGAACTCATGAGCGCGAATCATTCGTGACAACTAAAACTGAGCATGTACATGAGGAAACCTAACCTGCTGAGCTAGTAAAGCAACTTCTAAAGAATGAGTTTGAGATAAACATACTGGAAGACATGAGTTAGCACACATAGCTTGTTCATAACATGAAGATGACCCTTAAGGATTTATAGAGTAAGACTGGTATCGCTATCTGAAGCGGCTACTTAGAAATTCTGGAAGTTTGAACATAAGAAAAGGGTAGAGCATAGCTTCAACTTAAATACAAGAGAAGTTATCTGAACTTGAAGGGATTGACATACCGCAACTGATAGGGATGGAATTCCCCTATTATCATTCTCAAGATTCGACTTGCCTCACATACTTACTATCTCCCCTTTAGCTTAAAGCCATCATTCTAAGGCTCCTGAATCTCTCTTAAGGTCGGGGCTAAATCACTAACTCCTAGCTTCTCCTTCACTTCTAACATTCACTGCAAGCCTTATACTCACAGCTATTCGCATCACACATCGACAATCTCCTCTCAACCACCATCACAGAGCTTTTTATTCAGTACTGGGGTTCTGGGGCTAGCAACATGCAAAGAGTAACACAAGAAACTCATAACATACTTGTGACTACTTCTAGCGGCTTGCCCTTATCCTAATGTGCTGCCAAGGAATAAGAGAGATTTCGACGCTATCTACCACCTGTGCTAAATGATGCATCCTTCTGAAATGGACGGGCTATTGGAGCTACTGAAGAGGTGGCTGAGGCTCTACTTTTGCCTCGCTTAGTTGTTGTGTAATCCCGGTGCTTATGGCCCATCTTGCCACACTAAAAACAAGCATTCGAGCCAACCATGCATTCTCCAAATGGTGTTTCCCACAACTCATACACTATGGGTACGTAATCTCTCTTACCCTGGGTTTATATGGAAAATTGGCTGTCGAAGGTGTTGGTGCTGATGACCTCTGTTGGTAGCGTGGGCGGTGCTCACCACTCGACCTCTGAGGCAAAAATTCTAAATCTCCTATCTTAGCCCTTTTGGCCTCTCTGTCTTTTTCCTTCATCTGTTTTGCTTCTATTTGTTGAGCGAATATCACCAAATGTGGAAAGTCTATGTCCCTGTGCAACAAGGCGGTCCTGCACTCTTTGACCAAGGAGCCTGAAACTCCGTTCATGAATCTACTCACATGAGCCCTCTATTCGGCTACCATATCCAGTGCATACTTGGACAACTGAGTAAAATCCAATGTGTACTCCTGGACAATCATGTCTTTTTTTCTCAAGTTGATGAACTCTGCCCCTTTTCCTCTCTCAACTCCCTAGGGAAAAACCTATCCAAAAATGCAGTCATAAACTCATCCCAAATTATGGGGGTTGCTCCAACTCCCTAACTATATCTTCATTGGCAAAACGATATATAAGCGACTTCTTTTAGATGGTAGAAAGCTAAGTTTGTGCTCTCAGTTCCCCTCACCCCCATGATTTGGGTGATCTTATGGATCTCTTCCAAGAACTCATATTGGTCCTCGTCCACTTTTGACCCTAAGAATTCGGGTGGATTCATTCGGAGGAAGTCTCTGACTCTCGCCGCCGCTACGTTTCCCATTTTGGGAACACAAGCCACCGCTTGCTGATTAATCTGGGCGGTCATGGCCTACCCCAACATTAGAAAGGATGTTCGAAACTCAGCATGAGTAACATGGTCGTCTATCGGGTTCGTCGGGGCTGGTGGTGCTTGCTGGCGCTCATTACCATTTTTTTTCCATTCGCTCGTCTGGGAGGCATAATCTGTGAGCGCGTAAAGCACCATTCAGGAGAGGAACTGTTAAAGTTTCATACTCTATGCATAATAAGAATCATGAAGAAAAGGGAACATTCCTAAACATTTCGTAGCCTCTTCGTCATAAGTGTGGCGCGCTTCACACCCATGAAGAAGACTACTTAACGCGACTTTCAGACACCCTAGGACACTCTAAACCTAATTCTCTGATACCAAGTTTGTCACGACCCGAATATGGGCTCAAATCGAGACATGGGATAGGGAACCCCGAGAGGATCAAAGTTGACCCATGGCATATTCATAGCATAGCTTTAACTAGACAATAACTAATAAAAAAATCATACTAAATGGAAGCCAACTAATACATAAAGCATAAGCTAATAAAACTCTGATATATAACACTAAATCTATTTACACAAGTCTGAAAGCCTCTACTACACTGATGAGTTGTTGGGACAAGCCCCCAGCTAACTCCTAAAGTTTGAAACTGAAACATAAATGAAAATAGAAAGCATAGATAGCATCCTCGGGAAATGAGGACTCACCACAAGCAGCTGAGAGGGAGATGAAGCGTATCTATCCATGCAGCTGAGTTTGGAAACCTGAATCTATATCATGAGATGATATAGCACATAAAGTATGCGGTCAGTACTTGGAATGTACTGAGTATGCGGGAAGCATAAATAATTTAAACATGCAAATATACAAGAAGGAAGTAAACTAGATACATCGACATGCAACTGAACTGGAATACAACAATCCTATCTTAGATACATATATAGATTGCCATTAAGATTTTATTTGAAAAAATTTACCAAAGTATAATCAAACTAATGCATAAGGGTCATGTACTGCACATATACTGAGAATTAAAGTTGTAGCTGATATCATACACTGTTATGATTCTTTGCTGATAATTGAGTCTATATCCTACTAAACTAATTTCAACAGAAGTTTAAAATTATACGGAGCTGAGATGAATTTATATCGTAGACTAAGGGAGACATTCTTTGCTATGGAGAGTCCCTGACTGACTGACTAAGGGAAACATTCTCAGTTATGGAGAGTCCTTGACTGACTAAGGGAAACATTCTCAACTATGGGGAGTCTCTGATTGAGTAAGGGAAACATTCTCGGCTGTGGAGAGTCCCTGACTGATTAAGGGAAACATTCTCGGCTACAGAGAGTCCCAAATACTAGAACATGGAGGTCACTATCCTGATTTCATTCTTTTAGTCTAAGCCACTTCAGAGTCATGAGCATGCAGCTATTTACATCATACTGATAATCATACTGAATCATTTAGAATTGATTAAGGCTACTTTCTACTAACAACAAGCCCAAAGGTCTGAAGGATCATTCTCATGCTTTATCATCATAGTCCCGAGTCATTTTTTAAAAGATACGTTCGAATTTAAATAAGCATTGATAGGATCGGATCATACTTTAAGCATGTCCACCACATTCGAATCTCGAATTCACATTATATATCATATGACATATATTTTAGATTCATGTAAGATCCATAGATTCAAATCATACTTTAACATGTACAAAGAGATCATAGTGTAAGAATATGAATATTTCATGGACCCCATTTTGAAATTTACTCTAATTCATGAAGAAGGTTCGATAATCATGCCATTACCATAGGTTCAACTCATACCCAAAACATTTACAGCGAAATCATAGAGAAAACATATACATACTTCACATTGATCAAGCCCATAATTTCTAATCACATCTCAACATATCTATTAAATCATATATTATAGGTTTAAGAGAGTTCATATGATCTTCCTATACTTTACACATGGATGCAAGTTCATAATAAGAGCATGTGAATAATTATGAATTCCCATTTAAGGTTCTAGGCTATTTTATGGTGAAAATTCTATAATCATGCATTTCCCATATTAAGTACATAATTCGAGATATTGAAAGAAATCCCATAAGCATACATGACTGTTAATCATAATGGGTCTTAAAATTCATAGAGGGCATAGAAGAAGTCGTCCATAAATCGAAACCCTAGAACATGCTTTTCTAGAACAAGAGATTTGGGTTTTTAATAAAAAGTTTTGGACACGAGGATGGAAGGATGTCCTTGTTGAAAAACCCACATACCTTATTCATAGAATTCCCCACTTGAACTTAACCTTTGAAGCCTTGAATAAACCTAGTTGAATCCTTAGTCTTGAGAGAGAGGAGGAAGAAGATTTTGAGAGGATATTTTGAGGGAGTGATGGATTAGACTAGGAAAAACCCTTATAAATGTTCCTTCTAATACTCAAAACAACACCATTTAGGAACTGGAAATATAGGAATTTACCAAAATACCCCTGGGATTTAAGCCTTAATATCTGCCCGTCAGTGACCACGACCCTCACCATGAGTCGTTGGTCCTCACCGCGGCTCGTGGTGACCATCCATTTCATCTGGATAAGTGATTTCTTAGTTTCTACTTCCTCAACCAATGACCAACAAGACAAGTCGTTACTTCATCCAATAACTCGTCATCACCTTCTGTCATCACCACTAGTCCAACCTTCAATTTCTTTCCAACGACGAACACGACGGGTCATTGCTCCATCCAATGGCTCATTGTCTCCGTCCATCATTACTAACTCGGAACCCTGAACTCCAATTAACGACTCTTCAAGATGACCTATTACAGGAACCAATGGGTCGTTACTTGACTCGTCGCCTTTGAGGGGCATGGTCTGCCTACTCACCACGGTTACAACTGATGAGTCATTGTTTCCCATGATGACTCATGCTATCCTCTCGTGGTATAAAATGCTCTTGCACTATTTCAGAAAACCCTTCCCGCGACTCCCTCTAATGGGTCGTTGGAGCGACCAACGACTCATTGGATGAGTCGTTCTAAGGAAATTCCTGCTGGTTTTTCTACTGAACTCCATCTAACTCCAGGGTCTGATCTTAGGAACTTCCAGGGTATTACAGATAATTTGCACCACTGTAGTGTAATAGCATCTCATTCTCTTATGCATAAAAAAGAAGACCCTGGAGCTTTCACCACACCGTGCACTATTGGAGCCTTTAACTTTGCTAAGGAACTATGTGATCTTGGTGCTAGGATAAATTTGATGTCGTTAGCAGTGGTTAGACAGTTGGGCTTGGGAGCCCCCACCGACTACAATGCGACTATTGATGGCAGATCGCATGGTGAAAAATTTGGTGGTGATTCTCTATGATGTGCTAGTGAATGTGGATTCCTTTATATTTTTGCTGAATTTGTTATTTTGGACTATGAGGTTGATTTTGAGGTCCCCATTATCTTGGGGTGACCATTCCTCGCCACCGAACGTGCTCTTGTAGACGTGGAGACCGGACAATTGAAATTTTGGTTGAACAATGAAGAGGTGACATTTAATGTGTACTGGTCCATGAAACAGCCAAATGACATGCGGTGGTCTCAGTGTTTTATGTTGTAGAAGCTGAGCTTCCAATCATGCCTATTGATGAGATAGTGACTATTGAGGACTCAACTGCAGTGTTGATGAATGTTGATGTTGAAAAGATCAATAAGGGTGATGAGATCGTTAATGCACTCGCTGGTATGGGATCGTACACTTATGCTCCAAAGAAGATTGATCTTGATCTGAAAAATTGTGTGACCCCACCGGCCAAGCCATCTATTGAGGAGCCTCCGGTATTGGAGCTTAAGGCACTCCTATCTCACCTATGGTATGTATTTTTGGGGACTAGAAACATAGTACCAGTCATAGTTGCGGCTGACTTGGTGGAATGGCAAGTGGAAGCTTTGATCTCCATTCTATAAAAGTATAAAAAGGCCATTGGGTGGACCATCACAGATATTATTGGGATCCCACCCAGTATTTGCACACATAAGATCCAACTTGAGCCATACTATATTTCGACCATTGAGCATCAGTGTAGGTTGAATCTGCCTATGCAAGAGGTGGTCAAGAAGGAAATTATCAAGTGGTTGGATGCAGAGGTGGTTTACCCTATTGCTGACCACAACTAGGTGAACCCAGTTCAGTGCGTACCAAAGAAAGGAGGAATCACTGTTGTCCCAAATGCTAACAATAAGCTCATTTAACTTAAGCCAATCACAGGTTGGAGAATATGCATGGACTATCAAAAATTAAACCACTGGATGCAGAAAGATCACTTTTTGATTTCATTCGTGGATCAGATGCTAGACCGACTTGTAAGTAGAGGGTGGTACTATTTTCTTGATGGTTATTTGGGGTATAATCAGATATCTATAGCCCTTGAAGACCAAGATAAAACAAATTTCACCTATCCCTATGGTACATTTACTTTTAGGAGGATGCCGTTCGGATTATGTAATGCGCCCGCCACTTTTCAGTGCTGCATGATGTCCATATTCTCTAACATGGTGGAGGATACCATTGAAGTCTTTATGGATGACTTTTCGGTGATGGGTAACTCATTTGATGATTGTTTGGCTCATTTGAGCAAGGTGTTGCAGCGATGCGAAGAGACCAACTTGATGCTTAATTGGGAAAACTTTATGGTCAAAGAAGGTATAGTGCTTGACCACAAGATTTCATGTAAGGGCACTGAGTGGACAGAGCGAAGATCGATGTAATTGCCAGTCTACCACCTCCTATTTCTGTGAAGGGTGTTCGAAGTTTTTTGGGACATGCAGGATTTTATAGGAGATTCATCAAGGATTTCTCAAAAATTGCACATCCCTTGTGCAAATTACTTGAGAAAGAGGTGAAGTTTGTGTTAGATGATGCGTGTCTGAAGGAATTTGAATGCCTAAAGGAGAGATTAACTCCTGCCCTGATCATAGTGGCACCTGACTAGTCCTTACCATTTGAGATTATGTGCGATGCTAGCAGAGTGTCCCTGGGAGCTGTGTTGGGCCAAAGGCGTGAAAAGATTTTCCACCTAATTTAATTATGCTAGCAAGGCTCTCAGTGCAGCTCAGAAAAATTACACCGTGATGGAACAAGAGTTGTTGGCTGTGGTATTTGCATTTGAGAAGTTTCGGGCTTACTTGCTTGGAACCAAGGTGATAGTTCATACAGACCATGCAGCTCTGAGATATTTGATGGCAAATAAGCATGCCAAGCCACAGTTGATTAGATGGGTGTTGTTGCTGCAAGAGTTTGAGTTAGAGGTTAAGGACCAGAAGGGGACTGAAAACCAGGTGGCGGATCACTTATCGAGATTAGAGGCAGATGTAGCACTTCGAGATGAGCTTGACATAGATGACACATTCCCCAACGAGCAGGTTTTGGCTGCTCCCCAAGATCTCATCCCATGGTTTTCAGACTTTGCTAGTTATCTGGAGAGTGATGTGGTACTGGAAGATTTATCATTTCACCAGCGAAAGAAATTCATGTCTGATGTGCGGAAGTTTTTCTGGGATGAGTCCTACTTATTCCGCATATGTGCTGATGGGGTGATTTGGAGATGCGTGCCCGAGGTTGAGATGTTGAGCATATTAGAGGCTTGTCCCCTGTTGGATGTCACCACAACGGGATTCAAACAACCCACAAAATTCTGCACTGTGGGTACTATTGGCCAACCATTCACCAAGATGCACATGATTTTGCAAAGGCATTTGATGCATGTCAAAGGCAAGGAGGCATGAGCTCCCTCTTACTTCGACCCTTATCATTGAGTTGCTTGATGTTTGGGGCATTGACTTCATAGGCCCGTTTGTGAGTTCATAAGGGATAAAGTACATACTTATAGCTGTGGACTATGTTTCTAAGTGGGTGGAGGCAATTGCGCTTCCAAACAATGAAGGTAAGAGTGTCACAACGTTCTTGTAGCGAAATATATTCGATAGATTTGAGACTTCTAGAGCCATCATTAGTGATGGGGGTTCGTACTTCTACAGTCGGTTATTTCGGACTTTTCTTGATAAATATGGAGTGAAACACGGGGTGGTAACACCGTATCATTCACAATCGAGTGGGAAAGTTGAGGTCTCCAACCAGGAGATAAAGACCATCTTGGCGAAGACCGTGAATGCTAATCGGAAAAATTGGTCTAAGAATCTAGATGATGCGTTATGGGTAGATCGGACTGCATTCAAGACCCCTATAGGTATGTCTCCGTATCAATTTGTGTATAGGAAAGCATGTCATCTTCTGTTCGATCTTGAGCACAAAGCTATGTGGGCGCTTAAGAAGCTAAATCTGAACTGGAGTGATGCTGCGAACTTAAGGCTTGATCAGTTGAATGAGATAGATGAATTTCATTTGAAAGACTATGAAATTTCAAAGGTTTACAAACTAAGGATGAAGATTTAACATGACCGGAAGATTAAGCAGAGATGGTTCAGCCTGGAAGATATGGTGTTGCTATTTAATTCTAGGCTTTGATTATTTCCTGGAAAGTTGAATTCCAACTAGTTGGGACCATTTCGAGTGGTTCAAGTATTCTCCCATGGGACAATTGAATTGGAAAACCATGAAGGCAAACGGTTCAAGGTGAATGGCCAACGGGTGAAAGCATATTTGCGAAAAGTGAAGAAATTAAACTATGGGACCTTTGGGCTCTAGGTGAAGTCTGAGTAACCCGGGGACTTGAGTCGTGTCGTGATGTTAAATCAGGTGTTGCATGGGAGGCAACTCATAGAGGTATCTTGGTGAAGTTTGAGTAATTAAGATAAACGTGTCGTGCCGCAACGTTAAATAAGGCGCTTATTGGGAGGCAGCCCAAGTTGTAATTGTAATATAAGTATAGTTTTTACATGTGTTGATGTCTAAAGGTGATTAAGATGAGAAATCTGAAGCTGGAACCAAAAATCTGAACTTGAGATTCTGGTGCCAAAGAGCACGAGACGAGTTGTTACCTGACTGAACGACTTGTCAAGACTACTCATGTCCACTGAAGCAGAAACAGTTCAAGCTGGAAAGATAATAATGAGTAACTCAATAAATCGTGAGGTAACTCAATGAGTCATCAAGTTACTCATCCTAACAATACTGAAAGTCCACTAGAGTGCAGGGCCGATGACTCACGACACGACTCATTGGGTAAGACCACGAGTTGTTACATAAGTCGTTAGGTCCCAGGTAAATTCCCTATACTTGAGCAACATAACGAACAGCTTAACAAGTCGTGCCTTGCAAAAAGACTCGTTACATGGGTCTTGGTGCACCTAAATAAAATTTAATCACCCAACCCGACCCACATACATAATGGGTAAATTTCATTCTTAAAACTTATATACCCCCGATTAATTTAAAAATTCCTCACAAATTCAAACATCCACACCCTCAAAATCAAGTTCCCATCTTCCCTAATCACTTCCCATCTTCTCAAATCACACAAGCACGACCACCTGCTCAAAGTTGACAAATTCTATCACTACCATAAGTTGAAACCACCCACTGCTAAAACTTCATCTTCCCTCATGAAATTGTGAGTATTAATATTTTTTGTGTGTAAATTTTCAACCTACTCATGCATGTATACTTTGATTCACATAAGGATTTAGTTCCCAACATGAAAGCCCTAAGTTGCCATGAATTGAATTGATTAAATAGGATGAACACTAAATGTTAGAAGTATAATGGTCTGTGTTTGTTTGAAAAATTAATGGCCAGTTGAGATTTATTATGGGTTGATATAGGTTTTCTTACACCTATTGAGTCAGCAGGCATTACGATCTATAAAAGCTTTTTTTCACAATGCTTTGATTGTTTTGCTCGCCAAACTCACACCAAAATGAAAGTGTCTAACATTTGACATGGGTGAAGTCTGAGTAACCCATCAAAAAATTGAAAGAAAAAATGGTTTAACAGGTCATTCAGTGATGACACCTCATATAATGCAATAGCCTACGAAGGCCTAAGAATAGACCCGGGAGTTGAATTTGAAAAGTGCAGAAAACTAGCAAAATATCACAGCACGGCCACAGAACGACTTGGGAGTTGTTGTATGTTGTCTTTGGTTAGGGAAATATTGGTGGTAGTGGAGACAATGAGAGGTATGATGACCCGTTGCGGGATACAACGGGCCGTCCTTTTTAGTCGTGGTTAGTATCAGGCTGGGTGGCAGTGTGAACCAGCGGAGATATGACGACTCGCTGTGGGAAACAATGTGTCATTGTTAGCAGTCGTGGGGAGGAGGTTGATGCATCAGGTGACATACAAAGGGAGACCCAAAGACCCATTAGGAGAAGCCACAAGTCATTGGTTGTGGTCGTGGTTTGAGGATTAAGTTTTCCAGTAGGCTTAACGGGGGAAACAACGACTCGTCGTTGGTTGTGACGAGTTGTGGTATGGCCCGTTAGAAGATAAGATGCCAAGGCCCATGAGCAAACCACGGATGATGTAATGGACCATTGATTGTTAGGAAGAGTCGTCCTATCCATCCATTGAATGGTTCCGAAAATAGGTCTTCAGCAGTGCCTACGACGAGGGACACGACGGGTCGTGGATGGTTCCAATGACCCGTTGGTGCTATCCGTTGGTCCCATCCGGCCAGATTTTAGGGCAGGTTCATTAAGGGTAATTTTTACTTTTTCACTATATAAGGCCCTAAACTACGTCATTTTGTCTTGGGAAAGATGGGTTTTTAAGAAAATAAACCTTCCTAAACTCCTTGTCATGCATGCAAGGATTTTAACAAGTGATCTAAGGGGAGATTTCAAGCTTTTCACCTCAATTCCTTCAATTTCATTGTTGTGATTTTAAGGAGGGTTAAGAGTTGATAATCTCAGGTATGTAAGGTCTTTAATGGGTGGATTCTTCCACACCCATGCTCCTTCTCTATTAATCACTCAAAATTTATTTAAAAACTCATGGGGTTTTATATTTGATTTGTATAAAATTTAATGATTTAATTATGGGTCTTGTGATTTTGAAACCCTATCATTATCTACTGATTTTGATCATCTTTTCTGTTCTAAATTGATATCAATATTGCTGATTTCGAATTTCTAACCAATTGAGTTTGATTATGCATGCCCCATGATAAACCGATTCATGATCCATTGATCCACTGATGTTTTTGATAAGCCCAGCATGTATTATGAATTAAATCATGAATATATTATGTTATCTTTGATGATCTTGTGGAAATTTAAAACCATATGCATGATCTACAAGTATGTATGTATTTTATTAAGCATGAATCATGTTTTGGTCAACCCACGGGCCTTACCTCATGGCTAATTTACTTATCTACACGCATGCTTCTAATTATCACGATTTAACTAGCCATGAACTCATGCATGATATACTATGAGCACTATATATATGTTTTGGGAGTAGTATCGAACACCGAGTAGGTTCAGGGATCACGTTTAAGCCCAGGATCTCATGAACTACATGCCACCGTAGGTATGTTGGGACCCCTCTCATGTTTGTCCCTGGCCCAAATGGGCCTTTCTCATGTGTGATCACGCCCTTCACGATTCCTACCCTTGGCAAGGTACGAACACCCTCTCAACTAGGGTCATAAGTCAGGCTTCATGTGTGCTCATGTGAGGTATGTCGGTTAAGAGAATCTCCCACTATTCCTCATGATTTATGCATGTTATGATTATGTTTGTTGGCTCAAGTTATGTTAATCAAGATCTTCTATTATTATTATGACTATGTTATGTTATGAATGTTTTGAAAATCTTGAGTCGTACGATATGTTACAATGATTTATTATACGAGGATGTTGTCCTAGTCTTGCGATCTTTTATGAGCTTATATATGTTTTAAATGTCTGTTTTACTTACCTTGCATACTCAGTACATTCCACATACTGACCGCATACTTTCTATGCTTTATCGTCTCATGATACAGGTCCTAATTCTCAGGCTCATCCTCACCCGTAGATAGATTCGGACTTGCTCTCAGCGCACTTGGTGATTCCTCATGTTCCGAGGGCTATATATTCACACTCTATGTTTTTCCTTCAGTTTCTGGATGTTGGATTAGTTAGGGAGTTGTCCTATCAATTCACCTTTCATGTTTAGAGGCTTATCAAACTAAAAGTTGTATTTCGCCCTATTGTATAAGTATTGTACTGTTTACCCTTATGTTATGTTATGATCACGTTCTCTATGCTAAGTCTTCCGCTCATATGATTGATTAGATGTATTCTCATGCCATGGATCGACTTGGGTTCTCTCGGGGCTCCTTGTCCCATGTCTACGATCTGGGTGTACATTTGGATCGTGACATATAATGACTCGTGGGCATGCCTAATGAGTCTTTACATGAACCGTCACCGCTATTGTTAAGAAAACTCTTAAGCACGAGCCACATGACTAGTCGTTGTATCATCTCACGACTCGTTATATGTCTCATCTTGAATGGAATTAAAATTGAGTTACAACACATGACCACGACTGACTCAATGAGTCATTTCCACGAGCAACGACTCATTAGGTCAAGTCATCACATACACTGGAATTAAGTTGAATTCTTGACCTGCAGACAACGGTTGACCTCATGAGTCGTCGCCACTGGCAACGAGTCGTTAGGTCCTCCATCCTGTCTGTAGGTAGGCACTAATTTTTCAATTTCATGTACTACAACAAAGACATCACTCTCACAGATAAGGGACACCTAAAGCGGAGCATTTATGATGAGCCAAGGTTGGTCACTACAGGGTTCAAGGACTCGAACATTCAGGATTTGCTTGAAAAATATCGGTTTAGGTGGTTGAGTGAGCCATCCAGCAGCTACAGTCCACCATTGGTTAGAGAATTTAAGCATATGCAGCACGCTACAGCATCAGGCCCAAGGAGGCCAGGATTGGAGGAAACGACCTGCACTAACTCAGGTGATGGTAAGTGTTCGGGTGTTCCGATATAGGTTAAAAACCGACACGCAAGTGCACGTGGTCAAACAAGTAATAAAGTGGCTAAGTAGCCAAGTATCGATCCAAGGAGGCTCAAGATATGTAAAGTTGCCTAGTTTACTATATTCCTATTTCACTTCTAGTTATGCTAACAACAATGTAAGCAACAGTTACTTGAGTTTTTGTTTCTAAACTATATATACTAAAATTAACAACAACTATTTACTGTGAATTTAGACAATGGATATGAACATGCCAAGATTAAGAACAAGTAATGATCTTGATAATCATGATAATTTGGTTAATCTCTTCTTCATGTTGCTAGCCAAGAACATTCGCCTAGAAATTAAAACTTTCGTATTTAATTTCACTTTAGAATCATAAACCATCCGTCTACATTTCTGTGATCAAATGCAATTTATGACCTAGCACTACAATTCTGGTTCCTACATTGACTAATACGGCTTTCAAGTATATTTCTATCAGGAAAGCACATCAAAACCCAATTTTCCCAAATCATGTTAAGAACAATACCCTATTAATTCACAACTTTCCAATTTCTTGCTCTCTCGAGTGAAATTGGACTTTTTAGATGTACATTAATGTTGGCCAAGCACTAATGCAGTAAGAACAAGAATTAATAGAACAACATGAAAGAATAAGAAGAAAACCATATCAATTATAATCAAAATTCATTACACATGTTCAAAACCTCAGCAAGGAAGAGAATTAGCCACTCATTTGTGGATTGATCATCCTAAAATGAGTGTAAATCATACGTACAATTGATAGAAAGAAGAAAAGAAGAGAAGAAATCCCTTAGCTTTTTCGTTCCTCAACTGCTCCTAACCCACGTCCTTGTTCTCCACTTCTGAACTCAGTCTAAAAACTAAAAACTGCTTAAAATAAACCTAAGTGTGCTATTTATACTAGTGGGAAATTTTTCCCGGAATAACAAGCAACGTGTCACGGAGGCCAACGCGGAGCACTGCCTCCGTGACACGGCGTGGACGCGGACCTTCACTGGAATTTTAGGGTCCGGTAAATTAGCCTCAACGTGGCATGGAGGCCAACGCGGAGGTCTCTCTCCGTGCCACGGAGCTAACGCGATGGCACACTGGAAATTGCCATTTTAATTCCTGTTCAGGAAGTGTGCTGCCGCGATGATAGCGTGGCACGGCTCCATCGCGGAGCCCCTATAAAATGTGCATTCCAAAGTCTTTTCCACGCTCGCATCCAAGTCCAACTCCGACATAGTTCCAACATGCATTTTAGCTCCTAAAATCACATTTACCTGCAAAACAAATGCTAATCATGTTGGTTAGTATAAATTCGCATTTTATTACCAATTACATGATATTATATACACATTGCAAAATAAACAAGGTAAAATTGATACGTTTGAGTATCACTTGGGCACATAAATCTGCCCAAGATCACTTACCCCACACTTAAATCCTTGTTCTTCCTCGAACAACACATACACAAATCATGCAAATTACATCCCAACCTTCATCACTATGGTGCAACAATTTACGCTACGGTCATACCGATTATTCAATTTTTGCAAATCATCACGAAAACATGCTTGGTGTTACAATACAATGACCTTTAATACATCAAGGCTTCCTAGACTTTAAGAATTGATTCTTGATATCGGCAAACTCATTCAAATCAGCTAATCAAGAAATCCGACATGAAAATCAATCTTTCATCAAGCATGTGCCCTCACAACTCGAGAGAATCTTCCCCTTTTTGTTCATGCAACACACAAACATGCAAGTAGGGGCATATAAAAATTAATCTCACTCTCTCTCCCAAAAGAATTCACATGCCTCATGTCATGACCCATAAGCTTGCCCTTAGTGTATTACTCCACTAATATAAAGAAATGCAATATAGGATCACGTAGGACTTTAATGGGTTGTAACGGGGCTATGGATCTAGTATATATATATTGGATTAGCCAATAATAGTCGCTAGCATCCTTAAGCGCCTTTTCAACTCATTCCCATCAACTTATGGACATTGTTCCTCTCTTTTCTCTTTTTCTCCCACTCATGCTGGTTTACTTTCGTACTGCCCATTTCATCAAACACACTTGACACAAAACAAAGGGTTTTCATGTACCCTCACTATCATTTAATTACAACAAGTGCCTCTTCAACATCATCTTTTCTTTCCTCACTCTGCTTTTCTTTTTCTTTTCACTCTTTAACACTTTGCGAAACATTGTTTTTTCTTTGTAAGCGCTTAAGAGTTTCGTATAGCTTTTAAGGCTAATGAAAAGAAGGAATACAGCTTAGTTTATACAATTTTGGACAAAAGAAAGAAAACAAATCGACTAAAGGCTCAACGGGCTAACTAGGGTATACAACACATAGAAAGGTAGAATTTGACAAGAAAAAAAATGGAAACTATCGGTTAAAACAAAGAAATGCCTACATCCTTTCCAACACTACACCTCCTTCATTTCTCTTTGTACACACACCAGGCAAGTTCTAGACAATTCACAATGGCATGGAATAACAAAACCTCACTTCACACGTCATGCACATGCTCGAATCAAGATGCATTCACAGACTCTTTAATTAGTCAATTATATGAATTCAAGATTAAGCCTCAATCATACTAAATCAAATTCTATAGCCTAGGTAACTCAACATATTTATAGAATTGCATGCTTTCAAACGAATCATTTTCACATTTTGAACATCAGTTACAACCGCAACGAAATTTTAGCAACCATAAGCAACTACAGTTCATTGATGCAATCCACCAAAGGAAAATTAAAAACAAATAAAAATCCTACTCCTACCGACTATATTTCCCTTAAGACGGTCGTCATCCATCCATCATAGGGAACGGTCACTAACTATGACATCGGTTCAATGGGACTATTCTCGGTAAAAGAACCGAAAACAAACTCCGAGAAACCCAAAAAATAAAAATCAAAAAATTTTGCAACACATCGATCATTTTGATAGAAACATATTTACAAGTGCAAAATATTTTCACGAAAATTTTTGAAAAATATCGATCATCTCGATAGAAAAAAAAATATTTACAACTATTTACACTAGCAACCATAACTTTTCATAACACACATCATTAGCCACAAACAAATATATACAGATACATCACCAAACAGTTCACAACAGGGAAAGCACAAACATTCATACAAACCAAGGAAAAACATACAGCAGATTAGAGCCCAAGTCCCAGCACCTAGCTACTCCCCACCCCACACTTAAATCGAACACTGTCCCCAGTGTTCACAACAATACAAAGCACAAAATTTTGGGTGGTGGAACTCCCTGCTCAGTCGAAATATTTGACTTCTTCATCTGGTGCTGCGGCCTCATCGCCCATGTCTGAATCAGCTCCATCGTCGTCATCGGACTCCACATCGGAGTCCTCACGACGTGTCTCCTCATCAGTAGGGACATCGTCATCTATCGTCTCCACGAAGGCTGGTCCCACCCGACATAAGGCTCTGGCGTTCTCGCCAAAGGGGTAGTCCAGCTCCAGCTGCCATAATTCTTCCTCGGTGGCTGGTCTCCCACCAATCCGTAGCTGAAGCATCTGCATGCCAAACATACGGGCCATGTACTGATCGTCCTGAGCATGTCGCTCGCCCAAAGTCAGTACTGGTCCGTGTGTAGTGTCGGGGGCCTTAGTCTTTGTCACATCGAGGGCCCTCCGCTCCAACTGCGGAATATAGTCCAAGGCCTCTTCCTCAATGTCGAGGCCTCGGAGGAAGGTGGTGATGAGTCCGCCAAACCCGTATCTATGGCCCTGGTGCAGTCTGGCTCTCTTCATGGCAGATATTATTACCGCCCCAACATTAATCTCAAGCCCTTTCATAAGGGCATACACCAAGCAGACACGGTCCCGGGTCACATCCGTCATATGAACTCCCGGGATCAAACACGAACACACAATCTTCAGCCATATTCTGGCCTCCCTGTTCATCTGCGAATAAGGCAGAGTCTGGTGGTAACCCCTCTCCTTATGTCTACTCCATCGGGCTGTGGATCGAGCCCCACACAACGTACGTCTGATGTCGGCGTACGGTGGGGTGATGTTTAGCTGGCAGAGAACATGAGCGTCTGTGTCCCGCGCTCCAACGATGGCATTCAGCTGCTGGGGTTCCAGAGTGACAATCTGCCCTCTGATTTTCACTGTGTGGCTTCTGATGGCCGGGTTCCAATTTGCATAAAATTCCCGGACCAAGTGAAGGTTGCACTCCTTGGGCTCCTGAAAAATAAAGCTGAGCCCAGCTGCTTCAATTCTCTGTACAATGCGAGGGAACTCATGTGCGAGTGGTTCCCGTGCAATATGTTCCTCGGGGAAGTACTTGTTCTCCTTATGCTTAGCATACCATTTCTTTCCTTCCTCGGTTACCCATCTTGTTCCGTATTGGCGGCGTTGGCCGCGCGGAACAGCGGGTGCAGTTGGGACTGCGATGCCCAGTCTCATCCTTTTCCTACCGGTGCCTGAGGTAGAAGCACCCTTGCCTTTATCTTGTCTGCTAGCCATTGTACCTGTCAATTTACACAAACAAGCACAAAGTTAAGCTAAAAACTTGTTAACTTCGGCTAAGGTCGGGTTACACAACATTTACCCCACACTTAGGCCTTAGCTACTTCTACAAAATTACGGCAAGGATAACTCTAATTACACCACAGACAACACTATACACTTCATGCTTAGTGCGTTCACAAAAAAAATTTTGACAGCATAACGGTTAGCGTACTACTCAGACTTCATACAGCTAATCCCAATCCTACTATAGCTAACAATTCACACATCGCACTTCGCAACAAAAACAACAAAAAAATAAAAACAATGATAAAAACATTCTATATACAATCTAATCCAAACAATCTAACCAATTCACACACTTTTTGCATTTTCCCAAAAAAAATCGAGAATTTGTCGTCTTTTAACGTTTACACAATATTTACCACGACTTCTCTCAATTTACAAACACACCCCGGCATCTAATTTGCCGACTTATCAAGTCGCTCAAGTTAAATTCAACAACTCATGCCCTAGAATACAATTCTATAATCAAATTCGAATTATTTACGCAATCGATAAGTTCAAACGCTAAATACAACAATCCAAACATATATCAATCACAAATAATCCAACATTCATGTTTAATTTCTACCTAGGGTGACATATCTCACCTCACATGCCCAAATTTGACAAAAATCGCCAAAAAAATTGAGATAGATGATGAAAACATACCTTTGAATTGAGAAACCGAAGAAACTTGATGTATTCCTTGCCTAGGAACGTGGCACGGTGCTTGGGGAGGGGGAAATAGGTGTTTTGGTCGCGGAGGGAAGAGGGAATGGGAAGAAATGGGGTGAAATCGGGGGTTTTAAATTAAGAAAACACGCGGGTCACCCGGCAACCCGGTGTGACCCGGCACTGAATACACGGCAACGTGTCATGGAGGGTAACGCGGAGACCCCCCTCCGTGACACGGAGCCAACGCGTTGGCTTATTGGAATTTTTGAAAAATCCGAATTTTGCCTTCAACGTGTCACGGAGGGTAACGCGGAGCCCTACCTCCGTGACACGGCGCCAACGCGTCAGTGCACTGTTTCTTCAATTAATTTAATTTTTCATACCTTGCCTCATTTTCTCGATTCCATGTATATTTCCTCCGTTATACCTGAAAATCACCTCACTAAACGAAAATTGGTTAGATTAATAGATTTCCCTAACTAAAAATAAAAATACTAACTAAAATGAAAATCTAAACCTAATCAAGAAAAGAAAAAGAAAAAATTGGAAATAAACAAATAAAAACAAAAATAAAGATAAAAACTAACTACACTGTGCAAAAAGAAAAAAATAAAATATTTTTCTCACGGGTTGCCTCCCGTGCAGCGCCTGATTTACCGTCGCGGCTCGACGTCCTTTATGCTCACTTGTCTACTAGGGTGATGGACGATTTGTCCCGATCATGGTCATCCCCCCAGTAGTTCTCAACCTTATCCGGTGGTCTACCTAGTAACTCTCGGGAATCACTCATTCCATTAGCCTTCCCATGATCAATCACGTTGATCACCGAGAGTTCCTTATAAACAATCGGGAGCTTAGGTACCTTGTACACATCGAACACTTCGACCTTGTCATGTGCTCGCATAGTGAGTTGACCCGCAGCTACATCAATTAATGCTTTTCCGGTTGCCAAAAAGGGTCGTCCCAAAATAAATGGGACTTCAGCATCTGGTTCAAAATCCAGAACAATAAAATCGACCAGAAAAATGAGGGAGCCTACTTGCACTAACACATCCTCAACAATGCCATCCGGCTTAGCTAAAGACCTGTCTGCTAGCTGCAAGATTACCGTTGTAGGTCTAGGACTCCCTAGACCTAGCTTTCTGAATACCGAAGATGGCATCAGATTTATGCTTGCCCCCAAGTCGCATAATCCACAAGCTTGGATACTTTGCCCAATCGTAAGCTGGATAGTAAAACTTCCAGGGTCTTTCAGTTTTGTGGGCAACCTATTTTGAATACGGGAAGTGCATTCCTCCGTTAAAGCTACCGTGGCATACTCAGTCAAACGACTTTTTTTAGCCACGATGTCTTTAATATATTTCGCATATTTTGGCACTCCCTGCAAGACATCAACAAGAGGTAAGTTAACATGTACCTATTTAAGAACCTCCATGAATTTCTGGAAACACGCCTCCTCCTTGTGTTTCTTAAGTCGTTGAGGGAACGGGGGTGGAGGCCTTTCTGGTTCAGCTTCTTTAGTCTTCCCCCTATCAGAACTTTGTTCCTCCTCAACATCTGCAGCTCCTGAGTTTTGAGGCGGTCTTTCCGGTTCCACCTCCTTTAACTGTAAACCACTCCTCGTGGTCACTGCATTTAGCTGCTTCGGATTAGGATCTGTGTCGCTAGGTAGTCCTCCTCTGGGTCTAGTATTTTGGGCACTCGCAAATTGCCCAAACTGATATTCAAGAGCCTTGGTCGCCAATTGATTATTCTTCACTTCGTCTGCCAATTTAACATAGTCAGCCTGCAACTGTGCCTGATTAGCGATCATGGTTTTGAACATCTCCTCGATGGTAGGTGATGGTAGTGGAGGAGGGGCATTGTGATTTCTGAATTGAGCTTGATAATTTTGTTGCCCTCCTTGATTTCTGTGCATACCCTGCCCTGAACTTTGGCCTTGTTGATTGTTGCTACCCCACGAAAAATTCGGATGGTTTCTCCAATTTGAGTTGTAGCCACTACCAAACTGCTGCTGATTTCTTTGTGCATTCCCCACAAAGTTAACAGAATCAGGATTTGCACCACAGCATTCAGCTGAATGCTCACTACTACCACACACTTCACACCACATCTGTTGGACTGCATTGACCGAAGCTGAAGGCTGGTTCAAATTCATATTGCTGAAGTGGTTGTTTAACTGATTTTGAAAAGCGGCTATCTGTGCAGCGATAGCTGTAAATCCATCCACTTCAAGCACTCCCGCTGCTTTCCTTGCTCCACCTCTTGAAGAATCTGCATTCCATTCTGGATTGCCTTGTGAAATTCGGTTGAGCAAAGTGTACAGCTCCTCATACGTCTTTTCCAGCGCTTGCCCTCTCCAGCTGCTGAATCTAACATAATTTTAGTGTGGGGTTCCAAACCCTCAATAAATGTGTGTACCAACACCTCATTGGACTGATGATGATGAGGACAGTCCTGCAACATGGATTTAAATCTTTCCCAGGCTTGATATAGATTTTCTCCCTCCCTCTGTTTAAAACTTATAATTTGACTTCTAAGTCTGGCTGTTTTACCAGAAGGGAAAAATCTGCTCAAAAACTTCCGTGCAAGATCATCCCACATTGATATAGAATTGGGTGGTTCAGCTTTTAACCACCTCTTGGCTTCACCAAGTAAGGAAAATGGAAATAAGGTGAGCCGAACATAATCAGGTGACACTCCAGCGGGTATATAAGTGTCACTTATCTCCAAAAAGTTTTGGAGATGTTGTTGTGGATCTTCATGAGGGAGACCGGTAAATTGCCCGCTTGTGTGCAAAAGTTGCACCATATTCTGCTTTAATTCAAACCTCCCTCCAGGCTCTGGTTTGCGGATGCTAGAATGTACATTGTTAGCGTGTGGGATTGCCACCTCGCGAACCGGCCTTGCTGCTACTTCATCGGGCACTAACACTGCCCTCACAACTGGTGGATTTTGTTGCTCCATAGTAGATTGTCGGAACAACTACAGTTTCCTTTGTAGAGCTTCTCTACGTTGACTATGAAATTCACGTTCAGGCTCTAAATAAGATTCCACCAGCTCTTTGTCCCTTGCCAGTGTTCACAGAAACAAAATCTGCAAAATACAGGCTAAGACCAAGTTGTTAACACTTAAGAAAATAAAAATAAAAATACAGTAAATTTACACTAAACACAATTTCACAAATCGCCTAGCCTCCCCGGCAACGGCGCCAAAAACTTGTTCGGGTGTTCCGGTATAGGTTAAAAACCGACACGCAAGTGCACGTGGTCAAACAAGTAATAAAGTGGCTAAGTAGCCAAGTATCGATCCAAGGAGGCTCAAGATATGTAAAGTTGCCTAGTTTACTATATTCCTATTTCACTTCTAGTTATGCTAACAACAATGTAACCAACAGTTACTTGAGTTTTTGTTTCTAAACTATATATACTAAAATTAACAACAACTATTTACTGTGAATTTAGACAATGGATATGAACATGCCAAGGTTAAGAACAAGTAATGAACTTTATAATCATGATAATTTTGTTAATCTCTTCTTCATGTTGCTAGCCAAGAACATTCGCCTAGAAATTAAAACTTTCGTATTTAATTTCACTTTAGAATCATAAACCATCCGTCTACATTTCTGTGATCAAATGCAATTTATGACCTAGCACTACAATTCCGGTTCCTACATTGACTAATACGGCTTTCAAGTATATTTCTATAAGGAAAGCACATCAAAACCCAATTTTCCCAAATCAAGTTAAGAACAATACCCTATTAATTCACAACTTTCCAATTTCTTGCTCTCTCGAGTGAAATTGGACTTTTCAGATGTACATTAATGTTGGACAAGCACTAATGCAGTAAGAACAAGAATTAATAGAACAACATGAAAGAATAAGAAGAAAACCATATCAATTATAATCAAAATTCATTACACATGTTCAAAACCTCAGCAAGGAAGAGAATTAGCCACTCATTTGTGGATTGATCATCCTAAAATGAGTGTACATCATACGTACAATTTATAGAAAGAAGAAAAGAAGAGAAGAAATCCCTTAGCTTTTTCGTTCCTCAACTGCTCCTAACCCACGTCCTTGTTCTCCACTTCTGAACTCAGTCTAAAAACTAAAAACTGCTTAAAATAAACCTATGTGTGCTATTTATACTAGTGGGAAATTTTTCCCGGAATAACAAGCAACGTGTCACGGAGGCCAACGCGGAGCACTGCCTCCATGACACGGCGTGGACGCGGACCTTCACTGGAATTTCAGGGTCCGGTAAATTAGCCTCAACGTGGCACGGAGGCCAACGCGGAGGTCTCTCTCCGTGCCACGGAGCTGACGCGATGGCACACTGGAAATTGCCATTTTAATTCCTGTTCAGGCAGTGTGCTGCCGCGATGGTAGCGTGGCACGGCTCCATCGCGGAGCCCCTATAAAATGTGCATTCCAAAGTCTTTTCCACGCTCGCATCCAAGTCCAACTCCGACATAGTTCCAACATGCATTTTAGCTCCTAAAATCACATTTACCTGCAAAACAAATGCTAATCATGTTGGTTAGTATAAATTCGCATTTTATTACCAATTACATGATATTATATACACATTGCAAAACAAACAAGGTAAAATTGATACGTTTGAGTATCACTTGGGCACATAAATCTGCCCAAGATCAGTAAGGGAGATGCCCGTGGATATTTCTGAGCAGACCATCTCCCATATGTTATATGGTCCAAAATATGAGCCCCCAATGAACACAGCTGAGTTCGATCATCAGCTGAGTGAGCTATAGAAAATCAAGACAAAAAAGTTGAGCCACGAGAATAGAAAAAGACAATACACTTGGCTGGCTCGAATCATTGCCACTCAGGGTACATCAGTTGAATGGCTAAATAACTCGGAGATACATACCACTCTGAACTTTCAGGCCAAATTATGGTGGTTGCTCATACGACACATGCTGGTACCAACTACCAATGATAATATGGTATCACCAGACCAAGCTACACTAGTAGCGAGTATTAGGGAGGGGTATGCTATCAACTTCCCAAGGTACATAGCTGAGGAGATCCGGGAGAGAGCTATCATAGACAGCACGAGCATCCACTTCCCATGCCTCATAGATCGGCTCTATAAGGAGTCCCAGGTTCCATAATTGCCTTCTGTAGAACAAAGAGTGGTGGTGCACAATATTACAGATATGGGGTTGATCAGAGATAATACAAACCCAATTTTGAGGGCCATGAGTCAGACAGCTATTATTACACCCCGTAAATTCTCAACATGTAGATGGCCTATTCGCATGTTGGTTAAGAGTTTTTGAATTCCATACATGCTAGGAAAAGGCCTGGGGAAAGACCGGATAAGAAATTCGTCGAACCATCGCGAAAGGAGCCCGGGCAGAATCCCTCCGCGATGGCAACGTGCCACGGAGGGAGGGCCTCCGCGTTGGCTCCGTGTCACGGAGGCCCTGTCCAGGCCCAAGTATATAAACCTCCAACTTCGGTTTTAATGATATAATTCATAAAAATTTCCAGAGAAGTCGAGAGAAAAAGGGAGAACGAAGGTTCCTTAGCAATATTCGTCCGATTACGCCATCAAACACGATCCAAACTCAAATTAACTCCAGATACCGAGGTATTAAACAGTAAGGAGCATTCCTACGGATTTAGTTTCGTGAAATTCGGCCGGTGAATCGTCGTGCTACCGAGCTAAGGTAAGTGGAATTTCTCCAAATTAGTGTCAATATACTCCTATCCCCAAAGTGAGTATTTCTCCCTTCTGGACTTTCGAGAAATAGCGAGTTTCCGATCATTTTTCGATAAGCCAAAGTTTGGGCTATATATATATTGAAAGTGATATTTTCTTCCAAAATATTAGCGTATTTAGTTCTAATTTACATATATATGAATGCGGTTGGGAGAAATAGCAGAAGTACTGACCAAGCTACGCCAGTTAGTCGGGAAATCCGAAGCGAAGGTATGGAAAGTTAATACCTTCGGCAAGTTAGTAATCCAGTATAGTAAATAGCGTGATGCATAGAAGAAAGAACTCAGAAGTCGAGAATTGAGTCCAGTTTGAATTTAGCAAGCATGTTCTGTGATAATATGATATAGATTCAGAATAAAAGTTAGTAAAGCAATATCAGACAGGCAGATGATACCTCAGTTACAGTATAATCAGACAGTCAGATAGTATCTTAGATACAATATAGTTCAGTATAAGAATCAGTATAACACAGAAAAGAGTTCAGAATCAGAAATCCGAGTACAGATAATATTTTCAGTTAAACATGCTTGCTATATGTGATTATTGTTTGTTGAGACCTGTTTGTGTTATGAGGGCACCCTTGAGCGTCCTCGCGGCCCCTCGATTGGTAACTGTTTCGACCCACCGTGAGGGTGGGGATACGCCACTCCAAGGAGTGGTATGCCGTCCGCAATAGGACGAAGATGGGATGGAGCATTCCCCATATCAGGCTGATCAGCATAGCA
Source organism: Datura wrightii (assembly GCA_035772735.1). NCBI lineage: Eukaryota > Viridiplantae > Streptophyta > Magnoliopsida > Solanales > Solanaceae > Datura > Datura wrightii. The sequence goes on along the minus strand of JASDFA010000003.1, from coordinate 68,216,185 downwards.
GTATAGCTTACCCTGTTGTGCGCTTTTGCCTAGGGGGCAGATTACAGATACAGATTACAGCTTACAGTACAGGAGTCCTTCGGGCTCAGACACAGTCATTTATATCAGAGGCCATAGCCCGAGCTGGAGACCCAGGGGGCCGGTAGAGGTGCTCGTAGTTAGTAGACGAGTGGAGTGATTTATTTTTGGATGGTTTTGACCCGGGTAGGGGTATATAGATTGTGTGTTGGTTGGCACCTTCCGGCTTATGGAGGCTGGTATAGGTCCTTGTTTGTTATATATATATGTGTATACTTGATATCTATTAGCTGATAAACAGCAGGTCGCCATGACGACAGGTATGCTGCTACTTTACTCTCCGTACAAATAAGCTTGTTTCAGATTTCATCAGTCCAGACAGTTTCAGATATTTCCTACTGTTCAGAGTTTCTAGTTATGTTGCTTACATTCAGTTATGTTTAGTTTGCTCTGCATACTCAGTACCAGTGGTACTGACGCCCATTTGGGGCGCTGCATTACTTGCCTGCAGGTACCTATAGACAAGGAGTCGATCCCTCGTGATCCTAGCCAGCGCAGAGTCATCAGCTCCTGTCATCCGAAGCTTGATATTCAGAGGTTGACATCATTTTCTTTTGTTGTATAGTACGGGTAGGTCGGGGCCCTATCTCGGCCATCTTATCAGTATTCTTAGAGGGTTGCAGTCTGTATATATTTCCCTGTGGTTAGTTGTGCCGGTCGTGTGGGGCCGTGCGTATGTTTAGTTGTTTATGTTGGCCGTGTGAGGCCTTATCCAGTCAGTAGTGGTGACCTTACCGGTCACGTAGCTGTTCAGCATTTGTTATACTGATTTAGACTTAACTAGACAGCATGGTGGCCTTGTCGGCCCGCATAGGCTCCCTTATATTGACATGATTCTGGTTAGCTGTTGTTATAGTACAGGTGGCTATAGGCCTAGTCGGCTGGAGGTTGTATTTACAGCCGTTATATATCCCGTTGTTTTCGTGAATCAGAGTTAGAGCCGGCCAGGCACTAGATGTGCTTAGGCTTAGTAGTCTAGCAGTTCAGATCCTGATAGGGCACCAAGTGCCAGTCATACCCCCAAGGCGGGGCGTGACAAACTTGGTATCAGAGCAGGTCATGTCCCAGGGAGTCTGCAAGCCGTGCTAAGTAGAGTCTTGTCTATGGATGTGTTGTGCACCACATACTATAGGCAGGAGGCTACAAGGCATAATAGGATGGTTACTCTTTCTTCATATTCAGTCGTGCGATAGAACAGTACAATAGGGGTTGAGTTCTAAAAACTTATCATACTCTTTGTTTATAGATAAATGGCAGACCAGCGACACCCTGCCACAGGCAGAGGGATGGATACCGCAGTAGGAGAAGGCACCAGCAGGATGCCTCAGCTTCCTTTAGAATCAGCCCGATCTGAGGGCGATATGAGGCATCATCACATCCTTCTCAGCAGTCCCCATCTCACCAGGAGCCATTCGGAATGACACCGCCTCCGATAGCTCCTGTACCTACACCATCCAACCAGGAGGTTCGCAGTGCAGTTGTTATGTTGGCACAAATGATGGCCACTCAGCGCCAGTCAGTGCCACCTATAACAGCAGAGCCATCAGGTGGATCTGGCAGTTCAAGGGTTAGGGAATTTTTGGCATTGGGTCCCCCACAGTTCACAGGGTCAGATCAGGCAGAGGACCCCCAGGATTTCCTAGATCAGATGCAAAGAATCTTCCGGGTCATGCATGTGACACCTACAGAATCAGTTGAGTTAGCAGTATTTCGGTTGCGAGACGTAGCTGTATTATGGTACGAGAGCCGGGAAAGGTCTCGGGGAGAGATGTTGCCCCTCCGACCTGGTCCAACTTCTCGGAGGCCTTCCTGGATCGTTATTTGCCACGGGAGATCCGGCAGGCCTGGATGGATCAGTTCTTGCACTTGGAGCAAGGGGCGAGGAGCGTACGAGAATATGCCTTACAGTTTGACTCCTTAGCCTGCTATGCTCCAGCTTTTGTGGACACTATGCCATCCAGAGTCCACCGGTTTATTATGGGTCTGAACCCAGAATACATTGAGGCATGCATGACAGCTACATTACGAGAAGATATGGACATTGCCCGGGTGCAGGCCTTTCCCCAAACTATTGAGGGCCTTAGACAGCGGCAACAGGACAGTAGACAGACAAATCAGGAGCAGCGCCGCAGGGATAGATCAGATGAATTATAGAGGGTGATTCAGAGAGGACCCAGGCCTCGGTTGTCAGATAGGCCCCCTAGACCCCCACCTCCACCACAACAGCAGAGGAGTAGATTTATTCGTCGAGGGCAGTCAGAGTCTGGTGGAAGTTCTCGAACGGTGGATTCACCTCAGCAGAGGAGGGTAGAGCAGAGCAGATACACACCCCCACCCTGCCCTATTTGCAGCCGACCTCATATCGGAGCTTGTAGAGATGGCTCCTCAGGATGTTATATATGCGGGCAGGAGGGGCACTTGATGAAAGATTGTCCGGCCAGGGGGAAAGGTAGCCAAGATAGCCAAGACAGGGGATCCGCAGGGCCACGAGCTCCAGTAGCCTCGGAAAGGCGTAGGCCCTCAGGTTCAGCAGGTAGAGGCCGAGGTAGATCAGGAGCCTCTAGTTCAGGTACGGGCTCAAGCCGTACCTATGCATTACCAGGGAGACAGGACTCAGAGACGTCTCCAGATGTGGTAACAGGTATGATGACTATTTTCTCATACCCTGTTTATGTATTGATTGATCCAGGGTCTACTTTGTCCTACGTTACCCCATTTGTGGCTCGAAAGTTCAGTGTTGCGCCAGAACTGCTACAGCAGCCCTTTTCAGTAGCTACACCCGTCGGTGACTCCATTATAGCTAGCAGAATTTATCGAGGGTGTACAGTAGAGGTTATTGATCGTCATACTACAGTAGATCTGGTAGAACTAAAGATGATTGATTTCGATGCCATTATGGGTATGGATTGGTTGGTGCCATGCTATGCTAACCTATGAATGTTGGACCAAGACGGTCCGATTCCACTTTTCAGGGGAGGCAGTGCGAGAGTGGAAGGGAAGCACAGCTACGCCAAAAGGTAGGTTTATTTCCTACCTTCAGGCGAGGAAATTGATAGCTAAGGGATGTATTTACCACCTAGTTAGGGTTCAGGATGTTCGGGTAGAGTCTCCGACACACCAGTTTTTTCCAGTGGTGAATGAATTCCCTGATGTATTTCCAGATGAGTTACCTGGTATTCCCCCAGAAAGGGAAATAGATTTTGCAATCGACTTACTATCAGGCACTCAGCCTATATCAATTCCTCCGTATCGCATGGCTCCTGCTGAACTCAGGGAATTAAAAGAGCAGCTTAAAGACCTATTAGATAACGGCTTTATTAGGCTGAGTACTTTACTGTGGAGTGTGCCAGTTCTGTTTGTGAGAAAGAAGGATGGCTCGCTCCGCATGTGTATAGACTACCGGCAGCTGAATAAGGTTACAGTCAAGAATAAGTATCTGCTTCCCAGAATAGATGATTTGTTTGATCAGTTACAGGGGGCCAGATATTTCTCCAAGATTGACTTACGGTCTGGATACCATCAGGTTCGAGTCCGTGAAAGAGATATTCCCAAAACAGCCTTTAGAACCCGATATGGCCACTTTGAATTCCTAGTTATGTCCTTTGGGTTGACGAATGCCCCAGCAGTATTTATGGACCTGATGAACAATACCTTCAGACCATACCTGGACCTGTTCGTGATAGTATTTATCGATGATATTCTGGTGTATTCTCGCTTAGAGGCAGACCACCAGGCCCATTTACGGACAGTGCTCCAGATTCTCAGGGACCGTCAGTTGTATGCTAAATTCTCCAAATGTGAATTCTAGCTGAACTCAGTATCTTTCTTAGGGCATATTGTGTCGGATGCTGGCATACAGGTTGACATGCAGAAAATAGAAGAAGTCAAAACATGGCCTAGACCTACCACTCTGACCGAAGTCCGCAGTTTTCTGGGATTAGCAGGATACTATAGAAGATTTGTTGAGGGATTCTCCACTATAGCGGCACCTCTGACTAAGCTAATGCAGAAAGCAGTAAAGTTTCAGTGGACAGAGGCATGTCAGCAGAGTTTCCAAGAATTAAAAGACAGATTAACCTCCGCTCTAGTGTTAGCATTACCGGAAGGTACAAAGGGTTATTCAGTGTATTGTGACACATCAGGTATTGGGTTGGGTTGTGTGTTGATGCAGCACGGTAAAGTGATTGTGTATGCTTCCAAACAGCTGAGGAAACACGAAAAGAATTACCCTACCCACAACCTAGAGTTAGCCGCAGTGATCCATGCCTTAAAGATATGGAGACATTACTTGTATGGCGTCCATGTGGATATTTTCAAAGATCATAAGAGCCTAAAGTATATCTTCACTCAGAGAGAGTTGAATTTGTGACAGCGTCGCTGGTTGGAGTTATTGAAAGATTATGACGTGGACATTCTATATCATCCGGGAAAAGCCAATGTAGTAGCAGATGCTCTCAGCCGTAAATCAATGGGAAGTTTGGCATATTTGTAGCCCAAGCAGCAGGAGTTGGTCAGAGAAATACATCAATTAGCCAGCCTAGTCATTCGTGTAGTAGAAACAGAGGACAACAGAGCGGTAATTCAGAACACCGCTGTGTCGTCATTAGTTTTGGAGGTAAAAGAACGGAAATATGAAGATCCTGACCTGGTCCAGCTTAAGGATAGAATTCAGCAAGGGAAAGTGCTAGATTTTTAGATAACTGAGGATGAAGTGCCGCGATGTAAGGGCCGCCTCTGTGTTCCAGATATTTCAGAGCTCCGCCAGCAGATTATGAATGAGGTACATTACGCCCGCTATTCTCTCCACCCAGGCGCGATGAAAATGTACCACGATATCAAGGAGATCTACTAGTGGCCAGGTATGAAAAGGGAAATAGTAGAATTTGTAGCCCAATGTCCTAACTGCCAACAGGTAAAAGCGGAACACCAGAAACCAGCGGGTCAACTCAAGACATAGTTGTGCCTCTCTGGAAATGGGAAGCAGTAAACATGGATTTTGTGGTAGGATTACCCCGTACCAGGAATAGACATGATTCCATTTGGGTAATAGTTGACAGACTGACGAAATCAGCTCACTTCCTGCCAGTGAAAGCTACTTTCTCTGCTGAAGATTACACCGAATTGTATATCAGAGAAATAGTTAGATTACACGGTGTTCCAGTATCTATTATCTCTGACAGAGGAGCACAATTTACAGCTAGATTTTGGTAGTCATTTCATAGAGGCCTAGGAATGCAGATTCATTTGAGCATAGCATTCCACCCTTAAATAGATGGACAGGCTGAACGCACAATTCAGACGCTCGAGGATATGCTACGGGCGTGTGTGCTAGATTTTGGAGGTAGCTGGGATGAGCATTTGCCACTAATTGAATTTGCTTAGAATAATAGCTATCACTCAGCCATCCAGATGGCGCCCTTTGAGGCATTGTATGGGCGAAAATGCAGATCGCCAGTTGGCTGGTTTGAAGTTGGAGAGTCAGCACTGATTGGGCCAGATATTATTCAACAGTCAGAGGAGAAGGTAAAGCTTATCAGAGAATGCCTACTGACTGCACAGAGCCGCCAGAAATCGTATGCTGATGTGCGGCGCAGAGACCTGGAATTTGATGTGAATGACTGGGTATTTTTGAAGGTATCTCCAGTGAAAGGGGTGATGAGATTCGGCAAGAAAGGTAAGCTCAGCCCGAGATTCGTTGGGCCTTATCAGATTCGGGGGAGAGTAGGCCGAGTGGCATACGAATTGAACTTGCCTCCAGAATTAGAATCCGTTCATCCAGTTTTCCATGTATCTATGCTAAGGAAGTGCATGGGAGACCCTCACAGAGTTGTCCCAATCCAGGATGTTCAGGTTACGGAAGATTTGGCCTATGAAGAGGTTCCAGTAGCTATCTTAGACAGACAGATCCGTAGATTGAGAACCAAAGATATTGCTTCTGTCAATGTGTTGTTCCATAATAGGAACCGAGAAGAGATGACCTGGGAAGCAGAGGAGGATATGAAAATTAGATATCCTCACTTGTTTCAAACCTAGTCAGTCAAGAGGTATGTTAGTATTGTTATTTTATATAGTGCCTTATAGTATATGTATAAATGAGATAGTCGACTCTAGTCTTTTATGAGATGGATACTATAGTATTCTGTGGAGTACCTGTATTGGACTTTTCTGCAGTTTAGGTTCTTGAGATAGTCCATATTACAGGGGAGACTCTGCCAAAATTTTTCTAGAAATAACTTGAGTAAGTCGAGAATTCTTATAAATAGAAGTTCACATTCGAGGACGAATGTTCTTAAGGGAGGAGAATGTTACACCCTGTAAATTCTCGACATGTACATGGCCTATTCGCATGTTGGTTAAGAGTTTTTGAATGCCATACATGCTAGGAAAAGGCCCGGGGAAAGACCGGATAAGAAATCCGTCGAACCATCGCGAAAGGAGCCGGGAAAGAACCCCTCCGCGATGGCAACGTGCCACAGAGGGAGGGCCTCCGCGTTGGCTCCGTGTCACAGAGGCCCTATCCAGGCCCAAGTATATAAGCCTCCAACTTCGATTTTAATGATATAATTCATAAAAATTTCCAGAGAAGCCGAGAGAAAATAGGGAAAATGAAGGTCCTTAGCAATATTCATTTGATTACGCCGTCAAACACGATCCAAACTCAAATTAACTCTAGATACCGAGGTATTAAGCAGTAAGGAGCATTCCTACGGATTTATTTTCATGAAATTCAGCCGGCGAATCGTCGTGCTACCGAGCTAAGGTAAGTGGAATTGCTCCAAATTAGTGTCAATATACTCCTAACCCTAAAGTGAGTATTTCTCCCTTCTGGACTTTCGAGAAATAGCGAGTTTCTGACCGTTTTTTGATAAGCCAAAATTTGGGCTATATATATATTGAAAGTGATATTTTCTTCCAAAATATTATCGTATTTAGTTCTAATTGACATATATATGAATGCAGTTGGGAGAAATAGCAGAAGTACTGACCGAGCTATGCCAGTTAGTCGGGAAATCCGAAGCGAAGGTATGTAAAGTTAATTCCTTCGACAAGTTAGTAATCCAGTACAGTAAATAGCGTGATACATAGAATAAAGAACTCATAAGTCGAGAATTGAGTCCAGTTTGAATTTAGCAAGCATGTTCTGTGATAATATGATATAGATTCAGAATAAAAGTTAGTAAAGCAATATCAGACAGGCAGATGATACCTCAGTTACAGTATAATCAGACAGTCAGATAATATCTCAGATACAGTATAGTTCAGTATGAGAATCAGTATAACACAGAAAAGAGTTCAGAATCAGAAATCAGAGTACAGATAGTATTTTCAGTTAAACATGCTTGCTATATGTGATTACTGCTTGTTGAGACCTGTTTGTGTTATGAGGGCACCCTTGAGCGTCCTCGCCGCCCCTCGGTTGGTAACTGTGTTGACCCACCGTGAGGGTGGGGATACGCCACTCCAAGGAGTGGTATGCCGTCCGCAGTAGGACGAAGATGGGATGGAGCATTGCCCATATCAGGCTGATCAACATAGCAGTATAACTTACCCTGTTGTGCGCTTTCGCCTAGGGGGCAGATTACAGATACAGATACAGATTACAGCTTACAGTACAGGAGTCCTTCGGGCTCAGACACAATTATTTATATCAGAGGCCATAGCCCGAGCTGGAGACCCAGGGGGCCGGTAGAGGTGCTCGTAGTTAGTAAACGAGTGGAGTGATTTATTTTTGGATGGTTTTGACCCGGGTAGGGGTATATAGATTTTGTGTTGGTTGGCACCTTCCGGCTTATGGAGGCTGGTATAGGTCCTTGTTTGTTATATATATATGTATATACTTGATATCTATGAGCTGATAAATAGCAGGTCGCCATGACGATAGGTATGCTCCTACCTTACTCTCCATACAGATAAGCTTGTTTCAGATTTCATCAGTCCAGACAGTTTCAGATATTTCCTACTGTTCAGAGTTTCTAGTTATGTTGCTTACATTCAGTTATGTTTAGTTTGCTCTGCATACTCGGTACCAGTGGTACTGACACCCATTTGGGGGGCTGCATTACTTGCCTGCAGGTACCTATAGACGAGGAGTCGATCCCTCGTGATCCTAGCCAGCGTAGAGTCATCAGCTCTTGTCATCCGGAGCTTGATATTCAGAGGTTGACATCATTTTCTTTTGTTGTATAGTACGGGTAGGTCGGGGCCCTGTCCCGGCCATCTTATCAGTATTCTTAGAGGCTTGCAGTCTGTATATATTTCCCTGTGGTTAGTTGTGCCGGTCATGTGGGGCCGTGCGTATGTTTAGTTGTTTATGTTGGCCATGTGAGGCCTTATCCAGTCAGTAGTGGTGACCTTGCTGGTCACGTAGCTATTCAGCATTTGTTATACTGATTTAGACTTAACTAGACAGCATGGTGGCCTTGTCGGCCCGCATAGGCTCCCTTATATTGACATGATTCTGGTTAGCTGTTGTTATAGTACAGGTGGCTATAGGCCTAGTCGGCCGGAGGCTGTATTTACAGCCGTTATATAGCCTGTTGTTTCCGTGAATCAGAGTTAGAGTCGGCCAGGCACTAGATGTGCTTAGGCTCAGTAGTCTAGCAGTTCAGATCCTGATAGGGCACTGGGTGCCTGTCATACCCCCCAAGGCAGGGCGTGACAGCTATATCTACAGGGGCCACATTACTAGCTGAGGCATTGAGCAGAGGTATTCAAAGTGAGGTTTCAAGGTTTACTAAGTTCGAGGCAGATCTGTCAGTGGCACGAGAGACTGATAGCCAGACTGATGCTACCACCGCAGCAGATACTGCATTGACTGTCGAGGTCCCAGAGTCATCGTACACTACACCAGTAGCTCGCCCACCCGTTGTGATATCACCCTTCTCACCAGTTGGCCTAGTCACACTATCTCGGGATTTTCTTACTGACATGGCTAGGTGGCTAGCAAAAGCTGAAAAGCAGCAGCCTCACACAGCACTTCATGTGAAGGTGCTAATGGAGCAGGTTAAACAGTGGGTGACAAAAGAATTGGAGAGCCTATCCAGGACATGGAATGATAGATTGGACACCTTTGAAAGGCAGATGGATGAGCGCCTTGCTCAATTACAGGTTCCTGAGTTGAACAGATGGTATGCAGAGGTGGCAACCCTTAGAGTTGAGGTGCGAGAGATGTCCGCACGAAAAATTCCTTCCATCACACCACCTATGCTTCCAGTAGGAGAGGATGAGAGTGAGGAGAAGCTACTGCCGGTAGTAGATTTCATCACAGAGGAGCCGGTAGCTCATAATAAAGGGAAGAGACCTCGAGAGGAGGTGAGCGAGGGTGAGAGCAGTGATCTGCTATGCAAGAAGAAGAGGGAGAAAAGAGACATGGAGGCAGCACTGAAGCTGTCTAGAGATGAGGCTCGAAAGAGGGTCGAGAGTAATGTTGCTAGAGCTCGTGGAGAGGGTACGAGCTCTGTGGGTTCAGAGAGTGCACCGGTAATTCCCGATGTCACAAGAGAGGATCTTGGGGTGCATCTGCACCCTCCACCGACCAGGCCACGGGCATCTAGGGCACCCAGGTATGTTCCCTATTCCCATGTTTTACTTTTCATATGCGTCGAGGACGTCACATGTTTTTCTTGATGGGGGTGGGGTGGGATACTTGGATTTTTTCTGAACATAACTTGAGGTTTTTCTTGCCAGATATCATTTCCCTCGGGTGCTCCTTATTTAGTAGAACCGACATATTTAGGTTTTGTGGTCTGTGTTTTGCTTTGTGTCAATTGAAAGGAAAATAGGTGAACTTAGGGCAGTCAATAACATGGATTTATGTTATGTGATAATGGGATACCCCTCCTAAAAATTTTGTCTGTGCGCGTGCTAAGTAGACAAGCATGACCTTTGTAAATCTTTGCATGGCATTAATACTATGAACATATTTACCATTGTGTGATTGTACCTGAACTAGCAGTTGGTAGAAGTGATGATGTTGGCCTGTGCATTGTGTGAGTAAGGTATAGAGTTAGTTTTGTTGTGTGTGTCAATCTAGAACTTTCCTAGTCAATCCTACCGAGGTATAGGACGGGAGATTAGGAAAGGATCATAAGCTGTTTTTGATGAATAGTCCACTTTAGCCTTAAAAGACCTACCAAATGAAAATAAATATCCCTTGATCCCAATTTTGAGCTAAAATTGACCTTTCTTTTTGTTAAGCCAATTCACCTTCCTGCTTTGAATATAATGAACCTCTTTTGACCCTGGTCCCTCCTTGGACACTGTGAACCTCAACTCAGGAAAATTGTCTAAGTTAAAGGAGGCTACTATAGGGTTGCATAAGAAGAGTAGGGTAGAAAATAATAGAGAAATGCAAACAAAAGGCGGGTGCGGTGTGCATAATGAAGTTTGAAATTGAATTAATAATTAAAAAAATTAAAGAAAAATAGCAAAAAAGAAAAATAAAAGAAATGCTTGAAAGAAGAAAAACTGCACCCATAGTTGCATAAGAAAGTAAAAGAAGAAGAAAGCAAGGGAAAAAGGGAGAGAATTGAAAAAGAGGTTAAGTGGAGCCAAAGTTAGTGTAGTGCCAAGGAGGGTTAAGTTACTATTCCAATATCTACCATACCCAACCCCGAGCCTACATTACAAGCTGAAAAAGTCTGATAGTGATCCTAATTCAACCGTCTGAAAATTGAGGTATTGAAAGTAAAGGCAAGCTTATGGTATTGTATATGCATAGTTAGAATTTCTTTGTGAGAGCGAGTGAGTTCTTACCCAGTCCTAAGATAAAACATCATTGTCATGACTCGAACGGAGGCTCATATTGTAACACGAGACAAGGAGCCTCGAGAGACCCCGAGTCGACCCATGGAATAAGCGTACATCTAACTCAATCAAGAAACTAAATAATCAACAATATACTCATAGCGGGAGTCTAACTAAACCATAACATCAGAATACGAAATCCGAAGCTGAATACATACATATGTCTGAAAAGCCTCTAAACGTGACGATTTCATGGGACAAGACCCCAAATAACTCAACAAAGCTGAAACTAAAATACATAAAGGAAAATTGGATAATCTAGTCCTCAAGAGATGAGGACTCACCAACAATGAGAATGTTAATTCTGATAAGCTGACTACGAGCGGGGCTAAACTTGAGAGTTGGGTCCTGTATCATGAAATGATACAACATAGAGTATGCGGTCAGTACATGGAATGTACCGACTATGAAAGGTAAGTAAAACCGCTAAAGTAAATAAAATCATTTAAAGACAATGCATAATATAACATAAACATTAAGAGTCTGAGAGTAGGGCTTGCATGCATTCTTTCTGAAATCATAATCTCTTCATAACATAACATAACATAACTTCATAAGATCATAACTGAATCGATTGACTCAAAGCTGAATTCTGACATTTATAAGTAAAACTAAACATTGAGCCAAACCTGCTTTAGTACATGCATATATATATAAATCTCATGAGTAATGAATATGCATATCTGAAATCATGAGGAACAATGGGAGACTCGTCTGTTAACTAACATACCACGATAGAGCTTACGTGGCCCCAACTATCACACTAAAGTGGGTAGAGCCGTCTGAAGCCTCGCTAGGCTAGGGATGATACCATGATATTGATATCAAGCTGAAGGCCCATCCGGGTAGGGGAAGCTCACAAGGGAGGTCCCAAAGTCATAATTTTTATACGTTGGTGCGTAGTTTTGAGTCATAGGGTGATCGACACTTAGCCTACTCGGTTCTAGACATTACTCCCAAAACATGCATATGCTCTATATCATTTTATAACGAAGCTCAACATCGTCTATTGATGAAGCTCAATGATCAAATACATCTCAAATATGGAATCGTGCATATGAGAAGCTTTAGCTCAAAACATACCACAAGTTGAAAACATAATTGGGAGCCTTCGCTCCAAAACCATGTGGTAAGCAATGAATAGGAAAACTTGAACTCAAAACATACCACAAGGTGAAAATAAAATTGGGAGTCCTTGCTCCAAAACAATGTGGTAAGCTTAATTCAGGAAAATCATCATTCATACTTAACATGTGGGCATTGCCCAAAGCTTTATCATACCTAGAAATACTCAATTCTCATCGAAAACACATTTGTAAACATGGGTAACTTTAGAACATGCTTTTCATCATAATATCTCATCATCATCATATATTCCTCAAAAATCTCATATTTCATAAACATCTCAACAATGGGATTTTAATTCAATAAACTAGGAACATGATTTATATTTGAAAACATATAAAAATTGTCCATGCTTCATAATTCAATAGTAGAATCATAATCAAATCATACCCATGTATAAAAATAGAAGATTCATGTATTTGGATTAAAAACTCATAGATTAGACATTGGATTTCATACTTTAGAGATGGATTGGGCATGGGTGTGAAAGAAATCACTCATTTATAACCCTACATACCTGTTGGTAGCTGATTCTAACACTTCTTTGAATGCCCAAAAGAAAATTGACGGAAATTGAAGATCACTAGCTTGATCACCCTCTCAAATCTTTCAACCTTACATGCATGAATGAGTAAGGCCTAAAATGAACTTAACCCCTTTAAAAGTTACTATTCATAACCCAAAATGTCGTAGTTTAGGCCTTAGGAACTTAGGAATTACGGAAAAGCCCTTACTAGATTCGCAGAAAATAACTGCTAGGTGGTCCTAACGGAGGACCTAACGACTCGTTACTGGTGACCACAACTCGTGGTCACCATCCATAATGTACACTGCCATCATGCCAAATATTTTCTCAATTAACTAATCACGACATACCCCATGAATCATGGGGACCGACCACGACTCGTGGGGTCCCTTCTGTCAAGTCCACTGCCAGGGAAGAGAGAGTACGAAGAAAGTAAGTAAATTTCCTCCGTTTACTCTATGAAACGCCACCCAAATTCAAATTAACTTCGGGTATTGAAGTTTAAGGCTGCAGAAAGCATTGCTACGGAGTTATTTTCACGAAATTCACCAGGCGAATCGTAACCCCGCCGAGCTAAAATTGTTGGAGTTGCTCCAAACTAGTGTCAGTATGATCACAAGCTTAAAGTAAGAATTTCTTCCTTCTGGACTTTTGAGAAATTACGAGTTTTCGACCGTGTTCCGTTAAGTTGAAATATAGTTTATATTTTTATATAAAGTTATGTATTTTTCTCCAAATTTAGTACTGAAATTAGTCATTTTTCCCCAGTAATATGATTGAAGTTGAGAATAGAAGTTGAACACGAACTGAAACCCGCCAGTTAATCAGTAATCGGCAAACGAGGTATGTTAAGGCATTTCCTTCGGCAAGTTTGTTTCTTTAGCATGATTGCTCAGTTTGAATCCCAGTAAGAATACCAGAAGCTTGTCTATTATGATTAGTTTTTTTTATTAGCTGAAATTGTATTCCATGTTAGTTTGGGGTGGATTATGTCATATAGCCTTCATGACTGACCCTAGGGTATTAGCTGTGTTTACGCCCGCTAGGGGCGAGATAACCTCGCTCTACGGAGTGGTATGCCGTCCACAAGGGATGAAGATGGGGTATTAGATCCTCATATGTCGTGGTTGGCTCTACACACCCCCGTCGAGCTTGGTGCTCGGGGTGCAGATATCAGGAGTCCACTGGACTCAGACACAACTATAGTTAGGGGTTGAGCGGGCTCACTTGTATACCCAGGGGACCAGAATGACGGCTATAGCTATTAGTTGACCCAGTGCGACCTTGATAGGGGTATATAGACTGAAGTGTACTCACCAGGGCTTATGTGGGCCCCAGGTGGGTTATTCTATGCTGGTTGTACCTTTCGGCTTGTGGGGGCCAGGTAAGGTTTTTGTTTGCTTTAGTTATTAATATATTAGATAGTAAGAAGTTATATTACTCAGGTATGATCTTTATCCCTCCATTTCAGTTATTCTCAGTTCTATCTCTTCATTTCAGTCATTTACAGTTATCGCCTTACATATTTAGTACATATTGTATTGACGCCCTTTCTAGGGTGCTGCATTACTTGCTGAAGGTATGGATAGATGAGGAGCAGGTCCCTCGTAGCTTTCAGTCAGCATCACCAGAGCAGTTAGCTCCTTTCTTCCGGAGCTTATGTCTAGAAGGTTTACTCTTTTGATTGTACAGTTTATGGGTAGGTGGGGGCCCTGTCCCAACCATCATATTACTCCTAGAGGCTTGCAGATTGTTTTTATTTCCTTGTGGTTAGCTGTTATTGGTCGTGTGGGGCCCATATGTGTTTTAGTTTATGTGTTGGCTGTGTGGGGCCTTGTTTAGCTGACAGATTAACGGCCTTGTCGGCCATAGTTTAGCTTAGCATTGGATTTACCTTACAATCACAACTAGATATCATAGTGGTCTTTTCGGCCTGCATAGGATTCCCTGTTATTGCAAGTTTCTGGCTAGATATTTTTCTCAGGTGGCTATAAGGCCTCGTCGGCCGGAGGTGTTATTTACAGCCGAGATATAGCCCGTTCTTTTCTTGATTTGGGGAGTAGGCCTACACCAGGAGTGCACATGCCTAGTCAAGTTAGTTCAAATCCTAGTAGGGCACCAGGTGTCAGTCATGCTTCCCAAGGTGAGGCGTGACAAACTTGGTATCAGAGCAGGTCGTATCCCAGGGAGTCTGCAAGCCATGCTAAGTAGAGTCTTGTCTATGGATGTGTTGTGCACCACATTCAATAGGCAAGAGGCTGCGAGGCATGATAGGATGGTTACTCTTTCTTCTTATCCAGTCATGCTATAGAGTTGTATAGTATAGGGTTGAGTCCCTAAGCTTAGCATATTATTTTATCTACAGAGAACTGGCAAACCCGCGACACACCACGACTGGCAGGAGATTGGATGTTGCAGAAGGGGAAGGCACTAGCAGGGTGCCTCAGTCAGAGTCAACCCGACTTGAGGGCGATAGGGAGACTTCATCTCTGTCTCCCCAGCACTCTCCACTATGCCAGGAGTCGCTCGGAGCAGCAAATATGACGGCAGCGCCTCCAGCAATCTCTATACTGGTACCATCAGATTAGGAGGTTAGGAATGTTGTTGTTATGCTAGCTTAGATGATGGCTTCACAGCATCAGCTAGTGGCGCTCGTGATCACTGAGTCCTCAGGAGGACCTGGTAGTTCGAGGATCCGAGAGTTTCTCTCACTGAGTCCCCCGCAGTTCACAGGGACGGATCGGGTGAAGGACCCTCAGGATTTCTTGGATCAGATGCAGTAGATTTTTAGGGTGATGCATGCTACACCTACAGAGTCAGTGGAGTTAGCAATATTTCGGCTACGGGACATCGTAGTACTGTGGTACGAGAGTTGGGAGAGGTCCCAAGGGAGAGGTATTTCCCCTCCAACTTGGCCCAGCTTTTCAGAGGCATTTCTGGATCACTACCTACCACAGGAAATTCGACAAGCCCAGGTTGATCAGTTTCTACATCTAGAGCAGGGGTCGATAAGTGTCCGGGAGTGCGCTATGAGGTTAGACTCCTTGGCCCGATATGCACCAGCCTTTGTGGATACCATGTCAGCTAGGGTGCACCGATTAATTATGAGGCTGAATCTAGTATATGTGGAGACTTGTATTACAGCCACTCTATGAGTGGACATGGATATTGCTCGCGTTTAGGCTTTTTCTTAGAATATTGAAGGGATCATACAACGACAACGGGAAATAAGAAGGGCAAATCAGGAGCCGCGCCACTGGGCCAGACCTAGTAACATGCAAGTGGAGTCCCAGGGTAGACCCAGGCCATGATTTTCAGATAGGCCACCCTGACCCCCAACCCCACAATAGTAGTGGGTCTGGTCGTCGGGGGCAGTTAGGGCTCGAGAGTTCACGATCAGCAGGTTCACAACAGCAGAGAGGGGTAGAGCAGAGTAGATTTACCATGCCACTTTGCCCTGTTTGCAGTCGGCATCATTCTACGGAATGTAGGTATGATTCCACAGCCTATTATACCTGTGGACAGGAGGGTCATCAGATGAGATATTGTCCAGCCCAGGGTCAAAGTGATCAAGACCGATAGGATAGATCTTCAGTAGGTCACGTGCCCCAACATCTCCAGTAGGGCGTAGGCCCTTAGCTCTAGCTAGAAGAGACTGAGACAGACCAAGGGCATCTAGCTCAGGTACCGGTCCAAATCGTACTTATGCTTTACCGGGACAACAGGAGTTAGAGTCGTCACCGGATGTGGTGACAGGTATGTTGGACATTTGCTCTATTCTGTTTATGTATTGATAGATCCAGGATCCACCTTGTCTTATGTTACACCGTTAGTGGCTCAGAAGTTTGATATCATGCCATAATTACTTCGGCGACCTTTCAGTATCTACACCGGTCGGTAATTCCATCATAGCTAAGAGGGTCTACTGAGGGTGCACAGTAGAAGTTGCTGGTCCTCAGACTTTAGCAGATTTGATAGAACTAGAAATGATTGATTTTGATGCAATTATGGGTATGGATTGGCTGGCGTCGTGCTATGCTAATGTTGAATGTTGGACCAAGACTGTCCGATTCCAATTTCCAGGGGAGGTTGTACAGGAGTGGAAAAGTAGTGCAGCCACGCCAAAAGGTAGGTTTATTTCCTATCTTTGAGCAAGAAAATTGATAGCAAAAGGATGCATTTATCATATTGTCAGGGTTCGGGATATACATTCAGAATATCCAACTCTTCAGTCCATTCTAATAGTCAATGAATTTCCATATTTCTTCCCGGATGAACTTCCCGGTATTCCCCTAGAACAGGAAATCGATTTTGCCATCGACCTATTACCAGGCACTCAGCCTATATCCATCCTTCCGTACCGAATGGCTTCCATAGAGCTCAGGGAATTGAAGGAGCAGTTGAAAGATCTGTTAGATAAGGGCTTTATCAGGCCAAGTACTTCACCGGGGGGTGCGCCAGTCCTATTTGTGAGAAAGAAGGATGGCTCTCTCCGCATGTGTATAGACTACCGACAGTTGAATAAAGTCACTATCAAGAATAAGTACCCGCTTCCTAGAATAGATGACTTGTTTGATCAGTTACAGGGGCAAAATATTTCTCCAAGATTGATTTAAGGTCTAGGTATCATCAGGTTCGGGTTCGAGAGAAAGGTATTCCAAAAAGCGCTTTCAGGACTAGGTATGGCCACTTCGAATTTTTAGTCATGTCCTTCGGGTTGACGAATGCTCCAGCAGTGTTCATGGATCCGATGAACAACATCTTTAGACTGTATCTGGACCTATTTGTGATAGTATTTATTGATGATATCCTAGTGTATTCCCGTTCAGAGGAAGATCATCGGGATCACCTACTAATAGTGTTCCAAACTCTCAGGAATCGCCAACTGTATGTGAAGTTTTCTAAATATGAATTTTGGCTGAATTCAATGGCTTTTTTGGGCCACATTGTGTCAGATGCTGGTATACAGGTAGATTCGCAGATGATTGAAGCAGTAAAAACATGGCCTAGACCTATCACTTCGATCGAGGTACGTAGCTTCCTGGGGTTAGCCGGGTATTATAGAAGATTCATGGAAGGATTTTCTACCTTAGCAGCGCCTTTGACCAAGTTAACTCAGAAAGCAGCTGAATTTCACTAGATTGAAGCATGTGAGCAAAATTTTCAAGAATTGAAAGACAGGTTGACATCAGCACCAATATTAGCCTTGCCAGAAGGGTCAGAGGGTTAAGCAGTATACTGTGATGCTTCAGGCGTTGGGTTAGGATGTGTTCTGATGTAGCATGGTAAGGTAATTGCTTACGCTTCCAGGCAACTGAGGAAGCATGAGATGAACTACCCCACCCACGATCTGGAGTTGGCCGCGGTAATTCATGCCTTGAAAATATGGAGGCACTAACTGTATGGCGTTCATGTAGATATTTTTACTTATCATAAGAGCCTCCAGTACATTTTCACATAGAAAAAGTGGAATCTGCAGTAGAGTCGCTGGTTAGAGCTGTTGAAGGATTACGACGTGAACACTTTATATCACCCAGGTAGAGCCAATGTTGTAGCAGATGCCCTTAGTCGAAAATCCATGGGGAGTTTAGTACACTTGAAGCTAGAATAACGGGAGATGGCCCGAGAACTACATCAGTTATCCAATTTGGTCGTCCATATAGTAGATTTGCGAGACAGTGGAACAGTAATTCAGAATACGGTAGTATCATCATTGGTTGTGGAAGTGAAAGAACAACAGTATGAAGACCCTAACCTGGTTCAGCTTAGAGATAAGGTTCAGCGAGGGAGAGTAGTAGATCTCAAAGTAACTGAAGATGGAGTTTTGAGGTATAGGGGTTGCCTTTGTGTGCCGAATACGGCAGGGCTTCGCCAGCAGATCATAGGCGAGGTGTATTATTCCCGTTACTCTCTTCATCTGGATTCAACAAAGATGAATCATGATATAAAATAAAATTACTGGTGGCCGGGAATGAAAAAGGAGATAGCAGAATTTTTAGCTCAATGTCCAAATTGCCAGCAGGTGAAAGCCGAACATCAGAAACCCAGCGGACTAACCCAAGAGATAACAGTGCCTATGTGGAAGTGGGAGGAAATTAATATAGATTTTGTGACAGGGTTACCTCGTACCAGGCATAAATTTGATTCCATCTGGGTGATTGTTGACAAGTTGACAAAATCAGCTCATCTTCTGCCAGTAAGGGCTACTTTTTCAGCTGAAGATTATGCTGAACTGTATATCAAATAGGTAGTCCGATTGCATGGTGTTCCGTTATCGATTATTTTTGAGAGAGGAGCGCAGTTTACAGCTAAATTTTGGCAGTCATTTCAGAGGGTCCTGGGGATGCAAGTTAATCTGAGTACGGCCTTCCATTCTCAAACAGACGGTCAGGAAGAACGTACAATTCAAATGCTCGAGGATATGTTACGGGTGTGTGTGTTGGATTTTGGGGGCAACTGGGATGAACACTTACCGCTTATTGAGTTTGCCTACAATAATAGTTACCATTCAATGATTCAAGTGGCGCCTTATGAGGCCTTATATGGGCAAAAATGCAGGTCCCGAGTTGGTTGGTTTGAGGTTGGAGGATTAGGGTTAATTGGGCTAGATATAATTCATCAGTTAGAAGAGAAAGTAAAGCTTATCAAAGAACATCTGCTGACAGCTCGGAACTGCCAGAAATCTTATGCTTATGTACGGTGTAGGAACCTGGAGTTCAGTGTAGGTGACTGGGTATTTCTGAAATTCTCACTGATGAAAGGCGTGATGAGGTTTGGTAAAAAGGGTAAGCTTCGCCCAAGGTTTATTGGGACATATCGAATCTTTCAAAAAATAGGCCATGTGGCATATGAGTTAGATCTACCTTCAAAATTGGAACCCGTTCATCTGATCTTTCATGTGTTGATGCTACGAAAGTGCATAGGGGATCTGTCACGAGTTGTACTAGTTGAGGATGTCCAAGTCACTGAGGTGTTAGCTTATGAAGAGGTTCAGTAGCTATATTGGATCAACAGGTTCGCAGGTTGAGGACTAAGGATGTTTCCTCTGTTAAAGTACTATGGAGAAACAAGGACAGAGAGGAAATGACTTGGGAAGCTGAGGACGACATGAAATCCAGATATCCTCATTTGTTCCAGGCTTAGTACAAATCACGCAGTTAAGGTAAGTTATTGATTCAGTTGTTGTTTCATGATTTGTGTTATATATATTGCTTAGTTGACTCCAGCCTTATTGTGAAATAGTTGACATAGTGTTATGTGAAATGTCTATATTGGACTTTCCTACATTTCAGGATTTTTGGATAGTCCATATTACAGGGAAGACTCTGCCGAAATTTTTCCAGGATAAGTAGTTAAGAGAGTTAAGATTCCTGTAAGCTGAAGTTAACATTCGAGGATGAATGTTTCTAAGGGAGGAAGGATGTTACACCCCATAAGTTTCTAATGTTTAGACGGCCTATTCATACGTTGGATAAGAGTTTTAGAGTATAATACGTATGAGAAAGGGCCTGGGGAAAGGTCGGACGAGCACAGAGTTATGACCGTGCGGGAGAAGGCCGAACAAGCGGCCCAGAGGGGCAACGTGGCACGGACCTTTCCTGGTGTGTTGGGCTCCATGGCACGACCCAAAATTGGTGCGACAGGGTCCGTGCCACGGACCCCTATCCACAGCCTCAAGTATATATATGTCCCACCCTTTGATTTTACTTCATTTCATATATTATATACGGCCAGGGAAGAGAGAGTACGAAGAAAGTAAGTAAATTTCCTCCATTTAAGCTATGAAACGCCGCCCGAATTCAAATTAACTTCGAGAATTAAAGTTTAAGGCTGCAGGAAGCATTGCTTTGGAGTTATTTTCACGAAATTCGCCCGGCGGATCGTAACCCCGCCAAGCTAAAGTTGTTGGAATTGCTCCAAACTAGTGTCAGTCTGATAACAGGCTTAAAGTAAGCATTTCTTCCTTCTGGACTTTCAAGAAATTATGAGTTTTCGGCTGTGTTTTGTTAAGTTGAAATATAGTTAATATTTATATATAATGTTATTGTTCTTCTCCGAATTTAGTACTGAAATTAGTAATTTTTCCCTAGTAATACGATTGCAGTTGAGAAGAGTAGTTGAATATGAACTAAAACCCACCAGTTAATCAGTAATCGACAAACGAGGTATGTTAAGGACGTTTCCTTCTGCAAGTTAGTTTCTTTAGCATGATAGCTCAGTTTGAATCCTAGTAAGAATACCAGAAGCTTATCTATTATGATTAGTTGTGTTATTAGTTGTGTCGACGCCCATCAGGGACGAGATGACGTCGCTCTACAGAGCGGTATGCTATTCGCAAGGGACGAAGATGGGGTCCCAGGTCCTCATATGCCATGGTTGGCTCTACACACCCCCGTCGATCCTGGTGCCAGGGGTGCAGATATCAGGAGTCCACTGGACTCAGACACAACTATAGTTAGGGGCTGAGCGGGCTCAGTTGTAGACCCAGGGGATCGGTAGGATGGCTATAGCTATTAGTTGACCCAGTGCGACCTTGATAGGGGTGTATAGACTAAAGTGTACTCACTAAGGCTTATAGGGGCCCTAGGTAGGTTATTCTATGTTGGTTGTACCTTTCAGCTTGTGGGGGCCAGGTAAGATTTTTGTTTTCTTTAGTTATTAATATATTAGATAGTAAGAAGTTCTATTACTCAGGTATGATCTTTATCCCTCTATTTCAGTTATTCTCGATTCTATCTCTTTATTTCAGTCATTTACGGTTATCTCCTTACATATTTAGTACAT
Organism: Datura wrightii; assembly: GCA_035772735.1. Lineage (NCBI taxonomy): Eukaryota > Viridiplantae > Streptophyta > Magnoliopsida > Solanales > Solanaceae > Datura > Datura wrightii. The sequence continues at coordinate 68,194,866 of JASDFA010000003.1, read as the reverse complement.
ATTGTACTGACGCCCTTTCTAGGGTGCTGCATTACTTGCTGAAGGTATGGATAGATGAGGAGCAGGTCCCTCGTAGCTTTCAGTCAACATCACCAGAGCAGTTAGCTCCTTTCTTCCAGAGCTTATGTCTAGAAGGTTTTCTCTTTTGATTGTCCAATTTATGGGTAGGTCAGGGCCCTGTCCTGAACATCATATTACTCATAGAGGCTTGCAGATTGTTTCTATTTCCCTGTGGTTAGCTATTATTGGTCATGTAGGGCCCATATGTGTTTTAGTTTACGTGTTGGCCTTGTGGGGCCTTGTTTAACTGACAGATTAGCGGCCTTGTCAGCCATGGTTTAGCTTAGCACTAGATTTACTTTATAGTCGCAACTAGATATCATGCGGCCCGCATAGGATTCCCTATTATTAGTTGTTACTGGCTAGCTGTTTTTCTTTATAGGTGGCTATAAGGCCTTGTCCGCCGGAGGTTGTATTTACAGCCGAGATATAGCCCGTTGTTTTTTTATTTGGGGAGTAGGCCTGCACCAGGAGTGCATAGTCCTAGTTAAGTCAGTTCAAATCCTAGTAGGGAACCAGGTGCCAATCATGCTTCCTAAGGTGGGGCGTGACAAACCATCCTTCTTTCAGACAAATAAGACTGGTGCACCCCATGGAGACTTGCTCGGTCTAATGAAACCCTTATCTAACAAGTCCTTCAACTGCTCTTTCAACTCTTTTAGCTAGGCTGGAGCCCTTGTGTAGGGAGGAATACATATAGGCTGCGTGTCGGGAAGAAGGTCAATACCAAAGTCAATCTCCCGCTTGGGAGGAACACCTGGCAAATCATCAGTTAAGACCTCTAGATACTCACGTACTATTGGAACTGACGAGATAGTCGGGGTCTCAGACTCAACATCCTTAACCCTAACTAGTTTGTACACACAACCCTTAGAAATCACCTTTATGGCCTTAAGGTAGGAAATGAAATGACCTACAGGCACAGCTAAATTACTCTTCCATTCTAAGACTGGCTCACCCAAAAATCTGAACTCTACAACTCGGGTTCTACAATTAACTGAAGCATAGCATGTAATAGACAATCCATGCTGAGAATAACATCAAAATCGGTCATGTCTAACTCTATCAAATCTGCGGAGGTGACCTTCTGAAGGACTGAGACTGGGCAACCTCTATACACCCGTCTAGCTATAACAGAGTCATCTACTATAGTAGAAACTGAGAAGGGTTCCAACAAGACTTCGGGACTGACTCCGAAGCTACTGGCCACATAAGGTGTCACAAAAGACAAGGTAGCCCCCGGATCTAACAAAGCATAAACATCAATATGGAAGACTCATAACATACCAATGACCATATCCAGGGAGACCACCTGCACCTGACGGGATGCTAAGGCATAGAATTTATTCTGGCGCTCACCGCCAGCTGTGCTAGTAGATGCCCCCTGATGGGCTGAGCGTGCAGAAGGGGCTACTAAACTATAAGCTAGGTGTCTGCCCCCAACTTGATCCTGTCTCGCTGCTGGGCAATCTCTAAGCATGTGTCCGGGCTTCCCACACCCGAAACAAGCATCTGAACCTGCCAAGAACTGGCATGTGTGCCTCCGACCATATCTGCTACAAGCAGGGATGGTAGAATCTGCGGATCTACTGCTCTGACCCCTCGAGCCTATTTCTCTCTCTCCCTGATCATTCCTAGGCCTAGATGGAACACTCAATGCCGAAGACACTGGAGTTGATGATCTATAGTGAGTTTGTTGTTGGTGCCCACCACCTTTCCTCGGCTGGGAGAATCTGTGGTCATTGGTCTTGGCCCTCTTGACCTCCCTCTCCCTCAGATATGTCGCCTCCATCTACTAGGCGTACAACATTATCTGTGGAAAATCCATGTGCTGGTGGAGCATAGTGGTCCTACAATCCTTGTCCAAATGACCCGCTACTCCATGCACGAACCTGCTCACCCATGCCCTCTGATCATTTACTAACTCTGGGGTATATTTCAATAGGCTAGTGAACTCAATAGCATACTCTTACACCGTCATTCTTCCTTGCTTCAGATTTATGAACTCAGCTGCCTTTAGCTCCCTCATCTCATGAGGAAAGAAGCAGTCGAGGAATGCAACATGGAACTCTTCCCAAGTGACAGGACCTGCTCCGGAGACCCTGCTATCCTTCCATTGGCGGAACAAGATATGTGTGACCCCCTTCAACTAGTAAGAGGCCAACTCTGCGCACTCAACTCCATTCACCCCCATTACTTGGGTGATCTTCACTATCTTATCTACGAACTCATGCGGGTCCTCATCTCCCTTGGACCCAAGGAACTCCGGGGGTTTCATCCTGAAGAAGTCTCTGACTCGTGTCGTTGCTACATTGCCATTTTGCAGAACATGCACAACGGCCTGCTGATTGACCTAAGCAGTCAAGCCTGCGCAAGCATCTGAATAGCGGCCCGGAACTCAACATGAGCAACTGGCTCCGGTGTCTGATGCTCCTGAACTAGTGGGGCTTGCTGGTGCCCGTTACTGTTTCCATCCTCGTGGCCTTCACCATTCCTATTTCTCCTACCATTCGCTCTTCGAAGATCCATGATTCTGCAATCGCGAATAGCACAAATTAGAAGGATAGAAAGACTTTTCAGCGCATAACATAGATCATGAAAGAAGGGAACATTTCCTATACATCTTGTAGCCTCTTCATCATAAGTGTGGCGCGCTTCACACCCATGAAAAGGACTCTACTTAACGCGGATTTCAAACACCCTAGGACACTTCAAACTATTGCTCTGATACCAAGTTTTTCATGACCCGAACGGAGGCCGGATTGTAACACGGGACAAGGAGCCCCGAGAAATCCCAAGTCGACCCATGGCATAAGTGTACATCGAACTCAATCAAGAAACTGATTTAATCAACAATATACTCATAGTGGGAGTCTAACTCAACCATAACATTAGAATATGAAATCCGAAGCTTAATACATACATATGTTTGAAAAGCCTCTAAACGTGATGAGTTGATGGGACAAGACCCCAACTAACTCAACAAAGCTAAAATTGAAATACATAAAGGAAAACTGGATAATCTAGTCCTTCGGAGATGAGGATTCACCAATAATGAGAATGTTAATTCTGATAAGCTAACTACGAGTGGGGCTGAACCTAAGAGATGGGTCCTGTATCATGAAACGATACAACATAGAGTATGCGGTCAGTATGTGGAATGTATCGAGTATCAAAGGTAAGTAAAACCGCTAAAGTAAATAAAATCATTTAAAGACAATGCATAATATAATATAAACATTAAGAGTTTGAGAGTAGGGCTTGCATGCATTCTTCTGAAATCATGATCTCTTCATAACATAACATAACATAACTGAATCGATTGACTCAAAGTTGAATTCTGACATTTATAAGTAAAGCTGACCATTGAGTCAAACCTGCTTTAGTACATGCATATATATATATAAATCTCATGAGTAATGAATATGCATATCTGAAATAATGAGAAACAATGGGAGACTCTTCTATTAACCAACATACCATGGTAAAGCTTACATGGTTCCAACTATCACACTCAAGTAGGTAGAGCCGTCTGAAGCCTTGTATGGGCTAGGGACGATACCATGATATCAATATCAAGCTAAAGGCCCATCCTAGCAGGGGAAGCTCACAAGGGAGGTCCCAAAGTCATAATGTATAAACCTACGTTGACGCATACTTCTGAAGAATAGGGTGATCGACCCTTAGCCTACTTGGTGCTAGACATTACTCCCAAAACATGCATATGCTCTACATCATTTTATAAAGAATCTCAACATCATCTATTGACAAAACTCAATGATCAAATACATCTTAAATATGGAATCATGCATATGAGAAGCTTTAGCTTAAAACATACCACAAGTTGAAAACATAATTGGGAGTCCTCACTCCAAAACCATGTGGTAAGATATGCATAAGAAAACTTGAACTCAAAACATACCACAAGGTGAAAATATAATTGGGAGTCCTTGCTCCAAAGCAATGTGGTAAGCTTAATTCGAGAAAATCATCATTCATACTTAACATATGGGCATTTCCCAAAGCTTTATCATACCTAGATATACTCAATTCTCATCGAAAACACATTTGTAAACATGGGTAGCTTTAGAACATGCTTTTCATCATCATATATTCCTCACAAATCTCATCTTTCATAAACATCTTAACAATGGGCTTTTAATTCAATAAACTAGGAACATGATTTATAATTGAAAAGATTATAAAAATTTCCCATGCTTCATAATTCAATAGTAGAATCATAATCAAATCATACCCAAGTATAGAAATAGAAGATTTATGCATTTGGGTTAAAACTCCATAGCTTAGACATAGAATTTCATACTTTAGAGAGGGATTGGGCGTGGGTGTGAAAGAAATCACCCACTCATAACCCTACATACCTATTGGTAGCTGATTCTAACACTTCTTGGAATGCCCAAAAGAAAATTAAAGGAAATTGAAGATTACTAGCTTGATCACCCTCTCAAATCTTTCTATCTTGCATGCATGAATCATAAGGGCTAAAATGAACTTAACCCCTTTAAAAGTCCCTATTCATAACCCAAAACGTCGTAGTTTAGGCCTTAGGAAATTAGGAATTATGGAAAAACCCTTACTAAATTCACAGAAAATAACTTCCAGGTGGTCCTAACGGAGGACCTAAAGACTCGTTATTGGTGACCACCACTCGTGGTCACCATCATTGATGTAAACTGCCATCATGCCAAATATTTTCTCAATTAGCCGATCACGACCTATCCCCAAATCATGGGGACTGACCACGACTTTTGGTGTCCCTTCCGTCAAGTCCACTGCCCCTTTCCCTTTTCTTTTCTTAATCCCCCTCCCTATGACTGACCCAACGACTCGTAGGGCCTGGCCCCGAGTCATGGTCATTCCCATGGGGGTCTCCCCTTCCCAAGTCTTAAATTTCATCCCCTAGCCTCCTCCACGAGTTACATCATGACTCGTGGGTTGATCTCACGAGTCTCCTCATGACTCATTCTGAGTCTGCTGAAAAATTTTCACTTTTTTTCCGTTTCAACTCCCGGGTCTGATCTTTAGGCTTCCAGGGTATAATAATCATCATGATCATATACGTATGTGTGTGTGGGACTTATTTGTGGTGAGGGAATATGGTCAACAACATTGTCTGCAAATTTTCTGGGTCAGTGTTATAGGATTGTATGCATGGTTGAAAGTGATAGTGTAATGCCATTCTTCGATTCCTTTGAATCATGGTTGAAACTTTTGCGTACGCACTATAATGTTGATTTTGATGACATAGGAGGGGTTAGAAAGTATGATCTGATTTCGGAAAGAGTTGTGACTGTCGTAGGTTTCCTAAATTTTGTTGACTGAAGCATTGGGTTAGTTTTATTTTTTTTCCTAAGGACATGCAAAAGTTCTAAGTTGAGGGTATTGATGTGTCGTGATTTTACGGCACTTTCAACGCTTAAAACTAAGAAAATATGCAAACTATGGGTATGTTTATATAGATATAATGTGTTTTTGTTGAATGTTGTAGGAAAACAGGTTCGAATAGTGAAAGGGGAAAAATAAGACTAAAATTTGGCTAAGTGTGGATTGTCAACCAGGTAATGAGTCTTTGTGTCATTGTACGACTCATTCCTGGAGCCGTTGGAAGAGGAAAAGTTTAAAGTGCCACCAAACAGTGGTGACCACGACTTGAAGGAACGACTCATTAGGTTTGGCAACGAGTCGTCATGAGGGTCGTAAGGACTGTGAAGAAAAAATGATGAAAAATACCTGGGGACACAACGAAATACTCAATGAGTTGTTAGGTGACTTGATGACTCGTCGTGAGTAGCCAGGAGTATCCGTCATCAGCACTAGAGGTTTTGAGTGTCATAAGCTAAGAGAGACCTAACGACTCATCTTGTGACTTAATGATTCGTTAGGTGACCCATTGTCTAGAAGGATCATTACACTGAGCACGGGCAGTTTTGAATGCCACGACTCGTTAGGAGATATAACAAGTCGTTGGACCGTTGCCACTGCCGACTTGTATTCTGTTTTTATTTAAGAAAGGATTTTATTTAGGTCTATAAATACATTATGTAGGTTTATTTTATAGAGGAGCTTAATTTACGAATTTTTCACTATAGTTGTTAATTAACATCAAGGTTCAAGAAACAAGTTTTATAATTTTGTTCTTGATTTTTGAGAATTCAAACAACATTGGAGTATCGATCTTTGGTTCTTGTTGATTTATTCAATATGGATGGTTTCTTCTACAAATTATTGTAAGTTGAAATTATGATGATTTCTCTAATTTGTAGTGGTGATTCTTCAAGCATGAGTACCTAAACCCATAACTAGGGTTGTGGGAACCATGATGAATTAACACATATAGGTAAAAATACTTAGTGAATCTTGAATGGGGTTTATGCATGTCTTCGTTTTAATTGTTTCTTAATGGTTGCAAAAATTAGAATTTGACTTCTTCTTACTGACTGGATCAAGGGAGTAATGAATGGGAAAAGGGATTAACAACGGAGATTTGAGGTTATCAACCCTCATCTAATAGCTTGACCTTTTCCGGAAATAGCTAGTTTGATATTAAGGGTAAGGGTTAATTAAGTTTACATCTGCATACTGATCAAGTTTCATGGTGATAATAATCTAAATAAGGGACCAACCATTTAGGTGAAGGTAACTTACCAATATTGCATGCTAAGCACCGGAATAAATCACTTATATAAAACACCTTGTGATTATGAAGTCATGGGGAACACAATCCAAGTCAACTCACTCATTAAATAAAATCAAATTTAATCAAGGATAAACTCATTGTTCTCTACTACTTTTCATTATTTTGTGTTTCAAATCTTCCACCCTAGGAAATAAGTAAGCTAATAGTATTAGCTAAACACATTACCTAAAGTTCTCGTCATATTCCCTGTGGAATCATGCCTTCATGTTGTATGAATGGAAACAGAAATGGTCATGGCGATGGCAAGGGGGATAAGCATCAGCAGGCCTCGCCGGCACCAACAAGTCCTTTTCCCGAGCAGGTTTCTCATGTCGAGTTTAAGGCAGCTTTTCAAATGTTAGCTCAGGCTTTGATTGCTCAGGTTAACCAGCAAGTGGTGGCCCTTGTTCCTTAGAACGGAACAGCGGCGGCTCGAGTTCGAGATTTTCTCAGGATGAACCCACTTGAGTTCCTTAGGTCAAGAATGGATGTGGACCCACATGAGTTCCTGGAAGAGATACAAAAGATCACCCAGATTATGGGGGTTATAGGAGAAGAGAGTGCAGACTTAGCCTTATATCAGTTAAATGGGGTTTCTTATATTTTGTACCGTTAGTGGAGGGACGGTAGAGCAGTGGGCATAGTTCTCATGAGTTGGAATGAGTTTATGACTGCCTTCTTAGATAGATTCTTCCCTAGGGAGTTGAGGGAGGAAAAGGTAGCAGAGTTCATCAATTTGAGGCAAAATGATATGACTATCCAGGGTACGCCTTGGAGTTTATCCGGCTGTCCAAGTATGCGCTAGAGATAGTGGATGACCAGAGGGTCCAAATTAAAAGATTTGTGTATGGAGTGTCCGACTCGCTAGTCAAGGAGTGTAGGACTGTGATGTTGAACAGTGACCTAGACTTCTCTCAATTTATTGTATACCCCTAGCAAATGGAGGTGAATCAAATGAAGGATAAGGAGAGAGAGGCCAAGAGGGCCCCGACCAGCAACCTAGATTTTCCCAACAGAGGACCAATGGTGATCATCGTCAGCAGTATCATTAGAGACCATTAGCTCCAGTACTTTCATCAGTTAGTGCACCATCTAGATCTCGGCGTGATAAAAAGGAGTGTACATCAGGCTCTCGAGGTCAGGGGAGTATGTCAGTAGATCCCAACATTCTAGTTTGTGGAAGGTGTGGTAGGAGGCACACCGGACAGTGCTTAGCAGGTTCAGGGGCATGTTTTGGGTAAGGGAAGCCTGGACACATGCTCAAAGATTGTTCAAGGGACATACAAGGCTATGGTAGAGACCATGACCCAGCTACCAGTTTAGCAGCTCCACTAGCACACTCAGTTCAGCAGGGTGCATCCACTAGTGCAGGTGGTAGTCAGCATCAAAACAGATTTTATGCCCTCTCATCTCGTTAGGAGCAGGAGGTGTCTCTAGATGTGGTCACTGGTATGTTACGAGTATTCTATCTTGATATTTATGCATTGTTAAATCCAGGGGTTACTTTAGCTTTTGTGACTCCTTATATTGTCATTAGTTTCGGAGTTAGTCCTAAAATCCTATCATAACTCTTCTCAGTCTCTACTCCAGTCGGTGACTCAGTTATAGCTCGACGGGTATATAGAAATTGACCTGTCATAGTCCTTCAGAAGTTACCTCAGCCGATCTAGTAGAGTTATACTTGATTGATTTTGATGTCATCTTTGGTATGGATTGGTTGCATGCGTGTTATGCCTCAATGAATTGGAAAACCCGTATTATAGAGTTTCGGTTTTTGGGTGAGTCAGTCCTAGAACAGAAGGGTAGTTCAGTTGTGCCTGTAGATCATTTTATTTCCTACCTTAAGGCCAGAAAGATGATTTCCAAGGGTTTTATGTACCATCTAGTTCAGGTTAAGGATGCAACGTCCGAAACCTCGATTCTCCAATCAGTTCCTATGGTGTGTGAGTATCCAGAGGCATTTACAAATGATCTACCAAGAGTCCCTCCTAAGTGGGAGATTGACTTTGGTATTGATCTTCTTCCTGATACACAGCCTATATCTATTCCTCCATACATAATGTATCCAGCCGAGCTAAAGGAGTTGATAGAACAATTGAAGGATCTCTTGGATAAGGGTTTCATCAAGCCTAGCAAGTCCCCATAGGGTGCTCTGGTTCTCTTTGTTTGAAACAAGGATGGTTCTCTTTGTATGTGCATTGACTATCGGCAGTTCAACAAGGTCACCATTAAGAACAATTATCCCCTCCCCAAAATTGATGACTCTTTTGACCAACTTCAGGGTGCTAAGTGCTTCTCAAAGACACACCTCAGATCTGGGTATCATCAACTCAGAGTTAAGGAGAGTGACATTCCGAAGACAGCTCTCAGGACTCGGTATGGTCACTATAAGTTTGTAGTTATGTCTTTTGGACTAACGAATTCTCCTGCTACGTTTATGGATTTGATGAATAGGGTATTCAATCGATATTTGGATATGTTCGCGATTTTCTTCATAGACGACATCCTTATATACTCACAGAGCGAGGAGGAGCATGCCGCTCATTTGAGGATTGTGCTACAGGCTCTCAAGGATCACCAGCTGTTTGCTAAATTCAGCAAGTGTGAGTTTTGGTTGGATTGGGTAGCAATTTAGGGCCATGTGGTGTCAAATGAGGGTGTGCAGGTGGACTCTCAAAAGATAGAACCTGTAAAGAATTGGCCTAGACCAATTAATCCTTTGGATATCAAGAGTTTCTTAGGTTTAGCTGGCGATTACAGGAGGTTTGTTGAAAGATTTACATCCTTTGCCGCACCGTTGACTAAGTTGACCTAGAAGAAAGTCAAAATTTCAGTGGTCTAATACTTGTGAGAAGAGTTTCTAGGAGTTAAAGACTCGACTCACTTCAACCCAGTATTAACCCTACCAAAGGGTATAGATGTATTCGTTGTGTATTGTGATGTCTCTATCACAACCCGAGCATAGGCCCAGATCGAGATACGGAACAAGGAGCCTGGGAGACCCTAAGTCGACCCTTGTCATGAACATACATCTAACTCAATCAAATATAGAGAAATACATAACATTAAATCCAAAAATACAACACGAGTCTGAAGCGGAATACAATCTATTATCTGAAAAGATTCTAAGTCTGATGAGTTGATGGGACAAGACCCCAACTAACTCTCTAAATCTGAAAACTGAAAATACCGAGATAACTAATAATGAATGGTCCTCGGGAGATGAGGAATCACCAATAGAGATTGGATACGAACTCTGAAAGCTGGCTAGTGGCGGGGCTGAGTCTGAAAATCAGAGCCTATATCATAAAACGATACAACATAGAGTATGCGGTCAGTACATGGAATGTACCAAGTATGCAAGGTAAGTAGAACTGCTTAAATAAGTAAAATCATTTAAAACATGCATAATATAAAACATAATCAAGATAAGAATCTAAGAGCAAGGCTTGCATGCTATTTTCTGAAATCATGATCTAAACATAACATAACATCATAACTGAATCGATTGACCCAAAACTGAATTTTGATAATCATAAGAAAAACTGAACATTGGGTCAAATCTGCTCTAGAACACACACACACATATATATCATGAATGATAAACATGCAAAACTGAAATCATGAGGAAAAATGGGAGACTCGTCATATAACCGACATTACCACGATAGAGATTACGTGGTCCCAACTATCACACTCAAGTGGGTAGAGCCGTCCAAAGCCTTGTCAGGTCTAAGAACAATACCATGATATAGATATCAAGCTCAAGGCCCATTTGGGGCAGGGGATAGTTCACAAGGGAAGTCCCAAAGTATATATGATATGTATAAACCTATGTTGGTGCGTAGTTCTGAGGCATAGGGTTGATCGACCCTTAGCATCCTCGGTGCTAGACACTACTCCCAAAAACATGCATATGCTCTCCATCTTTTTTAACAAAGCTTACCATCGTATATTGACGAAGACTAATAATCAAATACATATCAAATCTGAAATCGTATATGAGGAGCTTTAGTTCAAACCATACACAAGATGAACTTAATTGGGAGTCTTAACTCCAAAACCATGTGGTAAGCTTAATGTGTGAAATCATAAATCATACTTGAACACATGGGCATTGCCTAATACTTTAATCATGCTTGAAAATACTTAACTCACTTGAAAACATGATCATAAACATGGGTAACTTGAAAACATACTTTTCATCAATAATATCTCATCATACTTGAACATTCATTATAAATATCAAATTTCATGAACTTCTAATAAATGGGAATTTTAATTTATAAAGCTTGAAACATGATTATAATTGAAAACAATATAAAACTTGCCCTTGAATCATAATTCAATAATAGGAATATATTTAAATCATACCCATGTAGAAAATTAGGAATTTCATGCATTTGGTTAAAATCCCATAGGATCAACATATGAATTTTCATGATTTAGAGAGGGATAGGGCATGGGTGTGAACAAAATCACCCACTCATAACTCTACATACCTGATAGAATCTGATTCTACCATCTTTCTGATTGCTCAATGAAGAATTGGAGAAAAACTTGTAGAAAACCTAAGCTTGATCACCTTCTAAGCCCTCAACTTGCATGCATGAATGTGAATGAGCCTAGAATGTACTTACCCCTTAGAAAACTACCTATTTCGTTCTCAAAAAAACGTAGTTTAGGACCCTAGAGTTTAGGAATGATGAAAATACCCTTAATAAATTTCCTGAAAAAATTTAACTTCCAATGACAACGGACGTCAGTACGATCTGTTATTACCACTCGTTGCTACTCCCTAAATCTAGGTCTCTGATCCCTCACCACGACCGGACAGGACGGGTCATTACTAGCTCAAACAACTCATTTCTGCCAGTCATCATCACAACTTCCTTAACCTGGGATCCTTTTAAATGACCTGACGATGGCCTGTTGTTCCTGCAGCGGGTCGTTCCATGACTCATTACTTCCTCCTTGACCAAGGACCAGTCTCACCATGACTACATCCAATGACGCCTTACATCGAACAACAGGTCATTCCTAGACTCGTTACTCCAAACTCCAAACCTGCAGTACTTTACCACGGACACATCCAATGGGTCATTGGTGGCACCAACGATCTGTACCATGACCCATTTTGGGAATATTTTCTAGATTTCTTCTACTTTTTATTTTAAAATTTCGGGTCTAGTCTTGGGGAACTTTTAAGGTATTACAATATCTCCTCCTTGGGAACATTCATCCTCGAATGTGGGAAAACATATAGAAAGCACATAAATGCAATCATCATACTCAATTACTGGTCATACAAGATGAAAACTGACGGAATGACTAACTCCAATTTAAACTATATGACCGAACTGAATTCATGAATCAAACATACATCCATATACATGAAAGAAACTGGAGCACATGTGTTGACGCCCAATTTTGACCTCTCTACGCCCTGTATATGCTGCTTACATATATAAATATTTTATTTACCTTTTTTACGCAAATATTCGACTTGCATTTATATTTATAAAATAATTAATTATATAATATTGTGAAAATTATTTTAAATTACACACACATATATATATATATGTACATATAATTTGTATTGATTTTAATTTTTTGATATTAAATATTTATTTCATATATGATACATTTCGTATTAATATACGCTCCTATTGTGAAATGTATATTTTACTTAATCTTTATAAACTATTTACATAATTTTACTAATTTTTACAAATTTATTTGTATAATAATATTACTTGAATTTATAAATGGTTATGTTGATAGCGAAGTTTATATAATTTTTGATAAATTAATCACATTTCCTAGGCATGGAATTACTTATAAAATTTAATTATATAATTTTTACATGAGTCTACTCATTTTTATAACTTATTTATATTAATAATAATGTTTATATGATTTTACGTAATTTAAATTATTATATTACCTATTTGTTAAATTATTTACAAAAAATAATATTTTATTAATTATATAGCAACTAATTTTGAATGCTTCCCAATTTACTTAAAAACAAGCCACTTTCATTCAATTTCATTCAATTTTAGACTATTTTGGTCAATTTTAGCCACATTTTTTAACTCAATTTCATTTTTAATTAAGTATATACCATTTACTCTATTCACCCAATCCGTAACCCATTAATCCGACTGGGATCCGACCCATCTTCCTTAAAATTAATCTTAGTTGTTCATCTATTTTGATCTAAAGGCTGATATTAACCCTACCCTATTTCCTTTAATAACCAATTACCCCCAAAACCCTACTTCATTCTCCCATTTTTCATCTTCCTAAGCCACACCCGCCGCACAACCCCTCTCCGGATCCCTCTCCTATCTCCGGTCATCTCCGGCCAAACAGCACCACCAAACAACGGAAAACCACCGCCCTTCACTTCCCCCTATTTCTAAACCAGCACCGGATGAAAACCTCCCTCGTCGTTTCCATCGATTCTGGCCACTGTTGGCCGGAAAACCTCCATCACCCGTCACCCTTTTCTTCTTCTCTCTGTCGTCGACTTTCGGCGAACCACCTCAATCGTACCTCCCTCCATTTATTCCGGTGAATGACACACGCCGTAACTTTCTCTCTCTCTCTTCTCTTCCCTCGCCACCGCCGGCCGCCTCCCTCTCTCTCCTTTTTTCTCCGGCTGCCACAACCTCCACCAACAGCCGCACCTTCTCTTATCTCCCTCATCTTTGCCGCACAGCCACCGGCGAACTTCGGCTGCATCTCTCATCCGTCTTCCCTCATCGTCGTCCTCTCTTTTTCTGCCGGAAATCCACCAAAAACCACCACACCCTCTCTTCTCCCTCCTTGCCGGCCCACCACTCGAATAACAGCAGCACCACCGGAAACCCACGTCGGAAAACACCCGATCTACCTGTGTTTTTCTCTCTATTCTCCAACCCACTCTCACCACTTCTCGTCTCCCATCACTATCCCTCCCCCTCATCACCTCGCAAGCTCGTTCACCGGATAGTTCTTCATAGATCTGTCTGTAATATTGATTATTTTGAGGGTTTCATTTTATTTTTTTCATTTGTTCTTACCTATGCCTATTTAGATATAAGTGACAATCATGTTTGTTGGTAATTTTTGTTTATGTCGATTTAAAATATCATTCCCTAAAATGTTTGATTGATTTTCGTTTTGATGTCACTCTAATCTGGCTGAAGGTTCTTGTGCAAAGCATTTGGCATATACATCACCTCTTGTTAAATATTCTTTAAAAGTCATGCTATTTGTCCGATGTTAATCAATATGTACATGCCCGTATACATCTTGCATATAATTGTTGTTTATTTGATTCTCCATTGCTCTTTGTTTAACATTTCATAAGGAGTACATTTATATTGTTATGAGTCCCGTAATATTTGATTCCTGCTTGTATTATTTTGTGATGTTTTTTACTTAATTAAATATGATAGCTTAATATATGACATCTAAGTATTCAAATATTTTTTCTCAGAGTTGATATAATTTCTGCCTAAATTGACCCTACCTATTCGATTAAGCAAAACTTTGTATAATTCGTGTTTCCCTTTTAATCTAGTCTGTGATTGATTACGTACAGTTGTATTACATCCTAAGCCAATTGATTTCCCTTCTCTCCCATCTTCTAAAATATGTGACAACTTGGTCTAAGATTATTTATGGTATATTTGAATGCAATCTTGTTTAAGGAAAATTATTTTTCTTTTGATTGACACCCTGAATGGAAATGCATATTTATTTACCACTGCCTTTCCTTATATTGATTTACAACAGTTGCATTGCTTGTGTATTTTTGGGTAAATCGTGAATTAATTGATTTTGTCCATTGTTTAAGGAATAATTTTATTTATTTGAATATGCTGAATAATTTCCTTTCCTTAAATTCTCCTGCTTGGACTATAAAAAGGACCCTCTCATCTTTTTTGTTTTCATCCGAGAATTGAGAGAAAAAACAAAAAGTTGCTCCAGTTAAAATTTCTCTTATTCCTTCATCCCTCTTTCCTTTCTCAACACAAGCACTGCTCGGAATCCACGAGATTCTTGTGATCTTGACGTGTTGAGATTTGGGGCTAATTTTCTTGAAGGTCTCTTTAAAGCCGTAGTCGTTTACCCCTGCTTGTTAGAAGTGCAATTTCATTTTCATCACTAACCGGTTAGTTTTATGCCTTTACATTACTTTTGACAACAATTGCATGAATTTGCTACTTGTTTCAAGATGATTGAGAATTACACGTAGTGTTGTATATATCCTTTATAGATTCCTTGTTGTTATAATGTGTTTGCATTTTATTGCATGGTCCATTAACTAATTGGTAACTTATGGAATCTTAAATACGTATTTGTACGTGTGTATGTATGGTATTAATTGTCAAACAGGTCATTCATTTGGGATAAAGAGTCGCCCGGGGCAGGACGGACTTCGTATTTACTTTTATGATTTAATTTCTATTTTGTATTTAATTCATTATATTCTTCAATTTTGTAATAATTGTAAAACGCTGATAATAGTAAAATGGGGTCTGGGGCGGGGAATTGTATGCTTTTTCTTTACTATTTTCTCTTAGTTTGTCAAACTCGCCTAGAAAGAATGTCTATAGGAATAACACATAATAATTAGAAATCATGCCCATAATAATTAACACAATAATATAAGCGCCGATTAAATACTGCCCAAAAAATTATGTAGGATTTTATATGATCACGTGTGTGCAAATAGGTAAAAACCCCTCATACAAGTTTTTATTTCCAGATCTGTTTTCTTTTAAATTAATACGTGATAAAAGACTATTAGGTAACAGGTTTATAGGACTTAATCTTCCATATTGATTCTCATAATCGTGAAACCCAATCCGATTTATTTTCTCAATCAGAAAACCATGCCCGATTTATTGGTTTTAATATGATTCGTCTGCTACCATAATTTCAATAGATATCATGTATTTAGGTCTTCTTCAACACTGCATGTAGTTATTAGAACAGATCTAATTGCTTTACTATAAATTATGCGTATAGGATTTAAATAGTGCATGCAAGATGTTCTTCTTATTTAACATAGAAATCATGCCTATAGGTTAAGATTTAATTTGTAAATCATAATACTTGTCTAACTGTCACATTATGTTCATCTATTTCAGACTGACATTTCTTTACATTAAATTTCGTTTTCACTGATCATCATGAACAATCCCTAACCATGCATGAAATCGGACATCTTATTTAAAAGTCATCTTTTACTTGCACCGATTTAGAAGTCATAGGTTGACACAGAGGCCTATTTGAAACCTATATTTGCTATCTGTTTTAATCTATTTGTCTGCATTTAATCGCCTTAACAGCCCCTAGGATTTTTATACCCAAAAATCCAATAGTTGTCTAACGCCTCTTGGACATTAGGTGTGGGACGGATAGACAAATTCTAGGCCGTTAGTTTTCTTCACGTAGAGAGCTTTAAGTTAATAATCAATTAATTAGGTAGGTAGTGGGATATGATAGTCTGTGCTCGCTGAATAATACGGCAATCTAAATGGCTGCGAAGTATTATTTAAGTTGCACGGGGTGATCCCATTAGGTTAAAATAACCCCTCCTTTAAATGTAGAACTACGTCCGGCCTGATTCCCTTAAGGGATACGTAGGCGCCTCTATGAGGTTCGGCCCCTTAGATTTAAAATTCATTTGTTTGTTTATTAAATTCGGTATTCAATTGTAAATATTTATGATAATCACGTTTTTGCAACTTGCTCTACATTTTGTCAACTTTTAAATCGAATTGCCTATTGTTGTAACT
Organism: Datura wrightii; assembly: GCA_035772735.1. Classification (NCBI taxonomy): domain Eukaryota; kingdom Viridiplantae; phylum Streptophyta; class Magnoliopsida; order Solanales; family Solanaceae; genus Datura; species Datura wrightii. The sequence continues at coordinate 68,178,306 of JASDFA010000003.1, read as the reverse complement.
TTTAAAAGGTAATAATAATTGTCTTTGAACACATAATTGTCCAATTGCTTTCTTCTCGCTTGTCTATCAGTTTCTTTATTTTTTATTCACCTATATTATCAATCTAGTTTTAATTTAATAATATAGGCTAAAATCAATTTATCTTATCACTAGTAATTCCCCACATATTAATGGATCCGGCTGGAAACCACATTTGTGGACCTCGAAAGGTGCCTAACACCTTCCTTTCAAGGTAATTTAAGTCATTTCCCTACTCTGGTAACATAGATAACTAAGCAGACTTTTATATTAGAATAGTGCCCTAACGCACCTCAAATCGTTAGGTGGCGACTCTTCTTTCACAACAAACCCTTAAGAGCCATCACATGTTGTATCCCACTTTTCGCGAGAAAAATGAGGCGCGACAACATGAACTGGACATGAAACTGAATAGAGTTTTAGGGCAAAAACTGATACCTCAAGCTGGAACTGAGCCAGTAGAGAATAAATGTGGGTATTTGGCCATCATATCTGCTTCGGCTTCCGACGTAGCTCCCTCCACATGATGATTCCTCCATAAAACTTTAACTGAAGCTACTTCCTTGTTCCTTAGCCTTCGAACCTGACGATCCAGTATTTCCATCGGAACCTCCTCATAACTAATGTTGTCTTTCACACCAACGCTGTCCACCGGAACAACTAGAGATGGATCACCCAAACACTTCTTTAAGAGCGATACTTGAAAAAAAGGATGAACAGAAGCTAATTATGAGGTAAACTCCAATTCATATGCCACCTTGCCAACCCGCTTCACAATCTGGTAGGGACTCACATAACGGAGACTGAGTTTTCTTTTCTTTCTGAATCTCATCACTCCATTCATGGGAGACACTTTTAGAAACACCCAATCATCATCTTCGAACTCAAGTTCCCTCCTTCTCACATCGGCATAGGACTTTTGGTGACTTTGAGCTATTTTCAACCTATCCCGTATGAGCTGAAACTTTCTCCATGGCCTCATGAACTGAATCTGTCCCTATCATCGCAACTTCACCGACCTCAAACCAACCAATAGGCGATCTACATCTCCGCCCATAGAGAGCCTCAAACAGAGCCATCTAAATACCAGAATGGTAGTTGTTATTGTACACAAACTTAATAAGAGGCAAATGGTCATTCCAACTAACCTTGAAGTCAATCACACATGCTCTCAACATGTCCTCGAGAGTCTTAATTGTCCACTCCGCTTGACCATCTGTTTGCGGGTGAAATGCTATACTGAGCTTAACCTGAGTACCCAATCCTTTTTGAAACAACCTCCAAAAATGTGAGGTAAACTGAGTACCTCTGTTCGATATGATGGAAAAGGGAATTCCATGCAATCGAACTAGCTCTCGGATGTATAGTTTGGCATAATCCTCTGTTGTATCAATGGTTTTGACTGGTAGAAAATGAGCGACTTTGGTCAACTTGTCCATAACCACCCAAATGGTGTCATACTGCCAACGAGTGCAAGGAAACCCTGTGATGAAGTCCATGTTGATTTCTTCCCACTTCCAAGTGGGGATACTAATATCCTGAAGTACACCTCCCGGTCTCTGGTGCTCAACCTTCACTAGCTGACAGTTTGGACACTTAGCCACAAATTCCACTATGTCCTTCTTCATGCCATTCCACCAATAGACCTCCCGTAGGTCATGGTACATCTTGGTGGCACCTGGGTGTATCGAATATCTGGAACTTTGAGCCTCGTGCAACATCTGATTTCTCAAATCATCAACGTCCGAAACACACAAGAGACCCTGGTATCGAAGCACACCATCTCCCCCTTTGGAGAAGACCTCTAACTTCTGATTTTGAACAACCTCCTTTAATTTTACAAAAATGGGATCCTCATCTTGTCTAGCTTTTACATCATTCACCAAGAATGATTCTGATCAGTTCTTCACTTTAACACTGCCATCGATCGAGTCAACCAAATGAACTCCCAACTTTGCAAGCCGATGCATATCCTTCACCAGCTCCTTCCTCCCCTCATCCACATGGGACACACTCTCCATAGAGAGTCTACTAAGTGTGTCTGCTACTACATTGGCCATGCCCAGATGGTAAAGGACACTAGTGTCATAATCCTTGAGTAGCTCCAACCACCTCCTTTGCTATAGATTTAGATCCTTCTGGGTAAACACATATTGTAAACTCTTGTGGTCCTAAACACATCTACGTGGACCCTGTACAAATAGTGTCTAGATCTTTAAGGCAAACACCACTGCCGCCAATTCAAGATCGTGGGTTGGGTAATTCTTCTTATGAACTTTCAGCTTCTGGAAGCGGATGCTATCACTTTACCATGCTGCATCAATACGCAACCAAGGTCGATTCTTGAAGCATCGTAATACACCACAAACCCATTTGTACCCTCCGTTAGAGTTAACACCATTGCTAAGGTAAGTCAAGTCTTCAACTCCTGAAAGCTTCTCTCACAAGCCTCCAACTATTGGAACTTCACTTTTTTGGGTCAATTTGGTCAATGGCGCTGCAATGGATGAAAATCCCTCAATAAATCTCCGATAATAACCAGCTAAGCCCAAAAAGGTCCAGATATCTGAAGGATTCACCGGTCTAGGCCAATTCTTCACCGCTATCTACTTTCTGAGAGTCCACCTTTTTGCCCTCACTTAACACCACATGGTCCAGAAATGCCACTGAGTTCAACCAAAACTCGCACTTGATGAATTTAGCATATAGTTGGCGATCCTTGAGAGTCTGTAGCACACCCCACAAATGAGCGACATGCTCCTCCTTACTCCGAGAGTATATTAGGATGTCATCAATAAACACGATCACGAACATATCCAAGTATGGTTTGAACACCCTGTTCATCAAGTCCATATAATCATTGTTTATTTGATTCTCCTTTGCTCTTTGTTTAATATTTCATAAGGAGTACATTTATATTGTTATGAGTCCCATAATATTTGATTCCTACTTGCATTATTTTGTGATGCTTTGTACTTAATTAAATATGGTAGCTTAATATATGACAGCGGAGTATTCAAATATTTTTGGTCAAAGTTAATATAATTTCTGCCTAAATTGACCTTACCTATTTGATTAAGCAAAACTTCGTATGATTCGTGTTTCCCTTTTAATCTTGTCCGTGATTGATTACATACTGTTGTATTACATCCTAAGCCAATTGATTTCCCTTCTCTCCCGTCTTCTAAAATATGTGACAACTTGGTCTTAGATTATTTATGGTATATTTGAATGCAATCTTGTTTAAGGGAAATTATTTTTCTTTTGATTGACACCCTGAATGGAAATGCATATTTATTTACCACTGCCTTTCCTTATACTGATTTACAACAGTTGCATTGCTTGTGTATTTTTGGGTAAATCATAAATTAATTGATTTCATCCATTGTTTAAGGAATCATTTTATTTATTTGAATATGATGAATAATTTCCTTTCCTTAAATTCTCCTGCTTTGACTATAAAAGGGACCCTCTCGTCTTTTTTGTTTTTATCCAAGAATTGAACGAAAAACCAAAAAATTGCTCCAGTTAAATTCCTTTTATTCCTTCATCCCTCTTTCCCTTCTCCACACGAGCACTTCTCGGAATTCGTGAGATTCTTGTGATCCTGACGTGTTGAGATTTGGGGCGAATTTTCATGAAGGTCTCTTTAAAGTCGTAGTCGTTTACCCCCTGCTTGTTAGAACTGCAATTTTATTTTCATCACTAATCAGTTAGTTTTATGCCTTTACATTACTTTTGATAACAATTGCATGAATTTGCTACTTGTTTCAAGATGATTGAGAATTACAAGTAGTGTTGGATATATCCTTTATAGATTCCTTGCTGTTATAATCTGTTCGCACTTTATTGCATGGTCCATTAACTAATTGGTAACTTATGAAATCCTATACGTATTTGTACGTGTGTATGTATCGTATTAATTGTCAAATAGGTCATTCCTTTGGGATAAAGAGTCGCCCGAGGCAGTACAGACTTCAAATTTATTTTTATGATTTAATTTCTATTTTATATTTAATTCATTATATTCTTCAATTTTGTAATAATTATAAAACGTTGATAATAATAAAAGGGGGTCTGGGGTGGGGAATTGTATGCTTTTTCTTTACTATTTTCTCTTAGTTTGTCAAACTCGCCTAGAAAGCATGCCTATAGGAATAACACATAATCATTAGAAATCATGCTCATAAGAATTAACACAATAATATAAGCGTCGATTAAATACTGCCCAAAAAATTATGTAGGATTTTATATGATCACGTGTGTGCAAATAGGTAAAAACCCTCATACAAGTTTTTATTTGCATATCTGTTTGCTTTTAAATTAATACGTGATAAAAGACTATTAGGTAACAGGTTTATAGGACTTAATCTTCCAGATTGATTCGCGTAATCGTGAAACCCAATCCAATTTATTTTCTCAATCAGAAAATCATGCCCGATTTATTGGTTTTAATATGATTCTTCGTCTGCTACCATAATTTCAATAGATATCATGTATTTAGGTCTTCTTCAATACTGCCTATAGTTATTAGAATAGATCTAATTGCTTTACTATAAATTATGTGTATAGGATTTAAATAATGCATGCAAGATCTTCTTCTTATTCAACATAGAAATCATGCCTATAGGTTAATATTTAATTTGTAAATCATAATACTTGTATAACTGTCAACTTATGTTTATCTATTTCAGACTGACATTTCTTTACATTAAATTCCGTTTTCACTGATCATCATGCACAATCCCTAACCATGCATGAAATCGGACATCTTGTTTAAAAGTCATCTTTTACTTGCACCCATTTAGAAGTCATAGGTTGACACAGAAGCCTATTTAAAACCTATATTTGCTATTTGTTTTAATCTATTTGTCTGCATTTAATCGCCGTAACAGCCCTTAGGATTTTTATACCCAAAAATCCAAATAGTTGTCCAACGCCTCTTGGACATTAGGTGTGGGACGGGTAGGCAAATTCTAGGCCGTTAGTTTTCTTCACGTAGAGAGCTTTAAGTTAATAATCAATTAATTAGGCGGGTAGTGGGATATGATAGTCTGTGCTCGCTGAATAATATGAGTAATCTAAATAGTTGCGAAGTATTATTTAAGTTGCACCGGGTGATCCCATTAGGTTAAAATAACCTCTCCTTTAAATGTAGAACTAAGTTCGGCCTGATTCCCTTAAGGGATACGTAGGCGCCTCTATGAGGTTCGGCCCCTAGATTTAAAATTCATTTTTTTGTTTATCAAATTTGGTATTTAATTGTAAATATTTTTTATAATCACTTTTTTGCAACTTGCTCTACATTTTGTAAACTTTTAAATCAAATTGCCTATTGTTGTAACTTTTAAAAGGTAATAACAATTGTCTTTGAACACATAATTGTCCAATTGATTTCTTCTCGCTTGCCTATCAGTTTCTTTATTTTTTATTCACCTATATTATCAATATAGTTTTAATTTAATAATATAGGCTAAAACCAATTTATCTTATCACTAGTAATTCCCCACATATTAATTGATCCGGCTGGGAACCACATTTGTGGACCTCGAAAGGTGCCTAACATCTTCCTTTCGATGTAATTTAAGCCCTTGCCCGACTCTGGTAACATAAATAACTAAGCATACTTTTAGCTTAGAACAGTACCCTAACGCACCTCAAATCATTAGGTGGCGACTCTTCTTTCACAACAAACCCTTAAGAGCCGTCACATGTTGTATCTCGCGTTTCGCGAGAAAAATGGGGCGCGACAGCATGGAGACTCTGCTAGGGACTTTAGGCTTTAACAACAACGTGGTCGTTTTATGTGGGGTTCTATTTGATTTTTAATTGTTTAAAAATTGCTAACTGTCAGGTTTAAAATCCTTTCCCTTCATTTGTTTCTAGCAATATTTATTCGCTTCCCTATATGTTTCACCTTGAAGTTACTAACCATTTTCCTCTTTTTGTTTTTCCCGTTATTATTTATCATTTCTTTATGACTTGTAATATGCGATAATTATTTATAAATTGTTGCATTTTATATAAACTGGCATACCGCTCATATTTTCCCCCACTTGGGAATCTCTCACTATCACACACAACAACGATTGCATGATTTCATGGTCGTTCACTATTAAAACACCTCAAGAAATGTCTTATGATTTGGTCGATCAGTGGTGCACCGACGGTCATAAGCTTCCTCACTCTCGAGTTGTCCGCTTAAGGGAACCATGTCATTCCCACTCTTATTCCTAGAGCTTGACCGTGTATTCCTTTAGAAAGACGTGCACATCATATTAAACTTAGAAGATCACGACGTCCATGGTACGACAAGATTAAATAGAGAAACTTGCCCCAAGTCTTAAGGGATCTTAAAATCCCGAAAAGGACGATCCATAAATTTTGTGCATTTTAAGAGAAATAATGTTTAAGTAATGTCATTTTGCTCCTGGGTGGGTAGGTTAGCTTAACTTTCCTTTGGGCTGCAGGTACAATGAGTCTCCCTACCTCCTATCCGATATTTGGTATGGTTTGGTGCATGCCCGTAGGAATGAAAGCATGGTGGTGTGATTTAGGAGAATATGGCCAAAATGAGGTGAGAAAGGTATTGGGGCACTTTCCTTCTCTTATGCAAGTTACCCCATGTCGAGAACTTATCGAAGCGGCCACTACATTCTGGGACAAGAAAAGAGTCGTCTTCAGATTTGGTGACATTTAAATGACTCTGTTATTGGAAGAAATTTGTGGCTATGTAGAAACTGTGAGCCTGTTGTGGAGAAATAGGAAATGGGAAAAAGCTGAGATGATTATACCCAAACACGTCACCTTAGAAGATGCATGTTACTAGTTGGGGCTGCAAGGTAGCAACATGGTATCCTATGTAATGAAGGGAAGGATGCCGGGGAAATATTTGCTCAACCGGTTTGGTCATAATTCTTCTCGTGAAATCTACAAAGAAGAGAGTCCCGATCCAAACTCATGGATGAGCAAAAGAATATTTGCATTCATGGTTTATTTTCTGGGGATGGTGGTTTTCTCACGAGGAGTTGAGGAAGACATTGATATCCACCTTGTTTCGGTAGTTCACGCCTTATGCAAAGGTATTGACAAAGGACCTTGCACAGTGCTCGGTCTGTGTTATATGGGTATCTAAACCGACACGCAAGTGCACGTGGTTGAACAAGTAGTAAGTGGCTTTAGTAAGCCAAGTATCGATCCCTCAGAGACTCGGATTAAGTGAAGTTTGCTTAAGTATACTATACTATATTTAACTTCTAAATATGCTGACAACAACGTAACCAAAAAGTGAATAATTTGTTTTATAAATTTTATACTACAACTACTAACAATTATCTACTTTGAATTTAAACTATGGATATGAGCATGCCGAGGTTATAGAACATGTAAAGAAACTGATTATAATCATACATTGGTTAATCTGTTCTTCCAGTTGCTAGCCAAGAACATTAGCCAAGAGATTAAAACTCTCATATTTAATCTCACTTAAGAATCATAAACCATCCGTCTACATTTCTGTGATCAAATGCAATTCATGACCTAGCAATACAATTCCGGTTCCTAAATTGACTAATACGGCTTTCAAGTATATTTCTATCAGGAAAGCACATCAAAACTCAATTTTCCCAAATCAAGTAAAGAACAATATCCTATTAATTCACAACTTTCCAATTTCGTGCTCTCTCGAGTGAAATCGGACTTTTTAGATATACATTAATGTAGGCCACACACCAATGCAGTAAGAACAAGAATTAATAGAACAACATGGAAGAAAAAGATGAAAAACCATATAATTAATAATCAAAATTCATCACAAGTGTTCATAACCTCAGCAAGGAAGGGAATTAGCCACTCATTTGTGGATTAATCATCCTAAAACAAGTGTTAATCATACAAACAATTGAATTAGAGAAGAAAGAAAGAGAGTAAAAACCCTGAACTTTTCGTCCCTCAACTGCCTGTAACCCACGTCCTTGCTCCACCAAGTCTGTATTATGAAAAATGAACCTAAGTGTTCTATTTATACTAGTGGGAATTTTTCCTGGAATAACAAGCAACGTGTCACGGAGTGCATCGCGGAGCACTGTCTCCGTGACACGGCGTGAACGCGGACCCTCACCGGAAATTAGGGGTCCGGGAATAAAGCACCAACGTGGCACGGCGTGCAACGCGGAGGCTAGCCACTGTGCCACGGAGCTGTCGCGAGTCTCCACTGGAATTGATGAATTTTTCACCCTCCAGGCAGAATGCCTCCGCGATGGCAGCGTGACACGGCTCCATCGCGGAGCCCCTTTAATTTGTGCAGTCCAATGCTTTTTCCCTTGCTCGCATCCAAGTCCAACTCCGATATCATCCAACATGCATTTTAGCTTCCCGAAATCATATTTTACCTACAAAACAATGCTAATCATGTTGGTTAGTATAAATTCACATTTTATTACCAATTACATGAAAATGTATACACATTGCTAGATAAACAAGGCGAAAATGATACTTTTGAGTATCACTTGGGCATATAAATCTGCCCAAGATCACTTACCCCACACTTAAAGTCTTGTTCGTCCTCGAACAACAAACATACAATTCATGCAATTTACATCCCAACCTTCGCCACTATGGTGCGACAATTTGAGCTACGGTCATACCGATCATTCAATATTGCGAATCATCAAGAAAACATGCATGGTCTTAACAATGCAATGACCTTCAATACATTAAGACTTCCTAAACTTTAAGAATCGACTCTCGATATCGGCAAACTCATGCAAATTAGCTAATCAAGATATCCGACACGAAAATCAATCTTTCATCAAGCATGTGCCCTCACAACTCTAGAGAATCTTCCCCTTTTTGCTCATGTGACACACAAACATTCAAGTAGGGGCATGTAAAAATTAATTTCACTCTCTCTCCCAAAAGAATTCACATGCATCATGTCATGACCCATAAGCTTGCCCTTAGTGTATTACTCCACTAATATAAAGAAATGCAATGTAAGATCACGTAGGACTTTAATGGGTTGTAATGGAAGCTATGAAACTAGTATATATTGGATTAGCCAATAATAGCCACTAGCATCCTTAAGCGCCTTTGCAACACATTCCCATCAACTCATGGACATTGTTTCTCTCTTTTCTCTTTTTTTTTCATCATCCCATTCTTGATGATTTACTTTAGTATGGCCCATTTCATTAAGCACACTTGACACGATAACAGAGGTTTTTCATGCACCTTCATTATCATTTAATTATAGCAAGTGCACCTTCAACCTTTTCTTTTCTTCCCTCTCTCTGCTTTTCTTTTTCTTTTCACCATTCTCACTCTTTGACACTTTGGGAAAATTATTTTTTTCTTCTTAAGCGCTTAAGAGTTTTGTATAGACTTTACGGCTAATGAAAAGAAAGAATTAAGCTCAGTTTATACTTTTTGGACAAAAGAAAGAAAGAATAGGCTAAAGGCTCAAAGGGCTGACTAGGGTATACAATCACATAAAGGGGAAGTATGACAAGAAAAAATTAGAAACTCTCGGTTAAAACAAAGAAATGCCTACATCCTTTCCAACACTACACCTCCTTCATTTCGTTTTGTACACACACCAGGCAAGTTCTAGACACTTCACAATAGCATGGAATAACAATACCTCACTTCACACTTTATGCACATGCTCGATTCAAGATGCATTCACAGACTCTTCAATTAGCTAATTACATGAATTCAAACATTAAGCCTCAATCACACCGAATCGAACTCTACAGCCTAGGTATCTCAACATATTTACAAAATTGCATGCTTTCATACAAATCACTTTTGCATTTTGAATATCAGGTACAACACGCAACCAACATTTCACAACCATATAGTAACTACAGGTTCCGTGATGCAATCCACCAAAGAAAGAAAAAAACTGAAAATAAATTAAAATAACTACTCCTACCGACTACATTTCCCTTAAGACGTTCGTCATCCATCCATCATAGGGAACGGTCACTAACTATGACGTCGGTTCAATGGGACCATTCTCGGTAAAAGAACGGAAAACAAACGCCGAGAAACCCAAAAATAAAAATTGAAAAATTTTGCAAAACATCGATCATTTCGATGGAAAAATTATTTAAAAAATATTTTAAATATGAACAAAATATTTTCGCAAAATTTTAAAATTATCGATCATTTCGATAAGCAAAAATATTTACAAAAATTTTACAGACTTAGCTGGCAACATCAACATTCCACAACACAAATCAATTCCACAAACATGTACAGATACAGAACAATTTGAAAATTCACAAACACAGGGAAACATACATACAAAAATACAGAGCAAAGCATACAAGCAAACCATCCCAGCCCAGCACCTAACTACTCCCCACCCCACACTTAAACCGAACACTGTCCCCAGTGTTCATAAAAATTAAAAATAACAAAATTGGGTGGTGGAACTCCCTGATCAGTCAAAGTATTCCACTTCTTCATCAGGTGCTGCTGCCTCATCTCCCATGTCTGAGTCGCCTCCGTCGTCGTCATCGGACTCCACATCGGAGTCCTCCCGACGTGTCTCCCCGTCCGTGGGGACGTCATCGTCAGTGGGCTCTACAAAGGCTGGCCCCACTCGGCATAGAGCCCTGGCGTTTTCGCCAAATGGGTAATCTAGCTCGAGCTGCCATAGCTCCTCCTCCGTGGCTGGTCTCCCACCGATCCTGAGCTGGAGCATTTGCATCCCAAACATCCGCGCCATGTACTGGTCATCACGAGTGTGTCGCTCGCCAAGCGTCAGCACTGGCCCGTGGGTGGTGTCGGGGGCCTTAGTTTTGGTCACATCCAAGGCCCGCCGCTCCAACTGCGGGATATAATCCAAAGCCTCTTCCTCGACGTCGAGGCCCCAGAGAAAGGTGGTGAGTAGTCCACCGAACCTATACCTGTGGCCCTGGTGTAATCGGGCTCTCTTCATGGCAGATATGATGACCGCCCCAACATTAATCTCCAGCCCTTTCATCAGGGCATACACCAGGCAAACACGGTCTCGGGTCACATCAGTCATGTGTACCCCCGGGATTAGGCACAAGTAGACTATCTTCAGCCAGATTTGGGCTTCCCTGTTCATTTGAGAATATGGCAGAGTTTGGTGGTAGCCCCTTTCTTTATGTCTGCTCCATCTAGCTGTGGATCGAGCCCCACACAGTGTGCGTCTGATGTCGGCATACGGTGGGGTAATGTTCAGCTGGCGGAGAACGTGGGCGTCTGTGTCCCGCGCTCCTATGATGGCATTTAGCTGTTGGGGTTCCAGAGTGACTATCTGCCCTCTGATCTTGATGGTGTGGCTTCTGATTGTCGGGTTCCAATTAGCATAGAACTCCCGGACCAAGTGCAGGTTGCATTCCTTGGGCTCCTGAAATATGAAACTTAGCCCAGCAGCCTCGATCCGTTGAACTATTCGGGGGAACTCCTGTGCTAATGGCTCCCGTGCTATATGCTCCTCGGGGAAATATTTGTTCTCTTTGTGCTTAGCATACCACTTCTTCCCCTCATCAGTCACCCATCTCGTTCCGTATTGGCGGCGCTGGCCGCGTGGAACTGCTGGTGCAGCTGGGACTGCTGTGCCCAGTCTGAGTCTTTTCCTTCCGGTGCCTGAAGTTGATGCACCCTTACCTTTATCTTGCCTGCTTGCCATTTTACCTGTCAACACAAGTAAACAAGCTCAATGTTAAGCTAAATGAATATTAACTTCGGCTAAGGTCGGGTTACGCTAAGTTTACCCCACACTTAGTCCTTAGCTACAGTTGCGATACTACGGCAAGAATAACTTTATTTACACCAAAATACCAGCCATACACTCATGCTTAAGTGCGTTCAAACAAAAATTCGACGGTATAACTTCTGCGTACTACTCAGACTTCGTACAGCTAATCTCAATCACTACCATCGCTAGCATTTCAACCATCGCACTTAGCCAAGAAAAAATGAAGAAACAAAACAACAACAAAATTTTATACACACGAACCTATACAACCAACCAAATTCGAACAAATTTCAACATTTTCCCCCAAAACCCGAGAATTCGTCGTCTATTACATTCAAACACTTCTTACAACGATTCATCTCATTTAACAAGTACACCCCGGCATAGAATTCACAAATTCAACACATTACCAATTTCAAATTCAACAACCAAGCCCTATAATTGAATTTCGCAATCAGCTTCGAATAATTCATGCAATCGACAAGTTCAAACAATCATTACAACATTTTGAACTTTTATCAATCAATAAACAACTCGAATTCATGCTTAATTTCGACTTAGGGTGATTTAGTTCACCTCTCATGCTTAATTTCGAATAAAATCGACAAAAACTTGAGAGAGAATCGGAAAACATACCTTATCGTTGAATAAGCGAAGAAAACTTGGTAATTCGTTGCCTTAAGCCGTGGCACGTTGGTGGGGGAGGGATTTTGGGATGTTTGGTCGCGGAGGAAAATGAGAATGAGGGAAAAAAGGGAGAAATCGGGGTTTAAAATGTAGAAAACACGCGGGTCACCCGGCAACCCGGTGTGACCCGTCACAATTTATACGGCAACGTGTCACGGAGTGCATCGCGGTGCACTGCCTCCGTGACACGGAACCATTGCGATAGCCTTCTAGAAATTTTGAAATTTCCGAATTACACCTCAACGTGTCACGGAGGGTAACGCGGAGGTCCTCCTCCGTGACACGGAGCTATCGCCCCAGCTCACTGTCTTCTATATTTTATTAATTTGTCATACCTCGCCTTTTCCTTCATGATTCCGTGCACATTTTTCTCCGTTTGACCTGAAAATCATCTCACAAAACAAAATTGGTTAGAATAATAGGTTTCACCTAACTAAAATCAAAAAATACTGACTAAATCGAAAATTTTTTGTAATAAATCAAGAAAAGAGAAAAAAAAAGAAAAATTTATTTACACTTTACAAAATGAAAGAAAAAAATATTTTTTTTTCACGGGTTGCCTCCCGTGCAGCGCCTGGTTTACCGTCGCGGCTCGACGTCATTTACGCTCAATTGTCCGCAAGGGTGATGGACGATTTCGCACGATCATTGTCCTCCCCCCAGTAGTGCTTACACCGTTGGCCATTTACTAAGAACGTGGCACTCCGATCTTCTTGCCACAATTCTACAGCCCCATGAGGGGTCATTCTTACCACTTCAAATGGTCCCGACCATTTAGACCTCGGCTTTCCAGGAAACAACTTCAATCTCGAATTGAAGAGCAAAACTTTCTGTCCCAGCTCGAAAATGCGATGCACCACATGCTTATCATGCCATCTTTTGGTTCTTTCCTTGTAGTACTTGGCATTCTCATAGGCATGCCAGCGGAACTCATCAAGTTCACTGAGCTGCATTAGTCTCTTTTTGCCCGCCAGCTCTAAGTCCATATTTAGCTTTCTGACAGCCCAGAAGGCTCGGTGCTCTAACTCCACCGGAAGATGACATGCTTTGCCGTAGACCAATCGGTATGGTGAGGTTCCAATCGGTGTCTTGTAAGCGGTTCTGTAAGCCCACAACGCCTCATCAAGTTTGCTGGACCAATCATTTCGTTGTGTATTCACCGTTTTCTGAGAAATCTGCTTCACTTCTCTATTTGACACCTCTACTTGCCCACTAGTTTGGGGGTGGTATGTTGTTGCCACTTTATGGCTCACCCCATACTTGGCTAGTAATTTCTTGAAACTTGCATTGACAAAGTGAGCCCCTCCATCACTGATAATGGCTCGGGGTGTCCCGAACCTTGTGAGGATGTGTTTTTTCACAAACTTCGTTACTACCTTGTTGTCATTCCTGGGGCAAGCTATTGCTTCCACCCATTTTGATACATAATCTACGGCCACCAAGATGTAAAGATTACCAAATGACGGTGGGAATGGACCCATGAAGTCAATTCCCCATACATCAAAAGGCTCAACTTCCAGTATATTCTGCAGCGGCATCTCTTGTCTTCTGCCAATTGATCTTGTACGCTGACATCTATCACACATTTTGACATACGCCATAGAGTCTCTGAACAGTGTTGGCCAAAAGAACCCTGACTGTAGAACCTTGTGTGTTGTTCTCTCGCCTCCGTGATGCCCTCCATACAATGAAGAATGGCAGCCGCTCAACACCTCTGCAATCTGACTCTCTGGGATGCATCTTCTCATTACCTGATCTGGTCCCTGTTTGAATAAATATGGTTCATCCCAAACATAGTGCCGGCTATCGTGCCTCAATTTCCTTCTTTGCTGGTCTGTTGCCTTAGGTGGGTATACTCCGCTCACTAGTAAGTTGACTATGTCTGCATACCAGGGAACTTCAGCTTCTCCAACTGCCAAGAGTTGCTCATCGGGGAACTCTTCATTTATGTTATCACTTTCCATCACATGCGACCGACTTTCCAGTCGTGATAGGTGATCTGCTACTTGGTTCTCGCTCCCCTTTCTGTCTCTGATCTCAAGGTTGAACTCCTGCAACAATAAGATCCATCTGATCAACCTGGGCTTAGCATCCTTCTTGTTGAATAGGTACCGAATAGCTGCATGATCGGTGTACACCACAACTTTCGAACCCACCAAATAAGACCTGAATTTGTCAAATGCAAACACCAAGGCTAGCATTTCTTTCTTTGTGACTGTGTAATTGCTTTGGGCCGTATTCAGTGTTTTGCTTGCATAATAATAGAATAGAAAATTCTATTTTTTCTTTGCCCTAATACGGCTCCCACAGCCACATCACTGGCATCACACATCAGCTCAAATGGTTGTTCCCAGTCAGGAGAAGTAAGTATAGGTGCTTCTATCAATTTCTGCTTCAACTTTTCGAATGCTGTAACACACTCATCATTCAACTCGAACTTTACCTCTTTTTCTAGTAATCTGCATAGCTGTCTAGAAATGTTGGAAAAGTTTTTGATGAATCGTTTGTAGAATCCTGCATGCCCAAGAAAACTGCGCACACCTTTCACTGACACTGGTGGTGGCAACTTTTCAATAACCTCGATCTTAGCACGATCGACTTCCAACCCCTTTTTAGATACTTTGTGGCCAAGGACAATACCCTCCTTCACTAAGAAGTGGCATTTCTCCCAGTTTAATACAAGGTTGGATTCCTCACAGCGAGCCAGCACCCTATCAAGATTCTGCAAACAAGTAGCAAACGAATCACTGAAAACAAAAAAATCATCCATAAATACCTCAACAAAATCCTCCACCATATCATGGAAAATAGCCAATGTGGCGGGTGCATTGCATAACCCAAACGGCATTCGCCTGAAAGCATATGTCCCATAAGGACAGGTGAAAGTAGTCTTCTCTTGATCCTCTGGAGCTATGGCTATTTGGTTATAACCAGAGTACCCATCAAGGAAGCAATAATATTCCTGTCCTGCCAACCTATCCAGTATTTGATCAATAAAGGGGATGGGGTAATGATCTTTCCTAGTGGCTTCTTTTAGCTTTCTGTAGTCCATGCAGATTCGCCAGCCTGTGACGGTTCGAGTAGGGATCAACTCATCTTTCTCGTTGGTGACTACAGTCATCCCCCCTTTCTTTGGAACACATTGAACGGGGCTGACCCATTCACTGTCTGAAATTGGGTAGACCACACCAGCATCAAGCCACTTGATTATTTCTTTCCTTACCACATCCTTCA
The DNA here is from genome assembly GCA_035772735.1 of Datura wrightii. Lineage (NCBI taxonomy): Eukaryota > Viridiplantae > Streptophyta > Magnoliopsida > Solanales > Solanaceae > Datura > Datura wrightii. The sequence goes on along the minus strand of JASDFA010000003.1, from coordinate 68,162,630 downwards.
TTGCTGGATTAAGTCTCCGTTGCGGCTGAACGGTTGGTTTGGCTCCTGTCTCCATGAATATCCTGTGTGTGCAGAAAGCTGGATTAATACCCTGAATGTCTAACATCTGCCAACCCATTGCTTTCTTCCTCTTTCTGAGAACACCCAATGCTGCCTTTTCCTGTGCCTCCGTCAAGTCTACAGAGATGATAACTGGTAACGTCTCCCCTTCCCCCAAAAAGATATATTTTAAATGGGGAGGCAATTCTTTCAGCTCCAGCTTCGGTGCCTCCTCAACGGATGGTTTCGGCAAAGGCTCTACAGATCTCATCAATGATTGAAATTCCTGTCTCCTTGGATGATTCTGTGTTCCATTCAACAATTGGACCATTCCACACGCCTCTCTATCTCCAAAATGATCGGAGTGCATCAACGCTCTTTCCAATGGGTCTTGAGATTCAACAATCTGCCTAATTTCTTCATGTTCAACCACATTGATTGCTGAAAGCTCCTCATTTATAGCTGGCAGCTTCATGGCTTTTAACACATCAAATATCTCTACCTTGTCATGTGCTCGCATTGTAAGTTGACCCGCAGCTACGTCGATTAATGCTTTCCCAGTTGCCAAGAAGGGTCGTCCCAAAATAAATGGGACTTTCGCGTCTGGTTCAAAATCCAAAACAATAAAATCTACCGGGAAAATTAGGGATCCCACTTGCACTAGAACATCCTCAACAATGACATCCGGCCTAGCTAAGGATCGATCCGCCAACTGCAAGATTACGGTCGTAGGTCTAGGACTCCCTAGACCCAACTTTCTGAATACCGAAGATGGCATCAGATTTATGCTCGCTCCCAGGTCACACAATCCACGAGCTCGGATGCTCTGCCCAATAGTAAGCTGGATAGTAAAACTTCCAGGGTCTTTTAGCTTCGTGGGCAGTCTATTTTGGATCCGGGAAGTGCACACCTCCGTCAAAGCCACCGTGGCATACTCAGTCAAATCACTTTTGTTGGCCACGATGTCTTTAATGTATTTGGCATATTTAGGCACTCCTTGCAAGACATCAACAAGAGGTAAGTTAACATGTACCTGTTTAAGCACCTCCATGAATTTCTTGAAACACGCCTCCTCCTTGTGTTTCTTGAGTCGTTGAGGGAATGGGGGTGGAGGTCTTTCTGATTCAGCTTCTTTGGTCTTCCCCCTTTCCGAACTTTGCTCCCCCTCAACTTCTGCTGCTCCCGAATTTTGAGGTGGTCTTTCTGGTTCCACCTCCTTCAGCTGCAAACCACTCCTTGTGGTCACTGCATTTACCTGCTTCGGATTTGGATCCGTGTCGCTCGGCAGTCCTCCTCTGGGCCTTGTATTTTGGGCACTAGCAAATTGCCCAAATTGATACTCAAGAGCCTTTGTCGCTAACTGGTTATTTTTCACTTCGGCTGCCAATTTAACATAGTCAGCCTGCAATTGCGCTTGATTAGCGATCATGGTCTTGAACATTTCCTCAATGCTGGGTGATGGTGGTGGAGGAGGGGCATTGTTATTTCTGAATTGAAATTGGTAGTTCTGTTGCCCTCATTGATTCCTTTGCATACCCTGACCCGTACTTTGGCCTTGATGGTTGTTGCTACCCCATGAAAAATTTGGATGGTTCCTCCAATTTGAATTGTAGCTACTCCCATACTGCTGATGATTTCTTTGTGCATTCCCCACAAAGTTAACCGAATCAGGATTTGCTCCACAGCACTCAGCTGAGTGCTCACTGCTTCCACACACTTCACACCACATTTGCTGGACTGCATTAACTGGAGCTAAAGGCTGGATCAAAGTCATGTTGCTGAAATAGTTGTTCAATTGATTGTGCAAAGCAGCTATCTGTGCAGCGATAGCTGTAAATCCATCCACTTCAAGCACTCATGCTGCTTTCCTTGCCCCACCTCGTGATGAATCAGCATTCCATTCTGGATTGCCCTGTGAAATCCGGTTTAGCAAGGTGTACAGCTCCTTATAAGTCTTTTCCAGCGCTTGCCCTCCAGCTGCTGAATCTAGCAATATTTTGGTATGGGGTTCCAAACCCTCAATAAATGTGTGCACCAACACGTCATTGGACTGATGATGATGAGGACAGTCCCGCAACATGGATTTAAATCTTTCCCAGGCTTGATATAAATTTTCTCCCTCCCTCTGTTTGAAACTCAGAATTTGACTTCTAAGTCTTGCTGTTTTGCCAGAGGGAAAAAAACTTATCAAGAACTTTCGTGCAAGATCATCCCACGTTGAAATAGAATTTGGTGGCTCAGCTTCCAACCACCTCTTGGCTTCACCGAGTAATGAGAACGGAAATAATGTAAGCCGATCATAATCAGGTGACACTGCAGCGGGTATATAAGTGTCACTTATCTCCAAGAAGTTTTGGAGATGCTGTTGTGGGTCTTCATGAGGGAGACCGGTAAATTGCCCGCTTGTGTGCAGCAATTGCACCATATTTTGCTTGAGTTCAAATCTCCCTCCAGGCTCTGGTTTGCGGATACTGGATGTAACATTGTTGGCAAGTGGGATTGCCACCTCACGAACCGGCCTTGCTGCTGCTTCTTCGGGCACTAACACTGCCCTCACAACCGGTGGATTTTGTTGCTCCATAATAGTCTGTCTGAGCAACTGCAGCTTCCTTTGTAGAGCTTCTCTCCGTTTACTATGAAATATACGTTCAGGCTCTATATAAGATTCCACCAGCTCTTTGTCTCTTGCCAGTGTTAACAGCAATTAAGTCTGCAAAATACAGGATAAGACCAAGTTGTCAACACTTAAGAAAAGAAAATAAAAATACAGTAAATTTACACTTAACACAATTGCACCAATTGCCAAGTCCCCGGCAACGGCGCCAAAAACTTGCTCGGTCTGTGTTATATGGGTATCTAAACCGACACGCAAGTGCACGTGGTCGAACAAGTAGTAAGTGGCTTTAGTAAGCCAAGTATCGATCCCTCAGAGACTCGGATTAAGTGAAGTTTGCTTAAGTATACTATACTATATTTAACTTCTAAATATGCTGACAACAACGTAACCAAAAAGTGAATAATTTGTTTTATAAATTTTATACTACAACTACTAACAATTATCTACTTTGAATTTAAACTATGGATATGAGCATGCCGAGGTTATAGAACATGTAATGAAACTGATTATAATCATACATTGGTTAATCTTTTCTTCCAGTTGCTAGCCAAGAACATTAGCCAAGAGATTAAAACTCTCGTATTTAATCTCACTTAAGAATCATAAACCATCCGTCTACATTTCTGTGATCAAATGCAATTCATGACCTAGCAATACAATTCCGGTTCCTAAATTGACTAATACAGCTTTCAAGTATATTTCTATCAGGAAAGCACATCAAAACTCAATTTTCCCAAATCAAGTAAAGAACAATATCCTATTAATTCAAAACTTTCCAATTTCGTGCTCTCTCGAGTGAAATCGGACTTTTTAGATATACATTAATGTAGGCCACACACCAATGCAGTAAGAACAAGAATACGGGAAATTTATTGGTGGAATGGAATGAAGAAGGACATCGCAGAATTCATAGCTAAGTGTCCAAACTGTTAGCAAGTGAAGGTTGAGCACCAGAGACTGGGAGGTGTGCTTTAGGATATCAGTATCCCCACTTGGAAGTAGGAAGAAATCAATATGGACTTCATCATAAGGTTGCCTTGTACTCGTCATCAGTATGACTCCATTTGGGTGGTCGTGGAAAGGTTGACTAAAGACGCTCATTTCCACCGATAAAAACTACTGATTTAGTAGAGGATTATGCCAAACTATACATCCGAGAGCTAGTTCAGTTGCATGGAGTGCCCTTGTCCATCATATCAGACAGAGGTACCCAATTTACCTCTCAGTTTTGGAGGTCGTTTCTAAAGGGACTTTGTACTCAAGTCAAGCTCAGTACAACATTTCACCCGCAAATGGATGGTTAAGCAGAGTGGATAATTCAGACTCTCGAGGACATATTGAGAGCATGTGTGATTGACTTCAAGGGTAGTTGGGATGACCATTTACCTCTTATTGAGTTTGCATACAATAAAAGCTATCACTCCATCATTCAGATGGCTCCATTTGAGGCTCTCTATGGACGGAGGTTTAGATCGCTATTGGTTGGTTTGAAGTCGGTGAAGCTGCGGTGAAAGGACCAGATTCAGTCCATGAGGCCATGGAGAAAGTTCAGCTCATACGGGACAGATTGAAAACAGCTCAAAGTCGCCGAAAGTCCTATGCCGATGTGAGGAGGAGGGAACTTGAGTTCGAAGCTGATGATTGAGTGTTTTTGAAGGTGTCTCCCATGAAGGGAGTGATGAGGTTTCGAAAGAAAGGAAAACTAAGTCCTCGTTATGTTGGCCCCTACCAGATTGTGAGACGGGTTGGCAAAGTAGCATATGAATTGGAGTTGCCCTCAGAATTAGCTTCAGTCCATCTAGTTTTCCATTTATCACTCTTAAAGAAGTGTTTGGGTGATCCAACTCTAGTTGTTCTGGTAGAGAGTGTGGGTGTGAAAGATAGCCTTAACTATGAGGAGATTTTGGTGGAGATATTGGATCGTCAGGTTCGGAAGCTATGGAACAAGGAAGTAGCATCAGTCAAGGTTTTATAGAGGAATTAGCATGTTGAGGGAGCTATGTGGGAAGCTGAAGCAGATATGATGGCTAAATACCCACATCTATTCCCTTCTGGCCCAGTTTCAACTTGAGGTATCAATTTTTGCCTTAGTACTCTATTCAGTTTCATGTTCAATTCATGTTCCCCAGTTTCTTTCATGTCAAAGTATGCATGTATGATTCATGAATTTAGTTCAGTCATGTAGTCCAATTTGGAGTCAGTCACTCCGTTAGTTTCAGCATGTATGTTTAGTGTTTGAGTATGATTTTTGCATTTCTCTGCTTTCTGTATGTTTTTCCACATTCGAGGACGAATGTTCCTATGGGGTAGATATTGTAATATCCTGGAAGTGCCTAAGACTAGTCCCGGGAGGTGGAAAGGAAAATCAGTAAAAAAATCTAGAATTTCCCCTTAGACGACCCATGGTATGGATCGTTAGAAGAAAGAACGAGCCGTTAGAAGTACCCGTGGTGAAAGTTTGCAGATTAAGACAGGGAAATAACGGGTCTCAAAATGACCTATTGGTGTTTGCAACGAGTTGTTGGATTGGAGTCGTGGTGAGGCTGGTCTTGATTAGGGAGGAAGTGACAGCTCTTGGGACGACTCCTCGTTGGTAATAACGTGTTGTTGTATGTGTCCGTTGGGAGGATTTCCAGGATAGTGACAGTGGTGATGACGGTTGGTAACCACGAGTCGTTGGAGGTTGGAAAGACTCGTCCTATCCAATTGTTGTAGGAAATCTAAGGCATGAATCAGGGGTGAGACAACGAGCGAAGTGACGGGTCGTGGGAGCGAAGGACGACCCGTTGTGTGGGTCGTCGGATCGCGCAATGTCTAAATTTCTGTGAATCCAGTAAGGGAAAAACCATAATCTCCACGCCCCTAAGTCCCCTACTATGTCGTTTTAAGCTTAGAATGGGGAGTATTAAGAGGGTTTAACTCATTCAAGCCCACCCTCCTTCATGCATGTAAACATAGAGCTTTCCAAGAGTGATCAAGCTTAATTCTTCCAAATTTTCCATCAATTCTTCCTTGGGCGATCAAGCGAGTTGTAGGATCTAATTCTCTCAGGTATGTAAGGTTATGAATGGGTGAATTTGTTCACACCCATGCCCAATCCCTCTCTAATTCATCAAAATCTATATGTGGATCCTATGGGGTTTTAACCCAATACATGAATTTCCTAAGTTTCTATCATGGGTATTATCTAAGCATGTTTCTATTATTGAATTATGATTTATGGCCAAATTTTACGTTGTTTTCAATTATAATTATGTTTTCAAGCTTTATAAATTAAAATGCCCGTCCCTGAGAAGTTATGAAAATTGAGATTTATGATGAATGTTCAAGTATGATGAGATATTATTTATGGAAAGAATGTTTTCAAGTTATCCATGTCTATGATCATCTTTTCAAGTGAAATAAGTATTTTCAAGCATGTTTAAGTATTGGACAAGCCCATATGTCCAAGTACGATTCATGATTTCACAAATTAGCTTACCACATGGATTTGGAGTCAAGACTCCCAATTATATTCAACTTGGGCATGGTTTGAGCCAAGGCTCGTCATGTATTATTTCAGATTTTATATGTATATGATTATTCATCTTCATCAATAGGCGATGGTCAGTTTCATTGAAAAACGATGGAGAGCATATGCATGTTTTTGGGAGTAGTGTCTAGCACTGAGTAGGCTAAGGGTCAGTCAATCCTATGCCTCAGAACTACGTGCCAATGTAGGCATGATCATTTTATTTTGGACTTCCTATGTGAGATTTCCCCTACCCCAAGGGGCCTTCCGCTTGATATCAACATCATGGTAGCGGCTTTAGCCTTGGCAAGGCTTTAGACAGCTCATCCCACTTGAGTGTGATGGTAGGGACCACATAAGCTCTATTGTGGTAATGTCGGTTATATGACGATGCTCCCGTTGTTCCTCATGATTTTAGTTATGCATGTTTATCATTCATGATATATATATATATATATATATATATATATATATATATATATATATATATATATATATATATATATATATATATATATATATATATATTCGAAAGCTGGTTTGACCCAATGTTCAGTTTTTATGATCAGATTATTTTGGGACCTCCTAGTTGAGCTATACCCTACCCCAAGGGACCTTCAGCTTGACATCAATATCATGGTAGCATCTTTAGTCCTATCAAGGCTTTAGATGGCTCTGTCCACTTGAGTGTGATAGTTGGGACCACGTAAGCTCTATCGTGGTAATGTAGGTTATATGACGAGTCTTCCATTGTTCCTTATAATTTCAGTTATGCATATTTATCATTCATGATATATATATATATATAAAATTAGGGTTGATCTAATGTTCAGTTTTACTTATGATTATCAGATTTCAGCTTTGGGTCATTCGATTCAGTTATGATTTTCAAATCATGATTTCAAAAAATAGCATGCAAGCCCTACTCTCAGATTGTTATCTTAATTGTGTTTTGTATTATGCATGTTTTAAATGATTTTACTTATTTAAGAGGTTTTACTTACCTTGCATACTCGGTACATTCCACTACTGACCACATACCCTATGCTATATCGTTTAATGATACAGGCTCCGATCTTCAGACGTAGTCTCGTCACTAGCCAGCTTCCAGAGTTAGCATCTAGTCTCTATTGGTGAGTCCTCATCTATCTAGGGCCTCTCTTCTATTCAGTTATGTTTACGTACTTTCAGTTTCAGACTTAGAGAGTTAGTTGGGGTCTTGTCCCATCAACTCATCAGAATAAGAGGCTTTTCTGACAATAGATTGTATTTAGCTTCAGATTCATGTTGTATATTCAGATTGTATGTTATGCTTAGACTTCTACTATTTTTATTATGTTAAGTCTTCTACTTTAATTAATTGAGTTAGATGTATGTTCATGCCATGGGTTGACATGGAGTCTCTCGAAGCTCCTTGTTGTTCGGTCGTTTGTTGGGTATAAAACTTACACGCAAGTGCACCTGGTCGAACAAGTAGTAAAGTGGCTTAAGTAAGCCAAGTATCGATCCCACGGGGACTGGGATGAAGTGCAATCTGCTCAAGTGTACTATATTGCAATTCTAAAAATGCAGACAACAGTGTAACCAAGAGTTTGATAGTTTGATTTCTAATAATTATGCTAAGTCTAAAACAATTATCTAATGTGAGTCTGAACTATGAATGTGAGCATACTGAGGTTAAACGAACATGTAATGAAATTAATTGTCGATATAATTTGGTTAGCCTTTTCCTCCGGTTGCTAGTCAAGAACTACTGCCAATGGATTAAAACTCTCGTATTTAACCCAACTTAAGAATCATGAACCGTCCACCTACATTTCTGTGATTAAACGAAAATTCATGTTCTAGCCATACAAACCCGGTTCCTAAATTGACTAATACGACTTTCAGGTATATTTCTATCCTGAAGGTAAATCAATTCCCAATTTTCCCAAACCAAGAAAAGATCATATCCTATTAATTCACAACTTTCCAATTTCTTGCTCTCTCGAGTGAAACCGGACTTTTTAGATGTACATTAACGTAGGCCACACATTAATGCAGTAAGAACAAGAATTAATATAACAACCATGGAAGAAAAGATGAAAAACCAATATGATCAACAATCACATTTCACTACAATTGTTCATAACCTCAGCAAGAAGATGAATTAGCCACTCATTTGTGGATTAAACATCGTTAAATGAGTGTTAAACATACAAGCAATTGAATACAAGGAGAAGGAAAGAGAGAAAAACCCGGAATAACAAGCAACGTGTCACGGAGGCAGTGCTCCGCGATGCACTCCGTGACACGGTGTGAATGCGGACCCTCACTAGAAATTAGGGGTCCGGGAATAAAGCACCAACGTGGCACGGCGTGCAACGCGGAGGTTAGCCACCGTGCCACGGAGCTGTCGCGAGCCTCCACTTGAATTGATGAATTTTTCACCCTCCAGGCAGAATGCCTCCGCGATGGCAGTGTGACACGGCTCCATCGCGGAGCCCCTTTAATTTGTGCAGTCCAATGCTTTTTCCCTTGCTCGCATCCAAGTCCAACTCTGATATCATCCAACATGCATTTTAGATTCCCGAAATCACATTTTACCTACAAAACAATGCTAATCATGTTGGTTAGTATAAATTCACATTTTATTACCAATTACATGAAAATGTATACACATTGCTAGATAAACAAGGCGAAAATGATACTTTTGAGTATCACTTGGGCATATAAATCTGCCCAAGATCACACAGTTGTCCCAATGACCGTGGCCGACATCTACCGATCTCTAGGAAAGTGCAAAAATGGGTTTAAGCATTTCGAAGGATGTAACTTGTTGCTTCAACTTTGGCTTGTCGAACATCTTCAAAAGGTGCGTAGCAACCGATCATGCCAAGACCTACAGAAACCGATCACATTGCCACTCACCATTACAGGGTCACTATGGGAGTTAAACCAATAAAACAGCCCGAGGAGGTAGAAAAATGGGGTCAAATGTTGGGTAGTTTGACCGAAGACTCTGTACAGTGGATGTTTGATTGGTTTCCGAGATCCAACTTCGTGGTGTATACCAAGTCTCGATACTATTTGGTTTTGATAGGACTCCAAGGTCTTCAACTGTACTCTCCGATGCGGACAATTCATCAGGCTGGAAGAATGCAAATAATACCCAGGGTTGCCGACATGGATGCATACCAAGTGGTTTACAAGGATGATCTTATTCCGCATGCTCTCGACATTGCAAAAGCGTGGAACAAAAAGATATACCTCGACGAGAAGAGCATAGAGGCTGACCGATATTAGGCAGGCTACATAACAGGATATGTCGAATGGCGACATGACGATTAGGATGGTACTGCAATATCGAGTGTCAAACAAGACAAGCATGTAGAGGATAAGGAAGCCTAAGAACAAACCCTCTATCACTGTTTAAAGAGAAAGGTCCAAGATTCTGAGGCTTGTCACTGACAGTTACACGACGACAATGCCAAAGAAATTGCTGAGATGGACAAAGAGTTGGAGTACTGGAAAGATCGAGCCTTAGGTTTGGATTTAAGGATACAAGATTTGCGTGACGAATTCAGCAAACATGGGGAGGAATGCCTGAATGGGGGAGCTATGGGGAAGGGTCGAGCATCAGCCTATCTTCGATCTAGTCGCCACCTTTTGACAAAGTACTAGCAGATCCAAAGAAATTAGACATTGATGAAGAAATTTTCAAGATTTAATTAAATGTTATTTAGTTCGTTTTGTGTATTTTTGCTACTTTTTATCCTAATAAAGTTTTATTTTGGGTTTATTTTTGGAGAAAAATTACAATACTTAACAACATGTTTCTCTCAAACTCGTTAGGCCTACCTCTGGCATAAAAGAGGCTCCAAAATTAGGAAACGCGTCAACATTTCTGTTTGATCTTTACTTAAATCAGCATGATTTCTAACCTCTCTTACTAACTATGATTTGTTTGTTGTTGGTCTTATTTTTCCCCTTCCCAAAGGTAGATCTGTGCAAACCTAGCCTACTATGCAAGGTCAAAAGGGGCTCCTCCTTCTCCTCCTCCCACTCCTAACTGCAACAGAGGGAAGAACAAGATGGATGAGCATAACAGCAGTGGTAACGATGCACCTAGGGATGAACGGGATAATTCCGAAGGGGTATGCCCTCCAGGTTACAACTAGGTGATTATGAGGCTCGAGCAGATCGATCTTCAAGAAGAGTTAGCACAAGTTCATAGCCTAAACACCCAGAAAGCATTATTTGGGGCCCAAGCTGATGCCTCGACTTCAAAAGCACTGGCCAGCCTCCCTATGTCTTCACAACCCGTAGCTCCACCACAAGATACTCCACCCCAATATTACTAATACCCTCCATATACATATCCAAATCCCTAGCTCCCGTTACCTCCCATTACCCATCACCGGCTCAAGAAATACCTCCCCCGACCAATATAAATGCAACATATGCCCGCACTCATACCAACCCAATCTATGTGGAGACGGCGCATGTAACTCATCATCTAGAGGAATCAAAGCCTTCAGAAAAGGATAGACTGATTCAGACTCTAGCAGAGGAGTTGAAAAAGATAAACAGCAAATTGCAAAGTGTTGAAGGCACCAAAGGAATAACAGGTCTAGATTATGAGGACCTGTGATACATCCTGACGTCGAGCTACCGGAGGGGTACAAACCTCCCAAGTTCAAACTGTTTAATGGGACCAGTGATCCAAGGGCCCACCTGAGATTGTATTGTGACAAACTGGTAGGAGTAGTACGAAATGAGAAGATAAGGATGAAATTGTTCATGCGAAGTTTGACCGCTGAGGCTCTTAGTTGGTACGTGGAGCAGAATCCGAAGAAATGGTTTACTTGGGCAGAGATGGCAACAGCCTTTTTGGAGCGTTTTAGGTTCAAACAGAAAATGCACCTGACTTGCATTACATCCAAAACCTCAAGAGGAAGCTCACTGAGACTTTTAGGGAATTCGAAACTCGTTGGAGAACTGAGGCCGCCAGAGTGCGACCCCCAATAGAGGAGTCGCAGATGAAGGACATTTTCATGCAGACTTTTGACCCGCAAGTTTATGATAGATTGATGCTGGTCCGTGAAAAAAGTTTTGCGGAGATCATCAAGCTGGGAGAGAAGATTGAGGACGATATCAAGGATGGTACCATTATCAACTTGAATGCATTGCAAGCGGCTAACAAAGCCTTGCAGTCTGGAGCTACTTCAGAAAGCCACAAGAAGAAAGAAGTGCCCAAGGGCCGAAGAGTTATGTTTACAAGCCTCAGGCGCCAGCCTCACACTACCAAATTCCAACCCCGCATTACCAGACTTCACCCTACCAAACTCCACCTCCACCATATCAAGCTCCATCATCACCTTATCAAGCTCCATCACCATACCAAAATCCCCCTTCCTACCATGCTTCATATCAAACTCCCCCTCTGACCCATTTCCAAACACCTCCATCACATTACCAAGCCCCCACTTATCCAATCTATAACACACAATCCACTTATCCAAAACCCTCTCACCCACGACCTTCTTCCTTACCAAGCCAAAGGCCTAGGGCTCAATTTGAAAGGAGGCCAACAAAAACCTATACGCCATTATCCGAACCGATTGATCAACTGTGTGTGAGGATGAAAGAAGCTGGTTACATTGAACCTATTCCTGCACTCCCGGTCGATACCCAAGCTAAGTGGTACGACCACAACAAGGTATGTATGTATCACTCGGGCATGAGGGGGCATACTACAGAGTCCTGCAGATCGTTGAATGGCAAAATCCAAAACTTGATTGATACAAAGGTTATTCACCTCAAAGATCCGGCACTGAATGTAACAAGTAATCCTCTTCCAAATCACCAAGTGAATATGATTTCTTGTGGTGAGGTTAAAGACTTGTCGAATACTATTGGGGTGATCAAACACAAAGCAGGTTCTTCTTCAAACCCATCCATGACAGTGCATGGACGTCCTCCGTTCGAGGTTGAGGTAGCTACGCCAAGGCCTCCATTTACAGTGGTAAGAGCTTCTCCAACTTCGAACAAAATGGTACCTTGGAGCTACGAGGAAAATGCCCCACGGAGAACAAAGGTGTTAGAGGCAGATGGGGCACAAGGGGTGACGCGGTCTGGACGGGTATACACTCCTGACACTCTGGTTCAAGGGACTGACAAAGGAAAACAACCAGCAGCGGAAGCAGAAAATAATGGGATCTGGAAGAAGGTGCAAGCAAAGGAATACTCGGTGTTGGAACAATTGTGCAAGACCCCGGCTCAAATTTCTATTTTATCCCTTCTGTAAAGCTCTGATCAACACCAAGAGGCTTTGATGAAGGTGTTAGGAGAAGCATACATTCATGCAAGCATATCTAGCAGTGAAGTGGCCCATATGGTGGGTCAGGTATTTGAAGCCCAGAAAATCTCATTCCATGAAGATGAATTTCCTGCGAAAGGTGTGGCTAATAACAAAGTACTACATATTGTGGTGCAGCATTCGGACAAGTTCATCACCAAGGTATTGATTGACCCAGGCTCGGGCTTAAACATTTGCCTGCTGAACACTTTGACCCGATTGGAAGTTGACCTCGCCCGAAACAAGCTATGGAAGATGAATGTCAAAGCTTTTGATGGTTCACAAAGGGACACCTTGGGGGAAATTGATCTGGATGTGTTGGTTGGCCCTGCCACATTCACAATAGAATTCCAAGTAATGGACATCCCATACTCTTACAATTTTCTATTGGGACGCCCATGGATTCATGCTGGGAGCTTTGCCTTCAACTCTGCACCAGTGCCTGAAGTTTGAGTGGATCACAAAGAGGTCGTGGTCCACGGGGATGAAAGTCGTCCAATCTATGTTGCTCCTGTTATCCCCATCATTGAAGGAAAAGGAGGTTTGTATGGGGAGAGTTCTAACACCTTAGAACTTGTCGGTGTCATCGAGGAAGGAAGGTGGTGGAGCGACAAGATTTTAAGTATGCTACTGTGGTTGGGGTTTGAGTCAGGCAAGGGTCTTGGAGTCAAATTGCAAGGGTTGTCGGAGCCATTGCAAGAAGCAACACAAAAAACAACTTTTGGATTGGGATATCAACCCACTGCAGAAGAGCTGGACAATTGGAAATATCCTTTGGGAAAGAAAAGTTTTTTGTTGCCAAACCCACTGCCTTCGCTTCAGCAAACCTTTGTTTCTGATGGTTTTCTTGATATCAAGCGGGCCGAGGAAGACGTCGTGCTGCTCAATTTAAGGAATTTGTTTTTGGATGAGCCAAGTGATAATAGTTGCCATGCCATTATCAACGAGGAGGAAGGAGGGTCCCCACAACAGGAAGCAGGAAGGGGAGCCACCAACTGGACAACCACTCCATCTAGAGCTCGCCGGGCATCTGGGTAGACTAAAAGGATAAGTTTTTCTATTGTTTCAAAATAAATATTTGTTTGCAAAGTCGTTAAATTTTATTTTGAATATTATGTTAAACTTTTAAATTAATAAAATTATTTTATTTTCATATGTTTGATTCAATTTTATTTATTTTCAGCATTTCTAATATCGAACGCGTTGAATCTAAGGCCATGGCTTGTAATGAGACTATACGACGCAACACAGGCAACTAATTAGAAGCTAAAGAAGATGAAGTACCTGCTGAAATTGTCAGGGAGGTAGAAGAGTTTGAAGACAAGCCCAAAGCAAATCTGACAGATACTGATATGGTAAGCCTAGAAGATGTAGAGACACCTAAAGAGACTCAAGTCAGCACTCATTTGCCAAAATATGAGGTTGAGGAGTACATAGAGTTTCTAAAGGAATATAAAGACATCTTCACCTGGTCCTATGCTGATATGACGGGGCTCAGCCATTCCATAGTAGCGCATAGGTTGCCCACTGATCCAGCGTATCCTCCTGTCAAGCAAAAGCCGAGAAAATATAAGCCTGACATGAGTCTGAAAATCAAAGAGGAAGTGGCTAAGTAGATCGACGCTGGAATCCTCAAAGTAGTAGAATATCCCACTTGGTTAGCTAATATCGTGCCAGTACCAAAGAAGGACAGAAAGGTCAGAGTTTGTGTGGATTATAGGGATCTCAACAAGGCCAGCCCTAAATATGATTTTCCATTGCCAAACATCCACATCCTTATTGATAACTGTGCCAAGCATGAGACACAGTCATTCGTGGATTGTTTTGCTAGCTATCATCAGGTCAGAATGCATGATGAGGATACTGAGAAAACTGCATTCCTTTCTCCATGGGGCATATATTGCTATAAGGTAATGTCATTCGGGTTGAAAAATGCTGGAGCCACCTACATGCGGGCTATGACCACCATCTTCCACGACATGATCCACAAGGAAATTGAGGTTTATGTGGATGATGTCATCATCAAGTCAAAGAAAAGCTCAGATCATCTAGCAGACCTTAGAAAGTTCTTCGACAGATTACGAAAGTATAATCTGAAGCTAAATCCGGCGAAGTGTGCATTTGGTGTTCCATCGGGAAATTATCGAGATTTATCGTCAGCCGTCGGGGTATCGAGTTGGATCCAACCAAGATTAAGGCCATCCAAGAGCTCCCACAACCGAAGAGTAAGAAGGAAGTCATGAGCTTTTTAGGACGACTCAACTATATCAGCCATTTCATTGCTCAGTCAACGGTTATTTATGAGCCTATCTTCAAATTGCTGAAAAAAGATGCTGCTATAGAGTGGACTCCTGAGTGTCAACAAGCTTTTGATAGAATCAAAGATTATTTATCAAAGCCTCCGGTTTTAGTCCCGCTAGAACAAGGAAGACCTTTGCTCTTGTATTTTTCCATGCTAGAAAACACCTTTGGTTGTGTTTTGGGACAACATGACGAGACAGGGAGAAAGGAGCAAGCCATATACTATTTGAGCAGGAAGTTCACATCGTATGAGGCTCGATATACATTGCTGGAGAGAACGTGTTGCGCTTTGAATTTGGTTGCTCAGAAGCTGAGGCACTATTTGTCTGCTTACACGACTTACCTGATCTCCAGAATGGATCCGCTGAAGTATATCTTCCAAAAGCCCATGCCTACAGGCAAGCTGGCCAAATGGAAGATATTGCTAAGTGAGTTTGATATTGTCTATGTCACGCAGAAAGCGGTAAAAGGACAGGCTCTTGCAGATCATTTGGCAGAAAATCCTGTGGATGAGGAGTATGAACCATTGAATACATACTTTCCCGACGAGGAAGTAGCCTTTATAGGAGAAGATATTGTCGAAGAGTACGATGGTTGGAGGTTATTCTTCGATGGAGCAGCAAATTTCAAAGGAGTAGGCATTGAAGCAGTGTTGGTATCAGAGACTGGGAAGCATTACCCGGTATCAGCTAAGTTTCGATTCCCTTGTACTAACAACATGGTTGAGTATGAAGCCTGAATTTTGGGTATTCGACTGGCAGTTGACATGAACGTGCAGTTTTTACTATTAATTGGAGAGTCAGATTTGCTGATACATCAAGTAAGGGGAGAATGGGCCACGAAGAACACGAAGATCTTGCCCTATTTACATTGTGTGCAAGAATTATGTAAGAGGTTTGTTAAGATTGAGTTCCAGCATGTTCCCCGAGTACAAAATGAATTTGCAAATGCTTTGGCTACATTGTCTTCGATGATCCAACACCCTGATAAGAATTACATCGATCCCATTCCTATTCACATACATAAGCAACCAGCCTATTGCTTTCATGTTGAGGAAGAACCAGACGGTGAACCATGGTACACTAACATCAAGGGGTATTTGAAAAACGGGGATTATCCTGAGCATGCTACAAGCGTCCAAAAATGCACGGTTCGGAGGCTAGCTAATCAGTTTTTCCTAAACAGAGAAATCCTTTATAGGAGGACCCCGGACTTGGGATTGCTAAGATGTGTGGACGCTAAGGAGGCAACAAATTTGATTGAGGAAATTCACGCTAGAACTTTTGGGCCCCACATGAACGATTTCATATTAGCAAAGAAGATCTTGAGAACAGGCTATTTCTAGTTGACTATGGAGACGGACTGTATCAAGTACGTGCAAAGATGTCATCACTGTCAAACCCACGCAGATGTGATTCGAGCTCCTCCCGACAAGCGTCATGCCACAAGCTCGCCTTGTCCATTCGCAGCTTGGGGAATGGATGTAATTGGTTCCATCAAGCCTGCAGCGTCTAATGGACATAGATTCATTCTGGTTACAATTAACTACTTCACTAAATGGGTTGAAGCTACCTCTCACAAGTCCGTCACAAAGAAGGTGGTGATAGATTTTGTCCGCGACCATCTCATTTGCCGATTTGGGGTACCTGAATCTATTATTACTGACAATGGCGCTAATCTAAATAGTGACTTAATGAGAATGACGTGTGAAAACTTCAAGATCAAGCATCGCAATTCTACTGCGTATAGCTCGCTGATGAATGGAGTTGTGGAGGCTGCAAATAAGAGCATCAAGAGGATTTTGCGTAAGATGATTGATAACTACAGACACTGGCATGAAAAGCTGCCATTTGCTTTGTTGGGATATTGTACCACTCTCCAAACGTCTACTGGAGCTACGGCTTATATGTTGGTATATGGTAATGAAGCAGTGATACCAGCTGAGGTGGAAATTCCTTCTTTGAGAATCATTCAAGAAGCAGAATTGAACGATGCAGAATGGGTGCAAAGTAGATTTGAGCAACTAGCACTCATTGATTGGAAAAGCATAAATGCAGTCTACCATGGTCAACTTTATAAGAACAGGATGACCAAGGCTTTTAACAAGAAAGTTCGGCCAAGACTTTTCACGCCTGGGCAATTGGTTTTGAAGCGGATTTTTCCACACTAAGATGAAGCTAAAGGCAAGTTCTCACCTAACTAGAAAGGTCCTTACATAATTCATCGAGTGCTGACAGGTAGGAGCACTTATCCTAGCAGAGATGGATGGTGAAATCTGGCCCAAACCTATCAACTCAAACGTTGTTAAGAGATACTACCTTAGATTGGGAATTTGTTTCTTTTTGCTCTGCCTTGAAACCTGAACTACGTTGGACCTGATTCCCATTTAAGAGGGATACGTAGGCGTCCCTGTGGGACTCGGTCTATATCTTTATAAAATTTTCTTCTCCCCTTTCGTAAGGAGGTCTCGGTGATTCTATCGTATTTTCTATGGTGATTTGGTTAACAAGCTGCAACTAGGGCAGAATTTTTTAAGAGGACCTCAAAAATTCATAACTCTATGTCATTTGCAAAGGATCTGACATCATTTTCTACACTAGGGCAGAAATATTGAGAAGGATCAAAAATTTCGTCAAAACTAAGTCAAGGCAAGGTTCGATTTACAAAAGGACGTTGTATGGTTTTAAAATATGCCATGGCCCGTGATTTAACTCAATTTTTCTACATATTTCAAACTTACTTTGCTTTTACTTTTACTAAATTATTTTTAAAAGTTTGCCTTTTTGCTTAAACTTTATGCCCGAGCGTATACCGGGACGGAGTCAACA
This sequence comes from Datura wrightii, assembly GCA_035772735.1. NCBI lineage: Eukaryota > Viridiplantae > Streptophyta > Magnoliopsida > Solanales > Solanaceae > Datura > Datura wrightii. The sequence goes on along the minus strand of JASDFA010000003.1, from coordinate 68,144,994 downwards.
ACAGTTGTCTGGCAGAAATGACGGAGTTACAGGACAGACACACAGATCAACCTCCCCTTTACAAACTAATAATTTTTCATTGAGTGCAGAAATAACGGAAATGCAAAAGGCAGAGATGGAGAACGTCTTGTCACAGGGCAACATAGAGTTAAGTCATTCTCCCTTATGCCCCTATTTATATCTTTCTATTCCATCATCTTATCCTGTATTCACATCTTAAGCTATTATATGCATTTGCGAGCCCTCAATATACACGATACGTGCATTCTCGAGCCCATGATATACATTGAAATATACATTCGAACCCATCATACTTGCATTTAAACCTGTATCTACATTTTTGAGCCCTTTATATGTGTCCTTCGAGCCCGTGATATACATGATATATGCATTCAAGCCCGTATTTGCATTTTTGATATATATCTAAGCCTTTATTTGCATATCGATCCCGTGATATACATTTTGATTTTTTGCATATCGAGCATTTTATTTTTTGCATATCAAGCCCATGATATACCATACATGCATTTTTTGATATACATCTGAGCAATCAATTGCATATCAAGCCCGTAATATACATGGTATATGCATTTTTATATACACTTGAGCCCGTATTTGCAGATTGAGCCCGTGATATATATGAAAATATGCATTTTTATATACATTCGAGCCCGTATTACAAATTTGAGCCCGTATTTGCATTTTGCTATACATCTGAGCCCATATTTGCATATTGAGCCCTTGATATATATGGCAATATATACATTTAAGCTCGTATTTGCATATTGATATACATTTGAGCCCGTATTTGCATATTAAGCCCGTGATACATATGATAACATGTATTTTTATATACATTCGAGCCCGTATTTGCATATTGAGCCCATGATGCACGTGATAGACGTATTTTGATATATAGTTGAGCCCGCACCTGCATTTGAGCCCGTTATTCACATTTCGAGCCTGTTTTATGTATTTCGAGCCCGTTATTTGCGTTTCAAGCCCATTTTATGCATTTTGAGCCTGTTGTTGCATTCTGAGCCCTATGACCTATTTGCATTGAGCCCGAATAAACCAAAGCTTCGATTGAATTATTGAGGCTCTCTAATAATTTACTTTCTTTGATTTAGCATTCTTCCACTCATCCGAAGGCATCATGGTCTAAAGGCATCGTTTCATGGCCTGTGGATATCATGTCATAGCCTGAGGATCTACTTTCCCGCTTATCATGCTCCTAAGGCGTCATAGTCTAAAGGCGTCATTTTGCATGGCCTGCGGACGTCATGTCATGCATTTTAAATCTTGTCGATTCGTGCTATCCATTCTTATCCAAGCCTCGTGTTGTCAATTTTTAGGGATTTCGTTCGTCCCTAAATCTAGAACTACACGCGTCCTGATTCTCATGAAACTCGAGATATGTAGATGACTTGATACCAAAGTCTCGGCAACAACATCCCCACAATTTCATTTTCTTTCATCCGGCCCCATCGAAAATTTTTCTTCGGTCGGACAAAATTGGCCACTAGGTCAACGTTCTTTGCTCATCAATTCATCTTTCATTAACGAGCAAAGAAGGGGCAGTTGTTGACAGGTCTTCTTCAGCACTGCCTGTAGTTATTAGAACAGATCTAATTGCTTTACTATAAATTATGCGTATAGGATTTAAATAGTTCATGCAAGATGTTCTTCTTATTCAACATAGAAATCATGCCTATAGGTTAAGATTTAATTTGTAAATCATAATACTTGTCTAACTGTCACATTATGTTCATCTATTTCAGACTGACATTTCTTTACATTAAATTTCGTTTTCACTGATCATCATGCACAATCCCTAACCATGCATGAAATCGGACATCTTGTTTAAAAGCATCTTTTACTTGCACCGATTTAGAAGTCATAGGTTGACACAGAGGCCTATTTGAAACCTATATTTTCTATCTATTTTAATCTATTTGTCTGCATTTAATTGCCTTAACAGCCCCTAGGATTTTTATACCCAAAAATCCAATAGTTGTCCAACGCCTCTTGGACATTAGGTGTTGGACGGATAGGCAAATTCTAGGCCGTTAGTTTTCTTCACGTAGAGCGCTTTAAGTTAATAATCAATTAATTAGGCAGGTAGTGGGATATGATAGTCTGTGCTCGCTAAATAATACGGCAATCTAAATGGTTGCGAAGTATTATTTAAGTTGCCCGGGGTGATTCCACTAGGTTAAAATAACCCCTCCTTTAAATGTAGAACTACATCCGGCCTGATTCCCTTAAGGGATACGTAGGCGCCTCTATGAGGTTCGGCACCTTAGATTTCAAACTCATTTGTTTGTTTATCAAATTCGGTATTTAATTGTAAATATTTATGATAATCACTTTTTTGCAACTTGCTCTACATTTTGTCAACTTTTAAATCGAATTGCCTATTGTTGTAACTTTTAAAAGCTAATAATAATTGTCTTTGAACACATAATTGTCCAATTGCTTTCTTCTCGCTTGTCTATCAGTTTCTTTATTTTTTATTCACCTATATTATCAATCTAGTTTTAATTTAATAATATAGGCTAAAATCAATTTATCTTATCACTAGTAATTCCCCACATATTAATGGATCCGGCTGGGAACCACATTTGTGGACCTCGAAAGGTGCCTAACACCTTCCTTTCAAGGTAATTTAAGCCCTTTCCCGACTCTGTTAACATAGATAACTAAGCAGACTTTTATCTTAGAATGGTGCCCTAACGCACCTCAAATCGTTAGGTGGCGACTCTTCTTTCACAATAAACCCTTAAGAGCCGTCACATGTTGTATCCCACTTTTCGCGAGAAAAATGAGGGGCGACAACATGAACTGGACATGAAACTGAATAGAGTTTTAGGGCAAAACTGATACCTCAAGCTGAAACTGAGCCAGTAGAGAATAAATGTGGGTATTTGGCCATCATATCTACTTCATCTTCCCACGTAGCTCCCTCCACATGATGATTCCTCCATAAAACTTTAACTGAAGCTACTTCCTTGTTCCTTAGCCTTCGAACCTGAAGATCCAGTATTTCCATCGGAACCTCCTCATAACTAATGTTGTCTTTCACACCAACGCTGTCCACCGGAACAACTAGAGATGGATCACCTAAACACTTCTTTAAGAGCGATACTTGAAAAAAAGGATGAACAGAAGCTAATTTTGAGGTAAACTCCAATTCATATGCCACCTTGCCAACCCGCTTCACAATCTGGTAGAGACCCACATAACGGAGACTGAGTTTTCTTTTCTTTCTGAATCTCATCACTCCATTCATGGGAGACACTTTTACAAACACCCAATCATCATCTTCGAACTCAAGTTCCCTCCTTCTCACATCGGCATAGGACTTTTGGTGACTTTGAGTTGTTTCCAACCTATCCCGTATGAGCTGAAACTTTCTCCATGGCCTCATGAACTGAATCTGTCCCTATCATCGCAGCTTCACCGACCTCAAACCAACCAATAGGCGATCTACATCTCTGCCCATAGAGAGCCTCAAACGGAGCCATCTGAATACTGGAATGGTAGTTGTTAGTGTACACAAACTTAATAAGAGGCAAATGGTCATTACAACTAACCTTGAAGTCAATCACACATGCTCTCAACATGTCCTCGAGAGTCTTAATTGTCCACTCCGCTTGACCATCTGTTTGCGGGTGAAATGTTGTACTGAGCTTAACCTGAGTACCCAATCCTTTTTGAAACAACCTCCAAAAATGTGAGGTAAACTGAGTACCTCTGTTCGATATGATGGAAAAGGGAATTCCATGCAATCGAACTAGCTCTCGGATGTATAGTTTGGCATAATCCTCTGTTGTATCAATGGTTTTGACTGGTAGAAAATGAGCGGCTTTGGTCAACCTGTCCATAACCACCCAAATGGAGTCATACTGCCAACGAGTGCGAGGAAACCCTGTGATGAAGTCCATGTTGATTTCTTCCCACTTCCAAGTGGGGATACTAATATCCTGAAGTACACCTCCCGGTCTCTGGTGCTCAACCTTCACTAGCTAACAGTTTGGACACTTAGCCACAAATTCCACTATGTCCTTCTTCATGCCATTCCACCAATAGACCTCCCGTAGGTCATGGTACATCTTGGTGGCACCTGGGTGTATCGAATATCTGGAACTGTGAGCCTCGTGCAACATCCGATTTCTCAAATCATCAACGTCCGAAACACACAAGAGACCCTGGTATCGAAGCACACCATCTCCCCCTTTGGAGAAGACCTCTAACTTCTGATTCTGAACAACCTCCTTTAATTTTACAAAAATGGGATCCTCATCTTGTCTAGCTTTTACATCTTCACCAAGGATGATTCTGATCAGTTCTTCACTTTAACACTGCCATCGATCGAGTCAACCAAATGAACTCCCAACTTTGCAAGCCGATGCATATCCTTCACCTGCTCCTTCCTCCCCTCATCCACATGGGACACACTCTCCATAGAGAGTCTAATAAGTGTGTCTGCTACTACATTGACCATGCCCAGATGGTAAAGGACACTCATGTCATAATCCTTGAGTAGCTCCAACCACCTCCTTTGCTATAGATTTAGATCCTTCTGGGTAAACACATATTGTAAACTCTTGTGGTCTGTAAACACATCTACGTGGACCCTGTACAAATAGTGTCTAGATCTTTAAGGCAAACACCACTGCCGCCAATTCAAGATCGTGGGTTGGGTAATTCTTCTTATGAACTTTTAGCTTCTGGAAGCGGATGCTATCACTTACCATGCTGCATCAATACGCAACCAAGGCCGATTCTTGAAGCATCGTAATACACCACAAACCCATTTGTACCCTCCGATAGAGTTAACACCAATGCTAAGGTAAGTCAAGTCTTCAACTCTTGAAAGCTTCTCTCACAAGCCTCCAACTATTGGAACTTCACGTTTTTGGGTCAATTTGGTCAATGGCGCTGCAATGGATGAAAATCCCTCAATAAATCTCTGATAATAACCAGCTAAGCCCAAAAAGCTCCGGATATCTGAAGGATTCACCGGTCTAGGCCAATTCTTCACCGCTATCTACTTTCTGAGAGTCCACCTTTATGCCCTCACTTAACACCACATGGTCCAGAAATGCCACTGAGTTCAACCAAAACTCGCACTTGCTGAATTTAGCATATAGTTGGCGATCCTTGAGAGTCTGTAGCACCACCCACAAATGAGCGACATGCTCCTCCTTACTCCGAGAGTATATCACGATGTCATCAATAAACGCGATCACGAACATATCCAAGTATGGTTTGAACACCCTGTTCATCGAGTCCATAAAAGTTGCAGGAGCATTTGTTAGTCCAAAAGACATAACTACAAACTCATAATGACCATACCGCGTCCTAAAGGCTGTCTTCGGGATGTCACTCTCCCGAACCCTGAGCTGATGGTATCCGGATCTGAGGTCTATCTTCGAAAAGCATTTAGGACCCTGAAGCTGGTCAAACAAATCATCAATCCTGGGTAGAGGGTACCTGTTCTTGATGGTGACCTTGTTCAATTGCTGATAATCAATGCACATACGAAGAGAACCATCTTTCTTTCGAACAAAGAGAAATGGTGCACCCCATGGGGAGTTGCTCGGTCTAATGAAAACCTTATCTAACAGGTCCTTCAACTGCTCCTTCAACTCCTTTAACTTGGCTGGGGCCATTTTGTAAGGAGGAATAGATATGGGTTGTGTATCAGGAAGAAGGTCAATGCCAAAATCAATCTCCTGCTCGGGAGGGATTCTCGGTATATCATCTGGGAAGACTTCTGGATACTCATATACTACTGGGACTGATTGGATAGTTGGGGTCTCAGATGTAGCATCCTTAACCCTAACTAGATGGTATACATAACCTTTGGAGATCATCTTTCTAGCCTTAAGGTAGGAAATAAAACGACCTATAGGCACAGTTGATCTACCCTTCCATTCTATGACTGGATCACCCGGAAATCTGAACTCTACTGCCCAGGTCCTACAATTCACTGAGGCATAACATGTAAATAGCCAATCCATGCCGAGAATAACATTAAAATTGGTTTTGGCTAACTCTACTAGATCGGCTGAGGTGACTTCCTGAAGGACAGTGATCGGGCAACTTCTATACACCCATCTAGCTACAACTGAATCACCCACTGGAGTAGTGACTGAGAAGGGTTTCGATAAGATTTTAGGACTGGCTCCAAAACCACTAGCCATATAAGGTGTCACAAAAGACAAGGTAGCCCCTGGATCTAGCAAAGCATATATATCAATTTTGAAAACTCGTAACATACCAGTGACTACTTCTCGGGAGACCTCCTGCTCCTGGCGGGATGCTATGGAATAGAATCTGTTTTGGTGCTGACCGCCACCTGTGCTAGTAGATGCCCCCTGCTGGGCTGGGCGTGCGGGAGGAGCTGCTGAACTGGAAGCTTGGCCTCGGCCCCTATCATGGCCCTGTTTAGCTGTTGGACAATCTCTGAGCATATGTCTAGGCTTCCCACGCTTAAAGCAAGAACCTATACCTGCCAAATATTGACTCGTGTGCCCCCGACCACACCTACCGCAAATTGGGATACTAGAATCCGTGGGCCTGCTGCTCTAACCCCTAGAGCCTGATGCTCGTCCTCTCTGGTTGTGCCTAGGTCTGGATAGAACACTCATCGCTAAAGATGCTGGGGTTGAAGATCTCTGGTGGCTCTGCTGTCGGTGCCCACCACCTGGCCTCGACTGATAGAACCTATAGCTATCTATCCTGTCCCTCTTGGCCTCTCTCTCCCTCAGATGTGAAACCTCCATATGTTGGGCGCAAGACTATTTGAGGGAAATCCATATCCTGATGGAGCATAGTTGTCCTGTAATCCTTGTCTAGATAGTCCACAACCCCATGAACAAAGTTTCTCACTCGCGCCCTCTGATCAACCACCAGCTCTAGGGCGTACTTTGACAGATTAGTGAACTCTAGGGCATACTCCTGCATCTTCATCTTCCCCTACTTAAGATTCATGAAAATGATTGTCTTCAACTCCCTTATCTCACGAGGGAAAAGCCGATATAGAAAAGCAACGTGAAACTCCTCCCAACAAATAGGGCCTGCCCAGGCTGCCCTACTATCCTTCCACTATCTAAACCAAATGTGTGAAACCCCCTTCAATTGATATGAGGCCAAATCAGCACACTCTACTCATTCACCCCCTTGACCTGGGTGATCTTCAAAATCTCATTGATAAACTCATGTGGATCCTCGTCCACCTTGAACCCAAGAAACTCTAGTGTGCTCATCCTTAAGAAATCTCTAACTCATGTTGTCTCCCCATTACTATTCTGCGGGACATGCGTCACTGCCTACTGGTTCAACTGGGTGGTCAAGGCCTGCTCTAGCATCTAAATGGTTGCCCGAAATTCATCATGGGAAACCGGCTCCAGTGCATGGTGCTCCTGGAATGGTGGGGCATGTTGGTGCGCGTCCCCATTGCCATCCTCGTGGCCATTTCCATTTCCATTTCTTCTACCATTAGCTCTGCGGGGAGGCGTGATTATGTAATTGTAAATAGCACGAGTTAGAAGGATAGGGAGGCATTTTATTGCACGACATAGATCATGAAAGAAGGGAATATTTCCTATACGTCTCGTAGCCTCATCATCATAAGTGTGGCGCACTTCACACCCATGAAAAAGACTCTACTTAACACGACTTTTAGACACCCTAGGACACTTCAAACCTATTGCTCTGATAAAAAGTTTGTTACGACCCAAGCATAGGCCCGGATCAAAACACGTAACAAGGAGCCCCGAGAGAACCCAAGTCAATCCATGGCATGAACATACATCTAAATCAATCAAATAAAGTGGAATACTTAACATATTAAACATAGAGGAAGTCTAAGCATAACATATAATCCAAAAATACAACACGAGCCTGAAGCAAAATACAATCTATTGACTGGAAAGCCTCTAAGTCTGATGAGTTGATGGGACAAGACCCAACTAACTCTCTAAATCTGAAAATTGAAAATACCGAGATAACTGATAATGAATGGTCCTCGGGAGATGAGGACTCACCAATAGAGACTAGATGCTAATTCTAAAAGCTATCTAGTGGGGGGGCTGAGTCTGAAGATCAGAGCCTGTATCATAAAATGATACAGCATAGAGTATGCTATCAGTATGTGGAATGTACCAAGTGTGCAAGGTAAGTAAAACTGCTTAAATAAGTAAAATCAATTAAAAATGCATAATATAAAACATAATAAAGATAAGAATCTGAGAGTAGAGCTTGCATGCTATTTTCTGAAATCATGATTTGAACATAACATAACATCATAACTAAATCAATTGACCCAAAGCTGAAGTCTGATAATCATAGGAAAAACTGAACATTGGGTCAAACCTGCTTTAGAACATACATATATATCATGAATGATAAACATGCATAACTGAAATTAGGAGGAACAATGAGAGACTCGTCATATAAACGACATTACCACGATAGAGCTTACATGGTCCCAACTATCACATTCAAGTGGGTAAAGCCGTCCAAAGTCTTATCGGGGCTAAGAATGGTACCATGATATCGATATCAAGCTCAAGGCCCATTCGGGGCAGGGGATAGTTCACAAGGGAGGTCCCAAAGTATATATGATAGGTATAAACCTACGTTGGCGCATAGTTTTGGGGCATACGGTTGATCGACCCTTAGCCTACTCGGTGCTAGACACTACTCCCAAAAACATGCATATGCTCTCCATTGTTTTTCAACAAAGCTTACAATCGTTATTGATGAAGCTTGATAATCAAATACATATCAAATCTGAAATCATATATGAGGAGCTTTACCTCAAATCATACCACAAGCTGAACATAATTGGGAGTCTTAACTCCAAAACCATGTGGTAAGCTTAATTTGTGAAATCATAAATCATACTTGAACATATGGGCATTGCCCAATACTTTAATCATGCTTGAAAATACTTAACTCACTTGAAAACATGATCATAAACATAGGTAACTTGAAAACATGCTTTTCATCAATAATATCTCATCATACTTGAACATTCATCATAAATCTCAACTTTCATGAACTTCTCATAAATGGGCATTTTAATTTATAAAGCGTGAAACATGATTATAATTGAAAATAATGTAAAACTTGCCCTTGAATCATAATTCAATAATAGGAACATATTTAAATAATAACCATGTAGAAAATTAGGAATTTCATGCATTGGATTAAAACCCCATAGGATCAACATATGAATTTTCATGATTTAGAGAGGGATTGGGCATGGGTGTCAACGATATCACCCATTCATAACCTACATACCTGATTGGATCTGATTCTACCACTTTTCTGATTGCCCAATGAAGAATTGGTGAAAAACTTGTAGTAAACCTAAGCTTGATTACCTTCTAAGCCCTCAACTTGCATGCATGAATGTGAATGAGCCTAGAATGTACTTACCCCTTATAAAACTGCTTATTTCGAGCTTAAAACAACGTAGTTTAGGACCTTGGGGCTTAGGAATAACAAAAATACCCTTAATGAATTTCCTGGAAAAATTGAACTACTAGTGACAATGGACGTCAGTACGATCTATTATGAGCTCCTACTCTGTTTTTACCACTCGTTTCTACTCCCTGAATCTAGGTCTCTGATCCCTCACCATGACCTGATAGGATGGGTTGTTGCTAGCTCCAACCACTGCCTTAACCTGGGATCCTTTTAAATGACTACTGATGATGGCCCATCATTCCTTCAATGGGTTGTTCCACGACTCGTTACTTCTTCCTTGACCAAGGGCCAGTCTCACCACTACCACATCCAACGACTCGTTACATCGAACAACGGGTCATTCCTAGACCCGTTACTACAAACTCTGAACCTACAGTACCTCACCACAGACACATCCAACGGGTCATTGGTGGCACCGACGATTCGTACCATGACCTGTTCTGAGAATATTTTCTAGATTTCTGCTACTTTTTATTTTTAAATCCCGAGTCTAGTCTTGGGCACTTACATAGTATTACATCCTCTAGGGTCGACCTTCGTTGTGTGTTGATGCAGCATGGTAAGGTCATCACATATGACTCTAGACAGCTTAAGACTCATGAGAAGAAATACCCGACGCATGAACTAGAATTGGCAGCGGTGGTGTTTGCATTGACGATTTGGAGACACTATTTGTATGGGGACCATGTGGATGTGTTTATGGACAACAAGAGCTTACAGTATATGTTCACCTAGAAGGATTTGAATTTGTGACAAACAAGATGGTTAGAGCTGCTCAAGGACTACAACATGAGTTTCATTTATCATCCGAGCAAGGCCAATGTAGTGGCGGATGCCCTTAGTAGACTATCCATGGGGAGAGTTTCTCATGTGGAATATGGAAGGAAACAGTTGGTGAAAGATGTGCATTGGCTTGCACGATTAGGGGTTCATCTTGTTGATTCGACAGATGGTGGTGTCATTGTTCAGAATGGGCCAAAATCCTCTTCGGTGACTGAGGTCAAGTCTAGACAAGATAAGGAATCCTATCTTGGTGAAGTTGAAAGAAGCAATTCAATATCAAAAGGTGGAGGTCTTATCCCAAGAGGGAGATGGTGTGCTTCGATATCAGGGTCATTTATGTGTTCTAGATGTCAATGATTTGAGAGAAAGGATGTTGCATGAGGCTCATGGTTCTTGATACTCTATACATCTAGGTGCCACCAATATGTACCGTGGCCTACGAAAAGTCTAGTGGTGGAATGGCATGAAGAAGGACATAGCAGAGTTTGTGGCTTAGTGTCCGAACTGTTAACAAGTGAAAGTGGAGCATCAAAGACTTGGAGTAATGCTACAAGACATTAGTATCCCCACTTGAAAGTGGTAAGATACCAATATGGACTTTATCACAGGGTTACCTCGCACTCGTTGATAGCATGACTCTATATGGGGGTGGTAGACAGGTTGACCAAGGCAGCTCATTTTCTACCAGTCAAGAGTACCGATTCAGCAGAGGACTACGCTAAATTTTCATTTGAGAGTTAGTTTGATTGCATGGATTTCCTTTATCCACCATTTCAGACAGAGGTACTCAGTTTACTTCACAGTTTTGGAGATCGTTTCAGAAGGTCCTTGGTACTCAAGTCAAGCTTAGCATAGCTTTTCACCCGCAGATCGATGGTCAGGTCAAGCGGACCATTCAGATCCTTGAAGATATGTTGAGAGCTTGTGTGACTGACTTCAAGGGTAGATGGGATGATCATTTTCCTCTAATCGAGTTCTCTTACCATAACAGCTACCACTCCAGCATTCAAATGGCTCCATTTGAGGCTCTTTATGGGCGAAGATGCAGATCACCTATTGGTTGATTTGAGGTAGGTGAATCTACATTAGTAGGGCCAGATTCAGTTCATGAGGCTATGGAGAAAGTTCAGCTCATAGGGGAAAGGCTGACAATAGCTCAAAATCATTAAAAGTCCTATGCTGATGTGAGGAGGAGAGAACTTGAGTTTGAAGTTGATAATTGGGTGTTTTTGAAGGTGTCTCCCATGAAGGGAGTGATGAGGTTTAGAATGAAAGGGAAGCTTAGTCCCCCATATGTTGGTCCTTACGGGATTATGAGACATGTTGACAAGGTGGCCTATGAGTTGGAGCTACCAGTGAGTTGGCTTCGTACATCTAGTTTTCCATGTATCATTGTTAAAGAAGTGCATTGGTGATCTGACTTTGGTTATCCCAGTGGAGAGCATAGGTGTGAAGGATAACCTTAGTTATGAGGAGGTTCCCATTGAGATCCTTGATTGTTAGGTTCAGAAGTTGAGGAACAAAGAAGTAGCTTTAGTAAAGGTTCTATGGAGAAATCAAGTTGTTGAGGAAGCTACGGGGAAGCTGAAGCAGATATGATGTCTAAATACCCGCACCTTTCCCCTACCGACTCAGTTCTAGCATGAGGTATTAGTTTCCTCTCTAATACTCTATTCAGTTTCATGTTTACTTCATGTCTCTCAGTTTCTTTCATGTTAACACATGTATGTATGATTCATGAATTCAGTTCTGTCATGTATCTCAGTCTGGAGACAGTCACTCTGTTAGTTTTCAGCTCAAATGTTCAGTATTTGAGATTTTAATTTCTTTCCCCAACTTTTTAGTATGTTTACCCCACATTCAAGGAAGAATGTCCCCAAGGGGGAGATATTGTAACACCTCGAAAATTCCTAAGACTAGACCTGAGATTTGAAATGTGTTAAGCAGATAAGAGGGAAAATTTTGCACAGAATGACTCATGGTACGAGGCGTGATCAGAAGGTACGACTCGTAGGAAGTTTCATGTTTAGAATCTGCAGGAGGATTTTAGTGACAACGAGTCAAGGTAAGACTCGTGGGATCATGTTATGAGTCATAGGATGAACCATGGTTTGAGAACTGAGTTACCCTAGTTAGAAGGTACGAGCCATTATACGACCCATTGTAGGAAACCACGGGTCAATGTACAATTCGTTAGTAGGATGGAGGATCTATAGGAGTGATCTATGAGAGCAAGCCATGAGTCGTGGGTTGATAGTGTGATTCGTGGTCAGAGTCCTAATGGATCTCTTATTTATTAGATTTGGAAGGAATGAGTCAGCGTACGACTCGTAGTGTGAAATAACGAGTCGTGGCCTGCACCCATGAAGAGGAACTAAGGATCTTGGAAGTAGTGATCATGGGTGGATCTAACGACTTGTAGGTTGGTGGTACAAGTCGTGGTCTAACCCATGGAAAACTTCAAAAAGTCAGAGAAAGCAGCGGTGACAACGGATTTGTAACTACAAGTCCTGGATCGAGGTATGACTCGTGGTGTGAGTCATGACACCTGGCAGAGTGAAATTTTCTATAGTGCCCTCCTTCTCTTTTCAAAACTCATATGCAATGCCAAGATAAAAATTTTGGTGGTACCTCTTCAAACAAGTGCCTAAACGACTCAAAAATACTCTAGACTTAACATTTTTCCATAATAAAGTCGCATTTCAATCCATCGTTGGGAAATGTCATCCAGTTCAAAACAAAAATAAGATAAGAAAAAGATGCTCCTGGGGAAAGAACCATAGCATAAAGAAAACCCTTGGAGTTTATTCAGTGACTACTATCTACAAAGGCGATCCTAACTAACAAGTAATGATGATTAACCCTTAAGAATGACGTCACCCAATCTATCATAGGCCATATCGTGCATCACTAACAAGTGGGTTACTCAGACTTCACCCCCCAACAAAAAAACAAAAAAACAAAACAACAAAAAAAAATTTAAGGCATTGTCTTCGATGCAAAAAGTTTGAACAAAGTAAAAGGGAGGAATGGGTGAAAGAACTCCCTGGTATAATAGAGGCATCTGTGTTGGAACTGTATGCAATGAAGTTGAACCTGCATTTCGCAGGTTGCCACCATAATAGATTCGTCTAGCTATGATGGACTCTCCTATTATAGTCAACACTGAAAATGGTTCACATTATAACTTTGGCTCTACTCTGAACTTCTTATCCATAGATGACGTAACATACAATAGGGTAGCCCCTGTATCTACCAAAGCATATAAATCAAGTGAGAAGACAGATAGAGTACTTGTGACCACATCTAGTTATGCCTTTGAGAATTATGTCAATTCTGCTCTATCACCTCTGCCTCTACATCTAAACTATAGACAGTATCATACCATATGACCCTCAACTCCATACCAAGAATACGTGTTATAGTAAATCAACACTTTCTCGAATACAATCGACCACATTGTCTACCAACTGGTCGAGGTGGTAGTCCTCGACTGGTGTCTCTCTAAAATTGTGGGTTTGATGCCCTAGAGCTCTGACTCTGCTCTGGTCTAGGTCTCGAAAACTAAGTTGTAGCACTATTTGCAGAGTGTGTTGCTGGCTGAGCCTTCTATTGGGGGAAGCTTTATCTCTTCCCTGATAACCGTCACTTGTCCTTGCACTCTTATTTTTTCTCCTATTCTCTGTCTACTTTCACTTCTATTTATACTCCTTTATTAGTTGTGCATATTCCATAATCCTTGCAATATCCATATCACTATTCAGTGTAGCTAAAGAATAGGCTTCAATCAAATGAGGTTTGAGGCCACCCACATAGTGATGAATGCTTGCTCTTTGTGTACTGACCATCTCTAGAAAAAATCTAGAGAACTATGTGAATCGGAGACTATATTATTTGAACCTAAGATAATATTTCTTTAATGCCAAGAATTCATCTAATCTTGCTTCTCTGAGCCCCAATGGTAGGAAGTATTCTGTGAATGCCCTTGTAAAATATCCCCAAACTACTCGGGGTGCATTCAAACCCGTTGAGTCCTCCCATATTTTGTACCAAGCAATAGCAACATCTTTTAACTAGTAAGAGGACAATTCAACAGCCTCTATCTCCAACACATGCATGATCTTGAAGATCATATATGTCTCATAAATGAACTATTATGGGTCCTCTACAATACTGGAACCTATAAACACTTGAGTATTCATGCAGAGAAAGTCCCAGACTCTAGATTCAAATGCCTTCTCCTATAGTATTATACTCAGTGAAGTTGCAACCTGACTCTAAGTCGGGGCAGTTACTAATATGCCAAAATGACACCTCGCACTAAAGTATAAAGCGGTCGTTGTCAAATATAAAACTCAACTAGGTTGGGGTCGAATCCTACAAAGAATAGGCGAGAAATAATTGTTAATAGTGAGTATTCAACCAGTAGTCAATATTTCAAAAGAGGGTTTGTAATAAAGAAAGGAAATAATTTAAACTACGATGTTTGAGAAATTGTTGGTTGTAATCAATAGATAAGAATAATCTAGGACTGTGTTCCCCATGATTTCTTAACTTAGTAGGCTTATTATATTAGTGATCTATCCCAATGAATTTCATGCAAAACTGACGATTAAATTCATCTAACGTCTCTCGACCTACATAGATGAATATCACTCTAAATCCTCTCAGACATTATGTGTTTATATTTTGCCCTTGTCATTTTTCTTTAATTGATTATCCTTGTTAGAGCTCAAGTCATTAGATGAAGGTTGGTAGCCTCAAATTTTCATTGTTACTCTCTTTTCCTAACCTAACCTTCTCTCATCAAGAAGTGGAGGATACAAGCGAGTTTTAACATTTGAAACCGCTAAAAGCAAATTAAAAATGAAGAGTATAACAATACATTCATATTCACCGTTCAAGAATAACTATTATGTTTGCCTACGTTCGTTATTTTATCTTGGTTCCCACAATCCTAGCTACATAATTTAGCTACTTATTACTGAAGAAACAAGAAGAATATTTGTATAAAAAGTCATTGTAATTAACTTACAAAATTAGAAATTGTCCACACAAATTTTGATAAGAAAAGTAGAACCACAAAAACTTAATATTTTTTGTCTCTCAACGATATGAAATAATATGTTTCTCCACTCTAAACAATGTGCGAACCTGCATTGATATGCGTGGATTCCCTAATAAAGATGTCCCAGGGGGTATTTATAATAGTAGGATTAGTTTGCGTCTCTCCTACTTTGACTAGGATTTGACCTTGTGTAAGTCTTGGCTGGATATATAGCCTCCACGATGCAAACCTCCTTGTGGAGTTCTAGCTCCCCGATGCTGAGCTCCTTGCGGCATTTTAGTTGTGCAACGCGAGGCTAGTTGCATACCTCTACTGGTTTGTTAAGTCAGAGAAGTTCAGCTAAGTGTGTGACGCGGAGCTCATTGCTTGCCATGGCTCCGCAATGCCAATCTCCATTTTACTCTGAAACTTGTTCCTTTTGAGTCACGGATCATCAAGACTTGCTTCTTTCGGCCAAACTAGTCAAATCTTAGCACTTTTCAACTTACAAATATTTATCTCTGTATCAATAATAACACATAAAATCAAGACAACATACATGACTTTTGTTCTCAAAATATAGCTAAATATGGGCAAAAATATGGTAATTCAGTGCGTAAATACGCCCAAGATCACCTCCATGCACTTAAACTATTGTTTGTCCTCGAACAATCCATTACACCCAACTAACAGCTCAACCACACACCTTACTTCACAAACAGGTCTACTCACACTCAGGACCATTAGACAGTTTAATCATGTTTTACAATCCACTCAATATGCAGACAGCATCATAATTTAAAGGTCAATTTGTTGAAACCACCTTGCCTCTAGAACTAACTCAACACGATACATTCAGCCAACATGAGCATATAACAATCAAAGATACACCAAAATCTTACCATTATATGCCCTCACTATTTAGAGAGATGCCCCCTTTCACTCACATTATGCGTAGATAGTCAATTTAGGGGCAGAATATAGAAATATAACTCACTCTGTCAAAGAACTTCACATGCATAAAATTCACGAATCATACGCTTGCCCTTAGTTTAAATACTCCACTAATATAAGAACATCGAATCTAGAATCAATTAGGTCTTTAAATGATTGTAATGTAGACTAAGGGATGGGTAGAAATTATTTGGTCAGAATAGTGACTAACCTCCCTGAGCACTTTAATACTTCACAACTTTCTCAATTTTAGCACAATTTTTTATCTTCCTACTTTACTCCTTTTTCTGCCTTGTGATACTCCTTATGCCTCCCTTCATTAAATTTTGCAATTTGGATAATTAGTAGGGAGTACTTAACAATATTTATCTTTTTACAGCTTATTCACTTTTTTTCCTTTCTTTTTTCAATCTTTTTCTTCTCTCCCTACCAACACCACCTACATTTCTTTATATTTTTCACCTTTTATCTTTTCTTTCAACTTCCACACTTTAGCTTTTCCTTTTTCTTTATTTGTGCTTCTTTCATAACATTTTAAATTTAAAGTGTTTAGGAGTCATTTGAATCAAACGAAGGCCAATTAGAACAAAAGGGATTTAGCTTCAACATGGTTATCAAAAGAATAGGCTCAGGGTCAAAATGGATAACTAAGAAAATTACATAAAGGCAGGCAATTAGTAAGATACCAAAGAAATGCCTATAATACTTTCTAAATTCAATATCTATATTTTTCTTGGCATACACACCGGGAAAGTTCTAGACGTCAATATGTAAGCATGGATTTCATATAAAAATCTCAGACATACAATGGCACAAATAGTTCAACAATAGAGACCAAGATTACATAAACACAACATATCCATATTGAATGTTTCACATTATCAAGCCCATTTTCAAACATAGGAGTCAAGATCAAGAGCCTAAGTGTTTCTAAACAAATATTTCTACCTTTTAATGCATCTTTCTGAGTGAACTGATTATGAAGTCGTAAGGTTTTTTTGAGTGAAGCACCTAGCATTCGAAATGTTCATATTTCTTGTTTTCCTATGGATGATTAATTTTTCCTTAAGACGGCTATCATCCATCCATAATAGGGGAATGACCATGACTAACTGACACAATATATATAAAAAAAATTTAAACACTTTTATTTGGTTCTAAAGGATTATCCACTGAAAAAGTATCAAAAACAAAAATAGAGGGAACCCAAACACAAAACCTACCACTTACTACAATGACATAAGTTACCGAATAATGCAAACCAAAAAAAAAATAAAGGACCATACATAGTTATAGAAATTTTAGCATACAAGGAAACTCAATTACCCCCACCCCACACTTAAGCAATAGCATTGTCCCTAGTTCTTAATCAATAAAATACAAGTATAGAATGAAAAAATGAACTCCCTGGCCCTAATTCTCATCATCAATGGGATCATAATTAGCATCTCCCAACTCCGAGTCCTCTCCCTTATCAATATCTGACTCCAAGTCTGAGTCATTATGCGACTGCTCATCATTAGTGGGGTCATCATCATCAAGGGCTCCTTGAACCCTAGCCCAACACTATACAGGGATCTAGCATGGTCATTTAGAGGCTAATCTGCATTCAGTTGTTGTATCCTCTCCTCTGTTACTCCACTCAACTTGAGTTGGAGCATTGATATCCCATCCATGTGGCTCATTGTAGCTGTCATTTTGAGCATTTTGTTCAACAAATAGATAGCACTGGACTGTGTTGACCCTCAGGTTCTTGTGTCTTTGTTACATCTAGCCCCCTTAGGTCACATAGCAATAATCAACAACTTCTTCCTTAATTTGATGTGCCCTCAGAAATCGGGTCAAGAGACCCCCAAACTGAACCTCTACCCTTTTCATAGTTCTTTCCCTTCTAAGTGCGGTCTTCAGAGTCACCGCCACGTTAATTGGGCTCCTAGTCATTAAAGCATACGCCAAACACACCCTTTCTCTTGTGTCATGCGTCACATGTTTTCTTGCAACCAAGCAACTGCATACAATTTTGAGCCATATCATGGCTTCTCTACTCATATGTGCATAAGGGAATGTCATGTGATATCCATGTTGCTGGTGACGGGTCCATCTAGCCACTGAGCTAGTGTCACTGAGGGTATGGCTAATCTCTTTCTATATAGGGGCCTCAAAATGAGTTCTTGCATTAATTGGGGGTCGACATTCGGGGCACCAAGCACCTAGTTTAGCGCAGTAATAGCGAAGTTCACCACTTTCCCCCTGATTTTTACTTGATTGCTTCTCTCCTTTGGATCCCAGTTAGCCAAGAATTCTCATACTAAATTTAGATTGTAAAATGAATCATGGCGCAAGGTCCTACAACCTTTGTATAGTATAGGGAATTCCAAGAATAGACTCTCCCTATCAATTTTTGCCTCATGAACAAATTTGGACTCCTTATGATTTTTGAACCATCTTTTACCTTCGTCCTCCATGATCCAGTGTAGCCAAATTATCTTGAGAGCTCTTCCCAGTCCTAGAATGCTTGTTTCCTTGGCTTGATGAAGCAGCCACTTTCCTCTTGCTTGGTTTGGGAGCCATTTGTGTTGATTAGTATGGGAACAGGAATGATCTATGGAAATATGGGTGGTTCTTTATAGTTGCTTTTGGGAGAAGAAGTAATGAAGATCTTTTGGGAAAAAAATGGAGTTTGAAACACTTTTGGTAGAGAGGAGGGTGATGTGCGATGTGGAGATTGTAAGAAATAGGGGAAAAAGTTGAGTTTTAGGTTATATAGTGTGCCCATGGTCAGTTTTACCCATGCGTTTGGGAAAATTTTATGCCAGATTCCCCTGTCTGTATCGCATACCTCCATGCAAGCATAGTGTCTCGCTTCACGTAGCTCCATACAGAGAAAGTACTCTACATCGCGCAGCTCCTTGCGGAGTTTGACATGCGCATCGTGCAGCTCCATGCGGAGGTTGTCCTGCTCTACTCTCTGTTGTTTCAAGGATCGAGGATAACTCTGTACCTATAGTTTCTTTCCTATGCACTTGAACACACACATTAAATCTAAAAATTGACAAAATCAAAAACTAAAACATAAGTTATCTTGGGTTGCCTTCCAAGAAGCGCTTGATTTAACATCGGGGCACAACATGGGTATCTTGATTACTCAGTATTCACCAAGATACACCTCTTCTAATTCCTTTACCTTTTTCGATGTCTCAAAATTTTTCTTGTCCCTATGCCTATTGACTTTGAGCCTCGTGCCTTTTTGTATTTCAAGCTTAATCGCTCCTTGTGGGTACATTTGCACCACTTTGAAGGGACCAGACCACTTAGACCTCAACTTGTCGAGAAACAAGCGAAGTCTGGAGTTGAATAGCATGACCAAATCACTTGGATTAAACTTTTTTTTCCAATTTTTCAATCATGATAAAGCTTCATTCTCTCCTTATATAGGCTGAACTCTCATAAAATCCCAATTCAACTCATCCATCCCATTAAGTTTGTTAAGTCTTAGATTTGCGACTTTACCCCACTTTAAGTTCAGTTTCTTGAGCGTCACAAGGCCTTATGCTCAAGCTCCACCAGTAAGTGACATGTATTCCCATAGATGAGCTGATATGGTGACATGCCAATAGGTATTTTGAACGTTGTGTGGTATGCCCATAAGGCGTCCTCTAATCTTCTCGAACAGTTTGTCCTGTTGGCATTCACTGTCTTAGCAAAAATTGTCTTAATCTCCCAATTGGAGTCTTCTACCTACCCACTCATCTTTGGATGTTATGGATTTTCCACCTTTTGATTGACACCATATTTTTCAAATAGGTCACAGAACAACCTGTTACAAAGATGTGATCCATCATCGCTGATTATAGCCCTTGGTTTCCCAAACCTAGAGAAAATATTCCTTCTCAAGAAGGCAGTGACTGAACTGCTCTCATTATTTGGAAGTGCTATCGCTTCCACCCATTTAAAGAAGTAGTCGATAGCCACTAGTATGTATTTCATCCCAAAAAAGCTCACCAATGGCCCTATAAAGTCAATGCCCCATACATCAAACAATTTTATCTCAAGTATAGGAGTCAATAGCAACTCTGCCTCCTCAGCACACCCCCTTGTCCCTGATATTTATCACGTGCCTTTGCAAAATCATGAGTATCGAGATGAATGGTGGGGTAATAATACCAACATTGCAAAATCTTTTGCGTTGTGCGGACGCCCCGGTGATGGCCCCCAGCAGGAGATGAATGCCATGCCTCAAGAATATAAATCATTTCTGCCTCCAGGACACACCTCCTTATCATGTTATCTACGCAGACTCTGAATAGATATGGCTCATCCCAAAAGAACTTCTTTATATCATGGAGGAATTTCCTCCTTTGGTGTTCATGTATTAAGCAGTACATCACTCACCAAGTAATTTCCAAAGTATATGAACCATGGAATTAGATCCTATGATATAGCTAATACCTATTCATTCGGGAATGAGTCATTTATCTCCAAATCATTATTCAACTTTCCTTCTTCATCTATCCTAGATAGATGATCAGCTACTTGGTTTTCTGTTCCCTTCTGGTCTTTGATCTCGAAGTCAAATTCCTGTAATAGTAGCACCCACCAAATGAGTCATTGTTTTGCATACCCTTTTTTCATAAGATACCGGATTGTTGCATGATTTGTGTGAACGATCACATTTGTTCCAAGAAGATAGGCCCTGAACTTCTCAAATTCATATACTATAGCTAGCAGCTCTTGTTCAGTCACTGTGTAATTCTTTTGAGCCGCATTCAGAAATTTGCTAGTGTAGTACATGGGATGAAAAATCTTGTCATGCCTCTGAACAAGAACGGGTCCCAAGGCCAACCCACTTGCATCACACATCACTTCAAACAGTTTGCTCTAGTCTGGAGCCACAATAATAGGTCCTGTGACAAGCTTTTATTTCAAACACTTGAATGCCTTGAGACACGCTTCATCAAATATGATTTTTGTCTCTTTTTTCAACAACCTGCATAAAGGGTTAGCAATCTTTGAAAACTCTTTAATGAAATGCTAGTAAAACCCGACATGCCCAAGAAAGGTCTGAATACCTTATATAAAGATTGAAGGTGGAAATCTAGATATAATTTGATATATTCTTTGTCCACCTCTATCCCTTGCTCAGAAATTTTGTGTCCCAGCACTATGCCTTCTTTCACCATGAACTGGAACTTTTCTCAATTTAGCACCAAATTTATTTCTTCACATCATTTCAATATTGAGGCTAATTGAGCTAAGCAATCCTCGAACGAGTCTCCCACCATAGAAAAGTCATCCATGAATATCTATATGTTGTCCTCCACCATGTCTAAAAAGATGGACATCATGCACCTTTGAAAGGTGGCTCGAACATTATACAGTCCAAAAGGCATCCGCATAAAGGAAAATGTCCAATAAGGGTAGGTGAAGGTCTTCTTTTTCTAATCCTCAGGAGCAATAGAGATCTGGTTGTAACCTGAGTATCCATAAAGGAAGAAGTAGTATGCTCTATCTACAAGCCTGTCTAGCATATGGTATATGAAAGGCATTAGGAAGTGATCTTTTTCTTTCTAGCTGTTCAACTTACGGTACTCCATGCATACCTTCCAGCCGGTCACTGTTCTAGTTGGGGCCAGTTCATTCTTCTCATTTGGGGCAACTAGGCATACCTCCTTTCTTTGACACGCACTACACTGGGCTGACCCACTGACTATCAGAAACTATACATACCACTCTTGCATCTAGCCACTTGATGATCTTTTTCTTCACCACTTCTTGCATTAGAGGGTTTAACCTCCTCTGATGCTCAATTCTAGGTGCACAGTCTTCTTTCAGCTTGATCTTATGGGTGCAAATTTAGGATCCCCATAATGTCAGCAATGGACTATCCAATGGCCTTTTTGTAAGTTCTTGGTATGGATATCAAAGCTCCAACCTTCCAATCCAATAGCCTTGCAAAAATGATTACTGGCAAAGAATTTTGTGAGCTAAGAAATACATACTGCAAATGAGCAAGAAGTGGCTTAAGCTTCAGAACTGGTCGCTCCTCTGTTGATGGTCTAGTAGGTGGACTCACTCTTATTTTTTAATTCAAGATGCTTTTTCTTAGGAGCATAAGAGTAAGATCGCCTACCCACAATTGCATTCATTGTCTCACTATTCCCTTCATTGTGCACATCAGTAAAATTCATCAACTTTGCTGCTAGAGCTTCAGCTACAAACTCCTCCTCAGTCGGCACTCGACTACTTCATCAATGGTGTCAATGACAAATATGACATTCATATCTTTCAACTTCTTTATTGACATGCAGATATTAAATATTACCTTCTCATTATTCAGCCTGAACTTCAAATATCCACTATCAACGTCTGTCAGTTCTCTACCGATAGCCAAGAATGATCATCCTAAAATGATAGGGACTTTAAAGTCAATGTCACAATCTATAATATCGAAGTTTGCTAGAAAGATGAAATACTCCAATTTGAAAAGTACATTGATCAATATGCCAATAGGCCTCTTTACTGTGCGGTTGGCCATCAACAGTCGCATCGTAGTCAGTTTGGGGGCTCCCAAGCCCAACTACTCATATATTTCTAGTGGCATCAGATTGATGTTGGCACCTAAATAACACAATGCCTCGGCAAAATTGAAGGCTCCAATGGTACAGGGAATTGTAAAAGCCCTGGGATCCCCCTTCTTCTAAACCAATGAGTGAGAAGCAATAGCACTGCAATGGTGCAAGTTGTCTACTATTTCAAAGTTGACTGTCCTCTTCCTAGTCACTAAATCCTTCATGAATTTGGCATATCCTGGCATTTTCTCTAATGCTTCTACGAAGGGAATATTTACAAACAGTTGTTTCAACATAAAAATAAATCCATGAAACTTATAGTCTTCAATCCTCTTCTTTAGGTGCTGCAGAAAGAGATGAGGTGGCCTTGGAATAAGAGTGAATAATTTTGGGCCTTCCTTTTCTTTTTCCTTCTCCATAACAATCTCTTTTGCCTTTGTTTGCAATTGATATCTTTCTTGGGCTCCTCAATACTAGAAGATGGCTTTTCTAAATTTACCACCACCTCTTCCTTAGTATCATCAACTGTCACGCATGAGTCTAGAATAGTTTTCTTTTATTCCTCATCAATGGCAGGTATGGGCTCTTCAATTTCTGTTTTTTCCACTTCTGGTCACAACAGCCATACAATGGTCATTATTCCTCGAATTCAGTACTATGTCACTTGGTAGGGTACATTTCTATCTCTGATTCAATATCGCTGACATTTTCCCCATCTGATGCTCCAGATGCTTAATAGAAGTTGAGTTTGAGTCTGCAGATGACTCATACTTGACAATTCTTCCCACATTTCTTTGAAACCATCCTTTGTGGAATCAATATTTTTTAAAACTCAATTAAGAAAGTCCTCCATCTTGGCATTGCTAGAATCACTAACAGATGGTTCTCTTGCTCTTGGTAGCACATAAGCACCACTTTTATCATATTTGGTCCAATCCCTATTTCTCCAATTGCCTTGGTCTCTGTCTCTATAGACGGACTCGTCATAATTATTGTTGATGTAGTAGTATCGATCTTGATCTCGTGCCCTTGATGCCAAGTGTCTTGGTTAGATGCTTGGGTGTTAGCCCGAAAATCCCTCATTTGATTATTAACAAAAGCCTCCTTCTCATACTCTGTGTAATAGTTGTCACACCTAAGTGTTTTCTCTTATGAACCCACTGTTTGAACCTCCTGTGATTTCATCCCAATTAAATGCTTTGTGATCAGCTCCATCTGTGTTTTCAAGTTGGTCATGTCCCAATCTTGTTCCTCCTCTCTTCTTCTTTATTCTACAGTTGATCCCTTTGAATAATTTATGGTTGTAGCTTCGGACTCCCTGGTGTGCCACACTCTGTTGGTTATGGTCATTTTGTCTGGTATTTTAATGGCTTCTACAAAAGTATGGGCCATCATAGACCCTTCCGTGATACTATCAGCTACCGCTTTATTAGTGGGATTCAGTGACCTGTAAAATATTTCCCAAAGAACCTCTTCTAGTAGCTTGTGATTTGGACACTACTTTAACTTCTTCTTGAACCTGAGCCAAGCTTCATGCAAGGCTTTACCCGCCAACTATCTAAAATTTTTAATCTCATTCCTCAGTTAAATCATCCAGGATGGTGGAGAAAATCTCTCTAGAAGCGCTGCGATCAGTTCCAACTATGTAGTGATAGATTCATCCGGAAACTTATTCACCACAAAGGAGCTTCTCCTGTGAGGGATAAGGAAAATAGTCTGAGCCTAATGGCCTCCTGTGTTTGTCCTGGCAACCTGTAAGCTTTGCAGATTCCTATGAATTTTGTCAAATGTTGATTCAGATCTTCACTGAGGAAACCATTGGACAACCCGTTCATGCTCAGTAATTGCATCATCGTACTTGTAATATCAAACTTAGCATTTGCTGGCAGTGGGGGTGGAATAATGGCACCCATAAAACCCACTTCTTCCAAGTCAAGATCCTCCTCATAAAGAACATTTCGCTTGGCTGGTCACTCGCAATAACGTGGAGGATTCTGTCTATTTCTTGCTGCAACAGCAACAACATTTTCTGCAGCTTCAGCAAGCTGCACCTCCTCAACTAGTCACGCATCCTCAGCACGATGTGCATATGTTAATTCTTCCCCCAATTAGAGATTTAGTTGTCCTATTGGGTTAGCCATTTCTCCTGAAACAAAACTAAAAACAAAAAAAAGAATAAAATAAGAAATTAAGGACTATAAGAAGAATTTAAACACTAATAAACTATTTTAAAATGTATTCCATGGCAACAACGCCAAAATTTGATCGCCCAAATTACACCTCACAATGAAGTATAAAATGGTTATTATCAAATATAGAACCTAATTAGGTTGGAGTTGAATCCACAGGAAATAGGCGAGAAGTAATTGTTAATAGTGAGTATTCAATTGGCAATTAATATTTTTAAGGGGGGTTTGTAATAAAGAAAGGAAATAATTTAAACTACAATGCTTGAGAAATTGTTGGTTGTAATCAATAGATGAGAATAAACTAGGACTGTGTTTCCTGAGATTTCATAACTTAGTAGATTTATTATATTAGTGATCTATCCCAGTGAATTTCGTGCAAAACTGACGATTAAGTTCATCTAACGTATCTCAACCTACATAGATGAATATCACTTTAAATCCTCTCGGACTTTAGGTGTTTATATTTTTCCCTCATCATTTGTCGTGGATGGACTATCCTCGTTAGAGTCAAGTCATTAGATGAGGTTTGATAGCCTCAAATATCCATTGTTATTCTCTTTTCCTAACTTAAACTTCTCTGGTCAAGCAAGTTAAGGATATAGGCGAGTTTTAACATTTGCAACCGCTAAAAGCAAATTAAAAATGAAGAGTATAATAATACATTCATATTCACCATTCAAGAATCACTATTATGTTTGCCTACATTTGTTACTCCGTCATGGTTCCCACAACCCTAGCTATATAGTTTAGCTACTCATGATTGAACAAACAAGAAGAATATCTATATAAAAAGTCATTGTAATTAACTTACAAGAATAGAAATTGTCCATACAAATATTGATAAGCAAAGTAGAATCACAAGAACTTGATATTTTTCTTCTCTCAATGATATGAAAATAATATTTTTCTCCACTATGAACAATGTGCGAACCTACGTTAATATGCATGAATGCCCTCATGAAGACGTACTATGGGGTATTTATAGTAGTAGGATTAGTTTGCATCTCTCCTACTTTGACTAGGATTTGACCTTGCATAAGCCTTGGCTGGAAATACTCCCTGCACAACATGGACCTCTTTACGGAGTTCTAGCTCTATGATGCGAAGCTCCTTGCAGCGTTTTGGCTGCGTAACGCGGGGCTGGTTGCGGCGTTTTAGCTACGCTGATGCAGGGCGTGTTGCCAACCTCTGCTAGTTTGTTAAGTCTCTAAAGTTCAGCTAAGTGTGAGACGCGGAGCTCAAAGCTTAGGCATAGCTCCATAATGCAAATCTCCTGTTTACTCTGAAACTTTTTCCTTTTGAGTCCTGGATCGTCAACACTTGCTTCTTTCGGCCAAACAAGTCAAATCTTAGCACTTTTCAACCTGCAAACATCTAATCATGTATGTTAGCTACGTATCAATAATAAAATATAAAATCTTGACAACATACAGGACTCTTTTTCTCAAAACATAGTTAAATATGGGCAAAATATGATAATTGAGTGTGAAATACACCCAAGATTAGCTACCAACTGCTTGAGCCAATGGATTGCTCTTCTCAAGTTTTGTTGTGATGAACTTGGTGGTACTACAAGAACTGCTGACAATGTTGGAGGCATGTGAAGTTCTGCAGGTCCTTCTGCCTTAAGCATCTAGGAACCTAGATATGCAGGACTCAACGAGCTCTCCTAAGCCCTAGTTTTAGTCTAATATTGACAATTACTCTTCAGAAGCTTCCTCCAAGGCAATGTTGGTAGTTATCCTTTATCCTACTTTGCCTTAATCTTTAAGCATGCATGACCTATGTAAAATACGCAGAACATAAGTTAGAAGTAACTTTCTTGGCTTAGCTCTAGCACGATTTAGATCATGAAATAAGGTCAAATTCCTCAATGCCCATGGAGTCCCTTAATTATAAATATGGCGCACAACACATATGAATCTAATGCTCTGGTACCAAATTTATCATACCCTAAATAGGATAACGCGGAAAATTATCGTATGAACACCTGATATATGAATTACCTAATACATGGATAAAGTTATGAAACAATAAGCGAGTGGGACAACTTTCAAGAACTGCATGTGTAAAATACAGGGCCAACTATGCAAAAGATATATATATGACAACCTTATATTGTCTAAGAAGCCTCTAAAGAGTCTGTAACTGTACAAGTGATAGCTGGTCGGAATAGGACCCCAACATACCCAAATTAAAAATATATACATACAACCGAAAAGGCACTAGATATATGCTAGCTTCATATCGAGGTGGAGCTCACTAAAAGACCAGTCGAGTAAGCAACAGGGCCTAATATGGATGTCTACCTGATCTTGCATTTACTGAAAATGCAGCACCCCCAGTCATATGGATGTCAATACATATACAACATGTACTAGTATTAATGTTGATAAGTGAGAATTTTCAAATGACCAGATATCAAAGATGAACAACTATGAGTGTGTGAACATCAAAAACACAATATGAATTGTAACCTATGAACTAACCTTAATAGCTTTTCATACTATATCCTATGGATTGTCCTTTAGCGTATGATACCTAGTAGTTTGCCTATGTGATGTCCTATGTTTGTTTCTATTACAAATGATGAAATGAGAGCCTCAAAGGTGATCTATGACAAATAAAAGGCATATATTATCAAATACTTATGAATCTATACTATACAAATAAACCATAATTCAAGGTCTGACTATGAGGTAGGCCTCTCTAAGCTCACTGTAATGGTCTATCCGCAAGCATTGTACACCATATATTGACTCATCATAAGAATAAATGCATTATGTTCCTACTGATTACTGTGCTATAAAATATTGCCTCAATGGGCAGGTTCGCCATGAGTTGAGGGCTCACTGCGATGGTACAGAATTTGCGTCGTGCGTATGCTTAGTGAACCTATGTCTACCCTCTCATCATTAAGGGTAACTTTTATCAAGTAATGCTCTAAAGGCCTATAATAAGTAAGTTACGATATAGATCATCCAACTACATAATTTATAATCTCTTATGTATCAATTAAGTCCCTTAAAATTGTAATCTAGTAAATCAAGTATTAGTTCTCGTTTTAGCATGTAAATTCTATCACTATGTGATCAAGTATACAAGTGCAAGCTATATTATGGCAAGTTATTATTATTTGATACACATGACAGATATATATCATTTGACTCATAAGAGTTACAAATAAAGATAAGTGCGGTCCTCCGAAACATAATAATTGCCCGACTCAAAAGGAGTAATATGAATACTTATGAGCTTTATCAAGTAGACCTGTACGAAACATCGAAAATGAAGAATTTGTTTGCATGTATCATATAAGTTGTATTGACCCTATAGGAGAAGCATGTAACCTAGGGTCGTCCCTCAACAGCGAAGTAGTTTTAGCTCCACAAGTTTAGGATATTTAAATTTTTGACTTCCGGAACTCATAACCAGTAACATACTGGTAAATCTTTACCAATCTACGGCATAATGGTGCTTTCATTCTTAGAACATCTATTATTATAGTTTCTAATTTCTATTTTCCTATTTCTTATTGAATTGGGATTGGGCGCACGACGAGTATTTCTTCTGACTCAAGCAATTTTCACGCATCTCTAGTGTAACCTTGTATTATCAAGATAGACCATCCAACATGGTCCATGATTGACAATAATCAACCCGTTCTTCCACTGTTTAATTTTTAGAAATGAATGTGATAACTGCGAAATAAATTTTATAACGATAACTTTACTGATCCAAGGATACAATGACCCACAATTGGGTGCTAACTACTTGGAAGAACGGAATCAGAACACATGTACACATACTACATCAAAGAAAACTTTATCAAAAGGAATGGGGTGAATGAGGCAGAGTCTACTCCAATGTCTTCAGAAGCCTAAACAGTCCCGCTGCCTCTCTAATCCTTGAGAACTCGATACAAAATGCTTGTACTTCAATAAAGAGATCATGGACTGCAAAGAATAAGAGACACATTAACTGCTCAACCAACAAGTATAATATTTCAGCTTCCTGGTACCTCAGATTTATGCTGTCCTCCAAAAAGTCAAACAAAGAACTAGGAACCAGCTATTCCCCCAAATAAAATGCAAATTTACACTAATGCATAGCACTAAATTAGAAAACTATGAAAGAAAGGAAATGAAGCAGGGTGCACTACGAAATGTATAAAAGCATGGTAAAACCATACAGTCCACACATTTTGCACTTAACAGCAGTTTGCGGAGACTAGGCTCATAAAGTTGCTGCAAGCTGATGTACCAGATTTCAGTAAGAGAAGCAAACATCAAGCCAAGCATTAAAGGTTGATTTGATGCAACTAGCCTCTTGTAATTATTATCCCAGTCATCCTCTGTTGCAACCCCACAGATAGATTAGCACTCACACCCCGATTGGTCGTTCATTTCTTTTTGAGTTCTCAAACTACTCGTTATGAACAGTATGCAGTATATGTAGTTCTCTATCTATTTCTTAAGTGCCCTAGCAGTAAAGTGATGATAATAGACACTTACCATTAATGATCTTATTCCGGATCAAGCTCTGTAGGAAAACACAGACAAGTCTTACGAGTCTGTTTTGCATATATCTATCCTGAAATTTTGGCAAGAAGTATGTTAATCATGCAACCAATGAGAATAACATCATAGATTCCAGGAATGCTTATTATGCTAGTAAAAGGAAATCAATGAATGTGTTATGACACTCAATTCATGTCACAGGATCCTCTCCTTCCTACATTAGAAGAATTATTTTGTAGGTCTCCTCAAATCTGCGCAGAGGCATTCAGATCATGTCTGTCTGTCTCACCGTTACATCTCCCATGGACACATTTGGGCCACCGCCACCAACAAATATGACAGAAGAATACAGTAAAACAAATCCACATCTCGTTTTCTATGATATTAAACATTAGTGCACCGACTCCTGCTCTTTACCAGCTATAACAAAAATAACTATATGATCGAAACAGAATGAGACACAAAGGTCAATACAATCTTCAGAAGCAGGATAGTTGCAGGCAACGATAACACTGTTTACCCACATTAGCAGCATTTCACCCCTTACACGTGTTTTATAATAAAGAAAGTCATCAAAGAACCTACAGAAATACCAAGTTTGGTCTACCAAAACACCAATTGAGATGCACAATATGGGTGAGAAATTAACTCAAGAATAGCATGGTGACCCAAGTAACTCAGGATCAGTGAAGAGTTTGATTACATCACACTCTAAATGACCTAATAATTGCCAGTCAAATAGATTTGAGTGAAAGTTCAATTAATAAGAAAGAAGTTATGCAGATAGAGGACCTTGATGTTCTCGCAGGAAGATATACAATTGGTGATGTACATATGTATGAATTCGGTTGGCAATTCAACTGCTTGAGTGAGCCTGTTAACAACTTCCATAGAATGAAGACTCATCTCCATATTAACAAGAACTGTAAAATATCTGCAACCACAAATAAACTGCAGAATCTCAGAATGTGAGAAATTAGGTGCAAACTCCAAACAAAATATAGAATGCTAGTTCTGCAACTTCCAACAAAGACCAGTTCAAATAAACCACCCAACTGACACTTGTAACATATGAACTAGTATATGGGGTTCTGAAATCGTGATCACAAAGGTACTAGGCATGCTAATCAATGGGGCTCTGAAACCATGATCACAAGGGCACTAGGTGTGCTAATCAATGAAGGGAACAAGGAACAAAGACATACTCTGCAATCTCTGGTGAATTAACCAGCTTAACCAGGACTTCAACTGCAATAACAGGATTGTTCTCCACAAGTTCCTGAAAAATAAACATAATTCTTCAGAATCAAGCAGAACAACTAGTTATTAGGCATTCACAATACATTTTAGGGTTGCAGAATTCATACTGGCAGCTTCCTTGGTGTCAGCCCACAATGGTAGACAAGCTTTGGATCATTTGCCAACTCCAATAGTACTTGCTGGTCAAGAGTACAAGAAACACTTTCAAAAAATGCCTAATGGATGCAACAGAAGCCCCAACAAAGGTGCGTGAAGAATTATGCGCCTAATGAGCTTTCCCGATCATTACTTTCTTGATAGTCATAAGAAACAAGAACTTGCTAGGCTAAACTAAAAACTTCCCATAAAGAATTATATTGAACAAGGAATGATAATGAACAACTTCCATGTAATGAAGATCTGAAAGAATACTATCTAACCAACCGGGTGCAGAACTCCATTCTCTCCAGAAAATTGATTCAAGGCAGTGAGTGACTACCAAACAACAACTACAGAAAACCTACAGCAAAATGCATCCAGTTTCTAACCAAACATGTTAACTTAAGGCTAGAATAAGGTGACATAAAAAGCAATCAAGTTAGACTCTAGATTTCAGTCGGAGAGCGTAAAGGCAAACCTTCCATTGTTGTTCACAAATTCTACAATATCACTGAGGAGATATCATAGGCAGTTATATGATACTACTGAGTTATATAATTGTCCACGTGGTGTATACGAGCTTCCAAGGTCTTGGCTACTCTACCATTTATTTTAAAAGTTTTTGGTTCGTGGCTCAAATTCTTCCGCATGGGATCAAAGCAGACAATTGGTAAGCTCATTCTCACTCATAAGTTCGTTATGTACTGTCAACAATTACACCTCAACTCCAAACAAATTGAGGTCATCTATATGAATCCTCACTGACAATGTCGCTCCATTTAAGTTCATCTTAGGCTAATAGCATACAAAGAAAAAATAAATGACAATGTCACTCCCTAAAAACAAGTTAGACGAGCGAGAGGATGTTAAGCTATATGGTTGTTCCACATGGTGTATAAGATTTTCCAAGAGTTAATAAAGGCTTTGGCCTTATTCCATCCACTGTCTTAAACGTTTTAGTTGCATGCTTAAATTCTTTCACAAGTACAAATAAGTTGCAAGGAGGAGAAACCTCATTAGCTGCAAAATTAGTAGAAGATTGATCAATTTTTTTTGGTAACCCGGGAAATCTGTCTGGAAGAGACCTTTTGGATCAACAACCTTCGAAACTACAGGATGATGGATCTGCGCCCATACCCTTCTCCACTTATATACCAGAGTTAGTTCCCCTGGCACACGTATTGAACTTAGAACTTATTGAACTAATCCCTAGGGGCCAATTAGTAGAGGGTTAAATCTTATTGTAATATACTTTTATCTAGCGTAAGAAGGAACTTAAAACTTATGCGGAAAATAGAATCAGGTGGGAATAATATGGCTTCGAAAACTTTTAACGTCTATTGGAAGCATGTAGGCATGCCTGCAACAAAGGGCTATAAACGAGTGTTATTCTAGACCAGTAATTACGGACAACTCCATACGGGAAGACAGCTAATATAATTAAAAGTTTGTTCAATTCATTATTTACTTTTAACATTTCTAAATCAAAACAAATATGGAACTTTGGTTTCTTTCATTCAACCCCTTATGGAGATCAGATAAATTTGTAAGCCAGGCATTACCAGCCAAGAGAAACCAATGGTTCCTAGGTCACAACAAGCTACGCTAAAGTTACAGTAAAGAGTGATGCCAACATGCAAGAAGAACTTCACTGAAATTCTCAACTATAGATAGTTATGCTGAGATAGTAAAACAAATAACATGGCTAGACTCTATTCAGAAAATGGGCAAATGATTAATAGGCAAAGAAAATATCAATGATTGAGCAAGACTTCCTTGCTAGATGCATAGTCAAAAGATTTGAATTAATCCATTATACTCTTAAGTTAAAAGGTGGATTAAGCAAATGGATGGTGGGAAGCAAGGTTCAAGTTTATGACATGAATGGACGATAAATCCTTTTGTTTTTTAATGGGTAAATGGACTAAATTTTTCCAGAAAAGAGAGACGAAAAAATTAAGGCTCAATAATAAACACTTCTAGTTCTGCATTTTTTCTCAACCGCACTAACAGATCATTAAAATGAAGAAACGTCCTCGTCCTCTATTATTTTCACCACTATATTAGAAAATGTCGCAAACACTACAACCGCACCCGCTGCACCTTCATCTTCTTTACCTTTCTTCTCAGACAACACCACCCACCATCACCTATAGTTCCCTTCATCCACAACTTTTTTAGTTCTAAAGGATGGATTTCTTTAGCGCTCGAGTGGCTTCATCTTCCCTTCTTCTCAATGTCATCTACCTCTCTTTCTCTTCTTTTCTTTTGATGAAGTGATTTCAAAAAAAAAGAGTATCAAGAAGATGTGGTAGTGACAAGATATGTCATTGAAGCTTACAAGAAAAAATCCTGGCTTCTATAAAACAAAAACTGACAATGCCAGAGCTAGGGAGCTAGCAAGTCCAGAAACTGATCTGGACTATTAACTGAGTACAAACTAGACCACCTAAATAAACTAGCAATACATTTAGCCTTTAAAAGAGCCTGTAAGATTTGAGACACCATCAAAACATCTTTTATTCTTTTATATCCAAATATGCCAAAAGAATGCAAGGCGGTATCATTCTCCAAATATTCTTGATTGATTTATCAACTCTCCACAATCATCAGCACATGTATGCTTCCCTAACTGATTGACGAGTGACCTATTTAAGGACAAAAATGCACATGAATATGCTCCAAAAATGAGAGGAAACTTAACAATGTAGAAAAAGATGGCCCGGATTGTAAGTTTCATATTTACACGTGACATCTATTGGGCGGCTGAAATCGCTCTTTCTCTTCTAGTACTCTCTTTTTTTGGGGGGAAGATGGTAATGCTGTATTCCTTAGCATTAAGGATATGTTGGAGACCTCCAAAAGGGAAAATAAAATACTTACAAAGTTCCTAATACATCTACAAGTGGCTCAATATCTTCCACCCCTTGCTCTTTACACCAAAAATAAAAAGATAAAATACAATTCCATTTGACTTTCTGAATGAAATTAGATATATCTTCAAAACATCTACGATTCATCTCTCCCCATACCGTCCATCATATACATGATGGAATTGTCCTCCTCATTTCTTTTGTCTTTTACTTCCACCCCTCCTGATCCAACAACTAAGCAAATCAGTTGCATGTTCGGGCATAGTCCATTTAGTTTCTGTGAGTCTAAGAAAGATTGCCCATAGCTGGGCAGTGAACATGCAGCAAAGAAAGAGGTGGCTATTTGTCTCTGCTGTCTCATTGCAGAGAAAACATCTGGGAGCTAATGGCATTCCTTTCCTTTGTAGAACTTCCCAAGTGAGGCTAGCTTTCCTTACCACCAGCCATGACAAAACATTTGACTTTAGTAGGGACCATGCTCTTCCAGATGTAATTCCATGGAAAGTGTAAACTCTCATGATGATCATTGATGTCTCTTTTGTATGTCCTATTTACTGAGAGGATCCCGTGTTTGTGATGTTTCCAACAAATTCTATTCGGTTCAAGTGTGAGCCCCTTTAAGTCATCCAGTTCTTTAAGCATCATTGCCACTCTCTCCACCTCCCAATCATTTAAGTTCCTTCTGAATGAGAGTTTCAGCCCCGAGTGGTCCAACACTCACTTACTTTGGCTTCAAGTTTGTTGCACAATGTGAAGAGATCTGGGAAGGATTCCATCATAGAAGATTGACCCTTCCACCCTTCCAAGCATCTTTCCAAAACTGGATTTTGTTGCCATTTCCAACCTCATGGAGAAAGTTCATTTCAAGCTTTGGCCATAAAGCTCTTATGGATCTCCAAGCTCTAACTCCATAAGAATTTGTGGTGTTGTTAGTGCACCAGGGGGTTGTTTCACCAAACTTGTATTTGATAACCTCCCTTCCTAGAGCATGTTCCTCCACACTGTATCTCAATAGCCATTTCATCAATAGGCAATTGTTATGGATCTTCAAGTTTCTAATGCTCGATCCACCCATTCTTTTGCTCCGTTGTGTAGTCTTCCAGTTCACCAGGTTGTAGCCCCTACCTGTTTTATTTCCTTTCCATAGGAATTTTCTTCTCAGTCTGTCCAATTTCTTTATAATCTCGAAAGGCAAAAGGAAGAGAGACATAACATAGGTGGAAAGAAGATCTAAATAGAACTGACAAGAGTTGACCTGCCTCCAAGGGATAGATATTGAGCTTTCCATCTAGCTAATTTTTTCTCAGTCTTTTCAACTATGCCATCTCAAATTTCCAATGTCATATGTTTGCTTCCGAGAGGCATGCCAATATATGTTGGCATTTTGTCAACTCTGCACCTAAAATATTAGCCAAATTTTGTATGTGAGGGACATCGAGCATGGGGAAGAGGCTATTTTTTCCCCAATTTACTCTCACCCCTGATGCAGCTTCAAAAATCAAGAGCAACACCCTAATATATCTGATTTGATCATATTGGGCCTCACAGAAGATTGCGATGTCATCTGCATATAGTAAGTGATAAATCTCCTTAGTTTCACCTCTTCTGTTGCCAACTTGGCATCCATCTGTTTTGAATTGTAATTCTCATCATGCTGTCAAAACCTTCCATGGCCAATATGAATAAGAAAGGTGATAAAGGATCACCCAGTTTGAGACCCCTTTCAGAGGGGGGAAAACCAACAGGTTCTCCATTTACAAGGATAGAGATCCTGACTGTTTTTATGCAGAAATCAATCCAACTAATCCATTTATCTCCAAACCCCATTTGCCTGAGGATGTTTAACAAGAATTTTCAATTTACATGATCGAATGCCTTCTCGATATCTAGTTTGCACAACTCCTGGGTCCACACCTCCCAGCCTTGAATCCACACATTCAATGGCTATAAGAGCTGGATCCATAATCTGCCTCCCTTTGACAAAAGCCATTTGATGCTTGTTGATCAGCTTGTTTACCACCTCTTTCAGTCTTTCTGCAAGTAATTTTGCAATAATTTTGTACGATCCCCCTATTAAACTAATAGGTCTGAAGAATTCCAGTTCAGATGCACCTAATTTCTTAAGAAAGAGAGCAATATATGTGGCATTGAAACTTTTCTTAAACACTTGATTGTTGTGGAAGTATTGGACAGTGTTCTTGATGTCTTCCTTCAAAAGGTCCCAGAAAGAATGTTAGAAGCTCATTGGAAAGCCATTAAGTCCAGGTGACTTTTCCATGGCACAGAGTTTGATGCGTTCCAAAATTTCTTCCTCCTTAAATTCTCTTTGTAACCAGATCTGTTCTTCATTAGAGATGGCTGAAGCCTCATGGAGCTGAAAGTTAGGTATCCAGTTTTCAGTTTCCACATAAAGCTTTTTGTAGAAGTTCTGAATTGCCACCTTTATAGCTTTTGAATCATAGATAGTATTTCCATCTACTTCTAGGGAATCTATTGTGTTGGATCTCTTGTGGGATGTAGCTATTTTGTGAAGTACTTCATATTTTTGTCACCTTTCTTCAATCATTGAATCATGGACCTTTGTTTCCGGGCAATTTCCGCATTTTTGGCAACTTCCTCAAAGTCCGTAGCTAGATTGGATTTTTTAAGCAATTCATCATCAGTGAGAGGTCTTTGTTCTTGTATGGCTTCCCAATTTAAAAGTTGGTTGAGGATATCTTGCATTCTAAGTTTCCAGTTATCCCTGTTGTTGATACTCCATTCCGTCAACCTCCATTTTTGCATCTTCAATTTTTCAACAAATCTATGCCCGGGTCTTCCATTGACTAAAAAGGATCTCCACCATGTGTTATTATTTTCTTTGAATCCTTCTATGCCCATCCACCATATCTCAAATTTGAAGTTGGATTTTTTAAATTCCTCGTTTACACAGGAGAGTAGAATAGGGTAATGATCTGACCCTAATTTAGGGAGTAGGCTCTGTTTGATATGGAGAAACTATTCAACCCATTGTGTTGAAAAGAGAAATCTATCAATCCTCGAGGCACTACTATGGTTGTCACCTCTTCTCCATGTAAAGGACCTTCCAAATAAAGGAGGGGCCAACAGTTCTAGCTCTTCAATACAGTTTGAGATTTCTGACATAGCTTTATTAATTGTGTTTGCCTGCTTTCTCGTTGGATATCTTGTTACATTTAAATCTCCACAAAGAATGCAGGGGTCACTAAACAATCTTCTTATTTCTATCAATTCCATCCATAGCTCCCTTCTTACCCTTTGTTGTGTCGGGAATTTGCAACACATCTTTGCTTCTTTTTATAGAGTTTTGCATGTCTTTAGGTACTAATTTAAGTTTTGTTGACCTCATTGTGCTATGTTTCAGGAACCAAAGCGAAATGAAGAAAGGAGTCAAAGCCACAAATCTGCCAAAAACAAAGCAAAAGACAGACCGTCTCTCACAAAATTGCAATTTCATTGGCAAGAATGTTTAATTACTTATTTTCTTCTCTTCTTCTTGCTATGGGTAGCTAAACCCAAATCTAAGGTTGTGAACCCTAATGATCCCAATTGGGTAAAATTGATTGTGAATCTAAGAGCATTTGATTGATTTGTGATTTGTAAAGTGTTATTGATGATGAAAGTCATTCAATCCTTTTCAATTACCTTTATTGTGCTTGGAAGAGTCAATCTAGGTTGGGTTAGCATCAATCAACAATAACTCATGGCTCTAACCATTGTTTAATAGATTCATATAGACATGGGATGAATTCAAGTTGACAATATGCAATTGGATAGAAGGGAATTCTCTTCAATTTGATAAAATTGAGGTAGATTGACACCATTGGTGTTATTGAAAGATACCCATTGGTTGTCTGAGTGATTGCTTGCATGTTCATCAATAGCCCATTCTCAATTTGCCCATATTGGGTGATCTATTGGGGTCACTTCCCTAGTACTTCTTATTTGATTACAATCTAAAGCAATTTACATACCTAGATAGCTATATTTCTCCAAATCCTAATTTGAATAGTCTCTAAACTCTCAAATCTAAGTTGACATGTGCTAATAGTTTGGGTCTACCATAGTCCCTATGAATTCGACCCCAACTCTCAATTGGGTATTGTATTTGCATCGATCGTTTACACTTTCAAAGATTGGAGTGGATTTGAGCGAGGATCACCCTTCTATCACCCAATATGCATACACAGCATTGAGGTGCCAGCTTAGGTCCTGATTTAAACAAGAGAATTTGCAGGTGATACTTTGTGTAACACCTCTGAGCTAAAGTAGTAGTAGCTGCGAAGGTAGATCCCTAAGACTAGGTTGTTACCTCGATTTGGGATGTCATCCTCATCCTTTTTCCTGAAAGTTGCCGGCGACTCACACTAGATCGAAATTGAGTAAATCAGTTCTCCATTGGTGACTTCAATAGATAGAGGAATTCTCTTTAGGGCCTTTAACCCTAATTCGAGCCCATCCCAAATGGTTTTTGAGTTTTGTTTCTTCTTTGTTCTCCAACCAGCCCCCGCATTCATCTCCTATTCTCCCCATTACTTCTTTGTTCCATAGCTGAAGAGGAAGGCCCAATACTCTGATCCAATAATAGTCGAATCTGATTGCAACCAGCAGAACACCTTTTATTGGAGACCACCGATTCAGATTTAAAATTTTCCCGTCTTCTCCTATTCGACCATGAGTATATGTTCTGCCACCCTTCTTGACTGGAATTCGAAGAGAAAATGGAAATCATTCGTGTCGTAGACCTGGATATTCGAGGCACCTTTCCAGGTTTGGATTGCCCATCTCCTTACATCATTACGGGTGGGTGCCTCTTCCCCACCGATGAATCTTCCTTCCAGGCATCTTCGTAGCAGAGCATTTTCATTGGGAGTGGGAATCGTCATAGTGTTGTTGACCCTAGTGACCTCGATCTCCTTCTGACACCATTTTTTCTTTGTAATGGCCTCTTTAAAATTTCCTCCACCAAAAAATGTATTATTGTTTGTATTCTGTGATGTAATAAATGCACCATTTGTGCTTGACATTCTGGCAATGAAATCTTCAATTTTGAATACAAGTCTCCCCCATCCTTCATTAAATTTGTTCTCTCGTAGACAGGGTTGTGAAAGGCGCTCGCCTCTCGCCAAAGGCGACGTGGCGAGCGAGGCGAGGCGAGGCTCTGTCACCTTATCCCATCGCGGCGACGCCAACTTCAAAAGGCGTAAGAATGGCGCTATAGGCGACGAGGCGACCATGGCGATGAATAGCGTCGCCTTTTGTATTTTATTTAAAAAATTAGGTCTTTAATAGGTAAAACGTTTTTTAGGGTTTTAAAATAAAACACTTACGGGCAGGGCTTGGACTTCGCGACTCCAAGGGACTTCTTCTGGCCTTCGTCTTCGGTCTTCTCCTCTTCTCCAGACCAGCTAAGCGAAGTCGAACAGGTATGCTGCTTCAGTTCTTATTCTTCTTCAATTCTTTTTCATTTTTCTTCTTCTGCTTCTGCTTTCTTCTTTCTTCTTCAGCTCTACTTCAGAGTCAGTGACTCAGTTCTTTTTTCTCCTTCTCCTCACCTTTTCGGCTTCTCCAGTCCAGAGTCCAAACTCTGTTTTTTTTTTCTCTTTACTTGAGTTCACTGTTCTCTACACAGAACAGAAAAATCTGTCTGCCAGTTGCCCAATTCCCTCTGCGTTCTGCCACAATGTGCCACTGCCCATTTTTAAAAAAATAATTTGAGTCTTTTTAGAATTTTAGTATTAGATTATTGCTTATTTTATGACTTATGGATTGTTTGAGACTTTGAGACTTGAGTCATTCAAGTTCTCGACTTTTAGTGTTCACTAGTACTATCTATTTTTAGTTTTTGAATTAAAATATTTGCTAATATATGTTATTGCTATTGTGACTTTGATTATTTATATATGCAATTAAATATTTTAATTTTTTTATATTAATTGGCGCCTCACTTCAAAAAGTCGTGGCGAGGCAGGCCCTTGTCGCCTTTTGTTGCCTGTCGCCGTTCAAAACGCTGCTCGTAGAATAATTACTAACCTACTCTATCCCTTAACAGTTAAGACTAAGATGAAGCAGCCATATTTATTGAACTTTTGGGAGCAATAAATATAAGTAGAGTCTCTACATCTCCAGGATTTGAAGCTCTTCCTCTTTGTTGTCAGAAGCTTCGGTCAGTCTCTTGCGTAGCCGCAAAAGAGCACCCTTGCTAAGAACCATCCTTCTCATTAAGAGTTTAGCATTCTCCACCCAATCAAACCAAGTTCCTGAGGTTGAGAAGGATACTGTGAGGTAATATAAGTCTATTATCCATATCTGAGAGAAAAGAAGAGAGGAAGAGAAGAGGGTGGAATGATCTCCGATGGTAGAAGACCAACGGAGGGAATCAGCAGTCCAAAAAAATCTAATTTCAGGGCAAACACGCCGGAAAATAGTATTTTACAATCCTAAAAAGTAAGAGAAAAATCTTGGGAAACATGCCTGGGAGCACATCCGAATCTTAAAAACTTCCTCTCAATATGTATGGTATGAATAGATTCCTAGTACTCTCTATTTATTTCCATCAATCTATCAAAAAAAATCACTACAATATATCTTTTTTTCAATTTGCAAGTCCATTTGAAGCATTGCATCCAAAATGGCACGTTGCGCTTCTCCCAAGAATCTTCTCTCTCCTACTTCTTAGGAGGGTAGATCCCATTTTTTCTGGCAACTTTTTCAGCCGGAAACTTTTCTTTTGTCATCTCAGGACAAGTTATCACACCTTGTGTTAGCTTTCATCTTTCTTTCTTCACTTACTCAGATTTTACATGGGGGAAAAAAGATCTTTTTTCACTCTGGATTTAAATCATATGATATTCTAAGTCCAGCTCAAGGTCAGAGACGTGGTTTGAATGGACTGAGCAAAGCAGAAATTTAATGAGGAAAGTAACTTTAAGTCTTAAAGTCATGAGATGGCTAGTCCAAGTTTTTATTGAAGCTTCGAAGGAGCAAAGAATGTCGGTCAGGAGATGGAAAACAAGGGACCACTTTTCTGAATTCTTTTGCACTCTTGAATACAATGAGCATGGTAGGTACATCAGTTTTATTGCAGATCAAGGGGGAATAGATCAGTTACTATAACTCCGGTGATTACAATAAGTGCTGGATAGGCAGCAATAGCACAGAAATTTACAAAATTCATTGGGGTCTCAAGAAGGCAAATCTTTCAATTCTTAAATTAAAAAGTAAAAGTTATTGCCCATTGTAGTTCCATACGCCCAAGCGAGATCTCTTTTTTGACTCGATGCCATTGAAAATAGAAGTGTGCTACTGGCTGCTACACTCCCTCAGCAGCAGAGAAAAACAGAGAAAGAAGAGTAAAAAAACAGAGAAAGAAGAGAAAAAAAAACATAGACAAAGGAGAAAAAAAATAGAGAAAGAAGAAAGAAGCAACCAGCGTCCAGCAGCAACGGAGAAAAACAGAGAAAGAGTAGAGAGGAACTGGAGAAGAAGAAGAGAAAGAAAAAGAAAAAGAGAAAGAAGAACAGGAGAAGAAGAAGAGAGAAGGAAAGGAGAAGAGAAAGAAAAGAACTTACCAGTATGTCAAAAGGCTCGCAGCAGCAGTACGCAGTAGTATCGCAAGAAGAAGAGAGAAGCAATAGCCAGAAGAGGTCGCGTGTATATTTTAATGAGAAA
The DNA here is from genome assembly GCA_035772735.1 of Datura wrightii. Classification (NCBI taxonomy): domain Eukaryota; kingdom Viridiplantae; phylum Streptophyta; class Magnoliopsida; order Solanales; family Solanaceae; genus Datura; species Datura wrightii. The sequence goes on along the minus strand of JASDFA010000003.1, from coordinate 68,103,465 downwards.
ACCCTAGCCGCGGACCTTACTTTTGTAAAAATAAATTTTAAAATTAAACTACCTCGCTTAAGCGCGCTTTCGTCGCTTTTTTCCCTCGCTGCGCTTCTCACTTCAATGATCAAAGCGTGCACTTTTTTTAGATCGCTTCACTTCAAATTTAAAAAGCGCACAAGCTGCGCCTCGCCTCGCTTTGCGCTTTTCACAACACTGGACGACGTTCAAAGTTGGCATGGTCAATTTGCAAAACTAACGAAGTCTAGATGCCATTCAACCAGGTATGTAAGTTGAACCTCCAAATCTTTCTCCTCCTTCTCTTTATGGAAATTTAGAACCATAAACCCAAGGAGGTTTAATAAGTACAAATAAGCAAATTTGACCTTCTCCAGATAATCAGTTCCACCTAGTCACTTTTCTCATTGGTATGCAAATGGCAACCCTACATTTTTCTCACGAAGGTCAATCATGATAATATTTGCACAAGGAATGACCATAGAAATCCAAGAAAAAAGACCAAGCTTGACTTTGCTTGTCAGGAGAAAAGTCTTTATTTTGTGAATCAACTCATTTAGATAATAATAAAACTTAAAAAAGCATGAAATTAGCAATATTCAACAGGAATTATATGCACCTCTTGTTGAGCAGGTACAAGTGGACCTTTTAGAGCTTTTGCAATCAAATCCCTGACTGCCGCTCCTCTGCTAGTATCGGCACACATCCCATGATCCCATAGAAGCTCATAATTGTAATCAGGGTTTAGCCACACTAGCTGCACCAAATATGAGGGTATATCTGATAGAACTCAAGAAATTGATCAACTTATTCCCTAGACATAAGCGCATGTAGTCCTTACCTCTCCATCCAATACAGGAAGCATGGGAGGATGAGGCCTTATCCATTGAGGTCCTAATCCTTCCAATGAAAAATTTGATAACAATCCAGTTATCGTCTCATCAACATCCCCAGATCCAATCCTGGGTTTAGATCCAGGGAGAAGATCAAACCTGAAATTGCCCAATGCTAAATATTACACAATGTCCAAAAATAAGAAACCAATTGACTGACTTGAGTTCTCAATGCAAGATTAATATGATGATTGGAATTTCACTGAGAACAAATTCCTCCAACTGTGGATCTGTGAAGGGGGGAAAAAAAAGGTGGGTGGGTGGGTGGGGGGGGGGGGGGAGATCTCTTTGGTGATGAAGTGGTAATCTAAACAGAATACCAAGAAATAGAAGTGTGGCATTATACTCTAATGAATTGCTGCTCCAAAAAAATAAGAAACCAATGACTGACTTGAGCTCTCAATGCAAGATTAACATGATGATTAAAAATTCACAGAGAACAAATTTCTCCAACTATGAATCTGTGAAGGGGAAACCGAAAGAGAAGAAGGAAAAAAAAAAAAGGGGGGGGGGGGGGGGGGGGGAGGCATGGGGATTTGGTGATAAGGTGGTAATCTAAACAGAATACCAAGAAATAAAAAGTGTGGAACTATACTCTAATGAATTGCTGTCACAGCCACGAGGTACATCAGGGTCTGGAATGCTATTTTTCACAGAATTGTTCCTGAACAAGCCTTGAAACTGTTCTGGTAGAGCTTTGCCACCATATTGCTGTTGCAACTGCTCTCGTTGTGGGAAAGTCTGTGAAGTTCAAAATTGAGACCAAAGAGGGCAAGTTATATGTATATGTAACCACCAGTAATAAAAAAGAAGATATGAGAATATCCAAGCAATTCGCAGTTGACAGTTTTTAACTAATCGCACTACATATACCAATATCGTGGAGTCAAATTTCTTATAAGCACATGAATATTTTAGACAATTGGTCACTTACAAGTTGTGAAATATCGAACATTTTCATGTAATCTGTCGCCGATTGTTTAAGAACCTGCAAAGAGTCATTACTTCTGATACGGTTCTAATATGGAATAACCTCAAAATAATCACTCATGGTACTCGAGTTACACACCAAGATATGTTAAAAGATACCAGAATTATAAACCAAATAACACTGACCAAAACTGTAATACTCTTTTCTCTTTCCTTGTGCTTGGGGGTGAGTGGGACGGGGCATAAATTAATTCCTGACTTCTGACAAGCTTAAAATTCAAAAGGTATGAAGAAAGAAAATTTATATAGACATAGCAAATCCGAAGTGTCTTTTGCATCTTAGAATCCAACTTCACTTCAATACTGCAGTACAGTAAGGTTTAGTTATTCAATACTTCGATGATTGAACATTTCAAGACAAATGAAATATCTACATAAAACTTGCTCAGCAACAGAAGACTTCCTTCTGGAGATAAGAGTCGTGCAGCTACTGCACTGCATAAAAGACACTGGCAAAAAGCTCTATTTCCCTACCACAATAAACTCTAATTAGCAATATATCATACCGGTAAAAACCACCATACCCAGGAATCCAAGTGGGTAGATGAACAGTTATTCTTTCTGCAGCAATGGACCGATTCTTAAAAAAAGGTAAAATGACCAAATTTATCATCATAATAAGTCGAAATAGTTATTATTATATTCTCTTGTAATTGAGGAAATAGTTATTATTATATTCTCTTGTAATTGAGGAGATTAATCACACAGACAACTACAGCCCTTAGGTTACAAGTGATCTCACACAAAATACCTCTGGTTTAACTTTAAACATCAGATATAGCACTGCATAAAACCAGGGCTTTTTACCCTCCAAACAAGACCATTGTACACACAACAGGGAAACAATAGTTAAACCTCTCTGCTACTGGTCGAGCTGGCTGAGCCCAACAACTGAAGAATAAAAGCCCTTTCAAGTTGTTCAGCTCCTTCGTCACAGGCTGCCTGGAAATAAGCAAAACAAAGAACCACAGTGAAAAAAATCAATGGTCACCTAATCACAACTATCAAGGAATTTAAGCAAGAACATATCATGCAAATCATATTAAGAGCTTATCACTTACAGGTGAAGAAAGTAATTTTAGTAACTTCATAGCGCTTGAAAGCTCATTAAAAGTGTTGCTGGGGAGAGGTGAATGTGAAGGGAGGGAGTAAAATGAGATGGACAGTTCATGAACACTTATAAAAGATCAGCTACCAAAGCAGTACAATTCTGAATACTCTCAGTATTCGTCTACAGCTCACAGAAAAATGTATCGTCTTCGCCTCTTTTTTTTTTTGAGTCAGGAGCCTTAAAATGTCCAGTATTAACATTTAAAATTTACCCCCACATATAGCTATTTATACTACCCCTTCCCTTGAAAATATTGACAAATTGCATGCACCTAAATATCCAAGTCATAATAAGAATTTTATCGAGTCCAAAGCTGGTTAAAAGGCCAATCTGGAATCTGCTCAGCTTCATACCATGTACCTCTCCTTGTTACCATCTCATCAGCAACTAAGCTTGATTACCTTTAAGTTATAGATCCTGCTTTTTTAAGAGATAGTCATGAACTGATTCTGCTTGTATTGTGATGGCTACATAACTGTCTTAATCTGCCTCAGACTTTTAGAGTCTGCATTTATGTGTTCAAAGAACATTGAAAGCTTCCCCACTGCATACAGCAAACAGTATACATATGGATAACACAAAAAGTTTTTCTTTATACTCTCTAAACTTTAATGAAACATTTTTCCGTATACGTAATACAACGTTACATGTTTTACATTGCTGCAATAGATCTTGGGTTTCTTTTTTTTTCTTTTATGGAAATGTGGTGTTCGGATCAACTTTCTCACACCTTCACGCGAAACCTCGATTAAGTCCATTGGGTACCTGCTAATTGCTACCTCCCACCAACATAGGTATAAGGTAACTTATCCACCAAGGCTTGAATAAATGAGAAGAAATCACCTAGTATTTTTGCCTCCGCTAAGATTCAAACCTGGGACCTCATGGTTTTCAACCCACTTTATGGACCACTAGACCACAATCTTGGGGGAATAATTCTTGGGTTTCGTTTATATATAAATGAGCTTACCTTCTCGAAATTATTGGGTTTTCTCCCTCATCTTCTTGAGTTAAACCTTGAAAGCAGCAATTTAGTAAATATTGCCGACTATCTTCTTTTGTTGGAAAATCATGCTATAGTTGACTTTCATAGGATTAAGACAGTTATAGGAGCTACCAAAAAATAGAGTCAAAAGGAAGATTATTATATTTAGATCCAGACAAACTAGAGTTAGGAGTTGCAACAGCTTTCCCTTCCAATTGCACTCTCTTTGCATCCTCACCAAATCAATTGCTGCACTTTATGTTGCTCGGACTCAAGTGCAAGTACCCGATACGAGTGCCAATCTATAGGTCAGGTTCTTCATCACATAAATTTTAGGATTCAGGGGTGTGAATCCGCGTGAAGTACGGGTGCTAGGATGCGACCAATAAATGTATATTACGACATATATAACTACATATTTTGATTAATTAAAGTTATTAAACTTAAGCTAATTAAATTTAATTCTTTATAGACACATAATATTTATTCATAAGACATCTTGTGTAGTAGCAAAGCATTCTCGTACTTTATATAACTCTCTTTCTCCCTTCTCTCTCTCTCTATATATATATATATATGATAGAGACTCAAATATCAAACCAAATATACAATGATTTATACTTCTTGGTTATAGATGTATTCAAAGCACACAAGATAATTTGACCAAATCCGGTGTGGATTCAACACCCACACTCAATTCTACATGGGTGCAAAAGGGATTTTTGAAAGGGTCCAAGCAACATAGGGCCTTCGATTCATTTTCTTTATGAATACCTTTCTGCCATCTCTTAATCATGTCTACCTTTGTAGCCCCATCACCTCCCTCAAGATATAACTAGGCATTAGGGAGACCTACAGCTACCTATTTTTTCAACCCAATACTTGTCGCTATTTTTATAAGAATATGGCTACTTACTCTAAAGCCCTACCATATCTCTTCTAGACACCATCTCTTATCTCTCCATAACATTTCTTTTCCTCTCTTTATATTTCTCTTTCTCTCTCCATAAATCCCAAAATTTCATCTTTATTCATGTCCAAGCGTAAACAGAGAAGAAAAAGAATCTACAAAGTGTTGTTCTGTGCAATACTGAAATAGCAGACCAATAATTATGGAAAAACAAGAATAGAAAAATGAAGATCCCAATATATAGGAAATAACAATAGGAATCCACCATCGAAATATCAACGTGTGGTTTAATCTTTCATTAATTTTAACAAAGTCATATTTTCCCAAGTAACAAAAAGTTCAGAGAAATACTATGTTGGAATTCAGTGTTGCTGGGGTTTTCAAGTGACTCATTTCTTTTCATATTTGTTTTTTCTTCATATCATCGTCAGTGTATAACCATTGTATACTTGATGTATAATTGGTGAATAATTGGTGTATATTATTTACTAATAATTATACATATATTAGACACCAATTATACCGAGTATATATTGAGTTTTATCCTACATATATACTGTAAATTCACTGCATAAATAGTGTTGCATAAAATATGCATGAGTATATATTCTTCATTTCTAGTTTTTGGATCTTACTTCTTCCTTTTTTTGTTTGTTTGAGAGGGTGTATAGATTAGATTTTTTAAAAATTACCAATAGGGATGGGAAATAATTGAGGGATAGCGGTGTAGGTTAAAGGATGCCGTGACTTTTGGAATAACTTTGGACTAATAAAATACTTTTTGCGGCTATTGAAAGTAAGTGATAAAAATAGTTTCAGGTAAAACAATAAAAATAAGGTCACATTACTAAAATTGGTTCACCCGGTCGGCTAGTTGTGTAAATTTCCCTTAAAAAGAAAAGGAACCACAAGCAGAAGCCAAAGATGCTGAAGGCAAGGGTATGTGCTTGAGACGTTTATTATTGCTCATCCTAATATTGCAAAATCTAGTAGGAGTACAGTTCTAAATATTATAAGAATCCACAAAAGAAGGAGAATTTTCAGAAGAAATCTTTCAGAGAACATATGCAGCTAATATTGGAACAAATACATTTTGCATATTACAGAGCATCAGCACAATTTGGAGCACATAAAGTGATAGCAAATGGAATCATAAAGAACATTAAAAACCAGCACTTACATTTACCAGCAACGAAATGAACGGATTTGAAGAAGGCTCTTGAGAGGAATAAACTTGCTGAAGAATTGCAAAAGCAACTAATCTCTGTGCTGGTTTAAGAAGTTTTTCCTGCAGAGAAGATGGTATATTTAGTTGTTAATAGCTGTAAGTTACAAAACTTTTCTTCTCTACAAGATATAAACGTCCAACATGAGGAAAGGTCACCTTATCATTCAACTAAACAAACATTTGAAAACCTTCTAATATTCTACTATATAAATCCATCAAGAACAGGCACAACTTCTAGGTCTCATGAAAAAGATTACAGTACAAAGGAAACCATAAATAAACAGGGACACTCAAGAAATCCGTTGGATACATAGTTTTCTCATGCAACTTTTGAATACCACTTAAAGACAAAAAAAGGAAGTATGTAGTGGCTTTTCCTGAATGTGGAAAACAAGGACAATAGGAAATTCTATTCCCAGCCAAACCTCTGTGCTTGTCCAAGTTCAAAAGAACGGAGGACAGTTCCCTCCAACATGCAAAACCCTGATTGCAATTTCTTTTCTCTTTTCCCTTTCTTGTGACAACACTAGTGCACACTAGCTTGCGTGCACCTCAACTAATTCACTGAATACTTTCTATCTCTCACCCGCTCAAATACCAGCTAACTCTACCAACCAAAACTTAAATAGATGGGAGGAATTCATGCACTGTCGCTTCTGCTGAGATTAGAAGGTTGTTATTTTAACTCTCAACCACTATGCCACACCTGTGTTCCTGATGGAAACTTCTTCAAATAGTTAAATATTAAGGTTGCGTACACACCACCCTCTCCACCAAAACCCCACTTGTGGTATTTCACTGGGTATGTTGTTGTTGTCATAGATAAATATTAAAATTCCCCACATAAATCTAATAAAATTAGTTATTCTGATTTGCTTTTAGCAAATCTTGCAAGTCAAAACTTTCTACATGCACTACAATTAACTATACCCTTATTTTTTGCTTGAAAACTCGGTTCTTGTCACAATAGCAGCTTTTTTTAAAGTACAAAAACCTTTAGAAACATTTTGTTCCCTCCATGAACATTTTCTTTATTTCTTTATTTCTTTTTTTCTTATTCCTTTCTGTTTCCAGGAAAAAGCAGCTGATTCAAGCTAATTTAGAAGTTACAATTGGTAGTTGGAAACCTGTATTTCTTTGATGTTCAAAAATTTAATGCCTTTTCATCTCCGAATTCAAACCCCATTTTTCGCTCGAATTGCTTAAATCATTAAATTCAACTGCGTCTCCTCGCCAGACTTCCAGATGAACTTTACAAGAAGCGGGAAAATGTCAAAAGTAATCACCACATACACCAACTAGAAAACCCTAAATGGACAGGAAAAATCCTTCTTTTACATCACATATCGATTCAAACCCTAAATTTATTTCAAAGGTACTGTTCTTCTTGCCATTTGGAAAGATATAGATGGAGAAAGACAGACAGACAGAGAGACAGAGAGTTACGTCAATGATTAAGGCGAGAGAGATGCAGGCATAAAATTGTCGATGGGGAGGGAAACTGGATATGAAGTCGGCGACGATCTCATCGAACGGACGATGATCTCCGGCTTTGAGCAATGTCAACAGCATGTTGGATTCTTCTTTTCCTAACATCTTCTTGCTCTCTCTCACTTGCGCACACTGAACTCGGCGCTTTCTTCTATCTTTGGAACTCCTTTTCCCCGTGTGATAAACAAAGCTGGGAAAATGGACGTTACAACGAAGATAACTCTTCCAAACATATTTACTTCTTTTTCCTTTTTCTTTAGTTTTTATTTTTTGGACCAGCAGGTATTAATTAATCAATCATCCATTCATATTATCATTATATTGTCATTTATTTAAGCCCTCATTTGTTTGCATTTAATGGACATCTAAATTTGAATAGTTCAGACATTTGATCATTAAGTGTATTTATTTTCATTAAGATTAAGCACTTATTTGATCTGAATAGGTCTTTATTATTAAGATCTGGAACACAGTCTTAATACCATTAAGAGGTACGTTAGTGTGGATAATTTTCACCACCATTACGTCCAAAACCACCAAGCATCACCACTAACCACCTATGTCATCACAACCACCATCACCAACCACCTCTGCCACCATTGTGCACCATCATTATCATCATCAACCACCACTACTGTCAATCGTTACCACGCATACCTCCTCCATTATTATAGTTATATCCACTATCGCCGCCACCACCATAACCGTCATCATCGCTGCCGCCACTATCGTCATTACCACCCCCCCCCCCACCTCTACCACACCTATTTGTCACTACCGCCATTGCAATCAATCTCTACTACCAACCACCTCGAATATCACAACTAGCACCACTACCAACTATACCACCAACACATCAACCACCATCAATACCGCCAACTACTAACATCAACCAACTTCATCATCACAACCACCACTACCAACCCCCACCATCATGCCTGCCACTACCAGATTAACCACCTTCATCATCACAACTACACTACCACCATTACTAGTAACTATCACCATTGTCATTTTATTATCACCACCACTATAAACCATTACTAGCAAACAAATTTTTTTTATTTTTTTAAATAAAATAATAAATTTAATTTGTTAAATAATATTTTTTAAATATTTAATTATTTTTTATTTAAATTGCATATTTAATTTTTTTACAAATAATTAAAGTGTCACATTCAGATGTTAAAAAACAAATTATCTTAATCATTCAGTGTTCAGATCTAGAGGCAACATCTTAATTAATTTGATGTACATTCAGATTCAGACGTCTTAATCTTAATGAAAACAAATGAGGCCTAAGTCTAGGTTACGCGTCTTAATGACTATTCTTAAGCTTCCTTTCTTTAGGAGTAGGATCTCTTTCCTAGGAGCTCATAGAAAGATAGTGAAGTCAAATAGTTCTATGTCACTCAATAACATAAATAACTTTTTAAAAAGTGTATTTGTGTAACTGCAAGTGGCTAGATTCTATTAAAATTAAATCCGTAAGAAATTTAATTTATATTAAATTCAAAATATATTAGTCCAAATAAATATTATGAATTAATATAATTGGATTAATCATTTGCCACTAAATCCGGATTTAAGTAATAGTCCAATTTCATTGGAGTAGTCCATCAAATTGGGCTACAAATGACGAGCTCACTTTATTGAGATCAAGATGTCATCTTATTCTAGAGGTCCAATTTGATGTCACGTGTCAAATGACGTGTCATGCGTCAAATGACGTATCACACTAAGTCAAATAAAAAAGTCAAATAAAAGAGTATCATAGGATCATGCCACATGTCAAAATGACACAACATGCCTAGTCAAATCAAAGGCCAATTAAAACTTACCAAGTGTACGAGTGGCATGGTTCAACCAATCAAATATTGTCATGTCAGCTTAAATCTAGTTGGTTGAAAGAAGTTTGTCCTTATCACAACTCTTCCATCCTACAACTATAAATGGGGGTCTCATCCAGAAAAAGCACCTGAATTATAATAAGAAGCCAAAAAGAGTTCGTGGATCAGACGTCGTAAATTTCTCTACAAGCTACAAGCATTCAAGAACTCAAGTATTTCTCTACAAATTCTCGTAATCAACACAAAGATTCAATGTCAAGCTCAAAAGCCCTTGAATTCAATTAAAAATCAAGATCAGATCCATCAAGTTCAAAAGCCCTTGGATTTATATTCAAAAAGAAAAATAAGAGGATTAATTGTAATACTCATACTTGAAATAAAATATTACAATTGTTGCGATATTTTTTTATCCTAATTATTATTTTCTCTACATGAATTTTATTGTCTACAAATTCTTGCATGCCCCGTGGAATAATTTCTGCCTCTCATTCCATCTTTTCAACCCTCAAAGATCAAGAATATCAAAATGGCTTCAAAGAAGATCAACTCAAAATCAACTTACCACAAGGATGTTGACTCTAATTTTTTTTGCTGATGTGGAAAGCATCCTCAGTGTTACTTTTGAAAGTTTTGGACTAGTCACGAGAAGTAAAGTAAGCATGCCGGGACAACAACCACTCTAAGTATTGTCTGCATCAACTCCAGTCTTTGGATCTTCTTCCTGAAAAGGAGCAAGATCCTCTACCAATGCATCGAAAGGAGGAAGCAATGTTGCTGAAAGAATCAAGAAGACTATAGCTCTACTTGACCTCTCTCAATCGAAGAATTTTGCTGCAACAGGAGATAATGATATTTCAAGCAACGGATTTTTTTCATTCGCTCTATATAAGGGTGAGCCAGTCAAAGATCAATCTACGTGATAATCTCTATCGTTCTCCACCATCCCCAACAATCATCCAAGCGATGGTAACTGACGCTTCATATATGAAGGAGCAAGCAAACTTGACAAAGGTAATCGAAGGTCTGACCAAGTATATGCAAAATTAAGATGTTCAAATTGAAAAGTTGATTGGATAAGGTGAATGACTTAATGGAAGGAGAATCTATTCATGCACTTGGAAAGGCTTTAGAAGCTCAAAAGACTGAAGCTCCTGTAAAACATGCATCGCCCACCAAGAAAATTTCAGTTTTTTTGAAGGAATTATTCTACTCGATTAACTAAAGGAGTTCATCGAAGGGACTATCAAGAACAAGTATGAAGTTGCTTCCAAGTCCTCTCTTACGTATGCAAATTGATAGCCTCAAGATGCCTGTTGGTTATCAACCTCCCAAATTTTAGCAATTTGAAGGCAAAGACCCAACGCAACATGTCTTATATTTTGTCAAAATATGTAACAATGCGGGAACTTATAGGGACTATCTTGTCAAGCAGTTCATCCGCTCCCTCAAAGGAAATGCTTTCTATTGGTACACAGATCTTGAGCCTAATTCTATCAATAGTTAGGGATAATTGGAGCAGGAGTTCCTCAATCGCTTCTATAGCACAAGGCATAGTCTGAGCAGGTGGAACTCACAAATACTCACCAGAGAAAGGATGAACGGATTATCAATTTCATAGGATGAACCGATTATCGATTTCATCAATCTATGGAGAAATGCAAGTCTAAAGTGCAAAGATAGACTCAGTGAAGATTTTGGAATAAAGATGTGTATCCAAGGAATGCACTAGGTACTTCTCTATATCTTGCAGGGAATTAAGCCAAGGTCTTTTGAACAGCTAGTTACTCGTACTCATGACATGGAGTTAAGCATGTCTTCTCCTGAAAATAGAGTAATGCCTATTTATGACCATTACTAAGGAAAGGACAAGCAAGAACACAAGAGATGGAGCAAGCTTGTACCCAAGAATGACAACAAAGAATCTATAAACGTCAATGTGTCACCTATGAAATTTTCTACAAAGATGAGCAAAAAGCAGAATGTGAAAACAAATTTCTCTTAAGGAAACCAAAATCAAAATTTAACCTTGAAGGAGATGTAGGAAAGAGAATACCCCTTCCTCGATTCTGATGTCCCTAAAAATTTTGACGAACTACTCGAGTTAAAACTCGATAATTTCTAGAGCTGAAGTGATCAATGAAGTTGGAAGAACAAATGACCTAAACTATTACAAGTATCATCGGCTTGTAAGTCACCCTATTGAGAAGTGTTTCATATTCAAGGATAGAGTTATGTGGCTAGATAATGAGAAAAAGATTGTTCTTGAGAATGATAAAACAAATTCAAATCAAATATCTATCACCATTCGCTTTCTCGATCCAATCCATTTATACAACTTTAAAGAGAGCATGAAGAAGAAGTGTCACGCCTTGAGCCTACACCCCGGATGAGACTGGCACCCAAAATCACAAGTGGCTCGAGTGAACCCTTGGCCTGGCATATTGCTGAAAAAGACATATTGAAAGATACTGCAAAAGCTAAGGCATGGACCAAACTCTTATAGAAATAATAAAACAAATGTTTATTAAACTAAAATATAAAGTCATTTAAAACTGATACAACTAACTGAGTGACTATCCCTGAAGCCTCTACTAACATACTAAGTATTATTTACCAGGAAAAATGTCCCAGTCTATCTTTATTTAGTAACTAGACTACTAAACTGAACTAGAAATAGCTAAGTCCTCTAGATGCAAGGAGGACTCACACAAACTAAGGAGGCAGTATCTTAATGAAGCGCCTACTGATGGATCTGAGTACCTAAAATGGCATTAATACATAGAATGTATGGTATGTAATAAAGATTAGTAAAGTAATACTTATAAGACAAGCTGCACAACTGAGGCATGAATATGATGTGAAATCAAGATCATGAATTAACTGAATGACTGAGACTACGTGACTGAGCTTTTGAAACTAAATAAAAAGAAAGCTATATGTAAGTGATTATAAAAAACTGCTTTCAAAATAAGAGGCTTGGTGCCATAAATCATACTTTAAAACTCTTCTTGAAAACTGAATAACTGAGTAAGCTATATAACTGAAAACATGCAACTGAACTACTAAATAACTGAGATGTTAAAAACATGCAATAATACTAAGTGTCTGACTATATGAGTCATGCACTAAATTGAGTAACTAAGCTACTTGCAGTAAGAAAATCAAATGTAAAATATCATAAATAATATTTAGTCAAAATAACTGATATTTCTGATTTGGGGACTTTCTTATAACCGAGATACACCATGTGAGTGCATGATATCCAGCCCTTTGGCCCCATTGGGGGAGTTGTCCAAAGCCTTTCCAGGGCAGAGGACGAAATTGAACTATGGATCCATACTAAGACCTTATTGGGAGCTATATGAGGAGTCTCCCGAATCAATGACACGATCTTAACCTATGTTGGCAACGTAGTTTTAGGGTTTCGGGTTATCTGAACCCATATCCATCTTGGAGCTAATTAATCTTTCCAAAATAATGCTCATAAAATATGCCTATCTAAGGCAACTGAAACATCTATGTAGAGATTTCTAGCACAAAATCAATGTGTGTGTATATATATAGTTATTGGTGAGCCTCTACGCTCAATGTTGTGATATGTTGGTGAGCCTCTATGCTATAAACTGTGATTTGCTGGTGAGCCTCTATGCTCAAACTGTGTTTCAAAAAATTGCTTTTGCTTTCTCTCTGAAAATCATATGCTAAAGCTAATACTGACTAAGCTAAAATTCTTTTATGAAATACTTCTCTAAAATTGAACTTTGCTTTCTATATGAAATCATGTATTTGAAGCTACATATGCTTACATGAACTCTTTCTTGAAGATGCTTTCTTAAATTTTAAAAACTTCCTTTACTCATAAATACAATGCATATAAATAGTATGACAATATTTTCAAATAACTTCAGCTAAAAAAGGTCCATATGGTTGAACAAGGATGAGCCATCAATCAATGATATGAATTATGACAATCTTAGCAGTAGAAATAACAATAATCAATTCAAGATATAGAGAATTTGAAATAGGAGATTTTGGGTAAAAACTTTAGCTTTGATCTTACTAAAACTGAAATTCTGAGATAGGGCGTAAGAAAGAACAGGGTTCCTCACTTATGATAGTCTTACATACCTTATCTGTGGCCTCACAACTACCACCACAAAGCAACAATCCCTTTGTATGTCAATCTACAATAATTATAGGTACAGGAACTACAATCAAAGCGACGAACTTCAAGTCACAGAAGCATTACATCGAACACCCTGAGGGCATAGAAAATTTGAGCCTTCTATGGGTAGGGTGTCCTCATTCCCTTCTCTTTCTATAGCCCCTTAAAAACATGCATAACCATTACAAATCCAACCAAAACAGCCACATCCATCCTCAACACCAAAACAGTCCCATAAACCCTACCCCTAGGTCATCCCGTGAACTCATGGCTTCCTAGCATCATCCCGTGATGTTACAACCCATAAGTTTCTAATGTTTAGATAGCCTATTCATACGTTGGTTAAGAGTTTAGAGGGTAATACGTAAGAAAAAGGGGACCAGGGAAAGGTCGAACGAGCACGGAGTCGAGACCGCGCGGGAAAAGGCCAGACTAGCTTCCCAAAGGGGCAACGTGGCACGGACCCTCCCCGGCGCATTAGGCTCCGTGGCACGGCCCAGAATTGGCGCGATAGGGTCTGTGCCACGGAGCCCTGTCCACCGCCCAAGTATATATAGGTCCTCCTTTCATTATTTTGAATATATACATGTTATACTCGACCAGTAGAGGGAGAAGATGAACAAATTGATAGAATTTCCTCCATTTACACTGTGAAACGCCGCCCGAATTCAAATTAACTTCGGGTATCAAAGTAAAAGGATGCAAGGAGCATTACTACAGAGTTAATTTTGCAAACTTCACCCAGCAAATCGTAACTCCGCTGAGCTAAAGTTGTTGGAATTGCTTTAAACTAGTGTCAATATGATCACAGGCTTAAAGTAAGCATTTCTCCCTTCTAGACTTTCGATAAATTACGAGTTTTTGACCGTGCACAAGTTGAAAAATAGTTAATATTATATACAAAGTTATCATTTTCTCCGAATTTAGTACTGAAACTAGTCATTTTCTTTCAGTAATACGATTGTAGTTGAGAAGAGTAGTTGAATACGAGCTGAAACTCACCAGTTAATCAGTAATCTGCGAACGAAGTATGTTAAGGCAGTTTCTTAGGGCAAGTTAGTTTTCATAGCATGATAACTCAGTTGAATCCCAGTAAGAGTACTAGAAGCATGTCTATTATGATTAGTTGTTGTTATTAGCTGAAACTCATATTCCTTTTTTAGTTTGGGATGGATTATGCCTGTATAGCCTTCATGACCGACCCCAGGGTTATTAGCTGTGTCGACGCCCGCCTAGGGCGAGATGACGTCGCTCTACGGAGCGGTATGCCATCCGCTGGGGACGAATATGGGGTCCCAGGTCCTCATATGCCGTGGTTGACATTATACACCCCCGTCGAGCCTGGTGCCCAGGGTTTAGATATCAGGAGTCCACCGGAATCAGACACAGTTACAGCCAGGGGCCGAGCGGGCTCAGCTGCAGACCCAGGGGGTTGATAGGATGACTATAGTTATTAGTTGACCAGTGTGACCTTGGATAGGGGTATATAGACTGAGGTGTACTCACCAGGGCTTATGGGGGCCCCGTGGTGGGTTATTTTGTGCTGGTTGTACCTTTCGGCCTTTGGGGGCCAGGTAAGGTTTATGTTTGCTTTAGTTATTGGTAGTTAGACAGTAAGATGTCTATTACTCAGGTATGATCTCTATTCCTTCATTTCAGTTATTCGCAGTTTTATCTCTTTATTTTAGTCATTTACAGTAATCGCCTTACATATTCAGTACATATTGTACTGACGCCCTGTTTAGAGTGCTGCATTACTTGCCTGTAGGTACGGATAGACGAGGAGCAGATCCCTCATAGCTTTCAGCCAGCCTCACCAGAGCAGTTAGCTCCTTTCTTCCGGAGCTTGTAGATAGAAGGTTACTTCTTTTTGATTGTACAATTCATGGGTAGGTCGGGGCCTTGTCCCGACCATCATATTACTCCTAGAGGCTTGCATGTTGTTTTCATTTCCCTGTGGTTAGCTATTATTGGCCGTGTGGGACCCATATGTGTTTTAGTCTACGTGTTGGCCGTGTGGGGCCTTGTTTAGCTGATAGATTAGCGGCCTTGTCCGCCATAGTTTAGCTTAACACTGGTTTTACTTTACAGTCATAACTCGACATCATGGTGGTCTTGTCGGCCCACATAGGATTGCCTGTTATTGCCTATTTCTGGTTAGCTGTTTTCCGTTACAAGTGGTTATAAGGCCTTGTCGGCCGGGGGTTGTGTTTAAAACCGAGATATAGCCCATTGTTTTCTTGATTTAAGAGTTAGTGTTAGCCTCGCACTAGAAGTGCTTAGGCTCAGTCAGCTTGTCAGTTCAGATCCTAGAAGGGCACCAGGTACCAGTCATGCCTCCCAAGGTGCGGCGTGACAAACTTGGTATCAGAGCAGGTCGTATCCCAGGGAGTCTGCAAGCCGTGCTAAGCAGAGTCTTGTCTATAGATGTGTTGTGCACCACATTGTATAGGCAGGAGGCTGCGAGGCATGATAGGATGGTTACTCTTTCTTCCCTAAGCTTACCATATTCTTTTATCTACAGTGAAATGACCGACCCGTGACACATCACGACTGGTAGGAGATTGGATGTTGCATTAGGGGAAGGCACTAGCAGGGTGCCTCAGTCAGAGTCAGCTTGATCTGAGGGCGACAGGGAGACTTCATCTCGGTCTCCTCAGTATTCTCCACCACGTGAGGAGCCACTCGGAGCGGCAAATGTGACGACACCGCCTCCAATAGTTTCTATACCGGCACCATCAGATCAGGAGGTCAGGAGTGTTGTTGTTATGTTAGCTCAGATGATGGCTGCACGGCATCAGCCAGTGGCACTCACAGTTGCAGAGTCCTCAGGAGATCCTGGTAGTTTGAGGGTCTGGGAGTTTCTCGCACTGAGTCCCTCGCAGTTCACAGGGACGGACCGAGAGGAGGACCCTCAGGATTTCTTGGATCAGATGCAGCGAATTTTCAGGGTGATGCATGCTACACCTGCGGAGTCAGTGGAATTAGCGGTATTCCGGCTATGGGACATCGCAGTACTGTGGTATGAAAGTTGGGAGAGGTCCCGAGGGAGAGATGTTTCCCCTCCGACTTGGCCCAGCTTCTCAGAGGCTTTTCTAGATCATACCTACCACGGGAAATTCGATAAGTCCGGGTTGATCAGTTTCTACATCTAGAGAAGGGGCCATTGAGTGTCTGGGAGTACGCTATAAGGTTCGACTCCTTGGACCGATATGCACCAGCTTTTGTAGGTACCATGCCGGCTAAGGTGCATCGGTTTATTATGGTGCCGAATCTAGAATATGTGGAGACCTGCATTACGGCCACTCTGTGAGAGGACATGGATATTGCCCGCGTCCAGGCTTTTGCTCAGAATATTGAAGGGATCAGACAACGGCAATGGGAGATAAGGAGGGCAGATCAGGAGAAGCGCCATAGGGCCAAACCTAGTGACATGCAGGTTGAGTCCTAGGGTGGGCCCAGGCCACGATTTTCAGGAACACCACCCAGACCTCCACCCCCACAATAACAGCAAGGGAGGGGATCTGGTCATCGGGGGCATTCAGGGCCTGGCAAGAGCTTACGATCAGCAGGTTCACAGCAGTAGAGAAGAGTGGAGCATATTAGATTCACTGTGCCACTTTGCCCTGTTTGCAGTCGACGTCACTCCAGGGCGTGCAGGTATGGTTCCACAAGATGTTATACCTGTGGGCAGGTGAGTCATCAGATGAGGGATTGTCCAGCCAGGGGTCAGAGTGATCGGGACCGACAAGATAGATCTTCAGTAGGATCACGTGCCCCGGCATCTCCAGAAGGGCGTAGGCCCTCAGCTCCAGCCGGTAGAGACTGAGGAAGATCAGGGGCATCTAGCTCAGGTACCGGTCTAGATCGCACTTATGCCTTACCGGGACGGCAGGAGTCGGAGTCGTCGCCGGATGTGGTGACAGGTATGCTGGACATTTGCTCTTATTCTGTTTATGTACTGATAGATCTAGGATCTACCTATTCTTATGTTACACCATTAGTAGCCCGAAAGTTTGGTATTACCCCAGAATTGCTTCAGCGACCTTTTTTAGTGTCTACACCTGTCGGTGATTCCATTATAGCTAAGAGGATCTACCAAGGGTGCACAGTAGAGGTTGTTGGTCGTCAGACTTTAGCAGACTTGATAGAACTAGAAATGATTGATTTTGATGCAATTAAGGGTATGGATTGGCTGGCGCCATGCTATGCCAATGTTGAATGTTGGACCAAGACTGTCCGATTCCACTTTCCAGGGGAGGTTGTACAGGAGTGGAAAGGTAGTGCAGCCACGCCAAAAGGTAGGTTTATTTCCTATCTTCGGATGAGAAAATTGATAGCGAAAGGATGTATTTATCATATTGTCAGAGTTCAGGATGTCCAAGCAGAATCTCCGGCTCTTCAGTCCATTCCAGTAGTCAATGAATTTCTAGATCTATTCCCAGATGAGCTACCTAGCATTCCCCCAAAATGGGAAATCGACTTTGCAATTGATTTATTTCCAGGTACTCAACCCATATCTACACCTCTGTACCGAATGACTCCTGCTGAGCTCAGAGAATTAAAGGAATAGTTGAAAGATCTGTTAGATAAGGGCTTCATCAGGCTGAGTACTTCAACGTGTGGAGCACCAGTTCTATTTGTGAGAAAGAAGGATGGCTACCTCCCTATGTGTATAGATTACTGACAGCTGAATAAAGTCACTATCAAGAATAAGTACCCGCTTCCAGAATAGACGACTTGTTCGACCAGTTGTAGGGGGCAAAGTATTTTTCAAAAATTGACTTAAGGTCAGGGTACCATTAGATTCGGGTTCGTAAGAGGGATATTCCAAAAACTGCTTTCAAGACCAGGTATGGCCACTTTGAATTTCTAGTCATGTCCTTTGGACTGACGAATGCTCCCGTAGTGTTCATGGTCTTGATGAACAGCATCTTGAGGCCATATTTGGACCTGTTTGTGATAGTATTTATTGATGATATTCTGGTAAATTCCTGCTTAGAGACAGATCACCGGCATCACCTACGAACAGTGGTCCAAACCCTCAGGAATCGCCGGATGTATGCGAAGGTTTCTATGTGTAAATTTTGGCTGAATTCAGTAGCCTTTTTGGGCCACATTGTGTCAGATGTTGGCATTCAGGTAGACTGGCAGAAAATTGAAGTAGTGAAAACATGGCCTAGACCTACCACTCCGATTGAGGTACGTAGTTTTCTGGGGTTAGTTGGGTATAATAGAAGATTCGTGGAAGGATTTTCCACCTTAGCAGCACCTTTGACCAAGTTAACTCAGAAAGCAGCTAAATTTCACTAAACTAAAGCATGTGATCAGAGCTTTCAGGAGTTGAAAAACAGACTGGCCTCAGCACCAGTATCAACCTTGCCAGAAGGATCAGAGGGTTATGCAGTATCCTATGATGCTTCAGGCGTCGAGTTAGGATGTGTTCGGATACAGCATGGTAAAGTAATTGCTTATGCTTCCAGGCAGCTGAAGAAGCATGAAAAGAACTGCTCCACCCATGATCTGGAGTTTGCCGCGGTGATTCATGCCTTGAAATTATGGAGGCACTATCTGTATGGCATTCATGTAGATATTTTCACTAATCATAAGAGCCTCCAGTATATTTTCACCCAGAAAGAGCTGAATCTACGGCAGCATTGCTGGTTAGAGCTGTTGAAAGACTATGATGTGAATATTTTGTACCACCCAGGGAAAGCCAATGTTATAGAAGATGCCCTCAGCAGTAAATCCATGGGGAGTTTAGTACACCTTAAGCCAGAACAGCGGGAACTGGCCTGAGAATTGCATCAGTTAGCCAGTTTAGCCGTCCGTATAGTCGATTCAGGAGACAGCGGAGCAGTAATTCAGAATACGACAGTATCGTCATTGGTTGTGGAGGTGAAAGAACGGTAGTATGAAGACCCTAACTTGGTTCAGCTCAGAGATAAGGTTCAACGAAGGGAAGTTACAGATTTCTAGGTAACCGAAGACGGGGTTTTGAGATATAGGGATCACCTCTATGTTCCTAACGCGGCAGGACTTCGCCAGCAAATTATGAGCGAGGTGCATTATTCTGTTACTCTCTTCATCCGGGTTCAACAAAGATGTATCATGATATAAAAGAGATTTACTGGTGGCCAGGAATGGAAAAGGAGATAGCAGGTGAAAGTCGAACACCAGAAACCCGACGGACTGACATAGGAGATAACAGTGCCTATGTTGAAATGGGAGGCAATTAACATGGATTTTGTGACAGGGTTACATTGTACCAAGCGTAAATTTGATTCCATCTGGGTGATTGTTGACAGATTGACGAAATAAACTCATTTTCTACCAGTGAGAGCTACTTTTTTAGCTGAAGATTATGCCGAGCTTTATATCAGGGAGATAGTCAGATTACATGGTGTCCCAGTATCTATCATTTCTGACGGGGGAGCACAATTTATAGCTAGGTTCTAGCAGTCCTTCCAGAGAGGTTTGGGACCCAGGTTAATATGAGTACGACATTCCACCCTCAAACAGATGGGCAGGAGGAACGTACAATTCAGACGCATGAGGATATGTTACGGGCGTGTGCGCTGGATTTTGGAGGCAGTTGGGATGAACATTTACCCCTTATTGAGTTTGCCTATAATAACAATTACCATTCAACGATTCAGATGGCGCCTTATGAGGCTTTATACGGGCAAAAATATAGGTCCCCCGTTGGTTGGTTCGAGGTTGGAAAATCAGAGTTACTTGGGCCGGATATAATTCACTAGTCAGAAGAGAAAGTAAAGCTTATCATAGAACGTCTGCTGACAGCTCACAGTCGCCAGAAATCTTACGCTGATATGCGGCGCAGAAACCTGGAGTTCAGTATAGGTAACTGGGTATTTCTAAAAATCTCGCCAATGAAGGGTGTAATGAGGTTTGGCAAAAAAGGTTAGCTCAACCCGAGGTTTATTGGGTCGTATTAAATACTCCGGAGAATAGGCCAGGTGGCATACGAGTTAGATTTGCCTTCAGAGTTGGAATCTATTCATCCAATCTTCCATGTGTCGATGCTACGAAAGTGCATAGGGGATCCATCTCGAATTGTGCCAGTTGAGAATGTCCAGGTTACTGAGGTATTAGCCTTGAAGAAATTCCAGTAGCTATATTAGATCGGCAGGTTCGCAGGTTGAGGACTAAAGATGTTGCTCTGTTAAAGTACTATGGAGAAACAAGAACAGAGAGGAAATGACTTGGGAAGATGAGGACGACATGAAATCCAGATACCCTCATTTGTTCCAGGCTTAGTCCATACTATGCAGTTATGATAAGTTATTGATTCAGTCGCTATTTCATGATTTGTGTTATATATATTGCTCAATTGACTCCAGCCTTATGGTGAAATAGTTGTGATAGTATTATTTGAAATGATTGTACTGGAATTTTCTGCATTTCAGGATTTTTGGATAGTCCATATTACAGGGGAGACTCTACCGAAATTTTTCCAGAATAAGTAGTTATAAGAGTTAAGACGCCTATAAGCTAAAGTAAGACATTCGAGGACGAATGTTTCTAAGGAGGGAATGATGTTACACCCCGTAAGTTTATAATATTTAGATGGCCTATTCATATGTTGGTTAAGAGTTTTAGAGGGTAATAGGTATGAGAAAGGGGCCCGGGGAAAGGTCGAACGAGCACGGAGTCGGGACCGCGCAGGAGAAGGTCGGACCAGCTGCCCAAAGGGGCAACGTGGCACTGACCCTCCCTGGTGCGTTGGGCTCCGTGGCACGGCCCAAAATTGGCGCGACAGGTTCCGTGCCACGGACCCCTGTCCATCGCCCAAGTATATATAGGTCCTCCCTTCATTATTTTGAATATATACATGTTATACTCGACAAGTAGAGGGAGAAGACGAACAAATTGATAGAAATTCCTCCTTTTATGCTGCGAACGCCGCCCCAATTCAAATTAACTTCGGGTATCGAAGTATAACGCTGCAAGGAGCATTACTACGAAGTTAGTTTTGCAAAATTTGCCTGACAAATCGTAACTCCGCCAAGCTAAAGTTGTTGGAATTGCTTTAAACTAGTGTCAATATGATCACAGGATTAAAGTAAGCATTTCTCCCTTCTGGACTTTCGAGAAATTACGAGTTTTCGACCGTGTTCCGGCAAGTTGAAAAATAGTTAATATTTATATACAAAGTTATCATTTTCTCCGAATTTAGTACTGAAACTAGTCATTTTCTTCCAGTAATACGATTGCAGTTGAGAAGATTAGTTGAATACGAGTTGAAAATCGCCAGTTAATCAGTAATCGGCAAACGAGCTATGTTAAGGCAGTTTCTTAGGGAAAGTTAGTTTTCACAACATGATAACTCAGTTGAATCCCAGTAAGAGTACCAGAAGCATGTCTATTATGATTAGTTGTTATTATTAGCTGAAACTCATATTCCTTGTTTAGTTTGGGATGGATTATGCCTGTATAGCCTTCATGACCGACCCCAGGGTTATTAGCTGTGTCGACGCCCACCAAGGGCGAGATGATGTCGCTCTACGGAGCGATATGCCATCCACTAGGGACGAATATGGGGTCCTAGGTCCTCATATGACATGGTTGGCTTTATACACCCCCGTCGAGCTTGGTGCCTAGGGTTTAGATATCAGGAGTCCACCGGAATCAGACACAGTTACAGTCAGGGGCCGAGCGGGCTCAGTTGCAGACCCAGGGGATTGATAGGATGGCTATATCTATTAGTTGACTAGTCTTACCTTGGATAGGGGTAAATAGACTGAGGTGTACTCACCAGGGCTTATGGGGGCCTCGTGGTGGGTTATTCTGTGCTGGTTGTACCTTTCGGCCTATGGGGGCCAGGTAAGGTTTATGTTTGCTTTAGTTATTGGTAGTTAGATAGTAAGACATCTATTACTCAGGTATGATCTCTATTCCTTCATTTCAGTTATTCTCAGTTTTATCTCTTTATTTTAGTCATTTACAGTAATCGCTTTACATATTCAGTACATATTGTACTGACGCCCATTTTGGGGCGCTACATTATTTGCCTGTAGGTACGGATAGATGAGGAGCAGGTCCCTCATAGCTTTCAGCTAGCCTCACCAGAGCAGTTAGCCCTTTCTTCCGAAGCTTGTAGATAGAAGGTTACTTCCTTTTGATTGTACAGTTTATGGGTAGGTCGGGGCCCTGTCCCGACCATCATATTACTCCTAGAGGCTTGTAGATTGTTTCCATTTCCCTGTGGTTAGCTATTATTGGCCGTGTGGGGCCCATATGTGTTTTAGTCTACGTGTTGGTCGTGTGGGGCCTTGTTTATCTGATAGATTAGCGGCCTTGTCCTCCATAGTTTAGCTTAACACTGGTTTTACTTTACAGTCATAACTAGACATCATGGTGGTCTTGTCAGCCCGCATAGGATTCCCTATTATTGCCTGTTTCTGGTTAGTTGTTTTCCTTTACATGTGGAAATAAGGCCAATCGGTTGGGGGCTGAGTTTACAGTAGAGATATAGCCCGTTGGTTTCTTGATTTAAGAGTTAGTGTTAGCCCTGCACTGAAAGTGCTTAGGCTTAGTCAGCTCAGTCAGTTCAGATCCTAGTAGGGCACCAAGTGCTGGTCATGCCTCCCAAGGTGGGGCATGACACGTGAGTCCTGACCTTAGAACATCCCTAAGGAGTAGAAACAATACTTCATGTATGGTTTTAGGAGAGTTACTTACTTTGGAGGAAGGAGTAGCGCTAAAGATTTCAAGTCTTGAAACCCAAAAGTTGTTCTCCTTAGCTTCAAGAATATTTACCCAAGAGGAATTGGTAATTGAAGTTATTTGGAAGGCTTAATCTTCTTCAAAACCATGAAACCTTAGAGGAAAAGTAGGGTTTGGATGGGTGGTTTCTACAACAGTAATGTTTGGAATAACTTCCAACACACAACATGATATATATATATATATATAAAGGTGAGGCCGGAAGAGGGTCTAGTGCATCATGCCTACTATTGCACCTACCCTATCCTTCTGAAGTTTGGTGTCGGGTACATGGCGCCTCTCAAATTGCCTACTTGTCCATCTGAAGTTTGGGGTTGGGCACATTGCGCCTCTCAATGCGCCCACCTGCCACTACTTGATAGTGCCTTAGTAAATACTTGTAACTTTTTACTCCAAACTCCAATTGACAAATGGTAGGTGATGTCTTGTGGTTTTATAACACTTTTGATGCTTAAAACTTAGAAAAGATACTCGGTCTTAGGTATGTTTATATAGATATGAGGTGTTTTTACCTTGTTTTTAGGGAAATCAAGTTCGGGAGTTAGATTCTGGAAATGAAGAGGAAAAAGTGCAGAAAATGGGCCAGTTGCAGGCTTCAGTACAAGTCGTACCTAGCAATAGTGAAAAAGTTCAGACAAGCTAGATAAGTGCGGGGCCCAAGTACGACTCTTGGTACGAGCCATCCAAGGAGTCATGGAAAATTGCAGAAGACTGTGCATGTCATGCCCCATCTTAGGAGGCATGACTGGCACCTAGTGCCATGCTGGGATCTGACTGACCTGGCTGGCCTTATGCACGTCTAGTGCATGCCCGCAACTCAACTCAAGAAAACAACAGGCTATATCTCAACTGTAAACACAACCCCCGACCGGCAAGGCTGTATAGCTAACTGTAAATAAAAACAGCTAACCAACAATAGGCAAAAAAAGGATCCTATGTGGGTCGACAAGACCACCATGTCGTCTAGTTATAACAAAAGTGAGAATAAGCTACTATATTAGGCCCCACATAGCCAACACACAAAACATAGCTAATTTAAGCCTTACACGACCAACAACAACCAACTAACTGACGACTATAACCTGCAAGCCTCTAAGAATACAAATAATTGTCGGGATAAGGCCCCGACCTACCCCAAATGCTATACAAATGAAAGACTATAACCTCTACAAACTGGCAACTCCGAGCGAAGGGAGCTGGACAAACTTCTGACTCTAAACAACTGCTACTAAAAAGCCTGAACTCTGTCTGTCTAAACCTACAGGCAAGTAATGTAGTGCCCGGGGATGGGCGTCAGTACAATATGTACCGAATATGCAAGGCAATACATAAGCTGTTAAAGACTGAAAGTAAATAGAGAGAAGGGGCAGAAAGATTAACCTGTAAGCTGGCTTATTCGTAATCTGCGCCTAGTGAGGCACTACACGTATGTAAGCTACGACTGTACAATCATATATTCATAAGTTATAGTTAGCAGACAAGAATAAAAACAAGAACCTAACCGGCCCCCATTAGCGTGGAAGGTACAAACAACACAGAAATAACCTACTGGGACCCCCATAAGCCTTGGAAAGTACACTTCAATGTATATACCCCTATCTAGGTTTCTATGACTCTACTGGTGCTATAGCCAACCTACCTGTCCCCCTGGGTCTGCAACTGAGCCTATTTGGCTCTTGATCTGTAGTTGTGTCTGAGTCCGTTGAACTCCTGATAACTGCACGCCAGGCACCAGACTCATTAGGGGTGTGGTGCCGATACAACATAAAAATAGTCCAGCTATGGAATGGACTGTATAAGGCCCTCGGACCTCATCTTCATCTCTCACGGACAGCATATCGCTCCTTGGAGCAATGTCATCTAGCCCCTCACGGGTGACGACACAACTAGTAACCCTGGGGTGGTCATGGAAGGCTCGTTAGTGAGGGAAACCCCAACGAAGGTGTTGTATTGAATCTTAATCTAGCCTCTCAAAAGGCATATTTGGCCTTCTGGGCCTAATGCTATCACTGCTCGCCCCCTAGGATAGTCTGTAAGGCTGCTAGAGGGCACATCTCATGCACCTGTATCTGATCAGAGGATCCTGATAGTGATCATGATCTCTAATGGTCTAGACTGGATAGGGTGATATCTAGAGTGGCCTAACAATACTCTGAATGTCCTGCACGGACAACTATAACTCACAAACAACTATGGGGTCGCGGATGACTAATTACTTAGTTCCTCTGCTTAGAACGACTATAGAGCTGTTACTGACCGAACATGCTTTTGAGCAATCGCCCCTTAATCCTCCATAGGCAGCTTTCCGACATTCTTAGCCTATGGGTAATGCTGTCCTAACATGGTGCTAGTCCCTTAGACCTCATCTTGGTCTTCTCAAATCTTATATGACTTTTCTGGGCGATTCCTAACCTTATAGACAAGTTTATATAGACTTAGCCACTCTCGACAATCTGTACCTGAGTATCTTATAAGAACCAGCCGAGGCGTTGGCCCTACCTCTAACTGCTGATAAGGTCCCCTTCCTTAGGGTACCCACTGGTCTATTTGACCTGGACGACTGGGCTGGCTTCCTGGGTGACCTGTATGACAAATGCCAAGTCAACTAGGACTGACAATCACTGGTAATAGCTAATTAGATGGGAGGCTATGACTCAGTTCACTAGACAACCCTAGGCTGCTGACTCTAAAGTATGGCCTTCCTATCTAAATTTCTGGCCCTAGGGCGTGAGAGTACGCCAATGGCCTTTAAGCATGCTTTCCTGACAATACAGATGCCAAACTGGTAGTTAAATCGCCTAGCTGTGCCTATGCTGTTCAACTAACTAACTCTGGCCCAATAACTATTCACGAGCTTCTAAGGTCTAGGCCTGGCAATAAAACATACAATTCTACTAACACAATGACTGGAGAATAGAAGAGTTTCTATGATGCTTCTAGCGCGTATTACACTTAACATGTTCTTTCCCAATGAGGGATACCGGGGTATAACCTATATACGTTTTCTAGCAGCTAACCACAACAATTATATCTATAATATACTGATAGTAGCTAATCACAACATGTCTGATCTTTATATACCAGCAATAGCTAATTACAATATTCTAATCACAATCTACTGGTAGCAACTATCTGCAGCATATAGGATCATTATTTCCATTCAAGAACATAAGTCGTAGCTCTGTACGATGAGAATAACTTGCCGAGGGATAAGCCTTACATACCTCGACTGTCATTTCCCAAATAACCAACGAGTCTCAACTTGTATTCGTCATCTCTCTTCAGCTGTAATAGTTATATTGGTAGAAAGAGACGAATTTCAATACCAAATTCAGCTTAAAATGATAACTTTTAATATTAATAGCAACTATAATTCAGCTACGTAAAATATGGCTGAAAACCTATAATTTCCCGAGAGTTCAGAAGGGAGAAATTCTTACTTGATGCCTGCGATCGTTTAAGAATCAGTTTGGAGCAATTCTGACAACTTCTACTCGGTAGAGTTTTGATTTGCCAAGCAAATTTTGAGAAAATAACTCTGTAATAATGCTCCCTGTAGGCTTAGAATTCAATACCTAAAGTTAATTTGAATTTGGACGGCGTTTGGTAGCGTAATCGGATGAAAAACGATCGATTTCCTTGCTTCCTACTCTCTCTGGCTGAAAATAAACTTGGAAAATGATTTTTAATTAAAGAGAAGACTTATATATAGGATAGGGAGGTGACAGGGGGGCGCCCCATGCCACCTAGGGCTCCAACCTAGCCCCGCGTCGCGATTCCCTGCCGGCTGGCGTGTCGCGCTGGCCCTTCGTGATCTAGCCTCGCCCGATCTTGCTTCCGAGGATTTTCTACACGCGTCGTACTTTCTTTATTCATCACGAATCCATGCGTACGCTTACTAATCGTTAACATTTACAGGGTTAATAGTGCACTTGCATAAGTTCCTGGTATGGGTGGAGGCCATGGATCGTGATGATAACATTTGACTCGTACTAAGGAACCGTGGTGAAATTCAGAAAATATGTCAGTTGGGAGATCCCAGGGTACGAGCAGATTCCACGAATTATAACTCCAAGGTACGAGTCATACCAAGGACTCGTGGTAAACTTTAGAGGATACCATACTTCATAAGACCAGACCACGATAGGAAACGTACGAGTAGTAACACTATTGTACGAGTCGTACCAACTTTTAGGACTTAGCAGATTTAGAGGCTACATTGCATACTACGGATGGAAGCCACGACTCATAGCATTATCTACGACTTGTAGGACGTATTGGCAGCAATATCCCTATTAATTTACAAAAGGTTTTCAATTATTTGTATAAATACTTTTTTAGGTTATTTTTCTTGGAGAGACTGATTCTTTACTTTGTAATCGTGAATTTTTGGGTTTCTAACACTAATTGGAGATCAAATACATGAATTGCTTAAAGATTCTATCATTGTTCTTGATTTTTGAACTGTTTTGATTGTGCAATTATCAATTGGGTTTTTCTTCAATCATCATTGTAAGTTGTTAATTATGTTTTCTTCCATAGAATCTAATTCTTTTCTTGCAATCATAAATAGCTAAAACCTCCACAACTAGGGTTGTGGGAACTATGGAGGAATAACTAACTAGGTTTTAACATAAAGTGATTCTAAACCAATACATGCTTGTATTATTCATCTCTTCATCATGAACGTTTCTTAATAAGTGCGCAACGTTAGGATCTTGCCCCTATTCCCTACTTGCTTGAACTTAAATAAGCAAAGATTAGGAAAATAGAAGAACAACAAAGCGATGAACTTTAGTTTCATTGAATAACTTGAGCTGCAGTCACAGGATAGTTAATTTGGAATAATTGATAAAGGTTAAAGTGAAACCACTCAAGAGACCTAATCCGGTAATTAAGTATATTCATCCAAGAGGGACGGATCAATCATTTGGATGAACCTATTTTATCAGTTCTGCAAGCTTAGTGTTGGGATAGATCACTAGTGTAATAACCCGAAGTTGTTATGAATGCATGGGAAACACTTCCCTAGTTAATTGCATAAACTTGATCACAACACCAATTGTCCACATTCTTACTTGATTGTTTCTTTAAACCCCACATTAGGAAATAACTGAACTAAAAGTGTGAATACTAGCTTTAGTCTGTATCATGACCATATTCCCTGTGGGATCGACCCTAACCTTAGTTGGGTTCTTTATTGATAATGTCAGCATTATACTTCTTCAGGGGTGTAATTTGAGCACTATCAGTAGGATGCGTTGGAAACTAAATTCATAGAGCTTTAATTTTTTGGATAGAACACCCAAAAATTCATCGTAGATTAGGAGATATGGTCATTTAAAGTTGACCCTTATTTATAAACTTCACATACTCTTCACTCTTCTCTTTGTACATATTTCCTTTATCACATACGGCCCGTACTTCTCATGTACGCTATGTATATGGATTTGTGGGTAGGAATAGTAGCTCTCAAGTTTAACATCTCATTTATGGCATCCGGTACGGTCCGCACTCTGACCTATTATTAGCGAAACTCACAACAATCGATCATTTCAATTTCTGACCAACTCCAAACTTCCTTAACACATTATAGCTCATGACTTACTCCTCCCAACAATTACAATTTACCAAAAATTTTTCAATGCGGTTTTATCCACATACATAGAATGGTTCAAATCTTAGTACAATGATACAAGGTGTTAAAGAAGAACCGTTGAAACAAGGTAAAACCCAAGTTGATAAAGCCAATGATGAGGATTAACTTTTGGTGACTCAGCGGGGTCCACTGATGTAGGGAGTATTTACATACTTATTTGCCATATTTCGCCCATGCTTAACTATATTTTGAGAACAAATTGTGTGTGTGTTTTCTCTAATTTTGTATGATATTTGTGAAAAAGAGCCAACACACATGATTAGATGTTTGCGGGTATTAAAATGATGGATTTGGACTTATTTGAGGCTTAAAAGAGCAAGTGTTGCCAAGCCAAACTTAAAAGAAGCAAGTGTCATTGCTTGATAGAGGTTGGCATTGCATAGGCACACCTGTGTGATGCGTAGGCAGTCCCAGTGCACCAAGAGGCGCAACGCACAACCATACCAACACACCAATGGGTGCGGCACACGGGTTGGTTTCAGACGGCTAGAAGTCCAATCCCAATTCAAGTAGGAATAGAAGCTGCAAAAGCCAATTCCAATCCAAGCAGGAACAATGCAGACTTAATCTACTACTATATATACCCCTTCTTAGGATGTTTTTACACACCACATACCATCTACCTTAGACATACAACTCAAACAATTTGAGAGAATTTACACATCAATTATAGTCGAATTGTGATTCTACTTAGCTTCGGAGATTTGTTAAACAATTTCATGTTGTTGTAAGTATTTTCATTATGATTTCTTCTACATCTTATGTTACTATTTTCTCAAGCATGAGCGGCTAAATCTCTTGAGCTAGGGTTGTGGGGATCATGATGGATTAACAGAAGTAGGCAAAATCAAATAGTGATTCTTGAATGGTGAATTGAGTGGATTGTAATTTTTCTTCGTTTTACTGAGTTTTAGCGCTTGCAAACATTGAAACGTGCCTGTATCTTCAACTTCCTTGACCAAAGAGGTTGAAGTTAGGAAAAAAGAATAATAGTGGTAATTTTAGGCTACCAACCCTCATCTAATTAACTTGAGCTCTAACCAAGGATATTTAATCTAAGACTTACTTCGAGGGCAAGATATACACACCTGAAGTATGAGAGGATTTAGATTAAATTCTTCTATATAGGCCGAGAGACGTTAGATGAACTTAATCATCAGTCTTACACAAAATTCGATGTGTCGTAGTTTTATGGCACTTTCGATGCTTAAAACTAAGTAAATGAGCATGCACTTAGGTATATTTATCCATATATGATGCATTTTGATAGTTTTGCAGGTAAAACAGGCTATGGGAGTTGGATAAGAGAAAAGAGCCAAAAAGGGTCAAAGGGTAAACAAATGATCCATTGGGTGGACTACTAGTTCTTGCCACGAGCTGTACCAAGCTGCCGTAGTATGAGAATCAGAAAATGGAAAAGTGCAAGCCTGAACAATAGATGACACCTACATACTGTTGGTTCATACAATAAGTCGTGCTATCTGGTTGTAGGATAGATTCAGAAAAAGCGTAAAAAGATGACTCATTCAACGGTTATGAAGAACGAGCTGTGCAATCAAAAGACGAGTCATCCAAAGTGCTCGTACCAAGAGGTTCTAAAATAATGTCCTGAAGGCCTGAAACCAACAGAGGGAACCAACAGCTCATATGTCCTCACAACGAGCCATTGTGTGTGCCAGAATCTAAAAAAGGCCAAAGGTGCTCTGATCCAATGAAGCATCCACCGTACCGTACAATCATTCAACGAGCCGTTGTACCTACCGATGCTAGAATTCAGTTTTGTTTAGAAAAGTATTTTATTTTTGTCTATAACTATTATAGATATCTTTCTTTTACAAGTTCTGATATTTTGACATATTTTGTTTGATATTAAGTTCAAGAAATATCTTTTTCTTAATTTGTTCTTGGGTTTTGAGGATCAAACAAGTTTTGGTTATCGACTTTTGGTTATTATTAATTAATTCAAGAAGTGTTATTTCTTCTATAATTGCTAATTTTGATTCTTCAAGCATGAGTAGATAAATCCCATAACTAGGATTGTGGGAACCATGATGAATCAACTAATGTAGGCAAAGTATTCGGTGATTCTTGAACGGGGTTTATGCATGTATTGTTCTTCCCATCATTTTAATTGCTTTTTAACGGTCGCAAACGTTAGTATTCGCCTTATTCTTACTCACCAGATCAAGGAGGTAATTAGTGGGAAAAGGGATTAACAACGGATACTTGAGGCTATTGACCCTCATCTAATAGCTTGACCTTGTCCAGGAATAGCTAATCCGAGATCAAAGGTAAGGGTTAGGAAAGTAAACACCCATAAATAGACCAAGTTTCGTGGTGATAATCATCTATTTAGGGGATCAACCATTTAGGTGGACTTAACTTACCAATTTTGATGCTAAATACCAGGATAGATCACTAGTACTATAATCTTGCGTTGTTATAAAATTATGGGGAACACAATCCTAGTCACTTCACTCATTGATTACAACAAATTTTACCAAATATTCTACTCTCATTCACTTGTTTTACACTATTATTTGTCACACACTCCCCCTTAGAAAATAAGTAGACTAAAAGTAATAGCAAACACGTTAACCGAGGTCCTTGCCATATTCCTCGAGGGATTTGACCCCAACCCTTGTTGGGTTCTATATTTAAACATATGATGTGCTGTGAGTTTACAACACTTTCAACATTTAAAGCTGAGAAAATAACATGGACTTAGGTATGTTTATATGGATATAAGGCACTTTTACTTTAATTTCAGGGAAAATAAGTGTTGGAGCAAAGATGTGCAAAAGAAGCCTAAAAATGCAGAAAATCAGTCAAAGTACCAGTCTCAGTATGAGTCGTACCTTGATTGTACGAGTCATACTGAGAACCGTGATAAAGTTTAGAAGGCTGAATAGAGAAGAAGGCAACATATGACTCTCCGTACGAGTCTATCACGCCCCAAAACTGGGGTAGGGCGCAACTGACACTCGATTCATGATTGATCAAGAAGCCGGCTATATGACATCTATAACTATAACACTTAGGCCATCCAGGCCACCTGTCATAATCAACTGAAGAATAAACTGGACCCATAAGGTCTCAACAATACGGGGTAAACAATCGAAATGCAACCAAGGCAATTAGTGTGCTCAACCAAGCAACAATAAGCCAACGAGGCCACAAACTGAATAACATCGTACACACTAAGTCCACAAAGCCTCTAAAGAGTAAACTGACTGATAGTCGGAACAGGGCTCCGACCTACCCATAACCGCATCTGAAAACTCAAGCATAAATAACTAAGCCCTAGCTCCAGGAAGAAAGGAGCATACCAACCATCTGTTGATCTCACGAACTGCTACTCAAATGGCCATCCTAACCTCTACTTGCACCTGCAGGACGAACGCAGGTCCCCAAGCAAGGGGACGTCATGAAATGTACTAGTATGTGAGGCTGAAACTGTAACCATGAGATAACAATCCTGTAATAACTAACTTAGCACAACAACATATAAAGGATAAATATAACATGGAACTCTGCAACCTGTAATTGATATCAACTTACTATAACATAACTAAACTCAAGATAACTGAACCAGGAATAAGGAATGGTAACAACCTGGAATCCTGGAAACTGAAACCTGATAATAACTATATAATGAGATGAAAATGCAATTAAGAATTGCACAAGAAAGAAACTATAACTGTAATGCCAACGACCAACCAACCGTAAATCCATATATAAAATTCTTCCAGCGGGTATACCACACCGGGGTAAAATAAAAATATCTCAAGCCAGTGTACCACATCGGGGTAAAATAAAAAGATCTCCAGCCGATGTGCCATATCGAGGTAAAATAAAAATATCTCCAGCCGGTGTGCAATATAGGGGTAAAATAAAAACATCTTCAGCCGGTGTGCAATACCGGGGTAAAATAAAAACATCTCCAGCCGGTGCAATACCGGGGTAAAATAAAAACTCCAGCCGGTGCAATACCGGTGTAAAATAAAAACATCTCCAGCCGGTGCAATATCGGGGTAAAATAAAAACATCTCCAGCCGGTGCAATATCGGGGTAAAATAAAAACATCTCCAGCCGGTGCAACACCGGGGTAAAATAAAAACATCTCCAGCCGGTGTGCCATACCGGGGTAAAAATAAAAATATTCTCAATCATAATCATTAATGGAGCCGATAAAGCTTATACTGAGGCAATTTAACACATGTAGCATTAAAATGACAAATGCTTAATCTGTGGTCGTAATCGGTCTCTTTCGTAACATATAAATACAAGTGAGCACATATACCATGTAAAATTTGAAAATGTGCACATACATCACGTAAAGCTATCAAATTATATACAAACATGTCAACTCAGTGACTCGACGGACCTTCAGGAGGTTTAGACAACATAAGAATTTTAGAAGACTTACAAGCAATGTCCTATAGATAGTCTTACCAATTTAATGTATCGCTTGAGTAGAAGCACATAGATTCCCATTTCTATACAATCCCTTGACATTTGGGAACTACATATATATACTGCCCATAGGATGGTTCCTTTACATGTATCGACAACTACGCCTTGAATTTCATTGCCAAACTTATCACGTCGATGAGCACATGCAGTTCTTAATTCATTTGCCTTATTTGCAGGAAAACGTGGGACTTATAACTTGAAGCTTGGAGTTATTGTCATAATGCTTAACATATACGTAGAGCTCAGAGCTGAATTACAGACATACAACGTATGAGACTTCTGTCTAACGTATAAACTCATATTTAGTTAGTTGAGTGACCTCCAGGTGACTTCCTGGGATTAGAAGTTCTAAGCTTAACCGGTCATTATCATAGCCTGCACTTATACTTAGACATTAGGAACATTGGTACCTGGGAGAATCTCTCCTCTGAATTTAGGAAATTCAACTGATAGCTTAACAAGAGCTAAACATAAAGATGCATGACTTGAATATAACTGAAAGAATTCAACTGTATGTTATAACATGAAAATCGTACACATTAAGACTTCTTACTGGGAAGACATATAAATACTTGAGTTCTTAGACTTGTATACAACATTAGATACTTGACCGAGACATTAGCATAATTCTCGAAATATGATCTCTCAAAAACTTCTTAGATCAGCTAGCACATTTCAACATAAATTAGGTACATAAAGACATAACTTAAGGCTCTGAGACTTGGAGCTCTATAACTCGGGAACTCATGAGTAACTCTTTAAGTGATGCCTTATAGGTAAATAAAGATATATAGTCGTAATTCGGGTGATGCTGGATTAACTTACATAACTTTGCAATTATCTGCGGAGCTTAAGAAAGCTTACATAATTATAAGTGACTTAGAAGATCCTAGGATTACCCTTTTCAGACATGGTAGAAAATTTCAACACTTAGAATAGATAACTTAACATAATCCTTTAGGGGTATAGCAGAGAGCTTCTCAACTTAAGTTACTATTTTGTAGACGTTCAACTCTAACTATTTCGTAGAAGGTTAACACTTAAGTGGTTATTCATCAACGTAACACATACTGAACATAAACAACTTAATTTATAACTCTTTTGCTAAACGTCTTTAGAACAGGGTTAATCTTCCTAGCTGTTGCCTACCTCGTTCACAATCGTAACCCGTATCGTCTAATTTAAAAATATTTATCTCTACTTTCCTTATTCATCTTAACTTCTTTGCCAAAAATTATTCACTCTACACTCAAGTCTTTACCCTCGTGTTCACTATTCCATCAATTCTTATATACACTTACCTCTTTTCCTAATTGACAACTTAGCCACGCTTTCCTCGTTAACATGTATCAATTTAGCTTATTCGCTACGTGCCGCTTGCTTAGCTTTAAAGAGGAAAAACATAAAATCTACTTTTTATCTTAAGCACTTTAAAACATAAACATATAGGAGGGATTAACAATACTATTAAAACGTCATTTCAATAAGCTCGTTTACCCTCAATCAGCTTAGCGTCATCTTCTTAGCTTAAGTTCAATTACATGTTGTCGTCTCAGCATTTCGTACCAATTTCACTAACTGACCAGATCTTAACATATATTCAAAATCACATATACATTATATTGAAAAGGACCAGCTCACGGTGCCCACGTTAAGGGGACTTCAGACTCGATTTAGAACTCCGGCAACAATTGTATAAAAATTACGCCTTTCCCTTCATGTTTGTTCGCTTCAACCATTCTTAACAATTCAAGCTTTATGCCAAGTAGTTCCAACCCTTTGGAAAGGATCATACATTCCTCAATATGATTTTAAGAACATAGGAATATTGATCCTTTCAATAACTTAGTTTCGTGCTTGAAAAAACAAGGAAAGGGACGCCTTTACATACCTTGGAACATCGACTCTAATTTTGCCGAAAATCTTCCTTTCAAGCTTACTCCTTAAGGATCCTTCCAAGTCCAATTTACAAACCAACAAGCAGCAACTTCACTTCACCAAAGTTCTGGAAAAATTGGGCAGCAACACGCCACAAAAACACACAAAGAAACACCAACACAATACTACAACATTCTCCAAGTTATAACCTCATAAACTTAAAGAAATCAAAAAGGGAATTACTTACCCTTTCTTAGAGATGTTGTCAGCCAAAGTAGGAGTAAACTCCTACTGTTTCCTCTGCCTAGAATCATCTAAAAATGCAGAAATACCACAATCAACCACAAGACAACAACAAGTCGTGACTTCCTTCCAAGGTTCTCTTTTCAAAGCCAAAAAGAGACAATAGTGAAGTTTCTTACCTGGGATATCTTTTCACCATTGGATAGAGCTCTTAATTCTGTGAACTTTGAAAAAAAAAAGAGCTGAAACGGAGTAGAAATGAGCTTTTTAGCTCAAAATTACTTCATATAGGCAAGCTGGGCGGTGCCAGCGTGCGGCGCCAGTGCGACGTGCCCTCGCGCGCCTGCTGCCTGCCTGTCTCGGCACCCGCTCGCATGGGTGCTTTTTTAGCCGACGGTGCTGTCTTCAAACGAGTATAACTTTTTACTCCAAACTCAGATTGACAAGCGGTGTTTTTCACTGTAAACTTGATTCAAATATCTTTCATTTGATAGGCTATAGGACCTTTGAATCATTATATATTTGGAGATATGTCCATTTAAAGTTGATCCTTATTTACAAACTTCACATACTCTTCACTTTTCCCTTTGCACATGTTTCCCTCCTCACCTACGGACAACATACAACCCATAATCCCCTTGTTATGACATATAACCATAAAATAATCATCAAAAAAAATTCTGGGGTGTAACAGAGTCGTACCAGGATGGTATGAGCCGTAACTGGAGTCGTGAAAAACTTCAGAGAATTTGCACAAGGCAACCTCTTTGTATTGGTGGAACCCACAAGTAATAGCACTTACATACGACCCGTACCATGAGCCATGATGAGATCCAGTGACTATTCAAGACTTGGTGGAATTTCAGTTACTACAGACAGTACGAGTCATGGTAAGAAGGTAAGAGTCGTACCACAACACTCGTGAAGCATTCCAGAAGATGTCAGAGTTCTCAGGACCAAGCCATGGATGCATTGTAAGACTCGTAGAAAGAAGGTATGAGTCGTACCAACTCCCAACACTTAGCTAAAGTTTCAGAAAGCCAAGGGTGTACGAGAGGCAGTTACGACTCGTACAATCCTACTACGGGTCATATGACCAGTCGTGACTCAGTGGGCGCCAGTTATAGAAAATCTCCCTGTTAACTTAGGAAAAGGTTTATGATGTCTGTATAATACCTTTTTTGTTTTATTTTCATAACGAATCAACAGAGAATCAATAGAGAACATAGAATTGAGTAGTTTACGTGTGATTAACACTTCTTGGGAGCAATTCTTGATTTTTTATCAATTGTTGTTGAGATTATTCTTGCATATTCAAAGAAGTTTTTCTCTCAACTATTTTTATAAGTATTTAATTATGTGTTTATCTATGAATGCATATCACAATCTTACAACCATGAGAGACTAAAACCTCCACAACTAGGGGTTGTGGGAACCATAATGGATTAACAAACTAGGGTTGCACAAAAGTGATTCAAAATTAATGCACAAAGCTTGTATTGTATTCTCTTTATGCTTAAATGTTTCTTAACGGTGTACAACATTAGTACTTGCTCGAATTCTTTACTTGCTTAAACCTGGACAGGTAGAGATTAGCAAATGAGAATTACAACAAAGCCTTGATTTTGATGATCATTGTATTAACTTGAGCTATGGCCGCAGGAGAATTAAATTTGGAACATATTGATAATGGTTAATTTTAAATCACTCATGAGACCTAACCCAATGATTGAGTATAGTCATCCAATAGGGATGAACTAGTCGTTTGGATGAACCCTAGTTATCAGTTCTACAAGTAAGCATTGGGATTTATCACATGTTTATACCCGAAGTAGTTATGAACCCATGGGGAACACATACCCTAGTTATTTGCAAATCTTAATTTAATTGACAGTTATAATCTTGCTTTACTATTGCTTTCTTCAAAACTCCCCAATTTGGAGATAACTTACCAACAAGTTCACTTACCAGCATTAGTCTAGATCTTCCATATTCCCCGTGGGTTCGATCCCAACCTCTTAGTTAGGTTCTTTATTGACAACGTTTGCTTCATACTTCATCAGAAGGTGTGAGTTTGAGCGTTAACAAAAAGTGGCGCCATTGTCGGGGAAGGGGCAAAGAATAAAGCTATATCTGGGAGATGTGAAGGAATTAAGAGGAATCGAGGTGGTGTACCTTGATGATGCCTAAAGAGTCGCAAAAGTTACATCGTGCCGCAATGTTAAATCAGGCACTACATGGGAGGCAACCCATGGATGGTGAAGTTTGAGTAGCCGCAGGTATGTTCCCTTCTTTATGCTTACATTCTATGCTTGGGGATGAAGCACACTTTTCAAAAAGGGGAGGGGGTGTACTTGGATTTTTTGGGATTTTGATTCGTCCGAGGGTATTTCTTGCCGTGTTTCTTTTCCCTTAGGCATGCTATCTAGTAGAATTGATATGTTTAGTATTTTATTTTTGTGATTCTTTTAATTAGAAAGTAACTTAGGACTACTCCGCTAATAAATTACACTAGTTCTGAATTTGTGAAAATTTTTACACTGTTTAAAATTTTTTGATGAATTAGCTGTGTACTTGTGACTGCATGCATGATATCTTTGGATCTTTTGATGTCATTTAGTGTATTAGCATGTGTAGTTTGTGTTAATCCATGAATAAACTGGACAGATAGAGTGAATATAAATCATGTACCATGAGTGAGTGAGGTCTGATACCTAGTTCAGTACCGTGTAGTGGATCTAGAACTTGCCTGGTTAGTCTTTGCATAGGTTTTAGGATGGTTGGTTAGGAAAGGATCATAGACCATTTTTGTTGAGCCTATATTTAGCTTAAATGACCTTACCAAAATGATGTGATTCCCTTGATCCTGATTTTGAGCCTTAAATGAACCATTTTTCTTTGAATTAACCGATTAACACATACTCATTTTTATAATGAACCTATTTTGGCCATGGTCCCTCCTTGGATATTGTGAAGCTTAACATAAGCAAAATGTGCAAGTTGAGGGTGGCTAGAGTAGGGGTGCATAAAGATTGGGAAGGTGAAAAGAGAGAGAAGAGAAAAAAGGTGAAAAACGAGGTGTGGTCTGACAAAAGAAAATAAAAATTAAAAAAGAAAATTCAAAAAGAGAATAATGCATGAAAAAGTTTGAAAACACCCCAAACTCGTACAAGTGTATAAAAAGAGTGAAAAGGGAGGAAAAAGAAGAAAAAGCAAAAAAAGGGTGAAGTAAGTGAAATGTGGAGCCACATGTATGTAGTGCTAAGTAAGTGTTTAGTCACTTAAAAAAATTCTACATATATCACACCTAGCTCGAAAGCCTACATTACACGCCTAAAAAAGTCCTACAGTGATCCTAATGTCACACCCTACCTTGTGAGGCATGACTAGCACTTGGTGCCCTACTAGAACCTGGACTGCTGAGCTGATTGAGCCTAAGCACTTCTGGTGTAGGGCTGACTCTAACTCTAGAATCGAGAAAACAACGGGCTATATAGCGGCTGTAAATACAACCCCCGTCCGACAAGGCCTATAACCACCTGTGAAAATAAACAGCTAACCAAAGACAAACAATCCTATGCAGGCCGACAAGGCCACCATGATATCAAGTTATAACTGGAAAGTAAAATCAGATGCTAAACTGAACTATGTAAAGCAACGCCCCAGAAGAGGGCGTCAGTACCACAGGTACTGAGTATGTAAAGCAATAACTTTAAATGACTGAAAGTAAGGAAATAGAACTGACAATAACTGAAGTAAAGGAAACAGACTGAAAATGACTGAAATAGTGAAATCAGGACTAAACATAACTGTGATAAGGAGGGTAGGGGTCATACCTGACAACGAGGCGTCCTACTGTCTAACTATCAGTAACTAAAGCAACATAAACCTTACCTGGCCCCCATAAGCCAGAAGGTACAATCAGCACAGAACAACCCACCTGGGCCCCCATTAGCCCTAATGAGTACACCTTAATCTATATACCCCTATCCAGGTCATACTGAGTCAACTAATAGCTATAAGCGTCCTGCCAATCCCTTGGGTCTATAGCTGGGCTCGCTCGGCCCGCTCGGCCCCTAACTATAGCTGTGCCTGAGTCCGAAGGACTCCTGATATCTACACCCCGGGCGTAAGCGCTCGGCAGGGGTGTGTATAAGGCCAAACATGGCAAATATGAGGATCTGGATCCCCATCTTTGTCCCTTGCTAATGGCATGCCACTCCGTAGAGGGACGTATCCTCGCCCTTGGCGGGCGGCGACACAGCTATTAACCCTGGGGCGGTCACGGAAGCCATACAGGTATAATTCAGCCCAAAACAATACAATTTATGAGTCTCAACTGACAACAACAACTAAACATGGTAACACACTCCTGACATACTTTACTGGGATTCATACTGGATTACTATGCTGAAGAAACTAACTTGCCAAAAGAAAATGCCTTAACATACCTCGATCGTTGTTTACCGATTAATTAGCGAGTTTCGGCTCGTATTCTACTGCCCTTCTCAACTGAAATCGTGTTACTGGAAAGATAGGACTAGTTTTAACACTAAATTCAGCAAAAAGGAAAACTTTGTATATAAATATTAATTATATTCCAACTTTATGAAACACGGTCGAAACCTCGTTATTTCTTTAGAATCTAGAAGGGAGAAATGCTTACTTTAAGCCTGGGGTCGTATTGACACTAGTTTGGAGCAATTCCAACAACCTTGGCTCGGCGGGACAACAATTCACCGGGCGAATTTCACGAAACTAACTCCTTAGAAATTCTCCCTGCAGCCTTATACTTCGATACCCGAAGTTAATTTGGATTTGGACGGCATTTAACAGCGTCATTGGATGAAAATTATATGTTTTCCTTCGTCCCTATCCTCTGCTGGTCGTGGTTTATAAATTATAACTTAACTTCTAAGTGTGAGACCCTTATATACTTGAGGCAGCAGACAAGGCAACGTGGCACGTTACCCAACGCGCTGATTCTGCTCTGTGCCACATTGGCTAATGCGCCGATTCTGCTCCGTGCTACTTTGCCCCTCTAGGCATCTTGGTTCGGCCTCCTCTCGCGAAATCCCAACTTGACACTCATTCGGCCTTTCCCCGGGCCCTTTCCTCGTACGTGCGTCACTTCAAAACACTTAACCAACATACGAATAGGCCAATTAAACATTAAAAACTTACGGGGTGTAACATCCTCCCCCCTTAAGAACATTCATCTTCGTATGTTAACTTCTATTTGCAAGAACCTTAACCTTTCAAATACTTATTCTGGAAAAATTTCGGTAGAGTCTCTCCTGTAATATGGACTATTCAAAAATCCTGAAACACAGAAAAGTCCAATACAGGTACTCCACACAAGATTATGGCATTCATTTCACAATAGACTGAAGTCAACTACTCCACATATACATGTATATAATGCAACTTATGAAACAACAATAACAACATACCTCTGGCTGCACAATCTGACTAAGTCTGAAACAACTGAGGATATCTGGTTTTCATATTGTCTTCTACCTCCCAGGTCATCTTCTCCCGGTTCTTATTTCGCCATAATACTTTAACAGAAGCAACATCTTTAGTTCTCAGTCTACAGATCTGCCGGTCTAGTATGACTACTGGAGCTTCTTCATAAGCTAACTCCTCAGTGACTTGGACGTCTTTGACTGGGACAATCTGGGAGGGATCTCCTATACACTTCCTCAACATTGATATGTGAAAAACTGGGTGAACGGATTCTAATTCTGGAGGTAAATCTAATTCATAAGCCACCTATCCTATCCTTCGGTGAATCTGATAAGGCCCAATAAACCTCGGGCTGAGCTTGCCTTTCTTACCAAATCTCATCACACCCTTCATCGATGAAACCTTCAGGAATACCCAGTCACCCACATTAAATTCTAGCTTTCTTCGCCGCACATCAGCATAAGATTTCTGGCAGCTCTGAGCTGTCAGCAGATGTTCCCTGATAAGCTTTACTTTCTCTTCTGACTGACGAATAATATCTGGCCCAATCAATGCTGATTCTCCTACCTCAATCCAACTAGCTGGTGACCTGCACTTCCGCCCATATAACGCTTCATAAGGCGCCATCTGAATTGTTGAATGATAACTGTTATTATAGGAAAATTCAATAAGTGGTAAATGTTCATCCCAGCTGCCTCCAAATCTAGCACACATGCTCGTAACATATCCTCGAGTGTTTGAATTGTACGTTCTGCCTGCCCGTCTGTTTGAGGATGGAAGGCTATACTCAGG
This sequence comes from Datura wrightii, assembly GCA_035772735.1. Classification (NCBI taxonomy): domain Eukaryota; kingdom Viridiplantae; phylum Streptophyta; class Magnoliopsida; order Solanales; family Solanaceae; genus Datura; species Datura wrightii. The sequence goes on along the minus strand of JASDFA010000003.1, from coordinate 68,061,575 downwards.
TTAACCTGCGTCCCTAGGCCCCTCTGAAAAGATTGCCAAAACTTAGTTTTAAATTGCGCTCCTCTGTCAGAGATAATTAACAATGGAACACCATGAAATTTGACTATTTCTCTAATATACAGCTCAGAATAATCTTCGGCTGAAAAGGTAGCCCTTACTGAAAAAAAGTGAGCTGATTTTGTCAACCTATCAACAATTACCCAGATAGAATCATATTTACGCCTGGTACGAGGTAACCCTACTATGAAATCCATATTAACTGCCTCCCATTTCCATAAAGGAACGGCTATATCTTGTGTCAGTCCACCTGGTTTCTGATGTTCAACTTTCACCTGTTGGCAATTGGGATATTGAGTTACGAATTCTGCTATCCCCTTTTTCATTCCCGGCCACCAGTAAATCTCTTTTACATCATGGTACATTTTTGTCGAACCTGGATGGAGAGAGTAACGGGCATAGTGTACCTCGCCCATAATTTGCTGGCGAAGCCTTGCCACGTCTGGAACACAGAGGCGATCCCTATATCTCAAAACTCCATCCTCGGTTACTTGAAAATCTGTCACTTCCCCTCGCTGGACCTTATTTTTGAGCTGAACCAGGTTAGGATCTTCATACTGCCATTCTTTCACTTCCACAACCAATGATGACACTGCGGTATTCTGGATATCGCTCCATTGTCTCCCGATTCTACTATACGAACGACTAAACTGGCTAGCTGATGCAATTCTTAGGCCAATTCCCACTGCTCGGGCTGTAAATATGCCAGGCTTCCCATGGATTTGCGGCTAAGGGCATATGCTACAATATTGGCCCTTCCTGGGTGACATAAAATATTCACATCATAATCCTTTAACAGCTCCAACCAGCGACGCTGCCGCAAATTCAACTCTTTCTGGGTGAAAATATATTGCAGGCTTTTGTGATCAGTGAAAATATCTACATGGACGCCATACAGGTAGTGTCTCCATATTTTCGACGCATGAATCACCGCGGCTAACTCCAGGTCATGGGTAGGGTAGTTCTCTCATGCTTTCTCAGCTGCCTGGAAGCATAGGCAATCGCCTTACCATGTTGCATTAAAACACATCCTAACCCAATGCCCGAAGAGTCACAATAGACTGCATAACCCTCTGTTCCTTCTGGAAACGCTAGCACCAGTGCCGATGTTAATCTGTCTTTCAGTTCCTGAAAGCTCTTCTCACATGCCTCAGTCCAATGGAATTTTGCTGTCTTCTGCGTCAGTTTGGTTAAAGGTGCTGCTATAGTGGAAAATCCTTCCACAAACCTTCTGTAATACCCGGCTAACCTTAGGAAACTACGTACCTCAGTCGGAGTGGTAGGTCTAGGCCATGTTTTCACTGCCTCTATCTTCTGCATATCTACCTGTATACCAGTATCTGACACAATATGGCCCAAGAAGGCTACTGAATTCATCCAAAATTCACATTTAGAAAAGTTTGCATATAGCTGGAGATCTTTGAGAATTTTGAGCACTATTCGTAGATGATCCTAGTGATCTGCCTCTGAGCGGGAATACACCAGAATATCATCGATAAATACTATCACGAACAAATCCAGGTATGGTATGAAAACATTATTCATCAGGTCCAAGAACATTGCTGGGGCATTTGTCAGTCCAAAGGACATGACTAGAAATTAAAAGTGGCCATACCTGGTTCTGAAGGCAGTCTTTGGAATATCTCTTTCACGAACCCGGACCTGATGATATCCTGACCTTAATTCAATCTTTGAAAAATACCTCACCCCCTTTAGCTGATTAAAAAGGTCGTCTATTCTGGGAAGCGGGTACTTATTCTTGATAGTTACTTTATTCAGTTGCCGATAATCTATGCACATACGGAGGGAGCTGTCCTTCTTCCTCACGAACAGAACTAGCGCACCCCATGGTGAGGTACTCGGCCTGATAAAGCCCTTGTCTAGCAAATCCTTCAATTGTTCCTTTAGTTCTCTGAGTTCAGCAGGAGCCATCCGATATGGTGGAATAGATATAGGCTGAGTATCTGGTAATAGATCGATTGCAAAATCAATTTCCCTTTCTGGGGGAATACCAGGAAGCTCATTTGGAAATACGTTGGGAAATTCATTAACCACTGGGATAAACTGAAGGGTCGGAGGCTCTGCCCAAACATCCTAAACTCTGACAATATGATAAATGCACCCTTTTGCTATCAATTTTCTCGCCTGAAGATAGGAGATAAACCTACCTTTTGGCATTGCTGTACTACCTTTCCACTCCCATACTGTCTCCCCGGGAAAGTTGAAATGGACAATCTTGGTCCAACATCCGACATTGGCATAACATGGAGCTAGCCAATCCATACCCATAATAGCATCAAAATCAACCATTTCTAGTTCTATCAAGTCTGCCGTAGTCTGACGATTGGCAACCTCTACTGTACACCCCCGGTAGACCCTTCTGACTATAATAGAGTCACCAACAGGTGTGACACCGAGAAAGGTCGCCGAAGCAATTCCGGCATAATACTAAACTTCCGAGCCACTAACGGTGTAACATAGGACAAAGTGGATCCTGGATCTATCAACACATAAGCAAGATGAGAGCAAATGTTCAGCATACATGTCACAACATCTGGTGACAACTCTGACTCCTCTCGCCCTGGTAGTACATAAGTACAGTCTAGGCCGGCACCTGAACTGGAGGCCCCCTGATTTGCCTCGGCCTCTGCTAGCTGAAACTGAGGGCCTATGCCCTGCTGGGGATGCTGGAGCTCGTGATCCTGCCGAGGACCTATCTTGTCAATTTCGGCGCTCTGACCCCTAGCTGGGCAATTCCTCATCTGATGACCCTCGTGTCCATAAATGTAGCATGCTGTGGAGCCATACCTGCATGCTCCAGAGTGGTATGACTGCAAATAGGGCAAAGTGGTATTGTAAACCCACTCTGCTCCACCCTCCTCTGCTGTTGTGAACCTACTTCTTGTGACCCTTCGCCGGGCTTTGGCTTCCCTCGACGACTAGACCTGCTCCTCTGCCGCTGCGGTGGAGGTGGGGGTCTAGGTGGCCTATCTCATAACCGTGGCCTAGGTACTCCCTGGGACTCCTCTTGTAATTCACTCGGCCTGTCCTTGTGGCGCAGCTCCTGACTTGTCCACCTAATCTCCCGTTGCCGCTGTTTGATACCCTCAATTTTCTGAGCAAAAGCCTTCACAAAGGCGATATCCATATCCTCCTATATTGTAGCTGTGATGCAGGTCTCAACATATTCTGGGTTCAGCCCTATAATAAAGTGGTGTACCCTGGCTGGCATTGTGTCCACAAAAGTTGGCGCATATTGAGCCAAGGAATCAAACTGCATGGCATATTCCCGAACACTCATCGACCCCAGCTGCAAGTGTAGGAACTGGTCAATCCAGGCTTGTCGAATCTCCCACGGTAGGTAATGATCCAAGAAAGCCTCTGAGAAGCTGGGCTAGGTCGTAGGAAAAACATCTCTCCCTAGGGACCCCTCCCAACTCTCATACAAAAGTACGACGATGTCCCATAACCGGAATACTGCCAACTCAACTGACTTTGTGGAATAGCATGCATCACCCTGAAAATCCTCTGCATCTAGTCTAAGAAGTCTTGAGGGCCCTTGGTCCGATCTGTCCCTTTGAATTGCGGGGGACTAAGTGCTAGGAACTCTCGTACCCTCGAACTACTAGGCCCTCCTAATGATTCTGCAACTGTAGGTGGCACTGGCTGGCGCTGAGCAGCCATCATCTGTGCTAGCATAACCACCGCGCTCCTGACCTCCTGCTCGGATGGTACGGGTATAGAAACTGCCGGAGGCGGTGCATCACACCGGCCATCCCAAGAGGCTCCTGACGTGGTGGAGACTGCTGGGGAGGTCGAGATGATACCTCCGTATCATCTTTAGATCGGGCCGATTCTAACCGAGGCTGAGGCACCCTGCTGGTGCCCTCTCCCGCTGCTACATCTAACATCCTGCCTGTCGTAGGGTGTCACTGGTCCGACATTTCTGTGCAAGCAAAAGAGTATAATGAGCTTAGGGACTAAACCCTATACTGTACCGCTCTATGGCACGATTGGATAAGAAGAAAGAGTAACCATCCTATCATGCCTTGCAGCCTGCTGCCTATAGTATGTGGTGCACAACATATCCATAGACAAGACTTTACTTAGCACGGGGTTCAGACTCCCTGGGAGACGACCTGCTCTGATACCAAGTTTGTCACACCCCACATTGGGAGGCATGACTGGCACCTGGTGCCCTACTAGGACCTGGACTGCTGAGCTGATTGAGCCTAAGCACTTCTGGTGCAGGGCTGACTCTAACTCTAGATCGCGAAAATAACGGGCTATATAGCGGCTGTAAATACAAACCCCGGCCGACAAGGCCTATAGCCACCTGTGAAAATAAATAGCTAACCAGAGACAAACAAACATAGGGAGTCCTATGCGGGCCGACAAGGCCACCATGATATCTAGTGATAACTGGAAAGTAAAATCGATGCTAAACTGAGCTATGACCGATAAGGCCACCAGTCAACAGCTAAATAGGGCCCCACACGGCCAACACACATATTCAAAAACACATATGGGCTCCATACGACCGATATCATCTAACCATAGGGAAGTAATATAATCTTCAAGCCTCTAGGAGTAATAAGATGTCGGGACAGGGACCCGACCTACCCATACTGTACAAACAAAAGAAATAAACCTCTATCACACAAGCTCCGGAAGAAAGGAGCTGATGGCTCTGTGTGGCTGACTGGAACTACGAGGGACCTGCTCCTCATCTATGTGTTCCTACAGGCAAGTAATGCAGCGCCCCAAAAGAGGGCGTCAGTACCACAGGTACTGAGTATGTAAAGCAATAACTTTAAATTACTAAAAGTAAGGAAATAGAACTGACAATAACTGAAGTAAAGGAAACAGACTGAAAATGACTGAAGTAGTGAAATCAGGACAAAACATAACTGTGATAAGGAGGGTAAGGCTCATACCTGACAACGAGGCGTCCTACTGTCTAACAATCAGTAACTAAAGCAACATAAACCTTACCTGACCCCCATAAGCCGGAAGGTACAATCAGCACAGAACAACCCACCTGGGCCCCCATTACCCCTAGTGAGTACACCTCAATCTATATACCCCTATCCAAGTCATACTGAGTCAACTAATAGCTATAAGCATCTTGCCAATCCCCTGGGTCTGCAGCTGGGCCCGCTCGGCCCCTGACTATAGGTGTGTCTGAGTCCGGAAGACTCCTGATATCTACACCCCGGACGTAAGCGCTCGGTGGAGGTGTGTATAAGGCCAACCACGACAAATATGAGGATCTAGATCCCCATCTTCATCCCTTGCTGATGGCATGCCACTCCGTAGAGCGACGTATCCTCGCCCCTGGCGGGTGGCGACACAGCTATTAACCCTGGGGCAGTCACGGAAGCTATACAAGTATAATCCAGCCAAAAACAATACAATTTATGAGTCTCAACTAACAACGACAACTAAACATGGTAACACACTCCTGACATACTTTACTGGGATTCATACTGGATTACTATGCTGAAGAAACTAACTTGCCAAAAGAAAATGCCTTAACATACCTCGATCGCTGTTTACCGATTAACTGGAAAGTTTCGGCTCGTGTTCAACTTCCCTTCTCAACTGAAATCGTGTTACTGGAAAGATAGGACTAGTTTTAACACTAAATTCGGCAAAAAGGAAAACTTTGTATATAAATATTAATTATATTCCAACTTTACGAAACACGATCGAAACCTCGTTATTTCTTTAGAATCTAGAAGGGAGAAATGCTTACTTTAAGCCTGGGGTCATATTGACACTAGTTTGGAGCAATTCCAACAACCTTGGCTCGGCGGGACGACGATTCACCGGGCAAATTTCACGAAACTAACTCCGTAGAAATGCTCCCTGCAGCCTCATACTTTGATACCCGAAGTTAATTTGTATTTGGATGGCGTTTAGCAGCATCATTGGATGAAAATTATATGTTTTCCTTCATCCCTATCCTCTGCTGGTCGTGGTTTATAAATTATAACTTAACTTCTAAGTGTGAAACCCTTATATACTTGAGGCAGCAGACAAGGCAACGTGGCACGTTGCCCAACGCACTGATTCTGCTCCATGCCATGTTGGCTAACGCACTGATTCTGCTCCGTGCCACTTTGCCCCTATGGGCAGCTTGGTTCGGCCTCCTCTCGCGAAATCCCAACTTGGCACTCGTTCGGCCTTTCCTCGAGCCCTTTCCTCGTACATATGGCACTCTAAAACACTTAACCAACATACGAATAGGCCGAGTAAACGTTAAAATCTTATAGGGTGTAACACCTAACCAAACCATCTGACAGACCGAAATAGAGAAAATAAGGGCAAGCCTATGGTATCCAATATGCAATATTTGGAACTTCTCTGTGAGGGTGAGAGTTTCACTTGTTTAGTCCCATATCATATATTTTGCTATATCTGTGAGTGGGGGACTTCGTTTGCTGTGAGGGTACATGGTTTGTGTTTGACTTTAATAGTTAGATGACATGTCTTGATCTCTGTTTATCATGTTTTGTAGTTGCTTGTAGTGCATGTGCTAATTTGGTTCACGGGAAAAGGGATAAAAGTTTTCGGAGTCATAATGCAAATTTTGTTTGATATTAGTTGTAGTATCTTAGGTTTATTTTCTAGTTAAACATCGTGTTTAGTTTTTCTTTTTCTTTGCCTAAGGACATGCAAAAGTCTTAAGTTGACGGTGTTGATGTGCTATGAGTTTAAGTTACTTTCGACGCTTAAAACTAAGAAAATAACATGGACTTAGGTATGTTTATATGGATATAAGGCACTTTTACTTTGATTTCTGGGAAAATAAGTGTTGGAGCAAAGATGTGCAAAAGAAGCCTGAAAACGCAGAAAATCAGCCAAAGTACCAGTCTCAGTACGAGCCGTACCTTGAATGTACGATCCGTACAGAAAAACTGTGATAAAGTTCAGAAGGCTGAATAGAGAATAAGGCAACATATGACTCTCAGTATGAGCCGTACCAGGATGGTACGAGCCGTAACTGGAGTCGTTGAAAACTTTAGAGAATTTGCACAAGGAAACCTCTTGGCATAGGTGGAACCCACGAGTCGTAGCACTTACATAAGACCCGTACCATGAGCCATGATGAGCTCCTATGATTATTCAATACTTGGTGGAATTTCAAAAACTACAGACAGTATGAGTCGTGGCAAGAAGGTACGAGTCGTACCACAACACTCGTGATGCATTCCAGAAGATGTCAGAGTTCTCAGGACCAAGCCACGGATGCATTGTACGACTCGTAGGAAGAAGGTATGAGACGTACCAGCTCCCAACAGTTCACTAAAGTTTTAGAAAGCCAAGGGCGTACGAGAGGCAGTTATGACCCGTACAATCCTGCTATGGGTCGTATGACCAGTCGTGACTTAGTTAGCGCCAATTATGGAAAATCTCCCTATTAGCTTTGGAAAAGGTTTCTAATATCTATATAAATACCTTTTATATTTTATTTTCATAGGAATCAACAAAGAATCAATAGAGAACATAGAATTAAGTAGTTTACGTGTGATTAAAACTTCTTGGGAGCAATTCTTGATTTCTTTATAAATTGTTCTTGAGATTATTCTTGCATATTCAAATAAGTTTTCCTCTCAACTATTGCTATAAGTATTTAATTACGTATTTGTCTATGAATGCATATCACAATCTTACAACCATGAGAGACTAAAACCTCCACAACTTGAGGTTGTGGGAACCATGGTGGATTAACAAACTAGGATTGCACAAAAGTGATTCAAAACCAATGCACAAAGCTTGTATTGTATCCTCTTCATACTTAAACATTTCTTAATGGTGTACAATGTTAGGACTTACCCAAATTCTTTACTTGCTTGAACTTAGAGAGATAGAGATTAGGAAAAGAGAATTACAACAAAACCTTGATTTTGATGATCATTGTATTAACTTGAGTTGTGGTCGCAGGAGAGTTAAATTTGGAACATATTGATAACATTTAGTTTGAAATCTCTCATGAGACCTTACTCGGTGATTGAGTATAGTCATCCAATAGGGAAAAACTAGTTGTTTGGAGAACACATACCCTATTTATTTGTAAATCTTGTTTAATTCACAGTTATAATCTTGATTTACTATTGCTTTCTTCAAAACTCCCCAATTTGGAGATAACTTACCAACAAGTTCACTTACCAGCATTAGTATAGATCTTCCATATTCCCTGTGGGTTCGGTCCCAACCTCTTTGTTGGGTTCTTTATTGTCAACTTCTGCTATACTTCATCAGGAGGTGTGAGTTTGAGTATTATCAACATTGACCGCTTTATATCTCATATAGAGGTATAATTTGGTCAACATCAACTTTTGGCGCTGCCGCCCGAGAATACTGTTTAGGATTTAGTTTATTATGTTTGCTTTGCTGTTGGTCCTTATTTTTATTTTATTTTTTAATACCCCGAAAACCCTAAGATCAGACCCAGGATTTGAAATGGAGAAAATAAGATTTTCTGCACCAGGTCATAGGACGAGTCGTCCAGTGACCTGTGGGTGTACCATGAGTTGTTAAGTGACTTCTGGGGAGGAGGTTGGACTTGGTTGAGTTTTAGGATATAGGGCTGACCACGGGTGGGACCACGAGTCGTGGTCACCACCACGAGTCGTCAGATAATTCGTGGTCAGGGTTTTGACTGAAGGATGAAGAGATGGGATAGTGCATCTAACGACTAGTCACCACGAGTCGTCGGGCACACCAGGAAGCGTGGTGTCCCTCGTGGTGACCAGTGTTGACAAATTACAGTGTAGGCAATGGGAAGTAGACCACGAGTCGTGGTGTGGAGCACGAGTCATCCAGTCACTCGTGAGGACTGGCAGTGAGTATTTTTCTGTGAATTTATTAAGGGATTCTCCATAATTCCTAAGTTCTTAAGGCCTAAACTACATCGTTTTAAGTTCAGAATAGTGTGTTTTAAGTGGGGTAAGTTCATTCTAAGCCTATTCACTTGCATGCGTGCAAGTCTAAAAGCTCCTAAGGGCGATCAAGCCTAGATTCCTCAAGTTCTTCCCCTAAATTTCCATTGGGCAATCAAGATAGTTGTGAAATCAGATTTCTATAGGTATGTAGGGTTATGAATGGGTGTATTCATCCACACCCATGCCCAATCCCTCTTCAATTCATGAAATTCTAGTTGATGAATATATGGGGTTTTAACCCAACATGTGAATTTCCTAAATATCAATTATGGGTATGATCTAAGCATATTTCTAATGTCAAATTATGATTAATGGGCATATTTTACAATATATTCAATTATAAATTATGTCTTCAAGTTTAGCAAATTATGATGCCCATCTATGAAAGTTGAGATCTATGATATATGTATTCAAGCATGATGAGATGTATATGAAGAAAGTATGATTTCGAATTACCCATATCTATGTTCATGTTTTCAGATGATCAAGTCTATGTCAAGCATGTTTAAGCATTGCGCAAGCCCATATGATCATGTATGTTTCATGATTTATCTAAATTTTATGTTATTATCTTACCACATAGATTTTGGAGTCTAGACTCCCACTATTTTCAACTTGTGGTATGGTTTGAGCCCAAGGCTCCTCATGCTATGATTTCAGATTTATGCATGTATGTTATGAGTTAGCTTCGTCACTAGATGATGGTTCAGCTTCGTTGTAAAATGATGGAGAGCATATGCATGTTTTTGGGAGTAGTGTCTAGCACTGAGTAGGCTAAGGGTCAGTCAACCCTATGCCTCAGAACTACGCGCTAATGTAGGTATGTTAAGATTATTTGGGAACTCCCTTGTGAGCTTACTCACCCCCAAGGGCCTTCAGCTTGATATCAATATCATGGTAGCGTTGTTATCCCTGGCAAGAGTTTGGACGACTCTGCCCACTTGAGTGTGATAGTTAGAACCACGTAAGCTCTATCTTGGTAATGTCGGTTATATGACGAGTCTCCTATTGTTCCTCATGATTTTAGTTATGCATGTTCATCAGTCATGATATTATGTTTTCAGCAGGTTTGACCCAATGTTCAGTTTTACTTATGATTATCAGATTTCAGATTTGGGTCATTCAATTCAGTTATGATATTGAATTATGTTCAGATCATGATTTCAGAAAATAACATGCAAGTCTTACTCTCAGAATCTTATCTTGATTATGCTTTTCTGATATGCATGATTTCTGATTTTACTTACTTAGCGGTTTTACCTTCCTTACCTACTCGGTACATTCCACGTACTGACCACATACTCTATGTTGTATCATTTCATGATACAGGCTCAGATATTCAAGCTCAGTCCCACCATTAGCTAGACTCTCAGCATTAGTGTCTCCTGGTCTCAATTGGTGAATCCTCATTTTTCGAGGGCCCTTCTTGTCAGTCGTATTTAGTATTTTCAGTTTTAGGCTATAGTGAGTTAGTTGGGGTCTTGTCCCATCAACTCGTCAGTAGTAGAGGCTTTTTAAACAAAGAATGTAATCAACTTCGGACTTGAGTTATATATTCCGTTGTTATGAGATTATCATACTTCTTCTATGTTAATTATGTTGATCTTCCACTTTATTATTCATATTAGACTTCCACTTGGTTATGTTAAGTTTAGATATCATGTTCATGCCATGGGTTGACTTAGAGCCTCTCGGGGTTCTTTGTCCTGTGTCTCGATCCAGGCCTATGTTCGGGTCGTGACAATTTTTCTTTGTTATTTTTATTTTCTTTCTAGCTTTCAGGTTCGTGTATGCTCGGTACCTGGAGGCAAGGTAAACCCCCTGGTTCCAATTGATCATGAACTTGAGCAAACTCTGAGAAGTAGAAGGAAAATGGCCAACATCTGCGGTCAAGAGATTGGGGAAGAAGCAACAACCCAGATGTTGGCTGAAGAACAAGATCATGCATGAGAACGTGAGGTAGCTAGGCTTGCTGATGAGCAACGCCAAGCTGCAGATATTGAGTGAGCCAGATGGAATAGAGGTCCAAACTAACAGAGGCACCAGTATTTTGATGACGATAATGATGCTAATATTGATGAGGCCGATGCAATTGGTACTATTGTTCCTCCCCTTTTGCTTGCTGGGGCAAAGTTTGACATTACTAGCGCAATGATCCAATTGCTCAACATGAAGAGGATATTCGCTGGTCATGCTACGGATGATGCACACACTCACTTGAAAAATTTTATGGGTATCTACAAGGCATACAAACAACCGGGGGTAAATTAGGATGCAATCTGGTTGAAGTTATTTCCCTTTTAATTAGGGAGCAAGGCAACGCTATGGTCGGCTGAGCTCCTGAATGATTCTATTACTATGTGGAGATAACTCATAAGGGCTTTCCTGGAGAGATTTTTTCCACCTTCCAGAGCATTGCAGCTGAAGGATGAGATATAAAACTTTAGATAGTTGAATTCTGAAGCACTACATAAGACTTGGTTGCAGTTTAACAAAAAGCTGAAATAGGTGCCCAACCAGGGTATACTGTTTTTGGAGGAACATTCATGAGTCACACTTATGCTTAGGATGTTGAGGTACTTGACAGGATCACTAAGAACAACCGCGCATGGCACACACGAGAGGCAAAAGTTCCTACCAGTACTTATGCACTAAGTATGTCTGTTGAGCAGAGGAGGAAAGATGTAGAAAGAGATCATGATATTGCTGAAATCAAAACCACCATGGGGCTCCTCGCCAAGCATATTATGGGAGCTGGGACAGAAAAGATAAATACAACAGATTCTCAAGGAAAAGCCCAAAAGAATGATGGTGGAAAGTTAAATACGATGAGGAAGCTAATTATATAAACGATCAAGGGGTAGGTTTCTGAACCGACACACGAGGGTCTAATCAGGACTCTTGGCACCAAGGTCAAGGGAACCAAGGTCGTAACTATTACAGGGACAACAATTACAATCGGGGCCAATACAGAGATAAGATAGAGGTAGAGAGAGAGATAGGGACTGGAAGAAGCGTGATGGCTATAAAAATGATAAATGTGGTTTATATGTTCCTGCAGGTCACCGTGAAATCGAATCTAGCAGTTCGAGGATGAAGGACATATTAGCCAAAGTGTAATACCCCGGAAGTGCCTAAGACTAGACTCAGAAATTTGAAATGAGAAGTAGTAGAAAAATCTTTGATTTTACTTAGAACGACTCGTGGTACGAGTCGTTGGAGGGTCTAATAACCCGTGGGAGCCACCCGTGGTCAGATTCTACAGAAGGAGACTCAGAGGTAACGGGTCCATGGTACGACCCGTAGGATGATATAATGAGTCATATGTTGGGGTCGTTAGTTGTAACCAGGGCACCAAGGTTGGATGGTACAAGTCGTAGTACGACTCATTGTGAGGAACAACAAGTCGTGGTAAGTGCCCGTGGGAAGGAGCAGGAAATTATCCCAGTCGAGGTAGCGGATGGAAACCACGACTCATTGGATGAAGATACGAGTCATGGTATGACTCGTGGGAAGTCCAGATGCAGGTTTCATCAGAGGCAGTAATGGGTGGATACCAAGAGTCATGGTATCAAAGGACGACTCATGGTATCGATCGTGGTCACTAACAGTGCAAAATTTTCAGACTTTTTATTAAGGGTATTTTCGTAATTTATAAGCTATAAGGTCCTAAACTATGTCATTTTAAGCTCCGTTAGAAGGGTTTTAAGAGTGTTAGACCTATCCTAAGCCTTACCATTTCATGCATGCAAGTTTAGAGTTCTTCCTTGGAGATCAAGCTTGAGGAATTCCCCAATTGTTTCTCCAATTTTCTTTGGGCTTTCAAGAGGGAGTGTAAATCAGATTTACCTAGGTATGTGAGGCTGTGAATGAGAGTTTCTTTTACTCTCATGCTCAAAATTCTTCTCAATTTCATGGATTTTAATTCTAGATTCAAGTTCATGATCTTATGGGGTTTATTCTAAATTTTGTAAAATTCTTTATGATCTATCTATGGGTCAATTTCCTTCACATATCAAATCATGTTTTAAGATCTATGGCAGATTTTATATCTATTTTGATTATTAATTCTTAGGTTCAAACTTTAATTAAATTATGCCCAATTATGTAAGTTTCATGAAAAAAGTCAAGTTATGATTCCATTATGATTTTGATCTTCTTAAGCCCTAAATTATGATTTATGATTATTGATATGATTTCTTCAACTACTCATCATGGATTTATGAATATCAAGTATATGTATTTTCACAAGTATGCATGTTTTTCATAATTTATGAATTTATGACTATTGGCCGACTCACGGGCCTTTACTCATGGATTTATGACCATTGGCCGACTCACGGGCCCTTACTCATGGCTTATCATGTATTTTAAGTATGATCAAGTATGTTATGATTTATTTGGATATGAACTTGATAAATGATTAATTATTATGGTATGAGCCTCATGTGTATGTTTTTGGGAGTAGTGACTAGCACCGAGTAGACCCGACGTTTAGGTAAACCCCGTGATCTCAGAACTACGTACCACCGTAGGTATATTACATATGTTATTGGATCCCTATGATATCACCATAATGCACATCCCTTTCCTGGAAAGCCTGGGACGGTCCTGACCAGTTGGGCGAAATTGTGGGGCATCATGTAAGCTCTATCATGATGGTGTCGACTAAGACGAGTTCTCTCATTGTTCCTCATGATTTATGCATGGTTATGTTTATGTTACTTTGGCTCAAGTTATGTTTTATTAAGTTTCTCTTATAACTGTAATTATGGTTGGATTATGAAATGGTTTGAAAACCTTGAGGCTTATGTTTACATTATGATATTTACTTCATGTTCATGCTGTCCTACACTTACGAACTCTTATGTATTTTAATTATCCGTTTTTACTTACCTTGCATACTCGGTACATTCCAAGTACTGACCACATACTCTATGCTGAATTGTTTCATGATACAAGTCTCAGGGATCAGTCTCAGCCGCATCATTAGTCTTTATCTCCTTAGGCCTGTCTAGCTAGTGTTGGTGGGACCTCATCCTTCGAGGACATTCAGTTATCCATTGTTACGTTCTTTTAGTTGCAGACTATTTCGAGCTAGTTAGGGATGACGTCCCATCAGCTCATCAGTTATGTTAGAGGCTTTTTAGACATTTTGTAGAAATTAGCTTGTCATTATTTACTCTGTTTTAGATTGATATGTATGCAGACTTCTGTAAGCATGTTTTATTTCATCATTTTCTGCTTGTTGTATACTCTCAGCTTTTATTTTCATGTCATAGGTCGACTTGGAGTCTCTCGTGGTTCATTGTCCCGTGTCTCTATCCGGGCCTATGTTCGGGTCGTGACACAAAGTGCTGAAGCATATGGAAGCTACTGAGGTCATTTCAAGGAGTTTCGTGTAGATATTTTTGGGATGAACCAAAAAGTTGACTCGCATGCCATTGACATAAAGCAGATTGAGCAGTAGATTGGTCAGATGTTAGTTGCAATGAATAAGAGGCAGAAAGGCATACTTCATAGTAATACAGTATAGAACCCGAAGAATGATAGTTAATGTATGATTGCTACCACTATAAGTAGAAAGACAATTGTTGTCCCTCCGATGCCGATTGTGGTTGATGAGTTAGTTGAGCTCGAGTCGATTGATGATGATAAGGTTGTGGATTCTGACGATTAGGTTGTGATTGAAGAAATAGCTGAAAAGATAGCTCCTAGAAATAAAAAGGATAAGGTTCCTAGAAAGGGGAAGGAGAAGGAGGTCCCTAAGAAGTTGACTCCAATTCCTAGACCTCCTCCACCTTTCCCACATCAATTGAAGAAGAGGGCAAAAGAAGGAAAATATCACAAGTTTATTTCAATGCTGAAGTAATTATCTGTGAATATCCCTTTGGTCGAGGCATTTGAGTAGATGCCTGGTTACGTGAAATTTATAAAGGACCTTGTCACTAAGAAGAGGACTATGAACTTTGAACCTGATGACAATTTGCACCATTATAGTGTAATATCACTATGATCTCTTGTGTAGAAAAAGGAATCCGAAAGTTTTCATGATACTGTGCACTATTTG
The DNA here is from genome assembly GCA_035772735.1 of Datura wrightii. Classification (NCBI taxonomy): domain Eukaryota; kingdom Viridiplantae; phylum Streptophyta; class Magnoliopsida; order Solanales; family Solanaceae; genus Datura; species Datura wrightii. Next base: position 68,046,497 of record JASDFA010000003.1, on the reverse strand, counting down.
AGCCTTTAATTTTGCTAAGGTTTTATGTGATCTGGGTGTTAGTATTAATCTTATACCATTAGCAATGTTCAGATAGTTGGACTTGGGAGCCCCCAAGCCGACTACAATGTGGCTTCTTATGGTAGATCGCACAGTGAAAAATCCGATGGGGATTCTCTATGATGTATTGGTGAAGGTCGAGTCTTTTATCTTGCTGTCGATTTTGTTATTCTAGGCTGTGAGATGGATTTTGAGGTCCCTATTATCTTGGGGAAACCATTCCTTACCACCGGTCATGCTTTAGTAGACATGGAAATCAAATAATTGACCAAATGATATGCGGGTTGTATCAGTGATTGATGTTGCGGAGGTTGAGTCTCCAATGATGCCTATTGAGGAGAGGCTGAGTAATGAATCCCTAGTAGCTATGATAATGAATTGTGGTGCTGATATGATTGATGGGTATAATGAGATTGTGAGCAATCTTGCTGATATGGGGTCATATACTTCTGCTTTGAAGAAAATTGATCTTGATTGAAGAACCGTGCAACCCCACCGGCCAAGCCTTCTATTGAGTAGCCTCTATTCTTTGAGCTCAAGGTGCTTCCTTCTTACCTTTAGTATATATTCTTGGGAGCTGGAAATACTTTGTTGGTTATTGTAGCTGCAGACTTGATGGAATGGCAAGTGGAGGCTTTGGTCTATGTTCTGAAGAGGTATAAGAAGGCCATTGGATGGTTTATAGAAGATATTATTGGGATCCCACCAGGGATTTTCACCCATAAGATCTAGCTTGAGCCAGACTGTATTCTGAGTATTGAGTATCAACATAGATTGAATACACCTATGCAAGAGGTGATCAAGAAAGAGATTATTAAGTGGTTGGATGTGGGCGTGGTTTACCCTATTACAGACATCAAATGGGTGAGACCTGTCGAATGTGTGCCAAAAAAAGGTGGAATCACTGTGGTTCCAAATGCTAATAATGAGCTCATTCCATTAAGGTCGGTCACAGGCTGGAGAGTATGCATGGATTATAGAAAGCTGAATTATTGGACGTAGAAAGGCCATTTTTCAATGCCATTTATGGATCAAATGCTCGACCAACTTGTAGGTAGAGGGTGGTATTATTTTTTTTATGGTTAGTTAGGGTACAATCAGATTTTCATTGGCCCAGAAGACCAAAAGGAAACCACCTACCCTTGCCTCTATGGGACGTTTGGCTTCAAGAGGATGCCGTTCGAGTTACGTAAAGCACCTACCACTTTTCAACACTGCATATGATGTCTATATTCTTGGACATGGCGGAGGACACCATCGAACTTTTCATGGATGATTTTTTGGTAGTTGGTGACTCTTTTGATGATTTCTTGGCTTATTTGAGCAAGGTGCTGCCGAGATATGAAGAGACCAAATTGGTGCTTAATTGGGGAAGTGTCATTTCATGGCCAAGGAGGGTATTGTGCTCGGCCGGAGGGTTTTTGGCAAGGGCATTGAGGTGGACAAGGCGAAGATTGATGTGATTGCTAGCTTGCTACCTCCGATTTCTATAAAGAGTGTTTGGAGTTTTTTAAGTCATGCTGGGTTCTATCGGAGGTTCATCAAGGACTTCTCAAAGATTACACATCCTTTGTGCAAGATACTTGAGAATGAGGTGAAGTTTGTTGCTCATCATGCAAGTCTGAAGGCTTTTGAAAGTCTGAAGGAGTCATTGGCCACTGCTCCTATCATAGTCACACTAGACTGGTCCTTACTATTTGAGGTAATGTCCGATGGTAGCGGAGTGGCCCTAGTAGCTGTTTTGGGCCAAAGGTGTGAGAAGATGTAATACCCTGAAGGTTTCTAAGACTATATGAGAGGATTGGAAATGAGTTCAATGAAAATCTACATTTTTGCCTCAGTACGACTTAACCTACAAGTCGTAGGTTGGTAGTACGGGTTATAGGAAGGTTATGGACCGGGTTAGAGATTTGTGTTTCCTAGACCACAAGTCCCCACTATAAGTCATAGTATATGGGTGCAACTCATGATCAGGAGTCATAACAAGTCCTCGGAGTTATCTAGTGATCGATGGTACGGGTGATGGTACGACTCGTAAGGCGGTGTTATAGATCGTAATAAGATTTGTGGAAATATTCAGAGGGTTGCAGGGTTTGGACTTGGTTAGTATGGGAGGATACCATGAGTTTTAAGAGGATTGTATGACTCATGGTACGATTCGTGACAGCTGGCAAATTAGTTTTTCCTGCGAATTCATTAAAGGTATTTTTGTAAATTCTAAGCTCTTAAGCCCTAAACTACATCATTTTAAGCCCTGAAAGGAGTGTATTAGGGGAGTTTAACTTATTCTAATTTATTCAACTCCTATGCATGCAAGTTTAGAGGGTTCCATTGAAGATCAAGCTTAGCAATCCTCCAATTCTCCTCCAAATCTCTTGGGCTTTCCATGTCAAGATAAGAATCAATTTACCCCATGTATGTAGGGATATGAATGAGAGTTTCCTTTCACTCTCATTCCCAAATTTCTCCTCAAGTTCATGAATTCAAGTGTTGATTCAAGTGTGATCCTATTGGGGTTTTATCCCAACTTTCATGAAATTCTCTATGATTCATTTATGGGTCAATTCCCTTCATGTTTCAAAGTATATTTTAAGATCTATAGACAAATTTTATACCTATTTTGATTATTAAATTCATGATTTCAAATTTTAGAAAAATTATGTCCATTATGCAAGCTTCATGAAAAGTCAAGTTTATGATTCTATTATGATGTTGATTCTCATAAGTCCTAATTTATGATTATGATATGATTTTCTACAAGTACTCTACATGAATTTTTGAATTTCAAGTATGGTGATCTCCTCAAGCATGTATGTTCTTCATGATTTATGAGTTTATGATTTTGGCCGACTCACGACCCCTTATTTCATGGCTAATCATGTATTTCAAGTTTGAACAACTATGTTATGTTTTAAATAGCCATGAACTTCACGTATGATTTCACGATTATTATACGAGCCTTCATGTGCATGTTTTTGGGAGCCGTGTCTAGCACCGAGTAGGCCTAGCGTTTAGGTAAACTCCATGGTCTTAGAACTACATGCCAACATAGGTTTATATTCGTGGACTCTAGGTGTGTCCCTATTATGGACTCTAGGTGGGTCCCTATTAGTGATATCACGCCAATTACGTCCCTTGCCTGGCAAGCCTGGGACGGCTTTTCTCACTTGAGCGAGAAAGTTGGGGCATCATGTAAGCTCTATCATGATAGTGTCGGTTAAGATGAGCCCTCCCGTTGTTCTTTATGTTTTATGCATGATCATGATTATGATACTTTGGCTCAAGTTATATTTTTACAAGGTTTCTCTAATGATTATGATTATGACTAGTTTATGAATGATTTTGAAAACCTTGAGCCCTCATGTTTAAGTTATGATTATTACTTCATGTTTTAAATGCCCTACTCTTATGAACTTATATGTATTTTTTTAGTCCATTTTTATTTACCTTGCAAACTCAATACATTCAAAGTACTAACCGTATACTCTATGCTCTATTATTTCAAGATACAGGTTCGAGAGATCAGACTCAGCCGCGCCATTAGTCTTGCTTCCGTATCAGTCTTGCTAGACAGTGTTGGTGAATCCTTATCTTCCGAGGACACTCAGTTTAGTTTGTTATATTGTTATTTTAGTTACAGACTTTTGTCGAGCTAGTTGGGGACGTTGTTCCATCAGCTCACTCAGTTATGCTAGAGGCTTTTTAGACAATGTGTAGAAACTTAGCTTGTCAGTGTTTACTCAGTTTAGGATTATTACGTGTGTAGACTTCCTCTTATTCATGTTCATTCATCCTCGAATGTTGGAAATCATACAGAAAAGCAGAGAAATGAAATCATCATATTCAAATACTAATCATATAAGATGAAAACTGACGGAATGACTACCTTCGAACTGAACTACATGGCTAAATTGAATTCTTGAACCACACATACATCCATTTACATGAGAGAAACTGAGGTACATGAGCTGAACATGAAACTGAATAGAGTATTAAGGAGGAAACTGACACCTTAAGTTGAAATTGAGCTGGAAGAGAACAAATGCGGGGTATTTAGTCATCATATCTGCCTCGTCTCCCCACATTTAGTCATCATATCTGACGACTGTCGGGGTATAATACCACAAGGAATAGAGAATGATTTACACAAGAGTTGTTTAGTGAATTGAATTGATTCACATCCAAGCAATGAAAACGTAAAAGTAAATTTTGGGGGAAGTGAATTCCATAATGTTACAGACTCTAAAATCAACTAATTAAGAGAGAAAGATAACCAAAATCGAGAAACAATAATGAGCAAAGGCCAAAGGTGTGATGTAGATGGGATGTCAATCAAATCGGGATTTACTAGACAATCGAGTTGTTACTAATATGTGTAAATAACCTTGGAAAAGATGGCGCCTAATGTTTTTCAACCACTTGGGCGCCTTTTCCTCAAGTTCTTTTGTACCTCAAGGTGTAAATCAACTAATCCAATATGATTTGGGTTAAGGGCTAAGCCATTTCTAGCCATCAACCTTATGGGATTTTGACCATGGGTTTTGGCTATTCCTAGCCCAACCCCACATAATCAAATCCCAATGGTGTGATGTAGATGGGATGTCAATCAAATCGGGATTTACTAGACAATCGAGTTGTTACTAATATGTGTAAATAACCTTGGAAAAGATGGCGCCTAATGTTTTTCAACCACTTGGGCGCCTTTTCCTCAAGTTCTTTTGTACCTCAAGGTGTAAATCAACTAATCCAATATGATTTGGGTTAAGGGCTAAGCCATTTCTAGCCATCAACCTTATGGGATTTTGACCATAGGTTTTGGCTATTTCTAGCCCAACCCCACATAATCAAATCCCAATGGTGTGATGTAGATGGGATGTCAATCAAATCGGGATTTACTAGACAATCGAGTTGTTACTAATATGTGTAAATAACCTTGGAAAAGATGGCGCCTAATGTTTTTCAACCACTTGGGCGCCTTTTCCTCAAGTTCTTTTGTACCTCAAGGTGTAAATCAACTAATCCAATATGATTTGGGTTAAGGGCTAAGCCATTTCTAGCCATCAACCTTATGGGATTTTGACCATGGGTTTTGGCTATTTCTAGACCAACCCCACATAATCAAATCCCAATCCACTATTGTAGTCTCCCCCATTACTTAATTCCTCTTTTTAAAGCCAAAATTAAGTAAGAAAACAATACCCATATTTGCAACTATGAGCAATCAACTATAATTTGAGGAGAATTCAATAGATTTAGACTAATTAAGTAATAAAAAGATAAATCTAGAAATACCCAATTAAATCAAACACCCATCATCACACACCTCTAGCTATAGATTTAACTACTCATAATTGAGAAATACAAGAGCATATTTATCAATAAACTCAACAATTTCATCATTAAGTGTAGGCACAATCAAGCTTAAAATGTCTCTACAATGATGGTTATACCTTGCTAAAGAAGATGAAGATGAAAAAGTAATATTCAATATTTCTTCACTTCTCTAATGGAGTTTTCTCTCTCTCAAAAGTAATGGGAATAATAATCTACCTGTTTAGAGTACTTTTTCTAGAATATGTACAAAAGTAGGTCATAATATTCTCCTCTTTTTTTGGGATGGACATTTTTGCCCTTTTCAGGTGTCCTTCACTTGTGATGGCACTGGTGGTTCACCCGTATCTATCCGTAGGTCGCTTGTTGGTCATATCTATTTGTCCAGTGAATTCTAGAGCAGTTCAGTGATGGCACTAGCAGTTCGCCAGTTGCTTTCTGCAAGCCACCAGTTACAATTGTTCAACATTCAAGTGGGTGCTTGTGGTTTGACCGGCGTTTCGTCGTTGTCCTTCGGTGGAGTGCCGGTTTCCACCTGAATCTCATCCTTTTTACTCAATTTCATGCTCCTTCTCTTCAAGTTAGATACCTGCAACATACAAAGGAAAAAGGGCATAAAATACAACTAAAAGATTTAAAAACTAAGCTAACGCTCATGCTTAAAAACCTAATGAGTTGGTAAATTACCAACTCATCAAACCCCCAAGGTCAAGCTTAGCACAGTTTTTCACCCACAGATGGATGGTTAGACTAAGCGAACCATTAAGACTCTCTATGATATGATGAGAGCATGTGTGATTGATTTCAATGGTAGTTGGGATGATCATTTACCTCTTATCGAGTTTGCCTACAACAACAGCTAGCACTCCAGCATTCAGATGGATTCATTTGAAGCTCTTTATGGGCGGAGATGTAGATCGCCTATTGGTTGGTTTGATGTAGGTGAGGCTGCATTGATAGGGTCAGATTGAGTTCATGAGGTTATGGAGAAAGTTTAGCTTACAAGGGAAAGGTTGAAAACAGCTTAGAGTCGTCAAACGTCCTATGCTGATATGAAGAGGAGAGAATTGGAATTTGAAATTGATGATTGGGTGTTTTTGAAGGTGTCTCCCATGAAGAGAGTGATGAGGTCCGAAAAGAAAGGAAAGCTTAGTCCCCAATATGTTGGTCCCTACAAGATTGTGAGACTTATTGGGTAAACCACTTATGAATTTTTCTTTCCAATAATCATGACTACAATCTTCTCTGACCATAACCTTGTTGAGGAATACATCCTTATACCATCTAAAATCATCTAACTTTGGGAAAGATAGGTTAGATAGTATTTCTAAACTCCTGTCTTAAAAAAGTTGAGGTTCTCCTATAAAATGTTTTGCTATACTATAAGTTAAGGTAGCGGTGGCGTCTTCTACGCATAGATTTTCAAAAGTTTGTCCTATAGATTCAGTCTTAATAACTTGAGTGATGGTTGTAGCATTTGTTACACTATTTCTATTGTCTTCAGTGATATAATTATCCCACCAATATTTTAATGTCCCTGTAAATCCAGATATAATTTGAGTGGCAGCTTGTTTATCTGTGCAGTTTTTCATTTTATAGGCCGTAATGGCCATTCCCATTTCATGTAACTTGTTGTATATCTGATGTTCTGCAAGTCCATCAATATTCCATTCAGCAATTTCATTTTCAGAGTGTGAAGTATGAGATAAAAATTCATTTTCTTCATACTGCATATCCGGGAATGAGGGTTCATTATAATAATTCTTTTTGATGGAATATTTAGAGCTTGACTTATTAATGTCGTTATCAGACTTTTCAGATATTTTTCTTATGACCTTATCATCTTTTAATTTTGATTCATCCTTTAATTTTAATTCATTCTTTAATTTTAATTCAGCCTTTAACTTTTCATTAATCTTTTCTATAAGATCATCTGTGATTTCAAACTTTTCTTGAAATTTGGGGAATTTATCTTTGGAAAATTCTGGTAATATTGGATGGGTTTCTAATTTTTTATTATTGTAGGAAGGGCTAGGTCTAGCTTTGAAAATTGATTTATTATCAGTCTTAAGTTTCTGATTAGAGACTACGTATAGTATAAATTGATTAATATAATTTTTTTGTTGAATTAATCTATTTATATCTTTATTCTTAGGATCACCTTGGGTGTCTACTATATCAATTTTAAAAGGTGTAGCTGTGACAATTCTACCATGTATTGGTAAATTAATTTCCTCTAGTGGGGGAATTATAGATTCAACCACCTTAGTTTTGGTATGCCATTTATCAACAATCATGCTCAATGATTCCTTTTGATCATCCAATTTTCCTGTGTACTCAAACAATTTAAAGAACTCTATATTGCATCTCATCCTTTTCATATCGGCGCACCATTTTTTCCTAAAGGATAATCTTTCCTTTAATGAATATTTTTCTGCATACCATTGCCTTTTTATGCTATTTTCTGGATCTAACCAGAGTTTATCTAAATATCCAAAGTCTGGTTCGAACTCCTCATCAGATCTAATCATGCATAAAGAGTCTCTTACTTCTAGCATCTCACTAGCTGTGGGACTTATTCTTTTGGTAATTCTAGGTTCATATTCAACCTTAGGAATTGTTTCAGAGAAATCTACTCCCTTTAGTTTTTTCTCTACGTCTTCAAGTGTTACCTCCTTTTCTTCTGGCGTTTTTGAAAATGAAGGTCTCGAAAAGGACATTCTTTTACTTGAAGACGCACGAATAAAGGATTGGGATCTTAGAAATTTTAAATCTATAGATCCATCCGGAAATTGTATTACCTGCTCAATGGTTGAATTTTCTTCCTCAATTTCTGGCTCCGTTATGGAGTCAAAATGCCAATTATCCTTTACTAACACATCATCCCATTTTATCATTTTTGGGACGAAAGTATTGTTGCGATTGTGATTGGCTTCCATAAGCATGGTAACCTCTTTGTTACTTACTATTTTTGCTTTTGGAGCTACGGTAGTTTTCATTAGCCTGTAATATACATCCTTTACTAACACATCATCCCATTTTATCATTTTTGGGACGAAAGTATTGTTGCGATTGTGATTGGCTTCCATAAGCATGGTAACCTCTTTGTTACTTACTATTTTTGCTTTTGGAGCTAGGGTAGTTTTCATTAGCCTGTAATATACCCTGTATATTATGGCTATTTCTCTTGTATTTTCTTTGCTATTCATGTTTTTTGTTTTAACATTTAATGTTAGGGTATCCATAACTTTTTGATCATTAATATCTATTGAAAAATTGGGATAACAGTTAAAATATACCAGGCCATTAGCTAGGTTACTTTGTAATACTGCTAATAATGAATCATCAAAGTTTAGTAAACTATTGTCTCTTAATAGAAGACATATATGCACGTCTAAGCCTAAGCGATACAACGGTTTAACCGCGACCTGGACAAGTCCTATGTGAAGAAACTTATAGTTTTTCCTATATCTGTTAATGTCTTCAGCTGCTAATAGTTTAATAGTCTCAATAGACTTATTAATAGCGACCGTAGATTCAGAGGTTTTAATATTATAATTTTTAATAAAATTAAAGTGTCCAGTCTTATATACCTTTTCAAAGCGTTCCTTTGGGATATTCCAATTTTGTAAAATGCTCTCTATCTTAGCTATTTTAGTAGTTGTGGCAGAAATATTAATACTATTTATTATGTTCTGATTTTCAGAGATATCCATTAAAAATGTGCAGATAGTTTTAACTGAATAATTAATATATTATCTAATTGTCTTCTTTGTATAGACAAATTATGACTAACAAAACATAATTCATTATATAACCTTATTATATTGTCAAGAATTAATTTTCTAGTTATTTTTCTAGAATAATTATTCAGAGTATCTGAAGGTATTAGTTTTTTATAATAGTCTAAGTTCTTTAATATTTCTGTTCTTTTCTTTTTATATTTACTTTGATATTTTAAACATATCCATTTTCTCCTATTGTAGTATTTTATTTGTTCTGTAAATGGATGTGTAAGCATAAATTTTAATATAATATAAAGTATTCGGGGGAATGTTAGTACTATCCTGGGGCCAATATCTACTTTAGATGTTACTCCTTAACAGTTATTTATTTGTGAAGTATTTACTGGTTATCTTATCTAATTTCTTTTATCTTATTCTTTTAGGTCTGGTGACGGGAACACCATCCAGGTCCGGCTCTAGTATCAAAACTTTAGAGCTAATCCAACGGAGAATACAGGCTTGCCAACGTCTAGACAGTGATTAAATGGTTACCCAACTTAAGGAATAAAATCAAGAAAATAGAGTAAAAGTATTAGCAAAACTAGACACAAAAATAACCGCTTAAGAGCAACATAATTTCGACTGGCTCTAGGATAGTATGAAGATTTAGCTACTCCAACTCATACTCCTCCCGGCCAACATGGCTCTGATACCATTTAACGGATCGTAGAAAATAACTTAGAAATTAATAACAAAGGCAGGAGCAAAATAAAATAAAATACTACAAGTAGTAATAGAGTAGAAGAAAAAGATGATATTGATATTGATATTGCGTTTTTATGAGTTGCTTTATATTCATGTGTATAAGTGAGATGTTGACTTCAGTTTATTATGAAATGAATGCTATTGTATTATATGGAGTACCTGTATTGGACTTTTCTGTGTTTCAGGATTTTTGAAATAGTCCATATTACAGGGGAAACTCTGCCGAAATTTTTCAAGAATAAGTAGAACAAGTGAAAATTTCTGTAAACAGAAGTTAACATTCGAGGACGAATGTTCTTAAGGGGGGAAGGATGTTACACCCTGTAAGTTCTTGACACTTAGTTGGCCTATTCGCATGTTGGTTAAGAGTTTTAGAATGTCATACGTGCGGAAAAAGGGCCCGGGGAGAGACCGGATAAGCGCCAAGTTGGAGCGTCGCAAGGCAAATACGATTTATAAATCGCATTCGACAAATGCGACTTATAAATCGCATTCGACAAATGCGACTTAAAGGGGGTTCTGGTCCAAGTATATAAAGCCTTTCACTTTGTTTTTAAATCATTTCATCTGATAATTTTTGGCAAACACGAACAGAAACAGAGGAAAATGAAGGATTTGATTAAATATTCATTTAACTTCGGGTAGCGAAGTATAAAGCTGCAGGGAACATTCCTACGGAGTTACTTTCGCGAAATTCGGCCGGCGAATCATCATCACGCCGAGCCAAGGTAAGTGGAATTGCTCCAAACTAGTGTTAATATACTCCCAACATTAAAGTGAGTATTTCTCCCTTCTAGACTTTCGAGAAATAGTGAGTTTTCGGCCGCTCTTCGATAAGTCGAAGAATAGGCAGTAGGTATACCCCTAATATGTTTTCTTTCCAAATAATAGTAGAATTAATTCTATTCTTTCGTGAATATGAATACAGTTGGAAGAAATAGCTGAACATTAGCTGAGCTGCGCCAGTTAATTAGAAAGTCGCCAGGCGAGGTATATAAAGCCAGTTTCTTTCAGCAAGCTAGTAGTTCTAGTATAGCAAAATAGTACGAATTTCAGTAGAGTGTTTCAGAAGTCTTATATTATGTTCAGTATGAAATTTAGTAAGCATGTTAGGAATATAATACAATGTTCAGCATGAAATTCAGTAAAACAGTATAAGTCCCAGCAGAATATTCTAGGAATATTATTACAGATTCAGTATATTTCAGTATCAGATTCAGTACATTTCAATATGAGATTCAGAATAGAATACTAGAACATAAATATTATTATCATATCCAGTATATATATTACATGTGCCTATTGCTATCTGTAGAGACATGATTGTTCTGTGTTGGGCATCCTTAGAGCTTCCTTGACCGCCCCAGGGTTAATAGCTATGTCGACTCGCCCGCCAGAGGGTGAGGATATGTTTCTCTACAGAGTGGCATGCCGTCCGCCAGCGGACGAAGATGGGATGCAGATTCCCTATAGCAGGCTGATCAACACTATACTACACCCCTTGTCGAGCACTTGCGCCCGGGGTGCAGATTATAGTTTTCAAATTACAGATTTTAGATTTCAAATTTCAGATTTCAGGAGTCCTCCAGACTCAGATACAGCTATAGTCAGGGGCCCAGCAACCCCAAGTTGCATACCCAGGGGGCCGGCTGGATGCTCATAGTTACTAGGTGGATGGTATGACCTGGGTAGGGGTATATAGATTGTGTGCTGGTTGGTACCTTACGGCTTATGGGGGCTGGTAAGGTTCTTGTATGCTATGTTTTGGTAGTTATTAATAGATAGAAAGTAGACTACCATGTTATCAGGTATGACTCTTACTCTCTTCAGTAAAGTTACGCTCTTTTCAGTCAGTCTCAGCCCGTCTCCTATTACTTCAGTATCTATCAGTATTATTGTTTTCTTTCAGTTATTGCTTTGCATACTCAGTACCAGTGGTACTGACACCCGTTTTGGGGCGCTGCATTACTTTCCTGCAGGTACTCATAGACGAGGAGCAGATCCCTCGTAGTTCCGGCCAGCGTCTAGAGTCTTCAGCTCCTGTCATCCGGAGCTTGACAGCTAAAGGTTTACTTCCCTTTTTGTTTGTACAGTATGGGTAGGCCGGGGCCCTGTCCCGACCATCTTATTATTCTTAGAGGTTTGCGGATTGTATATTCCCTGTGGTTAGTTGTACCGGTCGTGTGGGGTCGTATGTATGTTTCAGTTTGCATGTGATGGCCGTGTAGGGCCTTGTTCAGTTGTCGGTTGGTGACCTTGTGGGTCACAGATCAGTTCACCACTTGATTATACTTTTCAGTGGTAACTAGTCAGCATGGTGGCCTTTGTCAGCCCGCATAGGTTCCCTTATGCTCAGTTGTTCTGGTTAGTTGTTATATTTATACAGGTGGCTATAGGCCTAGTCGGTCAAAGGCTGTATTTACAACCAATATATTGCCCGTTGTTTTCATAAATTCAGAATTAGAGCCAGCCTGACATCAGAAGTGCTTAGGCTCAGTAGTCCAGCACTCCAGGTCTTAGTAGGGCACCAGGTGCCAGTCATGCCTCCCAAGGCTTTTTTGAGAAATTTAATTAAGTCTAAATGTGGTCAACGAAATACTCTGAATTCATTCAAGGAGCAACTAGAGTTAAAACCGGATAATCATGCGATACTATGATTTGCAATGATTTAAGTATGAAACTATCAATTTTCGTCTCACATAATTCAAATTGCATGTTCATGGTCTTCCAAACCTCTAAACACGACAAACTAGCCTCACTACTACATCGTTGAGCGAGGATGTTATTTCTAGTTCGTGGGCAATTCACTGCGTGGATGTGGTTTATAGGGTTTATGCCCTTGATTGGGATACTTTCGTACCTCCAACCATTTAACTAATCTTAGCTTCACAACTACTCCTACAAGTGGTGGAGTACGATTCTAAGTTGGTGTCTTTCTATCTTCCCATTTTATCAACCAAGAAAGGTAATTAGGTATATTCCTATCCTAACCACAAATCTTATCAAAAGACAAGAACTTTCTTCCTACATTCTTATGTACTTGCCTAAGTTTGCTTTCTCAAGCATTTACCTAGGTGTAATAATATTGGGCAGAATTGCATGCCCAAGTGATACTCAAATGCTTCATTTTGTCTTGTTTATCGATTGTTATGTGTACATTCTCATGTGATTTTTAGTAGAAATGTGAATTTATACTAACCAACATGATTAGTGTTGTTTTGCAGGTAAAAGGAAATTTTGGAAGCTAATATACATGTTGGTGAAGATCAGGAATGAACTTGGAAACAAGGAGTGAAAAATGACAAGGGAGAGCAGCAAAAATAGAGGCTCCGCGATGGAGCCGTGTCACGTTTCCATCGCGAAGGCACTCTGCCTCGGATGAAATAATTTGGTCAATTTCTAGTGAAGGTGCACGATACCACCGTGTCACGTTGGCCAGGCTCCACGATGCAAGCCGTGGCACGTTGAGGTGAAATTGCCTGGGAGCCGAATTCCAGTGAGGGTCCGCGATACCTCCATGGCACGAAGGGAGTGCTCCGCGATACACTCCGTGCCACGTTGCTTGTTATTCCAGGAAAAATTCTCTACAGTATAAATAACACACTTAGGTTTTATTTTAAACACTCTGACTTGGTTGAGCAAGAACGTGGGTTACAGGCAGTTGAGGGGATGAAAATTCTAGGGTTCTTCTCTATCTCTTTCTCTTTTATATCAATTGTTTGTATGAATTATACTTATTTGATGATATTTAATCCACAAATGAGTGGCTAAATTCACTTCTTGCTGAAGTTAAGAACAATTGTAGTGGAATGTAATTGTTGATCATTTCAGTTTTCATCGTTTCTTCAATGGTTGTTCTATCAATTCTTGTTTTACTGCATTAATGTTTGGCCAATATTAATGTATATCTAAAAAATCCAATTTTGATTTTGAAAAGGAAAGAAATTGGAAAGATGTGAATTGGTAGGATATGATCTCTTCTTAGTTTGGAAAATTGAGAATTGATTTACATTCAGAATAGAAATATATCTGAAAGTCTTATTAGTCAATTAAGGAATCGAGAATGTATGGCTAGAACATGAAATTCTTTTATCACAGAAATGTAGATTAAGGCTCATGATTCTTAAGTTGGATAGGAGTCGAAAGTTCCAATCCATAGGCAATAATTCTTGACTAGCAACCGAAGGAAAGATTAACTGAACTGTATTGATAAATTAATTCCCTGCATGTTCGTTTTAACCTCAGCTTGCTCATTACTATTGTTCAGGCTCACTTTATAATTTTGCCTTTGATTCTTATTAATTAGTAAACTCAAACTCTCAAAATATTATTTATTTGGTTGTCTGCATTCTAAAAGATATAGTTCATTAACACTTAAGTTAATTAGTACCGTAGCTTAGTCCCTGTGGGATTGATACTTGGCTTTACTTAAGCCACTTTACTACTTGTTCGACCATGTGCACTTGCGTGTAGTCACCACAACCCGAACAAGTTTTTGGCGCCGTTGCCGGGTATTGGCAATTGGTAAAATTATTTTCTTAGTGTTAGTTTACAAATTCTATTTAAGTGCTGACAACTTTATCTTAGCCTTTCTCTTGCAGATATTGAATTCTGTTGAATACTGGCAAGGGATAGGGAGTTGGTGGATTCATACATAGAGACGGAAAGACAATTTCATCGTCAAAGAAGGGAAGCTCTAGAGAAAAAGCTACAATTGCTCAGACAGGCAATTCTGGAGCAACAACAGTATCCACCACTTGTGAGGGCAGTTCTAGTGCCTGAGGAAATGGCAGCAAGGCCGGTTTGCAAAGTGGCAATCCCACATGCTAACAATGTTACATCTAGTATTCGAAGACCAGAGCCTGGAGGGAGGTTTGAGCTTAAACAGAACATGGTGCAATTGTTGCACACCAGCGGGCAATTCACAGGTCTCCCTCATAAAGATCCACAACATCTCCAAAACTTTTTGGAGATAAGTGATACTTACATTCCCGCTGGAATATCATCCGACTACATGAGGCTTACATTATTCCCATTTTCATTATTGGGGGAAGCAAAGAGGTGGTTGAAAGATGAACCACCTAACTCTATCACCACTTGGGGTGATCCTGCAAGAAAATATTTGATACGATTTTTTCCATCCGGGAAAACAACAAGACTTAGAAGTCAAATTCTAAGTTTTAAACAAAGAGAGGGTGAGAATCTTTATCAAGCTTGGGAAAGATTCAAATCGATATTAAGGGATTGTCCTTACCATCACCAGTCCAATGATGTGTTGGTGCATACTTTATAGAGGGTTTGGAGCCACATACAAAAATTTTGCTAGACTCAGCAGCTGGGGGACAGGCATTAGAAAAGACTTATGAGGAGATTTATATTTTTTAAATCATATTTCACAGGGAAATCTAGAGTGGAATGCGGACTCTTCATGAGGAGGAACAAGGAAAGCGGCATGAGTCTTTGAGGTGGATGGTTTTACAGCTATCGCTGCATAGATAGCTGCATTGCAAAATCAACTTAACACCCACTTCAGCAGTATGAGCTTGAATCAAGCACAAGCCCCAGTCAATGTAGTGCAACAGGTTTGGTGTGAAGTATGCGGTAGTAATGAACACTCAGCTGAGTGTTGTGGTGCAAATCCAGATTCTGTGAACTTTGTTGGGAACGTCTAGAGAAATAATAATCAGTAGTATGGCAATAATTACAACTCAAATTGGAGGAATCATCCGAATTTCTCTTGGGGTAGTAACAGCCATCAAGGGCAGAGTTCGAATCAGGGTGTGTAGAGAAATCAAGGGGGGCAGCAAAATTATCAGTCTCAATACAGAGGAAACAATGCACCTCCTCCACCACCCATCAGCATTGAGGAAATGTTTAAAACAATGATAGCTAACCAAGCTCAAATGCAAGCTGATTATGTGAAATGAGCGGCAGACTTAAAAAAAAACCAGTTAGCTACAAAGGCGTTGGCGTACCAGTTTGGACAACTAGTTGGAGCTCAAAACACCAGGCCCAGAGGAGGACTACCGAGTGACACTGACCCGAATCCCAAGCAGGTTAATGCAGTGACCAAAAGGAGTGGTTTACAACTCAAGGAGGTGGAACCAGAAAGACCACCTTAGCAATCAGGAGCAGTGGAAAAAGATAGGGAACATGATGATGAGAGGGGGAAGGAGAAGGAAGCTGAAGCAGAAAGACCACCACCCCCGTTCCCTCAAAGATTAAAGAAATACAAGGAGGAAGCTTGTTTTAAAAAGTTCATGGAGGTGCTTAAATAGGTACACATTAATTTACCTTTGGTTGATGTTTTGCAGGGAGTGCCTAAATATGCAAAGTATATCAAGGACATCGTAGCCAACAAAAGCAGATTGACGGAGTATGCTACAGTGGCGCTTACTGAGGAGTGCACTTCTCGGATTCAGAACAGGTTGCGAACAAAGCTCAAGGACCCTGGGAGCTTTACAATTCAGATCACAATCGGGCAAAGTATCCGAGCTCGCGGATTATGTGATTTGGTAGCGAGCATAAACTTGATGCTGACATCGGTGTTCAAGAAGTTGGGGCTGGGCAGTCCTAGACCAACTATAGTGATCTTGCAGTTAGCGGATCGTTCTTTGGCCAGAGCAGATGGCATTGTGGAGGACGTGCTGGTGCAAGTGGGCTCCCTCATCTTCCCGGTGGATTTTATTGTCTTAGATTTTGAGCTGGATGCGGAAGTCCCATTTATTTTGGGACATCCTTTCTTGGCAACTGGGAGAGCGTTGATTGATGTAGCTGCGGGGCAGCTAACCATGCGAGCGCATGACAAAGTGGAGGTATTTGATGTGTATAAGGCCATGAAGCTTCCGGCCATCTATGAGGAGCTTTCAGCAATCAATGTGCTAAACCAAGAAGAAATTCTTTAGATTGTTGATTCTCGAGATCCATTGGAGAGAGCGTTGATGAGCTCCGATCATTTCGGAGATAGAGATACTTATGAGATGGTGCAAATGATAAATGAATCAAAATGGTATCTTAGGAAGCGAGACTTTTAGCCATTGATGAGGTCCCTGGAACCATTGTCAAAACCATCTATTGAGGAAGCACCAAAACTAGAGTTGAAAACATTGCCTCCACATTTGAAATATGTCTTTCTGGGGGAAGATGACACCTTCCCAGTCATCATCTCCGCAGAATTGACGGAGGCACAGGTAAAGGATGCAGTGGTGGTTCTCAAGAGGAGGAAGAAAGCAATGGGCTGGCAAATGTCAGACATTCGGGGTATCAATCCAGCTTTTTGCACACACAAAATTTTCATGGAGGAAGGAGCAAAGCCAACTATATAACATCAGCGGAGGTTGAATCCGATGATGAAGGATGTGGTCAGGAAGGAAGTGATTAAGTGGCTTGATGCAGGTGTGGTCTATCCTATTTCAGACAGTGAATGGGTCAACCCCGTTCAGTGTGTCCCAAAGAAAGGAGGGATGATCGTGGTCACCAATGAGAAAAATGAGCTGATCCCTACACGCACAGTCACAGGCTGGCGGATTTGCATGGACTACAGAAAGCTCAATGAGGCCACAAGGAAAGATCACTATCCTATCCCATTTATTGATCAGATATTGGACAGATTGGCAGGTCAAGAATATTACTATTTCCTTGATGGGTATTCTGGCTGTAATCAAATAGCCATAGCACCAGAGGACCAGGAGAAGACTACTTTCACATGTCCTTATGGGACATATGCTTTCAGGCGGATGCCATTTGGTTTATGCAATGCACCCGCCACATTCCAGAGATGCACGATAGCGATCTTCCACGATATGGTAGAAGATTTCTTCGAGGTATTTATGGATGATTTTTCTATTTTCGGTAATTCATTTGCTACTTATTTGCAGAATCTTGACAGGGTGCTAGCTCGTTGTGAAGAATCCAACCTTGTACTCCACTGGGAGAAATGTCATTTCTTAGTCAAGGAGGGTATCTTCCTTGGCCATAAAGTGTCTTGCAAGGGGTTGGAAGTCGATCGTGCAAAGATCGAGGTTATTGAAAAGCTACCACCACCTGTGTCAGTGAAGGCTGTTCGCAGTTTTCTTGGACATGTAGGGTTCTACAGATGGTTCATCAAGAACTTCTCTAAAATTTCTAGACCAATATGCAAGTTGCTAGAAAAAGTGGTGAAGTTCTAGTTTGATGAGGATTGTGTCAAAGCATTCGAGGATTTGAAACAGAAGTTGATAGAAGAACCTATCCTCATTTCTCCAGATTGGGAACAACCGTTTGGATTAATGTGTGATGCAAGCGATGTGGCTGTAGGAGCTGTATTGGGGCAGCGGAGGAATAGAATTTTTCATTCCATTTATTATGCAAGCAAAACACTTGACGCAGCCCAAGTCAATTATACAGTCACTGAAAAGGAGATGCTAGCATTGGTGTTCGCATTTGATAAATTCAGGTCCTACTTGGTGGGTTCTAGAGTAGTGGTGTATACCGATCATGCAGCAATTCGGTATCTGTTTAACAAGAAGGATGCAAAGCCCAAGCTGATTAGATAGATCTTGTTGTTACAAGAGTTTGACCTAGAGATGCGGGACAGAAAGGGGAGCGAGAATCAAGTGGCAGATCACCTATCGCGATTGGAAAGCCGGTCGCATGTGAAGGAAGGTGACAACATCAAAGAAGAGTTCCCGAATGAGCAGCTCTTGGCAATAAGGGAAGCTAAAATCCCTTGGTATGCAGACATTGTGAATTTTCTAGTGAGTTGAGTCTATCCACCGGAGGGTACGGCTCAGCAGAGAAAGAAGTTGAGACATGATTGCAGGTATTATATTTTGGATGAGCCGTACTTGTTTAAGTAGGGACTGGATCAGGTGATGAGAAGATGCATCCTGGAGATCCAAATTGCAGAAGTATGGAGGAGTTGTCACTCTTCATTGTATGGAGGGCACCACGGAGGCGAGCGGGCAACACACAAGGTGCTACAGTCAGGTTTCTTTTGGCCTACACTATTTAGAGACTCTATGGCATACGTAAAAATATGCGATAGATGTCAAAGAACAGGCACAATTGGTAGAAGGCAGGAGATGCCACTGCAGGAGATATTAGAAGCGGAGATCTTTGATGTATGGGGTATAGATTTCATGGGCCCATTCCCACCGTCATTTGGTAATCGTTACATCTTGGTAGCCGTTGATTATGTATCAAAGTGGGTTGAAGCAACAACTTGCCCCAGGAATGACAACAAGGTGGTAACAAAATTTGTGAAAAAGCATATTTTCACCAGGTTCGGGACACCCCGAGCCATTATCAGTGATGGAGGGGCTCATTTTGTAAATGCAAATTTCAAGAATTTGCTAGCTAAGTATGGGGTGCGCCACAAGGTAGCAACAACATATCACCCCCAAACTAGTGGGCAAGTGGAGGTGTTGAACAAAGAAGTAAAGTATATTCTACAGAAGACAGTGAATGCTCAACGTAGTGATTGGTCAAGCAAACTCGAAGATGCATTGTGGGCTTATAGAACTGCGTGCAAGACACCAATTGGGACTTCTTCATACAGATTGGTCTATGGAAAGGCGTGTCATCTGCCTGTGGAGCTAGAACACCGAGCTTTTTGGGCCGTGAGGAAATTGAACATGGATATAGAGCTAGCGGGGAAGAAGAGGCTGATGCAACTCAGCGAACTTGATGAGTTTCGTTGGCATGCCTATGAAAGTGCCAAGTGCTACAAAGAGAAAACAAAGAGGTGGCACGATAAGCATATGGTGCATCGGATCTTTGATCCGGGGCAGAAAGTATTGCTATTCAATTCAAGATTGAGGCTTTTTCCAGGAAAATTGCGGTCCAAATGGTCAGGGCCGTTTGAGGTGGTAAGAATGACCCCGCACGGGGTAGTGGAGTTGTGGCAAGAAGATAGAAGTGCCACGTTCTTAGTAAATGGGCAGCGATGTAAGCATTATTGGGGTGAGGACGTCATTCGAGAGAAGATGTCCATCACTCTAGAGGATGATTGAGCAATGAATGACGTCGAGCCGCGACAGTAAATCAGGAGCTACACCGGAGGCAACCCGTGAAATTGTTGTAATAGATGAGTAGAAATATTTGAAAAAGAAACAAAAAAGAAAGAGAAAAAGAAAAAATATAAAAATTTTGTTTGTGTTGAAACCTATGAATTCTAACCAATTTCTTGTGGTGAAGTGATTTTCAGGTGGAACGGAGGGCAAAAATGCAAAGAAACACAAAGGAAAAGATCGAGGTGAGAAAAATAAAAATTGACACACTATAGTGAGCCTACGCGATGGCTCCGTGTCACGGAGGAGGTGCTCCGCGTTATCCTCCGTGACACGTTGAAGAGTGTTCCAGATTTTTTAAAAATCCAGAACACTGGCGCGATGGCTCCGTGTCACGGAGGGGGTGCTCCGCGTTACCCTCCGTGACACGTTGAGTGTTATTTCGCGTCGGGTCACTCCGGGTCGCCGGGTAACCCACGCGAAATATCACTTTAAAACCCCGATTTCCCTCATTTCTTTCCTTATTTTCCCTTCCATCTGCGACCAACACCCCAAATTCCCTTCTCCCCTAACATGACATGGACCTAGGCATTCATTTTCTTCAAGTTTTCTTCAATTTCATCGGATTAAAGGTATGTTCTTGAATTTTACCTCATTTTTGCTTGAATTTTCGATTCTTGAACATGTGTAGTGATTGAACCTTGCCCTAACTGAGAATTAAGCTTGAATTCATTTAAGTTATGATTGATTGATGTTCATAGTATCGTTGTAAGTATATGAACTCAATGAATGCATGTGTTATTGAATTTTTGCGAAATTGTTAGCTAGGGTTGGAAATTGAATAGGAAGAAGACTAAAATTGTTTGAAATGTTGAACAAAATTGGGTTGTGCAATGTGGGTGAATTGAATTATGTTGTGATTAATGTTGAATATGCTAAGTAGATAAGGGATTTTTGGGAGAATGAAATTGGTGAATTGCATAGGTTGTTGAGAACAAAAATTTGGCTAAGTGCTATGATGATGTAATGGAATCGATGGCGACATTTTTATTCATTGTACGAAGTCTGAGTAGTATAGAGTAATTGTTCCATCGACTTATATGAATGCACTAAGCGTGATTGAATGTTAAATATTGGGAAAACATGAATGTCTTGTCGAATTGTTTGGAGTGCGGCTAAAGACTAAGTGTGGGGTAATCCAATTAAACCCAACCTTAGTTGTAGCTAGTTATGATTTGAATAACATTGGGATTGTATGTTAAATGTGCAGGAACAATGTCAGGCAGACAAGATAAGGGTAAGGGCGCATCCACATCGGGCGCCGGCAGAAAAAGAATACGATTGGGAACAGCAGTTCCAGCAGCACCAGCGGTTCTGCGAGGCCAACGCCGACAATACGGAACCCGATGGGTGACTGATGAAGGGAAGAAGTGGTATGCAAAACACAAAGAAACCAAATACTTCCCAAAAGAGCATATAGCACGAGAACCGCTGGCACAGGAATTCCTGCGGATTGTACACCAGATTGACACCGCCGGGCTAAACTTCATCTTCGAAGAGCCCAGGGAGTGCAAGCTCCATCTTGTCAGGGAGTTCTATACCAACTAGAACCCAACCCTCCGCAGTCACACCGTCAAAATCAGGGGGCAGGTTGTCACTTTTGAGCCCCATCACTTGAATGCTATAGTGGGAGCGCGGGACACAGACGCCCATGTCCTCTGGCAGCTGAACATCACTCCACCTTATGCAGACATTAGACGCACTCTATGTGGATCCCGTTCGACAGCAAGGTGGAGCAGGCACAAGGAGAGGGGCTACCACCAGCCGTTGCCCTACTCGCAGATGAACAGGGAAGCCAGGATCTGGCTGAAAATTGTGTGCTCATGCTTGATCCCGGGGGTGCACATGAAAGATGTCACCCAGGACCGAGTCTGCTTGGTGTATGCCCTGTTGAAGGGGCTTGAAATAAATGTTGGGGCGGTGATCATCTCCGCCATGAAGAGAGCCCGACTGCATCAAGGGCACAGATATGGGTTCGGTGGTTTGCTTACCATGTTCCTGAGGGGCCATGATATCGAGGAGGAGGCCCTGGATTACATCCCACAGATTGACAGGCGTGCCTTGGATGTCACCAAAACCAAGGCACCTGACACTACTCATGGGCCGGTGCTCACACTAGCCGAGAGACATGCTCAGGATGATCAGTATATGGCCCGCATGTTCGGGATGCAGATGCTGTAGTTGCGCATTGGTGGGAGGCTGGCAACAGAGGATGAGCTGTGGCAGCTCGAGCTAGATTACCCATTCTGCGAGAATGCCCAAGCTCTATGAAGAGTGGGGCCCGTAGTTGTGGAGCCCGTAGATGATGACATCCCCACCGATGAGGAGACACACTGGGAGGACTCAGATGTTGAGTCAGATGAGGACAACAGGGGCAATTCTGATATGGGAGACAAGGCAACGACACTTGATGAAGAAGTTGAATACTTCGATTGATCAGGGAGTTTCACCACCTACCGTTGTGATATGTTGAAATTATGTGAACACTGGGGATAGTGTTCAGTTTAAGTGTGGGGTGGGAGTAGTTAGGTGCTAGCTTCGTTTTTGTGTATGTTTATGTTGTGTGTTTTGCTTGTGAAAAATGTGACCCTGTGACTTTGTGTTATGTGTTCTATAACTAAGTGGTGTTGTAATGAATGTTAAGTTGTTGTGTGCTGTGTTGAGCTATTGTTGGTTGGTTGTTGTGTAAATATTTTTGTTTTTTATCGAAATTATCGAAATTTTTAAAATTTTTGTTGAATTTGTTTTATGTTGGGTTTCTCGACCTTTGTTTTCGGTGCTTTTACCGAGAATAGTCCCATTGAACCGAAGTCGTAGACAATGACCATTCCCTATGATTGATGGATGACGACCGTCTTAAGGGAAATGTAGTCGATAGGAGTAGTTTTTTCTTTCTTTATTTTCTTTCTTTTGTTTGTTTCCCAAACGTGTTGCTACTTCATGGTTCGAAATTCTTGTTACGTGTTTTACATGATATTAAGATGCAAAGGTGATTCGTATGAAAGCATGCAAATGTGTAAGCATGTTGAGATACCTAGGCCATAGAGTTTGATTTGGTGTGATCGAGGCTTAATAGTGAATTCTTGTAATTAGCTGATTGAAGAGTCTGTGAATATGTCTTGAGTTGAACATGTGCAATGAGTGTGAGGTGAGGTTTCGATTATTCCATGCTATTGTGAAGTGTCTAGAACTTGCCTGGTATGTGTACTAAACGAAATAAAGGATGTGTAGTGTAGGAAAGGATGTAGGCATTTCTTTTTTTAAACCGAAAGTTTCTCCATTATCATACCTACCTTGAATGTACATCCTAGTTAGCCCCATTGAGCCTTTAGCCTATTTTTTTCTTTCTTTTAAGAGGTACAAACCGAGCTTAATCCCTTCTTTTCATTAGCCGTGAATTTGATCCAAAACTCTTAAGCGCTCAAGAAAAAACAATTTTCCCATAGTGTAAAGGAGTGAGAATTGTGAAAAGGAAGGAAAAACGGAGCGGAAGTGGTGAAAGTTAAAGAAAAGGTCAAAGGTGCACTTGTTGAAATTAAATAAAATAAAGATGTATAACTAATCTTTGCTAGTAAGTCGAGTGTGCTTAAAGAAATGGGAACAAAAACAAAGAAAAAATTTCTTCAAGAATGGGAGGATGAAGGAAGAAAAAAATGGTCCTAATGATGGTAGGATGTATTGAAAAGCGCTTAAGGAAGTTAGTTGCTATTATTGGTTAGCTCAGTATTTGCTAGTTCCTTAGCTAACATTACAACCCGTTAAGTCCTACGTGATCTTACATCACTCGTCCTTATATTAGTGGAGTAATACACTAGAGGCAAGCCTATGGTTCATGACATGATGCATGTGAATTCTTTGGGAGAGAGAGCGAAATTGTATTCATATACCCCTACATGTAGTGCTTTGGAAATCATATGATAGCAAATGGGGTATTTCTCTTGTGTTGTGAGGGCACATGCTTGGCGAGAGATTAATTTCGTGTCGGATGTCTTGATCAGTTGATTTGCACGAGTTTGCCAAGATCGAGAATTGATTATTGAGCTTAGGAGATCTTAATGTGATGTACTTCATTGTATTGATGAGACCATGCATGTTTTCTTGATGATTTGCTATATTAAATAATCGGTATAGCCGTAGCTTGAATTGTTGAGCCAAAGTAGCTATGAGTGAGTGTCAATTGCATGAGATGTGAGAATATTGTTCGAGGATGAACAAGAGTTTAAGTGTGGGGTAAGTGATCTTGGGCAGAATTGCATGCCCAAGTGATACTCAAACGCTTCATTTCGTCTTGTTTATCGATTGTTATGTGTACATTCTCATGTGATTTTTAGTAGAAATGTGAATTTATACTAACCAACATGATTAGTGTTGTTTTGTAGGTAAAAGGAAATTTTGGAAGATAATATACATGTTGGTGAAGATCGGGAATGAACTTGGAAACAAGGAGTGGAAAATGACAAGGGAGAGCAGCAAAAATAGAGGCTCCGCGATGGAACCGTATCACATTGCAATCGCGGAGGCACTCTGCCTCGGATGAAATAATTTGGTCAATTTATAGTGAAGGTGCATGATAGCACCGTGTCACATTGGCCAGGCTCCATGATGCAAGCCGTGGCACGTTGAGGTGAAATTGCCTGGGAGCCGAATTCCAGTGAGGGTCCGCGATACCTCCGTGGCACGGAGAGAGTGCTCCGCGATACACTCCGTGCCACGTTGCTTGTTATTCCAGGAAAAAATCTCTACAGTATAAATAGCATACTTAGGTTTTATTTTAAACACTCTGACTTGGTTGAGCAAGAACGTGGGTTACAGGCAGTTGAGGGGACGAAAATTCTAGGATTCTTCTCTATCTCTTTCTCTTTTATATCAATTGTTTGTATGAATTATACTTATTTGATGATGTTTAATCCACAAATGAGTGGCTAAATTCACTTCTTGTTGAGGTTAAGAACAATTGTAGTGGAATGTAATTGTTGATCATTTCAGTTTTCATCATTTCTTCAATGGTTGTTCTATCAATTCTTGTTCTTACTGCATTAATGTTTGGCCAATATTAATGTATATCTAAAAAATCCAATTTTGATTTTGAAAAGGAAAGAAATTGGAAAGATGTGAATTGGTAGGATATGATCTCTTCTTAGTTTGGAAAATTGAGAATTGATTTACATTCAGAATAGAAATATATCTGAAAGTCTTATTAGTCAATTAAGGAATCGGGAATGTATGGCTAGAACATGAAATTCTTTTATCACAGAAATGTAGATTAAGGCTCATGATTCTTAAGTTGGATAGGAGTCAAAAGTTCCAGTCCATAGGCAATAATTCTTGACTAGCAACCGAAGGAAAGATTAACTGAATTGTATTGATAAATTAATTCCCTGCATGTTCGTTTTAACCTCAGCTTGCTCATTACTATTGTTCAGACTCACTTTATAATTTTGCCTTAGATTCTTATTAATTAGTAAACCCAAACTCTCAAAATATTATTTATTTGGTTGTCTGCATTCTTAAAGATATAGTTCATTAACACTTAAGTTAATTAGTACCGTAGCTTAGTCCCTGTGGGATCGATACTTGGCTTTACTTAAGCCACTTTACTACTTGTTCGACCACGTGTACTTGCGTGTAGTCACCACAACCCGAACATGTAACGTGTGTGTTTTCATGGTGATCAATCATAAAAACAACCATAATTTAGAATGTAAGACAAAACAACAATCAAAAACTTAAAACCAAAACAAAATCATGTATTCACAATCATACCATGTGGTTTCAACCATAGAGGGAGGGTTCTAGCCACTCAAGTTCATATAATTACAAGAAAACAATAATTAAAGTAACATACTTACAAGAATTGGTAGAAGAGAAGATGAAATTTAAGAACCCTAGGTGAGTTCTCCCACTTCTCCCTCACTCCTTGGCGGTTTTTCAGAATAATTTCATGACAAAATGATTTTAGGAGCTAAGGGACCTATTTATAGTAAATGAGAGATGTATAAAATTATGCCCGGCATGGAATAGCTCCGTTTCACGGAGGTTATCGCACCAATATGCCTCTGTGACACGGAGGCATCGCGTAAGCACACTGGAAATCAAAACAGTTGCCAAGTAGAAGCTGGCCGCGATGGCAGCGTGTCACGCTTCTCGTGCAGTGCATTTGATGGTGTGTCACGGCCTGGTCTCGCAGCTTGCCTGTCGTGGCACGTTGCCTATGCGCAGGTGGGCTGTTTTGTGCATCCTCCTTGCCGACGTTCGCGCTTTACTTCCGATTCCATGCCTCCACTTCACCAACTCATGGATTAGTTCTTCAAATTCATTTTAAACCTACAAAAACAAGAACTAATCATGTTGGTTAGTATATATGTTCACATTTACATAGAAATACATGAAAATGCATATAATTAAGTCGATAAACAAGACGAAACTAAGTTATCAAGCATCACTGGAGCATGCTATTTTGCCCGAGATTAGATCTCTGTCTCACAGTCGTATGTATATCATAACATACCTTTACTACTCTCTGTCATAATCATATAATTGGTGATGTGTCGGGCAAACGCCTCTGTCATATCATTGTACATACATGCCAGAGGGTCTTATTTTTGCCCTTCCAATCATGACCTACAAGGGACTCTAGAAATCCATCTACTGTACACCTAGTCGTATGAATATTTAGTCATACCTGTCTATGTACTCATATTCATTCACCCAACTGTATGAACATTTAGTCATACCTGTCTGTGTACCCATTATACACATAATTTTTCTCATCCAGATGCTCACCTCAGACATGAGCCTCTCATCTAAGGGTAAGGTACACCAACAATCTCATTCACGTTCACCACAGGATTAGAATCTATTATCCCTCACTCATCAACATTTGCAATATGATATCAACTAATCAACTCGTATTATAGCTCGGTAAATCCATTTATCAATCACGAAATCTCAGCATAGCATTTCATACGTTATACATTATCAAGTCATATTGACCATTTAGAAAGAAGTAATAAATCAATAAGCCAGGGTGGCACGTTGTTATGAGACACCGATGTAGTCCTTTGAATGCCAGGCTGCACGGTGCTACACACGACTCCCAAAAACATGCATATAGGCTCATACATAAATCAATAACATCATGCATCAAAATTCAATGGATAAAATATAACATTTATCATCATTGATCTCCTTTAAAACATGCTTAGCCAAGAATCAAAGGCTCTTTTCATCGGCCAACATCATAAATCGATAAATCATGTAATTCGTTCATAAATCGCAAATCATTCTTCAACATGTGGGCATTTCCCAATACTTCGACATACTCAAATTTTTCAAAAATATGCTCATAAACATGGGTAACTTGAAATCATGTTTTCCATCATCAATAAACTCAAAATATTGAATATTCATCATAAATAATAACTTTCATGAACCTTCATCAATGGGTATTTTAGATTTAAAAAGCTTGAAACATGATTTTAAGAAACTAATATAAGACCTGCCCATCCTTTATAATGCAATAATAAAAACTCAATTAAATCATACCCATAAAGAGAATCACATTTTCATGCATTTGGATAAAACACCATAGAGCTTGGATGGGAGAATTCATGATTTAAAACGAAATTTGGGCATGGGTGTGAAAGGATTTCACCCATTCTAAACCCTACATACCTGGGAATGGATTAATTTCAATGTTCCTTGAATACCCACACAGAAATTGATAGAATCTTGGAGGAGAAGGCCTTGAATCTCCCTAAAACCTCTCTAAAGCCCTTGCATGGAAATGGGTATGCATTAAGGAATTATCCCACCTTAACCCACTCAGAAAAATACACAAAACGATGTAGTTTAGGGTCTCAAAGCATGGAAAAGTTGAAAATGCCTTTAAAATTATTTCCTTGAAAATTATTCCGGACAGACCAACGACCGACCCAACGGGTCCTTGCACCAAACCACGACTCGTGGTATCGAGTCATTGGATCTACTGACCCATGAAATCCTTATATTCTTCCCACGACTTGTCAGGACGAGTCATTGCTTCAATCAACGGATCGTTAGATCTACAGTTGTCAACCCCTTGATCATTCTGACTTTCCTTTCCACGAGCCTTACCATGACCCGTGGTGGCATCCAATGAGTCATGGTATCCATCCGTTATATGCACTGGAAATTCATTTCCCTCTACCACGACATCAAGCAATGGGTCGTTGTAACTAACGACGGATCATTGGATGACCTGTTACTTCCCAAACTTGCTTAGGTCAATGCTTCCCATGGGTAAAAACAACGACTCGTTGTTTGAAACAATGAGTCGTCACTTCGCTCGTTACATCCACTGCCTCCCGAGCCCTTGAACCACGACTGGCTCCAATGGACCATTGGTTGAACCCACGGACCATTGGTTGAACCCACGATCCGTTGGGTCGTCTGTTTTGTGGTGTTTCTTCTAGTTTTCTGCAGTTTTAACTTCCAAACTCTCGGGTCTATTCTTAGGCCTTCCTGGGGTATTACACTAACTTAGAAGAAAGTTAAATTCCGATGGTCAAATACATGTGAGAAGATTTTCCATGAGTTAAAAACTCGACTACCGCTCTAGTGTTAACCCTATCGGAAGAATCAGATGGATTTGTGGTATACTGTGATGCTTCCAAAGTTGGACTCGGTTGTGTTCTAATGTAGCGTGGCAAGGTGATAGCCTACGCCTCTAGATAGCTCAAGGTTCATGAGAAGAATTATCCAGCTCATGACTTGGAGTTGGCGACGGTGGTGTTTGCATTGAAAATATGGAGACACTATCTGTACAGGGCTCATGTGGATATTTTCACCGATCACAAGAGCCTTCATTATGTATTCCGTCAAAAGGACCTAAATCTTCTTCAATGAAGGTGGTTAGAGCTCTTGAAGGATTATGACATGAGCATGCTATATCACCCGGGCAAACCCAATGTGGTGGTTGATGCCCTAAGCAGAGTGTCTATGGGTAGTGTGGCTCATGTAGAGGAAGGCAAAAAGCAGTTGGCGAAGGATGTTCACTTACTAGCTTGGTTAAGGGTGCAGTTGGTTGACTTAGCTGAGGGTGGAGTGGTGATGCAAGGTGGGTCAGATTCCTCTTTGGTTGTTGCGGTTAAGTCCAAACAGGATGAAGATCCCATTTTACTTAAACTTAAGGAAGTGGTTCTCAGGAAAGAGATTAAGACTTTCTTCCAAAGGGGGAGATGGTGTGCTTCGTTACTAGGGCAGATTATGTGTACCAGAGTCGATGAGTTAATACAATAGATATTGGCTGAAGCACACAAGTCAAGATACTCCATCCACCCTTGTGCTACTAAAATGTACCGCGACTTGTGGGATATTTACTGGTGGAACGACATGAAAGGATACATTGCTAAATTTGTAGCTAAGTGCTCGAACTACCAACAAGTTAAGGTAGAGCACCAGAGACAGGGAGATATGACCCAGGATATCAGCATACCCACCTAGAACTGGGAAAATATGAATATTGATTTTATTACGGGTTTGCCTCGAACTCGTCGGCAACATGATTCTATCTGGATAGTAGTAGACCGGATGACTAAGTCAGCACATTTCCTCCTAGTTAAGGCTACAAGTTTAGCTGAGGACTATGCTAGGCTTTATATCCGGGAGTTGGTCCGACTTCATGGGGTGACATTATCTATTATTTAAGACAGAGCTACCCAGTTTATCTCTCATTTCTAGAAGTCTTTTCATAAGGGATTTGGTACCCAGGTCAAGCTCAGCACAACTTTTCACCTGCAAACAGATGGGCAAGCTGAGTAGACTATTCAGACCCTAGAAGATATGTTGAGAGCATGCGCGATTCATTTCAAGGGTATTTGGGATGACCACTTGCCTCTCATTGAGTTTGCGTACAACAACAGCTACCACTCCAGTATCCAGATGGCGCCGTTTGAGGTATTATATGGTAGAAGGTGCAGGTCTCCTATTGGATGGTTTGAAGTTGGTGAAGCTACTATAATCGGGCCAGACTTAGTTCATAAAGCTTTGCAGAAGGTACAACTCATCAAAGAAAGATTCAAAATAGCTCAGAGCCGTCAGAAATCTTATGCTGATGTGAGGAGAAGAGAATTGGAGTTTGTTGTGGATGACTGGGTCTATCTGAAAATTTCACCCATGAAAGGGGTGATGGGATTTGGGAAGAAGGAAAAGCTCATCCCGAGATATATGGGACCCTACAGAATTCTAAGGCGAATTGGCAAGGTGGCTTATGAGCTGGAATTACCTTCAGAGTTGGTATCTGCGCTCACAGTATTCCATGTGTCACTATTGAAGAAGTGCATTGGTGATCCAACTTCAATTGTGCCATTGGATAGTGTGGGAGTGAAAGATAGTCTCTCATACAAGGAGGTTCCAGTCCAGATCCTTGACCGTCAGGTTCGTAAGCTAAGGAACAAGGAGGTAGCTTCGGTCAAAGTCTTGTGGAGGAATCAGTAGGTTGAGGGAGCTACGTGGGAGGCCAAAGAGGATATGATGGCTAGATACCTCCATTTGTTCCCTTCCGACTCAGTTTCAGTTGAAGGTACTAATTTCCTTCCAAAAACTACCTTTAGTTTGTATGTTTCAATTTCCTTCATGTTTATGAATATGTGCATGATTAGTGAATTCAGTTCAGGCTTGTGACCCAGTTCAGAGGTAGTCATTCAAGTAGTTTCAGCTTTCATGATCAGTATTTGTGTATAAAATTTGCCATTCTTTGCGTTCCTGAGTATTTTCCAACAATTGAGGATGAATGTTCCCAAGGAGGAGATATTGCAATGCACCAGAAACTCAAAGGCTAGACCCGGGACTTAAATTAGAGAAAACTGAAAAATAAGCCCAGGTCACAAAACGAGTCGTTTTGTGACCCATGGGAGGTGACCACGAGTCATTAAGTGACTCGTGGTGAGGGCTGGGAGCTTAATTGGAAATTGGAGAAAAGGGTGGCCGCGGGTGTGACCACGAGTCGTGGAAAACCCCTATGAGTCGTGATGTGACCCGTGGTCAAGAATAATTCAAGACCAGGAAATATTAGGCAGTGTACCCAATGGGTCCTCACTGCAACTCGTTTGGGGCACCACGAGTCATGGTGTCACTTGTGGGGACTTCAGGGCTTTTAAGGCAGCGCAGTCCATGAGAGGTGACCACAAGTCGTGGTCACTAACCACGACTCATTCAGTCCCTCTTCGTGACCATTAGTGTGTTCCAGGCAGTGCACCTCACGAGTGTGACCACGAGTCGTGGTCACTGATCACGACCCATTAGGTCACCCGTGAAGACTGATCATCAGTTTTCCCCTACAAGTTTTCGAGGGTCTTTTAGTAAATTCCTACCCTCCTAGACTCTAAACTACGTCATTTTAGGCATATTTTCTGACTTATTAGAGGGGTTAAATGGTTTCTTTCCTTATTCTCCCCATCCAGACTCTCAGAATTCATCGTAGAACTTCTCTCAGAACTTTTAAGAGCAAGAGTTAGAGCAACCTTTTCTCCTCAGTTTCTCAAGGAAATTCTTCAAGCTTCTTCACCAGGTATATGGGAATTCAACAAAGAAATAGTTCTTCCCTTGTGTCCCCAAATTCCTCCCTATTTCTCTCTATCAATTGTAGCCCTGAAATTTCTAAATGTCAAGAAATTGCTAGTCATACCTTGTTTAAATCATGTGGATTATTATACCATGTTAATTACAGATATTTTTTGCTAGTTTGTGACTGATATGATGTTAAATCTTGTGAAGTGAAATTTATCCCTATTTCTTGAAAATTTTAGAAGATGGAGCATAGACCTAAGCTACTAGCCTCAAAACGAATCGTTTAATCTGGGTACAACTCATGGTTCTGGTTGTTGCTTTCCACTTGGAGAAAGAACATCCTCAAAAGTGATTAGAGGGTTAGTCACAATGGACCGTCCTTCCAAAGGATAGGTCGTTAGATCATTCGTCCTACTCATTTCCTGCAGACTTAAAAATTCATTGATCGAACCTACAGATGCATAATACGGGCCGTTGTAAGAACAAAGGGTTCATGCTTTATTCCCGTAGATTCCCCAGGTAAGTATGTTAAACCTGACTTAACTAGAACATTGTAACACCCCAAAAGTTTCCAAGATTTAAAATCCGGAGTTGAAATGAGTTCATTAGTAAAATCTGCTAAATGGCCTCAGAACGACTTGTCTAACGAGTCCTTGGTCCCTATAACGGGTCGTGGAAGCAATCGTGGTGAGATTTCAAGCTGGGCTACTGGGAAGGAATGAGTCATGTAACGACTCGTTGGTGTCTCTGATGGGTCGTTGTAAGTGGTCATGGGTTGGAGCCCAGGGTTTTCTAGTGGTGGCAACGGATTGTCGTAACGGGTCGTGGGAGCTAGTAATGACCTGTGGTGTCAATCGTGGGAAGGCTCTTAAGGCTTGGACCAGTGGGGGTGACGGAAGGATGTGACAAGTCATTAGGTGTGGCAATGACTCATCACGTCAGTTGTTAGACGGGAGGAGCTGAAGCTGTGAGGTAGTTCTAGTGTACCTGACGAGTGCTTAGTATTCAGTCTAGGAATATCCAGTAGGAGTAGGACCTAGCACCAAGCGGACTGGGGTTCCAGTCACCCATATTCCCAGAACTACGCTGCCACCGTAGGCTACAGTAATTATGGGCCTCATGGCCCCAGACTCTTATGATCATCCAGTTCATGCCTTTATACCCTGGCAAGGTATATTGGGTCCTACCGATAGGGTGTATATATCAAACTCCACGTCCAGCTCACGTGGTTAAATGTCGGTTATAGACTTTCCCACTAGTCAGTTTGTCCAATTTCCGTTCAGTTCAGATCAGTATTCTAGATTTAGAACATGCTTTGACCATCAGACAGGGTCCTTTAGACCATCTTAGTATTTTAGTTATTCAGTTCAGTAGCTTTAGTTGGTCATCGCATGTCCTTCCAGTTTGGTATTTTTCTTTTTATTTATTCCATTGTGTTATATTTCTCTCACTTACTCAGTATATTCAAAGTACTGAAGCATTCTTTTATGATGTATCATTTTATGAGACAACTGCAGGATCTCAGTCCCAGCCTCGCTAGCCGATCACTCATCGCAGCCTTCAGCTGTTCTAGTTGGTGAGTCCTTATTCTTCGAGGACAGAGATTTATTTCTTTAGTTATACTTTCTTTGCTTTTTATTTAGATTTGAAGTTAGTTGGGGACTTGTCCCAGCAACTCATTAGTCATAGTGGCTTTCAGATGCAGAATGGTTTTTCAGACTTGTAGCTTTGTTCTAATATGTTCAAATATCATGAACCAACTTTATTTCTTTCAAGTATTTATATTATTTCCTTAAACTTCCGCTGTATATAGTTACATGTTACTCGGAATGCCAGTATATAAAACACCAGGGGTTGACTTGGGGTTACTTATGACTCCAAGTACCGTGTCCCGTTCAGGGTGTGAACTCGGGGCGTGACCATGACTCGTTAGGTACCTGGTGGTGACCATTAGTGTGTTCCAGGCAGTGCACCTCATGAGTGTGACTATGAGTCATGGTCACAGATCATGATCCGTTAGGTCACCCGTGAAGACTGACGATCAGTTTTCCCGGGAGAGTTTTCAAGGGTCTTTCAGTAAATTCCTACCCTCCTAGACTCTAAACTACGGTGTTTTAGGCATATTTTCAGAGTTATTAGAGGGGTTAAATGATTTCTTTCCTCATTCTCCCCATCCAGATTCTCAGAATTCATCGTAGAACTTCTCTTAAAACTTTTTAGAGCAAGAGCTAGGGCAACCTTTTCTCCTCAGTTTCTCAAGGAAATTCTTCAGGATTCTTCACCAGTAATGTGGGAATTCAATAAGGGAATAGTTCTTCCCTTGTGTCCCCAAATTCCTCCCTATTTTCTCTATGAGTTGTAGCCCTGAAATTTTTCAGTGTCAAGAAATTTCTAGTCATACCTTGTTTAAATTATGTGGATTATTACACCATGTTAATTAATAATATTTTTCGCCAATTTGTGGTTGATATGATGTTAAATCTTGTGAAGTGAAATTTAACACTATTTCTTGAACTAGAAAATCTTTAAATTTGCATTAGTGCTTGAATATCGAAATCTTGCTTGGATTTATCAGTGTTGTGGACTCTTATGTTGTTAGTAGCATTGAAACTAAATCAAATTATTGTCAGTTCTGTTTTAGTAAGAATGTTAGAATTCTTAGTGTCAGTCAGAAAATGTCAACAGATCAGTTTGACTATAGAAATTCACAAGGTGTCAGTAGTACCTCCCAATTATCAAAATCAGATTCATAATTCAGTTTTATTGGTCCACTAGGCGGTCATGACACTTTGCATAAATAACTCTGACTAGCCTTAGGACCCCAGTTTCAAATTTTAGTTTGTTCTTTAGATGGTTACGGCGCTTCTAGATAAGCAGCTCTGACCAGTCTTAGAACCTAGTTTCAAAATCTGGTCCGATAAGACTCTCAGGGTGCTTTCAAATATGTATTCTTGACTAGTTCTGGACCCCAGTTTTGAGCTATCAACTTAGTATTCAGTCTAGGACTATCTAGTGGGAGTAGGACTTAGCACTGAGCGGACCGGGGTTCTAGTGCACTCAGGTTCCCGAAACTATGTTGCCACCATAGGTTATAGTTATTATTGGCCTCATGGCCCCAGACTCTTGTGATCACCCAGTTCATGACTTTATACCCTGGCAAGGTATATTGGATCCTATCGATGGGGTGTATACATCTGACTCCACGTACAGTTCACATGGTTATATATCGGTTATAGACTCTCCCACTAGTTAGTTTAGTCCAGTTTCAGTTAAGTTCAGATCAGTATTCCAGATTTAGAACATGCTTTGACCATCAGACAGGGTCCTTAAGACCATCTCAGTATTTCAGTTATTCAGTTTAGTAGCTTTAGTTGGTCATCGCATGTCTTTGTAGTTCGACATTTTCTTTTTATTTATTCTATTTGTTATGTTTCTCTCACTTACTCAATACATTCAAAGTACTAACACATACTTTTATGCTGTATCATTTTATGATACAGCTGCAGGATCTCAGTCCCAGCCTCGCTAGCCGATCACTCACTGCAGACTTCAGCTGTTCTATTTGATGAGTCAATATTCTTCGAGGATGGAGATTTATTGCTTCAGTTATACTTTCTTTCCTTTTTATTTAGATTTGAAGTTAGCTGGGGACTTGTTCACAATTAAGTATTTATATTTTCAGGTTTCCTCTTATTCATGTTGTTGGTCATTTCTATTGTTAAATGTTGATGGGACAACATTCCCAACTAACCCGACCAATACCGAAACATAAAAATCATGAAAGTCTATCAAACGGCCCTCGAAACATGAGGACTTACCAACAAGATGAAAGCGTAAGCTGGAATGGATTAAGGGTGAAGATGATCCTGAGATCCGGACCCTGTATCATGAAATGATACAACGTAGAAAGTGTGCGGTCAGTATGGGGAATGTACCGAGTATGAAAGGTAAGTAAAACAGACATTTAAACGGAAATAAAACTCATAAATAATCATAGGAGAAGGACATCCTGCTTGCATCATAAACTTCTTAAGTAAACATAAGGCTCAAGACTTTCAAATCATTCATAAACATCATCGTAAGTAAACATTATCAAAACATAACTTGAGCGAATAACATAAGTATAACAATGCATAAAACATGCGGAATAGTGGGAGAACTCGTCATAACCGATGCAATCATGGTAGAGCCTTTCATGATGCCCCAACTATCTCACTCAAGTGGGCAGAGCCGACCCTAGCTTGCCAGGCAAGGGTCGTGCATTAGGCGTGATATCACATTTGAGGGGATTGGTATCAATATGATATATATAACATTAGAACCCACGGTGGTAGGTGGTTATGAGACATCGGCATAGTCCTTTGAACGCCGGGCTGCTCAGTGCTAGACACGGCTCCCAAAAACATGCATATAGGCTCATACATAAATCAATAACATCATGCATTAAAATTCAATGGCTAAAATATAACATTTATCATCATTGATCCCCTTTAAAACATGCCTAGCCAAGAATCAAAGGCCCTTTTCATCGGCCAACATCATAAATCGATAAATCATATAATTCATTCATAAATCGCAAATCATTCTTCAACATGTGGGCATTGCCAATATCTTGACATACTCAAATATTTCAAAATATATGCTCATAAACATGGGTAACTTGAAATCATGATTTTCCATCATCAATAAACTCAAAATATTGAATATTCATCATAAATTATAACTTTTATGAACCTTCATCAATGGGAATTTTAGATTTAAAAAGCTTGAAACATGATTTTAAAGAAACTAATATAAGACCTGCCCATCCTTCATAATTCAATAACAAAACCCAATTAAATCATACCCATAAAGAGAAATCACATTTTCATGCATTTGGGTAAAACCCCATAGAGCTTGGATGGGAGAATTCATGATTTAAAACGAAATTTGGGCATGGGTGTGAAAGGATTTCACCCATTCTAAACCCTACATACCTGGGAATGGATTGATTTCAATGTTCCTTGAATACCCACACAAAAATTGATGGAAACTTGGAGGAGAAGGCCTTGAATCTCCTTAAAACCTCTGTAAAGCCCTTGCATGTAAATGGGTATGCATTAGGGACTTATCCCACCTTAACCCATTCATAAAAATACACAAAACGACGTAGTTTAGGGTCTCAAAGAATGGAAAAGTCAAAAATTCCCTTAAAATTATTTCCCTGAAAACTGTTCCAGACGGACCAACGACCGACCCAACGGGTCATTGCACCAAACCATGATTCGTGGTATGGAGTTGTTGGATCCATTGCCCCATGACATCCTCAGTTCTTCCCACGACTCGTCAGGACAAGTTGTTGCTTCAATCATCATTGGATCGATCATTGTCAACCCCTTGACCATTCTGACTTTCTTTTCCACTAGCCTCACCACAACCCATGGTGGCATCCAACGAGTCGTGGTCTCCATCCATTGTATGCAGTAGAAATTCATTTCCCTCTACCGTGACATCAAGCAACGGGTCATTGTAACTAACGATGGGTTGTTGGATGACCCGTTACTTCCCAAAATTGCTCAAGTCAATGCTTCTCACAGGTACAAACAACGACTGGATCCAACAGAACGTTGGTTGAACCCACAATCCGTTGGATCACCCATTCTGTGGTGTTTCTTCCAATTTTCTGCAGTTTAACTTCCAAACTCCCGGGTCTATCCTTAGGCCTTCCCTGGGTATTACAATATCTCCTCCTTGGGAACATTCGTCCTCGAATGTAGGAAACAAGCAACAATAGAGACATACAATTCACCATATTCAATACTAATCATTTTAACCCAAAAATTGACGGAGTGACTACCTCCAAAAAGATCCACGTAGCTGCACCAAATTCAGACCTCACATACATTCATTATAACATAAATCAAACTTGTGCAGATGGAAAGAATCATGAAAACTAAATATATTCATAGGGAAAAACTGATACCCCAAGCTGGAACTGAGCCGGTAGAGAACAAATGTGGGTATCTAGCCATCATATCCGCTTCGGCTTCCCACCTGGCTCCCTCAACATGCTGATTTCTCCACAATACTTTAACTCAAGCTACTTCCTTGTTCCTTAGCTTACGGACTTGACGATCTAAGATTTTTACCGGAATTTCTTCATAGCTGAGGCTATCCTTTACATCAACGCTGTCTACCGGGACTACCAAAGCTGGATCGCCTAAGCACTTTTTCAAGAGAGATACGATAAACATGGGATGAACTGAAGCTAACTCGGAAGGCAAGTCCAACTCATTTGCCACTTTACCAATTCTTCTCACAACCCGGTAGGGACCAACATATCAAGGACTGAGTCTCCCTTTCTTTCCAAATCGCATCACTCCCTTCATGGGAGAATACCTTCATAAACACCCAATCGTCAACCTTAACTCAAGATCCCTCCTCCGCGCATCCGTATAAGACTTTTGGCGGCTAGGGGCTGTTTTCAATCCTTCCCTTATTATCTGAACCCCCTCCGTAGCTTCATGAACTGAATTTTTCCCTATCATTGTTGCCTTACCAACCTCGAACCATCCGATGGGCGATTTTCACTCTACCCGTAAAGAGCCTCAAACGGAGCCATCACTATGCTGGCATGGTAACTGTTATTGTTGGAAAACTCAATAGGAGGCAATGATCATCCCAACTACCCTATTATTGAAGTACCCTATATCGCCCTTTGGAACAACCTCTACCTTCTGATTTGAACGACCACCTTCAACTTTACTAAGATAGGATCCTGAGCTTACCTAGCTTTGCCCTCGGTCATCAAGAAAAAATCTGACCCATCCTTAACCATGACACCGCACCTTATACTTAGAATCATGCTAAAAAACAAAAAATGTTCAAATCCACTCGAAGCTCATCCGGAATCCTCCGGACTCAACCCAAATATGCAATTCAACCGTAAAACATACTTCAGACCTGTTGGGATCATCAAACCACCGATATGAGGTTGTTTCTATCGAAAGTTGACCGTGGTCAAACTCAACTTCCTTAAAGTTCCTAACAAAAGTCCAATTTACTCCCAAATCACCTCGGGCCCCACGCAACTACCCAATTAAGTCATAAATCACCATCCAAACCCAAATTCGACCTCGTTAACTTGAAATGTTGACTTTGGTCAAACCTCTCAAACTTCAAACCTTCCAAAAAAAATCGAGAATCTTATCCAATCTTCATTGGATCATCTTGGAAACTATGTCATCCATCCCCGTAAGTCATAGTAGAGAAATACAGACACAGGATATAGAATCACGAATGACTCCAAATCCACCCATGGCATGAACATAGCGGCTAAAGAATATAAATTAGAAAAAATGGATAAACTGAACATGAATAAGTGAAAGTTTTGTAACAACCCGTCCGATCAGTATAGAACCTCGATGACATTAGTGTAATGATTTAAAATTTTGTAGGCAGCAGGACCGTCGCGGCGAACGATCATCTGCCGTAGCCGAACCGCTGCTTCGAAAATATATAAACTGCAGCGGACGACGCAAGGTAGAAAACCAGTTTAAGTAAGAATTTCGGGGTTTCTACCCCATTAGCCTAAGGCACGAAGTTTGAGAGCTCTGGTGGAGATTTTCAAGGGATAGAGCAGTTTTTTATTCCAAGGTAAGATTTCCTTGTTAATTCTTCCATCTTGTGATTCTCTAACACCTAGAATTAAAGATGGCCTTTAATGGTGAATCCCTAGCTAAGAACCCCAGGTTTGTGAAAACTAGGGCTAGAGTTATGGGAATGATTGGGTGTTGATTTCTAGGCATAGAAGTGACTAATTAAGACTTTCTAGGGTGAATATGAATGTAGAATGATGTTTGGCGATAGTTTGAGATCTAGAATTCGGTGAATTGAAACCCTCAACCTTAAAAACTATTTTAAGAGGGTTAGAGGAGTAAAACAACTTCATAAAGTAGGGTGGAGTGATCATTGTAGATTTGTGTTATGATAACTTAGCCTATGATTATTGAACTAGGCCGTAAACAACAGGTAGAATAGGTGGGTTGAGTTCCCAAACCCTTTAATAAAAAAAGTAGCCTATTAATTAATTCCTTAATGTCTTATTTCTAGAATTGGAACATTCGGAGGCATTAAGGAAAGGCAAAACTTCGACAGAGTAGCTACATATTCCAGTTCTGCGATCTAGGTAGGTTATGACTTACCTTTGTATTAGACTATAATTAGTGAATAGTATACCTTTGTACTATTGATGTACAATCGATGAGGGTAGAGGGATTATAAAACATGATGAGTTGATGAAATACTTGTAGTTATGTAACTATAAAAGTGGAGGGTTAATCCTAACGACGAGAATACATGGATATGTGAAACCTAATTGATGATTAATAATGGGGGGTGCACTCTTAATGTGATGTCCTTGACAAGTACTCTTGATTGGATAATTCTTGATAATGTGTTCTTGATGTTATAATCTTGTTACTGGAGTCTTGAGGTGATATTGTTGATAACAGGTGTTGATGACATGTGATTGTGATTGTTCTTGATGGTATATTGTGATGGCGTATTTGATAGTGTGATATATCTTTGTGCAAGTGTTGTATAAAAGGAGAGGAATAAGGATGAAAAAAGATGAATAAACTCAATGGGGTTATGTGAACTTGTTGGTGCTCTTTTATAAGCCATGAAGGGGAAGGTGAATCAGTGACGTAAATTAACTAGCTTAGAACGAGTCTGAGTTAAGGAAAGAACAAGTAATTGTAAGAATTTGAAGTTAACTAGGTTGAGTGATTTATAATCAGTTTTATCAAATTAATATTATGTGTTGATGAATTGACTTGGAGAAAAATTAGAAACGGTAATGGGAGAAATTGACCCGAGTAGACTACCTTAAATGGATAATCACAGAATTAAGGTGATAAATAAGGTTGAAAGAACCTAAATGAATGATGGGTCCCTAGGTAATAAGAGGGATGACAAATTTAGCCTAGAGAATTATGAATGATGTCTTTGAGATGGCTTGGTTGTGAATTTTGATTAAGGCGGATTTCGTGTGTAATGCCCCGGAAACTCAAAGACTAGACCCGGAACTTAAATAAGAGAAAACTGGAAAATCTGCACCTGGTCACAGAATGAGTCATTCTGTGACCCCTGGGAGGTGACCACGAGATGTTAAGTGACTCGTGGTGAGGACTGAGAGCTTAATTGGAAATTTGGAGAAAAGGGTGACCATTGGTGTGACCACAATTCATGGTCAACACCCACGAGTTGTGATCACTGATCACGACCCATGAGGACTGAAGATCAGTTTTTCCCTATGAGTTTTCAAGGGTCTTTCAGTAAAATTCTACCCTCCTAGACTCTAAATTACATCGTTTTAGGCATATTTTCAGACTTATTAGAGGGGCTAAATAGTTTCTTTCCTCATTCTCCCCATCCAAACTCTCAGAATTCATTGTAGAGCTTCTCTCAGAACTTTTCAGAGCAAGAGCTAGGGCAACCTTTTCTCCTCAGTTTCTCAAGGAAATTCTTCAGGCTTCTTCACCAGGTATGTGGGAATTCAACAAGGGAATTGTGCTTCCCTTGTGTCCCCAAATTCCTCCCTATTTATCTCAATCAGTTGTAGCCCTGAAATTTCTGAATGTCAAGAAATTGCTAGTCATACCTTGTTTAAGTCATGTGGATTATTATACCATGTTAATTAAAGATATTTTCTGCCAGTTTGTGATTGATATGATGTTAAATCTTGTGAAGTGAAATTTAACCCTATTTCTTGAACTAGAAAATCTTGAAATTTGCATTAGTGCTTGAATATCGAAATCTTGCTTGGATTTATCAGTGTTGTGGACTCCCATGTTGTTAGTAGCATTGAAACTAAATCAGATTATTGTCAGTTCAGTTTTAGTAAGAATGTTAGAATTCTTAGTGTCAGCAGAAAATGTCAGCTGATCAGTTTGACTAAAGAAATTTACGAGGTATCAGTAGTACCTCCCAGTTATCAAAACCAGATTCAAAATTCAGTTTTATTGGTCCACTAAGTGGTCATGACACTTTGCATAAACAACTATGACTAGCCTTAGGACCCCAGTTTCAGATTATAGTTTGTTCTTTAGATGGTTATGACGCTTCTAGATAAGCAGCTCTGACTAGTCTTAGAACCCAGTTTCAGAATCTGGTCCAATAAGACTCTCCGGGTGCTTTCAGATATGTATCCCTGACTAGTCTTGGACCCCAGTTTTGAGCTATCAGCTTAGTATTCAGTCTAGGACTATCCAGTGGGAGTTGGACTTAGCACCGACCGCACCGGGGTTCCAGCGCACCCAAGTTCCCGGAACTACATTGCCACTATAGGTTACAATTATTATTGGCCTTATGGCCCTAGACTCTTGTGATCACCCAGTTCATGCCTTTATACCCTGGCAAGGTATATTGAGTCCTACCGATGGGGTGTATACATCAGACTCTACGTCCAACTCACGTGGTTAAATGTCAGTTATAGAATTTCCCACTAGTCAGTTTAGTCCAATTTCAGTTCAGTTTAGATCAGTATTCTAGATTTAGAACATGCTTTGACCATCAGGCAGGGTTCTTTCGACCATCTTAGTATATCGGTTATTCAGTTCAGTAGCTTTGGTTGGTCATCGCATGTCCTTCCAGTTCAACATTTTCTTTTTATTTATTCCATTGTGTTATGTTTCTCTCACTTACTCAGTACATTCAAAGTATT
The DNA here is from genome assembly GCA_035772735.1 of Datura wrightii. NCBI lineage: Eukaryota > Viridiplantae > Streptophyta > Magnoliopsida > Solanales > Solanaceae > Datura > Datura wrightii. The sequence continues at coordinate 68,004,336 of JASDFA010000003.1, read as the reverse complement.
GATGAATACTTTTATGATGTATCATTTTATGATACATCTTCAAGATCTCAGTCCTAGCCTCGCTAGCCGATCAGTCACCGCGGACTTTAGTTGTTCTAGTTGGTGAGTCCTCATTCTTTGAGGACGGAGATTTATTGCTTCGGTTATATTTTCTTTCCTTTTTATTTAGATTTGAAGTTAGCTGGGGACTTGTCCCAGTAGTCATAGTGGCTTTCAGATGAAGAATGGTTTTTCAGACTTGTAGCTTTGTTCTAATATGTTCAAATATTATGAAGAAGCTTTATTTCTTTCAAGTATTTATATTTTTGCCAGACAAATCAGGTGGCAAATCACTTGTCTAGACTGGAGGAAGATGCAACATTGAGCGATGAGCTTGGTATAGATGATACATTCCCTAACGAGCAGGTTTTGGATGCATCATAGGATCTCATTCCATGGTTCGTGGACTTTTCTAATTATCTAGTAAGTGATGTGGTACCTGTAGATTTGTCCTTTCACCAGAGAAGGAAGTTCATGTGAGATACGCAGAAGTTTTTCTGGGATGAGCCATATTTGTGTCATATTTATACTGATGAGGTGATCCATAGGTGTGTGCTTGAGGCTCAGATGTCGAGCATTCTAAAGGTGTGTCACTTATCCCCTGTTGGGGGTCATCACAGCGGTATCCACACAACTTAAAATTTTCTACAATGTAGGTACCACTGGTCAATGATTCATCAAGATGTGCATGATTATGTCAAGGCATGTGATGCGTGTAAACTGCAAGGAGGCATGAACTACCGCTTACCCCCAATATTGTTATTGAGCTATTCAATGTGTGGGGCATTGACTTCATGGGCCCGTTTGTGAGCTCAAATGGCATTAAGTACATACTTGTAGCTATTCACTTGCATGAAAGTGGGTGAAAATAGTCGCACTTCCTAATAATGAAGGCAAGAGTGTCACAACATTCTTGAAGTGGAACATTTTCTCCAGGTTTGGGACCCCTAGGGCAATCATCAGTGATGGGGGTTCGCACTTTTTAACCAGTTGTTTCAGACTCTGCTTTAAAAATATGGGATGAAACATAGGATGGCAACACCTTATCACCCGCAATCTAGTGGACAAGTTGAGATCTCCAACCAAGAGATAAAGACTATCCTAGCAAAGACAATGAATGCTAATAGGATGGATTGGTCTAGGAAGCTAGATGATGCATTGTGGGCTTACCGGACTGCCTTCAAGAATCCTAATGTGGTAGGTCCCCGTATCAACTTGTCTTTGGAAAATAATGTCATCTTTAAATTGAACTTGAGCACAAATCCATGTGAGCACTCAAAAAGCTGACTCTAAATTGAGGTCATCCGGCGAACCTGAGGCTTGATCAGTTGAATGAGTTACATGAATTTTATTTGAAATCCTATTGAAGTTCATCCATATACAAGGAGAGAATGAAGATATATCATGACTAAAAGATTGATCAAAGAGAGTTTAGTCCAGGTATCTGGTTCTGCTGGTCAACTCTTGCTTCACTTGTGTCCTGGCAAGTTGAAGTCTAAGTAGTTGGGGCCATTTCGATTGGTGCAAATATTTCCATATGGTGCAATAGAGATAGAAATTTTTTATACCCTGGGAACCCAAGGATCAGACCTGGGAGTCAAATGGGAAAAATCTAGAAAATATTGCAGCAGTGCAGGACCAGTCGTTAGACGACTCGTGAGGAGACCCCATGAGTCGTCAGGTGGCTCCTGGGAAGGTTGGACTGAGTGGAGGAGCTGAGGTCCCCACGGGCGTGGGAACGGCTCGTGGTTAGCTACCACGAGTCGTCAGGGCCACCATGGGGTAAGGTTGAGGATTTAATAGGAGGTCTGGCAGTGTTTCTAACAGATGGCACCCCACTAGTTGTGGTTAGTCCCAACGACTCATGAGGTGGGTCGTGAGCAAGCCAGGGAATTTTAATGAAGGCTGGGGCAGTGTACTTGAGGGGCGACACCACGAGTCGTTGCTCATCCGGACGAGTCGTCAGGTCACCCGTTAGGGTCACCTGGCAGTTAATTCCAACAAATTAGTGAGGGCCTTCTCGTAATTTCCTAAACCCCTAGGGCATAAACTATGTCGTTTTAAGGTCGGGACAGGGTCTTTTAAGGGGAGATAATCCATGTTAAGTCTCAATTGATGCATGTAAGAGTAGAGAGGGAAGTGGAAAGGGATTCAAGTGTTCTTCAAATTCTCCAAGTTTCTATCTTGGGCTTTCTAGGGAAGTTAAGAATCAAGTGTTTCCAGGTATGTGGGGTTTTTAATGGGTGGTTTAGTCCCTACCCATACCAAATTCTTCCCAATTTCTATGTTTAAAGTTACTAAATCTTTATGGGTCTTAACCCAAATGCATGATTCCTCAAAAATTGATATGAGCTTGTTGTGGTATGTCTAAATTATGGGTTTCGAATTATTGGGTCGTTTTCACTTGTTTTATTCAATATTTGTCGATCTAATCCCTAAAAGCATAGGCGCCCAAATTATGAGGAATTTAGTGAATTTCATGGTTATGGTGATTCCTCAAGAATGATATGAATTTTTGAATTTTAAGCATGTCTTTGATCTTCCATGTTATTATGATCATGTTTTCTATAAATTAAGCATTTCAAGTGAAAATATGGGCAATGCCCACATGTTGCTTATGATTCATGAACTATGATTTTGGCCGACCCACGGGCCCGACTCCGTCTCTAGTATTACGAATTTTCAAGCATGTTATGATTATTACGATTTAACTATCCATGCATGTCATGTATGAATTTCTATGAGCATATTTCATGTTTTGGGAATAGTACTTAACACCGAGTAGGTTTAGGGCCCAGGTCATGCCCCGAATCTCATAACAGATCATATCATATCAACTTTTTCCGTTCCTAGCTTTAGAATATTCCTTTGGCAGAGAAAAAAAGGAGAATTTGATTGGTAGAATTTGAAAAGTACTATTCTCTTCTTCTTCTTCTTAATAGCAAGGTACTGCCATTGTTGAAAATTACTTGTGAACTTGATTTTACTACTCTTGTTACTGAATTTAATGAGTTTATTGTTAAATGTACTTTTGAATTTCTTAATCATGAGTAGCTAAATAATTAACTAGAGGTGTGTGATGATGGATGCTAATTAGAGTGGGTATTTCTAGAGTCATCTCAATATTGTTTAAGTGTAAAACTGTTAGATTCTCTTCAATCTATAGTGGAAGATTCATTGATTATGATGTGGGTCTAATTGTTCGTACTTGATTGTTTCTTGCAAAAGAATAATTAAGTATTAAAAGAGAATTTAATGGTGGGTATGGATGAGAGATAAATACCCATTTTCCCAAGATTATTTACACCAATTGAACTTATGAGATGACCTAGCATATCCCTATCTAGTTAGTATATCATCTACACCACACCTCTAGTCTTTCACATTCTTGTCAACAACCTTTGTAAATTTTGCTATTGTAGGTAACCAAATTAGCAATTATACTTAACTCCAAATTCCAATTTCCCCCAAACTTGTTTATTTTTATGTTATTTCTAAGTGGTGCAAGCTAACTTCAATTTCTTAGTCGACACTTGTAATTATCACTCACTAGTCCTTGTGGGATTCGACCCCGACATCCGTCGGGTTACTTGTTTTGATACATCGACCGTGTATACCCTTCATATGAGGAGTATATTTTGGATGTTATTAGTGTTCTCGGTTGTATATTGATAACATGATGTCATACATTGATCCCATTGTGTATTAATGAGGAGTGTTGAGTCATTGCACTAGTTTTGTCTTGAACATGGTAGGAGGGGGTGGATTGTGTGAACAACATGTGTACATCATAGGTTTTGGATTTCTACGCATCTCGTAGGTTTCTTCTAGTTAAACGTCATTGGGATTTGATTTGATTTTGTTTATCTGAGGACATGCAAACATGCTAAGTTGACGGTGTTGATGTGTCATGGTTTTACGACACTTTCGACACTTAAATCGAAGCAATAAGTATGCATTTAGGTATATTTATCCAGATATGATGCATTTTGGTAGTTTTGCAGGTAAAATATGCTATGGGAGTTGGATAAGAGAAAAGAGCTGAAAAAGGGCCAAAGGGTAAATAGACGAGCCATTGGACGGACCGTTGGTTCTTTCCATGAGCCGTACCAGGCAACAATAGTATGAGAATCGGAAAAATGGCAAAGTGAAAGCCTGAACAACAATGAAACATATGGCCCATTGGTTCATACAACGAGCCATGCTATCTGGTCATAGGATGGATTCAGAAAAAGTTTAAAAAGAGGACTCATTTAATGGTATTGAAGAATGGGTCGTGCAATCAAAAGATGAGTCGTCCAAAGTGCCTGTACAAGAGGTTTTGAAATCATGTCCCGAAGGCGTGGAACCAATGGAAGAAACCGACGGCTCGTATGGGTCACGCCTCACCTTCGGAAGCGTAACTGGCACCTAATGCCACACTAGACTCTGAGCTGACCTAGTTGGACATATACACCTTTGGTGTATACCAACAACACATAATCAAGAAAACAATAAGCTATATATCGGCACAAAATATAGCCTTGGGCAGAGAAGGCTGCAACATTAACCTGCGCAAAAACAACTAACCCGACAGTGCAATAATAACTTTATCCTATGCGGGCTGACAAGACCACCATATTGACTAAATCATAATAGAAGGTAAGCAGGTGCATGCATACATATATACAAGCCGACAAGGCTATTAATAGATAACACAACTAGGCCCCACACAGCCAACAACGCATATCTAACCAAGAACAATGGTATGCAAACCTCTAAGAGTAAGATATTTGTCGGGATAGGGCCCCGACCTACCTAAAAAACTATAAATCAAAGGACAGACAAACCTTTAATGTCTGGCAACTCCTGAGGAAAGGAGCTGGCCACTCTATTGACTATGAACAGCTATTAAGGAGGTCTCGAAACCTGTCTATCTGAACCTGCAGGCAAGTACGCAACGCCCCATGCGTAGGCATCAGTACAATATGTCGAATATGTAAGGCAGTAATAGTAACTGAATAGAAGCAAGGGCAAAAAGTTAACCTTTAAGATCTCACAACCATGAACTGTATCTAGCAGGCAAACATACAAACAAATACCTAACCTGGCCGCCATAATCCCGGAAGGTACAAACAACACAAAATAACCTACCTGGATCCCTATAGACCCCAGCAACTGCAAGCAATCTATACACTCCTATCTGTATCACTGTAGCCCCAAAGGCGAGCTGTAACTAAGGCATACTCGACCTCTAAGACTGTATTCGAGCCTTCGCGTCTCCTGTGACTATGTATGAGCCTTTTGGGTTTATGTAACTATATTTGAGCCATCTAGGCTCCTATAACTGTATCTGAGCTTCCAAGGTTCCTGGAACTGTATCTGAACCGTTTGGGCTCCTGTAACTGTATCTGATCCATCTGAGCTCCTATAATTATATCTGAGCTGTCTGGGCTCCTATAATTGTATTTGAGTCGTCTAGGCTCCTGTAACTGTATCTGAGCCGTCTGGGATCTTGTAACTATATCTAAGCCGTCTAGGCTCCTGTGAGCAATCTTTAGCCTGTAGGCAGGTATAATTAGACATATCCCTTCTAGGCGACATATACATGGGCATAAGTATGAATAGCTGGAGGTGTTAGCCCCATGTATAACAACTGATAAGATCTGTACTTAGGGTATCACCTAGTCTATCAGGCTTCTAACAATTAGGGTGATTTCCTGAGCGACCTATATGACAAGCTATAAGTTGAATGAAGCAATACAATCACTGACAGTAGGTAGTTCACCTAGAAAGCTACCACCTAGTTCATTAGGTAACCCTGGTGCCACTAACTCATAGGTAAGGCTATATTACCATGATTCTAACCCTGTAGGTGTCAAGGTACGTCAATGGCCTGTGGGCGAGCTTTACTGCGTACATAGGAGTCAAAACAGAAAGTTAAATTGCCAAGCTGTGCCCTATGGTGACCAGCTCAATAAAGTACACTCAATAGCTAACCACAAGCCACTATGGCCTTGGTGCGGCAGCAAAACATTACTAGTTCCTCTAGACGGTAAATAAGCAAACAGAAAATCTCTATATTGCTTCTAGCGATAGCCAAAACTGCATATAGTTCTTCCTGAAAAAGGATACTATACTATTACATCATTTCGTCTCGTAGCAGCTAACCACAATACATATAATCATAAACTACTATGAAGGTACAATTGTATCAACTATACGACAAGAATAACTAGCCAAAAGAGGTTAGCCTTAACATACCTCAATTTCCTAATTCTACTCAATCAATCCTGCTTTAATTAAGAACTCATAATCCCTTTGTATTCTAGCTTATAAGATGGGGAAAAAATTCTTTCTAATTCAAGAATTAGGCCAACAGCCATAGCCCACAAAACACAACGACAATAAGTCAAAACGAGTCAACTTCGGCAAAATCTTACAAATTTCTTATAGATTAGAAGGGTAGAAATGCTTATTATCACTTGTAAATGTGCTAGCCGTAGTTAGAGATGATTTCTACCACTTTTACCTGCTAGGGATCCATCAAACTGGCCATTTCAAAGATTTAACTCCGTAGATATGTTCTTCGTAGGCCTAGGGTTCACTACCCAAGAAGACGCAATTTGATAGCACAATCTGGCTTTAATTTGAAGAAAACTTTATGAGGGAATTGCCCAAGCCATAGCTCTCTAATTGGGAAATATTTGAATGAAATAACATTTCACAACTTAAAACATATATGTAGGGTGGCGTGCGGGGGTCCGTGGCATGCCTCCCCTTGCGGCAGAGTAGTGGCGCGATGTGCCACTCCCTGCGTGGGGGAGGGATGTGTGACGCGGCATGTATAGCACCTGCCCCTGATCTCCTTTCGCCCACTCGCTCGAGATCATGCTCGCGTGTTCACCTTCGAGCCTTCTCCCATATGTGTCGTATTCTAGGAACTCACAACATGCACATGCACACTTCGGTTAAGCAATAAAAACTTACCGGGTGTAACATCATTCCCCCATTAGGGACATTCGTCTTCGAATGTAATCTAATCTTAAGAGATTCAGTTCTTAGCCTTTTCCAAGAAATTTTTGGCAGAGTCTCCTCTGTAATATGGACTATCCAAAAACCTGAAACACAGAAAAGTCCAATATAGGACCCTCATAGGACGCTACAAGCAACTATATAACATAACTCCACAATAATAAGGCGAGCAACTAGCATAATGATAACAAAAGCAATAAACAATATCTGAATAACTGTCTCGCCCCAACTGTAACTATCTGAGTCTAAATCGGTGTATTATCATCATGAAGTCTGGAATAAGTGAGGGTATCTAGATCTCATGTCATCCTCAGCTTCCTAAGTCATTTCTTCTACATTTCTGTTCCTCCACAAGACTTTAATGGAGGCTACATCTTTGGTCCTCAATCTGCGGAGCTGACAATCTAATATAGTTATTGGAGTTTCTTCGTAGGACAACTCCTCTGTGACCTGAACATCCTCGACTGGGCCAACCCAAGAAAGGTCTCCTATGCACTTTCGTAGCATCGATACATGAAAGACTAGATGAAAAGATTGTAGCCCTAAAGAAAATTCTAACTTATAAGCCACTTGACCTATCTTTCGGAGGATTCGGTACAGTCCAATGAATCTAGGGCTAAACTTGCCCTTCTTGCCAAATATCATAACACCCTTCATAGGTGAGATTTTCAGGAATACCCACTCATCAACATAAAACTCTAAGTTTCTACGCCAAACATCGAAATAGGACTTCTGATGACTCTGGTCTATCAATAGGCTCTCTCTAATGAGCTTCACTTTCTCTTTTGACTGATGTATCATGTCAGGTCCAAGAAACCCTGATTCGCTTACTTCAAACCATCTTATGGGGAATCTACATTTCTGCCCATACAAAGCCTTATAAGGCACCATCTTGATGGTAGAATGGTAATTGTTATTATATGCAAACTCAATAAGAGGTAGGTGATCATCCCAACTTCCTCTGAATTCTAGAACACATGCCCATAATATCTCTTCGAGTATCTGAATGGTACGCTCTGTCTGGCCACCTATCTGGGGATGAAAAGTTGTACTCAAGTTAACCTGTGTCCCCAAACCTTTTTGAAACAACTTCCAGAATCTAGCTGTAAACTGTGCCCCTCTGTCAGAGATGATAGATACTGGGACACCATACAGTTTGGATATCTCTTTAATATACAACCCAACATAATCTTCAACTTAGAACGTAGTCCTGACCGACAAGAATTGGGATGATTTCATCAGCCTATCAACAATGACCCAAATAATGTCAAATTTACGTCTGGTACGTGGTAACCCTATAACAAAATCCATATTAATTGCTTCCCTCTTCCACATAGGCACGACTATCTCCTGAGTTAGCCCGCCAAGTTTTTGATGTTCAGCTTTTACCTGCTAGCAATTGGGACACTGTGCTATAACTCAATAATATCTTTCTTCATCCCATGCCACCAATAGACCTCTTTTATATCATGGTACATTTTTATCAAACCCGGGTGAAGAGTATAATGGGAAATAATGTACCTCTACCATAATTTACTGGCAAAGCCCTGCCACATCTGGAATGCAGAGTCGACCTCTGAATATCAAGACTCCTCCCCTGCTATCTCAAGGCCAATGACTCCTTCTGCTGAGACTTGCCTCTGAGTTGTACTAGGATAGGGTCTTCGTGTTGTCACTCTTTCACCTCCACAGCTAGATATGACACTACAGTATTCTGGATCACAACCCCACTATCATCTGAGTCCATCGACTAGACTCCTAAACTAGCCAACTGGTGCACCTCTCGAGCCAATTCTCTCTTTTCTGGCCTCAAATATGATAAGCTACGCATGGATCTGTGACTAATGGCATAGACTATAATGCTAGCCTTTCCTGGGTGATACAAGATGTCTATGTCGTAGTCTTTCAACAACTCAAGCCAATGACATTGTCACAAGTTCAACTCTTTCTACTTAAAAATATATTGGAGGCTCTTGTGATCAGTAATGATGTCTACATACACACCATATAAGTAATGCCTCCAAATATTCAAGGCATGAAAAACTATAGCTAATTCTAAATCATAGGTAGGGTAGTTCTACTCGTGCTTCCTTAGCTATCTCGAAGCATAGGCAATTATCTTGCTGTGCTACACTAGAACACATCGTAACCATTTTCCTGAAGCATCACAATACATAGAATATCCCTCTAAACCCTCTAGCAACGCTAATATTGGCGCAGATGTTAGTCTATCTTTCAACTCCTGGAAACTCTGCTTACAAGCCTCAGTCCACTGGAACTTAGCTCCTTTTTGAGTCAGCTTCATCAATGGTGTTGATAGGGAAGAGAATCCTTCTACAAACCACTTGTAATACCCATCTAACCCTATAAAGCTACAAACTTCAGTTGGAGTCATGGGTCTGGGCCACGTCTTTACGGCCTCTATCTTCTGCGAGTCAACCTGAATGCCTGCATCGTTCACAAATGATCTCTATGTTCAACTTCTATATGTGAGTATACCAAGATATCATCAACAAATACAATCATGAAAAGATCTATAAATGTCCTGAATAGGCTGTTTATCAGGTCCATAAATACTGCTGGGACATTCGTCAACCCAAAAGACATAACTAGAAACTCAAAATGGCCATATCTTGTTCTGAAGGCTTTCTTCGGAATATCTGTCTCTCAAACTCGTACCTGATGGTACCCAGACCTTAGGTCAATCTTTGAGAAGTATTTTCCCCCCTGTAACTAATTAAACAAATCATCTATTCTCGAAAGGGAATACCTGTTCTTGATAGCCACTTTATTCAGCTGTTGATGATCTATAAACATTCGTAAAGGGCCATCTTTCTTCTTCACAAATAAGACTGGCGCACTCCATGGTGAAGCACTAGGCCTAATGAAGCCCTTATCTAACAAGTCTTTTAGCTGATCCTTCAACTCCCTTAGCTCGGTAGGAGCCATTCTGTAAGGAGGAATAGATATGGGTTGTGTACCACCAGAATAGACTGACGAGTCAGGGATTCTTCCTGCATATCCCGAACCCTAACAATATGATAGACACAGCCCTTCGAAATCAACGTTTTTTCCTGAAGATAGGATATGAACTTACCTTTCGGCATAGCTGCAGTGCCTTTCCATTCCCGCACTATCTCCCCTAGGAAGTGGAATCGGACAATCCCAACACTAATTGTTGGTGTAACATGGTGCTAGCCAATCTATTCCCTAATCGCATCAAAGTCAACCATTTCTAGCTATAACACCCCGAAATATTTTTGGTGATTATTTGATGTTTTATTCTAGGCTAGGGAAAGTATGGGTTGTACATTGGTCGTAGGTGACAAGGGAAATGTGTACGATCAAAAAACCAAAGAGCATGTGAAGTTCATAAATAAGGGTCAATTTTAAACGACCATATCTCCCAATATATAATGAATTAGAAGTCCCATGACCTAAAAAATTAAAGGTCTTTGAGTCTAGTTTTCAGAAAATAAAACCTCTTGTCAATCAGAGTTCAGAGTAAGAAGTTATGAGCATTTTACCAAACCATCGCGAGCGGTGACGCGGGCATGATGCCCTAGCGCCTCCACCGCCCTATTTACTTAAAATCTGATTTTTCAATTGTAGAAAACATTTCCAGCTAAATCTAAATCAACCAACTTGATAAGGATTCCATTTCTCTCTTAATTCCAGCAGCTAGGACAAATAAAATCAAGGAGGAACATCAAGCAAAGTTCAAGAAAATCACAAGACAAGCTGAGATTACCTTGCCAAGCATGTTAGGGGCTGTTTTGGAGCTCGTTTTGGCAAGGTTTTGAAGAAGTTTTTCTGCGTTTCAAAATATATTTGGACTGCCTATATATCCATATTTGAGTAGGTGTTGTAATCAGGAGAAAAGGTAAGGATTTCTCCCCTTTTAAACCTCTCAAATTGCAAAGCAAAAATCTGGAAATTGGCAGCTAAGCGAGCTGCCGATGGACTGTTTGTTAGCTGAGTTTTGCTCGTTTTCCTTACGATTTTTGGCTGTTTATTTTGCTAGAATTATACTTCATATTTAGGGGTAGAAACACATAAAAACTAAGTTAAAATTTCCTCTGGTTTCTCCCTCAAAAGTTAGTGAAGATTAGTTGAGAAAATGGCTAAATGTTGTTGATGTTGCCATGTGTTGTTGTTGCTATTTTGACTGCCTCTGATTAGTTATGTTGGCTGCATTTTTTTGATATAGATTAATCTTGTTGTTGGCCTATAAAACCACTAGATTAAGGAGGTTGAAGTCTGATCATTGAGATAGGAAATCGGCTAGAGAAACGTTCATCGGAGAAAGGTATGTAAGGCGCCTCGTCTATCATTCTTTTAAGCACAATTCGTGTTTTGTGAATCGAACGAGACAGCAACCTATTTATAAGTCTTGAGGCAGTATGATAATCTTCATTTAAGATTTAAAGTCCCATGTTTTATTGAGGACAAATGTTAAGATTATGCCTAGCCGAAGTGAGACACCTAAGTGTGATATTGTGTTGATTGTTGTCGTAGTTGTACATGGAATTTGAGACCCCTCAGCATGGGCATTGTTAGCTGGTCCTTACTGTATGTCATGTGTATATATATGTTATGTTAATGCGTTTAAAGGTATGGTTGCTAACTGAAATTGGTGAAAGAGATGAGATGAGGACGTGTAAACGATTGTAAGCCACGTAAAGACGTCGCAAGCTATTGAGGGTAAACGAGCTTACCGAATTAGGATTACTTGGTTATGGTTGTCCTTTATATTATGTGTATGTTATGAAATATATTAGGCCAAGGGGAGATTTCATAATCCCTTTCCCTTAAGTTGAACGACTAGCTAGCGAGTTTCTGAGCTCTAATGTCCCTAGGAGACGATCTATAAATTTTGTTGAAACTCTTAGGTTATCCGTAGTTCCTTATGATTTATAAAAGTTTTTAATACATGCATTTAAGTTCTATTTTCTATCTTTACATGTTATATGTACTCAGTTCCAGTTATGCATTACGAAGGAGGCCTATGCAGGCCACATGTTTAGTATTCGTCATTTCTATGTTGTATGTATTGAGCTGGTCCAGTATAAGCCATATCGACTCCATTTATGATTTTATCTAAGCTTTATTGATTTTACCCCGGTGTGGTACACCGGCCAGACGGAGTTTACCCCGGTATGGTACACCGGCTGGAGGCATTTTTATTTTTACCCCATTATGGTACACCGACTGAAGGCATTGATACACTGGCTGGACGGATTGTATATAGATTTTATGGCCGATTGCTTGCTGGCATGTCAGTTATAGTCTTTGTTGTGCATTAGATGGTTGCATTTACACTTCAATAATGATTTATTCTCAGGTTTCTGTTTTCAGAATTTCGGGTTGTTACTACTCCTTATTTCTGGCCTAGTTATCATTTTTATCTTACATGTTTATAGTTTTTAGCCTTACATACCAGTACATTTTATTCATACTAACGTCCCTTCATCTTGGGACCCTTCCTGCAATCGTGCTGCAGGTACAGGCTGAGGCTCAGATCATTGGATGTAGTAGGAGCCAGACTTCAGCAGAATAGTGGTATGCTCCTCTCTTCCAGGAGCCATGTCCTTGTTTGGACTATTTTCAGTTTTGTGTACAACATGGGTAGGCTGGGGCCCTGTCTCGTGCATTTCAGTTTTTTTACTCTATAGAGGCTGATGTGGACTAGTTTGTAGTAGTGTGGGTTGTATAGTCATATCGGTTTTTCATTGCCTTGCTTAGCTTTATTGTAGCCTTGTCGGCTTTCCAAGTTGCATATTTATAATTGTCAAGGCATTATTGGCCCAGTATTTATCTTGGTTGGTTGTGGCAGGTGGCCTGGTCAGCCTTAGTGTTACATTTATGTATGCTATATAGCCGGCTTCTCGATCGACCTTGAATCGAGTTCCAGTTGCACCCTACCCTAGTTCTGTGGCGTGACACTAGCTCTACTAAGTCTACAGAGATTTGGCGGCCAATAATTTCCATCGTACAACCTCAATAAATTCTCCTAATGACAATAGATTCACCAATAGGTGTAGATACAAAAAATGATTGCTAGAGAAACTCTGGTACCATAGAAAACTTCTGTGCCACTAGCAGAGTAACATAAGAAAGGTAGAACCTAGATCTATCTAAGCATAAACCAAGTGGGAGAAATATGCAATGCACCTCTGTCTCTGCCTGCTAGAACTAAGGGCCTGTGCCCTGCAGAAAGTATTGGAGCATGTGACCCTGCTGAGGACCTACTCTGCTGGTCCCGGTCACTCTGATTTCTAGTCGAACAATCTATCATAATGTGGCCCTCCTTCCTACAGGAAAAATAAGCAGTAAATCCATATCTGCATCTCCCAAAAATGCCGCCTACTGTAGGTACTACAACGTGGCATAGTTGGCCTCATGTTCTCTGGGCCTCTCTGCTGTTGTGAGCTTAATGCTGGTGAACTCTCACCGGGACCTAACTATCTACGACAATCTAATGTACTACCCTATCACTACTGAGGTGAGGGTAGGTGGTATACATGACAAATGAAGCCTGGGCCCACCTTGAAACTCTGCTTGAAAATCAGTGGGTGTAGCCCTCCAACACTGCTCCTGATCTACCCTTTAGGCCCCATACTGACACTATTTGATCTCCTCTAAATTCTAAGAAAAGGCTTGAATTTGGAAGATATCCATGTCCTCTCACAACGTAGCTATATTTCAAGACTCCATATACTCGGGTGCAAGCCCTACTATAAACCGGTGGACCCTGGCTAAAATGGTATCAGTAAATGCGGCACATATCTAGCCAAAGGAATCAAACCTTAATGCATACTCTCTAACGCTCATCCTGCCCTGCTCCAGGTGTAAGAACTACTCTATCCTGTCCTATCGAATCTCTCGAATCTCTCGAGGCAAATAGTGGTCTATAAAGGCTTCAGGGAAGCTAGGCAACGTGGGTGAAAGCGCATCTCTGCCTCTAGACCTTTCCCAACTCTCATATCATAACTGCTATATCTCGAAGTCGGAACACTGCTAGCTAAACTGACTCTATGGATGAACCATGTATGACCCTGAATAACATCTATAACTGATCTATAAAGTTCTGAGGGCCCTCTCTATGGTCTATGCCAAAAAACTGGGGAGGACTCAAGCAAGAGCTCACGAACTCTCGAACTTTCTGGCCCCTCAGTACGCTCGAAAACAACTGGTACTACTGGCTGACGCTGAGCATCCATCATCCGAGTCAACATACATACTGCATTGCTGACATCTTGATCTAAGGGTGTAGGAAGAACTGGAAGTGGTGTCGATATATCTATTGCCCTATGAGGTTCCTGGTGCCCTAGAGAATACTGGGGAGATCAAGAAGATATCTCCCTTTTGCCCTCAGGCTGGGCTATCTCCAACTGTGGCACCCTGGTAGTACCCTCTCCAGCTACTGTATCTAGCTCACGACTGGCTATAGTCTGTCTTATATCAGACATTACTCTAGACAAACATAACAATATAAGCTTAGGGACTCAACCCTATACACCTAAGCTCTATAGCATGATCTGAGAAGAAGAAGGGGTAACCATACTATCATGCCCCGTAGTTTCCTACTTATAAAATGTGGTGCACAACACATTTATAAACAAGACTCTACTAGACATGGCTTGAAGACTCCCTAGAATACGACGTTTCTCTGATACCAAGTTTGTCACACCCCACCTTGGCAGGTGTAACTGACACCTAATGCCACACTAGACTCTAAGCTGACCCTGCTGGACATATACACCTCTAGTGCATACCAACAACATATAATCAAGAAAACAATCAGCTATATCTAGGCTCAAAAGATAGCCTTAGGCCGAAAATGCTGCAACATAAACCTGCGCAAAAATAGCTAACCCAACATACAATAATAGCTTCATCCTATGCGGACTGACAAGACCACCATGCTGACTAAATCATAACAAAAGGTAAGCATGCGCACATGTACATATATATAAGCTGTCAAAGTTGTTAACAGATAACACAACTAGGCCCCACATAACCAACAATGCATATCAACCAAGAACTATGGTTTGAAAACCTCTAAGAGTAATATATTGATCCGGATAGGGCCCCGACCCACCCAAAAAACTGTACATCAAAAGATAGGAAAACCTCTAATGTCTAGCAACTCCGGAGGAAAGGAGCTGGCCATTCTGTTGACTCTGAACAACTACTAAGGAGGTCTCAAAATTTTTCTATATGAACCTTCTAGCAAGTATGCAATGCCCCATGCATGGGTGTTAGGGAAATATGTACTGAATATGTAAGGCAGTAATAGTAACTGAATAGAAATTGGTAAAGGAACTATAAATAATCAATAATAAGGGCCAAAAGTTAACCTTTAAGATCTCGCAACCATGAACTATATCTAGCAGGCAAATATACAAACAAAATCCTAACTTGGCCCTTATAAGCCTGGAAGGTACAAACAACACCGAATAACCTACCTGGGCTCCCATAAGCCCGGCAAGTGCAAGCCATCTATACACTCCTATCTGTATACTGCAGCCCCGTAGGCCAGCTGTAAATAAGGCATACTCGACCTCTGAGATTGTATCCGGGCCTTCTGAGCTCTTATGACTATTCTTGAGCCTTCTAGGCTCCTGTAACTGTATTTGAGATATCTGGGTTCCTATAACTGTATATGAGTCATCTAGGCTCTTGTAACTACATCTGAGCCGCCTGGGCTCCTGTAACTATATTTGATTCTTTTGGGCTCCTGTAACTGTATCTGATCCGTTTGGGCTCCTGTAACTGTATCTAGCCATCTGCGCTCCTATAACTGTATCTAAGCCATCTGGGCTCTTATAACTATATTTGAGCTTTCTGGGCTCCGGTAACTATATCTGAGCCGTCTAAGCTCCTATAACTATATCTGAGCTATCAGGGCTCCTATAATTGTATTTGACCCGTCTGGGCTCCTGTGAATAATCTGTAGCCTCGTAGGCAGGTGTAATTAGACTTAGCCCTTCTAGATGACATATACGTGGGCATCAATATGAATAGCTGGAGGATTTAGCTCCATGTATAACAACTGATAAGATCCCTACTTAGGATATTACATAGTCTATCAGACTTCTAACAGTTAGCGTGATTTCCTGAGTGACCAATACAACAAGTTGTAAGTCGAATGAAGCTATATGGTCACTAACAGTAGGTAGTTCACCTAGCAAGTTACCACCCAGTTTATTAGGCAACCCTGGTGCCACTGACTCATTGGTAAGGCTATATTATCGAGATTCTAGTCTTGAAGGCGTCAAGGTACGCCAACGGCCAGTAGGTGAGCTTTACTGCATATATATGCATCAAAACAGAAAGTTATATCGCTAAGATACACCCTATACTGCCCAATTTAACAAAGTACGCTAAACAGCTAACCACAAGCCTCTATGGCCTTTGAACTACAACAAAACATTACTAGTTCCTCCAGACGGTAAATAAGTAAACAAGAAATCTCTATGTCGCTTCTAGCGATAGCCAAAACTGTATATAGTCCTTGTCGACATGGAATACTATACTATAATGTCATTTCATCTCGTACCATCTAACGACAATACATATAATCATAAACTACTACTAAGTTACAAGCTGTATCAACTATACGATGAGAATAACTTATCAAAAGAGGTTGCCTTAACATACCTCAATTGACGAATTCTGTTCAATCAATCCTGCTTTGATCATGAACTCATAATCCCTCCATATTATAGCTTATATGATGGGGAAATAGGGATTTCTAATTCAAGAATTTAGCCAGCAGCCGTAGCCCACAAAACACAACGACAATAAGTCAAAACGAGTTCAATTCGACAAACTCTTATGAATTCTAATAGATTAGAATGGTAGAAATGCTTACTATCATTTATAGACGTTCTAGCCATAGTTAGAGATGATTTCAATGACTTTTACCCTCTAGGGATCCGTCAAACCAAACCAATTTCAAAGATTTAACTCCGTAGATATGTTCTTCGTAGGCCAGGATTCACTACCCAAGAAGAATTAGGGATTAAATGCGATTTGATAGCATAATCTGGCTTTAATTTGAAGAAAACTTCGTGAGTGAATCACATAAGCTGTAGCTCTATAATTGTGAAATATTTGAATGAAATAGCATTTCACAACTTAGAACGTATATATAGAGAGGCGATGCAGGGGGTCCGCGGCGCACCTCCCCTTACGGTGGAGTAGTGGGGCGATGCGCCGCTCCCCGTATAGGGGAGGGGTGCGCAACACAGTACCTGTTTGATTTGTTATGTGGGTATATAAAACAACACGCAAGTGCACGTGGTCGAACAAGTAGTAAGTGGCTTTAGTAAGCCAAGTATCGATCCCACAGAGACTTGGGTTAAGTGCAATTTGCTCAAGTATACTATATTTTACCTCTAAATAAGCTGACAACAACGTAACCAAAAAGTTGATAGTTTGTTTGATAAATTTTATACTAAAACTAAGAACAATTATCTACTTTGAATCTGAACTATGGATAAGAGCATGCTGAGGTTAAACGAACATGTAATGAAACTGATTATCATCATAAATTGATTAATCTTTTC
The DNA here is from genome assembly GCA_035772735.1 of Datura wrightii. Lineage (NCBI taxonomy): Eukaryota > Viridiplantae > Streptophyta > Magnoliopsida > Solanales > Solanaceae > Datura > Datura wrightii. The sequence continues at coordinate 67,986,706 of JASDFA010000003.1, read as the reverse complement.
TTCCTGTTGCTAGCCAAGAACATTTGCCAAGAGATTAAAACTCTCGTATTTAATCTCACTTAAGAATCATGAACCATCCGTCTACATTTCTGTGATCAAATGCATTTCATGTTCTAGCCATACGATTCCGGTCCTAAATTGACTGATACGACTTTCAGGTATATTTCTATCCTGAATGCACATCAAAACTCAATTTTCCCAAATCAAGTAAAGAACAATATCCTATTAATTCACAACTTTCCAATTTCATGCTCTCTCGAGTGAAATCGGACTTTTTAGATGTACATTAATGTAGGCCACACACCAATGCAGTAAGAACAAGAATTAATAGAACAACATGGAAGAAAAGATGAAAAACCAGATAATCAATAATCAAATTTCATCACAATTGTTCACAACCTCAGCAAGGAAGGGAATTAGCCACTCATTTGTGGATTAATCATCATAAAACGAGTGTTAATCATACAAACAATTGAGTTAAAGAAGAAAGAAAGAGAGAAAAAACCCTGAACTTTTCATCCCTCAACTGCCTGTAACCCACGTCCTTGCTCCACCAAGTCTGAATTATGAAAAATGAACTTAAGTGTTCTATTTATACTGCAGGGACTTTTTCCCGGAATAACAAGCAACGTGTCACGGAGTGCATCGCGGAGCACTGCCTCCGTGACACGCTACGGACGCAGAAGCTCTCTGGAAATCACCCGAACTTGGCCCCGGCAGCACCCTATCGCGTTGGCAGTGTGTCACGCTGCTTGGGCAGCGCGTTGGCACCTCTTGGTCACGCAGCCAACCTGCCGTGGCACGTTGCCAACGCGCCGGTGGGCTGTTTTGTGCCTCCTCTTTGCCGACGGTCGCGTGTTAATTCCGTTTCCAAGCCTCTACTTCACCAACTCATGGAATAGTTACTCAAAAGTCATCAAAACCTACAAAACAAAGGCTAATCATGTTGGTTAGCACATGTCTTCACTTCATATAAAATTACATGAAAACGTATACAATAACTTAGATAAACAAGACTAATTTAAGTCATAAAGCGTATCTCGGGCATGCTATTTTTGCACGTGATCAGTACCCGTAGCGCCTGCCCCCAATCTTCTTTTGCCCACTCGCTCGAGAACACGCTCGTGCGTTCACCTTTGAGATTTCTCCCGCGTGTGCCGTACTTTAGGAACTCTCAACATGCACATGCACATGTCGGTTAAGAAATTAAAACTTACAAGGTGTAACAGTATGTCCTCACAATAAGCTATTGTGTGTTCCAGAATTTGAGCCTTATACCATGTATGCGTTGATTGATAATTTATTCATTGTGGGCCTAGATTTTTTTATTTTTGTGATGCATTACTTATTCCTATTGGCTTGTAGTATTTTTTTGATATTTTTGGTATTTTTTTTATTTGGATTCTTTTTATTTTTATTTTTGGTACTTTTTTAATGGATAGTACCTTAGAACTGACTAGAGGGTCTAGATTATTTTGAGTCATAGTCATGACTGTTCCCGATGATGGATGGATGATGACCGTTTTAAGGGAAAATAGTCATTGTTAGGAGATCAAGAACTTGAGATCTTATGAATACTAGGTTCTTCACGTACAGTATCATTGAGACTTTGTATAATTCACTCAAAATACATGAAAAGGTAGAAACACTTAGACTTTTGGAACTTGACTCCTATGCTTGGAAAATTGGGCTTAATAATGTGATGCATTTAATATGGATATGTATGTTTATGTAATTTTGATAGTCATTATTGAACCATTTGTGCCATAATGTGAGTGAGGTATTTTTCCTACTCCATGAATCCAATTTGATGTCTAGAACTTTTTCGGTGTGTGTGCGAAGCGAAATGAGAATGTTGAATCTAGGAAGTGATATTGACATTTCTTTGGTAGCCTATTTCTATCCCGATTTTGCCTACCTTGATTTTTATTTTTCTAGTTAGTCATTTTGAGCCTTAGCCTATTCTTTTCATAGCCATATTACAAGCTTAACACCTTTTGTATTATTTACCTTTATTTAATTCAAATAACTCCTAGAGCACTTTGATTAAAAATTTTGCATAAAAGGAGCACAAGTGAAGAAAAGAGGGGAAAAGCTAATGTCTGGAAATTAGAAGGAAAAGGAAAAGGTGAAAAGTGCATAACAATGAGGGTGATGTAATGGGGAAAGAAAAAGTAAAAAGTTTGAAAATATCAATGAATGAAAAGAAAATTGTGAATGAGCTTATTATTGAAAATTCCCTACTAGTCACCTAAGTTGCTGGAGATGTCACGCTTATGCCTTATATTATGTTTGTTCTGTTTAGTGTATGCTTGTTCTTATGTTATGCATGTACCATGAGTTAACTTGAATCCATTTATCATTCTAGGTCCCATGTTACATCCGGTGTCTATGCTCGAGTCATGACATCTCTAAATAGTGAGGAGCACATAATGATAAGATTTTGGTGTGTATTTGATTGCTAGATTATATATGTTTGTGTTGGCTCAATCTATCTTGTTGAGTAGTAGAGAATTTTCAACATTAAGCTCATTCACAATTTTTTTTCTTTTCTTTCATGATCCATTCATTCATTTTTTTTTGAATTTTTTGACTTTTTCTTTCCCCACTAATATCACCCTCCTTGTTATGCATTTTTCACCTTTTTATTTTCTTCTAATTTCCACACTTTAGCTTTTCCCTTCTTCTCTTCACTTGTGCTCCTTTCATGTAAAATTTTCAATTGAAGTGCTCTAGAAGTCATTTGGATCAAACAGAGGTCAATTGAACAAAAAGGGATTAAACTTGTAATATGACTATTAAAAGAATAGGCTAAGGCTCAAAATGGTTAAATAGGATAATCACATCAAGATAGGTAAAATTGGGATGAAAATAGGCTGCCAAAGAAATGTTTATATCACTTCTTAGATTCAACATCCACATTTCTCTTTACACATACCGTCAAGTTTTAGACATCAAATTACAAGTATGGAGTATAAAAAAAATCTCGCAGACATAATGTCACAAATGGTTCAATAATGACAATCAAGATTACACAAATACATATATCCGTATTGAATGTCTCACATTATTAAGCCCAATATTTTCAAGCATAGAAGTCAAGTTTCAAAAGTCTAAGTATTTCTACCTTTTCATGCATTTTTGTGTGATTATGCAAACTCTCAATGATATCCTAAGTGAAGCACCTACCATTCATAAGGTCTCAAGTTCTTGCTCTCCTAACAATGACTAATTTTTCCTTAAGATGATTTTCATCCATCCATCATTGGGAACGGTTATGACTATGGCTAAAAAATCTATACCTCTAATCAGTTCTAAGGGACTATCCACCAAAAAAGTACGGAAAATAAAAATAGGGGAACCCAAATAAAAACAAAACCAAAACCATCACACAAAATACTACAAGCTAGTAGGAATAAGTCATGTATCGCAAAAAAAAATTATAGGCCTACCATGAATAGATTTAGCAATAAAAGAATACATGGTATAAGAAAATTTACTTCTCCTATCCCACAACTAATCAATGGCACTGTCCTCAGTGCTAAAAAAATAATGCCCAAGTAAAAAAGGTGAGAGAAGAACTCCTTGGGCCTAATCCTTGTTGTATGTGGGGGCATAAGCAGCTTTCCCCATTGGTGAGTCATCTCTATCATCACTATCAGACTCCAAATCGGAGGTAATTCAAGCCTTCTCCTCATCATCAACATCATCATCATCAAAGGACTCCTCAAAACCTAGCCTAACTCTGTAGAGCTCTCTAGAATGCTCGTTCAATGGGTAGTCCATATTCAGCTGTTGTAGCTGCTCTTCCGTCACCTTGCTCATCCTCAGCTGCAATATTTTAATGCCATACAAGTGACTCAGAGCATTATCAATGCATGCATTGTGCTCACTGCTAGATAGCACAGGACAATGTATACCCTCGGGCTCTTTCGTACTTGTCACATCTAGCCCCTTTGGGTCATATTGTGGCTCATAATCAACTACCTCCTCATTAATCTGTTGCTCTCTCAGAAATCAGGTCAAAAGACCCCCAAAACTAAATTTCTGTCCCTTCTTCACCCTTTCTCTCCCCAAAACATCCTTGATCATCACCCAAATATTTATCGGCCTCCTAATCATCAAAGCAAAAAACAAAAAAAAAAAGACAAACTCTCTCCCTGTTCACATATGTCACATTCTTTTTATGCACCAAGCAAGCACAAATAGTTTTAAACCATATTCTAGCCTCCTTTCTCATGTGTGCATGATCACGCCCAAATTACACCTTGTGATGGAAAGCACTCGCTGTCAAATATAGTAGCCCGACAGAGGTTGGGGTCGATTCTACATGGAATAGGGAAGAAATAATATGTTAATGATGAATAAACTAACTTGTAATCAATATTTAGGAAGGGGGATTTTCAAATAAAAAAGAAAATAATTCTAAGACTATGATTGGGTTATGTATCAAATTATTAAGACAAAACTAGGATTGTGTTTCCCATAATTTCATAACTTAGTAGGCTTTTACTAGTGATATATCTTGGTGAACTTTGTGTAAGAATAACAATTAAGTTCACCTAATGTCTCTCGACCTAAATAAATAAATTTCACTTATCTCATCTCGGACTCAAAGTGTGTATATTTTTCCCTCTCCATAAGTCTTGACTTAAATATCCTCGGTTAGAGATCAAGTTAATTTAGATGAGGGTTGGTAGCGTTAAATTGCCATCCTTATTCTCTTTTCCTAACTTCAAACTCCTTGGTCGGGAAAGTTGAAGATACATGAAATTAAGCATTAAGATGAAGAAAATAGCAATCCACCCAATTCACCATTCAAGAATCACTATTTTATTATGCCTGCATTTGTTAATCCATTATGGTTCCCACAACCCTAGCTTAAGATATTTAACCGCTTATGTTTACAAGAAGACAATCAAAAGATGTAGAAGAAATCATAATGAAACACTTACTTTAATATAAACTTGTTTAACAAAATCTCCAAGCTAAATTGTATCACATGAACTTGATGACTTCTCCAACAAAAACTCAACTAAGCTATCGCACAAATTCAAAAAGTATGAATTATGCAGCACTATCAATTTGACTATGTTCGAATAAAAAGATGCACCCAAATTTCCCTTGAAACATTTAAAGAGGGGGTATTTATAGTAGTAGATTAAGCCTTCGTTGTTCTCACTTGGATTGAAATTGGGTTTTGCAGCTTCTGCTCCTAGTCGAATTGGGATTTGACTCTTGGTCATGCCTGAATAGTGGTGGTGCCTCGTGCCGCTCCATGCACCATAGGCCTTGGCGTGCCGCACTGCTTGGTGCTCTGGAGTGGCAAGTGTGGCATGCAAGCCATAGCACAACTTGCCTATACGCTGCCAATTTCTGTTAACTCGTTTCGTCAACCCCGTTTTGCCATACTTGCTTTTTTTAGCCACAATTAAGTGCAAATCCATGACTTTAAATTGTGAAAGAATCTAATCATGTGTGTTAGCTCTTTTTCACAAATATATCATAAAACACAAGAAATCACACATAATTTGTTCTCACAACATAGTTAGTATGGACAAAATATGATAGTTAAGTATGGGCAAAATATCACTAATAAATATGTCCTCGAACAATCTACTACTTCCCTTCACTCATTGAATCACAAAATTCACCATACAAACAGGTCTACTTACACTTAAGATCATTAGACAAGTCAATAAAGCTCCAATAATTCACTCATATGCATATAGGATTAACATTAAAATGCCAAAGTTTGAAATCACTTACCTTCTAGAACTAACTCAACAAGATATATTTGGGCCAACATGAATCATATGTAATTTAACAATCACGATACACCAAAATCTTACCATTGTGCCCCTCACTATTTGGAGAGATGCCCCTTCACGCACAAGATATATAACATCATGAACCTGGGCATAAATAAATAATTTTCGCTCACTCTCCCAAAGAACTCAACATGCATACAAAAAATGACCTATAGGCTCGCCCTTAGTTTAGTAGTCTACTAATATAGAACGTCGAATTAAGAATCAATTAGGACTTAAGTTGGTTGTAATGTAGGCTAAGGGATGGGTAGAAACTATTTGGCCAAGATAGTGACTAATCGTCCAAAGCACTTTAATACATCACAACTATTTTACTTTGTAGAATATTCTTCAATCTCCTATTTTTCTCCTTATACCTCCTTTTGTTTTTCTCTTTTTGCACTTAGGTGATTAGTAGGGAAGTTTCAACAGTAATCTCAAAAAAAATTTCTTTCATTTTTTCTTTTAAAACTTTTGCTTGTTTTTGTTTTCCACTAATATCACCCTCCTTTATTAGCAAATTTCACCCTCTTCTTTTCTTCTAATTTACCATACTTTAGCCTTTTCCTCTTTTTTTTTTTTCTAATTGTGCTCCTTTTATGCAAAATTTTTCAGTTAAAGTGCTCTAGCAATCATTTGGATCAAACAAAGGTCAATATAACAAAAAGGGATTAAGCTTATAATATGACTATCAAAAGAATAAGCTAAGACTCAAAATGGCTAACTAGGATAATTACTCAAGGTAGGTAAAAATTGGATACAAATAGGCTACCAAAGAAACGCCTTTATCACTTCCTAAATCTAACATTCTTATTTCATTTTTCACATACACCGAGAAAGTTCTAGGCATCAAATTGCAAACATGGAGTATACAATAATACCTTACTCATACAATGGCACAAATGGCTCAATAATCGAAATCAAGATTACATAAACACATATATCCATATTACTTGCATAACATAATTAAGCCTAATTTTTCAATCATAGGAGTCAAGTTCCAAAAGTCTAAGTGTTTCTACCTTTTCATGCATTTTTGAGTGAATTTCACAAAGTTTCAATGATACCCTAAGTGAAGCACCTAGCATTCGTAAAGTTTCAAGTTCTTGCTCTCCTAATGACTAATTTTCCTTTAAGATGGTCGTCATCCATCCATCTTCGGGAAAAGTCATGACTCTATGACTAAAAAAAATCTAGACCACTAATCGGTTCTAAGGGACTATCATGTCACGCTCCAAAATAGGGGGAGGGCGCGACTGGCTCGCGATACCTGATTGGCCGGGACGTCGACTATATGACATCTGTAATAGTAACACATAGGCCGTCTAGGCCACCTGTCACAATCAACTGGAGCACAAACTAGACCTATAATGCCTCAACAATACAGGCTAAATAACTGAAATGCAAACAAAGCTATGAGTATGCTAAACCAAACAACAAAAAGCCGATAAGGCCACAAACTGAATAACATTGTACATACTAAGTCCACAAAGCCTCTAAAGAGTAAACTGACTGATGGTCGGAACAGGGCTCCGACCTACACATAACTACATCTCAAAACTCTAACTAAAACAAAACCAAATCTTAGCTCCAGAAAGAAAGGAGCATACCAACACATCCGCTGATCTCATGAACTGCTACTACAACTGGCAATCCCGACCTCTACCTGCACCTACGGTACGAATGCAGGTTCGCAGGCGAAGGGACGTCAGTACAAATAAAAGGTACTGGTATGTAAGGATGAAAACTGTAAATATATAAGATAGCAATGATAACTGAGCCAGAAATAAGGAATAGTAACAACCTGGAATCCTAGAAACTGAAACCTGAAAATAAGTCAATACTGAAGTGCAAATGCAACCAAGTAATGCACAAGAAAAACTATAACTGTAATATCGGCGGCCAACCGACCATAAAAAATAACCATATAAAAATGTCTCCATCAGGTGTACCATACAGGGGTAAAAATAAAAATATCCCTAGCCGGTGTGCCATATCGGGGTAAAATAAAAACATCTCCAGTTGGGTGCCACAACGGGGTAAAATAAAAATATCTCCAGCTGGTGTACCATACAGGGGTAAAAGTAAAAATATCTCCATCCGGTGTACCTTACCGGGGTAAAAATAAAAATATCTCTAGCCGGTGTAACATACCAGGGTAAAAATAAAAATATCTCCAGTGGGTGTACCATATCGGATAAAAAAAATATTCTCAATCATAATCATGAATGGAGCCGATAAAGCTTATACTGAGTCAATTTAACACATGTAGCATTGAAATGACAAATGCTAAATATGTGGCTGTATTAGGTCTCTTTTGTAATGTATAAATGCAACTGAGCACATATACCATGTAAAATTAGCAAATATACACATATATCACGTAAATTTGTCAAATTATATAAAAACATGTCAACTCAGTGACTCGGCGGACCTTCAAGAGGTTTAGACAACATAAGAACTTTAGTAAGCTTACAACCAATGTACTACAAATAATGTTACCAATTTAACGTATCGCTTGAGTAGAAACACATAGATTCTCATTTCTATACAATCCTTTAACATCTAGGAAACTATATATATACAGCCCACAGGGTGGTTCCTTCACATGTATCGATAACTATACACTGGAATTCTATTATCAAACTTATCACGTCAATGAGAACATATAGTTCTTAATTCATTTGACTTATTTGTCGGAAACATTGGAATTATAACTTGGAAGTTGGAGTTATTTGTCATAACGCTTAACATATACATAGAGCTGAGAGCTGAATTACAGACATACAACGCATGAGACTTCTGTATAACGTATAAACTCATGTTTAGTTAACTGAGTGACCTCCAGGAGAGTTCTTGATATTTAAAGTTCTGATCTTAATTGATCATTATCATAGCCTGTGCTTATACTTACATAGACATTAGGAACATTGGTACGTGGGTGAATCTCTCCTCTGAATTTAGGAAATTCAAATGATAACTCAACAAGAGCTAAACATATAGATGTATGACTTGAGTATAATTGAAAGAATTCAACTGTATGTTATGAGATGAAAAATATATATATTAAGACTTTTTGCTGGAAAGACTTATAAATACTTGACCGAGACACTAGCATGATTCTCGGAATATGATCTCTTGAAAACTTCTTAGATTAGCATAACACACTTCAACATAACTTAGGGACTGGAGAAATTACTTAAGAATCTGAAATTTGGATTTGTTCAAATTGAGAATTCATAAGCAACTCTCCAAGTGCTTCCTTATAGGCAAATAAAGACTTATAACCGTAATTCGGACGATGCTGGATTGACTTACACAACTTTGTAATTAACCGAGGAGAATAAGAAAACTTACATCATTATAAATGACTTAGAAGCTCCTAGGATCACCCTTTTCAGTCATGGAAGATAATTTCAACACTTAGAATCTACAACTTAACATAAACATTTAGGGGTATAGCAGAGAGCTTCTCTTTAACTTAAGTTACTATTTTACAAATGTTCAACTCTAACTAATTAATAAAAGGTCGTCACATAATATTCTTTTATTCATTATATAATTACCACATAATGTATTTATATCACTTATTTAACTTAATGACTTGGCGACTCTCAGGAGGTTCAGATAGCACAAGAGTTCCAGTAAATTTACGGCGACATTCTAAAGACAATTCTTGTTGCCCTAGCATGTAATTTGAAGATAAGCATAAGCGTAAATATATACTTAATTTTGTATAACCTGCTAACATTAAAATACTGCGTATAACCTACCAATAAAGATTGTTTCACAAAAATATCAATAATTTACACATTCGAGTTCTATCTTTCAAGTTCAATGTATCGGTTGGTTCGAAAACTCGTTAACTAGTCTGTTAGCTAAAGGGAGAGAAATGAAGGAATATAATCTTAGACATATATACCTTATAACATGTTCATAAGAGGGTGTATAACTATTGTAAGGCATTTCCTGTTATACCCCGTAAATTCCCGGCATATAGATGGCCTATTCGCGTGTTGGTTAAGAGTATTTGAAAGCCATACATGCTAGAAGAAGGCCCGGGGTAAGATCGTACAAGCACCAAGTCGGCGCGTCGCAAGGCAAAATGCGACTTATAAATCACATTTCAGGAATGCGATTTATAGTGTCCATTATATATATAAGCCCAACTTCGGTTTTTTATTAAAATTCCTTATAATTTCCAGTAGAAAACAGAGAGTAATTAGAGAGAAGGGGAAAACGAAGATCTCCTACTAAAATTCGTCCGATTACACCACCAAACGCGATCCAAACTTGAATTAACCTCAGGTACCGAGGTATTTAGCAGCAGGGAGCATTCCTACGGATTTTGTTTCGCGAAATACGGCCGACGAATCGTCGAGCTACCGGACTAAGGTAAGTAGAATTGCTCCAAACTAGTGTCTATGTGCTCCTAGCCGTAAAGTGAATACTTCTCCCTTCTGGGCTTCTGAAAAATAGCAAGTTTTCGACCGTTTTTCGATAAGCCTAAGTTTAGGCTATAATTATATCGAAAGTGACGTCGTCCTTCAGAATAGTGTTGTATTTAGTACTAATTAACGTGTATATGAATGCAGATGGGAGAAATAGTTGGAGTACTGACCGTGCCTCGTCCGACAGACGGATAACTCGAGGTTAAGGTATGTAAAGCTAGTTCCTTCAGCAAGTTAGTAGCTTTAGCCTTGTATAGTACCATAAACTCCGTAATAGAATTCCCGAAAGTTGAATGTTAAGTATTGTGCAAGTTCAGTAAACCTAGTTCGCATTGTGATATCATATTCAGTCTGAAAGTTAGAAAAGCATGTGCCCAAGGGAAAGTTAGTAGTTCAGATTCAGTACAACCTATTATGTGAATAGCAAGCATGTTGTAGAATAAAAAGGAACAGATTTTCATAATAACAGTCAGTAAAGAAAGATCAGATAGACAGATAGTTTTGGCTACAGATTAGCCATTCAGACAGATAGTATCTTGGCTACAGATTAGCCGTACAGTTAAACAGAGAGTACAAAATCAATATAATCAATAAATAATCAGTTCGGTATAGAAACAGATTAGAATAAGAAGTTAGATTCCAGACAGTCTTTTCAGTTATAGATGCTTGCTATTTCTATGTGCTATTTGTTTGTTGAGACTTGTTGTGGCATGTGGGCACCCTTTTAGCATCCCCACCACCCCTGGGTTATAGCTGTGTCGATACCAAATTTAGATACCGCCACCAGCTGGGCGATGTCGTCCGCCTAGAGGACGATGATGGTCGACCACCATGATAATACGGTCCAGACCACCCTGCTTGCAGGGGTAGTTCAGTTTACTCTGTGCAGAGCCAGTCCACCCTGTTTACAGGGGCAGAACACTCTGTGTGCGCTTGTGGCCGGGGGCAGTTTCAGATACAGATTTTATAAAATTATCCTGTTGCGTGCTTGCACCCAGGGGCAGTTTTTATTACACACCCCGTGTACACTTGCGCCCAGAGGCAGGAGTCTTCGAACTCAGACACAGTTTATTGTCATAGGCCAAGGCCTGAGCTATGTACCCAAGGGGACCGGTAGGAGGAGCTCACTGTTGTCAGATGAATGGAGTGACTTATTTTTGGTTGGTTTAGACCCGGGTAGGGGTAAATAGATTGTGTGTTGGTTGGCACCTTCCGGCTTATGGGGATAGGTCAGGTATTGTGTGTATTTATATGTATACCTATATGTGCTATTAGATACTGATAGACGGGAGGACGACACGTCATCAGGTATGCTCAGTTTAGTTATAGAATAAATAAACTCTCCCCAGTTATTCTCAGCTAGATAGACTCAGCTACTTTCTGCTTATATGTCATGTTACTGTTGTTATTTATTTAAGTTGTGTATTTCAGTTGCTTTACATGCTCAGTACCTGTGGTACTGACGCCCAGTGGGGCGCTGCATTACTTGCCTACAGGTACTCATAGACGAGGAGGCGATCCCTCGTGATTCCAGTCAGCTATTGAGTATTCAGCTCTTGTCATCCGGAGTCTGAATTCAAGAGGTGTATTTCGTTTTCTTTTGTTGTATAGTACGGGTAGGTCGGGGCCCTGTACCGATCATTTCTATTGTTATTCTTAAAGGCTTGCAGTCTGTATATATTTCCCTGTGGTCAGTCGAGCTGGTCGTGTGAGGCCGTGCTGCTTGTTATAGTTATTTGTTATTTCTGTTCCTGTTGGCCGTGTGTGGCCATAATCAGTCAGTAGTGGTGACCTTGCCGGTCACGTAATTAGTTAGCATGTTATTGTTGAGTTACAGAGAACTAGATAGCATGGTGGCCTTGTCGGCCCGCATAGGTTCCCCTATAGTAGTATGTTTCTGGTTAGCTGTCATTACAGGTACAGGTGGCTATAGGCCAATGGGCCGGGGGTTGTGTTTACAGCCGTTATATAGCCCTTTGTTTCCAGAAATTTGAGTTAGAGCCAGTCAGGCACCAAATGTGCTTAGGCTCACCAGATAGCAGTCTAGGTCCTACTAGGGCACCAGGTGCCAGTCATACCCCCCAAGGTGGAGCGTGACAAACTTGGTATTAGAGCAGGTCGTGTCCTAGGGAGTCTGCAAGCTGTGCTAAGTAGATTCTTGTATATGGATGCGTTGTGCACCACATACTATAGGCAGGAGGCTGCGAGGCATGATAGGATGGTTACCCTTCCTTCTCAGTCAGTCGTGCTTTAGAGCTGTACATTATAGGGTTGAGTCCCTAAAAACTTACCGTATTCTTTGATTACAGATACAAAGGCAGATCAGCATTACCCTATCACAGGCAGAAGATCAGATATAGCAACAGAAGAGGGCATCAGCCAGTTACATGATAACTACAGCAGCAGGAGGAGGTACCAGAGACCTCCCAGCGTGATACCTTTATTGGTACTATTCCCAGTATACGTTGATAACATCAGAATAGGAAGTCAGAAGTATAATGTACATACGAGTTGACTTATTTATTAGATATATAAGATCTGGTTAAGATATCAGACTATCAGATAAGAAAAAAAAAGGAAAAGAAAGAGAGGAAAATGCAGGGTTCCCACCTCCATTCTTTCAGATGTGGTACAGTTCCATGTTTTGTTTCGCTGCAGTAAGTTCCTACCTCTTAGTTTTGATTTCTGTATAGCAAAGGACATAAGGATTGAGTCGATGTTGCCCAAAGTAAGCAGTAAGTGAAGATTGATTGGTTGATTCCATAAAGTGTTAGAAGGAGTAAGGAGTCCCTGTGATTACGTAAGTTGCACAGACCCTCACGGTAATAAGTCAGAAGAGCAAGTAAGACTGCTAGCTTACTCAAAGTGGGCGTAGAAGATCCAGTAATAGTCAAGTTCGAGTCAGAAAAAGGCCAAGTCCGCCATAACACGCTAACAAGAGCAAGATATACCTGCAATATAATAGTTATAATTTCAGCTGTGATACCGAAAGGTAAGGGGGTCATGTGAACTAGATGGGTCTAACTGCAAGTCAGAAGAAGTATAAGCTGGATACTTGACCAGTAATCTTATTAACAATAAAAAGCACGTACCTTGAACCCTAGAGTTCAGCTTAAGCAAGATGAGGGGAAGAAGCAGGAATGTCAGATTTTGTGGGGAAATTAGGATTACCCCCGGATTGATAGAATATCGTATTAAGGATTAAGCCTCGGGCTGACAGTAAGATTGTGGTCCAGAATACTGCAGTATGTTCGCTTATGGGGAAGTTAAGAAATTACCGATACAGCGAATTTAATCTAGTGTGGCCTAGAGATAAGGCCTAGTAGACAGTCATGGGCTTGCAATATATGCCAAGTAAGGCCACAAGATTCAAACGTTGACCCCACATCGCAAGAGTGGCGGAACTTCAAACAGTAGACAATAACGAAAGTGTTTATGTTTGTTACTTTCAGAATGGGGTGACAATACAATGAAATGTTAAGAGAAGGCAGGAGGTATTATTAGACCATAGAAGCAGTATATCATGTACAATAGGAAATTTAGCAAAGTGTGTCAGAGATTACGTATCACTACAGAATTCAGTATGTATTCTACGTATTTATTAATATATATCTGTGCAGATAATAAATATGCTGTGAGCAGCTGCTAATAGGGGTTACAATCACACAGATGCATATTAGTGCTAGGAAGTATATACAAATTGCATTGCAGGACCCCTTGCCAAAAATAAAAAGAGAAAAAAGATAGAAGAAAAAGAGAAAAGCGAAAAGAAGGGGCAAGTTAAGTGTGATTTACATATGAATCCATAGAAACTGTCTCAGCTCTTAGTTATTAAGTTAATAGACTTATATGTTGTTTCCAGATCTAGGTTTTAGAAGCTTATAAGAGTTAGTAACCTGAATCAGGTAATTAGATGATAAGGGCGCAGTTAGACGGTCTACCGACCAACTGGCGCCTGTATTAGCAGGGAAGCATCTCTAAAGATCAATAACACTAGCGCATGTGCCAGAACCAGAATTAGAGACTGAATAGGTATACTTCAGAGATTAGCAATACTAGAATTGTTCCAGTATGTTAAGTGGCCATACATCGTTTTCCCAGCCTTGTAGGTGAGAGTCGACCTTAGTCAACCTAGCAGTTATTACAAGGAATACCCCGCAAGTTAGACAAGCCCGTGGGCACCCCAAGAAAGGGGTCCACATCAGTAGTCAGTGATAGACTAGTACTTCAGCTGGTTCTCGTAAGATATTAAGATATAGAGCCCTAGCAGAAGGCCAGTATTTATAGAATAGCTCATAAGACCGAGAATTCCCCAGAATAGCAGTATAAATCCAAGTGGATACACACAAGGCGTAAGAAATGGATAGTACCCTGCTAGCACAGTGTTTATTAAGACCAGGAGATCAGTAGACTCCCCGTGAAGATCTAGAGATTGATCGCCTGGGAGTAAGTTTGATTAAGCCCAGCCTTACAGTGGTTCAAGCAAAATAGCAAAGCAATTAGATGCCCACAAGTCTGCAGTTATGCATGAACTATAAGTACTCAAGTAGAACAGTTAGAGCATTGTTAGACTACTGCCACATTCGGGTCATTCAACCCGACTATTCAGTTATTTAAGGTTATGCAGCCAGATCATTAGAGGTCATGATCAATATCAGGATCCTCTGATCAGATAAAGGCACAAGGTGCGCAGACGGTCATTCAGGTTATCCCATCAACAAGTAGCCTTAGCATGTGGCCGGAAGGCCAGATAAGATCTAGCTACGCCTGTAAACTACCTGTCGATCTCTTCGGCAAGACAAGCCAGTATGACCGTCAATTATATGTCGAGCTCTCTAAGTATGAAAATGTTACGTCAGTCAAGAAGAGGTAATGGAGTAGCAAATGCTCTTAGCTATAGATCTATTAGGAATGTGGCGTATGAGCAACCCGAGCGACGGGAGTTGGTCAGGGAGATACATCAATTGATCAATTTAGCCATTCGTGTGATAGAAATGAAGGACAACAGAGCGGTAATCTAGAACCCCGCCGTGTCGTCCTTAGTTGTGGAGGTAATAGAACGGCAGTATGCAGATCCTGACCAGGTCTAGCTTAAGGACAGAATCCTGCAAGGGAAGTGCCAGATTCACAAATAACAGAGGATGGAGTGCTGCGTTGTAAAGACCGTCTATGTGTTCCAGATGTTTCAGGCCTACGCCATCAGATCATGAACGAGGTGCACTACGCCAACAACTATTTTCTCCACCCTGGCGTGACAAAAAATGTACCATGATATCAAAGAAAACTACTGGTGGCTAGATAAAACAAAAAGAAATTGCTGAATTTGTAGCCCAGTGTCCTAACTGCCAGCAGGTGAAAGCAGAACATCAGAAACCAGGCGGTTTGACTCAGGACATAGTTGTGCCTCTCTGGAAGTGGGAAGCAGTAAATATGGATTTTATGGCAGGATTACCCCGTACTAAACATGGACATGACTCTATATGGGTGATAGTTGACAGATTGACCGAATCAGCTCATTTCCTGCCAGTGGAAACTACTTTCTCGACCAGATTATGCGGAGTTGTATATCCGAGAAATAGTCAGGTTGCATGGAGTACCAGTATCCATAATTTCAAATAGAGGAGCATAATTTACGGCTAGATTTTGGCAGTCGTTTCAGAAAGGTCTGGGAACGCAGATTAATCTGAGCACAGCTTTCCACCCTCAGAAAGACGGACAGGCTGAGCGCACTATTCAGACGCTCGAGGATATGCTGCGAGCGTGTGTGCTAGACTTTGGTGGTAGCTGGGACGAGCATTTGCCGCTGATAGAATTTGCTTATAATAGCTATCACTCGGCTATTAAGATTGCACCTTTTGAGGCTTTATACGGACGAAAGTGCAGATCGCCGGTTGGCTGGTTCGAAGTAGGGGAATCAGCGATAATTGGTCCAGACATTGTTCAGCAGTTAGAAGAGAAAGTAAAGCTTATCAGAGAATGCCTATTGACTGCACAGAGTCGCCAGAAGTCATATGCAGATGTACGGCACAGAGACCTGGAGTTTAATGTAAATGACTGGGTATTTCTGAAAGTATCTCTGATGAAAGGGGTGATGAGATTTAGTAAGAAGGGTAAGCTCAGTCCGAGGTTTGTTGGGCCTTATCAGATTCGTCGAAGGATAGGTCGAGTAGCATATGAGTTGAACTTACCTCCAGAATTGGAATCCGTTCATCCGGTCTTTCATGTATCTATGCTGAGGAAATGCATAGGAGACCCGTCCAGGGCAGTCCCAGTCCAGGATATCTAGGTTACAGAAGAGCTGACCTATGAAGAGGTTCCAGTGGCTATCCTAGACAGACAGATTCGCAAATTAAGAACTAAAGATATTGCGTCTGTCAAAGTATTGTGGCGTAACAGAAACTGAGAGGAGATGACATGGGAGGCGGAGGAAGATATGAAAACTAGATATCCTCACTTATTCCAGGCCTAGTCAGGCGACAGGTATGTCCGTATTATTATTTATGCAACACCTTATAGTTGTGTATGTATGAAATGAGAAAGACTGATGTTAGCTGTTAAGTGAACTTATAGCATTGTGTGGAGTACCTGTATTGGGCTTTTCTGCTTTTCAGAAATTTTGAGATAGTCCATAATACAGGGGAAACTCTACCGAAATTTTTCTAGAAACAAGTTGAGTAAGTTGAGAAGTCCTCTAGATAGAATGTCATTCGAGGACGAATGTTCTTAAGGGGGGGAGAATGTTATACCCAGTAAATTCCCGGCATATAGATGGCCTATTCGCGTGTTGGTTAAGAGTATTTGAAAGCCATACATGCTAGAAGAAGGCCCGGGGTAAGATCGTACAAGCTCCAAGTTGGCGCGTCGCAAGGCAAAATGTGACTTATAAATCGCATTTCAGGAATGCGATTTATAGTGTCCATTATATATATAAGCCCAACTTCGGTTTTTTATTAAAATTCCTTATAATTTCCAGTAGAAAACAGAGAGTAATTAGAGAGAAGGGGAAAACGAAGATCTCCTACTAAAATTCGTCCGATTACGCTGCCAAACGCAATCCAAACTCGAATTAACCTCAGGTACCGAGGTATTTAGCAGCAGGGAGCATTCCTACAGATTTTGTTTCACGAAATACGGCCGACGAATCGTCGAGCTACCGGACTAAGGTAAGTAGAATTGCTCCAAACTAGTGTCTATGTGCTCCTAGCCGTAAAGTGAATACTTCTCCCTTCTGGGCTTCTGAAAAATAGCAAGTTTTCGACCGTTTTTCGATAAGCCTAAGTTTAGGCTATAATTATATCGAAAGTGACGTCGTCCTTCAGAATAGTGTTGTATTTAGTACTAATTAACGTGTATATGAATGCAGCTGGGAGAAATAGTCGGAGTACTGACCGTTCCTCGTCCGACAGACGGATAACTCGAGGTTAAGGTATGTAAAGCTAGTTCCTTCGGCAAGTTAGTAGCTTTATCCTTGTATAGTACCATAAACTCCGTAGTAGAATTCCCGAAAGTTGAATGTTAAGTATTGTGCAAGTTCAGTAAAC
Source organism: Datura wrightii (assembly GCA_035772735.1). NCBI lineage: Eukaryota > Viridiplantae > Streptophyta > Magnoliopsida > Solanales > Solanaceae > Datura > Datura wrightii. The sequence continues at coordinate 67,968,904 of JASDFA010000003.1, read as the reverse complement.
CTAGTTCGCATTGTGATATCATATTCAGTCTGAAAGTTAGAAAAGCATGTGCCCAAGGGCAAGTTAGTAGTTCAGATTCAGTACAGCCTATTATGTGAATAGCAAGCATGTTGTAGAATAAAAAGGAACAGATTTTCATAATAACAGTCAGTAAAGAAAGATCAGATAGACAGACAGTTTTGGCTACAAATTAGCCATTCAGACAGATAGTATCTTGGCTACAGATTAGCCGTACAGTTAAACAGAGAGTACATAATCAGTATAATCAATAAATAATCAGTTCGGTATAGAAACAAATCAGAATAAGAAGTTAGATTCCAAACAGTCTTTTCAGTTATACATGCTTGCTATTTCTATGTGCTATTTGTTTGTTGAGACTTTTTGTGGCATGTGGGCACCCTTTTAGCATCCCCATCGCCCCTGGGTTATAGCTGTGTCGATACCAAATTCAGATACCGCCACCAGCTGGGCGATGTCATCCGCCTAGAGGACGATGATGGCCGACCACCATGATAATACGGTCCAGACCACCCTGCTTGCAGGGGTAGTTCAGTTTACTCTGCGCAGAGCCAGTCCACCCTGTTTACAGGGGTAGAACACTCTGTGTGCGCTTGTGGCCGGGGGTAGTTTCAGATACAGATTTTATAAAATTACCCTGTTGCGTGCTTGCACCCAGGGGCAGTTTTTATTACACACCCCGTGTACACTTGCGCCCAGAGGCAGGAGTCTTCGGACTCAGACACAGTTTATTGTCAGAGGCCAAGGCCTGAGCTACGTACCCAAGGGGACCGGTAGGAGGAGCTCACAGTTGTCAGATGAATGGAGTGACTTATTTTTGGTTGGTTTAGACCCGGGTAGGGGTAAATAGATTGTGTGTTGGTTGGCACCTTCCGGCTTATGGGGGTCGGTCAGGTATTGTGTGTATTTATATGTATACCTATATGTGCTATTAGATACTGATAGACAGGAGGACGACACATCATCAGGTACGCTCAGTTTAGTTATAGAATAAATAAACTCTCCCTAGTTATTCTGAGCTAGATAGACTCAACTACTTTCTGCTTATATGTCATGTTACTGTTGTTATTCATTTCAGTTGTGTATTTTAGTTGCTTTACATGCTCAGTACCTGTGGTACTGACGCCCAGTGGGGCGTTGCATTACTTGCCTGCAGGTACTCATAGACGAGGAGGCGATCCCTCGTGATTCCAGTCAGCTATTGAGTATTCAGCTCTTGTCATCCGGAGTCTGAATTCCAGAGGTGTATTTCGTTTTCTTTTGTTGTACAATACGGGTAGGTCAGGGCCCTGTCCCGATCATTTCTATTGTTATTCTTAGAGGCTTGCAGTCTGTATATATTTCCCTGTGGTCAGTCGAGCCAGTCGTGTGAGGCCGTGCAGCTTGTTATAGTTATTTGTTATTTCTGTTCCCGTTTGCCGTGTGTGGCCATAATCAGTCAGTAGTGGTAACCTTGCCGGTCACGTAATTAGTTAGCATGTTATTGTTGAGTTACAGAGAACTAGACAGCATGGTGGCCTTGTCGGCCCGCATAGGTTCCCCTATAGTAGTATGTTTCTGGTTAGCTGTCATTACAGGTACAGGTGGCTACAGGCCAATGGGCCGGGGGCTGTGTTTACAGCCGTTATATAGCCCTTTGTTTCCAGAAATTTGAGTTAGAGCCAGTCAGGCACCAGATGTGCTTAGGCTCACCAGATAGCAGTCTAGGTCCTTCTAGGGCACCAGGTGCCAGTCATACCCCCCAAGGCGGAGCGTGACATTTCCATTTTGTTATTCTCATTTACCCTTAGCTAGCTTAAAATTGTTTTCCACCGTTAAGTTCGTTCGCGTGTCGTTGTCTTGCCCTTTTTACCAATTTCACTTAGCAACCAGAATTTTGAACACGTTTGATATCACATGAATGACATAATATAAAGTACCAGCTCATGGTACCGACACTGGCGGTACTTCAGACTCGATTTACAACTAAGATAATAATCATAAACAATACGCCTTTCACTTCACGTTCGTTCACTTCAAGCATATTTAAATCTTCAAGATTTCAATGAAGTATTTCTAATATTTTGGGTAGAATAATGTATTACTCAATAGGAACTCAAAATGTAGGAACATTGGCCTGATCAACAACAAGATTTTGTGCTTGGAAAATAAGAATAGGGATGCTTTTACATACCTCGCTTCATCGCATCTCTTTAGCCAATTTCTTCCGCTTGCTAGAAACTCCGACACCTTCAACTTCCTTACTTACCCTTCATGGAATGAGGACTGGTTTATGCCAAGTTCCAAGTCAAAATTCATGTCCCAAAACGTACAACCAAACAGCCACATCACAAAATAATTTTCAGCAATTCTACATACCTTAGGCGTCTTAAACTTGAGGCAATTCAAGAGAGTTTCGCTTACGTGCTTTTGGTGTTTAACTTCCACAAAGGTGTGTTGTATTCCATCCATCTTTGGATAAATTACAGCATCTATATAGCTGTAACAACCTCCCGAAAAGGGGCAGCAACCTCAGTCAAATATCACATAAAACATATATCGACTTCATTTCTTTTCCTTACTTTAGCTTGCGAATTTGAGCGGATGAACCAAGTAGGAACACTTACCTTTCACTTGTATCTAACCCCTTCCGATATGGAGTTCCTCTTCAGCCAGATACTGTTCTAAAACGTAGCAACCATGCTGCCAAAACGCCGCAACAACACACACCCAAGCAACACATAAGTTCCAACTTCACTTCCAACATAACTTGTTAATTCATGAGAATTTAAGGAGTAAAAACACCTACCTCCTTTTGTATTCAACTATCACTAATATGGAGGTAGAACTTCAACTCCCTACTGGCCAAAAACGCAGCAGCTTGGCAGCCAAAAAACGCAGCAACTCGACGATTAGAAGCTCACGACATAAGAAATCCTTTCCAAGCTTGGACTATAAGGAAATTTGACCTATCCATGCAATTTCTTACCTGGGATTTTTTTTCACCATTGGATAGAGCTCTCAATTCTGAAAAAGAAATCAAGTAAAATGGAGTAGGAATGAGCTTTCTAGCTCAAATTTACTTCATATAGGTGGGCTATCCAAGGCCTGGGCGGTGCCTGCATGTGAAGCCCGTCGACGTGCCCGCGCGCGCGCCTGCTGCCTGCCTGTCTTGCACCTGCGCGCATGGGCGCTTTTCCAGCCGACAGTGCTGTCTTTAAATGAGCATAACTTTTTACTCCAAACTCCAATTGATGAGCGGGTTTTTCACTGTAAACTAGACTCAAATACCTTTCATTTGATAGGTTATAGGACTTCTGAATCATTATATGTTTGGAGATATGTCCATTTAAAATTTACCCTTACTTACAAACTTCACATACTCTTTGCTTTTCCCCTTGCACATGTTTCCCTCCACACCTAAGGCCAACATACAACCCATAATTCCCTTAATATGATATATAAACATCAAATAATCATCAAAAAAAAATTTAGGGTGTAACATATCCACCAAAAACGTACCGAAAATAAAAAATGGGGGAACCTAAAACAAAACCAAATATCAACCAAAAAAATTTACTACAAGCTAATAGGATAAGTCATGAATCACAAAAAAACTAGGCCCACCATGTATAAATTTAGCAATTAAAGCATGTACGATGAAATGAAGTTACTTCTCCCAACCCACACTTAGTCGGTAGCACTGTCCTCAGTGCTATAATTAAAGCATAAGTAAAAGGGTGAAAGGAGAACTCCTTGGGCCTCTAGTTCTCCTCGTCAATGGGAATAAGAGCAACTTCCCCCATATTAAAATCATCCTCATCATTAGACTCTAAATCAAAGTCAACTCTCGCCATCTCCAAGTCAGTGGCGACATCATCATCTAGGGGCTCTTCAAATCTGGGCCCAACTCTACAGAGGGGTCTCGAATACTCACTCAAGAGGTAGTCCATATTGAGTCACTATAGATACTCCTCTGTCACTCAATTCATTCTCAATTGTAGCATCTGCATGTCGTATAGGTGACTCAACATGTTATCAATTCGCGCATCGCACTCACTGATTGAAAGGACTAGACCATGTATGCCTTCCACATCCTTAGTCTCTGTCACATCAATCCCCTTCAAGTCATACCTTGGCTTACAATCTGCTACCTCCTCCTCAATTTGGTACCCTCTTAGAAATTGGGTCAAGAGACCCCCAAAACTGAATCTTTGCCCCTTTTCACCCTTTTTCTCCTCAACACATCCTTAATGATTGCAACCACATTAACTAGCATCCCTCATCAAAGTATATACAAGATACACTCTTTACCTCATAACATAAGTCATGTGCTTATCAAACACCAAACAAGCACAAGTAATTTTTAATCAAATCCTAGCTTCTCTACTCATGTGGGCATAAGGGAAAGACACATGATACTAGTATTGTTAGTGGCAGCCCTCCTTGCAACCGAATTTGGGCCACTAAGAGTGTGTGTAATATATCTACAGTGAGGTGTCAAAATAAAGTTTTTAAAGAGTTGTGGGTCAATGTTTGGTGAACCAAGTATTCAATTCAAAATAACAGGCGAAAAATTAACAATTTGCCCTCGAATTTTTACTTGGTTTGACCTTTCCTTTGGCTCTTAATTTTCAAGAAATTCCCTCACCATGTTCAAGTTACATTCACCCAGATCATTAAACACAAAGCCTAGACTAAGAATATGCAATCTATCTACAATATGAGGAAAGTTGAATGCCAAACTTTCTCTATCAATAAACAATTAATGTGAGTACTTTGATTCTTTGTGTTTCTTAAATCATTTCTTACCTTCTTGCTTCGTGACCCAACGGAGCCCAAAACACCTCAATGTTTGTTGTGGTAAGCTCACATCCTTATTTTTATCTTCCTTAGATCTCCTTTACCTCTTAGAACAATGGCTTGAAGAAGGCACTTCTTTCCCTTACTAGGTTTTGGTGCCATTATAGGAGAAATTTCAAGAAAAATGTTGCCTTTTATGATTTGGGTGAAAACGTTTGGAGTAATTTATGAGAAAGATGTAGATTTTGTGGAAAATTTTAAAGAGAGATAGGGTGTGTGACTTGCTAAAAGAATAAGTGGGAAGAAAAAAAATTAGGTTTTTGCTTTTAAAACCCCCACATAAGTCAGGTTAGACCCACCGACCTGTGAAAATGTTTCCCTTGGAGTCGGCCCGTGCGAAGTGGTGCTCCACGCGGTGCCAGGCACTATCTGTCATGGTGCTTCATGCAGTGCTAGGCACTATGCATTGTGCTGCTTCATGCGGTGCTAGGACCTGCGCGTTCATCTATGCCGTGCATTGCTAGGATCGATTTTCTTGCACCCTATTTTAAACTTTTATGCTTAAAACTTCTTTATGTGTATTATAACTTAATCTTGCACACTTGAACAAACACGTTAACTCCAAAAGATTACAAAATCAAATCATCTTGGGTTGTCTCTCAAGTAGCACCTGATTTAACATCGTGACACGACGCAGATATCTTGATTACTCAGACTTCATCAAGATACGTATTGGACACATGGTCACATGAAATGACCCTCATTTTGGGAGTTTGGAATGGTATCACTCATTAGAGTGCCCTTTTACCTTTTATTTAATGTGGCAAAGATCTATCCCTCCTGCTGCTCCAATCGCTTGATGGAGGTCGAACGTGAGTCCACCAATTGACTCAAGCTTGAAAGTTCCCCTTTTATCTTTTAAACTCATATCTCAGTGGAGTCAACTTTTTTCATCATACGAATCATCAAATCTTCTAACCTTGTGGTCCCAGAGTCGTTCACAATAGGTTCTCTTGCTCATGGAGGAATAAAAACTCTACTTCTATTATTCATTGGGGCCTCTCTATTCCTCCATTGACCTTGATCCCTATCTCTAGCCCCTACTCAGTCATAGTGATTATTCCCATAGTAGTTCCAACCTTGATTTCCTTAACCTTGATGCCAAGAGTCTTGGTTAGACCCTTGGCTATTGGCCTAGAAATCCCCATGATTGTTCATAAAATTTGCTTCCTCTTTAGCATAAGGGTAATGATCATCATACCTGGGTCCCCTATCTTGCGCATTCACAACATGCACCTTCTGTATATTCAATATGGTGAGGTTTATGGTAATCAACTCTAACAGGGTCTTGATATGGGTCAGGTCTTGATATGGGTTATGTCTTGGTCCCGTTCTTCTCTTTTTTTTCCTACTCTACAGACATCCCTCCTGAATAGTTTGTTGCAGCAGCCTTGGACTCTTTAGTATGACATGCCCTATTGGTATTTGTAATTTTATCTAGTATATCACTGGCATCTGCAAAAGTATGGGCCATTATGGATCTCTCAACTATCCCATCTGTTATAACTTTGTTAGCGGCGCTCAGTGACCTATAGAATACCTTCAAAAGGACCTCCTCAGGAAGTTGTGATTAGGACATTATTTCAATTTCTTCATGAACCTTAACCATGCCTCATGTAGAACTTCCCTGGGTAATTGTCTGAAGTTATTAATTTTATCCCTCAACTGAATCATCCGTGAGAGTGGGAAGAATCTCTCTAAGAAAGCTGCAGTCAGCTTTGCCAAAGTAGTGATACACTCACCTGGAAACTCGTTCAACCACAAACTATCTTCTCCAGCTAATAAGAATAGAAATAAGAGAAGTCTAATAGCCTCTAGAGAAACTCCGAGCAGTCTGTAAGTATTGTAGATACTGATGAAATTTATTAGATGTTAGTTTGGATCTTCATTGGACAAACCATTGAACAACCCTTTCATGCTCAACAATTGTATCATAATGCTAGTGACATCGAATTTAGTATTCTACTGGCAGTGGTGGTGGAACAATGGTTCCTGTGCAGCCAACCTCCTTTTACTCGTACTCCCCTTTGAAGAGAATATTCCTTACGACATTACATTCATGATGACTAGGGGGGTTCTATTTGTTCCTTTCTTGTAATACCCCCGAAGTGCCTAAGACTAGACCCAAGAGGTGGAAAGGAAAATCAGCAGAAAAATCTGGAATTTCCCCTCAGGTGGTCTGGTATGGGTCGTTAGAAGAAAGAACAGGCCGTTAGAAGTGCCCATGGTGAAAGGTTGCATATTTGGACTGGAAAATACGGGTCTTAGAATAAACAATTGGTGGTTGCAACGAGTCATTGGATTGGAGTCGTGGTGAGGCTGGTCTTGATCAGGGAGGAAGTGATGGGTCTTCAGATGACTCATTGTTGGTACTAACGAGTCGTTGTATTTGTCCATTGTAAGGATTTCCAGGATGGTGATAGTGGTGACGACAGCTGGTAACCATGAGTTGTTGGAGGTTGGACCGACTCGTCTTGTCCGGTCATTGTAGGAAATATGAGACATGAAATAGGGGCGAGACAACGAGCGAAGTGAAAGGTCATGGGGGCGAAGGACGACCTGTTGTGTAGGTCTTCGAATAAAGCAGTGGCTAAATTTCTATGAATCCAGTAAGGGCAAAACCGTAATCTCCACACCTCTAAGTCCCCTACTATGTCATTTTAAGCTCAGAATGGGGTGTATTAAGAGGGTTTAACTCATTTAACCCACCCTCCTTCATGCATGCAAACATAGAGCTTTCAAAGAGTGATCAAGCTTAATTCTTCCAAATTTTCCATCAATGCTTCCTTGGGGATTCAAGGGATTGTAGGATCTGATTCTCTCAGGTATGTAAGGTTATGAATGGGTGAATTTGTTCACATCCATGCCTAATCCCTCTATAATTAAGGAAAATCAATATGTTGATCCTATGGGGTTTTAACCCAATGCATGAATTTCCTAAGTTTATACCATGGGTATTAACTAAGCATGTTTCTATTATTGAATTATGAATTATGGGAAAGTTTTACATTGTTTTCAATTATAATTATGTTTTCAAGCATTATATTAAAATTCCCATCCATGAGAAGTTCATGAAAGTTGAGATTTATGATAAATGTTCAAGTATGATGAGATATTATTGATGGAAAGCATGTTTTCAAGTTACCTATGTCTATGATTATGTTTTCAAGTGAAATAAGTATTGTCAAGCATGTTGAAGTATTTGGCAAGCCCATATGTTCATGTATGATTCATGATTTCACGAATTAGCTTACCACATGATTTTGGAGTCAAGACTCCCATTTATGTTCAGCTTGTGATATGGTTTGAGCCAAGGCTCCTCATGTATTATTTCAGATTTTATATGTATATGATTATTCAGCTTCATCAATAGACAGTGGTTAGCTTTATTGAAAAACGATTGAGAGCATATGCATGTTTTTTGGGAGTAGTGTCTAGCACCGAGTAGGCTAAGGGCTAGTCAATCCTATGCTTTAGAACTACGCGCCAACGTAGGTATGATCAGATTATTTTAGGACCTCCTATGTGATATTTCCCCTTCCCCAAGGGGCCTTTAGCTTGATATCGATATCATGGTAGCGTCTTTAGCCTTAGGAAGGCTTTAGACGACTTTGCTCACTTGAGTGTGATAGTCGGGACCACGTAAGCTCTATCGTGGTAATGTCAGTTATATGACGAGTCTCCCATTGTTCCTCATGATTTCAGTTATGCATGTTTATCATTCATGATATATATATATATATATATATATATATATATATATATATATATATGTACGAAAGCAGGTTTGACCTAATGTTCAATTTTACTTATGATTATCATATTTCAGCTTTGGGTCATTCGATTCAGGTATGATGTTCAGTTATGTTCAGATCATGATTTTAGAAAATAGCATGCAAGCCCTACTCTCAGATTCTTATCTTCATTGTGTTTTATATTATGCATGTTTTAAATGATTTTACTCATTTAAGGGGCTTACTTACTTTGCATACTCGGTACATTCCATGTGCTGACCGCATACCCTATGTTATATCATTTTATAATATAGGCTCTAATCTTCAGAAGAAGTCTCGTCACTAGCCATCTTCCGGAGTTAGCATCCAGTCTCTATTGGTGAGTCCTCATCTGTCGAGGTCCCTTATTCTATTAAGTTATGTTTACGTATTTTCAATTTCAGACTTAGAGAGTTAGTTGGGGTCTTGTCCCATCAACTCATCAGAATTAGGCGTTTTTCAGATAATAGATTGTATTCAGCTTCAGACTCGTGTTGTATATTCGGATTGTATTTTATGCTTGGACTTCTGCTATGTTTATTATGTTAAGTATTCTTCTTTATTTGATTAAGTTAGATGTATTTTCATGCCATGGGTCGAAATGGAGTCTCTCGGGGCTCCTTGTCCCGTGTCTCGATCTGGGCCTATGTTCGGGTCATGCAAACTTTGTATTAGTCCAATAGGTTTTGAAGTATCCTAGGGTGTCTGAAAGCAACGTTAAGTAGAGTCTTTTCATGGGCGTGAAGTGCACCACACCTATGAAGAAGAGGCTACGAGATGTTTAGAAAATGTTCCCTTCTTTCATGATCTATGTCGTGGGGTGAAATGTCTCTCTATCCTTTTAACTTGTGTTATTCGCGATTGCAGAATCATGCCTCCCCGCAGATTTAATGGAAGAAGAAATGGAAATGGAAATGGTCATGAGGAGGCAATAGGGACGGGCACTAACAAGCCTCACCAGTCCATGAGCACTATGCATCAGAGCCGGTTTCCCATGCTGAATTCAGGGCAGCCATTTAGATGCTATCACAGGACTTGACTTCCTAGGTCAATTAGCAGGTGGTAGCGCGTGTCCCTCAGAAAGAGAAAGCAGCAACAACACGATTTAGAGATTTCCTAAGGATGAACCCACCAGAGTTTCTTGGGTCAAAGGTGGATGAGGATCCACATGAGTTTATTGACGAAATTCTGAAGATCACCCAAGTCATAGGGGTAACTAGAGAGGAATGTGCGGATTTAGCCTCATATCAATTGAAGGGGGTCACACACATTTGGTTAAAACAGTGGAAGGATAGTAGGGAAGCCGGAGAAGGCCCTATCAGTTGGGAGGAGTTCCACGTTGCTTTTCTAGATCGATTCTTCCCTCGTGAGATGAGGGAGTTGAAGGCGGCCGAGTTCGTGAATCTAAAGTAGGGAACAATGACAGTGCAAGAATATGCCCTAGAGTTCACTCATTTATCAAAGTACGGCCCAGAGTTAGTGGTTGATCAGAGGGCACGAGTGAGCAGTTTTTTTCATGGGGCGGTGGACTATCTAGACAAGGATTGAAGAACTTCCATGCTCCATTACGATATGGATTTTCCTCGGATAGTCTTGTACGCCCAGTAGATGTAGGCGATGCATCTGAGGGAGAGAGAGGCTAAGAGGGCTAGGACAGACAGATATAGGTTCTCTCAACTGAGGCCAGGTGGTGGGCACTGACAGTAGTCCCACCAGAGATCTTTAGCCCCAGCATCTTCAGCAATGAGTGTGCCATCCAGACCTATGCACGACCAGAGAGGACGAGCATCAGACTCCAGGGGTTAGAAAAGTAAGCCTGCAGATCCCAGTATCCCGTTTGTGACAAGTGTGGCCAGAGGCACATGGGTCAGTGTTTGGCGGGTATAGGTGCTTGCTTCGGGTGCGGGAAGCCCCAGAGATTGCCCAGCAGCTAGACAAGGCCATGATAGGGGCCGAGGCCCATCTTCCAATTCAGCAGCTCTACCCACATGCCCAGCCCAGTAGGGAGCATCTACTAGCACAGGTGGTGGTCAGCGCCAAAACAGATTTTCTATGCCCTAGCATCCTTCCAGGAGCAGGAGGTCTCCCCGGATGTAGTAACTAGTATGTTGCAAGTTTTCCACCTTGACGTATATGCTTTGTTAGATCCAGGGGCTACCTTGTCTTTTGTGACACTTTATGTGGGTAGTAGTTTTGGAGTCAGTCTCGAACTCTTGTCAGAACCCTTCTCAATCTCTATTCCAGTGGGTGATTCAGTTGTAGCTAGACGGGTGTTTAGAAGTTTCCCCGTTCATAGTTGCTCGGTCTGTGTTATATGGGTATCTAAACCGACACGCAAGTGCACGTGGTCGAACAAGTAGTAAGTGGCTTTAGTAAGCCAAGTATCGATCCCTCAGAGACTTGGATTAAGTGAAGTTTGCTTAAGTATACTATACTATATTTAACTTCTAAATATGCTGACAACAACGTAACCAAAAAGTGAATAATTTGTTTAATAAATTTTATACTACAACTACTAACAATTATCTACTTTGAATTTACTATGGATATGAGCATGCCGAGGTTATAGAACATGTAATGAAACTGATTATAATCATACATTGGTTAATCTTTTCTTCAAGTTGCTAGCCAAGGACATTAGCCAAGAGATTAAAACTCTCGTATTTAATCTCAGTTAAGAATCATAAACCATCCGTCTACATTTCTGTGATCAAATGCAATTCATGACCTAGCAATACAATTCCGGTTCCTAAATTGACTAATACGGCTTTCAAGTATATTTCTATCAGGAAAGCACATCAAAACTCAATTTTCCCAAATCAAGTAAAGAACAATATCCTATTAATTCACAACTTTCCAATTTCGTGCTCTCTCGAGTGAAATCGGACTTTTTAGATATACATTAATGTAGGCCACACACCAATGCGGTAAGAACAAGAATTAATAGAACAACATGGAAGAAAAAGATGAAAAACCATATAAGTAATAATCAAAATTCATCACAAGTGTTCATAACCTCAGCAAGGAAGGGAATTAGCCACTCATTTGTGGATTAATCATCCTAAAACAAGTGTTAATCATACAAACAATTGAATTAGAGAAGAAAGAAAGAGAGGAAAAACCCTGAACTTTTCGTCCCTCAACTGCCTGTAACCCACGTCCTTGCTCCACCAAGTCTGAATTATGAAAAATGAACCTAAGTGTTCTATTTATACTAGTGGGAATTTTTCCCGGAATAACAAGCAACGTGTCACGGAGTGCATCGCGGAGCACTGCCTCCGTGACACGGCGTGAACGCGGACCCTCACTGGAAATTAGGGGTCCGGGAATAAAGCACCAACGTGGCACGGCGTGCAACGCGGAGGCTAGCCACCGTGCCACGGAGCTGTCGCGAGCCTCCATTGGAATTGGTGAATTTTTCACCCTCCAGGCAGAATGCCTCCGCGATGGCAGCGTGACACGGCTCCATCGCGGAGCCCCTTTAATTTGTGCAGTCCAATGCTTTTTCCCTTGCTCGCATCCAAGTCCAACTCCGATATCATCCAACATGCATTTTAGCTTCCCGAAATCACATTTTACCTACAAAACAATGCTAATCATGTTGGTTAGTATAAATTCACATTTTATTACTAATTACATGAAAATGTATACACATTGCTAGATAAACAAGGCGAAAATGATACTTTTGAGTATCACTTGGGCATATAAATCTGCCCAAGCTCACTTACCCCACACTTAAAGTCTTGTTCGTCCTCGAACAACAAACATACAATTCATGCACTATACATCCCAACCTTCGCCACTATGGTGCGACAATTTGAGCTACTGTCATACCGATCATTCAATATTGTGAATCATCAAGAAAACATGCATGGTCTTAACAATGCAATGACCTTCAATACATTAAGACTTCCTAAACTTTAAGAATCGACTCTCGATATCGGCAAACCCATGCAAATCATCTAATCAAGATATCCGACACGAAAATCAATCTTTCATCAAGCATGTGCCCTCACAACTCAAGAGAATCTTCCCCTTTTTGCTCATGTGACACACAAACATTCAAGTAGGGGCATGTAAAAATTAATTTCACTCTCTCTCCCAAAAGAATTCACATGCATCATGTCATGACCCATAAGCTTGCCCTTAGTGTATTACTCCACTAATATAAAGAAATGCAATGTAAGATCACGTAGGACTTTAATGGGTTGTAATGGAAGCTATGAAACTAGTATATATTGGATTAGCCAATAATAGCCACTAGCATCCTTAAGCGCCTTTGCAACACATTCCCATCAACTCATGGACATTGTTTCTCTCTTTTCTCTTTTTTTTCATCATCCCATTCTTGATGATTTACTTTAGTATGGCCCATTTCATTAAGCACACTTGACACGATAACAAAGGTTTTTCATGCACCTTCATTATCATTTAATTATAGCAAGTGCACCTTCAACCTTTTCTTTTCTTCCCTCTCTCTGCTTTTCTTTTTCTTTTCACCATTCTCACTCTTTGACACTTTGGGAAAATTATTTTTTTCTTCTTAAGCGCTTAAGAGTTTTGTATAGACTTTACGGCTAATGAAAAGAAAGAATTAAGCTCAGTTTATACTTTTTGGACAAAAGAAAGAAAGAATAGGCTAAAGGCTCAAAGGGCTGACTAGGGTATACAATCACATAAAGGGGAAGTATGACAAGAAAAAATTAGAAACTCTCGGTTAAAACAAAGAAATGCCTACATCCTTTCCAACACTACACCTCCTTCATTTCGTTTTGTACACACACCAGGCAAGTTCTAGACACTTCACAATAGCATGAAATAACAATACCTCACTTCACACTTTATGCACATGCTCGATTCAAGATGCATTCACAGACTCTTCAATCAGCTAATTACATGAATTCAAACATTAAGCCTCAATCACACCGAATCGAACTCTACAACCTAGGTATCTCAACATATTTACAAAATTGCATGCTTTCATATGAATCACTTTTGCATTTTGAATATCAGGTACAACACACAACCAAAAATTCACAACCATATAGTAACTACAGGTTCCGTGATGCAATCCACCAAAGAAAGAAAAAAATTGAAAATAAATTAAAATAACTACTACCGACTACATTTCCCTTAAGACGGTCGTCATCCATCCATCATAGGGAACGGTCACTAACTATGACGTCGGTTCAATGGGACCATTCTCGGTAAAAGAACGGAAAACAAACGCCGAGAAACCCAAAAATAAAAATTGAAAAATTTGCAAAACATCGATCATTTCGATGGAAAAATTATTTACAAAATATTTTAAATATGAACAAAATATTTTCGCAAAATTTTAAAATTATCGATCATTTCGATAAGCAAAAATATTTACAAAAATTTTACAGACTTAGCTGGCAACATCAACATTCCACAACACAAATCAATTCCACAAACATGTACAGATACAGAACAATTTGAAAATTCACAAACACAGGGAAACATACATACAAAAATACATAGTAAAGCATACAAGCAAACCAGCCCAGCCCAGCACCTAACTACTCCCCACCCCACACTTAAATCGAACACTGTCCCCAGTGTTCACAAAAATTAAAAATCACAAAATTGGGTGGTGGAACTCCCTGATCAGTCAAAGTATTCCACTTCTTCATCAGGTGCTGCTGCCTCATCTCCCATGTCCGAGTCGCCTCCGTCGTCATCATCGGACTCCACATCGGAGTCCTCCCGATGTGTCTCCTCGTCCGTGGGGATGTCATCGTCAGTGGGCTCTATAAAGGCTGGCCCCACTCGGCATAGAGCCCTGGCATTTTCGCCAAATGGGTAATCTAGCTCGAGCTGCCATAGCTCCTCCTCCGTGGCTGGTCTCCCACCGATCGTGAGCTGGAGCATTTGCATCCCAACATCCGCGCCATGTACTGGTCATCACGAGCATGTCGCTCGCCAAGCGTCAGCACTGGCCCGTGGGTGGTGTCGGGGGCCTTAGTTTTGGTCACATCCAAGGCCCGCCGCTCCAACTGTGGGATATAATCCAAAGCCTCTTCCTCGACGTCGAGGCCCCGGAGAAAGGTGGTGAGTAGTCCACCGAACCCATACCTGTGGCCCTGGTGTAATCGGGCTCTCTTCATGGCAGATATGATGACCGCCCCAACATTAATCTCCAGCCCTTTCATCAGGTCATACACCAGGAAAACACGGTCTCGGGTCACATCAGTCATGTGTACCCCCGGGATTAGGCACGAGCAGACTATCTTCAGCCAGATTCGGGCTTCCCTGTTCATTTGAGAATATGGCAGAGTCTGGTGGTAGCCCTTTTCTTTATGTCTGCTCCATCTAGCTGTGGATCGAGCCCCACACAGTGTGCGTCTGATGTCGGCATACGGTGGGGTAATGTTCAGCTGGCGGAGAACGTGGGCGTCTGTATCCCGCGCTCCTATGATGGCATTTAGCTGTTGGGGTTCCAGAGTGACTATCTGCCCTCTAATCTTGATGGTGTGGCTTCTGATTGTCGGGTTCCAATTAGCATAGAACTCCCGGACCAAGTGCAGGTTGCATTCCTTGGGCTCCTAAAATATGAAACTTAGCCCAGCAGCCTCGATCCGTTGAACTATTCGGGGGAACTCCTGTGCTAATGGCTCCCGTGCTATATGCTCCTCGGGGAAATATTTGTTCTCTTTGTGCTTAGCATACCACTTCTTCCCCTCATCAGTCACCCATCTCGTTCCGTATTGGCGGCGCTGGCCGCGTGGAACTGCTGGTGCAGCTGGGACTGCTGTGCCCAGTCTGAGTCTTTTCCTTCCGGTGCCTGAAGTTGATGCACCCTTACCTTTATCTTGCCTTCTTGCCATTTTACCTGTCAACACAAGTAAACAAGCTCAATGTTAAGCTAAATGAATATTAACTTCGGCTAAGGTCGGGTTACGCTAAGTTTACCCCACACTTAGTCCTTAGCTACAGTTGCGATACTACGACAAGAATAACTTTATTTACACCAAAATACCAGCCATACACTCATGCTTAAGTGCGTTCAAACAAAAATTCGACGGTATAACTTCTGCGTACTACTCAGACTTCGTACAGCTAATCCCAATCACTACCATCGCTAGCCAAGAAAAAACGAAGAAACAAAACAACAACAAAATTTTATACACATTTACCTATACAACCAACCAAATTCGAACAAATTTCAACATTTCCCCCCAAAACCCGAGAATTCATCGTCTATTACATTCAAACACTTCTTACAACAATTCATCTCATTTAACAAGTACACCCCGGCATAGAATTCACAAATTCAACACATTACCAATTTCAAATTCAACAACCAAGCCCTAGAATTGAATTTCGCAATCAGCTTCGAATAATTCATGCAATCGACAAGTTCAAACAATCATTACAACATTCCGAACTTTTATCAATCAATAAATAACTCGAATTCATGCTTAATTTTGACTTAGGGTGATTTAGTTCACCTCCCATGCTTAATTTCGAATAAAATCGACAAAAACTTGAGAGAGAATCGGAAAACATACCTTGTCGTTGAATAAGCAAAGAAAACTTGGTAATTCGTTGCCTTAAGCTGTGGCACGTTGGTGGGGAGGGATTTTGGGATGTTTGGTCACGGAGGAAAATGAGAATGAGGGAAAAAAGGGAGAAATCGGGGTTTAAAATGTAGAAAACACGCGGGTCACCCGGCAACCCGGTGTGACCCGTCACAATTTATACGGCAACGTGTCACGGAGTGCATCTCGGTGCACTGCCTCCGTGACACGGAGCCATTGCGATAGCCTTCTGGAAATTTTGAAATTTTTGGATTACACCTCAACGTGTCACGGAGGGTAACGCGGAGGTCCTCCTCCGTGACACGGAGCTATCTCCCCAGCTCACTGTCTTCTATATTTTATTAATTTGTCATACCTCGCCTTTTCCTTCACGATTCTGTGCACATTTTTCTCCGTTTGACCTGAAAATCATCTCACAAAACAAAATTGGTTAGAATAATAGGTTTCACCTAACTAAAATAAAAAATACTGACTAAAATGAAATTTTTTTGTAATAAATCAAGAAAAGAGAAAAAAAAAGAAAAATTTATTTACACTTTACAAATGAAAGAAAAAACTATATATATTTTTTTCACTGGTTGCCTCCCGTGCAGCGCCTGGTTTACCGTCGCGGCTCGATGTCATTTACGCTCAATTGTCCACTAGGGTGACGATTTCTCACGATCATTGTCCTCCCCCCAGTAGTGCTTACACCGTTGGCCATTTACTAAGAACGTGGCACTCCGATCTTCTTGCCACAATTCTACAGCCCCATGAGGGGTCATTCTTACCACTTCAAATGGTCCTGACCATTTAGACCTCAGCTTTCCAGGAAACAACTTCAATCTCGAATTGAAGAGCAAAACTTTCTGTCCCGGCTCGAAAATGCGATGCACCACATGCTTAACATGCCATCTTTTGGTTCTTTCCTTGTAGTACTTGGCATTCTCATAGGCATGCCAGCGGAACTCATCAAGTTCACTAAGCTGCATTAGTCTCTTTTTGCCCGCCAGCTCTAAGTCCATATTTAGCTTTCTGACAGCCCAGAAGGCTCTGTGCTCTAACTCCACCGGAAGATGACATGCTTTGCCATAGACCAATCGGTATGGTGAGGTTCCAATCGGTGTCTTGTAAGCGGTTCTGTAAGCCCACAATGCCTCATCAAGTTTGCTGGACAAATCATTTCGTTGTGTATTCACCGTTTTCTGAAGAATCTGCTTCACTTCTCTATTTGAAACCTCTACTTGCCCACTAGTTTGGGGGTGGTATGCTGTTGCCACTTTATGGCGCACCCCATACTTGGCTAGTAATTTCTTGAAACTTGCAATGACAAAGTGAGCCCCTCCATCACTGATAATGGCTCGGGGTGTCCCGAACCTTGTGAGGATGTGTTTTTTCACAAACTTCGTTACTACCTTGTTGTCATTCCTGGGGCAAGCTATTGCTTCCACCCATTTTGATACATAATCTACGGCCACCAAGATGTAACGATTACCAAATGACGGTGGGAATGGACCCATGAAGTCAATGCCCCATACATCAAAAGGCTCAACTTCCAGTATATTCTGCAGCGGCATCTCTTGTCTTTTGCCAATTGATCCTGTACGCTGACATCTATCACTCATTTTGACATACGCCATAGAGTCTCTGAATAGTGTTGGCCAAAAGAACCCTGACTGTAGAACCTTGTGTGCTGTTCTCTCGCTTCTGTGATGCCCTCCATACAATGAAGAATGGCAGCCCCTCAACACCTCTGCAATCTGACTCTCTGGGATGCATCTTCTCATTACCTGATCTGGTCCCTGTTTGAATAAATATGGTTCATCCCAAACATAGTGCCGGCTATCGTGCCTCAATTTCCTTCTTTGCTGGTCTGTTGCCTCAGGTGGGTATACTCCGCTCACTAGTAAGTTGACTATGTCTACATACCAAGGAACTTCTCTAACTGCAAAGAGTTGCTCATCGGGGAACTCTTCATTTATGTTATCACTTTCCATCACATGCGACCGACTTTCCAGTCGTGATAGGTGATCTGCTACTTGGTTCTCGCTCCCCTTTCTGTCTCTGATCTCAAGGTCGAACTCCTGCAACAATAAGATCCATCTGATCAACCTGGGCTTAGCATCCTTCTTGTTGAATAGGTACCGAATAGCTGCATGATCGGTGTACACCACAACTTTCGAACCCACCAAATAAGACCTGAATTTGTCAAATGCAAACACCAAGGCTAGCATTTATTTCTCTGTGACTGTGTAATTGCTTTGGGCCGTATTCAGTGTTTTGCTTGCATAATAAATAGAATGGAAAATTCTATTTTTTCTTTGCCCCAATACGGCTCCCACAGCCACATCACTGGCATCACACATCAGCTCAAATGGTTGTTCCCAGTCAGGAGAAGTAAGTATAGGTGCTTCTATTAATTTCTGCTTCAACTTTTCAAATGCTGTAACACACTCATCATTCAACTCGAACTTTACCTCTTTTTCTAGCAATCTACATAGCGGTCTAGAAATGTTGGAAAAGTTTTTGATGAATCGTCTGTAGAATCCTGCATGCCCAAGAAAACTGCGCACACCTTTCACTGACACTGGTGGTGGCAACTTTTCAATAACCTCGATCTTAGCACGATCGACTTCCAACCCCTTTTTAGATACTTTGTGGCCAAGGACAATACCCTCCTTCACTAAGAAGTGGCATTTCTCCCAGTTTAATACAAGGTTGGATTCCTCACAGCGAGCCAGCACCCTGTCAAGATTCTGCAAACAAGTAGCAAACGAATCACCGAAAACAGAAAAATCATCCATAAATACCTCAACAAAATCCTCCACCATATCATGGAAAATAGCCATCATGCATCTCTGGAATGTGGCGGGTGCATTGCATAACCCAAACGGCATTCGCCTGAAAGCATATGTCCCATAAGGACAGGTGAAAGTAGTCTTCTTTTGATCCTCCGGAGCTATGGCTATTTGGTTATAACCAGAGTACCCATCAAGGAAGCAATAATATTCCTGTCCTACCAACCTATCCAGTATTTTATCAATAAAGGGGATGGGGTAATGATCTTTCCTAGTGGCTTCGTTTAGCTTTCTGTAGTCCATGCAGATCCGCCAGCCTGTGACGGTTTGAGTAGGGATCAACTCATCTTTCTCGTTGGTGACTACAGTCATCCCCCCTTTCTTTGGAACACATTGAACGGGGCTGACCCATTCACTGTCTGAAATTGGGTAGACCACACCTGCATCAAGCCACTTGATTATTTCTTTCCTTACCACATCCTTCATTGCTGGATTAAGTCTCCGTTGCGGCTGAACGGTTGGTTTGGCTCCTATCTCCATGAATATCCTGTGTGTGCAGAAAGCTGGATTAATACCCTGAATGTCTGACATCTGCCAACCCATTGCTTTCTTCCTCTTTCTGAGAACACCCAATGCTGCCTTTTCCTGTGCCTCCGTCAAGTCTGCAGAGATGATAACTGGTAACGTCTCCCCCTCCCCCAAAAAGATATATTTTAAATGGGGAGGCAATTCTTTCAGCTCCAGCTTCGGTGCCTCCTCAATGGATGGTTTCGGCAAAGGCTCTAGAGATCTCATCAATGATTGAAATTCCTGTCTCCTTGGATGATTCTGTGTTCCATTCAACAATTGGACCATTCCACACGCCTCTCTATCTCCAAAATGATTGGAGTGCGTCAACGCTCTTTCCAATGGGTCTTGAGATTCAACAATCTGCCTAATTTCTTCATGTTCAACCACATTGATTGCTGAAAGCTCCTCATTTATAGCTGGCAGCTTCATGGCTTTTAACACATCAAATATCTCTACCTTGTCATATGCCCGCATTGTAAGTTGACCCGCAGCTACGTCGATTAATGCTTTCCCGGTTGCCAAGAAGGGTCGTCCCAAAATAAATGGGACTTCCGCGTCTGGTTCAAAATCCAGAATAATAAAATCTACCGGGAAAATTAGGGAGCCCACTTGCACTAGAACATCCTCAACAATGCCATCCGGCCTAGCTAAGGATCGATCCGCCAACTGCAAGATTACGGTTGTAGGTCTAGGACTTCGTAGACCCAACTTTCTGAATACCGAAGATGGCATCAGATTTATGCTAGCTCCCAGGTCACACAATCCACGAGCTCGGATGCTCCGCCCAATAGTAAGCTGGATAGTAAAACTTCCAGGGTCTTTTAGCTTCATGGGAAGTCTATTTTGGATCCGGGAAGTGCACTCCTTCGTCAAAGCCACCGTGGCATACTCAGTCAAATGACTTTTGTTGGCCACGATGTCTTTAATGTATTTGGCATATTTAGGCACTCCCTGCAAGACATCAACAAGAGGTAGGTTAACATGTACCTGTTTAATAACCTCCATGAATTTCTTGAAACACGCCTCCTCGTGTTTCTTGAGTCGTTGAGGGAACAGGGGTGGAGGTCTTTCTGATTCAGCTTCTTTGGTCTTCCCCCTTTCCGAACTTTGCTCCCCCTCAACTTCTGCTGCTCCCGAATTTTGAGGTGGTCTTTCTGGTTCCACCTCCTTCAGCTGCAAACCACTCCTTGTGGTCACTGCATTTACCTGCTTCGGATTTGGATCCGTGTCACTCGGCAGTCCTTCTCTGGGCCTTATATTTTGGGCACTAGAAAATTGCCCAAATTGATACTCAAGAGCCTTTGTCGCTAACTAGTTATTTTTCACTTCGGCTGCCAATTTAACATAGTCAGCCTACAATTGCGCTTGATTAGAGATCATGGTCTTGAACATTTCATCAATGCTGGGTGATGGTGGTGGAGGAGGGGCATTGTTATTTCTGAATTGAGATTGATAGTTCTGTTGCCCTCCTTGATTCCTTTGCATACCGTGACCCGCACTTTGGCCTTGATGGTTGTTGCTACCCCATGAAAAATTTGGATGGTTCCTCCAATTTAAATTGTAGCTACTCCCATACTGCTGATGATTTCTTTGTGCATTCCCCATAAAGTTAACCGAATCAGGATTTGCTCCACAGCACTCAGCTGAGTGCTCACTGCTTCCACACACTTCACACCACATTTGCTGGACTACATTAACTGGAGCTGAAGGCTGGTTCAAAGTCATGTTGCTGAAATGGTTGTTCAATTGATTCTGCAAAGCAGCTATCTGTGTAGCGATAGCTATAAATCCATCCACTTCAAGCACTCCTGCTGCTTTCCTTGCCCCACCTCGTGATGAATCAGCATTCCATTATGGATTGCCCTGTGAAATCCGGTTTAGCAAGGTGTACAACTCCTTATAAGTCTTTTCCAGCGCTGGCCCTCCAGCTGCTGAATCTAGCAATATTTTGGTATGGGGTTCCAAACCCTCAATAAATGTGTGCACCAACACGTCATTGGACTGATGATGATGAGGACAGTCCCGCAACATGGATTTAAATCTTTCCCAGGCTTGATATATATTTTCTCCCTCCCTCTGTTTGAAACTCAAAATTTGACTTCTAAGTCTTGCTGTTTTGCTAGAGGGAAAAAACCTTATCAAGAACTTTCGTGCAAGATCATCCCACGTTGAAATAGAATTTGGTGGCTCAGCTTTCAACCACCTATTGGCTTCACCGAGTAATGAGAACGGAAATAATGTAAGCCGAACATAATCAGGTGATACTCCAACGGGTATATAAGTGTCACTTATCTCCAAGAAGTTTTGGAGATGCTGTTGTGGGTCTTCATGAGGGAGACTGGTAAATTGCCCGCTTGTGTGCAGCAATTGCACCATATTTTGCTTGAGTTCAAATCTCCCTCCAGGCTCTGGTTTGCGGATACTGGATGTAACATTGTTGGCAAGTGGGATTGCCACCTCACGAACCGGCCTTGCTGCTGCTTCTTCGGGCACTAACACTGCCCTCACAACCGGTGGATTTTGTTGCTCCATAATAGTCTGTCTGAGCAACTGCAGCTTCCTTTGTAGAGCTTCTCTCCGTTTACTATGAAATATACGTTCAGGCTCTATATAAGATTCCACCAGCTCTTTGTCTCTTGCCAGTGTTCACAACAATTAAGTCTGCAAAATACAGGCTAAGACCAAGTTGTCAACACTAAAGAAAAGAAAATAAAAATACACTAAATTTACACTTAACACAATTTCACCAATTGCCAAATCCCCGGCAACGACGCCAAAATCTTGATCGGTCTGTGTTATATGGGTATCTAAACCTACACGCAAGTGCACGTGGTCGAACAAGTAGTAAGTGGCTTTAGTAAGCCAAGTATCAATCCCTCAGAGACTCGGATTAAGTGAAGTTTGCTTAAGTATACTATACTATATTTAACTTCTAAATATGCTGACAACAACGTAACCAAAAAGTGAATAATTTGTTTTATAAATTTTATACTACAACTACTAACAATTATCTACTTTGAATTTAAACTATGGATATGAGCATGTCGAGGTTATAGAACATGTAATGAAACTGATTATAATCATACATTGGTTAATCTTTTCTTCCAGTTGCTAGCCAAGAACATTAGCCAAGAGATTAAAACTCTCGTATTTAATCTCAGTTAAGAATCATAAACCATCCGTCTACATTTCTGTGATCAAATGCAATTCATGACCTAGCAATACAATTTCTGTTCCTAAATTGACTAATACGGCTTTCAAGTATATTTCTATCAGGAAAGCACATCAAAACTCAATTTTCCCAAATCAAGTAAAGAACAATATCCTATTAATTCACAACTTTCCAATTTCGTGCTCTCTCGAGTGAAATTGGACTTTTTAGATATACATTAATGCAGGCCACACACCAATGCAGTAAGAACAAGAATTAATAGAACAACATGGAAGAAAAAGATGAAAAACCATATAATTAATAATCAAAATTCATCACAAGTTTTCATAACCTCAGCAAGGAAGGGAATTAGCCACTCATTTGTGGATTAATCATCCTAAAACAAGTGTTAATCATACAAACAATTGAATTAGAGAAGAAAGAAAGAGAGAAAAAACCCTGAACTTTTCGTCCCTCAACTGCCTATAACCCACGTCCTTGCTCCACCAAGTCTGAATTATGAAAAATGAACCTAAGTGTTCTATTTATACTAGTGGGAATTTTTTCCGGAATAACAAGCAACGTGTCACGGAGTGCATCACAGAGCACTGCCTCCGTGACATGGCGTGAACGCGGAGGCTAGCCACCATGCCACGAAGCTGTCGCGAGCCTCCACTGGAATTGATGAATTTTTCACCCTCCAGGCAGAATGCCTCCGCGATGGTAGCGTGACATGGCTCCATCGCGGAGCCCCTTTAATTTGTGCAGTCCAATGCTTTTTCCCTTGCTCGCATCCAAGTCCAACTCCGATATCATCCAACATGCATTTTAGCTTCCTGAAATCACATTTTACCTACAAAACAATGCTAATCATGTTGGTTAGTATAAATTCACATTTTATTACCAATTACATGAAAATGTATACACATTTCTAGATAAACAAGGCGAAAATGATACTTTTGAGTATCACTTGGGCATATAAATCTGCTCAAGATCAATAGTCCTTTAGAAAGTCACCTCAGCAGATCCAATAGAGCTAGCCATGACCGATTTTGATGATATCCTCAGCATGGATTGGCTATTTTCATGTTATGCCTCAGTTAATTGTAGCACCCGGGTAGTAGACTTTAGATTTTCGGGTGAGCCAATTCTAGAATGGAAGGGTAGTTTAGCCATGTCTGTAGGTCATTTCATTTCCTATCTTAAGGCCATAAAGATGATTTCTAAAGGTTGTCTATATCATCTAGTTAGGGTTAAGGATGTTACATCCGAGACCTCGACTATCCAGTCAGTCCCAGTAGTATGTGAGTATCCATATGTCTTCCCAGATGATCTACCGGGAATCCCTCTCGAGCGGGAGATTGATTTTGGTATTGACCTTCTTCTTGATACACAACCTATATTTATTCCTCCCTATAGAATGGATCCAGCTGAGTTAAAGGAGTTGAAGGATCAGTTGAAGGACCTGTTAGACAAGGGTTTCATTAGACCAAGCAAATCCCCATGGGGTTCACCAGTTTTCTTTGTTCGAAAGAAATATGGTTCTCTTCGGATGTGTATTGACTATCGGCAATTGAACAAGATAACCATCAAGAATAGGTATCCTCTCCCCAGGATTTATGATTTGTTTGACCAGCTTCAAGGTGCTAAATTCTTTTCGAAGATAAATCTTAGGTCCGGATACCATCAGCTTAGGGTTTGGGAGAGTGAATCCCAAAAATAGCTTCAAGACGCAGTATGGTCATTATGAGTTTGTAGTTATGTCTATTGGACTAATGAATTCTCCTTTAGCTTTTATGGACTTGATGAACAGGGTGTTCAAGCCATACCTGGATATGTTCGTGGTCGTGTTTATTGACGAATTCTGATATACTCTCGGAGCGAGGAGGAGCATGCTGCTCATTTGAGGGTGGTACTAAGACTCTTAAGGATCGCCAACTATATGCCAAAATCAACAAGTGCGAGTTTTGGTTGAACTCAGTGGCATTTTTGGGCCATGTGGTGTCAAGTAAGACTATAAAGGTGGACTCTCAAAAGATAGAAGCGGTAAAGAATTGGCCTAGATCAATGAATCTTTCATACATTAGGAGTCTCTTGGGTTTAGCTGGGTAGTATCAGAGATTTGTTGAGGGGTTTTTCATCTATTGTAGTTCGATTGACAAAATTGACCTAAAAGAAAGTGAAGTTCCAATGGTCGTAGGCTTGTGAGAAGACCTTTTAGGAGTTGAAGACCCGACTCACTTCAGCACTAGTGTTAACCCTACCCAAGGGTACCAATGGGTTTGTGGTGTATTGTGATGCTTCCAGAATCGACCTTGGTTGTGTATAGATGCAGCATGGTAAAGTGATAGCATACACTTCCAGATAGCTGAAAGTTCATGAAAAGAATTACCCTGCCCATGATCTTGAATTGGCGGCGGCGGTATTTGCATTGAAGATTTGGAGACACTATTTGTATGGGGTCCATGTAGATGTGTTTACAGACCACAAGAGCCTACAATATATGTTTACCCAAAACGACCTAAATCTCCGCCAAAAAAGATGGTTGGAGCTACTCAAGTATTATGATATGAGTGTCCTTTACCATCCAGGAAAGGTCAATGTAGTAGCAGACGCACATAGTAGACTTTCTATGGAGAGTGTGTCCCATGTGGATGAGGGGAGGAAGGAGCTGGTGAAGGAGGTGCACTGTCTTGCAAGGTTGGGAGTTCGTTTGGTTGACTCGACCAATGGCTATGGTATAGTTCAGAACGGGTCAGAATCATCCTTGGTGACTGATGTGAAAGCTAGAAAAGATGAGAACCCCATTTTGGTAAAGTTAAAAGAAGCCGTTAAGAACCAGAAGGTAGAGGTATTCTCCAAAGGGGGAGATGGTGTGCTTCGATATCAGGGCGTTTATGTGTCCTGGACATTGATGATTTGAGAAATCAGATATTACGCGAGGCTCACGGTTCCATATATTCGATACATCCAAGTGCCACCAAGATGTACCATGACCTACGGGAAATTTATTGGTGGAATGGAATGAAGAAGGACATCGCAGAATTCATAGCTAAGTGTCCAAACTGTCAGCAAGTGAAGGTTGAGCACCACAGACTGGGAAGTGTGCTTTAGGATATCAGTATCCCCACTTGGAAGTAGGAAGAAATCAATATGGGCTTCATCATAAGGTTGCCTTGTACTCGTCGTCAGTATGACTCCATTTGGGTGGTCGTGGAAAGGTTGACTAAAGACACTCATTTCCACCGATAAAAACTACTGATTTAGTAGAGGATTATGCCAAACTATACATCCGAGAGCTAGTTCAGTTGCATGGAGCGCCCTTGTCCATCATATCAGACAGTGGTACCCAATTTACCTCTCAGTTTTGGAGGTCGTTTCTAAAGGGACTTTTACTCAAGTCAAGCTCAGTACAACATTTCACCCCCAAATGGATGGTTAACCAGAGTGGATAATTCAGACTCTCGAGGACATATTGAGAGCATGTGTGATTGACTTCAAGGGTAGTTGGGATGACCATTTACCTCTTATTGAGTTTGCATACAATAAAAGCTATCACTCCATCATTCAGATGGCTCCATTTGAGGCTCTCTCTGGACGGAGGTGTAGATCGCTTATTGGTTGGTTTGAAGTCGGTGAAGCTGCGGTGAAAGGACCAGATTCAGTCCATGAGGCCATGGAGAAAGTTCAGCTCATACGGGACAGATTGAAAACAGCTCAAAGTCGCCAAAAGTCCTATGCCGGTGTGAGGAGGAGGGAACTTGAGTTTGAAGCTGATGATTGAGTGCTTTTGAAGGTGTCTCCCATGAAGGGAGTGATGAGGTTTCGAAAGAAAGGAAAACTAAGTCCTCGTTATGTTGGCCCCTACCAGATTGTGAGACGGGTTGGCAAAGTAGCATATGAATTGGAGTTGCCCTCAGAATTAGTTTCAGTCCATCTAGTTTTCCATTTATCACTCTTAAAGAAGTGTTTGGGTGATCCAACTCTAGTTGTTCTGGTAGAGAGTGTGGGTGTGAAAGATAGCCTTAACTATGTGGAGATTTTGGTGGAGATATTGGATCGTCAGGTTCGGAAGCTATGGAACAAGGACGTAGCATCAGTCAAGGTTTTATAGAGGAATTAGCATGTTGAGGGAGCTATGTGGGAAGCTGAAGCAGATATGATGGCTAAATACCCACATCTATTCCCTTCTGGCCCAGTTTCAACTTGAGGTATCAATTTTTTCCTTAGTACTATATTCAGTTTCATGTTCAATTCATGTGCCCCAGTTTCTTTCATGTCAAAGTATGCATGTATGATTCATGAATTTAGTTCAGTCATGTAGTCCAATTTGGAGTCAGTCACTTCGTTAGTTTCAGCATGTATGTTTAGTGTTTGAGTATGATTTTTGCATTTCTCTGCTTTCTGTATGTTTTTCCACATTCGAGGACGAATGTTCCTATGGGGGAGATATTGTAATATCCTGGAAGTGCCTAAGACTAGTCCCGGGAGGTGGAAAGGAAAATCAGCAAAAAAATCTAGAATTTCCCCTTAGACGATCCATGGTATGGATCGTTAGAAGAAAGAACGAGCCGTTAGAAGTACTCGTGGTGAAAGTTTGCAGATTAAGACAAGGAAATAACGGGTCTCAAAATGACCTATTGGTGTTTGCAACGAGTTGTTGGATTGGAGTCGTGGTGAGGCTGGTCTTAATCAGGGAGGAAGTGACGGCTCTTGGGACGACTCCTCGTTGGTAATAACGTGTTGTTGTATGTGTCCGTTGGGAGGATTTCCAGGATAGTGACAGTGGTGATGACGGCTGGTAACCATGAGTCGTTGGAGGTTGGAAAGACTCGTCCTGTCCAATTGTTGTAGGAAATCTAAGGCATGAATCAGGGGTGAGACAATGAGCGAAGTGACGGGTCGTGGGAGCGAAGGACGACCCGTTGTGTGGGTCGTCGGATCGCGCAATGTCTAAATTTCTGCGAATCCAGTAAGGGAAAAACCATAATCTCGACGCCCCTAAGTCCCCTACTATGTCGTTTTAAGCTTAGAATGGGGAGTATTAAGAGGGTTTAACTCATTCAAGCCCACCCTCCTTTATGCATGTAAACATAGAGCTTTCCAAGAGTGATCAAGCTTAATTCTTCCAAATTTTCCATCAATTCTTCCTTGGGCGATCAAGCGAATTGTAGGATCTGATTCTCTCAGGTATGTAAGGTTATGAATGGGTGAATTTGTTCACACCCATGCCCAATCCCTCTCTAATTTATCAAAATCTATATGTTGATCCTATGGGGTTTTAACCCAATACATGAATTTCCTTCAGTTTCATGTTCAATTCATGTGCCCCAGTTTCTTTCATGTCAAAGTATGCATGTATGATTCATGAATTTAGTTCAGTCATGTAGTCCAATTTGGAGTCAGTCACTCCGTTAGTTTCAGCATGTATGTTTAGTGTTTGAGTATGATTTTTGCATTTCTCTACTTTCTGTATGTTTTTCCACATTCGAGGACGAATGTTCCTATGGGGGAGATATTGTAATATCCTGGAAGTGCCTAAGACTAGTCCCGGGAGGTGGAAAGGAAAATCAGCAAAAAAATCTAGAATTTCCCCTTAGACAACCCATGGTATGGATCGTTAGAAGAAAGAACAAGCCGTTAGAAGTACCCGTGGTGAAAGTTTGCAGATTAAGACAAGGAAATAACGGGTCTCAAAACGACCTATTGGTGTTTGCAACGAGTTGTTGGATTGGGGTCGTGGTGAGGCTGGTCTTGATCAGGGAGGAAGTGACGGCTCTTGGGACGACTCCTCATTGGTAATAACGTGTTGTTGTATGTGTTCGTTGGGAGGATTTCCAGGATAGTGACAGTGGTGATGACGGCTGGTAACCACGAGTCGTGGGAGGTTGGAAAGACTCGTCCTGTCCAATTATTATAGGAAATCGAAGGCATGAATCAGGGGTGAGACAACGAGCCAAGTGACGGGTCGTGGGAGTGAAGGACAACCCGTTGTGTGGGTCGTCGGATCGCGCAATGTCTAAATTTCTGCGAATCCAGTAAGGGAAAAACCATAATCTCCACGCCCCTAAGTCCCCTACTATGTCGTTTTAAGCTTAGAATGGGGAGTATTAAGAGGGTTTAACTCATTCAAGCCCACCCTCCTTCATGCATGTAAACATAGAGCTTTCCAAGAGTGATCAAGCTTAATTCTTCCAAATTTTCCATCAATTCATCCTTGGGCGATCAAGCGAGTTGTAGGATCTGATTCTCTCAGGTATGTAAGGTTATGAATGGGTGAATTTGTTCACACCCATGCCCAATCCCTGTCTAATTCATCAAAATCTATATGTTGATCCTATGGGGTTTTAACCCAATACATGAATTTCCTAAGTTTCTATCATGGGTATTATCTAAGCATGTTTCTATTATTGAATTATGATTTATGGCCAAATTTTATGTTGTTTTCAATTATAATTATGTTTTCAAGCTTTATAAATTAAAATGCCCGTCCCTGAGAAGTTATGAAAATTGAGATTTATGATGAATGTTCAAGTATGATGAGATATTATTTATGGATAGCATGTTTTCAAGTTATCCATGTCTATGATCATCTTTTCAAGTGAAATAAGTATTTTCAAGCATGTTTAAGTATTGGACAAGCCCATATGTCCAAGTACGATTCATGATTTCACAAATTAGCTTACCACATGGATTTGGAGTCAAGACTCCCAATTATATTCAACTTGGGTATGGTTTGAGCCAAGGCTCGTCATGTATTATTTCAGATTTTATATGTATATGATTATTCATCTTCATCAATAGGCGATGGTCAGTTTCATTGAAAAACGATGGAGAGCATATGCATGTTTTTGGGAGTAGTGTCTAGCACTGAGTAGGCTAAGGGTCAGTCAATCCTTTGCCTCAGAACTACGTGCCAACGTAGGCATGATCATTTTATTTTGGACTTCCTATGTGAGATTTCCCCTACCCCAAGGGGCCTTCAGCTTGATATCAATATCATGGAATCGGCTTTAGCCTTGGCAAGGCTTTAGACAGCTCATCCCACTTGAGTGTGATGGTAGGGACCACGTAAGCTCTATTGTGGTAATGTCGGTTATATGACGATGCTCCCATTGTTCCTCATGATTTTAGTTAAGCATGTTTATCATTCATGATATATATATATATATATATATATATATGTTCGAAAGCAGGCTTGACCCAATGTTCAGTTTTTATGATCAGATTATTTTGGGACCTCCTAGTTGAGCTTTACCCTACCCCAAGGGACCTTCAGCTTGACATCAATATCATGGTAGCATCTTTAGTCCTATCAAGGCTTTAGATGGCTCTGTCCACTTGAGTGTGATAGTTGGGACCACGTAAGCTCTATCGTGGTAATGTAGGTTATATGACGAGTCTTCCATTGTTCCTTATAATTTCAGTTATGCATATTTATCATTCATGATATATATATATATATATGTATATATATTTTTAAAAAATTAGGGTTGATCTAATATTCAGTTTTACTTATGATTATCAGATTTCAGCTTTGGGTCATTCGATTCAGTTATGATTTTCAAATCATGATTTCAGAAAATAGCATGCAAGCCCTACTCTCAGATTGTTATCTTAATTGTGTTTTGTATTATGCATGTTTTAAATGATTTTACTTATTTAAGAGGTTTTACTTACCTTGCATACTCGGTACATTCCACTACTGACCACATACCCTATGCTATATCGTTTTATGATACAGGCTCCGATCTTCAGACGTAGTCTCATCACTAGCCAGCTTCCAGATTTAGCATCTAGTCTCTATTGGTGAGTCCTCATCTATCTAGGGCCTCTCTTCTATTCAGTTATGTTTACGTACTTTCAGTTTCAGACTTAGAGAGTTAGTTGGGGTCTTGTCCCATCAACTCATCAAAATAAGAGGCTTTTCTGACAATAGATTGTATTTAGCTTCAGATTCATGTTGTATATTCGGATTGTATGTTATGCTTAGACTTATACTATTTTTATTATGTTAAGTCTTCTACTTTAATTAATTGAGTTAGATGTATGTTCATGCCATGGGTTGACATGGAGTCTCTCGAAGCTCCTTGTTGTTCGGTCGTTTGTTGGGTATAAAACTTACACGCAAGTGCACGTGGTCGAACAAGAAGTAAAGTGGCTTAGGTAAGCCAAATATCGATCCCACAGGGACTGGGATGAAGTGCAATCTGCTCAAGTGTACTATATTTCAATTCTAAAAATGCAGACAACTGTGTAACCAAGAGTTTGATAGTTTGATTTCTAATAATTATGCTAAGTCTAAAACAATTATCTAATGTGAGTCTGAACTATGAATGTGAGCATGCTGAGGTTAAACGAACATGTAATGAAATTAATTGTCGATATAATTTGGTTAGCCTTTTCCTCCGGTTGCTAGTCAAGAACTACTGCCAATGGATTAAAACTCTCGTATTTAACCCAACTTAAGAATCATGAACCGTCCACCTACATTTCTGTGATTAAACGAAAATTCATGTTCTAGCCATACAAACCCGGTTCCTAAATTAACTAATACGACTTTCAGGTATATTTCTATCCTGAAGGTAAATCAATTCCCAATTTTCCCAAACCAAGAAAAGATCATATCCTATTAATTCACAACTTTCCAATTTCTTGCTCTCTCGAAAGAAACCGAACTTTTTAGATGTACATTAACGTAGGCCACACATTAATGCAGTAAGAACAAGAATTAATAAAACAACCATGGAAGAAAAGATGAAAAACCAATATGATCAACAATCACATTTCACTACAATTGTTCATAACCTCAGCAAGAGGATGAATTAGCCACTCATTTGTGGATTAAACATCGTTAAATGAGTGTTAAACATACAAGCAATTGAATACAAGGAGAAGGAAAGAGAGAAAAACCCTGATAATTTCGTCCCCTCAACTGCCTGTAACCCACGTTCTTGCTCCACCAAGTCAGAATATTGAAAAATGAACCTAAGTGTTCTATTTATACTAGTGGGAATTTTTCCTGGAATAACAAGCAACGTGTCACGGAGTGCATCGTGGAGCACTACCTCCGTGACACGCTACCGACGCGGACCTTCACTGGAACTGGGGGTCCAGGAAATAAGGCCCAACGTGGCACGGCGTGCAACGTGGAGCCATGCCACCGTGCCACGGACCGGTCGCGAACCCTCTCTGGAAATTGGGCGAAAATTCCCTATCCAGGCAGAAGGCCTCCGCGATGGCAGCGTGACACGGCTCCATCGCGGAGCCCCTTCATTTTATTCTTTCCAATGCCTTGTCCCTTGCTCACATCCGAGTCCAACCCCGATATCTTCCAACATGCATTTTAGCTTCCAGAAATTACATTTTTCCTGCAAAACAATGCTAATCATGTTGGTTAGTATAAATTCACATTTTATTACCAATTACATGAGAATGTATAAACATTGATAGATAAACAAGGCTAAAATGACACCTTTGAGTATCACTTGGGCATATAAATTTGCCCAAGATCACTTACCCCACACTTAAATCCTTGTTCTTCCTCGAACAACAATCTTACACCTCATGCAATTTACATCCCAACCTCGCTACTTTGGTTCGACAATTTAGGTTACGGTCATACCGATTATTCAATACAGCAAATCATCAAGAAAACATGCATGGTCCTATCAATGCAATTACCTTCAATACATCAAGACCTCCTAGACTTAAGAATCGACTCTCGATATTGGAAAACTCATGCAAATCAGCTGATCAAGATATCCGACACAAAAATTAATCTCTCATCAAGCATGTGCCCTCACAACACGAGAGAATTTTCCCCTTTTTGATTATATGAACTCAGAAAATTTCAAGCAGGGGCATATAAACACAATTTCGCTCTCTCTCCCAAAAGAATTCGCATGCATCATGTCATGGCCCATAAGCTTGCCTTTAGTGTACTACTCTACTAATATAAAGAAGTGCGATGTAAGATCACGTAGGACTTTAACTGGTTGTAATGGAAGCTACGGAACTAGTAAGTATTGGGCTAACCAATAATAGCCACTAGCATCCTTAAGCGCCTTTTCAACACATCCCATCAACTCATGGACATTGTTTCTTTTTTTCTTTTTCATCCTCCCATTCTTGACATTTTTCTTTAGTTCGGCCCATCTTATTAAGCACACTTGACACAACAACAAAGATTATTCATGCACCTTCATTATAGTTTATTTATAACAAGTGCACCTTCAACCTTTTCTTTTTCTCCATCACTCAGCTTTTCTTTTCTTTTCACCCTTCTCACTCTTTGACACTTTGGGAAAATGATTTTCTCTTCTTAAGCGCTTAAGAGTTTTTGATCAAACTTACGGCTAATAAAAAGAAGGGATTAGGCTCAGTTTACACTTTTTGACAAAAGAAAAAAATAATAGGCTAAAGGCACAATGGGCTGACTAGGGTATACAATCAAGGCGGGTACGATAATGAAAAATAGAAACTTTCGGTTAAAAACAAAGAAATGCCTACATCCTTTCCTATAATACACCTCCTTCATTTCGTTTTGTACACACACCAGGCAAGTTCTAGACACTTCACAATAGCATGGAATAACAAAACCTCACTTCACACTTATTGCACATGCTCAATTAAAGATGTATTCATAGACTCTTCAATCAGCTAATTACAGGAATTCAAACATTAAGCCTCAGTCACACTAAATCGAACTCTATGGCCTAGGTATCTCAACATATTTACAAAGTTGCATGCTTTCATACGAATCACCTTTGCATTTCAAATATCATGTACGACACGCAACCATAATTCTGCAACCATAAAGTAACTACAGGTTATGGGATGCAACCCACAAAAGAAAAACAACTGAAAAATAATTGAAAAACCTACTCCTAACGACTACATTTCCCTTAAGACGGTCGTCATTCATCCATCATAGGGAATGATCACTAACTAGGACTTCGGTTCAATGGGACCATTCTCGGTAAAAGAACAAAAAACAAACGCCGAGAAACCCAAGAATTGAAAAAAAAAATTTAAAAATATCGATCATTTCGATTTTAAAAATATGTATAAAATCAGCTAGCAACATTCAGCAACACACAACAGGTTCACATATATTTGCAATACAGAACAACAACTTACAATCACAAATCACAGGGTCAGGAAATTCTGTTCACAGCACAATAACAAATTAGGACATACAAAACAGCACAACCAGCCAGCACCTAACTACTCCCACCCCACACTTAGCTCGAACACTGTCCCCAGTGTTCACAAAAAACTAAAATAACACAAAAATTGGGTGGTGGAACTCCCTGATCAATCAAAGTACTCCACTTCTTCATCAGGTGTTGCTGCTTCATCTCCCATGTCTGAATCACCCCCGTCGTCATCATCGGACTCCACATCGGAGTCCTCCCGACGTGTCTCCTCGTCTGTGGGGACATCATCATTCATGGGCTCTACAAATGTTGGCCCCACTCAGCATAGAGCCCTGGCATTTTCGCCAAAAGGGTAATCTAGCTCGAGCTGCCATAGCTCCTCCTCTGTTGTCGGCCTCCCGCCTATCCTCAACTGGAGCATCTGCATCCCATACATGCGAGCCATATACTGATCATCACGAGCATGTCGCTCGCCAAGTGTAAGCACTGGCCCGTGGGTGGTGTCGGGTGCCTTAGTTTTAGTGACATCTAAGGCCCGCTGCTCCATCTGCGGGATATAATCAAGGGCCTCTTCCTCGACATCTAGGCCCCAGAGGAAGGTGGTGAATAGTCCACCAAAGTCGTACCTGTGCCCTTGATGCAACCAGGCTCTCTTCATGGTGAAGATAATCACCGCCCCCACGTTGATCTCCAGCCCTTTCATCAGGGCGTACACTAGGCATACACGATCCCGGGTTACATCTGTCATATGTACCCCCGGGATTAGGCAAGAACAGACAATCTTAAGCCATATTCTGGCTTCCCTGTTCATCTGTGAATAAAGCAAAGTCTGATGGTAACCCCTCTCCTTGTGCCTGCTCCATCTAGCTGTCGATCGGGTCCCACACAATTTGCGTCTGATGTCCACATATGGTGGAGTGATGTTCAACTGTCGAAGCACGTTGGCATCTGTGTCCCGCGCCCCTATGATAGCATTGAGGTGGTGGGGCTCAAATGTGACTATTTGCCCTCTGATTTTTATGGTGTGACTTCTTAGAGTCGGGTTCCAATTGGCATAGAATTCCCGAATCAGGTGCAAGTTACATTCCTTGGGCTCTTCAAAGATGAAGTTGAGCCTAGTTGCCTCGATCTGGTGTACAATCCTAGGGAACTCCTGTGCCAACGGTTCCCGTGCTATATGTTCCTCGGGGAAGTACTTGTTTTCTTTGTGGTTTGCGTACCACTTCTTCCCCTCATATGTCACCCATCTGGTTCTGTATTGGTGGCGTTGGCTGCGTGGAACCGCTGGTGCTGCTGGGACTGTTGTGCCCAGTCTGATTCGCTTCCTTCCGGCGCCAGATGTTGATGCGCCTTTCCCTTTTTCTTGCTTGCTTTCCATTTTACCTATCAACCCAAGTGGACAAGATCAATGTTAAGCCAATGAATATTACTTCAACTAAGGTCGGGTTATGCTAGGCTACCCCACACTTGGTCCTTAGCTACAGTTACAACATACCGGCAAGATCATGCTTATTTGCACAAACAAACAACCAACTATACAAACATGCTTAGTGCATACGAAGAATTCGATGGTATATGTACTATGTACTACTCAGACTTCGTACAACTAACCACAATCATTACCATCGATAACCTTTTAATCCATCACACTTAGCAAGGAAAAAAACAAAGAAACTAAAACAACAAGAATTTATCTACACGAACCTATACAACCAACCCAATTCTTGCAAATTTCAATATTCCCCTAACCCAAAAATTCGTCGGTCTTTTAACATGATAACAACTAGCACATCGACTCATCTCACTCAACATGTACATCCCGACATGAATTTCACAAGTTCCCTACATTTTCCACTTCAAATTCAAAAACAAGCCCTAGAAATGATGATATCAAGAAAATTCGATTAAATTATGTAATTAACGAGTTCAAGCAATCATAATGATATTCCGAACATTCATCAACAACAATTCAATTGTATTCATGATTAATTTCTACTTAGGGCAAACTTAGCTCACCTCACATGCTCAATATTGAAGAAAATCGACAAGAAATGAGATGGAATCAAAGAACATACCTTGAAGTTGAAGAATTCAAGAAAACTCAATGATTTTCTTGGCCTATTCCGTGTCACGTTGAAGGGGGATGGGTTTTAGGGAGTTTGGTCGCGGAGTGAGTGAAAAATAAGGAAAAGTGAGGGGGTTTCGGGGTTTAAAAGTGGGAAAATCGCGTGGGTCACCCAGCGACCCTGTGTGACCCGTCGCGATATACATAGCAACGTGTCATAGAGTGCATCGCGGTGCACTGCCTCCGTGACACGGAGCTGTCGCGAGCCTGTTCTGGAATTTTTTAAAAATTCCGGATTTATACCTCAACGTATCACGGAGGGTAACGCGGAGGTCCTCCTCCATGACACGGAGCTATTGCCCTAGCTCACTGTTTTGCCACTTTTTATTAATTTTCATACCTCGAATTTTCCTTTGCGATTCCGTGCATATTTTCCTCCGTTTAACCTGAAATTCATCTCACTACACGAAATTGGTTAGAATTATAGGTTTCACTCTAACTAAAAATAAAAACAACAAAAAAAACTAAAAAATTTGTAGTTAATCAAGAAAAAGAAAAAGAAAAATCTATTCGCACTTTACAAAGAGAAAAATTTTTCACGGGTTGCCTCCCGTGCAGCGCCTGGTTTACCGTTGCGGCTCGACGTCGTTAAGCTCAGTTGTCCTCTAGGGTGATGGACGATTTCTCTCGATCACCGTCCTCCCCCCAGTAGTGCTTACACCATTCCAGTGGTTTTCCCAATAACTCTCGTGAATCCTTAATCTGCTCATCATTGACTTGATTAATCACATTGATCACTAAGAGTTCTTTGTACACAGTCGGGAGCTTGGGTGCCTTGTACACATCGAATACTTCCACCTTGTCGTGTGCTCGCATTGTTAGCTGCCCCGCAGCTACATCAATCAGCGCTTCCCCGGTCGCCAAGAAAGGACGTCCCAAAATAAATGGGACTTTCGCGTCTGGTTCAAAATCCAGCACAACGAAATCTTCTGGGAAGATCAGGGAGCCAACTTGCACCAGAACGTCCTCCACAATGCCCTCAGGTCTGGCTAAGGACCGATCCGCCAATTGCAAGATCACTCTTGTGGGTCTAGGACTCCCTAGACCCAGCTTTTTGAATACCGATGATGGCATCAAATTTATGCTCGCTCCCAAATCACACAATCCACAAGCTCGGATACTCTGCCTAATAGTAATCTGTATAGTAAAGCTCCCAGGGTCTTTGAGCTTTGTGGGCAGTCGGTTTTGAATCCGGGAAGTGCACTCCTCCGTTAGAGCCACCGTAGCATACTCAGTCAACCGACTTTTGTTTGCCACGATGTCCTTTATATACTTGGCATATTTTGGCACTCCCTGCAAAACATCAATAAGAGGTAAGTTAATATGTACCTGTTTCAGCACCTCTATGAATTTCTTGAAACACGCCTCCTCCTTGTGTTTCTTTAATCGTTGAGGGAACGGGGGTGGTGGTCTTTCTGATTCTTCTTCCTTAGTCTTCCCCCTCTCATCACTTTGCTCCCTCTCGACTTCTGCTTCTCCCGATTGTTGAGGTGGTCTTTCTGGTTCCACCTCTTTCAGCTGCAAACCACTCCTTGTGGTCACTGCATTCACCTTCTTGGGATTGGGATTTGTGTCACTCGGAAGTCCTCCTCTAGGCCTAGTGTTTTGGGCTCCAGCAAATTGCCTAAACTGATATTCAAGTGCCTTGGTAGCTAACTGGTTGTTTTTCACCTCGGCTGCCAATTTCACATAGTCAGCCTGCAATTGAGCTTGATTAGCTATCATAGTCTTGAACATCTCCTCAATGCTAGGTGATGGTGGCGGAGGAGGTGCATTGTTATTTCTGAATTGTGCTTGATAATTCTGCTGCCCTCCTTGGTTCCTTTGCACACCCTGACTTGAACTCTGCCCCTGATGGTTGTTGCTACCCCAGGAGAAATTCGGGTGATTCCTCCAATTGGAATTGTAGTTGTTGCCATACTGTTGGTGGTTGTTCCTTTGTACATTTCCCACAAAGTTTACCGAGTCAGGATTTGCTCCACAACACTCAGCTGAGTGCTCACTGCTTCCGCACACTTCACACCAAATTTGCTGCACTGCATTAACTGGGGCTTGAGGCTGGTTCATTGTCATGTTGCTGAAGTGGGTATTAAGTTGATTCTGTAAAGCAGCTATCTGTGCAGCAATAGCTGTAAACCCATCCACTTCTAGAACTCCTGCTGCCTTCCTTGTTCCTCCTCTGGATGAATCAGCACTCCATTCCGGATTGCCCTGCGAAATACAGTTCAACAAGGTATACAGCTCCTCATAAGTTTTCTCCAGTGCTTGTCCCCCAGCTGCTGAGTCTAGCAATATTTTTGTATGGGGTTCCAAACCCTCTATAAAAGTGTGCACCAACACATCATTGGATTGATGATGATGAGGACAATCCCGCAACATGGACTTGAATCTCTCCCAAGCCTGATATAGATTCTCTCCCTCTCTCTTTTTGAAACTTAGAATTTGACTTCTAAGTCTTGCTGTTTTACCGGAGGGAAAAAACTGTATCAAGAATTTCCTCGCAAGATCATCCCACGTAGAAATAGAATTCGATGGCTCAGCTTTCAACCACCTCTTGGCTTCTCCCAATAGTGAAAATGGGAACAATGTAAGCCGGACATAATCTGATGACACTCCAGCGGGGATGTAAGTGTCACTTATCTCCAAAAAATTTTGAAGATGCTACTGTGGATCTTCATGAGGGAGACCTGTAAACTGCCCGCTAGTGTGCAACAATTGCACCATATTTTGCTTAAGTTCAAACCTCCCTCCTGGCTCAGGTTTGCGGATGCTAGATGTGACATTATTAGCATGTGGGATTTCCACCTCGCGAACCAGCCGAGCTGCTACTTCTTCGGGCACTAACATTGCCCGTACTACCGGTGGATTCTGTTGTTGCTCCATGATCTTCTGTCTGAGCAACTGCAGCTTTCTTTCTAGAGCTTCTCTCCGCTTACTATGAAATATTCTTTCTGGCTCTATATACGAGTCCACCAGCTCCTTGTCTCTTGCCAGTATTTAACAGAGATTAAATCTGCAAAATACAGGCTAAGACCAAGTTGTCAACACTAAGAGAATAAAAAAATACAGTAAATTAACACTTAAGACAAATTCACCAATTGCCAATCCCCGGCAACGGCGCCAAAAAGTTGTTCGGTCGTTTGTTGGGTACAAAACTTACACGCAAGTGCACATGGTCGAACAAGTAGTAAAGTGGCTTAACTAAGCCAAGTATTGATCCCACAGGACTGGGATAAAGTGCAATCTGCTCAAGTGTACTATATTTCAATTCTAAAAATGCAGACAACAGTGTAACCAAGAGTTTGATAGTTTGATTTCTAATAATTATGCTAAGTCTAAAACAATTATCTAATGTGAGTCTGAACTATGAATGTGAGCATGCTGAGGTTAAACGAACATGTAATGAAATTAATTGTCGATATAATTTGGTTAGCCTTTTCCCCCGGTTGCTAGTCAAGAACTACTGCCAATGGATTAAAACTCTCGTATTTAACCCAACTTAAGAATCATGAACCGTCCACCTACATTTCTGTGATTAAACGAAAATTCATGTTCTAGCCATACAAACCCGGTTCCTAAATTGACTAATACGACTTTCAGGTATATTTCTATCCTGATGGTAAATCAATTCCCAATTTTCCCAAACCAAGAAAAGATCATATCCTATTAATTCACAACTTTCATATTTCTTGCTCTCTCGAGTGAAACCGGACTTTTTAGATGTACATTAA
Source organism: Datura wrightii (assembly GCA_035772735.1). Taxonomy (NCBI): domain Eukaryota; kingdom Viridiplantae; phylum Streptophyta; class Magnoliopsida; order Solanales; family Solanaceae; genus Datura; species Datura wrightii. Next base: position 67,929,190 of record JASDFA010000003.1, on the reverse strand, counting down.
CGTAGGCCACACATTAATGCAGTAAGAACAAGAATTAATAGAACAACCATGGAAGAAAAGATGAAAAACCAATATGATCAACAATCACATTTCACTACAATTGTTCATAACCTCAACAAGAAGATGAATTAGCCACTCATTTGTGGATTAAACATCGTTAAATGAGTGTTAAACATACAAGCAATTGAATACAAGGAGAAGGAAAGAGAGAAAAACCCTGATAATTTCGTCCCCTCAACTGCCTGTAACCCACGTTCTTGCTCCACCAAGTCAGAATATTGAAAAATGAACCTAAGTGTTCTATTTATACTAGTGGGAATTTTTCCCGGAATAACAAGCAACGTGTCACGGAGTGCATCGCGGAGCACTGCCTCCGTGACACGCTACCGACGCGGACCTTCACTGGAACTGGGGGTCCAGGAAATAAGGCCCAACATTGCACGGCGTGCAACGCAGAGCCATGCCACCGTGCCACGGACCAGTCGCTAACCCTCTCTGGAAATTGGGCGAAAATTCCCTATCCAGGCAGAAGGCCTCCGCGATGGCAGCGTGACACGGCTCCATCGCGGAGCCCCTTCATTTTATGCTTTCCAATGCCTTGTCCCTTGCTCACATTCGAGTCCAACCCCGATATCTTCCAACATCCATTTTAGCTTCCAGAAATTACATTTTTCCTGCAAAACAATGCTAATCATGTTGGTTAGTATAAATTCACATTTTATTACCAATTACATGAGAATGTATAAACATTGATAGATAAACAAGGCTAAAATGACACCTTTGAGTATCACTTGGGCATATAAATTTGCCCAAGATCAGTCCCGTATCTCAATTCGGGCCTATGTTTGAGTTATGACAGTTCTACCAGAGTAGCAACAAACTTCATAGCCTCAACTCTCCTAGCTACTTCAGGTAGTCGAGCTTGCTCTGCTAGGTCAACAACTTTGACTCTTTGCACCTTAGTCATCTCCTCGATGGGAGATCAAACTGTGCCACATGGATCGCCATACTAACTAGTGACAAGCAAAAAAAAACATAAAGAATAAATCACGAAATAAGACTACAAGTTAAGCTTAAACACAAATTAACTATTTCTTAACCGTATTCCCCGGCAGCGGTGCCAAAATTTGATCACGCCCAAATTACACCTCGCGATTGAATTATAGAGTAGTCGCTATCAAATATAGTAACCCAACATAGGTTGGGGTCAATCCCATAGGAAATAGGGAAGAAACAATATGTTAACGATGAATTGTGTTTGTAAACAAAAAGAAGAAAATAATTCTAAGACTATGGTTGGGTTGTGTATCAAATCGTCAAGCCAAAACTAGAATTGTGTTCCTAATGATTTCATAACTTAGTAAGCTTTTACTAGTGATTTATCCTGGTGAATTTTATATAAGACTGACGATTAAGTTCATCTAACATCTCCCGACCTATATAGATGAATTTCACTTATCTCCTCTCTGACTCAAAGTGTGTATATTTTTCCTCGCCATAAGTCTTGAAATACTATCCTCGTTTAGAGCTCAACTTAATTTAAATGAGGGTTGGTAGCCTCAAATTGTCATTGTTAATTTGTTTCCTAACTTCAACCTCCTTGGTTGAGATAGTTGAAGATACACGCAATTAAGCATTAAGATGAAGAAAATAACAATCCATCCAATTCACCATTCAAGAATCACTATTTTATTGTGCCTACATTCGTTAATCCATCATGGTTCCCATAATCCTAGCTTAAGATATTTAGCCGCTCATGTTTATAAGAAGACAATCAAAAGATGTAGAAGAAATCATAATGAAAACTTATTTTAATATAAACTTATTCAACAAAATCTCCAAGATAAATTGTATCACAAGAACTTGATGAATTCACCAACAAACACTCAACTAAGCTATTACACAAATTCGAAAAGTATGAATTGTGAAACACTATCAATTTGAGTATGTTTGAATAAGGAGATTCACTTAAATTTCCCTTAAAGAATTTTAAGAGGGGGTATTTATAATAGTAGATTAATCATTCGTTTTTCCAACTTGGATTGAAATTGGGTTTTGAAACTTCTGCTCCTAATAGAACAAAGATTTGACTTCTAGTCATGCCTGAATAGTGGCTACGCCTTGCGTCGCTCCATGTGACATAGGCATTGGTGCGCCGCACTTCTTGGTGCTCTGGAGTGGCCATTGCGGCATGCAGGACATAGCACAGCTTGCCTATGTGCTGCCAGCTTCTGTTAACTCATTTCGTCAACCATGTTTTGCCATACTTGCTCTTTTTTGCCACAATTAAGCCCAAATCCTTCACTTTAAACTATGAAAGCATATAATCATGTGTGTTAGCTCTTTTTCACAAATATATCATAAAACACAAAAAAACACACATAATTTATTCTCAAAACAAAGTTAAGTATGGGTAAAATATGGCTAAAAAATTCTTAAATACACCCTTCATCAGTGCGTAAGGAAAAGACACATGATACCCGTACTGTTGGTGGAAGGACCACCTTGCTACCGAATTCGGGCCACTGAGACTATGTATAATCTCTCTATAAGGAGGTCTCAAAATATGGTCCTTCATTGGTTATGGGTCAATACTAGGAGTACCAAGCAATCTATTAAAAGTAGTGAGCGTAAAATTAACAATTTTTCCTCTAATCTTGACTTAATTAGTCCTTTCTTTAGGTTCCCAATTTGCCAAAAAATTCCTCACCATATTTAAATTACATTCCCTAAGATCATTAAACACAACATCCAACCAAAGAGTATGTATTCTATCAACAATATGAGGAAATTTGGATGCTAAGTTATCTCTATCAACAAATAATTCATGAGAATATTTTTATTCTTTATGATCTTTGAACTACGTTTTACCTTCTTGCTCCCTGACCTAACAGAGTACATAATGTCGTGGTGGTTGTTGCGGCATGCTAGCATCCTCATTTTTTGCTTCTTAACCCATTCTTGACCTCTTAGTGCCATGGCTTGAAGAAGACACACCCTTTCCTTTGCTAGATTTTGGAGCCATATTTGGTGAAATCTTGAGAAAAATAAAGTTTTTTTATTTGAGTGAAGAATTTTGGAAGATTTTGGGAAGAAGATGATGTTTTGGAGAGAAATTTTGAGAGAGAATGGGGTATGCGATGTGAAGTGGTGAAGTAAAGCGGGAAAAAATTTAAGTTTTCACTTTAGAATACCCACTTTTTCGGGTTGACCCACGTAGACCCGAAATTTTTTTTATGGGTAGCTCTACGCGTTGCACTGGTCCCCACGCCGTGTGGCCTACGCGTCGTGCTAGTGTATGCTCTACCAGGCCTGCGCTTCATGCCTCTTTGTGAGTTGTAGGGCCTGATTTTTCGCATCCCATTTCCAACAACTATGGTCAAAATTCCTTTGTGGTTTATGGCTTAATTCCTGCACACTTGAACAAAAAAATAAACTCTAAAATAAAATAAAAGTACCTTGGGTTGCCCAAGCAGTGCCTGATTTAACATTGCAGCACGACGCAGGTCTCTTGATTACTCAAACTTCATCAAGATACCTGTTTGGGTAATGATCACATGCAATGACCCTTATTTCGAGGGTTAGGAACGGTACCGCTAGGCAAGGTGCCCTTTTTCCTCTTATTAAGAGCTGCCGAGATTTTCCCCACCTGCTGCTCTAATTGCTTTATGGAGGACGAATGTGGGTCTACCGGCCGACTCAAGCTTGACAGCTCACCCCTCATCTCCTTGACTCCTACTTCTATTGAATCAACCTTTTTCATCATTTCACTCATCAAGTCCTCTAACTTTGTTGTACTAGAGTCATTTGCAGTAGGATTTCTGGCTCTTGGAGGTACATAAACTCCATTCCTGTCGTTTTTGGGTGTATCTCTATTTCTCTATACACCTTGGTCCCTATCTCTGACCTTAGACCTATCATAATTGTTGTTACCATAATAGTTCCAACCTTTATTTCCTTGGCCTTGAAGCCAAGAGTCTTGGTTAGACCCTTGGGTGTTGGCCCATAAATCCCCTTGATTATTGACAAAATTAGCCTCCTCTTCCACATCAAGGTAGTGATCTTCATACCTGGGCCCTTTTTCTTGAGTATTCACTACATGCATATTTTGTGTGTTCATTATTTTAGATTCTTTGGGATCAATTCTAATTGGGTCTTGTGATGGGTCATATCTTGGTCCCTTTCTTCTTCTTCTTCTTCTGCTTCTTCTTCTTCTTTCTTTTGCTGCTTTGTTGTCATACCTCTAGAATAGTTTATTGCAGTGGCCTCAGATTCTCTAGTGTGCCATGCCCTGTTGACTTCATCATCCTATCTAGTATTTCGGTGGCTTCTGTGAAAGTGTGGGCCATCATGGACCCATCTGGTATCCCATCTACTACAACTTTATTTGAGGCACTCAGTGACTTGTAGAATACTTCCAAAATAACTTCCTCTCGGAGCTTGTGATGAGGACACTTCTTGAGCTATTTTTCTAAATCTTAGTCATGCCTCATGTAAGGCTTCCCCAGGTAATTGTCTAAAATTGTTAATTTCATCCCTCAACTGAATCATCTTTGAGGGTGGGAAAAACCTCTCCAAGAATGTTGCAGTCAACTCTGCCTAGGTAGCAATAGACTCGTCATGAAGCTCGTTCAACCATATAATAGCTTCCCCTGCTAGTGAGAAAGGGAATAACCTGAGTCTAGTGGCCTCTTAGGAAACCCATGGCAATCTGTAGGCATTATAGATCCTAGTGAAATTTATCAAGTGTTGTTTTGGACCTTCACTAGACAAACCATTGAACAACCCCTTCATGCTCTACAATTGCATCATTGTACTTGTAACATCAAATTTGGCATTAGCTGGCAAAAAGGGTGGAACAATGGCTCAAGTATAACCAACTTCTTCTTGCTTGTACTCCCCCTCGAAGAGCACATTCCATACAGCGTTACATCCATGATAACGAGGGGACTTTTTTCTATTCCTCACTGCCAAGGCGGCAACAAAGTGTGCAGCATCGGCTCTCCTAGCTACATCAGCTAGTTGAGTTTCCTCTACCTGTCGTTCAGCTTCAGCTCGATGTGCTAATGTCATCTCCTTTGGCGGGAGATTAAATTGTGCCACAGGGTTTGCCATTCTAATCTATGACAAATAAAAAAGAAAACAAAAATGTAAAATCACAAAATAAAGACTACAAGCTGAATTTAAACACCAATTGACTATTTCAGCATCGTATTTCCCAACAACAATACAAAAATTTGATCACGCCCAAATTACACCTCACAATGAATTATAAAGCAGTCGCTATTAAATATAATAATCTAACTAGATTGGGATCGATCCCACAAGGAATACGAAAGAAATAATATGTTAATGATGAGTAAATCAATCGATAGTCAATGTTTCAGAATGGGGGTTGCAAATAAAAGAAAGAATAATTCTAAACAATGATTAAGTTGTTATCAAATTAATAAGACAAAACTAGGATTGTGTTCCCCATGATTTCATAACATAGTAGGCTTATTTTATTAGTGATCTATCCTGGTGAATTTTGTGTAAGACTGTGATTAAGTTCATCTAACGTCTCTCGACCTACATAGATAAATTTCACCTAAATCCTTTCAGACTTTAGGTGTTTATATTTTTCCCTCTCCATAAGTCTTGGATTAACTATTCTCTATTATAGCTCAAGTTAATTAGATGAGGATTAGTAGCCTCAAATTTCCATTGTTATTATCTTTTCCTAACTTCAACCTCTTTGGTCAAGCAAGTTGATGATATAGGCACATTTCAACATTTGTAACCGCTAAAAGTCATTAAAATGAAGAGAATAGTAGTCCACCCAATTCATCATTCAAGAAACACTATTTTATTTTACCTACTTATGTTAATCTATCATGGTTCCCACAACCCTAGCTCAAGAGATTTAGCCGCTCATGTTTGAAGAAACAATTGCATAAAATTTATAAGAAGTCATAATGAGATACTTACAATAATATGAAATTGTTTGACAAATCTCCAAAGCTAATTAAAATAACAAGAACTTCATGAATTCTCAAATAATATCTTTCACATTTACAACACTAATGCTCAATCTAATGTAAACTATTGTATGTTGTGAAAATCTTCTCTAAATTGCGTGTTAGTTGTAAGTTATGTAAAAATATCCTAAGAAGGGGTATATATAATAGTAGATTAAGTCTTTATTGTTCCAAATTAGATTGGGACTGGATTTTGCAACTTCTATTCCTACTTGAGATGGGATTGGACTTTTGCTGATTTTGAGTTGGCCAACCTAGCTGTGCGCCACGCCTCTGCCTACGCCAGAATGGTGCGGCATCGCACCAGTGGATGCATGGTTCTGCCTGCGATACATAGATGTGCCTGCGTGATGCCATCTTCTACTATGCTTTGGCACTTGCTCTTTTTGAGTTTGTCTTAGCAACTCTTACTCTTTTAAGCCTCAAATAAGTCCTAATTCATCCCTTCAATCCATGCAAATATCTAATCATGAGTGTTAGGTCTTTTTCACAAATATCATATAAAACCAAAGAAAACACACATAATTTGTTCTCAAAACTTAGATACGCATGGGAAAAATATGGCAAATAAGTGCGTAAATACGCCCGACATCATTTATCCGAAAATCAAAACTCTACCAATTAGGTTTTACAATTAATTGAAGCATAACAAGCATACAACCAATCTATGCTTTCTAAAGAGTTATAATAGGGCAATTTCTGTATACTCTCCATGCTTAAACTGACTCACCGATAGGAGTAGAGACTGAGAAGAATTTTGATAAGATTTCCAAACTGACATCGAAACTGATAGCAATATAGGGAGTCTCAAAGGATAATGTGGCTCTTGGATCTAGCAATGCATAAACATCAAGATGAAAAACTCGTAACATCCCCGTGACTATATCTGGTGAGATATCCTATTCCTGGCATGATGAAAGGGCATAGAGACGGTTTTGGCACCGTCTGCCACCTGCACTAGATGATGCACCCTGCTAGGATGGATGAGCTGCTGAAGTTGCTAAAGTAGCTGGGGAACAACCTCTATTGTTACCATGTCTAGCTGAAGGACAATCCCTGAGTATGTGTCTAGGCATCCTACACCAGAAGCAAGAATCTGAACCAATTAAGCACTTCCTATGGTGGTTCCTACCACACTTCTTGCAAGTTGGGAATATGCGTCCTGCTGAAATGCTCCCTTGAGTCTTAGAGCCTGATACCCTACTCCTCTGATCACCACAGGACCTGGATGAGACACTAGATGATGATGGAGCTTGGGCGCACGACCTCTGATGAGACTATGAATAATGTCCACCACTGGACCTCTATAGAGAATACCCAAAGTTCCCTATCCTAGCCCTCTTGGTCTCCCTCTCCTTCTCCTTCAACTTCTCCTCCTTTATTTATTGGACATAGATCATAAATCGAGAGATATCCATGTCGTTGATAAGCATAGCGGTCCTATACTCCTTGTCGAGTGACTTTGAAACCCCTGACACAAACTTTCTCATGCGAGCCCTCGGCTCGGTCACCATCTCTGAAGAATACTTGGACAACTGGGTGAACTTCATGTCATACTCCTAAACCGTCATGTTATTCTTCTTCAGGCTGATGAACTCTGCTACCTTTGCTTCCCTCAACTTCCGAGAAAAGAATCTGCCCATGAAAGCTTTCACGAACTCATCCTAGTCTATAGGAAATACTCCTTCCATATGACCTTCTTTCCACTGCTTGAACTATATTTGAGTGTAGCACCCCAAAAGTCCCTAAGATCAAACCCCAAACATAGAATGAAAACAGTAGGGAACTAGAAAACTTATCTTCGAAGAACTCGTCAGATGAGTCATTGTTAGAACCAATGACCTATTAGAAGAGTCGTTGTCAGTGTATATAATTTTCATCCCCCGGAATTAATGAGACATAGAACAACTCATTGGATGAATTAATGAGTCTTATGTCTCCTGCTATAATCAAGTCCAAAAACTTGTCAAATCCTCGCCCAAAACAATGAGCCCTGCGATGAGTCGTTGGTTGATGCAACGACTCATCATAACTAGACATTAGATGAAATTCAAAAAGTGTTCAAGTTCACTTCAGTGACCACAGGTGTAACCAATGACCCGTTGTATCATATAAAGAGTCGTACTATTTGTCCATTGGGAGAGGTTCAAAATTGTTAAAAAATTTTCCAGTGACCACGAATGGATTTGATGACCTGTCATGTCCTCTAACAGGTTTTCCTATTCAATCATTGGCCGAAACCCAGAAACTAGATTTTCAGACCTAGGACCAATGACTGGTTCCAACGAGTTGTGGCCACAACCAACTACTCATTGTCTGACCTATCAGATCTTGACGATAATTTTTCAAACATTTTCTCAAGGGGCATTTTCGTAACTCAACACTAATTTAATTCCTAAATACTTCATATCGAGATATTCAAGGAGGATTTTAGAGGGGTTAATCGACCTTCTTCCCTCATTTCCTCCTCACATTCTCAGAATTTCACCGTAAGAACTCAAACAGACTTCTCAAGCAAAGAGCTAAGGCTTCTGCTTCTTCTAAGAATTTCGAGCTTCTTCTTTAGGATTTATCTTAAAAGTATGTGGGACTTGAGAAAGGTCTCCTTTCACCCTTGTGTCCTAATATTTAGTAACCCTAGCCTTGAAATCCTAGAAATCATGACCTAGGGCTTTCCTTCTAATTGTTGAAATCTCCTACTTTTCTATGATGTCAGACAATCATGTTTATAAATGTTATATATTCATGTTAGTATCGTCAGTACTATAGTATGTTTCACATGATATTGAATTTGTCTTGATTTTCTCATGAGATTGTGAAATATTATGTTACAATGTTTCTATCATTTTCAGTATACTCAGTAACAGTAATATTATCAGTTTATCAGTATATTCAATACACTCAGTTATCAGGTCCTTTAAGCTCTTAAGATACTTCAGATAAGTAGTTATAACTTAGCCTTAGGACACCATTTCGAGCTATCAGTACAGTTCAGTATTTATATATATACACCTATTTTGTGTCATCAGTTGGGAGTAGTACTTAGCACCGAGCGGGCTGCGGTTCAGCGCACCCAGGTTTCTAGAACTACATGCCATCGTAGGATTTAACTTGAATGGGTTTTATAGTTAGTGATCACATAGTCCAGTCACTGTACCCTGGCAAGGTACGATGGGCCTCATCGATGGGGAGTAAACATCGAACTTCACGTCTAGATCACGTGGTTATATGTCAGTTAACAGTCACTCCCACAGTACAGTACAATCATAGTTCACAGTCTAGTCTTACAAATTTTAGATATTCTTATGATTTTAATTTCATATTATCAGTTCTTATAGTTTTCTCAGATTTTCAGACTATTTCAGCACTTATGATTCGGGCATGGTTATTGCCTATCATATCAACCCAATTTATGTATTATCAATACTTTTATGTTTTATTTGAAATCTCACATACTCAGTACATTCCAAGCACTGATGCATATCACGTATCTAGCCTCAGCATTGCAGTTAGCTTTACCGGCGATATTCAATAGTGTTCTATTGGTGAGTCCTCATCATTCGAGGATTGAGATGTTCTTTCTATTTTAATAGTACTAGTTTAGTTTTTCCATACTTAGAGTTAGCTGGGGGCTTGTCCCAACAACTCATCTGTTAGTAGAGGCTTTCAGACAGTATAGTATTGGTTTCAACTTATATTTATCAGTTTTATTTAAAACATCTAGTATTTACTAGATTTTATCTTTTCTCATAAAAGATTATTTTTGCACTTTAGTAGCTTCCGCTCAGTTTTCTATCTCCATTCTAGTATGTCAGTAATATGCTAAACCATGGGTTAGCTTGGGGTCACTTATGACTCTAAGTACTGTGACGCATCCAGGATGTAAATTTGGGTTGTGACAAACTTTGTTTCAGATAATCAGGTTTAAAGTGTCCTAGGATGTTTGATAGCCGCGTTAAGTATAGTTCTTTTCATGGGTATAAATCATGCCACACTTATGAGGGGGAGGATACAAGGAAATTTTGGAAATGTTTTTCTTTATGATTCTTATCGTGTATAGAATATGGATCCCTCCTTCTAATTCATGCTCTACCATTTTCATTTGACAATGCCTCCAAGAAGAGGAAATGGAAGAGGATCGGTAATACCAACCAGCAAGCCCCACCAATCCCAACAGCCCCTCAAGATAATTAGGTGACGCCTGCAGAGTTCAGGGCTGCTATTCATATGCTAGCTCAGGCGGAGACCAACCAGGTCAACCAGTAGGCCGTCGTAACTGCCAATACAAGTGGACCTACAACGACTACTAGGGTTTGAGACTTTAATATGATGAATCCCCCAAAATTTCATGGGTCTAAGGTGGATGAGGACCCATAGGACTTCATCGATGAGGTTTAGAAGATCACCCAAATCATGGGATTTACCTCCGCTGGAAGTGCAAAATTGGCCTCCTATTAGCAGAAAGGAGTAGCCCAGATATGGTATAGACAGTGGAAAAAAGGGAGACGGAATGGTGCAGGTTCGGTAAAGTGGGATGAGTTGTGACCAAGTTTCTGGACATGTTCTTTCCTTGGGGGTTAAGGGAAGCAATGGTCACGGAGTTCATCAATTTGAAACAGAACAACATGATGGTGCAGGAGTACACCTTAAATTCACTCAACTATCAAAGTGTGCTCCAGAAATGATGGCCGAGACAAGGGCTCGCATACTCAAATTTGTAAATGGAGTCTCATACTTGGTAGTTAAGGAGTGTAGGACTGGCATGCTCATCAGCGACATGGACATCTCCAAGCTTATAATCCATGCACAACAGATAGAGGCAGAGAAATTGAAGAAGATAGAAAGGAAGAGTAAGAGAGTGAAGCCAGTTTGAGAATCCCAAAAAAAGGTCAAGCGGTGGTAATTGCCGCCAGAAGAAGCAACAAAGAGCTCCAGCACCCTCTTCAACCAGTGCTCTTTCTTTCAGGCCTCATAAGGATTGGAAGGGAGGAGCATCAGGCTCCCAGTCTCAAAGCCATGTCTTCAGTAGCCGCACTTTCCCAGTATGCCCTAAGTGTGGTAAGAACCATCTGGGTGAGTGTCGTCTAAGCAAGGAGGGTTTTTTTGGTTGTGGCCAGCCGGGCCACAGGTTGAGGATTACCCGTCAGCAGAATGGGAAAAGGCCTAATCCACTATATCAGCTGCTCTTCCAGGTCACCCAACTCAGTAGGATACTACTTCAGGTATAGTTGGAGGTGGTCAGCAACAAAACCTCTTCCATTCCTTATCTTCCTACTAGGACTAGGAGAAATCACCTATTGTAGTCACTGGTATGTTATGTCTCTTTTAGATAGATGTTTATGCTTTACTAGATCTTGGAGCCACATTTTCCTTCGTGACTCTTTATATTGCAATCCAGTTTGATGTTAGTCCAAAAATTCTCTTAGAGCCATTTTCAGTCTCTACTCCAGTTGGTGAGTCAGTTACTGCCAGTCGGGTATGCAGAAACTGCCGATCATGGTGTTACAAAATGACACCTCAGTTGATCTAGTAGAGTTGGATATGGTCTACTTCGACCTCATTCTTGGCGTGGACTGGTTACACTCTTGCAATTCCTCAGTTGAATGTAGAACTAGAGTCGTTAGGTTTAGTTTCCTAATGAACCAGTTCTAAAGTGGAAGGATAGTACCTCAGCACCTAAGGGTCGATTTATCTCCTACCTTAAGGCTAGGAAAATGATCTCAAAGGGGTACATTTATCACTTGGTTAGGGTCAAGGATTCTAGTTCTGAAACCCCAACTCCTGAGTCAGTTTTAGTGGTAAATGAGTTCCTAGATGTGTTTCACAAAGATCCTTCCATAGTCCCTCCCGAGTTGAAAATAGACTTTGGCATAGACCTTCTTCCTGATACCCCAGTTGTTATACCCCGTAGAATTTTCGTCACCTAAATGACCTATTCGCACGTTGGTTAAGCATATTTGAAAGCCATACGTGCTAAGGAAAGGCCCGGGAAAAGATCGGACGAGAAACCTGTCGAACCATTGCGGAAGGCCCAGATGGTTGGTTGGTTTGAAATAGGAGAATCAGCATTGGTTGGCCCAGACATTGTTTGGCAGTCAGAGGAAAAGATAAAGCTTATCCGAGAACGTTTACTGACTGCTCAGAGCTGCCAGAAGTCTTATGCAGATATGCGGCGCAGAAATCTAGAATTTGCAGTAAATGACTGGGTATATCTAAAAGTGTCCCCGATGAAAGGGGTAATGAGATTTGGCAAGAAAGGCAAGCTTAGCCCGAGATTTATTGGGCCATATCAGATTCGACGAAGAATAGGCTGAGTTGCATACGAATTGAACTTGCCTCCAGAGTTAGCATCTGTTCACCCAGTATTCCATGTCTCTATGTTGAGAAAGTTCGTAGGGGACCCTTCTACAGTAGTTCCAATTCAGGATGTCCAAGTCACAGAAGAGTTAGCATATGAAGAGGTTCCAGTAGCTATTTTAGACAGACAGATTCGCAGGTTGAGGACTAAAGATGTTGCGTCTGTCAAAGTAATGTGGCGTAACAGGAACCAAGAGGAAATGATGTGGGAAGCTGAAGAAGATATGAAGGCCAGATACCCTCACCTATTTTAGGCCTAGTCAGGCGACAGGTATGTCCGTATTATGCAGTACCTTATAGTTTTATGTGTGTGAATAAGAAAGATTGATACTTAGTTATCCAGTGGATCTTAAAATATTACGTGCAGTGCCTGTGATGGGCTTTTCTGCATTTCAGGTTTTCTGCTATAGTCCATATTACAGGGGAAACTCTGCCAAAATTTTTTCTAGAAAGTAAGTTAAGTAGTCCTCCAGATAGCAGTGTACATTCGAGGACGAATGTTCTTAAGGGGGGAGAATGTTATACCCCGTAGAATTTCCGTCACCTAAATGACCTATTCGCACGTTGGTTAAGCATATTTGAAAGCCATACGTGCTAAGGAAAGGCCCGGGAAAAGATCGGACAAGAAACCTGTCGAACCATCGCGGAAGGAGCCGAAGCAGAGCCCCTCCGCGATGGCAGCGTGTCACGGAGGTGGAGCCTCCGCGTTGGCTCCGTGACACGTTGGCCTTGTCCAGGCCCAAGTATATAAAGCCCCACTTCGGTTTTAAATCATTAATCACCCATGTAATTTCCAGAAAACAGAGCAAACCAGCAGAAAAGGAAAATGGAACGAAGAGGTAATATAATTTTCGTCTGATTATGCTGCTAAACGTTGTCCAAACACAAATTAACCTCAGATACCGCGGTATTTAGCAGCAGAGAGCATTCCTACGGATTTAGTTTCGTGAAATACGGCCGACGAATCGTCGAGCTACCGAGCTAAGGTAAGTGGAATTGCTCTAAACTAGTGTCTATGTGTTCCTAGCTGTGAAGTGAATATTTCTCCCTTCTGGACCGCTGGAAAATAGCGAGTTTTCGACCGTCTTTCGACAAGCCTAAGTTTAGGCTATAAACTATATCGAAAGTGACGTTGCTCTTTATAATAAAGTTGTATTTAGTATTAATTGACATGTTTATGAATGTAGTTGGGAGAAAATAGTTGAAGTACCAGCCGAGCGTCGTCCGACAGACGGATAGTTCGAGGATAAGGTATGTAAAGCTAGTTTCCTCGGCAAGTTAGTAATCTCGGGACAGTACAGTAATTTAAAGGCCAGTAGAATGTTCAGAAGTCACGTGTTATGTTTATTACGAATGTTGGTACGATATTAGAAGCACCGAGTTATAACTTGCGTGCAACTTGCTAGCATGATATAGATTCTAATACAAGTATTAGGAATTCCACAGCATGCTCAGTACGTGATGTGACACATAATGTTAGGATATCATTGTATTCAGTTGAAACCCAGTAAAGCAATGTAATATCGGTAAGACGTCCCAGAAATGGAATGATAAGTTAAAATGAAGTTAGAAAGCAGGTTAGGAATAGTAAATCATGTACTATAGAAACTCAGTATACAACATAGTTTTCAGCAGAAACACTATATCGTGTTCAGTATTAGCCCCAGTACTGTCTGGCAGAAGACTATATTTATACATATATATTATTACCAGCCTCAGCATGTATTAAGTACGTACATATTACTATCACCAGTTCAGCATATAATATATACAATACTTTACCACTATTAGCCTCGGTATGTGAGACATGCAGATAGTATTACTAGTTGAGACCGTTGTATTGTTTGGGGTTGGACTACCTAGCATCCCCGACCACCCCAGGGTTGATAGCTGTATCGACTCGTCCGCCAGAGGACGAGGATACGTCACTCTACGGAGTGGTATGCCATCCCACAGGGGACGAAGATGGGATGCCAGTTTTCCCCATATTGTGCCTTGGTCGGCCCTTACACACCCCTGTCGAGCGGATACGCCCGGGTGTTGATTCAGGAGTCCTCCGGACTCAGATGCAGTTATAGTCAGGGGCTCAGCGAGCCCAAGTGCATACCCAGGGGACCGGCAGGATGCTTACAGGGTTTATAGGAGATGGGATGACCGGGGTAGGGGTATAGATTCTGTGCTGGTTGTACCTCCCGGCTTATGGGGGCCGGGTAAGGTTTATGTGTGATATGTATGTTATGATATGTTGTGCCGTGTTATAATAGATACGAGTAGATCGACTGTAGAACGATAAATCTCCAGGTATGACTCCTACTCCTTCCAGTATAATTAAAAGAAGGTATGATTTACATTATCAGACAGTTAATCCATTCCTTTCTACTTCAGTTTCATCAGTTGTATTGTTATTTTCAAATATTTCTTTCAGTTATGGCTTTACGTACTCAGTACCAGCGGTACTGACGCCCAGTGGGGCGCTGCATTACTTGCCTGCAGGTACTCATAGACGAGCAGACGATACCACGTGATTCCTGTCAGCGACCGAGTGTTCAGCTCCTATAATCCGGAGACTGAATTCCAGAGGTGTACTTCATTTCCTTTTGTTGTATAGTATGGGTAGGTCGGGGCCCTGTCCCGATCATTTCTATTGTTATTCCTAGAGGCTTGCAGTCTGTATATATTTCCCTGTGGTCAGATGAGCCGGTCGTGTGAGGCCGTGCAGTTGTATAGCTGTTAGAACTTGTGTTTCCTTTATGTTGGCCATGTGGGGCCATAGTTCGACAGTAGTGGTGACCTTGCCGGTCACGTAGCTATCCAGTACTTCATGGTTAAGTTATAGACAACTAGACAGCATGGTGGCCTTGTCGGCCCGCATAGGTTTCCCTATATTGACATGTTTCTGGTCAGCTGTTAGTACAGGTACAGGAGGCTATAGGCCAATGGGCCGGGGGCTGTGTTTACAGCCGTTATATAGCCCTTTGTTTCCAGAAATGTGAGTTAGAGCCGGCCAGGCACCAGATGTGCCTAGGCTTAGCAGTCTAGTAGTTCAGGTCCTAGTAGGGCACCAGGTGCAAGTCATACCCCCCAAGGCGGGGTGTGACACCAGTCTATCTCAATTCCTCCTTAAAGAATGGCTCCAGCTGATCTTAAAGAGTTAAAATAACAACTAAGGGACATTTTAGACAAGGGTTTCATCAGACCCAACATCTCTCCAGGGATGTCTCAATCCTATTCGTGCGAAAAAAAGACGGTTATCTCAGAATGTATATTGACTATCGTTAGTTGAATAAGGTCACAGTCAAGAATAGGTATCCTCTTCCCGAAATTGATGACCTATTCGATTAGCTTTAGGGTTTTATCTACTTTTCAAAGATAGACCTTAGATCAGGCTATCATTAGCTTAGGGTCAGAGAATGTGACATTTTGAAGATAGCCTTCAGAACATGGTATGGTCACTATGAATTTATAACTATGTCTTTTGGAATAACAAATACTCCTGCGACTGTATTCAAATAGTACTTGGACATTTTCATTATTGTTTTCATAGACGATATTCTACTCTACTCCAGAATAAAGGAGAAATATATAGACCATTTAAGAATAGTTTTGTAGAATCTCAAGGACCGCCAGTTGTTTTCTAAATTCAGCAAGTGTGAATTATGGTTGAAATCAGTGGCGTTCCTTGGTCATGTTGTCTCCAGTAAGGGCATTCAAGTAGATCTGGTGAATATCGAAGCATTTAAGAACTGGCCAAGACCCACTTCATTAGACATTAGGAGTTTTTTGGACCTAACCAGTTATTACCAATGGTTCGTCGAAGGATTCTCCTCTATTGCATCTCCTTTGACCAGACTAAATCAAAATAAAGTGAATTTTCAGTGGACTGATGCATGTGAGAAGAATTTTCAAGAGTTGAAAACTCGACTCACTATAACCCCAGTTTTTACTCTTCCAGAAGGTTCAGATGGATTTGTAATCTACTGTGATTCCTCTAGAATTGGTATGGGTTCTGTATTGATGCAGCATGGTAAAGTTATAGAATATGCTTCCAGGTAGCTCAAAATTCATGAAAAGAACTATCCGAATCATGATCTTGAGCTAGCAACAATAGTATTTTCCTTGAAATTTTTGAGGCACTATCTGTATGGTGTCCATGTAGATGTCTTTATTGACCACAAGAGCTTATAGTACATGATTAGCAAAAAGGATTTGAATCTTCATCAGAGGAGATGGCTAGAACTGTTGAAAGATTTTGACATATGTGTGTTGTATTATTCAGGAAAATCCAATATAGTGGCTGATGCCCTCAATCGGTTGTTTATGAGGAGTGTTGTGCATATTGAGGATGATAAGAAAGAACTGGTTAGAGATGTTCATAGACTAGCTCAGTAAGGAGTTTGTTTGGTTGACTTAGCAGAAGGTGGAGTTTTAGTTTAAAATAGGTCAGAATCCTCCCTTGTGGTAGAGGCTAAGTCAAAGAAAGATGAAGACACAATCCTACTAAAGTTGAAGGAAACAGTCCTGAAGAAAGAGGTGGAAGCATTCTTCAAAAAGGGAGATGGTGTGCTCCGTTACCAGGGCAGGTTGTGTGTTCCAGATGTAGAAGATTTGAGGCAATGGATACTAATGGAAGCTCACAACTCCAGGTACTTTATCCACCTAGGTGCCACCAAGGTGTACTGTGACCAAAGGGAAGTCTATTGGTGGAATGGCATGAAGAAAGACAATGCAGAATTTGTGACTAAGTGCCCAAACTGCCAACAAGTTAGGGTTGAACATCAGAGACCTGGGGGGATGACTCAGGAAATCAACATTACTACTTGGAAGTGGGAAGAAGTGAACATGGATTTTATTACTGGTCTACCTCATATGCACTGATAATATGACTCAATTTGGGTTGTTGTAGATCGGATGACTAATTCAGCACATTTCCTACCAACTAAGACCACAGATTCAGTAGAGGATTATGTTAGACTATATATATGGAAGTTAGTCAGACTGCATGGAGTCCTATTGTACATTATTTCAAAAGGGTACTCAGTTCACGTCACACTTCTAGAAGTCATTTCAGAAGGGACTTGGTACTCAAGTTAAGCTCAGCACAACTTTCCATCCGCAGACAGATGGCTAGGCTGAGCATACTTTTCAGACTCTGGAGGATATGTTGAGGGCTTGTGTGATCGATTTCAAGGGCAGTTGGGGTGATCGCCTACTTCTCATCAAGTTTGCATACAACAAAAGCTACAACTCCAGCATTCAAATGGCCTGTTCGAGGCATTATATTGTAGGAGATATAGGTCTCCAATAGGGTGTTTTGAGGTTGGTAAATCTACCTTAATAAGGCCTGATTCAGTACATGAGGCCATGCAAAAGGTTCAGCTTATCAGAGAACGACTAAAAATAGCTAAAAGCCAATAGAAATTGTATACAGATGTTAAGAGAAGAGAGCTGGAATTTGCGGTGGATGATTGGGTATATTTGCAAATTTCATCAATGATGTTACACCTAGTAAGTTTCTATCATGTGATGAATTTGTGCGTACGTATGTTAAGAGTTTTAGAGCACGACGCACACAGAAAAAGGCTCGAGGAATGAATAGATGAGTATGGAATTGTGCGAGCAGTAGGCCAAAGCCCGAGGCAGGGTGCCCCAGGTGCCGCGTCGCGCCATACCCTCGGCGCAAGGGCCGATGTGTTGCTCCTCTGCCTTAGCGCAATGGGCATCGCGTTTCACCCGTGTTTTGGCGCTACGGGCAGTACATCGCGCCCCATTCTGCAACCGCCCTATCACTATATAAAGCCCCTTTGATGATTTAAATCATTTAACAAAAGGACCCTCTTCCAAGAATAGAGAGAACACGTAACTTTCATCTGATTTTTATTGAATTAGGCCATCAAACTCGTCCAAACGCAAATTAACTTTTGGTAGCAAGTTTTAGGCCTACGGGAAGCATTTCTACGGAGTTATTTTTAGAAAATTCGCTCGGCATACCAGAACTCTGCCGAATAAAGATTGTTAGAATTGCTCCAAATTGGATCCTAAACATCTATAGGTAATAGATAAGCATTTCTCCCTTCTAAACTCTCAAGAAATTGTAAGTTTTCGGTCGAATGAAATGGAGTTCAAGTTACAGTGAACCCTACTGAAAGATATTGTTATTCACCGATTCCTACTATTGAAATAGCCTTATTTTCTCAGTATAAAGGCCGCAATTGAATGGAATCGCCGGTTATAGGTTGAAACTAATCGAATAAATGAGAATCGATATTCGAGGTATGTTAAGGCTTATTCCTTCAACAAGTTATTCTCGTTGTATAATGATAAGACTTATGTTCTGAACGTAGATAGTCATCCTATATGTTGTAACTAGTTGTTGTTAGTTTTCACGACCTGAACATACACTCGGATCGTAGACACAGGACAAGGGACCCTGAGGGACCCCAAGTCGACCCTTGGCTCATGCATACAACTAATCTCATTCAAATAAGTGGAATGATAATCATAAAAACATAGCAGAATGTAATTATAGCATAACATTGGGAAATATTGGAAATATACATAGTTGAGCACTACATACTTGTCTGAAAGCCTCTAATACATAAGATGGGTTGATGGGTAAATATCCCCAACTAACCCGACCAGTACCGAAACATAAACAACATGAAAGTCTATCAAACGGCCCTCAAAACATGAGCATTCACCAATAAGCTGAAAGCGTAAGCTGAGATGGACTAAGGATGAGGACGAGCCTGAGATTCGGACCCTGCATCATGAAATGATACAACATAGAAAGTATGCGGTCAGTACATGGAATGTACTGAGTATGCAAGGTAAGTAAAACAGTCATTTTAAAGTAAAGTAAAGCTCATAAATAGACATAGGAGAAGGACCTCATGCTTACATCATAATCTTCATAATAAAACATAAGGCTCAAGACTTTTAAATCATTCATAAATCATTCACAATCATAATAAGTAAACATTACCAAAACATAACTTGATCTAATAACATAAATATAACGATGCATAAGACATGCGGAACAATGGGAGGACTCATCATAACCGACACCATCATGGTAGAGCCTTTCATGATGCCCCACTATCTCGCTCAAGTGGGCAGAGCTGACCCTGGCTTGCCAGGAGAGGTTCATGCATAAGGCGTGATATAAAATTTGAGGGGATCATTATCAATACATCATCTCATTTAGAAACCCATGGTGGCACGTGGTTGCGTAGTCCTTTGAACACCGGGCTGCTCGATGCTAGACACGGCTCCCAAAAACATGCATATAGGCTCATACATAAATCAATAACATCATGCATTAAGATTCATTGGCTAAAATATAACATTTATCATCATGGATCCCCTTTAAAACTTGCTTAGCCAAGAATCATAGGCCCTTTTTATCGGCCAACATCATAAATTGATAAATCATGTAATTCACTTCATAAATCATAAATCATCTTCAACATGTGAGAATTGACCAATACTTCATCATATTCAATTCTTAAAAAATAATATGCTCATAAACATGGGAGTTTTGGAATCATGCTTTTCCATCATCAATAAACTCAAAATATCGAGTGTTCATCATAAATCATAACTTCCATGAAATTTCGTCAAATGGGCATTTTTTTGATTTAAAATGTTGAAACACAATTTTAATCAAAATAATGTAAAACCTGCCCATTATTCATAATTCAATAATTGAAACTCAACTAAATCAAATCCATAAGGAGAAATCACATTTTCATGCTTTTGGGTAAAACCCCACGGAATTAAATAGAAGGATACATGATTAAATTCGAAATTTAGACATGGGTGAGGAAGGAATTCACCAATTCTAAAACCCTACATACCTGGGAATGGATTGATTTCGAGGTTCCTTGATGACCCACAAAGAAATTGATGAAAATTTGGGGAAGAAGACCTTGAATCTCCCAGAATCTCTCTAAGCTTTTGCATGAGAATGGGCATACATAAAGGACTTAACTCATCTTATCTCACTCAGAAAAATATCCAAAATGATGTAGTTTAGGCCTTAGGGACTTAGGAATTAAAACGCAGGATATTTCTAGTCGCCAGTCCCCACGAGGGACCTCACAGGTCATTGCCACAGGGCATAACTCGTGGCCATGGTCCGTTGAGTCCATTGCCCAAAACATCCAAGGGGACCCCATGGTGACTTCAGGGGTCGTGAGGTCATACCACAACTCGTGGTCAACTTCCGTGGCCTACACTCCCATCACAACTTGCCAAAACATCCAAGGTAGACCACGGATGACCTCACGAGTCGTGAGGTCTAACCACGACTCGTGGTCAGTCCCGTGGCCTCCTCAATCAGGCCTTTCCAAACCATGCTGACCACGAGTCACCTCACGATTCGTGGTCACTCCTCACGACCAACCTCATGGGTCATTTTGTGACCTGGTGTAAATTTTCAGTTTTCTTCATTTTTACTTCCAGAGTTGATCCTTGGGTTCCTGGGGTTTAACATTAGTAGATAAGGATTATACATGTTGTGATTAGATATTTCCATTCAATTATGATTATATAAGTTGTGCTTAGCTGCTAAAGTATGTTTTGAGAGTATATTATAGTATCCCTCATCAGGAAAGAGTATGTTAGGTGTGACCCACACTGGAAGCGTCACAGTAAGCCCTCTTTTCTTCTGTTCACTATGTTAGTAGGATTTTTATATTTTTCTTTCATGCCAAGGACTTAGAAGCTTAGGGTTAGCTGTTGGGCCTAATTTGGTAAGTTGGACAGCATCGAGCGCAGGCAGGCGATATAACTTTTAGTTTGACGCCCGTACAGACAATAAAGCTCGCCTAGAGATCATTGGCGTACCTTAGCGCCTCCAGGGCCAGAATTTGAATAAGATACTCCTACCCTAGAGTCAGCATCACCAAGGTTTCCGGTGGAAAAGGTGAAAACCTATTATATAGTTAACCACTACTAGTGATTATTAGTTACAGTCGAACTAGTGTCACCATACAGGTCGCCCCGGAGGTCACTCTAGTCATGTGAATCAGATAGACCTATGGATACCCTATGGAGGGAACCTTATCAGTAGTGAAATGCGGGGCCTATTCCCTAACCCGCTCTTATAGATGCTCAGGTACAGGTTGCCGTGTGTGGCTAGGACCAAGTAAACCTACCTACGAGGTTAGGGATTTTCTAGAAAAGTTATATAAAATCTGAATAGACCAAGTCAGTGTCCAGGGGACTAGAACTATAGTAGTATAGTATTACCTTCAGGCTAGGAATAATAGAAAACCGCCTGGGGAAGGTTAGGGGCTGACTGCTTAGGAGAAGGTCCGATTAAGTGGCAGCCCTACAATTTTCCTAAGTAAAGGAACTAGACAGTTGACTGTTCATGACATTATGGTTAGCTTATGAGTTACCACTGTCCTGGCATGACATTTAGAGTATTGTTAGGCCACTCTAGATCTCACCCTATTCGGTCCATACACTTTTGAGATTACGATCACTATCAGGATCCTCTGATCAGATATAGGCACACGGGGTGTTCTTGTTAGAAGCTATGCAGTATACTCTAGGGGTGAGTAGCGTTCGCATTAGACCTTATGAGCCAGATACGCCTTTTGAATGGCTAGGTTGAGATTAAGATGTAATGTACCGGTTGGGATTGACCCCATCTAGGATAGCCTTTCGTTAACCAACCTCAGGGTTACTAGCTGTGTTGTTGCCTTCGGGGCTATATGATCGCTCCAAGGAGCCAGATGTTGTCCCAAGGGACTATGCAGAGGCCCAAGGGACATATTACAGTCCATTCCATGGTTGGACTATGATTGTTATGTCGTATCAGCATCACTGACCCTTGTCGAGCCTGGTGCCCAGCGTGCAGTTATCAGGAGTCCACTGGACTCAGACACAGCTACAAATGAGGAGCCGAGTGGGCTCAGTTGCAGACCTAGGGGACCAGTAGGTTGGATATAGTTAATTGTGACTCAGATTGACCTTGTTAGGGGTATATAGATTGAAGTGTGCTCGCCAGGACTTATGGGGGCAACGAGCGAGTTATTCTGTGTTGATTGTACCTTCTAGGCTTATGGGGCCAAGTTAGGTTCTTGTTTACATTCTTGACTGCTAGTTATAATTTATAAATATGTATTTATACAGTCTTAGCTCATATACGTGTAGTGCTTTACTAGATGCAGGTTATGGATAAGAAAGCTTTTAGGTTAAGTTCTGCGCCTTCTTGTTATTCAGCTTTTCGTTACTGCCTTACATATTCGGTACATATTGTACTGACACCCAATTACGGGGCGCTGCATGCTTGCCTTCAGGTTTAGATAGACAGGTTGTGAGATTACCTAGCAGCTATTCTAAGTCAGCAGTTTGGCTAGCTCCTTTCATTTGGAGTTGCCAGGTCATAAAAGTTACCATCTTTTATTTGTATAGTATTTGGGTAGGCTGGGGCCGTACTTCTACCCTTTTCTCTTTTTTTCTCCCTTTTTTCATTTTATTCCTCATTTAACATGTGGGTGTGGTTTCTTTTTCACTTTTTTTCTTTTTTTTTCTTGTCTTTGACATTCAAATTTTTCTTTCATTTTTCTTTTTCTTTCTCTTTCATACCATACCAACTTTTCACTAATTAACTTTTCTCCTTTATTTCCCCCACATAGCTTACGCACCTCTACAATAGCAACCTTCAACTTAGAAATTTTGCCTGAGTTGAGGTTCACAATGTCCAAGGAGGGACCAAGGCCAAAATAGGTTCATTATAAAAAAGTGGGAAGGTAAATGGGCTAATCAAAGAAAGTGGTCAATTTAGGCTCCAACATTTGGATCAAGGGATACTTATTTCATTTGGTCAGGTAATTTGGGCTAAAAGTGAGCTAAATCAAAAATGGCCTATGATTCTTTCCTAACTAATTATCCTCTAACCTAAGCAAAGACTAACCGGCAAGTTCTAGATCACCTACACAATATCAAACTAAATAAGAAATCACTCACACATAATACAGGGTTGCATCACACTACTTATCTGGTTCATACACAACTACGCTACAATTAATCAATATAATCTATCAAATGCCATCAAAAGATCCACATTGGTCATGTTTTGCAGTCAAAGCACACAATTAATCACAATTTTTTTTAGAAGGGGTCATTTTTCAAGAAATAACAAAACATCACATACATGTGTAGTTTATTGGTTGTTAAGTACTCCTAGATTACTTCTAATTAAACTAAAAAAATATCCTAAGCATGTCGGTTCTGCTAGATAGAATGCCCGTAGAAAAAAAACATGGCAACAAAAATCCTCAGACGCAAAAAATAAAATAGATACACCCCCACTAAAACATTATGCTTTATCCCCAAAGTAGTGAAATAAAAACCAGGGAAGCGACATACCTGTGGCACTTTAGGTGCTCCTAAATCCTCTAATAGACGGTGTGATGGTACACTCTCATCCTCAACAATAGTGGCGCCAGGATGGCTGGTGCACTCAATGATGGTGGTGATGGTGGGGTTTATCCCTACCCCTATAATAGTTTCGACTGCCTCAACAACCATAGTATCTCTCTGTCACGACCCGAACATAGGTAGGTATCAAGATATGGGATGAGGAGCCCCAAGAGAGCCCAAGTGGACCCATGGAATGAACATACATCTAACTTAATCAAATAAAGCGGAAGAATTAACATGATAACCTTAGTCGAAGTCTGAAATAAGCATAACATTAGAAATACACGCGAGTCTAAAGCTGATTACATTCTATGTCTGAAAATCCTCTATTACTGATGAGTTGATGGAACAAGACCCCAACTAACTCTCTAAGTATGAAATTAAATGCATAAAGATAACTGATAAATCATGGTCCTCGGGAGATGAGGAGTCACCAACAGATATGGGATACTAACTCTAAAAGTCTAGCTAAGGACGAGGCTGAGTCTGAGTACCGGGACCTGTATCATAAAATGATACAACATAGAGTATGCGGTCAATACATGAAATGTACCGAGTATGCAAGGTAAGTAAAACCGCTTAAATAAGTAAAATCATTTAAAACATGCATAATGTAAAACATAATCAAAACAAGAATCTGAGGGTAGGGCTTGCATGCTATTTCCTGAAATCATGATCTGAACATAACATAACATCATGACTGAATTGAATGACCCAAAGCTTAAATCTGATATTCATAAGTAAAACTGAACATTGGGTCAAACCTCCTTTAGAACATATATGTATATATATATATATATATATATATATATATATATATATATATATATATATATATATATATATATATATATCATGAGTGATAAACATGTATAACTGAAATCATATGGAACAATGAGAGACTTTTCATATAACCGACATACCACGATAGAGCTTACGTGGTCCAACTATCACACTCAAGTGGGTAGAGTCATCCAAAGCCTTTCCAGGGCTAAGGACGATACCATGAAATCAATATCAAGCTTGAGGAGGACGATACCATGATATCAATATCAAGCTTGAGGCCCATTCGGGGTAGGGAGTAGCTTACAAGGGAGGTCCCAAAGTAGTATATGTATATAAGTAATAACCTATGTTGGCGCATAGTTTTGTGTCATAGGTTGATCGACCCTTAGCCTACTCGGTGCTAGACACTACTTCCAAAAATCTGCATATGCTCTCCATCGTTTTTCAATGAAGCTCACCATCGTCTATTGACGAAGCTCAATAATCAAATACATCTCAAATTTGAAGTCATATATGAGAAGATTTAACTCAAACCATACCACAAGCTGAAAATAATTGGGAGTCTTTTCTCCAAAACCAAGTGGTAAGCTTAATTCGTAAAGTCATAAATCACACTTGAATATATGGGCGTTTCCCGATAGTTTAATATGCTTGAAAATACCCACTTCACTTGAAAACATGATTATAACATGGGTAACTTGAAAACATGCTTTTCATCAAAAATATCTCATCATACTTGAACATTCATCATAAATCTCAACTTTCATGAACTTCTCATAAATAGGCATTTTAATTTATAAAGCTTGAAACATGATTTTAATGAAAAACAACGTAAAACATGCACATGAATCATAATTCAATAGTAGAAACATATTTAGATCATACACATGTAGAGAATTAGGAATTTCATGCATTGGGTTAAAACCCCATAGAATCAACCTATGAATTTTGATGATTTAGAGAGAAATTAGGCATGGGTGTGAACGAATTCACCATTCATAACCCCACATACCTGGGGAAGAATTGATTTTACCCCTCCTTGATTGTCCAATGAAAGATTGAAGAAAGCTTGAAGAATGTCTAACTTGATCACCTCCTAAACCCTTTAGCATGCATGGATGTGAATGAGTCTAGGAAAGATTTTCCCATCATAAAACACTGCGTTCTGAGCCTTAAACAACCTAGTTTAGGACCCTAGGACTTAGGAATGATAAAAATACCCTTAATGAATTTCTTGAAAATTCTGCACTGTCAGTGACCACGATCGATCCTATAAGTCGTACCTGGATACCACGACTCGTGGTATCTGTCCATTACATCCACTGTGATTTCTTAACCTTTCACATTCTAATACCACAACTTTATAGGATGGGTTGTTACATCAAACAACGGTCCGATGAATCCTCCCATTACTTTGCCTGATGACCTGCATCTGGACTTCCCACGAGTCAAACCACAAATCGTGCCTACTGCCTCGTGGTTTCCTTGTTACCTCGACTGGAGATTTTCTTGCCCCTTCCGATGGTTACTCACCACGACCCATTGTTCCTCACAACGAGTCGTTCTATGACTCGTTACTTCCTCCTAGACTAAGGACCAGCCTCAAAATGACTCCATCCAACGACTCGTTACTTCAAACCATGGGTAGTACCTTGATCCATTACTCCCATCTCTGAATTTGCAGTACCTCACCACGGACTCAGCCAATGGGTTGTTTGTGGCACCAACAATCCGTACCATGACCCATTTTGTGAAAAATTCCCAGATTTCTATCACTTTCCATTTTTAAATCTCAGGTCTAGTCTTAGGCACTTCCGGGGTATTACAATATCCCCCCCTTGGAAATATTCATCCTCGAATGTGGAAAAACATATAGAAATCAAAGAATGCAATCATCACACTCAATCACTGATTATATAGGCTGAAACTAATGGAATGACTAACTCTTATTTAAACTACATAGTTGAACAGAATCCATGAATCATACATACATCTAAATACGTGAAGGAAACTAGGGTACATAAACTGAACACGAGACTGTATAGAGTTTTAGGGAAAAAAATGATTCCTCAAGCTTGAATTGAGCCAGTAGAGAATAAATGTGGGTATCTAGACATCATGTCTGCTTCGGCTTCCCACGTAGATCCCTCAACATGCTGATTCCTCCATAAAACTTTAACTAAAGCTACTTCCTTGTTTCTTAGCCATTGAGCTAAAGATCGGGTATTTCCACCGAAACCTCCTCATAACTAACACTATCTTTCACACTGACACTGTCCACCGGGATAACTAGAGCTGCGTCACCAAACACTTCTTTAAGAGCGATATATGAAAAATAGGATGCACAGAAGTTAATTTTGAGGGCAACTCCAATTCATATTCCACCTTGCCAACCCACTTCACAATCCGGTAGGGACCAACATAACGAGGACTGAGTTTTCCTTTCTTTCCAAACCCTCATTACTCCCTTCATGGGAGACACCTTCAAAAACACCCAATCGTCCACTTTGAACTCAAGTTCTCTCAAATCGGCATAGGACTTTTGGCGACTTTGAGCTGTTTTCAACCTGTCCCGTATGAGTTGAACTTTGTCCATAGCCTCATGGATTGAATCCGGCCCTATCATCACATCTTCACTAACTTATAACTAGCTAATGAGTGATCTACATCTCCGCATGTAGAGAGCCTCAAACGGGGCCATCTGGATACTGGAATGCTAGCTGTTATCGAATGCAAACTCGATCAGAGGAAAATGATCATCCCAACTACCTTTGAAGTCAATCACACATGACCATGTCCTCAAGAGTCTGAATTTTCCACTCCGTTTGCCCATCCGTTTGCAGGTGAAATGTTGTACTAAGCTTAACTTGAGTACCAAGTCCTTTTTTAAATGACCTCCAAAACTAAGAGGTAAACTGAGTACCTCTGTCTGATATGATGGACAAGGGCACTCCATGAAGCCGAACTAGCTCTCGGATGTATAGTTTGGCATAATCCTCCGCTGAATTAGTGGTTTTGATTGGTAGAAAGTGAGCGGCTTTGGTCAACCTGTCTACAATAACCCAAATGGATTTATATTGCCGACGAGTGCGAGGCAACCCTGTGATGAAGTCCATATTTATCTCTTCCCACTTACAAGTGGGGATACTGATGTCCTGAAGCACACCTCCCGGTCTTTGGTGCTCAACCTTCACTTGCTAATAGTTTTGGCACTTAGCTACAAATTTTGTGATGTCTTTCTTTATGACATTCCACAAATAAACTTCCCATAAGTCACGGTACATATTAGTGGCACCTGGATGGATTGAATACCTAGAACCGTGAGCCTCATGCAACATTTGGTTTCTCAAATCATCGACGTCCGACACACACAAGTGACCCTGATATCGAAGCACACAATCTTCCCCTTTGGAGAAGACCTCTACCTTTTGATTCTGAATGACTTACTTTAACATTACCAAAATGGGATCCTCGTCTTGTCTAGCTTTTACATCAGTCACAAAGGACAATTCTGATCCGTTCTGAAAAATAACACCGCCATCAATTGAGTCAACCAACCAAACTCCCAACCTTGCAAGTCGATGCACATCCTTTACCAGCTCCTTTCTCCCCTCATCCACATGAGACAAATTCTCCATAGAGAGTCCAGTAAGTCCGTCTGCTACTATGTTAGCCATGCCCGGATGGTAAAGGACACTCATGTCGTAATCCTTAAGTAGTTCCAACCACCTCCTTTGCCAAAGATTGAGATCATTCTAGGTAAACACGTATTGTTGACTCTTATGGTCCGTAAACACATTTGCATGGACCCCATACAAATAATGTCTCCATATATTCAAGGCAAATAACACCACCGCCAACTCAAGATCGTGGGTCGGGTAATTCTTCTCATGAACTTTTAGTTGTCTGGAAGCATATGCTATAACCTTAATGTGCTGCATCAATACACAACCAAGTCTGATTCTCGAAGAAACACAATACACTACAAACCCATCAGCACCCTCTAATAAGGTTAACACCAGTGCCGAGGTAAGTCGAGTATTCAACTTCTGAAAGCTTCTCTCCCAATCCTCCGACCATTGAAATTTCACTTTCTTTTGGGTCAATTCGGTCAATTGCACTGAAATAGATGAAAAACCCACAACAAAACTCAGATAGTACCTGGCTAAACCCAAGAATCTCCTGATGTCCGAAGGATTCACCGGTGTAGGCAAATTTTTCACCGCTTCTATTTACCGAGAGTCCACCTTTATGCCCTCACTTGACACTACATG
Organism: Datura wrightii; assembly: GCA_035772735.1. Taxonomy (NCBI): domain Eukaryota; kingdom Viridiplantae; phylum Streptophyta; class Magnoliopsida; order Solanales; family Solanaceae; genus Datura; species Datura wrightii. The sequence continues at coordinate 67,900,317 of JASDFA010000003.1, read as the reverse complement.
GCCTAGAAATGCCACCGAGTCCAACCAAAACTCACACTTGCTGAATTTAGCATATAGTTGTTGATCCTTGTGAGTCTATAGTACCACCCTCAAATGAGAAACATGCTGCTCCTCGCTCCGAGAGTATATCAGGATGTCATCAATAACACAATGACGAACATATCCAAGTATGGCTTGAACACCTTGTTCATCAAGTTCATAAAAGCTGCAGGAGCATTCGTTAGTCCAAAAGACATAACTACAAACTCATAGTGACCATACCGCGTTCTGAAGGTTGTCTAAGGAATGTCACTCTCCCGCACCCTAAGGTGATGGTATCTAGACCTGAGGTCTATCTTTGAAAAGCACTTGGTACCCTGAAGCTGGTCAAACAAATACTCAATACTAGGTAGAGGATACCTGTTCTTGATGGTAACCTTGTTCAATTGCAGATAATCAATACACATACGAAGAGAACCGTCTTTCTTCCAGACAAAGAGAACTGGTGCACCTTATGGGGACTTGCTCGGTCTAATGACACTCTTTCAACTCCTTTAGCTCAGCTGAATCCACTATGTAGGGAGGAATAGATATAGGCTGCATATCGGGAAGAAGGTCAACACCAAAATCAATCTCCCGCTTGGGAGGGATTCCCGATAGATCATCTGGGAAGACTTATGCATATTCATATACTATTAAAACTGACTGGATAGTCGGGGTCTTGGACGTCGCATCCTTAACCCTAACTACATGGTAGACACAACCTTTGGAAATCATCTTTCTGGCTTTAAGGTAAGAAATGAAACTACCTACTGGAACAACTGAACTACCCTCCCACTATATGACTAGCTCACCTGGAAATCTGAACTCTACTACCCGGGTTCTACAATTAACTAAGGCATAACTTTAAAATAGCCAATACATGCCGAGGATAACATCAAAATCATTCATGGATAACTCTACTAGATCTTCTGTGGTGATCCTGTGAAGGACTGTGACCGGGCAACATCTATACACCCATCTGGCTACAACTGAATCACCCACTGGAGTAGAGGCTGAGAAGGGCTCTAATAAGATTTCAGGACTCAATTTGAAACTATTAGCCACGTAAGGTGTCACAAAAGACAAGGTAGCCCCTAGATCTAACAAAGCATATATATCAAGATGGAAAACTCGTAACATACCACGGAATACATCCAGGGAGACCTCCAGCTCCTGCATGATGCTAAGGCATAGAATCTATTTTGGTGCTGACCGCCACCAGTGCTAGTAGATGCACCTTGCTGGGATGGGCGTGCGGGTGGAACTTCTTAACTCGAAGCTAGGCCTCGTCCCCTATTATGGCCCTGTCTAGCTACTGAGTAATCTCTTAGCATATGTCTGGGCTTCCCACACCCGAAGAAAGCACCTGTACCCGCCAAGCACTGACCCGTGTGCCCCCGACCACACCTACCCCAAACTGGGATACTGGAATCTGCGGGCTTGCTTCTCTGACCCCTAGAGCCTGATGCTCATCCTCTCTGGTCATGCCTAAGTCTGGATGGCAAACTCATCACAGAAGATGTTGGGGCTAAAGATCTCTGGTGGGTCTGCTGTCGGTGGTGGCCACTTGGCCTCGGGTGAGAGAATCTATAACTATCAGTCCTGGCCCTCTTGGCCTCTCTCTCCCTCATATGCACCACCTCCATCTACTGGGTGTATAAGTCTATTCGAGGGAAATCCATATCCTGATGGAGCATAGCGGTCCTGCAATCCTTGTCTAAATAGTCTGCCACCCCATGAACAAACCTACTCACTCACGCCCTTTGATCAACCACTACCTATGGGGCATTCTTTGACAAACGAGTGAACTCTAAGGCATACTCCTACACCGTCCTCTTCCCTTGCTTAAGATTTATGAACTCAGTTGCTTTCAACACCCTCATCTCAAGAGGGAAAAACCGATCTAGAAAATCAACTTGAAACTCCTCCCAAGTGATAAGGCCTACTCCGGCTGCCCTATTGTCCTTCCACCATCTAAACCAAATATGTGCGACCCCCTTCAGCTGATATGAGGCCAAGTCATCACACTCTACTCCATTCACCCCCATGACCTGGGTGATCTTCACAATCTCATCGATAAACTCATATGGGTCCTCGTCCACTGTGGAACCAAGAAACTCTAGTGGGTTCTGTCACGACCCAAACGGAGGCCCTAATCATAACACAGGACAAGGAGCCCCCAGAGATACCAAGTCGATCCATGGCATAAGCATACATCTAACTCAATCAAGAAATTGAATAATCAAAAAAATACTCATAGCAGAAGTCTAACTTGAACACAACATTAGAATACGACATCCGAAGCTGAATACATACGTATGTCTAAAAAGCCTCTAAAAATGACGAGTTGATGGAACAAGACCCCAACTAACTCAACAAAACTAAAATTGAAATACACATAAGAAATTTGAATAGTCTAGTCCTTGAGAGATGAGGACTAACCAACAATGCAAACGCTAACTCTGATAAGTTGACTACGAGCGGGGCTGAACCTAAGAGTTGGGTCATGTATCATGAAATGATAAAACATAGAGTATACGGTCAGTACGTGGAATGTACCAAGTATGCAAGGTAAGTAAAACCGCTAGAGTAAGTGCAATCATTTAAAGACAATGCATAATATAACATAAACATTAAGAATCTGAGAGTAGGGCTTGCATGCATTCTTTCTGAAATCATGATCTCTTTATAACATAACATGACATAACTTCATAACATCATAACTGAAGCGATTGACTCAAAGCTGAATTCTGACATTTATAAATGAAGCTGAACATTGAGTTAAACCTGCTTTCGAACATGCATTTACATAAATCTCATGAGTAATAAATATGCATATCTGAAATCATGAGGAACAATGGGAGACTCGTATTTTAACCGAAATACCATGATAGAGCTTACATGGTCCCAACTATCACACTCAAGTGGATAGAGCCGTCCAAAGCCTTGTCAGGGCTAGGGACAACACCATGATTGCATATCAAGCTGAAGGCTCATTTGTGCAGGGGAAGCTCACAAGAGAGGTCCCGAAGTCATAATGTATAACCAACGTTCACGTGTAGTTCTGAGGCATAGGGTGATCAACCCTTAGCCTGCTTGGTGCTAGACACTACTCCCAATAACATGCATATGCTCTACATTGTTTTATAAAAAAGCTCAACATCATCTATTGACGAAGCTAAATATTCAATACATCTCAAATATGAATTCATGCATATGAGAAGTTGTAGCTCAAAACATACCACAAGCTGAAATCATAATTGGGAGCCTACGCTCCAAAACCATGTGGTAAGCGTAATTCAGGAAAATCATCATTCATACTTAACATGTGGGCATTTCCCAAAGCTTTATCATACTTAGAAATGCTCAATTCTCATTGAAAACATAATTGTAAACATGGGTAGCTTCAAAACATACTTTTCGTCATAATATCTCATCATCATCATATATTCATCAAAAATCTCATCTTTTATGAACATCTCATCAATGGGCTTTTAATTCATAAAACTACGTTATAAAAATTGCCCGTGCTTTATAATTCAACAGTAGAATAATAATTAGATCATACCCATGTATAGAAATAGGAGATTCATGCATTTGAGTTAAAACCCCATAGAGTAGACTTAGGAATTTCATACTTTAGAGAGGGATTGGGCATGGTTGTGAAGGGAATCACCCATTCATAACCCTACATACCTGTTGGCAGTTGATTCTTACACTTCTTTAGATGCCTACTAGGAAATTGAAAAGAAATCGATGAATGCTAGGCTTGATCACCCTCTCAAGTCTTCTACCTTGCATGCATAAATGAATGAGGCCTAAAATGAACTTAAACCCTTTAAAAGTCACTATCCATAACTCAAAACGGTCGTAGTTTAGGCCCTAGAAACTTAGGAATTATGGAAAAGCCCTTACTAAATTCGCAGAAAATAACAGCCAGCTGGTCCCAACAAGGGACCTAATGACTCGTCGTCACAGGTCATGACTCGCGGAGCCGTCCGTGAGGTACACTGCTTGTCACGTCCCGAATGGAGGCCCGGATCATAGACATGGGAGAAGGGACCCCAAGAGATCCCAAGTCGACCCATGGCATACACATACATCTAATTCATTTGATAAAATAAAGAAATCATTAACATAACTCAGCGGAAGTCTAACTCAACATAACATCAAAATAAGCACCCGAAGCTGAATACATACATGAGTCTGAAAAGCCTCTAATCTGGACAAGTTGATGGAACAAGACCCCAACTAACTCAACAATACTGAAACTGAAAATACATGAGGAAATTGAAAGTCTAGCCCTCAAAGGATGAGGAATCACCAACCAAGAAGGTGTTGACTCTGACAATCAACTACGAGAGGGGCTGAGCCTAGGTGATGGGTCCTGTGTCATGAAACGATACAACATAAAAAGTATGCAGTCAGTACGTGGAATTTACCGAGTATGCAAGGTAAGTAAAACCTCTTAAGTAAGGTAAATCATTTAAAGCATTTCATAACATATCATAAGCTTTCTAATCTGAGAGGAAAAAACTACATGCACTAATTCCGAAGTCATAATCTTTTCATAATTTGACCATGCATAGCTTCATAACATCATAACTGACTCGAATGACTCAAAGCTGAAATATGACATTTATAGAAAAGCTGAACAATGAGTCAAACCTTACTTATAGAACATACATGCTTAAAGTAATAATCATGAGTAATGAATATGCAAATATGAATCATGTAGACAATGGGAGACTCGTCACTTAACCGACATACCACGATAGAGCTTACATGGTCCCAACTATCACACTCAAGTGGGTAGAGCCATCCAGAACCTTGCCAGGGCTAAGGATGCTACCATGATATCGATATCGAGCTCGAGCTCATAGGCCATTTATGCCGGGGATAGCTCACAAGGGAGGTCCCAATAAAATAATAGTATCAACCCACATTGGCGCGTAGTTCTAGGGCATAGAGTGATTGACCCTTAGCCCGCTCGATGCTAGACTCTTCTCCCAAAACATGCAATGCTCTACATCGTATATAATACGAAGCTTAACATCGTCTATTAACGAAGCTCAACAATGGAAACATGCATAAGACTCAACATCGTATGAAACGAAGCTCAACACTATCATTTGACAAATCTCAATAATGAAATCATGCATAGAACCAACATTGTATGAAAACGAAGCTCAATAATACATACATTTATATTATAAATTCATGCATATGATAAGATTTATTTTGAAACATACAAAAAGCTCAAATATAAGTGGGAGCATCTACTCGAAATTATGTGGTAAGCTTACTTTAGAGATACTACATTATCATACTTGATACAAGGGCCTTGACCAATCTTTATCATGCTTGGATCTACTCAATTTATTTTTAAAACAATGTCATAATCATGGGTAGTTTAGAAACATGCTTTTCATTATCAAATCTCATCATCATCACACATTTATCATCTTTCTCTTGTTTCATGAATTTTTTATCCATGGGCATTTAAATTTCATAATTTAGAAAACACAATTTTGATTGAAAACAATTTAAAATCTGTCCAAGCTTCACAATTCATCAATATAAACATAATCTAATCGTACCCATGTGTAGAAATTGAAGAATCATGCAATTGGGAAAAACCCCATAACTTGATCATATGAATTTCTCATACTTAGCTAGAGTTTTGGGCATGGGTGAGGAAGGAAACACCCACTCATATCCCTACATACTTGGGAGGGATAATTTTACCACTTCTCTAATTGCCCAAGATGAGATTCCAATGGAAACCTTCAAAACCTGCTCTAAATCCTCTCTTTAAACTCTCAAGTTTTCATGCATGGAAAGAAATAACTTAGAATAGGTTTTCCCCTCCTTAAACCCACTGAAATGAGCCTTAAACGACATAGTATAAGCCCCTAGAACTTAGGAATGACGGAAATACCCTTACTGAAATCGCAGAAAAACTGCTCATTGGACCAAACAACGGACGATCCTATGGGTCGTTGGATGATACCACGACCCGTGGTGTCTACTCATGCTTTGCACTGTCTAGGATAGACCTCGGCTTACTGAACGACCTAAACAACAGGTCGTTCAATCCTACAATGGGTCGTCTAATCACCCATTGTTTCCTTCATTAACCTAGGCACTTTCATCAACGGCGAGCCTTACTATCACTTGTTACTAGAACCCACGAGTCGTGGTCTCATTCTGTCACATGCACTGACCACCTCACTAAGCTAACAACGGCTGCTCACCACGATCCGTGGTACCTCACGATGGGTCGTTGGGTGGCCCATGGCATCCTTGAACCTCAAGTTCAACTCTCACCACGATTCCATACAATGACTCGTTGTACCCTACAATGAGTTGTTGGACCGGCCGTTGTCTCCATTGACCCATAACCAGACACCTTTCATGACTCACTCCCACGGGTCGTTGGTTGATCCCAGGATCCGTGGAACCTCTCGTTCTATAATAATTTTCCCCAGTTTTAGTAGTTTAAATTTTTAAACTCCCGGGTCTAATCTTAGGCACTTCCGGGGTATTACAATATCTCCCCCTTGGAAACATTCGTCCTCGAATGTAGGAAACAAGCAGAAAACAAAAACATGCAATTATCATAATCAAGTACTGATCATTTAAACCAAAAGCTGGTGGAATGACTACATCCGAAAAGAACTATATAGCTGAATCGAATTCAGACATCACATACATCTATCATATCATACATCAAACTTGTACATATGAATTGAACATGGAAACTGATTAGTGAATTAGGGCAAAAACTGATACCTCAAACTGATACTGAGCCGGTAAGGAACAGGTGAGGGTATTTATCCATCATAGTCGCTTCAGCATCCCACATAGCTCCCTCAATATGTTGGTTTCTCCATAACACCTTCACCGAAGCTACTTCTTTGTTCCTCAGTCTCGGAACCTGACGATCCAAGATTGCAAGTGGAATTTCCTCATAACTAAGGCTTTCTCCCACACCAACGCTTTCCATACGGGTCAACTAAATATGGATCACCCAAGCACATTTTCAAGAGCGATACATGAAACACGGGATGAACTGAAGATAACTCTGATGGCAAGTCCAACTCATACGCCACCTTACCAACTCTTCTCATAACCCAGTAGGGACCAACATAGCGGGGACTGAGTTTTTCTTTCTTTCCAAACCGCATGACTCCCTTCATGAGAGACACCTTCAGAAACACCCAATCGTCTCCCTTGAACTCCAAATCCCTTCTTCTCACATCAGCATATGATTTCTGATGACTCTGAGCGGTTTTTATTCAGTCCCTTTTCAACTGGACCTCTACCATGGCCTCATGAACCGAATCAGGCCCTATCATAGCTGCCTCACCAACTTCAAACTATCTGATGGGTGATCTATACCTCCGCCTATAAAGAGCCTCGAACGATGCCATCTGGATGCTAGAGTGATAGTTATTATTGTAAGCAAACTCGGTCAAAGGAAAGTGAGCATCCCAACTACCCTTGAAATCCATCACACAAGCTCTCAACATGTCCTCGAGAATTCAAATTGTCTGCTCCGCCTGACCATCCATTTGTAGATGGAATGTTCTGCTGAGTTTAACCTGAGTCTAGAGCCCTTTTAGGAAAGACAGCCAAAATTGATAGGTAAACTGAGTACCTCGGTATAATATAATAGACAAGGGCACTCCATGTAATAGCACCAACTCCCGCATATACAGTATGGCATAATCATCCGCTGAATCTGTGGTTTTGACTGGTAGAAAGTGCGCAGCGTTGGTCAACCTGTCGACCACTGTTCGGTCTGTTTCGCAACTACACACAAGTGCACGTGGTCGAACAAGTAGTAAAATGGCTAAAGTAAGCCAAGTATCGATCCTACAGGGACTGAACCAAGGTAATAATCGAATTAAGTGTTAATGAACTCTAACTCTAAAATGCAGACAACAATTTAAAGGAGATTTTTAGAGTTGGTTTCCTAATTTATACTAATCTAAAACAAAATTATAAAGTGAGTCTGAACTATAGTAGTGAGCAAGCTGAGGCTAAAACGAACATGCAGGGAAGTAATTTATCGATACAATTCAGTTAATCTTTCCTTCGGTTGCTAGTCAAGAATTATTGCCTATGGAGAGAAACATTCGTATTCTACCCAACTTAAGAATCATGAACCTTCAACCTACATTTCAGTGATAAAAGAATTTCATGTTCTAGCCATACGAAACTGACTCCTTAATTGACTAATACGACTTTCAGATATATTTCTATTCTGAAGGTAAATCAATTCTCAATTTTCCCAAACTAAGAAGAGATCATATCCTACCAATTCACAACTTTCCAATTTCTTTCCTTTACAAGATAAAATTGAATTTTTTAGATATACATTAACATTGGCCAGACATTAATGCAGTAAGAACAAGAATTGATAGAACAACCATGGAAGAAAAGATGAAAAACCAAAATGATCAACAATTACATTCCACTACAAATGTTCTTAACCTCAGCAAGAAGTGAATTTAGCCACTCATTTGTTGATTAAACATCATCAAATGAGTATAAATCATACAAACAATTGAAATAAAGGAGAAAGAGTTAGAGAAGAACCCTAAGATTTTCGTCTCCTCAACTGCCTGTAACCCACGTTCTTGCTCAACTAAGTCAGAATAATTAAAAATAAACCTAAGTGTGCTATTTATACTAGTGGAAATTTTTCCCGGAATAACAAGCAACGTGTCACGGAGTGCATCGCGGAGCACTGCCTCCGTGACATGGTGCAAACGCGGACCCTCATTGGAATTTTATGTTCCAGGTAAATAGGGGCAACGTGCCACGACATGTAACGCGGGGCTTAGCCAACGTGCCACGGCACCGAAGCGGACCTTCACTGGAATTTGTCCAAGTAACTCATCCGAGGCAGACTGCCTCTGCGATGGCAGCGTGACACAGCTACATTGCGGAGCCCCTTTGTTTGCTGCTTTTCCTTGACCTTTTCCACTGCTCGCTTCCGAGTCCATTCCCGATTTTCACCAACATGCAACTTAGCTTCCTAAAATTACATTTTTCTTGCAAAACAACACTAATCATGTTGGTTAGTATAAATTCACAATTTAACTACAAATCACATGAGAATGTACAAATAATGATAGATAAACAAGACGAAATAGAGCATTTGAGCATCACTTGGGCATATAATTCTGCCCAAGATCACTTACCCCACACTTAAAACCTTGTTCGTCCTAGAACAATACTCTCATATCGCATGCAATTGACACCCACATATAGCTACTTTGGCTAGACAATTCAAGCTACGGTTATACCGATTATTTAATATAGCAAATCATCAAGAAAACATGCATAGTCTCATAAACACACTGACATTCACCACATTAAGACCTCCTAGACTCAAGAATCAACTCTCGATCTCGGCAAACTCATGCAAATCAGCTGATCAAAACATCCGACTTGAAATTCAATCTCTCGTCAAGCATGTGCCCTCACAACACAAGAGAATTACCCCTTTTCCAATCATATAATTTCCAAAGCATTACATGTAGGGATATATGAACACGATTTCACTCTCTCTCCCAAAGAATTCACATGCATCATGTCATGAACCATAGGCTTGCCTCTAGTGTATTACTCTTCTAATATAAGGAAGCGTGATGTAAGATCACGTAGGACTTAACGGGTTGTAATGTAAGCTAAGGAACTAGTAAATACTGGGCTAACCAATAATAGCAACTAGCCTCCTTAAGCGCTTTTCAATACATCCCACCATTATTATGGGCATTGTTTCTTCCTTCATCCTCCCATTCTTGAAGTCTTTCTTTATTTTTGTTCCCATTTCTTTAAGTACACTCGGCTTAATAACAAAGATTAGTTATACATCTTCATTTTATTTATAGTCGGCAAGTGCACCTTTGACCTTATCTTTACTTTCACCACTTCTGCTTTTCCTTTCTTTTCACACTTTTCACTCCTTGACACTGTGGGAAAATTATTTTTTCTTGAGCACTTAAGAGTTTTGGATCAAATTCACGGCTAATGAAAAGAAGGGATTAAGCTCAGTTTCTACCTCTTCAGTGAAAGAAAAAAATAGGCTAAAGGCTCAATGGGGCTAACTAGAATGTACATTCAAGGTAGGTATGATAAGAGAAAAAAAAACTTTCGGTTTGATCAAAGAAATGCCTACATCCTTTCCTACACTACACATCCTTCATTTTGTTTCATACACACACCAGGCAAGTTCCAAACACTTCACAATAGCATGGAAGAATCGAAACCTCACCTCACACTCGTTGCACATGCTCAACTCAAGACTTATTCACAGACTCTTCAATCAGCTAATTACAAGAATTCAATATTAAGCCTCAATCACACCGAGTCGAACTCTATGGCCTAGGTATCTCAACATGTTTCACATTTGCATGCTTTCATACGAATCATCTTTGCATCTCAATATCATGTACAACACGCAATAAGAATTCCGAACCATGAAGTAGCGACACGTTTGGGAAACAACCAAAAGAAAGAAAATAAAAGAAAGAAAAAAAACTACTCCTATCGACTACATTTCCCTTAAGACGGTTGTCATTCATCCATCATAGGGAACGGTCACTATTTATGACATCGATTCAATGGGACTATTCTCGATAAAAGCACTGAAAATAAAGGCCGAGAAACCCAATCATAAAAAATTTGAACAAAAATTTAAAATTTTTTAAAAATATCGATAATTTCGATAGAAAACAAAAATATTTACACAACCAGCTAACAACAGCTTAACACAGCACACAACAGCTTAACATTCATTACACACCGAATTACAATACAAAACATACGCACAAAATTACAGGGTCACAATTTTTTCACAGGCACAACAACAAGACATGAACATAAACAACAACAAAGCAACTGGCACCTAACTACTCCCACCCCACACTTAAACCATTCATCAAATTCAACATAGCACAGAAGTAGGTGGTGAAACTCCCTGATCAATCGAAGTATTCAACTTCTTCATCATGTGTCGTTGCCTCGTCCTCCATATCTGAGTCGCCCCCACTGTCCTCATCTGACTCAACATCTGAGTCATCGCGGCGTGTCTCCTCATCAGTGGGGACATCATCATCAATGGGCTCCCAAAAGCTGGCCTCACTCTGCATAGAGCCCTGGCATTTTCGCCAAAGGGGTAATCTGGCTCGAGCTACCATAGCTCATCTTCTGTTGCTGGCCTCCCGCCTATTCAAAACTGCAGCATCTACATCCCGTACATACGGGCCATATACTGATCATCCCGAGCATGTCGCTCGGCTAGTGTGAGAACTGGCCCGTGAGTGGTGTCGGGTGCCTTGGTTTTGGTGACATCCAAAGCACGCCTATACATTTGCGGGATGTAGTCTAGGGCCTCCTCCTCAATGTCGAGGCCCCTCAGAAACGTGGTTAGCAAACCACCAAACCCGTACCTATGCCCTTGATGCAAACAGGCTCTCTTCATGGCGGAGATGATCACCGCCCCAACATTAATCTCCAACCCTTTCATCAAGGAATAAACCAAGAACACACGATCCCGGGTGACATCCTTCATGTGAACCCATCGAGTTCCATATTGACGGCGTTGGCCGCGTGGAATCGCTGGTGCTGCTGGGACTGCCATTCCCAATCTAAACCTTTTTCTCCCGGCGCCTGATGTAGATGCGCCCTTTCCTTTATCTTGCCTGCTTGACATTGTTCCTGTCAAATCAAACAGACAGTACCAATGTTATTCAAGTCAAAAATTTGCTTCAATTAAGGTTGGGTTGTGTTAGGCCACCCCACACTTAATCTTTAGCCACAATGAAAACAATTCGGCAAGACAATCATTCTATTCCAATTTTAATCAACCAACATGCCTCATGCATTGAGATAAGTCGAGGGAATAATGACTAAGTACTACTCAGACTTTGTACAACTAATCATAATTTCACCATCGATTCCATTACATCACATAACACTTGGCCAAAAATTTTCTCAACAACAATAACCTATGCAATTCACCAATTTCATTTTCCCAAAAATTCCCTTGTTTATTTAGCATATTCATCCACATTCACAACCTCATTTACATTACCCAACATGAACAACCCAATGATTTTCAAATTTTCAACCAAATTTAGTTTCTTCCTATTGAAATTCCTACCCTAGCTACCAATTTCGCACAAAATTCAATCAAACATGTGTTTATCGAGTTCATATAATCATAACGATACTAAGAACATCATTCAACAATAACTTAAATGAATTCATGCTCAATTTACACTTAGGGCAAGCTTTAGTCACCTCACATGCTCAAAAATTGAAAATTTCGGCAAAAATTGAGGCTAAGTTCAAGAACGTACCTTTAATTCGATGAACTTGAAGAAAAGTTGAAGAAAATGTGATCCTAGGTCCGTGTCACATTGGGGAAGGGGGGATTTTAGGGAGTTTGTCACGGAGGGGAGTGAGAAATGGGAAAAAATGAGGTGTTTTCGGGGTTAAGAAGGGGATTTTTCGCGCGGGTCACCCGGCGACCCGGTATGACCCGTCGCGAATAACACTTCAACGTGTCACGGAGGGTAACGCAGAGACCCTCCTCCATGACACAGAGACATCGCGCATGGGTTCTAGAATTTGTAAAAATTCCAAAACACCTTCAACGTGTCACGGAGGGTAACGCGGCGGCCCTCCTCCGTGACACGGAGCCATCGCGCAGGCTCACTGTTTTGCCACTTCTAAATTTTTTTCTCACCTCGATTTTTTCCTTTGCGATCCTTTGCATTTTTTCCCTCCGTTCAACCTAAAAATCATCTCATAACAAGAAATTGGTTAGAATTTATAGGTTTCAAACACGAACACAATTTTTTTTGTTTTTGTTATTATTTTTATTTTTTTTTTCTTTTTCTTTTTAACTAATTCTACTCATCTATTACAACAATTTCACAAGTTGCCTCCCGTGCAGCGCCTGGTTTACCGTCACGGCTCGACATCATTAAAGCTCAATTATCCTCTAGAGTGACGGACGTTTTCTCTCGAATAACGTCTTCACCCCAATAATGCTTACACCGCTGCCCATTAACCAAGAACGTGGCACTTCGATCTTCTTGCCACAACTCCACTGCCCTGTGCGGGGTGTCCTCAATCAGTGGTTTTCCCATTGGATCTCGATAATGAACAATCTGAAAAATATCTACTTTATCAAGCACGTTGATTGTTGAAAGCTCCTCATATACGGCCGAAAGCTTCATGGCCTTGTACACGTCAAATACCTCCACCTTGTCATGCGCCCGCATGGTTAGCTACCCTGCGGCTACATCAATCAAAGCTTTCCCGGTTTCCAAGAAAGGACGTCCCAAAATAAATGGGACTTCCACATCCGACTCAAAATCCAGCACAAAAAAATCTACCGAGAAGATAAGGGAGCCCACTTGCACCAGCACATCCTCCACAATGCCATCTGGTCTGGCCAAAGAACGATCCCCTAACTGCAAGATCACTGTAGTTGGTCCAGGATTGCCCAACCCTAACTTCTTGAATACCGATATCGGCATCAAGTTAATTGTCACTCCCAAATCGCATAGTCCACGAGCTCGGATACTTTTCCCAGTAGTGATTTGAATTGTAAAGCTCCCAAGGTCCTTGAGCTTTGTTGGCAACCTGTTCTATATCTGGGAAGTACACTCCTCCGTAAGCGCCACCATAGCATACTCCGTCAATCTTATTTTGTTAGCTACGATGTCCTTGATATACTTTGCATACTTCGGCACTCCCTGCAAAACATCAACAAGAGGTAAATTAATGTGTACCTGTTTAAGTGTCCGGGTGTTTTGCTATAGGGTTAAAAACCGACACGCAAGTGCACGTGGTCAAACAAGTAATAAAGTGGCTAAGTAAGCCAAGTATCGAACCAAGGAGACTCTGGATAAGTAAAATTGCTCAAGTATACTATATTCTATCTTACTTCTAAATATGCTGACAACAACGTAACCAAAAGTTAAATAATTTTTGTTTATAAATTAGATACTAAAACTATTAACAAATATTTACTTTGAATTGAAACTATGGATATGAGCATGCCAAGGTTAAGAACAAGTAATGAACTTGATTATAATCATAATTTGGTTATTCTTCTCTTCCTGTTGCTAGCCAAGAACATTAGCCTAGAGATTAAAACTCTCGTATTTAATCTCACTTAAGAATCATAAACCATCCGTCTACATTTCTGTGATCAAATGCAATTTATGACCTAGCAATACAATTCCGGTTCCTAAATTGACTAATACGGCTTTCAAGTATGTTTCTATCAGGAAAGCACATCAAAACCCAATTTTCCCAAATCAAGTTAAGAACAATACCCTATTAATTCACAACTTTCCAATTTCGTACTCTCTCGAGTGAAATCGGACTTCTTAGATGTACATTAATGTCGGCCACACACTAATGCAGTAGAAACAAGAATTAATAGAACAACATGGAAGAAGAAGATGAAAAACCATACAATTCAATAATCAGAATTCATCACCATTGTTCATAACCTCAGCAAGGAAGAGAATTAGCCACTCATTTGGGGATTAATCATCCTCAAACAAGTGTTAATCATACAAACAATTTATTGAAAGAAGAAAGAAAGAGAGAAAAACCCTTAGCTTTTTCGTCCCTCAACTGCCTGTAACCCACGTCCTTGCTCCACCAAGTCTGAATTTTGAAAAATAAACCTAAGTGTGCTATTTATAGTAGTAGGACTCTTTCCCGGAATAACAAGCAACGTGTCACGGAGTGCATTGCGGAGCACGGCCTCCGTGACACGCTACGGACGCGGAGGCCCTTTGGAAATCACCCGAAATTGGCTCGGGCAGCACCCTGCCGCATTGGCAGCGTGTCACGCTGCTTGGGCAGCACGTTGGCATCCCTTGGTCACGGAGGCCACCTGCTGTGGCACGTTGCCAACGTGCAGGTGGGCTGTTGTGAGCGGCCTGCCTGCCGTGGCACGTTGTCGACGCGCCGGTGGGCTGTTTTGTGCTTCCTCTTCGCCGACGTTCGCTTGTTAATTCCATTTCCAAGCCTCTACTTCACCAACTCATGGATTAGTTGCTCGAAAGTCATCAAAACCTACAAAACAAAGGCTAATCATGTCGGTTAGCACATATCTTTACTTCATCTAAAATTACATGAAAATGTATACCATAATCTTAGATAAACAAGACTAATTTAAGTCATAAAGCGTATCTCGGGCATATATTTTTGCCCGTGATCACAACCCCACACTTAAAGCCTTGTTCATCCTCGAACAACCTTTTACATATCATGCATATGGAGACTCCCACATAACTAATTTAGCAAGATAATTCAAGTTACGGCTATAATGATTACGTAAGATACAAGCTAAAAATAGAGCATGCCTGATTTGATCATTGAAATGAAGTACCACTATGTTAAGACTTCTTATCCTCAAGAATCGACTCTCAATTTTAGCAAACTCATGCAAATCAACTGATTAAGAAATTCCACCTGAATTATATCCTTCATTCAACATGTGCCCCTCACGGAAAGAGAGTTACCCAATTTCACACGCAAAAATAATTTTTATATCACAACATGTGTGGGTATATGAATAGAATTACGCTCACTCTCACAAAAAATTCACATGCATTATGTAATGACCCATAAGCTTGCCCTTAGTGTTTTATTCCACTAATTTAAGGATGTGTGAATGTAAGATCAAGTAGGACTTTTTAGGTTGTAATGTAACTCAGGTGCGGGTAGGTACTATTATGATCAGTAATAGTGACTATCTTTCCTAAGCGCTTTTAATACATCACGCCTTCATTACGAACTTCCCTTCCCTTAGTTCACCTTTTTCTCCTTTTAGTTTTCTTTTTCCTCTTTTGTTCCCCCCTTTCTTTAGGCACTTTTAGCTTATTAGTAAGGAGTTCTATAAGTAACTTTTCATTTATTTATTTTCTTACTCCCTACTAATATTCACCCATATTCAAACAAGTGCACCCTCGCCCTTTCTCCACTTTTACAATTGCTACTTTCCCTTCTTTTTCATTCTTCTCACTCCTTTACCCTTTCGGAGTTTTCCTTTAAGCGCTTAGGAGTTTTGGTTAATTTTAAGGCTAATGAAAGAAAAAGGATTAAGCTTATGTTGCAGTTGTCAAAGAATAGGCTCAAGGCTCAATGGGGTTAACTGGGATTAATTTTTCAAGGTAGGTATAATGAGGGATAAAAGTTTGGTTCATTCAAAGAAATGCCTAAATCATCTCCTACAATTCACATCCTTCATTTCGTTTTATATACACACCAGGCAAGTTCTAGACATTTCATAGTAGCACAGAATACTCAAAAACCTTACACTCATGGCACATGCTCAAATCAAGACACATTCAGTAGACTCTTACTCAGCTAATCACAAGAATTCAGAATTAAGCTTCAATCATATTGAGTCAAATTCAAGAGCCTAAGTGTCTCAAACAAAGTTATACACTTGCATGCTTCACACTGAACATACTTGCATCTTACAACCATGTATAGCACATAAAAAAAACATCAAGCACCAATTAGTTATGGTTTAAAAACCCAAAACCTATCGACTAATTTTCCTCAAGACGGTCGTCATCCATCCATCGTCGGAAACAGTCCCTAGCTATGACTAAAAACTTTATATATAGACCAAGGAAAGAAAAAGAAAAATTTTATTCTTCGGTTCAAATACCCCCCATCGGAAAAGAACCGAAAAGAAAAACCAACGGGTGATAAAGTCATGCTTAATTCACAAAAAATTTTCAAAATTTTCAAATTTCTCACAAGCATTACATTCACCAAAAATCGTTAAGCACAACAAATATTTTTGAAATTTCCCTTGAAATTTCCCTCACCCCACACTTAAATCATGCTATGTCCTTATAGCATCAAATTAAAATTTAAAAAGGGTGAGAAATACTCCCTGAGGCCTTTAGGCCTAGCCAACAACATGCCTTTCTTCAACTATGCACAAGTGGGTGTTCGACCCCACACTTTTTCTCTTCCATACTTGTTAGCTTCCTCCTCCACGGGTACTCAGACTTCCCCTCCATCTGCGCTTAACTTTCCACCAAAACAACACAAGATGCAAATAAACAAAAATTAACTCAAGTGCAAGAAATTAAAATGGTACCTGTGGTACCCTTGGGTTGCCTCCCAAGCAGCGCCTAATTTTACGTCGCGGCACGACGTATCCAGTTTCACCGCTTTTTCCTCCACCTTGAGGATATGAATCTCACCCCTAATTTCTTCTCTAATTTCCTCTTATGCTACCGGGGTGGAGGTGAAAAATTGTAAGGACCAAGCAGTAGATGTTGCTTTTTGAACTTATTGGCCCTTAAGTAAGCGAAGTCATTTTGTCTTTCTGAGTTAGCAAATTTCAAAATATATGGGGCTTGGTCCTCCTCTAGACATTTCTCTATAATCTTGGAAGACTCTACTTCTATGTTGTCAACCAAACTTAATGTCGAAAAATGCGTCGAGTGTGGTCCAATACACCTCAACTCTGAAACTGCATTATGCTTGACCTCCTTACTTGGATACACCTTCTCAGCATCGACATCTGTCTCTCCATTAATGTCAAATGGGGGATACTCTATCTCTTCATCCACGAATAGATTTTCCATAAGTTTGAGCCCATCACGGGGGCACTCAAGAGATTCTGATTGTTGGGCTTCCTCCAAAAATTCACCCTTGTCTTCCTCTTGTAGTTCCTCTTGAATATCGGCTAAAACTGTTGCCTGCGATTTATCACACGCTTCAGCTTCAGCGATCATCTCCATGAATTTGATGCTCATCCTTTCTAGAGCCTCTGCATTCTCTTCTTGCTGAATTCTCAATACTGCCATCGCCTCCTACATTGCTTCTGATTGCTCCAGGAGTTGTTTCAGCATGTCTTCTATTCGAGCTTGGCGTCCCAAGTCCTCATTTTCAGCATGCCTATATTCAGAAAAAACAACAGAAGGATCATAGTAGGGGCTTGGGGGAGGGTAGTATGCATTCGGACAGCCATCCCAATGGCCATCTTGACCACCACATATATTGCACGTGTTACAGTGTTGCCACAAGTGGTGTCCTCCGCAATTCAGACAAGATTCATTAAAATATGAGTATCCACCATTTATACCATTTGTATTCCACGATGTCATGTCAATGAGGGTATATGAAAAAGAAAAAAATATATATATATAAAATGAAAAAGAATTAAAACAAACACTAAGACCAAGTTGTCAGCACTAAGAAAATAAAATAAAAATATAGTAAATTTACACTTAATACAATTTCACCAATTGCCTAGTCTCCCCGGCAACGGCGCCAAAAACTTGTCCAGGTGTTTTGCTATAGGGTTAAAAACCGACACGCAAGTGCACGTGGTCAAACAAGTAATAAAGTGGCTAAGTAA
Organism: Datura wrightii; assembly: GCA_035772735.1. Classification (NCBI taxonomy): domain Eukaryota; kingdom Viridiplantae; phylum Streptophyta; class Magnoliopsida; order Solanales; family Solanaceae; genus Datura; species Datura wrightii. Next base: position 67,881,854 of record JASDFA010000003.1, on the reverse strand, counting down.
GCCAAGTATCGAACCAAGGAGACTCTGGATAAGTAAAATTGCTCAAGTATACTATATTCTATCTTACTTCTAAATATGCTGACAACAACGTAACCAAAAGTTAAATAATTTTTGTTTATAAATTAGATACTAAAACTATTAACAAATATTTACTTTGAATTGAAACTATGGATATGAGCATGCCAAGGTTAAGAACAAGTAATGAACTTGATTATAATCATAATTTGGTTATTCTTCTCTTCCTGTTGCTAGCCAAGAACATTAGCCTAGAGATTAAAACTCTCGTATTTAATCTCACTTAAGAATCATGAACCATCCATCTACATTTCTGTGATCAAATGCAATTTATGACCTAGCAATACAATTCCGGTTCCTAAATTGACTAATACGACTTTCAAGTATATTTCTATCAGGAAAGCACATCAAAACCCAATTTTCCCTAATCAAGTTAAGAACAATACCCTATTAATTCACAACTTTCCAATTTCGTGCTCTCTCGAGTGAAATTGGACTTTTTAGATGAACATTAATGTCGGCCACACACTAATGCAGTAGAAACAAGAATTAATAGAACAACATAGAAGAAGAAGATGAAAAACCATACAATTCAATAATCAGAATTCATCACCATTGTTCATAACCTCAGCAAGGAAGAGAATTAGCCACTCATTTGTGGATTATTTATCCTCAAACAAGTGTTAATCATACAAACAATTGATTGAAAGAAGAAAGAAAGAGAGAAAAACCCTTAGCTTTTTTGTCCCTCAACTGCCTGTAACCCACGTCCTTGCTCCACCAAGTCTGAATTTAGAAAAATAAACCTAAGTGTGCTATTTATAGTAGTAGGACTCTTTCCCGGAATAACAAGCAACGTGTCACGGAGTGCATCGCGGAGCACGGCCTCTGTGACACGCTACGGACACGGGCCCTCTGGAAATCACCCGAAATCAGCCTGGGCAGCACCCTGCCGCGTTGGCAGCGTGTCGCGCTGCTTGGGCAGGGCGTTGGCAGCCCTTGGTCGCGGAGGCCACCTGCCGTGGCACATTGCCAACGCGCAGGTGGGCTGTTGTGAGCGGCCTGCCTGCCGTGGCACGTTGTCGACGCGCCGGTGGGCTGTTTTGTGCTTCCTCTTCGCCGACATTCGCTTGTTAATTCCGTTTCCAAGCCTCTACTTCACCAACTCATGGATTAGTTGCTCGAAAGTCATCAAAACCTACAAAACAAAGGCTAATCATGTCGGTTAGCACATATCTTTACTTCATCTAAAATTACATGAAAATGTATACCATAATCTTAGATAAACAAGACTAATTTAAGTCATAAAGCGTATCTCGGACATATATTTTTGCCCGTGATCATTAAGCACCTCCATGAAATTTTTGAAACACGCTTCCTCCTTGTGTTTCTTTAATCTTTGAGGGAACGGGGGTGGTGGTCTTTCTGGTTCAGCTTCCTTCTTCTTCCCCCTCCCATCATCATGTTCCCTTTCTTTCTCCACTGCTCCTGACTGCTGAGGTGGTCTTTCTGGTTCCACCTTCTTGAGTTGTAAACCACTCCTTGTGGTCACTGCATTTACTTTCTTGGGATTCGGGTCAGTGTCACTCGGTGGTCCTCCTCTTGGCCTGGTGTTTTGAGCTCCAGCTAGTTGCACAAACTGGTACTCCAACGCCTTTGTAGCTAAATGATTGTTCTTTACATCTGCCGCTAACTTCACATAGTCAGCTTGCAATTGAGCTTGGTTAGCTATCATTGTTTTAAACATTTCCTCAATGCTGGGTGGTGGTGGTGGAGGAGGTGCATTGTTGCTTCTGTATTGAGTCTGATAGTTCTGCTGCCCTCCTTGATTTCTCTGTGTACCCTGATTCGAACTCTGCCCTTGATGGCTATTACTACCCCAGGAGAAATTCGAATGATTCCTCCAATTAGACTTGTAGTTGTTGCCATACTATTTGTGATTATTCCTCTGTACATTACCAACAAAGTTCACTGAATCTGGATTCGAACCACAACACTCAGCTGAGTGTTCATTACTACCGCATACTTTACACCAAATTTGCTGAAGCGGGTGTTGAGTTGATTTTGCAATGCAGCTATCTGTGCAGCGATAGCTGTAAAAACATCCACTTCCAAAACTCCTGCCGCTTTCCTTGTTCCTCCTCTAGAAGAGTCCGCATTCCACTCTAGATTTCCCTACGAAATATGATTTAACAAAGTATACAGCTCCTCATAAGTCTTTTCTAATGCTTGTCCCCCAGCTGTTGAGTCTAGCAAAATTTTTGTGTGGGCTTCCAAGCCCTCTATGAACGTATGCACCAACACATCATTGGACCGGTGATGGTGAGGACAATCCCGTAACATGGATTTGAATCTTTCCCAAGCTTGATACAAATTCTCCCCCTCTGTTTGTTTAAAACTTAGAATCTGACTTCTAAATCTTGCTGTTTTCCCGGATGGAAAGAACCGTATCAAGAATTTTCTCGCAAGATCATCCCAAGTGGTGATGGAATTAGGTGGCTCAGCTTTCAACCACCTCTTTGCTTCTCCCAATAGTAAAAATGGGAACAATATAAGCCTTACATAATCAGATGATACTCCTGCGGGGATGTAAGTGTCACTTATCTCCAAAAAGTTTTGGAGATGTTGTGGATCCTCATGAGGGAGACCTGTGAATTGCCCGCTGGTGTGCAGCAATTGCACCATATTCTATTTCAGCTCAAACCTCCCTCCTGGCTCAGGTTTGCGAATGCTTGATGTAACATTATTAGCATGTGGGATTGCCACTTCGCGAACTGGCCTAGCTGCCATTTCCTCGGGCACTAACACTGCCCTTACAAGTGGTGGATTCTGTTGTTGCTCCAGGATTGTTTGTCTGAGCAACTGCAGCTTTCGCTTTAGAGCTTCTCTCCTTTGACGATGAAATTGTCTTTCCAGCTCTAAGTATGAGTCCACCAGCTCCTTGTCTCTTGCCAGTGTTCAACAGAATTCAATATCTGCAAAAGACAGGCTAAGATCAAGTTGTCAGCACAATATAGAAATCATAGACTAACACTTAAGAAAACAATTTTACCAATTGCCAGTCCCCGGCAACGGCGCCAAAAACTTGTTCGGTCTGTTTCGCAACTACACGCAAGTGCACGTGGTCGAACAAGTAGTAAAATGGCTAAAGTAAGCCAAGTATCAATCCCACAGGGACTGAACCAAGGTAATAATCGAATTAAGTGTTAATGAACTCTAACTCTAAAATGCAGACAACAATTTAAAGGAGATTTTTAGAGTTGGTTTCCTAATTTATACTAATCTAAAACAAAATTATAAAGTGAGTCTGAACTATAGTAGTGAGCAAGCTGAGGCTAAAACGAACATGCAGGGAAGTAATTTATCGATACAATTCAGTTAATCTTTCCTTCGGTTCCTAGTCAAGAATTATTGCCTATGGAGAGAAACTTTCGTATTCTACCCAACTTAAGAATCATGAACCTTCAACCTACATTTCTGTGATAAAAGAATTTCATGTTCTAGCCATACGAAACCGATTCCTTAATTGACTAATATGACTTTCAGATATATTTCTATTCTGAAGGTAAATCAATTCTCAATTTTCCCAAACTAAGAAGAGATCATATCCTACCAATTCACAACTTTCCAATTTCTTTCCTTTTCAAGATAAAATTGGATTTTTTAGATATATATTAACATTGGCCAGACATTAATGCAGTAAGAACAAGAATTGATAGAACAACCATGGAAGAAAAGATGAAAAACCAAAATGATCAACAATTACATTCCACTACAAATGTTCTTAACCTCAGCAAGAAGTGAATTTAGCCACTCATTTGTGGATTAAACATCATCAAATGAGTATAAATCATACAAACAATTGAAATAAAGGAGAAAGAGTTAGAGAAGAACCCTAAGATTTTCGTCTCCTCAACTGCCTGTAACCCACGTTCTTGCTCAACTAAGTCAGAATAATTAAAAATAAACCTAAGTGTGCTATTTATACTAGTGGAAATTTTTCCCGGAATAACAAGCAACGTGTCACGGAGTGCATCGCAGAGCACTGCCTCCGTGACATAGTGAAAACGCGGACCCTCACTGGAATTTTATATTCCAGGTAAATATGGGCAACGTGCCACGACATGTAACGCGGGGCTTAGCCAAAGTGCCACGGCACCGACGCGGACCTTCACTGGAATTTGTCCAAGTAACTCATCTGAGGCAGACTACCTCTGCGATGGCAGCGTGACACGGCTCCATCGCGGAGCCCCTTTGTTTGCTGCTTTTCCTTGACCTCTTCCACTGCTCTCTTCCGAGCCCATTCCCGATTTTCACCAACATGCAACTTAGCTTCCTAAAATTACATTTTTACTGCAAAACAACACTAATAATGTTGGTTAGTATGAATTCACAATTTAACTACAAATCACATGAGAATGTACAAATAACGATAGATAAACAAGATGAAATAGAGCATTTGAGCATCACTTGGGCATATAATTCTGCCCAAGATCAACAACCACCCAAATGGAGTCATATTGTTGGTGAGTATGAGGTAGGACCGTAATGAAATCCATATTAATCTCTTCCCACTTCCAAGTAGGAATTTTAATATCTTGAAGTACTCCTCCCGGCCTTTGATGTTCAACCTTCACTTGATGATCCCTGAGAATCTGAAGCACGGTCCGCAAATGATGCTAGTGATCTACCTCTAAGTGAGAATACACCAGAATATCATCAATGAATACTATCACGAACAGGTCCAGGTATGGTCTGAAGATGCTTTTCATCAGGTCCATGAATACTGTAGGAGCATTCGTCAGCCGAAAAGACATAACTAGGAATTCAAAGTGGTCGTATCTGGTCCTGAAGGCTGTCTTCGGAATGTCTCTTTCACAAACTCAAACCTGATGGTATCCAGACCTCAAATCAATCTTGGAGAAATATCTGGCCCCCTATAACAGATCAAACAAATCATCTATTCTGGGAAGCAGATACTTATTATTAACTATAACCTTATTCAGCTACCGGTAATCTATACACATACAGAGTGAGTCGTCCTTCTTTCTTACAAATAGAACTGGCGCACCCCAAGGGGAAGTACTCGGCCTGATAAAGCCCTTATCTAACAGATCTTTCAGCTGCTCCTTTAATTCTCTGAGTTTAGCAGGATCCATACGATATGAAGGAATTGATATGGGCTGAGTGCCTGGTAGCAAATCAATTGCAAAATCTATTTCTCTTTCTGGGGGAATACCAAGTAGCTCATCTGGAAATATGTCAGGGAATTCATTAGCCACTGGAACAGATTGGAGAGTTGGAGGTGCTACTCGAACATCCTGGACTCTGACTAGGTGGTAAATGCATCCCTTAGCTATCAACTTCCTCGCCTGAAGGTAGGAAATAAACCTACCTTTTGGCGTAGCTGTGCTGCCCTTCCACTCTCGTACTGCCTCCCCTAGAAAGTGGAATTGGACCATCTTGGTCTAGCATTCTATGTTGACGTAGCATGACACCAACCAATCCATACCCATAATGGCATCGAAATCAATCATCTCTAGTTCTACCAGATCTACTATAGTCTGACGATCAGCAACTTCCACCGTACACCCTCGATAAACCCTTATGGCTATAGTGGAGTCACTGATAGGTGTAGATACTGAAAAGGGTTGCTGAAGCAACTCTGGTACAACACTGAACTTTCAAGCCACAAATGGGGTAACGTAGGACAAAGTAGACCCTGGATCAATCAATACATAAACAGGGTATGAGCAAATAGTCATCATAACTGTTACCACATCTGGAGACGCCTCTGAGTCTTGCCTCCCTAGTAATGCATAGGTACGGCTTGGGCCCGTATCCAAACTTTAGGCTCCTGGTCTACCTCGGCCTCTACCTGCTGGACCTGAGGGCCTACGCCCTACCGAGGCTGCTGGAGCTCGCGGCCCTGCTGATGCCCTGTCCTGGCTATCTCGGCTACCTTGTCCCCTGGCTTGATAGTCTTTCATCATGTGCCCCTCCTGGCTGCATATGTAACACCCTGTGGAGCCATATCTACAAGCTCCAATGTGAGGCCAGCTGCAAATAGGGTACGGTGGGGGTGTGTATCTGCTCTTCTCTACCCTCCTCTACTTAGGTGAATCTATCGTTCGAGAACTGCCGCCAGACTCTGACTGTCCCCGGCGGATGAATCTACCCCTCTGCTGCTGAAATAGAGGTGGGGGTCTAGGTGGCTTATCTGATAACCTTGGCCTAGGCCCTCTCCGGATCTCCCCCTGAATCTCATCTGATCTATCTCTGCGGCGCTGTTCCTGGTTTACTCGTCTACTATCATGTTGCCGCTGTTAAAGGCCCTCAAGAGTCTGGGCAAAAGCCTGCACCCAAGCGATATCCATATCTTCCCGCAGTGTAGCTGTCATGCATGCCTCAATATATTTTGGGTTCAGACCCATAATAAATCAGTGGACTCTAGATGACATGGTGTCCACAAAAGCTGGAGCATAGCGGGATGAGGAATCAAACTGTAGGGCATATTCTCATACGCTCCTCGCCCCCTGCTCTAAGTGCAAGAACTGGTCCATCCGGGCCTGCCGGATCTCCTATGGAAAATAACTGTCCAGGAAAGCCGCTGAAGAGATGGACCAGGTCGGAGGGGCAACATCCCTCCCTCGAGACCTTTCCTGGCTCTCGTACCACAACACAGCAATATCCCGCAACCGGAATACTGCTAACTCAACTGATTCTGTAGGTGTTACATGCATGAACTGGAAGATTCTCTACATCTGGTCCAGGAAATCCTAGGGGTCCTCTGCCTGATCTGACCCTGTGAACTGCGGGGGACCTAATTCCAAAAATTCTCGGACTCTCAAACTGCTAGACCCACTGGATGGCTCTGCTGTTAAAGGTGGCACTGACTGGTTCTGAGTAGCCATCATTTGTTCCAACATAACTACTGCACTTCAAATTTCCTGGTCGTATGGTGTAGGTACAGGAGCTGTCGGAGGCGGCGTCGTTCCGAATGGCTCCTAGTGAGGTGGGGACTGTTGAGAAGGTTTTGATGATGCCTCTGTATCGCCCTCAGATCGGGCTGATTCTAAATGAAGCTGGGGTATCCTGCTGGTGCCTTCTCCTACTGCGGTATCCAATCTTCTGCCTATGGCGGGGTGTCGCTGGTCTGCCATTTTAATGTGTAAACAAAGAGTATGATAAATTTTAGGGACTCAACCCTATACTGTACTGCTCTATGGCACGACTGAATATGAAGAAAGAGTAACCATCCTACTATGCCTTGCAGCCTCCTGCCTATAGTATGTGGTGCACAACACACCCATAGACAAGACTCTACTTAGCACGGCTTGCAGACTCCCTGGGACACGACCTGGCTCTGATACCAAGTTTTTCACACCCCGCCTTGGAGGGTATGACTGACACCTGGTGCCCTACTAGGACCTGAACTACTAGACTGCTGAACCTAAGCACTCCTGGTGCCTGGCTGGCTCTAACTCTGATTTATGAAATCAACGGGCTATATAACGGCTGTAAATACAGCCCCCGGCCGGCTAGGCCTATAGCCACCTGTACAACCACAACAGCTAACCAGAACCACATCAACATTGGGGAACCTTTGAGGGGCCGACAAGGCCACCATGCCGTCTAGTTACTTCTGAATCAAGAAAATAGGAGCTAAACTGCTATGTGACCGGCAAGGTCACTACTACCAACTGAATAAGGCCCCACACAGCCATTATAAACAACTAAGACATACACACAGCCTCACACGACCGGTTGAGCTAACCATAGGGAATACACAATCAGAAAGCCTCTAAGAATACTGACAAGATGGTCGGGACAGGGCCCCGACCTACCCATACTGTATAACAAAAGAAAATAGAGTAGACCTCTAACTATCGAGCTCCGAATGAAAGGAGCTGATGACTTTGTGTGCTGGCTGGAATCATGAGGTATCGGCTCCTCGTCTATGAGTACCTGCAGGCAAGTAATGCAGCGCCCCAAACGGGCATCAGTACCACTAGTACCGAGTATGTAAAGCAAACTGAACATAACTAAATATAAGCAATAATATTGATAGTTTTGAATAGTCGAAGGTAGATGAAACTGTCTGGGCTGGCGGGATCTGAAATAAGCTTATCTGTACTGAAGGTAAGATAGTAGCATAGTTGTCGACGTGGCGTCCTACTATCTATAAGCTAATAAATAACATATATATACATATATAACATACAAGCACCTATACCATCCCCATAAGCCGTAAGGTGCCAACCAACACACAATCTATATACCCCTACCCGGGTCAAAACCATCCAAAAGCAAATCACTCCACTCGCCTACTAACTACGAGCATCTCTACCGGCCCCCTGGGTATGCAGCTTGGTCTTTCTGGGCCCCTGACTATAACTGTATCTGAGTCCGGAGGACTCCTGTAATTGTAAATTGTAATCTGTATCTGTATCTGTATCTGTAATCTGCCCCCTGGGCGCAAGCGCTCGACAGGGTAAGCTATAATGCTATGCTGATCAGCCTGATATGGGGAATGCTGCATCCCATCTTCGTCCCACTACAGACGACATGCCAATCCTTGGAGTGATGCATCCTCACCCTCTGGTGGGCGAGTCCACATAGCTATTTAACCTTGGGGCGGCAAGAAAGCTCTAAGGGTGCCCACATATCACAAACAAGTCTCAACAAACAATATTCACATATAGCAAGCATGTTCGATCTGAAAATACTACCCATCTTTTGATATTCTATTCTGAATCTCTTTTCTACATTAAACTAATTCTGTTACTGTGCTAATTGTATCTGAAATAATATCTGGCTGTCTGATATTGACTTATTGATTTTAATTTTGGATATAGCATAATAATATAAGACATGCTTGCTGAATTCCATACTGGACTCAATACTCAACTTCTAGATTCTTTCTTCTAGAATTCACACTATTTCTTATACTAGGATTACTGACTTGCCGAAGGAACAAGCTTTACATACCTTTTTTTCTGATTTCCCGGCTAACTTGCGTAATTCGGTCAATATTCCGCTATTTCTCCCAACTGCATCCATATATATACCAATTAGGACTAAATACATTAATATTCTGGAGGAAAATATCACTTTTAATATATATATAGCCCAAACTTTGATTTATCGAAAAACGGTCAAAAACTCGCTATTTCTCGGAAGTCCAGAAGGGAGAAATACTCACTTTAGGGCTAGGAGTATATTGACACTAATTTGGAGCAATTCCACTTACCTTAGCTCGGTAGCACGATGATTCGACGGCTGAATTTTATGAAACTAAATCCATAGGAATGCTCCTTGCTGCTTAATACCTCACTAACCACGTTTATTTCAATTTTGGATCGCGGAGGTGAGCCTCCGTGACACTCTGGCCATCGCAGAGGAGGTCTACCAGCCTCCTCTTGCGACGGTAGGGCGTGTCGCTTATCCAGTCTTTCCCCGGGCCATTTCCTAGCATGTATGGCCTTCAAAACCTCTTAACCAACATGCGAATAGACCATCTAAATATCAAGAATTTACGGGGTGTAACAACAATACACTACAAAACCATCGGTACCCTCGGGTAGGGTCAGTACTGGTGCTGAAGTGAGTTGAGTCTTCAGCTCTTGAAAGCTTTTCTCACAGGCCTCCGACCATTGGAAGTTTACCTTCTTCTGAGTCAACTTGGTCAATGGTGATGAAATAGATGAAAAGCCCTTAACAAATCACCGATATTAACCCCCTAAGCCCAAAAAGCTCCTGATATCTTATGGGTTCACTGGTCTGGGCCAATTCTTCATTGCCTCAATTTTCTGAGAATCTACCTTTATGCCCTCACTCGATACCACATGGCCCAAAAATACCACAGAGTCCAACCAAAACTCACATTTACTAAACTTTGCATACAACTTACGATCCTTGAGGGTCTGAAGCACTACTCTCAAGTGAGCGGCATGCTCCTCCTCGCTCCGAGAATATATAAGGATATCATCAATGAACACGATCACGAACATGTCCAAATATGCCTTGAACATCCTCTTTATTAGATCCACAAAAGCTGCAGGGGCATTGGTTAGTCTAAAAGACATAACAACAAATTCGTAGTGACCATATCGAGTCATGAAAGTGGTTTTCAAGATGTCGCTCTCCTGAACCCTAAGCTGGTGATACCCAGATCTGAGATCAATCTTGGAGAAACATTTGGCACCCTAAAACTGATCAAACAAATGATCGATCCTAGGTAAAGGATACCTGTTCTTCATGGTGACCTTGTTTATCTACCGATAGTCAATGCACATCCGATGCATACCATCCTTCTTTCGGAAAAATAACACTGGTGCACCCCGTGGAGATTTACTCAGCCTAATAAAGCCCTTATCTAACGGGTCCTTCAATCGACCCTTCAACTTTTTTAGCTCGGCTGGAGCCATTCTGTAGGGCTGAATAGATATAGGCTGCGTGTCGGGAAGAAGATCTATAGTGAAATCAATCTCCCTCTCGGGAGGGACACCTGGCAAATCATTAGGAAAGACCTCTGGATACTCACGTACTATTAGAACTGACTGGATAGTCAGGGTTTCGGAATCGACATCCTTAACCCTAACTAGGTGGTAAATGCACCCTTATAAATCATTTTCCTGGCCATAAGGTAGGAAATGGATCGACCTACAGGCACAGCTGAACTACCCTTCCATTCTAAGACTGGCTCACCCGAAAATCTGAACTCTACTACCTGGGTTCTACAATTAACTGAAGCATGCAAATAGCCAATCCATGCCAAGAATAACATTGAAATTGGTCATGGATAACTTTATCAAGTCTGCTGAGGTGACCTTATGATGTATTGAGACTGGGCAACCTCTATACACCCGTATAGCTATAACTGAGTTACCTACTAAAGTGGAAACTGAGAAGGATCTGACAAAACATCGGGACCGACTATGAAGCTACTGGCCACATATGGTGTCATAAAAGATAGGGTAGTCACCGGATCTAGCTAAGTATATATCTCAATATGGAAAACTCGCAACATACCAGTAACCACATCCGAGGAAACCTCCTGCTCCTGACGGGAAGCTAAAGCATAGAAACTATTTTGGCACTGACTGCCAGTTGTGTTAGTAGATGCCCCCTGATGTGCTGAGCGTGGGGGAGGGGTTGCTGAACTAGAAGCTGGGCCTCGACCCAAACCTGATCCTACCTCAGAGTTGGATAATCTCGAAGCATGTGCCCAGGCTTCCCACACCTAAAACAAGCACCTGAACCTTCCAAGCTCTAGCTGGTGTGCCCCTGACCACATCTGCAATAAGCTGGGATGCCAGAATCTGCGGGTCTTCTGTCCTGACCCCTCGAGCCTGACGCTCACCCTCTCTGATCATGTCTGGGCCTGGATGGCACACTCAAAGCCGAAGATGCCGGTGCATATGATCTCTAGTGAGTGTGTTGTCAGTTCCCATCACCGGACCTCTGTTGAGAGCATTTGTGATCCTCGGTCCTGGCCCCCATCTCTCTCGAATGTGCCGCCTCCATTTGCTGGTCATACAACACCATGCAAGGAAAGTCCATATCTTGGTGAAGCATAGCAATCAGGAACTCCTTAACTAAATACCCTACAATACCATGAACAAACCTGCTCACCCGCGCCCTCTGGTCAGCCACTAACTCCGGGGCATATTTGGATAGGCAAGTGAACTCAAGGGAATACTCTTGCACTATCATCCTTCCTTGCTTCAAATTTACAAACTCAATTGCCTTCAGCTCCCTAATCTCCCGAGGGAAGAACCGATCTAGGAACACAACTCGAAACTCCTCCCACGTGATCGGACCTGCTCTTGTGACCCTACTATCCTTTCACTAGCGAAACCAGATATGCAAAACCCCCTTAAGCTGGTAGGAGACCAACTCTGCACACTCAACACTACTCACCCCCATGACTTGGGTGATCTTGACAATCTCATCAATGAAATCATGTGGGTCCTCATCTACCTTGGACCCCAAGAACTCCGGCGGGTTCATCCTCAAGAAGTCTCTGACTCGAACTGCCGCTTCATTGCCATTTTTGGAACATGCACAATGGCTTGTTGATTGATCGAGCAGTCAAGGCCTGCGCAAGCATTTGAATAACGGCCTGGAGCTCAGCATGAGAGGTTGGCTCTGGTGCCTGAGGCTCCTGAACTGGTGGGGCTAGCTGATACCCATAACCACTTCCATCCTCGTGGCCTTCACCAGCTCCATTCCTCCTTCCATTCAATCTTCGAGGAGCCACAATTATGCAATTGAGAATAGCATGAATTATAAGGATAAAAAGACTTTTCATCGCATGACATAGATCATGAAAGAAAGGAACATTTTCTAAACATTTCGTAGCCTCTTCGTCATAAGTGTGAAGCGCTTTACACACATGAAAAATACTCTACTTAACGCGGCTTTCAGACACCCTAGGACACTTCAAACCTATGGCTCTGATACCAAGTTTGTCATTACCCAAATAGAGGCCCGGATCGTAGACACGGTACAAGGGACCCCAAGAGACCCCAAGTCGACCCATAACATAAGCATACATCTAACTCATTCGATAAACCAAAGAAAATCAACAATATAACTCAGCGGAAGTCTAACTCAACATAACATTAGAATAAGCATCCGAAGCTGAATACATATATGAGTCTGAAAAGCCTCTAATTTGGATGAGTTGATGGGACAAGACCCCAACTAACTCAACAATACTGAATCTGAAAATACATGAAGAAACTAAAACTCTAGCCCTCGAAGGATGAGGGCTCACCAACCACGAAGGTGATGACTTTGACAATTGACTACGAGCGGAGCCGAGCCTGGGAGATGGGTCATGTATCATAAAATGTTATAGCATAGAAAGTATATGGTCAGTACATGGAATGTACCGACTATGTAAGGTAAGTAAAACCGCTTAAGTAAGGTAAATCATTTAAAGAATTTCATAACATATCATAAGCTTTCTAATCTAAGAGGAAAGAACTACATGCACTCATTCCGAAGTCATAATCTTTTCATAATGTGACCATGCATAGCTTCATAACATCATAACATCATAAATGACTCGAATGACTAAAAGCTGAAATATGACATTTATAGAAAGCTAAACAATGAGTCAAACCTTACTTTTAGAACATGCATGCTTAAAGTAATAATAATGAGTAATGAATATGCAAATCTAAATCATGTAGACAATGGGAGACTCGCACTTAACTGACATACCACGATACAACTTACATGGTCCCGGCTATCACAATCAAGTGGGCAGAGCCGTCCAGAATCTTGCCAGGGCTAAGGACGCAACTATGATATCGATATCAAGCTCATGGGCCATTTAGGCCGGGGATAGCTCACAAGGGAGGTCCGAATAACATAATAGCATCAACCTACATTGGCGCGTAGTTCTGGGGCATAGGGTGATCGACCCTTAGCCCGCTCGGTGCTAGACTCTTCTCCCAAAATATGCAATTCTCTACATCGTGTATAATATGAAGCTCAACATCATCTATTGAAAAAGCTCAACAATGGAATCATGCATAAAACTCAACATCGTAAGAAACGAAGCTCAACATTGTCATTTGACAAAGCTCAATAATGAAATCATGCATAGAACCGACATCGTATGAAAATGAAGCTCAATAATACATACATTTAAATTATGAATTCATGCATATGAGAAGATTTATTTGAAAACATACCACAAGCTCAAATATAAGTGGGAGCATCTACTCGAAATCATGTGGTAAGCTTACTTTAGAGATGCTACATTACCATACTTGATACATGGGCGTTGCCCAAACTTTATCATGCTTGGATCTACTCAATTCATTTTTAAAACAACGTCATAATCATGGGTAGCTTTAGAAACATGCTTTTCATTATCAAATCTCATCATCATCACACATTCATTATCATTCTCTTCTTTCATGAACTGCTCATCCATGGGCATTTAAATTTCATAATTTAGAAAACACAATTTTGATTGAAAACAATTTAAAATCTGCCCAAGATTCATAATTCATCAATATAAACATAATCTAATCGTACCCATGTGTAGAAATTGAAGAATCATGCAATTGGGTAAAACCCTATAACTTGATCATATGAATTTCTCATACTTAGCTAGAGATTTGGGCATGGATGAGGAAGGAAACACCCACTCGTAAACCTACATACCTGGGAAGGATTATTTTACCACTTCTCTAATTGCCCAAGATGAGATTCCAATGGAAACCTTCAAAACATGCTCTAAATCCTCTCTTCAGACTCTCAAGTTTGCATGCATGGAAGGAAATAACTTAGAATATGTTTTCCCCTCCTTAAACTCACTGAAACGAGCCTTAAACAACGTAGTATAGGTCCCTAGAACATAGGAATGACGGAAATACCCTTACTAAAATCGCAGAAAAACTGCTCACTGGACCAAAAAACGGACGATCCTACGGGTCGTTGGAGGATACCACAACCCGTGGTGTCTACTCGTTCTTTGCACTGTCCAGGCTAGACCTCAGCTCACACAACGACCTAAACAATGGGTCATTTAATCCTACAATGGGTCATCCAATCACCCGTTGTTTCCTTCATCAACCCAGGCACTTTCTCCAACGTCGAGCCTTATCATGACTCGTTACTAGAACCCATGAGTCATGGTCTCATTCTGTCACATACACTAACCACCTCACTAAGCTAACAATGGCTGCTCACCAAGATCCATGGTACCTCACGACGGGTCGTTGGGTGGCCCGTGGCATCCCTGAACCTCAAGTCCAACTCTCACCACGGTTCCATATGATGACTCATTGTACCCTACAATGATTCGTTGTACCGGTCGTTGTTTCCATTAACCCACAACCAAAAACCTTTAATGACTCACTCCCGCGGGTCATTGGTTGATCCCAGGATCTGTGGAAGCTCTCGTTCTGCAACAATTTTCCCAGTTTTAGAAGTTCCAATTTTTGAACTCCAGGGTCTAATCTTAGGCACTTCTAGGGTATTACAATATCTCCCCCTTGGGAACATTCGTCCTCAAATGTAGGAAACAAGCAAAAAATAGAAACATGCAATTATCATAATAAAATACTTGTCAGTTAAACTAAAAGATGGCGGAATGACTACCTCCATTTGCGGATGGAATGTTGTGCTGAGTTTAACCTGAGTCCCAAGCCCTTTTTGGAAAGACCGCCAAAACTGAGAGGTAAACGAAGTACCTCGGTCTGAGATAATAGACAAGGGCACTCCATGTAATTGCACCAACTCTCGGATATACAATTTGGCATAATCATCCGCTGAATATGTGGTTTTGACCGGTAGAAAGTGTGCAGCCTTTGTCAATCTGTCGACCACCACCCAAATGGAGTCATAATGCAGCGAGTACGAGGTAGGCCCGTAATGAAATCCATATTAATAACTTCCCACTTCCAAGTTGGAATGCTAATATCTTGAAGTACTCCTCCCGGTCTTTGATGATCAACCTTCACTTGTTGGCAATTGGGGCACTTGGCTACTAATTCTACAATATCCTTCTTCATGTCGCTCCACCAATACATTCCCCGAAAATCATGATACATCTTGGTGGCACCCGGATGGATAGAATACCTGGATCCATGTGCCTCATGCAATATCTAATCCCTCACATTATCAATATCTGGAATACACAGACGGCCCTAGTACTGTAGCACCCCATCTCCCCCTAGGGAGAAAACATCCACCTTCTGACTCTGAACGACTTCCTTCAGTTTCACAAACATTGGATCCTCATCTTGCCTAGCCTTCACATCAGTCACCAAGGACGATTCTGATCTGTTTTGCAAAACAACACCACCATTGGTCGACTCGACCAATCTAACTCCCAACCTCGCAAGTAGATGGACATATTTCACCAAATCCTTCTTTCCCTCATCCACGTGGGACACGCACTCCATAGAGAGCCTACTAAGTGCATCTGCTACCACATTAGCCTTACCCGGGTGGTAAAGGACACTCATGTCGTATTCCTTTAGTAGCTCCAACCACCTCCTCTGCCGAAGATTGAGATCTTTCTGCGTGAACACATATTGCAAGATCTTGTGATCCATGAATACATCCACGTGGACCCCATACAAGTAATTCTGCCATATCTTCAATGCGAACATCACCACAGCCAACTCAAGATCATGGGTTGGGTAATTCTTCTCATGGACTTTCAACTATCTTGAGGCATATGCTATCACTTTCCCATGCTGCATCAACACACACCCAAGTCTGATTCTCGAAGCATCACAATACACCACAAAAGCATCACTCTCCCATGGAGTGCACTGCCTCCCTTGTTCTCTTTTCTTTCCATACTCACCCCATGACTGACACAACGACTCATTGGGCCTGACCATGAGTCATGATCACGTTTGCAGGAATCCTTTTTCCCAAATTTTCCAAACTCCTCACTGGCCTCCCCACGAGTCACATCACGACTCGTGGGATGTACCAACGAGTCATCTCATGACTCGTTCTGTGCCTGGTGCTAATTTTTAAACTTTTCTCCGTTTCAACTCCCAGATCTGAATTTTGGACATTCGGGGTATAACAATATCTCTCCCTTGGGAACATTCGTCCTCGAATGTCTAAAAACACATAGAAAAGCAGAGAGATACAATTATCATATTCAAATACTGATCATTTAAATTGAAAATTGACGAAATGACTATCTCCACTTCAAACCATATAGATGAACTGATTTCATGATTCACATACACATCCATAAACATAAAAGAAACTTGAACACATGAACTGAAGATGAAAATGAAATAGAGTCTGAGTGCAAAACTGATACCTCAAGCTGATACTAATCCGGTAGAGAATAAATACGGGTATCTAGCCATCATATTTGCTTCGGCTTCCCACGTAGCTCCTTCAACATGCTGATTCCTCCATAACACTTTAACTGAATCTACTTCCTTGTTCCTTATCCTTCGAACCTATAGATCCAGTATTTCCACTAGAACCTCTTCATAACTAAGGTTGTCTTTCACGCCAACACTGTCCACCGGGACAACTAGTGCTGGATCACCCAAACACTTTTTCAAGAGCGATACATGAAACACAGGATGCACAGAAGCTAACTCGGATGGCAACTCCAACTCATAAGCAACCTTGCCAACACGTCTCACTATCTGGTACGGGCCGACATAGCGGGGACTAACTTTCCCTTTCTTCCCAAACCTCATCACTCCCTTCATGGGAGACACCCTCAGAAATGCCCACTCATCGACTTCAAATTCCAATTCTCTTCTTCTCACATCAGCATAAGACTTTTGGCGACTCTGGGCGGTCCTCAACCTGTCCCTTATTAATTGAACCTTCTCCATTGCCTCATGAACCGAATCTGGCCTAATCATTGCCACCTCACCAACCGCAAACCAACCGATGGGCGACCTACATCTCCACCCATAGAGAGCCTCAAACGACACCATCTGGATACTAGAGTGGTAGATTTTATTGTAGGAAAAACTCGATTAGGGGAAAGTGATCATACAAACCACCTTTAAAGTCAATCACGCATACCCTCAACGTGTCCTCGAGGGTCAGAATCATCCGCTCCTCTTGACCATCCGTTTGTAGGTGAAATGCTATGCTGAGCTTAACCTGCGTACCCAATCTATTTTGAAACGACTTCCAAAATTGTGAGGTAAATGGAGTACCTCTATCTGGAATAATGGATAAGCGCACTCCATGAGATCGGACTAGCTTCCAAATATATAACTTGGCATAATCCTCTGCTAAATCTGTGGTTTAAACCAGTAGAAAATGTGTAGCCTTGGTCAACCTATCTACCACAACCCAAATGGAGTCGTTATTGTCGATGAGTACGAGGTAAACCTGTGATGAAATCCATATTAATTTTTTCCCACTTCCAAGTAGGAATGCTAACATCTTGAAGCACACCTCCCGTTCTCTGATGCTTAACCTTTACTTGCTGACAGTTCGGACACTTGGCTACGAATTCTACAATATCCTTCTTCATGCCATTCCACCAATTGATTTCCCATAATTCACGGTACATCTTGGTGGCACCCGAATGGATAGAATATCTGGATCCATACGCCTCATGCAATATCCGACTCCTCAAATCACTGACATCCCAAACACATAAGCGACCCTGGTACTGAAGCACACTATCTCCCCCTTTGGAGAAGACCTCCACCTTCTGACTTTGAACGGCTTCCTTCAGCTTTACCAAAATCGGGTCCTCATCTTGTCTAGCTTTCACATCAGTCACCAAGGACGATTCTAATCCGTTCTGAACCACAACACCGCCATCAGTCGAGTCAACCAACCTAACTCCCAACCTTGAGAGTCGATGCACATCCTTCACCAACACCTTTTTCCCTTCATCCACATAGGACACACTCTCCATAGAGAGTCTACTAAGTGTATCCGCTACAACATTAGCCTTACCCGGATGGTAAAGGACACCCATATCGTACTCCTTGATTAGCTCCAACCACCTCCTTTGTCGAAGATTGAGATCTTTGTGTGTGAACACATGTTGTAAGATCTTATGGTCCGTAAATACATCCATGTGGACTGATCTCAGGAAAAATAGCATGCCCGAGTGACGCTTGATAACTTAATTTAGTCTTGTTTAGCTAAGTAATTGTATACATTTTCATGTGATTTTATATAAATTTGAATATATTTGCTAACAAACATGATTAGTCCTTGTTTTGCAGGTTTCAATGATTTTGAGGAATTGATTTATAAGTTGGTGAAGTAGCGGAATGGAGTCGGGAGCAGATGCGGCAGGAAGGCAGCACCAGTGCACCAGCAACATGCCATGCCGTGCCAGTTGCGCGACAGGGGGGTGCCAACGCGCTGCCCAAGCAGCGTGACACACTGCCAACACGGTGAGACTCGGCAGTTTCGGCTTCCGGAGGCAATTTCCAGAGAGCTTTCGCATTACCTCCGTGTCACTGAGGCAGTGCTCCGCGATACACTCCGTGTCACGGAGCCGTTCCACGACAGGCTAAATTATGCACGTTTTTCATTTACTATAAATAGGTCCCTTAGCTCCTAAATCCAATTTTTCACGATTTTATTCTGGAAAACTACCTAGGAGTGAAGGGAGAAGTGGGAGAACTCATCTAGTGTTTGGCAAATTCCCTTCTCATCTACCAAATTCTTGTAAGTATATTAGTTTAGTTGTAGTTCCTTGTAGTTTTACGAACATGAATGGCTAGAACCCTTCCTCTAGGGTTGAAGCCATGAATTATGATTGTGATTGTATGAAATTGCTTTGGAATTAAGTTAGTGATTGTTGTTTTCATCTTGCATTCTGGATTGTTGGTTGTTTTTATGATTGATCACCATGAAAGCATATATGTTAGCTTGGGCATTGGCTTGAGAAAGCATTACCTAGGTCAGGACATGAGAATGTGAGGAGCATGTTAGTATCTCACGATATAATTTCGTATTAGGATAGAAATATACCTAACACCTTGCTTGGTTGATAAAACGGGGGTTATTAAAGACCAACTTAGGATTATCACATCACCACTCGAAGAAGTAGTTGTGAGGCTAAGTTGAGTTAAATGGTTAGACACATGAAAGTCCCTAATCATTTCCACGTAAACCACAACATAATTAATTGCCCACGAACTAGAAATTAGCATCCTCGCTCACAATGATGCAGTGAGGCTAGTTTGTCATGTTTAGAGGCTCGAAAGACCATGAACAAGCAATTCTAATTATGTGAAACAACAATCGATAGTTTCATGCTTAACCCATTGCAAATCGTAGTATCGCATGATTATCTGGTTTTAAATCTATGTTGCTCCTAGAGTAAATTCAGGATATTTCATTGACCAAAAATAGACTTAGTTAAATCTCCCTCGGAAACTTCTATAACCAACATTTTCGGTATTTAAGATCATACTTGTAATGGATAGTTAGAGGAATGGGTCCAGTCCCTGTGGGTTCGACATTCCGGTTCTTAAAAAGAGCCACTATATTACTTGCACGACCCGTACACTTGCGGGCCCGAATAAGTTTTTGGCATCACAACCCTACACTTAAAGTCTTGTTGGTCCTCGAACAACCTTTTACATCTCATGCATATGGAGACTCACCCATAACTCATTTAGCAAGATTATTCAAGCTACGACTATAATGATTACGTAAGATAACAAGCTAAAAATAGAGCATGCATGATTTGATCATCGAAATGAAGTACAACTATGTTAAGACTTCTTAACCTCAAGAATCGACTCTCAATCTTAGCAAACTCATGCAAATCAACTAATTAAGAAATCCCACATGAATTATATCCTTCATTCAACATGTTCCCTCACGGAAAAAGAGTTACCCAATTTCACACGCAAAAACAATGTCGCCATCTCTTCAAAGCAAATACCACCGCAGCCAGTTCAAGATCATGGGTCGGGTAATTCTTCTCATGAACTTTCAACTATCTAGAGGTGTAGGATATGACTTTCCCGTACTGCATCAATACACACCCAAGTTCGATCCTTGATGCATCGCAATACACCACAAATCCATCGGTACCCTAGAGTAGGGTCAACACGGGTGCTGAAGTAAGTTGAGTCTTCAACTCTTGGAAGCTCTTCTCACAAACCTCCGACCATTGGAACTTCACCTTCTTCTAACTCAATTTGGTCAAAGGTGCTGCAATAGATGAAAAATCCTCAACAAATCTTCGATAATAGCTGGCTAAACCCAATAAACTCTGAATATCTAAAGGATTCACAGGTCTAGGACAATTCTTCACCGCCACAATTTTCTAAGAATCTACCTTTATGCCCTCACTTGATACCACATGGCCCAAAAATGCTACAAAGTCTAACCAAAACTCGCACTTGCTGAATTTGGCATATAATTAGCGATCCTTGAGGGTCTGAAGCACTATCCTCAAATGAGTGGCATGCTCCTCCTCGCTCTGAGATTATATCAATATGTCATCAATAAACACAATCACGAACATGTCAAGATATGGATTGAACACCCTATTAATCAAGTACATAAAAGCTACAGGAGCATTCTTTAGTCGAAAATACATAATTACAAACTCATAATGACCATACCGCATCCTGAAAGTTGTCTTCGGGATGTCACTCTCTCGGACTCTGAGCTGATAGTACCCGGTCCTGAGATCTATCTTTGAGAAACACTTGGCACCCTGAATTTGGTCAAATAAATAATCAATCCTGGGTAGAGGATAACTGTTCTCGATGGTAACTTTGTTCAATTGCCGATAATCAATACACATGCGAAGAGAACTATCTTTTTTTCGGACAAAGAGAACTGATGCACCCCATGGGGACTTGCTCGATCTAATGAAACCCTTATCTAACAAGTCCTTCAACTGCTCTTTCAACTTTGTTAGTTCGGCTGGAGCCATTCTGTAGGGAGGAATAGATATAGGCTGCATATCTGGAAGAAGGTCAATGCCAAAATTGATCTCCCACTCGGGAGGGATTCCCGGTAAATCATCTGGAAAGACCTCTGGATACTCATGTACTACTAGGAACTGATTGGATAGTTGGTCTCTCAGACTCAACATCCTTAACCCTAACTAGATGGTACAGACAACCCTTAAATATCATCTTTTTGGCCTTAAGGTAGGAAATGAAACGACCTAGATGCACAAATGAACTTCCCTTCCATTCTAAGACTGGCTCACTCAGAAATATGAACTCTAATTCTCGTGTTCTATATTTAACTGAAGCATAGCATGCAAATAGCCAATCCATGTCGAGAATTACATCAAAATCGGTCATGGATAACTCTATCAAATCTGATGACCTGACCTTCTTAAGGACTGAGACTGGTCAACCTCTATATATGCGTCTAGCTACAACTGAGTCACCACTGTAGTAGAAACTGAGAAGGGTTCTGATAAGACTTCGAGACTGACTCTAAATCTACTAGCCATATAAGGTGTCACAAAAGACAAGGTACCCCCCGGAACTAACAAAGCATAAACATCAATATGGAAAACTCATAATATACCAGTGACCACATACAGGGAGACCTCCTGCTCTTGACGGGATGCTAAGGCATAGAATCTGTTCTGATTCTAACTGACAGTTGTACTGGTAGATGCCCCCTGATGTGTTGAGCATATGAGAGGGGCTGCTGAACTAGAAGCTGCGCCTCGGACCCTAACCTGATCTTGTCTCGCTGCTGGGAAAACTCTAAGCATGTGCTCGGGCTTCCCACACCCGAAACAAGCACCCGAACCATCCAAAAACTGGCCCGTGTGCCCTCGACCACATCTGCGACAAGCTAGGATGCTAAAATCTGTGGGTCTGCTGGTGTCACCCCTCAAACCTGATGCTTGCCCCTGATGATCATGCCTCAGTATGGATAGCACACTCAATGTTGATGATGCTTGGGCTGATGATTTCTAGTGGATCTACTGTCGGTGCCCACCTCCTGACCTCAGATATGAGAATCTGTAGTCATCGGTCCTGGCCCTCTTGGCCTCCTTTCTCAGATGTGCCGCCTCCATCTGTTGGGGGTACAAGACTATCCAAGGGAAATCCATATCTTAATGGAGCATAGCGGTCCTACAATCCTTATCCAAATAGCCTGCTACTCCATGCACGAACCTACTCACCCACACCCTCTAATCAACTATAAACTCTGGGGTGTACATTGATAGGTGAGTGAACTCAATGGCATACTCTTGCACTATCATTCTCCCTTGCTTCAGATTTATGAACTCAGATGCCTTCAGCTTCCTCATCTCACGAGGGGAGAAGCGATCCAAAAATGTAACATATAACTCTTCCCAAGTGACAGGGCCTGCTCCGGTGACCCTGTTATCCTTCTATTGGCGAAACTAGATATGCGTGACCCCTTTCAACTGGTACGAGGCCAACTTTGCACACTAACCTCCATTCACCCCCATAACTTGGGTGATCTTGAAAATCTCATCTGTGAACTCATACGGGTCCTCATCAACCTTGGACCCAAGGAACTCCGGTGGATTCATCCTCAAGAACTCTCTGACACGAGTCGCCACTGCATTTCCATTTTGCGGAACATGCGCAATGGCTTGCTGATTGATCTAAGCAGTCAAGGCCTATACAAGCATCTGAATAGCGGCCTGGAACTCAGGTTGAGCAACTGGCTCCAGTGCCTAAGGCTCCAGAACTGATGGGGCTTGCTGGTGCCCATTACCGTTGCCATCCTCGTGGCCTTCACCATTCCCATTTCTCCTGCCATTTATAATTCTGGGATCCATTATTTTGCAATCGTGAATAACATGAACTAGAAGGATAGAAAGACTTCCCATCGCACAACATAGATCATGAAAGAAGGGAATACTTCCTTAATGTCTTATAGCCTCTTCATCATAAGTGTGGTGCACTTCACACATGTAAAAGAATCTACTTAACGCAGCTTTCAGACACCCTAGGACACTTCAAACCTATTGCTCTGATACCAAGTTTGTCACAATTCGAATAAAGGCCCGAATTGTAAAGTGGGACAGGGAGCCACGAGAGACCCCAAGTTGACCCATGGGATAAGCATATATCTAAATCAATCAAGAAACTGAATAATCAACAAAATACTCATAGTTGAAGTCTAACTTGTACACAACATCAGAATACTATATCCGAAGCTGAATACATACATATGTCTGAAAAGCCTCTAAACAACGAGTTGATGGGACAAGACCCCAACTAACTCAACAACACTGAAACTGAAATACACATAAGAAATCTGAATAGTCTAGTCCTCGAGAAATAAGGACTCACCAACAATGAAAATTCTAACTCTACAAGCTTACTATGAGTGGGGCTGAACCTGAGAGTCGGGTCCTGTATCATGAAACGATACATCATAGAGTATGCGGTAAGTATTTGAAATATATTGAGTATGCAAGGTAAGTAAAACCGCTAAAGTAAGTAAAATAATTTAAAGAAAATGCATAATATAACATAAACATTAAGAATCTGAGAGTAGGGCAAGCATGCACTCTTTCTGAAATCATGATCTCTTCATAACATAACATGAAATAACTTCATAACATCATAACTGAATCTTTACTCAAAGCTGAATTCTGACATTTATAAATGAAGCTGAACATTAAGTCAAACTTGCTTTAGAACATGCATTTACATAAAACTCATGAGTAATGAATATGCATATCTGAAATCATCAGGAATAATGGGAGACTAGACTTTTCACTGACATACCACGATAGAGCTTACGTGATCCCAACTATCACACTCAAGTGGGTAGAGCCGTCCAAAGCCTTGTCAGAGCTAGGGACAATACCATGACATCGATATCAAGCCGAAGGCCCATTCAGGAAGGGGAAGCTCACAAGAGAGATCCCTCAGTCATAATGTATAACCTACATTGCCGCGTACTTCTGAGGCATAGGGTGATCGACCCTTATCCTGCTTGGTGCTAGACACTAGTTTCAAAAACATGCATATGCTCTACATTGTTTATAACGAAGCTCAACAACGTCTATTGACGAAGCTCAATACTCAATACATCTCAAATATGAATTCATGCATATGAGAAGCTTTAGCTCAATACATACCACAAGATGAAGTTATAATGGGAGCCTTTGCTCCAAAGCCATGTGGTAAGCTTAATTCGGGAAAATCATCATTCATACTTAACATATTGACATTGCCCAAAGCTTTATCATACTTAGAAATGCTCAATTCTAATCGAAAACATAATTGTAAACATCGGTAGATTCAAAAGATGTTTTTCGTAATAATATCTCATCATCATCATATATTCATCACAAATCTCATCTTTCATGAACATCTCATCAATGGGCTTTTAATTCATAAAACTAGAAATAAGATTTTAAATTGAAAATGTTATAAAAATTGCCCATGCTTTATAATTCAACAGTAGAATCATAATTAAATCATACCCATGTATATAGGAGATTCATGCATTTGAGTTAAAACCCCATAGAGTAGACATAGGAATTTCATACTTTAGAGAGGGATTGGGCATGGGTGTGAAGGGAATCACCCATTCATAACCCTATATACCTGTTGGTGGGTGATTATACACTTCATTAGATGCCCAATAGGAAACTGAAAAGAAATTGATGAATCCTAGGCTTGATCACCCTCTCAAGTCTTCTACCTTGCATGCAAGAATGAATAAGGCCTAAAATGTACTTAACCCCTTTAAAAGTCACTATTCATAACTCAAAACATATTAGTTAGGCCCTAAGAACTTAGAAATTATAGAAAAGCCCTTGCTAAATTTGTAGAAAGTAACTGTGTCCCACGAGGGACCTAATGACTAGTCGTCATAGGTCAAGAATCATGGAGTCGTCCATGAGGTACACTACTCAATACGTCTCTTGGGCTCTTAACGGGCAACCTCATGACTCGTTACTGGTGACTACGACTCGTGGTCACCACCCGTTACGTACACTTCCTCCATGCCCCTTATTTTCTCAACCAGCCGACCATGAATCACCCCATGAATTGTGGGGACTCATCACGACTCGTGGGGTTCTCCTGTTGAGTGCACTGCCTCCCTTCTTCTCTTTTTTTCCTTACTCACCCCACGACTAACACAACAACTCATGCGGCCTGACCACGAGTCGTGGTCACATCAGTGGGAATCCTTTTTCCCAAATTAACCAAACACCTTACTGGCCTCCCCACAAGTCACATCATGACTCATGGGTTGTACCAACGAGTCATCTCACGACTCATTCTGTGTGTGGTGCCAGTTTTTAAACTTTTCTCTGTTTTAACTCCTGTATCTAAACTTTGGGCTTCCGGGATATAACAGGTTCATCCTTAAGAAATCTTTGACTCGTGTTGCCGCCACATTCTCATTCTGTGATACATGCACCACTGCCTGCTGGTTGACCTGGGCGGTCAAGGCCTGCTCTAGCATCTGAATGGCTGCTCATAATTTAGCATGGGCAACCGGCTCTAGTGCATGGTGCTCTTGGACTGGTAGGGCTTATTAGTGCCCATCTCCGTTGCTATGCTCGTGGCCATTTCCATTTCCATTCCTTCTGCCGTTAACTCTGCGGGGAGGCATGATTCTGCAATCGCGGATATCACAATTTAGAAGGATAGAAAGACAATTCATCGCACGACATAGATCAGGAAAGAAAGGAACATTTCCTAAACGATTTGTAGCCTCTTCATCATAAGTGTGGCGCACTTCAGACCCATGAAAAAGGCTCTACTTGATGCGGCTTTCGGACATCCAAGGACACTTCAAACCTATTGCTTTGATACCAAGTTTGTCATGACCCGAACATAGGCCCGGATCAAAACATGGGACAAGGCGCCCCGAGAGACCCCAAGTCGACCCATGGCATGAACATACATCTAACTCAATCAAATAAAGCGGAAGAATTAACATGATATCCTTAGCAGAAGTCTGAAATAAGCATAACATCAAAAATACACACGGATCTAAAGTTGATACATTCTATGTTTGAAAAAGCCTCTAATACTAATGAGTTGATAGGAAAAGACCCCAACTAACTCTCTAAATATGAAACTAAATACATAAAGAAAACTGATAAAGCATGGTCCTTGGGAGATAAGGACTCACCAACAGATGTGGGATGCTAACTCTAAAAGGCTGGCTAAGGATGAGGCTGAGTCTGAGTACCGAGGCTCGTATCATAAAATGATACAGTATAGAGTATGCGGTCAGTACGTGGAATATACCGAGTATGCAAGATAAGTAAAACCTCTTAAATAAGTAAAATCATTTAAAACATGCATAATGCAAAAGATAATCAAAACAAGAATCTGAGGATAGCGCTTGCATGCTATTTTCTGAAATCATGATCTGAACATAACATAACATCATAACTGATTCGAATGACCCAAAGCTTAAATCGGATAATCATAAGTAAAACTAAACATTGGGTCAAACCTCTTTTAGAACGTATATATATATCACGAGTGATAAACATGTATAACTAAAATCATGAGAAACAATGGGAGACTTGTCATATAATCGACATATCATGATAGAGCTTACGTGGTCCCAACTATCACAGTCAAGTGGGTAGAGCCTTCCAAAGCCTTACCAAGGATAAGGATGATACCATGATATTGATATCAAGCTCGAGGCCCATTCGGGGCAGGGAATAGCTCACAATGGAGGTCCCAAAGTAGTATATGTATATACGTAATAACCTATGTTGGCGCGTAGTTTTGAGGCTTAGGGTGATCGACCCTTATCCTACTTGGTGCTAGACACTACTCCCAAAAACATGCGTATACTCTCAATGACCATGATAAATCCTTAATGAATGAAAAAAACACCCTTGATGAATTTTGTGAAAATTCTGCATTGTCAGTGACCACGATTGATCCCAGGAGTCATACATGGATACCATGACTCGTGGTATCTGTTAGTTACATCAACTATGATTTTTTAACCTTTCAGATTCAAATACCACGACTTGATAGGACGGGTCGTTACATCAAACAACGGTCCGTTGAATCCTCCCGTTACTTTCCTTGATGACCTGCATCTGGACTTCCCATGAGTCAAACCATGAATAGTGCCTACTTCCCACGAGTCGTGGTTTCCATCTGTCACCTTGATTGGATATTTTCCTGCCCCTTCCCACGGTTACTCACCATGACCCATTTTTACTCACAATGAGTCGTTCCATGAATCGCTACTTCCTCCTAAACTAAGGACCAGTCTCACAACAGCTCCATCTAATGACTTGTTACTTCAAACCATGGGTCGTTCCTTGACCCGTTACTCCCATCTATGAATCTGCAGTACGTCACCATGGACTCACCCAATGGGTCGTTGGTGGCACCAACGATCCGTACCATGACCCGTTCTATGAAAAATTTCCATATTTCTACCACTTTCTATTGTTAAATTTCGGGTCTAGTCTTGGGTACTTCCGGGATATTACACTCTCTTGGATAAATGTGGCTCACTCGAAGGGTCCTTGCCACTCGAAGGCTCCATAAGCATAGTAGTTGATCTCCCTGCTTCTCTAACTCTCTCCTGCAACTCAAACATATGCTAGTCATGAGTATGATAGCTATCTATTGTGACCCGTATGGGATCCTTTCGCTCTCTCTTTCTTCTCTTCCTCGAAGTCTTCTCATCAACTACCTCATACGACCTCCGCTTACCCTTATCTCCAGTGGCCGGCTCATGAGTCCAGAACTTCCCTAAATCTATCTCCTCTTCTGGCTCATCCTCAAATAGAAAAATGGTAGGGACAGGTAATATAACTGATTGTCGAGATGACATCTCGGAGATCTCACTCCTGATTAAGCCCAACTTATCCCTTATATCTGCTCATCTGGTAGCTCCGCTAGTCTCTCATTAAGCTGAAGCTCAAAACTATTGAGCCTAGTGCGCAAGGATCTAGATACCTCATCGATCTCGACCCTCACCCATGACTTGACCTGCTCCCTCATGTCATTAACTTTCTTTTCTGTCAGGGTCAGCCTCTTGGCCATCTTTTTGCAGGAAATCCTATAATACTAGGACATAACTAGCCAGAACCTAGCCTGAGTGGCTGGTAGAGGAGCAGACGATGTGCTGGGAGTAGCTACTATGTGTTTGGCCTTTGTGGCCCACATCTCACTCAGCTTAACTAAAGTGCGGGACTCTACATGCTCGTCCCCTTCCATCTGCGGTATCAAGATTGCTTCTGGTGCTCTAATCTGAGGTACTAGGTTAATCTCATCATGGATAAGGCCTATATTGTCAATCTATGTACCTCTAACTCTGGCATCAATCTCTACTATGACATGGACACCGGCTTCCTTACAGAGCTTATATATAAGACTCGGGAATGGAATGGTAGTGCTTAATGCTAAAGCACAACTCTGAATCACCTTGGCTATGATTCCAAGGATGTTGATAGCATATCCCGATATGATGCTCACTATTAATACTGCTCTATCGGCACTCTAAGTGTTATCATTAGTCGAAGGCACCAACCTATGATGGACTAGTGTCCAACAGGCCTTTGCAATGAAATCGAACAAGGCTTTTGTTACCTTCCATCCACTAGTCACCCAATCTGATCCTTCTTCTCCTTAGCAATCAAACTAGCCAACCACCTGACATGCCACTGCCTCTCCTCAACACTCAACTATTTGACTCTTTTTAGGGCCTCTATACAATGGTCAAAATAGACGGTAGAGGCTGGAGCTTGATAATCTGACCCATATAGCAAGAGGGGAATGATCTGCTTTGGTACATCCACGATCCACCCCCAAACTATAACACTCTCTAGTCTGGGCCTCTCCTTTACCTTCTGTCAAGTTAGAGTCTTATGATCCATGGAAGCAAAGTAGTTGGCACAGAACTCCCTGACCATGCTAGCGCTGAAGCTGTAAGGGGTTCTTTCCATCCACTTGAAATCATATAGCTCGAACAACCACTTTATATCCTCCACCTTATTCAATGCAACGATCAAGATCTGTGGCTCCTCCTGAATGCTCCTCCTAGGGTTCAACTTCGATGTAAGGGTGAGGCCCTACTCAAAGATCTCCCGAGCACCTGACACACCCTACCTTATGGTGCAGCTCTCTGTGGGTGGATTTCGCTCATCATATTCCTCCTCATATTCGGCCTCGCCTAAACCCTATCCAAATTGGGCCTCAATTGACCCTTCCTCTTCATTCGAGCAACTAACAGACTCCTGGGATTGTGTATCCTCTGCATCTTCAGACTGGGGATCTTCTAATAGACCGGTTGAGGGGCGATGGCCTGAGACTAGGCTTGTGCCCTAGTGGTTCATGACTTATCAGTTTCCTCAGTGTCCACATTGTACTCCTCCACTGAACCAATTGGAGAGTCCACCTCCCGATCAGATGCAGAGGCTTTATCCCTCAAAGCCCTCCAGGCTACAATCTTATATCTGGTCTTCTTGTCTTTAGCATTTTTGTTGGTTTGTCCTTTGCGTTCCATTTTACCTATGGAGAAGAATTAGTACATTTGATATCAAAGAATCAAAGCAAGAAAGAGTATCTGCAGTATCCCACTATGGTTCATTAGTATGATTCATACAAGGGTTGTATAATCTATACTCTTGTTACACCCCACAAAAGTTCCTAAGATCAGGCCTGGGGTTGAAATAGAGAAAGTAGGAAAAGGTGCACCAGTCACAAGATGACTCATCTAGTGACCCGTGACGTACTCCATGAGTCATGGAGTGACTCATGAAGGGGAACCTGTGTGGGGAGGATTGTGGTCTAGGGGTGAAGATGGGTGGCCACTACGAGTTGTGAAGTCACCTAACAACTCACAAGGTCCATCGTGGTCCAGCCCAATGAAATCAAAGAGGGAGTTCCAGTGTTGATCATGAGAGGTTACAATGAGCCGTTGAGTGGTGTAACAACTCGTGGTGTCCCTCATTGAGACTGACAGGATATTTTTCCAGCTCAAGTCACGACTGGTAGCCATGAGTCATGGTTCCACTTAACAACTTGTGGAGTGTCCCGTGGCCTGGCCTAGAGAAATTTCTAGTATTGGCAACAATTGGAACTCCACAACTCGTCCAGTAGCTCACAAGTCGTGATGTCCCTCGTAAGGACTGGCAGGCTCCAAATATCTGCATTTTTAGTACGGGTGTTTCTGTAATTTCTAAGCTCCTAAGCCCTACGTTACGTCGTTTTGGGCACGTTTAGGAGGGATTAAGGGGGGATCGACTTAATCCCTCTTATTCATCTCAACTTACGATTTTCAGAACATAGAAGTTCCAGACAGTTAGTGAGGAGCTAAGCTAGGGCTTCCAGTGTTCTTCAAGATTCTCCGGATTCTACTCCAGGTATGTGGGAATTCAACAAAGGAATTGCTCTTCCCTTGTGCCCCAAAATCCTTGTATAATTCCTTATTGGTCTTAGCCCTGAATGTCAGAAATAGGGTTAACTTCAGTTAGATTATGAATATTCTTGTGGATTGTAATTCTTATGGATTCTTGCAAAGTTTTCACTATGTAGCAAGGTTGTTGTTCTTTCTTCTTGAAATATTGTTTAGCCCTAGTTTTAAGATTGAAGTAATCTGGGTTTTGCATAATTGTCTAGATACAAATGCTTCTTGACTCTGTTAGTTCTTTAATTTTCCCATGTATTATCATGATGTGAGAATTCACAACTAGTTTGAATGCTAGTTCTGTCGCAGTTAGCAATTATCCCTTTACTGTATCTTTCTGTAAATCAGTAGATTAGTTTAGTTTAGTAATACTCCCTAGCTTTAGTTATCAGTTAGTTCTCTT
This sequence comes from Datura wrightii, assembly GCA_035772735.1. Taxonomy (NCBI): domain Eukaryota; kingdom Viridiplantae; phylum Streptophyta; class Magnoliopsida; order Solanales; family Solanaceae; genus Datura; species Datura wrightii. Next base: position 67,850,587 of record JASDFA010000003.1, on the reverse strand, counting down.
GACGGTTACAACAGTTCCAAATAAGCAGCTATGGCCAATCTTACAACACCAGTTGCAGTTAGCCGGTCCTACAGGCTCTGAGGTTACATCTAGATAAGTATTCCTGACTTAGTCCAAGACCCTAGCTTCGAGCTATTAGTAAGTAGTCAAGTTAGGAATAACCAGTGGGAGTAGTAATTAGCATGGAGTGGACCAGGGTTCCAACGCACCTAGGTAACCAGAACTATGTTGCCACCATAGGTTTTAGCCCAAAGGGGCCCCAGACCTGTGATCATCCAGCTCAGCCACTATACCGTGGCATGGTACAGTGGGCTTTTTCCAATGGTGTGTATACATCGGAATCCACGTCTAGCTCATGTGGTTGTATGTCAATTACAGACTCTCCCACTTGTTAGTATAGTTCAGTTCAACTCAGTTCAATCAGCTCAAGCTTAGTTTAGTCACCCAGTTCCATGATATGTTTATGAACACCAATCAGGGTCATTATTGATCGTATCACAGTTATAGCTCAGCTTCTATCAATACTCAATATCAGTTGGTCATTTCATGATATTTCAGTTCAGTTGCTTATTTTCCATTCGTATTGTATATCTAACTTACTTAGTACATTCAAAGTACTGACGCATACATTCTATGTTGTATCGTATTATGATACAGGTGCAGGTTCCTAGTCTCAGCATCATCAACAGTTCCTCCTGACGATTCCAGCAGCAGTCCTATTGCTGAGTCCTCATTTTTCGAGGATTGTGTTTTTTTTTCCAGTTAGTTCAGTACTTAGTCAGATTTTAAAGTTAGCTGGGGGCTTGTCCCAACAACTCGTTAGTTAGTAGTTGGCTTTCAGACACAGATGTTAAATATTCAGTATAGTTATGTTTATTCTTTTGAAGCTGTATTAATTACATAATGATTTTTTCACAGCTTCTTCTTATGTTCACTTAGTTTATCGATATGATGTTAGACCATGGGTTAGCTTGGGGTCACTTGTGGCACCAAATACTGTGTCTCTCCAGGGTATAGACTCGAGTCATGAAAAACTTGGTATTAGAGCACTAGGTTTAGAGTATACTAGGATGTCTGAAAGCCGCATCAAGTAGATTCCTTTTCAAGGGTTTTAAACACGCCACACTTATGACGGGGAGGATACAAGACGCTATTAGGAAACTTCCCTTTTGTTCATACTCCTTATTATGCATTGAAGTTGATTCCCAAACATGTCCTCCAAACTCGTGCTCTATTCATTTCAGTGAAAATATGCCTCCAAAATGAGGAAACGGAAGGAGGGATAACAATGCCAACCAACCTGCCCCACTAGCTCCAACAGCCCCTCAGGATGATCAAGTATCCTCAGCAAAATTTCGAGCGGCGATCTAGTTGTTGGCTCATATGGTGATAACCCAAGCGAACTAGCAGGTGGTTCTAGCGAATATAAATGGGTCTGCAGTAGCTGACAGGGTTCGGGTCTTCACCTTAAGGGACGCTCTAGCTTTTCATGGATCTAAGATAGGAGAAGACCTGCTGAAATTTGTGGAAGAGGTCCAGAAGATCACCCGAATTGTGGGTGCTAGTTCCGTAGAGAGTGATAATCTTGCTGCCTGGCAGTTCAAAGGGGTGGCTCAGATTTGGTACAACCAGTGGAAGGAAAAGAGGCCAGTTGAAGCAAGATCGGTAGGGTAAGATGAGTTCGCTATGACGTTTCTCGACAGATTCTTTTCTCGAGAATTGAGGGAGGCCAAGGTCATTGAATTCATGAATTTGAGGTAGGGTAAAATAATATTAGAAGAGTACGCATTGAAGATCACTCGGATGTCGAGGTATGCTCCAGAGATGGTTGTTGAGCCAAGAACTCGTATGCTTAAATTTGTCAATGGAGTGTCAGATTTGGTATTCAAGGAGGGAAGAACTACAATGCTCATCAAGGACATCGACCTCTTTGGTCTCATCATTCATGCACAACAGATTGAGGCAGAGAAGTTGAAGGATATAGAGCGGAAAAAAGCAGGCTAGAATAGGCCAGTCTGATTATGGCAACCAGAGATCCAGCGGTATTAGCTTCCCACAGCAGCAGCAATAGAAAACTCTAGCACCCACATTAGCCAGTGTCCCTTCTTTCTGCTCCCACAAGGATTGGAAGGGTGGAGCATCTGGCTCTCAGTCCCTGAGCTACAACTCCAGCAACCATTACCCAGTTTGTCCTAAGTGTGGCAAGAACCATCCATGTGAATGTCTCATGGGGAAAGAAGATTTCTTTGTATGTGGGCAGTTAGGTCATAGGTTAAAGGAATGTCCATCAGTGGGACGAGGGAGAACTCATTCTACTTTAGTAACCCCAGCAGGTCATCCATCTCAGCAGGGGACTACTCAGGTATGGATGGCGGTCAGCTCCAAAACCACTTTTATACTTTGTCCTCTCGTTAGGATCAAAAGAGCTCACTTGACGTGGTTACGAGTATATTACGTCCTTTCCATATAGATGTATATGCCCTATTAGATCCAGGAGCCACTCTATCATTCGTGACTCCTTATGTAGTTTTTCCGTTTGAAATCAGTCCAGAAGTTCTCTCAGAACCGTTCTTGTTCGGCTTCGCGTTATATGGGTATATAACTACACGCAAGTGCACGTGGTCGAACAAGTAGTAAAGTGGCTTAAGTAAGCCAAGTATCGATCCCACAGGGACTGGGATGAAGTGCAATCTGCTCAAGTGTACTATATTTTAATTCTAAAAATGCAGACAACAGTGTAACCAAGATTTTGATATTTTTGGTTTCTAATAATTATGCTAAGTCTAAACAATTATCTACTTTGAGTCTGAACTATGGATGTGAGCATGCTGAGGTTAAACGAACATGTAATGAAATTAATTATCGACATAATTTGGTTAGTCTTTTCCTCTGGTTGCTAGTCAAGAACTATTGCCAAGAGATTAAAACTCTCGTATTTAACCCCACTTAAGAATCATGAACCATCCACCTACATTTCTGTGATTAAATGCAATTCATGTTCTAGCCATACAAACCCGGTTCCTAAATTGACTAATACGACTTTCAAGTATATTTCTATCCTGAAAGTAAATCAATTCTCAATTTTCCCAAACTAAGAAAAGATCATATCCTATTAATTCACAACTTTCCAATTTCTTGCTCTCTCGAGTGAAACCGGACTTTTTAGATGTACATTAACGTAGGCCACACATTAATGCAGTAAGAACAAGAATTAATAGAACAACCATGGAAGAAAAGATGAAAAACCAAAGAATCAATGATCACATTTCATTACAATTGTTCAAAACCTTAGCAAGAAGATGAATTAGGCACTCATTTGTGGATTAAACATCGTTAAATGAGTGTTAAACATGCAAAAAATTGAATACAAGGAGAAGGAAAGAGAGAAAAACCCTGATAATTTTGTCCCCTCAACTACCTGTAACCCACGTTCTTGCTCCACCAAGTCAGAATAATGAAAAATGAACCTAAGTTTTCTATTTATACTAGTGGGAATTTTTCCCGGAATAACAAGCAACGTGTCACGGAGTGCATCACGGAGCACTGCCTCCGTGACACGCCACTGACGCGAAAGTTCTCTGGAAATCACCCAAAATTTGGCCTCAGCAGCACCCTGCCGCGTTGGCAGCGTGTCACGCTGCTTGGGCGGCACGTTGACACCTCCATGTCGCACAGCCAGCCTGCCGTGGCACGTTGCCAACGTGAAGGTGGGCTATTGTGATCAGCCTGCCAGCCGTGGCACGTTGCCGACGCGCAGGTGGGCTGTTTTGTGCCTCCTCTTTGCCGACGTTCACGGGTTAATTCCGTTTCCAAGCCTCTACTTCACCAACTCATGGATTAGTTACTCAAAAGTCATCAAAACCTACAAAACAGAGGCTAATCATGTTGGTTAGCACATATCTTCACATTCATATAAAATTACATGAAAATGTATACAATAACTTAGATAAACAAGACTAATTTATGTCATAAAGCGTATCTCGGGCATGCAATTTTTTCCCGTGATCAGTTCTCAGTCTCTACCCCAATTTGTGAGTCAATTAGAGCCAGACGAGTATATAGAAACTGGACAGTCTCAGTTTTGGGTAAAGTTATTCCAGTTGATCTAGTAGAGCTAGACATGGTCGATTTCGACCTCATTCTTAGCATGGATTGGTTACATTCCAGTTATCCCTTAGTCGACTACAAAACTAGAGTCATCAGGTTTCAGTTTCCCAAAGAGCCAGTCTTAGAGTGTTGATGGGTATTATTTTAGCGCCTAAGGGTCATTTTATTTCCTACCTTAAGGAAAGGAAGCTTATTGTGAAAGGGTGCATCTATCACCTAGTTTAGGTGAAAGTTTTTACCTCCGAGACCCCAATGATTCAGTTAGTTCCAGTTGTTAGTGAATTCCCTGACGTGTTTCCCTAAGATCTTCTCGGAGTCCCTCGCGATCAGGAAATAAACTTCGGCATAGACCTTCTTTTAGAAACTTAGCCCATCTTTATTCCTCCTTACAAAATGGATCCAGCTGATCTTAAGGCGTTGAAGAAACAGTTGAAAGACCTTCTAGATAAAGGATTCATTAGGCATAGCATCTCTCCATAGGGTGCTCCAGTGTTGTTCATGCAAAAGAAAGATGGTACTCTCAAAATGTGTATCAGCTACCATCAACTGAACAAAGTTACAATTCATAACAGGTATCCCCTACCTAGGATTCATAACTTGTTCAATCAGCTTCAGGGAGTCAATTTTTTTTCCAAGGTAGATCTCAGGTCGGGATATTATCAACTTAGAGTCAGGGAATGTGACATACCGAAACAACCTTCAGAACTCGGTATGGTCACTATGAATTTGTGGTTATGTCCTTTGGACTAACTAATACCCCTGCAACTTTCATGGACCTGATGAATAGCGTATTCAAACCGTACCTAGACATGTTGAATATTATGTTCATAGACAACATTTTAGTATACTCCAGGAATGAGGAGGATCATGCTAACCATCTGAGGTAGTGTTGTTGACACTCAAAGACCGCTAGTTATTAGCTAAATTCAGCAAGTGTGAATTCTTGCGGATGTCTGTGGCTTTCCTCGATTACATGGTCTTAGGTGAGGGTATTCAGGTAGATCCCCAAATGATAGTAGTAGTGAAAGACTATCCAACACCCACTTCCCCAACAGATATCAGGAGCATTGCTCATGTTGAAGAGGGAAGAAAAGAGCTGGCAAAGGATATTCATAGGTTATATCGGTTGGGAGTGTAGTTGGTGGATTCAGCTGAGGGTAGAATAGTATTGTAGAATGGGTCAGAATCTTTACTAATTATTGAGGTTAAGTCCAAAGAAGGATGAAGATCCCATACTGCTCAAGCTGAAAGAAGTAGTGCTAAGGAAGGAGGTGGAAGCCTTCTCCAAAGGGGGAGATGGTGTACTTCGCTACCAAGGGTAGACTATGTGTTCTAGATATAGAAAACTTGAGGCAGCGAATACTGGCAGAAGCACACAGCTCTAGGTAATCTATCCACCCAAGTGCCACTAAGATGTACCATGACCTACAGAAAATCTACTGGTGGAACAGCATGAAGGGGGATATTGCAGAATTTGTGGCTAAGTGCCCGTACTACCAACAGGTTAAAGTTGAAAATCAAAGACCTGACTCAAGATATCATCATACCCACGTGGTAGTGGGAAGAATAGAATATGGACTTTATTACAGGTCTACCTCGTACTCATCGGCAGCATGATTCAATTTAGGCGATAGTAGATTGAATGACCAAGTCAACACATTTCCTCCCGATTAAGATCACAGACTCAGTTGTGGATTATTCTACACTGTACATCCAGGAGTTGTTCAGACTGCATGGAGTCCCATTGTGCATCATTTCAGATAGAGGTACCCATTCATCTCACATTTCTAGAAGTCATTTAAAAAAGGACTTTGTACTCAGGTCAAGCTTAGCACAACTTTTCACCCACAGACAGATGGACAAGCTGAGTGGACTATTCAGACCTTAGAATACATGTTGAGAGCTTGTGTCATTGACTTCAAAGGCAGTTGGGATGATCACCTACCTCTCATTGAGTTTTCATACAACAATAACCACCACTCCAGTATTTAGATGGCCCCGTTTGAGGCATTATATGGTAGGAGGTGTAGGTCTCCTATAGGTGGCTTAAGGTTGGCGAAGCTACTTTAATAGGGCCAGATTCAATTCGTGAAATTATGAAGAAAGTGCAGCTTATCAGAGAAAGGTTGAGAACAACTCAGAGTTGCCATAAATCATATGTAGATGTGAGGAGAAGAGAACTAGAATTTGTTGTCGATGATTGGGTTTATCTGAAAATTTCACCTATGAAAGGGGTGTTAAGGTTGGAAAGAAATGGAAACTCAATATGAGGTATTTAGGACCCTAGATTCTGAGGTGAATTGGCAATATGGCCTATGAGTTAGAATTACCTTCAGGGTTAGCATCTGTGCGCCCAGTCTTCCATATGTCACAATTCTGCCACTAGACAATGTGGGAGTGAAGGATAGTCTCTCTTATGAAGAAATCCCAGTTGAAATCCTAGACCGTCAAGTTCGTAAGCAGAGAAACAAGGAGGTCGCTTTAGTAAATATTTTGTGGAGGAACCAGTTTGTTGAGGGGCCACATGGGAATTAGAAGCAGACATCATGGCTAAATATCCCCATTTATTCCCTTATGGTTTGGTTTCAGCATCAGATAGTAAATTCTTCCTCAGTACTCTATTCAATTCTGTACTCATTAGCTTTCTTCATGTTTTCAATGTGCACTCTAGTTGTGTCAACTTAGTTAGTATGCCTGTTTTAGTTTGGAGTCGGTCACTCCTTTAGAAATAAGTTTATAGTTTTTGGTTTGTGAATTGTAGCTTTTTTCCCAGTGTTTCAGCTTACTTAGCCTTCATCTGAGGACGAATGTTCCTAAGGGGGAGATATTGTCACACCCCACAAAAGTTCCTAAGATTAGGCCGGGGTTGAAATAGAGAAAGAAGGAAAAGGTGCACCAGGTCGTAGGACAACTCATCTAGTAACCCGTGACATACTCCACGAGTCATGGAGTGACTCATGAAGTGGAGCCTATGTGGGGAGGATCATGGTCTAAGGGTGAATACCGGTGGCCACCACGAGTCGTTAAGTCATCTAATGACTTGTGAGGTCCATCATGGTCCAGCCCAGTGAAATCGAAGAGGGAGTTCCTGTGTTAATCACGGGAGGTGACAACGAGTCATTGAGTGGTGTAACAACTCATGGTGTCCCTCACTGTGACTGACATGATATTTTCCAGCTCAGGTCACAACTGGCATCCATGAGTTGTGGTGCCACTCAAAGACTCGTGGAGTGTCTTGTGGCCTAGCCTAAAGAAATTTCTAGCATTGGCATTGATTGGGACCCCACGACTCGTCCAGTACCTCATGAGCCGTGATGTCCCTCGTGAGGGCTGGCAGGGTCCAAATTTCTGCGTTTTTAGTAGGGGTGCTTTCGTAATTCCTAAGCTCCTACGCCCTAAAATATGTCATTTTGGGCATGTTTAGGAGGGGATTAAAGGGGGGACATAAACTTAATCCCTCTCATTCCTCTCTACTTATGATTTTTAAAACATAGAAGTTCCAAACAGTCAATGCAGAGCTAAACTAGGGCTTCCAATGTTCTTCAAGATTCTCCAGATTTCTTCTCTTAAGGATTCAACTCCAGGTATGTGGAAATTCAGCAAAGGAATTTCTCTTCCCTCTTGCCCCAAAACCCTTCTATAATTCCTTATCAGTATTAGCCCTGGATGTCAGAAATAGGGTTAACTTTAGTTAGATTATGAATATTCTGGTAGATTGTAATTCTTATGGATTATTGCAAAGTTCTCACTATTTTGCAAGAATGTTGTTCTTTCTTCATGAAATATTGTTTATTCCTAGTTCTATGAAAGAAGTAATCTGGGTTTTGCATAATTGTCTAGATACAAATGTTGCTTTACTCTGTTAGTTCTTAAATTTTCCCATGTATTATCATGATATGAGTATTCACAACCAGTTGGAATGCTAGTTTAGTCGCAGTTAGCAATTATCCCTTTACAGTATCTTTCAGTAATTCAACTGATCCGTTTAATGATAGTTAGTTTTTTTGAGGAGTTTAGTTCGGTAATACTTCCTAGCATCAGTTATCAGTTAGTTCTCTAGACGGTTATGAAACTTCCAGATAAGCAGCTTTGGCCAGTCTTAGCACACTAATTTCAGTTATCCAGTCCTACAGACTCCTAGGTTACTTCAAGATAAGTATTCCTGACTAGTCTTGGGCCTCAGTTTCGAGCTATCAATTAGTAGTCAAGTTAGGACTATCCAGTGGGAGTAGTACTTAGCACCAAGCGGACCGAGGTCCAACGTACCTAGGCTCCCAGAGCTACGTTGCCACTGTAGATTTTAGCCCAAATGGGCCCCAGACTTGTGATCACGCAACTCAGCCACTATACCCTGGCAAGGTACAATGGGATTTCTCTGGTGGGGTGTATACATCGGACTCCACGTCTAGCTCACATGGTTATATGTCGGTTACAGACTCTCCCACTTGTCAATACAATGCAGTTCTACTCAGTTTTAGTTCTGCTCAGTTCAGTCACTCAATTCTAGGACATGTGTATGACCATCAATCAGGGTCATTATTGAGCGTATCACAATTATAGCTCAACTTCTATCAATATTCAATATCAGTTAGTCATTTCATGTTAGTTTAGTTCAGTTGCTTATTTTCCATGCTTATTGTATATCTCACTTACATAGTACATTCAAAGTACTGACACATACTTTCTATATTGTATCGTATTATGATAAAGGCGCAGGTTCCCAGTCTTAGCATCGTCAGTAGTTCCTCCTGACGATTCCAACAGCAGTCCTACTGGTGAGTCCTCATTTTTCGAGGATGATGTTTTCTTTTCAGTTAGTTCAATACTTAGTCAGATTTTAGAGTTAGCTGGGGGCTTGTCTAAGCAACTCATCAGTTTGTAGTTGGCTTTCAGACGCAGATGTTCAATTTTCAATACAGTTATGTTTATTCTTTCGAAACAGTATTAATTATGTAATGATTTTTGCACAACTTCCACTAATGTTTACTTAGTTTATCAGTGTGATGTTAGACCATGGGTTAGCTTGGGGTCACTTATGGCACCAAGTAACGGGTCTCGTCCAGGGCGTCGTTCGGATCGTGACAATTGTGGGCTCGTAGTATCCCTTTTCACAGTTACAACTCATTGGTACGACTTTTACCAAGGTGGTACAACTCATACTGATGATTGTAGTATTAACCTCTGAGGATTTGTAACTTCTGATGTTTTGGTACGACTTGCTATTACAATTAGTGGTGCGATCGTATGAGTTGTACCATGGGTCGTGCTTTTGATTCTGACTGTAACACTTTATAGTTCTATTGTAGGACAACTTGGTACGACTTATGGTGTGATACCACAGTTTGTACCAAGTCCCGTACAAGAACTTCATACTTAATATTTTTAGGGAAGTACCAACAAATCATCCTATGAGTCATAGTAGGATACCACGAGCGATAGGATAGCTCGTGAACCCTTTCCTCACCCTGTGCATTAACAATTATGCAAGCAAAGTCATTTTGGGGTGACTACTCAAACTTCACCACCCCTTTTATTCATAAAAACATATAATTTCACTACCCACACGGTCTTCACCATCAAATTTTCCATTAACTCACTACCCATAAGCAATACACATTCATTAAGAATTTCAATTCTAAAACCCGTCATCCTTGATCACATATAGCCTACTGATCATATTCCTCCACTTCATTTTCCTGAATGGAGGATTCACAGTAAAGGTACAACTATTGTTAGCAAGTAAAGAGGATGAAATATTTTTAACTTACTTCCCAAATTCTTGAGTGATTCTTCCTTGGTTAGGGTTTGGAGTAGGAATTCATCTAAATGATGCAAATTTAGCACAATTTCAAGCTCAAATAGAACGGGAGTGAGTTATGGGTGAGTGAGGAGTGAGGGAGGAAATTGTGGGATCAAGTAACGAAGTTTGGACCAAATTTTGTGTTTTAAAATAGAGTTTAGGAAAATTCTTAAAAATTGGGTCGAGTCGGGTCGGCTAGGTCATCACATTTAAATAGCCTGTCACCACTCCTACCATGAGCCGTAGGTCATACCTACCACTCATCCCTTCCATGCCTAACTGGGGCTCAGAGTACTTACCTGTGAACCTATGAGTGCATTGTACGATTCATACCAAGGTGACACGACTAGTACCATGACTCGTAGGTTAGCATTTATCACTTCGACACTTAAGATAGTTCATCACAAAAGTGGGTACTACGACCTGTACCATGTAGGTAGGATTCATAATTACCAACCATAGTGTGAACTTTTTAATCTTGTTAGGCTCTAATTCTTGTTATGGATGGGACTATGAGTCATACCATCATTCTATTGTTCGTACTGAGGCTTGTAATACAGACCTGCACTTCAATTTTTAAATTTTAGTCCCTATTTCACCTGCACACAACAACACACATTAGTAAAGATACTTGGGTTGCCTCCCAAAAAATGTCTTATTTAACATTGTAGCATGACGCGAGAAGATTGGTTACTCAGGCTTCACCAAACCACCTCATGGGTTGCCTCCTATAAAGTTCTCGATTTAACATTGCAGCATGACGTGGGTCTCCTGACTACTCAAACTTTGTGAAGAAACTCTGATTCAACATCAATGGTTGAGACCACTCGAAACTCATTTGGCTGCTTCATTAACCTGCAAACCTTGAAAGTTACCTCTTTTTCATTCAGCATGAATTCAGTTATCTATCTTCACTTCCACTAAGGCTCTCTCTGTCGCAAGGAATGGTTACCCCAAAATGATAGGGACCTCAAAATCCACTTCGCAATCTAAAATCACAAAGTCAGTCGGAAATATGAACTTGTCTACCTTCACTAGAACATCATGAAGGATGCCTACAGGCTTCTTTTTTATGTGGTCCACCATTAGTAGCTGCATTTCTTCAGTATGAGGGATCCCAAGCCCAACTGTTTGAACACAACTAGCAACATCAGATTGATGATAACTCCAAAATCACACAATGCTTTTGCAAACTCAAAATCTCCTATGGTGCATGAGATGGTGAAGGCACCCGGGTCTTCCTTTTTCTATGCAATGACCCGTGAGGCTATTGCACTACAATGGTGCTAATTTCTAATTGGCTCATTGGTCACACATAATTTCCAGGTCACCAGGTCGTTCATGATTTCACATACCCAGGCATCTACTCTAATGCCTCAACCAAGGGAATATTCACTGAAAATTGCTTCATCATTGATATGAATTTCTAAAATTTCCCAGCATCCATCTCCTTCTTCATTCTCTAAGGAAAGAGTGGAGGTGGTCAAGGGATAGGCCTAAAAATCTGTGGGGCATTTTTCACCTTTCCCTTGTCAATAGTATGCTCCTTTGCATCAACTGGAGGCTTGGTCAAATCTGCATTACCTCCAACTACCTGCTATGCAGTCTCAACCTCCTTATCTATATCAGCCTCATTCGATTCTCCTATTTCAACTACAATTGGCATGGGCGAATCAAGTGTGGTTTTTTCACTCCTAGTAGTTATAACCATGCAGTGGCTGTCATTCACTGGATTTTTCACTATGTTACTAGGGAGTGTACCCTTCTTCCTCTAGTTTAGGGATACAAACATCTATCCGAGTAGCTACTCAATCTATTTGATCATTGTGGCATGTGACTGAACTTTCTGGTTCATTCCAGATATATCTCCCCGAATGTCCTTTAGGTGATCATTAGTTGACTTTTCTGTTTTCAGTAGCTCAGCCATCGTGCTCTCCAACTTTGACATTCCAGCATCACCCTCGTGAGACTTTGGAGGAACATATAGGCTAGTGCAATCATTCAGGTATCCATCATTTTTCCTCTAATCACCTTCTCGCACTCATCCTCTGCTCCTGCCCCTATATCTAGTCCAGTTGCAGTTGTCCTTGTATTGGTTCTGACCTTGGTTTTTGGAGCCTTTGCACCAAGTGTCTTGATCAGACCCTTGGGTGTTAGACCAAAAACTCGCCACCTGTTTGTCCATGAAATTTGCTTCCTCCTCAGAATCAGAGTGCTCAAACTCCAGTACTTAATTGTTAGCTCCCACTACATGGACCTTCTGCGTCCAGATCCCATGATATGTTTCATTAGAAGGTCAATGGATGTTCTCATATGAGCTAATTCCTAGTCATTTTCCACTTCATTTCTACGCTGCTCCGTAGTCATCCCAATAGCATATGTACCTACAACTGTCTCAACCTCTCTGGTATGTCAGGCTCTATTTGTTTTGGTCACTTGGTCCAGTATTATTGTCGTTCCTCACACGAGTGACTCATCAATGCTCCACCTGCTACTATATCTGCCCTGACCATATTGATGTTTTTCAAAGATCTATAAAATATTTCCAACAAGTTGTTATTTGAAATTTTGTGATTCAGCACTTAGTCAACATTTTCTTGAACCACAACCATGTCTCACCAAGTGCCTCTGGCTTGAGCTGTCGGAAGTTATAGATCTCATCTTTGAGCTGCAGTATCCTAGAAGGTGGTAAGTATCTTTCCAGGAAAGCATGTTTTATCTCTCTCTAGTTAGTTATGGAGTCATTCGGCAACTTCAACCACTATAAAGTAGCCTCACCAGATAGAGAGAACAGGAAGAACCTTAGTCTAATAGCATCTTGGCTCACTCCTGGCAGCCTATAAGCCTTTCAAATACCCATAAAATTCATCATCAGAAACTTTACCCTAAAACAGTGTCTTCATGTTAAGCAGTTGAATCATTGTGGTAGTGATATCAAATTTTGCCCCAGTAGGTAGAGGTGGGGGTATGATAGTTCCTGTTGACCCGGCTTCATCTATATTTAGGTCCTCATCATCATTGATGTGAGGAGCATATCTATGGAATTGGTGTGGTTCACGACCTCTATTTCCCCTTCTATGGAGGCCAACATTGTCTACCTCTTCCTGGGCATCATCTGCCTCTTGAAGAGCAGCTTGTCGAGCTAACTCTTTCTAGTGGGGCTCATTAGCTCGAGAAGCTTTAGCTGCTAATCTAGCTTCCATCTATTCAGGTGTCTCCATATCGTCCATTCTTATTAATGTCCTTTCGAGTTCTTAGTCAATTGGCACTACGGAGTTTCCGCTACTCCTAGTACTTGGCATTCACCCAGTGGTACCCTCTGTTAAACAAAGACAAAAGAAAATGTAAATAAGGAAATAAAGACTAAAAGTTAAATAAATGCAATTAATCTAATCCTAAACCATATTCCTCGACAACGACTTCATTTTTTATAATGCTCAAATTACACCTCTGAAGAAGTATAATGCGGTCATTTTCAATAAAGAACCCAACTAAGTTTGTGGTCGATCCTACAGGGAATATGGTCAAGATATAGACAAATGCTAGTATTAGGATTTTAGTGCAAATATTTCCTACGGGCGGTTTGCATAGATAATGAAGTGACAATATTGTGAAATGGTGTTGTTATCAAAGTTATGCAATTAAATAGGGAAGCGTTACCCATGACCTCTCAACTAGGCCAGGTTATTACACTTGCGATCTATTCCAATACTTAGCTTGTAAAACCGATAACTATGTTCATCCAAATGACTGATTCGCCCCAATTGGATTACTATTCTCAATTACTGGGTTAGGTCTCATGAGTGATTTCAATTAACCTTTATTAACAATTCCAAATTAACTTCCCTATGATCGTAGCTCAAGTTATTCAATGACAATTACTTTTAAGGCTTTGTTGTTCTTCTCTTTTCCCAATCTCTACTTCTCTAGGTTTAAGAAAATAGAGAATATGCGCTAGTCCTAATGTTGTGCACTGTTAACAAACTCTAATCATGAAGAAAAAGAACAATACATGCATCCGTATTGGTTTAGTCAGCCTATGTTAACCATATTTTGTTATTCCCCTATGGTTCCCACAACACTAGTTGTGGAGGTTTTATCTACTCATGTTTGTAAGCAAAAAATCAGAATTCAAAGAAGAAATCATAATTAGACACTTACAATATGGTGGAATAAAAATTGGATAATCAATTGCACAATAAACTTCAATAATCAAGAACACAATGATGAACTAGATCAAGGTTTTTGTCTGTTTGTTCTCCAAGTAGTGTTAGGAAAGAAAAAAAATATAATTACAATGAAAAAGCGTTCGTTTATTAAAGAAAAAATAAAAGGAAAGTATTTATACAATTAATGAAATCCTTTCCTAAATTGACAAAGATTTTGTTGCCGGGATGACCTACGAGTCGTACCATGCTGCTACAAGTCATGATTTGCTCTTGTAGTATAATTTTGCAGCTTCTGGATCTATCAAGTACTAGAGGTTGGTATGAGTGGTACAATACTAGTTACGAGTTGTAGGAGTCTATCATGATCTGAACTTCAGCAATCTGGCATCTTTGATGATTCTCCTTCGGGTCCTTCCTACAACTCGTACCCATGCTGGTATGACTTGTGCAATCCACTCGTACCCTGAGTATGCTAAGTACTCTAAACCTCGGCATGAGTCTGTCAGTACGCCTCATACCCTATAGTCACGACTCATGGTAGTTGCTCATACTATGAACTCTGCAAGTGCATATCTTCTGAATCTCAATCACGGACCCTTAGTATGACTTGTTCCTAGATGGTACGGCTCGTACTGTCCAGTCGTACATCTACTCAGAACTTATGCAACCTCTCTGAACTTCTGCTATGGGTGTAAGGTACAACTCGTACTATGACCTGTAGCAAGCCACTTTTATGCACTTTTGCACTCTTTTTCCAAAATTCAACTCCCGAGCCTGATTTCCTTGAAAAAAAAGTGAAGGAATCTCTTATCCATATAAACACACCTAAGTCCAAGTATTTTTCCTATTTTTTTAAGCATCGAAAGTGTCGTAAAACCATGGTACATCAATCCACAATTCATACCTGGATCCATAAATGAGATTTTAGAGAACTAAAATCCACCCAGTTCAACCTACAATTGGATTTAGAGGCCTGAAATGCAATCCACAATCTGTAACAGTGACCAAGATACCGTAAATTGTGCTTTCTCCCTATGTCTATTTAGATCCTCCCCAATCCACTACTCATTTTCTTCACCTCTAACTCTGCGGAACAACTTCTTTTCCCTCTCCAAACTCACTCAAACTCAACTAAGACCTTTTCAAGCCCCTCCCATGAGATTTCATTGAATACATGTGTTGATTTAGTAATTCTATCTCCCTACTCCTAGGGTTTCAAGAAGAACCCATTCTCTAGCTTTAAAGGTATATAACAACCCTCTCTCAAGCTGTAACTAGTGATTTTCCCTCTCCATTAGAAGAATCAAGGTATGTAAGGCAAATCCTAAAATATAGGGTGATGTGTCGGGAATTGGCAACACATCATTGCTTCTTCATAGCATTTTGCATGTCATTAGGAGCTAGATTAAGTGAAAACTAACCTCATCATGCTATATTTTAGGAACCCAAGAAAATTGAAGAAAATAGGAGTCAAATCCAAAAATCTTTCTAAATGACAAAGCAAAGGGTGGACTGTTTGTTTGAAGGACGGTTCGCATGTTCATCCATCCAGCCAGTGCCATTATTTACAAAACCCATTCTGAAAGGGTCCATAATTGATGAAGTGAAGAACAAATCATCTTTCCAGAAGATGGTCCGTCAATTGACAAATGAAACCATGAGGAGACAGAGGCCAATCTAAACCAACGAAGTAAGAAAAGGACCGTATTTCCAAAAGATGGCCTGCCGATCAAAGGATGGAAGGTACTTACGCAGATGACAATTTTAATTAATGGAGAAAAGAACGGTCTATCCTTCCAAAGGACAGTCTGTTCCTCCACAACTGGGACCCTTTGAGTTTAAATTATTTTGGGCTTTTTGAGACATAGTACATATAGATTTTTCATTTTCTTTTTGAAGTTTTTCAGGAGAGAATAGATAGAATACTTTACTTTTCAGCCATAGTTGAGTAGATCTTAGCTTTAGATTGTATTTTTGAAGATTCAATTTCATCAATTCAAGATTTTTTCTACAATTTGCACTTTCTTTGGTAAGAATGTCTAATTACTTACTTTCTACTTTTCTTCTTGCTATGGTTAGCTAAACTCATATCTAGGGTTGTGAACCCTAATATCCTATTTTGGTAAAATTAATTATGGGCTTAAAAATATTTGATTGATCTTTTCTTTGTAGTGTGTGATTAATGATGAAAGTCAATCAATCCTGCCCAGTTACCTTTATGAGGCTTAAAAGAGCATATTTAGATTGAGTTAGCATCAATCAACAATAACTCAGGGCATAACCATTGTTTAATGGATTCTCCTAGGCATTGGTTGAATTCCAATTGGTAACAAATAATTGGGTAAAAGGGAGTCTCTTTAATTTGACAAAATAAAAATAGATTGACACCTATGCTGGTATTAGAAGATACCCATAGATTGTTTAAGTCTTTGCTTGCATTTTTATCCATAGCCCACTTTCAATTTACCCATATTGGATAATTAGGGGGATCGATACATAACTAGGTTCACTTCCCTAGATAGTTTGGGCTTAACATAGCTTTTGTGGATTCGACCCCGACTCTAAGTTGGGTTCTATATTTCGTATGAACGTTTTACACTACCAATATGGAGTGGACTTAAGTGTCTTTCCATGGGGCATCTATTTTCTTTCCCATTGTTATGACCCAAGCATAGACTCTGGGGGTAACACGAGACCTAGAATCATGAATAGCTGATAAGTTAGTAGTTTACGAACTCATTGGGCTCTTAAGCATTTGTTATTGCTCTGTTTTAACATAATTTAGATAGGTTTTATGCGTTTTCTCATCTTTTGTGCAGGCATTTAGTTGAAACAAAGAAGATGAAGGAATTGAACTGAAAGCAATCTGTTGGAAGAAAAAGGACATGTGTGCGACAAGTCTACATCTGCATTTAGCAAGTGCCACACAGGAAGATTGGGGAATTTGCTGGAACCAGACATGTGTGCCACAGATTGGTATATACGGACCATAATTGTAAATGCAGAAGGTTTAGAAGGAGCGTTGTCTGGTCCTAAAGAGGCATCTATAAGACGCAGAATGCAGGTGCCCCTATCACTTTTGGAGGAAACATAATCCAAGAGGGAAAGCATGTACTTGAGAATTTTCTAAGGGAATTTTTTGATAGTTGTGCAAGGAATATATAAAGGAATTTTACTGTATTTGTAATAATACAATATATTAGAGAATAAAGAGAGTACAACATAGAGAATATTGCAGAGAGTGTTAGAGATAGTACATTTCTAATTTTGTTCTTCATTATTTTTCAGAAAAACACCATTGTTGAATGCTCAAAAGCTGAGAACTGATTCTATTTGCGGATGATGAACGGAATTGAGGAATTTTCCTCTTGGTATAATTTCACTTTTCTTAATTATATGTGGCTAAATTCCCTTCTAGGGGTGTGTGTGGATGATGGGTGTTTAGATCTTAGTGATATTGATTAATTGATCTTAGATTTTAGCAAAAAACATGGATCTATTAATTTCTTCATGTTATAATTGGATAATTAATGGTTTCAAACATTAATTGAGCTCTCTAACTTTGCTTTTACTTGAAAAAGGGAAGTAAAATTATGTAAGAATTCAACAGTAAGGAATTAGAATTTTTGATCTATGAGTTCGATAGTCTAAACCCAATTCAAACTCCACTAAAGGGTTAGAGCTAGAAATACTCTAAACCCTTCCTCAAGCATTGTTTGGTGGTGTAGTAGATTTTGGATTTGGAGTTTGAGAAAACCCAAAGTAGGCACACTCTTTTGGTTGAGAAACTTAGAGTGTCGCCTAAATCCAAGGCTATCCATGCACTAATTGAATCTAAGGCTCTTAGTCAATACCTATCAAATCAATGCCCCATCAAATGCACCACTAGTCTCTCATCTTGGTAGCAACAATCGTCTCTCCCCTTGCTTTAAATTAAGTTACATTTGAATTTTTCCAACCTATTTCCCAAATTTTAATTTATTATTTAAACATGAGGCATGCTTTTTTAAATTAATTTATGACTTTTGGTGAATCTTGTTCAGTGTATTTCACAACTACACGCAAGTGCACGTGGACAAACAAGTAGTAAAATGGCTTAAGTAAGCCAAGTATCGATCCCAAAGGGACTGAACCAAGGTAATAATCGAATTAAGTGTTAATGAACTCTAACTCTAAAAATGCAGACAAAAATTTTAAAGAAGATTTTGAGAGTTGGTTCCTAATTTATACTAATCTAAAACACAATTATAAAGTGAGTCTGAACTATAGTAATGAGCAAGCTGAGGCTAAAACAAACATGCACGGAAGTAATTTATCGATACAATTTGGTTAATCTTTCCTTCGATTGCTAGTCAAGAATTATTGCCTATGGGGATAAACTTTCGTATTCTACCTAACTTAAGAATCATGAACCTTCAACCTACATTTATGTGATAAAAGAATTTCATGTTCTAGCCATACGAAACCAATTCCTTAATTGACTAATACGACTTTCAGATATATTTCTATTTTGAAGGTAAATCAATTCTCAATTTTCCCAAACTAAGAAGAGATCATATCCTACCAATTCACAACTTTTCAATTTCTTTCTCTTTCAAGATAAAATTGGATTTTTTAGATATACATTAACATTGGCCACTCATTAATGCAGTAAGAACAAGAATTGATAAAACAACCATGGAAGAAAAGATGAAAAACCAAAATGATCAACAATTACATTCCACTACGAATGTTCTTAACCTCAGCAAGAAGTGAATTTAGCCACTCATTTGTGGATTAAACATCATCAAATGAGTATAAATCATACAAACAATTGAAAATAAAGGAGAAAGAGTTAAAGAAGAACCCTAAGATTTTCGTCTCCTCAACTTCCTGTAACCCACGTTCTTGCTCAACTAAGTCAGAATAATTAAAAATAAACCTATGTGTGCTATTTATACTAGTTTTCCCGAAATAACAAGCAACGTGTCACGGAGTGCATCGCAGAGCACTGCCTCCGTGACACGGTGCAAATGCGGACCCTCACTGGAATTTCATGTTCCAGGTAAATATGGCCAACGTGCCACGACATGCAACGTGGGGCTTGGCCAACGTGCCACGGCCACGACGCGGACCTTCACTAGAATTTGTCCCAGTAACCCACCCGAGGCAGACTGCCTCCGCGATGGCAGCGTGACACGACTCCATCGCGGAGCCCCTTTATTTGCTGCTTGTCCTTGACTTTTTCCGCTGCTCGCTTCCGAGTCCATTCCCGATTTTCATCAACATGCAACTTAGCTTCCTAAAATTACATTTTTCCTGCAGAAAAATACTAATCATGTTGGTTAGTATAAATTCACATTTTAACTACAAATCACATGAGAATGACAAATAACGATATATAAACAAGACGAAATAGAGCATTTGAGCATCACTTGGGCATATAATTTTGCCCAAGATCACTTACCCCACACTTAAAACCTTGTTAGTCCTTGAACAATAATCTCATATCTCATGCAATTGCCACCCACGTATAGGTACTTTGGCTCGACAATTCAAGCTACGGTTATACCGATTATTTAATATAGCAAATCATCAAGAAAACATGCATAGTCTCATAAACACAATGACATTCACCACATTAAGGCCTCCTAAACTCAAGAATTGACTCTCGATCTCAGCAAACTCATGCAAATCAGCTGATCAAGACATCCTACACGAAATTCAATCTCTCGTCAAGCATGTGCCCTCACAACACAAGAGAATTACCCCTTTTTCAATCATATGATTTCCAAAGCATAACATGTAGGGGTATATGAACACGATTTCGCTCTCTCTCCCAAAGAATTCACATGCATAATGTCATGAACCATAGACTTGCCTTTAGTGTATTACTCCACTAATATAAGGAAGCGTGATGTAAGATCACGTAGGACTTAACGGGTTGTAATGTAAGCTAAGGAACTAGTAAATACTGGAATAACCAATAATCTCATCTAGCCTCCTTAAGCGCTTTTCAATACATCCCACAATCATTATAGGCATTGTTTCTTCCTTCATCCTCCCATTCTTGGAGTCTTTCTTTATTTTTGTTTCCATTTCTTTAAGCACACTCGACTCAATAACAAAGATTAGTTATACATCTTCATTTTATTTATATTCGGCAAGTGCACCCTAGACCTTATCTTCACTTTCACCACTTCTGGTTTTCCTTTCTTTTTCACACTTTTCACTCCTTGACACTGTGGGAAAATTATTTTTTCTTGAGCGCTTAAGAGTTCTGGATCAAATTCACGGCTAATGAAAAGAAGGGATTAAGCTCAGTTTCTAGCTCTTCAATGAAAGAAAAAAAAAGGCTAAAGGCTCAATGGGGCTAACTAGGATGTACATTCAAGCTAGGTATGATAAGAAAAAAAGAACTTTCGGTTTAATCAAAGAAATGCCTACATCCTTTGCTACACTACACATCCCTCATTTTGTTTCGTACACACACCAGGCAAGTTCTAGACACTTCACAATAGCATGGAAGAATCGAAACCTCACCTCACACTCATTGCACAGGATCAATTCAAGACTTATTCACAGACTCTTCAATCAGCTAATTACAAGAATTGTATATTAAGCCTCAATCACACCGAATCGAACTCTATGGCCTAGGTATCTCAACATGTTTCACATTTGCATGCTTTCATACGAATCATCTTTGCATCTTTAAAATCATGTACAACACGCAACAAGAATTCCAAACCATAAAGTAGCGACACGTTTGGGGAACAAACTAAAGAAAACAATAAAAGAAAGAAAAAAACTACTCCTATTGACTACATTTCCCTTAAGACGGTCGTCATCCATCCATCATAGGGAACGGTCACTATTTACGACTTCAGTTCAATGGGACTATTCTCGGTAAAAGCACCGAAAACAAAGGCCGAGAAACCCAATCATAAAAAATTCAACAATTTTTTTTAAAATATCGGTAATTTCAATAAGAAAACAAAAATATATACACAACCAACTAACAACAGCTCAACACAGCACACAATAGATTAACATTCATTACACACCAAATTACAATACACAACATACTCACAAAATCACAGGGTCACAATTTTTTTCACAAGCACAACAACATGACATGAACATAAGAACAACAAAACAAATGGCACCTAACTACTCCCACCCCACACTTAAACTGAACACTGTCCCCAGTGTTCATCAAATTAAACATAGCACAGAAGTAGGTGGTGAAACTCCGTGATCAATCGAAGTATTCAACATCTTCGTCAGGTGTCGTTGCCTCGTCCGCCATATCTGAATCGCCCCTGCTATCCTCATCTGACTCAACATCTGAGTCATCGCGGCGTGTCTCCTCATCCGTGGGGACATCATCATCAATAGGCTCCACAAAAGAAGGCCCCACTCGACATAGAGCCCTGGTATTTTCGCCAAAGGGGTAATCTAGCTTGAGCTGCCACAGCTCATCTTCTGTTGCTGGCCTCCCGCCTATGCGCAACTGCAGCATCTACATCCCGTACATGCGGGCCATATACTGATCATCCCGAGTGTGTCGCTCGCTAGTGTGAGAACTGGCCCGTGAGTGGTGTCGAGTGCCTTGGTTTTGGTGACATCCAAGGTACGCCTATCCATCTGCGGGATGTAGTCTAGGGCCTCCTCCTCGATGTCAAGCCCCTCAGAAATGTGGTCAGCAAACAACCAAACCTGTACCTGTGCCCTTGATGCAAACGGGCTCTGTTCATGGAGGAGATGATCACCACCCCAACATTAATCTCCAGCCCTTTCATCGGGGCATAAACCAAGCACACACGATCCCAAGTGAAATCTATCATGTGCACCCCCGGGATCAGGAAGGAACACACGATCTTAAGCCGAATCCTAGCTTCCCTGTTCATTTGAGAGTAAGGCAGCGTCTGATGATAGCCCCTCTCCTTGTGCCTGCTCCACCATGCTGTCAAATGGGCTCCACACAGAGTGCGTCTGATATCAGCATAGGGTTGAGTTATGTTCAGCTGCCGAAGTACATGGGCGTCTGTGTCCCGCGCCCCCAATATGGCATTCAGGTGATGAGGCTCAAAGGTGACAACCTACCCCCTTATCTTGACGGTGTGACTGCGGAGTGTCGGGTTCCAGTTTGTGTGAAGTCCCAAATTAAATGGAGATTGCACTCCTTGGGCTCTTCGAAGATGAAGTTCAGTCCAGCAGCGTCAATCCGGTGTACTATTCTGGGGAATTCCTGAGCAAGTGGATCCCTTGCAATGTGCTCGTCAGGGAAGTATTTGGTCTCCTTATGTTTGGCATATCATTTCTTCCCTTCGTCTATCACCCATCGGATTCCGTATTGACGGTGTTGGCCGCGTGGAACCGCTGGTGCTGCTGGGATTGCCGTTCCTAGTCTAATTCTTTTTCTCCTGGCGCCTGATGTAGATGCGCTCTTTCCTTTATCTTTCCTGCTCGACATCATTCCTAATAAATCACACAGACAGTCCCAATGTTATTCAAGTCAAAAATTTGCTTCGATTAAAGTTGGGTTGGGTTGGGTTAGGCCACCCCACACTTAATCTTTATCCACAATAAACAATTCGGCAAGACACTCATTCTTGTCAAATTTTTATGAATCAACATGCCTCGTGCATTCAGATAACTCGATGGAATAACGACTAAGTACTACTCAGACTTCGTACAACTAATCACAATTTCACCATCGATTTCATTACATCACATATCACTTAGCCCAAAATTTTTCTCAACACCAATCAACCTATACAATTCACCAATTTCATTTTCCCAAAAATTCCCTTGTTTATTTAGAATATTCATCCATATTCACAACATCATTTACATCAGCCAACATGCACAACCCATTCATTTTCAAATTTTCAACCAAATTTCGTTTCTTCCTATTTGAATTCCAACCCTAGCTACCAATTTCGCACAAATTCAATCAAACATGTATTTATCGAGTTCATATAATCATAACGATACTACGAACATCAATCAACAATAACTTAAATGAATTCATGCTCAATTTACACTTAGGGCAAGCTTTAGCTACCTCACATGCTTAAAAATGGAAACTTTCGGCAAATATTGAGGCTAAGTTCAAGAACGTACCTTTAATTCGATGAACTTGAAGAAAAGTTGAAGAAAATTTGATCCTAAGTCCGTGTCACGTTGGGGAAGGGGGGATTTTGGGGAGTTTGTAAAGAGGGGAGTGAGAAATGGGAAAAATGGTGTGTTTTCGGGGTTAAAAAGAAGGTTTTTCGCGCGGGTCACCCGACGACCCGGTGTGACCCATCGCGAATAACACTTCAACGTGTCACGGAGGGTAACGCGGAGCACCCCCTCCGTGACACGGAGCCATCGCGCAGGGGTTCTGTAATTTGTAAAAATTCCAAAACACCTTCAATGTGTCACGGAGGGTAACGCGGAGGCCCTCCTCCGTGACACGGAGCCATCGCGCAGGCTCACTGTTTTGCCACTTTTAATTTTTACTCACCTCGATTTTTTTCCTTTGCGATCCTTTGCATTTTTACACTCCGTTACACTTGAAAATCATCCCACAACAAGAAATTGGTTAGAATTTATAGGTATCAAACACGAATGAAGAAAATACTTTTTTATTTTTTGCTTTTATTTTTATTTTTATTTTTTTTCTAAACTAATTCTACTAATCTATTACAACAATTTCACGGGTTGCCTCCCATGCAGCGCCTGGTTTACCGTCGCGGCTCGACGTCATTATAGCTCAATTCTCCACTAGAGTGATGGATGTTTTCTCTCGAATAACGTCCTCACCCCAATAATGCTTACACTGCTGCCCATTAACCAAGAACGTGGAACTTCCATCTTCTTTCCACAACTCCACTGCCCCATGTGGGGTGTCCTCAATCGGTGGTTTTCCCACTGGATCTTTAGAATCAACAATCTGAACAATATCTGCTTGATCAAGCACGTTGCTTGCTGAAAGCTCCTCATATACAGCCGGAAGTTTTGTGGCCTTATACACGTCAAATACCTCCACCTTGTCGTGTGCCCACATGGTTAGCTGCCCTGCGGCTACATCAATCAAAGCTTTCCCGGTTGACAAGAAAGGACGTCCCAAAATAAAAGGGACTTCTGCATCCGGCTCAAAATCCAGCACAACAAAATCTACCGGGACGATAAGGGAGCCCACTTGCACCAGCACGTCCTCCACAATGCCATCTGGCCTGGCCAACGAACAATCTGCTAACTGCAAGATCACTGTAGTTGGTCTAGGACTTCCCAGCCCCAACTTCTTGAATACCGATGTCGGCATCAAGTTAATTCTCGCTCCCAAATCGCATAGTCCGCGAGCTTGGATACTTTTTCCAATTGTGATTTGAATTGTAAAGCTCCCAGGGTCCTTGAGCTTTGTTGGAAACCTGTTCTATATCCGGGAAGTGCACTCCTCCATAAGCGCCACTGTGGCATACTCTGTCAATCTGCTTTTGTTTGCAACGATGTCCTTGATATATTTCCTATACTTCGGCACTCCCTACAAAATATCAACAAGAGGTAAATTAATGTGTACCTGTTTAAGAACCTCCATGAACTTTTTGAAACACGCTTCCTCCTTGTGTTTCTTTAATCTTTGAGGGAACGGGGGTGGTGGTCTTTCTGATTCAGCTTCCTTTTTCTTCCCCCTATCATCATCGTGTTCCCTTTCTTTCTCCACTACTCCTGACTGCTTAGGTGGTCTTTCTGGTTCCACCTCCTTGAGTTGTAAACCACTCCTTGTGGCCACTGCATTTACTTGCTTGGGATTCGGGTCAGTGTCACTCGGTAGTCCTCCTCTTGGCTTGGTGTTTTGAGCTCTAGCTAGTTGCCCAAACTGGTACTCCAACGCCTTTGTAGCTAACTGATTGTTCTTTACATCTGCCGCCAATTTCACATAGTCAGCCTGCAATTGAGCTTGGTTAGCTGTCATTGTTTTAAACATTTCCTCAATGCTGGGTGGTGGTGGTGGAGGAGGTGCATTGTTGTTTTTGTATTAAGTCTTATAGTTCTGCTGCCCTCCTTGATTTCTCTGTGCACCCTGATTCAAACTCTACCCTTGATGGATGTTACTACCCCAGGAATTCGGATGATTCCTCCAATTAGAGTTGTAGTTGTTGCCATATTGTTGGTGATTATTTCTCTGTACATTACCAATAAATTCACTGAATCTG
The DNA here is from genome assembly GCA_035772735.1 of Datura wrightii. Classification (NCBI taxonomy): domain Eukaryota; kingdom Viridiplantae; phylum Streptophyta; class Magnoliopsida; order Solanales; family Solanaceae; genus Datura; species Datura wrightii. Next base: position 67,825,325 of record JASDFA010000003.1, on the reverse strand, counting down.
GATTTGCACCACAACACTCAGCTGAGTGTTCATTACTACCGCAAACTTCACACCAAATCTGCTGCACTACATTAACTGGGGCTTGAGATTGATTTAAGCTCATGTTGCTGAAGTGGGTGTTGAGTTGATTTTGCAATGCAGCTTTCTGTGCAGCGATAGCTGTAAACCTATCCACTTCCAAGACTCTTGCCGCTTTCCTTGTTCCTCCTCTAGAAGAGTCCGCATTCCACTCTGGATTTCCCTGCGAAATACGATTTAACAAAGTATACAGCTCCTCATAAGTCTTTTCTAATGCTTGTCCCCCAGCTGCTGAGTCTAGCAAAATTTTTGTGTGGGGTTCCAAACCCTCTATGAAAGTATGCACCAGCACATCATTGGACTGGTGATGGTGAGGACAATCTCGTAACATGGATTTGAATCTTTCCCAAGCTTGATACAGATTCTCCCCCTCTCTTTGTTTAAAACTTAGAATCTGACTTTTAAGTCTTGCTATTTTCCCTGATGGAAAGAACCGTATCATGAATTTTCTTGAAAGATCATCCCAAGTGGTGATGGAATTAGGTGGTTCAGCTTTCAACCACCTCTTTGCTTCTCCCAATAGTGAAAAAGGGAACAATGTAAGCCTTACGTAATCAGATGATACTCCAGCGGGGATGTAAGTGTCACTTATCTCCAAAAAGTTTTGGAGATATTGTTGTGGATCCTTGTGAGGGAGACCTGTGCATTGCTCTCTAGTGTGCAGCAATTGCACCATATTCTATTTCAGCTCAAACCTCCCTCCTGGCTCAGGTTTGCGAATGCTAGATGTAACATTGATAGCATGTGGGATTGCCACTTCGCGAACCGGCGTAGCTGCCATTTCGTCAGGCACTAACACTGCCCTTACAAGTGGTGGATTCTGTTGTTGCTCCAGGATTGTTTGTCTGAGCAACTGCAGCTTCTTTTCTAGAGCTTCTCTCCTTTGACGATGAAATTGTCTTTCCGGCTCTAAGTATGAATCCACCAGCTCCTTGTCTCTTGCCAGTGTTCAACATAATTCAATATCTGCAAAAGATAGGCTAAGATCAAGTTGTCAGCACAATATAGAAATCGTAAACTAACACTTAAGAAAATAATTTTACCAATTGCCAGTCCCCGACAATGGCGCCAAAAACTTGTTCGATGTATTTCACAACTACACGCAAGTGCACGTGGGCAAACAAGTAGTAAAATGTCTTAAGTAAGCCAAGTATCGATCCCACAGGGACTGAACCAAGGTAATAACCGAATTAAGTGTTAATGACCTGTAACTCTAAAAATGCAGACAACAATTTTAAAGAAGATTTTGAGAGTTGGTTCCCTAATTTATACTAATCTAAAACACAATTATAAAGTGAGTCTGAACTATAGTAATGAGCAAGCTGAGGCTAAAACAAACATGCAGGGAAGTAATTTATCGATACAATTTGGTTAATCTTTCCTTCGGTTGCTAGTCAAGAATTATTTCCTATGGGGAGAAACTTTCGTATTCTACCAACTTAAGAATCATGAACCTTCAACCTACATTTCTGTGATAAAAGAATTTCATGTTCTAGCCATACGAAACCGATTCCTTAATAGACTAATACGACTTTCAGATATATTTCTATTCTGAAGGTAAATCAATTCTCAATTTTCCCAAACTAAGAAGAGATCATATCCTACCAATTCACAACTTTGCAATTTCTTTCTCTTTCAAGATAAAATTGGATTTTTTAGATATACATTAACATTGGCCAGACATTAATGCGGTAAGAACAAGAATTGATAGAACAACCATGGAAGAAAAGATGAAAAACCAAAATGATCAACAATTACATTCCACTACAAATGTTCTTAACCTCAGCAAGAAGTGAATTTAGCCACTCATTTGTGGATTAAACATCATCAAATGTATAAATCATATAAATAATTGAAAATAAAGGAGAAAGAGTTAGAGAAGAACCCTAAGATTTTTGTCTCCTCAACTGCCTGTAACCCACGTTCTTGCTCAACTAAGTCAGAATAATTAAAAATAAACCTAAGTGTGCTATTTATACTAGTGGGAATTGTTCCCGGAATAACAAGCAACGTGTCACGGAGTGCATCACGGAGCACTGCCTCCGTGACAAGGTGCAAACGCGGACGCTCACTGGAATTTCATGTTCCGGGTAAATATTGCCAACGTGCCACGGCCCCGACGCGGACCTTCACTGGAATTTGTCCAAGTAACCCACCAAAGGCAGACTGCCTCCGCGATGGCAGCGTGACACGGCTCCATCGCAGAGCCCCTTTATTTGCTGCTTGTCCTTGACCTTTTCCACTGCTCACTTCCGAGTCCATTCCCGATTTTCACCAACATGAAAGTAAGCTTCCTAAAATTACATTTTTCCTTCAAAACAACTCTAATCATGTTGGTTAGTATAAATTCACATTTTAACTACAAATCACATGAGAATGTACAAATGACGATACATAAACAAGACGAAATAGAGCATTTGAGCATCACTTTGGCATATAATTCTGCCCAAGATCAAATCTAACCACTAATCCTTGTGGATTCAACCAACTCTTTGTTGGGTTACTTTTTTTGCAATGTTCGTAGCCACCTCCTTAATGGGAGAGTTGTTTTGGATGTTATCAATGGCTCCTAGCTAACCCATGGGACATGCATAACATAAGCATAAGCATACACTAAATGGAAACAATTATAATGTATAGCATAAGCAAAAGACTATGATATCTTAAAACACATCAACTGAGACAACAAGTCAAAACCACTGAAGATCTATACCTCATGCTATGAAAAGCCTCTAAACATAAGATGAGCTGATGGGAAAATCCCCCAACTAACTCCACTAAGTCTGAAAATTGAAATGACATAAAATTACATGAATTAAATCTGACGTCCTCGGATGATGAGGACTCACCAACACTTAGCTAAATTTGGAGCAAGATCGAATCTAGCGGCGGGGGATGAGACTGATCACCTGAACCTATATTATGAGAGGATTCAAAAAAGTATATGATCAGTACTTTGAATGTACTAAGTATGGATGATAAGTAAAACACGAGAGTAAGGAAAATATGCTAACAATTCATGATCATGATAGTCACAAAACATAAGTTGTTCATCATAATCTTAAGTATAATGACCCACGGTTTGAAAACAAAATCATAAAGCTTATCATATTTGAAATTATAAGTAAATTTCATAAACTAATCAATGGGTCAAATATACTATAAACATGATATCTTAAATCCTGAACATGAAGAGACATGAAACATGAGGAACAATGGGAGATTTTCATAACCGATATAGTCCAAGTGAGCTTCATGGAGCCCGACCTGTACCCCTGGTTGAGAGGGTTTCCATAACTTACCAAGGGTAAGAACCATGAAGGCGTGATACAGCTCATGAGCCTGTAGCGTAAGGGAGACACTCTCAGCTGGCGAGGACCCCTTAGGCTAGGGGCAAGGGAGACATTCTCTACTGGCGAGGACCCCTTATTCTACAGTGGCACATAATTTTTCGACCTAGGTGCGCTGAACCCCATCCTAATCAGTGTTAAATACTACTCCACAAACCATATATAGTGCTCATAATCACACATGAAACATGGGTTTTGCATAGGCTAGTTTAAAATAACATGATAGATTCGTAAACTACTTGACATACATGAACTAGCCATGAAAACAATATCGAAAGTACAACCATGATACATAAGCTTGATATTCATGAGATTTATCCATGCTTGAGTAAATCATGCTAACTTGAAAATAGCAAAGAAGAAGAAACCTAGTTGCTTGAGAACCTTGAGGGAATTTGATCTTCAATCTATGGTGTTAGGAGAGGAACAAGAGTTTAGTATATGTTTAACCCTTAAATACCCCTCTTAGGAAACCCAAAACAACCTGGTTTAGGGGGTATAAATATAAAAAGTTATGAAAATACCCTTAATAAATTGCACTTAAAAATTGCCTGCTAAAGACCACGAGTCACAGCACGAGTCGTTGGTTTTCACCACGACTCGTGGTGACCATCTATCACAAGGTGGTCCTAATTTCTCACCTCTGTGATCCTCATACGAAGACTCCCACAACAAGTCATCCTTTCTTGACACAAGTCATTGTATGACTCGTGGTTACGGGATCCATCTTGCACATTCTCTAAAGTTTATCTCACGATTGCATATCATGACCCATCACTTGTTACCACGACTCGTTGCTTGAGCCATTATATTTAAAACATGAAAATTCAAACTTCCTACCATGAGTCTGACCACAACTCGTGGTACCATCCAACGAGTCGTACCATGACTTATTTTGTGACAAAATTTCCGGTTTTTCTAGTGGTTTCAACTCCAAGTCTAGGGTCTGATCTTAGGGACTTTTGGGGTGTTACATTATCTCTCCTTTGGGAACATTCATCCTTGAATGGAGGCTAACAGAGCTAAAAAGATAGGGAAAGAGCTGCAATCCCAAAACTGCAAGCTATGAACTAGTTATTGACGGAGTGATTGACTATAAACTGAGACACATAGATTGAATTGAATTCATGAATCATACATGTTCACTAAGACATGAGAAGAACTGAAGGACATGAAACTGAATAGAGTACTAAGGAAGAAACTAGTACCTTATGTTTGAACTAGACTATGAGGGAAAAGGTGGGGTACTTGGACATCATATCTAATTCAGTTCCTAAGTAGCTCCCTCTACAAACTGAGTCCTCCAAAGGACTTTCACTGAGGTGACCTCATTGTTCGTCAATTTTCGAACCTGATGGTCAAGAATCTCAACTAGAGCCTCTTCATAAGTGAGGCTATCCTTCACACCAATACTCTCTACTGGCACCACTAGAGTTGGATCGCCAATGCACTTCTTCGCCAAGGACATAATAAAAAACTGGATACACTGATGCTAACTCTACGTGCAACTTCAACTTATAGGCCTCCTTGCCAACATGCCTTAGAATCCTGTAAGGACAAATATATTAGGAACTACGCTTTCCCTTATTGTCAAATCTCATAACATCCTTCATGGGTGACACCATCAAAAATATCCAATCATCAACTACTAACTCTAATTCTCTTCTTCTCACACCCGCATTGGATTTCTGATAACTCTAAGCTATCTTCAGCCTTTCTCTAATGAGATAAACCTTCTCCATAGTCTCATGAATTAAATAAGGCCCAATTGATATAGCCTCACCTATCTCAAATCATCCAATAAGTGATCTACACTTTCGCCCAAAAAGAGCCTCAAATGGAGCCATCTAAAGGCTGGAGTGATAACTGTTGTTGTAGGAAAACTCAATGAGAATGGTCATCCCAATTACCCTTGAAATCAATAACACAAGCTATCAACATATCATCTAAAGTATGAACGGTTTGCTTAGCCTAACCATCTGTTTGTGGGTAAAAAGTTATGCTAAGCTTAACTTGAGTACCAAGGCCCTTCTAAAATGACTTCTAAAACTGCAAGGTGAACTATGTTCGTCTATCTGAGATAATGGAGAATGGAACTCAATGAAACCTGAATAACTCCCGAATGTAAAGTCTAGCACAATTTTGTGTTGAATCTGTAGTCTTAACTGGCAGGAAATATGCTGACTTAGTCATCTAGTCTACAATCACCCATATAGAATCATGTTGTCAGTGTGTATGAGGCAAACCTATAATAAAATCCATGTTTATCTCCTCCTACATCCAAGTAGGAATACTGATATAGTGCATCATACCTCCCGGTCTCTAGTACTCAGCCTTAACTTGTTGGCAATTCGGACACTTAGCCACAAATGCTGCAATATCCTTCTTTATGTCATTGCACCAATAGACTTCCCGTAGATCAAAATAGATCTTGGTCGCACCAGGTTGGACAAAATATCAAGAGCTATGAGCCACTCTCAACATCCGCTCTCTCAAGTCATCCACATTTGGAACACATAATCGACCCTGATATCAGAATACACCATCTCCTCCTTCAAAGAGAACCTCCACCTTCTATTTCGGATTTCTGCCTTTAACTTAACTAAGATAGGATACTCATCTTGTTTTGCCTTAAATTCTATCACCAAAGAAGATTCCAATCCGTTCTGAACAATGACACCACCATCTGCTGAATCCATAAGACGAACCCCTAGGCAAGCGACCTCATGAACATCTCTAGCCAACTCCTTTCCATCTTCCACATAAGACACACTCCCCATAGATAACCTGCTAAGAGAGTCCGCCATTATATTGGCCTTGTAATAATTCTTGAGAAACTTAAGCCACCTCATTTGCGGAAAATTCAAGTCCTTCTGAGTAAACACATATAAAAGGCTCTTATGGTCCGTGAACACATCCACACACACCCCATAAAAATAGTTCCTCCAAATTTTCAAGGCAAACACCATCACTCCTAACTCAATGTCGTGCGTTGGGTAATTCTTCTCATGCGTCTTAAGCTATCTTGAAGCATAAGTGATGATCTCACCATGCTGCATTAGCACACACCTGAGGCAAGCTCTAAAGGCATCACAATACTCCACAAAGCCATCCGTTCCCTCAGGCGCAATTAAGATCAGAGTAGAAATGTGTTGAGCCTTTAAATCCTGAAAGCTCTTCTCACAAGCATTGGAACACTGAAATTTAACCTTCTTCTGAGTCAACTAGGTCAAAAGAGAGGGAATAGATGAAAATCCTTCTACAAAACTCCTATAGTAACCATCTAAGCCCAAAAAGCTTCTGATATTTGTAGGATTGACGGGTCTAGGCCAGTTCTTTACTGTCTCAATCTTTTGAGAGTCTACCTGCTCATCCTTACTAGAAACTACATGCCCAAGAAATGTGACTGACTTCATCCAAAAATCACACTTGCTGAACTTAGCAAATAGTTGATGTTCCTTAAGAGTGTGCAATACAATCCTCAATGAGCGGCATGCTCTTCCTCACTCTAAAATTATACAAGGATTTTGTCTATGAAGACAATGACAAAAATATCCAAATACTTCTTGAACACCCTATTCATAAAATCTATGAAAGCTGCACGTACATTCGTTAGTCCAAAGGACATAACCACAAATTCATAGTGACCAACTGAGTCTTGAAGGTTGTCTTTGGAATTTCACACTCTCTAACTCTGAGCCAGTGATAGTCGGATTCGAGGTTACGTTTGAGAAGCAACTAGCGCCCTGAAGCTGATCAAACAAGTCACCCATCCTAGGAATAAGATACTTATTCTTGATTGTGACCTTGTTAAACTAACAGTAGTTGATGCACATCCTGAGAGAACCATCTTTCTTTCAGATGAAAAGAACTGGAGCATGCCACAGGGACTTGCTAGGCTTGATGAAACCCTTATCTAAGTTATCCTTCAACTATTCCTTCAACTCATTAAGCTCAACTGGAGCTATTATATAAAGAGGAATGAATATGGGCTAAATGTCAAGGAGAAGGTCGATCCCAAAGTCAATCTCCCTCTCAAAAGGGACTCCTAGTAGATCATATGGCACACCTTTGGATACTCACAATCAATTAAGACTGACTGAAGAGCTGGGGTTTCAGACTTAGAATCCTTAACCCAAACTAAATGATACATACAGCCCTTGGAAATTATCTTCCTAGCCTTAAGATAGGAGACAAAGCAACCTACAAGCACTGCTGAACTACCCTTCCATTCTAGGACTGGCTCACCCAGAAATCAAATCTCTACTGATTGGGTTCTAAAATTAACAAGAAGCATAATAAGAATACAACCAGTCCATGACAAAGATAACATCGAATTCGGTCATGTCTAGCTCTACTAGATAAGCTGAGGTGACTTTTTGGAGAACTGTAACAAGGCAATTTCTATATACTCTCCAAGCTAAAACTAACTTACCAATAGGAGTAAAAATTGAGAAGGGTTCTAGTGGGATTTCAGGAAAGAAACCAAAATTGATAGCAACATATAGAGTCACGAAGGAAAATGTGGCCCCTAGATATATCATTATATAACCATCAAGATGGAGAACTCATAACATACCCATGACCACATCTAGTGAGCTCTCCTACTCCTAGAATGACGAAATGACATAGATACAATTTTGGCACTATTCGACAACTTCTCTATATGATGCGCCCTACTGGGATGGGTGATATAGCTGCTGAAGAGGTAGTTGGGGCACGACCCCTATTGTCACCCTATCTAGCTGATGGACAATCCCTGAGTCTGTGAACGAGCTTCCAACACTCGAAGAAAGTATCTGAACCAACTAAGCACTCTCCTGGGTGGTTCCTACCACACTTCTTGCTAGCTGGGAAAGTGCATCCTCCTGACATGCTCCCTTGAGTCTTAGAGCCTGGTGTTCTACCCCTCTGATCACCCAGGTCCTGGATGGAACACTAGCTAATGATGGAGCTGGAGCTGATGATCTCTAATGGGACTGTTATTGACAACCACCACCTGTCCTCTACTGTGAGAACTCAAAGTTTTATGTCCGAGTCCGCCTAGTCTCCCTTTCCTTCTCCTTCAACTTCTCCTCCTCAATCTGCTAGGCATGAATCATGAGTCGAGAGATATCCATGTCACTAATAAGTATAGCATTCCTACACTCTGTAACCATGAAGTCTGAGACTCACGAAACAAACTTGCTCATGTGAGCCCTTGACTCGACAACCATCTCTGGAGCATACTTTGATAACTAAGTAAACTTCAAGGCATACTCCTGCACTATCATATTGTTCTACTTCAAAATGATGAACTCTATAACATTTTCTTCCCTCATATCTCAAGGAAAGAACCTGTCTAACAAAGCTGTTAACAACTCATTCCAATCAACTGGAGTGGTGCCTACCTTATAGTCTTTCTTCCATTGTCTAAACCATACATGACCTACCCCCTTCAACTAATAGAAGGCCAAGTCTGCACTCTCCTCTTCGGTAATCCCTATGATCTTGTAACAATCCCTAAAAGTCCCTAAGATTTGACCCTAGACTTGAAGTAGAAACCATCTAAAAAAGGGATAAAAACTATCATAGTATGAGTCATGTAACAACTCGTGGTGAGTAACTACAGATCATGACATGACTCGTGTTGAGTAGCAAGTAGATCATATTCCCAAAAACAATGACCCAAGGGACGATTTGTGGTATGATTGTAATAGTTTCGTACAATGGATCCGTGGTGAAGAAGATCTAAAAGTGTTCAATAAAACTCCGGTGACCACGAGGGTCACCACGAGGCGTGGTATGGCACCATGAGTCGTGGTACAACTCATGGTACTAGACGGGATAAAAATTGCAAATGAGTCTTAAGGGCATTTAGTAAATGTCTATATTTTATTTCCTAAACTAGAATGTTTTGGGATTCCTAAAGAGTACACTTAAGGTCTCATTAGTCTAAACTCCTATTCTTTCCATTACAATATGAATTCAAGATCATTTTCTCTCAAGTTCATCAAGCAAGCTAGAAAGTCTTCTTCTTCAAATTAGGTTCTTCAAGCTTGAGTATAAGTTTAACTTTCTAGGTATATAAGGCTAACCTAAATAAGAATTTCTATTCATCCTTATTCCCATAAATTTATACAATATTTTATTGACATTAAAGCTAGGGTTTTTGGATAAATTCTTGAATTTTCTTATTCTCTATCTATATATGTTGAATTGCCATTGTTGAATTCTTCATATTGAGTTGAATTATTGTTGTCCTTGTTTATTGATTATAATCATATTTGATAGAATTGTTGATCATCCTCTCTTGATTGTTGATTACCACTTTATTATTGATTGTTTATTGATGGTTGGCTCATGTTTCTTATCCCATGAACCCTAATGCATAAAGTCATGATTTTGAAAAGCATTGTTTTGAAAGCATTGTGAATTGAGTTTAATTGCATTGTTTTCACAAGGTTGAGCATATATTAAATAGAATGGCATAAAGAGATTTTGAGGAAGAAAGCATGATTTTTAAACATGATTTTGAATGCTAAAGTTAATCCTTGTTTATGAAACTCGTGAGATGTTTTGAGCATAAAGCTCACAAGTTTTCAAAGAGATGTGTGGAGTATAGAAACTCCCCAAGTTTTTAAAGAGATTTTGAGTGAAAGGCTCCATAGAGATTTAAACATCTATTATATCTATAGATAGAGTGCTTTATATAACATGTTTTCAAGATGCCTCAGATAGGCATAAGTATATGAGCATATATTTTGGGAGGATTATTTTACACTAAGTTGGGTAAAGAGTTCAGATAATTCTAATGCCCCAGAACTACGTAGCCAGCGTAGGATAGGATTATGCCGTTCATTCAGCTGACTCCTTAGAAAAGTCCCCGGTGAGGACTTCAATTATAGATCTACAGTTTAAGTTTTGTCCTCTTCCCTAGCAAGGCTTTAGATGGATCTTCCCAATGTAGGCAATACGTTGGATCATCATGTGTTCATACATAATGGTTGTCAGTTATGAGAAACTCCTAAAGTAATGTTGTGCATAAGTTATTTTTAGAGATTGTTTTGATGCATAGTTTATGGCATAACTATATTACTCATTGTTCATATTGAGTTTATTGCATCATTTTGAACTTTAGTTTCAGTCATGTTATATTAGTTAGTTACTCTTTCAGTTCATATACTCTTGCTTAACTATTGTTTCATTCAGCCTTATTACATACCATATATTCCATGTGCTGACGCTATTTGGCGCAACATCTTATTGTGATGCAGACTCAGTTAGACAAGATCAACAGTAGATGTAGTGTTAGGATATCATCAGAGCGTACACCAGGCATACACGATCCCGGGTTACATCTGTCATATGTAACCTCGGGATGAGGCAGGAACATACAATCTTTAGCCATATTCAGGCTTCCCTGTTCATCTGTTAATAGGGCAAAGTCTGGTGGTAGCCCCTCTCTTTGTGTCTGCTCCATCTAGCTGTCGATCGAGTCCCACACAATGTGCGTCTGATGTCCGTATATGGTGGGGTAATGTTCAGCTGTCGGAGTACGTGTGCGTCGGCATCCCGCGCTCCGATGATGGCATTTAGGTGGTGGGGCTCCAAGGTGACTATTTGCCCTCTGATTTTGATGGTGTGACTTCTGATCGTCGGGTTCCAATTGGCATAAAATTCTCGAACCAAGTGCAGATTGCATTCCTTGGGCTCTTCAAAGATGAAGTTGAGCCCAACTGCCTCGATTCGGTGTACCATCCTAGGGAACTCCTGTGCCAATGGTTCCCATGCTATATGCTCCTCGGGGAAATATTTGTTTTCTTTGTGCTTTGCGTACCACTTTTTCCCCTCATCCGTCACCTATCTTGTTCCGTATTGGCGGTGTTGGCCGCGTGGAACTGCTGGTGCTGCTGGGACTGTTGTGCCCAGTCTGATTCGCTTCCTTCCGGCGCCAGAAGTTGATGCGCCTTTCCCTTTCTCTTGCCTGCTTGCCATTTTACCTGTCAACCCAAGTAGACAAGATCAATGTTAAGCTAACGGATATTAACTTCGGCTAAGGTCGGGTTAAGCTAGGTTACCCCACACTTAGTCCTTAGCTACAGTTACAACAATACGACAAGATCATACTTATTTACACACAATACCCAACTATACAATCATTCTTAGTGCGTTCGAAAAATTCGACGGTATATATTCTATGTACTACTCAGAATTCGTACAGCTAATCACAATCACTACCATCGCTAACATTTTAACCCATCGCACTTAGCAAGGAAAAACAAAGAAACGAAAACAACAAAAATTTATCTTCACGAACCTATACAACCAACCAAATTCTTACAAATTTCAACATTCCCTTAACCCGAGAATCCGTCGTTCTATTAACATCCTAACAATTAGTACATCGACTCATCTCATTCAACATGTACATCCCGGCATGAAATTCACAAGTTCACTACATTTTCAACTTCACATTCAAAAACAAGCCCTAGAAATTACATTATCAAGCAAATTCGATTAATTTATGCAATTAACGAGTTCAAGCAATCATAACGACATTCCGAACATTCATCAACAACAATTAAATTGAATTCATGATTAATTTCTACTTAGGGCAACCTTAGCTCACCTCACATGCTCAATATCGAAGAAATTCAACAAGAATTGAGGTGGAATCGAAGAACATACCTTGAAGTTGAAGAATTTACGCAAATTTGATGATTTTCTTAGCCTACTCTGTGTCACGTTGAAGGGGGATGGGTTTTGGGGGTTTTGGTCGCGGAGTAATTGAAAAATAAGGGAAAGGGAGGTTTTTTAGGGGTTAAAAAGTATTAAAATCGCGTGGGTCACCCGGCGACCCGGTGTAACCCGTCGCGATATACACGGCAACGTGTCACGGAGTGCATCGCGGTGCAATGCCTCCGTGACATGGAGCCATCGCGAGCCTATTCTGGAAATTTTTTAAAAGAATCCGGATTATACCTCAACGTGTCACGGAGGGTAACGTGGAGGTTCACCTCTGTGACACGGAGCTATCGCCCCAGCTCACTGTTTTGCCACTTTTTGTTAATTTTCATACCTCGACTTTTCCTTTGCGATTCCGTGCATATTTTCCTCCGTTTGACCTGAAATTCATCTCACTATACAAAATTGGTTAGAATTATAGGTTTCACTCTAAATGAAAATAAAACAAAAACTAAAACTAAATTTTTTTTGTAGTAAATCAAGAAAAAGAAAAAGAAAAATCTATTTACACTTTACAAAAAGAAAGAAAATTTTTTTTCACGGGTTGCCTCCCGTGCAGCGCCTGGTTTACCGTCGCGGCTCGACGTCGTTAAGCTCAGTTGTCCTCTAGGGTGATGGACGATTTCTCTTGATCACCTTCCTCCCCCCAGTACTGCTTACACCGATCCAGTGGTTTTCCCATTAACTCCCGTGAATCCTTAATCTGCTCATCATCACCTTGATCACCGAGAGTTCTTCGTGCACCATCGGGAGCTTGGGTGCCTTGTACACATCGAACACCTCTACCTTGTCGTGTGCGCGCATTGTTAGCTGCCCCGCAGCTACGTCAATTAGTGCTTTCCCGGTCGCCAAGAAAGGACGTACGAAAATAAATGGGACTTCCACGTTTGGTTCAAAATCCAGCACGACAAAATCTACCAGGAAAATTAGGGAGCCAACTTGCACCAGAACGTCCTCCACAATGCCATCAGGTCTGGCTAAGGATCGATCCGCCAATTGCAAGATTACTGTTGTGGGTCTAGGACTCCTTAGACCCAACTTTATGAATACCAATGATGGCATCAAATTTATGCTCGCTCCCAAATCACACAATCCACGAGCTCGGATGCTCTGCCCAATAGTAATCTGGATAGTAAAGCTCCCTGGGTCTATGAGCTTTGTGGGCAGTCTATTTTGAATTCGGGAAGTGCACTCCTCCATTAGAGCCACCGTAGCATACTCAGTCAACCGACTTTTGTTTGCCACAATGTCCTTTATATACTTAGCATATTTCGGCACTCCCTGCAAAACATCAACAAGAGGTAAGTTAATATGTACCTGTTTCAGCACCTCCATGAATTTCTTGAAACACGCCTCCTCCTTGTGTTTCTTTAATCGTTGAGGGAACGGGGGTGGAGGTCTTTCTGATTCAGCTTCCTTAGTCTTCCCCCTTTCAGTACTTTGCTCCCTCTCAACTTCTGCTGCTCCCGATTGCTGAGATGGTCTTTCTGGTTCCACCTCTTTCAGCTGCAAACCACTCCTTGTGGTCACTGCATTTACCTGCTTGGGATTGGGATCCGTGTCGCTCGATAGTCCTCCTCTAGGCCTTGTGTTTTGGGCTCCAGCAAATTGCCCAAATTGATATTCAAGTGCCTTGGTAGCTAAATGGTTGTTTTTCACTTCGGCTGCCAATTTCACATAGTCAGCCTGCAATTAAGCTTGGTTAGCTATCATGGTCTTGAACATCTCCTCAATGCTGGGTGATGGTGGTGGAGGAGGTGCATTGTTGTTTTTGAATTGTGCTTGATAATTCTGCTGCCCTCCTTGGTTCCTTTGCACACCTTGACCCGAACTTTGCCCCTGATGGTTGTTGCTACCCCATGAGAAATTAGGGTGATTCCTCCAATTGGAATTGTAGCTATTACCATACTGTTGGTGGTTCCTTTGTACATTACCCACAAAGTTTACCGAGTCAGGATTGGCTCCACAACACTCAGCTGAGTGCTCACTGCTTCCACACAGTTCACACCACATCTGCTGCACTGCATTAACTGGGGCTTGAGGCTAGTTCATTGTCATGTTGTTGAAGTGGGTGTTAAGTTGATTTTGTAATGCATCTATCTGTGCAGCAATAGCTGTAAACCCATTCACTTCTAGCACTCCTGCTACTTTCCTTGTCCCACCTCTTGATGAATCAGCATTCCATTCCGAATTGCCCTGCGAAATGCGGTTCAACAAGGTATACAGCTCCTCATAAGTTTTATCCAGCGCTTGTCCTCCAGCTGCCGAGTCTAGCAACATTTTGGTGTGGGGTTCCAAACTCTCTATAAAAGTGTGCACCAGCACATCATTGGACTGATGATGATGAGGACAATCCCGCAACATGGACTTGAATCTCTCCCAAGCCTGATATAACTTCTCTCCCTCTCTCTGTTTGAAACTTAGAATTTGACTTCTAAGTCTTGCTGTTTTACCGGAGGGAAAAAACCGTATCAAAAATTTCCTTGCAAGATCATCCCACGTAGAAATAGAATTCGGTGGCTCAGCATTCAACCACCTCTTGGTTTCTCCCAATAGTGAGAATGGGAACAATGTAAGCCGGACATAATCTGATGACACTCCAGCGGGGATGTAAGTGTCACTTATCTCCAAAAAATTTTGGAGATGCTGCTGTGGATCTTCATGAGGGAGACCGGTAAACTGCCCGCTAGTGTGCAGCAATTGCACCATATTCTGCATAAGTTCAAACCTCCCTCCTGGCTCAGGTTTGCGGATGCTAGATGTGACATTATTAGCATGTGGGATTGCCACCTCGCGAACCAGCCGAGCTGCTACTTCTTCGGGCACTAACACTGCCAGTACTACCGGTGGATTCTGTTGTTGCTCCATGATCGTCTGTCTGAGCAACTGCAGCTTTCTTTGTAGAGCTTCTCTCCGTTTATTGTGAAATATTCTTTCTGGCTCTATATACGATTCCACCAGCTCCTTGTCTCTTGCTAGTGTTCAACAGAAATTAAGTCTGCAAAATACAGGCTAAGACCAAGTTGTCAACACTAAGAAAATAAAAATATAGTAAATTAACACTTAAAACAAATTCACCAATTGCCAAGTCCCCGGCAACGGTGCCAAAAACTTGTTCGGCTGGTTTTTGCTATGGGTATAAAGCTACACACAAGTGCACGTGGTTGAACAAGTAGTAAAGTGGCTTAAGTAAGACAAGTATCGATCCCACAGGGACTGGGATGAAGTGCAATCTGCTCAAGTGTACTATATTTCGATTTTAAAAATGCAGACAAAAGTGTAACCAAAAGTTTGATATTTTGTTTTATAATTTTTATGCTAAATCTAAAATAACTATCTAATTTGAGTCTGAACTATGAATGAGAGCATGCTGAGGTTAAACGAACATGTAATGAAATTAATTATCGACATAATTTGGTTAATCTTTTCCTCCAGTTGCTAGCCAAGAACTATTGCCAAGAGATTAAAACTCTCGTATTTAACCTCACTTAAGAATCATGAACCATCCACCTACATTTCTGTGATTAAATGCAATTCATGTTCTAGCCATACAAACCCGGTTCCTAAATTGACTAATACGACTTTCAGGTATATTTCTATCCTGAAAGTAAATCAATTCCCAATTTTCCCAAATCAAGTAAAGATCATATCCTATAAATTCACAACTTTCCAATTTCTTGCTCTCTCGAGTGAAACCCGACTTTTTAGGTATACATTAACGTAGGCCACACATTAAGGCAGTAAGAACAAGAATTAATAGAACAACATGGAAGAAAAGATGAAAAACCACTATGATCAACAATCCATTTCAATACATTTGTTCATAACCTCAGCAAGAAGAGGATTTAGCCACTCATTTGTGGATTAAACATCGTTAAATGATTGTTAAACATACAAGCAATTGAATTAAAGAAGAAGGAAAGAGAGAAAAACCCTGATATTTTCGTCCCCTCAACTGCCTGTAACCCATGTTCTTGCTCCACCCAGTCAGAATATTGAAAAATGAACCTAAGTGTTCTATTTATACTGGTGGGAATTTTTCCCGGAATAACAAGCAACGTGTCACGGAGTGCATCGCGGAGCACTGCCTCCGTGACACGCTACAGACGCGGACCTCCACTGGAATTGGGGGTCCAGGAAATAAATCCCAACATGGCACGGCGTGCAACGTGGAGCCAAGCCACCGTGCCATGGAGCTATCGCGTACCCTCTCTGGAATTTGGGCAAAATTTCCCTATCCAGGCAGAAGGCCTCCGCGATTGCAGCGTGACACGGCTCCATCGCGGAGCCCCTTTATTTCATGTTGTCCAATGTCTTGTCCCGTGCTTGCATCCATGTCCATCCCCGATATCCTCCAACATGCATTTTAGCTTCCCGAAATTACATTTTACCTGCAAAACAATGCTAATCATGTTAGTTAGTATAAATTCACATTTTATTACCAATTACATGAGAATGTATACACATTGATAGATAAACAAGGCGAAAATGGTACTTTTGAGTATCACTTGGGCATATAAATTTGCCCAAGATCACCTACAATAATGATGAAAGAAAAACCCAATGATTAATTGCCCAAACAAAGCTTCAAAAATCAAGAACAATGATGAATTCTGTAAGTAATTCATTTAATTGCTCTCCAAGTCATTTTAGCAACTCAAAAGCAACGATTAAAATCGAAAGTACCTGTTCTCCTTAAGGAAAACAACCTAAAAGTATTTATACAACTAATGAATTTTTTTTCTAAATTGATAGGGATTCTGCTGTCGAGATGACCTACGAGTTGAAGAATGCTGCTATGAGTCGTGGTCTGTATCCGTTGTATGAGACTGCAGCTTCTGGTTTTCTTAAGTACCGGAGGTTGTTATGACCTGTATAATGCTACTATCAGTTGTAGGAGCCTGTCATGGCTTGCAATTCTAAAATCTGGCATCTCTTATGGACCCTAAATATAGTTTATACCATGTTGGTATGAGTTGTGCAATCCTTTCGTGCCTTGAATTTGCCAAGTGTCCAATCTGCTAAATCTCACCACAAGTGTATCAATACGGTTTTTATGTTGTTATTATGACTCGTCGCCACTGCTCGTACAAGGGACTTTGCAAATGCACTTCTTCTGAATCTTAACCACAGACCTTCAGTATGAGTCATACTAGGATGTTACGGCTCGTACTGTCAGTTGTATGATGATTTTGGAACTTGTGCATTTTCTTTGAATTTCTGCGATGGATGGCAAGTACGGCTCATACCAAGATGGTACAACTCGTGTTGACACTCGTAACAAGCCATTTTCTGCACTTCTCATCTCTTTTTCCAAAATCCAACTCCCGGACCTGATTTCCCTAAAAACAAAGTAAAAAAAACTCATATATGTATAAACACTCCTAAGACCAAGCATTTTTTCTATGTTTTAAGCGTCGAAAGTGCCATAAATCCATAGAACATCAACACCATCAACTTAGAACTTTTGCATGTTCTCCGGCAAACAAAAACACTAATACAAACATGAAGCTTAACTAGAAAGAATAATAGAAGACCTACAACAAAGAATGAAAAAATCTACGCACAAAACCTCTATCAAGTATTGACTCCTCTTGTCTTTTACACACTCCAACCCAGGACTACTGTGTACACATGCAACTGTAACTCATGACATAAACAGATCTAGACATGGCATTAAACTATTAAAAGACAACTGAGCAATCACTAATGCTATTCACATAGATAACTGGTCATATACAATACAACCCATGCACCTGTAGGACAAATGAAGTCCCAAACACTCTAGTGATATGTATGTATGAAACCAGGACTACCAAGAAAAGATCTCAATCTCACAAAGAAGTTCAAATACTATATAGGTGGTACCATAGGCTTGCCTTTATTTTCTCTACTCTGACTCTTCACAGTCAGGTTAGGATCACTTTAGGACTTTTATTGGCTTATAAGTAGGCTTGGGAACGGGTATGGTAAATATAGAAATAGTGACTTTCCCTCCTTGGAACTACACCACTTGTGGCTTGACTTCTAACTTTTTCCCTTTCTTCTATTATTTTTCTCCCTTTTTCCCTTTCATTCAGCTTTTAACTTATGGGTGTGGTTTATTTTTTACTTTTCTCTTTCTGTTCTGTAGCCACACCCAACCTTTTATTGGCTAGCTTTTTCTTGTCTCCCCCACATCTTCCACACACCCCTACAATAGCCACCCTCAACATAGGCATTTTGCCTGAGTTGAGGTTCACAATGTCCAAGGAGGGACCAAGACCAAAACAGGTTCATTAAAAACAAAATCGAGAAGGTGAATGGGCTAATCAAAGAAAAGGGTCAACTTTAGGCTCAAACATGGGATCAAGGGATAATTTCATTTGGTAGGGCAATTTAAGCTAACAGTGGGCTAAATAAAAAAACAGCCTATGATACTATCTTAACCAACCATCTTATGACTTAAGCAAAGACTAACTAGGTAAGTTCTAAATCACCTGTGCGGTATTGGACTAGGTAAGAACCTCTCTCACACATAGTGTAGGGTTATATTGTACTACCTAACTGGTTCATGCACAGCTACACTGCAGTTACACATGTTGATACTCCTAGTGCCATAACAAGATCCACATTGGTCATGCATTGCAATAAACACACAGTTATTCACAAAAAATTTTAAAAGGGTCTTTTTTTCAAACTACAAAACATCAAATGCATGTGCTTTTCATTGGTTGTTAAGTACTCCTAAATTACTTTAAGTTATATAAAACAAAAATATCCTAAACATGTCGATTCTACTAGATAGAATATCAGAGGGAAAAGAAATATGACAAAAAAAACCAGGATGAATAAAAACAGGTACCAACCCCCCCACAAAAGATAGGCTTCGTCCCCAAGTAGTGAAATAAAAGCTAGGGAAAGAATCATACATGTGGTGCTCTAGGCGCTCCTGTCATCTTCAATGGGTTGGTATGATGGCACACTCTCTACCTTAGCAATCGTGGTGCCGCACTCAATGGTGTGATGGTGGGGGTTGTGGTTTCCCCCTCAACAGTCTTGGCCGCCTCTACGACCTCCATATCTCTCTAAGCAGAATGTGGCTCACCCAAAGGTTCCTTGCCACTCACAGGCTCACTAGGCACAGTAGTTGAGCTCCCAACTCCTCTAGCTCTCTCCCACAGCTCAGGAATGTGCTGGTCATGAGTCTGTTGGCTAGCTACTATCGCCCACTTACGCTTGTTCCTCTCTCTCTTCCTCCTTTTATTGGAGGCCTCCTCATCAACTACCTCAGCTAACTTCTGCTTTCCCTTATCTCCACTAGCCATCTCATGAGTCCAAAATGCCCCTAAATCAAGCTCCTCATTGGGCCCATCCTCAAACAATGAAATGGTAGGGGATGGTCATATGACAAACTATCGAGATGAAAGTTCAATGACTTGACTCCTGATTGAGCCCAACTCATCCTGCAAACTCCTCACATCTGGTAGCTCCACTAATCATTCATTGAGCTGAAGCTAAAAACTATCGAGCTTAGTGTGCAAGGCTCTAGCTGTCGCATCGATCTCGTCCCTCACCCATGGCTTGACCTGCTCCATAATCAGTCGGTACCTAGCCCAAAGTAGCCGGTTGAGAAGCAGAAGAAGTGCTAGGGATAGATCGCCTAAAGTAGCCGATATATTGCTCTGCTCAACCGAAGTGGGTGAATCTGCATGCTTGCCCCTACTATCTGCGGTGTCAAGACTACTTCTAGTGCTCAGATGCGACCCACCGAGTTCATCTCATCCCGGATCAACCCTATATCCACAATCCATGTGCCTCCAACTCTAGCATCAGTCTCTCCTATAACCCAAACACTTGCCTCCCTAGAGAGCCTGTATATAAGACTCAGGAGTGGAATGGTCACGCTCAATGCTAGAGCTTGGTCCTAAATCTCCTCTGTTATAATCCTTGGAATTTTGATAGCATAACCTGACATGATGCTTTCCACCAATCCTGCTCTGTCGGTGCTCAATATGTTATCATTAGCCATAGGCGCCAAGCTATGGTGAACTACTGTCCAGTAGGCCTTCGCAATGAAATTAAGTGAAGCTTTCGTAACCTACCGTCCACTAGTTACCCAATCCACATCCTCCTTCTCCTCAACTGTACCACCTCACATGCCTCTGCCTCTCCTCATCACTCAACTGCTTAACCCTTTTTAGGGCCTTAATAAGGTGATCAAACTCTATTGTGGAGGCTGGAGCTTGATAATCTGGCCCATATAATATTTGGTCAATGGTCCGTTCTAACACATCCACAGTCTGCCCCAGACTATAACACTCTCTGGCCTAGGCAACTCTTTTACCTTCTGTCCCGCTAGGGTCTGATGCTCAGAGGTTACCAAGTAGTTGGTGTAGAACTCCCTGGCCATGTCAGTACTAAATATGTTAGGGGTTCTTGCCATCCAACTAAATTATAAGTCAAACAACCGCTTTATCTCCTCAACTTCATTCAATGTCCCATCCAGGATCCGTGGCTCCTCCTAAATTCTCCTCCTAGGGTTTTGCTTCACTATAAGGGTAGGGCCCCACTCATAAATCTCCCGAGCACCTACCACACCCACATAATTATGCAACTCCCTACAGGTGGGGTTTGCTCATCATTTTCTTCCTCAGATTCAGCCTCGCCCGAACCCTCTTTAGATTACGCCTCAACTGACCCTTCCTATGCATTTGAGCGACTACTGGACCCTTAGGGCTATCTATCATCTCCCTTCTCAGACTGGGGAGCTTCTACTAGTGTGGCTGAGGTAGCTATGGCCTGAGCTTGGCCTATGCCCTTGTAGTTTATGGCTCAGCGATTTCATCAATGTACACTTCATACTCCTCCACTGAACCAATAGGAGAGTCCGCCTCCTGCTTAGATGCAGAGGCTTCATCCCTCGAGGCCCTCCGAGTTGTGATCTCATCTCTTGCCCTCTCGTCCTGAGGATTTTTGGTGGTTTGTCCCTTGCGTGCCATTGTACCTATGGAGAAGGAATTAGTACACATGATATTAGAGAATGAAAGAAAGAAAGAGTGTTTGTAGTATCTTACTACGGTTCATTAGTACGAGTTGTACCATGGTGGTATAATCTATACTGAGACTCGTACTACTTCTACTCATAGTTGCAACTCACCGGTACGACTTGTACCAAGGTAGTACAATTCTTACTAATGGTCATAGTATTAACTTCTAAGTGTGCAAATTTCTGTAATTTTGGTACGACTTGATATCACGATTCGTAGTGGGATTCTACAGGTCATACCATGGGTCGTAATTTTGATTCTGAATGTGACCCTCTCTACTTTTCTAGTACAACCACTTGGTACAACTCATGGTGGGATATTGTGGTTCTTACTGGGTCCCGGACCATGAATTTCAAACTTAATGATCTCGGGGAAGTCCCAATGAATCATCCTTCGTATTGTAGTTCAAAACTATGAGTCATAGGATGACTTGTAAACCTTGTCCTCCCCCGTGCATTGACAATTATGCAAGCATTCAAATTCTTGGGGTGGATAATCTAATTTCACCACCCCATAAATTCATGAACACCCAAAATCTTCACTACCCTACATTACCCACAGTTAATTTTTTTCCATTAACTTACTACACAAAAGTAATTTCATTCATGAGCATTTTAACATCCAAAACCCTTCGTACAAGATCACATGTAGCCTACTAATCATATTGCTCCACTTTATTTTCATGAGTGGAGGATTTACAGTGAAGACGACTATTGTTAGAAATAAAAAAATGAAAAAAATTATCACTTACTTGCAAGGATTCTTGGTCTTAAGATGTGGAGTGGGAACTCAACTCAAAATTGCAAATTTATTGCAAAAATTCGTGCTCACATAGAATGGGAATGAGTTACAGGTAAGTGGGGAGTGAGGGAAGGAAATCGGGCAATCGTGTAGGAAACTTCAGAAAAAATTTTGCTTATTAAATTGGTTCTGGGAGGATTTAAAAATTTGGGTAGAGTCGGGTTGGTTGGGTTCTGTCATTTAATTGTCCCTTCACGACTCATACAACGAGTCCTAGGTCATACTTATGACTCATCTCTTCCATCCGTAACTAGGGACTCAGAAGACTTACTTGCAAACCAATGAGTGAGGGGTACAACTCATACCAAGATGACACGACTCGTACCATGACTCGTAGGTTGGAGTTTCTACACTTCAACACTTAAGATAATTCATCACGACAGTGGGTACTAGACTCGTACCATATATATATGGTTCATAATAACCAACCGTAGTGTGAACTTCTGAGTCATATCAAGTCTCTGCTTCTTAGTACGGACAGGACTACGAGTCATAATATCATACCACGAGTTGTATTGAGGCTCATAGTCCAAACCTGCACTTTAATTTTTAGATTCAATCCCTGTTTCACCTGCATACTGCAACACACATTAGACAAGATACTTAGGTTGCCTCCTAAGAAGCGCCTGATTTAACATCGCGACACGATGTAGGCAGTTTGGTTATTGATACTTCACCAAACCACCTCATGGGGTGCCTCCCATGCAACACCTGATTTAACATCAGGCACGATGCGAGTCTCTTTACTACTTAGATTTCATCAAGAAACTCCAACTCAACATCAATAGTTGAGACTACTCGAAACTTATTTCGCTGCTTCATTAACCTGCAAACGTTGAATGTCGTCTCTTCTTTATTCATCCTGAACTTCAGCTAACCAAATTCAACCTCCACTAAAGCTTTCCGAGTGGTAGGGATTGGTTGCCCCAAGATGATGGGGACCTCAAAATCCACTTCGCAATCTAAGATCACGAAGTCAGTCGGAAAGATAAACTTGTCTACTTTCACTAAAACATCATTGAATATCCCCACTGGCTTTTTCAGTGTGCGGTCCGCCATCAAAAGCCACATTATCATTAGTGTAGGGGGTCCCAAGCCCAACTATTTGAACACAACTGGTTGCATCAGATTGCTGCTAGCTCCAATATCACATAGTACTCTAGCAAACTCAAAGTCTCTAATAGTGCATGGGATGGTAAAGGCACCTGGGTCCTCCTTCTTCTATTCAAGGACCCGTAAGGCTATGGCACTAAAAAGGTGCAAATTTCTAATAGGCTCATAGCTCACAGATCATTTCCTAGTGGCCAGGTCCTTCATGAAGGCCACGTATCCAGGCCTCTTCTCCGATGCCTCATCCAAAGGAATGTTCACTGACAACTACTTTGGCATGGATAGAAATTTCTGAAACTTCCCATCATCCACCTTTTTCTTCATCTACTAGGGAAAAGGTGGAGGTGGTTGAGGGATGGGCCTGTAACTCTGTGGAGCCTCTTTCATCTTCCCTTTGTCAACTTCAATCTCTTAAGCATCAAGTGGAGGCTAGGTCAAATCTTCATTACCTCCAACAACCTGCTCTCTGCGTCATTCTCCTCATCTATATCAACCTCCTTCGGCTTTTCCATTGCAACTACAATTGGAAAGGGAGGATCAACTATAGTTTTTCCACTCTTAGTCATTACAGTCATGCAGTGACTGTCATTCTTTAGATTTTGAACTATGTTAATAGGAAGTGTACCCTTCTGCCTCTGGTTCAGGGATGGACAAATCTGGCCCAACTGCTGCATAATCTATTTGATCGCTATGGCATGTGAGTCAACTTTCTAGATCATGTCAGATACATCTCCCTTAATGTCCTTCAGATGTTCATCAGTCGACTTTGCCTTTTTCAGTAGCTCAGTCATCATACTCTCTAACTTTAAGGGTCCAGCAAAACACTCATGAGCCTTTGAAGGGACATATACGCCTGTATGGTCATTTTAGAAACCATCAGTTTTCCTCCAATCACCTTCCTGCTCTTGACCTCTACTCCTATTCCTATAACCATTTCTATTTTAGCTGTCCCTTTTCTGGTTCCAACCTTGATTTCTAGATCCTTTTCACCAAGTGTCTTGACCAGAGCCTTGGGCATTAGCTCGAAAATAAGCCACCTGGTTATCCAAGAAGTTTGCCTCCCTCAGAATCATAGTGCTCAAACCCCTGCTATTGCCCTTGAGCTCCTACTGCATTTACCTTATGTGCTCCAAATCCCATGATATGCTTTTTGAGTAGGTCTATAAATTTCCCCATATGAGCTAATTCCTGGTCACGCTCCTCTTCTTTCATATGCTACTACGCAGCCATCCCAATAGCATATGTACCTGCAGTTGTATTAGCCAATCTGGTATGCCAGGCTATATTTTTTTCATCACTTGATCTAGTATGGTTGTTTATTCTTCCCACAAGAGACTCATCAATGCTCCACCTGCCACTGTATGATCCTTTTTCCATGACTTTTTTGGTGCAGATCGTACCGGGATGGTACGGCTTGTACTAGGTATGGCTTGTATCGAGAGTCGTACTTAGCATTGGTCTTTAGAAAGACTTTGGAAGTTTATCACGAATCATAGTACGACTCATACAATTAAGGTACGACTCATACTGAGGCCTGTACTTATCCGATCACAGACCTGTAAAATTTTTCCATCAAGCTCTCATTGGAAATTCTGTGATTCAGGCACTTAGTTAACTTCTTTTAGAACCTCAACCATGTCTCATGAAGTGCCTTTGTATTGAGCTATCAGAAGTTGTAGATCTCATCTTTGAGTTGTTGCATCCTACAAGGTAGGAAGAACCTTTCCAAAAAGGCATGTTTCAGCTCCCTCCAGTTGGTGATAGAGTTGTTTGGCAACTCCGAAAATCATAGAGTAGCCTCTCCAGACAGAGAGAATGGAAAGAGCCTCAGTTTTATAACATCTGGGCTCACTCCTATCAACCTGTAAGCCTTGAAAATATTGATGTTGGGCATATTCTTATACCCATTTTCCATTTCCTTGTCGATATTTTTCCCAGTTTTAAGTTCATAATCCTTAAGAAATTCATAAATTCATTTTTATGTGTGTTTTTTGATCTAAAAAATATTTTTAGATGTTTTGAGCAGGAAACCAAGGAAAAAGGACTCAAAAATGGCCCAAGGTGTGAAGAAAGAGGAGTTTGTGAATGTTGACCTGGTTCTACAGCTGGCATGGCGCACCAACCCCTAAACCTCAGAGTACTCCACATAAAAGTTGGTGCGCTACGACTTGAACTTTAGAGAAAAATTTGACCGACACCTTGGTGAGATGGATGGCGTGGCATGCCAGAGGTTTCCAGAGGTTCATGAATTTGACTAAATCCTTGGTGCATTGGCAAGCGTGGGGCGCTCGGAGCCAAACATCAGAAGAAATCAAAGCCCAACCTGGAGCTATAGAGGGCGCAGTGCGCCAGGCCCTGACCTGGATGGATTTTACTGATTTTTAAAACCAATTACTTGAAGGCAAAAGTATCATTTGATACCTCACTTATATATATAACAGCTAGGTCATTTGTTCGGTATCATGCATCATTTTGTTTGATCGTATTAAGGTTGTAACACAGCTTTTAAGGATAGACAAGTTCATATTAGGTTTTCTTCTTTTCTTAATTATTATATGCTTTGAATGATGATGCCTTTGTTTTTTCTTTTGTCTATAAGTGGCTAAACTCCGATTCTAGGGTTTTGGCCATATCAGATGGTTGATGTTTGAAAGATTGATTATTGCAAGTTTTGGTTCTTCATTAAAGGTTGTTTATATTTACTTATGTTAATTGCTTATTCATTAGACTGGTCACCTTTTGAATATTTTTGTTGTCTTTTGGTTGAACTTGGGAGAGGGAACTAAGAGGGTTAAAAGTAAATATAAAATAAGATTTCAAAGACCCGTTGACCCATTGGTTAAAGGACAAAATTTGTTGATGAGGATAGGAATATACCCTTCAAACTTGTTTAGTTGATATTCAAGTAGCCACAACTGTCATTTCATGTTCCTCCTACAACCATAGGGATATAGGTGTTAGGGTTCATGAGATAGTTCTTGGATGCTGGGGAGAGAGGTAAGAAATGGGATAGTAACTTGAAACTAGCAACCTTATGAAGAATCAATCTAGTTAATCAAGTTTGGAAAACTCAACTTGAAGCGAAAGTTCTATTTCCCTAGATATTCATCATTATTTGAAGTACAAGCATGTCTGCAACAATTTAGTTTAGTAGTTAATTTACATTTCAAGTTTAGCAGTTTAATTCTCCAAACAATTCCCCAATTTTGAATAGTGAAATAAAGTATTAACCTTAAGCTATTAATATAACAAGTCTCTGAGGGATCTATAATCGGGACTTCACTGTCCTATATTACTTGATGACCTCATGCGATTGCGTGTGCTTGGGCAATATCAAGTTTTTGTTGTCATTGCCGGGGATTTGAAGATTGATTAATCATTTTTAGGTTAGGATTTTTATTCCGCTATTCTGTATTTTACTTTTTTTTGTTGGTTGTTGAAGTTTATAGGTGTTGTGTGCTCATTGTATGCCAAGTTCAAGAAGTTAGGGACCACCTTTGGCTTCTTTTGATCGAGAAATTGAGAGAACCTTTTGCAGGTTAACTATGGAGAATAACGAGCAAGCACAGGGCAATAACCAGGAAAGGGTTCGAGTGCTTAATTTTCTTGGCCAAACTTGGAGAATGCTTCCGAAGTGATCGTCAAGCCGTCCATCACTGGAAACTTTGAGTCGAAGGATGGGACCGTGTGGTTGATCCAAAATACTTTTCAATATCAGGGCAAGCCGCACGAGGATCCTCACAGACATCTGATGACATTCATGGAGCTAAGTGAGAACTTTCACTATCAAAATATGTCAAATGAGTATGTTAAGCTCACATTATTTCCGTTCTCATTGATTGGTGAAGTCGATAAGTGGCTTCAGAATGAGCCAACAGGTTCCATCACCATTTGGGAGGATCTTTCCAACAAATTCATCAATAGGTTCTTCTCTTCAAGGAGTACAAAAGAGTTGAGAGGGAAGATCTCCAGTTTTGTGCAGAAAGATGGTGAGACCTCAGCTCAGCCTTGGGAACGATACAAGGGCTACTTGAGAGATTGCCCGCAGCACATGTAGTCGAAGGAGATTATCGGGCATAATTTTATAGAGGGGATGAAACCAGAGTAAAAGATCTTGCTTGACGCTACCGCACAGGGACAAATTTTGTCCAAGATCTATAATGAAATAGAGGGGAGTCAAGACTATTAGGACTCAAGTAAAGGGTCCAAAGCAGCCTAGGTGCCAAGAAAGCTAGAGGTAGATAGTGTAGCACCAATTCGAGCAAATATCTAGCAGCTGGTGAATCTGATTAGAAAGCTTGTTACCACACCAGTAGGAGGTCAGGTTCAATAGGTTCGCCAGGTCCAAACTCCACTACCATCATGTGAGGTATATAGATAAGGGCATGCTTATTTATGTTGTCCACTAAACCTAGAATTTGTATATTTTATGGGGAAACAAGGTCGTGGTTGAGGTTTTGCAAGTACCAGCACCAGAATATAAGCAATCCCTCATGGGAAGGGAATCGGAATTTCCAAAGGCCGTAGAACAGCTATCCAAGACCTCAGGGCCAGTAGCTTGGCAGTTTACTCGAGGAAATGATGAAGCAGTGGATGGTTCAGTAGATGCAGGTGGTTAATGAGATGCATAAGTCCATCCACGAGTTGTAGAGACAAATGGGGCAATTGGCTCTTCAGCAGTCTAACAAACCGTAAGGGGCACTTCCAAGTAACACTGAGTAGAACACCAAGGAAAATGTAAGAACAATTTCTTTGCACAATGGTAAAGAGCTGGATGAGGTGATCCCTAGAGATAAGAAAGTTGATGTAGAGTAGGTTGTGACATCCAGACAGCAGGTTGGAAATTCAAGCAACTCAAAGACAAAATTGGTAGAAGCCAGGCCACCCCCTCCATTTCCACAAAGGTTTAAGAAGCAGAAAGAGGAAACAACTTGCCAGAAATTTCTTGAGGTGTTGAAGTAGGTACATGTTAACTTACTATTGGTGGAGCTTTTGGAAGTTCTGAAATATGCGAAGTATCTAAAGGATATTGTGGCAAACAAGAGAAGGTTTGCGGAGTTTGAGACTGTGGCTCTCACGGAAGAGTGCAATTCTTGGGTGCAGAACAAAATTCAAAAGAAGTTGAAAGACCCTAGGAGCTTCACCATTCAGTGGTTATTAGGAACAAAGAAGTGGGTCCAGCAGTGTGTGACTTAGGTGCAAGCATTAATGTAATTCCTGAGTCCTTTTTTAGAACCTTGGTTTAGGTGAACAACGTTCTACCATAGTGACATTGCAGCTTGTCGATCA
Source organism: Datura wrightii (assembly GCA_035772735.1). Taxonomy (NCBI): domain Eukaryota; kingdom Viridiplantae; phylum Streptophyta; class Magnoliopsida; order Solanales; family Solanaceae; genus Datura; species Datura wrightii. The sequence goes on along the minus strand of JASDFA010000003.1, from coordinate 67,796,941 downwards.
GTCTCTTACCTATCCTAACGGAATCATAGAGGACATCTTGATCAAGGTGGGACCTTTTATGTTACCATTACGAAGCAAATGTAGGAGTTCCCCTCATTTTAGGAAGAGTATTCTTAACCCCCGCTTATGTTGTTATAAAGGTGAGGTCGGGCAAGATGTCGATGAATATAGATGGTCAAGAGGCAGTCTTTGATTTGTTTAGAGGAGCAAGGTTGCCACCTTAGTTTGAGGACTTCACAGTCAGACCAACAGTAAAGCCCGTATGGTGTAAGCAGGTAGTTGAGCAGCATGTGCTGCATGAGAATTTAGCAGGTTTTCAGGATCCTAACTATCTCACTCGAATGAAGGAGTGAGAATGCCTTTCATCGTGATGCGATGTCAAATCAGACGCTGCACAGGAGGCAACCTGTGAATATTGTGCCACGACTATAATTATAGTGCTTGTTGGGAGGCAACCCAATTTGTAATAACATAATCTATATAGTGTCACTTTTTCTTTATTTTGTGTGCAAGAAGGGGGAAGTATAAGTAATTGAAATCAAAGACAAGGAACACGTCTCGAGCTTAAGTGTGGGGTCATGCAACCCGTGAACCAAAGAAGAATGCTGCTAGCCAGGCCTTAGAGGGCCTCAGGGAGTATTTCTCACCCTTACATGATTTTAACTTTATAGATGCTCTGAGGATAGACCATGAATTTAAGTGTGGGGGTGAGGTATCTTCCGACATTTTGAGGTCAAAGGGTGAGTATGCCATAAAGCTCATTTGAACTTATTTTTTTAAAAAAATGGCATACCTCATCGACCCTTCAGTTTTTCTTATGGCCTTAGTTCTTTTTCGAAGGGAAGACCTTTTGACTCGGTAAATTTTTATTTTTAGTAGTCGTTGTAGTCATAGAGTATTGACCCTTCCTGATGATGGATGGATGACGACCTTCTTAAGGGAAAATTAGTCATATGCTTTTTCAGAATTGAGTCATATATCATCCACTTGTGTGCTCTTTGACATTCTACTTAGCGTCTATTCTAAAGCCAATGAAGTGGTCATCTTAATTGCACAAGTGATAATTTCATGAGGTACACACAGTTCTTTAACTTCACTCAAGGCTCTCTTAGGGCATAATAATGAAAAATGTCATTCAATTTAATTGTGTGAATGTGTAGCTATTTAAATCTACTAGATTCTTGACGCCATGTGAAGTTACATTAATTGTTATGTTTTATATACAGTGTGGCATCCATAACTTGTGTTAGTGTATGTGTCATAGCTAGTTGTTAGGGAATTAATAGATGATCAAGGCGTTTCATTGAAAAAGCCATGTTTTCCCATATTTGTTTTACCTTCATGAACATTATCCCTAGTTAACCCTCTTTGATCCATAAGCCTTATTCTTTTCTTTAGCCACAAAAGTAGCCTATTCCCTCTTATTATGTGACCTCCAGAATTGTTGATCCAAAGTAGTTTTAGGCACTTTGAGATTTGAACCGTGTGGAAAAAGTTAAGGGAAAGGAAAGAAAAATGTTTGGATGATAAGAAGAGGAAAGAGAAGAGGGATGCCCGCAAAACATGTTGTCAAGTTGATTCTAGAACATTCATAAAAGATTTTAATAGTTGATTATTTTTGTTGACCATATAAGCAGAAACTAGCTGTCAAGTAGTGAACAAAGGGGAATGAAAAGAAAAGAAAAAGGGTGAGAAAAATGAAAGGTGAACAATAAGGGACAGGTGGTGGACAAGAAAGATAAAAAATGTTTTAAAGTGCTTAGCATTGGTAGTCATTATCAAAGAAAAATCATTCCTACTCATCCCTTAGCCAACATTACAACCAAGAAAAGTCCTTGTGATTTTAATCTCTTGAAACAATTAAGTAGTCTAAATGTACATGAAGGGAAAGCTTATAGTATGTGAGCGTGAGTGTGCCTTGCTTATTATGTTCCATGTTTTGCATTGATAACCTAAGAAAGGAACATCACTAAAAGTTAGGGGAAAAAATGTCTAAGTCGGTGTACTATATGTAGCACATTTCATATTTAAACATATTGACCCAGTATTGAAAAGATGAGTTGGTTATAGAAGTTGTGTAGTCTTGAATGTGAAAACTCTGTATGTTCTTGATGTGAATTGCTATATATCGACGAACCACTTAATCATATGCTCTATGCAAGTTGGTTGAGTGAGAATTGATAGAGGTGAAAAGTGGTGCTAAAAGATGACTTTTTGCATATATTTGAGGATTGATCGAGGATGAACAATGGTTTAAGTGTAGGGTGGTGATGTGGGGCATATTCTTAATGCCCATTTGCATGGTTTTTCCCCCATTTTACCTAGTTTTGAGTTCATAATCCTTATGAAATGCATAAATTCATATATGTGTGTTTTGTGAGATAACAACTATTTTTAGATGTTCTGAGTAGGAAACCAAGGAAAAAGGACTCAAAAATGACCCAAGATGTGAAGAAAGAAGAGTTCGCGAAAGTTGGCCTAGTGATATGATTGGCGTGGCGCGCCAATGCCTAAACTTCAGAGAACTCTACACAAAAGTTGGCTAAGGTAGCATGGTGCCCAAAGTTGTGCCCCAGGTCACGAACTTCAGAAGAAAATTTGACCAACACCTTGGCGAGATGGATGGTGTGGCACGCCAGAATCATCCCAGACATAGAAAATTTAACTAACACTCTAGTGCTTTAGATGGTGTGGCACACCAGAGGTGGATGGAGGCTCAAGAATTTGACTAAATCCTTGGTGCATTGGCTGGTGTGTGGGACCCGGAGCCTAAATTCAGAAGAAATCGAAGCCCAACCAAGGGCTATGGAGGGTGCAGCACGCCAGGCCCCTACTTGGACAGATTTTGCTGATTTTTAAAGTCAATTACTTGAGGGAAAAAGTGTTGTTTAAGGCCTCACTTATAAATATAACATCTAGGTCATTCCTTAGCTATCATACATCATTTTGTTTGATCGTATTAAGGTTGTAACACAACTTTGAAGGAGAGAAAATTTCATACATAGGGTTTTCTTCTTTTCTATATTGTTTTATTCTTGGAATGATGATGTATTTGTTTTTTCGCTTGTCTATGAGTGGCTAAGCTCCTATCCTAGGGTTTTGGCTATGGTTGAGGTTTGAAAGATTGATTATTGATAGTTTTGATTCTTGATTAAAGGTAGTTTATATTTACTTTGTTAAATCCATAGTCATTACATTGATCACCTTATGAATATTTATGTTGCCTTTGGTTGAAATCGGGAGAGGGAACTAGAAGGGTTAAAAGTAAATATAAAACAAGAATTTAAAGACCCTTTGACCAATTGGTTGAAGGATAGAATTGTTGATGAGGATAGAAATATACGCTTCAACCTTGTTTAGTTGATATACAAGTAGCCACAACCGTTATTTCACATTTCTCTTGCGACCATAGGGATATAGGCATTAGGGTTTATGAGATAGTCCTTGGATGCTCGGGAGACTGGCAAGAAATGGGATAGTAACTTGCAACTAGCAACCTTAGGAAGAATCAATCTAGTTAATCAAGTATGGAAAACTCAACTGGAAGAGAAAGTGTCATTTCCCTAGATTTTCATCATCATTTGAAGTACAAACATATTTGAAACAATTTTAGTTTAGTAGTTAATTTACATTTCAAGTTTAGTAGTTTAATTCTTCAAACCATTCCCCAATTCTTTCTGTGTTTTTATTCTAAATAGTGATATAAAGTGTTAACCTTGAGTGATTAATCTAACAAGTCTCAGAGGGATTGATAATCGGGACTTCACTGTCCTATATTACTTAATGACCATATGCACTTGCGTACACTTGAGCAACATCAAATACCTACAAAGTTCATCAAATGAAGATCTGCATCATTAGCTACATTAACACTGAACACACACTTCATGTTGAGTAGTTGAATCACTGTGTTAGTGATTTCAAATTTTGCCCTAGCAGGCAAAGGTGGGGGTACATAGTTTGTGTTGACCCGACTTCATTAATATTCAGATCTTTATCATCATCAAATTGAGGAGAATATGTATGGAACTGGTGTGGTTCACAATCTGTGTTTCTCCTTTTGTGATGGCCAACACTATCAACATCTTCCTGGGCATCATCTACCTCTTGAAAAGCAGCTTGTTGAGATAACTCTACCTGGTGGGCCTCATTACCTCAGTGAACTTTAGCAACTAGTCTGGCTTCCATTTGTTCGGGAGTCTCATTACCTGCATTCGTCACAGTGTTTGTTCAAGTTCTTGGTCAATTGGCACTATGGGATTTTTGCTCCTCTGACTACTTGGAATTCACCAAGTGGTAACCTGTGTTGAACAAAAATAAATGAAAACATAAATGAGGAAATAAAGACTAAAAGTTGAATAAAAGAAATTAATATAATCCTAAGCTATATTCCCTGATAACAACACTATTTTTGATAATGCTCAAATTACACCTTTGAAGAACAATAAAGAACCCAACTAAGGTTGGGATAGATCCTATATGGAATATGGTCAAGATATAGACTAATTCTAGTATTTAGCCTTTTAGTTCAAGTATTTCCTAAAGGGGGGTTTTAAGAGAAAAAAATCAAGTGAAAATGTTGTGAACTGTTTTTTTATCAAAGTTATGCAATTAACTAGGGACTATTCCCCATGGCTTCTTAACTAGGTCGGATTGTTACACCTTGATAGAGCTCAAATTACACTCTTCGTTTAGAGAGAATGTAAGCGATCATTGTATCAAAACAAATAACCCGATGTGTGTTGGAGTCGAATCCCACAAGGACTAGAGAAGGATTTGCACAAGAGTTGTTTAGTGAATTGAATTGATTTGCATCCAAGCAATGAAAATATAACTGTAAATTTTGGGGGAAGTGAAGGAAAAAATATTGTGGATTCTAAAATCAGCTAATCAAGAGAGTAAGATAACTAAAATTGAGAAACAATAATGAGCAAAGGCTAGAGGTGTGGTATAGATGGGATGTCAATCAAATCAGGATTTACTAGATAGTCAGATTATTACTAACATGTATAAATAAACTTGGAAAAAGATGGAGCCCGATATTTTTCAACCACTTAGTCTCCTTATCCTCGAGTCCATCAAACTTTAAGGTACAATTCAACTATTCCAATATGGTTTGAATTAGAGGCTGAGCTATTTCTAGCCAACAACCTCTAAAGGGATTATGATCATGGGTTTTGGCTATTTCTAGCACAACCCCACATAATCAAATCCCAATCCACTATTAAATTCTCTTCCATTACTTAATTCTTCTTTTTCAAGCTAAAATCAAGTAAGAAAACATTACCCATATTTGCAACTATGAGCAATCAACTATAATTTGAGGAGAATTCAATAGATTTACACTAATCAAGTAATAAAAAGACAAATCCATCCATACACTATCAAATTAAATACCTATGATCACACACCTCTAGCTATAGACTTAGCTACTCCTAATTGAGAAGCACAAGAGCATATTCATTAATAAACTCAATAATTTTTTCATTAGGAGTAAGCACAATCAAACTCAAAATATTTCTACAATGGTGATTATACCTTGCTAAAGAAGATGTAGATGAAAAAGCAATATTAAAATATTTTATTCTCTTCTCCAATGGAGTTCTTTCTCTCTCAAAAAGTAAAGGGAATATTCAATGATCTGTTCAGAGTACTTTTTTTCTAGAATATATACAAAAGTAGGTCATAACTATAACACTCCAAAAAACTTTTGGTGATTATTTGATGTTTTATGCTAGGTTAGGGAAAGTACATGTTATATATTTGTCGTAGGTGACAAGGGAAATGCGCACGATCAAAAAAACTAAAGAGTATGTGAAGTTCATAAGTAAGGGTCAACTTTAAACGACCATATCTCCCAATATATAATGAATTAGAAGCGCCACGACCAACAAAATTAAAGGTCTTTGAGCCTAGTTTCCATAACATCAAACCTCTTGTCAATCCGAGTTCGAAGTAAGAAGTCATGGGCATTTTACCAAAACCATCACGAGCGGTGATGCGGCCATGACGCCCTAGCGCCTCCACTGCCCTATTTACTTAAAATCTGATTTTTCACTTGTAGAAAATATTTCCAGCTAAATCTAAATCAACCAGATTTCTAAGTATTCCATTTATATCTCAATTCCAGCAGCTAGGACAAATAAAATCAAGGAGGAACATCAAGCAAAGTTCAAGAAAATCACAAGATAAGTTGAGATTACCTTGCCAAGTATGTTAGGGGTTGTTTTGGAGCTCGTTTTGGCAAGGATTCGAAGAAGTTTTTCTATGTTTCAAAATCTATTTGGAATGCCTATATATCCATGTTGAGTAGGTGTTGAAATCAGGAGAAAAGGTAAGGATTTCACCCCTTTTAAACCTCTCAAATTGCAAAGCGAAAATCTAGAAATTGGCAGCTAAGTGAGCTGCCAATGGACTGTTTGTTAGTTGAGTTTTGCTCGTTTTCCTTAGGCTTTTTGGCTGTTTCTTTTTCTAGAATTATACTTCATATTTATGGGTAGAATCACAGAAAAACTAAGGTAAAATTTCCTCTATTTTCTCCCTCAAAAGTTAGTGAAAATTAGTTGAGAAAATGACTAAATGTTGTTGATGTTGCTGTGTGTTGTTGTTGCTATTTTGACTGCCTCTGGTTAGTTATGTTGGCTGCATTTTGTTGATGTACATTAAGCTTGTTGTTTTCCTATAAAATCACTGAATTAAGGAGGTTGAAGTCTGATCATTGAGATAGGAAATCGGCCCAAGAAAAGTTCATCGGAGAAAGGTATGTAAGGCGCCCCGTCTATCATTCTTTTAAGAATGACTCGTGTGTTGTGAATCAAATGAAACAGCAACCTATTTAAAAGTCTTGAGGCAATATTTTAAGCTTCATTTAAGCTTTAAAGTCCCATGTTTTATTGAGGATAAATTTTAAGATTATGCCTAGCCGAAGTGAGACACCTAAAGTGTGATATTGTGTTGATTGTTGTCGTAGTTGTACGTGGAGTTGGAGACCCCTCAGCCTGGGCATTGTTAGCTGGTACTTACTGTATGTCATGTGTACATATATGTGATGTTAAATGTGTTTAACGGTCTGGTTGCTAACTGAAATTGGTGAAAGAGCCGAGATGAGGACGTGTAAACGATTTTAAGCCACGTAAAGACGTCGCAAGCTATTGAGGGTAAACGAGCTCACGAAATTAGGATTACATGGTTATGGTTGTCCTTTATATTATTTTTATGTTATGAAATATGTCATGCCAAGGGGAGATTTTATAATCCCTTTACCTTAATACTAACGACAAGCTAGCGAGTTTCTAAGCTCTAATGTCCCTTGGAGATGATCTATAAATTTTCTTGAAACTCTTAGGTTATCTGTCGTTCCTTATGATTTATACAAGTTTTTAATACATGAATTTAAGTTCTATTTTCTCACTTTGCATGTTATATGTACTCAGTTCGAGTTATGCATTAAGAAGGAGGCCTATGTAGGCCACATGTTTAGTATTCGTCATTTCTATGTTGAATGTATTGAGCTGGTCCAGTATAAGTCATATCGGCTCCATTTATGATTTTGTCTAAGCTTTATTGATTTTACCCAATTTGGTACACCGGCTGGAGGTCTTGTTATTTTACCCCGGTGTGGTACATCGGCTGGATGGAGTTTACCCCGGTGTGGTACACCGGTTGGACGGAGTTTACCCTAGTATGGTACACTGGCTGGAGGCATTTTTATTTTTATCCCGGTATGGTACACCGGCTGGAGGAATTTTTATTTTTACCCTAGTGTGGTACACTGGCAGGACAGATTTTATATAGATTTTATGGTCCGCTGTCTGATAGCATGTCAGTTATAGTCTTTGCTGTGCATTAGATGGTTGCATTTACACTTCAATAATGAGTTATTGTCAGGTTTCTGTTTTCAGAATTTCGGGTTGTTACTACTCCTTATTTCTGGCCTAGTTATTGTTTTTATCTTACATGTTTACACTTTTCAGCCTTACATACCAGTACATATTATTCGTACTGACGTCCCTTCATCTTGGGACCCTTCTTGCAATCGTGCTGCAGGTAAAGGCCGAGGCTCAGATCATCAAACGTAGTAGGTGCCAGACTTCAGCAGAATAGTGGTATGCTTCTCTCTTCTAGGAGCCATATCCTAGTTTGGACTATTTTAAGTTTTGTGTACAACATGGGTAGGCCGGGGCCCTGTCTCATGCATTTCAGTTTGTTTACTCTGTAGAGGCTGATGTGGAATAGTTTGTATAGTAGTGTGGGTTGTGTAGTCATATCGGTTTTTCATTGCCTTGCTTAGCTCTATTGTAGCCTTGTCGGCTTTCCAGGTTGCATATTTATAATTGTCAAGGCATTATTGGCCCAGTATTTATCTTGGTTGGTTGTGACAGGTGGCTTTGTCAGCTTTAGTGTTACATTTATAGTGCGACATAGACGGCTTCTCAATCGGCCATGAATCGAGTGCCAGTTGCACCCTACCCTAGTTCTGGGGTGTGACAGACTTTGTATTAGAGCGAAGTCGTGTCCCAGGAAGTCCACAAAGCCATGTCTAGTAGAGTCTTGCTTATGGGTATGTTGTGTACCATACTTATAATCAGGAGGCTACAGGACATTTAAGAATTGTTTAACTTCTTTTACTAATAGTTCATGCTATAGGTCGAGCTCATAAGTACTGTGATATCTAAATCATGTTATTGTTTCAGAGTATGCATGTGACGTGGAAGATAACTACAAGGTTGATTGGCACAACCGTTGGGGAGGGCACTAGTCTCCCTCAAGTGGATCAGAGAGACAGGTCAGAGGCTCAGAGTGAATCTCCTACCCCAGGTATTACAGTTCCTCCCGCACCGACCAGAGCAATGGTAGATAGACCTCCAGCTCCTCCCGCACCAGCAGTACTTGAGGGTAGTAGAGTGGCAGACCCTCCCACGCCTATGGTACCTCCTCAGATTCATGAACTCTACCACTTTTTCCTCCCTGAGCTCCTGAGGGAAGAATCTATCTAGGAAGGCTGTAGTGAACTCCTCCCATTCCACCAGTCCTTCTCCCACTGGCTTCCCCTTCTTCAACTATTCGTACCAGACCTAGGCTACCTCTTTCAGCTGGTAGGCATCAATGTCGACACTCTCCGAGGAACTGACACCCATGATCTGGGTGATATTTTTAATCTTATCCACGAATTTTTGTGGGTCCTCTACCACCTTAGATCCGTGGAAATCTGGAGGGTTCATTCGAGTGAAGTCCGGAACTCGGGCAGCTACTGCATACCCATTATTGTTGATTGGAACAACTTGCTGGTTCACCTGGTTGGTAACTATCTGTATGAGCAGCTGGATAGCCGCCCTGCACTCTACTATAGACACTGAGTCATTCTGAGGGGCTGCTGGAGCTAGTGGGGCAGGTCGGTGAGCATTACCGACCCTTCTTCCATTACCACGTCGCAGAGGAATAATTTACTAAAAAGAAATAGAGCACGATTTAGGAGAACGATTCTAGAATTGAATTTCAACGCAAAATAAAGTGTATGAATAAAAGGGAGTTTTCCTAATAACATCTCGTAGCCTCCCTATCATAAGTGTGGCGTGCTTCACACACACGAAAGGGACTCTACTGGATGTGGCTTTTAGACATCCGAGGATACTCTAAACCTAGGGCTCTGAAACCAATTTTGCCACGTCCTGCGTCTATACCTTGGACGAGACACGGTACTTAGGATCACAAGTAACCCCAAGTCAACCCATGGTCTATCATAACACTGTCTATTCTGAGTAAAACAAAGTGAAAGCTTTAAATAGTGAAATCATTTAAGAAATTGATTTAATAATAATTTTATACATCTGAAAGAATAACAATATTGAACATCTAAAGTTCTGTCTGAAAGACATCTACTAATGATGAGTTGATGGGACAAGCCCCCAACTAACTCTATGTTATACCCCGTAAGATTCCCGGCACCTAGATGGCCTATTCGCGCGTTGGTTAAGCATATTTGAAAGCCACACGTGCTTGAGAAAGGCCCGGGAAAAGACCGGACGAGAAACCTGTCGAACCATCACGGAAGGAGCCGGGGCAGAGCCCCTCCGCGATGGCAACGTGTCACTGAGGTGGAGCCTCCGCGTTGGCTCCGTGACACGTAGGGCCTGTCCAGGCCCAAGTAAAGCCCCACTTCGGTTTATTTTCATTAAAATCATTGATAAAATCCAGAAAATGTTGAAAAACAGAGAGAGACGAAGAGGGTTAATATATTATCGTTCGATTACGCTGCCAAACATCGTCCAAACTCAAATTAACCTCAGGTACCAAGGTATTTAGCAGCAGGGAGCATTCCTACGGATTTTGTTTCGCGAAATACGGCCGACGAATCGTTGAGCTACCGAACCAAAGTAAGTAGAATTGCTCCAAACTAGTGTCTATGTGCTCCTAGCTGTAAAGTGAATACTTCCCCCTTCTGGACTTCTGGAAAATAGCAAGTTTTCGACCGTCTTTGGATCAGCCTAAGCTTAGGCTATAATTATATTGAAAGTGACATCGTCCTTCAGAATAGTGTTGTATTTAGTACTAATTGACGTGTTTATGAATGCAGTTGGGAGATTTTGCTGGAATACTGACCGAGCCTCGTCCGACAGTCGGATAACTCGAGGTTAAGGTATGTGAAGTTGTTCTTCGACAAGTTAGTAAGCCTTAGCTTGGTTAATCATAGTAAACTCCGTATTTGAAACTCTCGGAGTTGAATGTTGAGAATTAAGCGAGTCTAATAGATTTTGAGTTGTGTTGTCGTATTGTATTCAGTCCGAAAGTTAGCAAAGCATGCGCCAAAGGGCGAGTTAGCATTCCAGATTTAGTATAGCTTATTGTATGATTAGCAAGCATGTTGTAGAATAAAAAGAGACAGATTTTCAAAATGAAGTTAGTAAAGTAAAATCAGATAGACAGACAGTTTTATTGGCTACAGATTAGCCATTCGGACAGATAGTACCCTGGCTACAGATTAGCCAACAGTTAAAGAAAGATCTCAGAATCAGTATAATCAGTAAAGAAACAGTTTAGTACAGAAACAGATCAGAATAAGAAATCAGATTTCAGATAGTCCTTTTCAGTTATACATGCTTGCTATTTATATGTGCTATTTGTTTGTTGAGACTTGTTATGGCGTGAGGGCCCCTTATTGAGCGTCCTCGCCGCCCCTGGGTTGGTAATCATGTCGCCCACTGAGCAGGTGGGTTTTACGTCACTCCGAGGGTGGCATGCCATCCCCAGCTTGGATGAAGATGGGATGAAGCTTTCCCCATAGCAGTCTGATCAGCATTACGGTGCAGCTCCGGTTTCAGATAGCCCTGTTGAGTTTTGTGTCCAGGGAACCAGACCCTATCTGTTACTATCTGTACATTCAGTTATTATAGGTGTAGCTCCGGTTTCAGATAGCCCCGTTGAGTTTGTGTTATGGGATCCAGACCCTATCTGTTACTGTCTACATAGGAGTCCTCCGGACCCAGACACGGTTGCTTATATCGGAGGCTATGGCCCGAGCCGGAGACCCAGGGGGCCGGTAGAGGAGCTCCGAAGTGACCAGATGAGTGGAGTGACTTATTTTTGGCTGGTTTTGACCCAGGTAGGGGTATATAGATTGTTTGCGTGTTTGGCGCCATCCGGCTTATGGGGGTTGGTATTGGCTATTGCTTGCTAAATGTATATGTACTTATGTGCTTATCTATACTAGTTAATAGACAGCAGGCCGCCGTGACTACAGACACACTCCTGCCTATCAGTGTAGAAAGGTTTGATCTAGTTCCTATCAGCACTTCATATTCAGTTGTCTCCTGATATTCAGAACTGCTAATTATGTATTTGTATTCAGTTGTATTATTTCAGTTGCTTTGCATACTCGGTACCAGTGGTACTGACGCCCAGTGGGGCGCTGCATTACTTGCCTGCAGGTACTCATAGACGAGGAGGTGATCCCTCGTGATCCTAGCCAGCGCAGAGTCATCAACTCCTGTCATCCAAAGCTTGATATTTCAGAGGTTTATATCATTTCCTTTTGTTGTACAGTACGGGTAGGTCGGGGCCCTGTCCCGACCATCTTATCAGTATTCCTAGAGGCTTGCATTCTGTATATATTTCTCTGTGGTCAGTTGAGCCGGTCGTGTGAGGCCGTGCAGTTCGTTATAGTGGTTTAGCATTTCAGTTTATGTTGGCCGTGTGAGGCCTTATCCAGTCAGTAGTGGTGACCTTGCCGGTCACGTAGTTATTCAGTATTCCATTGTTGAGTTACAGATAACTAGACAGCATGGTGGCCTTGTCGGCCCGCATAGGTTTCCCCCTTGTAATTATGTTTCTGGTTAGCTGAAGTTTCATACATGTGGCTATAGGCCTAGTCGGCCGGAGGCTGTATTTACAGCCGTTATATAGCCCGTTGTTTCCAAAAATCTGAGTTAGAGCTAGCTAGGCGCCAGCTGTGCTTAGGCTCACCAGTTAGCAGTCCAGGTCCTACTAGGGCACCAGGTGCCAGTCATACCGGCCCCCCAGGGCGGGGCGTGACAAACTTGGTATCAGAGCAGGTCGTGTCCCAGGGAGTCTACAAGCCGTGCTAAGTAGAGTCTTGTCTATGGATGTGTTGTGCACCACATACTATAGGCAGGAGGCTGCGAGGCATGATAGGATGGTTACCCTTCTGTCATACTTAGTCGTGCCATAGCACAGTACAGTATAGGGTCGAGTTCCTAAAACTTATCGTATCCTTTGTCTACAGATAAGAATGGCAGATCAGCGACACCCTGCCACAGGCAGGATATTAGACACAGCAGCAGGAGAAGGCACCAGCAGGATGCCTCAGCTTCATTCAAAGTCAGCCAGATCTGAGGGCGATATAGAGGATTCATCACAGCCCTCTCAGCAGTCCCCCACACATCAGGAGCCGCTGGGCACTACATCGCCCCTGATAGCTCTTGTGCCTTCGCCATCAGATCAGGAGGTTCGTAGCGCTGTAGTTATGTTGGCACAAATGATTGCCACGCAGCGCCAGTCGGTTCCACCTGTAGTAGCTGAGCCTTCAGGTGGGTCAGGTAGTTCCAGGGTCAGGGAATTTTTGGCACTAGGTCCTCCACAGTTCACTGGTCAGATCAGGCAGAGGACCCTCAGGACTTTCTAGATCAGATGCAGAGAATTTTCCAGGTTATGCATGTGACCCCTTCAGAGTCTGTTGAGTTGGCAGTGTTCCGGTTTCGGGACATAGCAGTACTATGGTACGAGAGTTGGGAAAGGTCCCGAGGGAGGGATGTTACCCCTCCGACCTGGACTAGCTTCTCGGAGGCCTTCCTGGACCGTTACTTGCCACGAGAGATCCGACAGGCCCGGATGGACCAGTTTTTGCATTTGGAGCAGGGGGCGAGGAGCATACGTGAGTATTCTTTACAGTTTGACTCCTTAGCCCGTTATGCTCCAGTATTTGTTGATACTATATCAGCTAGAGTTCACAGATTTATTATGGGTCTGAACCCGAAATATACTGAGGCATGTATGACGGCTACGTTACGAGAGGATATGGATATCGCCCGAGTGTAGGCCTTTGCTCAGACCATTGAGGGTCTTAGATAGCGGCAACAGAGTAGTAGACAGACCAGTCAGGAACAGCGCCGCAGAGATAGATCAGACGAGATGCAAAGAGAACTTCAGAGAGGACCCAGGCCTCGACTATCAGATAGACCCCCTAGACCCCCACTTCCTCCACAGCAGCAGCAGCAGCGAGGTAGATATTTGTGATGAGGGAATTCATAGCCCAGTGGCAGTTCCAGAACAGTAGATTCCCCGCAGCAGAGAAGGGGAGGGCAGAGCAGAGTTGCACCCTCACCCTGTCTCTATTGTAATCGACTACACTCCGGAGCTTGTAGATATCGCTCCACTGGGTGTTATATTTGCGGACAGAAGGGGCATCGGATGAGAGATTGTTTGACTAGAGGTTAGGGGAGTAGAGACAGTCAGGACAGGGGATCCGCAGGGCCACGAGCCCCAGCAGCCTCAGCGAGGCGTGGGCCTTCAGGTTCAGTAGGTAGAGGTCGAGGTATATCAGGAGCTTCCAGTTCTGGTACGGATTCAAGCCGTACTTATGCACTACCAGGGATGCATGATTCAGAGGCGTCTCCAGATGTAGTGACAGGTATGCTGACTATCTGTTCGTGCCCTGCTTATGTATTGATTGATCCAGGATCCACTTTTTCATATATTACCCCATTTGTGGCACGAAAGTTCAATATTGCACTAGAATTATTGCAGCAGCACTTTTCAGTATCCACGCCCGTCGGTGACTCTATTATAGCTAGCAGAATTTACCGAGGGTGTAGAGTGGAGGTTGTTGACCGCCAGACTACGGTAGATCTGGTAGAGCTAGAAATGATAGACTTCGATGCCATAATGGGTATGGATTGGCTAGTGCTGTGCTACGTCAATGTTGAATGTTGGACCAAGACGGTCCGATTCCACTTTCCAAGAGAAGCAGTGCGGGAGTGGAAAGGCAGCACAGCTACACCAAAAGGTAGGTTTATTTCCTACCTTCAGGCGAGGAAATTGATAACTAAGGGGTGTATTTACCACCTAGTCCGAGTTCAGGATGTCCGAGCAGAATCTCCGACACTCCAGTCTGTTCCGGTGGTGAACGAGTTCCCTGATGTGTTTCCAGATGAGTTACTTGGTATTCCCCCAGAAAGGGAGATAGATTTCGCTATTGATTTATTACCAGGCACTTAGCCTATATCAATTCCTCCTTATTGTATGGCTCCTGCAGAACTCAGAGAGTTGATGGAGCAGTTGAAAGATTTTCTAGATAAAGGTTTCATCAGGCCGAGTACTTCACCATGGGGTGCGCCAGTTCTATTTGTGAGAAAGAAAGATGGCTCGCTCCGTATGTGCATTGATTACCAGCAGTTGAACAATGTTACAGTAAAGAATAAGTATCCGCTTCCCAGAATAGATGATTTGTTTGATCAGCTACAAGGGGCCAGATACTTTTCCAAGATTGACTTGCGGTCCGGATATCACCAGGTTTGAGTACGTGAAAGAGATATTCCCAAAACGGCGTTCAGGACCTGATATGGACACTTTGAATTTCTAGTTATGTCCTTTGGGTTGACGAATGCCCCAGCAGTATTCATGGACCTGATGAATAGCATTTTCAGACCATACCTGGACTTGTTCACGATAGTGTTTATTGATGATATTCTGGTGTATTCTCGTTCTGAAGCAGATCACCGGACTCATTTACGGACAGTACTCCAGATCCTCAGGGACCGCCAATTATATGCTAAGTTTTCCAAGTGTGAATTCTGGCTTAATTCAGTAGCCTTCCTAGGGCATATTGTGTCGGATGCTGGTATACAGGTTGACACGCAGAAGATAGAAGCAGTCAAATCATGGCCTAGGCCTTACACTCCGACCGAAGTCCGCAGTTTTCTAGGGATAGCGGGATATTACAGGAGATTTGTCGAGGGATTCTCTACTATAGCGGCACCTCTGACCAAACTGACACAGAAAGCAGTGAAGTTTCAGTGGATGGAGGCATGCCAGCAGAGTTTCCAGGAATTGAAAGATAGATTGACCTCCGCCCCAGTGTTAGCATTACAGAAAGGTATAGAGGGTTATTCGGTATATTGCGACGCATCAGGCGTCAGATTGGGTTGTGTGTTGATGCAGCATGGTAAAGTAATTGCATATACTTCCAGACAGCTGAGGAAACACGAGAAGAACTACCCTACCCACGACCTGGAGTTAGCCGCAGTGATCCACGCCTTAAAAATGTGGAGACATTATTTGTATGGTGTTCATGTGAATATTTTCACAGATCACAAGAGCTTATAGTATATCTTCACTCAGAGGGAGTAGAATCTGCAACAGAGTCGCTGGTTAGAATTGCTAAAAGATTATGACATGGATATTCTGTACCACCCGGGAAGAGCCAATGTTGTAGCTGATGCTCTCAGTCGAAAGTCCATGGGGAGTTTGGCGTATCTGCAGCCCAAGCAGCGGGAATTGGTCAGGGAGATACATCAGTTAGCCAGCTTAGTCGGTCGTGTAGCAGAAACAGAGGACAATAAAGCGGTAGTTCAGAACACCCTCGTATCATCCTTAGTTGTGGAAGTAAAGGAACAGCAATTTGAGGATCCTGACCAAGTTCAGCTTAAAGATTATATTCCGCTAGGGAAGGCGCCAGAATTCCAGGTAACAGAGGATGGAGTGCTGCGTTGTAAAGACCATTTATGTGTTCCCAATGTTTCAGGCCTCTGCCAGCAGACCATGAACGAGGTACATTGCGCCCGCTATTCTCTCCACCCTGGCGCAACAAAGATGTACCATGATATCAAAGAAAACTACTGGTGGCCAGGTATGAAAAGAGAAATTGCTGAATTTGTAGCCCAGTGTCCTAACTACCAACAGGTGAAAGCAGAACATCAGAAACCAGGCGGGTTAACTCAAGACATAGCTGTGCCTCTGTGGAAATGGGAAGCCGTGAATATGGATTTTGTAACAGGATTACCCCGTACCAGACAAATACATGACTCTATATGGGTGATAGTTGACAGATTGACAAAATCAGTTCATTTCCTGCCAGTAAGACTTACTTTCTCGGCTGAAGATTATGCGGAGTTGTATATCCGGGAAATAGTCAGGTTGCATGGAGTATCAGTATCCATTATTTCAGACAGAGGAGCACAGTTTACAGCTAGATTCTGGCAGTCGTTTCAGAGAGGTCTGGGAATGCAGATTAATTTGAGCACTGCATTCCACCCTCAGACAGATGGACAGGCTGAACGCACCATTCAGATGCTCAAAGATATGTTACGAGCGTGTGTTACATTTCGGTGGTAGCTGGGATGAGCATTTGCCCCTAATTGAGTTTGCTTATAATAATAGCTATCACTCAGCCATCCAGATGGCGCCTTTCGAGGCATTATACGGGCGAAAGTGCAGATCGCCGGTTGGCTAGTTTGAAATAGGAGAATCAGCGATGATTGGGCCAGACATCGTTCAGCAGTCAGAAGAGAAAGTAAAGCTTATCAGAGAACGCCTATTGACTGCACAGAGTCGCCAGAAATCATATGCAGATGTACGACGCAGGAACCTGGAGTTTGATGTGAATGACTGGGTATTTTTGAAAGTATCCCCAATGAAAGGGGTGATGAGATTCGGCAAGAAAGGTAAGCTCAGCCCAAGATTTTTTGGGCCTTATCAGATTCGTCGAAGGATAGGCCGAGTAGCATATGAGTTGAACTTGCCTCCAGAGCTAGAATCCGTTCATCCGGTCTTTCATGTATCTATGCTGAGGAAATGCATAGGAGACCCGTCCAGAGTAGTCCCAGTCCAGGATATCCAGGTTACAGAGGAACTGGCCTATGAAGAGGTTCCAGTAGCCATTTTAGACAGACAGATTCGTAGATTAAGTACTAAGGATACCGCGTCTGTCAAGGTATTGTGGCGTAACAAGAACCGAGAGGAGATGACATGGGAGGCTGAGGAAGATATGAAAGCTAGATATCCTCACTTATTCCAGGCCTAGTCAGGCGACAGGTATGTCCGTATAATTACTTATGCAGTACCTTGTGGTTGTGTATATATAAATGAGAAAGATTGATGTTTAGCTATCTAGTGAATCTTAAAGTATTGTGTACAGTACCTATATTGGACTTTTCTGCGTTTCAGGTTTTTGGGATAGTCCATTTCACAGGGGAAACACTGCCGAAATTTTCTTAGAAACAAGTTGAGAAGTCCTCTAGATAGAAGTTTACATTCGAGGACGAATGTTCTTAAGGGGGGGAGAATATTATACCCCGTAAGATTCCCGACACCTAGATGGCCTATTCACACGTTGGTTAAGTATATTTGAAAGCCATACATGCTTGAGAAAGGCCCAGGAAAAGACTGGACGAGAAACCTGTCGAACCATCACGGAAGGAGCCGGGGCAGAGCCCCTCCGCGATGGCAACGTGTCACGGAGGTGGAGCCTCCGCGTTGGCTCCGTGACACGTTGGGCCTGTCCAGGCCCAAGTATATAAAGCCCCACTTCGATTTATTTTCATTAAACAAATTGATAAAATCCAGAAAACATAGAAAAACAGAGAAAGACGAAGAGGGTTAATATATTATCGTTCGATTACGCTGCCAAACGTAGTCCAAACTCAAATTAACCTCAGGTACCGAGGTATTTAGCAGCAGGGAGCATTCCTATGGATTTTGTTTTGTGAAATACGACCTACGAATCGTCGAGCTACCGAACCAAAGTAAGTAGGATTGCTACAAACTAGTGTCTATGTGCTCCTAGCTGTAAAGTGAATACTTCTCCCTTCTGGACTTCTGGAAAATAACAAGTTTTTGACCGTCTTTCAATAAGCCTAAGCTTAGGCTATAATTGTATCGAAGTGACGTCGTCCTTCAGAATAGTGTTGTATTTAGTACTAATTGACGTGTTTATGAATGCGGTTGGGAGATTTAGCTGGAATACTAACCGAGCCTCGTCCGACAGTCAGATAACTCGAGGTTAAGGTATGTGAAGTTGTTCTTCGCCAAGTTAGTAAGCCTTAGCTTGGTAAATCATAGTAAACTCCGTATTTGAAACTCTCGGAGTTGAATGTTGAGAATTAAGCGAGTCTAATAGATTCTGAGTTGTGTTGCCGTATTGTATTCAGTCCGAAAGTTAGCAAAGCATGCGCCAAAGGGAGAGTTAGCATTCCAGATTCAGTATAGCTTATTGTATGATTAGCAAGCATGTTGTATAATAAAAAGAGATAGATTTTCAGAATAAAGTTAGTAAAGTAAAATCAGATAGACAGACAGTTTTATTGGCTACAAATTAGCCATTCAGACAGATAGTACCCTGGCTACAGATTAGCCAATAGTTAAAGAAAGATCTCAGAATCAGTATAATCAGTAAAGAAACAGTTTAGTACAGAAATAGATTAGAATAAGAAATCAGATTTCAGATAGTCCTTTTCAGTTATACATGCTTGCTATTTATATGTGCTATTTGTTTGTTGAGACTTGTTGTGGCGTGAGGGCCCCTTATTGAGCGTCCTCGCCGCCCCTGGGTTGGTAATTGTGTCACCCACTGAGCAGGTGGGTTTTACGTCACTCTGAGGGGTGGCATGCCATCCCCAGCTTGGACGAAGATGGGATGAAGCTTTCCCCATAGCAGTCTGATCAGCATTACGGTGCAGCTCCGGTTTCAGATAGCCCTGTTGAGTTTTGTGTCCAGGGAACCAGACCCTATCTGTTACTGTCTGTACATTTAGTTATTATAGGTGTAGCTCCGATTTCAGATAGCCCCGTTGAGTTTGTGTCCGGGGATCTAGACCCTATCTGTTACTGTCTACACAGGAGTCCTCTGGACCCAGATACGGTTGCTTATATCGGAGGCTGTGGCCTGAGCCGGAGACCCAGGGGGCCGGTAGAGGAGCTCCAAAGTGAGCAGATGAGTGGAGTGACTTATTTTTGGCTGGTTTTGACCCAGGTAGGGGTATATATATTGTTTACTTGTTTGGCGCCATCCGGCTTATGGGGGTTGGTATTGGCTATTGCTTGCTAAATGTATATGTACTTATGTGCTTATCTATACTAGTTAATAGACAGCAAGCCGCCGTGTCTACAGACACACTCCTGCCAATCAGTGCAGAAAGGTTTGATCTAGTTCCCATCAGCACTTCATATTCAGTTGTCTCCTGATATTCAGAACTGCTAATTATGTATTTGTATTGAGTTGTATTATTTCAGTTGCTTTGCATACTTGGTACCAGTGGTACTGACGCCTAGTGGGGCACTGCATTACTTGCCTGCAGGTACTCATAGATGAGGAGGCGATCCCTCGTGATCCTAGCCAGCGCAGAGTCATCAGCTCATGTCATTCGAAGCTTGATATTTTAGAGGTTTATATCATTTCCTTTTGTTGTACAGTACGGGTAGGTTGGGGTCCTGTCCCCGACCATCTTATCAGTATTCCTAGAGGCTTGCAGTCTGTATATATTTCTCTGTGGTCAGTTGAGCCGGTCGTGTGAGGCCGTGTAGTTTGTTATAGTTGTTTAGCATTTCAGTTTATGTTGGCCGTGTGAGGCCTTATCCAGTCAGTAATGGTGACCTTGCCAGTCACGTAGTTATTCAGTATTCCATTGTTGAGTTACAGATAACTAGGCTGCATGGTGGACTTGTCGGCCCGCATAGGTTTCCCCCTTGTAAGTATGTTTCTGGTTAGCTGAAGTTTCATACAGGTGGCTATAGGCCTAGTCGGCCGGAGGCTGTATTTACAGCCGTTATATAGCCCGTTGTTTCCAGAAATCTGAGTTAGAGCTAGCCAGGCGCCAGCTGTGCTTAGGCTCACCAGTTAGCAGTCCAGGTCCTACTAGGGCACCAGGTGCCAGTCATACCCCCCCCCAAGGGCGGGGCATAACACTCTAAAATCTAACTGAAAGGAAAATAACTAAATTAAATGAAATGTCATCCTCGAAATATGAGGACTCACCACTGTTGTTGCTGAAATAACCCAAAGAGATCTACTAATGGCATTGAGACTGAGAACCTGCGACAGTATCATGAAATGATACAACATAAAAGAGTATGCATCAGTACTCTGAATGTACTAAGTAAACTGGAGAAAACATAACCCTGGATATAAACAACTAAACTGAAACAACATGCAATGACCAACTGAAATTCTAAATTGAAATAACTGAAATATACTGAGATGGTCAAGATGACCCTGTTTGATGGTCAAATACATGACCTACATTTGAAATATAGAATCTGAAATACTATACTGAACTGATCTGAACTGACTAATCTGAGGTTGAACTGAGCTGACTAGTGGGAGAGTCTATAACTGACATATAACCATGTGAGCTAGACGTGGAGTCCGATGTATACACCCCATTGGTAGGACCCAATATACCTTGCTAGGGTATAAAGGAATGAACTGGCTGATCACAAGTCTGGGGCCATGAGACCAATAAAAATGTAGCCTACGTTGGCAACGTAGTTTTGGGAACCTAGGTGCGCTGGAACCCCAGTCCGCTCAGTACTAAGTCCTACTCCCACTAGATATTCCTAGACCGACTACAAAGCTAATAGCTTGAAACTGGTGCCTAAGAATAAGTTAGGAATACCTATCTGAAAGCACCCTGAGAGTGTTATCGGATCGGATTCTGTAACTAGGTTCTAAGAATGGTCAGAGCTACTTATCTGGAAGGGTCCTAACCGTCTAAAGAACAAACTGTAATCCGAAGTTGGGGTCCAAAAGCTGGTAAGAGCTTCTTATCTGAAAGTGTCATGAACACCTAAAGAACCACAAAAAATTGATATTGAGTCTAATTCTGATACTGGGAGGCACTATTGGCACCTCGAGAATTTCTGTAGTCAAATTGATCAGCTGATATTTTGACTAACACTGGGTATTCTAACATTTTGACTGAAACTAAACTGACCTAAATCTGACTAACATTTCAATACAAACTAAGAATATTGGAGTCCCCAACACTGATAAATTCAAGTAAAATTTCGATACTTAAACACTATTGCAACATTCTAGTTTTTTGCACTAGAATTTACTTTACAGGGACAAGTACCAATATAGTCACAAACAGGTGGAAAACGTCTACCATTATCATACAACAATATTCCACATGAATTAAATGAAGTCTGACGAATAATTTCTTAACATACGATAGTTTCAAGGCTAGATCTGATAAAGAAATAGGAGAAATTTTGGGGGACACAAGGGAAGAACTATTCCCTTTTTGAATTCCCACTTACCTGGCTATGAATTCCTTGGAGAAGAAAACTTGAACCACTGTAATAGATGAGAAGCGCTAGTCTTGCTTGAGAGTTTTTGGAAGAGAACTTGCGTTACTTTTCTGAAAATATGAGTGGGAATGAGGGGAAAACCGTTTAGCCCCTCTAGATCCCCTCAAAATAACCCAAAATGATGTAGTTTAGGGTCTAGGAGGTTAGGAAATTATGAAAACACCCTTACGAAACTCGCAGAATAAAGGACCCTGCCAATCCTCACGAGGAATTCCATGAGTCTTGAGGTAAGGGACAACTCATTGGGTCTAGTCGTCATGTACAATGGAAGTTTTCTAGAGATTTCTTCGACCTGCCAATGACTGACTTCACGAGTCTTCAGGAGACCCAATGACTCGTGGTCACCAAATGAATCGTGGTGAGGACCGATTAAGTACACAGTCGGAATTTTTCCAACTTCCAATCAACCCTTGACCACAACTCACTTGACGGCTGTGGGGTTGACCATGACTCGTGGTCACTCAAATTTTTCCAAATTTTCAACCAAGTTCGTAACCTTCCCCACGAGTCACCTCACGACTCATGGCCTACCCAAAGATCACAGGACGACTCGTGTTG
The DNA here is from genome assembly GCA_035772735.1 of Datura wrightii. Classification (NCBI taxonomy): domain Eukaryota; kingdom Viridiplantae; phylum Streptophyta; class Magnoliopsida; order Solanales; family Solanaceae; genus Datura; species Datura wrightii. The sequence continues at coordinate 67,774,564 of JASDFA010000003.1, read as the reverse complement.
TGATCTGGTGCAGAAAATCCTGTTTTCTCTATTTTATCTCTGGGGTCTGGTCTTATAGTTTCCGGGGCATTATAAGGGGTAAACTGAGTGAGGATGCAAATCGCCATTTGAGGAACTTCCTAGAGATTTGCAAACCTTTTAACATAATGATTATAAGCGAAGAGTCTATCAGGTTGAGGCTCTTTCCATTCTCCTTAATGGGAGAAGCAACTATGTGGTTGGAGAAGTTGCCTTTGGGATGCATCACCTAGTGGAAAGAGTTGAAAAAAGCATTTTTGGATCCCTTTTTCCCTCCCTCAAGGATGTTGCATATGAGGGATGATATTACAACATTTAGGTAAGAGCCGAGTGAGTTGTTGCATACCATGGTCTTCCTGATGGAGCGCTACTTCAAAGCTTTTATCGAGCCCTAGACTTAATCATTAAATCAGTCACCAATAATCTAGCTAGAGGATTAATCATGGACCAGATGTATGGTCTAGCTAAATCGCCTCTTGGATAGGATGACGATGACAAATAGGTCATGGCATATAAGGAAGACGAATGTATCTTCAGATGATGCTGGTTCTAGTTTGCTAATTGCTGAAATGAGGAAAAGAGATGAAGAGTGAGATGAAAATCTTACTAATATGATGACTAAGCTAGAGTTAATGACTAAGCATGTGATGGGAGCCGGACCTAAAGTTGTGAATGATGTGGGAATGCAACGTCTAATGCATTTTCAGGGAGAGTCTTTGCCACCAAGGTACGGGAGGAGTGCCAAATATGGCAAATCAAATGGGGGGTTCTCAACCCAGGTACTAAGGCACTAATCAAGGCCCTTGGTGCCAAGGGAAGAGAACCAAGGTTAGAGGAACCATGACACACAAGGGGGGACTGATCAAAATGAGAGTTGGGGCAATAGAGAGCAAAACTGTGAGGGAGACCGCTATCATAGAAGCTCGAATCCATTTGTTCCCCTTCATAAAGCTGAAAATGCCCAACCCAACCGGGTGTGAGTAATGTTAGGAACTCAAACATTGATGAAATATTGGCAAGGGTTCTCAAGAAAGTTGAATCAACAGAGAGCAGGGACAAAGAACTCAAAGGGGAGCTATCTAACCTTTCCCAAATAGTAAGTTCACACTTACCTCTATCAAGCATTTATAAGCCCAAATGAACCACTTATCTTCTCAAATGAACCCCCAGATGAAGGGAACACTCCCTAGTGATACAATGCCAAATCCTAAAAAAGATAATCAACGGATGGCTATTGCCACCAGGAGTGGTAAGATGCTTGGTGACGCGGGTGTTAATCCCAAGGAAGTTGTGGTCCCAAAGGCAAGTGACGTGAAAGAATTAGATGAGGTGCCACAAGAACCAAATGGTTGTGATAATATTCAGGATCAATGGGAGGGAGATATTGATGAGACTCCTACAAATGATGAGGAAGGAGATGTGGACATGAAGGCCTCAAGTGAGAAAGAAAAAGAACCAAGATTTCCACCTCCTTATCCACAGTGATTAGCCAAGAAGAAAAAGGATGATCAATTCAACAAGTTTATCGACATGTTTAGCAAATTTTCCATAAACATACCGTTAGTGGATGTTTTACTTCAAATGTCCAGATATGCAAAGTTTATGAAAGAGCTGTTGAAGATGAAGAAGGTTGTATATGTTGGCACCAGAGAGACAACACATCGTTGTATTTCTATGATGATGAGCAACCTTGCCCTAAAATGGGAGGATCCGGGAGCCTTTACTATCCCTTGCATTATTGGGTTGTGTGTGTTCAAGAAAGCCCTTTGTGATCTTGGGGTGAGTACAAATTTGATGCCCCTCATAATATTCAAGTATTTGGGGCTTGGCAACACCAAACCTACCTTAATTAGATTGTTAATGGCTGATCGTCTATCAAGAAGCCGGTGGGTGTTTTGGAGGATGTATTGGTGAGGGTGGATAAGTTTATTCTACCAGCTGACTTTGTGGTTCTAGATTTTGAAATGGATGTGGAAGGCATACTTTGTGGTTAGATGATGGGAAAAATTCCCACTAGTATAAATAGAACACTTAGGTTCATTTTTCATAATTCGGACTTGGTGGAGCAAGGACGTGGGTTACAGGCAGTTGAGGGACGAAAAGTTCAGGATTTTTTCTCTCTTTCTTTCTTCTCTAATTCAATTGTTTGTATGATTAACACTTGTTTTAGGATGATTAATCCACAAATGAGTGGCTAATTCGCTTCCTTGCTGAGGTTATGAAAACTTGTGATGAATTCTAATTATTAATTATATGGTTTTTCATCTTTTTCTTCCATGTTGTTCTAGTAATTCTTGTTCCTACTGCATTGGTGTGTGGCCTACATTATTGTATATCTAAAAAGTCCGATTTCACTCGAGAGAGCACGAAATTGGAAAGTTGTGAATTAATAGGATATTGTTCTTTACTTGATTTGGGAAAATTGAGTTTTGATGTGCTTTCCTGATAGAAATATACTTGAAAGCCGTATTAGTCAATTTAGGAACCAGAATTGTATTGCTAGGTCATGAATAGCATTTGATCACAGAAATGTAGACGGATGGTTTATGATTCTTAAGTGAGATTAAATATGAGAGTTTTAATCTCTTGGCTAATGTTCTTGGCTAGCAACTGGAAGAAAAGATTAACCAATGTATGATTATAATCAGTTTCATTACATGTTCTATAACCTCGGCATGCTCATATCCATAGTTTAAATTCAAAGTAGATAATTGTTAGTAGTTGTAGTATAAAATTTATAAAACAAATTATTCACTTTTTGGTTACGTTGTTGTCAGCATATTTAGAAGTTAAATATAGTATAGTATACTTAAGCAAACTTCACTTAATCTGAGTCTCTGAGGGATCGATACTTGGCTTACTAAAGCCACTTACTACTTGTTCGACCACGTGCACTTGCGTGTCGGTTTAGATACCCATATAACACAGACCGAACAAGTTTTTAGCGCCGCTGCCGGGGACTTGGCAATTGGTGAAATTGTGTTAAGTGTAAATTTACTGTATTTTTATTTTCTTTTCTTAAGTGTTGACAACTTGGTCTTAGCCTGTATTTTTGCAGACTTAATTGCTGTGAACACTGGCAAGAGACTAAGAGCTGGTGGAATTTTATATAGAGCCTAAACATATATTTCATAGTAAACGGAGAGAAGCTCTACAAAGGAAGCTGCAGTTGCTCAGACAGACTATTATGGAGCAACAAAATCCACACCGGTTGTGAGGGCAGTGTTAGTGCCCAAAGAAGCAGCGGCAAGGCCGGTTCGTAAGGTGGCAATCCCACTTGCCAACAATGTTACATCCAGTATCCCCAAACCAGAGCCTGGAGGGAGATTTGAACTCAAGCAAAATATGGTGCAATTGCTGCACACAAGCGGGCAATTTACCGGTCTCCCTCATGAAGACCCACAACAGCATCTCCAAAACTTCTTGGAGATAAGTGACACTTATATACCCGCTGGAGTGTCACCTGATTATGTTCGGCTTACATTATTTCCGTTCTCATTACTCGGTGAAGCCAAGAGGTGGTTGAAAGCTGAGCCACCAGATTCTATTTCAACGTGGGATGATCTTGCACGAAAGTTCTTGATAAGGTTTTTTCCCTCTGGCAAAATAGCAAGACTTAGAAGTCAAATTCTGAGTTTCAAACAGAGAGAGGGAGAAAATTTATATCAAGCCTGGGAAAGATTTAAACCTATGTTGCGGGACTGTCCTCATCATCATCAGTCCAATGACGTGTTGGTGCACACATTTATTGAGGGTTTGGAACCCCATACCAAAATATTGCTAGATTCAGCAGCTGGAGAGCAAGCGCTGGAAAAGACTTATGAGGAGTTGTACACTTTGCTAAACCGGATTTCACAGGGCAATCCAGAATGGAATGCTGATTCATCACGAGGTGGGGAAACGAAAGCAGCAGGAGTGCTTGAAGTGGATGGATTTACAGCTATCGCTGCACAGATAGCTGCTTTGCAGAATCAATTGAACAACCATTTCAGCAACATGACTTTGAACCAGCCTTCAGCTCCAGTTAATGCAGTCCAGCAAATGTGGTGTGAAGTGTGTGGAAGCAGTGAGCACTCAGCTGAGTGCTGTGGAGAAAATCCTGATTCGGTTAACTTTGTGGGGAATGCACAAAGAAATCATCAGCAGTATGGGAGTAGCTACAATTCAAATTGGAGGAACCATCCAAATTTTTCATAGGGTAGCAACAACCATCAAGGCCAAAGTGCGGGTCAGGGTATGCAAAGGAATCAAGGAGGGCAACAGAACTACCAATCTCAATTCAGAAATAACAATGCCCCTCCTCCACCACCATCACCCAGCATTGAGGAAATGTTCAAGACCATGATCGCTAATCAAGCGCAATTGCAGGCTGACTATGTTAAATTGGCAGCCGAAGTGAAAAATAACCATTTAGCGACAAAGGCTCTTGAGTATCAATTTGGGCAATTTGCTAGTGCCCAAAATACAAGGCCCAGAGGAGGACTGCCGAGCGACACGGATCCAAATCCGAAGCAGGTAAATGCAGTGACCACAAGGAGTGGTTTGCAGCTGAAGGAGGTGGAACCAGAAAGACCACCTCAAAATTCGGGAGCAGCAGAAGTTGAGGGGGAGCAAAGTTCGGAAAGGGGGAAGACCAAAGAAGCTGAATCAGAAAGACCTCCACCCCCGTTCCCTCAACGACTCAAGAAACACAAGGAGGAGGCGTGTTTCAAGAAATTCATGGAGGTGCTTAAACAGGTACATGTTAACTTACCTCTTGTTGATGTCTTGCAGGGAGTGCCTAAATATGCCAAATACATTAAAGACATCGTGGCCAACAAAAGTCGTTTGACTGAGTATGCCACGGTGGCTTTGATGGAGGAGTGCACTTCCCGGATCCAAAATAGACTGCCCACGAAGCTAAAAGACCCTGGAAGTTTTACTATCCAGCTTACTATTGGGCAGAGCATCCGAGCTCGTGGATTGTGTGACCTGGGAGCGAGCATAAATCTGATGCCATCTTCAGTATTTAGAAAGTTGGGTCTAGGGAGTCCTAGACCTACAACCGTAATCTTGCAGTTGGCGGATCGATCCTTAGCTAGGCCGGATGGCATTGTTGAGGATGTTCTATTGCAAGTGGGCTCCCTAATTTTCCTGGTAGATTTTATTGTTCTGGATTTTGAACCAGACACGAAAGTCCCATTTATTTTGGGACGACCCTTCTTGGAAACTGGGAAAGAATTAATCGACGTAGCTGCGGGTCAACTTACAATGCGAGCACATGACAAGGTAGAGGTGTTCGATGTGTACAGAGCACCCAAGCTCCCGATGGTGAATGAAGAACTCTCGGTGATCAATGTAATTGATCATGGTAATGCTAAACAGATGAATGATTCCCGAGAGTTGATGGGAAGACCACTGGATAGGTGTAAGCACTACTGGGGGGAGGGAGGACAATGATCGTGAGAAATCGTCCATCACCCTAGCGGATAATTGAGCGTAAATGACATCGAACCGCGACGGTAAACCAGGCGCTGCACGGGAGGCAACCCGTGAAAAAAAATATTTTTTTTTCTTTCATTTTGTAAAGTGTAAATAAATTTTTCTTTTTTTTCTTTTCTTGATTTATTACAAAATTTTTCGTTTTAGACAGTATTTTTTATTTTAGTTAGGTGAAACCTATTATTCTAACCAATTTTGTTTTGTGAGATGATTTTCTGGTCAAACGGAGAAAAATGTGCATGGAATCGTGAAGGAAAAGGCGAGGTATGACAAATTAATAAAATATAGAAGACAGTGAGCTGGAGCGATAGCTCCGTGTCACGGAGGAGGACCTCCGCGTTACCCTCCGTGACACGTTGAGGTGTAATCCGGAAATTTCAAAATTTCCAGAAGGCTATCGCGATGGCTCCGTGTCACGGAGGCAGTGCACCGCGATGCACTCCGTGACACGTTGTCGTATAAATTGTGACGGGTCACACCGGGTTGCCGGGTGACCCGCGTGTTTTCAACATTTTAAACCCCGATTTCTCCCTTTTTTCCCTCATTCTCATTTTCCTCCGCGACCAAACATCCCAAAATCCCTCCCCCACCAACGTGCCATGGCTTAAGGCAACGAATTACCAAGTTTTCTTCGCTTATTCAACGACAAGGTATGTTTTCCGATTCTCTCTCAAGTTTTTGTCGATTTTATTCGAAATTAAGCATGGGAGGTGAACTAAATCAGCCTAAGTCGAAATTAAGCATGAATTCAAGTTATTTATTGATTGATAAAAGTTCGGAATGTTGTAATGATTGTTTGAACTTGTCGATTGCATGAATTATTCGAAGCTGATTGCGAAATTCAATTCTAGGGCTTGGTTGTTGAATTTGAAAATGGTAATGTGTTGAATTTGTGAATTCTATGACGGGGTGTACTTGTTAAATGAGATGAATCGTTGTAAGAAGTGTTTGAATGTAATAGACGACGAATTCTCGGGCTTTGGGGGAAAATGTTGAAATTTGTTCGAATTTGGTTGGTTGTATAGGTTCATGTGTATAAAATTTTGTTGTTGTTTTGTTTCTTCATTTTTTCTTGGCTAAGTGCGATGGTTGAAATGCTAGCGATGGTAGTGATTGGGATTAGCTGTACGAAGTCTGAGTAGTACGCAGAAGTTATACCGTCGAATTTTCGTTTGAACGCACTTAAGCATGAGTGTATGGCTGGTCTTTTGGTGTAAATAAAGTTATTCTTGTCGTAGTATCGCAACTGTAGCTAAGGACTAAGTGTGGGGTAAACTTAGCGTAACCCGACCTTAGCCGAAGTTAATATTCATTTTGCTTAACATTGAGCTTGTTTACTTGTGTTGACAGGTAAAATGGCAAGCAGGCAAGATAAAGGTAAGGGTGCATCAACTTCAGGCACCGGAAGGAAAAGACTCAGACTGGGCACAGCAGTCCCAGCTGCACCAGCAGTTCCACGCGGCCAGTGCCGCCAATACAGAATGAGATGGGTGACTGATGAGGGGAAGAAGTGGTATGCTAAGCACAAAGAGAACAAATATTTCCCCGAGGAGCATATAGCACGGGAGCCATTAGCACAGGAGTTCCCCCGAATAGTTCAACGGATCGAGGCTACTGGGCTAAGTTTCATATTTCAGGAGCCCAAGGAATGCAACCTGCACTTGGTCCGGGAGTTCTATGCTTATTGGAACCCGGCAATCAGAAGCCACACCATCAAGATCAAAGGGCAGATAGTCACTCTGGAACCCCAACAGCTAAATGCCATCATAGGAGCACGGGACACAGACGCCCACGTTCTCCGCCAGCTGAACATTACCCCACCGTATGCCGACATCAGACGCACACTGTGTGGGGCTCGATCCACAGCTAGATGGAGCAGACATAAAGAAAGGGGCTACCACCAGACTCTTCCATATTCTCAAATGAACAAGGAAGCCCGAATCTGGCTGAAGATAGTCTGCTCGTGCCTAATCACGGGGGTACACATGACTGATGTGACCCGGGACCGTGTTTGCCTGGTGTATGCCCTGATGAAAGGGCTGGAGATTAATGTTGGGGCGGTCATCTTATCCGCCATGAAGAGAGCCCAATTACACCAGGGCCACAAGTATGGGTTCGGTGGACTACTCACCACCTTTCTCTGGGGCCTCGACGTCGAGGAAGAGGCTTTGGATTATATCCCGCAGTTGGAGCGGTGGGCCTTGGATGTGACCAAAACTAAGGCCCCCGACACCACCCACGGGCCAGTGCTGACGCTTGGCGAGCGACATGCTCGTGATGACCAGTACATGGCGCGGATGTTTGGGATGCAAATGCTCCAGCTCAGGATCGGTGGGAGACCAGCCATGGAGGAGGAGCTATGGAAGCTCGAGCTAGATTACCCAGTTGGCGAAAATGCCAGGGCTCTATGCCGAGTGGGGCCAGCCTTTGTAGAGCCCACTGACGATGACGTCCCCACGGATGAGGAGACACGTCGGGAGGACTCCGATGTGGAGTCCGATGACGACGACGGAGGCGACTCGGACATGGGAGATGAGGCAGCAACACCTGATGAAGAAGTGGAATACTTTGACTGATCAGGGAGTTCCACCACCCAATTTTGTGATTTTTAATTTTTGTGAACACTAGGGACAGTGTTCGGTTTAAGTGTGGGGTGGGGAGTAGTTAGGTGCTGGGCTGGGCTGGTTTGCTTGTATGCTTTACTCTGTATTTTTGTATGTATGTTTCCCTGTGTTTGTGAATTTTCAAATTGTTCTGTATCTGTACATGTTTGTGGAATTGATTTGTGTTGTAGAATGTTGATGTTGCCAGCTAAGTCTGTAAAATTTTTGTAAATATTTTTTGCTTATCGAAATGATCGATAATTTTCAAATTTTGCGAAAATATTTTGTTCATATTTAAAATATTTTGTAAATAATTTTTCCATCGAAATGATCGATGTTTTGCAAAAATTTTCAATTTTTATTTTTGGGTTTCTCGGCGTTTGTTTTCGGTTCTTTAACCGAGAATGGTCCCATTGAACCGACGTCATAGTTAGTGACCGTTCCCTATGATGGATGGATGACGACCGTCTTAAGGGAAATGTAGTCGGTAGGAGTAGTTATTTTAATTTATTTTCAGTTTTTTTCTTTCTTTGGTGGATTGCATCACGGAACCTGTAGTTACTATATGGTTGTGAAATGTTGGTTGTGTGTTGTACCTGATATTCATAATGCAAAAGTGATTCATATGAAATCATGCAATTTTGTAAATATGTTGAGATACCTAGGCTGTAGAGTTCGATTCGGTGTGATTGAGGCTTAATGTTTGAATTCATGTAATTAGCTGATTGAAGAGTCTGTGAATGCATCTTGAATCGAGCATGTGCATAAAGTGTGAAGTGAGGTATTGTTATTCCATGCTATTGTGAAGTGTCTAGAACTTGCCCAATGTGTGTACAAAACGAAATGAAGGAGGTGTAGTGTTGGAAAGGATGTAGGCATTTCTTTGTTTTAACCGAGAGTTTCTAATTTTTTCTTGTCATACTTCCCCTTTATGTGATTGTATACCCTAGTCAGCCCTTTGAGCCTTTAGCCTATTCTTTCTTTCTTTTGTCCAAAAAGTATAAATTGAGCTTAATTCTTTCTTTTCATTAGCCGTAAAGTCTATACAAAACTCTTAAGCGCTTAAGAAGAAAAAAATAATTTTCCCAAAGTGTCAAAGAGTGAGAATGGTGAAAAGAAAAAGAAAAGCAGAGAGAGGGAAGAAAAGAAAAGGTTGAAGGTGCACTTGCTATAATTAAATGATAATGAAGGTGCATGAAAAACCTTTGTTATCGTGTCAAGTGTGCTTAATGAAATGGGCCATACTAAAGTAAATCATCAAGAATGGGATGATGAAAAAAAAAGAGAAAAGAGAGAAACAATGTCCATGAGTTGATGGGAATGTGTTGCAAAGGCGCTTAAGGATGCTAGTGGCTATTATTGGCTAATCCAATATATGCTAGTTTCATAGCTTCCATTACAACCCATTAAAGTCCTACGTGATCTTACGTTGCATTTCTTTATATTAGTGGAGTAATACACTAAAGGCAAGCTTATGGGTCATGACATGATGCGTGTGAATTCTTTTGGGAGAGAGAGTGAAATTAATTTTTACATGCCCCTACTTGAATGTTTGTGTGTCACATGAGCAAAAAGGGGAAGATTCTCTTGAGTTGTGAGGGCACATGCTTGATGAAAGATTGATTTTCGTGTCGGATATCTTGATTAGCTGATTTGCATGAGTTTGCTGATATCGAGAGTCGATTCTTAAAGTTTAGGAAGTCTTAATGTATTGAAGGTCATTGCATTGTTAAGACCATGCATGTTTTCTTGATGATTCGCAATATTGAATGATCGGTATGACCGTAGCTCAAATTGTCGCACCATAGTGGCAAAGGTTGGGATGTAAATTGCATGAATTGTATGTTTGTTGTTCGAGGACGAACAAGACTTTAAGTGTGGGGTAAGTGATCTTGGGAAGATTTATATGCCCAAGTGATACTCAAAAGTATCATTTTCGCCTTGTTTATCTAGCAATGTGTATACATTTTCATGTAATTGGTAATGAAACCAAGTCATAATGTTTAAAATAAAACCTAAGTGTGCTATTTATACTATTGAGAATTTTTCCCGGAATCACAAGCAACGTGGCACGGAGTGTATCGCAGAGCACTGCCTCCGTGCCACGGTGCTATCGCGCACCTTCACTGAAACTTGAGGTTCCAGGTAATTACACTCAACATGACACAGAGTGCATCACGGAGCACTGCCTCCGTGTCACGGACGTAACGAGAACCTCCACTGGAATTTGACATATTTTAATCAGCCCAGGAAGAATGCCTCCGCGATGGTAGCGTGACACGGCGCCATCAAGGAGCCCTTATTTTTGCCAACTTCCCTTGTCAACCTCCACTTCTTGCTTCAGAGTCCGTTCCCGCACTTCACCAACTTGTAGATTAGCTTCCAAAAGTTCCTTCTACCTGCAAAACAACACTAATCATGTTGGTTAGTATAAATTCACATTTATTTAAGAATCACATGAGAATGTACACGTAACAATAGATAAACAAATAGAAATTAAGCATTTGAGTATCACTTGGGCATGAAATTCTGCCCAAGATCAGGCATTTCCCAAAGCTTTATTATACATAGAAATTCTCAATTATTATCGAAAACATAATTGTAAACATGGGTAGCTTCATATCATCCTTTTCATCATCGTATCTCATCATCATCATATATTTAGCACAAATCTAGTATTTCATGCACATCTCATCCATGGGCTTTTGATTCATAAAACTACAATCATGCTTTTAAATTGAAAACACTATAAAATTTGCTCATGCTTCATATTTCAATAGTAGAATCATAATCAAATCATACCCATGTATTGAAATAGAAGATTCATTCATTTGGGTTAAAACCCCATGGATTAGACATAGAATTTCATACTTTAGAGAGGGATTGGACATGGATGTGAAAGGAATCACCCATTCATAACCTTACATACCTGTTGGTAGCTGATTCTAACACTTCTTTAGATGCCCAATAGGAATTTGAGAAGAAATTTATGAATGCTAAGCTTGATCACCCTCTCAAGTCTTCTACCTTGCATGCATGAAAGAATGAGGCCTAAAATGAACTTAATCCCTTTAGAAGTCACTATTCATAACCTAAAACATCGTAGTTTAGGCCATAGAAACTTAGGAATTACGGAAAAGCCCTTACTAAATTCGCAGAAAATAACTTCCAGGTGGTTCCAGGACCTCATGACTCGTGGTCCCAGGTCCCGACTCATGGAGCCAATCGTGAGGTACACTGCTTGAGCTTCGATAAAACTTTCCTAGCTTGGACCACGACTCACCCCATGAATCGTAGGGACTGACCATGACTCGTGGGGTCCTTCTGTGATTTCCCCACGAGTCACATCACTACTCGTGGGTGCATCTCGTGAGTCTCCTCACGACTCGATCTGAGTTTGCTGTAGAATTTCCACTTTTTCTCCATATCAACTTCTGGGTCTGACCTTTGGGCTTTTGGGGTATAACACATCACTTGTACGATATTGGACCTGTTGAGAACCAAAGGGCTCTTCAGGTGTGTCACACCCCGAATCTATACCCTGGACGAGACACGATACCTAGGATTACAAGTAACCCCAAGTCAACCCGTGGTCTATCATACCACTAGCTATTATGAGTAAAACATAGAGGAAGCTTTAAATAACGAAATAATTTAAGAAAATTGATTTAATAATAATTTTATTTATCTGAAAGAACAACAATACTGAACATCTAAAATTCTGTCCAAAAGTCAACTACTAATGATGAGTTGCTGGGACAAGCCCCCAGCTAACTCTAAAATATAACTGAAAGGAAAATAACTAAATTAAATGAAATGTAATCTTCGAAAGATGAGGACTCACCACTGCTGCTGCTGAAATCACCCGAAGAGGAGAACCTGCGACTGTATCATGAAACGATACAACATAAAAGACTATGCATCATTTCTTTGAATGTACTGAGTAAGCAGGAGAAAATATAATCCTAGATATAAACAACTGAACTAAAATGACATGCAATGACCAACTGAAATACTGAACTGAAATAACTGAAATTTACTGAGATGGTCAAGGTGACCCTGTCTGATGGTCAAAGACATGCCCTAAGTCTGAAATACTGAATCTGAAATACTGGCTGAATTGAGTTGACTAGTGGGAGAATCTATAACCGACATATAACTATGTGAGCTGGACATGGAGTTCGATGTATACACCCAATCGGTAGGACCCAATATATCGTGCCAAGGTATAAAGGCATGAACTGGATGATCACAGGTCTGGGGCCATGAGGCCAATAAAAATGTAAACTACGGTGGCAATGTTGTTCTGGGAATCTTGGTGCGCTGGAACCCCAGTCCGCTCAGTGCTAAGTCCTACTCCCACTGGATATTCCTAGACTGACTACAAAGCTGATAGCTCAAAACTGGGGCCCAAGACTAAGTCAGGAATACCTATATGAAAGCACCCTGAGAGTGTTATTGGATCGGATTCTGTATTTGGGTTCTAAGACTGGTTAGAGTTGCTTATCTGGAAGCGTCGTAACCGTCTAAAGAACAAACTGTAATCTAAGGCTGGGGTCCTAAGGCTAGTTAGGGATTCTTATCTGAAAGTGTCATGACCACCGAAAGAACCACAAAAAAACTAATACTTAGTCTAATTCTAATACTGGGAGGCACTACTGACACCTCGAGAAATTTTGTAGTCAAACTGATCAGCTGACATTTCTGACTAATACTGTTTCTAATATTTTGACTAAAACTAAACTGACCTAAATTTGACTAAGATTTCAATACAAACTAACAATAAGGGAGTCCCCAACACTTCTAAATTCAAGTAAAATTTCGATACTTAGGCACTATCACAAGATTCTAGTTTTTAGCACTCAAGAGCTAGGGATAGAATTTACTTTACAGGGACAAGCACCAATACAGTCACAAACTGGTGGAAAATGTCTACCATTATCATACAATAATATTCCACATGAATTAAACAAAGTATGAAGAATAATTTCTTAACATACGACAGTTTCAAGGCTAGAACTGATAAAGAAATATTAGGAATTTTGGGGGACACAAGGGAAGAACTATTCCCTTGTTGAATTCCCACATACCTGGCTATGAATTCCTTGGAGAAGAAAACTTGAACCGCTACAATAGATGAGAAGCGCTAGTATTGCTTGAGAGTTCTTAGAAGAGAACTTGCATTACTTTTCTGAAAATCTGAGTGGGAATGAGGGGGGAAACCATTTAGCCCCTCTAAATCCCCTCAAAATAACCTAAAACGATGTAGTTTAGGGTCTAGGAGGTTAGGAAATTATGAAAACACCCTTAGGAAACTCGTAGAAAAAAGGACCCTGCTAGTCCTCACGAGGTACTCCACGAGTCGTAAGGTAAGGGACGACTCGTGGGGTCTAGTCATGATGTGTACTAGAAGATTTCTACAAATTTCTTCAACCTGCCAATGACTGACTTCACGAGTCGTCAGGAGACCCAACAACTCGTGGTCACCTCCTGTCATCCTCATTGCCAAAAACTTCTTGTGGTCACCATAGGCGACACCACGACTCATGGTGTGCCAAATAAGTCATGGTAAGAACCCATTAAGTACATTGCCGGAATATTTCCAACTTCCAGTCAACCCTTGACCACGACTCACTTGATGACTCGTGGTTTTGACCACGACTTGTGGTCACACCTGTGGTCACTCAAATTTTTCCCAAATTTTCAACCAAGTCCGGACCCTTCCCCATGAGTTACCTAATGACTAGTGGTATACCCTACAGGTCACAGGACAACTCATTCTGTGATCTGGTGCAGAAAATCCTATTTTCTCTGTTTCAACTCCCGGGTATGGTCTTAGAGTTTTGGGGGCATTACAATATCTCCCCCTTGGGAATATTCATCCTCGAATGTTGAAAAAAACACAGAAAATCAAAGAATTGCAATCATCATACTCAAATACTGATCATGAAAGTTGAAAACTAACGGAATGACTACCTCCGACTGAACCAAAAGTCTGAACTGAATTCACTAATCATACACATATTCATTTACATGAAAGAAACTAGGACATATGAACTGTACATGCAACAGAATAGAGTTCTACGGAAAGAATTGATATCTTAAGCTGAAATTGAGTCGGTAGAGAACAAATATGGATATCTAGCCATCATATCTGCTTTGGCTTCCCATGTAGCTTCCCCAACCTTCTGATTTCTCCACAAGAATTTGACTAAAGCTACCTCCTTGTTTCTCATCTTATGAACCTGAAGGTCAAGGATCTGAATCGGGACCTCTTCGTGGGAGAGACTATCTTTCAATCCCACACTGTCCAATGGCACAACTGAAGTTGGATCTCCGATGCACTTTTTCAATAGTGACACATGGAATACTAGGTGCACAGATGCGAACTCTGATGGTAACTCTAGCTCATAGGCTACCTTGCCAATTCGCTTCAGAATTTTGTAAGGTCCCACATATCTCGAACTGAGTTTTCCTTTCTTCCCAAATCTCATCACCCTTTCATTGGGGAAATTTTCAAATAAACCCAGTCATCCACTACAAACTCCAACTCTCTTCTCCTCACATCAGCATAATATTTCTGACAACTCTAAGCTACTATCAATCTTTCTTTGATGATATGTACCTTCTACTTAGCTTCATGAATCGAGCTAGCCCAATTAAAGTAGCTTCGCCAACCTCAAACCACCCGATAGGAGATCTGCACCTTCTACCATACAATGCCTCAACCGGGGATATTTGGATACGGATTGGTAGCTGTTGTTGTATGCAAACTCGATGAGAGGCAAGTGATTATCCCAATTTCTCTTGAAATCAATCACATAGTCTCTCAGCATATCTTCTAAGGTCTGAATAGTCCGTTCAGCTTGTCCATCTGTATGAGGGTGAAAAGTTGTGCTGAGCTTGACCTGGGTATCAATTCCCTTTTGAAAGGACTTCCAGAAGTGAGAGGTGAATTGGGTACCTCTATCTGAAGTAATGGATAAAGGCATCCCATAAGCCAACTCCTGGATATAAAGCTTAGTATAGTCCTCAGTTGAGTTTGTTGTTTTAACTGGGACGAAGTGTGCTGACTTAGTCATCCGGTCTACTATCACCCAAATTGAATCATGCTGCCGACAAGTCCAAGGTAGACCTATAATAAAGTCCATATTTACTTCTTCCCACTTTCATGTTTGTATGCCGATATCCTGAGTGATACCTCCCGATCTCTGGTGTTCTACTTTGACTTAATGGCAGTTCGAGCACTTAGCTACAAATTCACCAATGTCTCTCTTCATGCCATTCCACCAGTAAATATCCCGTAAATCACGGTATATCTTAGTAGCACCAGGGTGGATAGAATATCTTGAACTGTGTGCTTTGTCCAGTATCTCTTGGCTCAAATCACCCACGTCCGATACATACAGCCTACCGTAGTAACGGAGCACACCATCTCTCCCTTTGGAGAAAGCCTCAACTTATTTTCTAAGAACCGCTTCCTTTAGCTTAAGTAGTATGGGATCTTCATCCTGTCTGGACTTAACTTCAACAACCAAAGAAGAATCTGACGCACTTTGCATTACCACTCCACCCTCAGCTGTATCAACAACCTGCACCCCTAACCGAGCTAGTCTATGAATATCCTTCGCTAGTTCCTTTCTGCCCTCTTCAACATGGGCCACGCTCCCCATAGACAACCTGCTTAGGGCACCAACCACCACATTGGCTTTGCCCGGATGGTACAACACACTCATGTCATAATCCTTCAGCAATTTTAACCATCTTCTCTGATGGAGATTTAGATCCTTCTTACTGAATACATACCGAAGGCTCTTGTGATCGGTGAAAACATCCACATGAGCCTCGTAAAGGTAGTGTCTCAATTTATTTGATGCAAACACAACTGCTGCCAACTCCAAGTCATGAGTCGGATAATTCTTTTCATGAACCTTGAGTTGTCTGGAGGTGTAGGTTATCACCTTGCCCCACTGCAACAGAACACAACCGAGTCCAACTCTGAAAGAATCACAATACACAACGAGCCCATCTGTTCCTTTTGGTAAGGTCAAAACTGGAGCAATAGCGAGTCGAGTCTTCAACTCCTGGAAACTCTTCTCACACGCATCTGACCACTGGAATTTCACCTTTTTTTATTCAACTTAGTCAGAGGGGACAACATCAGGTGAGGCCTCCTGGTCCTGTCGACCGCCAAAAGCATAAAATCGAGGATGACGAAGCAACCACTGACTAAGTTGAATAAAAAAAAGGTGAAATTCCAGTGGTCAGATGCGTGTGAGAAGAGTTTCCAAGAGTTGAAGACTCGACTCACTATTGCTCCAGTTTTGACCTTACCAAAAGGAACAGATGGGCTCGTTGTGTATTGTGATTCTTTCAGAGTTGGACTCGGTTGTGTTCTGATGCAGTGGGGCAAGGTGATAACCTACACCTCCAGACAACACAAGGTTCATGAAAAGAATTATCCAACTCATGACTTGGAGTTGGCAGCAGTTGTGTTTGCATCAAATAAATTGAGACACTACCTTTACGAGGCTCATGTGGATGTTTTCACCGATCACAAGAGCCTTCGGTATGTATTCAGTAAGAAGGATCTAAATCTCCATCAGAGAAGATGGTTAAAATTGCTGAAGGATTATGACATGAGTGTGTTGTACCATCCGGGCAAAGCCAATGTGGTGGTTGGTGCCCTAAGCAGGTTGTCTATGGGGAGCGTGGCCCATTTTGAAGAGGGCAGAAAGGAACTAGCGAAGGATATTCACAGAATAGCTCGGTTAGGGGTGTAGTTGGTTGATACAGCTGAGGGTGGAGTGGTAATGCAAAGTGCGTCAGATTCTTCTTTGGTTGTTGAAGTTAAGTCCAGACAGGATAAAGATCCCATACTACTTAAGCTAAAGGAAGCGGTTCTTAGAAAATAAGTTGAGGCTTTCTCCAAAGGGAGAGATGGTGTACTCCGTTACTACGGTAGGCTGTATGTATCGGACGTGGGTGATTTGAGCCAAGAGATACTGGACAAAGCACACAGTTCAAGATATTCTATCCACCCTGGTGCTACTAAGATATACCGTGATTTACGGGATATTTACTGGTGGAATGGCATGAAGAGAGACATTGGTGAATTTGTAGCTAAGTGCTCGAACTGCCAGTAAGTCAAAGTAGAACACTCGAGATCGGGAGGTATCACTCAGGATATCGGCATACAAACATGAAAGTGGGAAGAAGTAAATATGGACTTTATTATAGGTCTACCTTGGACTCGTCGGCAGCATGATTCAATTTGGATGATAGTAGACCGGATGACTAAGTCAGCACACTTCATCCCAGTTAAAACAACAAACTCAACTGAGGACTATACTAAGCTTTATATCCAGGAGTTGGCTTATGGGATGCCTTTATCCATTACTTCAGATAGAGGTACCCAATTCACCTCTCACTTCTGGAAGTCCTTTCAAAAG
The DNA here is from genome assembly GCA_035772735.1 of Datura wrightii. Lineage (NCBI taxonomy): Eukaryota > Viridiplantae > Streptophyta > Magnoliopsida > Solanales > Solanaceae > Datura > Datura wrightii. Next base: position 67,757,010 of record JASDFA010000003.1, on the reverse strand, counting down.
GGAATTGATACCCAGGTCAAGCTCAGCACAACTTTTCACCCTCATACAGATGGACAAGCTGAACGGACTATTCAGACCTTAGAAGATATGCTGAGAGCCTATGTGATTGATTTCAAGGGAAATTGGGATAATCACTTGCCTCTCATCGAGTTTGCATACAACAACAGCTACCAATCCGTATCCAAATATCCCCGTTTGAGGCATTGTATGGTAGAAGGTGCAGATCTCCTATCGGGTGGTTTGAGGTTGGCGAAGCTACTTTAATTGGGCTAGCTCGATTCATGAAGCTAAGTAGAAGGTACATATCATCAAAGAAAGATTGATAGTAGCTTAGAGTTGTCAGAAATCTTATGCTGATGTGAGGAGAAGAGAGTTGGAGTTTGTAGTGGATGACTAGGTTTATTTGAAAATTTCCCCAATGAAAGGGTGATGAGATTTGGGAAGAAAGGAAAACTTAGTTTGAGATATGTGGGACCTTACAAAATTCTGAAGCGAATTGGCAAGGTAGCCTATGAGCTAGAGTTACCATCAGAGTTCGCATTTGTGCACCCAGTATTCCATGTGTCACTATTGAAAAAGTGCATCGGAGATCCAACTTCAGTTGTGCCATTGGACATTGTGGGATTGAAAGATAGTCTCTCGTACGAAGAGGTCCCGATTCAGATCCTTGACCTTCAGGTTCGTAAGTTGAGAAACAAGGAGGTAGCTTTAGTCAAATTCTTGTGGAGAAATCAGAAGGTTGGGGAAGCTACGTGGGAAGCCAAAGCAGATATGATGGCTAGATACCCATATTTGTTCTCTACCGACTCAATTTCAGCTTAAGGTATCAATTCTTTCCATAGAACTCTATTCTGTTGCATGTACAGTTCATACGTCCTAGTTTCTTTCATGTAAATGAATATGTGTATGATTAGTGAATTCAGTTCAGACTTTTGGTTCAGTCGGAGGTAGTCATTCCGTTAGTTTTCAACTTTCATGATCAGTATTTGAGTATGATGATTGCAATTCTTTGATTTTCTGTGTTTTTTTTCAACATTCGAGGATGAATATTCCCAAGGGGGAGATATTGTAATGCCGCCAAAACTCTAAGACCATACCCGGGAGTTGAAATAGAGAAAATAGGATTTTTTGCACCAGATCACAGAATGAGTTGTCCTGTGACCTGTAGGGTATACCACTAGTCATTAGGTAACTCATGGGGAAGGGTCCGGACTTGGTTAAAAATTTGGGAAAAATTTGAGTGACCACAGGTGTGACCACAAGTCGTGGTCAAAACCACGAGTCGTCAAGTGAGTCATGGTCAAGGGTTGACTGGAAGTTGGAAATATTCCGGCAATGTACTTAATGGGTTCTTACCATGACTTATTTGGCACACCATGAGTCGTGGTGTCGCCTATGGTGACCACAAGAAGTTTTTGGCAATGAGGATGACGGGAGGTGACCACGAGTTGTTGGGTCTCCTGACGACTCGTGAAGTCAGTCATTGGCAGGTTGAAGAAATTTGTAGAAATCTTCTAGTACACATCATGACTAGACCACACGAGTCGTCCCTTACCTTACGACTCGTGGAGTACCTCGTGAGGACTAGCAGGGTCCTTTTTTCTGCGAGTTTCCTAAGGGTGTTTTCATAATTTCCTAACCTCCTAGACCCTAAACTACAACGTTTTGGGTTATTTTGAGGGGATTTAGAGGGGCTATATGGTTTTCCCCCTCATTCCCACTCAGATTTTCAGAAAAGTAATGCAAGTTCTCTTCTAAGAACTCTCAAGCAATACTAGCGCTTCTCATCTATTGTAGCGGTTCAAGTTTTCCTCTCCAAGGAATTCATTGCCAGGTATGTGGGAATTCAACAAGGGAATAGTTCTTCCCTTGTGTCCCCCAAAATTCCTAATATTTCTTTATCAGTTCTAGCCTTGAAACTGTCGTATGTTAAGAAATTATTCTTCATACTTTGTTTAATTCATGTGGAATATTATTGTATGATAATGGTAGACATTTTCCACTAGTTTGTGACTGTATTGGTGCTTGTCCCTTTAAAGTAAATTCTATCCCTAGCTCTTGAGTGCTAAAAACTAGAATCTTGTGATAGTGCCTAAGTATCGAAATTTTACTTGAATTTAGAAGTGTTGGGGACTCCCTTATTGTTAGTTTGTATTGAAATCTTAGTCAAATTTAGGTCAGTTTAGTTTTAGTCAAAATATTAGAAACAGTGTTAGTCAGAAATGTCAGCTGATCAGTTTGACTACAAAAATTCTCGAGGTGTCAGTAGTTCCTCCCAGTATTAGAATTAGACTAAGTATTAGTTTTTTTGTGGTTCTTTAGGTGGTCATGACACTTTCAGATAAGAAGCCCTAACTAGCCTTAGGACCCCAGCCTTAGATTACAGTTTGTTCTTTAGACGGTTACGACGCTTCCAGATAAGCAACTCTAACCAGTCTTAGAACCCAGATACAGAATCCGATCCAATAACACTCTCAGGGTGCTTTCATATAGGTATTCCTGACTTAGTCTTGGGCCCCAATTTTGAGCTATCAGCTTTGTAGTCAGTCTAGGAATATCCAGTGGGAGTAGGACTTAGCACTGAGCGGACTGGGGTTCCAGCGCACCAAGATTCCCAGAACAACATTGCCACCGTAGTTTACATTTTTATTGGCCTCATGGCCCCAGACCTGTGATCATCCAGTTCATGCCTTTATACCTTGGCACGATATATTGGGTCCTACCGATTGGGTGTATACATCGAACTCCATGTCCAGCTCACATAGTTATATGTCGGTTATAATTTCTCCCACTAGTCAACGCAATTCAGCCAGTATTTCAGATTCAGTATTTCAGACTTAGGGCATGTCTTTGACCATCAGACAGGGTCACCTTGACCATCTCAGTAAATTTCAGTTATTTCAGTTCAGTATTTCAGTTGGTCATTGCATGTCATTTTAGTTTAGTTGTTTATATCTAGGATTATATTTTCTCCTGCTTACTCAGTACATTAAAAGAAATGATGCATAGTCTTTTATGTTGTATCGTTTCATGATACAGTCGCAGGTTCTCCTCTTCGGGTGATTTCAGCAGCAGCAGTGGTGAGTCCTCATCTTTCGAAGATTACATTTCATTTAATTTAGTTATTTTCCTTTCAGTTATATTTTAGAGTTAGCTGGGGGCTTGTCCCAGCAACTCATCATTAGTAGTTGACTTTTGGACAGAATTTTAGATGTTCAGTATTGTTGTTCTTTCAGATATATAAAATTATTATTAAATCAATTTTCTTAAATTATTTCGTTATTTAAAGCTTCCTCTATGTTTTACTCATAATAGCTAGTGGTATGATAGACCACGGGTTGACTTGGGGTTACTTGTAATCCTAGGTATCGTGTCTCGTCCAGGGTATAGATTCGGGGCGTGACACACCTGAAGAGCCTTTTGGTTCTCAACAGGTCCAATATCGTACAAGTGATGTGTTATACCCCAAAAGCCCAAAGGTCAGACCCAGAAGTTGATATGGAGAAAAAGTGGAAATTCTACAGCAAACTCAGATCGAGTCGTGAGGAGACTCACGAGATGCACCCACGAGTAGTGATGTGACTCGTGGGGAAATCACAGAAGGACCCCACGAGTCATGGTCAGTCCCTACGATTCGTGGGGTGAGTCGTGGTCCAAGCTAGGAAAGTTTTATCGAAGCTCAAGCAGTGTACCTCACGATTGGCTCCATGAGTCGGGACCTGGGACCACGAGTCATGAGGTCCTGGAACCACTTGGAAGTTATTTTCTGCGAATTTAGTAAGGGCTTTTCCGTGATTCCTAAGTTCCTATGGCCTAAACTACGATGTTTTAGGTTATGAATAGTGACTTTTAAAGGGATTAAGTTCATTTTAGGCCTCATTCTTTCATGCATGCAAGGTAGAAGACTTGAGAGGGTGATCAAGCTTAGCATTCATAAATTTCTTCTCAAATTCCTATTGGGCATCTAAAGAAGTGTTAGAATCAGCTACCAACAGGTATGTAAGGTTATGAATGGGTGATTCCTTTCACATCCATGTCCAATCCCTCTCTAAAGTATGAAATTCTATGTCTAATCCATGGGGTTTTAACCCAAATGAATGAATCTTCTATTTCAATACATGGGTATGATTTGATTATGATTCTACTATTGAAATATGAAGCATGAGCAAATTTTATAGTGTTTTCAATTTAAAAGCATGATTGTAGTTCTATGAATCAAAAGCCCATGGATGAGATGTGCATGAAATACTAGATTTGTGCTAAATATATGATGATGATGAGATACGATGATGAAAAGGATGATATGAAGCTACCCATGTTTACAATTATGTTTTCGATAATAATTGAGAATTTCAATGTATAATAAAGCTTTGGGAAATGCCTGATCTTGGGCAGAATTTCATGCCCAAGTGATACTCAAATGCTTCATTTCTATTTGTTTATCTATTGTTACGTGTACATTCTCATGTGATTCTTAAATAAATGTGAATTTATACTAACCAACATGATTAGTGTTGTTTTGCAGGTAGAAGGAACTTTTGGAAGCTAATCTACAAGTTGGTGAAGTGCGGGAACGGACTCGGAAGCAAGAAGTGGAGGTTGACAAGGGAAGTTGGCAAAAATAAGGGCTCCACGATGGCGTCGTGTCACGCTACCATCGTGGAGGCATTCTTCCTGGGCTGATTAAAATATGTCAAATTCCAGTGGAGGTTCGCGTTACGTCCGTGACACGGAGGCAGTGCTCCGTGATGCACTCTGTGTCACGTTGAGTGTAATTACCTGGAACCTCAAGTTTCAGTGAAGGTGCGCAATAGCACCGTGGCACGGAGGCAGTGCTCTGCGATACACTCCGTGCCACGTTGCTTGTGATTCCAGGAAAAATTCTCAATAGTATAAATAGCACACTTAGGTTTTATTTTAAACATTATGACTTGGTTGAGCAAGAACGTGGGTTGCAGGCAGTTGAGAGGATGAAAATTCTAGGGTTATTCTCTTCTTTTTTCTCTTTAATTTCAATTTCTTGTATGAATTCTACTTATTTGAAGATGTTTAATTCACAAATGAGTGGCTAATTTACCTGTTGCTGAGGTTAAGGATAATTGTAGAGGAATGTAATTATTAATCATTTCAGTTTTCATCTTTTTTTCAATGGTTGTTCTATCAATTCTTGTTTTTACTGCATTAATGTTTAGCCAATGTTAATGTATATCTTAGAAATCCAATTTTGATTTTGAAAAGGAAAGGAATTGGACAGATGTGAATTGGTAGGATATGATCTTTTCTTAGTTGAGAAAATTGGGAATTGATTTACGTTCAGAATAGAAATATATCTGAAAGTCTTATTAGTCATTTATGGAATCGGTTATGTATGGCTAGAGCATGAGATTCTTATATCACAGAAATGTAGAATAAGGTCTCATGATTCTTTAATTGGATAGGAGTCGAATGATCCAATCCATAGGCAATTAATTCCTGACTAGCAATCGAAGAGAAGATTAGCTAAATTGAATTTATTAATTACAACCCTGCATGCTTTCCTTAACCTTATCTTGTCCATTGCTATTGTTCAGACTCAAATTATAATCTTGACTTAGATTTGTATTGCTTAGTGATCTTAACTCATAAAACATTATTTATTTGGTTGTCTGCATTCATAGAGATATTGTTCACTGACGCTTAAGTTACTTAATACCGTAGTTCAGTCCCTGTGGGATCGATACTTGGCTTGAAATAAAGCAACTTTACTACTTGTACGACCACGTGCACTTGCCTGTAGTTTTGGCTCGAACAAGTTCTTGGCGCCGTTGCCGGGGAATGGAAATTGGTAAATTTAATTTCTTAGTGTTAGTTTACGAATTCAATATAAGTGCTGACAACTTGATCTTAGCCTTTCTCTTGCAGGTACTGAATTTTTCTGAACGTTGGCAAGAGATAAGGAGTTGGTGGATTCATTTATAGAGCCGGAGACACAATTTTATCGCCAGCGAAGAGAAGCTCTAGAGAAGAAACTACAGTTGCTAAGACAGGCAATTCTGGAGCAGCAACAGAATCTACCTCTTGTAAGGGTAGTTTTAGTGCCCGAAGAGATGCCAGCTAGGCCGGTCCACGAAGTGGCAATCCCACATGCAAATAATGTTACATCTAGTATCCATCGACCAAAGCCAGGAGGGAAGTTCGAGCTTAAGCAGAATATGGTGCAGTTGTTGCACACCAGCGGGCAATTCACAGGTCTCCCTCATGAAGATTCACAACAACATCTCCAAAACGTTTTGGAGATAAGTGACACTTATATTCCCGCTGGAGTATCATCCGACTATATGTGGCTTACATTATTCCCGTTCTCACTTTTGGGGGAAGCAAAGAGGTGGTTGAAAGCTGAACCACCTAGTTCTATCACCACTTGGGGATGATCTTGCAAGGAAGTTTTTGATACGATTCTTTCCATCTGGGAAGACAGCCAGACTTAGAAGTCAGATTCTAAGTTTCAAACGGAGAGAGGGTGAGAATTTGTATCAAGCTTGGGAGAGGTTCAAGTCGATGTTAAGGGAATGTCCTCATCATCACCAGTCTAATGATGTGTCGGTGCACACATTCATTGAGGGTTTGGAACCACATACTAAAATTTTGTTAGATTCAACAGCTGGTGGGCAGGCATTGGAGAAGACTTATGAGGAGCTTTACACTTTGTTAAACCGTATTTCACAGGGAAATCCATAATGGAATGCGGATTCAACACGAGGAGGAACAAGGAAACCTGCCGGAGTCTTTGAGGTAGATGGTTTTACAGCTATTGCTGCACAGATAGCTGCGTTGCAAAATCAGCTCAACACCCACTTCAGCAGTATGAGCTTTAATCAAGCACAAGCCCCAGTTAATGTCATTCATCGGGTATGGTGTGAAGTATGTGGGAGTAGTGAACACTCAGCTGAGTGTTGTGATGCCAATCCAGACTCTGTAAATTTTGTTGGGAATGTCCAAAGGAACAATAATCAATAATATTGCAACAGTTACAACTCAAATTAGAGGAATCATCCGAATTTCTCTTGGGGGAGTATTAGCCACCAAGGACAGAGTTCGAATCAGGGCGTGCAGAGAAATCAAGGGGGGCATCAGAATTTTCAGTCTCTATACAGAGGAAACAATACACCTCCTCCACCACCCAACAACATTGAGGATATGTTCAAAACAATTATAGCTAACCAAACGTAGATGCAGGCTGATTATGTGAAATTAGCGGCTGATATGAAAAATCAACAATTAGTTACAAAAGCCTTACAGTATCAGTTTGGACAGTTAGCTGGAGCTCAAAACACCAGGCCTAGGGGAGGACTTCCAAGTGATATTGACCCAAATCCCAAGCAGGTCAATGCAGTTACAACAAGGAGTGGCAACTTAAGGAGGTGGAACCAGAAAGACCACCTCAGCAATCTGGAGCAGTGGAAAAAGATAGGGAACATGATGATGTGAGGGGGAAGGAAAAGGCAGCTGAGACAGAAAGACCACCACCACCGTTCCCTTAGAGATTAAAGAAGCACAAGGAAGAAGCTTGCTTTAAGAAATTCATGGAAGTGCTAAAATAGGTACACATTAATTTACCTCTAGTTGATGATTTGCAGGGAGTGCCGAAATATGCCAAGTATATCTAGGACATCATAGCAAACAAAAGAAGATTGACGGAGTATGCTATGGTGGCACTTACTGAGGAATGCACCTCCCAGATACAGAACAGGTTGCCGACAAAGCTCAAGCATCCTGGGAGCTTTACCATTCAGATTACAATTGGGAAAAGTATTTGAGATCGCGGATTATGTGATTTGGGAGCAAGCCTAAACTAGATGCCGACATCGGTTTTCAAGAAGTTGGGGCTGGGCAGCCCTAGACCAACTACAGTTATCTTGTAGCTAGCTAACCATTCTTTGGCCAGACCAGATGGTATTGTGGAGGATGTGCTAGTGTAAGTGGGCTCCCTCATTTTCCTGGTGGATTTTATTATCTTGGATTTCGAGCCGGATGCGGAAGTTCCATTTATTTTGGGATGTCCTTTCTTGGCAACCGGGCGAGCTTTGATTGATGTGGCTGCTGGGCAGCTAATCATGTGAGCACATGACAAAGTAGAGGTTTTTGATGTGTATAAGGCTATGAAACTACCGGCCATTTTTGAGGAGCTATCAACAATCAATGTGCTAAATCAGGAATCAATTCTACAGATTGTTGACTCACAGGACCCATTGGAGAGAGCCTTGATGGGATCCGATCATTTTGGAGACATTGCTACGTATGAGATGGTGCAGACGCTGAACGAGCCAAAATGGTTTCCCAGGAAGCAAGACTTTCAGCCATTGATGAGGTCATTGGAACCATTGCCAAAACCATCAATTGAGGAGGCACCAAAATTAGAGTTGAAGACATTGCCTCCACATCTAAAGTATGTATTTTTGGGGGAAGATGACACCTTTCCAGTCATCATTTCCGCAGAACTGACAGAGGCACAAGTAAAAGACGCATTGGTGGTCCTTAAGAGGCGGAAGAAAGCAATGGGTTGGAAAATGTCGGACATTAGAGGAATTAATCCAGCTTTTTGCACACACAAGACTTTTATGGAGGAAGGATCCAAGCCAACTGTGTAACATCAGCGGAGGTTGAATCTGGTGATGAAGGATGTAGTTAGGAAGGAAGTGATCAAGTGGCTTGATGCAGGTGTGGTATGTCCCATTTCAGACAGTGAATGGGTTAGCCCAGTTCAGTGTGTTCCAAAGAAAGGAGGGATGACTGTGGTCACCAACGAAAAGAATGAGCTGATTTCCACCTGTACAGTCACAGGCTGGCGAATTTGCATGGATTACAGGAAGCTAAATGAGGCCACGAGGAAAAATCATTATCCTATTCCATTTAATGATCAGATTTTGGATAGGTTGGCAAGGAAAGAGTATTATTGTTTTCTTGATGGATATTCTGGCTATAATCAAATAGCCATAGCTCTAGAGGATCGGGAGAAGACCACTTTTACATGTCCTTATGGGACATATGCTTTCAGGCGGATGCCATTTGGTCTATGCAATGCACCAGCCACATTCCAGAGATGCATGATGGCGATCTTTCATGATATGGTGGAATATTTTGTCGAGGTATTTATGGATGACTTTTCTGTTTTCGGTAATTCATTTGCTACATGTTTGCAGAATCTTGAAAGGGTGCTAGCTCAATGTGAAGACTCTAACCTTGTGCTCAACTTGGAGAAATGTCATTTTTTAGTCAATGAGGGTATCGTCCTTGGCCATAAGGTGTCATACAAAGGGTTGGAAGTCGATCGTGCAAAGATTGAAGTGATCGAAAAGCTACCACCACCAGTGTCAGTGAAGGGTGTTCGCAGTTTTCTCGGACATGCAGGGTTCTACAGAAGGTTCATCGAGAACTTCTCAAAAATGTCTAGACCGATATGCCAGTTGCTAGAAAAAGAGGTGAAGTTCGAGTTTGACAAAGATTGTGTTAAAGCATTCGAGGAGCTAAAACAGAAGCTGGTAGAAGCGCCTATTCTCATCTCTCCGGATTGGGAACAATTGTTTGAATTAATATTTGATGCAAGTGACGTGGCTGTAGGAGTCGTATTGGGGCAACGGAGGAATAAAATTTTTCATTCCATTCATTATGCAAGCAAAACACTTGATGCAACCCAAGTCAATTATACAGTCACGGAAAAGGAGATGCTAGCATTGGTGTTTGCCTTTGATAAATTCAGGTCCTACCTGGTAGGTTCGAAAGTAGTGGTGTATACTGATCATGCAGCAATTTGGTATTTGTTTAACAAGAAGGATGCAAAGCCCAGACTAATTAGATGGATATTGTTGCTACAAGAGTTTGACCTAGAGATTTGGGACAGAAAGGGGAGCGAGAATCAAGTGGCAGATTACCTATCGTGATTGGAAAGCTGGTTGCATGTAAAGGAAGGTGAAAACATCAAAGAAGAGTTCCCAGATGAGCAGCTCTTGGCAATAAGCTAAGCTGAAATCCCTTGGTATGCAGATATTGTGAACTTGCTGGTAAGTGGAGTCTACCCACTGGAGGCTACGACTCAGCAAAGAAAGAAGTTGAGACATGATTGCAGATATTACATATGGGATGAGCCATATTTGTTTAAGCAGGGAATGGATCAAGTGATGAGACGATGCATCCCAGAGAGCTAGATTGTAGAAGTATTGAGGAGTTGTTACACATCGTTGTGTGGAGGGCACCACGGAGAAGAGCGGACAGCTCACAAGCTGCTACAGTAAGGTTTCTTTTGGCCTACATTGTTCAGCGATTCTATAGCATACGTAAAAATGTGTGATAGATGCCAAAGAACAGGCATAATTGGTAGAAGACAGGAGATGCCACTGCAGCAGATATTAGAAGTGGAGATTTTTTATGTATGGGGAATAGACTTCATGGGCCCGTTTCTACTGCCATTTGGTAATCGTTACATCTTGGTAGCGGTTGACTATGTATCTAAGTGGGTCGAGGCAATAGATTGTCCCAAGAATGACAACAAGGTGGTGACGAAATTTGTGAAAAAGCAAATTTTCACCAGGTTCAGGACACCCAGAGCCATTATCAGTGATGGAGGGGCTCATTTTGTGAATGCGAGTTTCAAGAGCTTTCTAGCTAAATATGGGGTGCGGCACAAGGTAGCAACAGCATATAATCCCCAAACTAACGGGCAAGTGGAGGTGTCAAATACAGAGATAAAGTAGATTCGACAGAAGATAGTTAATGCACAACGAATTGATTGGTCAAGCAAACTCGACGATGCGTTGTGGGGTTATAGAACTGCATACAAGACACCCATTGGGACTTCTCCATACAAATTGGTCTATGGAAAGGCATGTCATCTGCCTGTGGAGCTAGAACATCGAGCTTTTTGGGCCGTGAGAAAGCTGAACATGGATCCGGAGCTAGCAGGGAAGAAGAGGTTGATGCAACTCAGAGAACTAGATGAGTTTCGATGGCATGCCTATGAAAGTGCCAAATGCTACAAAGAGAAAACTAAACGGTGGCACGAAAGGCATATGGTGCATCGGATCTTTGAGCCGGGGCAGAAAGTGTTGTTATTTAATTCAAGGTTGAAGCATTTTCCAGGAAAGTTGTGGTCCAAGTGGTCAGGGCCGTTTGAAGTGGTGAGAATGACCCCACATGGGGCACTGGAGTTGTGCAAGAAGATAGAAGTGCCACATTTTTGGTGAACGGGCAAAGATGTAAGCATTATTGGGGTGAGGACGTTATTCGAGAGAAGACGTCGATCACTCTAGAGGATGATTGAGAATGAATAGCGTCGAGCTGCAACGGTAAATCAAGCGCTGCACGGGAGGCAACCCGTGACTGTGTTGTAATAGAAGAGTAGAATTATTTGAAGAGAAAAAAAAAGAGAAAAAGAAAAAATACAAAGAAAAATAAAAATAAAAATTGTTGCGTTGCAACCTATGATTTCTAACCAATTTCTTGTGGTGAAATGAATTTCAGGTGGAACAGAGGGCAAAAATACAAAAAAGTGCAAAGGAAAAAAAATCAAGGTAAGAAAATAAAAATTGGCACATTCCAGTGAGCCTACGCGATGGCTCCATGTCACGGAGGGGGGCCTCCACGTTAACCTCCGTGACACGTTGAGATGTATTCCGAATTTTTAAAAAATTTCCAGAATACATGCGCGATGGCTCCGCGTCACAGAGGCAGTGCTCCCCGTTACCCTCCGTGACACGTTGAGGTGTATTTCGCATCGGGTCACCTCGGGTCACCGGGTAACCCACGTGAAAAACCTCTTTTAAACCCCAATTTCCTTCATTTTTTTCTTATTCTTTCAATCCCTCTGCGACCCACACCCAAAATTCCCTTCTCTCCCAATGTGACACAGACCTAGTGATCAAAATTCTTCGAGTTTTCCTCAATTTCATCAAGGTAAAGGTATGTTCTTGAATTTTTCCTTAGTATTGCTCAAAATTTCGATTCTTGAACATGTTTTGTGATGGAACTTTGCCCTAAGTGAGAAATAACTTTGAAATCAATTGAGTTATGCTTGAATGATGTTCATAGTATCGTTGATATAGATTAGCTCAATGATTGCATGATTATTGAAATTCTTACTACATTGTGAGCTAGGGTTGAGGATTGAATAGGAAGAAGACAAAATGCCTGAAAATGTTGATGAATTGGGTTGTGCATGTTGTTTGAAGTGAAATGTATTGTGATTGATGTTGAATATGCCAATGTAGAAGAGGGATTTTCGGGAGAATGTAATTGGAGAATTACATAGGTTGTTGTGAAAAAATAAAAATTGCAAAGTGCTAATGATGAGATAATTGAATCGATGGAGAATTTTTATTCATTGTACGAAGTCTGAGTAGTACAAAGTAATTTCTCCATCGACTTATATGAATGCACTAAGCATGTTGAATGCTAAGAATGGCAAAATCATGAATGTCTTGTCAAAATTGTGTTGATTGCGGCTAAAGACTAAGTGTGGGGTGATCCAATTAAACACAACATTAGTTGTAGCTAATTATGACTTGAATAACATTGAGACTGTATGTTTGAATGTACAGGAACAATGTCAGGCCGACAGGACAAGGGCAAGGGCTCATCCACACGGGCGCAAACAGAAAGAGGGTAAGATTGGGGAGAACAGTTCCAGCAGCACCAGCGGTTCCTAGAGGGCAACGCCCACAATATGGAACCAGATGGGTGACTGATGAGGGGAAGAAGTGGTATGCCAAACACAAAGAAACCAAATACTTCCCGGAGGAGCATATAACACGGGAACCACTGGCATAGGAATTCCCGCGGATTGTACAAAAGATTGACACCGCTGGGCTGAACTTCATTTTCGAAGAACCCAGGGAGTGCAATCTCTATCTTATCTGGGAGTTCTATACCAATTGGAACCCGACCTTACGCAGCCACACCATAAAAATCAGAGGGCAGGTTGAAACCTTTGAACCCCACGATTTGAATGCAATCCTGGGGGCGCGGGACACAGACGCTCATGTCCTCCGTCAGTTGAACATCACCCCACCTTACGCGGACATCAGATGCACCTTATGTGGAGCCCGATTGACAGCCAAGTAGAGTAGGCACAAGGATAGGGGCTACCATCAGACATTACCCTATTTTCAGATGAACAGGGAGGCTCAGATTTGGTTGAAGATTGTTTGTTCGTGCCTGATCCCGGGGGTGCACATGACAGATGTCACCTGGGATAGAGTTTGTCTGGTGTATGCATTGATGAAGGGGCTAGAAATCAATGTTGGGGCGGTGATCAACTCCGCCATGAAGAGAGCCCGACTGCATCAGGGCATAGATATAGGTTCGGTGGTCTGCTTACCACGTTCCTGAGGGGCCACGATATTGAGGAGGAGGCCTTAGATTACATCCCTCAAATCTACAGGTGTGCCTTGGATGTCACCAAAACCAAGGTACCTGACACTACTTATGGGTCGGTGCTCACACTAGCCGAGCGACATGCTCGGGATGATCAGTACATGGCCCGCATGTACGGGATGCAGATATTGCAGCTACGCATCGGAGGACGGCCCACAATAGAGGATGAGCTGTGGCAGCTCGAGTTGGATTACCCATTCAATGAAAATGCCCGAGCCTTATGCCAAGTGGGGCCCGCATTTGTGGAGCCCGTGGATGATGATGTCCCTACCGACGAGGAGACACGCCGGGAGGACTCAGATGTTGAGTCAGACGAGGATGGCGGGGGCGATTCTGATATGGGAGACGAAGCACTGGAACCTGATGAAAAAGTTGAATACTTTGATTAATCAGGGAGTTTCACCACCAAACTTTAGTGATATTTTGCAATTATGGGAACACTGGGGACAGTGTTTGGCTTAAGTATGGGGTGGGAGTAGATGGGTGCTAGCTGTTTTGTTTATGTTTTGTTTATGTTTGTTGTGCTTGTGCTAAATGTGACCCTGTGACTATGCGTTCCGTGTTCTGTAATTAATGTTGGTGTTGTAATGAATCGTGAGCTGCTGTTGTGTTGAGCTGTTGTTGTGTGTGATGTGTACATATTTTTTTCAATTATATTTTTATCTTTTTCTATCAAAATTTATTTGTTGAAATTTTTTTATGTTGGGTTTCTCGATTTTTGTTTTCGGTGCTTTTCCCGAGAATAGTCCCATTGAACCGACGTCGTAGATAGCGACTGTTCCCTATGATGGATAGGTGACGACCGTCTTAAGGGAAATGTAGTCAATAGGAGTAGTTTTTCTCTTTTTTTTCTTCTTTCTTTTGTTTGTTTCCCAAATGTATCACTAATTAATGGTTCGGAATTCTTGTTACGTGTTGTACATGATATTATGATGCAAGTGTTATTCGTATGAAAGCATGCAAATGTGTTAAACATGTTGAGATACCTAGCCATAGAGTTCGATTCGGTGTGATTGAGGCTTAATAGTGAATTCTTGTAATTAGCTGATTGAGGAGTCTGTGAATATGTCTTAAGTTGAGCATGTGCAATGAGTGTGAGGTGAGGTTTCGACTATTCCATGCTATTGTGAAGTGTCTAGAACTTGCCTGTGTGTGTACTAAATGAAATGAAGGATGTTGATTGTAGGAAAGGGTGTAGGCATTTCTTTGAATAAATCGAAAGTTTCTCCTTTATCATACCTACTTTGAATATTACATCCTAGTTAGCCCCATTGAGCCTTTAGCCTATTCTTTGAGAGGTACAAACCGAGCTTAACCCCTTCTTTTCATTAGCCGTGAATTTGATCCAAAACTCTTAAGCGCTTGAGAAAAACAATTTTTTCCAAAGTGTAAAGGAGTGAGAAGTGTGAAACGGAAGGAAAGCGGAAGTTGTGAAAGCTAAAGAAAAGGTCAAAGGTGCACTTGTTGAAATTGGTTAATTAATAGTAGAGAGTAAGAAAATCAATGAATGAGAAAAAAATAAAGATGCATAAATACTCTTTGCTAGTAAATCGAGTGTGCTTAAAGAAATGAGAACAAAAACAAAGAAGAAAATTCAAGAATGAGAGGATGGAGGAAGAAGCAATGCCCGTACTGAAGGTGGGATGTATTGAAAAGCGCTTAAGGAAGCTAGTTGCTATTATTGGTTAGCCCAGTATTGACTAGTTCCTTAGCTTACATTACAATCCATTAAGTCCTACGTGATCTTACATCACACATCCTTATATTAGTGGAGTAAAACACTAAAGGCAAGCTTATGGTTCATGACATGATGCATGTGAATTCTTTGGGAGAGCGAGCGAATCGTATTTGTATACCCCTACACGTAGTGCTTTTGAAATCTTATGATGGCAAATGGGGTAATTCTCTTGTGTTGTGAGGGCACATGCTTGACGAGAGATGAAATTTCATGTCGAACGTCTTGATCAGTTGATTTGCACGAGTTTGCCAAGATCGAGAATCGATTCTTGAGGTTAGGAGGTCTTAATGTTGTGTACTTCATTGTATTGATGAAACCATGCATGTTTTTTTGATGATTTGCAATCTTAAATAATCGGTATGCCGTATCTTGAATGGTCGAGCAAAATTAATTATGCGTGGGTTTCAATGGCATGAGATGTGAGCGTATTGTTCGAGGACGAACAAGGTTTTAAGTGTGGGGTAAGTGATCTTGGGAAGAATTTCATGCCCAAGTGATACTCAAATGCTTCATTTCTATTTGTTTATCTATTGTTATGTGTACATTCTCATGTGATTCTTAAATAAATGTGAATTTATACTAACCAACATGATTAGTGTTGTTTTGCAGGTAGAAGGAACTTTTGAAAGCTAATCTACAAGTTGGTGAAGTGCGGGAATGGACTCGGAAGAAAGAAGTGGAAGTTGACAAGGGAAGTTGGCAAAAATAAGGGCTCCACGATGGCGCCGTGTCACGCTACCATCACGGAGGCATTCTGCCTTGGATGATTAAAATATGTCAAATTCCAGTGGTGGTTCGCATTACCTACGTTACACAAAGGCAGTGCTCCGCGATGCACTCCGTGTCACTTTGAGTGTAATTACCTGGAACCTCAAGTTCCAGTGAAGGTCCACGATAGCACCGTGGCACGGAGGCAGTGCTTCGCGATACACCCCGTGCCACGTTGCTTGTTATTCCGGGAAAAATTCTCAATAGTATAAATAGCACACTTAGGTTTTATTTTAACATTCTGACTTGGTTGAGCAAGAACGTGGGTTGCAGGCAGTTGAGAGGACGAAAATTCTAGGGTTATTCTCTTCCTTTTTCTCTTTAATTTCAATTGCTTGTATGAATTCTACTTATTTTAAGATGTTTATTTCACAAATGAGTGGCTAATTCACCTCTTGCTGAGGTTAAGAATAATTGTAGAGGAATGTAATTATTAATCATTTCAGTTTTCATCTTTTTTTCAATGGTTGTTCTATCAATTCTTGTTTTTACTGCATTAATGCTTTGCCAATGTTAATGTATATCTTAGAAATCCAATTTTGATTCTGAAAAGGAAAGGAATTGGACAGATGTGAATTGGTAGGATATGATCTTTTCTTTGTTGAGAAAATTGGGAATTGATTTACGTTCAGAATAGAAATATATCTGAAAGTCTTATTAGTCATTTATGGAATCGGTTATGTATGGCTAGAGCATGAGATTCTTATATCACAGAAATGTAGATTAAGGTCTCATGATTCTTTAATTGGATAGGAGTCGAAATATCAAATCTGTAGGCAATTAATTCCTGACTAGCAACCGAAGAGAAGATTAGCTTAATTGAATTAATATATTACATCCCTGCATGCTTGCCTTAACCTCAGCTTGTTCATTGCTATTGTTCAGACTTAAATTATAATCTTGACTTAGATTCTTATTACTTAGTGATTTAACTCATAAAACATTATTTATTTGGTTGTCTGCATTCATAGAGATATTGTTCACTGACGCTTAAGTTACTTAATACCGTAGTTCTGTCCTTGTGGGATCGATACTTGGCTTGAAATAAAGCCACTTTACTACTTGTACGACCACGTGCACTTGCGTGTAGTTTTTGCTCGAACAATGCCCGCATGGTAAGTATGAATAATGATTTTCCTGAATTAAGCTTAGTACATTTCTTTGAAGAAAAGCCTCCCAATTATATTTTCAACTTGTGGTATGATTTGAGTTTAAGTTTTCCTATGTATAGCTTACCACATGGTTTTGGAGTGAAGGCTCCCAATTATTTTTTCAGCTTGTGGTGTGGGTTGAGCTAAAGCTTCTCATATGATTGATTTCATATTTGAGATGTATTTGATCATTGAGCTTCATTAATAGACGATGTTGAGCTTTGTTATAAAACGATGTAGAGCATATGCATGTTTTGGGAGCAATGTCTAACACCGAGTAGGCTAAGGTTCGATCACCCTATGCCTCAGAATTACGCGCCAACGTAGGTTTATATATTATGACTTTGTGACCTCCCTTGTGAGCTTCTCCTTCCAGGATGGGCCTTCAGCTTGATATCGATATCATGGTATCATCCCTAGACCTAGCAAGGCTTTTGACGGCTCTACCCACTTAAGTGTGATTGTTGGGACCACGTAAGCTCTATTGTTGTATGTTGGGTAAAAGACGAGTCTCCCATTGTTCCTCATGATATCAAATATGCATGTTTTATTACTCACGAGATTTATTTAAATGTATGTTCTAAAGAAGGTTTGACTCAATGTTCAGCTTTACTTATAGATGTCAGGCATCTCTTTGGTCTCATTTAACATATAATAGTAAAGGGAAAAGACTTCAGCTTTGAGTCAATCGATTCAGTTATGATGTTATGAAGTTATGTTATGTTATGTTTTGAAGAGATCATGATTTCAAAAAGAATGCATGCATACCCTACTCTCAGATTCTTATGTTTACATTTACATTATGCATTGTCTTTAAATGTTTTTATTTGCTTTAGCTGCTTTACTTACCACCCATAGTCGGTGCATTTCACATACAGACCGCATACTTTATGCTGTATCGTTTCATGATACAGGACCCAACTCTCAGATTTAGCCCCGCTCTTAGTCAACTTATCAGAATTAACACTCTTATTGTGGGTGAGTCCTCATTTCCCGAGGACCAGACTCTTCAGCTTTCCTTTATGTATTTCAGTTTCAGATTTGTTAAGTTAGTTGGGGTCTTATTGCACCAACTCATCACGTTTAGAGGCTTTTCAGAAATATGTATGTATTCAGCTTCGGATTTCATATTCTAATGTTATGTTCAAGTTAGACTTCTACTATGAGTATTTTTTTGATTATTCAGTTTATTGATTGAGATTAGGTGTATGCTTATGCGATGGGTTGATTTGGGGTCTCTCGGGGCTCCTTGTCCTATGTTATGATCCAGGCCTCTGTTCGGGTCGTGACAAACTTTGTATCAGAAAAATAGGTTTGAAGTGTCCTAGGGTGTCTGAAAGCCGCGTTAAGTAGAGTCATTTTTCATGGGTGTGAAGCGCGCCACACTTATGATGAAGAGGCTATGAGACGTTTAGGAAATGTTCCCTTCTTTCATGATCTATGTCGTGCGATGAAAAGTCTTTCTATCCTTCTAATTCGTTCTATTGGCGATTGCAGAATCATGGCTCCTCGAAGAATGAATTGTAGGAGAAATGGGAATGGAAAAGGCCACAAGGATGGAAATGGTAATGGGCACCAGCAAGCCCCACCAATTTAGGAGCACCAGGCACCGGAGCCAATTCCTCACGCTGAATTTTGGGACGTTATTTAGATGCTTGCGCAGGCCTTGACCACTTAGCTTAATTAGCAGGCCATTGCGCATGTTCCGAAAAATGGCAATGCAGCGGCAGCTGGAGTCTGAGACTTCTTGAGGATGAACCTGCCGGAGTTCCTTGGGTCCAAGGTAGATTAGGACCTGCATGAGTTCATATATAAGATTATCAAGATCACCCAAGTCATGGGGGTGAATGGAGTTGAGTGCATAGAGTTGGCCTTTTACCAGTTGAAAAGGGTAGCGCATATCTAGTCTCACCAATGGAAGAATAGCAGGGTCGCCAGAGCAGGTCCTGTCACTTGGGAAGAGTTCCATGTTGCATTCCTAGACCGGTTCTTCCCTCGTGAGATGAGGGAGCTGAAGGCAGCTGAGTTGGTGAATTTGAGTTCACTCGCCTATCAAAATATGCCCCAGAGTTAGTAGTTGATCAGAGGGCGCGGGTGAGCAGGTTCGTGCATGGAGTAGCGAACTATTTGGACAAGGATTGTAGGAACTCTATGCTCCACCAGGACAAGGATTTTCCACGGATAGTGTTGTACGCCCAGCAGATGGAGGCAGCACATCTGAGGGAGAGGGAGGCCAAGAGGGCCAGGACCGATGACCACAGATTTTCCCAAAAGAGGTCAAGCGGTGGGCACCGATAACAGACTCACCAGAGATCATCCGCTCCAGCATCTTTAACATTGAGTGTGCCATCCAGGCTGAGACATGATCAGAGAGAGAGAGCATCAGGCTCGAGGGGTCAGAGCAACAGACCTTTTGATTCCAGCATCCCATCTTGTCACAGATGTGGTTGGGGACACACAAACTAGTGCTTTGTAGGTTCAGGTGCTTGTTTCGGGTGTGGAAGCCCGAACAAATGCTTAGAGATTGCCCAACAGAAAGATAGGATCAATTGAGGGTTGAGGCCTAGCTTCCAATTCAGTAGCCCCTCCCGCACGCTCAACCCATCAGGGGGCATCTACTAGCACAGCTGGCAGTCAGCGCCAGAACAGATTCTATGCCTTAGCATCCCATCAGGAGTAGGAGGTCTCCCCGAATGTGGTCACTGCTATGTTATGAGTTTTTCATATTAATGTTTATGCTTTGTTAGATCCGCGGGCTAACTTGTCTTTTGTGACACCTTACATGGCCAGTAGCTTCAGAGTCAGTCCCAAAGTCTTGTCAGAACCCTTCTCAGTGTCTACTCAGGTAGGTGACTCAGTTATAACTAGACTGTTGTATAGATGTTGCCAAGTCTCAGTCCTTCAAAAGGTCACCTCAGAAGATTTGATAAAGTTAGACATGACAGATTTTGATGTGATTCTCCGCATGGATTGGCTATTTGCATGCTATGCTTCAGTTAGTTGTAGAACCCGGGCAGTAAAGTTTAGATTTTCGGGTGAGCCAGTCTTAGAATAGAAGGCAGTTCAGTTGTGCCTATAGGTCGTTTCATTTCCTACCTTAATGCCAGAAAGATGATTTCTAAGGGTTGTGTGTACCATCTAGCTAGGGTTAAGGATGTTGAGTCCGAGACCCCGACTATCCAGTCAGTCCTAGTAGTACGTGAGTATCCAGAGGTCTTTTCTGATAATTTTTCCGGTGTTCCTCCCGAGCGAGAGATTGACTTTGGTATTGACCTTCTTCCCGACACTTAGCCTATATCTATTCCTCCCTACAGGAGGGCTCTAACCGAGCTAAAAGAGCTAAAAGAGCAGTTGAAGGACTTGTTAGATAAGGGTTTCATTGGACCAAACAAGTCTCCTTGGGGTGCAGCAGTTTTATTTGTCCAAAAGAATGATGGTTCCCTTCACATGTGCATTTATTATCGGCAATTGAACAAAGTAACTGTCAAGAACAGGTATTCTCTTCCCAAAATTGATGATTTATTTGACTCTCTTCAAGGTGCCAAGTGTTTCTCAAAGATAGGTCCCAGATCCGGGTATCATCAACTCAGAGTTCAGGAGAGTGATATCCCAAAGACAACCTTCAGGACGCGGTATGATCATTATGAGTTTGTACTTATGTCTTTTCGACTAACAAATGCTCCTACGGCATTTATGGATTTGATGAATAGGGTGTTCAAGCCATACCTGTACATGATCGTGATCGTGTTCATTGATGACATCCATATATACTCTATGAACGAGGAGGAGCATGGCTCTCATTTGAGAGTAGTGCTTCAAACTCTCAAGGGCCGTCAATTATATGCCAAGTTCAGCAAGTGCGATTTCTGGTTGAACTCCGTAGCCTTTTTGGGCCATGTGGTATCATGTGAGGGCATAAAGGTAGATTCTCAGAAAATCGATGTGGTGAAGAATTTTCCTAGACCGATGAATCCTTCAGATATTTGAGTTTCTTAGGTTTAGCCGGCTAATATCGAAGATTTGTTGAGGGTTTCTCATCTATTGCAGCACCTTTGACAAAATTGATCTAGAAGAAGGTGAAGTTTCAATAGTCGGAGGCTTGTGAGAAGGGCTTCCAAGAGTTGAAGACCCGACTTACCTCAGCACCGGTGTTGACCCTACCCGAGGGTATCAATGGATTTATAGTGTATTGTGATGATTCGATAATCGGAATCAAGTGTGTATTGATGCAGCATGAGAAAGTGATAGCATATGCCTCTAGAAAGTTGAAGGTCCATGGGAAGAGTTACCCGACCCATGATCTTAAGTTTGGCCGTGGTGGTATTCCCCTTGAAGATATAGCGACATTACTTGTATGGGGTCCACATGGATGTGTTTACGGACAAAAAGAGTTTACAATATGTGTTCACGCAGAAAGATCTCAATCTTCGGCAAAGGAGGTGGTTAGAGCTACTCAAAGACTACGATATGAGTGTCCTTTACTATCCAGGCAAGGCTAATGTGGTGGCAGAAGCACTTAGTAGACTCTCTATGGAGAGTGTGTCCCATGTGGATGAGGGGAAGAAGGAGCTGGTGAAAGATGTACATCGACTCGCATGGTTGGGAGTTAGGTTGGTTAACTCGATCGATGGCGGTGTGGTGGCTCAGAATGGGTCGGAATTGTCCTTGGTGACTGATGTGAGAACTAGACAAGATGAGGACCCAAACTTCGTAACGTTGAAGGAAGCCATTCAAAGTCAAAAGGTGGAGGTGTTTTCCCAAGGGGGGATGGTGTGCTTCGGTACCAGAGTCGCTTGTGTGTATCGGATGTGGACGATTTGAGGAGCTGGATGTTGCATGAGGCTCATGGATCCAAGTACTCTATCCATCCAGGTGCCACCAAGATGTACCGTGACTTATGGGAAATTTATTGGTGTAATGGCATGAAGAAGGATATTGCAGAATTCGTTGCCAAGTGTTCGAATTATCAGCAAGTAAAGATTGAGCATCATAGACCGGGAGGTGTTCTTCAGGATATCAGTATTCCTACTTGGAAGTGGGAAGAAATTAATATGGATTTCATCATAGGTCTGCCTATTACTCGTCGACAATATGATTCCATTTGGGTTGTAAAAGATAGGTTGACCAAGGATGCACATTTTCTACTAGTTAAAACCACAGATTCAGTGGAGGATTACGCCAAGCTATATATTCAGGAGTTGGTTTGATTGCATGGAGTACCCTTATCCATAATTTTAGATCGAGTTACTCAATTTACCTCTCAGTTTTGGAAGTCATTTAAAAAAGGATTGGATACACAGATTTAGCTCAGCACAACATTTCACCCGCAAACGGATGGTCAAGCGGAGCGGACAAACCAGACTCTCGAAGACATGTTGAGATCATGCATGATGGACTTCAAAGGTATTTGGGATGATCACTTGCCCCTGATCAAGTTTGCCTACAACAACAGCTATCACTCTAGTATCCAGATGGCGTCATTCGATGATCTCTACGGGCGGAGATGTAGGTAGCCCATCGGATGTTTTGAGGTTGGTGAGGCGGCAATGATAGGGCCGGATTCGATTCATGAAGAAATGAAGAAGGTTCAGTTGATAAGAGACAGGTTGAAAACTGCCCAGAGTCACCAAAAGTCTTATGCGGACGTGAGAAGAAGAGAGTTAGAATTTAAAGTCGATGACCGGGTACTTTTTAGGGTGTTTCTCGTGAAGGGAGTGATTCAGTTTGGGAAGAAAGGGACACTTAGTCCCCACTATATCAACCCATATCAGATAGTGAGACGTGTTGGAAAGGTGTCTTATAAGTTGGAGTTGCCTTCATAATCAGCTTCTGTGCATCCTGTGTTTCATGGATCGCTTTTGAAGAAGTGTTTGGGTGATCCAGCCTTAGTTGTCTCGGTGGACAGTATTGGTGTGAGAGACAGCCTTAGCTACGAGGAGGTTCTGGTAGAAATATTGGATTGTCAGTTTGAATTCTAAGGAATAAGGAATTAGCTTCAGTTAAAGAGTTATGGAGGAATCAACATGTTGAAGGAGCTACATGGGAAGCCGAAGCGGACATGATGGCTAGATACCCACATTTATTCTCTACCGGCTCAGTTTCAGCTTGAGGTATCAGTTTTGCAATCAAACTTTATTTAATTTCCTGTTTAGTTCATGTGCGCAACTTTCTTGTATGTATAAGGATGTGTGTGTGATTCATGAAATCAGTTCAGTCATGTAATTCGAATCGGAGGTAGTCATTCCGTTAGTTTTCAATCTAAATGATTAGTATTTGAATATGATGATTGCATTTTCTCTACTTTTCTGTGTGTTTTCTAACATTCAAGGATGAATTTTCCCAAGGGGGAGATATTGTTACACCCTGGAAACCTAAAGATCAAACCCCGGAGTTGAAATGGAGAAAAAGTGGAAATTCTACAGCAGACTCAGAATGAGTTGTGAGGAGACTCATGAGATCCACCCACGAGTCGTGATGTGACTCATGGGGAAAGCCAGGGGAATGTAATCTAAGGCTTGAAGAAGAGGAGCCCCTACAGGCATGACCACGACTCATGGACAGCCCCACAAGTCATTGGGTCAGTCATGGGGAGGGAGATTAAGAAAAGAAAAAGGAAAGAGGCAGTGGACATCACGGAAAGACCCCACGAGTCGTGGTCAATCCCCACGATTCATGGGGTGAGTCGTGGAGATGGGAAAGTTTTATCGAGGCTCAGGCAGTGTACCTCACGACTGCTCCACGAGTCGTGACCTGGGACCACGACTAATGAGGTCCCCCATTGGGACCACCTGGTAGTTATTTTCTGCGAATTTAGTAAGGGGTTTTTCGTAATTCCCATGTTCCTTGGGCCTAAACTACGATGCTTTGGGTTACGAATAGTGACTTCTATAGAGGTTAAGTTAATTTTAGTCCTCATTCTTTCATCCATGCAAGGTAGAAGACTTAAGAGGGTGGTCAAACTTAGCATTCATCAATTTCTTTTCAATTTCCTATTGAGCATCTAAAGAAGTGTTAGAATCAGCTACCAATAGGTATGTAAGGTTATGGATGGGTGATTCCTTTCACACCCATGCCCAATCCCTCTCTAAAGTATGAAATTCTATGTCTAATCCATAGGGTTTTAACCCAAATGCATGAATCTTCTGTTTCTATACATGGGTATGATTTGACTATAATTCTACTATTGAAATATGAAGCACGAGCAAATTTTATAGTGTTTTCAATTTAAAATCGTGATTGTAGTTTTATGAATCAAAAGCCTAGGGATGAGATGTGCATGAAAGATGAGATTTGTGATGAATATATGATGTTGATGAGATATGATGATGAAAAGCGTGATTTGAAGCTATCCATGTTTGCAATTATGTTTTCGATAATAATTGAGTATTTCTAAGTATAATAAAGCTTCGGGCAATGCCCGCAAGTTAAGTATGAATGATGATTTTCCCGAATTAAGCTTACCACATTGTTTTGAAGCAAACGCGCCCAATTATATTTTCAGCTTGTGGTATGATTTGAGTTCAAGTTTTCCTATGTATAGCTTACCACATGGTTTTGGAGAAATGGCTCCCAATTATGTTTTCAGCTTGTGGTATGTCTTGAGCTAAAACTTCTCATATGCATGATTTCATATTTGAGATGTATTTGATCATTGAGCTTCATAAATAGATGATGTTGAGCTTTGTTATAAAATGATGTAGACCATATGCATATTTTGGGAGTAATGTCTAGCACCAAGTAGGCTAAAGGTGGATCACCCTATGCCTCAGAACTACGCGCCACTGTAGGTTTATATATTATGACTTTGGGACCTCCCTTGTGAGCTTCCCCTGCCCGGATGGGCCTTCAGCTTGATATCGATATCATGGTATCGTCCCTAGCCCTGAAAAGGCTTTGGATGGCTCTACCCACTTAAGTGTGATAGTTGGGACCATGTAAGCTCTATCGTGGTATGTCAGTTAATAGACAAGTCTCCCCTTGTTCCTCATGATTTCAAATATGCATGTTTCATTACTCATGAGGTTTATGTAAATGCATGTTCTTAAGTAGGTTTGACTCAATATTCAGCTTTACTTATAGATGTCATAATTTAGATTTGAGTCAATCGATTCAGTTATGATGTTATGAAGTTATGTTATGTTATGTTATGACGATATCATGATTTCAGAAAGAATGCATGCAAGCCCTACTCTCAAATTCTTATGTTTACGTTTACATTATGCATTGTCTTTAAATGATTTTATTTGCTTTAGCGGCTTTACTTACCTTGCATACTCGATAAATTCCACTTACTAACTGCATACTCTATGTTGTATCATTTCATGATATAGGACCCAGCTCTCAGATTCAACTCCGCTCATAGTCAGTTTATCAGAGTTAACACTCTTATTGCGGGTGAGTCCTCATTTCCTGAGGACCAGACTATTTAGGTTTCCTTTATGTTTTTAGTCAAACATTATTTGGCCGTGTATTAGCAGATGATATATACATGGGTCCAGCGGCTGAAGACCCAGAGCTCATAACAACATCAATTATGACAAAATTGAAGCAACTTTACCTCGACGATCAATGGAATCTGGAGAATCCATTAATTCGATTTTAGTTTCAGTTTTTTTGAGTTAGTTGGGGTCTTGTCCCATCAACTCATCATGTTTAGAGGCTTTTCAGACATATGTATGTATTCAACTTTGGATTTCGTCTTCAGATGTTATGTTCAAGTTAGACTTCCACTATGAGTATTTTATCGATTATTCAGTTTCTTGATTGAGATTAGATGTATGTTTATGCCATGGGTCGACTTGGGGTCTCTCGGGGCTCCTTGTCCCGTGTTATGATCCAGGCCTCTATTCGGGTCGTGACATGACGTGAAACACCACATTCCCCATCATAGCTGGTAGGCGAATGGCACCTGCGATCTAAGGCATGACGCGATTATCCTCTCAATGTTCCATATTTCCTTCCACCGAGTTATCTCTTGCTTGCAAATGTTGGCTCATATAAATTCAGCCTAGATGACCAACCAAAATAACAATGTTAAACTACCTAAGATTCAAGATCAATTCAAATTAATAGACAACTCAAGGACATCAAGTGCTAGTCCCCCACAGTGGCACCATTTTTGATAAGCTCAAACTACACTCCTCCTTTTTGAGAATGTAAGCAATCATTGTATCAAAACCAACAACCTGATGAGTGTCGGGGTCGAGTCCCACAAGGACTATTGAATGCTTTGCACAAAAGTTGTTTAGTGAATTGAATTGATTTGGATCCAAGCAATGAAAATGTAAATGTAAATTTTTGGGGAAGTTGTCACGCCCCAAAACTAGGGTAGGTTGCAACTGGCACTCGATTCATAATTGATCGAGAAGCCGGCTATATAGAAGCTATAAATGTAACACTAAGGCTGACCAAGCCAGCTGTCACAATCAACCAAGATAAATACTGGATCCATAATGTCTCAATAATAATGAATATGCAACCCGAAAAGCCTACAAGGCTACAATAAAGCAAAACAGAGCAATGAAAAACCAACATGACTACACAATCAAAACTACTATAAAAACTAGTCCACATCAGCCTCTAAAGAGTAAGCAAACCTAAATGCACGACACAGGGCCCCAGCCTACCCATGCTATACACAAAACTCAAAATAGTCAAAACTAGGACATGGCTCCTGGAAGAGAGGAGCGTACCACTATTCCGCTGAAATCTAGCTCTTACTGTGTCTGATAATCTGAGCCTTGGCCTGTACCTACAACATGATTGCAGGAGGGGTCCCCAGATGAAGGGACGTCAGTACGAATAAAATGTGCTGGTATGTAAGACTGAAAACTGTAAACATATATGATAACAATGCTAACTAAGCCAGAAAGAAGGAATAGTAACAATTCCTAAAAATCGAAACCTGACAATAACTCAATATTGAAGTGTAAATGCAATCATCTAATGCACAACAAAAACTATAACTGAAATATCGGCGGCTAGCCGACCATAAAATCCATATAAAATTCGTCTGGCCAGTGTACCACACCGGGGTAAAAATAAAAAATGCCTCCAGCTGGTGTACCACACCGGGGTAAAATCAATAAATCATAATCATAATCATAAATGGAGCCGATGTGGCTTATACTAGGTCAATTTAACACATATTTCATAGAAACAACTAATACTAAATTTGTGGCCTGCATAGGCCTCCTTCGTAATGCATAATTGCGAGTGAGCATGTATAACATGTAAAGATATAAAATAGCACTTAAATTCATGTATTCAAAACTTGTATATATTTAAAGGAACTACGGATGACCTAAGAGTTTCAACAAGATTTATAGATCGTATTCAAAGGGACATTAGAGCTCAGAGACTCGCTAGCTTATCGTTCGGCTTAAGGGAAAGGGATTGTGAAATTTCCCCTTGGCCTAGAATATTTAATAACATACACATAAGGTAAAGGACAACCATAACAAGGCAATCCTAATTCAATAAGATCATTTACCCTTAATAGCTTGCGACGTCTTTACTTGGCTTTAAATCGTTTACACGTCATTGTCTTGGCTCTTTCACCAATTTCAGTTAGCAACCAGACCTTTAAACACATTTAACATCACATATATTATACACATTACATACAGTAAGGACCATCTAACAATGTCCAGGCGGAGGGGTCTCCAACTCCATGTACAACTACGACAACAATCAACACAATATCACACTTTAGGTGTCTCACTTCGGCTAGGCATAATCTTAACATTTATCCTCAATAAAAAATGGGACTTTAAAGCTTAAATTAAGCTTAATATACTGCCTAAATACTTTTAAATAGGTTGCTGTTTCATTCTACTCACAACACACGAGTCTTGCTTAAAAGAATGATAGACAGGGCGCTTTACATACCTTTCTGCGATGAACTTTTCTCTAGCCAATTTCCTATCTCAATGATCAGACTTCAACCTCCTTAATTCAGTGGTTTTATAGGAAAACAAAAAGCTTAATTTATATAAAAAAAATGCAGCCAACATAACTAATCAGAGGCAGTAAAAATAGCAACAACAACACACGACAACATCAACAACATTTAGCCATTTTCTCAACTAGTTTTCACTAACTTTTGAGGGAGAAAATAGAGGAAATTTTACCTTAGTTTTTCTGTGATTCTACCCCTCAATATGAAGTATAATTACAGCAGAAGAAACAACCAAAAAGCCTAAGGAAAACGAGCATAACTCAGCTAACAAACAGTCCATCGGCAGCTCACTTAGCTACCAATTTCCAGCTTTTCGCTTTGCAATTTCAGAGGTTTAAAAGGGACGAAATCCTTACCTTTCCTCCTGGTTTAAATACCAACTCAAATATGGATAAATGGGCATTACAAAAATATTTTGAAACGTAGAAAAACACCTTCAAAACCTTGACAAAACGAACTCCAAAATAGCCCCTAGCACACTTGGCAAAGTATTCCCAACTTGTCTTGTGATTTGCTTGAACTTTGCTTGATGCTCCTCCTTGATTTTCTTTGTTCTAGATGCTGTAGAAATGGAATCCTTATCAATATGGACGATTTATAGTAAGATAAAAATGTTTTCTACAAGTGAAAAATCACATTTTAAGTAAATAGGGCGGTAGAGGCGCTAGGGCGTCATGCCCATGTCACCGCTCGAGGTGCTTCAGTAAAATGCCCATACTTCTTACTTCGAACTCGGATTGACAAGAGGTTTGATGTTCTAAAAACTAGACTCAAATACGTTTAATTGGATATGTCTTGGAGCTTATAATTCATTATATATTGGGAGATATGGTCATCTAAAAATGATCCTTATGTATGAACTTCACATACTCTTTGCTTTTCCGTTCGTACACATTTCCCTTGTCATCTATGACTAATATACAACTCGTACATCCCTTAACCTAGCATACAAACATCAAATAATCACGAAAAACTTTCCAAGGTGTAATATTCTCCCCCGCCCCTTAGGAACATTCGTCCTCGAATGGAAATTAATTTTTTTTAATATGCTTCAAAACAGATACTCAGTAACTTAGGTATCAAACACATAGCTCAATATCACATCAACATCGTGAATAGGTGAGGATATTTCTTCTTCATTTCCTCTTCAACCTCCCAAGTTACTTCCTCAATGTTATTACTTTGCCACAACACTTTAACCAAGGCGACTTCTTTGGTCCGAAGTTTCCTGACTTCCCGGTCAAGAATAGCAACTGGGTGGACTGCCGCTAGCTCTGGTGGCAACTCCAACTCATGGGCTACTTTGCCTATCCTGCGGATAAATCTGTAAGGCCCAACATATTTAGGGCTCATCTTTCCCTTTCGGCCAAATTGCATGACGCCTTTCATAGGCGACACTTTCAAGTAGACTCAATCATCAACACCAAACTCCAGAGCTTGACTTCTACCTGCTCTGGGCCATCTAAAGTCGATCTCAAATAAGTTTCACCTTGTCAATAGTCTACTGCACTAAGTCTGGCCCCAATAACTCTGCCTCACTAAGTTCAAACCAACCAACTAGTGACCTGCAATTTGCCCATATAAAGCTTCATATGGGGCCATCTGAATATTTTCCTGGTAGCTGTTATTATAGGAAAACACAATCAAGGAAACATGATCATCCCAACTTTCTCAAAATCTAGAACACAGGGACACAACATATTTTCAAGTGTCTATAGGGGCGTTCAGCCTATCCGTCTGTCTGAGGATGAAATGTGGTACTGAGGCTTACCTGAGTGTCTCGACCTTTCTGGAAAGACTTCTAGAAGTTTGTTGTGAACTGAGCACCTCTGTCGGAAATATTGGATAAGGGGATGCCATGTAGGCGAACTATCTCTCGTATATAAAGCATAGCATAATCCTCTGCAACATATGTAGTCCTAACTGGCAAGAAGTGAGCTGATTTAGTCAATCTATCGACTATTACCTAGATAGAATCATGCTTCCTGCTCGTTTGAGGCAATCCTATAATAAAATCCATATAAATCACCTCCCATTTCTAGGATGGAGTTTCTATATCCTGCATTATACCTCCAGGCCTCTGGTGCTTAACCTTCACCTACTGGCAATTAGGATACTGAGTCACAAGACCTGTGATGTCTTTTCTCATGCCATTCCACCAATATAGATTCCTCAAGTCCCGATACATCTTCGTGGCACCTAGGTGTACTGAATATCGAGAGTAATGAGCTTCATTCATAATCTATTCTCGTAGCTCACCCACATTAGGTACACATAGATGACCCTGATATCTACGAACTCCATCAGGTCCATAATCAAATAGGCTCTGCTTCTATTGTGGTATATTGTCTCTCAGTAAGATTAACTCTGCATCATCATACTGTCGTTGCTTAACTTCTGTTACAAAGGACGATGCTATTGTGTTTTGGACAATAACACCCCCATCTTCGGCATCCAGTAACCGAATTCGTAAGTCTACAAACTTCTGTAAAGTCTTCGTCATTTCAATCCTGTCAACCTAAATATGAGTCAAGCTACCCATAAACTTGTCACTTAGCGCATCAGCTACAGCATTTTCCTTGAACAGATGATACAAAATGCTAACATAATAATCTTTCAGCAATTCTAACCACCTTCTCTGGCATAAATTCAACTTCTTCTGCTGAAACAAGTATTGGAGGCTCTTATGATCTATGAAGATATCAATATGTACCCCATAGAAGTAGTGGTGCCAAACTTTCAATGCAAGTACCACTGCGGCCAACTCAAGATCATGGGTAAGATAATTTTGCTCGTGATTCCTAAATTGTTTAGAGGCATAAGCCATACTTGTCGTGTTGCATCAGAACACAACCTTGCCCAACTTTCAGTGAATCACAATAGACCACATAACCCTCGACACCCTATAGAAGAGTTAGGATAGGTGCTGAAGTCAGCCTATCCTTCAACTCCTAAAAACATCGCTCACATGCCTCTCTCCACTAAAACTTAGCTTCTTTATGAGTCAACTTTGTCAATGGCGCAGAGATAGTAGAGAAACCTTCCACAAATTGGCGATAATAACATGCTAACCCCAAAAAGCTACAAACCTCTGTGGGATTCAAGGATCTGGGCCAACTCTTTACTGCCTCTATCTTCTAACTATCCACTATTATATTTTTAGTTGTAATTACATAACCAAGGAAATCCACATATGTTAGCCAAAATTACCACTTAGAAAATTTAGCGTACAACTTGTGCTCCTAGAAGTCTGTAACACAACTCTCATGCGATCTGCATGCTCAACCTCTGATCGTGAATAAATCAGGATTTCATCGATAAAGACAATCATGAATATATGAAGGAAGGGCCTAAACACCCTATTCATCAAATCCATAAAAGCTTCTAGGGAATTATTAAGCCCAAATGACATCACTAAGAACTCACAATGGCCATATCTTCTTCTGAAGGCAGTCTTATGGATATAAACTTCCCTAACCTGTAAATGATGGTGCTCAGATCTCAAATCGATCTTTGAGAAGCATCTGGCACCCTGTAATTGATCAAATAGGTCATCCATCCTGGGAAGTGGGTACTTGTTCTTAATCATAACCTTATTAAGTTGCTAATAGTCAATACACTTTCTTAACGATCCATCTTTCTTTTGCACAACAACACCGGTGCACCCCATGGCAACACACTAGGCCGAATAAAATCCTTCTCGAGCAAATCTGTCAACTGCTCCTTTAATTTCTTTAGTTTTGCTAGGGCCATTCTATATGGGGGTATGGATATCGGCTGAGTTCTTGGAAGTAAATCAATAGAAAAATCTATCTCCCTTTTAGGAGGAATTCTAGGCAAATCCTATGGAAAGAACTCGGGGAACTCATTTACAACAGAAATTGACTAGAGAGTCACAGGCTCACAGTCCAAGTTTCTTACTCAAACAAAGTGAGAATAAATCCTTTGGATATAAACTTCTAAGACTTAAGGTATGAAATAAACTTACCTTTAGGCGTAGCGGCATTACCTTGCCATTCTCGAGGCTCGCCGGGAAAATGAAATCTGATAACCTTGGCTCTGCAATCAACATTAGCATAACATGTTGCCAACCAATACATACCCATAATGACATCAAAATCAATCATTTAAAGCTCAATTAGATCATCTAAGGTTGATCTATCACATACCAATACTACACAGTTTCGATAAACTTATCTAGCTAACAGAGATTCACCAATTGGAGTAGAAACAGCAAATGGTATAGATAATAACTCAGGGATTGACTTGCAACAAACGGTGTAACATAAAAGAGTGTAGAGCCCGTATCAAAAAATACATATACTTCATGAGAATAAATAATCAAAGTACCTGTAACAACATTAGGTGTGGCCTCTTGGTCCTATCGATCGCCCAAAGCATAAAATCAATTCTGGGTTGCCCAAGAACTAGAAGCCTCTCTCCCTCTGCCTCTGCCACGGCCTGCTGCCAATTGAGGATCAAGTATGAGAGGTCGAACTGAGGATGATAAAGCAACCATTGATCACGCTTGATCTACCTCGTCCCTATCTGAACAATGCCTCACAAAGTGCCTTTGCTGCCTACAACGATAGCATACACTCTGCCCCTGACAGCATTGACCTGAATGAGATTTCCCATACTAAGGACAAGGAGGCAATGGTGGTCGCCTCTGCCCCTCCTGCTCCTGTCGTCGAGAGCTCGACGGAGCTGGGCCTTGGTATCTTCTCTGTCCCTGAAGCTGAGGTGGGGCACTCCTTACCGGCCTAACTGACTACCTGGAAGATTGAGCCCCTAGGTCACCTTGCGACCCTCTGTAATGACCCACAATCCTAGCTCTCTTTCATTGCTCCTGCTATCTCCGAGTATCCCATAATTGACAAACCAAATCCTCCGCCTTCTAGGTGAAAACCTGAATTCGTACAATGTCCATGTGCTCCTGAGTAGATACCCCCAAGTAATCTCGAGCTATACAAAGCCCCAACCCTTAAATGAACTAATGAACTCTATCCTCCATTGTCTAAACCATGTGCGGAGCATACCTGGAAAGAGAATTAAATTGAAGACAATACTCAGGCATACTCATACTTCCTTGATCTAGGTAAAAAAATTTCTCAGCTCGAGCCTGTCAAAGCTCCCCGGGTCGATAGTGGTGCATAAAGGCCTCAGAGAACTCTTCCCACTCAGTTGGCGGTGCATCGACTCCTCTAGATCGAGCCCAAGCCTCATACCATGATATAGCCACATCACGTAGTCTGAAGGCCACCACTTCTACTTCCTTAGTCATTGTAGATCGCATCACCTTCAGCACCCTATAAGTTTGATCAATAAGGTCCTGAGGATCCTCGCTCGGGTCTGATCTGGTGAATATATGATAGCGCAAACTCAAGAACTTGTGGGCCCTGGAAGTCTTATTTGTCTGGCCTCTATGTCTTTCTATCGCCTCCAATCGCCACTCCTCATCTGCGGTTATATGAGCCATTAGTTGAACAAATCCCTCAAGAACCTGTCCTTTCGAAACAATCGGAGGTACGAAAGGCACGAGAGGGTCTACCACTCTACTACCCTCAGGAACTGCTGGTGCAGGAGGAGCTGGAGGTCTATCTTCTATTACTTTAACCGGTGCTGGAGGAACTTTAACACTTGGGGTAGGAGTCTCATGCTGACCTCTGACCTATCTCCATGATCCACTAGAGGACGACTAATACCCTCTCCAACGGTTATGCCAATCAACTCGTAGTCATCTTCCTTGTCACAGGAATACTCTGAAACAATAACACAATTTCGATATCGCAGTACTTATGACCTCGCCCTCTAGCAATGAACTATTAGTAAAAGAAGTGAAACAATTCCTAGATGTCCTGTAGCCTCCTAATTATAAGTAAGGTTCATAACATACCCATAAGAAAGACTCTACTAGACACGGATTTGTGGTCTCTCAAGGAAACGACTTCTTTTTGATACCAAGTCTGTCACGCCCCAAACCTGGGGTAGGGCGCAACTGGCACTCGATTCATGATTGATCGAGAAGTTAGCTATATAGCATATATAAATGTAAAACTAAGGCTGACCAAGCCACCTATCACAACCAACAAAGATAATACTGGACCCATAATGTCTCGATAATAATGAATATGCAACCTAAAAAGGCGACAAGGCTATAATAAAGCAAAATAGAGCAATGGGAAACCTACACCACTACACAACCAAAACTACTATACAAATTAGTCCACATCAGCCTATACATAGTAAACAAACTTAAATGCATGGGACAGGGCCTCGGCCTACTCATGATGTACACAAAACTCAAAATAACTAAAACTAGGACATGGCTCCTGGAAGAGAGGAGCATATCACTATTTTGCTGAGCTCCTACTGCGTCTGATGATCTGAGCCTCGGCCTGTACCTGCAGAACAATTGCAGGAGGGGTCCCTAGATGAAGGGACGTCGGTATGAATAAAATGTACTAGTATGTAAGGCTAAAAACTGTAAACATATAAGATAACAATGATAGCTGAGCCAGAAATAAGGAATAGTAATAACCCGGAATCCTGAAAATCGAAATTGAGAATAACTCAATATTGAAGTGTAAATGCAATCATCTAATGCACAAAAAAAACTATAATTGAAATACCAGTGGCCATTCGACCATAAACTCCATATAAAATTCGTCTAACTAGTATACCACACAGGGGTAAAAATAAAATATGCCTCTAGCCAATGTACCACAATGGGGTAAAATTCATCTAGCCATTGTACAACACAGGGGTAAAATCAATAAATCATAATCATAATAATAAAAAGAGCCGATATGGCTTATGAGGGGTCAATTTAACACATATAGCATAGAAACGACGAATACTAAATATGTGGCCTGCCTAGGCCTCCTTCGTAATACATAACTGTGAGTAAGCACGTATAACATGTAAAGCTATAAAATAGAACTTAAATTCATGTGTTCAAAACTTGTATAAATTATAAGAAACTGCGGATGACCTAAGAGTTTCAACAAGATTTATAAATCGTGTTCAAAGGGACATTAGAGCTTAGAGGCTCGCTAGCTTGTCGTCCGGCTTAAGGGAAAGGGATTAGAAAATCTCCCCTTAGCCTGGAATATTTCATAACATATACATAAGGTAAAGGACAACCATAACAAGGCAATTCTAATTCAATAAGCTCATTTACCCTTAATAGCTTGTGATGTCTTTACTTCGCTTAAAATAGTTTACAGGTCATCATCTTGGCTCTTTCACCAATTTCAATTAGCAACTAGAACTTTAAACACATTTAACATCACCCATATATATATATAACATACAGTAAGGACCAGCTAGCAATGACCATGCTGAGGTAAACCTATAACAATCAACACGATATCCCACTTTAAAGGCCTCACTCGGGCTAGACATAATCTCAACATTTAACCTCAATCAAACATGAAACTTTGAATACTAAAATGAAGCTTAACATACTGCCTCAAGACTTGTAAAAACTTGCTTGCTCATTCAATTCACAATGCACAAATCATGCTTAAAAGAATGATGGACGGGTGCCTTACATACCTTTCTATGATGAACTTTTCTTTAGCTGATTTTCTTTTTGAATGATTAGCCTTCAAACTCCTTAATCCATTGCTTTTATAGGCAAACAACAAGCTTAATCTGTAGCACAAATGTAGCCCAAAATAACTAACCAAAGGCAGTCACAATAGCAACAACAACACACGGCAACATCAACCTCATTTAGCCATTTTCTCAACTACTTTTTACTAACTTTTGGGGGAGAAACAAGAGAAAATTTAACCTTAGTTCTGCTGTAATTCTTCCCTCAATATGAAGTATAAATCCAGAAAAAGAAACAGCCAAAAATCCTAAGGAAAAAGAGCTAAACTTAGCTCACAAATAGTCCATCGGCAGCTCACTTAGCTGCCAATTTCCATCTTTTGGCTTTGCAATTTGAGAGGTTTAAAAGGGGAGAAATCCTTACCTTTCCTCCTGGTTTCAATACCTACTCAAATATGGATATATAGGAATTCCAAACAGATTTTTAAGCATAGAAAAAAACCCTTCAAAACAATGCAAAACGAGCTCCAAAACAGCCCCTAGCACACTTGGCAAAGTATTCTCAACTTGTCTTATGATTTTCTTGAACTTTGCCTGATATTCCTCCTTGATTTTCTTTGTTCTAGCTGATGGAATTGAGAGAGAATGGAATCCTTAGCAAGCCAGTCTATTTAGATTAATATGAAAATGTTTTCTACATGTGAAAAATCATATTTTAAGTAAATAGGGCAGTGGAGGGGCTAGGGCGTCATGCTCGCATCACCTCTTAGGATACTTCGGTAAATTGCCCATAACTTCGTATTCCAAATTCCGATTGACAAGAAGTTTGATGTTCTGAAAACTAGACTCAAAGGCCTTTAATTTAATAGATCGTGGAGCTTCTAATTCATTATATATTGGGAGATATGGTCATCTAAAGATGATCCTTATATATGAACTTCACATACTCTTTGCTTTTCTGTTCGTACACATTTCCCTTGTCATGTATGAACAATATACACCCCGTACATCCCTTAACCTAGCACAAAATAATCAAAATTTCAAGGTGTAGTAGAAGTAAAGGAAAAAATATTGTAGATTCTAAAATCAGTTAATCAAGAGAGCAAGATCACAAAAATTGAGAAATAATAATGAGCAAAGGCTAGAGATATGTTGTAGATGGAATGTCAATCAAATCGGGAATTACTAGACAGTCATATCATTACTAGTATGTGTAAATAACCTTGGAAAAAGATGAAGCTCGATATTTTTCAACCACTTGGTCTCCTTATCTTGGAGTCCTTTCGAACCTCAAGGTACAACTCAACTATTCCAATATGGTTTGGATTAGGGGCTGAGCTATTTCTAACCAACAATCTCTAAAGGGATTATGGTCATGGGTTTTGGCGTATTTCACTTACGATAACTAGCAGTTCACTAGTTGCTATCCGCGAGCTGCCAATTTCTTACCTCAGTGATTTAGTGAAGTTCTAGGGCCTTTTGGCGATGCCTTCGGTGGTTTTCCAGTTGCCATTCGCGAGCCACCAATTGATTTCATCATTTGTCCAACAAAGCCTAGCACCTATCAGCGATGGACACGGCAGATCGCCGGTTGTTGTTCGCGAGCAGCCGATTGTAGTTTCCTTTCAAGCCAGTTGTTGCCTATGGTTGACCAGCGTTTTGCTGGTGTCCTCCAATGGAGCGCCTGTTTTAATCTGAATCTTATCCTTTTTACTCCAACTCATGCTCCTTCTCTTTAAATCAGATACCTGCACATCCAAAGGCAAAAAGGGCATAAAATCCAATTAAAAAGTCTTGAAAACTAAGCTAAAGTTTATGCTTAAGATCCTAATGAGTTGGTAAATTACCAACTCATCACACATGCGATCTATCCCAATACTTAGCCTGTAGAACTGATAAACTATGTTCATCCAAACAAATGATGTGTCCCTATTAGATTACTATCCTTAATCACTGGGTTAGGTCTCATGAGTGCTTTCACTTAACATTTATCAATAGTTCCAAGTTAACTCTCCCCCGACTGCATCTTAAGTTATTCAATGAAACTTAAGTTCAAGGCATTGTTTTTCTTCTCTTTTCCTAATCTCTATTTCTCTAGGTTCAAGGAAATGGAGAATATGGGCTATTCCTAATGTTGCGCACCGTTAAGATACATTAATCATGAAGAAAAGAACAATTCAGGCATTTGAATTGGTTTAGAATCACTTTGTGTTAACCCTAGTTTGTTATTCCACAATGGTTCCCACAACCCTAGTTGTGGAGGGTTTAGCTATTCATGATTGCAAGAAAGAAATCAGGTTTCAAAGAAGAAGAAATAATTAATCATTTACAATAATGATGGAAGAAAAACCCAATGATCAATTGCACAATAAAAGCTTTGAAAATCAAGAACACTGATGAATTCTCCACATGTAATTGCTCTCCAAGTAATTCTGGAAACTCAAAGCCAATGATTACAATCGAAAAGCATTGGTTCTCCTTAAGGAAAATAACATAATAGTATTTATACAATTAATGAAATCTGTTACAAAATTGACAGGGATTTTGTTGCCAACATGCAGCTATGAGTCATGGTTTGCATTTGTGGTATGAGTCTGCAGCTTCTGGTCTTCTCAGGTACTGGAGGTTGGTATGATCCGTACCATGCTAGTATGAGTCATAGGAGCTTTTCATGGCTTGCACTTCCAAAATATGGCATCTCCTATGGGTCCTTCATAGTGCTCATACCATGTTGGTATGAGTCGTGCAATCCTTACATGCCCTAAAAATGCCAAGTGTCCAATCCTCTGAATCTCACCATGAGTCTATCAGTACGACTCGTATGTTATTGTTATGACTCATGGCCGCTGCTTGTACAATGGACTCGGCAAATCCACTTCTTCTAAATCTTAATCACAGACCTTCAGTACGACTCATACTAGGATGGTACAGCTTGTACTTTCAGTCGTATGATGACTTTGGCACTTGCACATTTTCTCTGAAGTTGTGCTACGGATGGCAGGTATGGCTCGTATTGTCATTTTTAATAATCCATTTTCTGCACTTTTCATCTCGTTTTCTAAAATTCAACTCCTGGACCTGATTTCCCTGAAAATAATGTAAAAGATCCCTGTATCTATATAAACACACCAAAGACCAAGCATTTTTCCTATGTTTTAAGTGTCGCAAGTGCCATAAAACCATGGCGTATCAAAGACCATACAATAGAGGAATGGAAATAGAAACTGATGTTTCTTCAGGAAGAGGTCCTCAAAACCTACACAGAAAGTTACTAAAGCTCCAGCCTCAGGCAATAGGAGTGACCAGAGATCTCAGAATCAAGGAAACCCTCGACACCCACCATGTAGCAATGTGGCAGGGCCCACTTGGATTAATGTCATTGGTTGGAGATGGATGCATATAAATGTGGCCAGTAGGTCAATTATTTGAGATATTGTCGATCCCGACAGAGTAATGGTGGTACTACAGCTTAGTATAGTCCCTCAGCAGGTAGAGTTTCCTAGAAGGGCAATACTTTAGGTGCGGAGGTCAGAACCGTCTATTTGCTATGTCTAGGTGACAGGATTTGGAGAACTCCCCAAACATGGTCACGGGTATGTTAAAAGTATTCTATATTGATGTTTATGCCTTACTTGATCCAAATTCTACTCTATAATTTGTGAATCCAAATGAAGCAGTTAGGTTTGGACTCTTCTCTACACACTTCTTAGAGCCTTTTAGTGTTTCTACCCTAGTCGGTGAGTCAGTCCTAGCTAAGAGGATCTACCGAGATTATACAATTTCAATCCATCATAAAGATACCACAACTGACCTAGTAGAGCTAGACGTGGTGGATTTTAATTTTATTTTAGGCATGGATTGATTGTATTTCTGTTATGCCACAGTTTACTGTAGCACCTGAGTGGTAGAGTTCCTATTTCCAGATGATCCAATCTTAGTATGGGAGGGTAGTCTCGTTATGCCTAAGCATCATTTTATTTCATACCTAAAGGCCAATATGCTAATCTCTAAGGTCATATAATGAGAGTGAAAGACTATAATTTTGAGACACTATCCTTTCAGTCAGT
Organism: Datura wrightii; assembly: GCA_035772735.1. NCBI lineage: Eukaryota > Viridiplantae > Streptophyta > Magnoliopsida > Solanales > Solanaceae > Datura > Datura wrightii. Next base: position 67,717,362 of record JASDFA010000003.1, on the reverse strand, counting down.
TCTAATCATAAATGAGTTCTCGAAGGTCTTTCCAGATGATCTTCCCAGAGTCCCTCCAAATAGGAAAATAGATTTTGGGATAGATGCTCTCCCCAATGAGTCCCAGCTTTGAATCATTTTATTTTATAAAGCCTGAGGTAGTCGTGGGAGCTTTGTTCCAACACCTATTCTTCAGTTATAGAGGCTTCATAAATAGAGTCAAAGTTTAGTCAATAATATTACTTTATAATATTTATTTTGGTTTCAGTTAATAAATCTCAATTTATTTTAAATTGAGCCCATATAGTTATTACTTTTTCTATGTTTTATTGTATCCTAAACTGATAACAAGCTAGACAAAGGGTTCTCTTGGATCACAGAAGTGGTTTGAGTGCTGGTTGACGTCCAGGGAGTAGGCTTGGGGCGTGACAGATCCGGGTAATCTTCTAGATATCATCAATGAACTCTTGTGGTTCCTCTTCCACCTTCGAACCATGAAAATTTGGCGGGTTCATTCTGGTGATGTCTCGAACTCTAGCCATTGCCACACTCCCATTGGGGTTCATAGGTGCAACCAACTGCTGGTTGACCTTGGTCGTCATTGCCTGGGCTAGCATCTGAAAGGCAGCTATAAACTCAGCATGAGTCACCTGCTCATTTAAAGGGTCTGTTGGATCTGGTGGGGCAGGCTAGTTCCCATTGCCACTCCTTCTTCCGATGGCTCTCCACGGAGGCATTTTTGACAAACACGTATAGCACGAGTTAGGAGAATAGAGAGAGTTGGACTTCATCGTATGACATAGAACATAAATGAAGGGAAGTTTCCTAAAACAACTCATAGCCTCTTCCTCATAAGTGTGGCTCTCTTAACACTCATGAGAAAAATCTACTTAACATGGCTTTCAGACACCCTAGGGCACACCAAAACATGGCTCTTATACAAAGTTTGTCACAATCGAGCATACACCCCGACGTAACATGGGATTAAAAATCACGAATAGCTCCACGCTAACCCATGGTACATGCATAAAATAAGAATAAGTATACACTAAGAAAAAACAATCATCAGATATAGCATAGAAAAAGTCTATAATATCATCAAATGTACCAATCGAGACAATAAGTCAAAATCGCTGAACATCTATACATCATGGTCTGCAAAGCCTCTAAACATAAGATGAGTTGTTGGGATAAGCCCCCAACTAGCTCTACTATGTCTAAAAACTAAAATTGCATAAAAAGACATGAATCAAAACTGACGTCCTCAGATGATGAGGATTCACCAACCCTGAGCTGAATCTGGAGCAAGATCGAATCTAGCGGCGGGGCTGAGACTTATCACCTGAACCTATATCATGAGATGATAGCACCAAAATATGTTATCAGTTATTTGAATGTATTGAGTATAGAGGATAAGTAAAACATGAGAGTAAGGGCAACATTATAACAAGTCATAATTGTGATAATCACAAAACATAAATTGTTCATCATAATCTAAAGTATAACAACCCAAGATTTTAAAAAAAAAATCATAAAACTCATCATATTTGAAATCATAAGTAAATATCATAAACTGATCAATGGGTCAAATATACTATAAAATATGATATCATAAATCCCGAATATAAAGAGACATAAAACATGAGAAATAGTGGGAGATTCTCATAATCGACATACTCCAAGTGAGCGTCATGGAGCCCCATCTGTACCCCTGACCAAGAGGGTGTCTATACCTTACCAAGGGTAAGAACCATGAAGGCGTGGTATCACTCATGAGCCTAGTGGAATAAGGGAGACACTCTCAACTGGCGAGGACCCCTTATCTTATGGTGGCACGTAGTTTTGAGACCTAGGTGCGCTAAAATCTGACCTACTCGTTGTTAAATACTACTCCAAAAATCATACATGGTGCTCATAATCATACATGAATCATGGGTTTTGCATGGGCTGGTTTAAAATAACATGATGGATTCATAAACTGCTTGACATACGTGAACTAGCCATGAAAACCATACCAAAAGTACAACCATGATACATAAGCTTGATATTCACAAGATTCATACATCCTTGAGTAAATCATGCTAACTTGAAAATAGAGAATTATGAGAGTTTCTTATAGAAATCATGTAATCAAAGTCATATATCATAAGTAGAATCATGAGAGAATTAATTTCATATGAGATCATAGAGTTTTGGGTCTAACCTTATAAATTCATAAAGATCATAATTGGAGACATAAGGGAATTAAAATCATGAAGTTATACTTGAGATTAGGAATGAGGGTGGAAGAAATTCCCTATTCATAACACCATATACCTGACTTGAAGAGTTCTTGACTATACTTGAGACCTAAGAGAAATTGAGAACCCTAGTTGCTTGAGACCCTTGAGGGAATTTAATCTTTAATATACGGAGTTAGGAAAAGAATGAGAATTTGGGCTAAATATAACCCTTAAATATCCTCTTAAGATACCAAAAAGGACCTGATTTAGGAGTTAAAAGGATAAAAAGTTATAAAAATACCGTTAGAAAATCACACTTAAAAACTACATGCCAATGACCACGACTTACACCATGAATTGTTGGTTGTCACCACGACTCGTGGTGACCATCTATCACAAGCTGGTTATTACACCCTAAAAAATTATTAGTGATTATTTGATGTTTGTATTATAGGTTAAGGGAAGTACGGGTTGTATATTGGCCATTGATTACAAGGGAAATGTGTATGAACGGAAAAGCAAAGATTATGTGAAGTTAATAAGTAAGGGTTAAATGTAAACGACCATATCTCCCAATATATAATGAATTAGAAGCCCCACGACCTATGAAATTAAAGATATTTAAGTCTAGTTTTCAGAAAATCAAACCTCTTATCAATCAGAGTTAGAAGTAAGAAGTTATGGGTATTTTACCGAAGCACCCCGAGCGGTGACGCGGGCATGACGCCCTAGCACCTCCACCGCCCTATTTACTTAAAATCTCATTTTTCACTAGTAGAAAACATTTTCATCTTAATATAAATCAACCATCTTTTAAGGATTCATTTTTCTCTCAATTCCAGCATCTAGAACAAAGAAAATCATGGAGGAACATCAAGCAAAGTTCAAGCAAATCACAAGACAAGTTGAGAATACTTTGCCAAGTGTGCTAGTGGCTGTTTTGGAGCTCGTTTTGGCAAGGTTTTGAAGGTGTTTTTCTGCATTTAAAAATCTTTTTGGACTGCTTATATATCCATCTTTGAGTAGTTATTGAAACCAGGAGGAAAGGTAAGGATTTCTCCCCTTTTAAACCTCTCAAATTGCGAAGTGAAAAGCTGGAAATTGACAGCTAAGTGAGCTGCTGATGGACTGTTTGTGAGCTGAGTTTTGCTCATTTTCCTTAGGATTATTGGCTGTTTAGTTTTATGGAATTATACTTCATATATACGGGAAGAATTACAGCATAGCTAATGTAAAATTTCCTCTTGTTTCTCCCTCAAAAGTTAGTGAAAACTAGTTGAGAAAATGGCTACATGTTGTTGATTTGCCATGTGTTGTTGCTATTGTGACTGCCTTTGGTTAGTTATTTTGGGATGCATTTTGTGCTACAGATTAAGATTTTTGTTGGCCTATAAGACCATGGGATTAAGGAGGTTGAAGACTGATCATTGAAATAGGAAATTGGCTAAAGAAAAGTTCATCGGAGAAAGGTATGTAAAGCGCTCGTCCATCGTTCTTTTAAGCACGATTTGTGCATTGTGAATTGAGTGAGCAAGAAACCACTTTCCAAGTATTGAAGCAGTATGTTAAGCTTCATTTAAAAATTCAAAGTTTTATGTTTGATATAGGTTAAATGTTGAGATTATGTCTAGCTCGAGTGACGCATTTAAAGTGGGATATCGTGTTGATTGTTGTCGTAGTTGTACATCAAGTTGGAGACCCCTCTATGTGGGCATTGTTAGCTGGTCCTTACTGTATGTTTTATATATATATGGGTGATGTTAAATGTGTTTAAAGTTCTAGTTGCTAACTGAAATTGGTGAAAGAGCCAAGATTATGACGTGTAAATTATTTTAAGCCAAGTAAAGACGTTGCAAGCTATTAAGGGTAAATGATCTTATTGAATTAGGATTGCCTTGTAATGGTTTTCCTTTATCTTATGTGTATGTTATGAAATATCCAGTCCAAGGGGAGATTTCATAATCCCTTTCCCTTAAGACGAACGACAAGCTAGCGAGTCTCCGAGCTCTGATGTCCCTTTGAACACGATCTATAAATCTTGTTGAAACAATTAGGTCATCCGCAGTTCCTTATAATTTATACAAGTTTTGAATACATGAATTTAATTTCTATGTTATAGCATTACATGTTATACATGCTCAGTCATAGTTATGCATTACGAAAGAGGCCTATGCAGGCCACAGATTTAGTATTTGTTGTTTCTATGCTATACATGTTAACTTGACCTAGTATAATACATATCAGCTCTTTTTATGATTATGATTATGATTTATTGATTTTACCCTGGTGTGGTACACCAGCTGGATGAATTTTACCCTAATGTGGTACACCGGCTGGAGGCATTTTTTATTTTTACCCCAGTGTGGTACACTGGCCTAACAAATTTTATATGGATTTTATGGTCGGTTGACCACCGACATTTCAGTTATAATTTTTGTTGTGCATTAGATGATTGCATTTACACTTTAATATTGAGTTATTGTCTGGTTTCGGTTTTCAGGATTCCGGGCTGTTACTATTCCTTATTTCTGGCTCAGTTATCATTGTTATATTATATGTTTACAGTTTTTAGCCTTACATCATACTGACGTCCCTTCATCTGGGGACTCCTCCTGCAATCGTGCTGCAGGTACAGGCCGAGGCTCAGATCATCAGACATAGTAGGAGCCAGATTTCAGCGGAATAGTGGTATGCTCCTTTCTAGGGGCCATGTCCTAGTTTTGACTATTTTGAGTTTTGTGTACAGTGTGGGTAGGGCGGGGCCCTATCTCGTGCATTTCAATTTGTTTACTCTGTAGAGGCTTATGTGGACTCGTTTGTATAGTAGTTTTGATTGTGTAGTCGTGTTGGTTTTACATTAATCTGCTTTGCTTTATTGTTGCCTTGTCGGCTTTTCAGATTCATATTCGTTATTATCAAGACATTATGGTTCCAATATTTATCTTGGTTGGTTGCGACAGGTGGCTTGGTCAACCTTAGTGTTATATTTATAGATGCTATATAGTCGACTTCTCGATAAATCATGAATCGAGTGCCAGTTGCACCCTACCCCAATTTTGGGGCTGGATAGACTTGGAATCAGAGTGAAGTCATGTCCTAGGGAGTCCACAAAACCATGTCTAGTTGAATTTTTCTTATGGGTATGTTGTGCACCATACTTATAATCAGGAGGCTATAGGACATCTAGGAATTGTTCACTTCTTTTACTAATAGTTCGTGCTATAGGGAGAGGTCATAAGTACTACGATATCTAAATCATGTAATTGTTTCAGAGTATGCCTGTGACAAGGAAGATGACGATGAGGTTGATTGGCACAGCCGTTGGAGAGGGTATTAGTTTCCCTCAAGTGGATCAGGGAGATAGCTCAAAGGCTCAGAGTGAGTCTCCTACCCCTGGTATTACAGTTCCTCCAACATCGGTTAGAGCAATGAAAGATAGACCACCAGCTCCTCTCGCACTAGAAAAACCTGAGGGTAGTAGAGTGGCAGACCCGCCCGCGCCTGTGGTACCTCCGATTGTTCCGAAAGGATAGGGTCTTGAGGGAGCTGTTCAGCTGATGGCTCATATAGCCGCAGGTTAGGATCAGAGATTGGAGGCGATAGAGAGACATAGAGACCAGGAAATTAAGAGTTCTAGGACCCGCAAGTTATTGAGTTTGAGCCCTCCTATATTCACCAGATTAGACTCGAGGAAGGATCCTCAGGACTTTATAGATCAGACATATAGGGTGTTGAAGATGATACGAGCTACAGTGACTGAGTAAGTAGAGTTGGTGGCCTTCAGACTACATGATGTGGCTATATTGTGGTATGAGGCTTGGGCTCGATCTAAAAGAGCCAATGCACCGCCAGCTAAGTGTAAAGAGTTCTCCGAGACTTTTATGCACCACTATCTACCTCAAAAGCTTCTACAGGCTCGAGCTGAGCAATTTTTGTACCTAGAGCAGGAAAGTATGAGTGTGCATGAGTATTTTCTTTGATTTAATTCTCTTTCCAGGTATGCTTTGCACATGGTTCAGATAATGGAGGATAGAGTTCATCGGTTCGTGTTAGGGTTTGGGCTTCAGGAGCACATGGACATTGCATGAATTCAGGCTTTCGCCCGGAGGGAAGAGGATTTGGTTAATCAGTTATGGGATACTCGGAGATAGAAGGAGCAATGAAAGAGAGCTAGGACTGTGGGTCCTTTCAGAGAGCTGCAGGGTGACCCAGGGGCTCAGTCATCCAGGCAGTCGGTTAGGCCTGTAGGGAGTGCCCCACCTCAATTTCAAGGATAGAGAAGTGACCAAGTCCCAACACCATTTAGCTCTCAATGATAGGAGCGGGTGGGGAAAAGGCGACCACCATTGCCGCCTTGTCCTCAGTGTGGGAAATCTCATTCAGGTTAGTGCCATCAGGGGTAGAATGTATGCTATCATTGTGGGCATCCAAGGCAGATTATGAGGGATTGTTTAGATAGGGTCGAGGCAGATCAGGAACGATCAGCGGTTGCTTCGTCATCCTCCATTCTACATCCTAGAACTAATCCTCAATTGGTAGCAGGCTGTGGCAGAGGCAGAGGGAGAGAGGCTTCTAGTTTTGGGGCAACCCAATATCGATTTATGCTTTGGGCGGTCAACTGGACTAGGAGGCTTTACCTGATGTTGTTACAGGTACTTTGATTATTTAATTTCATGCAGTATATCTCTTGCTTGATCCTTGTTCTACACTCTCTTATGTTACACCATTGGTTGCGATTCTGTTTGAGACAGTCCCTGAGTTATTATCTATACCATTGTTGTTTCTATGCCAATTAGCAAATTTGTGTTAGCTAAATGAGTTTACCGGAACTGTATAGTATTGGTATGTGATAGGTCAACCTTAGCTGAACTAGTTGAGCTTGAAATGGTTGATTGTGATGTCAGTATTGGTATGGATTGGTTGGAAGCCTGTTATGCTAATGTTGATTGCAGAGACAAGGTTGTCAGATTCCATTTTCTCTGCGAGCCAGTCCGGGAATGGCAAGGTAATACCGCTATGCCTAAAAGTAAGTTTATTTCATACCTTAAAGCTCAGAAGTTGATATCCAAAGGTTGTATTTCTCACTTGGTTATAGATAGTTTTGAGATTAACGTTTACTATTTCGGTTGGGACTGAACCCACATAATATAGCCTCCCGTCGACAAACCTCAGGGTTGCTAGTTATGTCATCGCCTACGGGGCTATAGATTGCTCAGAGGAGCTATATGATGTCTGACAGGACTATATTTAGGCCATATTACAGTACATCCACAAATGGACTTCTTTTATTCCATAGCGGCATCACTAATCCTCCATCGATCCTTGTGAGCCCAGGGTGCTGACACAGGAGCCCAGAGGGTTCAGAAACAGCTACAAGAGCTCAGCGAGCTCAGTTGCAGACCCAGAGGCCAGGTAGGTTTGCTATAGTTACCTGTTGCATCATATTGACCCGGTTAGGGGTATATAGATTGAACTGTATTTGCCAGGGCTTATGGGGCCTAGGGAGGTTATTCTGTGCTGGTTGTACCTTCAAGACTTATGGGGGCCAGGTAAGTTTTTGTTTGTATATTTACTTGTTAGCTATACATCAGTGAGGCTATCCAAGTTATAATTCTTATCCTTCTGATTGATTACTTTCAGTTCTTTTATCAGCTCTATTAATTCATTTTCATTATTGCCTTACATATTCGGTACATATTATACTGACACCCAACTATGGGGCACTACACACTTGCCTGCAGGTGTGGATAGACGTGGTTCAGGACCTTCTTAACTGTCAGCCAGGGTTAGTAGTTCAGTCAGCTCCTTTTGTCTGGAGTTGACAATTAGAGAAGTTCGCTCTTTTTGTTGTATAGCTTATGGGTAGGTCGAGGCCCTGTCTCAACGATTATTCAACTCTTAGAGGCTTGCGGACTACAATTTTCAGTGGTTGGTTGTTGTTGGTCGTGTGGGGCCTATGTATGTTATGTTTTATATATTGGCCATGTGGGACCTAGTGTAGCTTTAAGTTAGCAGCCTTGTTGGCTATAGTTCGTATATGACTGCTGTTGACACCCAATTTTGACCTCCCAATGCCCTATCAAAGCTTCATATTAATATAAATATACATATTTCAAGATTACCCTTCTAACATAATTATTTAGTTTAATTTCGTAAATTTTTAAGTATTAATTATCATACATTATTAGTTTTGGCATAATTATTTATTATTTATATATTTTTAAGTTATATTTTTAAAAATATTATGACATTAGTTTCAAGTCACTGATTTTTTAATATATTATATGTATATGTTGCATAATAATATTTATATGTATGCATAAATATTTCTAATTAATCATGCTCATATTTACAAAAATATAAGTTTATAAATTACTTACATTTAATTTCATAATAATAATATTTATATTATTTTTTTGTAAATTAAACTATTATGTTACCTATTTGTTAAATTATTTACAAGTGTAGTGTTTTTATTAATTTAATAGTAGCTAATTCAATTTTCCTCCAATTTATTTTAAAATCTAACCACTTTCTATCTAATTTTTGTTAATTCTAGTCAATTTTAATCAAATATGGCCACTTTTAAAATTCAATTTCAGCCTTAATTCAACCCAACCCATTTATCACCACCCGTAACACATTGGATAACCCAGAATCCGACCCAGATCATTAATTAAATCTCAGTCGTTCTTTCCCTCATATCCAACAGTGAAGATTAACTCCTATTTTTATTACCCAAACCCCCCCAAACCTAAACCTAGCGGACATTCACAAAACACATCAGCACCACAAACCCCAGCCTTTCCTCGTCTCCTTTGTCTTCTTTTCTCCTACGCCGCACCACCAAGAACAGCCACCACCGCCCCCCTTCCCCGTGAACCACTGAGAAACAACTCACAACCACTTCTTCTCTTCTCTCTTCTTTCCCTCTTCATTTTTCCTCCACACACCTCTCTCTCTGTTCTCTCCCCTCGCCTTCTGCTCCTCTCTGCCATGAGAGGACAGAACTCAACCGCTGTGCGGTAAGTCTCACCGGCCACCAAGTGAACAAGAAGCAACCATAATTCTCTCCTTCGATTTTCTCTTCCTCTTCCTTTAGAGTGCGTTTGGTTAGGTTTTATTTCCTGGACAGATTCTTAGAGATTTATATTAATTGGTGATTAGTTTATGTTTGATTCTTTGAATTTGCTTAGTTATTTGTTGTTCTAGACTAAAGTATGATATTTTTCCTAGTATAACTTTTGTTTAATCACTATGTTGCAATCCCCTTTTTTTTTTCAAATTTAGTTTGTGTTAATGTTCCCACTTTGTAAGTATAATCTCCTTCCTGCATAATCTATATTAGAGTGTTGTTGCTTGGATATAGTTTTCAGCATGACATCATTAGAAACAACCATCGGTTTCCCTCTTTGATTTAAGTCATGATAGTGCTCTGTTGCTTAGAATAGTCTTTGCCTTTTTATCTGAATAGAACCTAATTCATCACAATCTGCTACATGTATGGTGAGTTCATGATCCCGCATTTCTATAATTGTCCTTCGAAAATTTGTGATTTTCTTTACTGTGGTCGACATAGGCAATTTGCCAATTTGATCTCTTTTATTTCTATGACTTAAATCATGACAAGCTATTAAGTGTTAAACATGATGATTTGCGAGTTTTACTTCTTCCATATGTGACACCATTCAGCTCTATATTTTGGCCAACTGATACAATTTTATTAATTGATTGTCGCTGTTCTTGTAAGAAAATCGTGCGTGATTGATACATCTTTCATCTCTTAAATCAATTATGTGATAGATCTAGAACCCTTCTTATTATGGTAACTTGGTAATTGATTTTATTAATTTCCCTGAATGACATCTTTAAATATGAATATGTGTTTATTTATGTTAAGTTTTATACATGATCATCTTCTTTTCCTTATACCAAGTTGAAATAATTATATTACCTATCTATTCTTGGTTGACTTTGACTTATTAAATGCTTAATTGATTTCGTTAGGAGATAATGTTTTTCAATTGAGTATTTTACTCTATCCTTACTCTGTGAACAATTTCCTATCAGCTGTGACAGCCTTGGTGTCTATTTAATTTTGGTAATTCTTTGCTTTTTTATATATGATTGATTTCTTCCGATTATTAATTAAGGAGGAGATTTCCTTTGCTTGGTATTGGTGAATATTCCTTTGTTAAATTACAACTTTAGTACTCATCTATTCTTGGTAAATTGGAATTTCATCTGCTGTTTAGGGAATGAATTTATTTTAATTGATTTTTTTGAAGATCACCTCTTCCCTTAACCCCTCTTACTTTTTATCTATATAAACAGACCTTCTCCTCTTTATGGACACAGAAACATGACTATTTCTCTAGTAATATAACATAGGGACAGGACTTGATTCTTTAACAAGACGACTTTGCCTCCTCTTTAAAAAAATTTCTTTCTTCTTTAATACTCAAGTAGATTGCTTATCATTCGGAATTCGTCTCTCATTGATTGCTTATTATTCGGAATTCATCTCTTATTAGTTAGTTCCTCCAAACTATGCTACTTTTATTTGTTTACTAATTTATTCATTGTCGATGCAGATGCTTATTTAGTTTGTAATTTAGCCAGTTCTCTTTATATATACATGAAAAATGTCAATCTTTGAATTTGTTCATAATTGTGATATTATCATATTTACATGATACTTATGTTTTTATATAGATATATGCTTGTGTTTGTTTAGTTTGTTAAAACAGGTATTGTCACGACCCGAACATAGGCTCGGATCGAGACACGGGACAAAGAACCCTGAGAGGCTCCAAATCGACCCATGACATGAACATAACATATAAATCATTCAATATAGTAGAAGATCAACATGAATAACATAGTGGAAGTCTAAACATGACATAACATCTGAGTACATACATAGGTCTAAAGCTGAATACATCCATATGCAAAAAGCATCTAAACTACCAAGTTGATGGGACAAGACCCCAACTAACTCACTATGGTTTGAAAACTAAAAATAATAAACATATATGAATAGAGAGGCCCTCGAAAGATGAGGACTCACCAACTCCGATCGGAAGTACAAATGCTGAAAATCTGGCTAGCGGGGGGACTAAGTTTGGATATCGGAACCTAGATCATAAAATGATACAGCATAAAGTACGTGGTCAATACTTGGAATGTACTGAGTATGCAAGGTAAGTAAAACGGACAGTGAAAATACATAAGAGTTCATAAGAGTAGGATAACATGATCATAACGTAAATATCATAATGTAAACATAAGGGCTCAAGAATTCAAAACATTCGTAAATTAATCATAATCATAATCATAAGAGAAAAGCTTTATTAACATGACTTGAGCCAAATAGCATAACATAACCATGCATAAATCATAAGGAACAATGGAAGATTCTTATAACCTACATACCTCATATGAGCACACATGGAGCCCGACCTGTAAACCCCTAGTCGGGAAGGTGTTTGTACCTTGACAAGGGTAGAACCATGAAAAGAGGTGTCATATCACTCATGAAAGGCCCATTTGCTCAAAAAGGGACAGTCTCAATGGAGGTCCCATCATGGCTACGTTGGCGCGTAGTTCCAAGACTCAGGGTATGCTTGGACCCCAGGTCTACTCGATGTTAAATACTACTCTCATAACATATATAGTGCTCATATGATAATAGGGAAAACATAAATGAGATACATGATCTAGTTAAATCATCATAATCATAACCATGCTTGAAATACGTGAACTAGCCATGAATAAGGCTTGTGAGTCAGCCATAATCATAAATCCATAAATCATGAAATTCATGTATACTTGTAAAACATGTATATACTTGATATTCCATAAATCCATGATAAGTACTTGAGGGAAATTATATCATGAAGCATAAATCATAATTGGGCTAATTTAAATGAAGATCATAATGGAATCATAACTTGACTTTACATAAAAACATACATAATTGGGCATAATTGGATTTAAACTCAACTCTATAAATTTATATTCAAAATAGTCATAAAATCTCGCCCATAGACTATAAAACATGATTTAATATACGAAGGAGATTGACCCATCGACAGATCATATATAATTTCACAAGAATTAACATAAACTTCATGGATCATGAAACATAAATTATAGAATTGAAATCAATAGAATTTGAGAAGAGTTTAGGGCATGAGAGTGAATGGAACCCTCATTCATAGCCGCACATACCTGGGTAAGTTGATTTCACTCTCTTCCTTGAACAGCAAAAGGAAGTTGAAGAAGAATTGATGGATTTATAGCCTTGATCAGCCTAAGAACCTTCTAGCCTTGCATGCATGGAATGATAAGGCTTAGGATAGGTTTAACTATCTTAAAACCCTTCTAACTGAGCTTAAAACAAAGTAGTTTAGGCCTTAAGAACTTAGGAATTATGGAAAATCCCTTAATAAATGGGTCACCTCCCATCACCTACACTACCAAATTTCTTCGGAGGGTCACCACGAGGGACACCACGACTAGTGTTGTACCCAACGACTCATGCTAACGATCCATTAGGGACACTGCCGAAAAATTCAACCTTTAACCAAATGCTGATGACGACCCACTCGACAAACGTGGCATTGACCACGATTTGTGGTGACTAGTCATTAGGTACACTATCTAAATTTCCTTCATCCTTCAACCTCCTTTGACCATGGGTGACCTAACTGATCGTAGGGCTGACCATGACCCATGATCACCCCAAACTTGAAATTTTAAACCAAGTCCCATCCTTTCCCCACGAGTCACTTAATGAATCGTGGTGTTCCTGAAAGGTCACTGGATGACTCGTCCTGTGACCTGGTGCAGAAATTCTTTTTTCTCCGTTTTAACTCCCGGATCTGATCATAAGGTTTTTAGGGTATTACAGGTATTCCCTTGACTTTGTTCGAATATATAGATGAGTCGTTCGTGTCACGCCCCACCTTGGGAGGCACGACTGGCACTTGGTGCCCTACTAGGATCTGAACCGACTTAACTAGGCATATGCACTCCTGGTGCAAGCCTACTCCCCAAATCAAGAAAACAACGGGCTATATCTCGGCTGTAAATACAACCTCCGGCCGACAATGCCTTATAGACACCTATAAAGGAAAACAGCTAACAAGAAACAGGAAAAAATAGGGAGTCCTATGCGGGCCGACAAGACCACCATGATCTCTAGTTATGACTGTAGAGTAAATCCAGTGCTAAACAAATTTATGGCCGACAAGGATGCTAACTGACAGCTAAAAAAGGCCCCACACGACCAACACATAAACTAAAATACATATGGGCCCACACGACCACAAACAGCTAACCACAGGGAAAAAGAAATAATCTGCAAGCCTCTAGGAGTAATATGATGGTCGGGACAGGGCCCCGACCTACCCAAAACTGTACAATCAAAAGAAGTAAACCTTTTATCTACAAGCTCCGAAGGAAAGGAGCTAACTTTCTTGACAATCCGGGCTAAAGGCTAAGAGGGACTAGCTCCTCGTCTATCTACACCTGCAGGTAAGTAATGCATCACCCCAAGGATGGGCGTTAGTATAATATGTACTGAATATGTAAGGTATAACTAAAACTAACTAAATAAAACTTACAATAAAGCTGAAAGTAACTAAGTGAAAGAGATGGAAATATAACCTGAATACTTACATTCCTGCTGTCTAATCCACCAATAAATAATGCAAACAAGAACCTTACCTAGCCCCCATTAGTCGGAAGGTAGAATCAGCACAGAATAACTCACTCGGGGCCCCCCATAAGCCATGGTAGGTACACTTCAACCTATATACCCCTAACTAGGTAATACTGCATCATCTAATAATTGTAGCCGTCCTACCCGTCCCCTAGGTCTGAAACTAAGCCCGCTCGGCCCTTGAACTATAGTTGTGTCTGAGTCCAGTAGACTCCTGTTGTCTGTACCCCGGGAACTGAACTCGATGGGGTGTGTCGATACGACATAAAAGTAGTCCAGCCATGGAATAGATCTTATGAGGACCTCAGATTTCATCTTCGTCCCTCACAGATGGCATACCGCTCCTCAAAGCAATTTCATTTAGCCCCTCGCGGGCGTCGACACAGCTAGTAACCCTGGGGTTTGTTATGTAGGGCTATAAAGGGCATAGTCAATCCCAAACTAAACATGGAATACTGGTCTCAGCTAATAACAATAGCTATTCGTAACAAATATACTTATGGTATTCTTACTGGGATTCAAACTGAGTTATCATACTGAAGAAATTAACTTGCCGAAGAGATTCGCCTTAACATACCTTGATTGGTAATTTCTGCTTAACTGGTGAGTATCAGATTATATTCAACGGCTCTTCTCAATTAAAATCGTACTATTGGGAAAATGAAACTAGTTTCAGAATAAATTTGGCAAAAATGATAACTTTATATATAAATATTAACTATATTTCAACTTAATGGAACATGGTCAAAAACACGTAATTTCTCAAAAGTCCCGAGGGAGAAATGCTTACTTGAAGCCTGTGATCGTATAGAAATTAGTTTGGAGCAATTTTGATAACTTTAGCTAGGCGGGCTTACGATTTACCTGGCGAATTTCGTGAAAATAAGTCCCTATTAATGCTCCCTACGTGCTTAAACTTCGATGCCCGAAGTTAATTTGAATTCGGGCGGCGTTTCGTAGCGTAAAGGCACGAAATTTACTTGAAAGTTGCATTTTTCTCTTCCTCCGGACGATTGATGGATGGAAAATAACTTACAAATGACTTAGAGGAGTATTTATATACTTAGGGCGGTGACGGGGAGCGCCCCGTGCCGCCCATCGCACTGCCTTGCCCCCGTGTCGCGCCCCTCATTGCGCCAAGAGGGCTGGTGCGTCGCACTGCCCAGGGCGCCAAGGCTGCTGGCGCGTCGCGCTGCCCGGTGTCCTGCCGGCTAGCGCATCTTGCTGGCCCTATGTATCCTGGCCTCGCTCGACCTAACTTCCGAGGCTTCTCTATGCGCATCTTGCTCTTCTTTATTTATTTCAAATTCATGCGTACGCCTACTAATCGTTAACTTTGACCGGGTGTAACATCCTCCTTCCCTTAGGAACATTCGTCCTTGAATGTCTACTTGGTTTACAGGGGTTTAACTCTTTTAGGACTATTATTCTGGAAAAATTTTGGCATAGTCTCCCCTGTAATATGGACTATCCAAAAATCCTGAAACAGAGAAAAGTCGAGTACAAATATCTTATATGACATCACAAAAGCCCTTTCATCATCGAAATTGTAATCAACTGAACAATACATGTAATGTAAGGCATAAAACAACAATTCAATCAACATTTTTACCTTAACTGCATAATTTAGACTAAGCCTGGAACAAATGAGGGTATTTGGATTTCATGTCATCCTCAACTTCCCAAGTCATTTCTTCTCTATTCTTGTTTCTCCACAATACTTTAATAGAGGCAACATTCTTAGTCCTTAACCTGTGAACCTGTCGATCTAATTGGCCACTAGGACTTCTTCATAAGCTAACTCCTTAGTAATATGGATGTCCACAACTGGCACAGCTCGGGATGGATCCCTTATGAACTTCCGTAGCATTGACACATGAAAGACTGGGTGAACGAATTCCAACTCTGAAGGCAAATGTAGCTCGTATGCCACCTAGCCTATTCTCCGGAGTATTCAATATGACCCAATAAATATTTGGCTAAGCTTACCCTTTTTGCCAAACCTCATTACGCCCTTCATTGGAGAGACTTTTAGAAACACCCATTTGTCTACATTGAACTCCATGTTCCTACGCCGTACATCAGCATAAGATTTCGACAGCTTTGAGTTGTCAATAGGCATTCTCTAATGAGCTTCACTTTCTCCTCTGACTGATGGATCATTTGTGGTCCAATTAACTCTGATTCTCTGACTTCGGACCAACCAACTGGTGATTTGCACTTCCACCCATATAATGCTTCATAAGGTTCCATCTGGATTGCCGAGTGACAACTGTTATTATTGGTGAACCTGATATGGGGTAAATGTTCATCCCAACTACCCCCAAAGTCTAGCACACACGCTTGTAACATATCCTCGAGCGTCTGAATTGTACGTTCTGCCTGTCCATCTGTCTGAGGATGAAATATTGTACTCAGATTAACTTGTGTTCCCAAAACCCTCTGGAAAGACTGCCAGAACCTAGTTGTGAATTATCCTCCTCTGTTAGAAATAATAGACATTGGGAAACCATGTAATCTAACTATCACCCTGATGTAAAGCTCGGCATATTCCTCAGCTGAGAAAGTGGTCTTGACTGGCAGAAAATGAGCCGACTTTGTCAATCTGTCAACAATCACCCAGATGGAATCAATTTGCATCTGGTACGGGGTAACCCTGTCACAATATCCATATTAACTGCCTCCTATTTCCACATTGGCACTTCTATCTCCTGTGTCAATATGCTGGGTTTTTGATGTTCTACTTTCACTTGCTGGCAATTAGGGAATTATGCTACAAACTCTGCTACACTCTTCTTCATTCCCGGCCACCAGTAAATCTCTTTTATATGATGATACATCTTTGTTGAACCTGGGTGCAAAGAATAACGGGAGTAATGTACCTCTGCCATGATCTGCAGGCAAAGTTCTGCCACGTCTGGAACGCAGAGGCGACCCCTACATCTTAGAATTCCGTCTCCGGTTACCTCAAAAGATGATACTTCCCCCTGTTGTACCTTATCTCTGAGCTGTGCTAATTGAGGATCTTCAAACTGTCACTCTTTTACCTCCACTACTAGGGAAGATACTGTTGTATCCTTGAATTATTGCCTCATTGTCACCTAAATCTATTACCTAGATGGCTAAGCTGGCTAACCGGTGTAATGCTCGAGCCATTTCCCACTGCTCCGGCCTTAGGTATGCCAAACTCCCCATGGATCTACGGCTGAGGGCATCTTCCATGATATTAGCTTTCCCCAGATGATTCAAAATATTCATGTCGTAGTCCTTTAGCAATTCTAGGCAGCGACCCTGTCGTAGATTCAATTCCTTCTGTATAAAGATATACTGGAGGCTCTTATGATCAGTAAAGATGTCCACGTGGCACCCTATACAAGTAATGTCTCCATATTTTCAAGGCATGAACCACCGCTGCTAATTCCAGGTCATGGGTGGGGTAGTTCTTTCATGTTTTCTCAGTTTTCTCGAAGCATATTCAATTACGTTACCGTGTTGCATCAAGACACACCCCAATCCGATACCTGAAGCTTCACAATATACTGCATAACCCTTTGAACCTTCTAGCAAAGCTAGGACGGGTGCAGATGTAAATCTATATTTCAACTCTTGGAAACTCTGTTCACACGCCTCAGTCCAATGAAATTTAGTTGCTTTCTGAGTTAACTTAATCAGAGGTGCTGCTAAGGTAGACAACCCCTCCACAAACCTTCTGTAATATCCAGCTAACCCTAGGAAACTACGTACCTCAGTTGGAGTTGTAGGCCTGGGACATGTCTTTACTGCCTCAATATTCTGTGAATCCACCTGAATACCAGCATCTGATACAACATGACCCAAAAAGGCTATTGGATTCAACCAGAACTCGCATTTTGAAAATTTCGCATACAAGTGACAATCTCTGAGAATCTGGAGCACTGTTCGCAAATGTTCTCGGTGATCTGCATCTGAATGGGAATACACCAGGATGTCATCAGTAAACACAATCAGAAACAAGTCCAGATACGGCCAGAAGATATTGTTCATCAGATCCATAAACACTGCAGGAGCATTCGTAAACCTGAAAGACATGATTAAGAATTAAAAATGGCCATACCTGGTTTTGAAGGCTATTTTTGGGATATCTCTCTCCGACACCTGAACCTGGTGGTACCTGGACCTCAAATCGATTTTTGAGAAGTACTTTAGCCCCTGTAACTGGTCAAAAAAATCATCTATTTTGGGAAGCAAATACTTGTTCTTGATGGTGACTTTATTCAACTGCCGGTAGTCTATACGCGTGCGGAGGGAGCCATCCTTCTTTCTCAAAAATAGGACTGGCGCACCCCATGATGAAGTACTCGGCCTAATGAAGCCCTTATCTAGCAGGTCTTTCAACTTTTCATTCAATTCTCTGAGCTCGACAGGAGCCGTTTTGTATAGAGGGATAGACATAGGTTGAGTGCCTGGTAGTAGATCGATGGAAAAATTAGTTTCCCGTTCTAGGGGAATACCGGAAGTTCATCCAAGAAGACATCAAGAAATTCATTGACTACTGGGATGGACTGAAGAGTCAGGGGTTCTTCTTGCAGATCCTGAACTCTGACAATGTGATAAATACAACCCTTTACTATCAATTTCTTTGCCCGAAGATAGGATATAAACCTACCTTTTGGCGTAGCCGCATTGCCTTTCAACTCTCATATCACCTCCCTAGGAAAGTGGAATCGAACTGTCTTGGTCCAACATTCTACATTGGCATAACAGGGTGCTAGCCAATCTATACCCATGATTGCATCAAAATCAATCATGTCTAGTTCCACTAGGTATGCAAAAGTCTGGCGACCCACAACCTCTACTGTATAGCCTCGTTAGATCTGTTTAGCTATAATAGAATCGCCAACAGGCATAGATACTGAAAAGGTTCGCTGAAGTAATTATGGTGTAACACCGAACTTCTGGGCCACTAATGGCATGACATAAGACAAAGTGGAGCCTGGGTCTACAAAACATAAATAGAATGAGAGAATATGTCCAGCATACCTGTCACGACATCCGATGATGACTCTGACTCCTTTCGTCCAGGTAAAGAATAAGTGCAATCTGGACCGGTGCCTGAGATGGATGCCCTTGATCTGCCTCGGCCTCTGCTGGTTGAAACTGAGGGTCTACGCCCGGCTGGAGATATTGGGGCATGTGACCCTGATGAAGATCTGTCCTGTCAGTCCTGACCACTCTGATCCCTGACTGGACAGTCTCTCATCATATGACCCTCTCGTCCACAAGTATAGCACGCCATAGAACCATACCTATAGGCTCCAAGATGACGGCGACTGCAAATAGGGCAAGGTGGCACAGTGAGTCTACTCTGCCCTGAACCTCTCTGCTACTGCGAACCTGATGGTCATGAACTCTCGGCGGGTCCTGACTGCCCCTGATGACCAGGTCTGCCACTCTACTGCTACTGTAGAAGTGGGGGTCTCGGTGGTCTGTCTAACAGTCATGGCCTGGGTCCCCCCTGAGACTCTGCCAGAGTATCACTAGGTCTAGCCCTGCGGTGGTGCTCTTGGCTTCCCCTTTCTATCCTTCGCTGTCTCTTCCTGATCCCTTCAATATTCTAATCAAATTCCTGGATACGGGCAATATCCATGTCCTCTCATAGAGTAGCCGTAACACAGGTCTCCACATACTATAGAAGCATCCCCATAATGAACCGATGCACCCTGGATGGCACAGTGTCAACGAAAGTTGGTGCATATCAAGACAAGGAGTCGAATCTCATAGCGTACTCCCGAACACTCATCGAGCCCTGCTCTAGGTGAAAAAATTGATCAACCCGGGACTATCGGATTTCTGCAGTAAATAATGATCCAAGAAGGCTTCCAAAAAGATGGACCAAGTCAGAGAGGGAACATCTCTACCTCGGCACCTCTCCCAACTCTCATACCATAATATTGCAATGTCCCATAGCCGGAACACCACTAAATCAACCGACTCCGCAGGCGTGGCATGCATTACCCTGAAGATCCACTGCAACTGGTCCAAGAAGTCCTGAGGGTCCTTGTCTCTATCCGTCCCTGTGAAATGCGGGGGACTCAAAGAAAGGAACTCTTGGACCCTCGAACTACTCGGTCCTGCCGAAGACTCAGCAACCACGGGCACCACTGGCTATCGCTGCGCAACCATCATCTGAGCTATCTTGAAAACAACACTCCTGACCTCCTAGTCCGAGGGCATTAAAATAGAAACTGCTAGAGGTGTTGTCTACACATCCGCCGCTCTGGACGGCTACTGGCATGGCAGAGGAGACTGGGGAGACCGAGATGAAGTCTCCTTGTCTCCCTCAGATCGGGCTGACTCTGAATGAGGCACCCTGCTAGTGCCCTCTCCTGCTGCAACGTTCAACTTCCTACCAATCGTGGTATGTCACGGGTCTAACATTTCTCTGTAGACAGGAAGAATATGATAAGCTTAGGGACTAAACCCTATACTATGCAGTTCTATAGCACGACTGGATAAGGAAATAAAAGTAACCAACCTATCATGCCTTCCAACCACATGCCTATAGAATGTGGTGCACAACACATCCATAGACAAGACTCTACTTAGCACGGCTTACAAACACCCTAGAATACGACCTTCTCTGATACCAAGTTTGTCATGCCCCACCTTGGGAGGCACAACTAGCACCTGGTGTCCTACTAGGATCTGAACTGACATAACTAGGACTGTGCAATCCTGGTGCAACCCTACTCCCCAAATCAAGAAAATAACGGGGTATATATCGGCTGTAAATGCAACCTCCAGTAGACAAGGCCTTATAGCAACCTGTAAAGGGAAATAGCTAACCAGAAACAGGAAAAAATAGGGAATCCTATGGGGGCCGACAAGACCACCATGATGTCTAGTTATGACTATAGAGTAAATCAAGTGCTAAACTAAGCTATGGCAGACAAGCCCGCTAACTAACAGCTAAACAAGTCCCCACATAGCCAACACATAAACTAAAACACATATGGGCCCCATCGGCCACCAACAGCTAACCATAGAGAAAAAGAAATAATCTGCAAGCCTCTAGGAGTAATATTATGGTCGGGATAGGGCCTCGTCCTACCCAAAACTGTACAATCAAAAGAACTAAACCTTCTATTTACAAGCTTCGGAGGAAAGGAGCTGACTTTCCTGACAATATGGGATGAAGGCTAAGAGGGACCAACTCCTCATCTATCCGCACCTACAGGCAAGTAATGCAGCGCCCCAAGGATGGGCGTCAGTACAATATGTACCGAATATGTAAGGCAATAACTGAAACTGACCGAATAAAACATAAAATAAAGTCAAAAGTAACTAAGTGAAAGAGATGGAAATATAACCTGAAATACTTACCTTCTTGCTATCTAATCTTCCAATAAATAATACAAACAAGAACCTTACCTGGCCTCTATAATCCATAAGGTACAATCAGCACAGAATAACCCAGTCGGGGCCCCCATAAGCCCTGGTGGGTAAACTTCAACCTATATACCCCTAACAAGGTCATACTGCATCATCTAATAATTGTATCCATCCTACCCATCCCCTGGGTCTGCAACTAAGCCCGCTCGGCCCCTGAACTATAGTTGTGTCTGAGTCTAGTGGACTCCTACTGTCTGTACCTCAAGCACCAAACTCGACGGGATGTGCCGATACGGCATAAAAGTAGTCCATCCATGGAATAGACCATATGAGGACCTCGGACCTCATCTTTGTCCCTCACGGACAGCATACCGCTCATCAGAGCGACGTCTTCTAGCCCCTCGCGGGCATCGACACAGCTAGTAACCCTGGGGTTGCTTATGGAGGGTTATACAAGGCATAGTCAATCCCAAACTAAACATTGAATACTGGTCTCAGCTAATAACAACATCTAATCGTAACAAATATGCTTATGCTGTTCTTACTGGGATTCAAACTGAGTTATAATACTGAAGAAACTAACTTGCCAAAGAGATTCGCCTTAACATACCTGGATTGGTAATTTTTTCTTAACTGGCGAGTATCATATTATATTCAACAGCTCTTCTCAATTGAAATCGTACTACAGGGAAAATGAAACTAGTTTCAGTACTAAATTCGGAAAAAATGATAACTTTATATGTAAATATTAACTATATTTCAACTTAAAGGAACACGGTTGAAAATGCGTAATTTCTCAAAAGTCCAGAGGGAGAAATGCTTACTTGAAGCTTGTGATCGTATAGAAATTAGTTTGTAGCATTTTGACAAATTTAGCTCAACAGGGTTACGATTTGCCGGGCGAATTTCATGAAAATAACTCCATAGTAATGCTCTCTACGGGCTTAAACTTCGATATGCGAAGTCAATTTGAATTCGGGCGGCGTTTTGTAGTGTAAAGGGATGAAATTTACTTGAAAGTTGCATTTTGCTCTTCCTCTGGACGATTAATGGTTGGAAAATAACTTACAAATGACCTAGAGGGGTATTTATATACTTAGGGCGATGGCAAGGGTGGCGCCCCGTGCCGCCCATCCCGCTGCCTTTCCCCCCCGTCGTACCCCTCATCGTGCCAAGAGGGCTGGTGCGTCGCACCGCCCAGGGCGCCAAGGGTGTTGGCGCGTCGCGCTGGCCTTGTGCGGCCTGGCCGCACTCGACCCGACTTCCGAGGCTTCACTATGCGCGTCTTGCTCTTCTTTATTTATTTCAAATCCACGCACACACCTACTAATCATTAGCTTTTACAGGGTGTAACAGTTCGAGTATTGGGATGGAACTGAGACTGCAGGATTTTATTTTATTTATTTTTCGTTACTATCTTTATTAGTGTTTGGATCACTTTGTAATTTTTTATGAAAAAATGTATATAATGAAAAGGAGATGTTAAAGGGGGTTGGGCATTTTGTGCTAATTGTTTATGTATATATATATATATATGTTAAACTTTATTATAAGTTCATATTTTATTTATTTATTAAACAAGTTTTATTAATTTCAAAGTCAATGTCTTGATTTGATTTTCTCTATTTGAATTGAGCAGTGTATTTTATATTTATGTAAATACTATTCCTTAACATATAGTTATTGGAAAAGTAAAAGAAATTATGAGGTGTAATTCCGCAACTTTTTTAAATTAAGTCGACCCGTTCCTCAAAAGTAACACCCACCTAAGTTTTCAAAAGTGATTATGTGTATTTATATGTAAATATTTATTTGCTTATGTTTCAAAATTCAAATCTTTATTTAATCTTTTAAAATATATTATTATACTTTCAACTTAAGACTGACCTCCGATTAACTTGTTACTAAGGTTGAAGGCCACTATTCATAATATCGTGTGGCCATTCCTATAGAGCAACAAATATCTTTTTAGACTCTTAACTCTTTTTAAGCTTGTCTGATATCTGAAAATGTTTAAATTATTGTAAAAATATTTATAAATTATAGTTTTTGTCATCCTTCTTTTATTTTATTTGGGTTAAGATTTATGTGTTGTGAGTTAGTAGATAAAATATCATTTATGGTGTTTCTTTTATCTTTCCAAATTTTTTTCTCCTTGCTTGTCTAAATAATTTAGATCTTTAAATTGATAAAGTCCTTGTCCTTCGAATTATCTGCGTATTTAATAAATAAGTGGATATTTCCTTGAGCACTTAGTATCACTTAAAATAAGTTTAAAATATATAACTTCTTCCCTTTGAATAAAAGTATTTTATTTTTAGTAAATAAGTTTGTGTGTTAAAATTGCTTGTCATTTAGATTTTATATTAATTTGTGTACTAATTTAATTTATATTAAAATACTCATACATCTTAAAATGAGTTAACTTAATTATTATTTTGTCACGTGAATTTTGCATTAATTTGGTAAATGACTTAGTTTATGTAAATTTATTTATGTAGTATAAAATAGTTGATTTAAATATATTTGTGTAGTAAATATTTGGAAATATTATATTTTCTTTTTGATAAGTTTGCATTATCTTATCGCTTAGATTGTATGCCAATCATGAATTTATTTTAGTTCATGCTTGTTATTTGTGTTGAAGTAAGTTTTATATATTAACTTGATAAAATTTTTACCATGTTTTGTCATTTAATATTCACATTAGTTAGTAATTAATTTAATTTATATTTAATTTACTTATTTATTTTAATAAGAGTTTATTTATCCAATCACATAGTTAGGTTAATTTTTATAATTGACTATTTTTTACCACTTAGTCATTCCTCCACATAACTAATGAATCTAGAAGGGACTCATATTTTTGGACCTCGAAAGGCACCTAACACCTTCCTTTCGAGGTAACTTGAACCCTTACCCGACTCTGGTAACCTAGGCTAGTTAAATAGACTTTTATTTTAGTATGGTGCTCTAATACACCATAATCTGTTAGGTGACAACTCTTCATTCTAAATAATCCTAAAAGAGTTGTCACATGTCGAGTTTCATTTTTCTTGAGAAAAATAAGGAACGACAACATGGCGACTCTGCTAGAGATTTAGGTTCTATCCATCGAGGTTTTATTTTTATATTGAAATTTTGATTTATTTATTCTTTAGTTTGGAGAAAACTTCTTCCCTTTTTGGTAAATGATCTTATTTTCCTTGTGTGTTTATTGACTTAATTAAATATATATATATTTTACCAAATATATTCTCTTTTTCGAATTTACCTGATTTATTTCCATGATTAATGTTTTTTGATTAATTTCCTCACTTATTCTTCATTATATATTATTTAAGCACGAATTCACTAATGATTTTCTTTCTTTCTGTTTCCATTTATTTACACTATCTCATTTTTGTAATGCATAATTTGTAATCATTATCTTAATTATTTGGCTAATTGTTAACTGCTTTTCTAAATTGTCATCCCGTCCATATTTCCCTCACTTGGAAACCTCTCACTGTCACACACTTGATAACGGTTGCGTGGTTTCACGGTTGTTCACTATTAAAACACCCTCCGAGGAATGCCTCATGATTTGATCGATTAGCAGTGCGTCGACGGTCATGAGCTTCCTCACTCTCAAGTTGTCCGCTTTGGGGAACCGTGTCATACCCACGCTTGTTCTTAGATTTTTACCATTTACGCCTTTAATAAGGAATACACCTCATATCAAACCTAGGAAATCGCGACGCCCATGACGCATCAAGATTAATAGTATAACCTTTCCTTGAATCTTAAGGGATTCTCAATCCTGAAAAAGACGGTTTCATAATTTATGTGCATTTTTTAACGATATATGTCTAGTTGGAGTTGTTACCCTATTAAGTTTAATTTGTTTCCTTCCATGTATACTTTTTTCCTTGTGTCATTTATTTATTTCCTTGTTTATATTATTATATTCTTCAATATTTAACCATTTCCCCTTATTCTATTTATTTGTTTCCTTATTTAAATTATTTACTTCATGTTTAATTTCTCTTTCTTACTTTCTTTATATGCTTTCTTGTTTAATGTTTAATGCTATTATTTTATGTTAATCCTTTTAGACCATCTCTTTATGTGTTTATTTAAAATAACTCATCACATGTTTATTTCTTTTTACCTATTTATTAAATTTTTATTGCTTTTCTTAACTGTTTATTGTGTTACTGCTTTTCATTACATAGTAATTATTATAGCTTTATTAATTGTCATCCCACTTATACTTCCCCCCACTTGAGAACATCTCACTATCACACACTGCACATGCGAGTTATGCTTTGCACTTCTCCATATTCTTTCAAAACCCATTTAAATTGGCATATGCGTGGGATGAATGGATAGTTTTACTACCATGTAGCCACATGCCTTCTCACATAAGAAACCTTTCAGTCCGTGTCTACCCAACTCTTAGAAATTTATGTTATGTCATACATGAATTATCCCTAGGATGTCTTGATATCTTTGGGTATTGAGGCCATTAGTTTGACTTTGCCCAAAGCCCAAAGAGATTTACAATCTCGAAAATGACATTATCATATCTATTTGCATTTTTGTTGAGGTCAATATGCCTAAAAAATGTAGACTATTTGCTCCTTAGGTGGGAAAGGTAAAACTAATATTTTATCATGCAATTTGTTAAGCACCAATCCACATCGTATAAGCTAGGAAGAAGCCAAAGAAGGAAGAACATTTCCATTTACGCTATAGCTTTACTTTTTATAATTTATTTCTTATAATATTTGATTATATAAAATAAAGCAATAATTTATTTATGTATTTTGGATTTTAGTGGAGCAAACAGAATGATACATCAATGCGTATTTGTCTCTCAAAATGCGCTAGGCCTACCTCTGGCGCGAAAAAGGCCCCCAAATTAGAAAACGTACTAATGTGTTTATTTCGTTGAATCCTTAATTTATAACATGTTATGCTCGAGTTTCATTATTGATTTTATTTTTCTGTTTATTGTTTATATTGATTATCCCCCTTTCTAAGGTTGATTTGTCTGTAACTGCGTGCCATATCGTCCTCCTAGTTGGTTCACAAAGTCAAAAGTGAGTGAATGAAAGTAATAGTTCAGCAGACATAATTGAAACGACCGCTCCAAGGGATTTCGCAGAGAGTTTAGAGAGGAGGTATCCACCTGAGTATAATGACATGGTACTAAGGATGGAACAAAGGATTTTAGAACTTCAAGGAGAATTATCCCATATTCGTAATGCAACCAACTTGTCAGTCTCATTAAAGACTTCGTTAGAACCATAAATCAAGGTTCATGCCCCTCTCAAGCCTCGTGTCGCTTTTACAAGTTTTCCTTTGTCGTCCCATCAAGTCTCATATCCTCAAAACAATTCTAGTCATATTTACTCGCTTCCTCAAAGTCATATACATTATTCAAACAATACATACCCAACTTCATCAAATGCATATCAAAACCAAGCTGTCCCACAAGGTCCACCCACCATATCTCACATCCATTACTTAACGCCCCTATACACCTCCAACATGTCTTATGCTCATGCTCAGGAAAATCACACCTTGAACCCCATTTACATTGAGACTGCTCCACTCACTCATCGTCTAGGCGAATCTGGACTCTCTGAGAAAGACAGCTTGATATAGTCTATTGTCACGAAGCTTAAGAATATGAACAACAGAATATAGAATATTAAAGGGGCCAAGGGAATAAAAGGCTTAAATTATGAAGACCTATGCAAAAATCCTAATGTCGAGCTACCGGTGGGGTACAAACCTCCAAAATTTGAAATGTTCACTGGCACTAGTTATCTGAAAGCCCACTTAAGGATGTATTGCGACAAGTGATTGAAGTAGAAAGAGATGAAAAAATCCAAATGAAGTTGTTCATGAGAAGTTTGACTAGGGATGCCCTCAGTTGGTACATAGAGCAAAATCTGAGAAAATGGATTAATTAGATTGATATGGCTACAACTTTCATAGAGTGATTCGATTTTAATATAGAGAATGCACTGGATTTGCACTATATTCAGAACTTGAAAAGAAAGACTACAGAGACATTTAGGGAATATGCCACCCATTGGATATCTGAGGCCGCCAGAGTGCGAACTCTAATGGAGGAAGTTCAAAAGAAGGATATATTCATGTGTAATCTAGACCCAAAAGTATAGGATAGGTTGATATTGGTTAGTGAGAAGAGCTTCATCGAAATCATCAAATTAGGCGAAAAGATTGAGGATGGTATCAAGAATGGTACCACTATCGCTTGGAGAGCATTGCAAGCAGCTAGCAAGACTTTGTAGTCTGGTAAGAACACTGAGAATAGAACATGAAAGAGGTGAATGTATATCGCCTATAGAAGGGTCTAAAACTCCTTGGAGGTACCCAGCACATCAACTTCAATACCAAGTGCCTCCATTTCAATCTCCGGCATCAACATACAATCACCCAATGACGTTCTACAACCCTGCTACTTATCATGTTCATAATGCACAACCTACACACTTTCAGTTACCTCCACCTACACTTCAAAGGCCTCCAGTTTATCAAAATCCACCGAATCAACAATTTTGCCAGCATACGAGATCCCTAGCAAATTTATCCAAGTAGTATACTCCTTTGGGTGAGCCTATAACCCAATTGTATGGAAGATTAAATGTTGCCGACTATATCACTCTGATTCCTACAATAGTGGTGGATACATATGCAAAATGGATTGATCATGCTAAGGTTTGTGGTTATCATTCGGGGATGAAAGGGTACACCACGAAAGAGTGTCGAACTTTTAAAGATAAGATTCAAGCATTGATTGATGCCAAGGTGATACACCAGAAATGAAAGATGATGCCCGTTTAAGATATTGAAGTTAAAAGCTATCCTCAGTTTGATTTGTTCCCTCATTTGATAGTTTTACTATTTGTACTCTGAACTACATTGGACCTAATTCTCGTTTAAGAGGGATACGTAGGCACCCCTATGGGGTTCAGTCTATATCTCAATAAAATCTCTTTTTCCCCTTTTGTTGAGATTGAAACTAGGGCAGAATTTTTGAGAGGATCTCAAAAATTCTATCAATTTTTCTATGGTGATATGGTTAATAAGCTGCAAAGTGGGGTAAAAGTTTTGAGGGAACCTCAAAAATTAACAATGTCAAGTCATTTGAAAGGAAGTCTACGTCATCTTCTACACAGGGATAGAAATTTTGAGAAGGATCTCAAAATTTCATCAGGAAAAAGTCAGAGACAAATGATTGATTCTCCAAAAGGACGTCTATAGAAGGACGTGACATCCAACCTGATGTCACGCCCCGTGTCTACACTCTGTACGGGACACTTGGAGTTACAAGTAACCGTAAGTTAACCCCTGGTCTGTCGTACACTGGCTTTTTGAGTAAACATAAACATTTAGCGCAAGCTTTAAATAACGAAATCATGTAATAAAAATTGATAAATAGTAAGTTCATACATCTGAAAGAACAACAATACTGAACATCTGAAATTCTGTCTGAAATCCATCTAGTAAGGATGAGTTGCTGGGACAAGCCCCCAGCTAACTCTAAAATCTAACTGAAAGGAAATTAGCTGAAGTAAATAAAATGTTGTCCTCAAAAGATGAGGACTCACCACTGTTGCTGCTGAAATCACCTGAAGAGATCTACTAACGGCGCTGAGACTGAGAACCTGCGGTGATCTTGGGCAGATTTATATGCCCAAGTGATACTCAATTATGTCATTTTGTCTTGTTTATCTATCGATGTTTGTATATTCTCGTGTGAATTGTAATAAAATGTGAATTTATACTAACTAACATGATTAGCGTGATTTTGCAGGAAAAATATAATTTTACGAAGCTAAGATGCATGCTGGGAGAAATAGAGATTGGACTCGGATGAGAGCAATGAAAAAGCACAAGGAAAGCACGAGGTATAGGGGCTCCGCGATGGAGCCGTGTCACGCTGTCATCGCAGACGCATTCTGCCTGGATGCGGAAATTTTGCCAAATTCCAGTGAAGGTGCGCGTTGGGACCGTGGCACGTTGGCCTAGCCCCGCGTTGCACGCCGTGTCACGTTGGGTGTGAATACTTGGATGATTGGATTCCAGTGAGGGTCGGCGTTGGTGGCATGTCACGGAGGCAATGCTCTGCGATGCACTCCGTGACACGTTGCTTGTTATTCCGAGAAAAATTCCCACTAGTATAAATAGAACACTTAGGTTTTATTTTTAACAATACTGACTTGGTGGAGCAAGAACGTGGGTGACGGGCAGTTGAAGGGACGAAAATCTCAGGGTTTTTCTCTATCTCCTTCTTCTTTATTTGAATTGCTTGTATGATTAACACTCATTTAACGATGTTTAATCCACAAATGAGTGGCTAAATTCCCTTCTTGCTGAGGTTAAGAACATTTGTATTGAAATGTGATCATTGATAAATTGGTTTTTCATCGTTTCTTCCATGGTTGTTCTATTGATTCTTGTTCTTACTGCATTAATGTGTGGCCAATGTTAATGTATATCTAAAAAGTACGGTTTCACTCGAGAGAGAAAGAAATTGGAAAATTGTGAATTGATAGGATATGATATTTTCTTAGTTTGGGAAATTTGAGAATTGATTTACCTTCAGGATAGAGATATACCTGAAAGTCGTATTAGTCAATTAAGGAATTGGTTTTGTGTGGCTAGAACATGAATTTCGTTTTATCACAGAAATGTAGGTGGAAGGTTCATGATTCTTAAGTTGGGTTAAATACGAGAGTTTTAATCCATAGGCAATAATTCTTGACTAGCAACCGGAGGAAAAATTAACCAAATTGTATCGATAATTTATTTCTGTACATGTTCATTTTAGCCTCAGCATGCTCATACTCATAGTTCAGACTCAAATTGTATATATCTGTTTTAGAGTTAGTATAAAATTAGGAAACAAAATATCAAAATCTTCTTCGCCTGTTGTCTGCAGTTTAGAGTTAAAGTTTATTGACACTTGATTAGATTGATACCTTAGTCCAGCCCCTGTGGGATCGATACTTGGCTTACTTGAGCCACTTTACTACTTGTTCGACCACGTGTTTGCGTGTAGTTATACCCAAAAAGCCGGACAAGTTTTTGGCGCCGTTGCTGGGGACTGGCAATTGGTAAAATTATTTTCTTAAGTGTTAGTTTACAAATTCTATATAAGTGCTGACAACTTGGTCTTAGCCTGTATTTTGCAGATACTAATTTTTGTTGAACACTGGCAAGAGACAAGGAGCTGGTGGACTCATCTTTAGAGATGGAAAGACAATTCCATCGTCAAAGGAGAGAAGCTCTAGAGAAAAAGCTGCAGTTGCTCAGACAAATAATCCTGGAGCAACAACAGAATCCACCAGTTGTAAGGGCAATGTTAGTGCCCGAGGAAATAGCAGCTAGGCCGGTTCGCGAGGTGGCAATCCCACATGCTAACAATGTCACATCTAGCATCCGCAAACCTGAGCTAGGAGGGAGGTTTGAGCTTAAACAGAACATGGTGCAATTGCTGCACACCAGCGGGCAGTTCACAGGTCTCCCTCATGAGGATCCACAGCAACATCTCCAAAATTTCTTGGAGATAAGTGACACTTACATCCCCGCTGGAGTGTCATCAGATTATCTCAGGCTTACATTATTCCCATTTTCACTTTTGGGAGAAGCTAAGAGGTGGTTGAAAGTTGAGCCACCTAATTCCATCACCACATGGGATGATCTTGCAAAGAAATTCTTGATACGGTTCTTTCCATCCGGTAAAACAGCAAGACATAGAAGTCAAATTCTAAGTTTTAAACAGAGAGAGGGAGAGAATCTATATCAGGCCTGGGAGAGATTCAAATCTATGTAGCGGGATTGTCCTCATCATCACCAATCCAATGATGTACTGGTACATACTTTCATAGAGGGTTTGGAACCCTACACAAAAATCTTGCTAGACTCAGCAGCCGGGGCAGAAGCATTAGAGAAGACTTATGAAGAGATGTATACCTTGTTGAATCATATTTCGCAGGGAAATCTGGAGTGTAATGCGGATTCGTCAAGAGGAGGAACAAGGAAAGCAGCAGGAGTCCTAGAAGTGGATGGTTTTATATCTATTGCTGCACAGATAGCTGCGTTACAGAATCAACTCAACACCCACTTCAGTAACATGAGCATGAACCAGTCTCAAGACCCAGTGAATGTAGTGCAGCAGATTTGGTTTGAAGTGTGCGGGAGTAGTGAACACTCAGCTGAGTGTTGTGGAGCAAATCCTGATTCTGTGAACTTTATTGGTAATGTACAGAGAAACAACCACCTACAGTATGGAAACAACTACAATTCCAACTAGAGGAATCACCCGAATTTCTCTTGGGGTAGCAATAACCATCAAGGGCAAAGTTCGAGTCAGGGGGCGTAGAGAAATCAAAGAGGACAGCAGAACTATCAATCGCAATACAGAAGCAATAATGCACCTCCTCCATCACCATCACCAAGCATTGAGGAGATGTTCAAGACAATGATAGCTAACCAAGCTCAATTGCAGGCTGATTATATGAAATTGGCAGCCGAGGTAAAGAACAATCAGTTAGCTACCAAGGCGTTGGAGTACTAGTTTGGGCAATTTGCTGGAGCCCAAAACACCAGGCCTAGAGGAGGACTTCCGAGTGACACTGATCCTAACCCCAAGCAAGTGAATGCAGTTACCACAAGGAGTGGTTTACAGCTTAAAGAGGTGGAACCAGAAAGACCACCTCAATAGTCGGGAGCAGCAGAAACTGAGAGGGAGCAAAGTGATGAGAGGGGGAAGAAAAAGGAGGCTGAACCAGAAAGACTACCACCCCCGTTCCCTCAAAGATTAAAGAAACACAAGGAGGAGGCGTGTTTCAAAAAGTTCATGGAGGTGCTTAAACAGGTACACATTAACTTACCTCTTGTTGATGTTTTGCAGGGAGTGCCGAAGTACACAAAGTATATTGAGGACATCGTGGCAAACAAAAGCAGGTTAACTGAGTACTCTATGGTGGCTCTTACGGAGGAGTGCACTTCCCAGATACAAAACAAGTTGCCCACAAAGCTCAAGGACCCTGGGAGCTTTACAATACAAATTACATTTGGGCAGAGTATCCGAGCTCGCGAATTATGTGATTTGGGAGCGAGCATTAACTTGATGCCGACATCGGTATTTAAGAAGTTAGGTCTAGGGAGTCGTAGACCAACAATAGTGATCTTGCAACTAGCAGATCGTTCCTTGCGAAGACCTGATGGCATTGTGGAGGACGTGCTGGTGCAAGTGGGCTCCCTTATCTTCCCGGTAGACTTCGTTGTGCTGGACTTCGAGCCAGACGCAGAAGTCCCATTTATTTTGGGACGTCCTTTCTTGGCTACCGGGAAAGCACTTATTGATGTAGCTGCAGGGCAGCTAACCATGCGAGCACACGACAAAGTTGAGGTATTTGATGTATTTAAGGCCATGAGGCTGCCGGCCATACATGAGGAGCTTTCGGTAATCAGTCTGTTTGATCAAGAAGAAATTCGTCAGATTGTTGAATCTCAAGACCCACTGAAAAGAGTGTTGATGAACTCCGATCATTTCGGAGATAGAAATGCTTATGAGGTGGTACAAATGTTGAATGAGTCACAAAGGCATCCGAGGAAACAGGAATTTCAGTCTCTAATGAGGTCTCTGGAACCATTGCCGAAACCATCTATTGAGGAAGCACCAAAGCTGGAATTGAAGGAATTGCCTCCCCATTTAAAATATGTCTTTTTGGGGGAAGATGAGACTTTGTCGGTCATCATCTCTGCAGAATTGACGGAGGCACAGGAGAAGGAAGCATTGGGTGTCCTTAGAAAAAGGAAGAAAGCAATGGGGTGGCAAATGTCACATATTCAGGGTATCAATCCAGCTTTTTGCACACACAGGATTTTCATGGAGACAGGAGCAAAGCCAACTGTTCAGCCTCAGCGAAGGTTAAATCCAGCAATGAAGGATGTGGTGAGGAAAGAAAGAATTAGGTGGCTTGATGCAGGTGTGGTCTACCCTATCTCAGACAGTGAATGGGTCAGCCCCGTTCAGTGCGTTCCAAAGAAAGAAGGGATGACTGTGGTCACCAATGAAAAAAATGAGTTGATTCCTACACGAACCGTCACAGGCTGGCGGATTTGCATGGACTATAGAAAGCTTAATGAAGCCACAAGGAAAGATCATTATCCTATCCCATTCATTGATCAGATATTAGACAGGTTGGCTGGACAGGAATATTATTGTTTCCTTGATGGGTACTCTGGCTATAACCAAATAGCCATAGCACCGGAGGATCAGGAGAAGACTACTTTTACCTGTCCCTATGGGACGTATGCTTTTAGGCGGATGCCATTTGGGTTATGCAATGCACCCGCCACATTCTAGAGATGCATGATGGCTATTTTCCACGACATGGTGGAGGATTTTGTTGAGGTATTTATGGATGATTTTTCTGTTTTCGGTAATTCATTTTCTACTTGTTTGCAAAATCTTGATAGGGTGCTGGCTCGCTGCGAAGAATCCAACATTGTACTAAACTGGGAGAAATGTCATTTCTTAGTCAAGGAAGGTATCGTCCTTGGCCATAAAGTGTATTGCAAGGGGCTGTAGGTCGATCATGCTAAGATTGAGGTTATTGAGAAGTTACCACCACCTGTGTCGGTAAAGGTGTTCGTAGTTTTCTTGAGCATGCAGGGTTCTACAAACGGTTCATCAGAAACTTCTCAAAAATTTCTAGACCACTATGCAGATTGTTAGAAAAAGAGGTGAAGTTTGAGTTGGATGATGAGTGTGTTAAAGCATTCGAGGAGTTGAAGCAGAAATTGATAGAAGCACCTGTCCTTATTTCTCCGGATTGGGAACAACCATTTGAATTGATATGTGGTGCAAGTGATGTGGCTATGGGAGCTATATTGGGGCAGAGGAAAAATAGAATCTTTCATTCTATTCATTATGCAAGCAAAACACTGAACCCTGCCCAGAGTAATTATATAGTCACGGAGAAGGAGATGCTAGCATTGGTATTTGCATTTGATAAATTCAGGTCCTATTTGGTGGGTTCGAGAGTAGTGGTGTATACTGATCATGCAGAGATTCAGTATCTGTTTAACAAGAAGGATGCAAAGCCCAGGCTGATCAGATGGATCCTGTTGTTGTAAGAGTTCGACCTCGAAATTAAGGACAGAAAGGGGAGCGAAAATTAGGTGGCAGATCACTTATCGCGATTGGAAAGCCGGTCGCATGTGAAGGAAGGTGATAACATCAATGAGGAGTTCCCGGATGAACAACTCTTGGCAATAGGGGAAGCTGCAGTTCCCTGGTACGCAGACATAGTCAACTTGCTAGTGAGTGGAGTCTATCCACCTGAGGCAACAGTTCAATAGAGAAGAAAATTGAGGCATGATTGTCGGCATTTTATTTGAGATGAGCCATACTTATTTAAACAGGGACCGGATCAGGTGATGAGAAGATGCATCCCGGAGAGCTATATTGCAGAGGTGTTGAGGAGTTGTCACTCTTCGTTGTATGGGGGGCACCATAGAGGTGAGCGGACAGCGCACAAGGTTCTACAGTCAGGTTTCTTTTGGCCTACCCTGTTTAGAGACTCTATGGCATACATCAAAATGTGCGATAGATGCCAGCGTACAGGCACAATTGGTAGGAGGCAAGAGATGCCGCTGCAGAATGTACTGGAGGTGGAGACCTTTGATGTATGGGGCATAGATTTCATGGGCCCGTTCCCACCGTCATTCGGTAATTGTTACATCTTGGTGGCCGTTGATTATGTATCAAAGTGGGTTGAAGCAATAGCTTGCTCCAGGAATGACAACAAGGTGGTAACAAAATTTGTGAAAAAACACATTCTCACCAGGTTCGGGACACCCCGATCCATTATCAGTGATGGAGGGGCTCATTTCGTGAATGCAAGTTTCAAGAAGCTACTAGCCAAGTATGGGGTGCACCACAAGGTGGCAACAGCCTATCACCCCCAAACTAGTAGGCAAGTGGAGGTGTCGAATACAGAAGTGGAGCAGATTCTCCAAAAAATAGTAAATGCACAACGGAATGATTGGTCAAGCAAACTGGATGATGCGTTGTGGGCATACAGAACTGCTTACAAGACACCGATTGGAACTTCTCCATACCGGTTGGTCTATGGTAAGGCGTGTCATCTGCCAGTGGAGCTAGAGCACCGAGCCTTCTAGGCCGTG
The DNA here is from genome assembly GCA_035772735.1 of Datura wrightii. Taxonomy (NCBI): domain Eukaryota; kingdom Viridiplantae; phylum Streptophyta; class Magnoliopsida; order Solanales; family Solanaceae; genus Datura; species Datura wrightii. Next base: position 67,681,836 of record JASDFA010000003.1, on the reverse strand, counting down.
AAGAAATTGAATATGGACTTAGGGCTAGCGGTCAAGAAAAGGCTAATGCAACTCAGCGAACTTAAAGAGTTTCATTGGCATGCTTATGAGAGTGCTAAGTACTACAAAGAAAAAACAAAGAGGTGGCATGACAAGCATGTGGTGCATTGTATTTTTGAGCCGGGGCAGAAAGTATTACTCTTCAATTCAAGATTAAAGCTGTTTCCAAGGAAACTGCGGTCCAAATGGTCAGGGCCATTTGAGGTAGTGAGAATGACCCCACACGGGGAAGTAGAGTTGTGGCAAGAAGATCGAAGTGCCACTTTCTTAGTCAATGGGCAGCAATGTAAGCATTACTGGGGTGAGGACGGTAGTCGAGAGAAGACGTCCGTCACCCTAGAGGATGACTAAGCTTAATGACGTCGAGCCGCGATGGTAAACCAGGCACTGCACGAGAGGCAACCGTGAATTTGTTGTATTTGTACATTAGTTAAGAAAAAGAAAAGAAGAAAAAAAAAGAGAAAGAAAAAGAAAAAGAAAATATATATATATATATATATATATATATATTATGTTATGTTTGCAAACCTTGGGATTCTAACCGATTTCTTGTTGTAAGATAAATCTCAGGTTGATCGGAGGGAAAAATGTAAAGAATTGGAAAGGAGAAAATCGAGGTAAGAAAAAAAAATAAAATAAAAAGTGGCAAAATAGTGAGCCCACGCGTTGGCTCCGTGTCACGGAGGAGGGCTTCCGCGTTACACTTCGTGACGCGTTGAAGGCAATTCTGGAATTTTTACAAATTCCAGAACACCTGTGCGATGGCTCCGTGCCACGGAGGGGGTGCTCTGTGTTACCCTCCGTGACACATTGATGTGTTATTCGTGTCGGGTCACATCGGGTCGCCGGGTGACCCGCGCGAAATCCTCACTTTTTAACCCCGAATTCCCCTCATTTTTCCTCATTTTTCATCCCCTCCGCGACAAACATCCCAAAAACCCCTTCTCCATCAACGTGACACGGCCCTAGGCACACATTTTCATCAAGTTTTCTTCATTTCATCGAATTCAAGGTATGTTCTTCAACTCTATCTCAATTCTTGTCGAATTTTTCGATGTTGAACATGTGATGTGAGCAAAACTTGCCCTAAGTAGAAATTAAGCTTAAATTCTATTGAGTTATTGTTGATTGACATTCGTAGTATCATTGTGATTTCATGAACTCGATAATTACATAGCTTGATAGAATTTTTGTAAAATTGTAGCTAGGGCTTGAATTTGAATATGAAAAGAGGAAAAATTTAGTTGACATGTGAAATTCTTGTTGGGTTGTGTATGTTGGGTGAGATGAGTTGGTTGTGCTAACTGTTAATATGCTAAAAGACCGACGGATTCTCGGGGTAACGACATTGTGAGATGCAAGAAATGGGTGAATTGTATAGGTTCGTGTAGATATATTTTTTCTTTGTTTCTCCTTGCTAAGTGCTATGTATAGAAATGTGATCGATGGTAATGTTGTGGTTAGCTGTACGAAGTCTGAGTAGTACAAAAGAATTTATACCGTTGAATTCTCTGAATGCACTAGGCATATTTGTTGTGTTTTTTGTTTTTTATGTAAATTGGAAATAAGCATGATCTTGCCGTAATAATGTTGTGATTGTGGCTAAAGACTAAGTGTGGGGTGGCCTAGCTTAACCCAACCTTAGTCGAAGCTAATTTTAATTGGAATAACATTGGACCTGTCTGTTTGGTTTGACAAAAACAATGGCAAGCAGGCAAGATAAAGGGAAGGGCGCATCTACATCGGGCGCCGGAAGGAAAAGAATCAGACTAGGAACAGCAGTCCTAGCAGCACCAGCGGTTCCGCGCGGCCAACGTCGGCAATATGGAACCCGATGGGTGACAGAGGAGGGGAAGAAATGGTAGGCAAACCATAAGGAAAACAATAACTTCCCCGAGGAACACATTTCTAGGGAAACATTGGCACAGGAATTCCCCAGGATTGTCCACAGGATTGAAGCAGCCCGGCTGAATTTTATCTTTGACAAGCCCAAGGAGTGCAATCTGCACCTAATTCGGGAATTCTACGCCAACTGGAACCCGACACTCAGAAGTCACACCATAAAGATAAGAGGGCAGATAGTCACTTTTGAGCCCCATCACCTTAATGCCATCTTAGGGGCGCGGGACACAGACGCCCATCTGCTTCGGCAGCTGAATATCACTCCACCATATGCGAACATCAGACGCACTTTGTGTGGAGCCCGGTCTACAGCACGGTGGAGCAGGCATAAGGAGAGGGGCTACCATCCGACATTGCCCTACTCACAGATGAACAGGGAAGCCAGGACATAGCTTAAGATTATTTGTTCCTGCCTGATCCCAGGGGTGCATATGACAAATGTCACCCGGGATCGTGTATGCTTGGTCTATGCCTTGATGAAAGGGCTGGAGATCAATGCTGGGGCGGTGATTATCTCCGCCATGAAGAGAGCCCGTTTGCATCAAGGGCACAGGTATGGGTTTGGTGGATTACTAACCACGTTCCTGAGGGGCCTGGATATTGAGGAAGAGGCCCTTGACTACATCCCACAGATGGAGAGGCGGGCCTTAGATGTCACCAAAACTAAGGCACCTGACACCACTCACGGGCCAGTTCTTACACTAGCCGAGCGACATGCTCGGGATGATCAGTACATGGCTCGCATGTTCGGGATGCAGATGCTCCAGCTGTGCATAGGTGGGAGGCCGGCAACAGAAGATGAGCTGTGGTAGCTCGAGATAGACTACCCTTTTGGCGAAAATGCCAGTGCTCTATGCCGAGTGGGGCCAGCTTTTGTGGAGCCCACTGATGATGATGTCCCCACAGATGAGGAGACACGTCGTGAAAACTCCGATGTTGAGTCAGATGATGACGACGGGGGCGATTCAAACATGGGAGGCGAGGCAGCGGCACCTGACGAAGAAGTGGAATACTTTGATTGATCAGGGAGTTTCACCGCCCACTTTCGTGCTATGCTGAATTTTGTGAACACTGGGGACAGTGTTCGATTTAAGTGTGGGGTGGGAGTAGTTAGGTGCTGGTTGCTGTTGTTATTAATGTCTCTGTTCTGTTGTTGTTCTTGGAAAAACTTGTGACCTTTTGATTTTTGTGTGTATGTCTGTATTGTAATTAAGGTGAAGTTGTTGTGTGCTGTTAGCTGGTTGTGTAAATATGTTTTATCAAAATTATCGATATTTTTAAAATTTTTCGTGAAATTTTTATTTTTGGGTTTCTCGACATTTGTTTTCGGTTCTTTTACCGAGAATAGTCTCATTGAACCGAAGTCGTAATTAGTGACAGTTCCCAATGATGGATGGATGACAATCGTCTTAAAGGAAATGTAGTCGTTAGGAGTAGATTTCTTCTGTTCATTTTTTTAGTGTTTTCTTTTGTTGTGTGTATCCCAAACGTGTCGTTACTTTATGGTTGCGAAATTCTGGTTGTGTGTGGTACATGATATTTAAAATGCAAAGGTGATTCGTATGAAAGCATGCAACTTTGTAAATATGTTGAGATACCTAGGCCATAGAGTTTGATTCAATGTGATTGAGGCTTAATGTTTGAATTCTTGTAATTAGCTGATTGAAGAGTCTGTGAATATGTCTTGAGTTGAGCATGTACAATGAGTGTATGGTGAGGTTTCGTTTCTTCCATGCTATTGTGAAGTGTCTAGAACTTGCCTGGTGTGTGTACAAAATGAAATGAAGGATGTGTGTTGTAGGAAAGGATGTAGGCATTTATTTGATTTAACCGAAAGTTTTTTTCATTATCATACCTACCTTGAATGTACATCCTAGTTAGCCCATTGAGCCTTTAGCCTATTATTTTTCTTTTCTCAAAAAGGTGTAAACCGAGCTTAACCCCTTCTTTTCATTATACGTGAATTTGATCCAAACCTCTTAAGCGCTCAAGAAAAAAATAATTTTCCCACAGTGTCAAGGAGTGAGAATTGTGAAAAGAAAAGAAAAGCAAAGTGACGAAAGGAAAGAAAAGGTCAAAGGTGCACTCGCTATAAATTAAATATAATGAAGATGTATAAATAATCTTTGTTATTAAGTCAAGTGTGCTTAAAGATATGGGGTCAAAAATAAAGACAGACTTCAAGAATGGGAGGATGAAGGAAGAAACAATGCCCATAAGGCTGATGGGATGTATTGAAAAAGCGCTTAAGGATGCTAGTTGTTCTTATTGGTTAGCCCAATATTTGCTAGTTCCATAGCTTACATTACAACCCGTTAAGTCCTACATGATCTTACATCACATGTCCTAATATTAGTGGAGTAATACGCTAAAGGCAAGCCTATGATTCATGACATGATACATGTGAATTCTTTTGGGAGAGAGAGCAAAATCTTATTTATATGCCCCTGCATGAAATGTCTTAGAGTTCATGTGATTAAAAAGGGGAAAATTCTCTTGTGTTGTGAGGGCACATGCTCGATGAGAGATCGAATTTTGTGTCGGATATCTTGATCAGCTAATTTGCATGAGTTTGCCGATATCGAGAGTCGACTCTTGAGTCTAGGAAGTCTTAATGTGTTGAGGGTCATGGTATTGATAAGACTGTGCATGTTTTCTTGATGATTTGCTATATTAAATAATCAGTATAACCGTAGCTTGAATTGTCGAGCCAAAGTAGGCCGGATTGGGTGTCAATTGCATGAGGTGTACGAGTATTGTTCGAGGACAAACAAGGATTTAAGTGTGGGGTAAGTGATCTTGGGCAGATTTATATGCCCAAGTGATACTCAATTGTGTCATTTTGTCTTGTTTATCTATCGATGTTTGTATATTCTCATGTGAATTGTAATAAAATGTGAATTTATACTAACCAACATGATTAGCGTGATTTTGCAGCAAAAATATAATTTTACGAAGCTAAGATGCATATTGGGAGAAATCGGGATTGGACTCGGAAGAGAGCATGGAAAAAGCACAAGGAAAGCACGAAGTAAAGGGGCTCCGCGATGGAGCCATGTCACGCTGCCATCGCGGACGCATTCTGCCTGGATGCGGAAATTTTGCCAAATTCCAGTGAAGGTGCGCATTGGGGCCGTGGCACATTGGCCTAGCCCCGCGTTGCACGCCGTGCCACGTTGGGTGTGAATACTTGGACAACCGGATTCCAGTGAGGGTCCGCGTTGGTGGCGTGTCATGGAGGCCGTGCTCCGCGATGCACTCCGTGACACGTTGCTTGTTATTCCGGGAAAAATTCCCACTAGTATAAATAGAACACTTAGGTTTTATTTTTAACAATACTGACTTGGTGGAGCAAGAACGTGGGTTACAGGAAGTTGAGGGGACGAAAATCTCAGGGTTTTTCTCTATCTCATTCTTCTTTATTTGAATTGCTTGTATGATTAGCACTCATTTAATGATGTTTAATCCAGAAATGAGTGGCTAAATTCCCTTCTTGTTGAGGTTAAGAACATTTGTATTGAAATGTGATCATTGATAAATTGGTTTTTCAACTTTTCTTCCATGGTTGTTCTATTGATTCTTGTTCTTACTGCATTAATGTGTGGCCAATGTTAATGTATATCTAAAAAGTCCGATTTCACTCGAGAGAGCAAGAAATTGAAAAGTTGTGAATTGATAGGACATGATATTTTCTTAGTTTGGGAAAATTGAGAATTGATTTACCTTGAGGATATAGATATACCTGAAAGTCGTATTAGTCAATTAAGGAATCGGTTGTATGGCTAGAACATGAATTTCGTTTTATCACAGAAATGTAGGTGGAAGGTTCATGATTCTTAAGTTGGGTTAAATATGAGAGTTTTAATTCATAGGCAATAATTCTTGACTAGCAACCGGAGGAAAAATTAACCAAATTGTATCGATAATTTATTTCTCTACATGTTCATTTTAGCCTCAGCATGCTCATACTTATAGTTCAGACTCAAATTGTATATATCTGTTTTAGAGTTAGTATAAAATTAGGAAACAAAATATCAAAATCTTCTTCGCACTGTTGTCTGCAGTTTAGAGTTAAAGTTTATTGACACTTGATTAGATTGATACCTTAGTCCAGTCCCTATGGGATCGATACTTGGCTTACTTGAGCCACTTTACTACTTGTTCGACCACGTGCCCTTGCGTGTAGTTATACCCAACAAGCCGAACATGCGGCTGTATCATAAAACGATACATCACAGGAAGTATGCGTCAGTACTTTGAATGTACTGAGTAAGGAGGAGAAAACATAATACTTGATATAAATAACTGAACTGAATGACATGCAATGGCCACTTATATAAACTGAACTGAAATAACTTAAATATACTGGGATGGTCGAGTGACTGTCTGATGGTCAAAGACATGCCCTATATCTGAGATTTCTGAGTCTGAACTAACTATGCTGAACTGAGCAAACTGAAACTGAACTAACTAATATGAGACAGAACTGAGATGACTAGTGGGAGAGTCTATAACCGATATATAACCACGTGAGCTAGACGTGGAGTCCGATGTTTACACCCCACCAGTAGGACCTAATATACCTTGTCAGGGTATAAAGGCATGAAACTGGATGATCATAAATCTGGAGCCAGGAGGCCAATAAAACTGTAACCTATGGTGGCAACGTAGTTCTGGAAACCTGGGTGCGCTGGAACCCCAGTCTGCTCGTTGCTAAGTCTTGCTCCCACTGGGTATTTCTAAACTGACTACTAGGATTGTAGCTCGAAACTGGGACCCAATACTAAGTCAGGAATACTTATTTGGAAGCACCCTGAGAGTCTTATCGGACCAAATTCTGTAATTGGGTTCTAAGACTGGTTAGAGTTGTTTATCTAGAAGCGTCATAACCTTCTATAGAAAAAACTGTAATTCTGAAGCTCGGGTCCTAGGGTTGGTTAGAGCTATTTATCTAAAAGTTTCATGACTGCCTAACGAACAACAAAAACTGATACTGAAAAACTGATACTGAGTCTGATTCTAATAACTGGGAGGCACACTACTGACACCTCAAAAATTTCTGTAGTCAAACTGATCAGCTGACATTTCTGACTAACACTGAGTATTATAACATTTTGACTGAAACTAGGCTAACATGTATCTGACTGAGAATTCAGCATATAAAAATATTATGGGAATCCACAACACTGATAGAATCAGGAAAAATTTCAAGGTTTAATCATTATAGTAAGATTCTAGTCTTTTCTAACCTCAAGGACTAGGGCTAAATTTACTGTACAGGGATAAGCATCAATACTGCCACAAACTGATGGAAAATATCTATAATTATCATAAAACAACATTCCACATTAATTAAATGAAGCATGACTAAGAATTTCTTAACATTCGATAATCTGTAGGGCTAGAACTGATAAATAAAAATAGGGAGAAATTCTAGGGACACAAGGGAAGAACTAGTCCCTTGTTGAATTCCCACATACCTGGCTAGAATTCCCTTGAAGAAAAGAGCTTGAATGACTGCAATTGATGAAGAACCCTAGACCTCGCTTGAGAGCTTTGGGAGAAGACTTATGCAATTTCTGAGAAGATCTGAGTGGGAATGAGGGGGAAATCATTTAGTCTCTCTAAATTCCCTTGCAATATACCAAAACGATGTAGTTTAGAATCTAGGGGGTTAGGAAATTACTGAAACACCCTTAGGAAATTCGCAGGAAAAACTGACTTTCAGGCTCCCACGAGGGACCTAACGGGTCGTGCCCAATGACGACGACTCGTGGTCACAATCATGAGTTACACTGTCAAAATCCCATACTGGTCACCACAGGGGACACCACGACTCGTGGTGCACCCAAGGACTCGTGGTGACCCACCTGTCGCCAACACTGCCTAAAACTTCCTGGATTCACCACAAACGACACCATGACTCGTGCTACCCCAAACGAGTCATGGTGAGCACCCATTGAGTACACTTCCTGCTTCTCCAACTTCCAAAGAAACACTAACCACGGATCACCACACGACTCGTGGTGTTGACCCCGAATCGTGGTCACACCCATGGTCATCCCCTTTTTCAAATTTTCTATCAAGTTAAAATTCCTCACCACGAGTCACTTAACGACTCGTGGTCACCCCCACGGGTCACAGAACAACTCGTTATATGACCTGGTGCAGATTTTTTAGTTTTCTCCGTTTTAACTCCCGGGTCTAGTCTTTGAGTTTCTAGGGCATTACAATATCTCCCCTTGAGAACATTCATCCTCGAATGTTGGAAAACACGCAGGAAAGCATAGAATGGCAATCTTTATACTCAAATACTGATCATGAAAGCTGAAAACTAACGGAATGACTACCTATGAACTGAAACACAATTCTGAACTGAATTCACTAATCATACACATATCCATTTACACTAAAGAAACTAGAACACACGAGTAGATACAAATTTTATTTATGGTGTTTCTTTTATCTTTCCAATTGTTTTTCTCCTTGCTTGTCTGAAAAATTTAGATCTTTTAATTAATAATGTCGTTGTCCTTCTAATTATCTACATATTTAATAAATAAGTTTATATTGCCATGAGCACTTAGTATCACTTAAAATAAGTTTAAAATATATAACTTCTTCCATTTGAATAAAAGTATGTTATTTTTAGTAAGTTTGTATGTTGAAATTATTTATCATTTAGATTTTATATTAATTAGTGTATTAATTTAATTTATATTGAAATACTCATACGTCTTAAAATGAGTTGACTTAGTAATTATTTTGTCACACAGTTTTGGCATTAATTTGGTAAATGACTTAGTTTATGTAAATTTATTTATGTAGTAATAAAATAGTTGATTTAACTATATTGTGTAATAAATATTTGGAAATATTATATTTTCATTTTGATAAGTATGCATTATCTTATCACTTAGATTTTATGACAATCGTGAATTTATTTTAGTTCATGTTGTAATATTTATTTGTGTTGAAATAAATTTTATATATTGACTTGATAAAATTTTAGCCATGTTTTGTCGTTTAATTTTCGCATTAATTAGTAAATAATTAAATTTATATTTAATTTACTTATTTATTTTAATAATAGTTTATTTATCCAATCACATAGTTAGATTAATTTTAATAATTGACTATTTTTTTATCACTTAGTCATTCCCCCACATAATTAATGAATTTGGAAGTGACCCACATTTGTGGACCTTGAAAGATTCCTATCACCTTCCTTTCGAGGCAACTTAAATCCTTACCCGACTCTAGTAAGCTAGGCTAGTTAAATAGAGTTATAGTTTAGTACGTGCACTAACGCACAATAATCCATTAGGTGGCAACTCTTCATTCTAAATAATCCTAAAAGAGTTTTCACATATCGAGTTCCATTTTTCGCGGAAAAAATGTAGCACGACAACTACCTGTCTTTCCTTTATTATAACTTAGATAGCATGGTGGTCTTGTCGGCCCCCATAGGATCCTTTTATTGTTATGTTTGCTAGATTAGCTATTTTTCTTTACAGGTTTGCTAGGTGGCTTTGTCGGCCTGAGGCTGTGTTTTCAGCCGAGATATAGCTACTTGTTTTCTTTATTCTAAGCTGCTGACAGGCACCAGAGGCGCATATGCCTAGCTAGGTCAGCCCAGGTCCTGGTATGGCATTAGGTGCCAGTCACGCCTCGCAAGGTGGGGCATGACAAACTTGGTATCAGAGAAACATCATATCCTAGGGAGTCTGCAAGCTGTATCTAGTAGAGTCTTTTCTATGGATGTATTGTGCACCATATTCTATAGGCAAGAGGCTACGAGGCATGATAGCGTGGTTACCCTCCTTCCTTCTTCAGTCGTGCTATAGAGCTATGTTAAATAGGGTTGAGTTCCTAAGTTTATGTTATTCTTCTTATCTACAGAGAAAATGTCCAACGCATGATAGACTACGACTACTCGGGAGTTGGACACTGTGGCAGGAGATGACACTAGCAGAGTGCCACCGTCAGAGCTGGCCCTATCTGAGGGCAAGGAGGGAGACATCATCTCAATCTCCCCAGCATTCTCCACCACGCCAGGAGCCCCTAGGGTAGTAGATACATTAGCACCACCCCAATTATCCCAATACCATCAGATCAGGAGGTTAGGAGCGCGATTTATATGCTGACTCAGATGATGGCCGCTCAGCACCAGCCAGTGGCACCAGTTGTCGCTGAATCTACTAGAGGACCCGACAGTTCGTGGCCGAGAATTTCTTGCCCTGAGTCCTCCGCAATTCATGGGGACAGACCGCAAGGAGGACCCTCAAGACTTTCTGGATCAGTTATAAAGAATATTTAGGGTGATGCATGCTATGGCCACATAGTCAGTCGAGCTGGCAGTATTCTGCCACGAGGCATAGTGGTCTTGTGGTACGAGAGTTAGGAGAGGTCCCGACGTACAGACATACCCCCTCTGACTTCGTCCAATTTTTTTAGAGGCCTTCATAGATCAATATTTGCCTCGAGAAATTTGACAAGCCTGAATGGACATCTGCGACCCTATAGTTACAATTGTTCTAAGCATGCCCGATTAGTAGCAGCCTTACAATTGTTCTAGGCAAAAGTACTAAGTAATTGGACATCTGCGACCCTATAGTTGTTTATGAGCTAGAGTTGTCTTAACATGACATTCAGAGTATCGTTTGGGCCACTCCAGACCTTTCCCTATTCGGTCTAAACCATTAGATATTATGATCAATATCAAGATCCTCTAATCAGATACAGGTACATGGGGTGTGCCTGATAGCAGCTATAAAGATTATTCTAGGGGCGAGCAGTGGTGGCGTTAGGCCCAGAAAGCCAGATATGCCTTTTGAGTGGCTAGATTGAGACTTCAGTATAACACATCAATTGGGATTACCCTCACCTAGGATAGCCCTCCATCCACAATTTCAAGGTTGCTAACTATGTCATCGCCTATAGGGCTATGTGATATTTCCCACGGGGCTATATGATGTTGCCTACGGGGCTATATGATGTTGATCCAAGGAGCTATATGCCATCCCAAGGGACGATACTGAGGCCTAAGGGCCATATCATAGTCCATTCCATGGATGGACTATTATTTTACGTCGTATCGGCATCACTGACCCTCGTCGAGCCTGGTGCCCAGGGTGTAGTTACAAGAGCCCACCAAGCTCAGACACAGTTACAAGAGTCCAGTAGGCTCAGATGTAGACCCATAAGCCAGGTAGGTTGGCTACAACACCAGTAGAATCATAGAACCTGGATAGGGTTATATAGATTGAATTGTACTTGTCAAGGCTTATGGGGGCTCCGGTAGGTTATTTCTTTATAGCTTGTACCTTCAAAGCTTATGGGGGCCAAGTTAGGTTCTTGTTTGTACTCTTGTCTACTAGTTTTTGTTATGAATATGTAATTGTGCAGTCTTAGCTTATATACATGTAGTGTTTTACTAGATGTAGGTTTTGAATAAGCAAACTTCCATGTTACTTTCTGCCCCCTTCCCTCTACTTACTTTCAATCTTTAACAGCTTTTATTCAGCTTATTTACTACCTTACATATTCAGTACATATTGTACTGACGCGCAACTATGGGGCGCTGCATTACTTGCCTGCAGGTTTAGACAAATAGGTTGTGAGATTTCCTGAGAGCTTTTCAAAATCAACACATTGGCCAGCTCCTTTCATTCGGAGTCGCCAGGGTGTAAAATATTACCTGTCTTTCGTTGTGCCGTATTTGGGTAGGTCGGGGCCCTGTCCCGACCACTATTTGTATTCTTATAGGCCTATAGACTACAATATTTAGTTAGTTAATTGTTGTTGGCCATGTGAGGCCCATGTATGTCTTATTTTATATGTTGGCCATGTGGGGCGTAGTATAGTTGCCTATTTCCTTTTCCGTTATAACTAGACAGTATGGTGGTCTTGTCGGCCCGCATAGGATCTCTTAGGTGCCAGTCATGCTTCACAAGGTGGGGCATGACAAACTTGGTATCAGAGCAGGTCATATCCTAGGGAGTCTGCAAGTTGTGTCTATAGAGTCTTGTTTATAAATGTGTTGTGCACGATATTCTATAAGCAGGAGGCTACGAGGCATGATAGTATGGTTACCCTTTCTTCTTCTCAGATCGTGCTATAGAGCCGAGTTGTACAGGGTTAAGTCCCTAAGCTTTCATTGCTATGTCTCTCTAGAGTAATATTTGATATAAGATAGACTCCAGCCAGCCTCAAGATAACTATAGCAGCAGGAGGAAGTACTAGGGAGGTGCCACGGTTGGGGACAGTCTGCCTAAGGGAGAAAGATGACGTCTTTTAAATTTCCCCCATCACCTTCATAAGGTGATAGATATGCCAGTATTGTCCCCAGTTCTTTCTATAACCTCAGAGTGGAAAGTCAAGAAGTATAGTATATATATGAGTTGGCTCCTTTAGTAGACATTAAGAATTAGGCAGGGGCAGTAGTTAATGTTGGATTACCTGAAATATGCATAGGATTGTCCGACGATTGTGCCTCCAGCTTTTAGAGTTTGTTGAATTTTGCGCCTTAGACCTGTTATAGAGCGATAGGGTCATTTTCCACCTCCCAGCTTGTTTTTTGAAGTACAACATAGAGTGTAATTATTAGTGTCACATTCCCAGAATAAATAGTAAAGGAAGGCTAGAATTGTCGGCTTCGCGCAGAATTTTGAAAGTGGTTGAGACCCTTAGTGTTTACAAAGTTACCTAGACCCTTACAGTAGTGAACCAGGAGGATGGATAAGATTGCCAGTAGCACTCAAGTGCGTGTGAGAGAGTCCATCAACGATGAACCCCCAACAATAGTAAAGTTCAAGTCAGAAATAGGCTGATTTTGCCACAATGTGCTAATGACGGTAGGGAATACCTGCAAGATAATGGCTATGGCCCTAGTTTGTTATGTCGAAGGACAAAAAGACCATATGAACGAAATAGGCCCAAGTGCGGGTCAGAAGGATATAGGTCGGTAGACTTCGTCAGTAATATCTTTGGCAGTATGAGGCAGAGGGTACAAACCCCAGATCTAAGCCTAAGGAAGCAAGGGGAAGTCATGAGTGTCTAATTCTAGAGGAAAACAGAATCACCACCAATAAGTAGAATGACAAAGCATGGGACCACTGTTGAATGTCGAGAAATAAGCATCGAGCTGACATTTAAGAGATAGTGAGGTTGTAACCTAGAAAGCTGCAATATCAGCACCAGTTGAGGAGGTAAAAGAGTGGCGACACATAGACTCTAACCTAGTACATCCTAGAGACAAGGCTCAGTAGGAATTTATTGACCCCTAAGATAACCAGGGGCAGAGTCATAAGACTCAGAGGTCGACTCTGCATTCCAAAGGTGACAAGACTTCGTTAGTAGACTATGGCCAAAGTGCACCATGTTCGTTACTCCCTCCCCCTAGAGTTTAATGAAAACACATCGGGTCGTAAAAAGAGACCTACTGATGGCATGGGGAGAGGGAAGATATCATTGAGTCATAGCACAGAGCTCCAATGACCAGCCAGGGGAGGCTGGGCAGCAGGAACTAAGCAGGCCAATTGAGGAGATGGTCGTGCCTGCAAGGAAGTGGAGAGTAATCAACATGAATATAGTTACAGGGTTATTTCGTGCCAGATGTACATTAACCTCATTTGATTCAGTGTAGAAAGGCCAATGAGGTCAACTCATGTCTCGCCAGAGGGAATTATATTTCAGCTAAAGGTTATGCTGAGTTAAATGTTTAAGTAGTAGCTTGGCATGTGAAGCCCAAGTATCTAATAAATTCTGAAAAAGAGGTGCAACACACAACTAGGTTCTAAGAAGTTGTTAGAACATATTGGGGTGCACGTTAATTTAAGTATGGCTTCTCGTCACCAAACAAATAGCCATGAAAAGCACACGGTTTAGACGCCCAGAGATCTGTTATGGGTGGAAATGTAGGCCCCCATATGATGGCCTGAAGTAGGTAAATTAGGGGTAGTTGAACCAGGGAATATCATATCGGGCAGATAGAACAAGTTAAACTTAGCAGAAAATAGGTACCGTTAGCCTAGGGTCGTCGGAAGTCTTACTCTAATGTATGGCGTGGGGAATTAAGGACTGCCGTAGTGACTGGGTATTCTTGAGAACTTCGCCAACAAAGGGCGTTATGAGATCTGATAAGAGGGATAAGTCCAGCCCTAGATTCATTAGGCCTTACCAGATCCTCCAGAAGATAGGTCGAATGGCATATGGGCTAGAATTTCCTCTAGAGCTGGAATCTGTCCATTCAGTCTTTCACATGTCTATGTTGCATAAATGCGTAGGAGACCCTTCCCGAGTTGTTTCAGTTGAGGAAGTTCAAGTTGCTGAGGAGTTATCCTACGAAGAGGTTCTAGTGGCCATACTAGATCAGCAAGTTCAAAGGTTGAGAACTAAAGATGTGGCCTCTATTAAAGTACTATGGAGGAACAAGAATAAAGAAGTGATGACCTGAGAAGCTGAGGATGACATGAGGTCTAGATATCTTCACTTATTCCAGGATTAATTCAGGTTCTGCGGTCAAGGTGATGTTGTTTTCAGTTGTTATTCTACTATTTATGTTATTAGTACTCTTTAGCTTCCTACCTTCTTGTGGTGAAATAGTTGTGTATAGCGTTTTGTGAGGCGCCTGTGTTGGACTTTTCTACATTTAGGTTTTCGGATAGTCCATAATATAGGGGAGGCTCTGCCAAAATTTTCTAAATGTTGGTTAAAAAGAGTTAACTCCTTTAAGCCTAAAGATGAAATTCGAGGACGAATGTTCCTAAGGGGGGGAGGATGTTACACTCCATAAAATGTTATCAGTTAGTAGGCGTACGCATGGATTTGTGACAAGTAAGGAGAGCTCAACACATGAGAAAAAAGCCTCAGAAGTAGGGTCGGGCGAGGCAAGGCCACGAGGGTCCAGCACAACGCGCCTGGGCATCATGTGTGGTGCTTTGGGCGGCGCGGGGCGCCACGCCCTGCCACTTCCCAATTATATATATTTATATATATATATTCGCCTCACTTATTTCACATCATTTTCAAGAACCCACGACTTAAACTAAAGAGAGCACGCACTGTTTATCGGTTTTTTTGTCTGATTACGCTACCAAACACCGTCCAAATGCAAATTAACTTCACGTAATGAGTTCTAGGCCTACGACAAGCATTACTACAGAGTTATTTCTTGAAAATTCATTCGTCATATGGAAACTCCACCAATTAAAAGTTGTCGGAATTGCTCCAAATTGAATCCTAAATGGCAACAGGCATTAGGTAAGCACTTCTCCCTTATGAACTCTTGGGAAATTATAGGGTTTCGGCCGAATTATTTGAAGTTTAATTATAGTTGATATGACTATTGAAAGCTAGCACTTTTTGTCGAATTTAGTATTGAAATTTGCCCTGTTCTCTCAGCATTGGGATTTCAGTTGGGTGGAATCGCCATTTACAAGTTGAAACTCGCCAGCTGAACAAAAGTTGGCATTCGACATATGTAAGGCTTATCCCTTTAGCAAGTTATTCTCGTTGTATATTGATACGACTTATGTTCTTGAATGGAAATAATGGTCCCATATGTTGCAAATAGTTGCTATTAGTAGACTATGATTAGATATGTTATGGTTAGTTGTCGTCTGTAGACTATGAATATATATAGGTTGTGGTTAGCCGCTAAAAAGAGTATGAGAGTATATTGCAGTACCCTTCTTCAGGAAATAGTATGTTAACTGCGGCTCACGCTAGGAGCATCATAGAGACTCCCCTGACGTCTGTCCACTATATTAATAGAATTTTGACATCTTGTTGTCACGCCAATGCCTCAGAAGGTTAGGTGTAGTTATTGGGCCTTATTTCATAGGTTAGATAGTATCGGGCGTAGCTAGGCGATATGACTTTCAGTTGGACGCTTGTATTGTCAGTGAAGCACGCCTAGAGGCCATTTGCGTACCATCATGCCCCAGGGCTAAAAAGTAGGTAGGGTGGCCATACTTTAGTATCAGTGACACTAGGGTTCTCTAGTCAACTAAGTGACAACCTGCAATATAGTTCGCTACTTCCAGTGACTGTCAGTTCCAGTTGACTTAGTATCTGTCATACAGGTCGCTCAGGAAGTCATCCCAGTCGTTCAGATCAGATAGACCCATGGGTACCCTAAGGACGGGACCTTATTAGCATTTGGATGTGGGGCCAACGCCCCAGCCTGCTCTCATAAGATATTCAAGTACAGGTTGCCATGAGTGGCTAGGTCCAGATAGACTTACCTACGAGGTTAAGAATCATCCAACAAAGACATAGGAAATCTGAACAGACCAAGTTTAGGTCCAAAGGACTAGAATGACGTTAGTATAGTATTACCTTCAGGCTAAGGATTATGGTAAACTGCCTGTGGGACTTTAGGGGCTGACTGCTAAGGAGTGTGCCCGATCAGTAGTAGCCTTACAGTTGTTCTAAGCAAGGGAACTAAGTAATTGGTCATCTGCGACCCTATAGTTGTTTAACAGCTAGAGTTTTCTGAACATGAAATTCTTTTAGGCCACTCCAGAGCTCGCCCTATTCAGTCAAGACCATTAGAGATTATGATCACTATCAGGATCCTCTAATCAGATATAAGTACATGGGGTTTTCCAGCTAGCAGCTATACAGATTATTCTAGGGGTGAACAGTGGTCGCGTTAGGCCCAGAAGGATAGATACGCCTTTTGAGTGACTAGATTGAGACTTTAGTATAGCACATCGGTTGGGATTACCCTCACCTAGGATAGCCTTCCATCGACAACTTCAGGGTTGTTAACTGTGTCATCGCCTACAGGGCTATGTGATGTTTCCTACGGGGATATATGATGTTGCTCCAAGGAGCTATATGCAGTCCCAAGGTACGATGTTGAGGCCCAAGGGCCATTTCACAGTCCATTCAATGGCTAGACTTTTATTTTATGTCGTATCGGCATCACTGACCCTCGTCAAGCCTGGTGTCCCGGGTGCAGGTACAGGAGTTCACCGGGCTTAGACACAACTAGAGGAGTCCAGTGGGCTCAGATGCAAACCTAGAAGCCAGGTAGGTTGGTTACAACAGCAGTAGAGTTATAGAACCTAGATAAGGGTATATAGATTGAATTGTACTTGCCAGAGCTTATGGCGGCCCTGATAGGTTATTTCTGTGTTGCTTGTACCTTCCACGCTTATAGGGGCTAGATTAGGTTCTTGTCTGCTAGTTGTTGTTATGAATGTGTAATTGTGCAGCCTTAGCTCATATACGTGTAGTGTTTTACTAGATGCAGGTTTTAAATAAGAAAATTTCCAGGTTACTTTCTGCCCCCTTGCGTCTGGTTACTTTAAGTCTTTAAATGTTTTTATTCACCTTGTTTACTTCCTTATATATTCAGTACATATTTTACTGACCGCCAACTATGGGGTGCTGCATTACTTTCCTGCAGGTTTAGACATATGGATTGTGAGATTTCCTAAGAACTTTTTAGAGTCAGCACATTGGCAAGCTCCTTTCATTCGGAGTCTCCAGGGTGTAGAAGATTACCTGTCTTTTGTTGTGCAGTATTTGGGTAGGTTGGCGCCCTATCCCGACCACTATTTGTATTTGTAGAGGCTTGAAGACTACAGTATTCAGTTAGTTAGTTGTTGTTGGCTGTGTGGGGTCCATGTATGTCTTATTTTATGTGTTGGCCGTGGGGCCTAGTATAGTTGCTTATTTCCCTTTTCGTTATAACTAGACAGCATGGTGGTTTGGTTGGTCTATATAGGATCCCTATTGACGTATGTTGGTTGGGTTAGCTATTTTCTTTTACAGGTGTTGCATGGCCTGTTCGGCCCGAGGATGTGATTACAGCCAAGATATAACAGTTTGTTTTCTTCAATTTGAATCAGTGGTAGTCACCAAAGGTGCCTGTACCCAGCCAAGTCAGCCCAGATTCCAATGTGGCATTAGGTGCCAGCCATGCCTCCCAAGGTGGGGTGTGACAGTCTATCAATATTAGGTAGGCTACTTAGACCTTTACCTTAGTAGCAGCAGGGCGGTAAATTAGATCGTCTCAGATAGTCAGGTCCCGACGAGAGTTCGCGAGCATTAGGTTCCCAAGAGTAGAGAGGATCAAATCAGAGCAGGCCTATTGCACCACGTTGTAGAATTTGCAACCGTCAGTATTTTGGGAGGTGTCGATACAGCTTTACTTCTTTTTATACTTGTGGGAAAGAGGGTCATATGATGAGTGATTGTCCGGCCAGAGATCAGGGTGACCGGGACCAGCCGAACAGGTCCTCATCAGGATCACATGTTCCAACACCTTCGACAGGGCGCAGACCCTCAGCTCCAGCCCGTAAAGGCAGAGGAAGATCAGGGGCATCCAGTTCTAATAGTGGTCTGGATCACACTTATGCCTTACCAAGGTGACAGGAGTCAGAGTCATCACTAGATGTTGTGCCAGGTATGTTGGATGTTTGCTCTCACCCGATTTATGCTTTTATAGATCCAAGTTCTACCTTGTCTTATGTTACTCCGCTAGTGGAACGGAAATTTGGTATAACACTAGAATTGCTTCAATGACCATTTTCTGTATCCACACCTGTCGGTGATCTATTATTTCTAAGAGAATATCAGTGGCTTTACAGTAGAGGTTGTTGGTCGTCAGACTTTAGGGGATTTGGTGGAGCTTGAAATGATTGATTTTGATGTAATTATGGGCATGGATTGGCTAGAACCTCGTTATGATAATGTGGAGTGTTAGACCAGGACTGTCCGATTTCACTTTTTGGAGAGATAGTGCAAGAATGGAAAGGCAATACAGCTATGCCAAGAGGTAGATTTATATCCTATCTTGGGGCGGGGAAGCTGATAGCAAAGGGATGTATTTACTATATTGTTAAGGTTTGGGATGTGCAGGCGGAATCCCCGACTCTTCAGTCCATCTTGTGGTCGGTGAATTTCTAGATGTATTCCCGAATGAGCTCCCTAGTATTTCCCCAGAGCGTGAGATCGATTTCTCTATCGACCTGCCACTAGTTACCAACCTATATCTATCCCTCGCTATCGAATGGCTCCTACCGAGCTGAAGGAACTGAAAGAACCATTGAAAGATTTGCTAGATAAGGATTTTATCAGGCCTAGTGCTTTTCCATGGGGTGCGTCAGTTTTATTTGTAAGAAAGAAATATGGCCCCCTACAAATGTGTATAGATTATCGACAGTTGAATAAAGTTACTATTAAGAATAAATATCCTCTTCAATGGATAGGTGATTTATTTGATCAGCTGCAGGGGAGAAATATTTCTCCAAAATTGACTTAAGGTCTGGGTATCATCAAGTGTGAGTCCCGGGAGAAAGATATTTCAAAGACAGCCTTCAGGACTAGGTATGTTTAGTTTGAATTCTTGATCATGTCTTTCTGATTGATGAATGCCCTAGCAGTGTTTATAGATTTTATGAACAATATCTTTAGGCCATATTTAGATATGTTTGTGATAGTGTTTATTGATGATATTCTGGTGTATTCCCACTCTGAAGCTAAACACAGAGATCATTTGTGAACGGTACTCCAGATACTCAGAGATCACCAGTTATATGCAATGTTCTCGAAATGTGGGTTCTAGTTAAATTCTATAGCTTTCTTGGTCCATATTGTGTCAGATGCAAGTATCCAGGTTGATTCACATAAAATTGAGGCAGTGAAGACATGGTCCAAACCCATGACTCCTACTGAGGTTCGTAGCTTCTTCGAATTAGCTGGGTATTATAGAAGGTTCGTGGAAGGATTTTCTACCTTATCAGCACCGTTGACAAGGTTGACTCAGAAAGCAGCTAAATTCCACTTGACCGAGGCTTGTGAGTAGAGTTTCCAGGAGCTGAAAAATAGATTGACATCTGCACCAGTATTAGCCTTACCGGAAGGTTCAGAGGGCTATGTTGTATACTGCGACGCTTCAGGCATAACTACCGCACGCATGATTTAGAGTTAGCTGCAGTGGTTCATGCCTTGAAAATATGGAGGCATTACGTGTATGGTGTGCATGTGGACATCTTTACTGATCAAAAAATCCACCATTATATCTTCATGCAGAAAGAGTTGGATTTGCGGCAGCTTCATTGGCTAGGTTGTTGAAAAACAAAAACGTGAACATCCTATATCACCCAGGGAAGGCTAATATTGTAGCCGATGCCCTTAGCCGCAGATCCATGGGCAGCCTAGCATATTTGAGGCCCAAACAGTGGGAAATAGCTCGAGAGTTGCATCAATTAGCCAATCTAGCAGTCCGACTAGTAGATTTAGAGAATAATGGGGTTGTGATCCAGAACACAGTAGTGTCATCTCAAGATATAGAGGTGAAGGAGCGGCAATACGAGGATCCTATCCTAGTATAGCTCCGAGATAAGCTTCAGCAAGGAGAACTATCATCCTTTGAGCTAACGGGAGATGGTGTCCTGAGGTTCAGAGATCGACTCTGCATTCTAGATATAGTAGGGCTTCGCTAGCAGATTATGGCAGAGGAACATTATTCTCATTACTCTCTTCATACAGGTTTGACAAAGATGCACCATGATATAAGGAGATATATTGGTGGCTAGGAATAAAGAAAGGTGAAGTTGTGTTTGTAGCACAATGTCCTAATTGTCAGCAGGTAAAAGTGAAACATCAGAAACCCGACGGACTAAATCAGGAGATAGTCGTACCTATGTGGAATTTGGAAGCAATTAATATGGACTTTGTGACAAGGTTACCTCTCAATAGGCGTAAATTCGACTCCATTCGGGTCATTAGGGTCATTATCGACAGACGGACAAAATCAACCTATTTCTTTCCAGTCAGGACTACGTTTTCGGCCGAGGATTATCTAGACTTATTGGTGAGTTGGTAATTTACCAACTCAATAGGATCTCAAGCATGAGCTTTAGCTTAGTTTTCAAGTCATTTAGATGGAGTTTATGCCATTTTTGCCTTTTTGTGTGTAGATATCTGATTTTTAGAAAACAGCGAGAAAGGGAGTAAAAAGAAGGGAATCAGGTGAAAACTAGCAGTTCACCGGAGAGGACCAGCAAAACACCGGCCAAACATAGAAAACCACTGCCTTGGGGAACTAAAGCAATCGGCAGTCACAGATATTAACCAGTGACTCACTGGTTAAATTGCCTACTAACACCTGAAAGTGTTGGATCAAAGAGAAAGAAATCGACAGAGCATGGTTGGAGGCCAACGAGTCACCAAAGGACACTGGAATTCTCTAAAGGAGCATTCAATTATAGCCAGAAGTTCGCAAAATCTAACCGGTGAACCGCCGGTACTCTTGCAAGTACCAGAATGCCTGAGCATGGGAAAATGTATCCAACACCATAAAAGAGAGTTTTGGGTACCCTACTTTTGGATATATTCTAGGGAGAAGTACTCTGTATCTATCAGATCTTAACTTTTAGCTTTTTGAGAACATTCTCTTTGTAGAAGAAGAAAGTAGAATTCTATTGGTGGAAATTGTAAAAGATTGTTTTCTTTTTCTTCTTCTTCCTCTATAGAAAGGTACCACCATTGTTGAAGACTTATTGATGAATTTGATTTTGCTACTCTTATTATTGAAATCAATGAGTTTATTGTTAAATATGTTTTTTTTAATTTCTTAACTATGAGTAGCTAAATCATTAACTAGAGGTGTGTGGTGATGAATGCTTAATTAGATTGGATATCTCTAGATTTATCTCAATATTGTTTAATTAGTATAAATCTATTAAGTTCTCTCCAATTTACAATTGAAGATCCATAGTTGCAGATGCGGGTCTACTTTTCTTACTTGATTTTTGCTTGAAAGAGAAGAATTGAGTATTGGGAGAGAATCTAATGGTGGATATGGATGTTATGTTGTGGAGTTGGGCTAGACATAGACAAACCCAATTTCTTTCCTAATTAATAGTTAGTAGCTAGAAATTAGTTCAACTATTAACCCAAGCATGATTGGGTTGATTTGATTATGTCTAGTGGTTCGAAAGAACTCTAGCAATAGGCATTTATGAGGTTGAAAAACATCAAATGCTCACCTACCCAAAGTTATTTACACAATTTGAACTAATGAGATGATTAGCATAGCCTTATTTAATTAGCACATCATCTACACCACACCTCTGTTCCTTCTCATTATTGTCGAAAACTTTGGTTATTTTTCTATTCTAATTAGTTGAGTTAGAATCTATACCATCTTGTTAACACCAAATATACCCCAAAAATGTTTACTATTTTGTTATTTTTGAGTGGTACGAACTAAATTCAATTTTCCAAACAACACTTGTGCATATCATTTGTTAGTCTCTGTGGGATTCGACCCCGACATCCGTCGGAATATTTGTTTTGATACAATGACTGTTTATTCTTTTTGGTAACGAAGAGTATATTTTGGAGGTTATCGAAAATGTGTCGTTTCCAGGGACTAGCGCTTGATATTCTTGTGTTGATTGTTAATTTGAATTAGTCTTGCATCGTAAGTGTTGACATTAATTTTGTTGTGCTTGTTAGGGTAAAGTCATATGAGTCATCACTCACAAGCAGGGGATAACTCAGTTGAGGGTAATATGGAGCATGAACAAGATGATCAGGTGAAGCCCGAAGTTGCAGGAACCATTCACCTACCGCCTACGATAGGGAATGTCGCTTTCCATGTCACAAGTACAATGCTACATTTGCTAAAAATGAAAAGGATATTTAGGGGAAAACCATGTGAGGATGCAAATCGCCATTTGAGTAATTTCATAGAGATCTACATCCTTTCAACATAACTAATATAATCAAGAGTCTATGAGGTTGAGCCTCTTTCAATTTTCCCTAACGGGAGAGGCGACCATGTAGTTGGAGGAACTCCCTCCTGGTTGCATTACATCATGGAAAGAATTAACTGAAGAATTCTTGGATGCTTCTTCCCTCCGTCAAAAATGTTATAGGTGAGGGATGATATCACGAACTTTAGACAAGAGCCAGGAGAACCGTTGCATGAAGCATGGCTAAGTTTCAAGAAGAAGGTTTCCCTTTGCCCCAACCATGGTCTCCCGGATGGAGTGCTCCTTCAATGTTTTTACCAAGCCCTAGACTCCATTAACAAGTTCGTTTCTAATAATTTAACTAGAGGATCAATCTTGGATCATGCAGATGGATTATCTAAGGCCCTCTTTGACAGAATGACAAAGACAAATCGGGCATGGCATACGAGAGAGACTAGCGTACTGACGCATGATATTAGCTCTAGTGCATTGGTAGCTGAGTTGTGAGAAAAAGATAAAAAGCGAGATTAAAATCCCGCTAAAAGGATGATGCAACTGGAACTAATGACCAAACATGTGATGGGGGCAGGGCCCAAGGTGGTGAATGTTGTAGGTATGCAAGGTCCATTGCACTTTGAAGGAGAATCGTCGCCACCTGAGGTACGATGAGGAATGCAAATACTTGGAAAATCAAATAGGGGGTTCTCGACCCGGGTTTCAAGGGACTAATCAAGGTCCTTGGCTCAAAAGGGAAGAGAATCAAGGTTGGAGAAACTGCGACGCACAAGGATGGCCTGATGAAATGAAAGGTGGGGCACTAGAGAGTAAAATCGAGAGGGAGACCGTTATCACCGAAGTTAAAACTCATATGTTCTCCCTCCTAAATATGAGAATTCCCAAAATAAGGCAGGTGTGAGCGATGCAGGTAGCTCAAAAATTGAATATTTGTTAGTAAGAGTCCTCAAGAAAATGGATTCAACCGACAATAGGGTCAAGGAATTGAAAAGGGAGGTGTCTAACCTCGCCCAAACAGTGAGTTATCATTCAGCCTCCATTAAGCATTTGGAAGCTCAAGTGAACCACTTTTCTGCTTAAATGAACCCCCGAATTAAGGGAACACTCCCAAGTGATACAATGCCAAACCCGAGGAAAGATAGATAATGCATGATTATTGTTACGAGGAGTGGTAAAATGGTTGGAGATGAGAGTGTGAAGCCTATGGAGGTTGTTGCTCCTAAATCAAATGATAAAAATGAATCTGATATGGTTCCAAAAGCACCATGTGATGGTGAAAATAGTGAAGATAAAGGTAAGTGAAAGGAGGATAAAGTTCCTTCACAGGTTGATGAAGAAGAGACAGGCATGAAGGCCTCAAATGATGAAGAGCTTGAACCAAGAGCTCCACCCCCCTACGCACAAAGGTTAGCTAAGAAAAATAAGGATGATCAGTTTAGCAAATTCATCGACATGTTCAATAAATTATCCATGGATATACCATTGGTGGATTCCCTACTTCAAATGCCGGATATGCCAAATTCATAAAGGAGTTATTGATAAAGAAGAAGGTGGTAGATGTGGGCACTGGGGAGACAACGCATCACTGTAGTGTGATGATGATGAGAAATCTTTCCCCAAAACGAGAAGATCTAGGAGCCTTCAAGATTCCTTGCACTATCGGGTTATGTGTGTTTAAGAAAGCCCTTTACGATCTTGGCGTGAGTATAAATTTAATGCTCCTTATCATTTTCGAGAAATTGGGGCTCGAAATACAAAACCCACATCAATGAGGCTGTTAATGGCTGACCGCTCCATAAAGAAACCCGTGAGTGTGTTAGAGGATGTACTGGTGAGGGTTGATAAATTTATTCTACCAGCTGATTTTATGGTGCTTGATTGTGAAATGGACTTAGAAGTGCCAATCATTCTGGGGAGACCATTGCTCGCCACGAGTCGAGCTTTGGTAGATATGGAGCTAGGTGAGCTCAAATTCTGAATTAGAAGTGAAGAGGTCACCTTTAAGGTGTGTCCGTCAGCTGAAACTCCCGATGAATGCAAAGTGATTGGAGTGTTGCATGAGGAGAGCAGAGTTGAGATGAAAGAGCCTGAGTTGGAGGATGATCCTTCGAAGAAAGATTGCTAAATGAGAAATACGCCATGCCACGATTTTAACTAAGGTGCTCCTTGAGAGGCAACCCAAGTGTTTTATGTTGATTATTTTTATCTCATTGTTGTTTTTGATTTTGTTGAATTAATGAGGTGAGAAGCAAGGAGAGAAAGCACAAAAACAAGGTAGGCAATGCACTGGACCGGCCAATCGCCGATCTAGATGCATGAACCGCCATGCCCTAACACAGACAAGTAGAAACCTGGGAACATGATTGTTAGACCAGCAGATGAATTGGTGGACCGTCGATTTAAAAGCGCGTACCACCGTTTAATTGCCGGTGCAACCCAAATTACATGAGCAATGGGTGCCCAAGCGACGATCCACCAACAGAACACCGACCCAAGTCGCGAACCGCCGGTCAATCGCCAGTTGTAGGATAGTGAACTGAGCATGAATTCAAGCACGAAAAAGTAAGATGGCAAATCACCGAATCAAACCGACGATCGACCGATGTAATGCCGGTAAATATGCGGGTTCCAATTCAGAATCTCAATCAATTATGGACCCACCTGACCCCAATACCTATTTGAGCCGCCCTAATCTGAAAAAACATATTCCCTTAGTTTTCTTTTTCCTCTTTTACCACTTTCCCACACTTCTTTTTATCTTCCCAACACCCTAACCTTTGCACATCAATGAGGTTGTTAATGGCTGACAGCTCCATAAAGAAAGCCATAGGTGTGTTAGAGGATGTACTGTTGAGGGTGGATAAATTCATTCTACCAATTGATCTAATGGTGCTTGATTGTGAAATGGACTTAGAAGTGCCAATCATTCGATGGAGACCATTGCTCGCCATGGGTCAAGCTTTGGCAGATGTGGAGCTAGGTGAGCTATAGTTCCGAGTTGGAAGTGCAGAGGTCACTTTTAAGGTGTGTCCATTAGCTGAAACTTCCGATGAATGCAAAGTGATTGGAGTGTTTCATAAGGATAGCAGAGTGGAGATGAAAGAGTCTAAGTCGGAGGATGATCCTTTGAAGAAAGATTGCTAAATAAGAAATACTTCAGGCTACAGCGTTAACTAAGGCGCTCCTTGAGAGGCAACCCAAGTGTTTTATTTTTATTGTTTTTATGTCATTGTTGTTATTGATTTTGTAGGATTAATGAGGTGAGAAGCAAGGAGAGAAAGCACAAAAACAACGCAGGCAACGCACTGGACCGGTGCATCACGGATCCAGATGCGTGAACCACCATGCCCTGATACAGACAAGCAGAAACCTGGGAACATGACTCTTAGACCAGCGGATGAACTGGTTAACCACTGATTTAAAAGCATGTACCGCCGTTTAGTCACCGGTGCAACCCAAAATACATAAGCAATGGGTACCTAAGCGGCGATCCACCGGCGTAACGCCTACCCAAGTTGCGAACCGCTGGTCAATCGCCAGTTGTAGGACAGTGAACTAAGCATGAATTCAAGCAGGAAAAGTTAAGGCAGTGAATCACCGGATCAAACCGACGATCGTCGGTGTAACACCGGTAAGGATGCGAGTTCCAACTCATAATCTCAATCAATTATGAACCCACCTGACCCCAATACCTATTTGAGCCACCTTAATCTTAAAAAAATATTCCCTTAGGTTTCCCTTTTTCCTCTTTTACCACTTTCCCTCACTTCTTTTTATCTTCCCAACACCCCACCTTTCCATATTCGCACAACTCCCTCTCTTCCACTTCCCACACAATTAACTCACCATTAATCTTCCACCTCCTCCTCAACCAATCACATTCTCACCTGGTCACCTATAAAATCCCTCACTCTCTCCACCATATTCTCACTACACTCACATTCTTCCTCTTAACTAAATAAGTTTCAAGAGTTGCCATTGTTGAGAAGTACCTAGCTTCCACAGTGAGTCTCTACCATACTTTCTCCCACGAGCGGTAATGCTTCTCTGACTATCTCATTTTGTCATCAATGGTACTTTGGTGGAACATCCACGTATCTCTAACATACACTCCCCCCTTTTTACAGCCATTCTTCCCCCATTAGTTTCATTATTAATGCCATATTTGATGTTATATAAAACTTGTGGGATGATAGAAGTTTATTACTGAAATGGGTAAGGGAATTTTGTGATTATTGTGTAAGCTTAAATGGGGTGAAGTCTGAGTAACCCAAATGGACTAAAAAGTCATGCTTTACACTATGATATATTGGGTGACGCCATTCCTAAGGGTAAATCGTCATTTTAGTCCTTTTTCATATGCAGAGTTGCTACATTGGTATGATGAGAGTAAATTCTTATGAAATGGTGCCATTAAAATCCATGGGAATGCCTTGGGGATGACGACTATCAGCTAATCGCCGGTCGAGTCCTATGAAATGCTAATGGAATGCCGATTCGATCTAATTGTGTCTTTAGGCCCTACTTTGATCCCGTTTTATATCGGCGGTTTGCGGATCAAGACCGGTAACTCGCTGCTTTATCGTTGGTGGAACACCTGTTGTCCTAGTTTACTATTTCTAAGCGGCAAGTTAGCGGAGGTCCACGAATACCTCTTGCAACTCGCCGGTGCTGCCAATTATTTGAATGATAATTTTTCATATTTGCTTCTCATTTCAATTTTAGAGTAATGTTAGTTATTTCATTTCAATGCATTGTGGATGCCACTAACAGCATGCTTGCAGAAAAATGTCTTCATCCAAGAACACCAGAAAGGGCAAGGCCCCAGCCTCCTCAACCACCAATGGCAAAGGTAAAGCCAAGTCCTCCACAACACCCGCCAACTCCAGGGAGGCCATCATGTTTTGTGTGCCCGACATGAAAGGGAACTATGCCATATTCCAACGCTAGTCGATAACAGTGGATAGGGGTTTGATTTGGTGGGACTGTGCGATGACCTTCCCAACATCACCACTTAGTTCACAGACAGGCAGTGGAATGCTTTCACCAATCCTCTTCCAAACTACTATCCCAGCTTGGTGTTGGAGTTCTATGTTTCCTACCAGGCTAGGCAGGATAGTATGAAACATAGAGGCAAAATCAATTAAGTCCCTTGCCTACCATCAGTCATGGTATGAGGGGTGGAGGTGGACATAACTCCAATAGCAATAAACTATCTATTCTGGGAAGATGAAATTAACACTGGCTCAGAGTACATGCCAAGATTGCGTACATGAAAAACAGTTCACTTGGATAGCCCCCATCATTGCAATTGACACTCCTCTATGGGCTTCCATGGGTGGCAAAATTTCTCGCCATGATCTGAAGTTCGAGGAAAAAATATGATTGCATTTCATTTGTGGCCGCATCATTTCCTCTAAATATAAATAGTTGGTCAGCTTAGAGACGACGATTCTCATAACATGCATTATGTCTGAAGTCCCCATTAACTTTGGGGAGGTTGTTGGCCTAGAAAATGAAGTGAAAGTCTAGACAAGCTAGCACCTCCTTGCCATATGTTGTCCTCATTTCTCAGCAGTGTTTGCAAGTGGGAGTGCCATTGTTCCCTAATGAGACCCCTGTCCCTGCCTCAGGAGTGATCTCCTTAGACAGGAAAAGAGATGTCGAGGCACCCACAGTTAAGAGGAAGCGAATGAAATCTTTTAGGTTGGCAGATGGATCACTATCCCATTGTCAGAGCAGTCGCCAGATGCCCCAGATTTGGACGTGTCCCACCAAGAAGCTACGGGCCAAACCTCCGGTGACACACCTCTTAGGGGAGCATCACCCCCTCCAACATCTTTCCAACTGAGTGGTATCCACAAACTCATGGAAATGACCAATTCTCATGAGATCCAACTCCAAAAGTTGGCTAGGATCCTCCCTACACACATTGCTCAAATAGTCAAACCAGAGTTGAAATCAATGTATAAGAGCCTTACAACTTTGTGAAAATGGGTGGATGTAGTGGAGGGGCTATCACATCTCTATGAATCGAGGTGAGGGAGTGGAAAAGTTAGACACTTGTGGAAGTGCCTTACATGAGCGCTCTTGATGCCACAATGGCTGCTACTTCCACAGTTCAAGGCCCCATAAATGATCCGTTTGAGGGCTTGGGGGATGAAATCGAGGATTTAGGAGAGGCTGGCTTTGATGGCGCCATAGGAGCAGGTGAAGCTACTGATGATGATAATGAGGAGTGACCCACTCAGGGAGTCTCTTTCCCCCTTTTATTTTGCATGCATACATTGGGGACAATGTATTCTCTAAGTTAGGGGTGGGATGAGTCTTTGTTAGGGGGTCATTTTTGTTTTTATTTTTGAGATGATTTGATGTAGCCCTTGTCGGGCTTTTGTTTTTTATTTGGATGAGAAATTGTGAGCCTTTTTCGGGATCAGTTTTAGTCTTGTTGATGATTGCCCTTGTTGGGCTTGTGATGTTGATTAAAATGAATGACATGGATGAGCTCTTGGATGTTAGTGGGTTAATGATGCAAATAGGGTCCTTGCTTTGAATTGGTAAAGTTTTCATTATGACCCAAATATTTTTGTTTGCATATGTAAATAGTAGAATAGTAATCAAACTTCAAGGGTTTTCTTCATACCACGGTTATTTTCCGAGGAGCATTTATCTTTTTTCTTTCTTTTTGTTGTCGAATCAGGTTGGCACTTCCTGATGATAGATTGTGAGGTGACTTTATTAAGGGAAAATGCCATGTCATTTTTAAGTCTTGTGTGGAGCTGTTTTGAGAGGTACCACCATAAAAATTTTTGAAATGGAATTTTGAAATGGGGCATCAAAATGAGAAAGGATGAATGAGCGTTTGAAATGAGAATGTAGCACTCTTTGTCATACCTTGTAGATTCCTCGTTTGACTTATGAATTTTCATGTTCTAATGTCTTAAATTAAGATCTTTTGTGGATAATGACTTTTGTGGACTCTTTAGGTGTGATGCCTTGTGTGGTAAGGATTTTGGTGAATCTCATGCATAACTTCTTGAGAACTTGCCCCAAGTGTGACTCAAAAAAAAAATCCTAGATGTAGTTGCACTTAGAACATGATCTTAGGCTCTTTTTTGTAAGTCACTTCAATCAAAATAACCTCCTTGACCGTTAATCTTTGATAGCCAACGTTTGATCCTTGGACCCTTTCTTAAAAATCACATTACAAGCTTAATTACCATTTTTTAATCCTTCTCTTTGGCACCCATCCTCCCTAATTGCTAGTAATGAAACAATAAAAATGGGGGCTTCAAGCCCAAGAAATAGGGAGAGATAAGGAAATGAATGTGACATGAGGCAAAAGCCTAAGTTTGGGAGTTTGCAAGAGTAAAGAAAAAAATGAGTAGCCTAAAAATTGAGGTAGCACCAAAAATTGTGATGAGATGAGTGAACCAATGAGTTGAGAGACATTGAATCATCAAAAGAGGAAGAATTGTTGATAGGTGCTGTCTCTTGCATAGAGAAGGCTAACTGTGAAATTCATAGATGTTATAAGTGTGGTTTGTGTTACAACAAAAAGATGAAGATGATGAACTGCTGGTATCTCATAAGTACTAGAATTCTTGAGCAGGGGCAAATGTATCCAACACTGAAAAATAGAGTTTTGGTTACCCTACATTTGGATATATTCTAGGGAAAAGTACTATGTACCTATCAGATCTTAAATTTTAGCTTTTTAAGAACATTCTCTTTGTAGAACAAGAAAGTAGAATTCTATTGGTGGAAATTGTAAAAGATTATTTTTCTTTTTTTTTCTTTTTCCTCTATAGCAAGGTACCACCAATGTTGAAGACTTATTGCTGAATTTGATTTTGCTACTCTTATTATTGAAATCAATGAGTTTATTGTTAAATATGTTTTTAAATTTCTTAACCATGAGTAGCTAAATCATTAACTAGAAGTGTGTGGGTGATGAATTCTTAATTAGATTGGGTATTGCAAGATTCATCTCAATATTATTTAATTAGTGTAAATATGTTAACTTCTATCCAATTTACAATTGAAGATCTATATTTGCAAATGCGGGTCTACTTTTCTTACTTGAATTTTGCTTGAAAGAGAAGAATTGAGTATTGGGAGAGAATTTAATGGTGGATATGGATGTGATGTTGTGGAGTTGGGCCAGACATAACCCAACCCACATTCTCTTTTCTAATTAATAGATAATAGCAAGAAATTAGTGTAGCTATTAATCCAATCTTGATTGGGTTGATTTAATTGTGTCTAGTGGTTCGAAAGAACTCTAGTAAGAGGCATTTATGATGTTGAAAAAAATCGAATGCCCACCTTCCCAAAGTTATTTACACAATTTGAATTAATGAGACGATCTAGCATAACCTTGTTTTATTAGCATATCATCTACACCACACCTCTAGTCCTTCTCATTATTATTGACAACTTTGGTTATTTTGCTATTCTAATTATCTGAGTTAGAATCTATACCATATTGTATACACTAAATCTCCCCCAAAAATGTTTATTACTTTGTTATTTTTGAGTGGTGCGAACTAAATTCAATTTTTCAAACAACACTTGTGCAAATCATTGTTACTCTCTGTGGAATTCGACCCCGACATCCGTCCGGATATTTATTTTGATACAATGACCGTTTATGCTCTTTTATAACAAAGAGTATATTTTGTACGTTATTAGTTATATATTAAGGAAATATTCTGACTGCATGGTGTCCCAGCTTCTATTATTTCTAATAGAGGGGCACAATTCACAAAAAGATTCTGCCAGTCATTTCAAAATGGTTTGGGGACGCAGGTTAGCTTGAGTACAACTTTCCATCCCCAGACAGACGGTCAAGCTGAATGCACCATTCAGATCCTCGAGGATATGTTACGAGCGTGTGTGCTAGACTTTGGAGGATGTTGGGACGAGAATTTACCTCTTATTGAATTCACGTACAATAACAATTATCATTATGCTATTCATATGACGCCTTATGAGGATAAGGGCAGAAATGTAGGTCCCCCGTGATCTTGGGCAAATTTATATGCCCAAGTGATACTCAAATGTGTCATTTTAGCCTTGTTTATCTATCAATGTTTATACATTCTCATGTGATTGGTAATAAAATGTGAATTTATACTAACCAACATGATTAGCATTGTTTTGCAGGTAAAATGTAATTTTGGGAAGCTAAAATGCATGTTGGAATAGATCAGGGTTGGACTCGGATGTGAGCAAAGGACAAGGCATTGGAAGGCACAAAATAAAGAGGCTCCGCGATGGAGCCGTGTCACGCTGCCATCGCGGAGGCCTTCTGCCTGGATAGCGAATTTTCGGCCAAATTCCAGTAAGGGTTTGCGTTGGGTCCGTGGCACGGTGGCCCAGCTCCGCGTTGCACGCCGTGCCACGTTGGGCCTTATTACCTGGACCCGTAATTTCCAGTGAGGGTCCGCGTCGGTGGCG
The DNA here is from genome assembly GCA_035772735.1 of Datura wrightii. Taxonomy (NCBI): domain Eukaryota; kingdom Viridiplantae; phylum Streptophyta; class Magnoliopsida; order Solanales; family Solanaceae; genus Datura; species Datura wrightii. The sequence goes on along the minus strand of JASDFA010000003.1, from coordinate 67,649,695 downwards.
TGTCACGGAGGCAGTGCTCTGCGATGCACTCCGTGACACGTTGCTTGTTATCCCGGAAAAAATTCCCACCAGTATAAATAGAACACTTAGGTTCATTTTTCAATATTCTGACTTGGTGGAGCAAGAACGTGAATTACAGGCAGTTGAGGGGACGAAATTATCAGGGTTTTTCTCTCTTTCCTTCTCCTTGAATTCAATTGCATGTATGTTTAACACTCATTTAACGATGTTTAATCCACAAATGAGTGGCTAATTCCTCTTCTTGCTGAGGTTAAGAACAATTGTATGGAAATGTGATTGTTGATTAAATTGGTTTTTCATCTTTTCTTCCATGGTTGTTCTATTGATTCTTGTTCTTACTGCATTAATGTGTGGGCTACGTTAATGTACATCTAAAAGGTCCGATTTCACTCGAGAGAGCAAGAAATTGGAAAGTTGTGAATTAATAGGATATGATCTTTTCTTAGTTTGGGAAAATTGAGAATTGATTTACCTTCAGGATAGAAATATACCTGAAAGTCGTATTAGTCAATTTAGGAACCGGGTTTGTATGGCTAGAACATGAATTTTGTTTAATCACAGAAATGTAGGTGGGCGGTTCATGATTCTTAAGTTGGGTTAAATACGAGAGTTTTAATCCATTGGCATTAGTTCTTGACTAGCAACCGGAGGAAAAGACTGACCAAATTATATTGATAATTAATTTCTTTACATGTTCATTTAACCTCAGCATGCTCACATTCATAGTTCAGACTCACATTAGATAATCGTTTTAGACTTAGCATAAGAATTAGAACCCAAAAATATCAAACTCTTGGTTACACTGTTGTCTTCATTATTAAAATTAAAATATAGTAACACTTGAGTAGTTCGTTACCTTATCCCAGTCCCTGTGGGATTGATACTTGGCTTACTTAAGTCACTTTACTACTTGTTCGACCACGTGCACTTGCGTGTAGTTTTATACCCAACAAACGAGTGAACAAGTTTTTGGCGCCGTTGCCGGGGACTGGCAATTGGTGAAATTTTCTTAAGTGTTAATTTACTATATTTTTATTTTCTTAGTGTTGACAACTTGGTCTTAGCCTGCATTTTGCAGATTTAAACTTTGTTGAACCTTGGCAAGAGACAAGGAGCTGGTGGACTCGTATTAGAGCCAGAAAGATTATTTCATCGTCAGCGGAGAGAAGCTCTAGAAAGAAAGCTGCAGTTGCTCAGACAAACACTCTTGGAGCAACAACATAATCCACCAGTAGTACGTGCAATGTTAGTGCCCGAAGAAGTAGCAGCTCGGCCGGTTCGCGAGGTGGCAATCCCACATGCTAATAATGTCACATCTAGCATCCGCAAACCTGAGCCAGGAGGGAGGTTCGACCTCAAAAAAAACATGGTGCAATTGCTGCACACTAGCGGGCAGTTTACAGGTCTCCCTCATGAAAATCCACAGCAGCATCTCCAAAATTTTTTTGAGATAAGTGACACTTACATCCCCGCTGGAGTGTCATCAGATTATGTCAGGCTTACATTGTTCCCATTTTCACTATTAGGAGAAGCCAAGAGGTGGTTGAGAGCTGAGCCACCTAATTCTATTTCTACGTAGGATGATCTTGCAAGGAAATTCTTGATACGATTTTTTCCCTCCGGTAAAACAACAAGACTTAGAAGTCAAATTCTAAGTTTCAAACAGAGAGAGGGAGAGAATTTATATCAGGCTTGGGAGAGATTCAAGTCCATGTTGCGGGATTGTCCTCATCATCATCAATCCAATGATGTGCTGGTGCACACTTTTATAGAGGGTTTGGAACCCCATATAAAAATATTGCTAGACTCAGCAGTTGGGGGACAAGCGCTGGAGAAAACTTCTGAGGAGCTATATACCTTGTTGAATCGTATTTCGCAGGGCAATCCGGAGTGGAATGCTGATTAATCAAGAGGAGGGACAAGGAAAGCAGCAGGAGTTCTAGAAGTGGATGGTTTTGCAGCTATTGCTGCTCAGATAGCTGCTTTACAGAATCAACTCAACACCCACTTCAGTAACATGACAATGAACCAGCCTCAAGCCCTAGTGAATACAGTGCAGCAGATTTGGTGTGAAGTGTGCGGGAGCAGTGAGCACTCAGCTGAGTGTTGTGGAGCAAATCCTGACTTGGTGAACTTTGTGGGAAATGTACAAAGGAACAACCACCAAGAGTATGGCAACAACTACAATTCTAATTGGAGGAATCACCCGAATTTCTCCTGGGGTAGCAACAACCATCAGGGGCAAAGTTCGAGTCAGGGTGTGCAGAGGAATCAAGGAGGGCAGCAGAATTATCAAGCACAATTTAGAAACAACAATGCACCTTCTCCACCACCATCACCCAGCATTGAGGAGATGTTCAAGACGATGATAGCTAACCAAGCTCAATTGCAGGCTGACTATGTGAAATTTGCAGCCGAGGTGAAAAACAACCAGTTAGCTACTAAGGCACTTGAATATCAATTTGGGCAATTTGCTGGAGCCCAAAACACTAGGCCTAGAGGAGGACTTCCGAGTGAAACAGATCCCAACCCCAAGCAGGTGAATGCGGTGACCACAAGGATTGGTTTGCAGCTGAAAGAGGTGGAACCAGAAAGACCACCTCAACAATTGGGAGCAGCAGAAGTTGAGAGGAAGCAAAGTGATAAGAGGGGGAAGACAAAGGAAGCTGAATCAGAAAGACCACCACCCCCGTTCCCTCAACGATTAAAGAAACACAAGGACGAGGCGTGTTTCAAGAAATTCATGGAGGTGCTGAAACAGGTACATATTAACTTACCTCTTGTTGATGTTTTGCAGGGAGTGCCGAAGTATGCCAAGTATATAAAGGACATCGTGGCAAACAAAAGTCGGTTGACTGAGTATGCTACGGCGGCTCTCACGGAGGAGTGCACTTCCCAGATACAAAACCGACTACCCACAAAGCTCAAAGATCCTGGGAGCTTTACTATACAGATTACTATTGGGAAGAGTATCCGAGCTCATGGATTATGTGATTTGGGAGCGAGCATTAATTTGATGCTGTCATCGGTATTCAAAAAGCTGGGTCTAGGAAGTCCTAGACCCAACACAGTGATCTTTTAATTGGCGGATCGGTCCTTAGCCAGACCTGATGGCATTGTGGAGGACGTTCTGGTGCAAGTTGGCTCCCTGATCTTCCCGGTAGATTTCGTTGTGCTGGATTTTGAACCAGACGCGGAAGTCCCATTTATTTTGGGACGTCCTTTCTTGGCGACCGGGAAAGCGCTGATTGATGTAGCTGCGGGGAAGCTAACCATGAGAGCACACGACAAGATTGAGGTATTTGATGTGTTTAAATCCATGAAGCTGCCAGCAATACATGAGGAGCTTTCAGCAATCAGTGTGGTTGAACATGAAGAAATTCGTCAGATTGTTGAATCTCAAGACCCACTGGAAAGAGTGTTGATGCACTCTGATCATTTTGGAGATAGAGACGCCTATGAGGTGGTCCAAATGATGAATGAGGCAGCAATCGAGGAAACATGAATTTCAATCATTGATGAGGTCCCTAGAACCGTTGCCGAAACCATCCGTTGAGGAGGCACCAAAGCTGGAACTGAAAGAATTGCCTCCACATTTTAAATATGTCTTTTTGGGGGAAGATGGGACGTTACCAGTCATAATCTCCGTAGAATTGACGGAGGCACAGGAGAAGGAAGCATTGTGTGTCCTCAAAAAAAAGAAGAAGGCAATGGGTTGGCAAATGTCAGATATTCAGGGTATCAATCCAGCTTTTTGCACACACAGGATTTTCATGGAGACAGGAGCAAAACCAACCGTTCAGCCGCAACGAAGGCTAAATCCAGCAATGAAGGATGTGGTGAGGAATGAAATAATCAAGTGGCTTTATGCAGGTGAGGTCTACCCGATTTCAGACAGTGAATGGGTCAGCCCCGTTCAGTGCGTTCCAAAGAAAGGAGGGATGACTGTGGTCACCAATGAGAAAAATGAGTTGATTCCTACACGAACCGTCACAGGCTGGCGGATTTGCATGGACTACAGAAAGCTGAATGAAGCCACAAGGAAAGATCATTATCCCATCCCATTCATTGATCAAATACTAGATAGGTTGGCTGGACAGGAATATTATTGTTTCCTTGATGGGTACTTTGGTTATAACCAAATAGCCATAGCTCCTGAGGACCAAGAGAAGACTACTTTTACCTGTCCTTATGGGACATATGTGATCTTGGGAAAATTTATATGCCCAAGTGATACTCAAAAGTACCATTTTAGCCTTGTTTATCTATCAATGTGTATACATTTTCATGTAATTGGTAATAAAATGTGAACTTATACTAATCAACATGATTAGCATTGTTTTGCAGGTAAAATGTGATTTCGGGAAGCTTAAATGCATGTTGGATGATATCGGAGTTGGACTTGGATGCGAGCAAGGGAAAAGGCAGTGGACAGCATGAAATAAAGGGGCTCCGCGATGGAGCCGTGTCACGCTGGTATCGCGGAGGCATTCTGCATGGATAGCGAAAATTCGCCCAAATTCCAGAGAGTGTCCGCGTTTGCTCCGTGGCACGGAGGCCTGGCTCCGCGATGCACGTCGTGCCACGTTGAGCCTTAATTCCCGGACCCCCAATTCCAGTGAGGGTCCGCGTTCGTAGTGTGTCACGGAGGCAGTGCTCCGCGATGCACTCCATGACATGTTGCTCGTTATTCCGGGAAAAATTCCCAGCAGTATAAATAGAACACTTAGGTTCATTTTTCAATATTCTGACTTGGTGAGGCAAGGACGTGGGTTACAGGCAGTTGAGGGACGAAAATATCAGGGTTTTTTCTCTCTTTCTTTCTTCTTTAATTCAATTGCTTGTATGATTAACACTCAATTTAAGATGTTTAATCCACAAATGAGTGGCTAATTCCTCTCCTTGCTGAGGTTATGAACAATTGTGATGAAATTGATCATTAATTATTTGGTTTTTCATCTTTTCTTCCATGTTGTTCTATTAATTCTTGTTCTTACTGCATTAATGTGTGGCCTACGTTAATGTACATCTAAAAAGTCCGGTTTCACTCGAGAGAGCAAGAAATTGGAAAGTTGTGAATTAATAGGATATGTTCTTTACTTGGTTTGGGAAAATTGAGTTTTGATTTGCTTTCAGGATAGAAATATACCTGAAAGTCGTATTAGTCAATTTAGGAACCGGAATTTTATGGCTAGAACATGAATTGCATTTTATCACAAAAATGTAGACAGATGGTTCATGATTCTTAAGTGAGGTTAAATACGAGAGTTTTAATCTCTTGGCAAATGTTCTTGGCTAGCAACTGGAGGAAAAGATTAACCAAAGTATGATGATAATTAATTTCATTACATGTTTGTTTAACCTCAGCATGCTCTCATTCATAGTTCAGATTCAAAGTAGATAATTGTTCTTAGCTTTAGTATAAAATTATGAAACAAAATATCAAACTTTTAGTTATATTGTTGTCTGCATTTTTAGAAGTAAAATATAGTACACTTGAGAAAATTGCACTTCATCCAAGTCTCTGTGGGATCGATACTTGGCTTACTAAAGCCACTTACTACTTGTTCGACCACGTGCACTTGCGTGTCATTTTATACCCCACAAATCACGCGAACAAGTTTTTGGCGCCGTTGCCGGGGGCTTGGCAATTGGTGAATTTGTTTTAAGTGTTAATTTACTGTATTTTTATTTTCTTAGTGTTGACAACTTGGTCTTAGCCTGTATTTTGCAGACTTAATTGCTGTTGAACACTGGCAAGAGACAAGGAGATGGTGGAATCGTATATAGAGCCAGAAAGGATATTTCACAGTAAACAAAGAGAAGCTCTACAAAGAAATCTGCAGTTGCTCAGACAGACGATCATGGATCAACAACAGAATCCACCGGTAGTATGGGCAGTGTTAGTGCCCGAAGAAGCAGCAACGCAGCCGGTTCGCGAGGTGGCAATCCCACATGCCAATAATGTTACATCTAGTATCCGCAAACCAGAGCCGGGAGGGAGATTTGAACTTAAAAAGAATATGGTGCAGTTGCTGCACACTAGCAGGCAGTTTACCGGTCTCCCTCATGAAGATCCACAGCAGCATCTCCAAAATTTTTTGGAGATAAGTGACACTTACATCCCCGCTGGAGTGTCATTAGACTATGTCCGACTTACATTGTTCCCATTCTCATTATTGGGAGAAGCCAAGAGATGGTTGAAAGCTGAGCCACCGAATTCTATTTCTACGTGGGATGATCTTGCACAGAAGTTTTTGATACTGTTTTTTCCCTCTGATAAAACAGCAAGACTTAGAAGTCAGATTCTAAGTTTCAAACAGAGAGAGGGAGAAAATTTATATCAGGCCTGGGAGAGATTTAAATCCTTGTTGCGGGATTGTCCTCATCATCATCAGTCCAATGATGTGCTGGTGCACACATTTATAGAGGGTCTGGAACCCCACACCAAAATATTGCTAGACTCAGCAGCTGGAGGGCAAGCGTCGGAGAAAACTTATGAGGAGCTGTACACCTTGTTGAACCGTATTTCGCAGGGCAATCCAGAATGGAATGCTGATTCATCAAGAGGTGGGACAAGGAAAGCAGCAGGAGTGCTAGAAGTGGATGGGTTTACAGTTATCGCTGCACATATAGCTGCATTGCAAAATCAACTTAACACCTACTTCAGCAACATGACATTGAACCAGCCTCAAGCCCCAGTTAATACAGTACAACAGATGTGGTGTGAAGTGTGTGGAAGCAGTGAGCACTCAGCTGAGTGTTGTAGAGCCAATCCTGACTCGGTAAACTTTGTGGGTAATGCACAAAGGAACCACCAATAGTATGGTAGTAGCTACAATTCCAATTGGAGGAATCATCCTAATTTATCATGGGGTAGCAACAACCATCAGGGCCAAAGTTCGGGTCAGGGTGTGCAAAGGAACCAAGGAGGGCAGCAGAATTATCAAGCTCAATTCAGAAACAACAATGCACCTCCTCCACCACCATCACCCAGCATTGAGGAGATGTTCAAGACCATGATAGCTAACCAAGCTCAATTGCAGGCTGACTATGTGAAATTGGCAGCCGAAGTGAAAAACAACTAGTTAGCTACCAAGGCGCTTGAATATCAATTTGGGCAATTTGCTAGTGCCCAAAACACAAGGCCTAGAGGAGGACTGCCGAGCGACACGGATCCCAATCCCAAGCAGGTAAATGCAGTTACCACAAGGAGTGGTTTGCAGCTGAAAGAGGTGGAACCAGAAAGACCACCTCAACAGTCGGGAGCAGCTGAAGTTGAGAGGGAGCACAGTACTGAAAGGGGGAAGACTAAGGATGCTGAATCAGAAATACCTCCACCCCCGTTCCCTCAACGACTAAAGAAACACAAGGAGGAGGCGTGTTTCAAGAAATTCATGGAGGTGCTGAAACAGGTACATGTTAATTTACCTCTTGTTGATGTCTTGCAGGGAGTGCCGAAATATGCTAAGTATATAAAGGACATCGTGGCAAACAAAAGTCAGTTGACTGAGTATGCTACGGTGGCTCTAACGGAGGAGTGCACTTCCCAGATTCAAAATAGACTGCCCACAAAGCTAAAAGACCCTGGGAGTTTTACTATCCAGATTACTATTGGGCAGAGCATCCGAGCTCGTGGATTGTATGACTTGGGAGCGAGCATAAATTTGATGCCGTCTTCGATATTCAGGAAGTTGGGCCTAGGGAGTCCTAGACCCACAACGGTAATCTTGCAGTTGGCGAATCGATCCTTAGCCAGACCGGATGGCATTGTTGAGGACGTTCTGGTGCAAGTTGGCTCCTTAATTTTCCCGGTAGATTTTGTCGTGCTAGATTTTGAACCAGACGCGGAAGTCCCATTTATTTTGGGACGTCCTTTCTTGGCAACCGGGAAAGCACTAATTGACGTAGCTGCGGGGCAGCTAACAATGCAAGCACATGACAAAATAGAGGTAATTGATGTGTTTAAAGCCATGAAGCTGCCAGCTATACATGAGGAGCTTTCAGCAATCAATGTGGTTGAACATGAAGAAATTCGTCAGATTGTTGAATCTCAAGACCCATTGGAAAGAGTGTTGACGCACTCTGATGATTTTGGAGATAGAGAGGGGTATGGAATGGTCCAAATGCTGAATGAAGCACAAAATCATCCTAGGAGACAGGAATTTCAATCATTGATGAGGTCTCTAGAACCTTTGCCGAAACCATCCATTGAGGAGGCACCGAAGCTAGAGCTGAAAGAATTGCCTCCCCATTTAAAATATATCTTTATGGGGAGGGTGAGACGTTACCAGTTATCATCTCTACAGACTTGATAGAGGCACAGGAGAAGGTAGCATTGGGTGTCCTCAGAAAGAGGAAGAAAGCAATGGGTTGGCAAATGTCAGACATTCAGGGTATCAATCCAGCTTGCTGTACACACAGGATATTCATGGAGACAGGGGCCAAACCAACCGTTCAGCCACAACGAAGACTAAATCCAGCAATGAAGGATGTGGTGAGGAAAGAAATAATTAAGTGGCTTGATGCAGGTGTGGTCTACCCGATTTCAGACAGTGAATGGGTCAGCCCCGTTCAGTGCGTTCCAAAGAAAGGAGGGATGACCGTGGTCACCAATGAGAAAAATGAGTTGATTCCTACACGAACCGTCATAGGCTGGCGAATTTGCATGGACTACAGAAAGCTGAATGAAGCCACAAGGAAAGATCATTATCCCATCCCATTCATTGATCAAATACTAGATAGGTTGGATGGACAGGAATATTATTGTTTCCTTGATGGGTACTCTGGTTATAACCAAATAGCCATAGCTCCTGAGGACCAAGAGAAGACTAATTTTACCTATCCTTATGGGACATATGCTTTCAAGAGAATGTCGTTTGGGTTATGCAATGCACCCGCCACATTCCAGAGATGCATGATGGTTATTTTCCATGACATGGTGGAGGATTTTGTTGAGGTATTTATGGATGATTTTTCTGTTTTCGGTAACTCGTTTGCTACTTGTTTGCAGAATCTTGACAGGGTGCTGGCTCGATGTGAGGAATCCAACCTTGTATTAAACTGGGAGAAATGCCACTTCTTAGTGAAGGAGGGTATTTTCCTCGGCCACAAAGTGTCTCGAAAGGGGTTGGAAGTTGATCGTGCTAAGATCGAGGTTATTGAAAAGTTTCCACCACCTATGTCAGTGAAAGGTGTGCGCAGTTTTCTTGGGCATGCAGGATTCTACAGATGATTCATCAAAAACTTTTCCAAAATTTCTAGACCACTATGCAGATTGCTAGAAAAAGAGGTAAAGTTTGAGTTGAATGATGAGTGTGTTAAAACATTCGAAGAGTTGAAGCAGAAATTGATAGAAGCACCTATCCTCACTTCTCTGGACTGGGAACAACCATTTGAGCTGATGTGTGATGCCAGTGATGTGGCTGTGGAAGCCGTATTGGGGCAAAGAAAAAATAGAATCTTTCATTCTATTCATTATGCAAGCAAAACGCTGAATACGGCCCAAAGCAATTACACAGTCACAGAGAAAGAAATGCTAGCCTTGGTGTTTGCATTTGACAAATTCAGGTCCTATTTGGTGGGTTCGAAAGTTATGGTGTACACAGACCATGCAGTGATTCGGTACCTATTCAACAAGAAGGATGCTAAGCCTAGGTTGATCAGATGGATTTTGTTGTTGCAGGAGTTCGACCTTGAGATCAAAGACAGAAAAGGGAGTGAGAATCAGGTAGCAGATCACCTATCACGATTGGAAAGCCGGTCGCATGTGATGGAAAGTGATAACACAAATGAAGAGTTCCCAGATGAGCAACTCTTGGCAGTTGGGGAAGCGGAAGTTCCCTGGTACGCAGACATAGTCAACTTGCTAGTGAGCGGAGTCTACCCACCTGAGGCAACAGACCAGCAGAGAAGGAAATTGAGGCATGATTGTCGGCACTTTGTTTGGGATGAACCATACTTATTTAAACAAGGACCAGATCAGGTAATGAGAAGATGCATCCCAGAGAGTCAGATTGCAGAAGTGTTGAGGGGCTGTCATTCTTCATTGTATGGGGGTCATCATGGAGGCGAGCGAACAACACACAAGGTTCTACAGTCAGGTTTCTTTTGGCCGACACTGTTCAGAGACTCTATGGCGTATGTCAAAATGTGTGATAGATGTCAGCGTACAGGAGCAATTGGCAGAAGACAAGAGATGCCGCTGCAGAATATACTGGAAGTTGAGCCCTTTGATGTATGGGGCATTGACTTCATGGGCCCATTCCCACCGTCATTTGGTAATCGTTACATCTTGGTGGCCGTAGATTATGTATCAAAATGGGTGGAAGCAATAGCTTGTCCCAGGAATGACAACAAGGTAGTAACGAAGTTTGTGAAAAAACACATCCTTACCAGGTTCGGGACACCCCGAGCCATTATCAGCGATGGAGGGGCTCATTTTGTCAATGCAAGCTTCAAGAAATTACTCGCTAAGTATGGGGTATGCCAAAAAGTGGCGACAACATACCACCCCCAAACTAGTGGGCAAGTAGAGGTGTCAAATAGAGAACTGAAGCAGATTCTCCAGCAAAACGGTAAATTCACAACGGAATGATTGGTCAAGCAAACTTGATGATGCGTTGTGGGCGTACAGAACTACTTACAAGACACCAATTGGAACCTCACCATACCGATTGGTCTATGGAAAGGCATGTCATCTTCCGGTGGAATTAGAGCACCGAGCCTTCTGGGCTGTCAGGAAGCTAAATATGGACTTAGAGCTGGCGGGCAAAAAGAGAAAAATGCAGCTCAGTGAACTTGACGAGTTCCGCTGGCATGCCTATGAGAGTGCCAAGTACTACAAGAAAGAACTAAAAGATGGCATGATAAGCATGTAGTGCATCGCATTTTCGAGCCGGGCCAGAAAGTCTTGCTCTTCAATTCAAAATTGAAGTTGTTTCCAGGAAAGCTGAGGTCTAAATGGTCGGGACCATTTGAAGTGGTAAGAATGACCCCGCACGGGGCGGTAGAATTGTGGCAAGAAGATCGGAGTGCCACTTTCTTAGTAAATGGCCAGAGGTGTAAGCACTACTGGGGGGAGGACGGTGATCGAGAGAAATCGTCCATCACCCTAGCGGACAATTGAGCTTAACGACGTCGAGCCGCGATGGTAAACCAGGCGCTGCACGGGAGGCAACCCGTGAAAATTTTTTTCTTTCATTTTGTAAAGTGTAAATAGATTTTTCTTTTTCTTTTTCTTGATTTACTACAAAATTTTTCGTTTTAGTTTTTGTTTTATTTGTATTTAGAGTGAAACTATAATTCTAACCAATTTTGTATAGTGAGATGAATTTCAGGTCAAATGGAGAAAAATATGCACGGAATCGCGAAGGAAAAGATGAGGTATGAAAAATTAATAAAAAGTGGCAGACAGTGAGCTGAGGCGACAGCTCCGTGTCATGGAGGTGGACCTCCGCGTTACCTCCGTGACACGTTGAGGTACAATCTGGATTTTTCTTAAAATTTCCAGAACAGTCTCGCGATGGCTCCATGTCACGGAGGTAGTGTACCGCGATGCACTCCGTGACACGTTGCCTTGTATATCGCGACGGGTCACACCGGGTCGCCGGGTGACCCGCGCGATTTCCTTACTTTTTAACTCCGAAAACCCTCTCTTTTCCCTAATTTTTTTATCCCTCCGCGACCAAACCCCCCAAAACCCATCCCATATTAACGTGACACGGAGTAAGGCAAGAAATTCAACGATTCTTATTCGATTCTTCAAAGACAAGGTATGTTCTTCGATTCCCTCTCAAATTCTTGTCGATTTTCTTCGATTTTGAGCATGGGAGGTGAGATAAATTGCCCTACGTAGTAATTAATCATGAATACGAGTTAATTGTTGTTGATGAATGTTCAGAATGTCGTTATGATTGCCTGAACTTGTCGATTGCATAACTTAATCGAATTTGATTGATAATCTCAATTCTAGGGCTTGTATGTTGAATTTGAAGTTGAAAATGTACTGAAATTGTGAATTTTATGTCGGGATGGATGTGTTGAATGAGATGAGTTGATGTACAAATTGTTAGGATGTTAATAGAACGACGGATTCTCGGGTTGGGGGAAATGTTGAAATTTGTAAGAATTGGTTGGTTGTATAGGTTCATGTAGATAAATTTTTGTTGTTGTTTTCGTTTCTTTGTTTTTCGTTGCTAAGTGTGATGGGTAAAATGTTAGCGATGGTAGTGATTGTGATTAGCTGTACGAAGTCTGAGTAGTACGCAGAAGTTATACCGTTGAATTTTTCGAATGCACTAAGCATGTTTGTATAGTTGTTTATTGTGTGTAAATAAAGATAATCTTGTCGTAGTGTTGTAACTGTAGCTAAGGACTAAGTGTGGGGTAACCTAGTGTAACCTGACCTTAGCCGAAGTTAATATCCGTGAGCTTAACATTGATCTTGTTTACTTGGGTTGACAGGTGAAATGGCAAGCCGACAAGATAAAGGAAAAGGCGCATCAACTTCAGGCGCCGGAAGGAAACGAATCAGACTGGGCACAGCAGTCCCAGCTGCACCAGCAGTTCCACGCAGCCAGCACCGCCAATACGGAACGAGATGGGTGACCGATGAGGGGAAAAAGTGGCACGTGAAGCACAAAGAAAACAAATATTTCCCCGAGGAGCACATAGCACGGGAACCATTGGCACAGGAGTTCCCTAGAATGGTCCACCGGATCGAGGCAGCTGGGCTCAAGTTCATCTTTGAAGAGCCCAAGGAATACAATCTGCACTTGGTTCGGGAGTCCTATGCCAATTGGAACCCGACGATCAGAAGTCACACCATTAAGATCAGAGGGCAAATAGTCACCTTGGAGCCCCACCACCTCAATTCCATCATAGGAGCATGGGACACAGACGCCCACGTACTCCGACAGCTGAACATTACCCCACCGTATGCGGACATCAGACGCACGTTGTGTGGGACCCGATCAACAGCTAGATGGAGCAGACACAAAGAGAGGGGATACCACCAGACTTTGCCCTATTCACAGATTAACAGGGAAGCCCGAATCTGGATGAAGATAGTCTGCTCATGCCTAATCCCGGGGGTACATATGACAGATGTAACCCGGGATCGTGTATGCCTGGTGTACGCCCTAATGAAAGGGCTGGAGATCAATGTAGGGCGGTAATTATCTCCGCCATGAAGAGAGCCTGGTTGCACCAGGGGCACAGGTATGGCTTTGGTGGACTACTGACCACCTTCCTCAGGGGCCTCGATGTTGAGGAGGAGGCCCTTGACTATATCCCGCAGTTGGAGCGGCGGGCCTTAGACGTTACTAAAACTAAGGCTCCCGACACAACCCATGGGCCGGTGCTTACACTTGGCGAGCGACATGCTCATGACGACCAGTATATGGCTCGGATGTATGGGATGCAGATGCTCCAGCTAAGGATAGGCGGGAGGCCGGCGATAGAGGAGGAGCTATGGCAGCTCGAGCTAGACTACCCCTTCGGCGAAAACGCCAGGGCTCTATGCCGAGTGGGGCCAGCATTTGTAGAGCCCATAGATGATGATGTCCCCACAGACGAGGAGACACGTCGGGAGGACTCCAATGTGGAGTCCGATGATGACGAAGGAGCCGACTCGGACATGGGAGATGAAGCAGCAGCACCCGACGAAGAAGTGGAATACTTTGACTGATCAGGGAGTTCCACCACCCAATTTTGTGCTATTTTAATTTTTGTGAACACTGGGGACAGTGTTCGAACTAAGTGTGGGGTGGGAGTAGTTAGGTTCTGGGCTGGGCTGTTTTGTTTGTATGCTCTCTTCTGTTGTCATGTATGTTGTTTGTCCATGTGAGTGTGAATTGTTAAGTTGTTCTGTATTTGTAAATGTTTGTTAAATTGATGTGTGTTGCTGAATGTTGCTAGCTGATTCTGATTCTGTACATATTTCTGTTATCGAAATGATTGATATTTTTTTAAAAAAATATTTTGTAAATCATTTTTCTATCGAAATGATCGATATTTTCAACATTTTTTAATTCTTGGATTTCTCGGCATTTGTTTTTGGTTTTTTTACCGAGAATGGTCCGATTGAACCGAAGTCATAGTTAGTGACCGTTCCCTATGATGGATGGATGACGACCGTCTTAAGGGAAATGTAGTCGTTAGGAGTAGATTTTTTTCAATTATTTTTCAATTTTTCAGTTTTTTTCTTTGGTGGATTGCATCCCGAAACCTGTAGTTACTGGATGGTTTCGAAATTCTGGTTGCGTGTTGTACATGATATTTAAAATGCAAAGGTAATTCGTATGAAAGCATGCAACTTTGTAAATATGTTGAGATACCTAGGCTGTAGAGTTCGATTCAGTGTGATTGAGGCTTAATATTTGAATTCCTGTAATTAGCTGATTGAAGAGTCTGTGAATACATCTTGAATCAAGCATGTGTAAAAAGTGTGAAGTGAGGTGTTGATATTCCATGCTATTGTGAAGTGTCTAGAACTTTCCTGGTGTGTACAAACCGAAATGAAGGAGGTGTATTGTAGGAAAGGATGTAGGCATTTCTTTGTCTTTAACCGAAAGTTTCTATTTTTCATTATCGCACCCACCTTGATTGTATACCCTAGTCAGCCCGTTGAGCCTTTAGCCTATTATTTTTTTCTTTTGTCAAAAAGTGTAAACCGAGCTTAATCCCTTCTTTTCATTAGCCATAAAGTCGATCCAAAACTCTTAAGCACTTAAGAAGAGAAAATAATTTTCCCAAAGTGTCAAAGAGTGAGAATGGTGAAAAGAAAAGAAAGGCAGAGTGATAAAGGGAAAGAAAAGGTTGAAGGTGCACTTGTTATAAATAAACTATAATGAAGGTGTATGAATAATCTTTGTTGTTGTGTCAAGTGTGCTTAATAAGATGGGCCAAACTAAAGAGAAACTTCAAGAATGGGAGGATGAAGAAAGAAACACTGCCCATGAGTTTGATGGGATGTATTGAAAAGGCACTTAAAGATGCTAGTGGCTATTATTGGCTAGCCCAATATTTACTAGTTCCGTAGCTTACATTACAACCCGTTAAAGTCCTACGTGACCTTACATCACACTTCTTTATATTAGTGGAGTAATACACTAAAGGCAAGCTTATGGGTCGTGATATGATGCATGTGAATTCCTTTGGGAGAGAGAGCGAAATTGTGTTTTATGCCCCTACTTGAAATTTTGTGAGTTCATATGATCAAAAAGGGGAAAATTCTCTTGTGTTGTGAGGGCACATGCTTGATAAGAGATTAATTTTCCTGTCGAATGTCTTGATCAGCTGATTTGCATGATTTTGCCAATATCGAGAGTCGATTCTTAAGTCTAGCAGGTCTTGATGTATTGAAGGTCATTGCATTGATTGGGCCATGCGTGTTTTCTTGATGATTTACTGTATTGAATAATCGGTATGACCGTAGCCTAAATTGTCGAACCAAAGTAGCGAGGTTTGGGTGTAAATTGCATGAGGTGTAAGATTGTTGTTCGAGGACGAACAAGGATTTAAGTGTGGGGTAAGTGATCTTGGGCAAATTTATATTCCCAAGTGATACTCAAATGTGTCATTTTAGCCTTGTTTATCTATCAATGTTTATACATTCTCATGTGATTGGTAATAAAATGTGAATTTATACTAACCAACATGATTAGCATTGTTTTGCAGGTAAAATGTAATTTTGGGAAGCTAAAATGCATGTTGGAATAGATCGGGGTTGGACTCGGATGTGAGCAAAGGACAAGGCATTGGAAGGCACAAAATAAAGAGGCTCCGCGATGGAGCCGTGTCACGCTGCCATCGCGGAGGCCTTCTGCCTGGATAGGGAATTTTCGGCCTAATTCCAGTAAGGGTTCGCGTTGGGTCCGTGGCACGGTGGCCCAGCTCCGCGTTGTACGCCGTGCCACGTTGGGCCTTATTACCTGGACCCCCAATTTCCAGTGAGGGTCCGCGTCGGTGGCGTGTCATGGAGGCAGTGCTCCGCGATGCACTCCGTGACACGTTGCTTGTTATTCCGGGAAAAATTCCCACTAGTATAAATAGAACACTTAGGTTCATTTTTCAATATTCTGACTTGGTGGAGCAAGAACGTGGGTTACAGGTAGTTGAGGGGACGAAATTATTAGGGTTTTTCTCTCTTTCCTTCTCCTTGAATTCAATTGCTTGTATGTTTAACACTCATTTAACGATGTTTAATCCACAAATGAGTGGCTAATTCCTCTTCTTGCTGAGGTTAAGAACAATTGTATTGAAATGTGATTGTTGATTAAATTGGTTTTTCATATTTTCTTCCATGGTTGTTCTATTGATTCTTGTTCTTACTGCATTAATGTGAGGCCTACGTTAATGTACATCTAAAAAGTCCGGTTTCACTCGAGAGAGCAAGAAATTGGAAAGTTGTGATTAATAGGATATGATCTTTTCTTAGTTTGGAAAAATTGAGAATTGATTTACCTTCAGGATAGAAATATACCTGAAAGTCGTATTAGTCAATTTAGGAACCGGGTTTGTATGGCTAGAACATGAATTTCGTTTAATCACAGAAATGTAGGTGGGCGGTTCATGATTCTTATGTTGGGTTAAATACGAGAGTTTTAATCCATTGGCATTAGTTCTTGACTAGCAACCGGAGGAAAAGACTTACCAAATTATATTGATAATTAATTTCTTTACATGTTCATTTAACCTCAGCATGCTCACATTCATAGTTCAAACTCACATTAGATAATCGTTTTAGACTTAGCATAAAAATTAGAACCCAAAAATATCAAACTCTTGGTTACACTGTTGTATTCACTGTTAAAATTAAAATATAGTAACACTTGAGTAGTTCGTTACCTTATCCCAGTCCCTGTGGGATCGATACTTGGCTTACTTAAGCCACTTTACTACTTGTTCGACCACGTGCACTTGCGTGTAGTTTTATACCCAACAAACGAGCGAAAACCCCGCAGGATGGTTTGAAGTAGGGGAAGCAAGTTTGATCGGACCTGGTATGATACACCAGTCAGAAGAAAAGGTTAAACTTTTCAAAGAGTGTTTGCTAATAGCCCAGATTCATCAAAAGTCCTATTTTGATGTACGACGTAGAGACTTGGAATTCAATGTTAATGATTGGGTATCTATTAAAGATTCGCCTATGAAGGGCATGATGATATTTTGCAGGAAAGACAAGCTTATCCCTAGGTTCATTGGCCAGTATCGAATCCTTCGAAGGATCCGAATAGCTTATGAGTTAGAACTGCCTTTAGGGCTAGAATCTATCAATCTAGTTTTCCACGTGTCAATGCTACAAAAATGCATAGGAGACCCATCCGGGGTTGTCCCAATTGAAGATGTTCAAATCATTGATGAGTTGTCCTATAAAGAGACCCCTCGTTGTTATACTAGATCGGCAGGTTCGTAGATTTGAGAACTAAAGATGTAGCCTCCGTTAAAGTCCTATGAAGGAACAGAAATATAGAGCAGATGACTTAGGGAGATGAGGACGACATTAGGTCTAAATATCCTCACTTATTCCAGGCTTGACCCAGACTGTATAGTTGAGGTGAGATTGTTGTTCAATTATAGTTTTATTGCTTATATCATTAGTATTGTTTGGCTGTTCACTTTTATTTTATGGAGTTTGTTGTATCATTGCTTGTAGCGTCCTATGAGATGCCTATGTTGGACTTTTCTGCGTTACAGGTTTCCAAATAGTCCATATTATCAAGGAGACTCTGCCAAAATTTTTCTAGCAATAGTTAAAGGAGTTGAGTCTCTGAAACGTAAGATTACATTTGAGGATGAATGTTCCTAAAGGTGGGATGATGTTACACCCCATAAGTTCCTACCATTTAACCGACGCGTATGTACATATATTGAGAGTTTTGGAGTATGACACATATGAAAAAAAAGCTCGGGAGATAAATATATGAGCACAGTATCGAGCGAGCAGGAGGGCGGGGCTTGAGGCTGGGCGCACTGGGCACTGCATCCCGCAGGCCATGCCAACACATCGCGCCAGTGGCCTGACGCTGTGGCCGACGCACCGCACACCCTTGCCATTGACTCCAACCTATTTAAACACTTTATGTTCAAGTTAAAGTCATAAAATATTTCCCCAAATATCAAACCTCGACCCTCTGAAGTATTCTCTAAAATTTTCATCCATTTTTCATCAAATTATGCCATTAAACTCTATTCAAATGCAAATTTGTCTTGGATAACGAGTTCCAAGCCTACGAGGAATTCCCTTGTGGAGTTATTTCTTGAAAATTCCCTCGGAGTACCGGAACCCCGCCGAGTAAAAGGTGTAGAAATCACTTCTAATTGAGTCCTAAGAGGCTACAAGTGATAGGTAAGCATTTCTACCTTCTAAACTCTTGGAAATTCGTAAGTTTTTGGCTGAACTGAATGAAGTTGAGTTGTAGCTAATATTGTTGAAAGATATTGTTATTTTCCAAGTCCTAGTATTGAAAATAGTATTATTCTCTCAACATAGGGCTGCAATTTGGTGGGATTATCGGCTATAGGTTGGAACTATTTTGGGGGATGTAAATCGTCAATTGAGGTATGTGAAGGTTAACCTCTTCGGCAAGTTATTCCTATCATATAGTAATACGACCTATATGCTTATAACTAAGTTGTGAGCATTAATATGTGCTTAGCAGTTATAGATAGTTTTGAGATTAAAGTTTACTATTTCAGTTGGAACTGATCCCACCTAATATAGTCTCCCGTCGACCAACCTTAGGGTTGCTAGTTATGTCATCGCCTACGGGGCTATAGATCGCTCAGAAGAGCTATATGATGTCTGACAGGACCATATTCAGGCCTATAAGGCCATATTATAGTCCATCCACGAATGGACTTCTTTTATGCCATAATGGCATCACTGACCCTCCATCGAGCCTTGTGAGCCCAAGGTGTAGTCATAGGAGTCCAGAGGGCTTAGACATAGCTATAGGAGCCCAGCAGACTCAGTTGCAGACCTAGAGGCCAGATAGGTTGGCTACAGTTACCTGTTACATCATATTGACCCGATTAGGGGTATATAGATTAAATTGTACTTGCCAGGGCTTATGGGGCTCCAGGTAGGTTATTCTGTGCTGATTGTACCTTCCAGGCTTATAGGGGCCAGGTATGGTTCTTGTTTATATACTTACTTGTTAGCTATACTTCAGGTTCTGAGGCTATCCAGGTTATACTTCTTATCCTTCGGTTTGATTACTTTCAGTTCTTTTATCAGCTCAATTCAATCATTTTCATTACTACCATACACATTCGATACATATTATACTGACGCCTAACTATAGGGTGTTGTTACTTGCCTACAAGTGCAGATAGATGTGGATTAGGACCTTGTTAGCCTTCAGCCAGGTTTAGCAGTTCAATCAACTGCTTTTCTCTAGAGTTGACAGTTAGAGAAGTCTGCTCTTTTTATTATATAGCTTCTGGGTAGGTAGGGGCCCTGTCCCGACCATTATTCCACTCTTAGAGGTTGTGGACTACAGTTTTTAATGGTTGGTTGTTGTTTGCCGTGTGGGGCCTATGTATGTTATGTTTTGTATGTTAGCCGTATGGGGCCTAGTGTAGATTTCAGTTAGCAACCTTGTCGGCTATAGTTCATATATGACTGTCTATCTTTCCTTTATTATAACTTGGACAGCATGGTGGTCTTGTCGGCCCGCATAGGATCCTTTTATTATTATGTTTGCTGAGTTAGTTATTTTCTTTTACAGGTTTTCTATGTGGCCTTATCGGGCTAAGGTTGCATTTATAGATGAGATATAACTGTTGTTTTCTTGATTTTGAGCTGCTAGCAGGCACTAGAGGTGCATATACCCAGCTAGGTCATCCCAGGACCTAGTGTGGCATTAGCTGCCAATCATGCCTCCCAAGGAAGGGTGCGACACAGTAGAACTAAAATAATTAAAGGAGCAGTTGACAAAATTTCTCGAGAAGCATTTTATTTGCCCAGTGTGTCATCGTGGGGTGCACCGGTGTTGTTTGTGTGAAAGAAAGATGGATCGATAAGAATGTGTATTGACTACAGGCGGTTAAGTAGGGTTATGATTAAGAACAACTACCCACTTCCAAGATTGATGACCTATTTGATCAATTACATGGTGCCAGATGCTTCTTAGATATTGATTTAAAATTCGGGTACCATCAGTTACGGGTTAGGGAAGTTGATATCCCTAAGACTGCCTTCAAAACCAGATATGGCCATTATGAGTTCTTGGTAATGTCATTTGGGCTTACTAATGCCCCAAAAACTTTCATGGATTTGATGAATAGGGTGTTTAGGCCCTTCCTTGATGTATTTGTGATTGTCTTTTTTGATTACATCCTGATTTGTTCACGATCAGAGGCTGAGCATGCAGATCGCCTGAGAGCTGTGTTACAGACTCTCTAGGAGCACGAGTTGTACGCTAAATTTTCTAAGTGTGAATTTTGGCTAACATCTAGCTTTCCTTGTTTATGTAATTACAGCTGAAAGTATAAGAGTGGATAGTCAGAAGATAGAGGTAGTAAAGAGTTGGCCCAGAACCTTGAATCCTACAGAGGTTCACATCTTTCTAGGGTTAGCAAGTTATTATCGCCAATTTGTAGAAATTTTCTCTACTAACTCTATGCCATTACAACGTTGACTCATTAAGTAGCTAAGTTTCGGTGGACAGAGGCATGTGAGCAATGTTTTCATGAGTTGAAGGATAGGCTGACTTCAGCACTTGTCCTGACTCTTCCAGAGGGTGTCAAGGGTTATGTGGTCTATTATGATGCTTCGAGAGTTGGAGCTAGGTTGTGTTCTGATGCAACATGGTAAGGTTATTGCTAATGCCTGTAGATAGTTGAGGAAGCACGAGCAAAATTATCCTACCCATGATCTTGAGTTATGCGCAGTGGTATTTGCATTGATGATTTGGTGCCAGTACATTATACAGTGTACATGTTGATATCTTCACAGATCATAAGAGCCTCCAGTACTTGTTTCAACAGGAGTTGAACTTACGCCAACAAGGTGGTTAGAATTGCTGAAAATTATGATGTTAGCATTCTGTATCATTTCGGCAAGGCAAATGATCATGCTGATGTGCTTAGTCGCAAGTCTATGGGTAGCTTGAGTCATATTCAGGTTGACAAGATTTAAATGATGAAGACTCTACATCAGTTGGCTGACTTACAGATTCAGTTACTGGATGCCGAAGATGGGGGTGTTATTGTCAAAAACACAGCAGAATTGTCCTTGGTAGTGGAAGTTAAGCAACGACAATATGATGATGCAGAGTTAGTCTTACTGACAATATACCGTAGCAGAAGAAGAGCCTATTTGATTGTAGACCTGATGAAGTTTTTAGATATTAGGGTCGTCTATGTGTACCTAATGTGGGTGAGCTACGGGAATAGATTAGGAATGTAGCTCATTAATCTCGATATTTAGTACACCCAGGTGCCACAAAGATGTATCGTGACCCGAGGCAGCTATATTAGTGGAATGGAATGAAAAAATACATCACGGTTCTTGTTAGTCACTATCCTAATTGCCAGCAGGTGAAGGTTGAGCACCAGAGGCCTGGAGGTCTGATGCAGGATATAGAAATTCCAGCCTAGAAATAGGAGGTGATTAATATGGATTTTATTACAAAATTGCCTCAAATGAGCAGGAAGCATGATTCTGTCTGGGTATATAGTTGATAGATTGACTAATTCATCTCATTTCTTGCCAATTAGGACTACGTATGTTGCAGAGGATTATGCTAGGCTTTATATACGGGTGATAGTTCGCCTACATGGCATCCCCTAATCAATAATTTCTGACAAAGGTGCTCAGTTCACAGCAAACTTCTGGAAGTCTTTCCAGAAAGGCCTGGGCACTCAGGTAAGTCTCAGTACTGCATTTCATCCTCAGGAAGACGGATAGGCTGAAAGCACCATTCAGACACTTCACGATATGTTGCGTGCCTGTGTTCGAGATTTTGGCAGAAGTTGGGATGATCATGTTTCCTTGATTGAGTTTGCCTATAATAACAGCTACTAGGTGAGTATTTAGATGGCCCTATATGAAGCTTTATGTGGGCGAAAGTGCAGGTCACCAGTGGGTTGGTTTGAACTTAGTGAGGAAGAGTTATTGGAGCCAGACTTAGTCTAGCAGGCTATTGACAAGGTCAAACTTATTAGAGATCTACTTTAGACGGCCTAGAGAAGGCAGAAGTCTTATGCGTATGTGCGTTGTCGAGCACTGGCGTTTGTTGTTAATGATTGGGTATTCCTGAAAGTGTCACCTATGAAAGGCGTCATGCGATCTGGCCGAAAGGGAAAGCTGAGCCCTGGATATGTTGAGCCTTAAAGAGTTATCCGCAGGATAGGCAAAGTAGCCTATGAGTTGGAGTTTCCACCAGAGCTAAGAAAAGTCACCATATTAGGAGGGAACTCTTCATGTATCGATGTTGCGGAAGTGTATAGGAGACCTAACCCATGTTATGCCTGTCGTTGATGTCCGGATTTCTAAGGAGATGACCAACATCGAGGTCCCAGTTGTTATTCTTGATCGGCAAGTCTGGAAACTTCGGATCAAAGAAGTCACCTCGATTAAAGTATTGTGGCAAAGTAATAACATCCAGGAAGTAACTTGGGAGGTTGAGGAGAAAATGAAGAAGAAATATCCTCAACTATTCATGATGTCATCATGATATTGAGGTATGTGTTTGATACCTAAGTTACTGAGTATCTATTTTGATGCATATTAAGCAAAATTAATTTGCATTCGAGGACGAATGTTCCTAAAAAGAGGGAGGATATTACACCCCAGAAAAATTTTACTAATTATTTGATGTTTTTATGCTAGGTTAAGAGAAGTATGGGTTGTATATTGGTCGTAGATGACAAGGGAAATTTGTACGAACGGTAAAGCAAAGAGTATGTGAAGTTCATAAGTAAGGGTCAACTTTAAAAGACCATATCTCCCAATGTATATTTAATTAGAAGCTCCACGACCTATCAAATTAAAAGTATTTGAGTCTAGTTTTTAGAACATCAAACCGCTTATTAATCATAGTTTATAGTAAGAATTTATGGACATTTTACTGAAGCACCCCTAGCGGTGACGTGGGCATGACGCCCTAGCGCCTCCACCGCCTTATTTACTTAAAATCTGATTTTTCACTTGCAGAAAACATTTTTATCTTAATCTAAATTGATCAGATTACTAAGGATTCCATTTCTCTCTCATTTACAGAATCTATAACAAAGAAAATCAAGGAGGAACATCAAGCAAAGTTCAAGCAAATCACAAGACAAGTTGAGAATACTTTGCCAAGTGTGCTAGGGGCTGTTTTGGAGCTCGTTTTTTCAAGGTTTTGAAGGTGTTCTTCTGCGTTTCAAAATCTGTTTGGACTGCCTATATATCCATCTTTTAGTAGGTATTGAAACAAGGAGGAAAGGTAAGGATTTCTCCCCTTTTATACCTCTCAAATTGCAAAGCAAAAAGTTGGAAATTGGCAGCTAAGTGAGCTGCCGATGGACTGTTTGTGAGCTGAGTTTCACTCATTTTCCTTTGGATTTTTGGCTGTTTCTTTTGCTGGAATTATACTTAATATTGAGGGGAAGAATTACAGCAGAACTAAGGTAAAATTTTCTCTTGTTTCTCCCTCAAAAGTTAGTGAAAACTAGTTGAGAAAATGGCTAAATGTTGTTGATGTTGCCGTGTGTTGTTGTTGCTATTGTGACTGCCTTTGGTTAGTTATTTTGGGATGAATTTTGTGATATAGATTAATATTTTTTTTACCTATAAAACCAATGGATTAAGGAGATTGAAGGCTGATCATTGAAATAGAAAATTGGCTAAAGAAAAGTTTATCGGAGAAAGGTATGTAAGGCACCCGTCCATCATTCTTTTAAGCATGATTTGTGCATTGTGAATTGAATGATAAAGAAACCTCTTTAAGATTATTGAGGAAGTATGTTAAGATTCATTTAAGCATTCAAAGTTTCATATTTGATTGAGGTTAAATGTTTAGATAATGTCTAGCCCGAGTGAGGGATTTAAAGTTGGATATTGTGTTAATTGTTGTCGTAGTTGTACATAGAGTTAGAGACCCTAAGCGTGGGCATTGTTAGATGGTCCTTAATGTATGTTATATATATATATATATATATATATATATATATATATATATATATATATAAGTAATGTTAAATGTGTTTAATGTTCTGCTTGCTAACTGAAATTTGTGAAAGAGTCAAGATGATGACGTATAAATGATTTTAAGCCAAGTAAAGTCATCGCAAGCTATTAAGGGTAAATGAGATGATTGAATTAGGATTCCTTGTTATGGTTGTCCTTTATATTAAGTGTACGTTATGAAATATTTCAGGCCAAGGGGAGATTTCATAATCCCTTTCCCTTAAGTCGAACGACTAGCTAGAAAGTCTCCGAGCTCTAATGTCCCTTTGAACACTATCTATAAATGTTATTGAAACTCTTAGGTCATCCACAGTTCCTTATAATTTATACAAGTTTTTAATACATGCATTTAAGTTCTATTTTATAGCTTTACATGTTGTACGTGCTTACTCGCAGTTATGGATTACGAAGGTGGCCTATGCAGGCCACAGATTTAGCCGTCGTTTCTATGCTATATGTGTTAAATTGACCCAGTATAAGACATATCGACTCTATTTATGATTATGATTATGATTTATTTATTTTAACCCAGTGTGGTACATCGACTAGACGAATTTTACCCCGATATGGTACACCGGCTAGAGGCATTTGTTATTTTTACCGTAGTGTGGTACACTAGCTGGACGAATTTTATATGGATTTTATGGTCGATTTGCCGCCGGTATTTTAGTTATAATTTTTGTTGTGCATTAGATGATTGTATTTACACTTCAATATTGAGTTATTGTCAGTTTTCGATTTTCAAGATTGCGGGTTGTTACTATTTCTTATTTCTTGCTTAGTTATCATTGTTATCTTATATGTGTACAATTTTTATCCTTACATACCAGTACATTTTGTACTAACTTCCCTTCATCTGGGGACCCCTCCTGCAACCATTCTACAGGTACAGGCCGAGGCTCAGATCATCAGACGCAGTAGGAGCTAGATTTCGGTGAAATAGTGGTATGCTCCTCTCTTCCAAGAGCCATGTCCTAGTTTTGACTATTTTGAGTTTTGTGTAAAGCATGGGTAGGTCGGGGCCCTGTCCCATGCATTTCAGTTTGTTTACTTTGTAGAGGCTAATGTTGACTAGTTTGTATAGTATTTTTTGTTGTGTAGTCATGTTGGTTTTCCATTGCTCTATTTTGCTTTATGGTAGCCTTGTGGCTTTCCAGGTTGTATATTTGTTATTGTCTAGACATTATGGGTCCATTATTTATCTTGGTTGGTTGTGACAGGTGGCTTGGTTAGCCTTAGTGTTACATTTATAGATGCTATATAGCCGGCTTCTCGATCAATCATGAATCGAGTGCCAGTTGCGCCCTACCCAAATTTTCGGGCGTGACATTGATCTTGATTTCGCACCTATTTGATCCTCATACAGTGACTTATCCTTTTCGACCACGAGTTATTGCGTGACTCATGGTCAAGGGATCAATCTTACATGTTCTCTGAAGTTTATCCCACTACTGCATAACATGACCTGTCATTTGTCAGTATTACTCGTCACTTGAGCCATTACATTTAAAACATGAAAACTCAGACTGCCTAAAACGAGTCTAACCATGACTCGTTGTACCATCCAATGGGTCGTACCATGACTCATTCTGTGACAAAATTTCAAGTTTTGCTACTGGTTTCAAATCATACTCTTTTCTGAAGAGTTCGTAATCAACATCATGCTTAATCATACAAATCATATTCATAGTTCACATTTTCATCATAGAAACCATATTCATAAGTCATACTTATCATGGATGTCATATTATTGCTTATCATGGAAATCATGTTCATACTTATCGTGGAAATCATGTTCATACTTATCACGGAAATCATGGAAATAAATTTCATTCTTTGATGGAGAACTCATGCTTTGAGTAAAAACTCATATATCATAAATGAGGTGACATCATTCATGAACTACATGTTCATTACTTGTTATCAGAATCATAGGAGAGATCTTCAAATCATTTCATCATAAGTTCATGTGTTTAGGCATGGAGGAAAATCATAGTTTGGTACACTTCATGCATGAACATTGAGAAATGTGTAAAACATTTAAGTAAAAGTCATATGATGAATAGAGATCATGGAAATCATATAACCCTAACATAGGGTTTTCTTCATTCTTTTACTAAAACCCTAAAATTCATAAAACAGACTTGCATGAGCTAAGGAAAAGCTTATGGGTGTAACACCCTAAAAGTCCCTAAGATCAGATCCTAGATGAATATGTTGTATATATTAGGAGTGAATGGTTAACTGAGAAGGCATAAGTGTTTTAGATGATGCTTGAAACTACATTTGTGATTTTCTTTGAGTTTTCAGCACTTTCGACATTTAAAACTGAGAAATAAGCATGGAGTTAGGTTTGTTTATATGGATATGAGGCACTTTTACTTTATCTTAAGGAAAAATAGATGTTGGAGCTAAATTGTACAAAATATGGAGAAAATTGAAGAAAAGTGGCTCAGTACGAACCTCAGTACGAGCAATACCATCCTGGTACTAGTCGTACTAAGAGTCATGGAAAAGTCCAGGCCAAGAGTGATGAGGCAAAGGCGACTTATAGTTTATGGTACGAGTTGTACCATGGTAGCAGTAGGAAAATTCAGAAGATGTTGCATTGGCTAAGTCTCCTAGGATGGGTAGCAACAACGAATCATAAGATCTACCTAAGATCTATAATGAGGAGCCGTGGAAAAGTTCAGAAGAAGTGAAGATTGGCAGGTCTCAAGGTACTAGAAGGAGTCACGGGTCGTAGAACTGAGGTACAAGTTGTACATTTCCTTCCGTGATAAATTTTAGAAGATCGCTAGAGTTCTCAGTATCAAGCTCGACTGATTGTACGACTCGTAGGTTCATGGTACGAGTCATACCAGTTCACAACACTTAGCCAGATTCAGTAGAGGCCAGCCAACATAGAAGTCAAGGTACGACCCTTACAATCCTATAACGGGTTGTAGGTGAAGTCAGTTCTAGTTTTAAGTAGTTTTGCTATTTACTTGGAAGAAGGTTCTAAATATTTGTATAGATACTTTTTAGGTTCTCTCCAGTAGAGAGAGCTGCAGATTGAGTTCCTTTACACGAAACACATTGAGAGACAAGTTGTTGTTAACTTTTAATTCAAGTCTTGGAGATTTTATTGCTTAGATTTCTTCCTTGTACTTGAATTATTGACCATCAATTCTTTCAATAATTAAGCAGGTTTACTTTAAATCATCATTGTAAGTATTAACTTATGTGTTTGTCTATTAATGCTTATAATTTTCTTACAATCATGAGAGGCTAAAACCTCCACAACTAGGGTTGTGGGAACCATGGTGAATTAACGAACTAAGGTTGCATAGAGTGATTCTAAATCAATGTTAAAAACTTGTCTCTTCATTTTTATGGAACGCAATGTTAGGACTTTCCCAAATTATTTACTTTCTTGAACCTAGAGAAGTAGAGATTAGAAAAAGAAAATTACAACAAAGTCTTGATCTTTACGGGTCATTATATAACTTGAGTTGCGGACACAAGATAGTTAACTTGGGACAAATTTGATAACGGTTGAATTGAAATCGCTCATGATACCTTACCCGGTGATTGAGTATAGTCATCCAAATAGGGACGAACCTGTCGTTTGGATGAAACCTAGTTATCAAGTTCTACAAATAAGCATTAGGATAGATCACAAGTGTAAAACCTAATGTAGTTATGAATCCATGGAGAACACTTACCCTTGTTAATTGCATAATATTGATAAACAACAACCAATTCTCAACCTTATCTTATAATTGCTTTTACAAAACCCCCTTTTGGAGATAACATACTTAAAAGCTTAAATACTAGCGTTATTCTACATCCTAACTTTATTCCTTGTGGGCTTGACCCCAGCATTTGTTTGGTTCTTTATTGACAACGTTTGCTTCATACTTTATTAGGAGGTGTGAGTTTGAGCGTTATCAGTTTGTCGATGTAGGTGAGGAGCATACCATTAACCTAGGTACATCCCATTTATTACATCTTAAAGTGGTGGATGATTCAAAAATCTTGCTAGCAGGTCATGTCACGTACGTCACCTAGTCAAAAAGGTAGGTGATAGATTAACTGATCGCACAAAGATCAGACGATGTATGGTTTATGTTGGATAATCTATTGAGTCCATAGTCTCTTGGTTATTTTATAAATTTTACTTAGGTGTGGATATAATTGGCAAGGTCATGCAGTAGGATTCCCTCAATTCAGCTTTTGGTGAGCCTCACTCTCTCTTTGGAAACTACTTATCTTCCAGTCATGTATAGTTTTGATTAGATCCGTACTGTAAGCTTGTCCTAATAATCAGAAACCCATGTAATGTAGAGGCTTCGTAGACTGATAAGTTAGTATGCTTTCATATTCTTTACTCTGATTTTGACAGTTGGGTCACTTCATATTAAAACATGGTTTTTGAAATGCTCTATATCAGTATCATTTTTTAACTCAGAGTTTAGTTTTGTACTATTCATATTTATCTTGACTAGATGTATGCTCAAAGTTCCATGTCAGTTTAGCAATATGCTTAGGACAATAATGGCTATAGGTATTGATCTTTCCTAGGACCTAGGTTGGTGCGTGACAAATTTTCTTTTGCAGATGAACTTAAGAGATTGAGCAAGAGGTGAAATCCATAGATAATCCAATCTACGGATCTTATAATAATTTTATGCTCTATGCTTGGGAAATGTAGATAGACTTCAGAGATATGGTTTTTCCTTTAATCAACAAATGAAATGACTTATGGACCGCATAATGGATTTATGATCGTACTTTGCCTCCTTAAGTGAAACGCCAAAGAGTTAATTTCTCCTAGTCCAACAGAAGAACCATTCTACGAACCACAAATTAATTCTATGATTTGTATATGTGAACTGTAAGTAGGTTATGAACCGCAGATCAAATCCACGATGCCTAACTGTGCCAAGATTGTAATACCTCGAAAGTTCCTAAGATTAGGTTCAGGATGTGAAAATGAGATAAGAAGAAGAATATGCATTTTTCTCTTAGAACGACCGGTTATACGAGTTGTAGGTTGGACTGAAGGGCCGTGGTTAGATTCGTGATGAGGGGCTGAGTGGCAGGTTCTAGACCAACGAGCCAAGGTACGACGTGTTGGTGGATGTGACGAATCATCTTCATGTATTGTGGTCAATAGTTGCAAGGGAAGGTTTGGTGTAACGAGTTGTGGTATGACTCGTTGGTGGTCATAACAGGCTTTCAAAAGGAGTCATCGTTGGGACCTACAGTGTAAGAAAGAGATACAATGATTAACAGTATGATTCATCGTGGGGAACAATGAGTCGTGATAAGGGTCGTGGTTTGGAAGTTCTATATGCAGGTGCGTTTTCATGAGTGGTGTTATGACCTATGGTAGGAAACCGCGAGTCGTGGTTTGTAACCATGGGAAAGTTTAGAGAAAGTGAGAGTTGAGGCTCAATGGCGATGGGTGCCTTCACGACCCGAGATGACATGTCATGACTCCTCATGTGAATCCATGGTATAATCTTCAAGAACCAATCCTACGACCAGTAGTTACGATGGGAGGTGACCACGAGTCGTCACTTTATAGTATCACTCGTGGTAAGGGTCGTGACGACTGACAAGGTGTATTTTCTAGAATTTTCATTAAGGGTATTTCCGTAAATCCTATGTTCTAGGATCCTAAACTACATCTTTTTAAGCATGCAAAAGAGTGTATTAAGGGTATTATTCACCCTAAGTAACTCATTATCCTCTAATACTCTCAATTGTAGACTCAATTCTCTCAAGGCTCTCAGGAAATTCCTAGGGTTCTTCCTTAAGTTTCTCCTATAATCAATTGGAGTTTCAAGTTCTGTTGAGGATTGATTAATTTAGGTATGTGGATCTATCAATGAGGGTTCCTTCCAACCTTATGTACCTTTTTCAATCAAAAGTATGATCACCCAATTTCCCCAAAGCCCTAACTTCAAAAATTATGATTCTATATTAGATTTTGAAATTTGTTCACGATGCCTTTATGAGTAGAGCTGATTTGATATGAAAATATGATTTCCATGATAAGGTTTATGATCTCTTCAAGATTTCATGAAATTATGATATCTTATGATTCAAATATGATAATGAAATTTTAGGGCTAAATTCCTTCTTATGAATTTCCTGATCCTCTTATATCTTTTAAATCTCTCAAGACCTAATTTATGATTTATAGTTTATGATGTATGATTTCATACAAGTATCCCTCATGAATTTATGAAATTAAGTAGTAGGACTTTGTCAAGTATGTATAATTTCTATCATGATTTTACTTTTATGATTATGGCTGATCACGGGCCCTATTTTATGTCTAGTTCACGTATTTCAAGAATGTTTATGAATATCATGATTTCAACTAGCCCATGAGACTCATGCATATTTTCCCTACTACTATATGAGCACTATATATGTTTTGGGAGTAGTATTTAACACCGAGTAGATCAGAGTCCAAGCATACCTTGAGTCTCAAAACTACGTGCCAATGTAGCCATGATGGGGTCTTCCTTGAGAATTTCCCCCTTTGCTCATATGGGACTTTCATGAGTGATATCATGCCCTTTCTAACGGTTCTACCCTTGGCAAGGTATGAACACCCTCTCGACTTGGGGTTTACAGGTGGGGCTCTAGGTGTGCTCATATAGGGTATGTCGGTTATAAGAATCTCCCATTATTCCTTATGTTTTTGGCATTATCATATTATGAAGTTTTGGCTCAAGATATGATTTATAAAGATTCTTTATGATTACGATTATGACCATTTATGAATAGTTTTGAAAGCCTTGAGCCCTCATGTTTAAGTTATGTTTTCAAACGCATAATTTCATAAATGTTATACTCTCATGTACTATTATGTATCTTTATGGTCCTTTTTACTTAACCCGCCTACTAAGTACATTCCATGTGCTGACCGCATACTCTACGTTGTATCATCTCATGATACAGGTCCGAGCAATTAGGTTCCGCCTCGCCGTTAGTAGCTCCTATTTCCAGTCTAGTTAGCCTCTACCTTTGGTGAGTCCTCATCTATGGAGGACATATAGTTTAGCTCTTTTTTCTTTCTTTATCTTCTAGTGTTGGACTTACAGAGCTAGTTGGGGGTGCTATCCCATCAGCTCTCCAGACAATTAGAGGCTTATTCAGACATTATATAGTTATTCAGCTTTTGTCGAGTGTTAACTATTCGTACCCTTATGAGTTTTATTTCCAGACTTCCACTTTATTCATGATATGGTTGGTCTCTGCTTTTAGTTATGCTCTTGAATTTCTATGATTATGCCATGGGTGGACTTGAGGTCATTTGTGGCTCTAGGTCCCATGTCTCGGTCCGGGGTCTTAGCTCGGGTCGTGACAAACTTGGTATCAGAGCATTAGGTTTTGAAGTGTCCTAGGGTGTCTGACACATTTAGTAGAGTGTTTTTATGGGTGTGAAGCGTGCCACACTTATGAAGAAGTGGCTACAAAACATTTTTAGGAAATTTCCCTTCTGTCATGATTCTATCTTATGCTATGAGTTCAACTCTCTCTATTTCACTAGCTCTAGCTTTATGCATTTGCAGAATCATGCCTCCATGCCAAGTTAATGAAAGAAGTAACGACAATGGGAATGGCCATGGTGATGGCAATAGAGGTGGGCATCAGCAAGCCCCACCAGCCCTAGCGGATACCGTGCCTGAGCAAGTTTCCCACGCTGAGTTTAGGGAAGCTATTCAAATGTTGGCACAAACTTTGACCACTCAGATTAATCAGCAAGAAGTGGATCATATTCCCTAGAATGGAAACACAGCGGCAGTTAGATTTCGGGACTTCCTCAAGATGAACGTACCAGAGTTTCATGGGTTGAGAGTGGATGAGGATGCACGTGAGTTCATTGAGGAGATCTAAAAGATATTATGGGGGTGATGGGAGAGGAGAGTGCAGACTTAGCCTCCTATCAGTTGAAGGGGTAGCTTACATATGATATAGGCAGTGGAAGGATAGTCGGGGAGTCGGAGCGGGTTCCATTGGTTGGAATGAGTTTCTCACTGCATTCTTAGACCAATTCTTTCCCCAAGAGATGAGGGAGATCAAGGTGGCCGAGTTCGTGAATTTGAAACAGAACAACATTACCGTCCAGGAGTATGCTATAGAGTTCACCCGATTGTCCAAATATGCACCGGAGTTGGAGGCTGATCAGAGGGCTCAGATGAGCAGATTTGTGAATGGAGTAGTGCATTCCTTGGTCAGGGATTGCAGGACCGCCATGCTACATTAGGACATTGACATCTCCCTACTGGTTTTGTATGCCCAGCAGATGGAAGTGGTGCAAATAAAGGAGAGGGAGAAAGAGGCCAAGATGGCCAAGATGAGTAGTGCCGAGTTTACCAATGAAAGACCTAGTGGCAGTCCTCGCCCTCAGATTCAGCATAGTTTATCAGTCCCAGCACCGTCATTGACCAGTGTTCCATCCAGACCTAGACGTGATCAGACGAGTAGGGCATCAGGATCGAGGGGCCAGGGGAGCACTATAGGAGAGAACACCTTTTTGGCCTATGAAAAATGTGGTAAGAACTACCCTGGGTGTTGTTTAGTTGGCTCAAATGCTTATTTCGGCTATGGCAAGCCCAAACATAGGCTCAGAGATTGCCCTTCAGTCAGACAAGGAGACAGTGGGGTCCATACCCCAGCCACTAGTTCAACAGCTCCAGTAGCTCGTCCTTTCCAGTAGGGTGCTTCAACTATTTCAGCTAGCGGTCAGTGTCAGAATAGATTCTACGCACTCTCATCACGACAGGTGTAGGAGACTTCACCCGATGTGGTGATTGGTATGTTACAAGTTTTTCATCTTGTTATGTATGCATTATTAGATCTAGGGGCTACCTTATCATTTATGACTCCTTATGTTACCATTAGTTTCATAGTTAGTACCGAAATCCTATTAGAACCCTTCTCAGTCTCTACTCTAGTTGATGACTCAATTTTATCTTGACGAGTATATAGAAATTGCCTTGTCACAGTCCTTCAGAAAGTCACCTCAACTGATCTAGTAGAGTTATACAAGACTGATTTGATGTTATCTTTGGTATGGATTGGTTGCATGCATGTTATGCCTCAGTAAATTGTAGAACCCGTATGGTAGAGTTCTGATTTCTGGGTGAGCCAGTTCTAGAATGGAAGGGTAGTTCAGTAGTGCCTGTAGGTCATTTGTTTCCTACCTTAAGGCCAGAAAGATAATCTCTAAAGGTTGTGTGTACCATATCGTTCGGGTTAAGCATGCTACATTCGAGATCTCGACTCTTCAATCTCTCTCTGTGGTATGTGAGCATCCGAAGGTTTTCCTAGATGATCTACCTGGAGTCTCTCCGGAGTGAGAGATTGACTTTGGTATTGACCTTCTTCCCGATATGCAGCCTATATCTACTCTTCCTTACGGAATGGCTCCATCTGAGCTAAAGAAGTTGAAAGAACAGTTGAAGGATCTCTTGGATAAGGGATTCATCAGTCCTAGCAAGTCTATGTGGGCGCAACAGTTCTCTTTGTTCGAAAAAGGGATGGGTTTCTTCATATGTGCATTGGCTATCGACAGTTGAACAAGGTTAAAATCAAGAACAAGTATCCCTCCCCAAAATTAATGACTTGTTTGACCAACCTCAGGGTGCCAGATGCTTTTCCAAGATTGATCTCTAGTCAAATTATCATCAGCTCAGAGTTAGGGAGAGTGACATTTCGAAGACAGCCTTTTGAACTTGGTATGGTTATTATTAGTTTGTCATTATGTCTTTTGGGCTGATGAATGCCCTTATAGATTTTATGAATTTGATGAACAGGTGTTCAAGCCATATTTGGAAATGTTCGTGATTGTCTTCATAGACGACATTCTCATATACTCTCAGAAGGAGGAGGAACATATTGCTCATTTGACGATTATGCTGCAAACCCTCAAGGACCATCAGTTATTTGCTAAGTTTAGCAAGTGTGAATTTTGGAATAACTCAGACGCATTTTTGGGTCATGTGGTTACTAGTGAGGGCATTCAGGTAAATTTGCAAAAGATAGAGGCAGTGAAGAATTGGCCTAGACCGGTTACTCCTATGGATATTAGGAGCTTTTGGTTTAGCTGGCTACTATAGGAGGTTTGTTGAAGGATTTTCATGCATTGCTGCACCGTTGACTAAGTTGACCCAAAAGAAAGTCAAATTGCAGTGGTTGGATGCCTATGAGAAGAGCTTTCAGGAGTTAAAGACTCGACTCACTTCAGCCCCATTGTTGACCCTACTTGAGGGTACAGACGAATTAATTGTGCATTGTGATGCTTCTTGGGTTTGATTTGGATGTGTGTTGATACAGCAAGGTCATTGCGTATGCCTCTAGACATCTTAAGACTCATGAGAAGAGTTACCCGACTCATGACCTAGAGTTGGCGGCGGCGGTTTTTGATTTAAATATTTGGAGGCATTACTTGTATGGGGTGCATGTGGATGTGTTCACGAATCACAAGAGTCTTCAATATGTATTCACTCAAAAGGAGTTGAACTTGTGTCAAAGGAGATGGCTAGAACTTCTCAAGGATTATGATATGAGTGTTCTTTACCATCCGGACAGGCCAATGTAGTGGCGCATGACCTCAGTTGATTGTCCATGAATAGTGTGTCTAATATGGAGGATGGAAGAAGGGAGTTAAGTTAGTAAAGGGTGTGCATCGGCTTGCATGATTAGGGGTTCACCTGGTTGACTCGTCAGGTAGTGGTGTCATTGTTCAGAACAGGTTAGAATCTTCTTCAGTGACTGAGGTCAAGGCTAGGAAAGATGAGGACCATATTTTGGTGAAGTTAAAAGAAGTGATTCAACATCAGAATGTAGAGGTCTTCTCCTAAGGGGAAGATAGTGTGCTTCGATACTAGGGCCATTTATGTGTTTTGGACGTCGATGATTTGAGAGAGCGGATGTTGCATGAGGCTCATGGTTCTCAATATTCTATCCATCTAGGTGCCACCAAGATACACCGTGATCTACAAGAAGTCTATTGGTGGAATGGTATGAAGAGGGATATAGCCGAGTTTGTGGCTAAGTGTCTAAATTGTCAACTGGTAAAGGTTGAGCCTCAGAGACCCGGGGGTGTACTTCAAGATATCAGTATCCCCACTAGGAAGTGGGAAGAGATCAACATGGATATTATCACAAGATTGCCTCGTACTCATAGGTAGTGTGACTCCATATGGGTGATTGTGGATAGGTTGACCAAAGAAGCCCATTTCTTACCAGTCAAGACTATCGACTTAGCCGAGGATTATGATAAATTATATATTCGGGAGTTAATTCGGTTGCATGGAGTTCCTTTGTCCATCATATCATATAGAGGTACTTAGCTTACCTCCTAGTTTTAGAGATCATTTCAGAAGGTCCTTGGCACACAGGTGAAGCATAATACAACTTTTCATCCTTAGAGGGATGGCCAGGCTAAGCGAGCAACTCAGACCCTAGAGGATATGTTGAGAGCTTGCCTGATTGATTTCAAGGGTATTTGGGATGATCACTTGCCTCTTACTGAATTTGATTATAACAACAGTTACCACTCTAGTATTCAGATGGCTCCGTTTGAGGCTCTTTATGGTCGGAGGTGTAGATTGCCTATTGGTTGTTTTTGAGGTAGGTGAGGTTGCCTTGATAGGACCAAATTCGGTTCATGAGGCTATGGAGAAGTTCGGCTTATTAGAGATAGGTTGAAAACAGCTCAGAGTCGACAAAAATCCTATGCAGGAGAAGAGACCTTGAGTTTTAAGGTGTCTCCTATGAAGGGAGTTATGAGGTTCGGAAAGAAGGGGAAGCTTAGTCCCCCGATATGTTAGGCCATACCGGATCTTGATATGTGTTGCCAATGTGGCTTATGAGTTGGAGCTACCAATAGATTTGGCTTCGGTGCATCCGGTGTTCAATGCGTCCTTGTTGAATAAATGCATCAGAGATTCATCTCTAGTTGTTCCGATAGAGAATATTGCGGTGATGGAAAACCTTACGTATGAGGAGGCCAGTTGAGATCCTTGATCGTTAGGTTCGTAAGTTCAAAAAAAAGGAAGTAGCCTCAATAAAGGTTTTGTGGAGGAACCATCTAGTTAAGGGAGCTACGTGGTAGGCAAAAGCAGATACGATGCTTAGATACCCACACCTTCTCCCTTCACATTTTGGTCCATTTTGATGTATAAATCTCATTCTTAGTGTTCTTTCCAGTTTCATGTCAAGTCCGTTCATGTAAGTTTTCCTTTCATGTTTTAGCATGTAGATATGTTTCACGAATTCAGTTCAGTCATGTGTTTCATATTCGGAGTCAGTCACTCCATTAGTTTCAACTGTAGTTGTTCAGATCTAGGATTTTGGTTCCTTCTTTATCCTTTCAATATGCTTGACCTATATTCGAGGACGAATGTTCCCAAGGGGGAGATATTGTAAAACCTCAAAAGTTCCTAAGACTAAGTTTGGGATGTGGAAATAAGATTAGCAGAAGAATCTACATTATTCTCTCAGAATGACTAGTTGTATGAGTCGTAGGTTGGACTGACATGTCATGGTTGGAGTCATGATGAGGGGCCGAGTGGTAGGTTCTAGACCAACGGGCCAAGGTACGACTCATCATCATGAGTCATATCGGTAGCTACAAGGGAAGGTTTGGCGTAACGAGTCGTGGTACTACTCGTAGGTGGTTGTAACAGGCCTTCGAAAAGAGTTGTTGTTTGGACCTGCAAAGTAAGGAAGAGATACCACGATTGACAGTACGATTCATTGTAGGGAATAATGAGTTGTGATAAGGGTCATGGTTTGGAAGTTTTGTGTACGGGTGTGTTTTCACAAGTGGTTTTATGACCCGTGATAGGAAACCATGAGTCGTGGTTTGTAATAGTGGGAAAGTTCAGAGAAAGTGAGAGTTGAGGCTTAGTGGCGATGGGTGACCTCACGACCCATGATGACATGTAACGACTCGTCGTGGGTGTCCGTGGTATGATCTTTAGGAACTAGTCCTATAACCAGTATTGACGACATGAGGTGACCACGAGTCATCACTTTATGGTATGACTCATGGTAAAGGTCGTGACGACTAGTAGGGTGTATTTTCTAGAATTTTTCTTAAGGGTATTTCTATAAATCCTAGGTTCTAAGGTCCTAAACTACATCCTTTTAAGCATGGAAAAGAGTTTATTAAGGGTACTATTCACCCTAAGTAACTCTTTATCCTCCTAACACTCTCAATTGAAGAATCATTTCTCTCAAGAAATTCCTAGGGTTCTTCCTTAAGTTTCTTCTATAATCAAGTGCGTATTCAAACTTAGTTGGGGATTGATCAATTCAGGTATGTGGGTCTATCAATGAGGGTTCCTTCCAACCTTATATCCCTTCTTCAATCAAAAGTATGATCACCCAATTTCCCCAAAGCCCTAACCTTATCATTCTTCGTTCGATTTTGAAATTTGTTCACGATTTCTTTATGGGTAGAGCTGATTGGATATGAAAATATGATTTCCATGATAGGGTTTATGGTCTCTTTCAAGTATTTTATGAAATTATGATATCTTATTATTCAAGCATGATTATGAAATTTTAGGACTAAATTCCTTCTTATGAATTTCTTTGATCCTCTTATAAGTTTTAAATCTCTCAAGCCCTAATTTATGATATATAGTTTATGATGTATGATTTCCCACAAGTATCCATAATGAACTTATGAAATTAAGTATGAGGATTGCAAAGTATGTATAATTTCTCTCATGATTTTACTATTATGATTGTGGATGACTCGCAGGCCCTATTTCATGGCTGACTCACGGGTCCTATTTCATGGCTAGTTCACGTATTTCAAGCATGTTTTGATTTCCATGATTTAAACTAGCCCATGAACCTCATGCATGTTTTCCATACTACTATATGAGCAGTATATATGTTTTGGGAGTAGTATTTAACACCGAGTAGATCAGGGTCCAAGCATACCTCAAGTCTTAGAACTATGTGGCAACATAGACATGATGGGGTCTTCCTTGAGAATGCCCCTCTTTTCCCATATGGGACTTTCATGAGTGATATCATGCCCTTTCTCATGGTTTTACCCTTGGCAAGGTACGAACACCCTCTCGACTTGGGGTTTACAGGTGGGGCTCCATGTGTGCTCATATGGGGTATGTCGGTTTTAAGAATCTCCCATTGTTCCTTATGTTTATGCATGATCATATTATGAAGTTTTGGCTCAAGATATGATTTATAAAGCTTCTTTATGACTACGATTATGACCATTTATGAACAGTTTTGAAAGCCTTGAGCCCTCATGTTTAAGTTATGCTTTCAAATGCATAATTTAAGAAATGTTATACTCTCATGTATTCTTATGTATATTTATGGTCCTGTTTACTTAACCCGCATACTCAGTACATTTCAAGTACTAACTGCATACTCTATGTTGTGTCGTCTCATGATACAGGTCTGAGAGATCAAGTTCGCCTCGCTATTTGCCGCTCTCGTTTCTGTCCAGTCAGCCTTTACCTTTGGTGAGTCCTCATCTATGGAGGACATAGAGTTCAGCTCTTGTTTCTTTCTTTATATTCTAGTTTAGACTTAGATAGCTAGTTGGGGGTGCTATCCCATCAGCTCGCCAGACAATTAGAGGCTTATTCAGACATTATATAGTTATTCAGCTTTTGTCGAGTGTTGACTATTCGTACCCTTATGAGTTTTATTTCCAGACTTCCACTTTATTCATGATATGGTTGGTTTCTGCTTTTAGTTATGCTCTAGAATTGCTATGATTATGCCATGGGTTGACTTGAGGTCATTTGTGGCTCTAGGTCCCATGTCTCGGTCTGGGGTCTTAGCTCGAGTCATGACATAGATAATACTGTAAGTCATGATTTTTCTCAACATCTTTATATAGAGAGACAACCTAATCTTATCACTTATTTTCTTCACTTCCAACTTGTGGAATCGACCTTCTCTCCCTCTCCAAGATCTACCATCTTCAAGTATGTCCCTCTTAAGATTTTTCCAAGGAAATTTAATTGCATGCAAGCTTAGATTTGTAAACACCTAGCTTCTACAATCTTAGCGTTTCAATGGAAACCCATCCTCTAGCTCAGGGAGATTTGGCAGCCTCTTCTCTCAAGCTTTTTCTAGTATAATACTCTTTCTTTAGAGAAATAAGGAATGTAATGCAATCATTAAAATGTGGGACATCATGTTCCTCCCACAAATGCTTTCTTTAAACTCATGCAAGTTTTTACAATAAGATTTTGTTGATATTTGTTCAATGAAATTGGAAATCTGCATGTCTAAAGCTTGGGGAACGCTTTACATCTATCATGAAAAGCTTAGTCTCTTACATGAGCAAATTTTATGAGATTTTTTTTTATCATCCATGAATGTGTTTTAAATCATGATTTTTCCCTTATAGTCAATGTTATGAAAATGATGAAATATTTTGAGATTGTTACCACAAATTTTGGTCACAGCCATACATGATGTTTTCAGATTTCCCAATGAGATTGATTTACTTATATATGGCCAACGCCACATATGATTTTCTTGAATATTGACATATTAAGTTTTAGAATGACTATGATTTTGAAGTTTCCTAAGTAAGAGCATGAATTATGAATATGAGTTTATGATGAAGCTTAATGAATCATTATGAACTTTATATATTGAGAGTATGCTGATGATTATAAGCCTCAAGGGTTATTTCATGAACATGTTATTTAGGGAGAAAACAACTAATCGAGAAGGCATAAGTCCCCTAGGGAAAGTTCATAAAACTATTTTTCCAGCATAGGAGTAGAGCGTGTCGTCATCCTGAATACATCCCCATGTTTCTCCCAAAGAGGATGATTTATGGACTTTGCAAACAAGTCATTCAGGCATGTCATCTGCCCCACAAGGTAGGTGATGCCTTAGCTGATCGGACAGAGATCAGATGCCCTAAGAAAAGGGTGGTTTATATTAGTTAAGTTGTGGACTCCGACAGTATTGTGCCTATTTTATAGTTATAAATTTAAGGGAAAATTGCATGCTTCTCTTTCAAAACCCTATAATTTACTACATGATTTGAATTATGATATTTATGCATAGTTTCTCTACTCATCCATATAATATGTTACATTTTACAATCTTACATACAGTACAATTTCATGTACTTACGTCCCTCCTATCAGGGGTGCTGTATTGTTTAATAATGCAGCCTCAGGTACAGACACTTTCAGGCATGCAACTTAGTAGGCTATCTCAGTGAACTTTTGATAGGCCCTGCTCTCCTTTGGCGCAATGATTTTAATGGTTGTAATCAGGTCTGACTGGTTATGGGTTCCTTTAATGGGGACGGAATAGTGGCTTTTGGCAAAGATGGGAATTCTGCCAAAACTAAATATTTATTTTCGGGTATTGGTTTTTCCTCTTCTTTGAAGGGTCTTTTCATTATTATTCTGGTTTGAAAGGAAGAAATGGAGGCCTCAAGGGACTTATGCTTGGTGTTCCGGGTCTCATTTAGTTCCCTGTAGAAATTCCCTAGTCAAAAAATCTGGGAGAGAATTATTTTCTCCTTGTATAAACTCGATTTGAAAATCAAAGCTGGATAACAAAGCATGCCATCTGGCAAGTATATTTAGAAACCAGATTTTTTTAAATCTTTTTGTAAAACATCTTTGGCTGCTTTGCAGTCTACTCATACTAAAAATTCTTTATTTATTAGATCGTCGTGAAATTTTGTAATACATAGCACTATAGCTAGAATTTCTTTTTTAATGGTGCTGTAATTTTTCTGAGTATTATCCAGATTCTTGAAGTGAAACTTACTAATTGTTCGGGGTTTTCTAGGGAGATTTTTTGTTTCAGGATGCCTCCATATCCTATGTCTGAGGCGTCAGTTTCTACTATCTTGAATGCCTCTGGATGTGGTATTCCTAGACATGGAAGTTTTTGAACTATTGATTTTATTTTTTGGACTGTCTCTGTTTGTTCTAATCCCCATGGGACTGGATCCTTCTTAAGACGCTGATAAAGAGGCTTACAAACCTGTCTAATATTTGGAATAAAATCTGCAACATAATTGAGACTTCCTAAGAATCTCTGAAGCTGGGTTTTATCAATTTATTCATCTGGTAATTTGTATGAGAACTCTATGGCTCTACAAATGGGTTTATAGGTTCCTTGATATAAGTCATGACCAAGGAATCTAATAGCAGTCTGGAATAACTTAATCTTTTTAGCACTTACTACTAATCCATTTTTCTTAACAACTTTTAAAAAGGTTTGGATATATTTGAAGTGTTGGTCAATATCTTCTGAATATATTAAAACATCATCTATGTGAACTATAGAAATATGACTATGTGTATTAAATATGTTGTTCATTATATTCTGAAATTCAGACGGTGCATTTTTTAATCCGAATGACATTACATTCCATTCATGTTGTCCGAAAAGTACATTAAAAGTCGTTTTATATTTATCTTTTGCTGCTATCTGTATTTGCCAAAATCTGGATTTCATATCGAACTTACTATAAATGTTAGCTTTATAAGTTCTTTTAAGAAGATCTCTTTTATTGGGTATTGGATACCTCATCCATTTTAAAACTTTGTTAATGGGCTTATAATTAATGACTATTCTTAGGCCCCTCTTTCTTTTTCCGCATCATTATTGACATAGAATGCTGAACAACTCCATGGTGACTTGGAAGGTCTAATAATCTTTTTATCGAGTAACTTATTAATTTCGTTATCAGACTTTCGGATATTGTTCTTATGACCTTATCATCTTTTAATTTTAATTCATCTTTTAATTTTAATTCATTCTTTAATTTTAATTCAGCCTTTAACTTTTCATTAATCTTTTCTATAAGATCATCTGTGATTTAAAAACTTTTCTTGAAATTTGGGGAATTTATCTTTGGAAAATTCTGGTAATTTAAATATTGGATGGGTTTCTAATTTCTTATTATTATAGGAAGGGCTAGGTTTATCCTTGAAAATTGATTTGCTATTAGTCTTAAGGATCTGATTAGAGAATACGTATAGTAATTGATTAGTATAATTGTTTTGTTGAATTAATCTATTTATATCTTTATTCTTAGGATCACCTTGGGTGTCTACTATATCAATTTTAAAAGGTGTAGCTGTGAAAATTCTACCATCTATTGGTAAACTAATTTCCTCTAGTGGGGGAATTATAGATTCAACCACCTTAGTTTTGGTATGCCATTTATTAACAATCATGCTCAATAATTCCTTTTGATCATCCAATTTTCCTGTGTACTCAAACCATTTAAAGAACTGTATATTGCATCTCATCCTTTTCATATCAGCGCACCATTTTTCCCTAAAGGATAATCTTTCCTTTAATGAATATTTTTCTGCATACCATTGTCGTTTTATGCTATTTTTTGGAACTAACCAAAGTTTATCTAAATATTCAAATTTTGGTTCGAACTCCTCATCAGATCTAATAATGAATAAAGCGTCTCCTGCTCCTAGCATCTCACTAGCAGTGGGACTTGTTCTTTTGGTAATTCTAGGTTCATATCCAACCTTAGGAATTGTTTCAGGGAAATCTACTCCCTTTAGTTTTTTCTCTACGTCTTCAAGTGTTACATCCTTTTCTTCTGCTGTTTTTGAAAATGAAGGTCTTGAATAAGACATTATTTTACTTGAAGAAGCATGACTAAAGGATTGGGATCTTAGAAATTTTAAATCTATAGATCCATCCGGAAATTGTATTACCTACTCAATAGTTGAATTTTCTTCCTCAATTTTTGGCTCCGTTATGGAGTCAAAATGCCAATTATCCTTTACTAACACATCATCCCATTTTATCATTTTTGGAGACGATAATATTGTTGTGATTGTGATTGGCTTCCGTAAGCATGGTAACCCCTTTGTTACATACTATTTTTGCTTTTGGAGCTAGGGTAGTTTCCATTAGCCTGTAATATACTTTGTATATTATGGCTATTTCTCTTGTATTTTCTTTGCTATCCATGTTTCTTTTTAACATTTAATTTTAGGGTATCCATAACATTTTGATCATTAATATCTATAGAAAAATTTGGATAATAGTTAAAATATATCGGGCCATTAGCTAGGTTACTTTGTAATACTGCTAATAATGAATCATAAAAGTTTAGTAGCCTATTATCTCTTAATAGAAGACATATAGGTACGTCTAAGACTAATCAATGCAACAATTTAACCGCGAGTTGGACAAGCCCTATGTGAAGAAACTTATAGTTTTTCCTATATCTGTTAATGTCTTCGGCTGCTAATAATTTAATAGTCTCAATAAACTTATTAATAGCGACCGTAGATTCAGAGGTTTTAATGTTATAATTTTTAAAAAAATTAAAGTGTCTAGTCTTATATACCTTTTCAAAACGTTCCTTTGGGATATTCCAATTTTGTAAAACGCGCTCTATCTTAGCTATTTTAGTAGTTGTGGTAGAAATATTAATACTATTTATTATGTTCTGATTTTCAGAGGTATCCATTAAAATTGTACAGATAGTTTTAACTGAATAATTAATATATCATCTAATTGTCTTCTTTGTATAGACAAATTATGACTAACATAACATAATTCATAATATAACCTGATTAGATTGTGAAGAATTAATTTTCTAGTTACTTTTCTAGAATAATTATCCAGAGTTTCTGAAGGTATTAGATTTTTATAATAGTCTAAGTTCTTGAATATTTCTTTTCTTTTCTTTTTATAGTTACTTAGATATTTCAAACATATCCATTTTCTCCTATTGTAGTATTTTATTTGTTCTGTAAATTGATGTGTAAGCATAAATTTTGATATAATACGAAGTATTCGGGGGAATGTTAGCACTATCGTGGGGCCAATATCTACTTTAGATGTTACTCCTTAATAGTAATTTCTTTGTGAAGTATTTACTGGTTATCTTATCTAATTTCCTTTATCTT
Organism: Datura wrightii; assembly: GCA_035772735.1. Taxonomy (NCBI): domain Eukaryota; kingdom Viridiplantae; phylum Streptophyta; class Magnoliopsida; order Solanales; family Solanaceae; genus Datura; species Datura wrightii. The sequence continues at coordinate 67,605,547 of JASDFA010000003.1, read as the reverse complement.
ATTCCTTTAGGTCTGGTGATGGGAACACCATCCGGGTCCAGCTCTAGTATCAAAACTTTAGAGCTAATCCAACGGAAAATATAGGCTTTCCAACGTCTAGACCGTGATTAAACGGTTACCCAACTTAAGGAATAAAACTAAAAAAATAGAGTAAGAGTATCAACAAAACTAAACACCGAAATAACCGTTCAAGAGAAACATAATTTCGACTGGCTCTAGGATAGTATAAAGATTTAGCTACTCAAACTCATACTCCTCCCGGCCAACATGGCTCTGATACCATTTAACGGATCGTAGAAAATGACTTGAAAATTAATTACAAAGGCAGGAGCAAAATAAAAGAAAATACTACAAGTAGTAATAAAGTAGAAGAAAAAGATACTTACAAATAGCTGTTTATTGATAAGAAGGAAAAATAGAGAACATAGAGAGGTTTGGGTAATTCGGTAGTGAGTGTAGTGTTTCCCGAATGCCCTTCCTAATACAAGGTGAAGGTCTTAAATAGACCTCAATATGATGAGTCAACTAATTACTGCCCGCTATCTATTTACATGTGTCCACAAGTGGCAGATTTAATTTTACACGGATTTATTTAAAAGATGTCTTCATCTTCTTGAAACTTGATTTCCTTGAAATTTTATATTTGTCCTGATGTGACCTTGGAATTTGAAGATTCGTCTTAATCTGCATGGGAGTTTGTAGGGATTCCATTTTGTCCTTATGTAGCTTGTCTTTTTGCTGCATTATTTTTTGGGTGGATTCCTGAGGGGTCCACTGCTTTTGATTATAATAGATTTTCATTTTTCTGAAAGGATTGTTTGGCCGTCTTCTTTAGTTGAGAAGATAAGCTTGAGTTATACCTTGCGGATCTAGCATGTCTCCATTGCTTGGTTCACTTGTATGAGAGGATGCAGTATCTAATAATTCCATTATTTGTGTTTGTTGGGTATCTTTTCCAAATTTGACAAGGCCTGCTGGAGCATTCTTTTTAATTCTTCCATGGACAGTTGGAAATCCTGTCGTAATGAGGAACTTGAATTTTCCTTATCTTCCTGGGGTGTTGGTGCCCAGCCTTTGATTTTGATGGTCTTACTCAGATATTTAATCCTTTCAAATTCATGAATATCAAAGGACCAACTGATAATATATGAAATTCTTTTTGCAATAAAAAACTTACACAATTTAATATTTTCTGGTAGGGTAGAAATATTCTGCTCTACCTGAAATTTTTCAAACTGTGTCTGAAAATGTTTTGACAATACCTATTTATTTCCTCCGAATTGGTTCCACCATTCGTAAAATCATCTGGGGATGATGCGCCTTTAGTTTCTTTTGAATACTTGAAAAATCAAGAGTGAGTATTGGGCCTTAGATACATAAAGTTTTACCAGGCTACCTTATAATCATACCAGTTGTATGTCTGGGGTCTATGGGTTCTTGATTGGGGAATGGGTGTATGTAGATGATCTACAAACCATTCAAACGGACTCAAAATTCTTTTAATTGTGAACTTCGAGTATTGAATACTTTCAGGATTATCCGTACATTTTAATTTATGCTCAATTTTTACTGAATCGGTGTCTGTTAAAATGAACTCAGAATACCTTCGGGTTTTAAGGGGATCATCTGTCTCCACATTATTCCAATTTGTGTAGCAGGATTTTAGTAACTCGGGTACTCCAAAACCTTCATATTTTTTATCGAGAGCCATGATCGGCAGTACCTGTAACTGTTAGATCAAACTGCTGTTTATTTGAAATATTTTTCTACATTTTCTTTTCAGGAGTTGCTGGAAGAACTGCCTGAGCGTATGTCTCTGGTGGCTTCATTTCATAGCTATCCTTTATTTGGATAGAGATAGTTTCGTCGCCTAATGAAGAGTCTCCTTTAAAAACTGATTTTAATGGTTGTAATTTTGTCTGAATGGTTATGGATTCCATTAATGGGGACGGAATAGTGGCTTTTGGCAAAGATGGGAATTATGCCAAAACTGAATATTTATTTTCTGGTTTTGGTTTTTCCTCTTCTTTGAAGGATCTTTTCATTATTTCTTCTGGTTCGAAAGGCTGAAATAGAGGCTTCAAGGGCCTTATACCTGGTGTTCTGGGACTCATTAGTTTCCTATAGAAATTCCATAGTCAAAAAATCTGGGAGAGAATTATTTTCTCCTTGTATAAACTCGATTGGAAAATCAAAGCTGGATAACAAAGCCTGCCATCTAGCAAATATTTGTTTAGAAACCAGATTTTTTACATCTTTTTGTGAAACATCTTTGCTGCTTTACAGTCTAGTCATAGTAAAAATTCTTTATTTATTAGATCGTCGTGAAATTTTGTGATACATAGCACTATAGCCAGAATTTCTTTTTTAATGGTGCTGTAATTTTTCTGAGTATTATTCCAGATTCCTGAAGTGAATCTTACTAATTGTTCGGGGTTTTCTAGGGATATTTTTTGTTTAAGGATGCCTCCATATCCTATTTCTAAGGCGTTAGTTTCTACTATCATGAATGCCTCTGGATGTGGTATTCCTAGACATGGAAGTTTTTGAACTATTGATTTTATTTTTTTGACTGTCTCTGTTTGTTCTAATCCCCATGGGACTGGATCTTTCTTATGACACTGATAAAGAGGCTTACAAACCTGTCTAATATTTGGAATAAAATCTGCAACATAATTGAGACTTCCTAAGAATCTCTGAAGCTTAGTTTTATCAATTAATTCATCTGGAAATTTGGATGAGAACTCTATGGCTCTACAAATGTGTTTATAGGTTCCTTGATATAAGTCATGACCAAGGAATGTAATAGTAGTATGGAATAACTTAATCTTTTTAGCGCTTACTACTAATCCATTTTGCTTAACAACTTTTAAAAAGGTTTGGATACGTTTGAAGTGTTGGTCAATATCTTCTGAGTATATTAAAACATCATCTATGTAAACTATAGAAATATGACTATGTGGATTAAATATGTTGTTCATTATATTCTGAAATTCAGATGGTGCACTTTAATCCGAATGGCATTACAGTCCATTCATATTGTCCGAAAGGTACATTAAAAGCTGTTTTATATTTATCTTTTTCTGCTATCTGTATTTTCCAAAATTCGGATTTCATATCGAACTTACTATAAATGTTAGCTTTATAAGTTCTTTTAAGAATATCTCTTTTATTGGTTATTGGATACCTAATCCATTTTAAAACTTTGTTAAGGGGCTTATAATTAATGACTAGCCTTGGGGCCCCTCTTTCTTTTTCCGAACTATTATTGACATAGAATGCTGAACAGCTCCATGGTGACTTGGAAGGTCTAATAATCTTTTTATCAAGTAAATCATTGATTTCCTTTTTACAATATTCTACTAACTCCTGATTCATTTGAATAGGTCTTGCCATAGTAGGGATATTCTTTTCGTCGAATCCCTCAACATATGGTATCTCAATGATATGGCGTTTCCTATCCCAAAAGGCATTAGGAAATTCTGAACATACTTCTCGTTCTATGAATTCATGTAGGCTTTTAATTTTGTCTTCTACCTTCGGACTTTTTAAACAGGATTCAATCCGTTTAAATTTTATCTCGTTCTTTAAATAGTTTATTTGTTGGGAAAGCAGATTTATTCTAAAGATAGCTTTTTCTTTTATAAATTCACTTTCTTCTTTTGACTTATTATTTAGGTAGGGAAAAATGATATCTTTTCCTAAAGCAGTGGTGTGGATGCCGTCTAAATCAGCGACAGAGGGTTTTATTTGGGTTATAAAGGGGGTGCCTAATATTATTTTTTTGTTTATATCTTTAGTTATTACAAAATCATTATTAAAGTAGATTCCATTATTGCATATGTGTGCCTTATGGAGTTTATAATTTATTTTGAGCCTTTCTCCTGTCGCAGAGAATGAAGATGGGGAATCCTTGCTTCACTTGAGAGCATAATCTTCTAATGAGAGTGTTAGGAGTAGAATGAGGGCTTCAAATTATTAAAACCCTCTAAAACCCTTCTTCTTTTGGCATAGTTTATGAGTTAGGAACTTAGAATATTACAAAAACACCCTTAATGATTCGACAATAAAATAACACTGCCAAATCCAATGACTTGTTAGGTCACTTGAAGGCTCATCAAGTCCTCCTGCTGCCACTAGCCAAAATTTCCAACTTTTTGATCTTGATTTGACGCCTCCACTTCACGATTCGTCGTTACATTTAACGGATCACTTCACTACTCATCCCGACCCTTTGTATCTAGAGTATTTTAATCACCCATCACACCTAATGAGTCTCTTTATGACTTTTTCAGAGTCCTAATGGCTCATCCCTCAATCCGTGGAGTTTCCGGCAAAATCAACATTTTTCCTAACTTAGCACCACATAATAGGTCACTCAATGATTCGCCAGGTGACTTAACAGGTCACTTGATAACTCGTTCATTAACTTGGTGTGGATTTTCCTATTTTCTTTGTTTCAGTCCTTGAGTATGATCTTATGGACTTTTGGGGTGTTACATTATCTCCCCCCTGGAAACATTTGTCCTCGAATGTAAATGATGCATACTGGAAGGCTAAGGAAAGAGCTGTAATCCCAAACTGAACACCATAGCTAAAGGCTGACGGAGTGACTTACTCTGGACTAATATACATGACTGAACTGAATTCATGAAAGATACATGCATTCTATGACAAGAAAGGAACTGAGATCATGAACTTGAAATAAAACTAAATAGAGTACTATGAAGGGAACCGGTACCTCATGCTGAAACTAGGTCTGAAGGGAAAAGATGCAGGTATTTAGCCATCATATAAGCTTTGGCTTCCCAAGTAGCTCCCTCAACAAGCTGATTTATCCGTAAAACTTTCACTGAAGCTACTTCCTTGTTCCTCAACCTTCAAACATGACGATCAAAGATCTCAACTGGAACCTCCTCATAGGTAAAGGTATCCTTCACACCAATGCTCTCGAGTAGAACAACTAAGGCTGGATCACCAATGCACTTCTTTAATAGAGATACATGGAAAACTAAATGCATTGAAGCTAACTCTGCTGGTAGCTCCAACTCATATGCCACCTTGCTAACTCACCTCAGTATCCTATAAGTACCAACATATCGGGGACTAAGCTTCCCTTTCTTATCAAATCTCATAACTCCCTTTATGAGAGACACCCTTAGAAACACCCAATCGTCTACCGCAAACTCAAGCTCTTTCAACCTAACATCGACACGATGATTCTGAGTTGTTTTCAGCCTCTTCCTAATAAGCTAAACTTTCTACATATCCTAATGAACTTAGTCTTTCCCTATAAATGCAACCTCAACTACCTCAAACCATCCATTACGTGACTTACACCTTCGTCTATAAAGAGCCTCAAATGGAGCAATCTGAATGCTGGAGTGATAACTATTATTGTAGGAAAAATTGATGAGAGGCAAGTGATCATCTTGAAACCAATCACACATGCTTTCAACATGTCCTCAAAAGTCTCAACGGTCTACTCGTCCTGACCATTTGTCTACGGGTGAAAAGTCGTGCTAATCTTCACCTGGGTACCAAGGCCCTTATAAACAATCTCCAAAATTAAGAGGTGAACTAAGTACCCCTATCTAAGATCATGGACAATGGGAATCCATGCATTGAACCAACTCCAAAATGTAAATCCTAGCATAATCCTCGGTTGAATCCTTAGTTTTGTTTGATAGAAAATGGCTAATCTGGTCAACCTTTCCACAGTCACCCATATAGACTCATTCTATCGATTTATATGAGGCAAGCTTGTAATGAAGTCCATATTGGTCTCTTCCCACTTCCAAGTAGGAATGCTAATGTGCAGAAGCATACCTCCAGGTCTTCGATGCTCAACCTTCACCTTCTACCAATTCAAACACTTAGCCACAAATCAGTCAATGTCCTTCTCCATGCTGAACTACCAATAAACTTCTCGTAGATTATGGTACATCTTGGTGGCACTTGTATGGATAGAGTACCAAGAGCAATGAGCCTCGCTCAATATCCACTTTCTCAAGTCATATATAGCAGGAACACAAAATTGTCCCTGATATCGGAATACACCATCTCCCCCTTGGGAGATAACCTCCACTTTCTGATTCCAGACTGCTTCCTTCAATTTACTAGGATAGGATCCTCGTCTTGCCTATATTTGACTTCCGTCACCAATCAAGATTTCGGGCCACTCTAAATAATAACACCACCATTCGCTAAATTTGTAAGGTGAACTACTAAATGAGTAAGCATATGTAACACCTAGAAATTCCTAAGATCAGACCCCGGAGTTAGATGGAGTTTAACAAAAAAACCAATAGGAATTGCCTCAAAATGACTCGTCCAATGAGTCGTTAGTTGATCCAACGACCCGTTAGACGGAGCCATGGGAAGGGTTTTCAGAAATTGTGCAAGAGGATTTTATACCATGAGAAGATAGCAGGAGTCATCGTGGGAAACAACGACTCGTCAGTTGTAACCGTGGTGAGCAGGTAGACCAGGCCTCTAAGAGGCGACGGGTTAGGTGACGACCCATTGGTCTCTGTAAAGGGTCATCTTGAAGAGTCATTGGTTGGAGTTCAGGGTTTTGGGTCAATAACAATAGACAGAGACAATGAGCTGTTGGATGGAGGAATGACTCGTCGTGTTGGTCGTTGGAATGAAATTGAAGGTTGGACCATGGTGACGATGGAAGGTGATGATGAGTCATTGGATGAGGTAACGACTCGTCCTTTTGATCATTGGTTAAGGAAGTAGAAACTGAGAAATCACTTCTCCAATGGCAACAGATGGTTACCACGAGTCGTGGTGACGACCAATGACTCATGGTGAGGGTCGTGGTCACTGATGGGAAAATTTTAAGACGTAAATCCCATGGGTATTTTGGTAAAGTCCTATGCTTCCAGTTCCTAAATGGTGTTGTTTTGAGTATTATAAGGGACATTTTAAAGTGTTTTTCCTAGTATAATCCCTCACTCCCTCAAAATATCCTCTCAAACTCTTATTCCTCCTCTCTCTCAAGACTAAGGATTCAACTAGGATTTCCTTAAGGCTTCAAGGGTTAAGTTCAAGTGGGGATTTTTTTTAACCAGGTATGTGGGTTTTTCAACAACGACATCCTTCCATACTTGTTCCCCAAACTTTTTATTAAAAACCCAAATCTCTTGTTCTAGAAAAGCATGTTCTGGGGTTTTGAGTTATGGATGATTTCTTCTATACCCTCTATAAATTTTAAGGCCCATTATGATTAACAGTCATGTATTCTAATGGGATTTCGTTCAACATCTCGAATTATGTACTTAATATGGGAAATGCATGATTATAGAAGTTTCACCATGAAATAGCCTAGAACCTTAAATGGGATTTCATAATTATTCACATGCTCTTAATATGAACTTGCATCCACGTATAAAGTATAGAAAGATCGTATGAACTCTCTTAAACGTAGAATATACGATTTAATAGATATGTTGAGATGTGATTAGAACTTATGGGCTTGATCAATGTGAAGTATGTATAAGTTATCACTATGATTTTGATGTAAATGTTTTTGGTATGAGCTGAACCTAAGGTAATGGCATGATTATCGAACCTTCTTCATGAATTAAAGTAAATTTTGAAATGGGGTCCATGAAATATTCATATTCTTCCACCATGTTCTCATTGTACATGTTAAAGTATGATTTGAGTCTACGAATCTTACATGAATCTAAGATATACGTCATATGCTATATAATGTGAATTCGAGATTCAAATGTGGACATGTTTAAAGTATGATTTGATCCTCTCAATGCTTAATGAAAGTAAAATGTATGTTTTAAACGATGACTCAGGACTACGATGATATGAATTATGATGATAAAGCATGAGGATGATCCTTCAGACCTTTGGGCTTGTTGTTTGTAGAAAGTAGCCTTAATGAATTCTAAATGATTCAATATGATTAAATAGTTGCATACTCATGACTCTGATTAACTGAAGTGGCTTAGACTAAAAGAATGAAGTCAAAGCAGTGACCTCTATTTTCTAGTATTCCGGACTCTCCATAGCCGAGAATGATTCCCTTAGTCAGTCAGGGACTCTCCATAGCCAAGAATGTTTCTGTTAGTTAGTTAGGGTCTCTCTATAGCCGAGAATGTTTCCCTTAGTCAGTCATTCAGGGACTCTCCATAGTAGAGAATGTCTCTCGTAGTCTACGATATCAGTTCGCTCAGTTCCATATAATTTCAGACATTAGTTGAAATCAGTTTAGAAAGATATAAACTCAATTATCAGCAAAGAATCAAAACATTGTATGATATCAGCTACAACTTTAAATTGTCAGTATATGTGTAGTACATGACCCTTATGCATCAGTTTGATTATACTTCTATAAATTTTTTCAAATAAAAGCTTAATGGCAATCTATATATGTATCTCAGACAGGGTTGTTGTATTCCGGTTTAGTTGCATGTCGATGTATCTAGTTTATTTCCTTCTTGTATATTTGCATGTTTAGATTACTACACTTCCTGCATACTCAGTACATTCCAAGTACTGATCACATACTTTATGTGCTATATCGTCTCATGATATAGATTCAGGTTTTCGGACATAGCTGCATGGTTAAATATGCTTCATTTCCCTCTTAGCTGCTTGTAGTGAGTCCTCATCTCCTAAGGATGCTATCTATGCTTTCTATTTTCATTTATGTTTTAGTTTCAGACTTTAGGAGTTAGCTAGGGGCTTGTCCCAGCAACATATTTGTGTAGTAGAGGCTTTCAAACTTGAGTAAACAGATTCACCATTATGTATCAGAGTTTTATTAGCTTATGCTTTATGTATTAGTTGGCTTCTGTTCAGTATGATTTTTATGTTAGTTATTTTCTAGTTAAAGCTATGCTATGAACATGCCATAGGTCGACTTGGAGCCTCTCGGGGTTCCATGTCCCGTGTCTTGATCTGGGCCTATGTTTGGGTCGTGACAAACTTGGTATCAGAGCATTAGGTTTAGAGTGTCCTAGGGTGTCTGAAAGCTACATTAAGTAGGGTCTTATTCATGGGTGTGAAACGCGCCACACATATGACGAAGAGGCTATGAAACATTTTAGGAATGTTCCCTTTTCTTCATGATTCTTATCGTGCATAGAATATGAAACTATAACAGTTCCTCTCTTGACTCGTGCTTTACGCGCTCGCAGATTATACCTCGCAGATGAGCGAATGGAAGAAAAAATGGTAATGAGCGCCAGTAAGCACCACCAGCCGCGACGAACCCGAGGAAGACCATGTTACTCATGTCGAGTTTCGAGCAGCCTTTCATATGTTGGCGCAGGACATGACCACCCAGATTAATCAACAAGCAATGTCTCATATTCCCTAGAGTGGGAATGTAGCAGTGGCGAGAGTGAGAGACTTCCTCCAAATGAATCCACCCAAATTCTTAGGGTCAAAGGTGGACAAGGACCCGTATGAGTTCTTGGAAGAGATCCAGAATATCACCCAAATATGGGGGTGACAGGAACTGAGAGCACAGAATTAGCCTCCTACCAGCTGAAAAGAGTCTTTATATATGGTTTTGCCAATAGAGAGAGAGTCGGGGAGTTGGAGCAGACCCTGTAAGTTAGGATGAGTTTATGATTATGTTTTTGGATAGGTTTTTCCCTAGGGAGTTGAAGGAGGCATAGGCGGCAGAATTCGTCAACTTGATACAAAACAACATGATTGTCCAGGAGTACGCATTGGAGTTTACTCGGTTGTCTAAGTATGCACCAGAGATGGTAGTCAACCAGAGAACTCATGTGAGTAGATTCATGAACGGAGTGTCAGACTCCTTGGTCAAAGAGTGCAAGACCACCTTGTTTGCACAGGGACATAGACTTTCCACATTTGTTTATATTCTCTCAATAGATAGAAGTGGAATAGATGAAGGAAAAAAAGAGAGAGGCCAAAAGGGCTAAGACAGGAGATTTAGAGTTTTACCCTAAGAGGCCGAGTGGTGAGCACCACTCACGACCAGCAGAGGTCATCACCCCTAAAACCTTTGATAATCATTGTTCCATATAAACCCAGGGTTTGAGAGAACATACCCATGTACGAGTTGTGCTAAACACCATTTGGGTGAATGCATGGCCGACTTGGATGGTTTCTTTTGGTGCAGCAAGATGGGTCATAAGCACGGGGATTGCACAGTAGCTAAGCGAGGCGAGAGTAAAGCCTTGACCAACTCTTCAGTAGTGGCGATAGACCATCCATTTTAGCATGGTGTATCATCTAGCGCAGGTGGCAGACAATGTCGAAATTGCTTCTTTGCCTTGGCAGCATATTAGGATAAAGGCAAGTAGCCAGAAGTAGTCACAGGTATGTTATGAGTTTCTTGTGTTACTGCTTGCATGTTTCTATCCCGAGAACCCCAGTTTGAATAAGAAGCTTTGTAATGGTGGTTGAGAGGAGATTGTCGATGTGTGATGAGAATAGTTATGAGTATAAGGCTTGCAGTGAATATTAGAATTGAAGGATAACTAGGAGTTAGTGATTTATCCCTAACCTTAAGAAAGATTTAGGAGCCTTAGAATGATGGCTTTATGCTAAGGAAGAGAGTGTAAGTATGTGAGCAAGTTGAATCTTGAGAATGCTAATAGGGGAATTCCAGCCCTATCAGTTGCAGTATTTAAATCCCTTCAGGTTCAGATAACCTCTCTTGTATTTCAGTTGAAGCTATGCTCTATCCCTTTCTTATGTTTAGTCTTCTAGAATTTCTAAGTAGCCGCTTTAGACAGCGATGCCAGTCTTACTCAATGAATCCTTCAGGCTCATCTTCATCATATGAAAAAACTATGTGTGGTAACTCATATATTCCAGTATGTTTAGCTCGAACTCAGTCTTTAGAAGTTGCTTAATTAGCTCAGCAAGTTAGGGTACCTCAAGTAAGTGCTAAGTTTTAGATGTCACGAATCATTCATGCTCATGAGTTCCTTACCTTTAGTAGACCATATATCATGAATTCTATCTCAGTATCGGTTAGGGGAAAAGAATCCTTCTCAGTGTTCTACCTAGTTCCATGTAAGTTTCATGTATTTCAGTCCCTCTTATGCCTTAGCATGCAAGTATGACTTTAGATGTTAAGTTCAGATATGTAAGATCAACTAGTGTTGGATACTCCATTGATTTTAGCTGTAATTGATCAATTTTGGGATTTCGATTCCGTCTCTATCCTTTGAGTATGTTTAGCCAACATTCGAGGATGAATGTTCCCAAAGGGGAGATATTGTAACACCCCGAAAGTTCCTAAGATCATATCCCAGAGTTAGATAGAGTTCAGAAGAAAAACCAGCAGGAATTGCCTTAGAACGACTCATCCAACGAGTTGTTAGTCGCTCCAAGGACCTGTTAGAGGGATCCCTGGGAAGGGTTTTAAGAAATAGTTCAAGAGGATTTTATACCATGAGAGGATAGCACGAGTCATCTTGGGAAACAACGACTCCTTAGTTATAACCGTGGTGAGCAGGCAGACCATGCCTCTTAAAGGCGACGAGTCAGGTGATGACCTGTTGGTTGCTGTAACGGGTCATCTTGAAGAGTCATTGGTTGGAGTTCAGGGTTCTGGGTCAGTAACGACAAACGAAGACAACGAGCTGTTGGATGGAGCAATGACCTGTCCTGTTGGTCATTGGAAAGAAGTTGAAGGTTGGTCCAATGGTGATGACGGAAGGTGATAACAAGTCATTAGATGAAGTAACGACTCGTCCTATTGGTCATTGGTTGATGAAGTAGAAACTGAGAAATCACTTCTCTAGTGGCAACGGATGGTCACCACGAGTCGTGGTGAGGACCAACGACTTGTGGTGAGGGTCGTGGTCACTGACGGGCAGATTTTAAGGCTTAAATTCCAGGGGTATTTTGGTAAAATCCTATGCTTCCAGTTCCTAAATGGTATAATTTTGATTATTATAGGGGACGTTCTTAAGGGTTTTTCCTAGTCTAATCCCTCACTCCCTCAAAATATCCTCTTAAACTCTTCTTCCTCCTCTCTCTCAACACTAAGGATTCAACTAGGATTTCTTCAAGGCTTCAAGGGTTAAGTTCAACTGGAGATTTCTTTGAATCAGGTATGTGGGGTTTTCAATAAGGACATCCTTCCATTCTTGTGCCCCAAACTTTTATTAAAAACCCAAATCTCTTGTTCTAGAAAAGCATGTTCTAGGGTATCGATTTATGGATGATTTCTTCTATGCCCTCTATGAATTTTAAGACCCCTTTATGATTAACAGTCATGTATGCTTAAATATCTCAAATTATGTACTTAATATGGGAAATGCATGATTATAGAATTTTCACCATGAAATAGCCTAAAACCTTAAATGGGATTTCGTAATCACATGCTCTTATTATGAACATGCATCCATGTCTAAAGTGTAGGAAGATCGTATGAACTCTCTTAAATCGAGAATATATGATTTAATAGATGTGTTGAGATGCGATTAGAACTTATGGGCTTGATTAATGTGAAGTATGTATATGTTTTCACTATGATTTAGATGTAAATGTTTTGGGTATGAGATGAACCTATGGTAATGGCATGATTATCGAACCTTCTTCATGAATTAGAGTAAATTTGGAAATGGGGTCCACGAAATATTCCTATGCTTCCACCATGATCTCTTTGTACATGATAAAGTATGATTTGAATCTATGGATCTTACATGAATCTAAGATATATGTCATATGCTATATAATGTGAATTCGAGATTCAAATGTGGTGGACATGTTTAAAATATGATCTGATCCTATCAATGTTTAGTGAAAGTAGAATATATGTTTTAAATGATGACTCAGGACTATGATGATATGAATTATTATGATAAATCATGAGAATGATCCTTCATACCTTTGGGCTTCTTGTTTGTAGAAAGTAGCCTTAATCAATTCTAAATGATTCAGTATGATTATCAGTATGATGTAAATAGTTGCATGCTCATGAATCTGATTAGATGAAGTGGCTTAGACTAAAAGAATGACGTTAGACTAGTGACCTCCATGTTCTAGTATTCGAGACTCTCAATAGCCAGGAATGTTTCCCTTAGTTAATCAGGGACTCTCCATAGCTGAGAATATTTTCCTTATTCAGTCAGGGACTCTCCATAGTCAAGAATGTTTCCCTTAGTCATTAAGGGACTCTCCCTAGCCGAGAAAGTTTCCCTTAGTCAGTAAGTCAAGGAATCTCCATAGTAGAGAATGTCTCCCTTAGTCTACGATATCAGTTCGGCTCAGCTTCCTATAATTTCAAACTTTAGTTGAAATCAATTTAGCAGGATACAAACTCAATTATCACCAAAGAATTAGAACTGTGTATGATATCAGCTACAACTTTAAATTCTCAGTATATGTGCAGTACACGACCCTTATGCATCAGTTTGATTATACTTCAGTAAGTGTTTTCAAATAAAAGCTTAATGGTGATGTATATGTGTATCTTAGACAGGTTTGTTGTATTCCAGTTCAGTTGCATGTCGATGTATCTAATTTAGTTCCTTCTTGTATAATTTCACGTTTAGATTACTTACACTTCCGCATACTCAGTACATTCCAAGTACTGACAACATACTTTATGTTCTATATTGTCTCATGATATAGATTCAGGTTTCTCGACTCAGCCGCGTGGTTAGATTTCCTTCATTTCCCTCTCAGCTGCTTGTGGTGAGTCCTCATCTCCAGAGGACGCTATCTATGTTTTTTATTTTCATTTATATTTCAATTTCAAACTTTAGGAATTAGCTGGGGGCTTGTCCCAGCAACACATCAGTGTAGCAGATGCTTTTAGACTTGTGTAAATAAATTTAATGTTATGTATCAGAGTTTTATTAGCTTATTCTTTATGTATCAGTTGGCTTCCGTTCAGTATGATTTTTTTGTTAGTTATTGTCTAGTTAAAGCTATGTTATGAACATGCCATGGGTCGACTTGGAGTCTTTCAGGGTTCCATGTCCCGTGTGTCGATCCAGGCCTATGTTCGGGTCGTGATAGCATATGGACATCCTTCACCAACTCCTTTCTCCCATCCTCGACATGATACACACTCTTCATGGACAACCTACTAAGAGCATCTATCTCTACATTGGCCTTGACTTGATGATAAAATTCATTCATGTCATAGTCCTTAAGAAGCTCTTGCTATCTTCTTACTGCAAATTTAAGTTCTTTTAAGTGAACACATACTGAAGTCTCTTGTGGTTGTGAACACATCCACATGCACCCCATACAAATAGTGCCTCAAAATATTCAAGTCAAACACCATCGCTGTCAACTCTAGGTCATGCGTCGGATAATTCTTCTTATGAGTATTAAGCTATCTCGATGCATGCGTGATGACCTCACCATGCTGCATCAACAAACGACCAAGACAAACCCAAGAGGCATCACAATACATAACAAAGCCATTTGTGCCCTCTTGTAGGGTTAGTACTAGGGCTAAAGTGAGTTTAGTCTTTAACTCCTAAGAACTCTTCTTACAAGCATTCAACCACTAAAATTTGACCTTCTTCGCGATGGATGAAAATCCCTCTATGAATCTCCTGTAGTAGCCAAGCAAACCTAAAAAGCTCCTAATATCAACAGGAATGATATGTCTAGGCAAGTTCTTCACCACTTCTATCTTTTGAGAGTCCACCTGCATACCCTCACTAGACACCACATGACCCAAGAGTGCCACTGAGTTCAGCCAAAACACACACTTTCTGAATTCAACAAACAACTAGAGATCCTTGAGAGTCTGCAACACTATCCTCAAATGGGCATAATCTCCTCTCTCCAAGAGTCGGGGTTCCAGACGTAGCATCCCTAACCTGAACTAGGTTATATACACAACCCTTAAAGATCATCTTCCTATCCTTGAGATACGAATCAAAGTAACTACAAGCACAATTGAACTACCTTTTCACTCTAGGACTGCTTCACCTAAAAATCAGAATTCTACCATACGGGTTCTACAGTTGACAATATAACATCAAAATCAGTTATATCAACTCCATTAAGTCGGCTGAGGTGACTTTTTGAAGAATCGTGATAGGGAAATTTTTGTATACCCATCGAGCTAAAATTCACTCACCGATAGGAGTAGAGATAGAGAAGGGTTCTGAAAGGATTTCGGGACTGACTCCGAAACTAACAGTAAAATAAGGAGTCACAAAGGACAATGTAGCCCCTAGATATAACAATGGATAAAATGAAGATGAAATACTCATAATGTACCTATAACCCATCGAGTGAGCACTCCTTCTCCTGATGAGATAATAGTGCATAGAACCTATTCTAGTGTTGTCCACTAGCTAGACTAGAAGAGGCACCTTGCTGAGATGGAAGAGTTGCTGGAGTTGCTGAGCTGGTGGCTAGGGTGCTTACCCCGCCATTACCCTATCTGGATGAAAGGCAATCCCTGACTCTATGTATGGGGTTTTCCATACCCGAAACAAGCATCTGAGCCAACTAAGCATCACCCAGGGTGGTTCTTATCGCACCTCCCACAGGCTGGAAAAGTGTGCTTCCCTGACACGTTTCTCTGACCTATAGAGCCTGACGTTCTGCCTCTCTGATCTCCTCGAGGTCTACATGTAACACTTGCTGATGTGGGAGCTTGGGTAACAACCTATGGTGGAACTGAGGGCGATGTCCACAACTGGATCTCTACTGAAAGTGCCCATGACTCCTTGTCCTAGCCCTGTTAGCCTCTCTCTCCTTCTCCTTCATATACTCTGCCTCTATCTGCTAGGTATATGTGATTAGTACGAAGAAATCTCTATCATTGATCAATATTGCAGTCCTGCACTCCTTGAACAATGAATCTTCCACTCCATTCATGAACTTCTCATACGAGTCCTCAGATCAGACTCCATTTTACACCCCATAAAGTTTTTGGTGATTATTTTATGCTTGTATGCTATGTTAAGGGAAATACGGGCTATATATTGGTCATAGGTGAGGATGAAAACATGTATGAATGGAAAAGCAAAAAGTATGTGAAGTTCATAAGTAAAGGTCAACTTTAAATGAACATATCTCCCAATTTATAAAGATTTAGGAGTCCTAAAGCATATCATATTAAAGATATTTGAGTCTATTTTATAGAATATTAAACCATTTGTCAATCAGAATTTGGACTAAAATGTTATAGGCATTTCACGGTGGCACTGTCGAGCAGTGATGTGGCCACCACCCAAACCCCTTTATATTCTGAGTTTTGTATTATGAGATCACTTTCAACTTTTCCAAATTTGAGGTGCTTTCTTACCCTCTACAAAACTGTCAAATTTCCACAAACAACTAAGGGAAAACAAGGAGAAATTTCAAGCAGAACCCAACCAAAGACAAGACAAGTTAAGAAGTTGGTTTTCAAGTGTGCTAGGTGTGTTTGTGGAGCTAGTTTTGGCAGTTGTTTTGGTTGAAGTTTCTGCGTCTTAAGAACTGATTATACTCCTCATATATCCACCTTGATGTAGAGATTAAAGACAAGAGGAAAGGTAAGGATTTCACCCACTTTAAACCCCTCAAATTGAAAGCAAAAGGGCTGGAATTAGGCAGCTAAGTGAGCTACAGATTGGACTCTTTTGAGCTGAGTTTTTGCTCCTTTTTTTAGGATTCTTGGCAGTTTCTTTGGCTGGACATATACCTCATATTTAGGGGAAGGACTAAAGAAGAATTTATGTGACTATTCCTCTTATTTTCCCCCCTCAAAAGCTAATGGAAACATGTAGAGAAAATGGCTAAATGTTGTTAATATTGCCTTGTGAGTTGTTGTTGTGGCTGCTGTTGTTGTGATGTCTTGGCTGGAATACATTGGCTTGAAACATCCTTGCAATTTGGTTATAAGCTCAAGTAATTGAAGGGCATAAATTCTGGCTGTTGAAGGAAAGAAGCGACTAAAGAAAGCTCGTCGAAACAAGGTATGTTAAGGCGTCCCATCCTCATTGTTCAAGCACGAATAGATACTGCCGAAAGGGCAAATATTGTTGTGTCTTCACATTCATATGGAAGGAAGTATAATTCATACCAAAAGGACCTATAGTGCATGACACTGAGTTTGAATCGTTAAACATGTTTGGAACAAGTAAATGTGAGATGAAATACATATTACTTCCATTTGTGTTGTAGTTATAAATCAAGTTTGAAGTCCCCTAAACGTGGGTACTGTGAGCTGGTCCTTTACTATATGTTATGTATATGTGATGTTAAATGTGTTTAAAGGTCTGTTTTCTAAGTGAAATTGGTGAAAGGGCCAAGATGATTACGTGTAAACGATTTTAAGCTAAGATGTCACATGCTATTAAGGGTAAATGAGTTTATTGAACTAGAATTGCCTTGTTATGGTTTTCCTTTATCTTATGTCTATGTTATGAAATATTCTAGGCGAAGGAGAGATTTATAATCCCTTTCC
The DNA here is from genome assembly GCA_035772735.1 of Datura wrightii. Classification (NCBI taxonomy): domain Eukaryota; kingdom Viridiplantae; phylum Streptophyta; class Magnoliopsida; order Solanales; family Solanaceae; genus Datura; species Datura wrightii. Next base: position 67,588,152 of record JASDFA010000003.1, on the reverse strand, counting down.
CTTAAGCCGAACAAAAAGCTAGCGAGTCTTTGAGCTCTAATGTTCCTTTGAACACGATCTATAAATCTTGTGGAAACTCTTAGGTCATCCACAGTTCCTTATGATTTATACAATTCTTAAATACATGCATTTAAATGCAATTTTCTATCTTTACATGTTATATATGCTCACTTGCAGTTATGCATTACGAAGAAGGTCAATGCGGGCCACAATTTAGTGTTCGCCATTTCTATGCTATATGTGTTAAATCGACCTAGTATAAGTAATATCGGCTTCATTTATGATTATGATTAAGAGTTATTAATTTCACCCCAGTGTGGTACACTGGATAGAGTTATTTTTATTTTACCCAGTGTGGTACACCAGCTGGACAGAGTTTACCTAGTGTGGTACATTGACTGGAGGCATTTTTATTTTTACCCCTATTGTACATCTGCTGGACAAATTTTAGATGGATTTTATGGTTGTCTGGCCTCCAACATTTTAGTTATAGTTTTTATTGTGCATTACTTTGTTGCATTTACACTTCAATATTGAGCTATTGTTAGGTTTCAGTTTCCAGGATTCTGGGTTGTTTCTATTCCTTATTTCTGGCTCAGTTATCATTGTTATCTTATATGTTTATAGATTTTAGCCTTACATACATATACATTTTATTCGTACTAACATCCCTTGTTCTAGGGACGCCTCCTACAATCGTGCTGCAGGTACAGGCCGAGGCTCAAATCATCAAATGCAGTAGGAGCCAGACTTCAGCGGAGTAGTGGTATGCTCCTCTCTTCCAGGAGTCATGTCCTACTTTTTAATATTTTGATTTTTATGTACATCACGGATAGGTTGGGGCCCTATCAACATATTTTAATTTGTTTACTCTATAGAGACTGATGTGGACTAGTTTGTATAGTTAGTTTGGTTGTGTGGTCGTGCCGGCTTTCCATTGCTAGTTTTGCCTTATTGTAGCCTTGTCGGCTTTCTAGGTTGCTTATTCATTTTTGTTGAGACCTTATGGTCCAGTATTTATCTTGGTTGGTTGTGACAGGTGGCTTGGTCAGCCTTAGTGTTATATTTTCCGACTCTATATGGCTGGTGATCTTGGGCAGATTTATATGCCCAAGTGATACTCAAACGTATCATTTTTACCTTGTTTGTTGTGCAATGTGTATATAATATCACGTATTTGGTAATAAAATGCGAATTTATACTAACCAACATCATTAGCATTTGTTTTGCAGGATAATGTGATTTTTAGGAGCTAAAATGCGTGTTGGAACTATGTCGGAGTTGGACTTGGATGCGAGCGTGGAAAAGACCTTGGATGGCACATTTTACACTGGCTCCGCGATGGAGCCGTGCCACGCTGCCATCGCGGTAGCACACTGCCTGGGCAGGAATTAATTAGGCAATTTCCAGTGTGCCTGCACGTCAGTTCCGTGGCACGGAGATAGGCCTCCGCGATGGCCTCCGTGCCACGTTGAGGCCAATTATCCGGACCCTGCAATTTCCAGAGAGGGTCCGCGTCCACGCTGTGTCACGGAGGCAGTGCTCCGCGTTGGCCTCCATGACACGTTGCTTGTTATTCTGAAAAATATTTCCCACTAGTATAAATAGCACACTTAGGTTTATTTTTAATCAGTTTTTAGTTTTTAGACTGAGTTCAGAAGTGGAGAGCAGGAACGTGGGTTTGTGGCAGTTGAAGAATAGAAAAGCTAAGAGTTTTCTTCTCTTCCTTTCTTCTTTCCTTCAATTGTATGCATGATTTACACTCATTTTAGGATGATTAATCCAAGAATGAGTGGCTAATTCCCTTCTTTGCTGAGGTTTTGAACTTGTGTAATGAATCTTGGTGATAATTGATATGGTTTCTTCTTCTTCTTGCATGTTGTTCTATTAATTCTTGTGCTTACTACATTATTGATTGGCCACCATTAATGTATATCTAAAAAGTCCAATTTCACTCGAGAGAGCACGAAATTGGAAAGTTGTGAATTAATAGGGTATTGTTCTTAACTTGATTTGGGAAAATTGGGTTTTGATGTGCTTTCTTGATAGAAATATACTTGAAAGCCGTATTAGTCAATTTAGGAACCGGAATTGTAGTGCTAGGTCATAAATTGCATTTGATCACAGAAATGTAGACGGATGGTTTATGATTCTAAAGTGAAATTAAATACGAAAGTTTTAATTTCCAGGCAAACGTTCTTGGCTAGCAACATGAAGAAGAGGATGACCAAATTATCATGATTATCAAGTTCATTACTCGTTCTTAACCTTGGCATGTGCATATCCATTGTCTAAATTCAAAAGTAAATAGTTGTTACTAATTGTAGTATATAAATAGTTTATAAACAAAAACTCACTCAACTCTTGGTTGGATTGTTGTTAACATAGTTAGGAATAGAATAGAGGTATAGTAAACTAGGCAATTTTACATATCTAGAGCAACCTCCTTGGATCGATACTTGGCTACTTAGCCACTTTATTACTTGTTTGACCACGTGCACTTGCGTGTCGGTTGATAATATTTAATACTAACCGAATCAGCACCGAACAAGTTTTTGGCGCCGTTGCCGGGGAGGCTAGGCGATTTGTAAAATTGTGTTAAGTGTAAATTTACTGTATTTTTGTTTTATTTTCTTAAGTGTTGACAACTTGGTCTTAGTATTTGTTTTAATTCTTTGTTCATTTTAATTTTTCTCTCTTTTGGATACCCTCATTGACATGACATCTTGGAATATAAATGGTGGATACGCATATTTTGGCGAATCTTGCATGAATTGCGGAGGACCCCACTTGTGGCAAAACTGTAACACGTGCAATATATGTGGGTGTCAATATGGCCATTGGGGTGATTGTCCAAAGGCATATTCCCCTCCCCCAAGCCCCTACTATGATCCTTTTGTTGTTTTTGCTGAATATAGGCATGTTGAAAATGAGGACTTGGGACGCCAAGTTCAAATAGAGGACATGATGAAACAACTCCTGGAGCAATCAGAAGCAATGAAGGAGTCGGTGGTAGAATTGATAATTCAGAAAAAGGAGAATGCAGAGCTTGTAAGCAGGATGAGCATCAAACTCACGGAGATGTGTGCTGAGGCTGAAGCTTATGATAATTCGCAGGTGACAGTTTTAGCCGATATTCAAGAGGAACTATAAGAGGAATACAAGGGTGAATTCTTGGATGAAGCCCAACAATTAGAATCTCTTGAGTGTCCCCGTGATGGGCTCACACTTATGGAAAACCCATTCTTGGGAGAAGAGTTAGCGTATCCCCCAGTCAACTTTAATGGTGAGATAGATGTCGATGTCGAGAAGGTATATACAAGTAAGGAGGTTAAGCAAAATGCAGTTTCAGAGTTGAGGTGTATTGGACCACACTCTATGCATTTTTCAACATTAAATTTGGTTGACAACATAGAAATAGAGTCTTCCAAGTTTGTAGAGAAATGTCTAGAGGAGGACCAAGCACCATATATTTTGAAATTTGCTAACTCAGAAAGACAAAATGACTTCGCTTACTTAAGGACCAATAAATGCAAAAGGCAACATCTACTGTTTGGTCCTTAAAATTTTTCACCACCACCCCTGGAGCATAAGAGGAAATTAGAAAAGAAATTAGGGGTGAGATTCATATCCTCAAGGTGGAGGAAAAAGTGGGGAAACTTGGTACGTCAAGCCGCGACGTTAAACCAGGCGCTGAACGGGAGGCAACCCGTGAAAAATATATTTTTTCTTTTTTCTCTTTCTTTAGTGTAATTTTATTTTATTTTATTTTATTTTCTTTTTCTTGACTAGGTTTAGAATTGCATTTTAATTAGTAATTTTTATTTTTTAGTAGGGAAATCTATTAATTTAACCAATTTTTGTTTAGTGAGGTAATTTTCAGGTATACTGGAGGAAAAATACTTGGAATCGAGGAAACGAGGCGAGGTATGAAAAATAAAATTTGATGGTGAAACAGAGCACTGGCGCGTTGGCGCCGTGTCACGGAGGCAATGCTCCGCGTTGGCCTCCGTGACACGTTGAAGGCAAATCTGGATTTTTCAAAATTCCAGTAAGCCAACGTGTTGGCTCCGTGTCATGGAGGAGGGGCTCCGCGTTACCCTCCGTGACACGTTGCCTTTATCCAGTGTCGGGTCACACCGGGTTTTCGGGTGACCCGCATGTTTTCTTAATAAAAACCCCCGATTTCGCCCCTATTTTCCCCATTCCCTCTTCCCTCCGCGACCAAACACCCATTCCCCTACCCCCAAGCTCCGTGCCACGTTAATAGGCAAGGAAAACGTCAAGTTTTCGTCGATTCTTCAAATCCAAGGTATGTTTTCATCGTCTATCTCAAATATTTGGCGATTTTTGTCAATTTTGAGCATGTGAGGTGAGATATATCACCCTAGGTAGAAATTAAACATGATGTGAATTATTTTGTGATTGATTATGTTCGGATTGTTGTAGTTGACGTTTGAACTTATCGATTGATTGAATAATTCGATTTTGATTGTCGAATTGTATTCTAGGGCTTGGGGTTGTTGAATTTTAACTTGGGTAACTTGATAGTTTGACGAAATTGATGTCGGGGTGTGTTTATTATTTGAGATAAGTCGTGGTAAATATTGTATAATTATTGAAAGATGACTAATTCTCGAATTTTTGTGGGAAATTGCGTAATATGTGAATTGGTTGAATTGTTTAGATTAGTTGTATATAAAATGTTTGTATTGTTGTTTCTATTTTGTTGTTGTTATTGTTGCTAAGGGCTATGGGTGAATAGCTGTCGATAGTAGGATTGGGTTAGCTGTATGAAGTCTGAGTAGTTCGCTAGCCGTTATGCTGTCGAATTTCTGTGAACGCACTAAGCAATATGTTTATAGTTGATTGTGTTTGGGGTGTAAATAGAGCTATCCTTGCTAAAATGTTGTAAATATTGTTAAAGACTAAGGGTGGGGTAAATTTTGTTTAACCCGACCTTAGCCGAAGCTAACAAGTTTTTAGCTTAACGTTGTGCTTGTTTGTGTAAATTGACAGGTACAATGGCCAGCCGACAAGATAAAGGCAAGGGTGCTTCAACTTCAGGCACCGGCAGAAAAAGAATGAGATTGGGCACGGCTGTCCCAGCTGCACCTGCTGTTCCACGCGGTCAACACCGCTGATACAGAACACGATGGGTTACCGAGGAAGGGAAGAAGTGGTACGCAAAGCATAGGGAGAACAAATACTTCCCGGAGGAACATATTGCAAGGGAACCACTTGCACAGGAGTTCCCTCGCATTGTACAGAGGATTGAGGCAACTGGGCTCAACTTTATCTATCAGGAGCCCAAGGAGTGCAACCTTCACTTGGTCCGGGAATTCTACGCCAACTGGAACCCGGCCATCAGGAGCCATACTATTAAAATCAGAGGGCAGATTGTCACTCTGGAACCCCAGCAGTTTAATGCCATCGTGGGAGCGCGGGACACAGACGCCCACGTCCTCCGCCAGCTAAACATCACCCCATCGTACGCCGACATCAGACGTACGTTGTGTGGGGCTCGATCCACAGCCCGATGGTGTAGACACAAAGAGAGGGGTTACCACCAGACTCTGCCTTATTCGCAGATGAACAGGGAGGCCAGAATCTGGCTAAAATTTGTATGTTCATGTTTGATCCCGGGAGTTCATATGACAGACGTGACCTGGGACCGTGTCTGTTTGGTGTATGCCCTTATGAAAGGGCTTGAGATTAATGTGGGGGCGGTCATAATATCCGCCATGAAGAGAGCCAGACTACACCAGGGCCACAGATACGGGTTTGGCGGACTCATCACCACCTTCCTCCGAGGCCTCGACGTTGAGGAAGAAGCCTTGGATTACATTCCGCAGTTGGAGCGGTGGGCCCTCGATGTGACGAAGACCAAGGCCCCCGACACTACACACGGACCTGTGCTGACTCTGGGCCAGCGACATGCTCGTGACGACCAGTATATGGCCCGTATGTTCGGCATGCAGATGCTGCAGCTACGGATAGGTGGGAGACCATCCACCGAGGATGAATTATGGCAGCTGGAGCTGGACTACTCCTTTGGCGAGAACGCCAGAGCCTTATGCAAGGTGGGGCCAGCCTTCCTGGAGCCGACTGATGACGATGTCCCTACTGATGAGGAGACACGTCGTGAGGACTCCGATGTGGAGTTCGATGACGACGATGGAGCTGATTCAGATATGGGCGACGTGGCCGCAGCACCGGATGAGGAAGTCGAATATTTCGACTGAGCAGGGAGTTACACCACCCATATGTTGTGCTTTGTATTGTTGTGAACACTGGGGACAGTGTTCGATTTAAGTGTGGGGTGGGGAGTAGTTAGGTGATGGGTCATAGGCTCTAAATTTGCTGTATAATTTTTCCTTGACGTTTATGTGTGTCTGTGCTTTCCCTATTGTTGTGAACTGATTTGTGATTTACGTGTATATATTTGTTTGTGTCTAATGATGTGTGTTTTTGAAAGTTATGGTTGCCTTTGTAAATATTTTGTAAATTTTGTAAATATTTTTTTTTCTTTAACGATATGATCGATATTTTTCAAAATTTTTGCGAAAAGATTTTGCACTTATCAAAATGTTTTGTAAATATTTTCTATCGAAATGATCGATGTGTTGCAAAAATTTTTGAAGTTTTATTTTTGGGTTTCTCGGAGTTTGTTTTCGGTTCTTTTACCGAGAATAGTCCCATTGAACCGATGTCATAGTTAGTGACCGTTTCCTATGATGGATGGATGACGACCGTCTTAAGGGAAATGTAGTCGATAGGACTAGATGTTTTGTTTTTAGTTTCTTTGGTGGATTGCATCAATAAACTGTAGTTGCTTATGGTTGCTAAAATTTCGTTGCGTGTTGTAATTGATGTTCAAAATGTGAAAATGATTCGTTTGAAAGCATGCAATTTTGTAAATATGTTGAGTTACCTAGGCTATAGAATTTGGTTCATTATGATTGAGGCTTAATCTTGAATTCATGTAATTGACTAATTAAAGAGTCTGTGAATGCATCTTGATTCGAGCATGTGCATGAAGTGTGAGTGAGGTTTTGCTATTCCATGTCATTGTGAATTGTCTAGAACTTGCCTGGCGTGTATACAAAACGAAATGAAGGAGGTGTAGTGTCGGAAAGGATGTAGTCATTTCTTTGTTTTAACCGTTAGTTTCCATTTTTTTCTTGTCAAATTCTACCTTTTTATATGTTGTATACCCTAGTCAACCCGTTGAGCCTTTAGCCGATTTCTTTCTTTTGTCCAGAATTGTATGAACTAAGCTTTATTCCTTCTTTTCATTAGCCTTAAAGTCTATAAGAAGCTCTTAAGCGCTTACAAAGAACAGAAAATGTTTCCCAAAGTGTTAAAGAGTGAAAAGAGTGAATAGAAAAGAAAAGCAAAGTGAGGAAAGAAAAGATGATGTTGAAGAGGCACCAGTTGTAATTAAATGATAGTGAGGGTACATGAAAACCCTCTGTTTTGTGTCAAGTGTGCCTGATGAAATGGGCTATATGAAAGTAAACCAGCATGAATGGGAGAAAAAGAGAAAAGAGAGGAACAATGTCCATGAGTCGATGGGAATGAGTTGAAAAGGCGCTTAGGGATGCTAGCGACTATTATTGGCTAATCCAATATATATATACTAGATCCATAGCCCAGTTACAACCCATTAAAAGTCCTATTTGATCCTACATTGCATTTCTTTATATTAGTGGAGTAATACACTAAGGGCAAGCCTATGGGTCATGACATGATGCATGTGAATTCTTTTGGGAGAGAGAGTGAAATTAATTTTTATATGCCCCTACTTGCATGTTTGTGTGCTCCACGAACATAAAAGGGGAAATTTCTCTCGAGTTGTGAGGGTACATGCTTGATGAAAGATTGATTTTCGTGTCAGATTTCTTGATTAGTTGATTTGCATGAGTTTGCCGATATCAAGAATCAATTCTTAAAAGTTTAGGAAGCCTCGATGTATTAAGGTCATTGTCTTGTACGACCAAGCATGTTTTCTTGATGATTTGCAAGAATTGAATAATCGGTATGACCGTAGCGTAAAATGTTGCACCATAGGGATGAAGGTTGGGATGTAATTTGCATGAGTTGTGTATGTGTTGTTCGAGGACGAACAAGGATTTAAGTGTGGGGTAAGTGATCTTGGGCAGATTTATATGCCCAAGTGATACTCAAACGTATCATTTTTACCTTGTTTGTTGTGCAATGTGTATATAATATCATGTATTTGGTAATAAAATGCGAATTTATACTAACCAACATGATTAGCATTTGTTTTGCAGGATAATGTGATTTTTAGGAGCTAAAATGTGTGTTGGAACTATGTCGGAGTTGGACTTGGATGCGAGCGTGGAAAAGACCTTGGATGGCACATTTTACACTGGCTCCGCGATGGAGCCGTGCCACGCTGCCATCGCGGTAGCACACTGCCTGGGCAGAAATTAATTAGGCAATTTCTAGTGCGCTTGCGCGTCAGTTCCGTGGCACGGAGATAGGCCTCCGCGATGGCCTCCGTGCCACGTTGAGGCCAATTATCCGGACCCTGCAATTTCCAGAGAGGGTCCGCGTCCACGCCGTGTCACGGAGGCAGTGCTCCGCGTTGGCCTCCGTGACACGTTGCTTGTTATTCCGGGAAAAATTTCTCACTAGTATAAATAGCACACTTAGGTTTATTTTTAATCAGTTTTTAGTTTTTAGACTGAGTTCAGAAGTGGAGAGCAGGATGTGGGTTTGTGGCAGTTGAAGAATAGAAAAGCTAAGAGTTTTTTTCTCTTCCTTTCTTCTTTCCTTCAATTGTATGCATGATTTACACTCATTTTAGGATGATTAATCCAAGAATGAGTGGCTAATTCCCTTCTTTGCTGAGGTTTTGAACTTGTGTAATGAATTTTGGTGATAATTGATATGGTTTCTTCTTCTTCTTGCATGTTGTTCTATTAATTCTTGTGCTTACTACATTATTGATTGGCCACCATTAATGTATATCTAAAAAGTCCAATTTCACTCGAGAGAGCACGAAATTGGAAAGTTGTGAATTAATAGGGTATTGTTCTTAACTTGATTTGGGAAAATTGGGTTTTGATGTGCTTTCCTGATAGAAATATACTTGAAAGCCGTATTAGTCAATTTAGGAACCGGAATTGTAGTGCTAGGTCATAAATTGCATTTGATCATAGAAATGTAGACGGATGGTTTATGATTCTAAAGTGAAATTAAATACGAAAGTTTTAATTTCTAGGCAAACGTTCTTGGCTAGCAACATAAAGAAGAGGATGACCAAATTATCATGATTATCAAGTTCATTACTCGTTCTTAACCTTGGCATGTGCATATCCATTGTCTAAATTCAAAAGTAAATAGTTGTTACTAATTGTAGTATATAAATAGTTTAGAAACAAAAACTCACTCAACTCTTGGTTGGATTGTTGTTAACATAGTTAGGAATAGAATAGAGGTATAGTAAACTAGGCAGTTTTACATATCTAGAGCAGCCTCCTTGGATCGATACTTGGCTACTTAGCCACTTTATTACTTGTTTGACCACGTGCACTTGCGTGTCGGTTGATAATATTTAATACTAACTGAATCAGCACCGAACAGCTGGCTGCTCGATCAATCACGAATTGAGTGCCAGTTGTGCCCTACCCCAGTTTCGGGGCATGAAAAACTTGGTATCAAAGAGAAGTCATGTCCTAGGGAGTCCATAAAGCCATATCTCATACAGGCTTTCTTATGAGTATTTTCTGCACCATTCTTATAATCAGGAGGCTAAAGGACATCTAGGAATTGTTTCACTTCTTTTACTAACAGTTCATGCTATAGAGCTAGGTCATAAGTACTGCGATATCTAAATCATGTTATTGATTCAGAGTATGCCTGTCATGAGAAACATGACTATGAGGTTAATTGGCAAAACCGTAGGAGAGGGTACTAGTCGCCCTCCAGTTGATTAGAGAGATAGATTAGAGGCTCAGAGTTAGTCTCCTATCCCAGCTATTACAGTTCATCCAGCCCCAGTTAGAGTAGTGGCAGATAGACCACCAACTCCTCCCACACCAGCAGTACCTAAGTATGGTAGAGTGACAGACCCTCTCGCGCCTGTGGTACCTATGGTTGTTCCAGAAGGATAGGGTCTAGAGGGAGTTGTTCAACTAATGGCTACTATAGTCGCAGGCCAGGAGAGGCGAATGGAGGAGATAGAGAGAAACAGAGGCTAGGAAAATGAGATTTCCAAGGCCCACAAGTTCTTGAGTTTGATCCCTCCCATATTCCCCATATGAAACCCGAGCGAGGATCCTCAGGATTTTATTGATCAGAATTATAGGGTGTTGAAGGTGATGCGAGCTACAGTGACTGAGGATGTAGAGTTATCAGGCTTCAGACTACATGATGTGGCTATATGATAGTATGAGTCTTAGGCTCGACCCAGAGGAGCCGATGCACTACTAGCTGAGTGGGAAGAGTTCTCTGAGGCCTTTATGCACCATTATTTGCCTCGGGATCTTTGCACTACTTTCCAGGTATGCTCCGCACATAATTCAAATGATAGAGGATAGAGTTCATCGGTTCGTGTTAGAGCTAGGGTGTCACGCCCCACCTTGAGAGGCGTAACTAACACCTAATGCGACACTGGAGTCTGACCTAACCTGGCTGGACACATGCACTTCTAGTGCATGCTAGCAGCACATACCAAGTAAAAAAACGACTATATCTCAGCTATAAACACAACCTCGAGCTAAAAAGGCCATACAACAAACCTGTAAAGAAATAGCTAACCCAACAGTTACAATCATCAGAGGATACTATGCGGGCCGACAAGACCACCATACTATCTAAGTTATAACAAAAGGAAAAAATAGGTAGTCATGCATAAACAATGGACAACAAGGCTTCTAATAGATAGCTAAACCAGGACCCACACGGCCAACACATAAGCGTAACATATATAGGCCCCACACAGCCAACAATGCACAACTAGCTAGGAACTGAAGACTGTGGTCTACAAGCCTCTAAGAGTGATAAATATTGGTTCGGACAGGGCCTCGTCCTCCCCAAAAACTATGCAACAAAAGACAGGCAAACCTTGACTGTTTGGCGACTCCGAATGAAAGATGCTGACCTATTTGCTGACTCTAAATGCTGCAAAAGAAGGTCCTAAAACCTGTCTGTCTAAACATGCAGGCAAGTATGCAGCGCCCAATGCATGAGCGTCAGTATAATATGTACCTAATATGTAAGGCAGTAATAATAATTAAATAGAAGCTAATAAAGAACTGAAAGTAATCAGCGAAAAGGAGCAGAAATTAACCAATATGCTTTTATAACCATAGCCTGCATCTAGTAGACAACTACACAAATGACAGCGTAAACTGTACGATTATATATTCATAAGCTATATCTAGCATGCAAGTGTATAAACAAGAACCTAACCCGGCCCCCATAAGCCTGGAAGATACAATCATCACAGAGATAACCTACCTGGGCCCCATAAGCCCCGATAGGCGCAAATAAGTCTATATACCCCTACTGGTACCCATGAGGCCCTGCAAATAAATGTAACTGAACATACCTGGTCTCTTGAGACTGTACCGAAGCCTTCTGGACTCTTGTAACTGAGTTCAATCCTTTCGGGCTCCTATGACTGCACCGCGAGCACACAAGGCTCTACGAAGGGTCTGTAATGCCACTGCGGCATAGAAGAAGTCCATAAGTGAATAGACTTCAATATGGTCCCGTAGGATTCACTTTAGTCCTTACAGACAATATCTGGCTCAATAGGCGATTAAGTAGCTCCGTAAGGGATACAACGTCATAGGATTGTAAGCAATCTATAATCCATAAGCATTAGCAGCATCATAGCTCCATCAGCAGTGTATAGCTCCGTAAGTAGTTCGTACAACTAGCAGCCTCTTAGCCATTCATGGCAAGAGGCAGTATGAAACATGATCTACCCCAACAAGGGATACTATGCTAGAATCTACATATCTAGTCACTCAAAAAGGCATATCTAGCCTCATAGGCCTAACGCGACCGCTACTCTTTCCTAAGATAATCTATATAGCTGCCAATAGGCCCACCTCGTCTGCTTATTCCCGATCAGAGGATGTTGGAAATGATTACGACCTCCGTCGACTTAGATGGAAATAGACTAGGTCTGAATGACCTAGGCGATAGTCTAAAGGTCATGCTAGGGCAAGGATAGCTCGTAAGCAAATCGTATGGTCACATGCAGCTAACTATTTAGTTACTTCGCTTAGAATAACTGTAAGGCTGCTACCAATGACATGCTACTAAGCAGTTAATCCTAACTTCCCATAGGCAGTTTACTATAATTCTTAGCCTGAAGGTAATGCTGTGATACTATGGTTCTAGTCCCCTAGATGTCAACTTGGTCTGTCCAGGCAACATATAGCTCCCTCAAGATATTCATAGCCCCGGAGGTGATGTATATCTGGATCTAGCCCTTCACAAAAACATATACGTAGGCGTCTGTAAGAGTATCCAGGGGCATTGGCCCCACATCTGATCCCTGACAAGTTTTTCAACTTAAGATGTTACTTAGTCTATCAGATTCCTAACAACTGGGATGGTTTCCTGAGTGACCTATACAACAAGCAGTAAGTTAAATGAAGCTAATGGCCACCGACAATAGCCAATCATATAGAAGGCTATTACTTAGTTCATTAGGCAACCCTGGTGCCATTGACTCGAACGTAAGACAATCCTATCAAGGTTCTAGCCGTGGAGGCGTCAAGGTACGCCAGTAGCCTACAGGCGAGCTTTATTGTTTATATAGGCGTCAAATACAAAGTTATATAGCTCAGTTGCACCCTATGCTGTCCAACTTTACCAAGTTAGGCCCAACAGCTAACAAAAGCTTCTAAGGCCTTGGTACAATAGTGAGACATCATACTCCCACTAATACTGTGAATAATTGAATAGGGAAATTTCTATGACGCTCCTAGCGTCCGTCACATTGTGTATATTCTTTCCCAACAGGGAATACTATGATATAATATCAATTAGTCTCATAGCAGCTAACCAAAACATATATAATCAGTATCTACTTGTAGCAGCCAATCACAACATATATACTTACAACTTACAAAAGTGTAGGTCGTATCAACTACACGACGAGAATAACTTGGCGAAGAGATAAGCCTTAACATACCTTAATTGTCGATTTCTGCTCTCCCAATCCTGTTCCAACCTGAAGCTGGTAATTCCACCAAATTGAAACCCTTATGCTGAGAAAATAAGGCTATTTTTAATGCTAGGGCTCGGTAAATAACAATAACCTTTAAGCATATTAACTACAATTCAAACTCTATCCAATTCAGCTGAAAGCTTATAAACTCCCGAGAGTTTAGAAGGTAGAAATGCTTACCTATTAGCCACTTAGGATTCAATTAGAAGTGATTTCTACAACTTTTACTCGGCGGAGTTCCAATAATTCAAGCGAGATTTCAAGAAATAATTACCTAAGAAGCATTGACGTTTGGAGGTGATTAGACGGCGTAAATTAGCTTCTAAAAGTGAAAACCCTCGTGGAATCTCAGCCTAACCCGCTCTCTACTGATGAAATATTTTTAAATGATATGAAAATCTACACTTAAACTTATATATACTTGAGGCGGTTGGGCAAGGTCCGTGGCGCACCCCCTAATACGTTGCTTTATGGGCACAACACGCCTCCCAACACGAGGGATAGAGGTCCACTATGCGGTAACCAGTGTGGCCTGCCTCCGACCTTCTTCCACCTAGTAGTTTGATACCATGCTTGTATGTTCATTCCCCGGGCCCTTGCTCACATGCGTCGTACTCCAAAACTCTCAACATACATACACATGTATCAGTTAAATGATAGAAACTTAGGAGGTGTAACATAAGGCTTCATATAGCTCGAGATTTTTGGGGATATCTAGTTAGGAGAACATGGACATTGCACGTATTTAGGCTTTCGACCAAAGGGTGGAGGATTTGGTTCATCAATTATGGGATACTCAGAGATAGAGGGAGCAAAGGAAGAGAGCTAGGACCGTGGGTTCTTACAGAGGGAAATAGAGTGACTCAGGGGCTCAGTCATCTAGGTAGTAAGTTAGGACTATAGGGAGTGCCCCACCTCAGTTTTAGGGATAGAGAAAAGACTAGGGACAAGCTCCATCTATCTTTCGACTAAAGGATCCGGTGGGGCAAAGGAGGCCACCATTGCCTTTTTGTCCTCAGTGTGGGAGATCCCATCTAGATTAGTGTCGTTAGGTGTATAATGTATAATATCATTTGGGCAGCCAGGGCACTTTATGAAGGATTATTCAAATAAGGTCAAGGCGGATCAGACACGAGTAAAGCGATCAGCTGTTGCTTCGTCATCATCAGTTCGACCTCCCAGACCTAATCCTCAGTTGGAAGCAGTCCATGGCAGAGGCATAGGGAGAGAGGCTTCTAGTTTTGGGGCAGCCTAGAATCGATTTTTTGCTTTGGGTTGTCGACAGGACCAGGAGGTCTCACCTGATGTTATTATAGGTACTCTGATTATTTATTATAGTGTAGTATATGTATTGCTTGGTCCTAGTTCTACACTCTCTTATGTTACACCTTTGGTTACGAGTCAGTTTGAGATAGTCCCTGAATTACTGTCTATACCATTTGTTATTTCTACCCTAATTGGCGAATATGTGTTAGCTAGATGAGTTTAGCGAAACTGTGTTGTATTGGTATGTGATACACCGACCTTAGTTAATATAGTTAAGTTTGAAATGGTTGATTTTGATTTCATTATGAGTATGGATTGGTTGGTGACGTGTTATGCTTATGTTGATTGCAGTGCCGAGGTTGTTAGATTTCCATTTTCCCAGCGACCTAGTCTTGGAATGGCAAGGTAGTGCCACTATGCCTAAAGGTAAGTTTATTTCATACCTTAAGGCTTGGAAATTGATATCCAAAAGGTCGTATTTCTCACTTGGTTCGGGTATGAAATTTGGGACGTGAGCTTGTGACTCTCCACTCAGTTTCTATTGTAATAAGTCCCCCGAGGTCTTTCCAGAGGAATTGCCTGGAATTCCTCCTGAAAGGGAGATAGATTTTACTATTGATTTACATCCAAGAACTCAGTTGATATCTATATCTCCATATAGAATGGCCCCCGCAAAACTAAAAGAATTAAAGTAGCAATTGAAAGATTTGCCCGAGAAGGTTATATTGGGGTGCACTAGTGTTGTCTGTGTGAAAGAAAGATGGGTCGTTTAGAATGTGCATTGATTATAGGAAGATGAACAAGGTAACCATTAAGAATAAGTATCTGTTTCCCAGGATTGATGATTTGTTTGATTAGTTACAAATTGCCAGATGCTTTTCAAGGATTGATTTGAGGTCTGGATAAAATCAACTTCGAGTTAGGGAAGTTGATATACCTAAGACTACTTTTAGGACCCGGTATGACCATTGTTAATTCCTGGTGATACCATTTGTGCTTACTAATGACCCAACGACTTTTATGAACTTGATGAATCGGGTGTTTAGGCCATTTATTGATGTATTTGTGATCATCTTCATTGATGATATTTTGATTTACTCATGATTAGAGGCCGAGATGCAGATCATCTAAGAGTAGTATTGCAGACTCTCCAGCAGCACAATTTATGCTAAATTTTCTAAATGTGAGTTTTGACTGATATCTGTAGCTTTTCTTGGCCATGTGATTACAACAGAAGGTATAAGGGTGGATGGCCAGAAAATAGCAGTTGTGAAGAACTAGCTTAGACCATTGAATCCTATAGAGGTTCGTAGCTTTCTTGGGTTAGCAGGTTATTACCACCGATTTGTGGGATGTTTCTCTACCATCTCAGCATCATTGACAAAGTTGACTCATAAAGCAGCTAAGTTTCAGTGGACAGAAGAATGTGAGCGGAGTTTTTGGGAGTTGAATGATAGGCTAACTTTAACACCTATCCTTACTCTTCCAGAGGGTGTCGAGAGTTATGAGGTGTATTATGATGCTTCTAGAGTTGGGCTAGGTTGTGTTCTGATGCAACACATCAAGTTTATTGATTACGCCTCTAGATAGTTGAGGAAGAATGAGCAAAATTATCGTACCCATGACGTTGAGTTTGCCGCAGTGGTATTTGCATTGAAGATTTGGCGCTGCTACTTATACGGGGTACATGTTGATATCTTCACAGATCATAAAAGCCTCTAGTACTTGTTTCAACAGAAAGAGTTGAATTTGAGGCAAAGAAGATGGTTAGAGCTACTAAAAGATTATTATGTGAATAGCTTGAATCATTCAGGCAAGGCAAATGTTGTAGATGATGCACTAAGTCACAAGTCCATGGGATTGAAATGGCGAATACTGTACAGTAGTTGGATGACTTACAAATTCGGTTACTAGATTCATGAGATAGGGGTGTTGTTGTCCAAAACACAGCAGAATCATCCTTCGTAGTGGAAGTTAAGAAATGACAATATGATGATGCAGAGTTGGTCTTACTGAGAGGCAATATACCACAACAGAAGTAGAGCCTATTTATTGCGGACCGGACAAAGTTCTTAGATACCGGACTGTCTTTTTGTGCCTAATGTGTGTGAGCTACGGGAACAAATTATGAATAAAGCTCATTACTCTCGACATTTAGTACACCCAAGTGCCACAAAGATGTATCATGACTTGAGGCAGCTATATTAGTGGAAAGACATGAAAAAGGACATCATAGGTCTTGTGACTCAGTGTCCTAATTACCAACAGGTGAAGGTTGAGAACCAGAGGCCTGGATGTCTAATGCAGGATATAGAAATTCCAACCTATAAATAGGAGGTTATTACTGTGGATTTTATTACAGGATTGCCTCAGACGAGCAGAAACCATGATTCTATCTGGATAATAGTTGATAGATTGACTAAATCAGCTCACTTCGTGCCAGTCAGGACTACATATGCTGTAGAGGCGTATGCTATGAATTATGTATGGGAGATAGTTTACCTACATGGGGTCCCCTTATCCATTATTTCTGACGGAGGTGCTCAGTTCACAACAAACTTCTAGAAGTCTTTCTAGAAAGGCCTGGGCACTTAGGTAAGCCTCAGTACCGCATTTCGTCCTTAGAAAGACTAACAGGCTGAACGCACCATTAAGATGCTTAAAGATATGCTGCATTCCTATGTTTTAGATTTTGGCAAAAGTTGGGATGATCATGTTTCCTTGATTGAGTTCGCCTATAATATCAGCTAGCAGGCGAGTATTTGGATGGCCCTGTATGAAGTTTTATATGTGTGAAAGTGCAGGTCGCCAATGGGATAGATAGAACTTAGTGAGGTAGATTTGTTGGGGTCAGACATAGTGCAACATGCTATTGATAAGGTAACTCTTATTAGAGATCGACTTCAAATGGCCCAGAGCAGGTAGAAGACTTATGTGGATGTACGCCATCGAGGGCTGGAGTTTGCTATTGATGATTATTTTTCCTGAAAGTGTCACCTATGAAAGGCGTCATCTGATTAGGCCAAAAGGGCAAGTTGAGCCCTATATATGGTGGGCCTTATAGAGTTATCTACAGGATAGTCAGAGTAGCCTATAAGTTGGAGTTTCCACCAGAGCTAGCAGCAGGACACCCAGTATTTCATGTGTCGATATTGCGGAAGTTTATAGGAGACACAACCCATGTTACGCTTGTCGATGATGTCCAGATTTCTGAGATGACCAACACCGAGGTCCCAGTTGCTATTCTTGACAGGCAAGTTAGGAAACTTCGGGCGAAAGAATTTACCTCGGTTAAAGTATTGTGGTGAATAATAACATTGAGGAAGTCATTTAGGAGGCTGAGGAAGAACTGAAGAATAAGTATCCTCACCCGTTGTAACACCCCGGATAATTTGAGTGATAAATTCGTAGCTTCGAGGTAGGACTAAGTGTAACTAGTAGGCTAAGAAGGAAATGTTATGAGTTATTTGATTCACTCTAAGATTTTATTTAAGATTTGATGTCGATCAAGTTGTAGAATGAAATTAGGCAAAAGTTCTCGCAAAATTTAATACTTGTGATTCCCTGAAATTTAGGTCAAATGTCTTGAATCTTTTCTCCCAATCTATAAGGAGTTAGGGGAGTGTGTGTCCTATCAAATTAAATTTCTATGAGCCTAGTTTCCAGTGGATCAAATTGTTCGTCAATCCAACTTTGGAGTAGAGAAATATTTGCATTTACGCATGACCACACAAGAAGGCTCGTCACAAGGGTCTAAGGAGTTGGAGGACTATAAAATGCCCCTTGGTCGGTCAGTTGCCTTATTTTCTCATTTTTCAAAACCTCTCATGTCCAGAACCTCTCTCAAGTTCATTCCATGGTGTTTTAAGGGTTTTGGGGCCAGAAATCATGGCTCAACATGATTTTGATATCGAATAGGCGGGAATTGAGTGTAACCTGCATTTTGGTGCTTTTCTTTGGTATTGTGGCGGCTGTTTTGTGAAGTTGTGTTTTTGTAAGCTTTTATTTTGGAGTTGCCTTGGTTATCTAGGTTTTTTATAGGTGTGTTTGATCGTGGGCAAAAATAGCATGCCCGAGTGATGCTTTATACCTTAATTTAGTCTTGTTTATCTAAGTTATTTTATACATTTTCATGTGATTTTATGTAAATGTGAATATATACTAACCAACATGATTAGTCCTTGTTTTTGAAGGTAAATAATGCATTTGAGGAACTAATTCATGATTTGGTGAAGTGGAGGAATGGAATCAAGAGCAAAACGTGAAAGTCAACAAGAAAACATGCAATAACTGGCACCCTGCGCGATAGGGGCCGTGGCACGCTGCTAACGCGGCAACACTTGGCCAAAAATTGCATTTTTTGGCACATTCCAGTGAGGGTACGCGTTACCAACGTGTCACGGAGGTTAAGTAGGGCGTTCAGCTCCGTGACACATTGTTGTTCCACCACAGGCCAAATTTTGCAATTTTTCAGCATAGTATAAATTGAACCCTTAGCTCCTAAAATCATTGGGTCACGATTTTATTCAGAAAAACCACCTAGGAGTGAAGGGAGAAGTGGGAGAACTCATCTAGGGTTTATCAAATTCCCTTCTCATCTACCAAATTCATGTAAGTATGTTAGTTTAGTATTAGTTAATTGTAGTTTTACGAACATGAATGGCAAGAACCCTTCCTCTAGGGTTGAAGCCATGAATTATGATTGTGATTTTATGAAATTGATTTGGAATTAAGTTATTATTTGTTGTTTTCGTCTTGCACTCTGGATTGTTGGTTGTTTTTATGATTGATCACCACGAAAGCATATTTGTTAGCTTGAGTAATAGCTTGAGAAAGCATTACCTAGGTCAGGACATGAGAATGTAAGGAGCATGTTTGTATCTCGGGAGAGATTTTTGTGTCAGGATAGAAATATACCTAACACCATGCTTGGTTGACACACGGGGGTTATGAAAGACCAACTTGGGATGTCACATCACCACTCGAAGAAGTAGTTGTGAGGCTAAGTTGAGTTAAATGGTTAGACGCACGAAAGTCCCTAATCGTTTCCCCGTAAACCACAACATAATTGATTGCCCGCGACTAGAAAATTAAACTCCTCGCTTACAATGATGCAGTGAGGCTAGATTGCCGTGTTTAGAGGCTCGAAAGACCATAAACATGCAATTCTAATTATGTGAAATAACAATTGATAGTTCCATGCTTAACCCTTTGCAAATCGTAGTATCACATGATTAATTGGTTTTAACTCTATGTTGCTCCTAGAGTAATTTCAGAATACTTCGTTGACCCAAACTTAGACTTAATTAATCTCAATCAAAAATGTCTATAACCAACACTTGAGTTATTTAAGATCACAATAGAAATGGATAGTTAGAGGAATGGGTCCAGTCCCTGTGGGTTCGACAATCCAGTTCTTAAAAAGGGCCACTATATTACTTGCACGACCCGTACACTTGCGGACGCGCGAATCGGGCACGTCAAGTTTTTGTCGCCGTTGCCGGGGACTCGGCGAAGTTTTGATAATTTATCTATTTTTGTGTGATTTTTGAATTTCCTTAAGTGTTGAGAAACTTGGTCTTAGTGTGCTTAATTGCAGGTGACAGGTTGTCCTGCCGAGCTGGCTAGAAATAGAGAGCTTGTGGAACCGTTGCTGGAACCTGAACGTCAAATCCATTTGCAAAGGAGAGTAGCTCTAGAGCAAAAGCTGAAGAGACTTCAAGAAAAGGTACAACAACAACCACCCGCGGGACAAGTACAATTGTCATCAGAAGCAATGGCAGCAAGACCAGTTCGCGAAGTGGCAATCCCACTAGCGACGAATGTGACCTCTAGCATCCGTAAACCGGAGCCTGGAGGGAACTTTGAGCATAAACAGAACATGGTGCAGCTGTTACATTCTAGTGGTAAATTCACTGGGATGGCACATGAGGACCTGCAGCAGCACCTACAGAGCTTTTTAGAGTTTAGTGACACGTTTGTCCCCACCGGCGTGTCCACAGATTATGTCCGACTTACCCTCTTCCCATTTTCATAGTTGGGAGAGGTAAAAAAAAAGTGGTTGAAGGCTGAGCCACTGAACTCCATAACTTCGTGGAATGACTTGGCTAAGAAGTTTCTTTGCACGGCTAAAGGCAATGTCAAGTCTTCAGCCCGAGTCTAATAGAGGACTTCAAATTGAGAAGAAGTTGGAGAAAGAGAGGAACAGAGTGGAGGCTGTTTCCTCTAAACAGCAAAAGAAAAGGAGATGGTTCTCAAAAGAGAACCCAGGTATGAGGATGTCTTGAAAAGGAAAGTCCACGTCGTGCCATGACGTAAAATAAGGCGCTGCTTGGGAGGCAACCCAAGGGTACCTCAGGTACAATTCGTAATTTTGATTTTTGTGTTGCTTTTGTTATTTTCATTTTGTTTGTGTTTTTGGTGGAAAGTTAAGCACAGATGGAGGGAAGTCTGAGTACCAAGACGGTGGAAGCTAAAGAGCATGGAATAGAAGAAGTGTGGGGTCGAACAGCCATCTCTGGAACTTGAAATGAAAGCATGCTTTTAGCTTGGCATAGAGGCTCGGGGAGTATTTCTCATCCTTTAAATATTAATTTGAGGCTATGAGGACATAGCAAGACTTTAAGTGTGGGGTGAGAAAAATTTCTAAATTTTTGTGCTTAACAAGTTTTTGGTGAATGTGATGCTTGTGTGAAATTTGGGAGAAATTTGAAAATTTTTTGTGAATTAAGCATGACTTCATCACCTGTTGGTTTTTCTTTTCGGTTCTTTTCCGACGGGGGGGTCTTTGAACCGAAGAATAAAATTTTTTTTTTATTTCCTTTGTTTGTAGATAGTGTCTTTAGTCATAGTTAGGGACTGTTTCCGACGATGGATGGATGACGACCGTCTTGAGGAAAAATTGGTCGATAGGTTTTGGGATTTTGAAACCATAACTAATTGGTGCTTGATGTTCTTGTTATGTGCTATACATGATTGTAAGATGCAAGTATGTTCGGTGTGAAGCATGCAGGTGTATAACTTTGTGTGAGATGCTTAGGCTCTTGAATTTGACTCAATATGATTGAAGCTTAATTCTGAATTCTTGTGATTAGTTGAGTAAGAGTCTGATGAATGTGTCTCGAATTGAGCATGTGCCATGAGTGTAAGGTTTTTGAGTATTCTGTGCTATTGTGGATTGTCTAGAACTTGCCTGGTGTGTTTATAAAACGAAATGAAGGCTGTGAAGTGTAGGAGATGATCTAGGCATTTCTTTGAATGAACCAAATTTTTATCCCTCATTTTACCTACCTTGAGAAATTAATCCTAGTTAGCCCCATTGAGCCTTGAGCCTATTCTTTGACAGCTGCAACATAAGCTTAATCTTTTTTCTTTCATTAGCCGTGAATTTGATCCGAAACTCCTAAGCGCTTAAGGAAAAAATATGAAAGAGTAAAGGAGTGAAAGAAAGGAAAAGTAGCAAGTTGTAGAAGTGGAGAAAAGGACAAAGGTGCACTTGTGTGAAAATGGTTGATTATTATTAAGGAGTTAGAAAACAAATTAATGAATTTTTTTTTATAGAGCTCCTTACTAATAAGCTAAAAGTGCCTAAAGAAAGAGGGAACATAAGAGGAAAAAGAAAGCTGAAAGGAGAAAAAGGTGAAGTAAGGGAAGGGAAGTTCCTAATGAGGGCGTAATGTATTAAAAGCGCTTGGGAAAGTTAGTCACTATTATTGGCCAGAATAGTACCTGCCTCCCTTAGCTTACATTACAACCCATTAAGTCCTACTTGATCTTACATCCACACATCCTTAAATTAGTGGAATAAAACACTAAGGGCAAGCTTATGGGTCATTACATGATGCATGTGAATTCTTTGTGAGAGTGAGCGTAATTCTATTCATGTACCCACAAATGTTGTGATTTAAAAAATTATTTTTGCGTGTGATTGGGTAACTCTCTTTCCGTGAGGGGCACATGTTGAATGAAGGATGTAATTCATGTGGGGTTTCTTAATCAGTTGATTTGCATGAGTTTGCTAAGATTGAGAGTCGATTCTTGAGGTTAAGAAGTCTTAACATAGTTGTACTTCATTTCAATGATCAAATCGTGCATGCTCTATCTTTAGCTTGTTATCTTACGTAATCAGTGTAGCCGTAGCTTGAATATTCTTGCTAAATGAGTTATGGATGAGTCTCCATATGCATGAGATGTAATAGGTTGTTCGAGGACGAACAAGACTTTAAGTGTGGGGTAGGTGATCGTGGGCAAAAATAGCATGCCCGAGTGATGCTTTATACCTTAATTTAGTCTTGTTTATCTAAGTTATTTTATACATTTTCATGTGATTTTATGTAAATGTGAATATATACTAACCAACATGATTAGTCCTTGTTTTTGAAGGTTAATAATGCATTTGAGGAACTAATTCATGATTTGGTGAAGTGGAGGAATGGAATCAAGAGCAAAACGTGAAAGTCAACAAGAAAACATGCAATAACTGGCACCCTGCGCGATAGGGGCCGTGGCACGCTGCTAATGCGGCAACACTTGGCCAAAAATTGCATTTTTTGGCACATTCCAGTGAGGGTACGCGTTACCAATGTGTCACGGAGGTCAAGTACGGCGTTCAGCTCCGTGACACGTTGCTGTTCCACCACAGGCCAAATTTTGCAATTTTTCAGCATAGTATAAATTGAACCCTTAGCTCCTAAAATCATTGGGTCACGATTTTATTCTGAAAAACCACCTAGGAGTGAAGGGAGAAGTGGGAGAACTCATCTAGGGTTTATCAAATTCCCTTCTCATCTACCAAATTAATGTAAGTATGTTAGTTTAGTATTAGTTAATTGTAGTTTTACGAACATGAATGGCAAGAACCCTTCCTCTAGGGCTGAAGCCATGAATTATGATTGTGATTTTATGAAATTGTTTTGGAATTAAGTTATTGATTGTTTTTTTCGTCTTGCATTCTGGATTGTTGGTTGTTTTTATGATTGATCACCATGAAAGCATATTTGTTAGCTTCAGTAATAGCTTGAGAAAGCATTACCTAGGTCAGGACATGAGAATGTAAGGAGCATGTTTGTATCTCGGGAGAGATTTTTGTGTCAGGATAGAAATATACCTAACACCGTGCTTGGTTGACACACGGGGGTTATGAAAGACCAACTTGGGATGTCACATCACCACTCGAAGAAGTAGTTGTGAGGCTAAGTTGAGTTAAATGGTTAGACGCACGAAAGTCCCTAATCGTTTCCCCGTAAACCACAACATAATTGATTGCCCGCGACTAGAAAATTAAACTCCTCGCTTACAATGATGCAGTGAGGCTAGATTTCCGTGTTTAGAGGCTCGAAAGACCATAAACATGCAATTCTAATTATGTGAAATAACAATTGATAGTTCCATGCTTAACCCATTGCAAATCGTAGTATCGCATGATTAATTGGTTTTAACTCTATGTTGCTCCTAGAGTAATTTTAGAATACTTCGTTGACCCAAACTTAGACTTAATTAATCTCAATCGAAAATGTCTATAACCAACACTTGAGGTATTTAAGATCACAATAGAAATGGATAGTTAGAGGAATGGGTCCAGTCCCTGTGGGTTCGACAATCCGGTTCTTAAAAAGAGCCACTATATTAATTACACGACCCGTACACTTGCGGACGCGCGAATTGGGCACGTCAGTGTTGACGTAGGTTGGTGATCTTGGGCATAATAACGTGCCCATGTGCTATTTTATAACTTAATTTAGTCGAGTTTGTCATTTTAATTAATTATATTGTCATGTGATTTTTAATAAATGCGTGCATGAACTAACAAATATTATTAGCTCTTTGTTTTTTAGGTGAAAAATGCTTCGGAGGGGCTAAACTGAATGATACACAAGCAAGAAAGGAGTTGGGAAGGACATGGAGTGATGATCGCAAGAAGTGGACTTCCCAAGCCATCCAGCGTGCCACGTCCGGTAGGGCTGCACGTTAAGCAGCGTGCCACGACAAGGGAATGTCATGTTAGGCACCATGCCATGCGAGGCATGCGAGTTCGAGGAGCAGGTCAAGGCAGCAGCTTCGCGCAGTGGCAACGCGCCACGCTGTGCGAGCTGTGGGACAGGCTCCATGCCACGTCCGATGGCGCCTCGGCAAGGCCAATGCCAATGCAAAACAGTAGCTATCCGTGATAGCTCTGTGTGACGCAGCTTGAGCTGTGCAATGGGCAGAGTGCCATAGAGAAGTTTCATGGCCGGCCAAATTTTGGCAATTCCCACTTAGTATAAATTAATACCTTAGCTGCTAAAACAATTTATCACGAAATATTTTGAGAATAATGGAAGGGAGCGAAGGGATAAGTGAAGAACTCTACCAAGGGTTCATTATTTTTCATTCTGTTTTAATCATTCCTGTATGTACTTCACTTTAAATATGTTTTTAAGTATTTATACGAAATATGAGTGGCTAAAACTCTTCTGCTAGGGTTGAGGCCACATGATATGATTGTAAATGCATGAATTCTTCATTGGTTTGAGTTTTTAGTTGTTGTTTTGTCTTGCATTCTTTATTATCATTGTTTTTATGCTTGATTACCATGAAAACAAATGTGTTAAGCTTAGGTAAAATCTCGAAAGAGTAACCCTAGGCTAGAACATTAGAATGTTGGGAGAAAGTTCTTATCTTTACGATATAATTCGCGATTAGGATAGAAATTATACCTAATTTGCATTTCTTGGTTACTATAATGGGATGAGCTAGAGACCGACTTAGAATTATCACATCACCACTCGTAGAAGTATTTGTGAAGCTAAGTCGGGGTAAATGATTAGAGGTAACAAAAGTCCATAATCAAGGGCACAAATTTCGTAAACTACATCCCTGTATTTAAATTGCTCACGAATTAGGACGGAACATCCCCGCTCAACTATGTAGGTGTGAGACTAGTTTGTTGTGTTTAGAGGCTCGAAAAACCATGAACATAGCGATTTAATTATCTGAGAAAACAACTTAAGTTTTCATACTCGGACCATTGTGAATTGTAGCATTGCATGATTATTTAGCCTTAACTCTAGTTGCTTCATATATTACTTCTCGAGTATTTTGTGATCACCCCTAGACTTAATTAGAATTACCGAAAATTTCTATAATCTACACTTGTGAAGTTAAGTTTAACACTTGAACTTGATAATTCGATGAATTGGTCCAGTCCCTGTGGGTTCAACATCCGGCTCTTAAAAAGGGCCACTGTATTATTTGTACGACCGCACACACTTGCGAGTGCGCTGTAGCGCAACAAGTTTTTGGCGCCGTTGCTGGGGACTTGCGAAATTTAGTGAATCTTTCTATTTTTTGTGTGATTTTTAATTTTCTTAAGTGTTGAAAAACTTGCTCTTAGTCTACTATGTTGTAGCTAACTGGTTGTCTTTGCAGAGCTGGCAAGAACTAGTGAGCTGGTGGAACCATAGTTTCAACCTGAACGACAATTGCATTTGCTAAGGGGGGAAGCTTTAGAGAAAAATTTTAAAAGATTACAAGAGCAATTGCAACAACATCCACTAGTAGGTGAAGCAGAGTTGTTACTTGAGCAAATGGCAGCCTAACCAATTCATGAAGTGGCAATATCACTAGTGACAAATGTGACCTCTAGTATCTGCAAATCGGAGCCCACAGGGAACCTTGAATTGAAACAGAATATGGTGCAGTTGTTACTTTCTAGTGGCCACTTCACTAGGATGACTCATGAGGACCCACAACAGCACTTACAGAACTTCTTGGAGATCAGTATACCTTTGTCCCCACCGGAGTGTCAACTGATTATGTCTGACCCACACTCTTCCCATTTTCATTGTTGGGAGAAGAAAAGAGGTGGTTGAAGGCTGAGCCACCTAATTGCATTACTTATTGGGATTACTTAGCAAAGAAGTTCCTCATCAGATTCTTTCCTTCAGGCATGACTTCCAAATTCAAGAGTGAAATATTAAGCTTCAAGTAGAGGCCGGAGGAGAACTTGTATTTGTCTTGGGAGAGATTCAAGTCACTATTGAGAGACTGCCACCATCATCAGCAGTCTAATGAAGTGCTAGCCCATACCTTTGTGGAAAGTCTAGATCCACACACCAAAATTTTACTAGACTCTGCATTGGGTGGCAAGCATTGGAGAAGACTTATGATGAGTTGTACACTTTGTTGAACAGGATTACTCAGGGGAATCTAGAGTGGCACAACGATTCACGAGAGGGGAAAGAAAGAGAACAAAAGGGCTGATAGAGGTGGATGGTGTAAATGCCTTGGCGGCACAGCTAGCATCATTTCAACCTCAGATGATGACTCAGTTCAATAAACTGTGTATGAACCAACAGTAGGGACAGGTGAATGCAGTTCAGCAGGCTCTTAGTTGGTGTGAAATCTATGGTAATAATTGGCACAATGCAGAATCTTGCAAGGCCAATCTTGAATCGGTCAATTTTGTTGGGAATGTTCAGAGAAACAATCAGAATTTTGGGAACAATTACAACAAGAATTGGCAGAGCCACCCGAATATTTCTTGTGGTGGAAATCAAAGTCAAATCTACTAGCATCAGCAGCAGCAGTATCAACAGCAGAATAGGAAGAATGGTGGCCAGTCGAGCAGCAACATTGAGGAGGTGTTGCAATTGATTATGGCAACACATAACCAATTAGCAGAGAATCAGGCGAGGATGGCATCAGATTTGAAAAATCATCAGTTGGCCACCAGCAATCTAGAGAAGCAGACGGGTCAAATAGAATCTGCTCGACACACTAGACCTCAGGGAGGGTTACCCAGTGACAAAGATAAAAACCCCCGACAGGTTAACACCATCAGTTTGAGGAGTGGCAGGCAACTGGCTGATGTACCATCAAAAGACAAGAAAAATGAGGTGTAGTTGGAGCTGGTTAGAAAGGGACCTCCGACTGACAAGGGTGATAATCAGAGTTCTCTGCAACAAAATGCACAATCATCATTACAGCCAGCATAGAGACCACCACTACCATCATTCCCGCAAAGACTCAAAACGAGCAAGGAGTAGGAATGCTTTAAAAAGTTCTTTGATATATTCAAATAACTTTACATAAATTTGCCTTTGCTTGATGTTTTGTAGGGAATGCCCAAGTACGCTATGTACTTAAAAGATGTGGTGGCCAAAAAAGTCAGATTGGTACATGTTCATAAAGTGGGACAAACTTATGAGTGTAGCCACAACATTATAAGCAAGATACCAAAAATGCTCAAAGACCCAAGGAGTTTTACCCTCCCCATACAAATTGGTAAGGTTGAGGTGATAAGAGCTCTATGTGATTTAGGGGTAGCAGTGAATCAAATGCCCCTATCTTGGTTTAACACCTTGGGGTTGTGTCAACCGAGACCAACACAAATGATGTTGCAGCTAGTAGACAAGTCTAAAGTGGCACCAAATGGAATAATCGAGGACCTTCTCATCAAAGTGGGTAAGTTCATTATACCCACTGATTTCATCATACTTTATTTTAAAGTTGATGACAAGGTACCCCTGATCTTGGGACGACCATTCTTGGCCACCGGAGGAGGAATTATTAATGAAAGAGCAGGGACCCTAAAAATGAGTATCGATGATGAAGAAGAACTCTTTCGGGTCTAAAAAATGATCAACACACACACACACTATAGAGACCTTTGTAAGGTTAGTGTGTTGTCAGAGGCTAAGTGTGGGCTGGCAGATTTCGTAAGTCCACAACCGCAGGAGATGATCACTTTTCAGCCCCAATTTGATGGAGAGCTTCAGTTAGAGAAGGAGTTGGAAACAAGAGAGGGACAGAGTGTAGGTTGTTCCCTCAAAAAATAAAAAGAGAAGAAGATGGTCCTCAAAAGGGAACATTGGTTTGAGGATGTCCTGAGAAGGATCGTGCCGCGACAAAAATCAGGCGCTGCTTGGGAGGCAACCCAATGGTACCACAGGTACAATTTTATTTTTCCTTTGTGTTGATTTTGTTTATTTTCATCTTGTTGTTATTTTTGGTGGTGATTTAAGACAGATGGAGGGGACATCTGAAGACCCTTGGTTGAGGAAGCTAAGGAGCATGAAAGAGGAAAAGTGTGGGGTTGATAACCCACTTGTAAAAAAATGAAGAAAAACATGTTGTTAGCTTGTCCTAGAGGCCTCAGGGAGTATTTCTCACCCTATTTGTATTTTAATTTGATTCTTTAGGGACATAGCATATTTTAAATGTGGGGTGAGGGAAATTTAAAAAAATTTGTGCTTAATGATTTCGGGTGAATTTAGTGCTTGATATGATATTGGTTGATGAAAATTTTTTGAGTTGAGCATGATTCACCCACCCGTTGGTTTTTCTTTTCAGTTCTTTTCTGATGGGGGGCACTTTGAACCAATGAATAAAATTTTTCTTTGTCTGTACATTGCTGTTTTAGTCATAGTTAGGGACTGTTCATGACTATGGATGGATGATGACCATCTTGAGGTAAAATTAGTCAATAGGTTTTTATTTTGGAATATGTAGTTGATTGATGGCTTCATGTTCTTGTTATGTGCTATGTATGATTGTGAAATGCAAGTCTTGTAAATTTTGAAGCATGTGAGCAGTTGTATAACTCTGTTAAGACACATAAGCTCTTGGATATGACTCAATGTGTTTAAAGTTGAATTTTGCATTTTTGTGATTAGCGGAGTTAAGAGTCTGCTGAATTTGTCTTGAATTGATCATGGGTTGTGTGTGTAAGGTTTCTGAATATTCCATGCTATGGTGTAGTGTCTAGAACTTTCCTGGTGTGTATACTAAGTAAAATGAACGATGTAGATTGTAGGAGATGATTTAGGCATTTCGTTGAATGAGCCTAATTTTTATCCCTCGCTTTGCCTACCATGAATATCTGATCCTAGTTAGCCCCATTAAGCCTTTAGCCTATTCTTTGCTAGCCACAAAATGAGCTTCATTCTTTCTTTCATTAGCCTTGAATTTGATCCAAAACTCGTAAGTGGTTATGCGAAATTGCAAATGAAGGTAAGGAGTGAGAAGTGAAATAAGAAGGAAAATAGTAGTTGTGGGAGTTGAAGGGAAGACTAGAAGAACACTTGTTTAAAAATGAATAAGAGTTAGTAGGGAGTAAAAGAACAAAAAAATGAAAAACAAAATCAGAGAAAATTGTTCAAAGACTCCAGACTAACATCTTAAGTGTGCCTAATGAGATGGGGAAAGAAAAGAGGAAAATGGGAGTAGAAAAGTAAATAGGTGAAGTAGGACGATGGAAATTTTTAATGAAAGTGTGGTGTATTAAAAGCGCTTAGGGAAGATAGTCACTATTACTGGCAATAATAGTACCTACCCGCCCATAGCTTACATTACAACCCATTAAGTCCTACTTGATCTTACTTTCAAACATTCTTAAATTAGTGGAATAAAACACTAAGGGCAAGCTTATGGGTCAATACACGTGGCATGTGAAATCTTTGTGAGGGTGAGCTTATTTCTTATCCATATACCCATGCATGTTATAATTTGAAAACATAAGAGCGAAAATGTGTATCTCTCTTGTTGTGAGGGCACATGTTTAATGAAAGATAAAATTAATGTCGGATTTCTTGATCGGTTAATTTGCATGAGTTTGTTGAGATTAAGAGTCGATTCTTGAGGCTAAGAAGTCTTTACGTAGTTATATTTGATTTTAATGGTTAAATATTGCATGCTCTATTTTCAACTTGCTATCTAAAACAATCGGTGTGGCCTTATCTTGAATTGTCTTGCTTCAATTAGCTATGTGTGAGTCGTCATGTGCATGAGATGTAAAAGAGTTATTCATGGACTAACATGGCTTTAAGTGTGGGGTAGTGATCTTGGGCATAATTATGTGCCCAAGTGCTATTTTATAACTTAATTTAGTCGAGTTTGTCAATTTAACTAATTATATTCTAATGTGATTTTTAATAAATTCGTGCATGAACTAACAAATATTATTAGCTCTTTGTTTTGTAGGTGAAAAATGCTTAGGAGGGGCTAAATTGAATGATGCACAAGAAAGAAAGGAGTTGGGAAGAAACATGGAGTGATGACGACAAGAAGTAGACTGCCCAAGCCATCCAGCGTGCCACGCCCGGTAGGGCTGCCCGTTAAGCAGCGAGGCCACGACAAGGGAATGTCGTGTTAGGCACCGTGCCATGCGAGGCATGCATGCGTGAGGAGCAGGTCAAGGCAGCAGCTGCGCGCAATGGTAATGTGCCATGCGGTGCGAGCTGCGCGACAGCCTCCGTGCCACGCCCGATGGCGCCTCGACCAGGCCAATGGCAATGCAAACTAGTAGCAATCTGCGATAGCTCCGTGTCACGCAGCTTGAGTTGCGCGATTGGCAGCATGCCATGGAGCAGTTTCAAGGCCGGCCAAATTTTTCCAATTCCCAATTAGTATAAATTAAAACCTTAGCTCCTAAAATCATTTATCAAGAAATATTTTGAGAACAACGGAAGGGAGCGAAGGGAGCAGTGAAGAACTCTACCCAAGGTTCGTTATTTTTCATTCTCTTTTAATCATTCTCGTAATTACTTTACTTTAAATATGTTTTTAACTATTTGTACGAACATGAGTGGCTAAAACTCTTCCTCTAGTGTTGAGGCCACATGATATGATTGTAAATGCATGAATTCTTCATTGGTTTGAGTTTTTAGTTGTTTTTTTGTCTTACATTCTTTATTATTATTATTTTTATGCTTGATCACCATGAAAACAAATTCGTTAAGCTTAGGTAAAAGCTCGAAAGAGTTACCCTAGGCTAGAACAGGAGAATGTAGGGATCAAGTTCTTATCTTTACAATATAATTCACGGTTAGGATAGAAATTATACCTAATTTTCCTTTCTTGGTTGCTAAAACGGGATGAGCTAGACACCGACTTAGAATTATCACATCACCACTCGTTGAAGTAGTTGTGAAGCTAAGTCCGGATAAATGATTAGAGGTAACA
Source organism: Datura wrightii (assembly GCA_035772735.1). Taxonomy (NCBI): domain Eukaryota; kingdom Viridiplantae; phylum Streptophyta; class Magnoliopsida; order Solanales; family Solanaceae; genus Datura; species Datura wrightii. The sequence goes on along the minus strand of JASDFA010000003.1, from coordinate 67,556,723 downwards.
AAAGACCATAATCAAGGGCAAAAATTTCGTAACCACATCCATGTATTTAAATTGCTCATGAATTAGGATGGCACATCACCGCTCAACGATTTAGGTGTGAGACTAGTTTGTCATGTTTACAGGCTCGAAAGACCATGAACATAGTGATTTAATTATGTGACACAACAACTGATGTTTTCATACTCGAAGCATTGTGAATTGTAGCATTGCATGGTTATTAAGCATATTGCTTCTCAAGTATTTTGTGATCACCCCTAGACTTAACTAGAATTTATCAAAAATTTCTATAATTAACACTTGTGAAGTTAAGTTTAACACTTTAACTTTATAATTCTCCTGAATTGGTCCAGTCCCTGTGGGTTCGACATCCAACTTTTAAAAAGGGCCACTGTATTACTTGTACGCCCGCGTACTCTTGCGAGTGCGCTGGGGCGCAACAGTAGGTTTTTGTCTCAGTGCTTTTCCGTCGAATTTGTGTGAATCTTATCAGTTATGCCTTGTTTGTATTGTAATCTTTGTTAAGTTTGTTGAATGTATATTTGGAAGCATCTTAAACTGCCTTTAGGAAGTAGGTTCGTGGTGTTGAAGGTTCAAGTTCAGCTAGGCTTGAAGCTAAGGTATTTTAGGCTTGTCCTTCCCTTTATCGGCATGAATTCCGTAGCCGTTGTCATCTGTGTTTACGTGTGTTGTCTCTTTTTTGAAAGCTTGTGTTATGTTATTATTGAACTCTTGTTCTACTATTTATATGGTAATAAAGGTGTGTATAAGGTGCTGGTTTGGTTGGTGGCTCAGGCTTGGATGTGGAGAATCGTAGTCATGTCAAATTATAAGGCTGATATCGAAAGGTCATGTGTGAGGCATGTGGTACTTGTATAAAGTTATGGGATGTTAGTGTGAATAATATTATGCGATGATATTAACAAGTGAATGAGGTATTGGAGTGGTTTAGGTCGATGGTTGCGATGATCTTTTGTTATATTTGAATCGGCTATCCTGTCAACCGTGTCAATGGCACGTGATAGCTATGATGATACTTGGGCTGATTTGGTCATGTCCCTTGATGTTAGTGGTAAGTAGGGTGGCTTGTCGGATGTTTGTAAAGCTCGAGGATAGACTAGTTAGGATGGTTATCCATAGCTCGGCTAGTGGCTCGTCCGTGAATGATTGGATGTGAAAGAATAGTACTATTTGTAATAGTTGGGTTGTGGGGTTTGAGAGCCGATTGTGGTCCGTTTGAGCATGTATTATTATTTTTTTTGATTTTTTGTGTTGTGTTTGAGACCTTGTGGCTTGTTGATACCCGACGCACAAGAATGTTTCTGGCAGAGGGGTTGAGCCCAAGGAGTGAAATGACCTACGGGGTTAAGAATGATGTCCTCTATAATGTCGAGTTGGGACATGATTCAAGAGTCATCTTGCATGTTTGATCTTTCTTGGGATCGTGATTGGTTCTCCCAGATGAATAGAGCTCTGCTAACTGTGCACAGCCGAGATAGGGTCCGGTAGTTCTTTATCGATGATGTTCACTGACTGGTGTTCACTTTTGATTTGCTTGGGATCATATTGTGGTTAATGTTTGTATTATGTGTTTTCTAATAGTAGTGGATGCTAGATGTTGGTTGTTGTTAGCTGAGGTTGTTGAGAGGTCTAGGGGCGATGACAGATGAGCTGTGTCAGCTAGATGTCGTTGTGTTGTTGTTACCTTTTAACTTGTCGGGCTTATGGGGGCTAGGTAGGTTCTATTTTTACGTTTTCTTGTACTTTCCAGGCTTATGGGGGCCAGGTAGGTTCTATGTGTTTACTTAAGTTGAGTTCTCCTTCTAGGATATCTAGTATATCAGTTGATCTTAAATTTGACTCTTCCAGTCATTTCTTCCTTTCATGCTCGGTACATTATTCTACCGACGCCCTAGTCAGGGGCTGCATGCATGCCTGAAGGTGATGGTGGGATAGTAGATTGTGTTCTTGATTGTTGAGTGGAGTACCAGCTGAGTCAATGGACTCCAGGTCTTTCGGAGTTTCTATAGGGTAGTTCGGGGCCCTATCCCCATCATTTGATTACTATTGTATTCATATAGGCTCATAGACATTGCTATGGTGTTAGTATGTTGTTATAGGCCAGCTAGGCCATGTTGTATAATTGTTTTCCATTTTATTGCCTTGACGGCCAATTGTATTTATTTATGTTGGTCAGGTGAGCCAACTTTTTTTCCAGTATGTCATCTTACTCTGATTTTATAGTTGTTGTGTTGCCAAACTTCGTCATTTCTGGCATGTTATAGTCAGTTTTGTGGCACAAGGTTCCAGTCATGTCCCTCCATGTTTTGGGTGTGACACCTATTTACGATGATGTGATATTGAGATATGTATTTGATACCTAAGTTACAAAGTATGTATTTTGAAGCATGTTAAGTGAAGTTAATTCTCATTAGCGGACAAATGTTCCTACGAGGGGAGGATGTTACACCCCAGAAAATTTTTGGTGATTATTTGATGTTTCTATGCTATGTTAAGGGATGTACGGGTTGTAGATTGGTCACAGGTGAGGAGGGAAGCATGTACGAATGAAAAAGCAAAAAGTATGTGAAGTTCATAAGTAAGGGTCAATTTTAAACGACCATATCTCTCAATCAATAATGTGTTAGGAGTCCTACAATCTATCAAATTAAATTTATTTGAGTCTAATTTCTAGAACATTAAACCATTAGTCAAACGGAGTTCCGAATAAAAAGTTATAGGCATTTTACTATGGTACTGTTGAGCAATGATGTGGCCACCATATTAAAAACGGCCAACGCTCAAACCCCTTTATATTTTGAGTTTTGTATTATGAGATCACTTTCTTCTTTTCAAGATTTTAGGTGCTTGCTTACCCTATACAATTCTCTCAAATTTCTTGGGAACAACAAAGGGATAAGAAGGAAAAATATCAAGCACAACCCAACGAAATACAAGATAAGTTAAGAAGTTGGTTTCCAAGTGTGCTAGGTGTGTTGGTGGATCTAGTTCTGGAAGATGTTTTGGGAGAAGTTCCTGCATTTTTATAGCTGATTCTACTGCTTATATATCCACCTTGAAGTAGGGATTAAAGACAAGAGGAAAGGTAAGGATTTCACCCTCTTTAATCCCCTCAAATTGCAAGCGAAAGGGCTGGAATTTGGCAGCTAAGTGAGCTACCAATTGGACTGTTTGAGCTGAGTTTTTGGTTGGTTTTTAAGGATTTTTGTCAGTTTCTTTGGATGGAAATATACCTCATTTTTAGGGGAAGAAATACAGCAGGATTTAGGTAATTATTCCTCTTATTTTCCCCCCTCAAAAGCTAATGGAAACAAGTAGAGAAAATGGCTAAATATTGTTAATGTTGCCTTGTGTGTTGTTGTTGTGGCTGCTGTTAATGTGAAGTTTTGGCTGAAATATTTTTGCTTGAAATAGCCTTGTCATTTTTTAAGACTCAAGTAATTGGTGGGGATAAGTTCTGGTTGTTGAAGGAAAGAAGCGACTAAAGAAAGTTCGTCGAAACAAAGTATGTTAAGGCGTCCTATCCTCGTTGTTCAAGCACGAATAGATACTACCGAAAGGGCCAATATTCTTGTGTCTTCACACTCATATTGAATGAAGTATAATTCTTCCCAAAGGACCAAAAATGCATGACATTGAGTTTCAATCGCTAAACATGTTTGGAACAAGTAAATGTGAGACGAAAGTATGTGTTACTTTCAATTGTGTTGTAGTTATAAATCAAGTTTGAAGTCCCCTTTTCATGGGCACCGTGAGCTAGTCCTTTATTGTATGTTACGTATATGTGATGATAATTGTGTTTAAATATCTTGTTGCTAAGTGAAATTGGTGGAAGAGAAAAGATGACGACGTGAAAATAATTTTAAGCTAAGTAAAGATGTCGTAAGCTATTAAGGGTAAATGAGGTTATTGAACTAGAATTTCCTTGTTATGGTTGTCCTTTATCTTTTGTGTATGTTATGAAATATGCCATGGAAAGGGGAGATTTTTTAATCCCTTTCCCTTAAACCAAACTACAAGCTAGCGAGTCTCCAAGCTCCAATGTCCCTTTAGACATGATCTATAAATCTTGTTGAAAATATTTGGTAATCCGCAGTTCCTTATGATTTGTACAAGTATTATATACATGCATTTAACTGCTATTTTATATCTTTACATGTTATGTATGCTCACTTGTATTTATGCATTACGAAGGAGTTCTATGC